>CM059587.1:0-4800000 GCA_030407085.1 Trichopria drosophilae | reverse complement strand
GAATCTTCGTTGAATTTTGCAACAATTTACTTAACAGTAGTGCTTTCTCTCGTCAACCACACTATGAATAATAAAAATTAATTTCTTTCAATCGGTATTAAATATTTTCCCAAACATATTATAGCCTGGGTTCTAACTACTTTAAACGGTCAAATAAAAACCAACAACATCGTTTTTTATGTCAGTGTACTGGATTTGCCGTCCTCTGAAGGATAATATAACGGAACGATGAGGAAAAAAAACTCATCTGAGAGATGTTTCGAGGAGAAATGAAATTGCAGCATAACCGAATAACTTTAAGTGAAAGTTAAAAAAGGTTGGAGAGAGACACTTAATCTTTGATTAAACCAATATGGTACCAGGGCTCGATTTGCCATTCGCGTTATGCGTTGGCTCCAGCACGTCCCAACAGCGCGGCTGCTGCAGGGCACCGCGGCACATTTGCATCACAAAACCTTTTGTTCCCGCATATACAACAGGCATTGTGTAATCGCGCGATAGGCCTCGGTGCATTATCGCCTTATATCTGAATTCAATTTCGCCCTACCCATCCCTCTCGCCCGAGTCGCATCGATCCGAGCTTTATTCATCGAAGAGAGTCAGGAGGCGCCCCTCCTCATCTTCTCGCCCGCCCCATGTTGGCGCTGTGTTGGAACAACGTGCAATATTACCCGACTAGAGCCTGGGACTTGAATACCTCGCCATGATGATGACCAATACCTGGGAACGAACAGAAGCACCGCCGTAAACTCTAATGAACGGCGCCGATGAATACGTCAGTTTAGGATTCCACGTAGACCTTTCTCGCCCTATACCCCTCGGTAGAAGCAGCACGAACGAGATGGGCCAATTTCCTGAATAGTCGGCTCTTTGCTGTCCCTTGTGGCACTGCACAAACCCTGCTACACCGGACGAGCAATCTTCCTAAATGTTTCGCACTAGCAACGGATTTATCTACAAGTCGGTAATTTGAACACGAAACATAATAATCATTGTTAAGCATACAAAAATTAATGAAATTTTCAGCTGGTGAAGGAATTGAAAATTAAAGTGTGGCTTTACAGTAACATTAATTTTTCGAAACGACGTAAAGGCCTGGATCAGACGCTACAGCCATCGTCAAATGAGCGATGTGCTTTCAACTTTCTGAGCTTTATGTGTCGTGTTTCGCACCACTTATTTCCTTTTGTCGCCATTGCAAACCGATAGCTAGGTCTTTGTGAAAACTCGTCGGGGACAAGATCGATCAAGGAAAGATAATACGAAAACGCGCCGGGGAAAGATAATACAAGACGGGAGACAGCAACGAAGAAGACGGTGGCTTCGGCATCCATTCATTTGGAGCGTCGCCTCGAGTTCTTACCAGTCTGATCTCAAGCTGCCGGCACTGCTATAATTGAGTGGTTTGTATCTTGATTGGAGACTAGAATAAAAAAAGGTAACAAAAAGAGGAGAAAGCATGTAAAGCGTAGGACCGAGACGAAAAAAAGGAGACGCGCGATACCACCGCGAGCCAGGTCCCTCGACGTGGGAAGCATTAGACACGCAAAGCGAATAAGACAGTGATTGAAGCAGGAGCAGATATCTTGCATTCTGTTAATTTCACATAATTACAGGCCTCATCCTGGAATTCATTCTTAAACAAACCTCAGATTGCACAAGTCGTACACCGTATTACGCATGTCATTTGACTGACGGATAAACATTCCTGCATTACGTCTGAGGTATAATCAAACATCTTCAATGTTAATTTGTAAGAGAGGGAAAACAGAAACTGGCTTGGTTGGTGAAACTGTCGTTACGTCGATTATCAGATCCCATAAAGGTCAGCTCCTCAAACCTAGTTCAGCAACAATGCGCGCTGTTATTTCGACTAGTAACAAGGGACACCGGGAAGATCGTATCTTCAGCAGCAACTGCAAAATCATTGGTCGCTGCAGCTGAAAGCCGTTTCCACTGCTATCATCGTTCTTCAAAGGAAGAATCGATTTTCACCGGAAGATGCCCAACCGAGACCAATAATACTGTTAATTGGAAACTAATTGGATGGAGCAAAGTTCAAAGGGCTAATTGGGGCAACGGCGTATTTTCATTAATGCGCTGTTGGTCGATTTCGAGATACTTTGAGCTTCTTTCACCTCCCAATTCCCCTCCGCTACTTAACGATACGCATGAACATGCATGCGTATGAACCAGGTGTTTGAATGTCATTTATTGTAATCTTCCATTGGCCATCGGTTACACAAAACTGCACTTGCGAGTTACTGTTAATGGGCTTATTTTATTGACAGAATGTAGAACTGAAAGCAGCATTATGTCAATGCAGGTGTAGTCGATGTTGGAGCAAGTACGTTTAAAACTGGTTTCGATGGATAGCCTCGTTATAACGTGTCGCAGAAAATGATGCGTAAAAAATTTCAGGTATATCTGCATAGTTGTGACAAGCTTGTAGTGAAAAATGTAGGTGTAGTCGCAACTAGACAGAGAGAATGGTCTAATAGAACCATGAACAAAGGTAGAAATGGTTGTTACATATAATAATAGTAGAAAAGTGAAAAATTGAAAAATCATTTACATTTATATTTCAGAATTTTGTAATTTATATCCTACAATAACTATTATTACTGTGGCAAAAAGATTATATTCGTTTACTCAATTTTATGACATGCATTTTACTATTCAGGAATATTTAAAGTGACTAGTCGATTGTAAAACATTTTTGGTTATATAAGGTCATGAATGTAATATTGCGGGAAGTAGTAAGAAACTAATAGCACATTTGCTACCTACATAGTTAATGTAACTTTTTTGTAATTTAGTGTTTTCTTTTTTAAAATGGTACCATTATCTACTTATTTTCTCTCGGTGTGTATACAGACAGTTGGGAAAACAAGAGGTGCAAATCTGAGTCCTACCTGCACTTGCTATTCCTATATCTTTAGCTGATGTAACTCGAGTTTTTTTCCACATAATACATTGTAGAAAAGTCTGTTGTTATAGCTTTAATATAGTTTCTAGTACCTTCTAGTTCAATTATAACACCTGTCTCCAAAATTATATATCCAATTGTTTAGGAAAAATTAAATTTTGTTTGCCTTCTGTACTATTTGCATCCTTTGGTACCTTTACCCTTCAAAATGAGGTTTTATTCGATCATGTACGATTTTTCTTACAAAGTTACGCCCATTTTGACATTACGAGATATATTCCATTAATGTTATGAGCGTGTGCTTTAAATACTTTTAGTCTGATATTTTTTACTGGTAATATTTTCTTGTGAAAATTGGTACTGGTGATATTTGGCGTTACCAAATACGAATGTGAAGTCAAGATATTAACATTGTTTGATTCAAGAAGGCGGATTAAAAATGGTTAATAAGTAAACAATAAAGTACAAAAAAGTTATCAAAAAAACCGTCACAATATTGAAACGCGTTTTTAGTTATGAATATCCATATTTTATATAGATGTTTATATTGATGTAGGTTTCATGACATTGAATTTGACCTTAAACTTGTTCTCCAAGGGCATTTCAAGGTAAATTTGTTTACATGTATATCGTAATTTCAAATTGGCGTATCCTGGGAAGAAAAGTTGTAATGGAATTCTGCGCCCTTCATATTAAAGAAAAAGAGTAGTACTATAAGATCCAATGAAAGGAAAAACTTTTAAAATTTTTTGTCTTCTGTGCATAACCAAAAAAATAGCAAAAAAACGCGATTTTCGAGTACATAACCTCAAATATCTCAAGATCCTGACTAGATGGGCAAGTTCTGACTTCGAATTCGGATTCTACGCACAAAATGCTGAGATCAATATATTTGTAATAAATTCAAGGTGGTGATTTAGAAAGGGCAATGAATTAATAAATTCTGTCTCTCATCATAGATTCATAAAAAAGCGAAATCAAAATCGAATCCGCCATTATAAATACTGCAAAAGTATGTTTTGACTACTAAGTGCGATTATTGCGATATTTATCTGAGTTATTAGATACACTACATCTCACTTATATCCATTATTTTGTTTAAAAGTACAATGCAAATGTCGTATTAGGCAGATATAAGCCGGATTGGATTTTTGGGCCTTAGTTTGGACACAATATTTTTGCTCAAATATAACCAGTTTTTGTACACTCTGTAGTAAAACCAAATTCAGTAAACTCCCAACTTTAATTTCAATATCTACGTTATTTAATGCATATTACTTTATAATAGGTTAGGTTACGTATTTATTTTCTCTTTTGGCCAAAAACCAAGACAATCCAATTTACAATCATAATTTAATTATACCTGGCTGATGTTCAAATATAACATGTCATTTAACATTTTTTGAACGTCGAATATTACCATTTGATTGCGGATGATTTCTTGTGTATTTCCAATAATTTTCCACTTTAGGTAATAAAAAGTATATCACCATTTTAATTCTGAAGAACTTTTGTACATAACGAAATAGCAAATTTGATATTTGCATAATATTTATGTTTTTCTTTAGAACCACTTTTCTGTTTGTAAACATTTAATGTTTACGCTATTTGAGAGTCGATTTTTCGTTGTTCGCCTTCAGATGTACTTAATGTCAACTTAGAATGTGAATGGGTATGGTGAGAATTTTTCTTCAAAATATTCTGTGATAAGGTACTGTCCCGTTCTCAGTTTTTCTTGCAAGAGGGTTGTTGGCGTCAAAAGTTTATAAAGTAAATGATCGCGCGATCAGGTTGTGCGACCAAAGCGAAGACGTTTCTTTAAGCGTTATTTTGCAAAAATAAAATATAGGCCTTATTTCTTTTGCCGTGTACTTTTAAGTTCAAAGCGTTGGAATTCTATGCTAATTAGAGAGCAATTTTTTAAATTTTTATTTGTTGTAATTTCATTTCTATTCTTGACATCACACCTTAGTATTTATCATTATGATCTTGTTTTTTATTAATAATAAGCCGACAAAAATTATTATAAATGTTTTTGGATTTATGTTAGACTTAAGCTACTGCTTATGGAAGGTGCTTAGCAGAGTTACCATGCCGTTCTTGAAATTCTAGGTTATAACTTTAAAACTATAACAATCAAGACTGCACCGACGATCCAAGTCAAAATTGTTTATATTATGAAGGAAGCAGATAATGATAAAAATATACAAAATATAAGAGACAAATTAGGTTGATCATTTTTTTTATCTATCAAACTTAAATCTTAGAATACATTCTGAGCTATGTATTTATACGAATATAAATTGATGATCTAGGAAATATGTTGGAGGAATAAAGTTAAAATATAATTCTAAGCCAATGAAATATATCAAGTTCGTTACATACGATGCTTCAAATTAGTGCTCTCATACTACACGGAAAGAAAGAAACACGACCGAGTCCTGTCTACGCAGCACTGGTTACTGCGTGGCCGGTTCGCAAATACTTTCTATTTCAACTCGCTATAACTCAGTCAACTTTGAGAATTTTGAAACGAATAAAAAATGAAATTGTTCATTACAGTTTCCCAGATCTAGTGCAGAAAGAAAAAATCATATATCTTAATAAATCAAAAAGTTATTAATTTTTTAATGCAGAACTGCGAAATTTGTGTTTTTATAGATTCAGGCGCTTCGTTTATCGAGCGAATTTCAAGCATCCGAAAACTTTCAGCGAGAAAGATGTTTATTAAGGTATGAACAAATTTCCTGAAAAGTTTCATCTCAATTTCATTAATAGTTTTAAAATTAATGAATGTTTAAAATAGGTAGCGGCCGACGGCCAGCGCGTCATGTGTGCCACGGCGATGCGCGCAAGGCCACGACCGACATTAAACATTCATTACTTTTAAACTATTAATGCAATGGAGATGAAACTTTCCACAAAATTTGTTCATACCTTAATGAACAACTTTCTCGCTGAAAGTTTTCGGATGCTTGAAATTCGCTCGATAAACGAAGCGCCTGAACGTATAAAAACACAAATTTCGCAGTTCTGCATTAAAAAATTAATAACTTTTTTATTTATTAAGAATATATCACTTTTTCTTAGTGCACTAGATCTGGGAAACTGTAATGAACAATTTCATTTTTTATTCGTTTCAAAATTCTCAAAATTGACTGAGTTATAGCGAGTTGAAATAGAAAGTATTTGCGAACCGGCCACGCAGTAACCAGTGCTGCGTGTTTCTTCCTTTCCGTGTAGTTCTTTCATAAAATAATCTATAAGACGGTCAAAACATTCGAAACGTGTTTATAATTGTAGAACAAAAAGTGTAATGCAAAAGAAGTCCACAGTGAAAAGGACCAAAGTAATACGCCCACAAAAATACGTGTATTTTGTTCACTTATTATAAACTAGTCTTCCTTTTCTTTAGCAGCATTTCTTCCATCTTCCCCTATTTAATAAGTATATTTCTACGCGTATTTCCTTGTCTCGGTGTCGAATCTCTGATTCTTGCAGATCGATTATTGTACGGTCGACAACAATTATTCCTTTAATTATTTTTTTTTATTGAAGTTGTGAATTTAACAATTATAAAAACCTTCATGTCTCAAGAATTAAAATTTTCTTAAATTGGTTAAAAATATTATTATAATTAAATTATTATGATTCTTTTCTTTTTGGGCTTCAATAACCTTGGACTTTTTACTGTAGATATTTTGGTGTGAACTTTTTGTCTACTTTGACGGTATTATTAATTACCTGCAATGTTGGAAATTTACAACCCTCTTGTTAACACTCAAAGAGATATTCAGATAGTTGGGAAATCAACAGCTCGAATCCAGTCGACTTTTATCCGTCGGATGCACTGGAAATAGACGACAAATTAGAAAGGATCCAGAAGAGTTATTTCAAGATCCAATTACGAAGATGCTACGTCGCCTTGACGAGGATGGCACGAGCATCTGCGCGGAGCATTGCTGCGATACCTATTCAATTACTCGTACACATACAGATTTATGAATGCTGTCAATTTATTTGGATCACGATAACAGGCGAGGAGGCAGCCTCGAGTTCTGCAAACTTCTCTTGACCCTTTCTCTCTCTATCTCTCTCTCTCTCTCAGGACGCCCACTTTCACCCCCTCTCGGGAGGTTTGTCTCTTTGTTTCTTTCAAATAGCCTTCCTTCGGCTCGATCGAGATCTTGTCATGCGCCGTGCTCATCGCAGAATTGCGTGTCAGTAGTTTTTCCCTGAGAAAGGAATTAATAGCCGGCCATAAATTTCAAAAGCTCCCCCGATAGGACGATAACGCCTGATGAGGTTCCAGAGAGGCTCGCATCGACTCCGTGTATACACACGCTCATCCCGTACCACTGCTCCGGTAACCAACTCGAAAGCGGCATCGATGCTTCCTTTCTTCTTTTACCTTTTTTTACCAGTCGTTTATTTGTTCCTTATTTTATTATTTGCCAGCGTTGCAGTTTTCTCGACCCCCTTCCTTTTCCCCCCACAGTCGGAGGTTCAGCTGTTTCGGTCTGAATATATGAAAAAAGCTGCCTTGTTTCGTTGTATCAAGTCGTAGAGACGCGTTTTTATGTCCGCAATAAGAGCTTGCGTAATTAATGCGAAGAAGTCATGCAAAATATTTATGGTAAACGTCATAATCGAGATGCTCATTGGACATTCAATAAAGGAATATGGATGTGCAAGGTGAGTTCTTGAGGACCAGTCACACGGAATGGCTGGTTGCCAATAAATTACGAATTACCTTTAAAATACTGTTTCCTACTGCTTAAATGCCTTGGAGTGCAAATTCGTTCTGAATACAGTGAGAATTGGGACATTCCATTGAAAGAGTGAAAGCTCACTGTGTCTGAAGTAAACCTTCACTCTTAAAAAATAAAAAGTTCACTCTTATATTATAGTGGTTTAATTTTCACTACATGAAGAGTGAATTTTCACTCTGAGACGTTTAGCGAGTAACGACTTTGCTGTAGTCGATTTTTTATCAATTTAAACCATTAAGATTCAATTAAACGGATTTTTATTTTAAATTTGACTGTTTACTGCACTGAAAAAAATAAATGAGTAATATTAACTAAATATATGGTTACAGGCTAAAACTTAAATATTTATAGTCAGTTCAACTACATATTAGTTCTTCTAATTGAATGATGATACCGATTAAACAATATATAGGTAATTCAATTAACCCGTTTGCGCCCAAAATGCCGTAAATTTCACTACATTTTAATCGTCACTTTTCTTATAGAAACTAACGATGAATAATTCTGAATATTTAGATTCTATAGTTCATTCATGAAAAACCGATCCAAAAATCGAAATTTTCTCTTTTTTTTTTGCCTTTTCGCCGCCATATTTAAAAATGGCTGCTCCTAGCGAAAAACGGACTTCGGATTCGGAAAGAGGAGGGTTGAAAACTATAGAATCTAAATATTCAGAATCATTCATCGTTAGTTTCTATAAGAAATGTGACGATTAAAATGTAGTGAAATTTACGGCATTTTGGGCGGAAACGGGTTAAAGTGCAGTTTAAATTACTCAACATTTGGCTATTAATAGGTAACCACGTAGTTAGTCAATATTACTAAATTTGTTCATCAGAGAGCATTTCCATAAATATGTATATGCGTTTTAAGATTTACTGGATTTAATATAAGCAGTTGTTTCAGCTAAATTCATTATTTTTTCTTGTTTAGGATGTTTAAAAGAGTTGCCTCTTCTTTTTTTTAAGGGTTAGTTAGTTTAGTTTTAGTAATTTTATTTTTAATATAGTAAGTTTAGTTATAACGGTTTATAAATAAACCTGAATAGGTTAAATGTTACTAGACTCACCCTGGAGAAGTTGATAAACATTGACTGAATTTATTTTTAAATTAAAAAAAATTAAAAACACAAAAATAAAAAAAACTTCCTCAATTGGTATTGAATATTTCCCATTTCACACTAGCAAGTAACACTACCTAAGTGTAATACGCAGATTGGAATGCAAGTTGGGATATTTACAGAACGTAATCGATACATTTTTTTTATCAGCAAAGAAGAAACTGATCCTTGAATTTCTCGGAAACCCCGAAAATGTTTAATATGCACGCACAATGAAGTAAAAGTCATTTTCATAAAAATTGACGTTTGAGGGTTTTTTTAGTTCTATGATTTTGAATCTGAGGATATTTACAAAATTCAAAATGGCGAACAAAATTTTAGAATAATTTTCGCTTTTCATATTACTTGGTATCTAGTGGCCTATTGGGTCACTGATTTTGATTCTGAAGTAAAACTTGTGATGTTTAAAATGCAGCTCATTATTTCGTATAATTTTTAATATTTATAGATCATTAGTTTGCAATATTTCTGTAATATTAGAAATTTAATATGAATGTTCGTTATTGAAATGTTCGTTAATTTATGTTTTTTACATTTTGTATGTTTCAGGTGAGTGACTTAAAACAATATAATGCCTCTTACGATAACTGTAAGTACAAATTACGATCGCTAAAATATCTACTTCTGTTATTCAGATTGAAACATATTTGTTTTTGGGGTATTTCTAATTTTATAATTGGAATATAAATCTTTTACATTTTTTTGTGAAATCAAAGGTAAACACGATCAAATTGTTTTTGAATTTTCAAGAATATTCGATGAGCAATAGAAAGGCCCCGGATTCAAGTCCCAACCTTTAGAATCTCTACATTAGCTCGTTCTTAAATATAACATTTAAAAATTTGGATAATGGGTCGCATCGTAATAATTAAATAATTTTTACAGCAAATTCAACTCTTCTGAATTATGCAAATTCAACTCTTCTGAATTATGCAATAAATTATTTCTTATATTATTATAATTATATATATATCTTATATAATTATCTATTGTAATTAAAATATTTTAAAAACTACTTAATATTTCCGTATCTGTTCTGAAATTAATGCTATTTTTTTTTTATTTTATGTGAATCATCTCTTTTATATTTAGTTATTTTAATTATTCAGTGATAATTATGTTGAATTAGTTGGTATATATATATTTCTTAAAAGTGATAGTGTATGAGTGTATATTTAGATTTCTTTGTATGTGTATAAGTGAGTTTGTACATCTTCTATTTGTTTCTTAGAAAGGATACAAACAATTTTCTTGTCAGATTTTAGCATTTTAGTACATGTTAACTCGTGCTCACTAATGTATGTAAATTTTGTGCGTGATGGTGAATTTAGTATTTAATGTCTTATTTATATTAATTTATTATTTATATATTTTTTTTACTAGACGCCCCCGAGGAGGACCTACAACAGGTCGAAACGTTGAGACTATATTGTTTTGTTCAAACAACATAAAAACTGAACTGTAATGCCCGTTTTATACAAATAGTTGTTTTATTTCTTTCTTTTGTTGTGGATAAAATTTGAGTCCAACAGAATCTTAGAATGTCACAATTACCGTAGACTAGAAAAAATTAGTCAATAAAGCTGTAACGATTATTTTGATTTTTTATGAAAAATACTCAGGAATGTTCAGAGCATTGAACCGAAACAGAAAATACCATTTAGGTGGACTATTCATTTACTCGTGGTTTAAAGATATGGGATACCAGTTTAGAGGTCAAGTATTACTTCTGAATCCCTTATAAGACATGTCTTATCGAATTTTGATCAGCTCTGATCGGGTAGTATTGTGGCACCCTCGATAGACGTTATTCAGGCAGACTGCACTGATTTCGGTTTGGGCACGTATCGCGACAGAATATTAGAACACACAAACCGCATTCTCGGGAATAATACAAGCTAATGTTTGCTGAAGAAAATGCACGCTATTTGGTAAATGAATCCGGCCTAGGGAGATAAGCAGAATTCTGATCTTCCATCACGCATCAACGAAACGGCGCGGTTTGCTCTTACCAATGGAATTGGTGGTGCACTATATATAAACGTATACACATATATCTCACCCTCCGATTTTCCGCGTATAACTGCATATTCGAAGTTCCATGAGGCGCAAGTTATTCCGCAATCTGGTTATCCCGCGTATACGAGATTGCAAGGAAATAGCCCGGAGATCGCTGCTTAGTCTCGCGAAGTATACGAAACTTGGCCCGAGATACTACCGTCCTGGTCCCCCCTCAGCCTCCCCGTAATCTTACTGCTCAGTGTCGCTTTTATTTTCGTCGATCCATCCTCCCCTTTCTATCTTTCATCGTCTCTCTATTTGCTTCCGTACTGCAGGATTTCTATATAGTCACTCTATTACTTCCTTCCTGCACTCCCTTATTTTTATCGTCGCTATTATCCCAAGATAAATATGCCTGCACGGCCGACTCGCATTCAGTGAAATTGTTTTTCAAACTCACTGGGATAGACAATAGCATGGTTTTCTTAAATGTTTTGGAAGGATGAAAAGGTAATTTGTATGTAGACAACATGACCTTTAAGGAAATTTAAAATTAACTTATTTCTCTGTAAGTTTCGATCCAAATTTCGTTCAAAATCATGGATGAAATAAGCCACTATGATAGTTTCAAAGTAGGATGTTTCATGTGTAACAAATGCATCTACCCATTTATATTACGTTTTTTTTATATTTCTTGTATGATCCGGAGTGATCTTGGATAACTGATCTCACTGGGAATTTATATTTCCACATTTAAAATTCGTTCTAGAAGGGTTCATGTGTTACAAATGCATCGGCCCCTTTATAGTACTGTTTCTGTAGAATTTTAGTGTAATCCGGAGTGATTTTGAATAACTAATTACACGCGAAATTGATGTTGTCATATTTGAAAGACATTCCGGTAGGTTTCATGTGTAACAAATGCTACGGCTTCGTTATATTATTGGTTTTTGAAATTTTTATTGTTATCCGGTGTGATCTTGGATAACTGATCACACTAGACATTGGTATTATCATATTTGAAAGACATTCCAGAAGGTTTCATGTGTAACAAATACATCGGCCCCGTTATATTATTGGTTTTCGAAATTTTTAGTGTGATCTGAGATAACTGATCACACTAGACATTGATATTATCATATTTCAAAGACATCCCAGAAGGTTACATGTGTAACAAGCGCATTTAAAAAAAACGACTTTAAGTCGACTCAAACTTTAGGGACATCTACATAGGACAGAATATGGTGATATCTAACGCCTTATACCAAATTCGATCGTTTTATCACGTGGAAAAATTTAAAAAATCGTTGTTGAAATCGCGGACTTTACATAGGATATTGCCGTAATGTAAGTAGTAACAGCGAATCCGTTACAAACTAACGATCAGGCGGACTGTTACTACTTAGATTACTGCATTTTTCTATGTAAAATCTGGGACTTCAACAATCATTTTTTTAAATTTTCACCTGATAAAATAATCGAATTTGGTATAAGGTGTTACATCTCATTATACTCTATCCGAATTGGGCAGTTTCACCTCAGGGGACAAAACCACCTATAGCCGTGAGCATCCTCCATTTCCGGTTATTTCGTAAAAAAGTTTTTATTGTTTTTTTTTTTGAAAAACTTCCGAAAAATCGCGTGTTTTGAAACATTGAAAAAAGAAACAATTACAAAACGTAGAAATGGCGGGTTTTCATAAATCTTTCCTTTTTCCGTCCCTTTTTGGTTTAAAAACTAAAATTTCGACTCCAAGATGGCGCCTGCAAGTTACAACTATTCATTTTCTTGCAAATATCGATTATCTGATTGTGGAACTATTAAAGATACGAAAAATTGGAATGAAAAAAGTAATGGACACCAGCCCTGATTACCTAACCTCAAAATGATTCATTTTCATCCCCAAATTTATCAGGTTTGGACTTAACATTTTAACTCCAAAATTGCACAATTTGCACACGGATTTCAGACTCGTTTTATTTATACGATATAAATTTTTTAAAAATGAAAACATCTATATCCGACTAGTTTTTCGAGAAAAGACGTTTACCATATTTTTTTAATAAAAATATTGAAAAAAACGCGATTTTTCAGCCACATTTTTTTAAATGCATTTTTAACTATGATACCGGTTTCAGATCACCTTCTAACCTATCAGAAACGTGTTACCGATTGTTTTACTTTAAAATTATATATTCACATATTTTAATTCAGTTTGTTTTTCGTTTTAAAATGGCGTCTGAACGTTGAAAATTTTTGAAATTGAAGAAAACGCTATTATTCCGAATCTGCTAGGTTTTCTTTGTAGGAAAATCGTACAAATAAGTTATTACGAGTTTTGTATGACCTATTTTGATTTACGAGGATTGCCATGTGCCCAGTAAAAATTCGGGTATTCGGAGCTCTGTTACATCCAAAATAGGTGTGAAACTTTACTAAATGAGAATCTAGGGGATATTACTGCTTCGTAAATCAAAATAGGCCACACAAAACTAGTAATAATTTATTTGTACGACTTTACTACAAAGAAAACCTTGTAGATTCGAAATAATAGCGATTTCTTCAATTTCAAAAATTTTCCACGTTCAGACGCCATATAATATTCAAGTAAAACAATAGGTAACACGTTTCTGTTAGGTTAGAAGGCGATCTGAAACTGGTATCATAGTTAAAAATGCATTGTAAAAAAATTGCGGCCAATCGAAAGAGCGACTTCAAAACTGGTTGGTTATAGATGTTTCCATTTAAAAAAAAATGTGTTATTGTATAATTAAAACGATGCTGAAATCCGCGTACAAATTATGCACATTTCGGACTTAAAGGGTTAAATTGTTTGGATTTCACTCATTTTCAAAAACTTAAAATCCGAGAAAACAGACCGTAAATTTTACAGTCGTGAAAAGTTTAATTTATTGATTGATTATATTAAATAAACTCAATCAACATTAATCAAATATATGCAAGACTTACTGCAGGAATTGTTTCTTCAAAGCTACATAAAAATTTGGTGAAATTGTAAGAGAAGGTATCAATGAATCATAGAAAAAAATTAATTGTTATGGACCCTGCTTAAGTAGTAAAATGCCGATCAAGCAGCTTTCGTTGGTGCTCTTACTACTTAACGATTGTAACGACTTAAGTAGTAACGGAAAATAATCAATTGTCTGTTTTTTCTGTGATACTCACAGCTTATGTATTATTCCTTGTCATCGAATTCATTGATTTAACAATTTGATATGTGATGTCGTACTTATTTAATAAATAATTATCCATTACAATTTAATTATTTATTTTTGTGTAAAATAATATATATCCTAGAAAAAAATAATACCTTCAGTAAACAGTATGTAATCTATACAAATTCAAAATTACCCAAAAGACCTTTCTTTAATTTAACAAAAAAAAATGATAATAAACAAATAATCTTATTTTTGAATAAAGTATTCTATTTATTCAATCTGGAGTATTCAATTGGCTTTTAACGAACAGATACAAATTTAAACAGAAATTTAACCCTGGTAGAAATTTGTCCTTTTTTTCTTAGACTGGCCATTTCCCCTATACCTTTAACGTTGTAAATAAAAATGTTATACAAGAATTGTACAAAAAACGTTTTCATTTCTACCAGGGAAACGGTTAATAGTTTTACTTACAATTTTTTTTATTTTAAATAACTGTGAGAACTTGTTAAATAATGTGTCAAAAACGTTGAATTAAACCTTCTTTTTACGATGATTATATACTAATATACACACTCAATCTTAAAATAATTAATGCACACGGAAATTAAACATGATACGAGGCCGAATTTCTTTGCACTACTTGTTTTACACTATCCATTATCGAAAAATTTGTTGAGTAAAGACAAATGTACTCTATAATTGACCCTTCTTAATATTTGTAGAATATCCTCATCATGATTTCTACCCTCTAATCGTGAGGATTCTCTTATTCTTAGGAATAAGATATACATATACTAATAACAACAATAATAACGATGAGGTGAATGATAACGACAATGAGGATGATGACTGATGATGACAATGACAGTAATGACGATGGTGTTGACGATGGTGGTGACGGTGGTGTTGACGATGATATTGATCATGATGATGACGATGACTATGGTCATGATGTTCAAGATGACGATGACGACGATGATGAGGATGATTGTGACGGTGAATATAATTATAATACAAAGCTGATAGTATTGATGATGATTACGATATAAAGATGTTGATTACAGTGATGAAGATGATATGACGTTATGATAACCCTCACGTGTCAATGACGATGACAATAATGATGATGTTTATAATGATTATAAAACAATGATGAGGACGATTATTAAAACTATGATGTCCATGTTGATGATGGCGATGATGAGCATGATGGTGATGGTGATTATAATATAAAGATGAAAATATTGATGATGATGACGATATAAAAATGATGATAACAGTGATGAAGGTGACATGATGTTGACGATGACAGTGACAATGCCGATGTGGATGATAATGTTGACAATGCATTTAATGATTAAACTACAATAATGATGATGATACTGACTAATATACGCGGAACAATATACAAAAATACTAAATTAGTATTTCATTTTTATTAATTATCTTCGGTTGTTTAACTATGACCTTTTTTCCATTTAGTTTTTACGTACTACATTTAATAAATTTGTCGGTGAAGTTCATATCTTTCGAGTAGAACATTCCAAAATATTATTTTTAAATGTTATTTGCCAAAAACATAAACGACTATCATTGTCAGTTAGAAATAAATGAGTTACAAAATATTTAACAAATTTCACGAAATACTTTTGCCTGTGCATGTAATGCGTGAGACGGCGGTACCAGTGCGTGCGACACATCGAAAGGAAGAACGCAAATTCCTATGTGGAACAGGCGGTTCAACCTGTAGGTTGTAACTTGCGAGGGCACCGTTACAATAACCTTGTCGACGCCCTTCGACCCGCAACTGATGCACGCGAGAACCAGATAAATCGCGTGTTCGATCCAGAGGTCGATTTCGGGTCCCGCGAAATCCTTGTCGGATTCGATGTCAGCTGAACGGGATCTGGGATTCACTCGTCAATCTGGCTCAAGAAGCGTAAATCGGATTTTTTTAATTAACCTCTAATTGCCTTCCTGTATTCAAAGTTCGTCGGGGCAATAGGGGGCCAAACAATCGGGACCTTCGCGCTTCAGGAAACTGTAAAGCTGGTGAAGTAGGAAGCTTGCCGCAACGGGATGCACCGTTACAAAGATTTAACAAATCAATCGGTTTCGGCAACTGCAATTAAAACTATCGGAAGTGGATCCTGGCAGTGGGAATTGCATCACAGAATTACATCAAACAAATTTTGTTTAAATTGGTGTTAATGCTTTCAGCCGGAGAATAAGTATTTAATTTTTGTTAATTGGGGTCAATCCTGTCAGGCGGACAATTTGTATTTAGATATTAAGGGGGTTCTAAAGTGCTCAACCGATAAGATAGGAATTTTCATTAAAAACTGTAAATAAAAAGGCGACTGAAACGATTTTTCGAAATTCGGGCTCTGTTAATGCTATTTTAATTACTACAGATGGTATCTAAGAAAAAGCCAAAGACATTGATTGAGAACTGACCGAGAATTTTCGGAAATAAATAAAAATCACTTATTATCTTTGGCATTTTCTGGGAAACCGTTTATAGTGATTAGAATTTCCCTTACAGAGCACGAAATTTTGAAAATGTTATTCAGTCATCTGGAATTTACGTTTTTTAGTGAAATTTCCTACTTTACCGGCGGACCACTGTAGAACCCCCTTAAACCAATATTTAAACGTTGCACAGAAAATATTTTTATATTTATAAAATAGAGAAACGATACAAAGAACACCTACAGCGAATGTCTTGAAAATCGATGAATATCAAAGATGATTCTGAAAGCTGTCTTCACTTTTCAGACAATAAAGTATTTTTTTACACTTTACAACTTTATTGAAAATGCAAAACTTTATTTTTCCTATATAATAGTTTTATTCTTATGCTAACGATGATCTCTCAAAGCATCACGCTTTTTTTTTTAAATCACCCAGTTATGAAAAAATGTAGTTATGTTGTAATATTTCATGCCAACTGACTAAATTGTAATTAGTCAACAGACAATACTGGTGACCGAGGATGTCGCGCAGGTTGAAATAGTAGATACTTAATTTGTAAATAAATTCATTTTTCCCTTTTTCCACATAATTCATTTAAAGGTCACATGGCATTGCGCTGTAATTCAGAAGGAATTTTTATTTGAAATGAAATTCGCTACATTGAAATCGTTTTCGCTTTAATAGAATCTCGAGTATACTTTGTTGTGCCGACTTTTGTTGCTATGTATCAGACAGAATGTGTCTAACAAACTACCTTTTTCATGGCTGGAATGTACATTTGCGGTCCTCAGTCTTGTTAGAACTTATACGTAATATTGATTGGCTCTTGCTAATAGATACCGGCTTATTTTCAACGTAGGTTCTGTGACGTAATTAGTTTCTGACACGAACGATGTAACGCGATCGCAGCCCGATACGAACTCAAGAAGTGACAAGTTGAAAGAAGTCATTATCTTTTCTTGCATATTTGTCGTTTTTAGAACTCATACAGAAGCATTAGACATTTTATGCTCGTGCATTAATTACAACGTATTCTTCAATCTCTTTTTACCAAGCTCGCTAAAGTAATGACATTTTAATGAGGAGATTAAGTGGAAGGCGACAGAGAAAATTAAATCAAACCAAATGATCATAGAGGATGGACACATTTATTATGTAATATCATTTGCTAATGTTTTTTATTATTAATTTTATTTCAGCATATATTATTACTATGAGCAGTATTGTCAGGTTGCAATGAACCAAGTACTGTATTAATTTGAAACACTTTTATTGTAGTTTTATATATTATATTAATTTTGGTCTTCTCTCATTTTTTGTTGTTGATGTTTTACAGATTTTCAATAGAATTTTCGGAAAACAAGTATTTCTTCTGAAAATCCAAATTTTTTGATCTGAAAAGCGTATTTGTTGTATAAAAATCGATCACTATACACGTAAAAACAGTAAAATTTACCGAATCTGGTTTTATACAAAATTCATTACTTAATAAATAGTTCTTAATAAATAGTATTTTAAACTTTAAATAATATCCTTCAAAAACAACTTAAACGAACATTAAAAAGAAAAAGCGCTTTAGATATTATAAAATTTCATTTAAAGAAACTTTTACCACATTTCTACACAAACATTTACTACAGTCATTATTGACAAAAAAATTATGAAATTTATGAAAATATGGAAGTTTTGTTGGATATTTTGAACTAATTAAGTATTTAACTAAACAACATAACAGGTTTGAAATGAAAAAAACTAATAATATTACGTAAATTGAATTCACTTAACTTTTTTCGTTAACCTTACTAAAGTTTTCAGCAGAATTTGCTGAAGATTTCTTTCTGTTTTTTGTTTCATTTCTAATTTTCATCGAAATTGCATTCAAATTAGTAATTAATATATTTAAATGCAATATAAAATGACGGCAAATGCCGTAGTGGTTAGTTTCACGAACCATATTATCGCAAAACCGGTTTCCTTCTTAGACATTCAATGACAATATTTGATTTTTTCATGTGGATTTCCGTGCCTAATGTCTTTGAATAGTAAACTTTTTACGACTTTTAAGTATACTTTTAACAAATTTTATTTCAAAATACCCGGCTAAAAACACTTCCACGAGTTAAATAAAATTTTTAAAAATAAATAGTTTCTTGAGTTTCCCGAGCTAACGTTGTCGAGATCTTTTTCATTAATTTTTTAATTTCTACTATGCTTAAGACGGGTTTTCACACTTTGAAGTAAAAAATACTATATGCTGAATAGAAAATACAAAACAAATGTATTCTACTTTAAAATTAATAATAAGAACAGTAGAGCTGTATATATGGTGTGAGAAAATAGATTTATAGTTTTGCAGGTATACGAAAAAAAGTCGGTGCAACGATACTAAAAATGCCACATTTCTGTTAAATAATATCACTCAGATTAGCATAACATTTGGCGGCGATATTCTTGAGACGTTGTACTTTCAGACACAAAAATGAAATAAAATAAATGGTCATAAAAATGAAAAAAAAACTTCAATCTCTCTTAACAAACATTGAAACTTAAAATTTTTTATTTTCCCAGAAAGAAGCGCGGTGCATGGGTTCATTAATAAAATTTCCTATGTCGCGAGTTCGTATCCCTATTTGCGGAAGTATTTTTTTTTATTGCTAAAATTTAAACATTATTATAAATATAAAAAAAATGGAACGTTAATTCTTATGAGAAAAGAAAGTGAAACAAAAACAATTATAACCTTCCACATACTTTGTAAATCGGTTAATTTTCTTAAAAAGACAATAAATGTATAAATGTGATAAATGCAGTTCACTCAAGTCACACTTTCTGTAGGCTAAATCAAAATAATACATTATCTCGTTACGAGGTCTTAAAGTCCAATACTGAGTTTTCCGGGCTGTTTCCGTCGCGTCGTTTTATTGTTTGAGAGCGTGTCGATGTTTGACTAAGCTTAGTCAAGCACAATCCCTGAAGAAGCGAGCTGCAACATTCGGTAAACAACAAAACGACCGTGTACCGTCAAACCAGAAAACCGAACAATATGCAGGCATACCTGCAGAAGTCGGAAATTTATTACGCAAAGTAAAATGTCATGCAAAACGATAGCAATTCTGTATATTGTATTTGAAGGAGAACAAAAATGAAATTGTGAAGCATTGTAAACTGAAAAAATGTAACTCTTGAATTTTCAATAAATAATACACGTTTCTGATCGATCGATGAAGATTTGTTCGGGGAAGGCCGAAGTGGTTTGATAAAAAACTCGTTTAAACTGTTAAGTTTTGTGACTCAGTGATTCACAATTTTGTCGAATACGAATTAAAAAAAAAAGAAAAAACACAAAATTGGAGAGCGCTTCTTGTACAACTAGGGCGCAAAATGCGATGGTTGTTGTACGCGCGTGTCCGTACATCAATTTTTTGCTACAGTATTTGCAATGTACAGTTTTACGCACATTTGAATTAAAATAGTAGTTTTTCTGTCTATTTTGCCTATCCAGTCTTATTTGGGTGGTACTTAACTAAGTCATGTGATAGTAAAAACCGCCGATATTTCACGATTTTGATTACGATTACATTATTGGCAGATGGCTGCGATAAGAACTTTTAACGCGCATATACGCATAATCGAAAGCGAAATCGAATTGAATATAAATAAGTATTTAATAAATGGTAATCATTTTCCTCGTATTCGGAACCGAAAGCCCCGCCAAAAGAAATAAAGCGGCTGGCAAAATAAAGGAAATTACGTCGAAGGATCGAACGGAAAGCAATAAAACGCGGCAGAACAATGTATTCCCGGTAATTTTTCCTTCCCTTTTTTATTCGCAAACCAGGAGAAGGCACGTTGGGAATATTATTGCGTGATATATGTTTATCCGTAGCGTTGTTATTCTTTGCAGGGCGATAATATTCGCTGAAATTTTACGAGGCCGCCGCTTAACGAATGTTAAAAAGAGAGACGGGGCTCGCACAAGGAAAGAATCTACGTACGGATGCCTCGTCATTTTTTCTCGGCGAGATTTATCAGCCCGCGCGTGCGAGCACGCGAGAAAGCCAAGGTTAAGTTCTGAACTATCGCGATAATTAACGTGATAAATCGGTAATTACGAGGAAAAAATGGCCTGTAAAAATGTTTCCCTTTATTTTCCATGACAATTCTATTAATTCGCTCACGCAGCAGTAGCCACGGGCGGTTCGCATTTATACGTACGGCGACAGTGATGATCGATGTCCGACATTTGCGGCGCTGGCTACGATTGCACTGCTAATGGCCGAGGGTCGCAGAAATGAATTCCGATCAATCTTTCGCCCCGGCGCGGATCTGTTGCAGGCCGAACTCGCCTATCGAGCGATCGATCCACAGCCAATCCCTAGCCTTTTATTTCCTAATCCGTTCGCTTCTTTTCGCGCCGGGCAATCTATAACTCGCCTGTAACTAGCCTCTTCTCCTCGTTAATCTACGAGCACGAGACGAATGGGAATCACCGAAAGTGATACCCTTTCTTACCTACACGATGAACCTAGCCAGCATCCTTACGACTCGACTTTTTGCACCTACCTGGAGCAATCGATCGGTTAGGTACGTGCCGGATGGCAGCACTGAGCGATGCGAGTTTAATAACGAAAGGAAACGTGAGCGCAGAGTCAGAGAGCATAATTAATAAGTTAATTGCACTTGCATCAGGAGCAAACGATTACGAGGACTTGTGACGTAGCAATCGTCGTCGTACTTCCATTTATTTCCTCGAAGGCTGATACTTTACAACCTTTTGTGTCGACTTGGATTTTTTGTTTTCCGTACATTCCTTTAGAGCGCACGGTGAAAAATATTGTTTCGCAGCACCTATAGAAGTCGCTATGAAACCGACAGGACTAGAGTTCCAGTAAGTTTTTCTAACAATGTTTAAGACAGTTGCTCGTGATTAGCGAGTTAAGAGTTCCATTGGTTAACATAGAAATAACATCCATATTTTGTAATGTACGGTGGCATTAGTGAGTCGCAGTCTTAGTAATCCATCACTTGTCACAACGTGGCGACTTTTGATTGAACTGATTAGAGGGACAGCGTTACAGTCCCTCTAGTAGGATTTCAGACACGGGCACCGATGTCGTGATTGGTTGGCCCAGATTCCTTTTGAACAACATTCAGGTTAAAACCGCCACATTTCGAGTACTTTCCCAAATAAAAAAAGTTAGTGTGGCAAAAGTGTGGTTGCTGTTATGTGGCGAATGTGTGGCGCAGTACACGGAGCCACACATATGCCACACAAGATACAGCGATTGCTCCAAGTACGGCAAAAGTGTGGGATAAGTGTGGCGTTCGACACTAACCCATTAACGTCCAAATGAACAGAAAATTTACACCAACTTCAACGCTTATTTCCAGTATGAAATAAATTTAGAAAAAAATCAAACTTACCAGATTCTACCATTTTCGGGCTCGCTCTTTCGAGTGGTGAAGAGAAAATTCTAAAAAAAATTCAAAATTTATGTATGATTTTAGCATATTTAACAAAAAAAAAAAACATGTTTTTTCAGGGCGCATTTCTTACAAATATGGAGTTTTCGCTACAACATCGTGCTTTAAAAGAGCTAAAATATATTAGAAGCGTGCAACGAATTTCTATTTAAAATTGAACAATTTTTTTCTTCAAAATCATACCCGTTAGCCAAAAATTTATAAGGAAAATTTTGTTTTAGAGTGAGTCAAAGAACACCCTCGAATTTTTTCGAAATGTATTATTACAATTTAAAATTTTTCGAAAATTCGAAAAACCTAAATTTTGTAAAATGTCAGTTGAAAAATCTAAAAAAATCTTAGGTATTCTTCAACCAATTCTAGGACATTTTTGTTCTGTGCAAATTTTCTCTAAATCCTACTTTTTCAGAAACAAAATTACTAAACTTTTCTAGGCAACTAGACCAATAATTTATTTTCTTGATAACTATTCGCTGCGTGCATGGCGATGGAGGGGATATCGAAATCGACGGCAGCGCTCAGCGTGGAGATTTCTGACAACTCGCATCTGCAACGTCCGAGCTTTTCCATTAAAGTCAATGTAAAAATGCTCTTATTTATTCGTTAATTTGAGATATTTTAAAGTTTATTTCGATTTGTGTTAAGTGTTGCAAGTAAGTTTTATGGTTTAAAGAACCATTTGAAAGGGTTCATTTTATATTATACTGTGCAAAAAAAATGATTACTCCGAGTTCGAAATTGTATAGAATACAATTCATTATTCAGCTGAAATATATTTATATTTATGTATATATTGTAATTTTCCATTATTAGTAATTTAGTTAATACATAAACATGGTATTTTTCTTATTTCCAATGTAACTTTGTACGGTGGAGAAGAGTCACTGTCGTTTGCCAAATTACACTGGAACGAATTAATTTATGCTCTGTACATATTCCAAATACTTTTTCTACACGAACTACATATCCTACAGCCAAATTTTTTCCTATTTCTATACTTACTGGATTAAAGTTTATTGAGTTTGTGACTGATTCAAACCCAGTTCGGATTATCGTATTCATTTCAGCCCCTTAACCTCGTTTTGTCCAACTCAAAATGATTCGAATTAAAAAAGTATAATATTTTGTTACAAACAAAAATGTACAAAATTTGGGCCAAATTTCAATCAATATACTCAAAGTACAAATGCTTTTGAAAACCCGCAGAAAATTAAAGACAAACTAAATATTAAACTTTCTCATATCACTCTCCATACAAATTGCAGATGCGAGTTGTCAAAATTCACCACCAGGCGGCGTGGCCGGCGTCTTGCATTAAGCGAATAGTCAATTTTAAATAGAAATTCGTTGTTGGGGTGGCTATTTTGGATTTAATATCGCAAAATCTAAAATATATACCAGTGTAGCTTTTAAGTACAACTATTGAGTGCCCGCTTCTAATATATTTTAGTTCCTTCAGAGCAGAATATTGTATCGAAAACTCGAGATTTGTAAGAATTGCGCCCCGAAAAAAAACTGTTTTTTTTATTGTATATGTTAAAATCATATCGACATTTTTAATATTTGGTATTATGATTATAAGAAAGTGCTATTCTGAAGATGAAAGCTTAATAATGGTTATAGGAAAAATTAACATTTCGAATAAATTACGTTTTTTATACTAATAATCAAAATTAATTATACTAAAAATTACATAAAAAAAGTTCAAACACCGAGCACCAGAGGGCGACAATTTTCGCGAACAAAGTAGTGTACCTTTTTATTTAAATAAGATTTGAGTGAAGTGCAAGCTGATCATTTAGATCTGTTTCTGCTATATTGAAGAGAGATAAGGGGACCTCGCACTTTTTTAATGATATTTCGTGATGTCGCTCTTTTTTTTCAAAATTTCACTATACATATTCAACTTCAATGCTGAGAGTCCACACTCAGATATATTTAAAAATGTTTTTTCTCTGATTACCAAACAGTAGTTTGTTTATTTTAGATGATACGTTGCCTCAGTATTTTCTTATTATAAATTATAAATATTAAAAGTATATTATCAAATAATGTAATATAGATACTAAAAATTGATAAAGTTATAAGAATAATCGTTTTAATATTTACTGTACTAATTTTTAGTATAGGGTCACATTTTTCCCTATTTTCGTGAAGAATTTTAAAAATTAGTATTCTCGGTCTTTCAGTGTATTGAATGTTTTCACGATACTAATAATATCCAGATGTTAAGAAAATCGTAAAATCGTTCCAATAATCCTGTCGGTTCAACAACGATATTTTTTCCATCATGGCGAATGTAAAAGACGGCTCAGGACATGAAAACCGCTAAAATTGCCTACTCGGCTAGTTTACTTTTATTCCTCCGATACGAATAAAAGAAGTGCTTATACAGAGAGAACAGAAATTTGATTTATCTTAGGATTACGCGTAAAGACTGAAGCAGAAAAATCATGGAAAATCGAATGAAAATAAGAATGGAAGTGACGTGCTGCCTTGCATGGCTTCTCTCGTTCGGAAATGTCGACCTAATGGTAGGGTATTACTCCTTAGTACTTTCTTATTCACTAATAATGGTCAGACAAGCATTACCGCGGCTTCGCAATCGACTTTACATTTGTTAGATAAATTTAAACATAATATACACTCCTTTAAAATATTAAATGTATTTTTTTAATAATAAACTATTCTAAATCGCTATAAAATTAAAATTTAATCATTTTTAAACCGTCAATTTGCAACTAAAGACGAAATATTACGCTCGACGTGACGTAAGATTAAGATATAAATTTGTTCTTTTAAAACTCATATAATATACGATTCGAGACTTGACGAATTTTTAGTGATTAATAATGAAAGTGAGGGTTATTGATTACCGATGTACTCCACAGTATAATACAATAGATTGTTTTCTTCTAACTAAATAAATAGGATCGGAATTGTTTGACAATATTCAATTAATGATACCAAATTGGGTTACCAATTCTTACTAAATTTTATCAATTTCTTTTCTCAAAATACTAAGTATTGATCAAATTGATTAATTAATTTAATTTAAAGTTAGATGCATTTTTGAGCATAAATAAATAATATTACCAATACTAAATAATGTATCGATGAATTGATTTAATTTTAAATTGTACGGATTTTTATAAATTAAACATTTATATATAAAATTAATAATAAAAAGATTTATAATCGAAACGCCCCTAGAACAAAATGCGACCAGTTTCTGGCCATTTTTTCTGATCTACAATTTATAACTAATGCAGCCCAGGAAAACTGGTCAGAAAATGGCTTAATTTTCTACCAGGGGCATTACGCGTGAATTGCAAGAAAATTATTATTAACTTACATAATGATCATGAACTATTTTAATCATGATTTGTTTTGTATTCAAACTCAATCGCCAAGACGGTTTAGTACAAAATTCAGTCATTAGTCGAAATGAAATGTACGTTACCAAAACTACTAAATTTATACTAAAAATCTGTACTAGACGATTTTATTTATTGATATGTTGACTAAATTTCCAGAATGTTTGTTTTTTTAAATATTTGTCATTATAATAACTTTTTTCAAAGTCTTTTTTTGCACCAATATTTCCTATCTTTAATATATACAGGACACTATATTAAAAATTGCATATTTTGGAATTATTACGTGACTTTTTAACTACGAAGTTGTAAAATTTGCTAAAATCTTCTAAAAATCGCCATTTTGTAACTGTTTTTCGCATTTTACTGAGTAGTTAATTTGTGCAGACGAGCATCGAATGATAAGTGGCAAATTATTTGTTAAGCAATATTCGGTTATACATATTTTTAACGATTAGTGGAAGGGCTTTTTAATAACACACACGATTTGATCGGCCACAAGAAACTATTCAAAATTTATTGCGATCAATCGGTGACGATTCGATCGCGACGCGGACTCGCCTAACCCGACGACGTTCCGAAACGTACTGAAAAACCCCGATCGTCAATTTTTTACATCTTAGTTTGACTTTTCAATTTCTTGAACGTTTAAATAGACTACAACGTCATTTTATATATCGATTATACTATTCGAAATACAAATACTTTTATCGAGATCGTCACCATTTCGAAGGGCCTTTTACATAATTTACCTAACAGGCCTGCTTCATTTTGAGAGGTACCCCCATTCGGGTGTGCAATGGCGTAGGGAAAACCACCTCTGTGGGAAAAAACCTACGCCGGGTACCGCAGTTGATAAAACATCCATTCCGTCCGTAACACATATTTTGAATTTTAGTCAGAAATATAAATTTTGTAGAGCAATTTTTCATTTTCGAAAATCCACTCTTTACAGTAACAAATATATTTAAACTACTTTTATAACTCTGTTGGATAAGTCTAATACTTAGAAAATTTAATTGAATTGTCCATATTAAAAAAAAATGTTCAAAATGTGCGAAACTCTGAAGAATACGTATTAATCCTCCTGAGCACGAGTTCTTTTTTGTCCTACAGAATTAATGTAGTTTGGACAATTAAAGTCCAATTATTTTTTATTATTTTCTTCGTGTTATAAAATTTAATTGAATCAATTAGAATTACACTAGAATTATTCTTCTTTATTTCCGTGAATATACAAATATTAAGAAATATATTAAATCAAACGGATTTTCGATTTATTTTTAATAGCTGGATATAAATCTAAAATTTATTAACCAGAAATTGTCAGTAATACTTCGATATTTATGAATAGGAATATGATTTAAAACATTACATGATTTTCGGCCCATTTGATTATGTTAACTGGAGATAATTACTACAGAAATTACGAATTTTCGGTCCAGAGTGCAATTTAACTCATTTACTTAATTTTCAACTGCTAATGGTCAAACAAATATTTGAATTGTGAATCATTCCTTTTTCGAATCTGTAGCCAGTTTGCATAATTGTGTGTAAATGGACACTCTTACACACACGTATTCCGAGATGCACATTTTTGATGATGATTAATGATTTCTTTTATCAAAAGTATGGATGAAATATCTTATTACTAATTAATTAATTAATAACGCACACGATCATCCTCAAAAATGAGTTTTCGATGCATATATACTCTTGTTTTAAGTACCTTTAATTAGCAATTGCGGAATTGTATTTTGAGCTTTTGTTTACGTAATCTACAAATAAAAGAGAAAAAATATAGTGATTACGCACGAAAAAAATTAAATGGTTGGATTTAACTAGTACATAAAAATTGCTATAATAATAATGTCTCTTCAAACACTTTTAAATAGAATTTTTTTAAAATATCACATGAGAAATTATAATAAAATTTATAAAAATGCAAAAATACATTTACGTTAACAAATTATCATCTGTAATAAAATTAAATAATATTTTCCAGTGTACTTACAAGGTAATTTAAAGTGAAATAAAATCTTTCAATCTTAAAATTTTCTTCTTACCTCAATCCAAAATGCAAACAATTCAATAATTTTTTTTTTTTTAGAAATAAAAGTAAAAATGTTTTAAACTTCAATTTTAAATAGTAACATTAACTCAAGAACGGATATGTGCAAGACTATACTATTTAGGTAGTAATACCAACTATTTATTTTCCTCCGTGTTATAGTAAAACACGAGGTTATTAGAAATGTTTAAATTAACTACGTCTGTAGTAAATATACAGTATAGTACATAACCTCAAATCTACTGTCGTTTTATAGTTAAATACTCCCTTTGAACATTGATTTATAGTAAAATACGTCTAATTAAATTGATTAAATGAATATGCCCACCTGCGATAGTAATAATAGTTATGGTATGGTATATTTTATAGTATTATGAATTGCATTAAGCAAAAAACAAGTTTTCGCGTTGTTAATTCTATCATTATATATTTTCCTTTTTTATTGCTTCCATTGACGCTTTTTTCTCTTCGTGTGTAATATAAATGTATTCGCTAACAAAGCTCGAAACAAAAGAAATAGTTGGTTTAGTTGGTGAAATAGTAGCGTTGGCCGTATAATTTGTTTAGGTCACTACTTAAATAGATAAATTAACTACAAATGATAGATGTGACTTATCCTACTATATAGTTAGTATTTCCAACTACGTAATTTTTTTTGTGTGAATAGGAAAAATCTCAGAATGATGTTTTTCTCAGCAAAATGTTTAGGAAGTTCAATATTAACCCTTTGAAGCACATTGGTCAGCGACCACCTTTTCTATTAGGTAATTTCATTTATAAAAATTCAATTTTTTGACACGTTTAAAAATATTAGTTGTTTTTTCTAAAAGCTAAAGTATTTGTCTACAATATCGTACCACTAATATTCATCATACCACAGACTTCATTTGTTGTAAAATATTTATAAATAAACAAACACTAAAAATAAAAATCTGATTAATTTTTATTTAGAATAAATTTTGATTTAATTTTATTTTAGTATAAAAATCTGATTAATTTTTATTTAGAATAAATTTTGATTCAATTTTATTTTAGTATAAAAATCTGATTAATTTTTATTTAGAATAAATTTTGGTTTAATTTCTTTTTAAGGAAAAATACGTTTTCCAGCTTACTTCAGTTTCGATTTTTATGCCAAATTTTACTAAGGGGTTTTTATGATCGCTGATGAGGAATCCAGGATCAGATTTAAATGGCGAATTTAGAATGGCAGTACAAGAATTTTAAAAATAACATGTATTTATGCCTGGAAACTTTTAGTCGGAGATTTTTGCGGCACCGAAATATGTAATATGTTTTAAGTTTTGAAAACTTTGAGATGGCAGATTCAAATCAAGCAACATTTTCCTAATTTGGTCCGCCATCTTGGGTCCACCATTTTGAATATTGAACATTTGAGACCATATTCCTAATCAGATATCCTCGACAACTCCCATGTACTCAGTTTCATCTCGATCAAGCAACTTATTCCTAATTTGGTCCGACATCTTGGATCCGCAATTTTTAATTTTGAAAATCTAAGGTCATATTCGGAATCAGCGACCTCGAAACCCCTGAGTGAAAAATTCCAACCATTTTCCATGTAAAGAAAAATGTATGCTTCAAAAGGTTAAGTGTCAACTAAATTTATAGAAAAAAGAACTTTTCAAAAAGTCAGCTTCCTTAAAAATCTTAAATTTCTTGGATAAATTTCAAATAATGTAATTCCTGAGATTATACAAGAAAATGTTACCTAAATAAATTTCATTATGTTCCTAAGTCTCACAGTAAATGCAGAGTTTTTTTACAACCCGAGAGTTTACAGAAAGCAACGTTGAATATCGGGAGTAGTATTTCGCAGATTCCACAATAAATCTTGGCTCAATTCTAACCGTCGCAGAATTCTCTCAACGACCGCGCGATCTCCATTTGGCGATGGAGTTTTCAGTCCGTTCCTAGCCAGCGCCGTGTAATTTATGGAAATCTTGTTTTCTGCGACAAACTCGACGTTATTCGCCTAATTATACGTCAGTCACTCGCACGAGAGAATTTTCGGCTCTGCATTCTCGAAAGAGTTTGTGCTATCTTCAAAGTTGCCGGTATCACCTCGCTGAATTCAATCTGGAAAATATGTCGTCGGAAAGTTCACCTCCTTCTTGGTTCGCGTTCCATTCCACCTTCCCAAGTCGCAAGTGTTCATCCGTATATACGTATACATCAGGGGAAATAGTTTGGTTTCGCTCCTTCGGCTGCTCCCATCAGCTCATAGGATCCTTCACATCAAGTTGGGACACCCTATTTATAAACCGCGTTTGGTCGTACAACTTCGATATGGTGGCCCAAGCAATAACCTTCCTGTATTATCTGTCGCCATACTTTCGCATATAACTCCGCTCTCGCTAAAACTTTCGTATTACAATTCCAGAGGTTGGGTTCGGCGAAACTCCCAGTAGGTTCCGAGAGGATTCTTGTGTGCTTGAATTTTTCCCAACGGTACCGTGCAATTAAAGTCTTTCCAAATTACCCAGGGTCGTTTTTTTCCCCGTCTCGAAAATCCAGAAACTCCAGCAAACCTATTACTAACTGTTGAATAAATTCTTATTTTTTTGGCACACTATTCTGCCAAATGGTCGAGATTTTTCTTAAGAGATGTCTAGTTTTAATTGGGGCTCGGCATTCGGTTCCGAAGTCAAACAAAGTAAGCGCAGCAGGAAGTTGGTGAAGAATTTCGCGAGGGATTGAATGTACAATGATATTACGCAATTCCTTGCGATTTTCTATAGCTGACTAACTTTTTATTAAAAGATTATTATAAAAGATTATTGTGAAGAGGAACATATTAACAATTATTTAAACAAATTGGGAGTATTATTTCTTTTATTGATTAGTTTTCCTTTTAACCCTTTTAATCACGAATTTTTCTAAACACGACTTATATTTTATCTTAGGTATACCGGGAATTTTGGGGTCGCTGATTACAACATCATTGTATCATTAGTGACCCCAAAAACCTCAGTATTCCCAATATCAAATAATAAACAGATATTTCTTTTGAAATTTATGGATTTTTTAAAAATAATTTATTAATAGCAATAATTATTTTTAAAAATTATGAAATGCTATTATTTTTTACCATTTATTGGAGTCTTCGGAAGGTCAAGAACCGCAACGGAATCCACAAAAAAACTGCATAAACGTTGAAACGTTTATGACATGTAGGTAGGACGTTGGTGTCCTGATGTTACTGAAGGGGTTAACCCATCAACGTCCACAGTATGCAATTTCATGTTTTTGAGAGTGATCTTTCTAATGGTAGTTATTAGAATTTTCAAAACGATTTTTAACCACGAAAATATAAAAAATTAAGTAGAAGAAGCGTTGTTATCTTATTGAATCTTTTATTAAAAATACATTCCTGATCATTTTAATATGTATAAAAATACTATACACATCAAGTAAGTACGGTAAGTACACATACAAAATTGTCTGTTAAAAGAAAATGGCCACCGCAATATCAAATGTGTTCGAAAATATACTCTTCTTAAAAACTAGAAAATTTAGAAATTATTTTCAGAGACCTATAATGTCTTAAAATTGAGTAGAAGGGAAATACATTTCTTAGCAAAGTTATCACTTTTTTCAGATTTTTTTTATACAATTTCTAGTTTAAACTCGGAAAATAAAAATTTTGAGAATTCAAAATTTTGAAAAAAAACCTACAGACAATATCTGAAACTTATACAGAAATCATGGAAACATAAATATAATATCAAATATTTATTTGAAAAAACGCTGTTGATATGTTATTATACTTTACAAAGTCGACCTGTGATATGTAAACATGGTGGGCCAACTTTCCGTATGCTCATGTGTCTTAAATATTAAGGTATTTACTTCGTTCCATAATTCAAAATATAGCCAATGGTTCCGATCGACTTTCTGTCCCAAAATAATGCTTTCCTTCAATGTGGCACATCATAAAATAATGCGAAATACCGTTGATGTCTTAATGGTTATGAAACACGTAAGTGTCTCATTTTAAAATACGGATGAGGGTTTTTTGTAGTGTAACGTTTAGTTTATTATCTCTAGTCACGGAATTTTTCACTAGTGTTTGGTTGCATTGTCGGTCAAATCAATGTTATACACAATTCAGTAATCGTCAAAGGTAAAAACAATAAGTACGCTTGAATTGCGAGGAACATAGTTCGAGGAGAAAATAAAACTGTTAAAAGTCAATGAATTAACATCAATTCTTCTTGTTTAAGAAAAAGATGGAAATTGACATGAAATTTAATGATAGTATTTTCTGTGGGCGCGAAATGACAAATTAGTCCTTTAGCACTTTTTAATTAAAGGTTCGAATGGTATAAACAATTCAATCTGAAATTGTACGTGTATGACCAAAAATAACATTTTTAATTGGAATTTAAAAAAAACAACGTATTGTTGTTATTTACCGATCATCGGTTAGATTAAATGATCATGAATGTACATAATCGTGCTGGTTAATGTAATTATCTTACAACTGAGCATACCCCTTTCTAAAATCATTTCGAGTAAATCCCGTGAAGCATAACTGGGAAGCTGGAAACAATAATTCAGAATTAGCAGCAAGAAGGTCAACTAACTTTGATAATCCGAAACAAAGTTTGAAACGCATGCTATTCCGTGTAAATGTAGACCTAGAAGTGCCAGTAATGCGAAAACTAGACTCGGAAGGAGCTCTAGCACCTCGGACTTCGAGTCCTTTGAGATTTATGCGGTCCGCCCAGGTTACAAGATGGCGAGTGAGACTGCGAGAGAGAGTAAGATAGAAAGAGACGTATGGAGGTATCCTTGAACAAGGGAGTAAGAATGATCTCGCGCTTGGCGGTTACGTAGCGCTCAAGAACAAATCTTCTTCTTGACTGCAGCCCGACCATTATTCATTAAGCACTTCAGAAGTCAGAACTTGTTCCACATTCTAAACCCAACTAGCCGTAATCCTAGGAGCGACCCGGCAACTTCCGGCAAAATTAGAAGGCCAAGAAGGAAACTTATATATAATTCCTTGTCAGAACTCTTATAGTTAAGCCGGAGTGTCGCTAGGAGTGCCCCGGCGTAGGAAAGGAGAAGGCGAACAAAACAAGGCAAGAGATAGAGCGGAGGGAAAAAGGCAAAAAAAAAAGGAGAAAAGAAAAAAGAAAGAGTTGGAGAGGGCAGGAAGAGTCTTTACCGAATGCTTCATTGCGGGGTTAGCGCCGCGTCTCTAATCCATCCTGACGGTTTAATACCGTCCAGGGAGTATATTTGCAACGTGGATTTTCTCGTTCCATTTGGCTGCAAGAGAAACGCCTAACGTGCTTACGTATACACCGCACGTATACATTCTGCGCACTCGGAAGATTATCTCGAAATTCGCGCAGAGGACACATTGCACGCCGCGCCACAAGCTGTTTACGCTGACGCCGGAAGGCAAATGTACCTAAGTGGGGACGTTTCAAGCAATCGAATGGAACGAGATCCTTTCAGTTCTAATTTCCCGAAAATGAGGTCCCCTCAAGATTATCCTCAACTTTGTAAGGAAATTGCAGTTTGGATATATTACCCTCCACTGGTTAGATTGGTAAATGCTTACTAGGGAAAAAAGAACCACACTAAAGATGAAAGTATTTAGCAAAGTAACGATTAACCCTTTCTTTCACGATTTGCACCAGGCATTCAATGGATTTCAAATATGGTCGCCGATTACGAATTTGTGGTCAGATTTCCGAAATCCAAAATGGACGAAGACGACGGTTTCGAATAAGATAATATTTTTTTTTAGTAGTAAAATTTCGAAATTTTGGAAACAACACTTTGAATTTCGTAAATCTGATCACAAATTCGCAATCAGTAGCGACTAAACAACATACTAAAAATAAGAAATATTTTTAATCCATTGTACCTACCATATTAGATTTCAAGATTTTGATTTCCAATTATAAATTGAGAACCAAAAAAAAACGTAAGAATTGATATTTTTGCGTTTATGATGAGACAAGATTATTTTTCACAAAATAATTTCATCCTTACCCAGGGACATTTTTTAATTTGGTCTGCCATCTTGAATTCATCTTCTTGAGTTCCAAAAATTGTAAAATGAGACACTTGGTTTTCTTTGTAAAGGCCATGTTTGGTAAAGTCGTGCTAAAGAGGCTTAAAATTCATTGCTTAAAAATCACATATTATGAAACCAATGTTAGATATGGCTGATCCAATATGGCGGATCAAAAATTGTAAACGTTTCCAAATTTGCAAAAAATAACTAATCGGTTTTATCTGAATACGAATCTGGTATTAAATTTGCAAACGTAAAAATGGCGAATCCCATGTGGCTTACTTGAGGATTTAACGAATCCAGTATTTAGATTTTCAAAAATCAAAATTCATTGAATATTACGAATCTGATTCAGATTTACGAAATTCGAAATAGGCTGTTTTACTGTTAACAATGGATTATAAATACTTAGGAAATTAAATTGAACATTTTTATTCCACCACATTGTACCGGCCATTTTGAATTTAAGATATATGGCGCCAGATTCGTATTCAACATCTCAAAAAAACACCAAGTGGCTATTTTTCTATTGATTTGGATCATTGGACTTTTTGTCCGCTATATTGGATACGTCATTTTACATTTTAAACATAATTCAACGACTACAAAAAGCAGTATATGATGTAGAGTTTTTTAATGTAAAGTTTTTAAAATGTAAGGTTATGTTCATAGCTATTTTCCACCTGAAGAAATATGTATGCTTGAAAGAGTAACAAAAATTCAATTTTATGTATTTCATTTGTTCAAAATGGAGTATCCAAAATAATCAAGTAATTCGTAAATATCTATTTATTAATTAGCAATATTCTGCTAAAAATATAAATGAGGTTTCTTAAAAATATAATGTTAAGATGCTTAAACTAACTAATGAACTGATATTTTTTTTATTATTTGTTTCAACTATTATCGACTGAATTAGTGTTCGACTTTCAGTGTTTTTATTGTATTGTTTAACCAATTCAAATTTAAAGAGAGGCCACATAATATACACTTATTCATGACCGGTAGTAAAGGAAGGAACAGAAAATTCGACCACGTGATAGCAGTCTGAATCGTACTTGGATACGATAAAATTTATTACGAGCAATCCTTTTCGCTAGGGAAAAACTTCTACTCTCGGCCATTACGATTTCCGGGGACCAGCTTCCATAATTGGCTCTCTCAGGATCGTCCAGTTTACATGGTCCGACATTGGCGGACTACCCAATGTTTCCGCAATAGTTCCAAATTAGTTGCAAAGAGAAGAATCAAGATAAAGCTAATTTATCTTTTATTAACTGTTTAGAATTTTAAAAAATTTTGGTTGATGACAAATGCATAAACATTTAGTTGAATGACGAGGAATGAAAGTAGGAGCAATCAGCCGCTACATTGCGTAATGTCTAACTCGTACTCAACTTTACTGGTTGATTCATGTACCCGCGTACGGAGCTTCATCTTTCGCGGCTGTGCATGTTGCACCCGTTAATACGCTGTCGAGCACAGTTGAACAAAACTGATATATGTAAATATACGTGAATAATTACAGCAATCTGATTATGCAAATTGTCGGATAAGTTCTTCAGTTATGCGCTGGGCTTTAGGCGCGTCACATGTGCTCAAACGTCAGTGCGCGTTGATAATTTGTTATGTCCCGCATATTCCTCTTTTCGAGGTGTGTTTATAATTGTACGTTTCCAGAACGGTATAACAAAAAAAGTACGGAAAAACTTCTTGTTGGAAGAATGAATAAATACAGTTGCAATTTTAAAGCATTTTTAAAATATTCTACCGCATTTTAAGTTCCATTGTCTAAATGGTGTTCAATGGCTATCATGATTCTGTCGAAAGAACTAATATGCAGAAGAAATTACTGAATATTTAGGTGCTAAGTGGCAACCAAATGTTTAGTAATGTTACTAATTTTGTTTTTCAACAGAAAAGTTAATAATGAAAATTAATTATCTATCATCTATGAGAATCTTCCTACTGCTGGCTAGTAAGAAAATAGTTTTTGACAGTTTTTTAACTATCGAATCGGCTACTCGAATCGAAACTGAAAAAAGTGCAGAATGTGCGACTAAGACTGACAGTGATCAGCAGTTTTAGTGCAACCGGTCAGAATTCATGATTTCCTTTAATATAATACAGTATATTACCATCTTTCACGTCGTCATAAATGGCAATATTACAGCAATATGACGTTCGCCTACGTTACTCACACGGATGACTCATCAACGTCAGAAATTAAGTAATTAAGCACACACTAACTGTAAATCTCTTAGTTAATCTACGTTGATACGAATAGCTTCGGTCCAGTTGCAAGTGAAAAAGGAGGTAAAATCAGGTAATTAACGTAGGTGTAAAAGTAGAGTGCGACGATAAATCGCGGGCTACTGGCCGGCGTTGTTAGCACGCAAAGTTTTCTTACGGCCTCGGCACACGCGTTAATGCTCGTAGTAAGGTGTTAAAAACCATGTCCCAGAATTCGAGTTCCAAGTTTTCGTTAGCAGCATTAAGTTTTAAGCTTATTTACGGGAGTGTGTGCTTAATTTAAATGACGTGCAATTTATAAACGAAAAATATTTGCGCAAGCGTTGGGAATCCAAATTGTATGTCAACATTTTTCTTTGTTTCTATATACTCGAAAATTGAAGAGAAACTGTCACTTTAGACGAAAGGAGACGTAAGGAGATTTCGCTGAACTTAAGAGATTGGACTAGTCACTCATGAAACACTGAAATATTCCATGAATTGAATACCGCGTAATTTTTCGAAACTCATTGTACATCGCAAAAAGTGCCATTATTAACTGAATGATTGGCATTCAAACTTGGTTCCGATGTGACGAACATACTAGAAAACTGATGTGTCGAATGTTCACCGCCTGGTGGCGCATATGTGTATCTCGTTCCACAAATGCGCCCTGGGTGGGAGTATCATTCTCGAAAAGTGGTGCGACACGATTAATTCTTACATGAGAAATGTGCGTATAATAAACTGTTCTGCAATGAATTTTCACTGCAGTAATTTCAGAGCATGCTTGTACTCATCTCGCATGTTTCTAATGAAAGTTTGGAAGCCCCCAACAGAAAGGAATATTTTCCATTGTAAAATCTCACTTTGTATAATTAACAACGAAATTTTTAAGGAAATATCTGGGTGCACCTCAAAATCCCAACAAATAAAAAAACAGAGATTAAAAAAACAGACATTTAAGAAAACAGATATTCGAAAAACAGACAATTCAAAAAAACAAACATTTCAAAATACAGACATTGAAAAACAATACATTTCAATAAACAGACATTCAAGAACTCAACGTTTCGACACCTCCGATTGGTGCGTTCAAGACATAAAAAAATTACCTCGGGTATGCCGTCTTTGAGGTCTCACTGGAAGGTCATTTCAAAGTCAAAAATGTTTGACCAAGAGATTTATTTTGTAGGTCACTTGGAGGTAAAATCAATTTTTGACCTGTCTGCTTTTTGAATGTCTATTGTTTTGAAATGTCTGGTTTTTTATTTGTCGGGATTATGAGGTACACCCAAATATCTGACAGAAAGCGCCAGTTAGAATACTGACGGTTTCACTGAAGCTTTTGTATGTTTGAAGGTGTTGGAGAGCAATACTCGGATAATATGGAATGTTGCATAGGATCACCCACTTTGGTTTACACGTGTAACGGAGTGACGATTTTCGCCCTGTATACAGTCTCGCAATTTCAAGTAGAATGAATCAGCCACCACGAGGGGAAAACCTCTTGTCGGAGCTTGCTTGCCTCCTTTGCCTCGTAATATCTAATAAGTGGTACCCTCGTTCGTAGTAACTGATTGCCGCTCATCTCAGTTCCTGCGGTTTCTCGCCATTCGCGGCGAATGAAAAATACCTTCTGACTCTCGTTTAGCGCCGGAAAGAGCACGTTAGACTCTTTTTTTTTTTGCTTTTTATTTTTTATTTTGTTTCATCTCGATCTCTCGGTACCTTCCCACCTCCCTCTCAGTACCCATTTACGAAATATATTTTGTTTGTGGTGCGATGATGTTCAAATACGTAAATGTGATAATTTTCTTTGGGAAGCATCATCGCAGATGTTCAGAGCGTGCGGTCGCTTTGTTCCTTTTTCAACAGCAACCACGAAACGCTGCGGCCTTAACGATTTCTGGGTGGTCGCGCATTGCAACGCTCGATAAACTTCCGAACCAATTCTCCGTGTTGCTTCGTGTACGTTCGGGGTAATTTTCACGGCTCTTCTGTGAACGCGGCATCTTTTCCTGGCTACAAAAAAAGAATCAGCGATAGTCGAATGAAGACCGAAGAGAAAAGCGAGGAATATCCAAGAAAATTTTAAGTGAAATACAAAAACGAATTATTTTTTGAATTTAGACAAATGCGTTGATTTGCATATTTTTTATTTGTGTATTTGCATTATTCGCGATGATTTAGAATTGAAGTATCGGTAAAGCCAGTTGTATAAGGTATTGTTTTGGCATACGCCATAATTCGGTTGAGGGTCGAAAAACCGACAAATCGAAAAGCCGACACTTTAGAAAAAATGACTGTCGGCTTGTCGATGTGTGTATCTTTTATGTGTCGGCTTTTTGACTGTCGGTTTTATGACTGTTGGGTTTTTGACCTGTCGGCTTGTTGACATGTCGGGTTTTCGACCTGCACCCCATAATTCTATTCCAATAAATTTTGAAAATAGTTCGACAAGAGACTTGATAATGGTGATGGCAGATTCTCGCCTGTTTTGTTCTGAATATAATTTTCTTATTTTCTTGAAAATATATGATGTGGTTTCTTCGACCGTAGATTAAAATAATAATGTAATTTATATCGTTGTTTCGGTCTTTTTGAAAAATAAAAAAAAACTTGAAGACTGAAGATAGCCCACAAGGGGTGCGGGTCAAAAAACCGACAAATCAAAAAGCCGACAGGTCACAAAACCGACAGTCAAAATACCGACAATCGAAAAGCCGACACATAGAAAAATAGACGCATCGACATGCGGACTATCATTATTCTGAAGTCTCGGTTTTTTGACTGTCGGCTTTTCGATTGTCGGCTTTATGAATGTCGGTTTCTTGACCTGTCGGATTTTTGATTTGTCGGTTTTTCGACCCGCACCCCCCACAAGAGGCCGAAACATCGAAAATAAACACATTTTTTTTTCAAGAAACGTGTTTCTTTATTTTTGAAAAGACCGACACAACGACATAAATTACATTATATATTTTCCTATTTTGATAGTTGTTATAACAAATTATTATTTAAATTTGCCGACTTATACTCTGCAGAGCAACTGGTGGTAATTGTATTAATTAAACATTTCAAGATGGTTGAAATATTTTCAAGCGCCATTTGTCGAAATCAATTCAATTCCCGAACAGAGACTGTTATGAAAAAATATTTATCAAAGAAAATGTTAAAAATCCTAAATTAAGATGTTAATTATATGTAAAATATGAAGAAACTAAAGACGTGTGAAAAATTTAGAAAAAATAACGGGAAACTTGGAAGAATATATGGCACATACCAGGCTACGATCCTGGGACCTTTCGATTGCCGGTCGAATGCTCTACCAACCGAGCTACATCTCCCGACATCGTCAATTTTTAATTAATCGCACACCTCGTACCTCTTCACACTTTTCACATTACTGCATTTGACTCATTCTCGCCCAGAGTCGATTCAAATACGAATAAATGGATTTTTATGCAGGCCGGTATTATACAGATAATAATTTGAATTTGGCGGCTTATACCCTGCAAAGTAACAATGGAAATTGCATTAATTAAATAATTTAATAAAATAATTATTTAAATTATTTGTATAATACGGACCTGTTTAAAATTCCATTTATTCGTAACCAAATTATTAAATTAATTAAAAGGTCAGAACTGCTAAGATAATATGAGACCGTAGAAGTATAATTTTTATAATTTTTAAAACGTTTTTATAATACGATTTTTTTAAATTTCCAACAAATTTTTAATACTCCTAATCAAGCAGGCAAGTTTCTATCATTACAGGAAATTAGTTAAAATTTTAAAGCATATTGCAATATTTACTGATAAAAAAGCCTACATCTTACATTTATATTTATATTAAATATCTGTTTAAATATTTTAGTAACTTATATTTTCGGTCTTGAAATTGTTCAAACACTGACTTATTTGAACCTGTCTTTCAACCTTCGCTATAAAATGTTAAAAAGCTTATATTAGAATATAATAAATCAGTTTTTACGTTCAGTTTTAATATGCACTGAAGTGAAATTTTTAGTAGTATTTTGAAAAGAATCCATCCTACCATCTTCAAATTTTATTTTTCTCTGACAGATAATAGTTTTTAGTGAAGGAATTTCCATTTGTATATCCAAGAAACCATTTAAAACCATTCTTGTCATTCAAATTTTTGTGTGTATGCTTTTAACTTGGGTTTATTAAATGAAATAAATGGACAAAGTATGTTGAAAATCTGAATTAATGAAGCGATACTTTTATATTATATTATATATATTGTATTTGCACAATACTCTTCCAAATCATTTAAATAATAAAATTTTTTCGTTACTTTGAACTTTGAACTTTAGAAAATATACTATCCCATCCTTTTTTTGTACTAATTGCCATTTTTCCTCTTTTTAAATCTTTTTAAAAAATGGTTATGAACCTCAATTTTATTCCATAACAAAATAACTATTTTCACATTAATTGAAGAAGAACAAAATTAAAAATAAATGCGTCGTATTTCCCAGAGAAGTGATGATCAATACGGCAACATTTAAGTTGTTCGTCATTTTTTTTTTGTTTCGTAGCAATATCGGCTTTATAGCTCAACGGTAACGGACTGAACTACGGAGTCGTAGGTCGTGAGTTCGATCCCCGTCTAGGCAGCATTTTTCGAAAACGATTTGTAAATAGAGAGTAAGATTTATTACAATATGTTATTGTTTTTTTTGTGGGTTTTCACTTTTGCTGTATACTAATACGAGTCTGGAATTTTCTGTAAAGTTAAGAATTAAATAGACAAGTTTGTACGAATATGTACATAAAAATATTAAATCACTCATTTTTGTTTATGTTTTTCTTAATTTTTACAATCTTATCGATTTAATTGATTGAATACTGCAACGACTGAGTGGATATTATTTGTACTTCATCGACATCATTTCTCCTCACTAATCGCATTTTTTAGCGTTGTTGATAACAAAAAACAATATAATTTAAAAAACATTCCAACACGTTTTGTAAATATAATTTTACAGCCCTATAGCAACATACAAAATTACCAGAGGAACGCTATAAATTCAAGTGTCTTATTTCAAGACACTTTTGACATCTAAGACAAGAAAAATGTCTTGGCGTATAGATATTTATATATTGCGTGTTAAATACTGAAAATGTCTTGAAATAAGGCACTCGTTTTTACAGTAAATTATCGCTTCATCAGTGTACATTTTGTTCACCTTCAGGAAAGTGATATAAAATATACACTGAAAACATTCTTATTAACCTTTAGACTGCCAGGATTTAGAATAGCATATCGCCCTCAGAAAACTGGTATTTAAGGTACCTCAAATCAATGATTGATCATACATAAAGTGTAGATCATGAGGTGCGTCATTATATTGATTCTGCTAATGTTAAAAATTTCAAATTTTTAAAAAATGTATTTTTAATAGTAGAAAACGCTTCTTTCTTTATGAGAACATTATATAAGTTAAATTTGTAGATTTAATTAAATATTTAAAGCATTTTGAAGGGTTGATAGTCAAATTTTAAGGGTTGCTTTAAAGATATTTCACCAGGATTCAAATTTGATTTATTTTATAGTGCAATATATTTTTTTTTTTGCAGATTTAATTTAATTTAATTTGCAGATACTCTTTTTCGGAGTATTTTTCGACGTTGAATCCAAATCTAATGACGAAAATACAATAAATTCAAAAACAACCCCGGAAATAATTAAAAATAAAAAACCACCCCATCAAATATGGTATGGTAGTGCAAATACACATTTCCGTAGAATTTTTTGGCGCTGAATCCAAATTTTTTATCTAAATTACAATAAATCCTAAAACAACCCTTATAATGGGGTAAACATAACAAACTACCCCTTTATCTCTCGTGAATGATTTTGAAACACCCTCCTCTTTTGAACACGGGCTTGTAATTATAGTCTGAAGGAAACAAAATAATGACCACTTGCACAATGTAGAAAATACAGATTTAATGGATTTGGGGTAGGTAAAAAGGGGTGTGGAGGGGTAAATTTATCTTAAATGACTTTAATAAGTGAAAATAATGATAAATTAATATATATTTTAGTCTAGAAATAAACATTAAACAAGTTTTTATATTGCGTCAAAATATTGATTTTCCGGCAGTCTAAAAGTTAAAATTTACTGCTTTTTAACAATTTTCATGTCATGAAGTAGTTAAACAAAAAAATAAAAAGTACTCAGGTAATGAAATTCCGAAGTTAATTTGAAAAGAGGGTCAATTTAACTGCATAGTTTAGTATATTTAATGGTTAAATATTAACTTACATACCAATTGTAAAAATGAACTACATCAACAGGATTGGCAAGATTAAACAAGAAGTTCCTTTTACCAGTTTTCCCTCAACCACCCAGTGATAGTTGAATTAGTCAAGTAGATTTATTGCAATGTACTTGAATGCTGCAATTCCATTTGTTCGAATTTGGATACGAAAAATTCGCAGAAAAATATAGCAAGTACGTACATGTTACTAATACATTTGTCTAAAAACAGACAGTACTGTCATTTTTCTAAGAATATTTTCTTTGTGTGGCTTAACAGACAACAGAATATAATTATACTTTTTGAAACTCAGGTATCGCATTCTTTCATCGGACAAACGACTTAATTAAATTAAATTATTATTTGTTAGTTGGACGGTTTGTAATTTCATTGGAATACGAAGCCCAAGGTGCGAACCACAAACGCGGATGAAATATTAGAACTGACAGCAAAGGTTTCCATCAGGCGCAGTATAGAGGCCCCGGTAAAATGAGGCGTAAAAAGCACCGAAGTAAGAAAGAAAATATCTCCATCTGGTAAAGTACGTATGATTCGAAAAATCCTGCATCGAGTTTCCTGAAAAGCGTCGTGTTACGCAAGGAAAATCGGGAAAGCCAAGAAAGAAGGATCGCGCTTCCGCGTCGCTTCTGAGCGACTTGGAGGCAGTGGAAAACGGCGCGACGGTCAGCGGTCGTTATCCGTCTTCGGAGACAAACAAGCGAAACCAGCAGATAGGTTATCCAACAACGAAGATGGATTACCCACGTCGAGACGCAGCTGCCAGCCCGTCCGGGTCCTTCCCCCGCAGGAGTTCTTCCGTTTGCTCCGACAATAGCTTTACTTCTGTACCGGATAATGCTTATCTCTCTTCGCAGCCGGTTACGTCGCACGAGTCAAGTCCAGCCATCAGAATTTTTATCCGAAATCTTTTGTAAATCAATCTTCCCCGGACATGTTCATTTATTTCGGCATTACGTAAAAACATGTATGGCTAGCTTTTTACCGCGCCACACACCTACTGAGCCGTGTTTTAGAGAACACATACGGCTAACTGTAAAGTTTTAGCTGCCACAGCTAAGGAATGGTGTCAGCAAAGGACTTAACATATAAATTTCGTAGCGGCCATTATAAATTATTTGTTGCCATTGCTAACTTTTTAGGTGTACCGACAAACTGGCTGCAGGAAAATTAGGATAAATAATAAAGTGTTAGGTCAATAAACTGATGAATAATAATACATTATTCATTTCGTCTGGCAAGTGGGCAAACTTTTTCAAAAAAGAATAAAATTATTGAAATTAAATAATCACTCACAGTTGGTTTTAAGCTCGAATAGGTTTTTCAAAAATGTGGCAACATTCGGCTAACGCAGATTTTTTGGAAATTGTCTCAGGATTCTAAATTTTCATGTCCGGAAATCGTAGCAGATCCTTTTTTCGAAATAAACGTATATATGTCAGTTTTTTCACACCAAATCCATTTAATTATATATTAAAAGAAGAAAATTTAACTACTGCTTTGAGCAGTCTCTCAGAATAAGATTCGTCTTCAATCAAATTTATTTTATATCGTTCCCAAGTGCTTAAAAATTGTCGACAGATCGATTCTCCGGATTGCTCTGACCAGAATCCTAGTCCATTATCAGAACCAGTGAGTTTAATGCACTCTAATACGTGTCTCAACAAACCGTGAATTTTAAAAGTCATTGAGATATTTTCAATACTGTTTATTGCCTCTTCCAACTTTTTCAAATAAATTTCTATTGGACCATTAACCTTTGCTGATATGAAGCAACAGTTGACAACTTTGTTCACAGCTTTGAAGACAGCTATGTAAGGAAGGATTTTTAAAAACCTAACAATTTTATAATTTTCAAAACCATGAAGTCCATCCGCCTCACGTATCAATTTTCGACGCGCATTACCTTCAAAACTGTCGCCATGGTAATTTTTGGCAATAAGATTCAATTTTTTAGGTCATAGCAACGCTTTCTCTTTTTCTACAAGAGGAACCAACCCATCCCAAAATAAGTGGTTGACAAAGCCTTGCATTATGTGCATTCGGGAATGATGCACTTTTCTAATACAGTAATTTCGTCACTTTCCTGAAGTAGAGGCGAAGTGTTGTGACAATTCATACTGTATTTCTTGTTTTTCCCGATGTCAAAAAATTTATCAAAATCTTTCCTCAGATCTTCAAATGTTTTTAACCGAAACTGATTTTCAGTTTCCGTATTACTACTACTCCCAGTGGCAGCAATCTTTGCACCTTCGTTAGAAATTTGTCTTTCTCTTTTTAAATCAGTGAGCGAGACGATATTATTTATATAATGTGTGTTAGTAGAACAGTATGCATAAATTTCAGTTTTTATTAAGAAAATACATACGTTTAAAAATATACGTTTATTTTGAAGAAAAGATCTGATACGATTTCCGGACATGAAAATTTGGAATCCTGGGACAAATTCGAACAAATCAAAGCCGAATGTTGCCACATTTTCGTAAAACCTACTCGAGGTTAAAACCAACTGTCCACTGATAGCAAGAAATGTGTATCATCTATTTTTCAAAATTCGACTATAAAATCAATAATGATTATCATTTAATCAGGTGTCTTATAGACATCTTCATGGAAGATGCTGAGGAATTTAGTGTGTTTTTCAAAAATTATCTTCATTTAGGCGTCTGAAAAGATAAATGTATAAAAATTGAAGACATTATTGGCGTCCACTATAAATAATAACGAAAATATTTTCCTATTTTGAAAATTGAAATTCATAAGGTAGCCTCGAATTGCGTCTTGTTCTAAGACATTTCAGTCTATTCAAGACGTTTGGACTGAAAAAAATGTTCTACATTATATACCTGAACAGGTGTGAATTTTATTTTGAGAATGAACTTTTCACCTTCCATTGAAGTATATACAATCGAAATTGATTGGTGATAAATCAGCACTGAAAAAATAGATCTCTGGCCCAACAAATACGTATTTAGGTTTATCAAATAGATAGTAGGACGAGTTACACTTCTACAGACAAAACTTTCATTTGTTTGGATTCAAATACCGATTGTATTTTTATTTGATCTATTGGTATTGTCAATCATAAACAATATTGAGTCATCCATCTTATCTCGAATGTATTATAGTGCAACTTCTGATGGTTAGTTTACGGACGTTCCAGCTAATTAAATAGAAATAGTCATCTTGTACGCTTATCAATAGTTTATTCGAAATCTTCCTCAGAACTTCCTTGTCTCATTTATGACATATTTTATATGGAGTTTACCTAAATTTAAATGTGATTTATTAATGCGCGATTTTGAATGGGCTAACTATAGTCATTCCGATATCTTAGATCTGTTCTAATAATAAATGGATATTTTATTCAGAGAGTCAACAAGCTTAGACGCAAAGTTTGCTCTAAATCGGTAACATAAAGCAGGCTTTAGAGCGCCACATATTCGAAGTAGGTCGGCCGATCATGGAACAATAGCCGACAAATACCACCAACTTAGTTACTACATTCATTAAACGCACCCGTGCTATATAAATTCAGCAGACCGTTCGAGACCCTGCTAATAGAATTACCGATTTCTATGGCTGATCTAATCTGAAGACTAACGCTTATTCTAACTACGGTTTATGGTTCGCTTTTAATCCAACTTAAGCGCCGAATTCTTTCAACGTAAAGATGTATACGTTACGCTAATAGGCCGTTCTGCTGACCGTGCTTAAGTTCTGGAAGTATATTCCGCTAAGGTTATGGGATGAGCGTAAAACAGTCGTAAATAAAATTGTTATGAAATGTCCTTCCGTATAACAAGAGAAATGACGGTTTTACGGCTTACTTTTGTGACTAAAATATTTTAAGTGCTGGGCAATAACGTGTCTGGGCTCGTAAGGTTTACGTAATAAGCAAAGATGCTGAATTTAATGAAAATTTCTTTCAAATCAGAAAGTATTGAAGAGTACCGCTATCTTAAACAAAAAGTGAATTCGTCTGTAAATGTAATAGAAGCGTATCTTTTTTGAAAATATTAAAGGAAAAATATATTTATAACAAAATTAAAGCATTCAGATGTACCAATCCATCGTTTAATTTTTTTATTTAGTTTTTCATGTCCCAGGATACTGAAAAATCCTAATTAGAAACTCGAGGACAGACTAGTATTTTTCTCGACTTGCAGTATGATTTTAGTAAACTCTTTTATTTTATGTGGAGACATTGCTACTTAGGATGGAAATACGTGTTAACCACAGAATTTGTGACATCTTGCCCTCGCTTCACCTGCCGAGAATTCTGACAAGGCGTACTTAACCCATTAACGCCTAAGATCACACAAATTTTCGGAATATTTCTTGACATTAAAAACCAGTTCAACAAATTTTAGACTAACCATTTTGGACGTAAAATTGATCGATTTTTTCCGAATCTGCTGTTAAACAATCAATCGAGCCCATTCCAAATAAGTTAAGCTTGGTTTTTCACAAAAAAAATCAGATTTTTTCACTGACAAATATTTTTTAATCGGCATTTTCACCATTGGAAATGGTTAGGGAGATCACTGATCGGTGAATATATCGTGTCCTCGAACCTTTAACTTTTAAATGTGCATGGCAGCATTTTGAAAATAAAGTTGGAAACTGTCAAAATGGCAGCTCAAACACGAAAAGAACGGCGAAAAGCTCCTGAATTTTTTATTGGAAAATAATAGGCTTTCGGAAAAAATGTCGCTCTTAGAATTGACCGAAGGATACGCTCAAATTTTTTCAGAATTTTTAAAACACTTTTCTTCATTTTCCAAATCTCAAAATTTAGAATAAATATGAAAACTCATAGAAAAATTGTAAAAAAATTTCGAGGTTTTCTTTGATCGATTCTAAGAACTTTTTGTTCCGTCACATTTTTTGCGAAAGTCTATCGTTTCCAAATAAAAAATTGTTGAACTTTTCAAAACATAGGGAAACAGGAATTTTTTTATTAGAATATTTTAATTAGTCGTTTGGGTAGGGTATAAAATATATAAGGTATAAAGTAAGTCAAAATGTAATTATATCTTCTTAATCTTCAATCAACTTTAAGAACGGAAAAATACGGTGAGAATGTAATGAATTTTCATCTAGTCAAGTTCATAAAAGGACATTTTGCAAAGAAAATCTTCCTATCCACTTTCCAAATTAAAAATTTGTAAATGTAACTATACTCTACTTTTACTGCAATTGCATTAAATTAAATGTTCACACTGTGTCGATTTATGTTAAAGATCTCTCCGAGAAAGAAAAACATTTACAAATGCTCGTTTGTTGGACGAAACAACGCTTAAAGGTTGTTCATTAAAACGTTTTGTGTTAAAACTTAGTCAAGTCTCGAGTGAAAGATTTTAAACAAGTTTTGAAAGAAATCTCTCTTGCTGTTTCTTCCATCTACCATTTTGTTCGTTGCTTTTCTTTATTATAGACTATCGTGCGCAGGAATTGGCGAACTAATACATTTATTTTCTGTTGTTTCAGGTAAGTGACAATGGCGACGACGACGACGCCGGCTGAAAGGTGTGAGTAATCATTTTCCATTAACCCCTCTGTTTGCAATGGACCAGCGAACCCCTCTGGGACGTCGGTGGCCTTCGCAGTTTCTCAGTCGACTCGAGAATCCTTCTCTCTTTCTCTGTAGTTGAAGTTCCACGATGTTTCACACTTAAATACCACCGGGTAAGAACCTACCTACCGTTTACCGTCGCCAGACTTTCATTCTCGTTAATCGCTTTTTTTACCCGGAGAGCTTACCCACTTTAACCGGAGCGTTATTTTGTAAAGTGGAAAATTTGCATTAAAAAAGAGATATCTGTGTTCATTTGTGTTAACCATTATGTGGCGCGAAACATACATTGGGTGAATTTCAGCAAACGAATAAACGTTGCTTCACTATCACAGAGAAAAATAACTAGAGAAAATATCATGATAACTTACCATTGTTATTGTAACACGTTTTTTTCTCGTGCGAGTTATAAACAGAAATAAAATATTTTTGACGTGACATGTATTTTGACATAAGAGTATGGAGTGCATGGAACTGTTTCTCGAGTTCACTACTTTTTAGAAATAGGGACATGTGCACAGAAAAAAAAGTCTTAAAATTGTTACATCTCAAATTAAGTACCGTAAAAGTCTTAATTTCAGTCTAACATTGACCTATTTTTCTTAAATTAAGTCAATATTTTCGCTTAAAGTCTTACTTTTAGTATATATTCAGGTTCGAAATAAGAATTATCTAACTTAGGTGTGACAAGCTCGAAAAAATTTTGCTGTAAACATAAATCTCGACTAAAATTAAACTTTTCTGTCTGAAACGACTTTCAGCGCAAATATTGACTTAATTTAAGAATATTAGCTCAATTTTACACTGAAATTAAGCCTTTTACAGTGCATAATTTGAGATGTAACAATTTCAAGACTTTTTTTCTGTTTGATTTCAGCATTTCGATCATCTACAACACAATGAAAATGATCCATGTAAGTTTACCATGTAAAGAAGTTGTCTATTACGGTATGAAAAAATGTTCTGGGAAGTTTCATTATCAGTGCTCTAACAGTTTACAAGTAATGAATGTTTAATGTGACTATCTCAGGACAAAGTGCCTTGGCGCACATGAGGCGGTATCCGTCCAACGTCATCAAATTTAAACATTTATTACTTGTAAACTACTGGAGCAATGAAAATGAAACTTTCAAGGTCATTTTTTCATAACTTAATGAACACCTTCCTTGATGAAAGTTTTCGATTTCTCGAAATTCGCTCTATAAACGAAGTTGAAAGTATAAAAATGTATATTTTGCAGTAATGTTCATTTCCGTCCTGAAAATCAGGATTTATTATTTCACAAATTCCATGCTCAAATTTAACGGGTCAGTGAAATAATATCGTCAACAAAGACGCGATACAGTAAAACCACTCAAATTCTATACTGCAGATATATGGTTTCTTTGAATACGTTTCGACAACCAATGTGTGCCTTCTTCAGTTTATTATTACTAAAAAAAATTGTTTAACAATGTGACAATATAGTATACAAATTGGTATAAAAAAAGACTTGAGTTAAAACACTAATTTTACTTACACTATTTGAAAAAAACATAAAAAGTTTTGCCTTATGGTTGTAAATGGCAGCTAATCCGGTGCAAAAAATTGGTGACTGTTAAATGGATAAATGTTGCGAGAGTTCCTATGAAAGTGACATGATGACCTTAATTTAAATCAAATTTAAAGTATGATATAACTTTATAGAAGCACTTACAAGATATGATGACATGGTGCTTTTTGGAAAAATTGCACATATTATATCCACTAATTTCACTCATTTTTGCACGCGAATTGTGCAAAAGGTTAAGACTGCTGAAGTAAATTTTCGTTGAGCATTTAAACACATCGTGACACTTACACACGTAAGTATCGCATATCTATACCAAGAACGGTAATGAACCAGAGGTTTAAATTTTCAAGTAAGTGCGTTTATATTGTGATACTTCTTCATGTGTTATGTATTCTGGGTGTCCCTAAAGTAACACATTATAAACTTCTGGAAAAAACGATGTTTCAAAGCGTTCATTAACTGAGTTTTTACATTTTTTAATGAAATAATTTTCCATGTCTTTTCTTTTGAATTTATTTTTTTCTTTAGCTAATATTTTTACTTTAGAGTAGTTGAAGTTATGACCTGTTTCTAATCTATGTTTAGTCAATGCTGTGTAATTTTTAGTCTTTATTTCTTTGCTTTAAAATAAGGCTTTTCGATTTTGCAATTCTGTGATCATAATATTTAACCAAATCTCAAGTAAATGAAACGTAAACTACTCTAAATTGACGAAATATGATTTATAATAGGTGGTAATAGAGGAAGCGAACGGTTCAGTAGTAACATGCAGCCAATCAATTAAAGCGGATGCTCTTCCTATTAGAGTAAGACACTTAAGTAGTAACGTCAGGTATAAAGGGATATTCGATGTCTTACTATTAACCTTTTGCAGCAAAGCAGGTTGTTCAGAGACCCACCTCTAAATAATTTTATTTTGTGTTTTTTTTTCTTGTAAATTAGTATATCGACAAATTTTGTAAATTTAGTATGCTAAATCATGAGTCTCAGTACGATAATTTGGTTTTCTATTATTAATATCGTTGATATAAATAAATGAAGTAGAAAAAATTGTTATTTTCTAATCGAATAAATTCGATTTCTCGAAGAAAACAGAAAGTTATGAATTCACTTGTGTACTATGGTGGTTTCGAGCTTGCTCATTATGAATACCATGGGAAATTTTTAAAATTCAAAATGTCGGAACCAACATGACCGCAAAAATTCATAACTTTATTCTATGTTATTGCAACACGGTACTGAGGATTTTTAGGTGGATGATTACGAATACGTTGTCATATTTTAAATTTCAAAATGGCCGATGGAATATGCAGGACTACAATCCGAAATTTTATACAATTTACATGATACTCGGCCCTAGGGAAGTCTTCTAGGGCGATAATTACGTATTTAAAAATCAGGATTGTGGAATTTAATATATAGAGGATTTAATGTGCTAATCATCGACCTAGAAGTTTTTCCCGAGTGCCGAGAATCATGTTCGTATAAAACTTGTTAGTCCTTTGTATTGGATCCGCTATTTTGAATTTCGAAAATATATAAAAGATTCGCAATCAGCTACTCTCAAAATCTCCCAAGCAATAATAATAACCCAGACTATTTATTTCATTGACTAACTTATATATTTCCATAGTCGTCATAATTTTTGTTGTTGTCTGGAATTCATAAACTATATTATTAATTTTTTCTAAATTTTTAAACATATCGAATCATGCTAGTATTGAATGGTCTTTCATCAATATTACATTCATTTGATTAATTTATGTAGCAAGGATCACTTCTTGAAATACATTTTTAAAGTGATTTTTACTTTGTACCAGTAGAACCACAGCCAAAATAGAAAAATATGGATTTTCGGTTAATATTAATTACTTGAATATTAATTGCTGAATCGGAATTTAATGTATAAATGGTATAAAATTCAAAATAGAGGATCCAATATGATGACTGTAAATTTATTAAATTTATTAAAATATCGCTAAATTCCATTACATATATCAGTAATTAATCGGAATTGCCTGATCAGCTGGTTACAGTCGCTATTTTGGATTATTCATTTTATATTAAAATTATAAACTCAAAATAACGTATTGGTAGGAAGCAGAGATACATTTAAAAATTTAATTTAACTGTGATTAAATACAAGTAAATTAATGTATGTTACTGTTACTATAGTGTTTGTGTCAATGATGGCACAACCTGTACCACGCTATGCAGCACGATGTCGTCTAAAGGACCTTGTTCCTCACACTCTACTGGTCTACTTCCCTTATTTTATGGCTCCATTTACCTTATCCCCTCTCCTCCATTTATTTTTACACAATCTGTTAATAATGCAACGTTTAACAGGAAGGGAGAACGAAAAGGAAAATGGGCGAAAATCGGAAGTGTGTTTCGAATTCAGTACGGCGACTAATTTAGTCCAAAATACACATGGGGATTCTGTTCAAAAACCCGTCAGTCGTAAAGCCGACAGTCAAAAAGCTGAAAGTCAAAAGGCTGATACAAAAAAAAGAAGATCTTGACAAGAGAATAGTCATTTTTTTAAGTGTTGATTTTTCGATTGTTGATTTTTTGACCTGTCTGCTTCTTGAGTTGTCCGTTTTTTATTAGCACCCATAGATTCCCGTTTGGAAAATCTAGATAATTATTTGTGCATAATCAAGTAACGTTTTTAGGAAAATGTTATAATTTTTCCTAAATTTGTGTATCGAAACTTTATTTTTAAAAAAATGTTATAAATAATTGTTATTTCACAATTTTCTATATTTTGTCTAAATCCAAATATCCAGAAATAAATTTCATACTCGCAACCACTCCAGCGGTTAAGGTCACTGAAACGTTTTTTATGCGATCACTTTTTGTATTTATTGAAACGAAAACGTTTTCGCCAACTATATATTTTGGTATATATTTATAGAATGAGTATTATATCTTCTAGGACACCCCTACCCTTTGCGTTTCGTCTCTGTTACGTATCCATATACCCCGTAATTAGTCGTTAGACGAAACTCGTTACTCGCTTCAAAGTAAACCCCGTTAATTTTCCGATTTTATGTAGAACGTGAAATGCTCGCTGCTGGGAATGAGACAATTTTTAGTGACATTAGAAATGTATCAGAAGAGAGGAATTTTATTTTCACATCCCAATTAGTAAAAAGTACAAATTTCTCGTAGATTGCATTCACGTAGTACATAAAATTGTTTTTATATAAATGCAAACGGATTGCGGGCAGTACCTGGTAACTTGTACTCCCTTCCCCTGAAATTCATCAACGTTTTTTATTCACAACTCTCATTATAAATGTTACTAGAGAGAGAGATTTTTGCTGGAAAAATGGTATGTTTGTTAAGAACACATATTGAATTGTTGTGCTTATTTAGAGTTTTTACAAGTATTAACTTAATCAAACATATTGTTAGAAAATTAAATATTACTTAACATTTTACCTATGGACTCGATATAGTAAAATAATTAACGAGCAGAAAAATGCTAATGAACACTAAATTTGCAGTTGATTGGGTTTAAATTGCAAAAAATTATTTTTTTGGATTTAAAAAAATGGCACCTTCAACAATACAGTCAATAATAATAAGATGAAATAATATTCCAACGGGGCTAGATGGCGCAGAGACAATCTGAAACTTGTCGCACTTTATTTTTATTTTATTGCTATCTTCATTTTTCAGTTTTATATCGTGACTTTATTAGTGAACAAAATATAATAATAATAATAATTTAGACAGTAAACAGTAAACTTTTCTGTTATTTGCAAGTAATATTAAAATAATATTCAACGCCTTTGATGAACGAAGATGGAATTGCTAGTTTTTAATTTTTTTTTCAATAAATGAACCTCTGAAGTGAGAGAATAGTAAATGCAGTTTTAAGAAATTTTACAGTCAATAGAGTTTTAAGCAATTTTAGGGTAGTATGTTTTTTAGAAAAAAAACTAAAAAAATGGCAATTCCAGCTTAGTTCATCAAAGGCATTCAACATTAATTTAGGATTACTTGTAAAGTATAATGAACGTTAATCTCCATTATTTCCTATTCTTTGTTTTGGTCCTTTACTACACTGTTAAAATTTTGGGCACATTTAAAAAGTCGACACTCAAATAAACGATGACTGTCAAAACGCCAATGAGTCATAAAGCTACAATATTCATGAAAACAACAATATCAGCTTTTTAAATGTCGAGTTTTCGATGTTTCGGATTTTTAAAATTCGGTTTTTTGACATTTACCCAAAAATTTCTGGAACAATTTCTTGAAAGAGTAACCGATTTTTTTTATCGTTACAGTTTCAGCATTTTACGAAACAGAGTTTCGTAATTTTCTAAAATCTTTTGGTATTTTTCTGATATTTTTCGTAATTTTTTAAAATGTTTCTAAATTTTGTTTCGTAAAATTCTGAAACGGTAACAGTAAAAAACTTAGGTTACTATTTCAGAAAATTCCTAGAGAAATTTCTAACAGTGTACCGAATTTAGCGGATCATGTGTTAAACCTCAAAGGATTTAATTTGTCCTGTTAAATGTTTTTCTAACATTTAATTTTCAACAAATTTTTGAAAATATTCATTGCCACGGTCACAACTCTGTGAAAAACTTTTGAAGTAATCCCTGATTTTTCAGTCAAGTTTTCCGCATTCTACTATAGATTTCCCTCTTTAGAATCGAATAATGGACGTTTTTTATTTCCTTATACTCCATAATTTATGATTATTTCATAAAATTGGACAATGAAAATCATAGCTTCATTTTTTCAAAATCAGGAAAACGTCGAAACGTAATCCCCGAACAATGAAAATTGATCAATTGTTATTTTCAACAATTCGTTGAAGCCAAATCTGAAGCTTGGCCGCCTGTAAATCAAATGATTTGAATGTCGTTTACATCAAAGCCGGGACATCAAAGGCTTAATATTGCAATTTCGAAGAGACCCGCGACGGGCGGCATCAATCGCGAAACTGTGCCTCTCACTGATAAACGAGTGACGGTCGAGTGCATAACGAGTTCCGCCTCCGATCAGCAGGGGCGCCATTTCTTTCCCGCCATTTCCTCCGATGCCTTGGCAATTGTCGAAGTGATTGCTAGTCTCCTTAACGGGAAGAATAGTATTAAGGACCTTAAGTATTACATTTCACCTCTTTTATTGTTATCGTTGATCGCCATTTTGAGTCTTGGATCGAGCTCTGTAACATCTTATTTTCAGTTCACATTTAAGCTCCATTCAATCGTCGATATTATCGTGTTTGAGATCCAATTATTTACAACTGATATGAAGAAAGAAATTCAAAATGGTGGATCGAATACGGTCGATAGAAATTAAAAATGGTATTTGTTTTCTAAGAAATTCGATATTCGATATTTTATATTTATGGTTATTCATATTGAAATCGTAACCCTTTCCGGCCCACATTTTTCTGATTAACCATTTTTCACGAAACTGAATTCATATTTTGAAAATTCACAATGGCGGATTCAAGATGTCCGGCCGAAATGTAAAATTTACTTCATCCAGATGAAATTGGGTACTCAGGGGTTTTTAGGGTCACTCATTATGAATCTGAACTCACATTTTACAAATTCAATATGACGGATTCAACATGCACGTCCAAAAATGTAATCTCAATCACGTAATTTTTACGTTTTGGTCGGCCATATTGAATCCGCCATTTTGAATTTTCAAAATCTGAGTACAGATTCGTAATCAACGACCCCAAAAACCCCCTAGTTTCCAGTTTAATCTCGATGAGGTAATTTTTACGTTTTAGTCGGTCATATTGAATCCGCCAGTTTGAATTTTCAAAATCTGAGTACAGATTCGTAAACAGCAACCTCAAAAACCCCCGAGTATCCAGTTTCATCTGGATCCAATTGAACATTTGCCAGTAATTGAATTTTTCTATAAAAATGACGATTTTTAGCTGTCTATTTGTTTATAAATCTTAATGTTATATAAATATTGACTTAAATCCAATGTTATGCACTTCTTCAACTCCCACTTACATTAGATTTTTAAAAAACCGGACGTAAATGCTTTATTTTGTCTTTAAAAACTCAAATTTTCATCCTGGTTCCAGTGGCTAATATATTAGCCACCATGACGGAAAGGGTTTAATAAGTAAAATATAAAATGGCCGATCAAAATTTTAAAAAGTAATGTAGTTTTTATCAAATTTGATATTAAAGTATTTTGAAAGCTTCATACAACAAATTACATGTCCAAATTTAGAAATAAGTAAAATTCAAAATGGCGCATCCAGGATGCCCGATAAAAATAAAAAAAGTAATGGAATGTTGATAAAATTCGATATTCAGGTATTATGAAAGCTTCCAATAACGAATGTCATGTCCAAATCTGGAAATAAGTATAACTGTATCGTAATTATTTTTCAGTTAATTTTTAATGCTACTGACGACTTGTGAACATCAGTAGCTGACAGTAAACACAACCAATTCCGACTTCTTGTAAAATGATATCATACCCAACGATGTTTACAACGTTTAATGTTAGCAGATAATAACAAAGGATTTTCAAAGTACTTTTGAGCACCACTGCATAATCAATAAAGATGGAGCGAAGATGCATCAAACTTTCTAATCGCTCTTTAGCTAAATGCTGTCCGTTTGTCGGCGTTAGGATGATCGATATCTGCTGACGAAGCGTTGATGGGGGATAACGATGCATTTATGTTTGCTCCGAGAGTGCCGACAACTCGGCTAACCTATGCTCTACACGAATAATCCAAGTTTACCCCAAGTTTAGTTGCTGTCATTTACATTTCCCTAGTCAACGCTATCATATTTTACCCCTCACGTTGGAGGATATCTCCTAACTACCTCGACTGGCAGGCCAGTGCTTTATTAACGCTCGAACCGAGAAAAAATGTCTGGCAATTATAAAAGCTCTCGCATTTTCGCCGCATCTCGCCCCACTGTCTTTAAACTTTCCGCTCGCTGAGAAAAATCCGCTTCAATCTAAATAACATATGTGGCGCCATTAATATTTACCTTCCTCCGGAGTGCAGTTAATTCGGAGACGAGTATTCTTGCGCAATCCTGACCGTCGAGTATTTAAAATGTAAATACCCTTTTGCTTTCCGTTCTTTACGAATTGTGCACATTTGCAGCATTTCGCAGAGGTGTATATACGTCCGACTAGCTTCGCCCGGGTCCGGCACAACAGGGAAAACCGAGTGTCTTTCTCCGTACGCCGCAGATTCTTTAATGAAGGATTAACAGGTCGCTAATCTGCCGACTGCCAGGAAACAATGCGCAGAACGCCTAGTGCAGTGCAATAAAGCAATCGTCAGCTAAGTGACGTATTATTATCACACGAAACCAATTAAATATAACAAAAAACATAGTTATTTTACAGTTATTTGAGACTAAATATAATTATAGGTTCTTGGTCTGCGGCTACAAAATTCATAAATTTCAGGGATTACCTTGATGTGAAAAAAATTAATTCGTATGATAATCTTTTTGTAGCTTTTGCTGGTTTATAAAAATTTGAAGACAGTTGAGATTTATTTAAGAGTTACCTGAAGACGTTAAAATTTACGTTTTTCTCGTCCTTTGTTAGCAGGACTCATGACTCATTGACGTCGTATACACAGTATTAAAAGCAGATAATATACAGACATCTTGAGGATCTGCTGAAGCTGTCATCGAACGAAAATTCGATTTCCCATTCTGAATTACGAAAAACTTAGAACATATTCATACTTGAAGGGCTCCAATTACTATGTTCCATTTTTGTCCAGTAACTTTAGGAAATGGTCCGCCATTTTGAATGTACAAAACTCAACGCCTGAAGCGTAATTTGCGATTTCGAAAACCCTGGAGACTGACTATTTTTACTTGTTGAAAAAATATTATAATATATATTCATTTTACTTGTGACAAAGATTATATCGATGTAAAATTGTCCAGTATACTTAATAAACTAATGATTGCAACGTATCGAAAAATATTGGTTAGGGATAAAAATTTAATTCCAGAATTATAGGTAACAATAATTACGAATAAATGGAATTCAACATGGTTGAAATATTTTTCGAGCGCCATCTATCGAAACCATTTCTATTCCCGAACAAGCGGCTTGTTTGATAAAAAACATTTTTAATAAATATAATAGCTCGAAAAGAAATGATAAAGAAAAATATTTCCTAAAAATATTCAGATTTTCGAAAAATGAGTAAACTTATTTATCTCAAAAATATTTGCTCAAAGTTTTACGACAAATTTATAAAATTATGTTTTCCAATTATTGCAAATAATTTTGTTCGAAATCGATAAAATAATTTCTTAAAAATATGATCCTATTTAATTAAATAACTTTTAGACAATGAATTTTACTAAAAAGTTTTTTTTTTATTCAATTTTTTCCCAATCACAGTTCTAGCCACGATTCTCGTTCACCAATTTGGCCCTCTTCATCTTTCCAAACGTGACATTTTTGAATTCCTGAAATTTCTTGTACATTCGCGATTTTATTTTTCTGAACTGTTTCAAGATCAGCCGTTGTTATCTGAACTAGTTTAATCACGGAAATGTACTTCTGTACTTCTCTTGCAAAAGCTTCTGCACATTTTATACCCCATCATTTTTTATAATTTCGAGTAATATTATTATATCGACTAATGTATTACTATCATGGAGTACTTTTAAAAGACAGTAAATGTAACAAACATTTTTTTTTTAAATAACGAATTTTAAAAGTGTTGTTTTTGATTAATACAGTGTATCCCATTCGTTTGAAGATAATGGCTATTAAGTTATCAGTATCATTGACTTGAATTTAATATCAGAGTTTCGAAAATTAATATGACGGATCCAATTTGCCTGATTAAAATTAATAATAAACATTGACATTAAGGAAACGTAGTACTCTTTGATGTTACATGATTTATTCGAACAACAATTTCTAGAAAACATTTAATTGAATAAAAGAGTTTTTGACTTCAGGGTTACAAATCTTGGACAAAAGTTAAAAAATAAAAAAATTTCCGAAAGGTAGTATTGTTAATAACTACTTGTTAAGAACGCTCAACGTAACTACCATTAGTATTTAGGATTTCTTTAAGGTGCTTATTGTGACAATGTAACAATATTTAAACTCTGAATGGAAATTATCGGAGAAGAGTTTATTTATTTTTAGAAAACCTTTTTCGAATTGTAACCAACTTTTCAAGAATACAAAATCATCAATATAAACCAACGAATGGAAATTAATCACCATGATTAAGTATACAATGATACCTAAAACCAAAATACTTTAATGTTTTTCTTGCTTCTAGTGTCAAAAGTTGAAATACTCGTAACTTTGTCAAAAAATCACCTTTTTTAAATTCAGTAAAATATGTATTCCTTTATTTTCATTGACGAATTATATATTCAATCGATAATTGAATAATAAATTTGTAATCTACCCGCGTATTTGGCTTGGAATAGGTTAAGCAAACAATTATTTATAACAGTTGCGCACAAGCCGTAAGCAATTATCATTATAAAAATAATTTATCATTTTTCGCATACATTCTGAAGATACCATTTAGATTATGTGCACTACCATCATTTTCAATTATTATTTCCTCTATTCTGTCTATTAAAAATTAAATTCTTGGTAGAAGTATCGTAATTCTCTAAATTTTATAGAAACAATTAATGTAACTCGCTTATTATTTCACTTTTGGTTGACATTAGAAATAAGACTTCCTGTGTCAGTGTGGCAAATTGGTGAGTCTTCTTTTACAATGTCAGGGAACACACGTGATGTCGGCAAGTGTCCTTCAGCGAAGCATGATGGCCTAGGGGACCAGCCACTGTAACAGACCGGTGAAACGGACTCGTGCTCGAGGCATCAGAGTCTAGATCTTTGAGGCCATTACTGGCCTCATCCGAACTACTGTACCAAGCGATGCAAACCTATCGTAAGCGCTCGTGTCCTCGGAGTCTTTTCATTTCCTACTCCCCCAGTGTTGTCGGTGGTTAATTTGCATAACCCCGGGAGGTGACCGTTACACAAAAAGCTCCGCCGGTCGAATACGGCCGATCGCCGTAAGAACGTTTGGCCGTTACCAAAATTGCCGTATAAGACCGTAAGTGGAACGTGGGAGGGTGGCGTTTGGAGAATCAACCGAATGGGAGGTAGGCTCGAGGCTTATAGCAACGACAGTTACGAACTGGTGTGAACGATCGAGTCAATAATATCGTTGCCAGATCGATTGGCCTGATCATAACGCGCGCTTGATTATCCGTGACATGTAACGGACGTAAACTAACCTATGGTTAGATAGTTTTCCGATTACCGGCCATCGAAAAATTAATGTCTTTAATCCGATGGCGAATTTACGACGAACGTTTATTTGCTGCGGAATCGCCCGGGTGATAATGCTGATGCACTCAAAACGGTTCGGTGGTTACCAATGCATCTGGATTTTAAAACGTAAACGTTCTACATTCCGCTTGAACTTAGGTGCAAACGCTTAGATTGTTGAAGATTCAAAATACATGTTTAAAATATTTAATGTTGAGTTTAAAATTGTTTGGATTATGATTTTTTAAGGTGACCACTGGCGTAGCAGGGTTCTGTGACCACAACTTCGATCTCTTCAGTGGTACAATTAACCACTTATACATAAATGTGTTCCATAAGTTCCATTCATGATTTTAATTGCCGTTGTAGCTGCGCTCAAGACAAACATGCAACAAATCACTTTTAAATAAATTAAAGTAAGCAATTTAATGAATGATTGTGTAGAGAAGAATATTTTAGAAGTTCACCTGTTATTTTTAATTCGTAATTTAGTTGTTTTGTTTCTAATCTGTGGGGGTCCTAATTCGATTATCTCCAAAGACCGTGCAGCAAGATAATAGAGTGTTTCGTTCTTTTTCGGCACAATTCGTATTTGTAGTTGAAATACTGTGGTACAGTAAAAGTCGGATCATTTTCCGATAGCTTCATGAAGTTCACATTACGAGCTGTCCATTAACGGCGATAAATCCAATAAATGTTTTGACCACCAGCGTTACTACATAAAATCGACGACTTTTGTTCTCGCGCATGTTCATCGAACAATACAGTTACGGTCGTTACGACTTCGACGACATTACGGGCCGCACGTACAGAGCATTATTTCGATGCCATTTGTGTACTAATTAGGCTTCGAGCAATTAGTTGGAACTCGTATATCGTTTGCGGATATACAGTGGATAGTAGCAGTTAGGTGCCTTCGAAAGCATAGCGGATTCGACAGTGCAGCCGCGATCAGTCGAAAGCAAATGAGTCGGCCGATGCTACCCGAATACGGTAATGGTTTATTGCCTCTCGTTGTCAGATTTCGAAAATTGGAAGCACGCGCGATTCCGAGTTACCTAAGCTCATTCTGAATTACAGATTCAAATTATAGAATAACAATCAGCCGACTGATCAATCATTCATGGCATTCGGTCAATGCCGAGCGACGTAATCACAGCTTAACATTGTAGTCGAATTATTGAGACACTGAAAGGAATTGACCACGCTTCGATAACGGTTGTCTACTAAACTGTTTCGCTTTGACATTAATAAGGCATTATTAACTGGATAAAAAATTCCACAAGCTGTCAATGGGGGATTCATGCTCTTCAGTTCGATAAAGAGCAAGTTCATGTCATAATGAAACACAGTTTGGTCATTGCTAATTCACAATGTTGCTGGAAGAATATGTTTTCTCACAAAATGTAAAATCTGGGTTTGTGATCATCAAAATTAATAAGGTTAAGAAGCCCTGACAAGGGATATTAATGATCAGCAAAAATAAGGAATACTTACTATCCTGCTCGTGTTTGTTTTTTTATGTTAATTTATTTTTAGATTATTTATTTCTAACAGTAGCATTTTTGGTATCATTTATTAATACTTATAATTATTACATTATTTTTCTAGTTGTAAATCCCAATTTTATCGTTTGCATGGAAATTATTCCTGTATCAACGCAATTTATAATTCTTTGTTTGTGTAAAAATCATTATTTTGTCCTAAGAGTTGTAGTAATTGATTGGTCTGCAGTATATTATCTAAATTGTGAATATTGTCGAGTATATTCGAGTTTTTTAATAAGTAATGGATTGAGGGTTCCTGTACAATAAGCGTACAAGCTCGCGAATTGCCGTAAAAATATTGTCCACGTGGAAATGGAATGACAAAATCTGGCACTTTCTCAAATCATTCTAAAAAATATGTTAGGTTATTTTTCTATATATGACTTTTTAATCAGATTTCTATAACTCGAGATAAATGTTATGTTTAGTGCATTTTTGTGCGAACATGTGGTAGAAACAGAAAAATAACAATGAATTAACCCTTTGCGGCATACATTTTTTTTACATGGAAAATAGCTGCAATTTTGTTACTCGGAGTTTTTGGGGTCGCTGATTACGAATTTGAAGTCAGATTTTGAAAATTCAAAATTCTGACTCCCAAAATCCCCGAGTAACAACTTTTGTTGCAAATAAGGCATTTTCAAATTTTTTTCGCCCGTATATTGGATTCGCCATTTTGAATTGCGTAAAACTAACATCGGATTCGTAATCAACGACTTCCAAAACCTCCGAGAAACAGATTTTGTCGAAAATGAGGCATTTAAAAATTTTTTGGCCGCCATATTGGATCCGCCATTTTGAATTTGGTAAAAATAACATCGGATTCGTAATCAGCGACCCCAAAACCCCTTATAAATAAATCTATAGTAAAAAAAACCTTGTGTAGTTTGCAAAAATTAATTTATTCGAAAAAAACGCCGTTTTTTCAATTTTATTTGTTAATAACAATTATAATAATTATAGTTATATTGGTTCTATATAGGAAATGGAAAAAGATCTCGTCCCCGTGTCTATCATATTCTGCGAGAAAAGTAAGGAAATGTGAATAAATCTAGGTGGTTCAACGTATGTACCACTATGCCGCAAAGGGTTAAATGAATTGTCATAAAAAAAATCAGGATTGTCTACCAATTTTATTACATTTATAGTAACTTTCATATTTTAGTGCCCTGAATATCGTCACGAAAATTGTCATAAATACAACCTAAATATTTAATTTTATTATTTCAATGGTAAAAGTTGTTACGTTTCCAAGTCTCTTCAAGGGCGTATAAGTAACATTTTTTGCATTCTTTAATATTTTTACAAATAACCTAGAAAAACCTTAGAGTCACCCTTTATGGATTTAAAATTGAGCGACTCTACCGACTGATTCAGTTGTTACTCTTGAAGGACTAATACACCCTCAATGAGTAAAGTCTCGTCTTAATCCATTAATTAATTTCCAAATGTTGCCAATTTTCAATGAACTTTGGAACAGTTTCTTTTCATATTATATATAAAAAAAAGAAAATCGGATATATGATATATTTGACCTGAAATTTCATTTCTTTCAGAATATCGCCACAAAATTTATCTAAAATGGATGATGAAAAAGTTATACATAATTCATTGCAAAAAAATGCGTTTTTCTCAATTACAACTAATTTTAAATCCAAAATTGTAATGTGAAACCGGTGAAATATTCATTCTTTTCTATCTAGGAAAGTACATAACTTTTTAGGCATTCATTTTAATCAAATTTCGGAACGAATGTTACTCGAAATTATACGATATTTGATCAAAAGAAATAATTGAAATCCTGTATTTTAGTGACTAAAAGTTCTAATAAATTAATTCAGAAATTAATATATTTGACTAGTTTCATTGCAATATTGCAGAGATAACCACTAATGCATTTAAAATATTTAAATCTAATACGCTAGGAAAATTGATGACACATATGGTCCAAAATACTCGTAAGATAGAATCATATTTATGGGATTCTCCAAGCTTAACGTGTATTGCGATATGGTATCGCACTGATATTTTTGTCATATTCTTGCCAGGCCGTAGCTGCACGAATCCGACAACACGAGTGCGATACCAAATTTTTTGCTCGCGTTAGCAGCGATTTTACCGATCTAGTACTTTCGGTATATGACACGAATCTCTTCAACGTCGATCCCCTGGTTCTGGATACCAGATCACATGTAGAATATAAGCAGAGAGGAAAATGTTGGCGAAAGCAAATTCAGTCTTGCGAAAAATTATTAATTATTCGATATCCTTTGTTAAATCGTAAATAATCACTGGTATACTAGGAGCCAAACAATGCACTGGCAAAAAAATGCGGCGTCTGCAGGATTTGTGCAGAGACGCGTGTTATCGCACAAAGTAGAGTAATGAAAAGATACATAGGAGCTAGGGCATGTAAAACTGCCCTCATCGCTTAACCATTAGAGCGGAATCTCGTTGGAAAAAATTTACGAGGGAATAATTCCATTGGAGAGTGCCAGGCGAGCTTTTATATGCGCGTGCTCGCGCTTTTATTGTTATGGCCGCCTTGTGAAAGGATATTAATATAAAATCGTACGATGGACTTTCATGGGTCTTTCATTTTGGTGGGCAGCTTCTGTCCCGGCGAAATCGCGGGAGAACATTTATGGCGGTCGGAGCAACGCTGATATTTATGCTATCGGTTATTTGCAGTGTCCCGTCCGACGGACGTCGGATTACGGAGGTAATTTAGGATTATCTTATTTATGCATTCCCTTAATGGGATACTATCGACCGATGCTACTCCTCCAGGGATAAGTGCAAGATTGCGGCTCATAGCAGTTTCGATTCGACACGATTCGTTTATCGCTCCCCCTTTAGATCGATCATTAAAAATAGATCTGACGTCGTTTATCGCCATTTGTCAGTTTAGAAAGGAAAATGGGTATTTATTAGAGATATTTTGAGTTACGAACAAATATTTGAGCAGATATTTAAGAGCCCGAGAAGTTCGTGATTGATCGCATCCTTGATTCCGTAAATGTGGAAATAATCAACATTGTGTCGATTTTGCACTGCCACTAGTAGCTCTGAATAGGTTATATTTAAGTAATTGTTGTTTTTAAACATGTCTACAATATCCTAATGCACTAAGTCTGCTCTATTTTCAGTAACTCTGCATATTCATCTGGAAAGTGAATGTGTATCGATGACACCTTTTCAGGAGGACTTGAGTGGCCTATAAAGGCATCAGGCTGAAGTTGGCGGCTTGAGCTGGAGGCTGCAGAGATTTTGTTTAATAACTAACCATGGTACATTTAAAAACAATTTTTGACATTGTTCTTTAGGGTAAACTTATTATCAGGAAAGACTATAAAGACCTCCAGAGTATGCTAGTAAAAGTTGTGGCGAATTATTGTACCAAATTTGCGACAGGTGCTTCTCCATTTTATTTATTCGTTTACTTTGATAAATAACCATTACAAGTTTATAAACAATGTTGAATATTGATCATTGAGGTTGACTTTTTGTCATGAAAAATCACCAAGGCCTTCGATTATGCTAGTAACTGTCCCTAATTTGGTGCAGTTAGTCACTATAACATTTAGTACCATAATAAGGTGGGCATCGTTATTTTTTGTGATAATAAGTTAACCCTAACTTAAAGTGCTAACTTCAACCTGTTTATAAAGTCTGAACTGGACGTTTGTGACAAATGTTTTTGATGTGCATTTTTCAGCACCATAAAAAACGTAAAAGTATATTTTTTTTATAATTAAGATCTTTGAACGTATGAGTCCTCATTTTGAAGTCTCTACAAGTTATCTGGATGCACAATAGTGATTCGGTCAATAGTTTCCGACTTATCTAAGAAAAGCTGATAAAAATATTTTGACTGGTCCGAAATGATATTTCGTTCATTTCAAAAGGTTTCATCGATAAACATTCATTGTTCACGTTAGGGCGATATTTTAGCTAAAATCACTGGACTATTTATAGACAATAAATACCTTGAGACGTTTGCCTAATTTTAATTTTGACTTGCTTGAGTCAAAACCACGTGGAAAAATTAATTATGTTGTTATTAATTCTAAGATAGGTACCCTTTAAAAATAAATTATTGGTTTTTGATATGTTATTATAATTATTTATTTTTAATCGGCGTACATTTAGAAGGTATTTTGATGACCACCCACCCCTCCCATAGACGATCACGTGATTAATGAACGCTCCCATACTGAAATTTCTTATGTTATGCTACTGAGAATATAGGAATAAATAACTTAGTCGTATCCACCCATTAACATTCATACGCTAAATATTTAAAATAAATCGTGTTTAGTCTGTTATAGACCGATATATATATAATATATAATATACCGATATTATTATTGACTTTTAAGTTATTGTGCTCATATCGTCGTTTTAGCTTACCAATATTTGTATGATTATTTTTGTTTCTCTTTATTGTAATTTTGTTCTGTATTTGTTAAATTTTGTATTTATATATCTTTGTATTCCTACGCAGAGAGAACGAAAAAGGTTAATGAAACCATTTTAGGAAATTAAAATACGTGATTATAAAAAATGGTTAAATTAACCATTTCCATAGTAAAACAAAACAAAAACATTATTCCGTTTACACTTTAAGATACTTAAATATGCAGCATAGCACGTAACTTCAAAAGTATCATAGCTTTACAGTTAAATAGTCACTCGAAATATTCTTGAATAGAAAAATAGATTTAGGAAAAGTGATTAAACGAAAATAACTACTTGTCATGATGAAAAGTAATTATTGTATGTTATATTTTACAATATTATGAATTATAAAAATAAAATACTGTCAACTACAACTTTTCACGATGTGAATTGTAGTATTATGAAATGTTATAATCGTTTCTACCTTTCCTTATTGGTTCCATTACCCTTTTTTCTCTCTGTGTATTGCATAAAGCACCACTTGTATATTAATAAATAAATAAATAACATTGATTTACGGATTTTCAATGTAAAGTCGAATTATGAACTTTTGTAGAAAATTATCCATCTACGATAATTTCAATCTAGTGCATAAATTTCAAGTCAAGACTCCTGATGCTGTTTGAGTAATGAAAAAAAAGTTCGGTTGAAGACTTGATTACCTTAACTTAAATAAAATTGAGTATTTTTTATAGGAAACATGTTTTCCATTTTGTGCATTTGTTTTTAAAAAAATGATACAAGATGAAATTTTTTTGAACTAGTTTAGTTCGATCCTTATAGGTTATGCGTTAACATGCCATTCAGTAGCGCTACAGGTAAGGCATGCATGTACCATTCTCCGCATAGCACGCCTCGCGTTCGGGTTTGCAATCCCCGGTTCTAATTGAATTTCCAAAATGCCCGGAAGCGGGTCAAGCCTCGTGAACCCTACTCCCCGCGCTTCAACTTTGGCAACTGCTATTAAAACTTAACGGAAAACCATAATGTCACGACCATCGGAGCCTGTGCAGCATTCTACCTTCAATATGGACCTTGTTATCCGACGCGGGCTGCGCTGGCACCACCGTGGCAACGGCGGCGGCATCTTATATACGGACCGAGATAATAACTTCGTCGGATGGCCCAGGTTAATTAACCGATAAGCGCTCGCAGAAGGCTCAAAAGTCTCCCAAGCACTCTTACGACATTATAAATTTCATTAAAGGGTACTCAGAAGTGCAAACCCCGCGTATGGACAAAACAATGAATTCGTGTATTCCGCCCTACCTTGCAGTTTAAAAGCTATTTAATTATTGTCCTGTAATTGGTTCATTGGTTAAATAGGTCGACCGTTCGCAAGGTGAAACGATATATTTCAAATAGGCGTTTAAAAAGAAATGTTATACGGTAAATGTCATGTAAGCATGATTATTATTTTCAATATCCCACATATATTATTCGCCTTACTAACTTATCTTACGACACAATCGAACTTATTAAATTAGTTTATACCGAACACGCTTGCTTAACCCATTAACCCCCAAATGCACAAAAAGTTTACTGTAACTTCAATACTTATTTTCAATATGAAATAAATTTCGAAAAAAGATTCTACCATTTTCAAGGCCGCTCTTTCGAATGGTAGTAAAAAAATTTTAAAAAAATTGAAATTTATATATGATTTTGACATATATAGTAGAAAAAAATGATTTTTTAGGACGCATTTTTTATTATTTTTTATTTTTTTATTTATTTTTTTCGAAATTTATTTCATATTGGAAATAAGCGTTGAAGTTGCAGTAAACTTTTTGTGCATTTGGACGTTAATGGATTAAGGAGATAGTCGTGCTTTCACACAGTATTTGTCCACGGGTGTCCAAGAGTATATCATTCAACAAAAATTCACTTTCATACGTTTTTAATTGCTATATCTGAATATACCAACACTAATGAATGTAGATGGCAGCGCTAAAACCTTAAATTTATATTTTTCTATAAGAGGAAAAAATATAATTTGTTACCATGCTTCTCAAATGCGAAATTTTTTAAATGAAAGAGAAAAGGTCAAAACGTGAAATATGTAATATTTGAAAAGAAAAAGCAATATTTGAGAAGTTTTTTTACTGCAAAATTGTATACATTAATAAACATTAGAACGATTTAACAATTATCGGCTTCGTAGCTCAGGCGGTAGCGTGCTGGACTACGAAGTCGTAGGTCGTGAGTTCGATCCCCGGCTGGGCAATTTTTCGAAGTTGTTTGCAGGCAGCAGTTCGCTATGTGTAAGACGAACCACGCTGTCTGTTTAGCATTTTCGAGGTATTGTCTTCAGGCGGAAATCGAGCCATGGCCGATGCTGTGCTTGATGTGGGTTTCTGCAGTTTCCTACATTCTCGACAAATGTGAGTATGGCGCCATCTAAGACGACCTGCAGCTCTCGCAAGGATACTCACCTGTACCCGGACAAGCTCCCTGGGAGCTTTTGCGACACCTCGATCGAGGTGGAAGGTAGAGGATAACAAAATAAAAAAAAAAAATTTCATTCCAAAAATTGTGTCGCTAGGAATTTTTATTTTTTTTATAATATTTCTACTGGGCAAAACACCGTCATGTTAGTTACATTAATCCTAAGAACCGTCTTTTTGTTAAAACTTAAAATGTACAGTCCACCGATGCTTAGTATTGGCAATGCGAGTTAAAATGTCCAATTTTGAAAGTGAATATCCAGCTTATCTGCCGCTTAACCTTCTACAATTTTAACAGTAACTGTATAGAAGGTTTAATAATCTGTATAATATAAATGTAACCTTACAGCGGTGAACTATTGGTTTGGGTGCGTCAAATCCTAACATAAGATAATAAAATTAAACAAAATAAATTCCACATGAGACGGATTAGTCATCTCTTAAAAAATCGTAAAAAAGTTGGATCATTGGTATAGTTTTTGAAGGTCTAAAACAGTGCATCAAATAGTTTTTCTTTTAATGCAAATGTCTTCGAGTTATAAACAATTAGAAATTTTGGGAGCAGTTGAGATGAAATGCCATAAAAAGAAGCAGTATGCATTTTTTAATGATTATTGTTTCTTAATTTTCGATCGATGACAAATAATTTAATTTAATTTATTAATCATTATTTCGACCTTAACAGTAAGTCGAAGTTTCATTTGTTAAATTGGTGATGGTTACTCCACAAACACAAATCCGTGTTGTAATTGTAGGCCAAAATAAGATTTTCTTAAAAAATCATAGTTACATTATTCTCATTTACCAAGAAACACTAATTTCCTATTTATATTTATTCAATATTAATCACAGTAATCGTTGAAAATAGCAACGAAAAAGTTTTTTTCGACCGTCTTAATTTTAAATTAAATAATAATTAATAATATTTCTTGGTGTTACAGGTCAATTAAGTAATAATATAAAAAATTTTTTTAATTAACATAATTTTTTTAATTATCATAATTTTTTTGGTTTTCGATTGAAAACATGAAGATGGTGAAAAGATGAACATCGCCGGATTTTGTATGTTAATTATGAGAAGAGTAATTATTAATTATATTTCCTTTGGGAGCTGTTATTTTAAAAAACGATTACCGTTTCCTGTTTATGTTTAAAATGAAAAATACTTGATAGAATTTGTGATTAAACAAATTATGGTTACAGTTTTTAATGATATTATATTGAATGTAAAAATAATTACTTATCCGGACGTAAAATTTCCCGAACGGATTCCTATTTAACCGCTAGTAGCTAGGGTGACCACTATAGTGTTTAGAAAAATTTTTTTTTTTTTCAAATTCATAAAACATGTAACTTTAAAACTTTTTAGTTAGAAAATAGAAAATATTCTCAGATTAAAATTTCAAAAAAGTGTATGGAGATAATTTTCGAATAAGAATACATTTTAGAACACTGAAACGAGAAAATTAATAAGATAAATCCTGAACAAATTTTCTTTCAATAATTTTTTTTATAGGGCATACTTTTAGAGATATATGAGTGGATCAATTACGTGATTTTCTGTGCAATTGTAAATTATATACAATTGCATGTGAAGAACGAAATTATAAACACTCCATCAAGTTTTTGTTGAGGCGTTAAGGACCAATTTGGTGTCGTCGATTCCAGTCCATCGCAAATAATTCGGTATCATACGTTTCAAGGGACTTCCTATTCTGCAGGAATTGTCCGTTATGGAAATATCCGCAGTATTATTGCAGGGTTTTTGAACTGGTGGTGCAGTTTTAGGAAAACGTAAAATGTCATGTCCTTTCGGGGTAAAATTGCATGTGGCGAGTTTACATTGCGCATTGGTAGTTCGTGTTTTCTCACTGGCTCGTTCCGTACGGGAGACTCTAGGATACGCGGTCGGGCGATCAATTATCGTCCTGTTTCGCGTTAAATGCGCGACTGCGGTCACCGGAAGCCCCGGTGCATCCTAACAGCGTGCTCGTATTACCCGTATTGCACCCGAATGAATCCGTATCTCCGAATACCCAATGATGCTGCCAAACAGACAAGCTTCGACAACAATTTTTTTTTTTCTTTTTTAAAGGAATTATGAATATTACTTCTTGCACAATTTTAGTTAATTCACAAATTAAATAGTTGGATCTACTTACTGGATATTCGGATAAGAAAAAACCATTGTTTATTTTACTATCTAAAAAAACTTTTATCTGAAATCCGAAAAATAATAGATTAAAGTTTACTTTCGAATTAGAAAGCAAAAATGAGATCAACTACTTAGATGTCAAAATTATAGTGCTGCCCGATGGTGGAATCAAACTAGATTGGTTCTATCTCTCTATCATACAAAACAGGCATGATTTATGGCCTAACTGACCGTGCGTTAAAACTTTCCTCGGCTGAATTCCATGAAAAAAATTTAAACTTAATTAAACAAATTTTATATGAAAACGGTTATCCTCCTCTTATGGTAAATCAATGCATTAATAAGCGAATAAATATATTAAATTTCAACCAAAATAATAACAATAACAATTCGAATAATGATTTCTCTAAAACAATTAGTTGTCCGTACATAAAAGGTTTAAGTGAAAAAATTGCAAGAATTTTCAAAAATAATAATATCAGAATTTTATCTACCCCCTTCAATACTAATATCGCTAGAATAAAGCCGGGAAAAGACATTTTACCACCAAAAAGCAACGGGATGTTATCTACGAAATACCTTGTGCACACTGCAACAAATCATACATAGGCCAAACATACAGACCTTTGGAAGTGCGACTTAAAGAACACAAAAGAAACTTTTTAACATCAAACAAAGAACAACATACTGGTCTAACGCATCATAGAAACGAGACAGGACATGATTTCGACTATGATAACACCAAGATACTTGCGAGGGAAAAGAACTGGAAAGAAAGGTGCCATATGGAAAATTTTTTCATTAAAAAAGAAGAAAATAACACTGTCAACATTAGATTTGAAAAATCCTATCTACCGGATATTTATAATTCCCTATTAAATTAATTTCTTACATTTTATTTTGTTATTTTCATTTAAATGCCGTTCATGTATTCTGTTTACTTTCTCGTTGTTTATTTTGTTCCCCTACTACCTATAAATACGGCACCCGAAACATTCAAAATTTTATTCTGAAGATGACCCTAACACGGGTCGAAACGTCAAGCTAAATTTCCCCCTTTTAATTCATTATTAGCTTTTTCAAGTTTTAATATATAACCTCCCCCCCCCCTATTTTTAACAAAACTTTTCAATTATCCTTTTTATTATTATTATTATTATTATTATGTTCATTATTAATAATCATCTCCTTGTTTCACATATAACCCCCTTTTTTTAATTGTTGCCGTTAAACATCAATACTCGTATTATTTCTAATTATTAAAAGCGGCCGAGAAACTATATTGTTTAAAATCTAAAAAAACCGTCACACATCAGGTAGCCTCACTTACTATTTAATTAGTAAAACCAACTAAAGAATGTAGTTGTGCCAGATTCTAATATTTACACAGTAAAATCAATGGTTTATATTTTTCCGAGTAGAAAAAGAAAAAACTTGTAACCTAAGCTGTAATATTTAATGCACAACTTAGTTCGACTGTATATTTGGATGGCAATAATGAATCAAAGGATTTGTTTTTTTAATTAATCAGAAATTTTCTCAGAAATGCGGATTTCTTAGATTTGTAATTACAGTTGAAGTTACAAAAAAAAAATCCCTACAATTTTCATTGCGGGCAACCAAAATTTCCTTGGGTTATGATAACTCAGAACGTAATTATTTCGTACAAAGTCTTGTAAGTACCCTCCTCTCTAATAAGTATCAGACGCTGATTTTTCTGAAATTTGGATATTTTGTAGTATACGAAACATTAAGAGACGTGTATTTTTTTTTATCGACGGTAAAACAATTTTGGGGTGTGAAACAGTCCCCAAAGTAGATGCTATTTAGAATTAATTCGCATTCCAGCGCACTACATAAACTCGTGTATTCTGAACGTTTATTTTAGTCAACTTAACCCGTTTCGTCCTGAACTGCCCTAAATTTTGACTTGTTGTTTTCATCAGGTGCTTTCTCATGGAGAAAGTCACTCAATCGTTTTGATATAACCACACCTATTGTATTTTTTCTCGATCTTTCTAAATCCGGTTTCAGATTGACCATATCTGCCGCCATTTTTTACTATGGCGGTTTAAACATAAAAAAATCCTGAATTTTGTAAAAATTTCTTCAAATAATGGGATTTTTGAACAGGAAACCGTGTTCGGAACAAGCTAAGTCTCTGTATCTAGTGGAGTAAATAGTTATACTAAAAGATAGGATGGTTATTAATTCACCATTCAAAATGGTTGCTTCAAAATGGCGGTTCTCAGTGAACATTTTGTTGAAAAATTTCTGGACGCTCTAACTGAACAATTATGAGCTTGTTTTAAAAAATGCTAAGAATAAAAAATTCTTTGAGAAATATAGTGGATTTTTTTCAGATTTTTTAAATTAATTTTTGACAAATTTTTTTCAAAATTCTTTTCAAAATTGTAATTTTTTTTTCGAAAAATTCTGAACAAAATTTAGTGCATTCTCTGATGAATTCTAAGAGTTTTTTATTCCATGCATTTTTTCCCAAAAGTTGATAGTTTTCGAAAAAGAAAAATCTTAAACTATAATATTTTAAATTCATTTCCTCGAAAACAATCAACTTTTGGAAAGAATTGCAAAAACAAAAAACTCTTAGAAATTAACAGAGAATGCGATAAATGTTTTTCAGAATTTTTCGTATATAAATTACAATTTTGAAAAAAATGTTGAAAAAAATTTCTCAAAACTTAATTTAAAAAATCTGAAAAAATTCAACTATATTTCTCAATGAATTCTAAGAACTTTTCATTCTCAACATTTTTTTTAAAAAGCTCGTAGCTTTTGAGGTAGATCGTCCAGAAATTTTTCAACAAAATTTGGCTGAGAACCGCCATTTTGAATGGAGAATTAATAACCCTCCTATCTTTTAGTGTAACTAATTACTCTACCAGATACAGAGATTAACTTGTTCCGAACACGGTTTCCTGTTCAAAAATACGAATATTTGAACAAATTTTTTCAAAACTCACAATTTTTTTATGTTTAAACCGCCATGGTAAAAAAATGGCGGCAGGTATGGTCAATCTGAAACCGGATTTAGAAAATTCGAGAAAAAATACAATAGGTATGGTTATATCAAAACGATTGAGTGATTTTTTCCCTGAGAAAGCACCTTATGAAAAGAAGTCAAAATTTACGGCATTTCAGGACGAAACGGGTTAAACAGCAGTGAAGCTTTTTTGTTTGTTTTATGTAGTAATATGAATCCAATATTTTCTTATAAAAAGAGAGGACTTTCGGGCATAACGGAAGGGATTACGATCTAAATTCAATATAAATTTCCACTTTTTCTTTTTCTTTACATCATTACATTGTAAGACTTGTATCAATTGATATTTAAAAAACTATTTTTTAAAGACTTTTCTTCCGAAAAGTAGAAACAGTCAAAAACGTATTTCGAAGGTTAACGAAATGCTAACTCAATAATATTTCATTATTTTTTTAATTGAAAAACGATTAACGGCTCTCATTAAAAAATATTTCTATTTTTAGTTAGTTGATTTATTCTTACTTCATGTTCATTATTTATAATTTTACATTTGCGATTGAGTCGATTGTGAATTCAATTGTCCGTTTCCGATGAGGTTTCCCCGCTCGTATCGTAAACGATGATAAACGACGATATCACGACTTTATACATTTCCATTACGATTTCGATTTGGAGCTGAAAATTTCGTATAGGAAAGCGAAATATCGAAACCTTCAATTGCACGTTTTGAATCAGCATATACACATTGCCAGCTTTATTACAGGACTCGATAAATGTTTTTTTTTTCTTGTGAATCGTTTAAAACCCTTGCTTTGATTTCACAATTCCAATTTGCAAAATTGTCAAAGCAAATTTGTACGCGAAATCTCGTTTTCTTTGTGCAAAGAGAATTTTATTTGAATTATTTAAATGACATTCGGTGTACAATAAGTTGGGTATAACAGCATAGCAAATATTCAATAAAATGTTTTTAAGAATGATTTCGCCCGGATTATTTATTGAAACGAGGTGCCACGAATTCAAACCAAACTTCAAAATTGATGTAAAGCCCCGGTAGAAATCGAATCGGAATCCCACCTAAGAGACGGAAAAACTTTTCCACCGTCTCTATTCGGAGGCTACATCGGAAAATTATTCGGCCATGAATCACAAACGGGACGTTACGTAAGCTAGGTTCTAATTTGCCGAACAATTTATGGGCTTAAATACGAAGATTCTCTTCCCATATCGGCTGCTACGGCACGTTCGAACTAGATCAATTATTTCGAAAGATTTACATTTGCGGGACGATACTGGCCTACCTTCATTGTGAAAATCGATTCAACCTAACAGGAATTTCAAAACACAGGGCAAAATTAACCAATAAATTACCTTTTTAGATAACTGTATAATCTTCAAAGATAATTATGTTAGAGTTCTCAAATCCAATTCATCCATGGGAACAATACTGCCTATGCTGCGGATAAAAAGAGATCGAATGAGTAATTTCAACGATATTGTTGCTCTCTCATTCAGGAATTGTCATTATAAATAATAATAAATAATAAAAATTATATCGTCTTCAATAGCTTAAAAAGAACGAGTCAAATAGATACATGCACCATTTTCACTGCCTGTGCGTATGTATTCTTAGTAGATAGACTACTAAAAGAAATTTTTGACAGGTTTATCAAGGTTTTCCTTTATTAATTTTTATTTTACCGTGAACTGATTGAGTCGAGATATTAGTTGTTTATCTTCCATTACTATTCAGCATTAGCAATTGTATTAACATATGAATGTATCGTCTCGTTAGGACTTATGTTCGAATTATTATTAGGTAAAGCCTGGAAAAGACAAATTATTAAAATAAACATGATGTATTCAGTTGTAAAATTCCGTGTTTTGGTCCACATGGAAAAAAGTACGTAAATGGAGTTATCACTTAAGTAGTAAAATGCTGGCCAGACGTCCTTTGTTGTTGGTCTCACTATTTACCTAATAAAGCCAACCGATTAAGTAGTAACGGCAACGTATACGAGATGTCTGACCTACATGTTACTACTTACAATGTAGCCCTAACAAACTTTTTCCATGCATAAAATAACCAACTTTTCCATTTAATTGGCAATAATACCTGGATATTAAAAATATATTACCGACCGACTAAAATTGATGGAAAAGGTCAGGCACAAAAGTTTCTCTTAAAAATATATAAAAACATTGACAATTTTAATGATTCAAACGGTACAATATACTAGATTTATAACTTGAGATACGATTTATATTAAGAAGCGTACAAAGAAATGAAGCTAGATAAATATTCAGAGTTCTAATATTCTTGCAAGAATACAAAAGTGTCATTTTTTGTACGAAATATCACGAAATAACGAATGAAATGTTCTATACTTGGAAACTTTCAGAGCAATGCTGAAAGTAAGTTATATTTTTTAATAAGATTGCACTTTAATTTTTAAGTCCCTTGGTTGATAAAACGCCATTTATTATTCTCTGTTTTTCTATCAAAAGACTGAAAGTATTCTAAACAAATTCATTTATCTATTATTCAATACAATAGCATCAATTTTTTACAGAAGAAAGGTTAATAGAACCATAAAAATCAGGTAGTAATGGTTGCAACCTACAGTAATAGTAACATTAACGACGTGAAGAATTATTATCGACTGCATTTTAATGTTACAATTTGGAACGGTAAAGTATCATATAATAACTATTTTTACTGTAACAAGAGGTTATTTGTATTGAATCATTTTTATTACATCCATTGTAATATTCACGAATTTTTAACTCTTTAACCCCCAAAGGTGCAACGTTTTTTTAAGAAGTTTAACATTATATTTTAGTATTTAAATTCCGCGAGAAAAATTTGTCATTATCCATATCTTATTGGCCATATTCTACTCTTTCCAATGGAGCACGTCAAAGTTTTTCAACTGTTGAAATAAAGAAGTTATACATGTTTTTGTTAATTTTTAATTTTTAATTTAGTGATTTGATTATAGGCAATTACATTTGCATGTCTCTAAAAGTCACAAATATCGTGTCAAAATTGAATTTACTATCAAAAAGGCGTATTTCAGAAAGTAAAAATTTAAAATGTCGCACCCGAAATGAGAAAACAAGTGTATTGTTATTCGACATATCCTAGACATATATATCCAAAATCGCAAATAAAGATTTTGATCAATTCCGAATTGATGTCATACGTAGGATACGAATCCGAAGTCAGAATCAGCACTGCACATGAGGATTTTGAGGTATGTAATCGAAAAATCCATTTTTTGGCTATTTTCGAGGTTATGTAGTGAATATTATAATGTAGCATTTTTTACTACTTAAAACATTCAATTCTACTCTCGCCTATAAAAAACTAGCTATCAGTCAACTACCTAAGACTTTTTCTAACAAAGAAACTATCATCTTAAATTATCTCAATTAAGTTTCTACTTATTAATTGCTCTTGGAAAATTGTACTTGGGCATTTCTGGTTTTGATAAGTAGAAAATCAGGAAATTGATGTCATCATTATTGGGATAAATTTTATAATTTAAAACTGGATGTAGCTTTGTGAGGATCAATTTTGAAAGGTGAAAGTCGGACTAAATGGTGGAACTATTAAAAAAAATCCACCAAATTTTTGCTCCTTCTGTATATAACCGGAAAAACCTAATTCGAGTGCGAAACCTCAAATATCTCAAAATCCTGACGTGATGAGCCCACAGTAACCCCAATTTTGGATTCTACGCACAAAATTACTTTGGAAATGACCCATAGCTTCTTAGAAACGTTGTTGACCTGTGTAATTAAGGCGTTGTTTTTGTCTATATTTTCTTTGTCTTGAACATAATATTCGGATAAACGCGGAATTAAGTGTATATAATGTTGCCACTGGTTTTAGCTGAAGTGCTTTGAACAGTTCATTCCAACACCCACCGTGTGGAGGAACATCAAGTGGCGATTCGAATTACCATATTCAAAGTTTCTCGTAAATGGTGTAAATGGGTAACATCAGAAGTTATATTCTCAAGGACTCTAGGTAGGTACATAAGAAAACGATATAAAGATCGGCGATCGTAGATAAAGTAGAAAATTAGCCGTTGGGCGATTAACGTATGGGATTTTTCAAGATATTTTAGGTATATCCCTCTTGAACTAGGCTAGTATTGGACTTTTACTTATTAAATTTTTCTTCGTGCATATTCTTTTGAAATTTACATGTTATGATTTAAAAAAGAATTAATTCTTCGTGGAAAATTGAAGACTCGTCTTAATTTTGCCACGCGAACCACTGGAAGACTACTGGCTGCTGCGCACAACTATTTTCATCCATAAACTACGACAAAGCATGATCGGACAGTCTGCTTGCTAAATCGTGTAATCTAATGCCTGGACATCCCAAAAAGTACCGATTCAAGTCCCGTCTGGTATTAAAGGACTTCATACCGCGAACCAACTGCTGCCAATGGTCAATTAACACAGGCGAATCCCCGCGAATACTGGCTTGCGCAGTCCGTGTCCGATGAACCAGAGTGGTTGTACGCAGCTGCGGAAGTTATAGGCATCGTTACAGGCTGGCCTGAACGCTCGTAAATCATAATCACTGCTCGTAATTAAGTCGAAATACATATATCTCATGAGCCCATTCCGGGGTTCGGTAGCGATTGGTGCAGCCGCCACTAACCTGCTCCACAGACGCAGCCGGGCCGGAAAGCACCTTAATAGCCTTTATTAGCCCGATACTCGCGTCTTGTTTGCGCCATTAATCTCACCTTTTTGACTTTACGTAAACACCACTGGCTGCTAATATCACAATATGGCGATTTAGGGGAATTAGCTATTTTAAGGCTTAAGAATTACAGATGACTTCGGATCTGTTTTGACGCGTTTGAACGTTTTTTCACGACAATTTCATGTAAGCATTTCCTGTCAATCCCTATATTATTTTAATACCTGTTTTTTACAATCAGTATACACATATCAGTGATCTCAACAGTTTTTTCCTGTAAACCTTGGTTTCTTTCGTGAAATTGCCCGACATACTGGATTAGCCATTTTGAATTTTACAGGTTTTACATAGACACACCCGATGCATGTCTGATTGAAAATGATTCGAAATTAGATTCATTTTCTAAATTGAAAGTTGTGCAACGAGGATGGCGACCGTATCAAAAATATTTTATATGAATATTTCTACTATATAAATCATGGTCGTGATATCAGAAATATAAAATTCAAAATGGCCGATCCACTATATCAAACGAATGTACGAAAAAGGTAGGAAACAAGGAAACCAATTCAGGTAAGAAAAGGTACTGAGAGGTTGTTGAGGTGACTAACCACGAATCCGATATCAGTTTCTAAGAATTCGAAATTAAAAAAAAATTCTATGATGAAAACTACTAATTTGTATTAACTAAAAAATGTATGGTTTACGCTATTCAGAAACCAGGAAGTCCCTAAACTATTTGTTTCCATCTTGGCTATCTCTTGCTGGTAGTTATTCAAGAGATGAAATGCAGAAATACTTTTCGACATATAGACTTCGAAGAAGACTTTGCTTGATGACTTCTATTTTCATTTCAAATTGCAAACTGAAGATAAATTTGAAATGAATACTGAAAAAAAAAGCAAGTCAATTATAATTCAGAAAGAGTAAAATAAAAGTTTTTGGAATATTCTTTTTGTTATGGGCGTTACCCATTAGACGTAGAGTAGGAATATGCGTGTACAAAATAGTAAGTTAACGTGATGATTAATAATGACATTAAAAGCAAAATATAATAATTTTATTTGAAATCAATGAAAATCCAATCAGCGTGCACTCGGGAATATTGTTTAACTGGAGTCGTTCATCACGCTCCCTTGAAACCGCCATTAGTTGCCGATCTTGAGTCGTTCATTCCCATAAATTATCTGATACGATCGTTTGACAAAGTAAGCGACATATTTGAACACTGTCGTTTACGAGTAGCACTGTGGTAAAAAGTGAAGTTGCGCATATTTCAATAAATAGAGGAATGTAGCAAAGAGTAAGACAGAAAATAGTCGACAAAAAAAAAACAAGATCAGTACATGAAGTAGACAGAAAAGCTACGTAAGCAAAGGTTGAAATTGAGGGAAGCTGACGAATCCTACGTCCCACTTATTACAAACCAAAGAAAATGTTGGAAATGAAATTCTCTGGTAACCTCACCGTCAAGATTATGATAATGTATGATAAATCATGTTCTCTTGTCAGTTTCCTGTGACTAATGGGGAAATAAGTTGAAGAACAAGAAGCCGTGGACCGCGAAGATGAGAATGCAAGGAGCAAAGACTGGATCCAACGCGAGGTAGACGAAAACCGGTCAGTCAAACCTGGTAAAAAAAGAGAAACACGGAAATGGACTAAGAGCATGCAAGCCCGGAACGAAGACTAAGAAGAAGGAAACGAAGACGAAGGGCTATTAGTTACGATTAATCTTTGACGTTTGGGTTAGGAGGAGAAATCGCGAGGATTAGGGGATTCCCCGAGATTTTTCGACGGAACGGAACCCTGGCCCTCTAATTCCTCCAGACGAAAATCAAGTCAACACCAGGAATAAAGCTTTATCTCGACCACGAGGGAATCCTCTCTCATTAATAAAGCCATTCGTTAGTGTATAGTACAGTTGAATGAACCATCTATCTGTAGAATACTTACTCCCCTTTTCGTGTCAGCTGTCTATAACTATACTAACCCCGATAAATTTGTCATTAACATGGCGGATATTACCAGTATATATTTCGTTCAATGTCGTAGGTTAGTATCAAGTATTTCGATTTATCCAATAGATGAATGTGCATAACTGATTTGCAAATTGTTCTCACGTTTTATTTACTTTGGATAGATCTTCGAAAGATGCTGTCATCTAGAATAGAAATATTCTATATTTTCATCCGCACATTGGATCGCTGAATATCAAATTACATGAATTTCACGCCAGACCATACCTTGACCATGATAGCGAAGGTAACAAAGTTTCCTTAAATTGTATAAAGAAACCAATAAAAAAGGAAACTAACGAGATACACAGCTGTTTTTTAAATAATGATGTGCATTGTAAAACCCCTAAAAATGGTTTATTGAAATTCAAATAAAGATATATTTATATAAAATATCTTTTGTTAATAATTTTTATTTATTAAAATTGTTAATAAAAACCAGCTTAAAATAAATGAAGTGACGTAGTTTTTCAGCAATGATTAATCACGATTCTCTGTAATAAATTTACATAAAAATTTAATGTCACTCAAAAATTCTGTTTGAAAATGATTTCTAGGCTCATTACGAATATTGAAGCATAATTTCGAAAATCGATTTGAAACAAGATGGATTTGAATGAAAAAATCATTATTAAATAATCAATACAATATCAGATTAATGAATAACTGTCATTTCTTCAGATAAATACAAATAAAACACAAATTATAAGAAACGAATATAAATATATATTATTTGTATTTATCGCAAAGAATTGAATTTAATTGTTAATTTGTTATTGCATTATACGTTTAATTATAATTTTTTCATTCAAACACATTTTTCCAAATCGAATATTTCAATTGATTTTAAAAATTGTGCTTAAATATTCGTAATGGGCCTACAAATCATTCTCAAAAAGAATGTTTGAGTGACTTTTTATTTAAATTTACTCAAGAGCACCGTGATATAATTTACATCAGTTAAAATAAAATAAATTTAAACAAATTCCACTTATAATAATAAATATTATTTACATCTTTCGTAACTGAACAGAATTTTATACTCATTTAGTAATCGTGTTTGTGTTAACCTTATATTCTTTACTCAGTTTCTGGTCTTTATGCCCTGCAACTATAAATTCATTTATTTTTATTGGATTTCCACTTTTATTCATTTTTTCTGATTCTTTTTTATTTTGCTAAGCAGAATAATGATCTTGAGGGTTTTTATCATTTTACATTGATTAAGCTGTGCTAATGAAACCACCGCACAAAAATAATAAATCAACAATGGCATTTCAATGGCATTCAAATTTTATCATATTTTAAAAAATGTAATGCCAATTTCAACAATGACGACATTTTTAACGTAATGCGGGCAATGGCAAAACAATTAAATTTATGTGCAGGAATTTTATCAAATATTTTTATTCTGAACATGTTGTTTGCGAGAAGTCTATTTTAGAGCTGTAAAATTTTATAAAACACAATAGCAAAAAGTACAAAAACCAGACACTATCACCTCGGTTATCCCTAAATTCAAAACAATTTTGCAATTTTCGTAAATAATAATCTCTCAGCGTATTGTACAAAATGGACGAATCAATATGCATAATGTTTTTTCTGAAATAGAACAGGGTTTTGATTCAATATGTTACATTCCGACAATCTTAATTTTAAAATGGTCTATATTTAAAAAAATTTCATACAATAAACCTTCGTCTCAGTCACGAAATTCAAATATTAATGGAATGGTTCGATATGTCGCTATCTACAGTTTTCCTACGTGAAAACAGGACTTTTTATCCCCAGGATTATTTTAGAACTTTTAGAACTAAAAGTTATTCCTTCTTATCAAATGATGACATCTAAGTGTAATTGTTTTGTATGTGTCAAACTTAACAAATTGATGTCAGATTTTCTTCAAGTAGTGAAATTTCGTATTGAAATGTCAAAATTTGCTACTTTAGAGATAGTTTTGTTAATTTTTAACTTAAAAAAATTTCGACTTTACTTAATTTTCCTGAATTTGTGTTTTTGTGCTAACTAGAACCAGGACAGTATGCGATTTCATGTTACATTAATTGATTTTGTCTTAATAAAACCACCGTATACAAATTTTTTAAAATATATTACCTATTGTACTATTTTAAAAAGGGGGCTGTAATTTTTTCCCGTAGAGCGGACGATAGCATAAAAAATTCAATTTCTTTAAGAAAATTCTATTACATATGGAAAATATGGTTGTTTTTGACGGACAAAATGTTATAATCTAAGAATGTCTTATCCCAAGTAAAAAAGTTATTGAACAAATTTTGATCAAAGCAGATTAAATTAGATCGATGAAAAACGTATCAAATTTGATCCAGATTTGATCAAATTCGATCAAATTTGATCTGATGTAAATATGAAACTTGCTTTAAATCGGTATTATAATTAATTACAATCAATTATATTTAAAGTTGATCAACATAAACCAAATTTAGATCAGGTTTAAATCAGGTTTTAGATTTTTCTGGATCAGAGTTGATCAAACTTGATCAAACTTACATCCAAAATTGTCCTCAAAATGTAATGAATTTGATCTCTTTCTCATCAATATTATTTGATGATCTCTTCCGATTTTAATATGAATATTAGTAAAATTTCAAGGCGGAATTAGAAACGACGTGGAAAATTCAGGGAAACAGAAAACATCGAATAGAAATAAAAAATTCCACTCGATGGCTCCTGGTGCCTGGTGAATCCTAGCCGCAAATCCTAGATAACCTGGATTTGTTCAGCATACTATACTTGTAAAATGATGATATCAACCAAAGCCCACAGAAATGAAAATTGTACCAAATGGTGGAAATGATTATGATGATCACTCATATTTGGCCCCAACATTCTACATTCTACAACCTACATTCACTATGATCATGGAAGTCTTCGTAACCGCCGCGCCGCAAATAAAAATTCAAAAATCTCTTGAACGTTATCAACTATTAATTTTTGAAAAAACAAATCACAAGACAAACTTTTTCTATATTATATTTTTTTTATTACATTTGAACTAACATAATTTTTATGAAGACACTGTCAGAAAACTCCGTTTACTTTAAACATCAATGTGTATTCTTTGACAGTTGTGGGTCTAATCTCCGTACAAATTATGTCACTCGAAAATATAAATAAAAAAATCTCATGTGTAAAGTAAAAATGTAAATATATAAAGTTAATTACGTTCGACAGATTTTCGAATTTGCCTTCTGAGGCGGTCACGAAGACTTCAAATTTTCATTTCTCTGACCTTTGGTAGATGTCATCATTTTACAGGTATAGTTCCAGAAATTGCAGAACAAATCTAGGTTATCTAGAAGTTGCGGCCAGGATTCACCAGGTACCAGGAGCCATCGAATTATTTTTTATTTCTATTCAATGTTTTTTATGTCTCGCTGAATTTTCCACGTCCTTTCTAATTCCACCTTGAAACTAACTAATATTCATATCAAAATCAAAATAGATCAAATGATATTGATGAGAAAGGGATCAAATTCGTTACTTTTTGTAGATAATTTTGGATCTAAATTTGATAAACTCTGATCCAATGAAAATCTGAAACCTGATTTAAACCTGATCTAAACTTGGTTTATATTGATCATTATCGATTAATTTCAAATATAATTGAATGTAATTTATTATAATGCCGATTTAAAGCACGGTTCATATTTACATTCAAATGTTGATCAAATTTGTATCACATCTTGATTAAATTTTGCTCGAAGTAGATGCGAAAATGTCTCAAAAAAAGGATCTAATTTGATACGTTTCTCATCGATATAATTTGATCTGCTTTGATCAAAATTTGATCAATAACTTTTTTACTCGGCTTTGCGGCGCAGTGATAACCCAGATTACCACCTTTTTAATTCACATCTTTTCTGTCTAGTTTCAATGCTTTCGAAGCAATATTCAAAAAATCTTCTCACAGTGGTAGAGGGGGCTTTTTAGTACGTAACGAAAAGGATAATAAATGCAATTACCCAAATTATTAACTAGTATAAATAAATAAATTTAAAAAATCGTCGATTTTTGAGAAAGAAATCGTTTTTGAACGAACTAAAAGTTAAATTAGAACCAAATTTAGTACTCTCGGGGCGGTTTTGAAAGATACAAAATGGCGGAAACAATATGGCGGATGAATTTTTAAAAATTCCTCTGATTTACTTGAAACTCGTTACTCGGGGGTTTCTGGGGCCGCCGATTACGAATCTGGCCTCGGATTTTGAATATTCAAAATGGAGGATCCAAGATGTCGGATCGAAATATGAAAATGTGTTATTTAAAAATAAAAGAAATAAATAAATGTAATAAAATCGACATGAAAATTTGTAAGTATCTTATAAACAACAATATGAAATGAGGAATAAATATTATTTATTAATTTTAAATTAAGATTAAAATTAAAAAATTAAGTTGTTTAAATTTATGTATTGATACTGAACGGCTAAACCATAGAAATAGAGGAGTAAACCATTGATTACATAGTAATCGAAATAATAACACCATAATTTTTTATAAATTTTTATTTTTCCCTGGCTTGTTATCATAGCACAAAAGTTAAGCATATGATCAGATTTCCTAAAAATAACATAAATGAATTAAAATCGATGAAAAAGTATCGACCGTTGTTTTGTTTCTCATCAAAATATTTAATCAATACGAAAATGGTACAAATATATAATAAGGACAAGACAAAATTATTTCTTCGTGTATCCACATTATATAGATTCATTTTATACGTTTTATTAATTATGAATTATACATTTCCTAAATTTCCAAATGTTTAAATTATAAGACAATTAGTGAATAAGAACGTGTCAAAAATTTGTCCTCACCACCACCAATTTAATTATCTCCGCTGAAACATTACAGATACAAGCACCCGTTTCAATCTGCGGAAAAGAATGATGGAATTATTCGTACTCGACGTCGTTGTGTTTTTCCAGCATTATTCTCGGGAGCTGTAAAATTCCAGTCCGGCCGCGGCATGTCTCACAGCGCGGCAAGAAATTCCAAATGGTGGCAAGGCTATTTCCGTTCTGGTATGTCGGTAGTTTAAACGCGACATATAATTGGGGCCGAGAATACCTAATTGCCGGCGCGGCGTCGCGATCAGTTCGATATTGGCAAATCTAATTAGCAGTTTTGCTAGAATTAATGAAAGACAGCTGGAGAAGATAGCAGCCTTCGAAATCGGCAGTAGTTTTCCGCAACGAGGCTCGCCAAGATGCTAAAAATTTTCCGAAAAAACATGCATGATGCACGTAGACAAGTCGGTTCTTTAAAATAGCTAATTTCAAAATCCACACTCAAACAAAATTATACTTGTGACTGTATTTCACTCAAGTTTATGGCAATCAGTACTATCATATACAGTGGTCCCCATCCTAAGTTATACTATCCAAAGTTATATGTTCGCCCTAAGTTATACTTTCGTCTCATCCAAAGTTATATTAGCCTCTTCCCCTCTATCCCCACCATATCGTTTCGCGCTTCGTGAATCGTGATTCGAATTATAGGTTATGTTATATGTTTATATGTATAACAAGCATTGTTACAGTGGTGCGAAAAAAATTATTATCTTTAAAAATTTTAATTTTAAACTTTCAATATAATTCCAACTGAATATTTCGTTTAATAGAAAAATGGGGAAAAAGAAAATAGAATACACGGAGAGTCCAGAAGTTCGATTATTTGAACTTTTTCGGCGAATGTCAGCCTTTTCACCTCTGTTTCTCTCTGTCTTTTCTAAAATATACAAAGAATTTTAAATTATTAAATATTTAAAGAAAACGAAAATAAAAAGTCCTGTAAAAAGTTAGGTTATGCCGGTTTACTCGGCTTTTCGGGTTGGATGCGGTTGATGCAGTCGCTTGTTGCTGAGTTTTCGATTGCTCCTTATCACAATGCTCCTAATCACAGTGCTTCTAATCACTCTTAATTATTGTATGTGCAGTTTGTAATGCCGATTTTCTCCAATTTCTTTTTACTCACGTGTTCAGAATTTCAGATGGATACAATATTCGGCAAGGATCGGCAAACCTCGGAACGCTTCGCTGCACATACACTCGCAACGGACATAAACGAAAATACGAAAGTGGGGGTAGTGAGGAGATATAACAATTTTGAAAGAACGGACTGTATAACTTAGGATGGGGAGCACTGTAGTTAATTGTATTATAAAACATTTCTGTGCTTGTATTTTCCTCAAGTCTATAGAAAGAAGCACTATCATTTTCTCTGAGGGCAAATTTTATCAAAATTTTACTACTTGTATGACAAAATCTGACATAAAATCGAAAAATTTTATATATATTACAATAATTAAATAATCGACTAAAATTAAGAAAAGAAGGAGTTAAGCATGGAATTAAGATTGTTACATTATCCGCCCGAGAAGTCCCGGTGGTCATCTTCTAATTTGCTTTCGAATTCAGATTAAATATATTTAATATAATAAAAACTGCTTCATTGGAATAATCTCTAAATGCTTTTAGTAAAGTTCTGAACGCCCTTGATAAAGAAAAGTGAACCAACTGTAGACTGGGAAGATTTTCGTTTAAATATGAATTACTTCGCTGGTAAAATTCTGCCCAGTTTTCCTACACCATTAACACCGGAAATAATGATACTGGACAGAAAATGGCCAAAAACTGGACTCAATATCTACCAGAGTTGTTTTCGTCGCTATATGGCGTTCAAATCCACGCGTAAAATACGTGCAAGATGCGTACTTGGCCACAGTTTTAAATTTTAATACCTAACTTTAATAGACAATTCTAGAGCATTGTCCTATCTGTTGTTCCTCAAGAAACTGCACTATTTTCCATATTTAATAGATTTCTCTTATAGAAGTTGATATGTAACAACAATAATGTTGTTTTTAAGTATTTTTACAGTAATGTCATCTATTTTATTTGCTCTTTTCTAGTACAAAACTTTGATTCCACTATCTTCTTAGTTAATTGAATCAATGGAGGATAGTTACTGCAACTGGTGGAATGAATTGAAGATAGATTCAACTACCTCAAGTAGTGAGATTTATCTAAAGTATTTTTAGTCAGTACAATGGATTAATTCCATGCGCTTTGGATCAAATCTCCGATGACGGGTTGTTTATTCAATTAACTCGACCGACATTTTTCTTCCCTGTGATATTTCATTTCGTTTAATTATAGTTATGATAAAGTTTCTCGTACATTTTGAATTCCGAGGATATTAGCCTACTTAATTAAAGCGTACTAATTTAATGGCCTTGATGTAAAATCAAGTCTATCGGCTTTTACCTTATTACGATGCGTTAATTTAGTGATTTAGTTCCATAAGTGAGGTCGTTAATTTCCAGAAGTTTAAAATATTCTTAATTCCGAGCGAAATCTTCGGAAGTTTAAGAGACACGTTATTAAATTCGAAGCATTATTAATTGCATTAATTGAATATAAGGAATGTTTTACGATTTCTTACGGTCATTCGGAGCGATGTAACGCATGCTATGATTAGACCGTAAAATATTTAATGGCAGTTTTAATGAACAAGTTTCGACATTGTTATATTGCAATATATATCGTCGAATTTATGTACTCGTATATTGCCCGCTTTATCATTTCATTACTGCAACGACTTTCAATCATAATTGCAATTTATTTTGTATGTAGAATTAATAGTTGTATAATAAATGTTAAGTTCTGAATGCCTTCGTGCGAGTGTAATGATTCGATGAGCATGTAATCGGACATTGTTTGATTTGTATGTTTTGTTTTCATGTCAATGACGGTAGCAATCGCGGTAAGTCTAATTACGTCGTTTGTACACTGAGAAAAATATTTACTAATTGAACTAAATCGAGTTACTCAGTATGGACTAATTGTTTTCTAGTTTTTATATCAGACAAGTTTAAATAACTAAACGAAAGTTGAATTAACTCAATTTTAATCAGTCTAAAGAAATGTAGTTACAAAAACTATTCTAAATTTAGGTTTCATTAAGTATCTCACCATTTAGTTAAAATTAGTAAATATTTTTTTCAGAGTACCGCCTGAATTTCGTCTAATCTGTATGTGGGGCCAATCTACTTAAAAATGTTCTTGGATAGTATCTTTTTGTCCTTATTCTAGATAAAAAAATAAAATATATGTGTATTTTATATTAGTATCATATTCGGAATTTTCCAGTAATGATTTTTCAGCTTTAAATGTTATAAAATATCACCATTTTTAACTGCTTATAATTCAAACCCGGTGTAATAGAAACAAAATATTCTTCGGGTTTTATATTTATGTCAGCTTTATGATGAAGAAGGTAAAAAATTAAAAAATTAAATTGTTAGTATATATACTTACAAGTAACCGTACACGAGTGTGCTGCATCGATTTTTCACGAAACTTGTTACTCAGGGGTTATCGGGGACGCTGATTACGCAAAGGATATCAAATCTTCAAAATATTATTTTAAGAACGTCAAAATTAAAAAAAATTGCGGACTCGATATCGATTTATAAGTTTATTCGACTTGGAAGACATAAATTTGATTATATATTTGATAATTTTAACCTAATTTACGACTTTGAAGACACGGGACTTTAAAAAAATTTTGTACAGGTTACATGTAAGTCATTTTCGACCTTTATATAATTCTTGAAAGTATATTTGACTTGTAAGACAATTTTTTAGTCCAATCAGGGATTTATGACTTTAGCTTGGTTGAAAGGACTTCTCTTGCAATTTGGGATGTACATTAGATCAAATTCAGGTGGCACACCAAGAAAAATATATAGTGAACAGCGGGTTACATCCCAGCTACAACTTTCCCTTAATTTCTCCACATTACATACAGGGCCTGGGAGAAAAACTCTATGTGGAAATATTCATATAAATTCTGGCTAAAATCTTGAAATATACCAACATTTTATCGTATCACACAAGTCCACTTAGATTCTGGATCGTTTCGATATTGATTTTTCCTAATATTTGTATATCTACAGTTCGCCATCGTAAAATTAGAAATTTAATTACATTGTTTCTGAAAATGTGTTGTCCATATGCACATATTGAAGGTGCGCTTTGAAACTAGTTTAAGTTATATAAATTATCAAAATGTAACAACAATTTATGTTAGGTATAATATTCGGTACAAGGATTCAGTCCTAGCAGGGCGTCCTTAAACAGAGCCAGAATCTATCAAGATTTTCATACTGGGATCCCAGAAAAAGTTTCTAAAAACTATCTAGGGTCTCGGTTGTTTCTAGAGAAAATTCCTATCAGGGTTAGTGAGAACTAAATTTGGTGTAGGGTTAAGATTAAAAGCACGTTTAGTTTATTTTTGTACACAGAATAAGAAAAATAATCTGCCATTGAAAAGAAAAACGTTGAGTTGTAAATCAGCCATGGAATGACCCAGAAAAATATTGGAACCTTTTAGTCGCTCTACTATAAATTTAATTCATTGTTCACCCATGAAAATTAACTCGAACTGCCCCAAATAAAATAGTGTTGATAGAAACTGGTCGAAATAAATTAGTCAGAATCTGTCTAGGTTAGCTCTATTTGACCCCAAACACTGTCGACCGAATTTGTCAACACCTATTTAGAACTATATTAATTTGTTTGCCGGGAGTCGGTTTCAAAATTTTGAAAACGAGATGGCCAACTAGTATTGTGACTAGTCGTTAAGAATCTCGTTAATAATACGGCGCCCTCGTTGTCCATTACAGCGCGTGAAAGTTGCCGGATTGTTTTATGTATTATGACGGGATATGCAGTTTTAATGTGCAACATCGTGTAAAACTATGCTAATATTAAAGAAGCGCCGCTGGTCGGACCGTACCGCGGGGCATAAACTTGGACGTTTCCAGTTCTTCGGAGGCCAGAGACTATGCAACGATCGTGACTCGCGATAGACGAGAGAGGCTCTCCGGAGTGCTCGAACCTGTAATTCGCCCATAAATTCTAGATGAAAGTTATGTCGACGACTTGGTAAAGTGCGCTCAGGTGATACACGATAGTTGCCACATGATGCATCCGGCCGAGCCTCGGGAAAGTAGACGACGCACGATAACACGACAATGACAGTCATGATAATGATTATTGTATAGCGGCTCGGATTATCATTTGTATCAGATGCATACTAAAATTGGTGAAGTGCATAATTAAAATCAGGACTTTATTTACTTGCTTGTTTTACTATATTAGTAACAATGTGATCCAAATGTACAAAGAACATATTTATTAGAAAATTTGTGTAGGGGAGAGTCGGGTAGTACATTGTGAAGTATCTAAATAGGTTACACGAATACGGCTTCACTTATCTTTTGTACCATTGCCCAAAAGTAACTTTCAAAATATGAAGATATTCCGCTCTATTTTGAGACGGAAGATGCACATATTTACGTTGATTTTCGACCTTCATTTTCAAAAGGAAATAAGATTAAAATTGACTTGAAAGTGACCAACCCTACTATTTTCGAGTATGCTCTTTCGATTGTCATGGTTAAAATTGCATTTAAATTGCTTTAAAAACCAATATGGTGCATTTAACAAAAAAAATGAACAAAATTTCGTGTGTTTCGTTTTTTGTGAATTTTTTGTCGTATCAATAATGTTGCCGGATCGATCCCTTTCTGCAACCGAAAACCCTGGACCTCCGTTTTAGAGAAAATAATACTACTAGAGATGCGAATTTCATCAATGATGTTCATAATCGATAGAATAAGGTTTATTTTTTCGAGATATTGACGTTTTGAAGAGGTTAGGTTAATTCGTGGAAAAGCAAAAAAAATATTGTAGCTCAATTCTATAGATTTTGTGCACTTTTGGTTGCAGAAAGGTATCGATCCGGCAACATTATTGATAAGAAAAAAATTCACAAAAAAAGAAACACACGAAATTTTGTTGATGCTTTTTTTTAATACGCCATCTTGGTTTTTAAATCAATTTAAATACAATTTTGATCACGCCAATCGAAAGAACATACTTGAAAATGGTAGGGTTGGTCACTTTCAAATCAATATTAATCTTATTTCCTGTGGAGAATGAAGGTCGGAAATCAACATATTTCGTTAATTAGTATTTCGATTTCGATTTTACAAACCGAACAAATGAAATCTCTTTCGGCATTTCAGTAATTTTTAATTGAAAATATTTAAAAACCAGTACTAAATATTTATAAAGTGCTTGGCTACGTCGATTCTACGTCTCAAGAGCTTTCATTTCCATTTTTTATATTTTAAATATTTTACTCTTAACATTGTATTTTCTTCTCGATTTTCACAGATATGACTTTCGGGTAGCCCCGGTCAGTTAAAATCGTATATTATTTGAGCTAATTCAAATACATTTTCATTATTCTGATGATAATTCAATTGTTTGAAGTTAATGCTGACATTTGGGTCACATTTTTCATATATTCTGACTTGTTTATCACATAACCTACGTTTATACAGCTTATGCAAATTTCGTTAACGATAATTTCACGGACTTCAGTTTCCAAAACAGTGCAAATTGTTATTGGTGGTAAGTATTTGTTTTTATATTTTATAATTTATAGATTTTTACGATTGTGATTTAAAAAAAATCAAGAAAAAACAGACAAGAACACGATGAATTAATAAAAAATACCAATCTTATTTATTGTTTATGATCATAATCATGATTTAAAATTAATTGTCTTAAATTTTTATAATTTATACTAATTGTGTGTCATTTTTCTGTGTCGCCAGGGCGTGACACAAGTTCGAAAATAACAAAAATCGTTATATAAATCAATTGGCTATCGAAAAAAAAACAATTTTTGCAAGTAAATTTGTTTGAATTATGTCTGTATAGGTACAAAGAATATTTCTATCTTTTGATAATTTTTTTTCAAGTTATTGCATAAAATGTTTAGGTGGCCGGGGCTACCCAACTCTCCTCTACTGTTTGGTTTCCGCGGGATATTTCCTATATTTTGTTCTAAAAAAATAATAATACAGAAAAAATCCTATAGTGCTAAGCAAAAGTTGGTACAAGTATTCTGATTATTTCATCAAAGACTAGACCTTCTATAGTTTCCGTATATATCCTCGGCCATGTGACATAGTGCAGGAATTTTTCCAACGAAAACTTTCTCAGTGTATATTAATGTATGATTAATTCGCAATAAAAACAGTTGAACATGTACAGCTAATATTTTTATCATTTTCCTTAATATTTCATTGCTGGATTCGGGATGACTCAGCTATTGGTAAATTATTGAAATTAAATTTTGTTCGAATAAAGCAATTTTTTACGATTCTTATTTTCTTTTTATTTCTGAAAGAAATGGGACAAGTTCGGGAGATACAACACTCTCTAAATTTAGATTAGTTGAAAAGAACCAAATCGTAAACGAAATATAGGTTAGTCATTGAAATTAGTAGTGAAAAACTACTCTCGGATTAGTCAAATATTATTTTTTACTATTAGATTAGCAGAATGAATATTTCGCCTAGTATAATTTTATTGTTATATTAGTGGTCATAGTGAATTTAAAATATCTGAGAAAGATTCGTTTTCAGCTGCCCCGAAAACCTCACTACAAAATTTCAAACGATTATCATTAAAAACAGCGACGTTAGTGGATTGTTTCGAAAAAATCGTGATTTTTTCATGTTTCTTTATTTGTAAATCGTAAACGATAAACAATTATATCTTAATAATAGTTTTTAACAATTCTTTTAGCACTAAAGTAACAGCAAAAGGATCGATTTAAATATGATAAAAAGAAACGAGTACAAATCAAAGAAACCGTGATAGTAATGTGGGATACCACCACCGCGATGTTAAGGGTTGAAAGGTAACTTTAGTTTTAAAGTCTTACAATCGATATGTGTATATTTTTGTGATATAATTTTTGCTTTCTGTATTTTTTCTGAAAAGGGTTGATATTAATGCCCGAAACCTAAGTGGAGATTGTTCATTTTTATTTATTTGTTATTCCAAGATGTAAATTCCTGCAAATCTCAACGTACGGAATTATATAGTTTGCAAGGTTTGGAATGAGTAAAAAAGTAATTTTGTTACTTTTTTCTTAAGATTTTGACCTTTTGAAAGGTAAACATTTACTAACAAATAATTTTTCCTAGTAATAATAAAATATTTCATTCATTGAAATAAATACATTTTATTGTGGTGTCGGTTGTACGTTTTATTGTGCAATTCATTTTTTTTCAATGTATGGAGGTTCGATTTTAGCCTAAATAATCTAAATCCAATATTATCAACGGGACTAATTTAGGCCCAAATTCTGAGCAATATCTAAATTTTTGTACTATATGTCTGTCGCATGGTAAGCTAGCTTTAAAACTTTTGAAGATATCAACTTTTTAGTCGTACTCTCTAATTAATCAAAAACGACTCATGTATAGCGAAAAGTATGTTACCATCAATTAGTAAGTTTTTTAATGGCAAATAGTACGAAAATACTAATTCATTAGTAAAACTTTACTAATATACAAGTAGATGTTGACTTTTTAATTTAGTAGTTTGTATAATTAGTAATAAATTAGTACGTTTTAACTTTTTATTAGCAAGAATTATTACTAATTCATTTGGTAACTGACATTTTGTGTTCTAATTGGTAGTTTTTAGCTAGTTCAGACTTAGAGAGTACAGGGCGTCTTTTTGTTACATCATAACATTATCTAACTAGTGGTCCTAATTCTAGACTTATTTGTCTCAGTGTACTTGTATATGGTACTAATCGTGAATGGGTAATGCACGATAGCGATAAAATGGGTACTGCTGACTTTGATAATAGGGTTGGCGCAAAGATATACTAATTAGCACTCTAACACTAATTTAAAGTTCATGTATGTGCATTTTTCTTCTCATCAACAACACTGCACATTCATGCATATCTTGAGAATGGTTATCAGTACTATGAATATTTAAAGACAGAGACAATGATGGAACTGACTTTGTTAACAATTAGGCAGTGATAAAACAAAACAAAACCGTTAATCAATGTTACAAAGTATATAAACTAATAAAATATTGTAAATAAAAATTTGTCATCGTTTTCTAACGGAGTTTCCAAATTTTTAGATGCTAATGCAATTTTCGACGCGAACAAATTTATTCGCGAAATGTCCTGAAGGGAAAACTGAGTAACTTTATTATAAAGAATTTAACAATGAAATTCAACAAGCAATAATGTAATTGGGACTTGTTATGAATAACCTTATTTCATGGGGGAGTCAAAGTTAACGTTTAAAAGAGAAAATTTTTCTCACTAGAGAAAATTTAAAATAACTGAATATATTTTATAAAATTAGATCTTTGTAGAAGCTATTCTCAATAAAAACAGTTTTTTTAACGAGAGTAGTAAATTTTATGAATTAAATTATATCTTGTCAAATAAATCTGATAGAAAAAATGTTATAATTAATGTAAAACTCTTTGAGGCGTACATTTTACTTTACACGGAAATCGGCTTAAATTTAATACTCGGGGGTCTTCGGGGTTGCTGCATATTCAAAATGGCACATCAGATTTTGTCTATATTAAGCAACTTTTGATCAGACATCACAGAACCGCCATCTCAGAACCGTCATTTTAAATTTTGAAAATCTGAGGGCAGATTCCAAATCAGCGACGCAACAAAACTCGAAGTAACAAATTTCGTCTCGATTAACAAACCGCTATATTTTTTAATACTTTATTTGTCATTACCAAAAAATAAATACAATGATAATAAACATCTTTCCAAAATAAACACACAAAAATTTGCAACAAGTAACTATTTTAATTACTCCAAAGGTTAAAAAAATTAAATTGAAAAAAGGTGTTATTCCAAATCAACACCGTGCTAACCGGTAAAGACTAAAAGATGTTAAAATGCAACTTACACTGATAGTGGAAGTTATTTATGGTGTAGAAGGCTTATTTATATTTGGCATACTAAACTAGTTTTTAACTATAAACAAGATTTCTTAAAAATTAAAATGTATTTGTTATTAATTACAAAATCGTGACATCTATTACCAAATGTCAAGTACCAAGAAATGTTCTTTATAGTTAAGAAACAATTCATTTTGCCGTATATAAAGAAGCCTTCTTTGCGAAAAGTATGAATTCTTTTATCGGTGTATAAATATATTACTGCTGAGTAGTTTTGCTTAACGTTTTAAAAAAAATTCTAAAAAAGAGTACGTAACGTAATTGTTGGTGTTAATGATTTGGGTCATAGTAATAAATGTGTCATAGTCGCACGTGATAATTGACGAGGAATAAATGGTATGAAAGATAACCGTGATATCCACTCACTGACACAATGTACGGAATACGTCGTTCAATTAACGGACGTCCTCGTCTCAAACGCAACATAGCATCTCATGTCGTGATAAAGTCGAATCCCATGTCTTTAATAAAGAATTAATTACGTTGACCTTAAACCGTATACATTTTTATGTCTGTAGTCATAAAAATAACAATGTTTATGCTCCGGCTGCCAACAATGATCATTTTATGTGGATCATGCCAATGCACTAGTATAATAATAACTATCAAACGCCGGTCGAATTGGTGCCGAGTGCTTTATTAACTCGAATAATGGCGCAGAACGTAACCTTGTGTATCTACTGCATCTCTCGAAATGTTCCCTAATGACACGTTCCACTCTAGAAATTATGTGTAAATATATAATAACTTGATGCTGCTAATGATCATGGCTATAATAGTGATAATGAGTTTCGCGTTAATCGCAACAATGGAAATTATCTTGATGATGATGATGGCTTCATAGGATGATTTAGGTGGTGTGATGAAAGTATTACGCAGAGAGATTCTATAACGAATGTCCGCACATATCTCACGATGATTTTCGTGATCACAAAAGAGAAAACTAGTTTTAGATCTCGCCTAGAAATCGAAATAGTAAATGCGATACTTTAATTTTATCGGTGTAAATAATAAATAATATTAAGATGCAGGATCTAAAAAGATACCATTCACAATAAAAAATGCTTGAACTATAAAAATTATAAATTTTAAACCAAATTTACCGAAAGCGACCTACAAAAATGTCGACTTGTGGGATACCAATCTCTTAAAAAATGGCCGACAATATAGGAAAACAATACAAATTTAATATTTACAAAAGGTTGAACATTTTTAAAACCTAAACGTAGAAGTTTTTGGGAACGTTGATTACGTGTTTACGGTCACATCTGGTAGATTCAAAATGATGCACGATAGTTCAGGTACATGTCCAGGTAATTCCGGTATATATCAGTTTAATATGCAAGGGGAAAAATTGTTTTGTGAATTTGATCAACTTCATGGTCATTTAAGATTAGAGTTTCCTTATACGAAGTTGATACTATTTTTTGCAAAAATACTTATTTATTAATTTTTACTAAAAGTGTGCAGTTTTTATAATACCAATAGATCTATAACATATTTTTCTGAAAAACTACAAAAGTTCAATTCACTTTTACGAAAAACTGCATATTGACTTATTGAAAAACTACTGGAAATTTATAAAAATTCGCTTAAACTGAAGTGTCAAATTAAAAATGTGTTATAAAACAAAAAAATATTTCACTAAAAATTATATAATTTTGTGATAAATAAGCACGCGAAAATGGTGCGGTAGATAATCTCAATTTTTAACACCAATTAATAATTAACTTTTGATTTCTTGAGACTTTGAATTACGAATAAAAAATGTTGTCACCACAGAATAAAAAACCTCAATTATTTTATTTATCTATGAAAATATTTGTCGAGGTATGTAACAGCCTATATGGCCCATAGTACATAGTTGTACTAACTATTAGTATTGTTGATATAATTCCTTCAATATTTTCATGAAGAGATATAAAAAATAACTTTCAAAAACTGCGAATGAATGTTGTAAAATTAAAAAAGTACCTACTATAGAAACAATTAGAAATAACGGAAGTACAATTAAAAAGAAATAAAAAATTATTATCACGTCGTTATTCTCATCATTTTTATTAATGTTCACTGTCATGAATTTAAAAAAAAATAAGTAATGTTCTAGTATTTTAGTAATTTTATTATATAATTGGCGTACACTAGATGTTTCTTACGTACTATTAACAACGTTGAATTATCAAAACAAATTCGAGAATGGCAACCTGTAAGCTTAAATTCTCATTACGCTTTCAAAGTTTGAAAGCGTGTCGAAATGTTACAAAAGTCTGTTAAACCGAGAGAAATATTACGCAACCTACAATTAATAAAGTCTATTCGGCATATGAAAAGGTGCTTATGGAACAGATAAACAATTACGTAAAATCTTTACAATGTAACAAGATATATTTGTAATATAAAAAAATTTCTTCAAAAATTGAATCGGACTGATATCCTAAACGTTAATTATTGTTTTCATTTCATTTATGTTATACATTGTGCAATACATTAATGGTGCATTGTAGTGTCAAAAAGTCTCGAAATCGCTATATTTACTTACGCAATCTTTTTTATTATTAGTTTTCTAAAGTGGTAATATTTTGTTAAAAATTCAAGAAGTAGAAGTTACAATTGAATTATTAAAATTATTTAATTATTCTAAATATTCATATTAAGGTTTGCGAAGATGTTATGCATTTAAACTTTGTAATATTTTTTATTTAGTTTTATAATAAATGAGAGTGGCAAACATTTTAAAAATGTATTTAGTTCCTTTAAGAAGTCCAGGCGATTTTGTGCATCTGAAAGGTTCACCTTAATCCTTTCTTTCCGAAATGATAAAAGTACGTCAACTTCGGCTCAGTTTCCCGAATAAAAAGTTTTTTTTTTAATTTTTACAAGATGCCTTTCCTATTCTTTTCAAATATACTGTATCAAATCCAAATAATTTCGAAATGGCGGATTCCTTATGGCTTACAATTTTTTTTAAAGATAAAATGAAATATCCTGAATTTCGAGGCTTCAAGTAACTAACTGCGACACTTAAGACTCATTTCATAGATTCAAAATAGGGATCGACGATGAATTTTGAGATATTAAGGTAAGTGGGAGGTTAAACAAAAAAGTGGTTAATTTATTATCGAAAAAATTATATAACACAATGAATATTTCTTACTGCAAAAATAGAGCAACTGCGACATTGACCACAAATACCACAAGAACAAATTCGTGGCTCAACAAACAAAAAACGCACATACTAATTTATATTACTTATTTTATTTACTTGGCATATACTATGGAAATTATAGGTAGGAATTTAAGTATTAAATAACCTTACTAACTTACTATGCAGCTCCCTCGAAAGTGGTGGTTACTACTTAAAGTCCTACGCTGCCACTTATTTCTTTAAATACACATTCTAACGTTTCTCTGTCAAATTGTCATTTACGCGCACCATTCACTTTAAAAAGAGGTGTCTTAATTTCGGATACTGTTTTCTAATTTTGAAGAGACCGATTTTCACCTATCGATAATTAACCTGATGAAACTAGAACATTTTAAACAATCAATTTACGCTAAAATTTTCCGATTATTCCTGAAAATTATCAAATTAATATTGTGTCTTCGATTTGCTAGCACCTCAAAATAAGATCTTATCAAATTAGTTAAAACATCTAAAATAGATACTTTCACTAACTCCACTACCCGTCTTAGATTATAAAATGCAAATAATTCTTTTCAAATTTTGAGGCATTTTAGAGCGAAGATGAATTGAAAAAATGAATGTTTAAATAGCAGTTATTGTACTATTTTTTAATATCGTACGAATTACTCATACCGTACTAGCAATTTGATAGTGACATATGTGGTCCTTTAAAAAAAACGAAAGAAATGAGTCAGCTATATAGTTTATTATCTATAGATAGTAAAACAAACCACTTTACTAGTAAATACAATAATTTAGTTAAAAATAAAAATTCTACTGATCGTATATAACATAATTATTGATGCATTCGCACGTTGTAATCATAAACAATTACATTAATATTGAAATAAAAAGAATATTTAATGATCTTATTGCATCGTGCTAAGTACTGTTGAAGCTCTACGCACAAAGGACGGCCAGTGCAATCGACGAAGTATTAAATCAATATCCGGCATGAATCGTTGGATAATCATTTAGCCTTATTACATCGAGCGGGGAGGCGACTATGGCCGTGCCCTTCTAAGCGCACGACCGGTAACGGTTGCTCCTTTCTTTCGCACGAATCGGCGATCGTTATTATACCGAACGGTTAAACTCTAATTAAAGGTATTATTGTTCTCGTTGTGGTTAGAATTTATCGATACGCAATTCCCTTTCTCACTAGCGAACGCTAATTCGATGCTGCCAACATAGCGCATCACATGCTAAAAGCCCACCCGTTTCCGGCTAGCGACGCTTAAATTACATTTCGCATTAATGGCGTCGGCAATACGCATTTCGACGTTTACGGGTAGATCGGTCGACTTGAAAGCGCCGCGTTGCGGACAATAACATCGTCGTAAATCTCTCCAGGGCGCAAGCACGTACACCCTGTAGATTTTTACGCCGAGGCAAATCCTGACGGAAATATAGGACGCTGCACGCGTTTTCACGAGTCAAGAACACTTTACCCCTTTATAGATCTGCACTCGTGTCTCGCGTGGTAACAGACTTGGCGAAGAGCGAATGCAAGACGGATAGACTGGTGGAGGATCGAGTTTTATCGCCCTTTCGTCTGGGGTACGAAGGGAAGTTAATGATAGGTATGGAGCTCGTTAACTCTGAACGCACCTGGCCGCATGCCTCCGAGACTCGATAAGTCGTTGCTTTTCCAAGCCCGCATTAAAGATCACTCGGCCACACGCACATTCTGCCGATAGATGAATCGATTCGGTACTTTTTCTCTTGGCCATTAATGAAAATGATGAGGAGAATAACGACGGGAATAATGAAGATCAAAGTGGCCATTCTGACCGGGATGATGCGGATGGTCATGCTGACGATTGCGTTGTTAGTTATGACGATACGACGTGAAGTTACGGCGAGAATAACGACATAATACTGATATTGTAAAAATGAGCGGGTTCTACGCAACAATTACGCACGATGATGTACTGACACAAATTGTATAGGAAAAACGTATACGATTTTGTAGGATTTTGATAACAAATCTGCAGTTATTATCGAATCGGCGAAATTGTTGTTTATTTAACACTTTTCGTCCCAAAAGTCCGGAATTTGGACACAACTTTCAACAATGAAACTTTTATTCCAAACGTCGTTAAAAAACATTGAAATAAGTCAAAATCGATAGATTTGGACCTCGTCTTTCAAATGCCGTGGTCAGAATCAGCTGGAAATTTCAGAGAAATAAGTTATGATCATTTTTTCAAAAAAATACTGATTTTTTCGACGTTTTTTCTCAATAATTGCGTTTTTTGACATTGAAAAGGGCAGTGCTGATCATTGAAAAACTTACTAATCGCGTCTTTTTGCTCAGACCATTGTTCTCCCGTCGGTTTTTTTTCAAAAAACAAAATGGCGGCTTCAAGATGGCGTCTCCAAGTTGTAATTTTACATTTTCTCCCACAAATATTGATTATTTGACAGCATAACGGTTCAAATCACGGAGAACTGGGATGAAATGTAATTATTATCATTTATGGATACTTACTCCTATCATGATTCGTTCATAACCTCAAATTAGTCATGTACAATGGGTTTTTGTCGATATTTTGTCTGATTTTCACTCAATTTCTGACGTTTCCGTATCACTACGTACGTATGAAATTGAAAATTACCATATATGATTGTGACCTATGAAGAATTTGTTTATGACCTAAAAATTGAGTGCAGGACAACCCACATGTTTTAGTGCGACATAAGTTTCACTATCTGCAATATTGATTTACAAAATACAAAACAAAACACAAAAATAAAAAACAAATATTTCCTTATTTCCTCCACGTGTGTTTTGAATATCAGAAAATGAAAGTAATAAAATTAAAATAAAAAAAAATGAAGAAAAGTATTTTAAAAATAAGAAAAAGTCGAATTGTACTAAATTTTTAGGTTATAAACCGATATTTAATAGGTCATAAGGGTCATTTTTAATTCCACACATAAGTAATGTTACGGAAACGTCGAAAATTGCGTAAAAATTAGACAAATAATCGGTATAAACTCATTGTAATTTGAGGTTATGAGGTTATGAATAAATCATTATGAGACTAGGTATACACAAATGATAATAATTACTTTTTCATTGCAATTCTCCATAATTTGAGGTCATGTTACACGGTCAAATAATCGATATTTGTGCGAGAAAATTCAAACTTACAACTTCCAGACGTCATCTTGAAGCCGCCATTTTGTTTTTTCAAAAAAATCCGACGGGAGAAGAATGGTCTGAGCAAAAAGACGCGATTAATACGTTTTGCAATTATCAGCACTGCCCTTTTCAATGTCAAAAAACGCAATTATTGGGAAAAAACGTCGAAAAAATCTGTATTTTTTTCGAAAAAATGATCATAACTTTTTTCTCTGAAATTTCCGGCTGTTTCTGACCACGGCATTTGAAAGAGGAGGTCCAAATCTATCGATTTTGACTTATTTCAATGTTTTTTAACGATGTTTGGAATAAAAGTTACATCGTTGAAAGTTGTGTCCGAATTCCGAACTTTTGGGACGAAAAGGGTTAATACGGAAAAAAATTTCTATCAAAATGTTTGGTTATTTGAACTAAGACGGTTTGGTTTTGATAACCTAACAATTGGTTTACACCTATTTTAAGTCGTACAAATAGACGGTTGTTATGAAAACGATGTAGGCTTGGTTATTACATCCGAACGTTTGGGTTGACCTAATCTGACTGACGAAACTAAATTATGGGTAATGGAAACAAAATCAAGAATATTGGGACGAATATATCAAGTGAAAAATCAGTCTTAAAATTGTTACATTTTAAATTCATCATTAGGTGAGGCTTAATTTCAGCCCAAAATTGCGTTAATTTTCTTAAATTCAGTCAATATTTTGGCTTAAAGTCTTATTTTCAGACAACAAAACTGGCTTTCAGCCAATATTTTGGTTTGAAATAAGATTCGTCTAACTTAGATGCCATAAGCTCGATAAATCTTATTTCAAGCCAAAATATCGTCCAAAAGTCAGTTTTGCTCACTGAAAGTAAGACGGTAAGCTAAAACACTTATTGAATTTCAGAAAATTAACGCAATTTCGGGCTTAAATTAAACCTCATCTGATGATGAATTTAAGATGTAACAATTTTAAGACTTATTTTTTTCTGTGTATCAAGTGAAAAATCGAGAAAGAAATAAACACAAACTCGGTACACTCAGGCTGAAAAGTCGGTTCTCCAAAATATCCGAGTAGAAATTGATTAGGGTCCTGACCAAAGAAGTTACACCCTGATCAGGTCCTGAACAAATTTCTGCTCGGGTAACAAATTTTAACATTAAAAATTCTTTCCCGAGTTCATAATTAATATATGTAGAATTATTTTTTTTAATTAGCCTTTACTAATCAAAATAAGAATATGCACATGATTCGGTACAAAAGATGTCTCAATCATAAACTGCTATTCACTTGGCGCATTCGACAGCTAAGATCTCGGTGCATCATTTTCCCATATGTCCAGTAGGGTAATGCAAAACGCAGCATACGTCCTTACTAGGGAAAATCGAATTTCGACGGGATTATCAGCGTGCGAAGTATGAGACCCCCATTAATAACGTAATTTTTCGCAATGTCTCCCTACACCCGTTCAATTTACTTGCGCGCCAATAATCAATTATAGGGATAGGCATCGACGTGCACAGCGCACTGCCGATATAACGAAGTCCCGGAACGAACGCTAAATAATTTATAGCCTCTTAGAAAGCAGATATCTTCGGGAACATTTTACGTTTCTATAAACTTGCTTGTATGTTATTTGAAAACTTGTTGGGAATACACACCTATGAAATAATTACGATGGAGACGTTTGTTACAAAAACAATGGATCCCGAAGCCTCGTTCATACAAATAACGGGTGCGGTAGCAGGATGCAATATTCGAGATCATTTTGAAACTGGTGAAATCAAATCCATGGTGTTTCGAACAACAGAGCAGGGGCTCGTAAAGAACTACAACCTCCTGAACTCCGACTCCAACTTATAAGTGCACGACAGTTCAACTCACGCGCCGCAGTTTATTTCAGCCATTCGTTCGGCGTGTTCGATGGAAGGTACTCATTTTACGAAGGATCGGGAAACTTTTCTAAGTAATAGTCAGTCAGCCAAAAGCAAAAACAAATTCTACCGTATGTAAGAATCATATAATGAGATGTAAACGTGTATCCTACGTGCGGTTATAATTGCAAAAATGCGCGCGATGTTTCGATTTAGTAGTTTAAACTCTGCTAAATCTATGTATTAACCATTTTCGGGAGAAAATCATATTTTCATCTTCCAAGATACCTAACCTCTTTACGTCAAAAGTCGCGACATCTTCCATATCTTTAACGGATACCCCGCAGTAACCAGCATTTCATTTCCATCATAACGAATTCTTTTTTCATCGAAACTAGCAACATCCAATAACGCAAATGCCAGGACAGATAATTGCCAAGTTTATGCACCTTATCGATCAGGATGTAGGTCAATCGCACAGTCCAACGGGAATGGCTGCGTGCGTAACCCCTTACATGAGCAAACACCGAAGGAGGCATGTCCCAGAATCGATCAGCTATCAGCGATGTTCTATTCGCGTCGCCTTTGTCGAACGCGAAAAAATGCCCAAGCCCTGAAGCCATATCCTTTCACGCCATTCCCTTCTTCTTAGTCGATACTTATATATACTCTCTATCGCCGCATGGAACACTCACCTGTTGTATATTTTGTCTGGATTTACCTCGATTCAGTGTGGCAAATGCAGGACGAGAGGAAAATTTCGTTCATACCCATGGTCCGTGAGTTATTTTCAAGCTTATTCGGCGGTCGATTTTCGCCCGTTCCAGGAGACCCCTAGGTCATCTACTTCGCTCGTCGAGTCGTTTCACACTTTACGAGACCTTATCTGTTGCCATGATACTCTCGCAAACTGTAATGTCGATCGTAAAGATCGGTGGATCGAACTAACTTGACCGGCTAGTAGACGCAAAGGCCTTTTACTCGCTGAAAAGCTTGTTCCGGGCAATACCCCAGTGCTGCTTGGGACTTTTGCGAGTTTGCCATCCATTACTATAAATCACCCCAAGGCGGGGGGAGGAGCGATTCGAATGTATAGAAAAACCTGGGATTTCCTAGCAACAAGCGGACCAGTGTAGTTCTCATTGTGAAGCTAACGCTTCTTCCGCGAGGACTTGTTTCGTAATGTCGAACTTTCATAACAGAGCAAAACCGCCGCTGGTAATTGAGGGGATCACGAGACCTTGAGAAAGTAGGCAACGGCAAACTGCCATGTCAGGACGCTTCTTATAAATCATGTAGAACATTAGGAAGCTTTCACGAGACATTTTACGTGGACGATTCTTAGTTCATAAAAGGACGAAGCCGAAGAAGTCATTGGCTCCTTATCGAAATGAAATTCATCGGCAGTTTGAGGGAATGACTGGGCGGTCAGATTGCATTACGTGATTTTGATTTAGTACCGAAAGCTTTGGTTTCGCCGATACGTTGTTGTAGGCTCCTCTTCATAACTCATAACCGTTGCGGGAAGGTACTCCTCGAAGGGGAGGTACACGATTCGAATGTGGCGATTAGAGAAATATATTTACGGGTATACAATTTATTTATATTGTGTATAGTTGCGCAAGTCCAGCACTTGGCAGTAGAAACATGAAGGGAACGGCGTAACCTTTAGGAGAGTAACCGTTTGCTCAACGGAGCCATCGGGAAAACCTGCTTCGCGGCACGGCTCTTGCACCTTGCTACACTAGGATGTACATGACTAACCGATAATCCGCTCCCAGGTCATCCGCGGCGTGGCGTTATGATTTCCGGCTCGGTAACCGGTATCGGATATTCCGCGATGTCTGTACGATTTGCTCGATTGGTCTCGGTAACTCACCTATGCACTTTTACTATCGCATTCTATTATTACCGACAGGGCTCGGTTGGATGACGATCCGCACAATGGACGCCGCTCATTATTACGTCATCGCGGAGCGCTGAGTCATTAATGGTACAGTGTCGATTTGGGAATTTCTGCTGAAATTCTCGGATAATGATACTTCAATAATCGACGAGGTAATACATCCTTTAAAGGGGAGTATCGTAATTTTATTCACGTCACTTACTTTCCCGGTATCTACATTTAGCGAATAATTCGAGTACGGGGATCCCAACGAACGGCAGCGACGGAGGCACGATGGTTAACGGAATTACAAATTGCGGTATTAGAAGGGTGAAGTTTTGATCAGCATGTGAACCCTCTTCCAGCAAAATCGCCCAGTAGACCGGAATTAATGGGCACTGGGGAATTGCGCGAACGGGGATCGAGCCAGGCTGCGATGTGATAATGGGTAGTCTTGGTAGTCATTCACTCGTTGTCAGTCAACGTTCAAAATTTTGCCTCGATTTTCAAAAGTCTCGAGACTTATGAAGAAATTGAAATGGTAGGGTGTGTCGAAAAGTTGTGTTTCTTTATTTCAGGACTACGTTTCAGATAGTAAAATAAAACTGCTTCGAAATTTCTCCAAGGGCACTTGAAGTCGTTAAGATACATCGAGTCAAAGAGAAGATGTTGGACCGATGATCGAAAGATTTTGAATGAATTCTGGAAGAAAGATTCAGTATACTTATTTATGAATTCTGATATTAAGTCACATAATTATATTTATTGTTACTATCTGAGGTGTTCATTGTCTAGGTAGTTCTTCTTTTTGTAAAGAAATATGTATGCAAAATAGAAAAAAGTCCTAGGTAAATAGAAGAACTTGCTAAAATAACACTAAATATTAACTTAAACGCCGACCTGTCTTAGAAGTCCCAACTGGAATAATAAAATCAGCTACAAAATGTGTCTGAGTGTACCATATTCATCCTACGTCGTATACAAACGGTTCATTCGTGAATTTAAGAGCGTTACTAGGATGGAAGTTCTCTAATTTCGTTAATTGCCTGGCGAGCACCGAGAGAAGTAAAGTCTAAGGAGCAAGCAGTAATTGCGCATGCAAGCGCGAGGGAGCTTTGGATGTTTTGGGGCTTGAAAGCCTTAGACCGCTAATTCGTCTTCGACAGGCTCATGACGCAAAATAATTCTGAGCTAGAGTTGGCAAATATTCGCGGGAGTGAAGACCAAACGTGGGAGGAACGGCTGGCGAAATACGGCGGAAACCGCATGGCCGAGATAGAGGATAATATCGTCGACGTGCCCGATTGCGGTTGCTAGGAATGAAGATCGTATTGCGTAAACTCGGTTGTTGTTTCGATTTTTTCTATGTTTAACTTTAGCTTCACTGGTAACTAAAAAAGAGGTAAAGGTTTAAGTTCAAAAATATCGTGCTAAAAATCCTTACTTGGTAATATTACTTAGAAACTAATGATAAGTAACAGGGACATTGTAAAAAATTATTGGGTAATTTCCATTAAAAAAGTCCATTTGAAAAAATGCCATACTGCTGCTGACATTTTCCAACACTGGTATGGAAATTTTTCGTCGTCGTAATTCCAAAAAGCAGAATTTTGAAGGTTACAGACTCGTCAATCACATTCCATATACATTTAATTCTGATTAAAAAATGATCATTATTTTATTTATATCATATTGGAATTACAATTCAATTAGTTCTTTGCTTGTAAACTTGTCCAAATTTGATCCTGGAAGGTGTAAAATCTATATGATCTTATTTAGATCACTTAGAGGTCTGGCTAAGCTTGATAAAAAATCAGTCAAATTTTGATCAATATTAACTGCTGGTAAAGCTCTTTTCGATTCTCAACTCGTTCACAATTGATAAACAATTGACTATTATTTTTGAACGGATTTTCTATTTCGCTCCTCATTGAATTTGAAAGTGGTCCAGAGCAGATTCTTAACCAAGTTCAAAATGATTGATTTTACGTCAGTTTTGAATGTAGGACGTTCGTTATATCAATTCTCTCCATATATTATTTTCATCAGAAGTTGATTTTTTTCCCACTTCGAACGAGTCGAATATTTTGTAGTTATCTCCTTCGGGCAAGATTTAGAAACAATCAGAATCAGATGTTTTGTTGATTCCATAACGCTCAATTTTCAAGGTTCTTGACTCGGCGATCACATTCCATATATATTTAATTTTGATAAAAAATGATCATTTTCATAATTTTGGAATGAGTCAAATCTAGGACTTTATTTATATTACTTAGAGGTCTGACTGAACTTGATCAAAAATCGGTCAAATTTTGATCAACATTATTTTCTCTCAGGACAGTAGATATACGAACGGAAAATCCAATTTGGTATGGGAATTGTGCAATAAGTGTGAAACAGTTTTTATTGAGATATCAGTTTCCTCGAGGTACACTAGGTGGCGCACAAATTTGAAAATGAAGTGGTCCATCAGTATGTTCAAATTTCGAATTGATGAGTGAACACTCGTCTTTGAAGATGGTCAGGAATGAGAGGAACGTCCCCGATCTATGTTGCCTGATTACTTATTGTTAGTAACAATGTCGAAGTGCCTGGTAGTCACTTCAATGAAACTGAAATATCGCTTCTGGAATGGATCTGAGCACCACCTACCGGTAGAAGAAATAGTTAATATATCTCATTTATTTGTTATCACATCACATCAAAATATCAGTACTAGTGTGAACCATTTATGTAATTTATCTTATATTAGCATACTGGAAAATTACCATATCCATATGAAAAATTACAATTATTATATACGGTATTTTATCCTTATAAGACTTATTTTAATGAGTATAATTTCTTTTCAAATCATGGCGTGTGTCTAATGTGAAGTTTTTTATGTTCAGAAATACCGCACGTTCTTATTGTTCTTCTATGCGTTGCGGTGACCATACGGTAGATATTCCTGATTCCTTCCCTTTTTATTTATTACATGATCAAGTTATACGGATCGATACAAGTTGAAGTTGTAAAAAATAGAAGTATTACGTAAAGAAATAAATGAATTTCGTTATTTTTTACATGTTGAGCGTGTAATTCCTTTCGATGAATTTGACGAAATTATTATTCATTCCCTAAATATCTTGTAATATAATTGTAATATAAATAATAAATTATTTTATACGTATTCATATGACGAAAAACAATTGAATATTTATTATTCATGTTTTCTAATTGTAATATTTTTTGTTTCAGGTAAGTCGTCGATATTATGGCCGAAGTGTGGTTTGGATGACAATAGTATTCCATCATCTGCGCTTAATGGGAATAAGGTATATTGATAGTCAATAAAATTGAAGGTAAATTGAAGTGTCGACTTCAGAAATTGAATGTGATCACGTTCATTACACAGAAAAAAGGCGATATTATTAAACTAACATAATGAAATTAAACAAGCCAAATAATCACGACAAGAAATTCAGAACAACTGAAACAGGATGTATTCAAATTATATTTAGTGCAGTCAAATTAATTCTCGGTTATAGCCATAAATAGAAATCTAATAATAAATAATAAAAAATCAGATCAAATTTTGATATAACTACTTTGTCTTCTTCGATATGGATCTTATTAGATTGCAGTGGATCTATCACTGAATCTTTATTTGATCTACAGATATCTAAGTAGATACAGCCAGGAATGAGATCTAATTTGATATGGAATGTTTCGTATTATATAATACTGGTCTGTAGTAAATCTACTAAAACTTTTATAGTTCATATCGTATTATTTCTACTTGAAACGGAGACTACGTCCCGCAACGTTTATATAAATTAGTATTTTCCTTATTTGTTTTTATTGTTGTTTTTATTTGAGTTCATTAACCGCAGTCCCATCTTTTTAAGGAATATCGTTTAATTATACCGGACGAAAAGTAATATAGTATAAATCATGTGATGGAAAATTGTTATTAAATATAACATTACTTTATCTATAGACATAATTGATCGCATCTTAGTCACTGCCCCAAACTGTCTGGACTCCCTGTTAACCCCTTTCGTCCTAAAATGCCGTAAATGTTGTCTTCTTTTCATTAGATGCTTTCTTAGAGAGAAAAAAAATCACTCAACCGTTTTGATATAACAAACCTATTGTATTTTTTCTCGAACTTTCTAAATCCGGTTTCAGATTGACCATATCTGCCGCCATTTTTTTTAATATGGCGGTTTAAACATAAAAAAATTGTGAATTTTGTAAAAATTTCTTCAAATAACGGTATTTTTCAATAGGAAACCGTGTTCAGATCAAGCTAAATCTCTGTATCTGGTGGAGTAATTAGTTACACTAAAAGATAGGATGGTTATTAATTCCCCATTCAAAATGGCGGCTTCAAAATGGCGGTTCTCAGTCAAAATTTTGTTGAAAAATTTCTGGACGATCTAACTCGAAAACTACGAGCTTTTTAAAAAAAATGTTGAGAATGAAAAGTTCTTAGAATTCATTGAGAAATATAGTGGAATATTTTCAGATTTTTTAAATGAAGTTGTGAGAAATTTTTTTCAAAATTTTTTTCAAAATTGTTATTTATTTACGAAAAATTCTGAACAAAATTTAGTGCATTCTCTGATGAATTCTAAGAGTTTTTTGTTCTTTGCAATTCTTTCCAAAAGGAAATGAATTTCAAATATTATAGTTTAAGATTTTTCTTTCTCGAAAACTATCAACTTTTGGGAAAAAATGCATAGAATAAAAAACTCATAGAATTCATCTGAGAATGCACTAAATTTTGTTTAGAATTTTTCGAAAAAAAAAATTACAATTTTGAAAAGAATTTTGAAAAAAATTTTTCAAAAATTCATTTAAAAAATCTGAAAAAAAATCCACTATATTTCTCGGCGAATTCTAAGAATTTTTTATTCTTAGCATTTTTTAAACAAGCTCATAATTGTTCAGTTACAGCGTCCAGACATTTTTCAACAAAATGTTCACTGAGAACCGCCATTTTGAATGGTGAATTAATAACCATCCTATCTTTTAGTATAACTATTTACTCCACCAGATACAGAGATTCAGCTTGATTCGAACACGGTTTCTTGTTCAAAAATACGATTATTTGAACAAATTTTTTCAGAATTTACGATTTTTCTATGTTTAAACCGCCATAGTAAAAAAAATGGCAGCAGATATGGTCAATATGAAACCGGATTTAGAAAGTTCGAGAAAAAATACAATAGGTGTGGTTATATCAAAACGTTTTAGTGACTTTCTCCATAAGAAAGCACCTGATGAAAAGTCAAAATTTAGGGCATTTCAGGACGAAACGGGTTAAGTAATGAAAAATGTGTAGTAATTCATGAAGACGCAGGTAATGCGATAACAATTGAAACATTTAAATGATAGAAACTTATTTTATATTTAAGAAATACATTTGAAGGCAATAGAGTTAATTATGATATCTCGTGGAGATTGGCAGCAACGCGTTTAAAAAAAAATGACGTTATGATGCTGGGAAAAAAGTGCTGAACTCTAGTTGGCTATAACTCGAACAAATTTCTAACTCTGCCTGTCGTGGCGAGAAGGGCCGTAATACACGTCACACTGTCTTGCCACATAAAGGATATCTAACCGGGTACAGTTAGACGGGGAATCTCTCGCCTGCAGTGGAATTTCCTTCTGTAATTTAATTCCTTCTGCCTTGTCCATGAAGCCCGACACTCTGGCCGACCGACTCCGACTTTATCTACTAGCATTGACCACTTCTTATTTGCCGCAGCTAGTACCACTTCTCCGGGTAGTACTCGTCAAAAATTTACGAGTCAATAGAATTTTTATTCGAGGAAAATTGATAATTTTCAAAAGACATCAGATAGTTGAAAATAAACTAAAAAGTACGACTGCACTTGCGAAAAAAAAGTTACAAACGGTTTAACCCTCTTGCGCCCGAATTATCCCGGACTAAAACGCTACCAAATGCCCATGTTTTTTTGCCAACAAGATGGAAGGATAAAAAGTATCTTGTTCAACGTTTTTGAGGTTGCTGATTCCAATACCGGTGTCATTTTTAGGAATTTCAATATGACGGATCAATTTTGTAAAAGTGTCCCGATTTACCTGAAAATCAGTAATCGGGGGTTTTCGGCGTCGCTGATTACAAATCTAATATCAGATTATCGAAATTAAAAATGGCGGATCCAATATTGCTGACTGAATTTTAAAGATTACTTGATTTGTCGCAAATAATATGTGATCTATTCGTACCCGTCGACGTTTTGCATAAAAAAATAGTATTTTTATTGGGAACGAAAAATACGTGGGCGATTCGTAAACGCATCTGTTGGTAGATTTCATAATAACAACCACATTGTTGATTATTAGAGATAATATTTAACTACTTTTGGCACTATAAATTACGATTGCCTTCAAATAGATACTAGTAACTAGCAGAAGTAACTAGCAATGCCACTAATGCATTATTAGTATAGAGTAATACTTTATAGTAGTTGATAAAAATTGGTGTATAAGGATTTTTGGATCGGAAAAAATGCAGTTTTCATCAAAGTAACAAATATTAAGACGATACCGTTAGAATTTCAAAAATGGATAAATTAAGAAAAATGAATATATTTTCAAAGCAAAATATTTAATACGCAAAACAGGAAATAAAAACACACATTCTGAAAGAAAATTGAAAAAAAATGGATACATCTAATCTTTTTCTGCCCTGAAATACTGCATTTTTTATTTTTTATGACGTCACTTCCGGTCGAATATATACCATTATAGATTTACATATAAGTCGCTATTAAGACAGACATTTTGTAGAAAAATATGTTAATAAATCTTCTTGTTCGGGAAATAACAATGAAAAAAATTACTGCGGATACGATACTGAATTTATCGCAAATTTAATTGGCAGTTTACCCCTTACGTTTAATTTAAGCAGTCATATATCTCAAAATGTTATATAGTTGTCAATTTATGAAAGAAAAGGTTCTGAGGTATATAAATAATGCTGGGCGCAGGATGTTAATATTAATAACATTAAAACTCACTAGATAACAACAGTCGTTAAGATAAAGAACCAATCGGACCATTTACTTACAGTGAGAATTTACATTAGTATAAAGTGATATTGGTTCACTGTACGTAAAAGTGAAAACGCCACTCTATAAAAAGTGAAATTCTATCCTAAGCACTTGTGAATATTTATATTGAGATTAATTTCACTTACATCTGGGTTAAGTGATAACAATTGAAGTAGTAAGCACCTGTATATTTATATTTGCTTATCACCCTTTTGTATTTATTCCAACAAATTTCCATAGATTACCGGTTATCATGGTTTGTTACCTCAACTTCCGAGAATAATACAACACGTATTATTCAAAGCGATATGCAAGGTTTTGTAGTTTTTAATAATCCGAGAAAACATTGTGATAGTAGTTACTACTTAAGTTCAGTATTGGAAACTTTAAACAAATTTTTCTCAATTTTGTTTGATATGTCCGAAAATCTAAGTTTATTTAAACATTTTACACTGTATTTCAAAAAATTATATTAAATACAATTAAAGCGGTGGAGTTTGTCTTTAAAGTTTATTCTTTATAATTCAAGAGAACCTGCATGGTTAAATATGCAACAATTACAAGATATGGAATATTATAAATAGTATTTGATTTTGCACTAGTGGTATTATGAGTGGTATAAGTTATTTATTTGTAGAAGTATTATAGATACCAGGCGTTGTGATTGACACATTTGTAACTACACGCTTTCTCCGTACTAAGAACGCAAAATGTTATTGGTTTTTCAGTTTCCCTTCCTAGGAAACATTGCGATCTAATATGCGTAGACGTCTGTTTAAAATAGGAATAAGACTAATTTATTTACTGCGAATAGAAATTATAATTTATTCTGTTTAACAAGTATCAAAAAATTAATCAACTAAATTAGAAGGAATTAAGCCATGAAATTAGGTGATCTATATGTGATATCTTTAGATGATTAATCGATATAATTTTATGTGGGTAAAAGGTCAATCATGTCGCGAAACTTTTGATGCTGTGGACTCCAAGATCAATCTTCACTATAGTAAGTCCATTATACTCATTATCAAGTTAACCATAAAGATTTCGCAGTCAACACTGAATTTCAACCATCAGATATTCCACTAAGGGATAACAAATTTGAAACAATGGCCAAAAACTTTAGAAATATTAGGGTTTTGGTGAAACATTGCACAAAGCTGGGCAAAATATTCAATTCTAATAAAAATTTGTGATCGCTGTCACTCAAAAAAACCTAACTTTTCTAAAAAAATGCGAAAAATTATAACTTCTTAGAAATCATCGAGGAGTAAACTGAATTTTTAAAAAAATATTTTTAGACCTTTTTGTTTACATTTTTAAAGAAGTTCTAAAAATTGTAGTTCTTTGCAATTTTTCCAAAAAGTTCATAGTTCTCTATCTTAAACTATAATATTTTAAATTCATTTCCTCAAAATTATCAAAATTTGTAAAAAAATGCAAACAACAAGAAATGATTAGAATTCAATATATCAACATTTTTTTAATAATTTGTCATCATTTTTTTTAAATTTGTTTAAAAAATGAAATAAAAAATGTTTGAAATGGTCGTTTAAAAAATCTGAAAAAAATTGTAATATCATCCACGGTGATTTCGAAGAAATTTTCATTCTTAGCGCATGTTTTTTAAAAAGTTCGTAATTTTTGCATCCTTGCAGCAAACCAAAAATGTTTGAAAGATATTTTCATTGTGACGCCATTTTAAGGTAGTTCTGGGGAAGTTAGGTATTTTACGTAAATTTGTTGTTATGTACCTTAAAAAAACGTCTTCCATATGTAATAAATTCAAAGACTAAATCCTTCTACATGTGTTGGCAATCTTTTAGAAATTTGACGCCATATTGTAATTCCTAATGGTTGAAACTGCATTTAGACTTCGAATTCATTAAGAGCAATCTCCAAAATTTTAATTTTGATAAAACACTTTGTACAGTAGTGATCCTTTTAAGTCATATGCTTCTCGTAAGTAATATCTTTTGCTCCCTCTAAGTCATAATTTGATGGGTCATAAATCCCGATGCGCCCCAAAATCACGCGTTCTGTTTAACGGTAGCTCGCGCAACGTTTTGTATAAATATGTAACTAACAAATGTACCAAAAGTACCAGAAACCATTGAAATTGAATGTTATGAAATATGACTTAAGGGAAGATGTCGCCATCTTGCTTGCCCCGACTGTATGACTTAAGGGGAGCACTACTGTAATAGAAGTAAAAAAAATTACAACAAACAAACACATTACAATTTTATTGTATTGTACATTATTTTTATAAGTATTTTACACGTGCTTTTTTGGTAAATCTATGCTCCGATTATCTTTGGCGTTGCTTTTTAATTTCAAACTTATCTCATGATTTTTGCAGTCTTTTGGCACTCTAATTTTATAACTTTCAGGTATTTTCTGATATTTAGTTTATAATTTGCACATGAGAAACGACCATACGTTATATCCGACAATACTTGACGATAATCTGAGCATTTTCCCGAGAAGGCGTTATAAAAGGATGATCCGAAAAAACTGCATTACTGTTATCTTATGAATGCACTTCAGATCAAGCGCAAAAGTCGATGGCATGTTCACACGCTTAATCTCATATCGAAGCTCCTTATTGCAACTCACGACTATAAATTAGGACCTAATGTGAATACGGAACAAGTGAACGCTTCACGATTAACATTTTGCTAGTATGCTAAAAATATATGTAGAAAGAACAATTCATGGTCGTGGGTGTTGGGATCAACGCCACCTATTGAAAGACGCATAGATAGTTAACATTGGTAGTTTCAATATATTTAGGTATTTGCAAGTTAGTAGAGTCAACTAAATAATTAATAAGATTATAAACTAGACTATCTTAAATATCTTATATCTTGTATAGTTTATTTATGAAAAGTACATTCCAGTGGGTAAATGATTTATTTGTTTTTATTCAAATTAATATTTAATACACTTGAATAAATATTTAGTACATCATACTAACAATTTAATCAACTTTCCATTAGTTCCATTTCGACATAAAAGAAGACCAACGATTAAAAAAGGTTTTTATGTTCAATTGCTGTATTTTATGTAACTATCAACGCATATGTTTCTCGTTTACTAAAAAAAAATTTTTAATTCAAACATGCTTTCAAAATGTTACTACATGTTTCTAAATTGTGATCCGCTAGCTCCTATCCTAAAACTTTGTGGCTTACACGTGTCCCCGGTTTGTTTTCTGCCACTTCAGTCCGATGAAATTGTTGTAAGAAGCTCAATCGATCTTTCATCTTTATTCGACAAACTTGGCCCAAACGCATTCATGCACACGACGTCGGGAAAACCTGGAGCTCAGTAATCAAAGAGAAGTCCTTCCTTAATCCAAATGGCGCACCGCCAAAGTGAAACCGAAGCAATTTGCGGCCCAGGAACAAGCGCCTGAATTCACAAGAATTTCTTACAAAATTCCCTAAGAGATGTCATTTTCATTTCTTTTTTTCGGTGACGCCATCTGTTTTCTTCGGATTCCCCGAATAATTTCCAACAAACTTTTAAAATCCAGACGAAAATGAAGATATGCGCTGAAATTTAAATAAAGGACGAAACGTCAATCAAACTAATCGAACGATGCCAATTTTTTGAAGAGTTATAAATGATTGAGCGTCTGAAAAATGAATTTCATTGTATTAAAAAAAGTTTAAGTCGATGAATTGAAAATTATCGGGTGTAGCGGATTTAAGGTATATGGACTTCTTTGCTAATAGATAAAAGATAAGGACCATTCTCTAGAAACAAAAGCGATATATAAAATCTTGGTACATGCCATAAATTACTTACTTGATAAACGGTAAAAACTATTAAACTGTTAATTTCTAACGAAACCGACTTTTGCCGATGGGTATGTGATAAATAACAATAAAAATTACTATTATTCTATGCTGAAAGGGATTCAGAAGGAAGAGAATAGGATTCAGCTTTTAGTGCCGCTAGACTTGATTTTACATTCAGAATACCCAACGGGCGTTCAAACTGCTGCCTTACTATTCGATTATACTTAGACCGGATTCGACTCATGTGTTACAGCGGTCTAATCATATTGAAAGGTAATAAAATTCAATTTGTCAACCTCTTGGTCTTTTCTTACTCTGTAAATCGGAATAAATCGATTTTAACGCTACTTTAGTTGGTATAATACTGAAGTCATCAGGATCTGATATGATCTCTTTCAAACATCACTGAAAAATTATAAATGATTCAGATTAAAAGTCTATTGTTGCGAAATAATAAAAATTGTTTTAATCGCTAATTTTTAACACTTTCTTTAAAAATAGTAAAATATTTACTTACAATTACCATTAAAAACTGTTTCACTTTTAAAATGAAAAATTATGCTTAAGTACTTATTCACTTAAGGAAGGAAAATTAGTAAACCGTTTTGTAAGATCAAATGAATCACTAAATAGTGCGTTTTAACTATTTTATTAGTAATTTAATTTTATTATTTTAATTAGCAGACAAGTTTCTTTCTGGAATTGGATAAACTGAAAGCTTGTCGCGTGCATCATCTCGGAAAAAAGAAAACCGCGAAAACAGTGTCCTGCCTACGTTAGCCGCTGACGTGACCAACGCAGCGTCCATTAAAGAAATTAATTTTTTTCATTTAGTACACACGATGGCTTATCATGACGTAGCACACTGTCATTAATAGCAAATATGAGTCGTAAACAGGTATCAATCTGATGATGTACGTATGCATGGTTTGCTGATTATAGCTTTGAGTTATAGTACCCACGTGATGTCGATTTTTAATATTTATTGAGACTCAATATCAAGTTTAATGTTTGTTTTGTGTCAAACGTCAAAAAAGATATTAGGAAGATGAAGCTTACTATAATTTTCATTATAGACAACATTTGATGTCAAGAAATATAATATATTTAACATTAGGAATATTTTGTTTTCTGAAGATTCTCATATGAGTGCTGTCTTTCTTAGTTATGTCTATCAGCGAGTTTTAAAATGAATTTTTAAAAGAGGTTAAATGCAATGTAAAGAAATTTGGGAGGGAGGGGGGTGGCTAAAGTTCATGAAAAATAATTTCCCCGAATTTAATATTTAACTTTTGGATATTTTATATTATGAATTATACCATCTCCCTTTAAAAAACTGTATTTTAGTGTAACTTATTCTTTGAGAAGGATGAAATTGATTGCAAATAATAATTATAAAAAGATAACAGATACTACCGTTACGTGGTAAAATAATCGATATTTGTGCAAGAATATGCAAAATTACAACTTGCAGACGCCATCTTGAAGCCGCCATTTTGTCTTTTGAAAAAAAAATCCGACGGGAGAAGAAGGGGCTGAGCAAAAAAACGCATTATTGCCCTTTGCAATGGTCTGCATCACTCTTTTCAATGCCAAAAAACGTGATTCTTGCGAAGAAACGTCGAAAAAAACAGTATTTTTGTCAAAAAAATGATAATAATTTTTTTATTTGAAATCGCCGGCTGATTCTGACCACAGTATTTGAAAGTGGAGGACCAAATCTATCGATTTTGACTTATTTTTATTTTTTTCTGACGGTTGAGAATAAAAGTTGAAAGTTGTGTCCAAATTCCAGACTTTCGGGACGAAAAGGGTTAAGGTTTAAAAAAACATACAATCGAACATAGTAAACTTCAAAAACCACAACAGCAAAAGATACAAAATCCGGACGATAAAATCCCAGTTATCCCTAAATTGAAAATGTTTTTGCAATTTTCGAAAATAAAGGTTTCTCAATTACAAAAATCCAGTTTCAATAGCATTGATGCAACTTTCAAATAAAAAAAAGTATAAAACAAACTTGCTGGAAAACATAAGAGCAGACGACCCTTAAAATGAAGTTACATTACTAAGTAAAAATTTTATTTTGTATAAAAAATTTAATTTACTTACTAAAAAACGCAGAAATGTATTCGAAAATCCTGTTTTTAATTGAAATTTTTAATCGAAAATAATCCTCTTAAAAATATTGTTATTTAAAAACTCATTGTTATTGATTTAATATGAATTACACAAGCTATGTGAGCAAATAATTTGTTAAATTCAAATTCAGGATTTTTTTAAATTACAAAACTATTTTGTCAGACACCTCACCTTTTACAAAAGTCACTATTGATTCTACAAAAAATGTCCTTTAAAAAAAGCGAGTTTAAATTAAAGTAAAACAATAAAACATCTTTGAACTTGGAAACACTGTTATAACAAATGACTAGCTGAAGCTAGAAGCTGATTCATAAAATCCAGTTCTAAATAGGAATGTTTAATTTTATGTTATCTTAAGAATTTCAAATTTTAACATACTTTTAACATAAAATATAAATATAAAACTCAACTGGACTCATTAAAATAAGGAGAACATCTTTTTTCGAATCGGTAACTAGCTTTTATTCAGCTTCATCAATTAGAAAGCATGGACTAGTGAATCACGATTAGAATTAAACTAGAAGGGAAGAGCATGAGGTTGCCATAACTCAACATGGTAGAACATTCGACCGGAAATCGAAAGGTCGCGGGTTCGTCCACATTTGGAAATTCAGACACATGGTACATACTACTGATAATGTCGTCTGTCAATAATTTCTAAGGCTATCAGATGATCGTTTATTACTTTAAATTATATGTCGATGTTAATTATAACTTGCATAGAAAATAGGCTAAACCATTAAATATTATTTACTAAAGATTACTTCATAAAATGTAGACTAAAATGTCATAAAAACATAAATTAGAAAAAATTATAAAAAAATTAAAAAACCTCAGAAATTTCTAAAATAGGTGTATGTTATTCTCTACACATTTCTTTAAATATATTGAAATCAATTATTATTTATAAACATTAAATATTATATACATGATAAATAAAACTAGCACTTTTATTGTTGACAAATTGTTTAATAGTTCAAATATCAGATTTTGCGTATTCAAAAGTTTTTATTACTATAAAATTATAAAGTTTGCCATATTTAAAGATGCCAAGTTTTGAATATTGTTCAGAAAAAGTTCTTAAAGTGATCTTTAAGAAGGCTTACGCGTCAATTTTTAGACCTTTCAAATATGATGTCTCAGTAAAGAAACGTTTATTTACCAGCTTTCAATCTTATTATACAATGAATAATTTTATTGAAAATTGCGTAGAACTATAGTTTTTATAACGATTTACTGGGGAATTGTTACGAATAGATAAGGAATTTTACAATAATAATAAAAAAGTGTGAGATCGTTGGTTAGTAAATACAAACAATTATTCTTTAAATATTGGAATCATTTTTCCTTCGGTAAAGTAAATGTTCCCCAAGTTTATTTTTGCATTCAAACGCCACCTTGTCTGACTAGCAGATACTCAAATTTCAAAGATACAGATTGTGTTCCAAACAAACAAAGTGATGGTCGGAAATGATATATATATATAAGATCTCAAGAATAATACCTCATCAAAAGTAAACGCTATTTAGAAACACATTTAATATTTTAAGTCATACGTTTGCCTTCTTTAAGGGCTCTTTTTCAAGATATATTTGGAGAGTTCTGGAAGACCTCGTTAATAGTATATCACCAAAATGACTCATTTATTCAGAATATGGGAAAGCCCCCGAAGACAAGAATTGCCATCTACCAGCGATTTCCTCAGCCGCTACCAAAGCGCAACTTGGCTGCAACGTTAAAAGTAAATGTGACAGCTCGAGATTCAACGAACGATGTAAAATGTCATATCGCGTATTCTGTTGGTTCCTGGGCAAAGACCTTCGAATAGAACGAAAGACGACAGGAAAAAAGCATCGACCTGCAGAGAGGTAGACGAGGAAACGAGGTCGGATTGGATGGAATTAGGGTGGCAGCGGGCGGACTGGGAGCAATCATAAAGGAGAGAAGAAGATGGAACGTTACGGGAATACAAGAGATCAAAAGCGAATGTAACATCAAATAAGGATGGAGTGAATAGCTCGCTGGACAACGATGGAACTTTGCGGATCGGCCTTCAGCTTGGCATCATCCATAGAGGACTTAGGACGAATTACGCTCCAACTTGCCCTTCGTCATCTACAATAGGTCGGCACGTCGACGAGAGACAATTGAACGATCCATATTCCTTCCTGACTACCTACATTCTTTCCACGATGGAGTTTCCACTGTCTGCAGGAAACCAAACTTTACTTTAGAGTTATGTTAAATGTTGAGACTTGGAAAATGATAATAGAAAACGCTAGAAGTACACCAAGTTTGATAACCGTAGGTTGTTTTTAGGCAAATTTCGAAGGGAAACGATCCGCATAATGTCGCTTCGAACATGCCGTGCTCTCCCACTCTTTATTAATCCATTCTCCTTTACCCCCTCTCTTCATATATAACAGAAAGAGAGAGTGGGAGGATATCAGCAAAAATTGGCACTGTGGTGGGAGGCACATGGTGCTCTGCGCGTCGTTATGTGGTTTAGTTCGTCGTCCTCAAACAGCGACCATGAAAAGTGGGTCAATATCAGGTCCGTGAGTTAACGTTATCAAATTGCGCGTCCTTTTTATAATTGACAACGTGGCGTGAATTTTCATTACATATAAGATATTACAGTCGTCAATCGGAAACGACATGTCAAACAGGACGAGAAAATATCTTACGTTAGAAGTTTTATTATCAAACCGCACCTGCGGTTACATCTGTTATGATTAAACTTTCTCGATGTTGCAATGGTCTAACATTAAAAGTGTCTTTATGGAATATACATATGCAGGGAATTCAAAATGACACTTTTCATTGGACTTTCGAACACGTCATCAGCAGCGCACAAGTTGCTTTGTTTAAAACCGCGACCACGTAATGTCGAGACGATGCACGGAATCAATTATGCAATTCGACGCCGCGGCGCGAGATCGTACCGGGATCAGGAGTGAGCAAGGAGGGGAGGAATCAGTGCCGCTGCACTGCATAGGTTACGGTAGTCACATTCCGTCGCGTATCTAATAATGTTCAGTGAAAGTTCCAGCTCTTATACACGACCGCCCGTGTTTACATGCTATCGCGAACACGGGGCACAGACACGCACACATCAAAGGTACACTCGTCGTCTAACCTACCATTCTAGGATCAGATGCACGAGCAACAGATCGCAGCATCGTTAAATACGTATTACATGCACTCTCTTAATACCAGCCATACATTATCCGCCTCACAGATGAACATTTCTCCAGAAAATTTTGCAATTAATAGACACCAATCTTCTTCGATCGATATAAGTCGACATTTTTATCAACAAGTGACACAATGTGAATTTTTTAATTAACCCATTAACCCTTCGAACCATACATTTTTCTATACGTTGAAAACAGCTGAAATTTGTTACTCCGAAGTTTTCGGGGTCGCTGATTACTAATCTGACCTCAGATTTTAAAAATTCAAAATGGCGTATCCAATATGGCCGACGGAATTGCAAAAATTTACTTGATCAAGGTGAAATTGGGTACTTGGGGGTTTACGGGATCACTGATTACGAATCTAACCTCAGATTTTAAAAATTCAAAATGGCGAAAAATGTTCTTAACCCATTACCAACCAACATTAACTTAGCCTAAAGAACACTCTTTCTTACTTCAATTTCAATCGAAAATTTCGTACCAAAGTCGAAAAGAATTGAAAGGTACATATCGTAGTGTTTTCGAGGTCACTCTTCAAGATTCCCAGATGAAAATTGAGTTTCAGGAATTCCAAAATGGCGCCGAATTAGAATAAAGCCCAAAAATTATGGAAAATCTTTATTCATATCAACTATTAGAATATTGTGATTCTATTCAAACTATGAACAAAGATGAATAAAATACTTAAATTTCAAGAAAAAATTTTACTATTATACCCCACATAGTTGAGTCTACATACCTCAAAAGGGCCTCAACAATGATGATTTCTTTGAAAATTTTTGGACGATATAACTCAAAAACTATGAGCTTTTAAAAAAAATAACATGAATGAAAAGTTCTCAGGATTCATCGAGAAATATCACGGAATTTTTTGAGATTTATTTTTAGAATTTTTTTTTCAAAATTTGTTCCAAATTGTAATTTATTTTCGAAAAATTCGGAAAAAAGTTGTATTCTTTCATGAAGCGAAATATACCACAAATTTACAATAATAAAAATGTATTTATCGATATTTTTCTTCACAAAGATTTTTATATTATTTAATTCTGCTCGTTTAATTTGTCATTATGTACGATTCGCTTACCGTTAATCGTTAGTCGCTTGTTGCATTCGAGGTTATAAGCGAAACATGAAAATTAGGAAGTAAATCGTGAGAATGACAAGACTATATATAAAAACCTGAAAAAACAAGTAAATATAAATATTTTTAAACAGCAATATCGAAATATCGACTTTTATTATTATAATATTTTTGTACATTTCGCTTGTTGCTTTCGCGATTCGCTATCAGTCTGCACACTCGCTAAGAGTATCTTGTTCTTTGCATTTTTTTTTCCAAAAGTTGTTAGTTTTGCAGCAAAAAAATCCTAAGATATAATATTTGAAATTCATTTCCTCGAAAATTAGCAACTTTTGTGAAAAAGTACAAAGAACGAAAAACTCTTAGAATGTATGGGAGAATACACTAACTTTTTATCCGAATTTTTTGAAAATAAATTACGATTTTGAATAAATTTTGAAAAAAAAATTCCGTGATATTTTTCGATGAATTCTAAGAACTTTTGATTCTTAGCATTTTTTTAAATAAAGCTCATAGTTTTTCAGTTAGAGCGTCCAGAAATTTTCAAAGAAATTGTCATTGATGAGGTAATTTTGAGGGTCGTTAAAATTTTTTCTTAAAAATCAAGTATTTTATTCATCTTTGTTCATAGTTTCAATAGAATCCCAATATTCTAATGGCTCGACAAAATTAGTAAGCAAAAATATTTGTCTGGAATAAAAAATATTCATAAAATTTTGTTTTCAAAGTTCGTTTACTTGAAAGCCACAACTTTGGTTTTAGCTAACATGTAAATGCAATTCCATTGAATTAATTATACTCTAAATCATTAAAAAAAATTATACTAATTTTAAAACAAGACTATATTTGAAAATGGTGTCATTAAACCTTTCTCCTTTTCAAAATGAAAATAAAAAAAAATGTTCATCTTTAAGACTTAACGTTTATAGAAACCTGTCGTTTTCTCTGAAACGCTTGTGTGATTTCCAAGCGTTAACATTTCGAATTGAATAAAAATGTTAAAAAATGATTCAATTTATTAAAAATTATTAATATGTATCATTTTTTTCAGGAATTTCTGAAATATTTTGTTCATTTTTGGTAATTTTCAGCACAGCGTGTATCGATAATTTTCCGTAATCTCGAAACATGCATCACCTGGGTACCGAGTCGAGTTTATCGCTAAGCGGTTCGCTTGGAACTTCGTGGGCTTCAATTTATAAAAGAGATATCGCGCGTTAGAAGCCTTTAGACTCCCACGCGAGTGCATGGATCGATCGCTCGATCTACCAGCGTTCTCTTAGGCCTTTCGGGATTGGTATCGACCGCGTTAATGTGCGGGGGCTGAGATTGCTGCTGCGACTCGTGCATGCTCCACTATGCTACGCCCTTCCGGTCGATTTCATCAACAGCGTTTGTCAACTGTGTCGATTCCTGAACTAATTTCCCGTTTGCTACATGCTCAGGGATTTTAATTGCACCTACACCCACAATATTCAGAAGCGAGAGTATCAAAAAATATTTTATGGGGATATGAAGATATTTACATTTGGTATTTTTAAATCCAGTGTATTCAAGTGTAAATTTGACCACTTTAAACAGTAAGAACGAATGTTTGATACTCAAAAGTATAATATTCTAAAACGTCTAAAATCCTATATATCTTCATAATAAACGAAAAAAAAAACAGAAATGCCCCTATGGACTATTTCTTATGGAAATAGACCAACCCACCGTCCACCGCATTTCTGCACACCAGTGATAACAACATAGTTCTTACATCCTTACGAAGGTACGTTAATTATCGCATTCTTACATAATTGGCATTTATGTTTAACACAAAACCAGACCGGGGATCTAGGAAATATGTTGTTGGATCTACAGTTTTAAGTGGAATCCGAACCATTATCTTCATAAACGGAATTTTCAGTCTTAGCCCTGTATCCAGAGTCGTGAGTTCCAGCTTAAATTCATTTTTGCGTTCATTTTATCGCCGATTTAAAAGTGGTTGCAGTGCATAATGGCGCAATATCGTTTCATAATGTCAAAAAAAAATTATAAGATGCTACGCGTTCGTTCTAACACTTAACTGTCAGTTGGTGATTAACCCTTTGAAGCATACATTGTTCTCTTCGCGAAAAACAGCTAAAACTGGTTACGCAGGGGTTTTTGGGGTCGCTGATCACGAATCCGGACTCAGATTTTCAAAATTCAAGAGCGCCTTTTTTCTAGCGGAACCTGAGGTTTTTGATAACACACAACTATGGATTGACGTTTTCTTCATTTCGAAGTAGTAATTTTGTATGCAGCCAATTCGTCCACCAACCGACAAATAATTTAAAAAAAAAAACAATAACAGAAAAGCAAAAAATACAAAAAAAAAATGGAAATAGAAACCCATTGTCACCATTCATCATTGATTTCATGAATTTGATTACGAAAGTTAGAATCGCCATTTTGCATTTTCAAAACTTTTTCTGAATTTGGTCCGCCATATTGGATCCGCGACCCTAAAAAAACCCCGAGAAAATTACAATTCTTATCAATAAATTTTGGTACATTACATTATAATTTTATTGTCAACGAATTTCATTGAGTTTCGAGTCAGTTTTACGGATTTTAATTTGTCAGTGTATTTGAGCAAATATCTACTTAACCGATCTGTAGTATCGTGTACTGATTAACCCTTAATAAATGTCCATCAAAAGGCACACGCATTGAAAATATTAATTTATTTTACAAAACTTTCCGACAACTCAGAAAAATTACGTAACTTTTACAGAATTCGTACCAGTGACATTTATAAGAGTTTTGAACCTAACTTACTGATAGTTTAATATACTGACAAAATTTAGTGGCTGTACATTTTACACAATTTGGATTTTGCGTGTGACAATAATGGAACAAGAAATGAAGAATTAATGGACTAAGTCTTTTAGGACCAAATATTACAAAATTTAACATGAAGTTTTCCAGTACTTTGTATTATTAACGCTCGATTTAAATATATTGTAACAAACGTTTCTTATTTCTCAAACTTATTTTCATTTATCGTTATTTTTTCATCACTTATCACATTAGACTTTATCTGCTCGGTATAAATACAACGGAAAAAATAAATTTTAACATAATTTTCAGGATAGAAGACTCAAAATGGCGACTAAAATGTCTTAAAAATTAGAAAATAGCGGACAATTCCTCAAAAATTGATCCTATTCTCTTGACCCTTGTTACTTGGTGGTTTTTCATCAATTTTTCAGAAATTGTCCATCATATCACATCTACCATTTTGAATTTCGTAAAACTGGTCATCATATTTGTATTCAGAAAACTTCTAAACCCTTAAGCAGCAAATGTCATTCGATTCTACTCTGTTTTAGCAATTTCGAACACATCAGAAATTTATATATTTTTAAAGGCTTTTTTTAGTCGCCATTAGATATTTTTTAAGTCCTTAATTTATCAGGCTTAGACGTTTTTGACGGGATGTTTAAAGAAAAACGACATATTCTAAAAGTGATAAACAAATGCATACAAAAATTTGATTTTTAATACATATGCTCTATAATTCGTTTGTTTTAAATAACTTAAATGATTTGCAATAATTTACCACGTATCACTAGAAAGAGTGAGGTCTGAAGAAGTGTATATTCCAAACATTTTTTCATGGAGTTTTTAATACTGAAATGTGCAGTCAAGGGTCCTGTTACATTTTTGTATATTTAATCGTTAAAGGGTTAAGACAGTGCTCTACATCAAAATAGTTAATAATTATAAGATTGACGTTTATTAAAAGTGCTGAAAATGTAAGGAGTATTTCACTATTTATTCCATAAAATTGTTCGCAAATGCTTTCTAGCATGTGAATACACAGTTCCTCCGTAATACCGTGGTTAATTCCGAATTCTACTTAAACAATTCGCCTTTGAGGCAACCCCAACGTGTTTTAAATTACTCACCGCGAGATATAGTTTCACTCGTGGATTGCATAATTTGCGTTGAGGCCACAAATCTCGGAAAATGAAAATCACTTTAGAGAAATCGAATCGCAGTATTGAGTCGTTTCTAGGAAACCTCCATATTGATCGTCTATTCTCGAATTTGCAATTGCCGTTCAGAAAAGTGTTCACACGCACCAATGTAAAGAGACACGATACGTCATCACGTACTCACGCGTGGGTAGTTATGGGAACTCGAAAAAAAAACAGAGAATGGAGCCTGGAGTAAAAAAATTACACGCAATAAACGAGCAAACTATGCGAGCGATCATTGGAAAGGTTCGAAGCGGATGATTTTCGCATGAATAAAAATCGTAAAAGGCAGAGCTGAAAATCTACGCCATGACTATTTTACGTCAGGTGATGTAAATGTTCGATGTAGCGAATACTACATCAGTAGAATTCTATTGTTTTATGCAACACATTTCAAAGAATTCGTCAATTAAAGTGAAAATTGCTGAAAACTGAAAATCTCGATTAATAAATCTTACTTTTGGAGAGTTTTTCGACGTCACTCATCTGAAATTTAAATACAAATTTCAATAATCAAAAATGACGGATAGAATTTTTTAAATCCAACGAGAAATTTGGACGAGAGCTTTTGAAATTGTTTGTCCTTTTTATTAAACTCTTTTCTTGCTCTGACCTAAAAATTTTCAGCGAGACACAAATGACTTCTGAGATTTTTAGTCGCAGATGTACATTAACAATGTCAATGTAGATAAGGGTAGCAACCTGTAAGCTTCTTGCATACTATTATATAAAATAGTAGAGCGAATTAATGTCTTCAATATTAATTTAAGCCTACTCGCCAGGATGCTCAGTTGCTTCGAGGTTACGAGCTTTGAAGTAGCAGAATGACGTTTCCGGGTTCTTTGGGACTAACAGCGAAGGAAGTTACCTGCCTAAAACGTTACATTACGTGGCAGCGATCGGGGCTATACGATGCAGTAACAAAATCATCGTGTTATTACACGCGAGATTCGTTGATTCAGATCTGACGTAGTAACGGTGATTTCTCGGCAAATCTCCTCTTGTCGGACGCGAATATTATTTTAATGCGCTAGAATGCACATGGAGAACGATTTTCACCAAAAATATGAAAATGTGAAATATAGTGATTAATCACAAGATGCTTGCTAACACGTTATTTGACAGTGATTGGAAGGCTGAAATGATGTATCTGTGTCATCTTGGGATTTAGTGTACATGATATTTGGGTGTCGGTTACCGGTAAAATAGATGATTGCACAGGTTGTGTACCAGTCACAAACGTAACTGGGATCATCATTAACGTCTATAGTGTCAATAACTCTGATAATGTGTTTACTAACTAATAACAAGCGACATTTTATATTTGTTTATCAACGTCATGCTAGCATGCAATCCAATTCAGGGTTATATTCAACTACTAGAGTTAATACTTCATTCTCTTTATTTGACTCTGCGTAATAACCGATATTTTCGAATATTGTTTAGTGGATGATGCAACCGTGTTCCTGATTATTATACCTGGTCTACCGGTAGCAACCGTCGACGAAAGGGCGGGCGACGCATTCGTCACGCCTGATAGTTTAGGGTTCGCGCGAACCGCAACGATAATTTCATGGAAATCGAACGATCAAGTAACCATCTCGCTGCACTAATGGGGTTTCACATCTCACTTCAATCAACGTGGAGGGACGAGACCCCGAGGATGCAACGAGGGATGTGCAGCGCTACCAGATATTGCAATTATAACCGCGAAGGGCAACGACTCTTGTAATTCTCTCTGAAACGACGCAACAGCTCTGATATCTACGAAATTTGCGGACTGTGGGTCTCTGGATGTTGCTGGAAATGTACAACCATACAACAATCTGAAATCAAGTGTAGCTTCGGGAAGCTCAACAATCTCGAAATCTTTTGGAATGCAAATGTTGCCTCTATAATTTTTAACCCGTTTCGTCCTGAAATCCCCTAAATTTTTACTTCTTTTCATCAGGTGCTTTCTTAGGGAAAAAATTCACTCAATCGTTTTGATATAACCATACCTATTGTATTTTTTCTCGAACTTTCTAAATCCGGTTTCAGATTGACCATATCTGCTGCCATTTTTTTACTATGGCGGTTTAAACATAGAAAAATCGTGAATTTTGACAAAATTTGTTCAAATAATGGTATTTTTTAACAGGAAACTGTGTTCGAATCAAGCTGAATCTCTGAATCTGGTGGAGTAAATAGTTATACTAAAAGATAGGATGGTTATTAATTCACCATTCAAAATGGCGGCTTCAAAATGGCGGTTCTCAGTGAACATTTTGTTGAAAAATGTCTGGACGCTCTAACTGAACAATTATGAGCTTGTTTTAAAAAATGCTAAGAATAAAAAATTCTTAGAATTCGCCGAGAAATATAGTGAATTTTTTTTTAGATTTTTTAAATGAATTTTTGAACATTTTTTTTTCAAAATTGTAATTTTTTTTCGAAAAATTCTGAACAAAATTTAGTACATTCTCTGATGAATTCTAAGAGCTTTTTATTCTATGCATTTTTTCCCAAAAGTTGATAGTTTTCGAGAAAGAAAAATCTTAAACTATAATATTTGAAATTCATTTCCTCGAAAACTATCAACTTTTGGAAAGAATTGCAAAGAACAAAAAACTCTGAGAATTTACCAGAGAATGCACTAAATTTTGTTCAGAATTTTTCGTAAATAAATTACAATTTTGAAAAAAATGTTGAAAAAAAATTTCTCAAAACTTTATTTAAAAAATCTGAAAAAAATCCACTATATTTCTCAATGAATTTTAAGAACTTTTCATTGTCAACATTTTTTTTTAAAAAGCTCGTAGCTTTTGAGTTAGATCGTCCAGAAATTTTTCAACAAAATTTTGACTGAGTACCGCCATTTTGAAGCCGCCATTTTGAATGGAGAATTAATAACCATCCTATCTTTTAGTGTAACTAATTACTCCACCAGATACAGAGACTTAGCTTGTTCCGCACACGGTTTAATGTTCAAAAATACGATTATTTGAAGAAATTTTTTCAAAATTCACGATTTTGTTATGTTTAAACCGCCATAGTAAAAAAATGGCAGCAGATATGGTCAATCTGAAACCGGATTTAGAAAGTTCGAGAAAAAATACAATAGGTATGGTTATATCAAAACGAGTGAGTGAATTTTTTCCCTAAGAAAGCACCTGATGAAAAGAAGTCAAAATTTACGGGATTTCAGGAGGAAACGGGTTAAAGTGAATAAAGTCACTTTAGCTAAAAGTAAAGACTCGTTGGAGGTTTCGCTGCAATTAAGTGATTTTTGGTCGACTTGTACCTCTTCTAACAGTGAAATATTTATTTATTCTATGATGTATCGAACGCTGACCGCTTAGTGGCGTTTTTGTATCGCGTGAAACACATGTGCAGTATCGTTCTGGCAAGTGACGAAGTACGGTTCATGCTATAAGCTGTGTAATACCACCTATGACACCCCGTTTACTAGGAGATAAATGATGAAAAACTGAACCGGAAGTTCCTTTTCCAAAATTGGATCTGAGGCTTAAAATTTGATTGGCGAGTCATCGAAGTTTCGAAAAAAAATCAACATTTTTGCAATAACTCGGTTCTTTTTGAAGTTATGTCGACTAGTGAATTCCATATTGAAGATATTTTGAAGCTCTACAATTCATCTCTGAGGATCTTTGACCTGCCATGATTATTTCTCTTGTAATAGCAAAAAATGACGACTTTTGCGTTTTTTCGTGTCTAACTTTTTTCGCTAAACAGTTAACGAAATATCACACAGGAAGAAGATGTAGGCCTTGAAAAAATGAACAATTTAACCCTTAATACGATGTGATTCGATAAAAACTGAACCCACGAGGAGCCTTTTAAAGTCATAGAAATGGCGAAAAACGAGTTTTGCGGATCAAATTGTTTGTTTTTTTATGGCCTACAACTTCTTTTGTCGTGATATTTCGTTAGCTTTTTAGCGAAAAAAGTTGGACGAGAAAAATCACAAAAATGGGCATTTCTCACCCTTTGTATGGCTATAACAAGAGAAATATTCAATGTAGGTGAAAGAGTCTCGGATGTGAATTGTAGAGCCAGAAAATAACTTTAATATGAACTTTACCTGTTTAACATAACTTTGAAAAGACCCGAATTATTGCAAAAACATTGATTTTTTTTGTCGAAACTTCGATGGCTTGCCAATCAAATTCTAAGCCTCAGATCCATTAATAATTCCTTTGTTAAAATATTAATATTGTTTAAATCGAAGGCACGTCCTCATTGAAGGTCATATTCATTTGAAGTTAATCTTACTCTACTGCGGTACAACAAAAATACTTGGATATGAAATTTATTACCAACATTAATAATAAGACAACTCGAAATATCGCAAATCGATTTTACGATTAATTCTTAACAGTTTCGTATCTTGGAACTAAAGTTGGATCAGTGTTCTCCTTGTGTTCTTTGCGTTGGCCCACATTTGTTCGGTTTTAATGACACACGTACTGGAAGTGATCTTGAGCCAAAAGATTTTATCGATCGGTAGCTTCAAGGACGTCTCGTGTGCGTTGGGTGTCACCGTATAAAAAGAAATCCACAATTATTCCGTACAAAATGAAAACGAATATTTCGAGGATCATGCGAAACATAGATGTAAATTGAGATTTCCTTTGTTGACTATTAGACAGGTAGGATTTTTATTAACGTACAATGAATCTCAAAACTTACTCTATAAAATCGTAACAAGCTTTTAGCTTTCGGAAGCTGTAATGATCTGCCTGACGGATAACAAAATTTGACAGAGACCAAAGGTTTGGCGTTTTACGGATTACTAGAATACGAGTATTCGCGCTAGGTTTTGTTTTCCGAATGGTAGAATTCCGCTGTACATGCAGTTTTTTTTGTACAAGCTCGCAGGTGGTCCGAGGTTGCAAATTGGTGCGACCCAAATTCGGCACGTGGCTATCCATGACAGAACCACGTAATGTCTCGTTTTTTCTCGCTCGACCGGCACACGGGGATCGGGTTTCGACGATCCAATTTGACGAATACGAAGAGTACCGAATTGATGCATCACTCCAGATACCGAATGTAGATTGGCGAGAGGATTTTTAACTCCTGTCTATAGTTTCACCGAATATTTGTCAAAAAAATGGCTGGAATACGTATATTCACCACGAAAGAAATGATCTGGAGCAGGTGGAATATTCTAACGTAAAAGTGAAATCGTATTAAATTCATGATTGACACTGATTCAAAGTGACATACAATCATGAGCAGTGAATTTAACGACAAAGCAGGAATTCCCGCTGAATCCTCTCAGTAGGAAATAACGCAGTTATTTCCGCGCGTAGGTGCCAGTCACGTAATCTTCCTTTGACGCGAAACCATCGGCCGCTGAAGCTGAACCGACGATTCTAAAAATCTTTCATTCGTGAAAAATGTTTTCCAGTTGTCTCCTCCGACCTGGCCTTTTTTATTCAGATTTGAGAATCGAAGGAACTCTTTATGTAAAAACGATGTATCTGTTCTGCACGAAGAAAACGTAAGTCACGAACATGGTGATCCGGATTGGAATTAAAAAGAAGTAAACGAAAAAGCGATTCGAGATTGTGTATCAATTTCCAGGTCACGCCGTTAAGGTCCGCAGGTCCAAGGATTTTTCCATGGCCAAACCAACCCATAAAAGCGCACCTCTGTATAAAACTCGCTGACGTAATACTCGACCGGTATCAATGCTTCCACTTCGCGTTCTCCGTTTACATTCGTAACACGAATAAGCGTGCCCTTGCGGGTACCATATTAGATCAAGGAACCGCCGATATAAGATTGCCAACGAAATGCTGATCCCTCCCTCTTGATCATCCAGATTTCCGTCGGATACTTCCCGTCGAGTTTCTGCAGAGTCACTGGGAAGCATGTTATTAAAGCGCTAAAGTGAGGATCGATTTAAATTGTCTATTACGTCGAATCTGTAATCGTCAATCTCAATCAAGCCTGTTCGATCATGCAAGGCCCGTTTCAAAGAGTGCCAATGCAAAAGGAAGCTGCGTTCGAATTGGATCGATCCATTCTTTAATTCCCACTTGAGAGATCCATACTCGGCAACACGTCGATTAAGTCTTTCATTATCAGCGTGTTCCATGGGAAATCTATAGACTCGAACAATAATTTGACGCACTGGACAATGGCGGTCGCTAGCAACACGTATTCAATGCGAGACGTCGCGGTTGATCTTGAAACGTTAATTATGTGGGTCGAGTGTGGCCTTCAGGCTTGATTAACGCCTTGTCTTGGCCGATTACGCGCCAAAGTCCCCGTAACACTTTAGCACTTCTACTTTAATCAGATTTGCATGCCCGGCTAAACCAAGACAGAAAACGCCACTCAATTCACGCTCACGTACGTGATATCGAGTATTTACTCGGAGTACGTCGTTACCAAAATGCCATGGTATTAATATCGGACATGGCAATATACGCACCGAGATCGAGGCTTCTGTTCGATTCTGATATTACGCTCGAATGCCGGCGTTGTGGTGACAAACCGCCCTATAGCCTTTGACGTCCGATGAGCGATCGCTTCGAGCCGCAACTACTCAATACCCACAGTTACCGGGATCGCCTTTAACTTCCGTCGCGTAGGATAGAGATCGCCCTCGGTCGACGCGCAGAATCCAGGACAGATACACCAGTGCAGCAGCGTTGTATGATCAAAGACAAACAGCCGTAATATGGTGCATGCCGTCAATCAGCCCACCTGTTAGGGTATACCCTGCACTATGTACACAACCTCTAGTTAGACGGACAACGTCTACTACGACGCAGCGTCTTGTTGAGCTTCCTTCCATCCTAACCCTAATCCAGTAATGTAGCGTCTGCATCTGCGGCAGCGGGTCCAGTAACTACATCAGTGACAACAAACAGGCGCAATGCACTAGCCTACACTCTGATCTAATTACAGTAAATTCTACCTGACAAATGGGACACTTTTAAGTAGAAGCTGCTGCAGTAACGATTAATCGTGAATATTCATTATACGATCTGCAGTAACAAGGAATGAAGCAGATATAAGAATAAGAAAGTGAAACTGTTGTCGTTATGCGTGTCATTTTTTTTAAATCGGTTATCCAAGATTTACATTCTATTCTTGAGGTATTGCTGCCATTTTTTCGTAATTAGATTTCTAAGATGTCGATGTTGATGTTACGCTGATTCCACATAATTGACGCTATAAATAAACAAAGTATTGAATATTCTTGTTTTTACAGAATAAATATAATACATAGTATCAAACTCAGTAATGCTTGGTTTTTTGCGTCGCTAAAAACGAATAAAACATCAGGATTCTAAAATAAATGTGGTGAAATCATTATGATGATTGAATTGATCGAAATGGATTCGATTCCATTAAAATTTGGTACTTGAGAGTTTCTAGATTTAATAAAAAGGAATTCAACGTAACAATTACAAATTTCAATACAGAATGTAAATACTTTGATCAATATCGCTCTTTGCATTACCCGAAACTAAAGACAAGGGCCTGATGATATTCTCGTCTAATCTTTTGATTTCTTTTTACTTTACATTATTAATGGACATTTTGAATCCGAAAGAATCAAAAGCACCGACCAAAAAAATTCGAGTAACAAAATTCATCTGGATCCAGCAATGTTTATCATTTTGGTCCTTCAGTTTGAATTTCGAAAATCTGAGATTTTTCAGCGAGACCCAATAACAAAGATCAACTTGTATTCTTTATCACCTTAAAATGTATAGTTCAAATAGTTTTCACCGAAATTCAGTTTAAAATTCGTGTTTTTTAAAGACAAGATAATGCATTCGCCTCCGGTTTCTTTTTAAATCCAATTTTAAAGCGCAATTTTGTCAAGATGACACTGGGTGCTCGGGATTCTTTGGAATTTCTGATTATGAGCATAAATTAATATTTTGAAAATTCAAAATGGCGTGTTTAGAGACAAAAGAAGCACTTAATGGATTCAGATATAACTATAGATACTCTTTTCTTTCAATTTTAAAATCTTGGCATAGGATTCGTAATCAGTGACCCAAAATACGTCTGTATTCCAAATAATATTAGCTAATGTAGTTTATCTCTACATGCATTTTTTTGTTAAATTGTGTACTTTTTATAACTAATTTGTGATTAGTACTTATTATTTTAAAAAAATATGCAATGTTATTATTTTTAACATTTATTAGTCATGTATGATAACGTAAAAATATTGTTAAATCTGCAATATAATCATTATTTTACTATGACAAGAAGTTAATTTAATTCAATTCAATGTTATTATATTTTTCTTGAAAACTAGCTACTTTTATACAAAATTGCAAAAAAGCTTAAAATTAATTTAGGAATATACTAGAATTTTTTCAGAATTCGTCGGAAATTTGTTAAAAGTTTTAAATAACATATACTTGGTCCTTAATGGGTTAAAAAATATTTGAGCTTAAAATGGTCATACTATGAAAAGTAAAAAAAAATGATGGCGATTAGGGAACCTCTATCGCGACTTCTGCCCTGCAATTGGTTAATTGTAAAACGAAGGTAGATTTGAGGTTATGTACTCTACTACATATTAACTATTAACTATTTACTGTAATCTACACAGAAAAAAAGTCTTAAAATTGTTACATCTGAAATTAAGCACCGTAAAAGGTTTAATTTCAGTCTAAAATTGAGCCTTTTTCTTAAATTAAGTCAATATTTGAGCTTAAAAACTTGTTTTTAGTTTTTGAAACTTCCTTTTAGTCAATATTCAGGTTCGAAATAAGAATTCTGTAACTTTTTCCTTAAGCATAAATCTCGATTAAAATTAAACTTTGCTGTCTGAAAGTAAGACTTGAAGCGTAAATATTGACTTAATTTAAGAAAATTAGCTCAATTATGGACTGAAATTAAACCTTTTACAGTGTTTAATTTGTGATGTAACAATTTTAAGACTTTTTTTCTGTGTAGTGTTTTACTTTTGTAAAATAGTTAAATTAACTATTTTTTTTCGCACACGTTTACTATATCGATAGATATCTAAAAATAAAAAAATGCACATTTTTCAGTCTTCGAAGTGCAATTTACACACACAGAAAAAAATAAGTCTTAAAATTGTTACATCTTAAATTCATCATCAGGTGAGGCTTTTAAAGTCTTATTTTCAGAGAGCAAAACAAAATTTTAGACGATATTTTGGCTTAAAGTAAGACTTATCAAGCTTATAGCATCTAAGTTAGACGAATCTTATTTCAAACCGAAATATCGGCCGAAAGTCAGTTTTGTTGTCTGAAAGTAAGACTTTAAGCGCAAATATTGACTTAATTTAAAAAAATGAGCACAATTTTAAACTTAAATTAAGCCTTTTACGGTGCTTAATTTGAGATGTAACAATTTTAAGACTTTTTCTTTCTGTGAGGTACTATATTTCGCGACGGATTCTGTCAATCGATCCTCGCCTCGCACGAGTTACAAGGAGCCCGCAGTATTCCATATTCCCGCGACTCATCACGCGCTCCACTTTCCAGCCGAAACGATCCTCGTGACAAGAATAAACCGCGACACAACGTTTTTCGTCGTGTGCGCAACGCCACAGTTAGAACATGCATGATCTCGGGGGGGTGCGACATGTTCGTCCTGGATATAAATCGGGCGACATCCGAACGACTCTCGAGAGCCCTTCCGCCTCCGGAAGCTATGCGGGGTCCGGCTAACGAAGATACGTAAGAATCGGAAGCGAGCGAGAGCATCCAGGAAAACATCCGTTAGATGAAGCTGCACACGGGGAAAAGGGTCCCCCGGAGAAATCAAGTTCTGCAAGAGACACAGAGCCGCGCGAAAGAACGCTCTCGAGTTTCCTCGATAACGTCGCTCCGCGTCATATGAAACGAGCTTCTCGGCTTACGCCCCGTCATACCCTCTTTCGAACCAGAGATCGCACGGCGACTTTCATTCGTAACACGACTCGCCATTCGAGAGCAGATTCTGCTTCCTCCTTTTAAAATTATGATTACTATTCGTCCAACCAGGCCTTCTACTGATTTATCTCGACGGACCGATTTTGTTTATTTCTTCATTTACATGCGCGCGTTACTCCTGGGAAACAAGCTTCATGGCTGCGACAATAGAAACCTTTAGTGAAGTCGAGTGCATTCATATGCGGCATGGTCCAAATGGAAGTTACGTTTCGGATGTAGAATAAAATTTTTGTTAACCCCTTCAGTGTTATTCAGTGTTATATGCGTTTTGAATTAAAAAGTGCCAAATCTGGTACGAGTCAGTTTTCGTCCAATTTCGATGACAATGTTAATTAGGGGGTTTTGAAGGTCGCTGATTACGAATCTAATGTCAGAAATTCAAAATTCAAAATGGCGGATCCAAGATGGCGGACCAAAATGCAAAAAGTTATTTGATGTAACAGAAATTTGTTACTCGGGAGTTTTTGGGGTCTAAAATACTCTCCCTCCTCTTCTTTTCGTTGAGCAGAAGTAAGAGAGAATGCTATAGCTGCGCAAAAATATGCGCACTTAGTGTTCACTAATAGTAATTTCGTGCACTATTAGATCACTAGTGCAATTCTGCAGTCTCGCAAAACTATGGCAAAAGTATTTTATGAAATACATGAAATTGATGTTGCTAATATAAGGTAAAAATTCATTTTCCACATTCGGTCTGCCATCTTGGATCTACCATATTGAATTTAGCAAATTTGACGTCGGATTGGGCAATATACAGTAGGGGAGGTCGGGGTATTCTTGGACACATTTTTATTTTGTCCAGAAACTCTAAAAAAAAATGCTTTTTTACAAAATTTCAAAGCGTGATTTTGTGCTACGATAAATAACCTTTCATTTGGTACCAGCAATTTGAACTAATTGTTTAAAATTGTACACTCTGTGTCAGCTGGTGTAAAAAACTGGTTTTTGAGATTTTAAAAATCTCGGGGTATTATTGGACAGCCTTGTAACGTTTATTTGTTAATGAAAACGAAAGAATATCTATATTATAATGAATAAAATAAAGTAAGGCACGTGAAAGTGTTCCGGTTTGCACCGACACAACTCAAGTGAACACCTCGATCACAAGCGATACAATGGGCTATGTTTCGGCGATTTTATTTCTCGGGTATATTTTTCTTGCAAATTATGCAGAAATCAGTATTTTCCCCCGCATCAGTGTCCAAATCACAGAAGTGTCCAATAATACCCCGAACGTTCATTTTTACAAAATGTCGGCGTATAAGTAACACAATGCAAATTTCATCAAAAACTCTTATATGCATCAAAAGCTTATAGTTCCAAGAATATTGTAAATATATTTTTCTGACTTGGTTCTTCCAAAAATGTTGTAAAAATGACCAAAACACTAAGTGCAAAAAACACTTTACAAACATCAACATTTTGTTTTATATGATAGCGAGGTAACAATGCGTCAAAATAAGTCAAGTGCTTAATAAAAAATGAGATTATGATAAGACGAGTCGATGCTAGTTGATGGAGACTCTAAGCGTTACAAACGGAAAAAATATCGCGCTGTCCAACAATACCCCGTGTCCAATAATACCCCGACCTCCCCTACTTTAAACCATTTAAATTTTTTCACTCTATATTAGGTCAGTCATTTTGAATTTTCAGCAACCGATGGCAGCTTCGTAATCAGCGACCCCAAAAACCCACTAGGAACAAATTTTAGCAGAATCAAGTAACATTTTGCATTTTGGTTCGCCATATTGGATCGGCCATTTTGATCTTTGAAATGTTTACGTCCAATTTCAATTCAGCGACCCCAAAAACCCATCACTTACAAATTTCAAGACGACTGGTTGAATCGTTTCAAAGATATTGATATGACGTCTATAGACGTCATCACCAACTGTTTTATAGACAAATCTCAGAAACCTTGACATTCTGTGTCACTGTGTATTTTTCCCATTTGCAGGTTATTTTTATGCTTTTCAAATCATCAGAGTGGTTAAATATACCTTGCATATATTATATGTCATTTATTAAACATTTTGATACCTTCGAAAGCCAAAAATATGCCAAAAAGATGAAAAAAGAACTGTCACATCATTAATTTTACTCGAACAAAGTAGGCATCTAACGATAATGGGAATTTCATTTATCTTACTCGTACACTTACATACGAACAATAGACGATGGCAGGGCCATTGACAGCACGGTCATGACAGAAGCCCTCTTTGAATAGAATAAAGAGTGTGGAAGCTAGAGAATGATATAAAACCAAGCGGTGTGTACTTTTGCCCTCTCTGCCGGCACTCCTTATTTCTTCGCCGTCGAGGCGACCGCGGCGTCTCCGTCGTGGATTTTCACACGGTTGATAAGTTTTCATCAGGACTTTGCGGCCACAGTCTCGGAGTAGTCTGTCGCTGGAGGAATGCCGACCTGGCGACGTCAACGATGAAACGCGAATATTAAGCCTGGATGCGGTGGAGACAGTTGCCAGTGACGCTGGAAAGTCACTTTCAACCAAGTAACGTCGCATCATCTTACCTCATCCTAGTATTCGGTGTGGGATGATGAAGCCGACGAGCAAGCCCCGGATTGTCCGCCACAGGCTGAATAGTCCAACTGCTATTACAAACCAATGTACTTACGCTGTTCTCCATTACCAAAGACCGGATTCATCGTTCGGGGACTCTTCAACTTTCGAATGCACGAGCGCCCCCTCCAAAAAAAATGTACCAACCGTTATTAGTGCAGTAGGAAATTTATGGATATTAACAGTATCTCGCAATCAGCGCACAGAAGTAATCTGTTTTACATGCGCGATGGTAGCGGGCGATACGTGTAAAACGCGAATTTTTCGGTGTAATTGGTGTACGGTTTATATAATATGTTGCCGGTGCTCAGATATTTATTAGTAGACCATTACGGGTGAACGCCTTGTGAGCATTTTACGCGTGATGAAGTGTTTCGAGAGTCTCCACCTCTCAGCACATGGTGAAATATGACACCATTGAATTTTCTCACGTGGAGCTTATCTCCGCGGTATCATCAATTTATACCGCCCTTTATATATATACATTTTTTTTTCTAGGAAAGGGATTGACTTTGGTGATTCTACAAAAACTAAACTCATAAAAACAAGTCAATATTTGCTTTTCAAGTTATTACCGAAATCGAGAGGTTATCAGAACATTTGCAGGGTTATTTAATTTAACCCTTTCGGTCACGCATTTCTCTTTTCACCGAATTTGGTTGAATCTCGTTACTCGGAGGTTTTCGGGGTCCCTGAATACGAATCTGATGTCAGTTTTTAAAAATTCAAAATGGCGAATCCAATATGCCGAACAAAAAATTTAAAATTGACTGAATTCGCTTGAAATAAGTTACTCAGGGGTTTTCGAGGTCACTGAATACGAATCTAATGTCAGTTTTCATAAATTCGGACCCAAAATGGCGACAAAAATTGAAAGTCTACTGTATTCGCTTGAAAAATGTTACGCGAGGGTTTTCGAATCATCAAAATCTATTTTCCTTTTTTCAAGGGTATTCAGTCGATTTTCAGTTTTTTGTCCGCTATATTGGATGCACCATTTTGAATTTTTGAAAACCGACATCAGATTCGTATTCAGCGACCTCAAAAACGTATAAATAATACGTTTCCCGTATATGTTTGTACGGAATTATTTGTCATAAACGATTTAAGAACGAAAAATGGTCATTATTTAGTATATTTTTGTTTATAATTAATTAAACTATTGTATTTTAATATGTGTGATATCTTGCATTCAATCAATAAATGCCTTAGCTATGTAGAAAATCAATTATAACGTAAAAAATACGAGAAACTGATTTTTAAATGTGAAAATAGTAGCGAATAAAAGGTGGCTCTCTGAGAGACCCGCTGTGACGCAAAGGGTTAAAAAAATTTTTTTTTATATTCGTTTCACGATTTTTACAATCCATTCAATTCGAGTTATTAAATTGAGTTATTTTTGGTCATTGATAACGAATTTGTGATCAAATATTTGAAATTCAAAAGGACAGTTCTAAAATGACGGGCGGCATCTCTAAAAATTTCAGGATCTGGTATTTTGTATGCAGAAAACAGATAATAATATGTTATACAAGAATGAACGAGTTCGAGCACCTTACTTATTAAGTAGTAACCCCAACTATCTATTGTTTCGAAGCATCAAATTATTTAAAATTCTTTTTTTAGGAAGTAATAGATCACTGTTCTTATAAAAATGTTAAATGTTCAAAAATTGTGCATTTTCTAATCAAAATTAATAGAAAAAATTAATTAAAAAATAGAAATTAATAATTAATTTAATTAATTAATTTATAATGTATTAAAAATAAATAACAATGTATTAGATTAAAACCACTTTGGCATTCAATTGTTCATAAATCCCTTAAATATCAAAATGTTTTTGATTTCCTAACGTCAACGATCCACAAATTTATTCTGCTTCGTACAAAAAGTATAATGCCAATTAAAAACAATTTTTTATTTATAACAATATAAGCAGATGAAGGTTTGAGGTAAATAAAAAATTATCGAAATGTGCGAAACGGATTAAAAAAAACGATTACTCGAAAGTTTTCTGGATCGCTGAAAATATATCCGAGTCAGATTTCCAATAAATTCCTATTTTAAAATGGCACATCGCATAAATATGGCAGACTGAGTTATTAAAACTGGAATCAACTGGTATAAAACTAGTAACTTCAGTGGTTTTTGGGATACTTGCAAATAAAATGACTATTATTCAACATTAAAAACGGCAGACCCAACATAGAATATTACACATTAACTGTTGGAAAATGTCTCGAAATTTGTAAGCAGAGACCCCGGAAACCCCCGTATACCAAGTTTCATTGTAATTTCAAAAAAGATTCAAATTTTCGACTGCGTATTAAGTCCGCCAATTTAAATGATGAAAAAACAATTTCCAATGCGTAATCGGAGACCCTAAAACCTCTAAAAATCAGAATTTTTAACAAAATTACGTTTTTTAATTGTGATATTGTATCCGCCATTTTTAATTTTCAAAAAATAACTTATAATTTGTACTCAGAAAGCTCAAAAACTTACGTGTACCAAGCTTTTTCAAGATCGGACACTTTTTGATGATTTGGTAACTAGGATACTTTTGTACAAATCACTTTGATCAACATTTTGGAGCCGCCATCTTTTATAACGAATGTTTATAGCTAAGAACTGAAAGACACGACATATATAATATTTAAACTTGATATTAACACAATTTCTTTTTTTATTTGTCATAAAAATAATGATTAAAAACTTGTATTTTTTTACAAATATTACATTTTTCGTAAAATAAACTTGAAAATGATAGATAAGATAAAACGAACGAAAAAGTCCACATAAGGTTATGACGACTTGCCTAATGCGTTTCGCCTCATTTAGAATTCAGGGCAAAAATGTCAAAATTTGACATTCTGAACTTGTTTTTAAATTGTGTATTTTGTATACCCTAATATTTCTGTGTATTTTGATAATCAATAAAAGTGTGAGTAGTTCATTCTCGAGCCTGTTATTGCATTAGGCAAGTCGTCATAACCTTATGTGGACTTTTTCGTTCGTTTTATCTTATCTGTCATTTTCACTTTCGAGAAATTAAAATTGTATTCAAAATTAGCGACCTAAAAACATCCAAGAGCCAATTAGATCGATTTTTAAAAAAGTTGTCCATCATATTAAGTTTGCCATTTTAAATTCGTCAACAGCGATCCGGAAAACCTGTAAATAAAAAATGAAGGGCTGAGCATAAACGTACAAATATTTTAATGACAATATTAATTATACTTATTATTTATTAAAGTCATGTATTTATTTAGTAGAATATTTTTATAGATTCCTAAAAGAAAGGAAGTTTTTGCACATGCTTTCGGATAAAGCAGATATAAAGCTTTTGGGAATATTAAAACGTAAAAATTGGAGATTGACGTAGTTATAGCGGAAATAACGGAATGGATTTTAGTACTGTGTTTCAGAATAACGAGGATTTTGAAAAGCAAAAATATCAGGCAAAATGTTAGTAACATTTACTGTCGGTACGACTGTTGCAGGTGCATGACTTAGAGGCGAGCATGGAAATATGCGTCGAAGCCAGATTTTTCATTTTCGCAGTCACTCAAAATATTTGAAAATCAATATTCTCGGCGTATGTACACGTCACGGTCTATCTCTCAGCATTTCGGTCTCGTTTTCTGTTTCACGATCATGATGAGACATCACTTTTCGCTTTCTTACCGTGGCTTGAAAAGCAAGACACTTTATTTCACCTTTTATTAAATTTTTTTCAAGTCTGACTTCTCTATTCACTCGCTTCTGTATTACTCAGGGAGATCTGTCAACTCTCGCTTATTAAATTGTTCTTTGTATTGTATTTTTCATTATTTCTCATCTCCTTCTGCTTGGATTTCGTTTATCCAAACACTGGATTTGGAAACATCCACTACCTTTAACTTCTGATAGAAAAACAATTAAGTAGTCGAAATTTTGATATAATTGTTACGATCTATTTTTATAATTACATCCATCAATCTTTTCTCGTAAACAGTTATTATTGTCTGGTCTCTCTTATTGTTTTAGATTAATTTCAAACAGAATCAGCTTTATCTAATGAAAGTTAATTTTTTAAATGGAGTTCTCAAACATGTCTTTGATAGTAATTAAAAAATATCTCGCTGAATAAAACACAGAAGAAGAAGAAATAACGATATTTTTAGATCGTAGTTTAGCATTGTGTACTGTTTCTAGGGTCGCTGAATACGAATTTAGAATCAGACTCCTAAAATTTAAAATTTAAAAATACTCATAAAAACAGTGGCATCAATTTTTTTAATTCAAAATAGCTCATGCGATATGGCGGACAAAAAATTGTTTGAGAATCTAAATACTTTCAAAATACATAATCAACCATATTTCATCATGTATTGAAGTATCATCTAACAGTAACTTCCTTCAGTTTGTTTACATGCAAAAGTGAACACTAAATTAAATTTATATGAAATACTAGTGCATTATAATCTGATAACACCCTGATATTTCTGTCAATAATTCGTTGAAGAATGCAAACATCGACTGCTGTTATATATGCATAAACTGGCAGAAAGTATAATGGAAGTGCCCATCCATTCGTATTTTGCACGCAAATCGAATCTGTATATATTTTTCCTGAAGAGTTTCTCTCCAGTTGTAATCCGAGTTTCATATTTTTGTACTTAACAATGCATCAGTGATAATTCCCAAGAATATAACTCGTATCTTTCCACTCTATACTGATAAAAATAAGTCTGAATTTAAGGAACGCGTCTCAAAAACTTGTTGAAAGAAACTTTGCTAACAAACTGTAATTAATAAACTTTTTACAATAATATCTTAACCAAAAAAACTATGAATAATAAACTCGTATACCAAAAATTGAATGCCAAAAAGCTTTAAACGAAAAAACATGAAACTTATACATAAATTTAGCATTTTTATTAGTTTGGTTATTGTTTTTCTTTTTGTATTTTTCCTCCACGAAGAAAATATAACTTAAAATATAAGTAAGTAAATACCCAAACGCAACGTCGACTAATAATTTTTTATATACCTTTATGGTGAGTTTTTATATCAATTTTACTTCAGCGTTTTTTATTCGACAATAGATTCGCATTTAAAAACCACAAGCATACGTCACAATTCGAAAAATAATTGATTGGAAAATCAAATAACAACATCCATTCTTACTTCCAGCACATTAATATTTATAAGATGCCAGATGGAAATGAATATTCCGCCATCCACGTTTTATTGGCTTTCTGACTTTATAATTCGCCGTCGCTTCTGTTTTGTTGCGAATCGCTCCAACGTTTCTTCCTCCACCCCATTTTGTTGTCCATCCCCGCTGGTCCACCTCCGATTTTGCTAATTGCCTCTCCAGCCGAACTTTCCAAACCTTTCAAAACAATGGGGAAAAGGGGATGCGTTTCGTATTCTTATTTGAAACGGGGGAATGGATTGGAGCGGAATAATTATCTGACGAAACTGTCTTGGCAACAGCTTCGCCTCTAATACAAGCTAATGCGTCATGAATTAGTCCATGCTTGCTGCTAACTTTGCTATCCTTTACTTGTGTATGTGTTAAATTTGATGTTTAGACAAACATTGCGAACTGTATTTAACGAAAAAATAGATGTAAAAATCCACATAATTAGTCTACTGAAAATAAAATTTTTAAATTAAAAAAAAAAGAAGTAAATAAATAGCGTTATATAGGATAATTTTCGTATTATTTCGCTTTTTATGGGAGTACATCCAATAAATATAAAACTCTTTTTAGTGCTTCTCGAAATAACCTCAGTGTTTTCTTTGTTTAGTAGAATTCCTTCATTTTAAAAAGAGTTTTAAATTAAGGACGAATAAAGGCTTTAAGACGAAACGAAAACAATGAACAATTAGAAAAGAACATACTTATGCCTTCTACATTGACTTCATTTTAAATATAACAATTTAAAAATTTTAAATAATTTTTCGAATATGGTAAAAATCCTATACTAAAATTGTAATGCAACCACTGAACAATACAATACTTATATGAGTATTAATATAATGCTGATAAAAATATTAGTATCCAAGCACGTTACGGTTAGCTAAACTCCAGAATTTTCTTTAGTATCGTTTATCGTGTATTAACTAACCCAAATGTAGCAGGTGTACATGGTCAAATTACAACAGAAAAATGTATTAATGATAAATTAGTTGTTTTCGTTAGTAAGTTCGGGAAAACGACAAAAATCAAATATCTATCAGAAAAATGGACGTTATGAACGAATCCAAAAACTATAAGAAATTTAGTACTGCATTACAACTCATTTGTAACACTGAATGCAACGGAATATCATTATGAATTTTGTTGAATCATAAGTAAAACTGAACTACAGCAGAAAAAATCATTTAATGTTGCAAAAAATGAAAATATATAGTTTATAAATGTCTTCTTAGTCAGAGGTTGGACAGAGTCAGTTAATTAACGACAGATTTTGAAATTTGTGTAATGGAGGCATAAACCGTCGGATGTAAGTATTGAATAGTAAAAAATATTGGAATCTTCAGGATCTTTATTCATTCAATGTAGAACATCAACTTGTAACCCCGGCTCTAATAGGTGAATCGTGATTAATCATCAATCTCTATCGAGCGGTTAATCGAGGCTGAGAAGTGATTAATAGTTCTGCCTGGTTGTGCTCTAGCATTACAAATATTGAGTTTCTAATGTTCTAAGTCTACGGGTAATTAACCTGATTACCCGGCGATTACTACGAGTGTTAAAGAGCAACTGAATTATTTATGTTGGAGCTCCGTAGTAACCGGTTACGAATTAATGACTGTGTTATCAGGGGCAGTACATAGATTTAATCATTGGGGAAACCTTAATATCAATTCCTCATGTGAGGAATGCTTTTTTCTTCTAATGCAAATAATTACAATTTATGATGGAAACGAAGCTTAACACATTTTTATAAATATTGTACTTGATTTAATATATAAAGCGTTTGAATAAGTAATGTTTTAAAATGGGTTAAATACATTTGTTACAGTAATTTTCACTTGACATTTGTCTAGTCAAATAATTTGTTCACCTTAACCTATTAACGCCTGAAATGGCATTTTTTATACTTCATTTTCAATCCAGTATTTCGTATCAAAATCGCAGTTGAAAACAATTGAAAGGTACATATCCTATTGTTTTCGAGGTCGCTCTTCAAGATTCCGAGGTCGAAATTGAGTTTCAGCCATCAGGAATTCCAATATGGCGCCGAACTTTTAAACAAATTCCAAAAAATTGGGAATTATTTATTCCTATCAATTTTTTTCGAGCTATTAGAATATTGGGATTCTATTGCAACTCTGAACAAAAGTGAACAAAATACTTCAATTTTAAGGAAAAATTTTAGTTTTATACCCCATATCATTGTAACGACCTCAAAATGACGTCAACAATGAAAGTTTCTTTGAAAAATTTCTGAACGTTCTAACTCAAAAACTGCATGCTGTTATAAAAAAATGCTAAGAATGAAAAGTTCTTAGAATTAATCGAGAAATATAGCGGAATTTTTTCAGATTTTTGTTATGATATTTTGAGAAATTTTTTTCAAAATTTTTTTCAAAATTATAATTTATTTATGAAAAATTCTGAAAAAAATTTGGTGTATTCACTTATGAATTCTACGAGTTTTTTGTTCTTTGCAATTTTTACCAAAAGAAAAAATCCTAAACTATAATATTTGGAATTCATTTCCTCGAAAACTATCAACTTTTCGAACAAATTGCAAAGAACAAATAACTCTTACAATTGATCAGAGAATACACTAAATTGTCAGAATTTTTTGTAAATAAATTACAATTTCGAAAAAAATGTTGAAAACAAAAATTCTTGAAATGTCATCAAAAAATTTTGAAATAATTCCACTATATCGCTTGATGAATTTTAAGAACTTTTCATTCTAAGCTTTTTTTTTTTAAAGTTCGTAGTTTTTGAGTTAGAGCGTCCAGAAATTTCTCAAAGAAATATTCATTGTTGACGCCATTTTGAGGTCGTTAGAATGATGTAGGATATAAAAGTAAAATTTTTTACAATGTACTTTTTAATGAAGGTTAAAAATTCTTGAACGAACATAATTAATGCAGTGACCATTTTTAGCAGTTCAGCAAATCCTAAGTACAATAAGGACTAACATTTGCAAGGAATGACGTCCTCGAAGGACGAAGGATGCAGATCCAGTATGCAAACGTCCTTACCGCGATACCTCCGTTGAATAATAAATTGCAGAAACGTCAATATTATCTTAGCGATGCAGGCTCGTGCAGCAATATAATATGCGTTGTTTCCTCATATAACCGCGTGTGAAGCGCGCTATATTTCGTTAATAAATATTATTACAATTACTTCACGGGTGGCCGCTGTAGTCGGCAACGGTTTGAGCCCTCGGGCGATCCGGTGCATGCTTTTTAACGCGTGTACTCGTGTTGTAAAGCGATTTACAGTTTCTTCGATGTTACGCAACGCGAGAACGAGCGCTGAAATGTGAAATTGCAATAATGACACCGACATGCAAAATTAGACGCAGGCAACGCGTCTGTCGTAATTGGAGATGGATTAAGCGAGGCGCTCGCAAGTTCAGGATCGTTAAAAAAAGCTCGGGATTAATGTCATAACAGCCATTAAAACCGTTGTCAACGCGATAAACGTTAATTAGACACAATCGAAACAAAATCAACGGGTTGTTCTATCTATGCATTCATTCGCAATTTATGAGGTATATTGGATGCGGACATAACGACGTCGTTATATTCGATGCTACTACGTAAAATGAATTTTTCGAATACCGACGGGAACAGTCGTTGACGGAAAAAACTGCTGCTGCTGTAGCTCAAAATAGGCTTTTATAATTTAATTTTTGTATATTTTTGAATTCTTCATACCCTCTAAATATGCTTCTAAAAAGTTACAGAAAATTATCTCTTTCAAGTAAGAAACCATCAAAATATGAGGCTAAATCACTCGATAAATATGTTGAAAAAGTATTATTACCAAAGAAGGCCTCTGGATTAAAGGCAAATGTATATAATACGGGGGTCATGGCATTTTTATAGTTTTAGAGGTCACATTTATTACATTTTTTTAATTATATTTTCAAGCACATATAGGTAAACAGGTAAGTATACGTATATTTATTGACCTCTTTAATTAAATTAAACAATTAAGTTTTTCTCCTGGCATTTAATGCAGTATAAAATGAAAATTATACCTACAAACTTAAAATTGAATATTGCGCCCATGGCAAGGATGCCATAAGCCCTGCTGAAGAGCACAACATGGCATCCTGGTGCGAAACGCATTAAGGCGATAGTTCCAATTATTAGCGCTAGAGGGATGATTTTTATATTAAATCCAATAGCATGTGATTCACAATTTGTACATATAAGTACAGGATGATTTATTGCGCTAGACGTGAATTGATATCCCAGTTACGTCATATTTTTCTTTGTTTACATTTTAACAATTAGTAAGAGGACCGCATTACCCAGAAAAACGTAATTGTTCGTATAGGTAAAAGTTAAATAAAAAAAATTGTAAAATAAAGTGACCCGATTGGCATGGAACATTCCAAAACACCATCAAGCGTTCCAAATAAGACGATAATTGATATAATCAAATATCATATTTGGAACGCTAGATGGCGTTGAAATCCAAAAGTAAAGTCGTACAAGCTTTCGTCGAAGTATCGATGTGGGGGGTCGATTGACAGTTTCTACATCTATCTATTAAGCCGGCCGACAAATTTTAGAGTCAAGAACCAGAACATACTTTTCCGAAGGTATTTGACGCGCTGAATTCGAGTTCGACCTCCGAATAGCCCCTATACGTCAGATTTTTGAGATATTTTAACCTAAAAATGCAAAAAGTACGTTATTTGGATACATTTGAGGTGCTGCAACTTCGAGACCGATTTTTTTTTTCAAAACAATCGCCGAATTCGTCAAACTCAGAAACTTCAACATACGATATCTCAGTGATCAATAAAGATTTTTCTAAGTTTAAAAACGGATTTTGAAGAGCAAAAAGAGTACTTTGAGATACTGTTAGGATCATTTTGAAAAAAAAATCTGCCTTGAAGTTACTGCACCTCAAATGTACCAAAAAACGTACTTTTTGCACGTTTAGGTTACAATATCTCAAAAACCTGACGTATAGGGGCTATTCTGAGGTCGGATTCTATTTCAGCGCGTGAAATACCTTTGGAAAATACGTTCTGGTTCACGGAAAGAAAGAAACACGACCGAGTCCTGTCTACGCAGCACTGGTTACTGCGTGGCCGGTTCGCAAAAACTTTTTATTTCAACTCGCTATAACTCGGTCAATTTTGAGAATTTTGAAACGAATAAAAAATGAATTTGTTCATTACAGTTTCCCAGATCTAGTGCACTAAGAAAAAGTGATATATCTTAATATATAAAAAAGTTATTAATTTTTTAATGCAGAACTGCGAAATTTGTGTTTTTATACGTTCAGGCGCTTCGTTTATCGAGCGAATTTCAAGCATCCGAAAACTTTCAGCGAGAAAGTTGTTCATTAAGGTATGAACAAATTTTGTGGAAAGTTTCATCTCGATTGCATTAATAGTTTAAAAGTAATGAATGTTTAATGTTGGTCGTGGCCTTGCGCGCATCGCCGTGGCACACATGACGCGCTGGCCGTCGGCCGCTACCTATTTTAAACATTCATTAATTTTAAAACTATTAATGCAATGGAAATGAAACTTTCCAGAAAATTTGTTCATACCTTAATGAATAACTTTCTCGCTGAAAGTTTTCGAATGGTTGAAATTCGCTCGATGAACGAAGCGCCTGAATCTTTAAAAACACAAATTTCACAGTTCTGCATTAAAAAATTAATAACTTTTTGATTTATTAAGATATATAATTTTTTCTTTCTGCACTAGATCTGGGAAACTGTAATGAACAATTTCATTTTTTATTCGTTTCAAAATTCTCAAAATTGACCGAGTTATAGCGAGTTGAAATAAAAAGTATTTGCGAACCGGCCACGCAGTAACCAGTGCTGCGTAGACAGGACTCGGTCGTGTTTCTTTCTTTCCGTGAATTCTTGGTTCTGCAATTTTTTCAAATTTTGTCGGCCTGTGTTAACTGCGTAGACAAACCTCAGTACATTTAGATTTGCACAATATAATAAACATAAAAATATTGTTTATTGATTGTTGACATTACGAATATTTTCCGAGAAATTAGTGAAATAATATCAAAAATGATGAATCGGAATTTTCAACGGAACATTTTTAAGATTGTCCAAGTGGGCGTAAGACGTATATAATGGTCTGGTACGATCGAGTTGGGGTCGAATAAGCTCGTCCCGATCGACCTTACTCGTCGTCGAGCATAATTGTTATTTATTACCCGGTGACTATTGCGCGAACGCCGGCAGCGCCCACAATCCGTTATTGTCCGTTCGGTTATCGTATATTTCTCTGGCCGGTTCATAAACGTCCTTTCGGCGCGTCACGCCGCACAACTATAGCCGCTAGCCAACGCGTAAGTACCTAACGTACGATCTTAAAGCACATAATGCCCGCATGAATATAAGTGGCAGCGCAGTCGCGGCTAATGGAGTGTTACGCGATATATTCGCCCGTGCTAAAAGTACCTTCTATTTTCAGAGATACGTCGCATTATGCGCGAACACAAGCCCTCGAATTTGTAAATCAGCCGTTGCTGCTCCAGGCATCGAGGATTTAACGACGACGAATCTCAATTCTTCGTCACTTACCGATCGAATTCTAGAAATATAGCTTTAGCCAGCAGTAAATGGGATAGCTACATACCGTGACGCGCAGTCTCTTTGATCAATCGATTCTGTTGCCATTTTCCGGGATCGCTCTATCAAACGCGTGTTAATAAACTATGTTACGCGATAGTTGTATACCGGGAAATAGTCTATTCCAATTTTTCCAACCTTTTTGGAAGTTATTAGCGGGAATATTCATGGTATTTTTATTGGTGGAAATGTTAATTTTCAGAACAGTTGTAAACCAAATCTACACTGAGAGAAAAAAATAGCGAAATCTACTAAAAAATGACTATCTTGTGTAGTAAATGGACGAGATAACTATTTCCCATAGTCAAATGAACTATCATCTGTAGTAAGAGGTTATACTGACTGAAATGCAGTCATTGTTACCATATTCTATAGTAAGATCTCGTATTTTTTTCGCGTAAACATAACCTGCTGTTATAAGGAAGGCGATAAATTCGGATAATATATTTAATATTAATATTTTAATTTAATTTAAAGAGCAATAAAAATGATATGCACTTTTAAACACATTATTTATAACTTTTAATGATATTCTAATGATATTCCGATCCATAATAAAATTGAAGAATCCGTAATAAAGTTTATTCGAGAATTTAAAAAACTGTTGGATGCATAATTAGAAAGAGCGATTTTTAGTCAAGAAGCAATAGTTAAAATTTAAAAAAAAATAAGAACTCTGTCGATTAGAAACATTGTCTATGTTTTGAATTACGTAAAATACACTACAGAAATTTTACTTTAAAAAATATGGATGTACTCGTCCCAGCCCCACTTTCAGAGTTTTGATGAACCATATTCCATTTTTTAATATTTAGTCCCTGTTTCTAGTAATTTTTACTCACTTCTATTTACAATACTTTTAAATTACAAATTGTTAGAATACACCGCAACTCTATGCTAATCTCTGCAATTGCATGTTTATTGTTGTGAGTTTTGAAACCGACTTTATGTTTCGGCTTGGACGAAAAAAGAAAAAAATATATTTTTAATAATTAAAATTGTTTTTGTAATTAAGTTAAAATCTAAATTGATATACATACATAACTTGTCATTTCACTAATATGTAGTAAATTCTACTATTTATTTAGTTCTGACTCTTGCTACATTCGAGTAGCACAAATAACTATCTCGTAGTACATGTTACTACATAAATGATGAAAATGTCCAATTGATTATCGACTATTTCTACAACAGTAAATATGACTAAATTTTTCTCTCAGTGTATGCAATTATAAAATAGGTATTATTTTCTACATGTAATGAAAAAAGAAAACAGATATCAATATCTACAGAAATAGATATTTGAATAATTGAAATTATTTCCTGGATCACTAGATGGCGTTCAAATCCAAAATCAATGTCCCACACGGTTTGCCCCTCTTCCGATCATAACAAATGGCGAAAGAAAATTCGAATCGTTTATTTTAGCGATGCGTCGTCAACCAGCACACGTGATGCCCCGCGACTTTATCCGCGGATTTGGTCGGCACCTGTTGAGGAAAGTAATATTTTGGTATTACGACCTGAAAATTTCCATTCGAATTCGATTTTGATATTTTTTATTTAATTTTTTTAATCAATGAATATCTCTGATTAAATTTTAAGCATTTTTTTGTTGTTTTACTTTTTTTCACAAAAGTTTATATATTTAAAGAAAAAAATCTCAAATAAACTTTTTTCGCAAATTATATTAACATTTGGAAGAAAATTCAGTGAACCTAGATTGCTTACAATCTATTAACGAATACCTCAGAATTTTTCGTGTACCTTTGTGTACTAAAAATTTAATTATACATTTTTAAATAACTTTTAAATAAAAAAAAAATGAAAAATTTTAAGGTCTGCCGTTTTGATTTCCCATTCTTTCTATCTTTAATCGCATTACATGAATCTTAAATATTTAGTAAATGGTTTCTGTAATGGGATCTGTACATTGTGATAATTACGTGAAAAACGCGAAATGCAGATTTTTGAACTTTTTCCATCGTTTTCATCGCCCCTTATTAGAATTTTCATTCTTCAGTACAGATCGGTAAATCGACTGTTTTAGGTTATAAATTGATCATCTTTTTCGTTTTTTATTAATTCATTTTTTAAGTCCGCTGTTTTTTTCATTTAATAAACTTTCATATAGTTCACAGAATGTCCTTAATTTTAGGAAATAGTCAAGGATTAAAGAAAATGCCTGTAATACTTTCAATAATTATTAATTACGAGGATGACAACAACATTTGTTATTTAAACAAAGTCAGCCATTTTCTTTAATCATTGATTATTTCCCAAACTAGTCGCCAAATGAAAAATAAAAAAAAAAACAATTGTTTGAATACTGTAGCGTATTTTTTGTGAGACATAAAAAAACCCGATATTTTTCCGATATCGTTGAAAAAGTGAGCTCGTTATAAAATTATTATGGGATATAGATTTTACGCAAAAACTTTTTTATTTCAACATGCGAGAAAGAATTTTTTTTTAATGGAATACTTGCCTACTCAATATTTAAATCGTTCGTGTTTTTTTTAAATGAGTTAGCAGAATGTTTTTACATTTTATCTCCCGGGGAGGTCGGTTAACGCATGGTTGTATTAGCAGTGGAATACACGCATCTTTCAGTTTCTCTAGAAAACTTGATTAAATGGACTGCTGGTGCAACGACGAACGGATTTACACAGCGAGCTTGGGAAACTTGCAATTTTTTATTTCGACGTTATGGAACCGAATTCTTGGTGAAAGCTTTTGTACCTTGGAACATTTATTCTGAAAAGATCTAGAATCGAAATAAAAGTTCAGTGCGTTATTTCATGTCTGGGATTGAAACAGTTACAAGACTAATTTCTGGATCGTTATACGCAATTCAAAATTCGCGGCATCCATAATGCAATTGGGGGATACGGAGTTCATTAAAATTACAGGGATGGAAATTCTGTTTACGTACAGGTTATGATTGCAGAATTATGAGCAAAGCAGCTTAACTTCTTCGTTCACATATAAGAGTTTAATGTTTCGTATAAATATAGGACTAATATTTTCAAAGAGGAATTATTGCGATAAGAATATTTGTAATATACGCTGCAAATAGACTTCCAAAATGCTTCCGTTACATGTACATTAATTTATCATATTCTATATTTATATATACATAATATATAGATTATTACCTTTAGAAAAATTAATGCACTGTACATTGAATGTACATGAAATTTCATGATATTTTTAACAGTGTACGTGGTTAAAAAAAGGGGTATTTAATTGCGAAATTACTTGACCAGGGGAAGAAATATAGAACAGGATACGGACAAACTGCCGCATTTTTTTTAACGCTTTATTACATTTCTATTTTTCTATTTTCACATATGTACTATATTTTGATAATTACATGCTGCTAATAATATTAATTTACAATCTTCACATTCACATTCTTCTCCACAGTCGTGCTTCACGTGCGGCTCTTATTTATTACTATTATTATTATGGATTGTTTTTTATTTTCTACAAAGAAGTATTTCTACAGTCTCCCGATTTGGGAATTTGAGTGATTACCGCTCAAGGTACTTGAAATATTTTTAAAATTTGAAACTTAAACATATTTATTTATACATTATTGAACGGGCATAATTATTTTCAGCAAAAATAAGTAAAAATTAAAATCATGCATCAGAAAAACATGGTGATTTCCTCGTCTAAGGCGTACATCAAATATTTATTTTTTATTTAATAATTGCGGGCATATGGATACATTTGTTTGATCGTACACTATTGTAAAATCAGAAAATAATGATGGGTATTTATTGTCGAGTTTTATTTTTCGAAGTATTTCAGAATTATATTCCGGAGCCATTAATCGTCAATTATTTATACCTAGTTGGATTTTTTAAAAATACATATTTCTCTCACTGTTTTGTTTATTTGTTTATTTTTGCATAATTCCATTGTGGTTGTCGGAGGAGACTGTTTCCAGTCGATATTTTTTATTTACGTTATATAAATGTTAAAACTATTGATAAATATAAATTTATATTATCATTTATTATTGAGCAAATAAATGAAATAAATGATCTATTAAATTATTAATAAGGTCATATTTATGTGATATGTATTATTATATTGTACGTGTATTGTATTATATTACGTTCATTATTACATTTGGAATGAACCAAGAAGTTACATGATACGTAACGTGGACGCATTCAACATATTGACGTCCTGTTCAATTTCATTTATACCACCTATTCAATAAATTACTTTCCAATTAATTAAAATATCGATACATATTCACAATTGAAATTGTAACCGTGTTTATTTTCGAACCAAAACGAAATAACAATGCACATGTGCAGATGTTTTGTTACAAATGTGTGTAAAATGCAATAGCAAAATGTAATTTTATAGACATTAAATTATAAAAAAGTTGACAAATTCAAAAAAGAAACAGTTGTCATACAATAGTTTATAAAATAAATAGGTAACACGTCAAAATAAGACTGTATTTTATAATACGCGGCAAAATAACACAAAAAAATATCACAAAATTTTAATATTACATTAAAAAAATAGCACACTGTTTAAACATGGATTTACATATTAATCACGTCGATTTAAACATAATACTATTATTATTGTCATTATTCATAGCTGCTTATTGTATTACCGTGATCTATTACTTATTGGATAATTATATAATGTAGTTAGTTCGAAATCATGGGTTTGTCGTTCGTTGTAAGCCAAAAGAGAAAAAGATTTTTAAATTATAACGGTTAATATGTATAATACGCTCCAAGCCGGGAAATGTATCGTGGAGGTGTGTAAAATATTTTTCAGTGAAGCGTGGAACTGCGTTAAAACACACTAATTCTAGTCCAAAAAGTGGGCAGTTTTTATTATTGTTTAGCATTTGTTTAATTTGTTAACTTGTACTACAAATTTTATTTATTGTTCACGGAGAAAAATTGTCTTGGAAATTTTACCATCTCAAGTGATAATTTTGGGACAGACTTGTGGAATGGAAAGAATTACAATTTTTCCTAGTAAAAATTAGCAGATTTTATTCTAACTTTTACTGTCTGAATTGTAAAAATACCAAGAACAGTTCTTCATTTTTGTCTGAAGAAAGGGCAACGTTTCACATTCTGCAAGTCTGTCCCTAAATTACCATTTGAAATTGTAAAATTTCCAAGAAAGTTTTTCTCACTGTTGTAGGTGTCATTTCATCAGAAACTGAGCTATTCAATATTTTGTTTATTTTTATTTGTGATATTTCGGTAATTTGTTATTTTGACGTGTGTTATTTACGCATGTAACCAATAAATATAAGCAAGATAATAAAGTCTTCGAATACGTTTTCCGAGATGTATTGAGAATACACAGAGAGAAAAGAAATAGTTAACGGAACCTTTTTGTAATGGTAAAACGCGTAAACAAGAAAAGTTGTTGCATTAACTATTTTCATGGTAGATGGTACAATAAAATTGTTCCATTTACTATTTTCCGATGGTTAAATGGTTTGTACATAACCTCAAATATCGACTTTAACCTTACATACACTGTAAAAAATCGTAATGAAATTGCCCATGTATAATGGTAATTTTACAAGCGTGTTGTAATTTCTCCACGTTTAATGTAGTAAATTTACTCACATATAACAGTAATTTTATAAGCTCGTTGGAAATTTACTACATTAAGCGTAGGAAAACAACAATAAGCTTTGTAACATTACTGTTGTATGTGGGCAATTTCATTATTAACTTTTTACAGTGTATAGTTAATTCTACTACTTAAGAGGTTAACATCGATTTTACTATTTTTTCGTGGTTCGATTAACAATTTTTTTCTCTCTGTGTATACTTTAAAAATGCATGTAAGATGAAGAATTGATCAAGTTAAGCTTTTCAATGGTTAAAAAAATGCATTGTCCCAACAAATATCTAAGAGAAGTTGCAACAGAATGGAAAATTTTGATATTTAGACATTTGTGACAATCTTGATCTATTGAAATATTATTTTTAATATCCTAAAGCATCTTTTAAACGAAAAAATACTTTGCTTATTTACAATTACATTCTGTTTCCATCCTTAATCCTTTAAAGTGAATTCAGTGCAGTGCCAATTAACAAAAACTAGGGAAAAGAATATTGAAAGTCGATTTCCGATTCTTTTTGGGTATGCTGCTTCAATTAGCTGAGGTTCAAAAGCCGAAAAAACACAAAAACTTGCGATCTGTATAGATTGAAATTAAAAAATCTAAAGTAAAAATTTCAATTTTTAAATGTCATTTTTTCCTTGAAGCATATTCTCTTTTTATATGAAACCTTTTAAAATCGTATAATTAGAACTCGAACTAAATGTTTCGAGCTGATAAAAATTAATTTCGATATATCGAATCCAATATTCGACCCGGTAAATTGTCAGGATTTTTTACAACTCAAAGGATGTTAAAATCAGAACTTAAAATAACAGTATGCAACATTAAATTTTATCAATCCGTAAGTTTTTCTTTCAATTTCATCTGCTCGATTTTAAAAGAAATAATGTAAGAAAGAAAATGGATTCAAGGTAAAAATAATGTTTGGAAATAACTGCATCCAAAAAAAAATTTTTTTTTAAATTAAACTACAGAATTCAGGAGTTTTTGTAGGTTTTTTTAGCTTCAGCCAATGTAAAGTGTACATAGTTGAGTGTAGACTAGCTTTTATGTAATTGTTAATCGCGTTAACAACCACCGTTGTTAACGCGATTAATTATTACTTTATTTAAATTATCACGGTCGAGAAATCTTAATTCTAATATTTTTATGTAATTGATACTGCACTGAACTAAGAGAACTTGAAAAATAGAATTTTAGAGTAAAGAGTTTATAGTAATAGAATTTAACTGAAATCTTGTTAAAAAATAAAATATTTGTTTGGTGCAATAATTATAAGTGAAATATTAGATCATTGAACGATCATTATTTCAGGATAGAAGATACGGAATATATAGACATTACGTCGAAACTATGTTTCATACAATTATGTTTTAAATTGAGTGTAAATCGAAAGAAGTAAGTAGTTGTTGATGGCGAAATTTTCGGAGCATGAAGCGAACATCTGAAAATGACGGATAATTAGGCGCCACGGTAGGATAAGTATATTAATGATTTCCCTTCGATACCCTGCTGTTTCATCATAGCATAGTAGGATCGGTGTCGACGTTGTTGGCCATTACATCGTTCCACATCTGTAACGACTCAGAATATAAATTAGAAATTAAACAACGGGTCTAAGGTGTATAACGAAATCAAGGAATATTACTTCGAGTAGTCCCTTCTCGGTGCATACGCTTGGGGAGCAGCTATGCGAAAAGTCGCGATGAAGTGACCCATTGCAAGTAGGACATCATCACATCGACGAACTGCAGAACATCAATGAAAATTAATACGAGCCATTCAAGGCAATATTTTCAATCAAATTGGTATTCATTATTGACAGACTGAAAATTCTCAGCCTGACAGATCAAGACTTTATAAGCTACGTCTTCAGAGGTAGTGTCGGCCCTGTGGACAACACAACGCAAAATCGCTCTTCCAAGTTAAGCATCTTACTTGGGGATCTATACTTGGAAGGTGAGGTATTGACACAGAAATATTTGTTCATTATATGGTCGAATGGTTTCCGGAAAGAATTTAATGCAACTTAGAGAAGCCGTACCGTTATTGCAGAAGTTTTTCTAAGATTCTCTTCAAGTTTATATTTTCTTAAAACCGGTCTAGCAAATTAAAAAAGATGGGGTTTTGAACAAAGTTGAAGATATAACCATTTTAGGGTTAATTTATTGTTTTCATTTTAATTTCCAACACATACTAAACATTTTTGTAATGAACGGAAAGTTTGCGTAGAAATTGACTAGATTCCTGTACTATTTTCTACACTGTTCTTTTACAGACCACCACACAAAAGAGAGGACATGACTAAATATATGACAATAATTACATCGTCCTACGCACCCGGCATTTTTTAATCCCTCGAAATCCCGGGGCTCTAAACATGCGTAAGCATATAAAACTCCAGGCAAATAAATGCTTTGTAAATTCCGTTGAAAAGAAACGTAGCGCTCCGGCTGAAATATTCACGCTGTTGTGTGTTTAACGGTAATTTCGGCATGCCGCGTCCCAAGAAAAATAAAACAAAATTCGCAAAACGTTAGGGTGGTAACGACAAATTGCTTAATAAACCATTGCGAGCGACCGCGACCGCGCCGGTGGGATGCATGTGTGTACAGGGGGTATAAAGGCTGCGGAAGTTACGCATTCATCAGTGAAACTAACACAAAATTCCCTCGGCAAAGTGGCTTGAATTTTTAAAAATGCTGTCAAAGTTAGCGTTTCAACTAGTTTCGCCGAGTATCAGTGATAAGCTCCTATTTTCTAACTTGCTTAGCCGAAATATGCAAATTTAATGGGGAGATCAGAGTAAAATGAAAAAAGGCAAACTAGGCTTATCATTCAAACCCCGAGAGAAAAATATTACCAAATTCGGATCAAAATCGATCAGATCTAAATAGGATCTAAATGGGGTCCTGATTTTTAAACAATCCAAAACCAAATTAAAAAAACAATATGGCCGCAAGGCAGAATCGAACCTCAGGCTGCTGAGTAACAATCCACTCGGCCACTTTTATTGTTTATGTTAAAGATAATTAATATTTGCTATCATGATTCGATGTAAAGTGTTTTTATTTGCAAGTGTTTTAACAAATTACAATTGAAAATAGATAAAAAATATGAAGGCTATAAAATTTCAGAAATTTTTTTAACTGCAACCGTGTAGGAGGTTACAAAAATAAAGAAATGTTCGTCCAAAAAGTTGATGGTGATATTTATATTGCTTTTAATATAACAAATTAATGTTAAATATAATAAAACACAGAATTTAAGACGTATCCATTCTATTTAGTTTGCTATATAAGAAACAATCTAGTACTAATGTATTATGGTGAACAAAGATTGAATATGAATGGAATTTCAGTTTTTTCAACGTTTTTAAGGCAGGAACTGGCCTCAACTATTCAGAAAGTAATATTTACACAATACTTACAAATGTTATAAGTAATATTTGTAATATTTGTAATGTTGAAGAAGAATTTCAGGTCGAGTTTGGAAAATTAAATAACCAAAATCTAATATCATTGCTCAAAAATTTAGAACGAAAAGAAGTAACTTTTATTACTTTTAAATAGATTGGCAGACGTATTTTTATAATTCACAGTTGGCTTGAAACTTATTAAACAAGTGTTTTCGGGGTTTGATTACGAATTTAAAGTTATATTTACAAAATTAAAAAGTGTAAATTAATAATACAAATTTCATGAGTGAGAAAAATGAATATCAAAGACCACCTCCAAAGTTTCCTTGTAAATGGTTTGAAAGTTACTATGTCAGAAACAAGTTTAAAGAAAATCCGTTGATTTTTTAAATATTTGACAGCCATTTTGCTTGGCGTCTTTGAAATTTGAAAAATGGAGTTCATATTCCTAATCAGCGACTTTAAATAGCTGCAAATAACGAGTTTGGAAAAGTGTGTCCGCCATATTGGATATGCCATTTTGAATTTTCAAAATAGTTCATCGAAATGGCTTAAAACTCGTTACTGAGGTGTTTTCGAGATTTCTGTTTTTCTATTGGGCATTTTGAATGTTTAAAAACGTATTTCGAATTCTTAATCAGCAACTCCGAGAAACGGTATACACACTTTTACAAATTCTGGTGGGCTAAAACGTTCTTGTTATGAATTACAGAAAACATCAAGAGTTTTAAGAGGGTCTTATAGCTTCAAATATTAGAAAAAGATTATAATATTTTTGTAGTAAGAGAATAATGCACAATGTTTCAAAATTCCGTGAGGGCAAATAGATCAAATTCTCTATGTATATAATGCTGCACAAAAAATAATTTCATTTACATACTAAGCTCTTTATATACTAAGTTTATTAAAATATTTTAAATTGATCCGAAGCAATATTTTTAAAAAACAATATAACATAAAAATGCAGAGCCTTCTAAAATTAATTAAAGAGAATTTCTTAGTATTCACAAGAATTAACCGTTGAACATCAAATTCTCAATTTTTAGTATTTTTGGAAGCTTATCTGTGGCAGTGACTTGTGTCACGTTTATTTTCTACTAGAAATGGTCAGGCTCTATTGAAAATAAATACCTGTTCTTAATAAAAATTGCAAAATTAATCATATAATAAAGCTGAAATCGTTCGAGAGTATTCTTTATCAAATACGTACTAACTAAGTAAAATCTCACAGTAATCTTAGAGAAGGAAATATATTATAAATGTTAAATAGCTTAGTTGACGGAAGTTGAAAGTTAAAAAAGAAAAAACCAGGACATTGAATTGGTTGGAATTCATTTAGAAATGCGAATGAGGTTTACATTTATTGAATTTAAAAGAAGGAAAACGAGCGTAAAGAATTTCATTGAGGTAAGATTTCCCATCTGGTGTTGGTGTAAAATATAAAACTGTGTTTACTTTGTGTTTAAATCGGGTAAAGTTATTAGAGATGTGAACGCGGCAATGTAATCACGTTGATAAATAAATAGTATATTTCCTTATAAGAGAATGATGAAAGATGATTTTTAAACGTTCCATACTTTCTTAACAATTTTTCATCCGTTTATTTAATACATATATCTATAATACATCTGACATAGCTTGAACATTGAAGGAACTTTTAAACTGCATAATTTTTAAAAATTGTGAAATAAAAATAATTAAATATACACATCTTAAAAATGCAAAAAAAAAAAACTTAAGACTTAATTTGTCACATCCTCGTTTCTGCTCCTTCCTGACGCCGTTGTCTTAAATATGTACATATATAAAACAAAACGAAGCTTTAAATTGATTAGTAATTAGGAACGACAGAAATCAACATACATACGTTTACATAAAAATGTGCAATATTTCGATGATTCGTAATTAAATACTGCAAAACCTAAACAATCAACTTTCAACTTTCTAATCAAAAATATGTTTCTTTAATTGAAAGTAAAACCACGTGAAATTACTCATGTTTCCTAATCGAGTTTGAGAACTTATTAAAACACATACTGTAATATTGACTATCCACACAACTGGCGAATGGCGACTTTTCAAACTCGTAGTAATTGGCACATTTACCCTAACTATTTTTGTTATAGATAAATTAAATTTTTTTCGCAAAACGAACAAAATGTCGATATCCAACGTGTGCGTTGGTAACTCGAAATTGATAACTTCGCCCTTGATACGCAATACAGTATTTTCATTTACTTCGTTCGATACACGACCTCACCATTTCAGCCTATCTACAGGGAAGAGTAAAATGTTGTTTGAGAAAATATTGTTGAAACTAGAGTGATTAATGAATAGGGAACGTCCTTGTGGGCCTTCTCGAAAGCATTCGAAAATCGTGGAGTGGTTAAAGCGGCGAATAAATATCATTTTATATCCGAGTGTTTCTTTGAGCGACTCATCCCTCGAAAAACTCGTCCTTTGTACACAAAGCCCAAGAAACGTTGAAGTAGCTTGATTTTGTCCCCTTCACCCTTACCCGCTCTTCAACTCCCTTCACGTATCTGCATCCCCCGTAGTAAAGGAGGGAAATGGCGCCCATTTCTCTCGGATCTCAGTAACGATATATATGATACTCGCGGCTTCGGAGGCTGCCATTATTGTAGTCGCTGCAGCCATGCTGCAGAGGTGTAAATATAACGACCTTGCATGTCGTTCTGCTTTAAAATAAAGAACGCTTGGCAATTTCGATGTATTTTTATGAAGCCGCAGTGGCTGTAAAATTTTACCGATCGAAAGTGATTTGTCAGAATATATGATCCAGAGTATATGTACACCAAAAATATCTATACATTGAACGATGGAGTTGTACTTTCTCCGTTTGAAAGTTGGATTGAATTATAAAAAATGTTTTCCTAACGAAAGATTTCTTGTTGCTGATCAAACTTTCTTGCGTCTGGTTCGGATTGCTCAAGAGCCGACTTATTCGAACACGGTATCGCTCTGACTGTTAACAACTCGGCGCCGCCTATCTCCCGCCGATCTTGAATTCGTATCGCGTCAGCCTCGATGAGATGCTTTGTAATCTGCTTTTTGCTTTAGAGTTTATTTTACGTCTCGCTGGTTGCCGTTGCCTCACAAGAGGAAGACGATATTGCGGCGGGACTCGGCGACGATGATAAAAGTTAGAAATTATATTCGTTTCGGAATGTCACAAGCAGCCGATCCTCTTTTTCACTGCATTTATTCGCGACAATGGAATCGAACTAAATCATCGAGGATCCCGGAGTTGTAGAATGTTAGTTACTTCACTATTTTCTTCACAATTCTGGGTCGTCGACATCTAAGACAATTTTTTCGTGTCACTTCATTCTGGATGAAGGGTCGAATATGTAGGTTCTCTTTCTGTTAACTAGGTCATATTTACTAACTTAGTTCGCGCTTAGAAATATTTGCAAAAGTAAGAATTCATGCAGTGGCAAAATACATCCAGTTCATACACTGTAGACATCATGTTGCAACGAGTAATTTTTTGCGGCGTTGTTGGACGATAGTGATGGTAGCCATCGCAACACGGAGTTACTTTCGAAAACTGCAATTCTTAATTGGCGATAAATGATGAAAAGTGGATCATCGTAGTTTGCTGGAAAACATTGTAGGAGAACTAGTTGGGATTACGGAGTTTTTCAAACGGTACGACTAAATGAAATTAAATACCTGCATGTGTCCGGTCTTTAGATGTTATAGCGACGTAAAGAACGCCTTACAATGTTTCAGTTTCTAGTCCGGCACTTCCTGTGCAATTTTACTTGTCTAAACGGGCACGATTCTTATTTCCTCCGGGAGTATTAATGTAAATGCCGCTTTGTCCTTTGTGTGGCACTAGCGCAATAAGAAACACTCACGAGAATCTTGTCGCGGATAGCGCATGGCCCGCAACCGCTAGCGGGTTGCACTCTTTTTCCGCGGTCGAGGTACCAAGTAGACCTCAATGAAGATCTGGTCACTGAGACGCACGCTAGTTTTCAATTGAAGAATTAGCCGACAAAAGACTGCAGAAAGCTGAACTTAGTATGTCATTTTTTTTTTAAATTTGCACACAAAAGTCTGGATAAAAGTACCAAAATTTACCATGGTGTTTGACAGTACTTTGTAGCATTAAAACGAAATTAAAAACATTTTGTGGTACATATTTTTTGGCCCAAATCCTGCTATTTCAAATGGTTTTCAGAAAAGACAGGTAGAAATAAGGCGTTAAAAATGGCGCCCAAAGTTAAAATTTGTTGACGCCCTGACTCTTAACCCTTTGAGTCACACATTTTTCCTCTTATCGAATTTAGCTGAAATTTGTTACTCGGGGGTTTTCAAGGTAGCTGATAACGAATCCGAGGTTCGTTTTTCTAAATTCAAGATGGCGGATCCAATATGGCGGACAAAAATTTTAAATATAATTCCTGATGAATTTTGAAACTTTAACATCTTATCTATAATCAACATAAAAATCATATTCACCGAGGCTGAAAATTCCCTAACACGCGTTTTCATAAAAAACTCTCGATTTTTTACATCTTGCTCACAGCCATTTTGAATTTCGTAAAGCTGATATTGGATTCGTAATTATCGACTTCGGAAATCCCCAAATACACATTTTCACCACAATTCGCGCTTTTTTACATCTCGATCACCGCCATCTTGAATCAGCCATCTTGGATCCGTCATTTTAAATTTCGTAAAGCTGACATCGGATTCGTAATCAGCGACCCCGCAAACCCCCTAATACGCATTTTCATCAAAATTGGCTGTTACATGTTTCTGACCGCCATATTGAATCCGCCATTTTGAATTTTATAAATCTGACACAGGATTCGTAATCAGCGACCCCAAAAACCTATATACCCCTGAACTTCAAGTCAATATCTTTCAAAATAGCGTAAAAAATGAATTCTTTCCAAAAAAACATGATTTTTTTGTGTTTGTTTATTTATATAAAGTAAACAATAAACAATTATGTATTTCTAGTCATGTGGATATGTTCTTTAAGTACTAAGGTAACAGAAAATAGCAAAAAGACCGATCGGAATACGTTAACTTGAACGTAAATAATTAAAATTCAAAGAAATCGAGGTAGTAACGTGGGTTACTACCGTGACTCAAAGGGTTAAACAAACTTGAAAAAATTGTTAGTTAATATTTTTTTAATTTATAAAGTTTTCCGAGGATATCTAGATATTACATAAAGAATTTTAAGAAATTTTTGTTGTTGACATTTTTTTTAAGTTTTATACATTTTTATTTTTATTTACGTCTATCGCTAGCGTAACCGAAGTTACGTGGTTGGGAGAAGGGGAAACGGTAGTCTAGTAAGTTATAGTCCCTCCTTTATGTTATATCCCCATCTGAAGTTTTATATACTGCCGTCGGAAGCATAGATGCCGTCTCTGCATTTTTTCGATTTTGAAATAATTGGATATTTCAATGGGAAAGATTAAAAAAAAAATTTAATAGTATATATAATAACAGATATTCATTATTTTTATTAATAAAAGGAATATTTTAAAAGGCCTAACTGCATACTTCTTGCGAAAAACATCAAAAGTGGGCGTATCTGCAAAATAATGAACAAAAAAGCCGTAACTGCATACTATTTCATTCAGATGATTCCAAAACGCTTTAGAGAATTTGAGTTACAACCTTTTTACGTTACAAGTCAGTAGATACGGCTATTTTGCTTATTAGAAATGGCTTTCTTAGGTTTGGGCATTATATTATTAACACATCAAATTCAATGAATAAACTAGTGTTGGCGTGGTGCCTCGCTCGCTTCGCTCGCTCAAAAACTTCGACCCAGTGGAGAGTCGGCTATTCCTTAAGACTCGTTTGTTTACTAACAGCTTTCAATTATATTATAAAATTATATTGATATTTGAGGGTCCAATCATATTTAGGTCCAAGTGGTTTCGCTAGATATGTTACAACAATATAGTGTTTCTTATATGTATGAAAATTGAAAATGAGCATTTTCAAAACTTCGACCCCGACAACAGGCCAGCCGAAGTATTAATAAATAAAAGTTGCAAAACACTTACTTCATGCACTTGTATTCTAATAGACTATTCGATGCATATTACATGCTTTCTGTGTTTTACTAATTACTGTCTTTATTAGTATGATATTATATATACAATATATATACATATAATTCGCCAAAGATATCTTGAAAGTGTCGAAAAGATCTATGACGGATATCTTATAGATATCTACAAGACATCTTTTAGATATATCGAAATAGGTATTTTCGTATCAAGGGCGAACTTTGCGCCCGTAGGTGGTCACCGCGCCCGAGGAGCTGGCAAAGACTACCCCTGGGGGGTAGGGGGTCGAAACGTCGAAATTTGATGAAAAACAATAGGGTAATTTTTGTGCCGCGATGACCAAATTCAATACTTTTTCAGACAATAGTCATAAACATTTTAAACCAGTTTTTATGGCATTATCGTTGACTTTAGGAAGAAAATGCATACAACCTTTTTTGTAGAGAATTTCATGCTCTATCTTTTTTGTTTGAAACATTTTTTAATAAAATTTGTAATTTTCAAAATAAACGCAAAAAACTACGAAGAAACTTAATTGGGGCTAATTTTTTTTAGTAATGGACGGGTGGATCTGCCCCAAAATCTAATCAGATCTAAGTTATGCCAAGACGCGTATTTTAAAAAAAATTTTATGTCAATACGCTTATCCGTTTGCGAGTTATCGCGAGACAAAAATACGGAACGTACGTCCGTACGTACGTACAAGATCACGGACACAAATTAATTTATTGTTGATTTGGGTTCCTTAGGGTCTGAAACGTCGACATTTGATGAAAAACTATATGGTAAATTTTGCCCGAAGTAACCAAATTCAATACTTCGTCCAGACTTAGTCTGGGTCGAAGTAAAATGAAAAAAACGCAGTCGATATGTACTTAATTTGAGTCATGCGTTGCCGAATTTCTCATAACAGATATACTAACTATTTTATAATAGTGATAATTATTGTTAAACATGATTTTATATAGTTAAATCTGATTTGCGTTCCAATAGCATATCGATTGTTTTCATTGGGGCATAACTACTGATTAAAAATGGGCTATCTGCAAATCGTAAAGGCTTGGTATCTGCATTATTTTTAGTCGTATCTGCTTTTTAAAAAATATTAATGCATATTTTGAGAAATTTATAGCGTGAATATTATTTTACGTCATAATTAACCTTAAACAATGTAGCAGTATGATTTTTTTATATAATATTAGTCAAGAAAACCATAAAATAATTTGGTTGAATGTCTCAAAGTTACAGATTTGGACGGCATGTGTGCTTCCGACGGCAGTATAGTAATATCCCTTTAAAAAATATTTTGCTTAAGTTATATCTTCCCCTAAGCTTTTCGAATGTCTTTTTATTTCCGTTTATTTCCATTAATTAAGTTTGTAAAAAATATAACTTACATGTAAAAAAAACATAAAGGTCGGGAGTAAAAAATCTTAAGAAGGATGGAGTCGCCACCTTGCATGACCTACAATTTAACATGGGGGAGGGGGTATGGCATAACTTTGGACAAACCTTCCTATGAGCTAATTCCTTGTACTAAAAAACATGTAGTCAGAGTATTTCAACATATATATTTACTTTCTTCACGGAAAATAATTTTACGCCGTGACAGGCTAATATTATGGTGCGACAGCAAAATTGTTGCGCCGATATGGTTATGACCTCAGTATTACCTTGCGACGTCATAACAACCTCACATAAACATTTGTTGTGCTACCGCAGCACAAGAGTTTTTCTAGAATACAGTAGCGAAAGCGTATAAACAATAAATGTGAGGCTACGGTAAGACAATGACGCCACGTGTTAAGCTACGGCAATGCAAATATTATTTTCCGTGTAAATACGAATATGACAATAACAATTTGCAGTTGTACTAACTGAAGCCCCCATCTAGAAAAAACATGCATTTCTTTTATTTTTTTTTTGCGAGGCAGTAGTACATTGAAAGGTTTACGACAAGGCAAACGAGTAACATAGGGTGGTGACCACTGTATACCTCATGACGTGTAAGCAAATTGGTAAGTGTTGTTTACACATTAGGTCTTCAGGGTTTTCCTTCACCCTCGGAAAGGGAGCTGGGAATCATAATGCAGGAAATATTGAAGCTATTATAGTTTCATAATTGAATGCCGGCATCTTCCATCCCGCTGTCCGCTCGACGGAGAGTAGTACCTGCACCGGGAGCGACCGTGCCCGGGCACTTTCCACGCTGGTGGCAAATATAATATCCTCGGCCGAGATCGAAAGGGGATTAAGTGTTAATCCAGCACGACGGTAGCAACGGGCCGGATTAATGACCCACCTCGTTCAGCGCCCGCCCCATAATAGACGGCGACGTTTTCTCCAGCCCACCTTTGTTTTTCAATGTACATTCACGACCTTCATAATTTACGTTACTCACTTCCGGTTCGTTCGACTATTGTCGCCCTCTGCTAATCCGTCCCGGAGAGGGGACATTATCGGGAAGCGTAAAGCGTCCACTTTCGGCGTCGAAAAGCAGGATGCTGAACGTTCGAGCGAAATGAAATTTCGTACTTTATAGCCAGGGACTTAACAGGGGGTTCCTCCCAACGCCCGGGCTTTTTCTATCTCGGCTTATCACACCTTAAATAATTTACTGGCAGAAATCTTCATTAAGTCGCGTCGTACGTTATTAAGATCTTTTCAAAAAACGTTACGACAAGGGTTAGATTTGACACACGGTTAAAAATGAATTTAATGTTAATGACAATATTAAATTCGGTTGAAACGGTTTCACGCAGACGGATAATGCCAAAGGCTGACTGAACAACTCCAGAGAATATCTCGTTAAAAAATGGCAAGCAAACGTGTTTGTGATCTCACAGAGCCAAAAAGCATAACGATAACATCAACAAGTCCATCGAAATCGATGCTCTTACAGACATCTTCTCCAAGGCTATCTTAAACATCAATTCACAAGGACACGTAAAACCTCGATATAAGAACCCCCCCCCCCCCCCCATTTTTTCATTGGCTATGACACATACTGGCGAAATGTGGTGGAGACACATCTCGAACGTTCATACTCACTGTCACGATCAAAAAAGTGTTCTTATACCTGTCGGTTATTTTATAGCGGTTCTATTGTAATATTTTTCCAGACTTCTATGAATCTCTGAGCGAAGATATTTTACTTGTTTGCTCATTAAGTACCAAAGGGACCATTTTTTTTCACTTTTTGTCCCATTCCTGATCGTGAAAAAATCTGGTCTTATCAATTCTAATGTAAAATTTATCGTTCATACCATCCTGCTTTCAAGATTAAGAAAAAATGTTAATGCCAAAATTCCATACGCAGATCATTCTGATGTAGAAATGTTGCATTTTTGCATCCTAAACCTTTACAAGTAAAATTTAAATTTGTAAATGGTGAGATACAAATTGGCGGCTTAAAGCCGAAAACTTCGTGCCATTTTTTAGTTTTGCATTTATAACAATTTAAAATGATAAATGAAAATGTTCATACATCGAAAATAAAACAAAAACCAGTAAATATATGGAAAAGGGGTTGGTTAGAAGAACCAACTGCGAATTGTTTGAAACTTTTCTGGTTGACGTAAAAAAATGATTGGTTAGGAAGATATTTAGTTGGTTGGAAGAAACAATAATTTAGAATTGTCCTAACAACCAATTTATTGGCTGACTAATTCGATTTTTTTTTTGTAGTTACGATAATTAAAATAAGATAAATATTTTTAATGCCAAAATTAAACAGAACCTAATAACACTCGAAATACGATTTTTTTATTACGCAATTGAATCGGTCCATGCAAAAAGGGCACTAAGTCCATTTTTGGGTAAATTGAGATAATGATAAATTCTTACTTTTTAGGCTCCGGTCTATCATTTGGCACTTATTTAAATTATTAATCTTCATTTCCTGATGTCCGATTTATGCAAAAAGGGCCCTAAGTCCAGGACTGAGGTCCCTTTTTGCAAAAATTGGAAGTGACATTTTTTATATCGAGTATTATTTACACTAAGAAAAAAATGTAGTAAAAGATAGTATTTAATACTAGGTACTTATTGCGGTAAAATATGTGCCAATAAATACATGTCGTATATTTTACCACTATAAATTGTCAAGATATAGTGTAGGATACGCGTTGTAGTTGTATACTATAAGAAATATATAAATATATAATCTAATACTATTACATAATAGCTGCAACTACACTTGCGAACAACTAATACAGTACCAGTTTTGTATACTATCCATATTGGTAAATATAGTTATGTTAACATATTCGAAAATCATGTTACCACAATGTTTAGTACTGAAATATTAAATATGAATAATTCAAACTTATTCGTATTAAGAGAGATTTGTTTACTGATTATTACACACATACTTACTGTATTTACAAATAACAATAATCTTTCGGAACTATTGTAATTTAACGTCGGTCTCTTACTATTCGTGCGTATTTCATATTATATCTAGGGTTTCTACAATTCCCTGATATAATGGCCTACTGTTACTGATGAAAAAGATAATGAATTTATTTCTTAATACACCACAAAATGTAATTATACATTGTATTATACTTTTGCAAATAAATTAGTTATGCTGCGTTATAAAATTACTACTTTTTTCATCTTACTCGTGATTCATGCAAAAAGGGACCTAAGTCCACTGATATTTTTTATAATAATTAAAAATCCTCTTTAACTTTAAGCACAGAACGATATTTGTACCATTGTAAGTGCATAAAAGCAACATTTCTATTAAATAATATTTTTATTTTTCATTCTGCAAGAATAGTAAATCAGTTTTTTGCGTTTTCCCAACAATTATCTATATGGACTTAGTGCCCTTTTTGCATGGACCGATTCAATTGGTAGAAACAAAATAGATTTCCACTTTCCTTGACATATTAAAAACACTAATTTTCTGTTTCGTATTATGCCGTTATTTTGTTGGTGTTATGGTGGATTTCAACCAACTATGAAATCAATTAGTTAAAAGATTTTACACCTTAAAAGGTAATCAGATGAAAGCATAGTTTTCATATAAAGCTTGCTTTATGCCTGTTATCTTTATCATACGCAAATCTGCCATATCGACGATGGATGAACGATAAAAGGCATATGATAAATGGTATTTTTGTGATAAAATACACTTGTGCTATAAACTCCGTTTTTATGACGAAGATAGATTTACGACTTTCGATTTTATTTTAGTTTGATAAACGGATCTTTTATGAGGCAAGACTTTTTTTCGAGTGTAGGATGTTTATTACAATCGATATTTATGTTGCGCTAAAAAACATGAACGACGCTCTTACTTATACGTTCATCGGAATCCGATATTAATAAGAGCACTTCCATCGAAATCGGATTTCCGGAACATTGCAATACTTGTACATACATACATTACGGGACTCATTCATTTAATTTAATGGCAAGATAAATGGCGTTCATGTATTACAGTAAATTGCAATTATTCGCTAACTATTCTTGAGGGGAAACGGAGCAACACTTTCGTAAAGAGAGACATTTTCAAGTATAAAAAGAGAGTTTCGACCCCCAGAGTGAAAGTCTACTTTGAAAAGCATATCAAAGATGATAAATGTAGTGAAGTAAATAGGCAAAAACGTACGTTATGCAGTCCACTAGTATACATGAGTATATGAATTTCATTATAAATTCCTCTTATTTTATTCAATATACTTCCATATTACAAATTTAATATGTGATATATTAATAAATATTTTATATGTATAATAATTGAAACTCTGTTTGGAGAATGTGCAAACGTTTAGGATGCTAATTTCATAATCGTGGTATCTTTGCATATATTACTCTTGTGATGAGCATTAAAAATAACCATTTTTCGTAATGCAATTGTGAGTGTAGCAAGGGAGAGACCCGGTTTTGATTCCAGTGAAGGACGAGATTGTTTCTTTTTTTTTTTGCGAACGTTAAAAGATGTAAACATAGGATAATATAATATACATATATGTATATGTATGTGTTTGGAATTAATACATTGCTGATCTCCGCCCAGTTTCACATTCACAACTTATTATTAATGTATGAAGAAAGAATAGAGAAAGGAGAGGGAGCAGAAATTGTAAAGAAATGTATAGAAGAGAGGAAAAAAGATGAGACAGGAAAGGAGATGAGAAAGTGGAGAAATGAGAGTACAGGGAGGAGAAATTCTCTACGGAAAGGAGTTATGGAATGAGGGTTTTCATATGGAGAAAGGAAATTGTGGAATGAAATGAAAAAAGGAGAGAGGAGAACAAGTGAAAGGATCGAACTCGTGTAGAAACTACCGGAGGGTAGAGGGTCTTCCAAAATATTATTATCATTTTATAGAGATTTAATTATTAGAGAGAATAGTAAGGGTGAGGGTCGAAAATTATGTGGGTGGCAATAAATATTGGTTGAGCGCGGAGGAAAGATTGTGTAGTATATGTGGGGAAAAGAGAGAGGAATCGATGTACTTGAAAAATTAATGTGAAGGGGTAAGGGAAAAAATAGGGGAGGAAATTGACATATTAAATGAGGATGGCAAAGGATGTGAGTGGATGAAAATGATAGGGGAAATAAGGAAAATAAGGAGGGAAAGAGAGAGAGAGGAAGAGAGAGAGGGGGGAGAGAGAGTAATGTAAAGAACTAAATAGTAGAGAGAAATGTAAAATTATAAACTGGAGACAAAGTCCATGTAATACACAAGAAGATAATAATTTTAATGAGAAACATTAAAATTAAATGCTTAAAATTAATATCTTTATTAGAATAATCCTTAAATACACTTTATGAAATTTAAAATACATGTATATTGATTGCAAAGTACACCTATATATTCATTTTCTGAAACTGAATTATTATATTAATTAAATTAATTTTTATTGCAGGTAAGGACTACTTTTTCAAGTTTCAAGAATTCATATGCATAGTTGGTCTATATCAGTAAGTTACTAAAATTTGATTAATTTCATACACCCACGTTGAACCCGTTTTAAATGCCACCATACAAAAAAATCGGAGTGCATTTTGCTGAATTAAAACTTCAAAGACTTTGAAATGCCGGAATTTAGCAGTTTCGGAGGAATAATATAGGACACGTGTGATTTTCGGAAAATTAAATAATGGAATCATATTTCACAATGGTTTCTAAAGGTTTCTTTGTTCTAAAATAAATAATATTATATTAATACATATTTGAAGGTGAAGCCAAAATATAACATGTAAATTTAGAATCATGACAATAATAAAACAGTTATTGTGTAATTTTCAAATAACTCGTCAAGTTTTAATGCACATGTTGTAAAATTTTAACGTTATCTTTCGTTAGTTATTACATTCGTCGATGACATTGTTCATGAATGGCATTTTGTACTGTTTTAATTCCTTGGATGAAAACTTTCTTTTTTTGGAATGAAACTTTATACACACTACTTTAAGAACGAATTGTCATTCATTAAGATTCAATGTTCACACCATAAAAAGTGAATTTTTACTTCCAACCAATGATAATTTACTCTTGGACTAAAGTGGCCAGATTATCACTCTATACAGACTGAATCCTCATTTCAAGAAATGTAAAGAGTAGTTTTCAGGCATTCTACTGATAAACCACGTGTTCTAAGTAATTAACGTGTATCAGGCATTTGTGATCACAGACTTTAGGATTAAAGCTGAAAGACATTTGAAAGTGACGCCAATTTGACCAAATATTCCAATATGAACCAAATATAGTTCACCTTGATCGCTAGTACAATAACTCTAAAAATATTGTGCACGTATTTCAAGTAATACGACGAAAATAATCGTGTAATTTTGCAATATTTTTAAGCTTTAAATGAACTACGAGTATTGGAAATTTACAATATATACCGTCCGTATTTTAATTTAACCTTTTTAAATATTAAATTCATTTATTTACGTTTCTGCAGATTGCGAATCGATATTTTTTATTTGGAAAATGAGCTTTATGATTCCATTTGGCACTTTAACATTCAGAAGATTTATTTTAGTATAATGCACATTCAGATATTATTTCATTAACACTGTTAATATACGGCGTAATATTGGGAATAATTTTTGTTGTATAGTAGCATTTTTGTACTTTTGTATTTGTTTGGTACGTTTTATAATTTTTCTTTACAAATTTCTTTTATTTTTCTTTTTCCATGTGACATCATGTTTCTACTTTCGTATTTGTCATCAATTATAGAATTTTTATCGAATTTTCATTAGTTTTAGAACAGGGTAATTTGTATTTTCCTTTAAATTAAAGAAAAATTAAAACTGAACATTTTCACTCGGTAGAAGTAGATTTTGACACTTATTGAAGTGAATATTGAAATTTTCACTCCCAGAATTGTAGAGAGCAATATACTAAATTCCCCCTTTATAGACCAAACGGACAAACATTTTACAAGTTTGACAGTACTTTTTAGTATTAAAAGGTTAATGAATAAAACGACCTTGCCATGTGTCTTTTTTACTTGTTTTTTTTCTTTATCATTTCCCGCACCACGTGTAACTTTTTTTATTTTTGAATTTACGGTATTTTTCTGTACACCATTCGAAAGAACGAGGGTTGCGCCATAAAAAACACTAGAAAATGTTTTTCATTGCCTTTTAATACTAAAGAGTACTATAATAGTATTTTTCGATACTAGTGCGTAAAATACGATTTTACGCACCGGTTTTAACATGCGATTAGATAGGGCGGTGCGTAAAATCGAATTCTTACGCACGCGTGCCGAACGATATTTTTCGATATACTATGCGTAAAATTTGTGCGCCGTTTTTTGTGGGTCAAATATGATGTTACGTACGTGTAATGACCGCGGCGCACGAGTGCCCGGCGCAGCCGGGCAGCACGAGAGAGCCCCGGTCAGTAGTAGTGTGTAAAATCGTATTTTACGCACTAAAAACGGTGCGTAAAATCAAATTTTACGCATAGTATATCGAAAAACTTAATGTTAAATTTTTGTAATAGGAGGTTGCATCGAATTACGTAAAAACTTACTGTAAGTATTTTCACCTCCTTTCGCTATTCCATAGTACGAATGTATTTTAAAATATTCCACACAGCATAACTAGATTTCGTAGAAACGATATTATTATAAAAATAACAAAAATAATATAATAAATTTTTAAATTTGATAGCAATTTTTTTTCTCTCAAGAAATACAAACATTTTTTTTTTAATATATTTACTAATTCTCGTAGTACAATATAATAACTGGTCAGCTTTTACATAGATATATCGTTTCACGCTTCTCTATTTGCAACTAATATTCTTGATTAACAGTTTGAATTTTCGATGAAGCCAGACGAAGCAGTTTGGGCTTCGAAATATTCGGTTGGCATTTCATCGACCCAACAATTATACGAAATCATATAAGCTTTAATTTTTTGTAAAATTGGAAAATTCAAACTTTTTTTTGTAAATTTATTCATCTACGGAGTCATACAACGAAACATGTTTATATAAACAATGCGAATTTATATGAAATTTATGAACATAGGATTTAAACAAATTAAAATAGGGAAGTAAAAAGAAGAATGTAAAAGTGTTGCTAAATAGTATATCCAAAAAAGTATCCAAAAAATAACATATCTTTATGAAATTTTCCCATGGATATAGTATATGATGGACGAAAAAATTTAATATTTTAAAAGAGAATTGCGTACTAATCCAAATATGAAATCAATAATCTAATGGTTGGTAACGGAATCTCTCTATGGCATTTATAAATGCACAGAATATCAGGATTGGGTAGAATCTCGTTCTTTTTTTCATATTAGTTTACTCTCATATTGATATATGACCAAAATTCTGCGCGGCATTACAGCACCATCTATCGAATGAAGAAGTAATTTATACAAGATCTCACATGTAGAGTAAAATTAAATGTATGGAAACATGAATTTTCTCTATTTTCCAACATTTAATTCTTATTGAATTATTCTTATAGTGATATAATTCAATATTACTTACTAAAATAGCCATCTAATAGCTTTTTTGCATATGACGATATTTCATAAAAAGCGAGCTTCGTTGACAAATCGTAAAACGGATTAAGCTAAAATTGCTATCTGCAAATAGCCTGTATGAAGTATATAAAATCTAATTTACGAGGCCGTCATATTTTACGATCAGACAATTGCAATCTTCCCGACTATCGGATTAAAATATACTTAGGCGAAATGAACGATACTGCAAACGGAAAGCGCGGCTATTAAACAAAAAAAATAGCCGCGATGGCAGAAGCGGAGCCGATAAATAATTTACCGATTCAATGGCATCCGAGCGATTAAATTATTAACACCGACAATTATTCCGAGAGCGAAGTTTATGCAGTTCCATCGCCGTTAATCGATCGATTGCAAATAGTTGTCCCGCTCATTTCCGACTTGATCGATTTTGTCACGCCTCTCGGACGGTAACTTTCCCAGATCGTAAATATTGACACCGTAGCGGTTGATTTCAAATTTTTTTAAGGGGGGGGGGGGGTTACATTTTATAGAGACGAAGTGCTGGAGCAAAATTATTAGAGGAGATGGATTGAAATTGGTTTCATAGTACAAACAATTAGCTCGGTAAACTGTCAAGGAACTAGCCCCCTGAAGAAACTATTAGCGGAAAGTCGAAGGATTCACCGGCGTTATCGTGGAGTTGTCCGCGTATTAATATACTCCTCTCCCTGCGAGCGGTAGCGCAGATCGTTAATGCCGGACGGTCCATTACTGCAAATCATCGGATATACTCGTTCCGATTACGTTCTCCCGTCGTGCCGAGACCGGTCGACTGGGAACGAGAGAGAAGCTCCGAACGGTAACCTGTCTACGGAAATGGGCTGGGATTGAAAACATTCAATCCAATATATTCAGAAAATCCTTACTTTTTATTCTCAAGACAGACGGCGGTAGGTGAAATTAGTCCCAGCAGTTGATTAGATGAGGAATGACAGTCGTAGGTTACGTGAGTTATAACCAAACAGGAATTTAATTCAATGGACTAGGACTATTTTCGATGAACCTTTCGAACCGTTTCGTTTCATATTGTATTTTCCAAAAAAAGCAGATATTTCATATCCGATGTCAAATGTCATGTTCCTTTAGAGTATCTTCACACAATTTATCTAAATTTTTTAAAATTTTCCATTTATTTACAATCTGCCAGACGGCAATAAGCAAATTTTATATAAAAAAAAACAAAAAATTATCTAAAATGGAGACTTAAAAACATATACGTAATTTATTGCAAAGTGCGATGTTGTTGTTTTTTGTAATAAAAATAATTTTAGATCTAAAATTATGTATGTAACCGATGAATAACTCATCCTATTTCCAACTAGAAAAGTGTTTTCTTTCTTTTGTTTCTTTCGGGTGTCCGACAACATTTTGAAACAAATTTCTTGACTATCTAACTTAACCCTTTCAGGGGCACATTTTTCTATTGAACAGATTATTTTTGTCAATGATAATTTTATAGTTTGTGGGGTCGCTTTTGGGGATTACGAATCTGAACTCAGAATTTGAAAATTCAAAATGGCGGATGCAATATGGCGGACCGAAATTTGAAAAGTTACTCGAATTGAATGAATTTTTTTTCTCTGGGGGTTTCGGGGTCGCTGATTACGAATCTCAAAGTAGAATGTGACGATCAAAAATGGCGGGGCCAATATGGCTACGCAAATTTGAAAAGTTACTCGAATCGAATGTAATTCGATTTACACAAAATGTGAACCTAATATGTAATCTAGATGGTGAATCTAAACATTATCTGTGAGGGTGTTCAGGATTGTTGATTATGAATCTAAAGATAGATTATGCAAATTCGCCACTTACGAGAATCCGATTTTAGTCTTAAAAAAACGCGTTTTTTCAGATTCATTTGTTTATAACTAATTATAAACAAATAAACTATTGCAAGTGCCATGAAAATCTTATGAACTTAAAAAGACATTGCACGTAAAAAAGCGCTGATAAATAACTGAGAAACACTCAAAAAGCGAGACACAAGTAGGTGGAACATATATGTCCCACCGCGCCCCTGAAAGTGTTAAAACTATGATGTTATTTTAAAAAATGATAAGAGTAAAAGTTATTAGAGCTGATTGAGGAATACGTCAGAATTTTCCTAAATTTTTCTGTCGATATTTTAAAAAAATTGTTTTGAAAAATTTTAAAAATTCTAATGTATTCTCCGATTAATTCCAAACATTAAATATATCGACCCTAAAACGTTAATATGTAATAATTTTTGTGAAAAACTACAGTAAATTAAATTTTGCTTTATAGTTTGCAAACATTTAAATTTAATAGAAGATCTGTTACTAATATTGACCCAACTCCGCTCTAAGGAGTATATAAATGACAAGCAAGCTTGATCACAGTCATCCTCGTATGTCGTTATATATTTATTTAACAAACCTTTTGTTAAGAGATTCTAATGATCCGCAATGTCGAGGAATAATTAGACTATCCAATTCGTTTTTCTTGGCGTCTGACCATATATTTTTAATTTTAAGTATTATAAATTCGTAAAACTTCAATTTTATACCTAAATGATGCCTGCAACATAATTTATTTAAAAAAAAATTATATATGTCTTAAGGTGTCCCGATGGAAAACCGGAATCTACCAGAATCGTTTGAAATTTATATATGTTACATAAAATTTTTCTTCGCTTAGTCGAAATTCGAGAATGGGCTATCGATATAAAATTGAACTTGTCAAGTTTAAGAGGTGGCTTATGAAATTGCCTGCACTTATCACATAATCGCTAATATAGCTGCAGGAATAAAATAAAATAAAATCCATAAAAAATCAATAAAAAACGAGATTTTAGTTGAGTACATTACAACGATTCGAAATATGTTACGAAAATGTGAAGTTATCAGCAATTATCAGTAAATATCTGATGCCAAAGGGAGCGTTTATACGAATTATCTAAGCTATTAATTCAGTGTTTCATCAGCGACAATTGTTTTAATTTTGATAATAGCAATTCTGCTTTTGTATTAGATGCGTTTGAAGCAAATTTAATAGAAATATAAACACAAATTATGTAGTACCCATGAATTTCGGTCCCGCACGTTCGAGCCACCGTAAATTTATTACTTTTCTTTTTATACGCTTTTATTTGAGGTTAAATTTAACCGTGATTATGATGATTACATGATATTGTTGTATCACGAAAGTACTTCTTGATGAAATTATGGTGTCTTCAGATAGTCATGTGATGAAAGTTTGTGTATTGAAATGTCATATTACAATAAAGTTAGTTAGCAGCCTATGAAAACCAATTGCTTAACCCTTTCACGCCCGTGGCACATACCTATACATCCCACCTTCAAAATCCTCAATAACTGTTTTATTCAGGAAGCATAGGACTTTAAAAATATGTAACCTAGATCGTATTAAAAAGTTCCTATTGTTTAAAAAAAATACACAAATTGTGGTTAAAAATCAGGAATTTTTAAAAAACTTTTAAACCGCCTCAAAATTGTTACTCGGGGGTTTTTGAGGTCGCTGATTACGAATATGACATCAGTTTTCAAAAATTCAAAATGGCGGATCCAAGATATATTTGGATCATATTTGTATTCAGCGACCCCAAAACTCCCAAGTAACAAGTTCCATGCCAATCAAATGAATTTTTATATTTGTTGTCCGCCATATTGGATCCGCAATTTTGAACTTTGGAAATCTAACACCGGATTCGTAATCAGAGACCCCGAAAACTACGAGAACCGTTGTACATTAGTTCTTTTATGTAGCCAGTTTCACCTGGGTTGAAAGGGTTAAGTTAATTATTTTCATGTAACCAATTCATGAAATCTGTATATTTTAAATATTCATACTTATTGTATCATATTCCTGGGACTTCTCGAAAAACTAAATGGTCTTTTAAGAAGTTAAAAGACGTAATTTCAAAATAAAATGGAAAAAGGATTCCCAAATCAATGAGCACTCAACGCTTTTAATGATTTTAACGTAAAATTTATTAAAAATATTAAAAAGTAAAAATGTTATTAAATAAAATAATTGTTAGCGTAATTGATTAGGATTACTAGTTATTAATAGTAAATAAATAAATAAAGGGACTAGCACTGTAGACAATCAATATAATATATTTCATAAAGGAAAAAGGTAAGCGGTGAATTATTGATTCGGTTTGAACGAATTTATTCACTCAGCGGGTTTAATGGAATTAAAACTGCATTTTAAAGTGTAAGCACACCCACACGATTCAATGGTTATTTAGATAAATACCCGTTTTACTGAATACGTTTCGCTAATCACTGGTTTAAATAATTATTCAGTAATATATTTCCAAATTCGTTCACACGAAGAATTATATTACTTTTCAAAGCAAATGATTTCATATTATGTGCATAATCAAACAGTTCTCCTCATTCGGACTCGCCAAATATCGACAATAAATATTAAAAATACCCTGGTAGACATTTGGCTGGTTGAGCTAGCCATTATCCTAGCTGCTGGCTAGATCTGTTCGGTAAAATCTCGGTAGAAATATACACGAATTCTAGTTGAAAACCCGCTAGACCAGTAACATATATTTAATATCATATCAAGTTTGTATAATAGGTAAGAATCAATCGATTCGACAAAACGAGCAGATGTAAATGTAAACGATTTTTCTTTCCAAATGAAGATTTGATCTTTACGGCAACTTTGTAAACAATCTCAACGGCATGTGCGCGCGAATCAGCTGAGAGCCAGCTGCCATATTGGCAGTTCGATCGAGAGGTATTCGAGATTCTCGAATCGAGCCGAGGTCGATAAGTTGTAGGAGCTTGTCACACTCATGTTAAACGATATGTCTGTCTCAATGTCTCGCGTCTCGGAAGATTTCGACTAGAATTCATGTCTTTTTTCGTAGGATTTCTACCCATATTATAGACTAGTTTCTACCCAGATCATAAAAATCTAGGATAATTCTGGCTAGATTCTCGTGAACATCTCTACCAGGGTAAGACAAAGACTAAATTGATTTTATTATATTGAGCCTGGCGAATTATGACGTAAAATATCACATTCAAATTAATGAATTCGAATATTGCATATACGGAACATTAAACACCAATGACTAACTAAAATTAATCTACCCTGTATAATAAAATATTTTAAATTCTGTATTAATATTTAACATTAGATTTTTTTATTTGTTTTTGATTTGTGAAGTGGTGGAAAGTGTGTACAATTAAAAATGGTTAGTATATTGATACTTTGATTTATTTATTTCGTTTCGAACAAGCATCAAGTTACTAAATGGACCAAAAACATTTTTGTAAAGTTATTTGTTTTAATAAATGTAATATTATTCAGATTAATTTATCTCTTCAAATCTGATACACAAATATAACATTTATGGATGCATATTAAACTCTGAAGATCCCACCATCCAGATTTAAATGATATTTTCATGCATGATAAAATTACTGTCAATGGACCTTTAAGCAATAAAAATCACATGAATATTAAATTATTTGTTAAAACCACGTCATGGTATTTCGTTTTGAAATGCACAGAGTTTCCTCATTACTTGATATGGGTAAATTGACAAAATAACAATTATTATTTTCAGATGTTATTTTAAATCAAGGCAATTTTGTATTTGTCGGAGTATAATTCATTGACTCTGAATCGCTCGTGATTTAATAATGCACCTACGGGTTTCATATTCATTTTCAATATATTTTTAGAAGTCAGTATTGTATATTCTCCCAGTTAAAACACCGATTCAACATTCTCATAGTGGTTATTTATTTATTATAGCAGGTAGCGATTCACTTTTATAAGTAGAGCAGATACTTTCATTATTTATTTATTTCCTAGATTTGTTAACCACACGAGTAGTTATGAAGGGCCTAATCATATTATACCGGTGAGGATCAAACTCTAATACGGACTTGAATAAATTTTTGATATTTGAAATAAGTAGTCATAACAGCAATAAATTGAATACAAAAGAGTATATTAGCGTCGGGAAGTAGAACTAATTAGATCAGCTGAAACAACTACGGGCGTTGGTCTAGATTAACATATATTTTTACTGGCTTTGCTATTGGCACTTGAAGTATTTATAAACCTTGATAAGAAGATAATTACGATCCAAGAGGCGTGACTTAATCGACCAACTGTAAAATGAACGAGACAAGAACCATTTGCTTTTTCCGGATTAACGAGGATAAACTGACTCCGTTACTCTTTAAATAATTGAATAGCAATAAATAATCATACGATCAAATTCAGGATCAGCATCATTATTTTCAACGTGTACGGTTAGCATACAGTAGGCTGAAATTAATACAGAAACATGCTAAATTAATTGAAATTTTAAATGCGTTTCTGAAATAAATGTACAGAAATATTATATTCCGGTAAATTTAGGGCTTTGTGTGTTCTTAAATAAAAGTAATTAGACGTTGAAATGACTTTAAAGATGACAGTCAAGGTCAGATCTCTGGTTAAACTTGAAAAGCCAGGAAACCCCCAGCATTAATTTAAGAATGGTCATGGTTATACAAATATTGTTACCAACATTCTTTAAAGTAGTGAGTAATTTACGAACTTAAGAGTAACACAAAAGAAGACTATCAGGTGTGTAAAAATGAGGTGTTAGATTATCGGGAGTTTCTTATTAAAAATCAAAATAAAGCTTTTACTCTTTTCTTTGACAATTCTTACGCAAAGGTGTATTTGTAATATGGCAAATATTTTGATATTACAGTGACCAGAAATTTTCTTTTTGATACAGTGTTTGTAAAATGCGGCTTTTCTACATTTTTACGCATTTTTTACATTTTTAAAATGCACCTTTACTCACATTTGCTTAAACAAATTTGATTTATGTACCGGTGTAAATGAAAACCTCGATTTCTACTGGGTCGGGAACTCGGTCGGCAACCCTCACGTTCGTAGAAAAAATGTTTGCGTAATTTTATCGAAAACTATTAGTTCATTCATCATGCATTTTAAGTTAAAAAAAAAAGTGTGTCAAACCTAATTTTTTGAACATATTCTCAATACCACCCTATTTTCTCAAAAAACCTACCTCAAAACTAGTGGGAAACGGAGGTCTGCATTTTTAACAAATTTATTTACAGCATCATTAATTCTTTCTTTCTTTTCCGACTCTTTCTTATGAAATGTTCTTGAATTTTCTTGTATTTTATGTCAGATTTAATTGGTGTTGTTAATAAATTAGCCAATTAACGTTTCGGTCATTTATTGTGACCCTCTTCCTAGAAATTTATAAATTTCTATACAAAAAATATGAAATAATATAAATTAAATAAAAAAATTAATATTTCTGAAAAACTTTTCGTAATCTTTTATTTTTGGTTTTATTTGAATTTTGAAATTTGGGTTTTATGTAATTGATTTTGTGTCTGCTTACCTGTAGGATTTAATCTATTGTTTTTGTATGAGTCGGTTTTGAATAATGGAACTGTGACACTGTAAACAAAAAATTATTTTTTTCGAGTTTTCGCTCAGTAAGCAGAAAAAAAAAATTTGAAAGAGAAAAAACAAAAAATATCATTATAATTTTAAGAGGAAGAAAAAAAAACTTTTTTGTGAATATTCACGTACTGCTATTAGTATGTTGTGTAAAAGGAGACTGAAAAGTTTTTCAGATTACATAATATTGTGCGTACATTCAGTTGTCGTTCTATTTACATTTATTGTTTTGATTTTTGAACTTGAAGGAGAGGTATATACGTGTCTGGTAATTTTGATTTTTCAAAGCGGATGTTTACTGATTTGTTGTTATTTTTGATAAAAAAGATTTCCATGTGTTTTCTTTTGTGTTTATTTCTTTCTATTGCTAGGATTTTGATGTTAGAAAAATCAAAGTTATGTCCTGTATTAATTCTATGTGTTGTAAGTCCTGTGTATTTGTCTTCGTTTAAATAAATGTTATGTTTATGTTCGGATATTCTATTTTTTAAAAGTCTGCCCGTTTCACCTATATAGACTCCATCGCAATTGTTACATTTAATTTCGTATACTACGTCTTTTTGATGTAATTTATCTGTTTTGTCTTTGAACGGTTTAATACCACCAATATTTATGTTCGTTGGTTCGAATACTACTCTAATATCGTTATTTCTGAAATTACTTCTTATATTCTCTGAGATATTTTTGAAATATGGAATGCTAATGGTTTTGATGTATTTTTTGTCGTTTGCTTTTGTATCTAGGGTGTTATATATTTTATAGACTCTTTTCCTGAAACATTCATTAATTATGTATCCGTTTTCAGATAATATTTGTTTAACTAATTTTAGATTTTTTCTCTAATTTAATGTGTGCTAATCTTAATGCTCTATCGATTAATCCAAAAGCTACTCCTATTTTGTAATGTCACGGATGGTTGGAATGGAAATTTAAATATTTGCTAGAAAATGTATTTTTATGGTACCAATCTGTAATTAAAGTATTTCTATCATTTATGATGAGCAAATCTAAAAATCTAATTCTTTTGTTATTTTCTTTTTCTATGATAAAAGTGATTTTATTTTGAAAGCCTTTAATTTTATGTAAGCTATTGAAAATCGGTAAAAATATCATCTAAAAATTCGTTTGGTCCAAAAAAATAAAAGATTACGAAAAGTTTTTCAGAAATATTTATTTTTTTATTGTAATTTATATTGTTTCGTATTTTTTGTACAGAAATTTATACTACTCTGAAGAGGGTCAAAATAATTTACCGAAACGTTAATTGTCTAATTTATTAACAACACCAATTATTTACAGCATATAAAAAACGATCATGAAACCCGTTTGCAAATTGAGCATATTTGGACGTTAAAGATTTGAGTGATTCGAGAGTAAGGTGTTCACTCGTTAAAAACACGGGTTCATATTTCACCCCAGAAGATTTAAAGAATATCATCTAAAATTATCAAGTGGTTAAAAAGTTATATGACACTTATATCGAATAAAAATGATATTCTTGTAGAATAGAGAGTTCAGATTTGAAAGGCGACGGATTTCAATGTAATGTTTTTCCGTTTTCATCCATTACTTGCATACTGCATTTCGATGTACCGAGAAATGCTTTATTACCCCATTAATACTTTTTGTTGTCAGTTGCAAAATTGTTCAACAAATATTCAATTGCGCACATTGAAACACCTGAGTTAACGGTTACCGGTTAGATTGCGCCTATAAATAACATTTGTTATGGTGGCACAGTAATGGTCGTTGTTAGCGTCGCTTTATAAATTGTATACCTATATCGAGGCCGTCAATGGACACTTTTATACATTAAAGTAGTACAACTGACCAACAGTGATACATTCGGTAAATGCTACGCGAACGGCGTTTTGTAGAAAAGTAGACGCCGTCCGCGACTCGGCGGTCAAAGAAAATGGTATAGTACATGCGGTATTATGCGAACCCAGGTTAAACGGATAATAAATTACGTAATTATATCTTTGGTAATGCTATGAAACCCCTACACTGCAACGCTGGTGCATACGGACATTTCTTATTGTGCAACATTCGTTGCTTAAGCTTCAAGAAATTCTCCTGAATTTTTTGCAGCTTTTTGTAATACTTTTGGAATGAGAAATTCTGAAAAGTCTTTATTATTTTATTTCTGCAGATTTCCACTGCATGTTTCGCAGTAAAATTTAATTTCATCAACAGGTGTATTTAATGTAGAAGAAATACTAAACAAATTATATATACGTTCATTATATTGTATAAGTATCATTATCCGACATCAAATTGTTTATGACTTATATTGAATTGCAACTGAAACTTTCCTATTGTGACAATCATAAATGATTTATGAATTTTTATGGATTTTGTAATTAATTTTTTATTTTTGAAAAAAAATAGTACCGAACTTGAGAGAATCGCTGGTCAGGGCTCGAACTGGAGACCTTTGATTGCCGATCTATGTTCTACCAACCCAAGTCAATCCGCATCATAATTCTAATTATTTCCATATGATTCAAACTTAATCGTAATACAAGATGATATGATATAAAATTTGCGATAAAAGGATATTTTTTTCGAACAAATTTGCATTTTCTGATTTCAAAGCAAACGTTGTGAAACATTCAAATATTAGTGATAAATCAACCATGGTTCATTATACGTCAATTTATTTTGATTATTGTTACGTATTATGCAGAATGAATTCTTCTCGAGCGGTTACTAAAAGACAAAAATAAATCATTTAATTTGGCATTTCGGACATGATATCATATCTTCAAAAATTGATTACGTTACCTAGATTATTGTCTATTACTTGGTCCTACCAAACTTGTTATTTCTAAATAAATTATCGGGATTATTAAACATCAAATGAAAATCGTCGCAGAAACGTTATGACCGAATTTGCATGCTACGAATAAAAAGTTATGGCTTAAAATTGCCATGAAGAATTCGTTCAAAACCGATAAAGAATGTTCGAAACTTTTTTTTAAAGGGGTGTACATTTTTACAGGAATATATTTTTTTATTACACCCGATATCGTCTATTGGCATTTTCGAAATATTTTACAACGACCAACGCAACAATTAGGCGTGTGCGTTGAAAAAGAGCGCGAGAGGCTTTGAATCCGACTCGGATTGAAACACTTTGAAATTTATTCCCTTGCGTAGTGTAAAAAAATACATAAAAATGCATAAAAAAATATATAGGTATACACAGAGAGAAAAATATAGTTAATCGAATAATTTCATAAAGGTAAAACGGGATGCCGCAGAAAGTAGCCAATTTAAATATTTTGTATAATAAATCTGACAATAATATTGTTCTATTTACTTTTTCCTGATATTTGAACATGTAATTTTAGATTACAATGTTTAAAACAATTTTAAGCAGTAAAATATTATTTTCCTCGGATGATTGTAGTGAAATGTAATGTAATTTAATCAAACCTAAGTTTACCTAAGATATGCGTTTGGAATAAATGAGTACAAAAAATATCCCGCGAAATGCCAACATTCCTGCCTACCCAACCGAAAATTTGAAAATCACAATTACCACTGCAACCGAACTTTTGGTACATATTTTTAAAAGTTTTAATTTATTGAAAATCTACTCGCTAAATTTCAAAGAGTAAAAGTTCACTGTTTATGCAGTGAACATTGAGCTACTCCAGAGAGGGAGTGAATCTTACGCTTTAAGAATGAATGTTCACTCATTAAAGAGTGGAGAATTCACTCTTTCAATAGAGTTGCTCAATTTTCACTCCATAAAGAGTGAATATTTCCTGTAAGAAATTTAGACTGTACCTATTTTTGTATTCATCACAATATTTTTCATCGATGCTTTGAAATATTTTTGAAATTATGAGACGAAATTCATCGTAACATAACCTCAAATTTCAAGTTCTGTCATTTTACAATTGAACAACAATTTTAAATGTCTGTGAACTGTAAAATAAATCCAATGCATTTGATAACCTCTTGCAGTTGAAAGAATACTTACTCTATGATACGGTTTACATTTTTATCGCTAATTAATTCATATTGATCAATCGTTTATGTTTGTGAGTACCGTCAATTTTGGCCTTAAATGTCCTAAAACTATAAAATCTAAGGAGGAGGGTCGATAAGGTCTGTTTTGGGCTATCTCAAAATTTTGGTCAAAAATTTAGTTTTAAAGAAATATGATATTTTTGACGACTAAAGATAAGACAAGGTTTTTTTTTGTAATAAAAAAAATTCAAAATAAGGAACAAAAAACTTTTAAACTGTAAAGCAATTAGGTCGTTACTCCAGGGTTTTTGCATTGTTAATGACGAATATTCTGTCAAAAAAAAATTCAAAATAATGGATATATTTAAAAAGTCAATAAATGTATTGGCTTGAAATGGAGGATTTTGAGGGACACTAATTACAAATTTGATATTAGTTTTCCGAAATTCAAAAACGCGCAATGAAAATTAAAAAGAAACAATTTTCAAGGCAATTCACCTGTTTGGTTTTTAAAGTAATCCGCTGTATTGGATCCACCATTTTAAATTTTAGAGAACCCCCGAGTTACGATTTTCAAGAAAATTATTTTAGAATTCGATGCCCAAATAACACTCATTTTATTTTTAATCACCGAAAATATCATTTTTCGTCCACGGAAAATAAATTTTAATCAATTGCACATTAAATTTAAGGGGCGGAAAACAGAATATCGACCCTTCTTCTTTGTAGTCCTAAATTGTATATAATAGCCTATAAAAATTATTTGTTCCAACTTTCTAAAAAATAATATAAAATTACAGAAGTATTATAAAGTTACAACACTTGCAATTAGTAATTTTTTCCCCTGAAGGGCGGAAAGGGTAGTATTTGACGCCGAGCAAATGTAAAATTAAACAAAAATATGCCAAAGCGATATAAAGACTATGTAAGTAGTACCACAGGTGACTACGAGATTAATATTTAGAATATTTTCAATTATGCTTTTTCCCCAATACTCATACGCTCGAAAAATATTTAGTAAATTTAACTAAATGTTGAGTTTCCTATTGGGGACTAATTATTTTGTTATTTTTGTAGCTGTTCATAGTTTAAATAATTAAGTGAAAGCTGATGGTTTAGGTAAATTTTACTAAAATGTAGGTTAAAAACTATTTAGTTCCAAATAGGTAACTTACAATTTAGTTAAAGTCAGTAAATATTTTTCTCCGTGTAGTATTGGGAAAAGGTAGTTGTGGAGATTGCGTAGGACGAAGAGGATCTTGGGTACGTAAGTACGCCATAAAAGTCACATCTCGACAGCAGTAAAAAAGACGCTGGAAGTGCAATTTGCATATGTACAGAACACACGTGGCGTTGGTTGGAGCTAATGATGACTTTCTGATTGCTTAATCGAAAGTAAAAACTGGACATTTACAGAGCAGGTGCGTCTCATATAACCGAATGTTTTTATGAAAGAAAGATCTTTATCATTATAGAAAATATGATCCTTATACTGAATAATTTTTTTATTGGAAAAATATCAGAATATCTTGCATGAGCCGGATATATTGCTAAAATGAACATTATTAGTAAATTTTACGAAATAATTCCAATATACTTATAATTACAAACTGTGGTATGCCATTTTGAATTCTTCAAAAATAAATTCAGATTCATACTTAGGAACCAGAAAACCAAATTTTATATCAACATTTATTTTCGTCGCCCTTTTGGAGCAGCTATAAGGAATTTTCAATACTATAATAAGACGTTCAAGTGTCAAAGAATTGGCTATTCAGCACCTTTTAGTATAAAACTGAAATCGACAGGATACAAAAATTCTAATTATAGGATTGAAATGAAAGCTTAGAACTTGAACTTTTCGAGTCATAAGAGTGAGGAACCTTAAGTTACCAATTACAGTAGCCCTTCTCTTATTCTAATTTGTCCAGACAGGCAAGATGGCGTCTCCTTCTCGTATTCTAATTTGTCGCCAAAAACGTTTGCACTTTTCTAGGATTTTGTGAGAGGTTTTTACATCAATGTAAATTTACACAATATTATTTATTAGACAGATAACCGAACTGACTTATTGTTAAATTTTTGTTGTTTTTAAAAAGAGTTTTTTTAGGTTATGTTGTATGCATGAAATTAGATTAGAAGAAGTGAAAAAATAAGAATAAGAGAAGAAGTTAGAATAAGTGGAATTAGAATAAGAGAAGGACTACTGTACCTTTCTATCGTAGGAAAAATATCTGATGTTGCGAAAACAAACGGGAAATGATTCCGGCGTTGAGATTTTTTGTTTAAAGTAGCCACTCGAATGTTTATTGCTTCCTGCGCAAAATTCAATATCATATCTAAGTTAAAATTTCTAATCAGCGACTCCGAAATCCTTGTAGTAACAAATCTCGAATGCAGTAACTATGGCCAAACGTCGCCAAATTGGATCCTCCATTTTTAATGTACAAAATTGTCTAAATGACTCCAAATTCGGAAACTGAAAAAACCTGCAAGTAAAAAGTTTCAATCGTAACTGCTTAATATTTACAATTTATTGCGTCCGCCATATGTTGAATTATTTAAATTTTACTTTCAATTAATCCTCAGCAATCATAAAAACATTGGATTGACTAGTTTAAAAAGAAACGAAGAACCGTTTTGCATCAGTTATCGCAGCCACAGCTATTTTTACAACGATAAAAAGTACATTCAGTTTTCCTACTATACCGGTATAGTGACCGTTCACTTTTGGGTCGTAAATTTCTATGCTTCATATTTCTACGATTCTAGTTTTATTGGACCTCAAAAAGTGCTAAAAATAATAGTATATTAGACACTAGTGTGTTAAAATTGTGGCATTCAGAAAAAAACATTTACGCACATGTACCGTAAGATATTTTATGTTGTTTATAAAATGCGTCTGAAAAAAGTAAAAAATGTGTAAAATAGCATTTTACGTACTGCATGACATAATACTAGATTGTGCAACTAGGGAGCAAAATAGGTGTTTGCCGATGAGTGCGAGCTTGACGCCCGAGCGAAGCGAGTCTACACATGAGTCTACAAATACCTATTCTCCCTTGTTGCACATAATATTTTCTCATAAGAGGGCGATATTGGGAGCAAAATAGTATTTTGCGCTCAGAATGCGAGAAACTTATTTTGCTCCCTAAGGAGAGAATGTTCTATTGTGCTCCCGCAATATAGGAAGCAAAATAGCATTTTGCGCACAGAGTGTGACGAAGAACTTTTGTTAACTCCGTGCGCGAAATAGAATTTCGCGCACTATTTTTAGTGCGCGAAGTAACCCATTTGCGCACTGCAATTCGCGCCCTCAAATCAGTGCGCGAAAAATTTCTCTCACGGAGGCAAAAAAAATAGTATACGATACTCGTGCACCGTTACACTCGTGCGCAAATCACCTATTTCGCGCACTTGTATCGTAATATACTATTTTAACACAGTAACCTCGATTATTATGGAGCTGACCACATGGAAAATATTTTTTGATAACAAAATCTGAACTTTTAGTCTTCTAGGGATTTAACCTTAACTTTGTATAAAATTAGATTGGAAAAATGACGTAACGTCGGTAAATTTGGCAAATAATTTTTATCGGTGACTGGAATTCCAAATGACTATAGAATATTGAACCTAGTTCGATTCTTGAGTATATTCTAAATTACGTGTCGCAGGCTCCACCAAACTGTTAATTTGAATTAGTAATTAACGAGACCTGCCGCGGTGCGGCGCGACGCCTTACTTTCTCGTTCGCCACGATAAACCCGACCGCAGATGATTATGGCCCAGTTACGAACTATTCGCGTTCGCTACCTCGTGCATGCCCGAGAGGTTTCGGCAAGAGGAATCGAAAATTTCACAGCACGTAGCCAATGACCGTAGGAGGGCGCGCGCGCGCATACGGCCTGCCCGAACATCCGGTATTTAACCTTCCGGCGCGAGTGACGCCCTTCCGGGTATTGTCGCGGTCTAATTCTGGATTGGCCGTAGGCAATAAGCGGCGGCGGCGGCGGTCGGCGACCACTCGCGCAAGGAGCGAATGCTTAACGACGCATTGTTGCGCGCAGCGCATTTACGTGGAAGCGATATATCGGCGGACTCGGCGATAAATACTGTTACGCTGCCATTAACGGCGTACTATCCATCGGGACCGGACGAATGGGATGAGTCGGCGGCGCGATGCGACAGCGCGAACGCTTGTTAAAGTCACCGACGAAGAGAACAAAAAAAAAAAACAGAAACAAAGATCACCAGGAGGCATGCCAGCGAACAATCGAACCGCATAGAGGCAATAACCGATATGAAAACTATCGGCTTTTTTTAAGATTCGAATACCTGGATCGATAAGAAGTATTTTCAAGGCGTTACACGACGGCAGTTCCCCAAGTCAAAATTTCCCCACACTCCAGTCAACAAATTGGAAAATTTTTATTCAGCAAAAATTTCAAAAAATTTATTTTAATGGCATCAAGGAAACATTTTTTAAGGTATCATATACGAAAGAAAGAAAGCAGTAAAATGATTTGTTACACCGAGAGAAAAGAAATAGTTAACGGAACCTTTTTGTAATAGTAAAACGCGTAAATAAGAAAAGTTGTTGCATTAACTATTTCCATGGTAAACGGTACAATAAAATTGTTCCATTTACTATTTTCCGATGGTTAAATGGTTCGTACATAACCTCAAATATCGACTCTAACCTTACATATAGTTAATTCTACTACTTAAGAGGTTAAAATCGATTTTACTATTTTTTCGTGGTTCCATTAACAATTTTTTTCTCTCTGTGTACACTCTGAATTTCTGAAAGTGAAAGTTGAGCCACTTTCTGATAAAAGTGACTTTATCACTATTTTTAAAGTGGAAATTTCACTTTACTAATAGTGGATGGAAATATGCAACACTAATAAAGTGAAATGTCCACTTTAGTGAAAAAGTCACCTTTAGCAGAGAGTGGCTCAATTCTTACTTTAAGAAATTTAGAGTGTATATTTATTATAAAAAATGTTCCTACATAAACCTAACCTAATTTCGTATATCATTTGTATGAAATTTAAAATTTGGTCAAATAGTGGTAAAATACATGTTGTAATACTCACTGAAATGTTGGCACGTAAATAACTTTCTAACCTAACCTGACCTACGTTAACCTGATCGGACTTTAAAAACTAACATAACCTGATCTAACCTACCTTTTATATAACATTTTTATTAACCCGTTTCGACCCAAAACGACCAATTTTGTCGTCGGTTTTCATCCTCTGTAAGTTTATGGATATCTTTGAGATATTGTTATAAAATTAAGGGTTCGTATAATTTTTGGGTATGCCCTTTTCGAATCTGAAGTTCGTTTTTCGATATCATTTTCCATTTTTCAAATATGGCTACTTAAACGAAAAAAAGCGAAAACATTTTCAGTAAACTGCAATTTTTATTGCGACGGAGTTCCGAGATAGTGTCAGACCTCAGAATCCTGTGGCATAATGAGTTTTACTAAAAGTTGGTCAATATTAAGATATAAATTATAAAATGGCGTTGTCAAAATGATGCTATTTATACGAAATCCTTTGGTTATTTGCGTTTTATTAAAATATTTTGGTATCTTGACATGTATTTTGAGGAATATGTAGATTGTTTTTGAGGTGGATCAATGTAAAGCCGTTATTAAATTTTACAAATTCAAGATGGCCGATTAAATATGACTTCGAAAACATCTATATACTAAATACCAAACACTTTTTTTTTTATATTCGGTCAGCCATATTGGATTTACCAATTTCAATTTCCAAACTTTAATAACGGATTTGTATTCAGCTACTTCAAGAATAATTTAGAAACATATTCATCAAAATACACGACAAAAGATACCAAAAATATTTTGATAAAACTCAAATAACAAAAAAATAAATCCAAATCAATAGCAACGTTGTGAGGACGCCATTTTGTAATTTAAATTTTAATATTGACCAACGTTTAGTAGAACTCATTATGCCACAGGATTCTGAGGCCTGACATGATCCTGGAACTCCTTCGGAATAGAAATTGTAGTTTACTGAAAATTTTTTCGCTCTTTTAAACATTTTCTTTTGTTTAAGTGGCCATATTAAAAAAAAGGAGAGTGATATTGAAAAACGGACTTCAGATTCAAAAAGAGCATACACAAAAACTATAGGAAACCCACATTTCATAACAATATCTCAAACATATCCATAAACTTACGGAGGATGAAAACCAAGGACAAATTTTGTCATTTGGGACGAAACGGGTTAAATACAAAATTTTGACAAATCGTGATAAAGTAAATTTTTTAATGGGACGTTGAGGCATAAAATATGCAATAATTCGTTCAAAATGTATCACATATTATCTTTTCTAATTTCTAACCCTTTCAGTCACATCGGGACACCAGTGTCCCACCAAGATGGTATCCACTTCTTATGGTTTATGAGTGGTTCGTCAACGATTTTGTTACGGTTTCTTGTCCCTGCCCTTCCTAAGACTCCAGTAAATGTTATTAAACAATAATAATATTGCATAACTATGGAAAATAATTATTGATAATATGAAATTATTTTCAATAGAAATGTCTGCCAGGAACTAATAGCTATTATTAATTGACGATTAATATACGGGGGTTTTTGGGGGCCCTGAGTAAGAATCCAATATCAGATTTACAAAATGGGGGATCCAATATGGCCGACTAAAATTCTAAGAAACGATAGTTTGGTGAGATATTGGATCCGCCATTTTTAATTTCGTAAATCTGACACCTTCGCAATCAGCGGCTCCAATCACCCCTGTATACCAAATGTAAGAAAAAACCTATCACTGAAAATTCGTGACTGGAAGGGTTAACGAGCTATTCAATGCAAATATAATGAAAATTGTAAACAATTTTTCGAAAATAAATTTTTCTAAATCCATCAGTAATTATGCAGACAATGTTTTTCTGCGTTCATTAATATATCATAATAAATGCGTTAAATTACAGTATTGTCGAAAAGTGCGTTTAGTAGAAAAGGAGTTTTGAATGTAGACGTTTTAGGGCAAAGAGATTTAAATTTGAGGGTTACTGATGCGGACGGTGGGTTTTGTCATGTGTCTGTGTGTTTTGTTGGGATTTCAAGCGGTCAACACCGTACAAAGTTGCGTAGTAAGCGACGCTATTCACGTACCAACCGTGAAATTTAAGCGATCGTGAAAGTGAAAGTGCAGGGTTCAGAAGAAAGGGTTTAGAGAGCAGATAGCGGGATCGCCTTCTATGGTAGCCTCGTAAATACGTAGTGCGAGGCTAAGTTGCAAGGTCGATTCAATATCGAAAAGGGCTTCTATTGACCCCAGTAGTTAAAAAAAAGCCTCCGAATCGAGTCTGTACATTTTCTTCGAGAACCCAGTAACTTTTTTATTAAGAGTGACAATTTCACTCCTAGTGCGGATTTCCAAACTTACGTGAGTGAAAGTTATTCACTCTTAATAAAAGAGTCGCTGATTTATGAGACATATAACCTCACTTTTCTGAAAAATGCGAGGTGATAAGAAAATGCTACTAGCGCCATCATTTTCAGCACTAACAAATATTTCGGAAATAATATTTCGCTTTTCCACGGCAAACAAAACATAAAATTTGTTCCATCGGTGTTAGTTGAAAAATCTTTATTTTTGGTCATTATGGGCGTTGTAAAATGCTTTTGATTAAGTCTGAATTAACCAATGTATAGTAAACAGAATTACCTTTACAGAGCCTGAATTTAAACAAAAAATTGCTTTAGTAATGTTTCATTTATGATTTTTAACATAAATTCCTATTATATCGGTGAACTTTTGTATACTTTTTAACCTACGCAAATAATATCTTCGTTTCAGGAAATGGTCACAAATGAAATGTCAAAGATGATACAACAAATTCAGATTAAGCAAACTTGTTCAAATAGTCAATTTTTCTACTAATTTATAAATAAAAAAGTTAAACTATTAATAAAATAATGAATTCAATCTATTACTTGCAACTAAATACAATCAACGCGTATGACATAAATCATTCTTAGTGATGTTATCGCATTTAACTAAATTTGATTCAATTTAATTCGCAAAAAATTGTGACATTTCTTGGAATACTAATTCATCTTCTAATTCAGATTTAAAAAAAAAAAGGTAAAAAACTACGTTCACCAGTACATAACAGCAAGATAAGTCGACGAAAAATGATCGAAGATGGGAGGAGATCCTGAAGGGTTAAAAACACGAAAGAGGTGTTGCCAAGGGAAAGACTGGAGTACCGAGACGGGAGCAAAAGGGGAAAAAAAAGGAACGCAGCAGACGCGTTCTCGTCTGGCGCGTAGCTACGTTTGTGGGACACGAGATCAGATTCCCGCTACGTCAAACGTTCTCTTAGCAATTAGCGGTGAAACAAACGCTGACCTGTTATTCGCTAAATGCGTGGCGAACTGGTAATAAAGCCACCGTCAGCAGATTCTACTTAGACACTCGAGCGTATTCCTAGTTCTTATTAGTGCGCTTCTACGTCGCACCTGGCGTATTTACGAGCAATTGTACTCGGATATGAATGCGCGTTGAGAAAACCTAGCGGACAATCGAAGAGTCGGCCAATTTTTCTAAGTTCTTTCGAAGCTGTTTTTTATTCGATTCGGACAACTTTCAGCTAGACGTAAAAATCTCTTGACAAAAGGTACAAAAAGCGCGAGCTACGTTACTCTGCATGACGTCATGGAAAGACATGGAAAATTGAATGCCCTGCTGCAATAATGACGTAGGCTGCGAAATAGTATGGGGCAGTAGTAGTAGAAAACACAAAAAATCGAATTAACCCGTTTCGTCCTGAAATGCCCTAAATTTTGACTTTTTTTCATCAGGTGCTTTCTCGTGGATAAAGTCACTCAATCGTTTTGATATAACCACACCTATTATATCTTTTGTCGAATTTTCTAAATCCGGTTTCAGATTGGCCATATCTGCCGCCATTTTTTTACTATGGCGGTTTAAACATAACAGAATTGTGAATTTTGAAAAAATTTGTTCAAATAATCGTATTTTTGAACATGAAACCGTGTTCGAATCAAGCTAAATCTCTGTATCTGGTGGAGTAATTAGTTATACTAAAAGATAGGATGGTTATTAATTCACCGTTCAAAATGACGGCTGCAAAATGACGGACCTCAGTGAACATTTTGTTGAAAAATTTCTGGACGCTCCAACTGAACAATTATGAGCTTGTTTTAAAAAATACTAAGAATAAAAAATTCTTAAAATTCGCCGAGAAATATAGTGGATTTTTTCAGATTTTTTAAATGAATTTTTGAAAATTTTTTTCAAAATTGTTTTCAAAATTGTAATTTTTTTTCCGAAAAATTCTGAAAAAAATTTAGTGCATTCCCTGATGAATTCTAAGAGTTTTTTATTCCATGCATTTTTTCCCAAAAGTTGATAGTTTTCGAGAAAGAAAAATCTTAAACTACAATATTTGAAATTCATTTCCTCGAAAACTATCAACTTTTGGGAAGAAATGCAAAGAACAAAAAACTCTTAGAATTTATCAGAGAATGCACTAAATTTTGTTCAGAATTTTTCGTAAATAAATTACAATTTTGAAAAAAATGTTGAAAAAGAATTTCTCAAAACCTCATTTAAAAAATCTGAAAAAACTCCACTGTATTTCTCAATGAATTCTAAGAACTTTTCATTCTTAACATTTTTTTTAAAAAGATCGTAGCTTTTGAGTTAGAGCGTCCAGAAATTTTTCAACAAAATTTTGACTTAGAACCGTCATTTTGAAGCCGCCATTTTGAATGGAGAATTAATAACCATCCTATCTTTTAGTATAACTAATTATTCCACCACATACAGAGATTTAGCTTGATCTGAACACGGTTTCCTGTTAAAAAATTCGATTATTTGAACAAATTTTTTCAAAATTCAGAATTTTTTTATGTTTAAACCGCCATATTAAAAAAATGGCAGCAGATATGGCCAATCTGAAACCGGATTTAGAAAGTTCGAGAAAAATAGAATAGCTATGGTTATATCAAAACGATTGAGTGATTTTTTCCCTAAGAAAGCACCTGATGAAAAGAAGTCAAAATTTACGGCCTTTCAGGACGAAACGGGTTAAGAAGATACTTTGACGTAGAAAATGTAATAATACATATTTTGTAGATTTACAATTTTTAAATCGGGCTTGTAATTTTCGAGGGACAAAACAAAAATTGTTAAATTATCGGGCGCGTGAAACACAACATTTTTAAACATAAAACTCGATTACTCATAACCCAATGATCGCAACTCATTCAAATTTTTACAGAAGATGCAATATAGTTATTCGAAGACAACCAGTTATCTAAAATATCTTAATGTATTTTTTGTAAACCTCACAGATTCTGAAGTCTCGAGCAATCGTATTTGTGAATTTTTCTCTTTAATCGCTTTGGAACTTCAGAGAAAGGAACCAAAACTAAAATCTACCAATTCCATACTGAAGAGATAGACTTAAAGAAGTTTTTGGTGAACAAAAAATATGAGTAACATTCAAGACATAAATTTTATAAATGTTTTTGTTCACCATAAATGATGCGCGGTCTCGTCATTGTCACGTTTTTCAGCGTGACACCGTGTATATCGCGTGATGGTCACTGTTACTTTATCAAACACATTCATAACAATGCTTACTTTCAAATGTTACTGATATTTTGTTTTCATCAGAAACTTCTATCATCCTACCTCTTCAATATGGAATTGTTTGATTTTAAATTTGGTTACTTTCGCTCGACTCCCAAAACGACACTACAAGCGATTAACCCGAAAAATTCATAAATATAAACGCACCAATGACGGGACACGTACCCATCGCTGGACAGACTAAGCGATATTCGTTTGTTCTCTAGTCAAGCATTAGGTTGTCCAGCTATTGGTACGTTTTCCTTAATTGCGCGTGATTGAAAATGTGTACAGATATGGGTTTGGATCATTCGTTTCTGGATTAATCGATTTTTGCGTTTAAAAATCTATTGTTTGAATTTGGTTTTCTTATTGGAGGTAACAATTCAGAGAACCAAGAACAAGAAGTTATGTTTTTTTATTTAAATTCATAAAGTACAGAGTATCCTGTTGATTTAATAGCCCTGTCCATATGTAACCATCCGCATGGGCTGGGATTTTCTCTCAAACACGTGATAATAAAATCGCTAGGATATATCGATGTCCAGTGCGAGAGGGAGTAAGTATCAGTATCAGTCAACTCGAGGGGTTGTACTCTACTTTGTCGGATATTACGTCTACGTGAATGAAGAATAGTTTTACCTTTTTCAATTCAGAATATATCATAATGGAGTCCCCAACATGTATTAACGTAAAATAAAATAACAAATGCCATGAAATTATTTGTAATGAAAAAAAACTCGTCAACCCAATCCTAAATTGATTTTCTTTCTTTTTTGGTTTTAAAACCACAGCGCCATTTCGAAATATGTTTATAGACAAAATTCAAAATTATTTCTTATATCAATAAAAAGCAGAATGTATTTCGTATTTTGCTCTGATCTTACTGATAAGGACAATTATCAAGGAACGAGGCGAAATTCAGTGGTATTTCGTGCAGACTTTCGATCGAGGTTAATGCGTCTGTGGTTAATCGTTTTACGGAACGTCCTCCGATTATGAATTCAGGGGCATACGTTGAGTAATAGGTCGCCCATTATCGAATACCGAATGCGAGCAGCGTTTTATGTACCATTGCACGCGTGTTTACTCTGTTTCTGCATTTTTGGCGGTTGTAATTGGCGTTTCATGGGACGCAAAAAATCGTGCAATTTTCAAGTACTTTCAATAATACGGAGAAGCGCGCGGATTTCATGGAAACGATTACCAAAATTGACCGCTTTCGGCGGCAAGTGCCGGGACCGCAAAAACTTTGCTGCTCTTTGCGCTTGATTAATGACGATCGACATTTTAAATAGGTGAGTAATGTTTATTGTCGCCTCGTTTTTCAATTCTACTTAATTAAAATATTCCGATTATCGGTCATAGAGTTATTTTTAGTCTAGTAACTTACTCTTTTACTAAGTAAAAATAGTACATTTTTCACGAAGGGCACAAAATAAAGAATTTCCAACGCCCATGATGCAAACAATATTTTGCTACATTTATGATTGTATATATGAGGTAAAATGGGCACTGTACGTCAGTTAAATCGTAAAATTATTGGGAGCTTCCTGCATCTAAATTTAATCGTTGAAATTAGTATGAAAATTAAAAAACAATGGTATTCTCTTAATTTGTATATATAAACATGATAAGTAAAAGGGCGTGTAAGAGATGCCTAAGAGATATAACGTTACGGCCATCTAGATAAACTACCGTTTCCAAATTTTATTTACGCTCAATTAACGTTATCCTAGTTGTAGAGAAACTCTTGTTATCCGAAAGTCGCAACAAACTAGTACGCCTGTCTTTTCGAAGTTGGTTGGTTTTGTTTTCATTTAACGCCCAAGCTATCCGCATAAAACTTCGGAACGTGACTGTGCTTCTCGAATGACTTCCTGGGCTTTCTTCACTCGAGCGAATCACCGATCTTTCTTTCTATTTCTCTTTTCCAATGTTGCTTACTTTTATTTCACTATTGTGACAATTTTCTTGAATAAATCGTCGGATAACAGATAAAATACCTTAAGATTTGTCAGGAATTAGCAGCTTTTTTAATATTTAAATCTGCACCTCTAGGTTGAAAGTAAGGTGTCAAATGGTGCACTTAAAAAAAGGGTTTGGTTGGTATAGTCAGAATTTTGAATACCAGAATTGAGTAGTTTGGATATTATTGACTTAACCAAAGTGACTAAATAAGGTTAATAAACTACTTTGGTTTAAAAATTGAGTTTCCTGGAATTGAACTGAGTAGTTAAAAGGTGAATAACCGAGTTTGGTTTCAAATTAGTTTCATGCAACTGAACTGATCAGTTGAGACGTTAATAACCGAATTTGGTTACAAAAATTATCTTCCTGCAACCGAACTAGTTTGGTTTTTACATCTTGAGTATCAACTCGCGACAGTGTTCGTTTATTGCAAAAGTTCTGTTTGGTTCTCATAACCAATTGTTGAACCGCACTAACCAAACATCTAACCAAAAGGATCAGTACAAAACTGGAATGTATTTATTTTCGTGCATTTATGAATACAAATTATTATGTGATGATGTTAATGACATAAATGAAGTCGGATGATCTGGATGAATTTTGACTAGTTAAATGTACAGCAAACGTGTTCATACGAAATTAGTTTAGAGAACTCATTAAATAATAAATAATACTTATTGTTCACGCTGAACTTATGTAAACATCAGTAAAATTAAGTGAACGGATTCAATGGTTCTAGTAAAAATATCTTTGGCTCTCATAACCATTTTTCGAAAGAAATATCCTATGGTGTCTGAGGAAATCAGTTCGGTTGTATGTATCAAATAAGTTTGGTTGTCAGGGCTGTGCTGTTTGTTTGCGATAACCAACTATTTTATAGTATTTTGAGTGTCCGCTTGTTTTTGGAGTGAACGAGAACCAATATACATGATCAGGCATGCCACTTTTCTTAATCGTGTATAAGGTTAAATAAAGGTGCATTATTAAAAACGAAATTGTTCTGTTGCAACAAACCAACTTTTCCAATGAAAACGGTTGGAGTTCCTGGAAATAGAATAGACGTAGTAGCAACCGAATGTAATTTAAGCGTTATTAGCTGCAACAACTAATTCGTCGACTGGGGTTCAGAACACGAAGCAAATGTTTGGTACAAACGAATTATTAATTGCCCAACCAAGCCGTTTTTATCATACAAATTTTGTATTTTAACTTGAAAAATGCTGGTATGTTTATTTATGCGATAAAAGAGAAGATGGTTTTAGCTTTATATAAAATTAAAGCAACCCGACGAAATGGCGTACGATCACTAATGGCGGCGAAATCTTCGAAATACTTCCTTTTTTCTGAATTTTTTATCATCTCTGCGAATTGTCGCGAGATAATTGTCACGAGAAAGGACACTGATTACCGGGCGAAGTGATTTTCCGTTGCTCCGTCTGTTTTGCCAGGCGAAACGAAACGATACCTAACGTAACGGCGCGACCGTAATTCGTGGCTGCCAAGCCAGACAGAATTAATCGAGTGATCTATGTAGCGCGTTTCATTTTAAATCAAGCGCATATTTCACGTGATAAATGGCGGCCACTTAAGGTATACCCGGGCTCGGGGCGCCACCCGTTCTCCATTTTACGAGTTGACACTGGCAAAATATTGCAGCAATCGCGGTATTGTTCGATGACCATGAGACTGCAGCGATCGCAATATCCTCTCTGCCGAGTGCTATGGATTCAATTCAATTCCAGGTTGACCTTGAAATTTAAACGCATTCGCGATACGGCGACGGGTCGTTGATATGCAGATTCCGTCTCGATTCCCGTATACAGTCACTGGATACGATTAATTCGTTCGTCGTTTATTCAAAATTGATTGTTGAGGAATTTTGTTGAAAATTTAACCATTCTGCATGGTCATTTGTTCTACACCTGGAGGGAAAGAATATAACGCTGTAAAATTGGAAATAGTAAACGAGGACAAACCCGAAAGAAATTGACAAAGCGTGCATGTCATGTAGTTATTCTTAGCGCCGCTAGACACAGACGCGACTATCGCAGTGGCGCATCAGCTATTTTCCGCGCCCGTTATAGAAATTTTCATCATGTTTTAAATTGTCGGTTTATCTTTTTTACCTTTTAATAATGAGTATTTATACTAAAATTCCTAAAGAACGGAAGTCAATTCTTGAAAATCTATTGATCACGTGATCACCTTGTGTTTTAGAATAGTACAAGCGGCGGTAACTCGTAAAAGTAAGTCAATATGGTCAAATCGTGTAAAAGTTGTTACTTATATGGTCAATGTCGATTTTTTTGAAATTGCTCTCGGGACTCTTGCATCCCGAGTCGAATTGAGCGTCCTCACCATGCATTAATTTAAATATTAAAGCCGCACACACAGGACCGATGTTAATAACGGTATAAAGTAGGAAGAATACATTTACATAAACGCTTATTATCCAACAGCTTGGAGCGGCGTGAAAATGAGGTCGTTCCTTCTTTCGTTATTGCCGATCCATGCGCGCGGCGCATCCGTGAAATTGTACACCTTTATGCACACTTCTCCGTTTAAGAATTTGGCATTCACAGCAGTTCATTGCGTTTCTTGTTTTCATGCGCTCTTAGTCGCATAATAGGGTTTTACGGCAGCTCATGTTCCTCCGCCACAATCCCACGTAAGTTATGCATGATTCCCGATCGTCGCAGTCACAAAAAGACTTACGGTTTCTTACCTTGCGATTATTCTTATTGTCAAACAACAGTACGTTGCAAATCGTTTTTATCAATGTAAATTTTCAATTAATGCATATGTGACAGAGATAATATATCACGGTTGCGTTCAGTGATCGTTGCGGTGATCGCTTTAACCTTTACTTTTTGTTTGGTCTTGAACAGTTTTTCTTCTGTGGTACAGCGGTTTATTCTTTCTTTTTCTAAAATACAATCGTCAGATGACCAAAGTGACACGTTCAAAACAGCGTTCGGCCTGTAAACCAAACTGGTTTTGGTTGCGGTTATCGTTATTTTAAACCAAACTGGCCGGTTGTGATGTCTAGAGAATTGTGCTTGGAAAATGAAAACCAAAATTGCTGATAAACAACCCGAAGTTCGGTACGATGAAAGATGATCGAAATAACAGATGGTTTTAATTTCTATTTAACTGAACGAGTTTGTTTATCGCAACCCAACCAGTTTGTTATGATAACCGAACGGTTTGGTTCGTATAACCAAATTTGTAAAGCAGATACAGAACCCAACACGTTTTGTTTCCCATAACCAATAATTCAATTGCGTAAACCAAGCTGGGTGCAACCAAGCCATTCGAATAATAATTTTTATAAAGATTATTCAAAATAAACAAGTCGCATGATGTTTAGTACTTTGGTACAATCCAGTGGGTAAGATTTTGTCCACATGGCATCAGTGTCGCTGCATTCGCCCACGTGTACGCGGGAGTACGCAGTTACATAAGTCAGTGGACGAACGGCAGGGCAATTAATCTCCCTGGTAAGTCCGGGTAAAATACAGTGCCCGATACGCGGTATGCGACACTAATTAATCCAATGCGGTATTGATATTACAATTAGCCAGTATCGCAACAACTACGGCGACATTCGTTCAGGTTGACTCTTAATTCGTTAGGCTGTTAAGTGTCTTCTGCTTCGCTGCCAGGAAGTAAGCGGCTGATTTATATGCGCACGGCCAAAGACGCCTTTTACGCTCGTACGTTCTCAGGAGATGGCGAAGTGACGTGCCAGGTACCCCAGAGAATAGACAAGAAGATGGAGCGATCGAGGGAAAGTGGCATAAGGAAGGAAGCTGCTTTTATTCAAATTGTATTCCCGTCCCCGTTAAAGTTTTTGCTCACCTGCGCTGCCAGCGCCCGTGGTTTCAAATTGTTTTGAGTACATTACTAGAAATTGGCTTTAAATAAAATTACTCCTTGGACGTGACGTACGTGATGCGGACGAAACAAATGTTTGTGACAAAAGGAAATACTAATAGTCATTAAATTCTGGATTGCACATTTCATTATCACCTTTGAAAGAATCGCACAGCCAGATTTCGTTAGACATAATGTGGTTGGCGAAACTGCAAGATTGATTACGAAGATCAAACCGATTCGGTTACAGATTCGGTTACACATGCCTAAACCAGTTAGGTTATAGATACTCAATTGAGTTTGGTTTGAACCAAATCATTCGGTTTTGATATTTGAATGGTTCGTTTGAAGAAGCATTATAGGTATCGTTGTTTATCACTGAACCGACCCTTCCAGTAAACTTCTTAGGGTTAGATTAAACCTGTTCGGTTGAATAAAACTAAACTTTCTAGCCAGACTCTACCAGGCACCACAACCAAATTGTTGGGTTAAATCATCAAAAAAGAAACTGTTCAGTACCAGTGATCAGAAGGTTGGTTGTAACAATCGAATCTTCATTTTATTGTATATGACCCTAGTAAATAACAAGTATGTTATTCAATACTTTATTCGTTATTTCCTTTTGAATATAGTTAACGAGGTGATTTTACGATCAAAGTTATTTCCAAGCTGAAATACAAACACTCCAAGAACATTGTCGAAGTATGGCGCGTTATATGTCAATATAAGGATGCGGAGGAATCGTGTTTGTTCGCAAATAGACGGAACACTTTTGTGTACGAAGCTCTCGACCGTGCAGTTTCTATGTACACGTCGATATTTTTTGAGTTACTTTTACTTCATTTCAACCGACAAGTAACTTAAAGATTACAAGTAACAAGAAAGAATTCCACTTCGATTCTCGAGTAATCACCGAATATGAAAAGATAAAAAAATAAAAGTCTTTGATATAAAAGAAAATTGCAGACAATCGTTTCATCAAAGTTAATCCTGTGCGAGACGAGACTCAATCGTTTACTATGATTAATATGAAAATAAACAATTTGAGGTTTGTTCAGGCAAGTTCAGAGATATCTGTTGTAGGTAGTTTCCGCGCTTCTCCCGGCTTTTCCGGCTTATACCCGCGAGGAAACAAGTTGCTCTTGCGAATTCGAAGTGTATGCTGGGAAGGCGAATCCCCCAGACGAAGACAGACGGCTTGTTACTTTTACCGGGTTGGAACGGAGGCTACGTTATCCACCACGTGCACAAGTCTCCACGCCTTTCTTTACCTACTAGCTATCGCTTTCCTCGGGAAACTTCGGAGGGCTAAAATAAGTTATTACGCGGAAGGGGAATTTTCCTCCCCCCTCTTTACGAGGAGGGGGAAGAAAGGAGACAGAAATGAGGAAAGAGGGGAAAGACCGCGAGAAGTCGAGTCTCTTCTCGCTCCTTTACTGTTCTCTTCACTTGGCTGCACCGGAAAACTAGCAAGAGTATGCAAAACTTTCGGTGTAGATGCGCCACGGCGTATTGTGTCTGTTATACTTTACTCACAATGCAACCAAGTTTCTCTATGCACACGGGAACTCCCTAAATCGAGAAAGTTACGCGTGATAAAACGAGACAAGGCAACAACTTTGTCCCGTTTACTGTAGCATTACGTTTCGAGCAATCGCTTTTGCAAAATGACACGCGAAAAATATCGTTAGCACGAAAGGTATTTCCGGTCGCAAACGCCGAACGAACAATATCGAAATGGAAAAGCAATCCGATTGACCCCATATTTCCCGGTGTACGTCAGTTTTCCAGCTGCTGAATGGAGGCAATCCTCTGCTCGCTGATTCCTTTATTGCAACTTTCTCATTATTATTCGTTCAGTCATAACTTGTGTCTGTGGTACATAATTCGAACAAGTTATAAGTTGGTACGGACATAATTTGTTTAATGCTGCACGGAAAAACTTTTCTTGTGGTACCTAGATGATAAGTCATATTATGTCCACAACTCTCCGGTATGGAAAATTCATATGCCAAACTATGCACAATGTAAGCAGTCGATTCTGCGATTTCTACCAATTGGAATGTGGAATTCACATTCGTAGTGTACATTATACTGGCTGTTGCATGTGAATTATCCATGCTTGGATTAAACAGATTTAGATGAAGAAAAATGTACAAATAGTTTGTTTTATTTCAAAATATAGTTCAGGTTCGATTAAAAACATTAGTACATTGGGCTCAATTTTTGTTTACAAATAGCATTTGAAGCATTATTTCCAGAGTTGATAGTTATCCAAACCTCATGAAATGCATTGTAGCTGCAGATGAAACATGAGACAAGTGCGATTCGACGTGTAAACAATCCGTTTGTCATCTGAATGTCATCCGTCATGAAAAAAAAAACAAACTAAAGTTGATCAAACAGCTTTCTAAGGTCATTTTGAAATCACATGTATGAATTGTTTATGTTTTGAAAGCCTAAATCGATAGTGTCGTGGTCGTCAATTTAACAACAAAAGATACCAAAGAAAATGCATTATAAAAACTAAAGGATGTATTTTAACCCTTTTCGTCCCAAAAGTCCGGAATTTGGACACAACTTTTAACGATGTAACTTTTGTTCCAAACCACGTTAACAAAAATTGGAAGAAGTCAAAATCGATAGATTTCGACCTCTTCTTTCAAATGCCGTGGTCAGAATCAGCCGGAAATTACAGAGAAAAAAATTATCATCATTTTTTCGAAAAAAATACTGATTTTTTCGACGTTTTTTCCCAAAAATTGCGTTTTTTGACATTGAAAAGGGCAGTGCTGATCATTGCAAAACGTACTAATCGTGTCTTTTTGCTCAGACCATTCTTATCCCGTCGGATTTTTTTCAAAAAACAAAATGGCGGCTTCAAGATAGCGTCTCCAAGTTGTAATTTGACATTTTCTCCCACAAATATTGATTATTTGACCGCGTAACGGTTCAAATCACGGAGAACTGGGATGAAAAAGTAATTATTATCATTTGTGAATACTTAGTCCTATATTGATTCATTCATAACCTCAAATTAGTCGTGTACAATGGGTTACTACCGATATTTTGTCTGATTTTCACTCAATTTGCAAGTCGCAGGTCAATCCACATCTTATAGTGCAACATAACTTTCAATATCTGCTATATTGATTTACAAAATACAAAACAAAACACAAAAATAAAAAACAAATATTTCCTCATTGCCACCACGTGTTTTGAATACAAAAAAAAATTAAAATAATAAAATTAAAATAAAAAAAAAATGAAGAAAAGTATTTTAAAAATAAAAAAACAGTCGAACTGTACTAAATTTTTAGGTTATAACCCGATGATTAATAGGTCATACGGATATATGGTCATTTTTAATTTCACACATAAGTAATGTTAGGAAACGTCGAAAATTGTGTGAAAATTAGACAAATAATCGGTATAAACCCATTGTGTCTAATTAATTTGAGGTTATGAGATTATGAATAAATCATGATGAGACTAGGTATTCACAGATGATAAGAATTACTTTTTCATTTCAATTCTCCATGATTTGAGCCATTACACCTTCAAATAATCGATATTTGTGCGAGAAAATTCAAACTTACAACTTCCAGACGCCATCTTTATACCGCCATTTTGTTTTTTGAAAAAAATCCGACGGGAGAAGAATGGTCAGAGCAAAAAGACACGATTAGTATGTTTTGCAACGATCAGCACTGCCCTTTTCAATGTCAAAAAACGCAATTATTGGGAAAAAATGTCGAAAAAACCAGTATTTTTTTCGAAAAAATGATGATAACTTTTTTCTCGGTAATTTCCGGCTGTTTCTGACCACGGCATTTGAAAGAGGAGGTCCAAATCTATCGATTTTGTCATATTTCAATTTTTGTTAACGCTGTTTGGAACAAAAGTTACATTGTTGAAAGTGGTGTCCAAATTCTGGACTTTTGGGACGAATAGGGTTAAGCAGCGTATGAGATGTGTGAATTAGGTTAGATGTTGGTAGTGTTGCATCAAATGGGTCCTTTGAATCTGACTAAATTGTTTTTTATGACTTTAGACTACTCTTTACCATAGGCACTGCTGACAAAAATGCAGTATTTTCTAAACTAGGATTCACGCATTAATATCTGAGGCTATTCGATTCAGGTGGAGTAAATAATTCGAAGCGGTTCGGAAGTTGAAAGCTACGTACTTGATTTCCCAACATTATTTACATATACGAATTCCCGAATGCAAAATGTAATCAATACTCAAACAGCTCCTCGCCTAACTATCAATTTCATTTCGACATCAACGCACTTCCACGCGTCGCACAAAGGAGCCATGGCAATTCTCATTGATCAGGACGAGAGCTTGTTGTACTCGAGAGAATACTCAAGTGCCTTCCTATCGTATTTCGTACTCTGCGCTTTACATTGCATTCTCTATAAAACAATATGGCATGGAAACATCCTGATGTTTTCAAAGGGATCACAATTTTACTCAATAGAACTTTTAAATAGCCATCGATGCACATTTTTCCAATTTTTTTATTCTCTTAATCTGAATTAATGTGCTTTTTTTTATTACCTTACGATTTACAATAGTTTCCAAACGAAAAAAAATATTTTGAGGCATTTTTTGCACATTTTCACTGCAAATCTAAAATAGAGTTTAAGATCTGAAAAAGTAGAATTAAGCTATTGGAGAGTAATGTGAAATATGAAATAAAAACTGATCTAAATGTAATAGTTTTTTCTCAAATTCAGGACCGAAATTCGATGAATTAAAGACAAAAAATTGTTTAATTTAAGACCCCATTAATTTAAATTTATTTACGAAATTGTTGGGACCTAGAGTTGAATGCTTCATATCCAAGTAGTCCATTCAGTTACTAATTCCAGTGCACTAATTCTTGGCAATATGACTAATAATGCTATATCGCAAACCTTGCAGATGTTTTTCCTGCCAATAATTCAAATCATCTAATTTTCCTCTAATAAACGGCATATTATGATAATTAAATGGTACAATACTCATCTAGCATCAAGTGAAATTTGCTATTTGCAATTGGTATAATCAATGATTTGATTAACTCTTAAGTGGGCATAAGAACCGGAGCTAATTTAACCATTTAACGATTAAATGCACACAATTTGCACATGGATTTCAGCATCGTTTTATTTATACTAAAGTCATTTTTTTTCAAAACGACACATCAGTTTTGAGGTCTTCCTTTCGAATGGCACTGGTAACATTTTCGAAAAATGAAATTTAAGACTTTTTTCGAAAATTGAAAAAAAGCATTTTTCAATATAAGACCGGTAATTAATCACTTTCTAACCTAACAGAAATGCATGCTTGATTGTTTTACATCCAAAATATACATTCACAGCTTTTAATTTTTATATGTTTGGAAAATGTGCATTTTTAGGTTTCGTAGGTTTCCATAATTTTTTTTATTTATTATTTATTTAATAATAATGATAGTTTATTGACGGATAATAACATCAGGCATTGCTGCAGATTTTCAAGATGGCGGCTTCTAATATGTCTCCACATGGTCCACCACCTCGCGTTGAGATTCGAGTAACTTACAATTTTCAAAGAACGTGTTTACAATAAAAATTCTACATACATTTCATTGAACAGACGAATATTCACTCATTTTTTAAATAATTTTAATAAACCTGGTTATTATGACACAAAAAAAAACTAAAAAAGAAGCAAATTAAAACAATAAGTTGGTAAAGCGAAGAATTAATGTTCCACGTATAAAACGATATTTCACAAGTGCCGTTTGCCATATTGGATCGACCAATTTGTAATTTGCAAAATGATTTTGTATTTATAAAACTAAATAAAATGTAAATGAATCAAATTTCTGTTTATTCTGCAATAAATTTAACACAACTTTTACTTATAGTGAATGCAAGGCGCCATCTTGCAAATCTGCAGCAATACCTAATGTTGTTTCCAGAAATGCCAATAAGCTACCAATAATGTTAAATAAAAGATTTTACACGTATTTTCCATTATCGAAAAAATGTTGGCGCTCGAAGCTATTTTAAAATTCAAATCGACAAAAATAAAAATATGTGAATGTATACTCTTGAAAACAAGCTGAATCATGATTTAGAAAAGGTGGTTAGAAACAATTATGATAATGAAAATTGAATTTAAATATAAAGTTGTACCTAAAAATTCGCGTTTTTCAGTATTTTTGAAGAAAAATGTATTAATTTCATAAATATGTGAAAAATTTACTAGCGCCATTCGAAAGAACGACCTGAAAACTAGTCGGACGTGGATTTGTCATTTATAAAATTATTTTGTTATACAAATAAAACGATGCTAAAATCCATCTACAAATTGTGCATATTTGGCCGTTAAAGGGTGAAATTAGCTTAATTTCCTGTGGCCACTTACGAGTTACTCAACGTATTGATTATACCAACTACAAATAGCAAATTGATTTCTCTTGTTGCTAGATTAGGAATTATATACTTCAATCGCGTAACCAATGTATGCCATATAGTTCCTCTCCCTGTCGCTAGACGCTATCGCGATTCATAAACCAACATTTTGCATTCGATAGAGAAACGAGTTCTATAAATAAAGTATTTATTATGTTTTCATATCGACAAGAATTAGTGTACTAAAATGAGTAAGGTTCAACTCAGGGTCTGGACAATTTTTAGCAATAAATTTAATTTAATCCGGTCTTAAAATGACAAATTTTTTGTCTTAAACTAGTTCAATTTTTGTCTGGGATTTGCAAACAAATTATTACATTTACATCACTTTTTATTTCATATTTCACAATACTCTCCAACACATCAGTTCTTCTATTTCAGATTTACAGTGAAAAATACATTACACGACAATGCCCCCGATTAAACGTAATCTCGTTTTTATCGTTCATCATCAGCGATATTCCAGTCGATTTACAATTTTCCATTGAGATGACCAGCATGTGAGGACAGGAAAATGGAAAAATGAAGTAAAATTGGCACTGCTGCTACATTCCGCTATTCCCCATTTTGCTGTCGACACGGTTGTTCTGTACTTTTGTCCGTGTTCTTAGTTCATCCTCCCTCTCATTTTAAGTACTTTATATTCCTTCAAGGTGGCTCACTTTTAATCGGAAAATTATACAATCGTAGTTTGTTCAGAGAGTAAAAATTCCCAAGTTCCTTCTATTTTATTCGTCCCTTTTCCATGTCTTCCTTATCCTATTTACGTTATTTTTCCGTCTTGTGTGCGCCTGCAGGGAAATCTTTCGACACTTAACCAAACCTTTCATTAAATGGCTAATGGAAGCATTTAATTTAAGGCATCGTTATTTTTTCCTGTTCGGGCATTAATGTATAAAAACAAAAATTGATAAGTATCTAGGAGATTTTTACACTTGATCTCGGTGATAAGCAATTGCGAATTCATCCCTATTTTTCGCTCATAATTTTTATCTCAGTCCAACGGAATATGTCGTCTTCATTAAGGGGTGGAATCTTAACTCCGTAATAAGAGAACGTTGCCACGTTCTTAATTAAACCGTCACGAAGTCCCACTAGCACGATTGCATTTCGCATTATCTCTCTGCGGTACAAATAAAAAACAACTCATGCCATCGCCGTAAACTGGCGAAAAGTAATTGGAGTCTACATTTATGTACTTTCACTTAATTTTTCATTTTTATTCAAATTCTATAAATTACATCGAGTTTTATAATTAATTTTCTGGACATGTAAAAAACTAGTATTATGGAGCAAACAGTGGTGGTTCATTAACAATTCTACAAATAAAAAGTAGTAATTGGAGTTGTTAAAAGCTTATTATCAAATGTAATAATAATATACGAATAAATTAGTCGTTTTTTAATAGCAAAGATTACTACTAATTGTATTAATTACTTAATCATGGTTATTACAGTTTTGTAAAAAACGACTAATTTATTCGTATATTATTATTACATTTGATAATAAACATTGGTATGACAGAAATTTAGTATATATTAGTCAAACCCCATCTTCGTCAAATGATGGTCTGCTTCAAAGGTATCGTTAACAAAATATAAAAAACTTAATGATGTGACAAACTCAGGTTATGGAAAACAAACACATGATAATTATGTACGAATATAATAAACCTACTAATTCGAAGTCGATTAGAAAACTGAACATAATAATTTAGTTTTTAAATGCTTTCCAGAGCACTAAAACAATTCAGCAGGCAATTAGTATTCAAAACAACATTTAAATGAATAAATGAATTAACAGCTTAAACATAAATAAACAAATCATACATAAAAGTAAACGTATAGCGAGATAATACAATACACTGAATAAATCAATAGATAACGTGAATAAATAAATAATATTTAGTCCCACAAAAAAGTAAAAAATAGATTTTCTGTGTAAATCTAGAACATTTTAAACAAAAAAATTGTCTCTAGATTATTTAAACGTTAAATTGATATCTTTTTACCAAACTTTTTCATAAACGAAAGTTTTCTTGAAATTATATTTTTTTGGTAAGTTGAAATTAAACTAAAACTGAGTTGGGACTATTTAAAAAATGAAAAGACGTTGTCTACATGAATTTCTAATGATTTTCATCAATAAAAACTAAAAAACTACTAAATTCATTAATCAACCTCTACGAATTTCAAGTTAATCGTGGAATATTTTAATACCGCATCACTCCCTAAAGCAGTAGCTTTCATTAATTTATTAGTAGTTGCTGTAGTCTTTATTAATAAAAATAATTACTAATTCAAGTAGTAGCCGAGTATTCTTTCCGTATTAATTCCGATGTTAGTACTACAACAGTTCTGAAATAAAAAATATTAAATTATTGTGATGAAAGCTTTTGCCTAAATAATAACACCTGTAAACATTGTATAGTCTGCATCTTTGTGTCGTTTTTAATAGATTCGAATTTTTACTACCGTTAAATTGTTCCTGACATTTCGGTTCTATACGTGGCCCTCTTCACTCATTAACACGCAAAGGACACTTTATTTGCTTCAATTTCAATCAAATATTTCATATATTAAATGAATCGCCTTTAATATCGCAATACCAGTTTTATATTAAAAAACAATTTCAACTTTTCAATTAAATGACATTTTTTACAACAAACAATCCTTTTTCTCAGTGTACTATTTTCAAGACCGCTTTTCAAGATTCTCAGGTTAAAATTGTGTTTCAGTCATCAGGAATTCTAATACGGCTTCAAACTTTTAAAAAATTGGGAAATTTCAATTTTTTTCGAGGTATTATTTGAATTTTATTGAAACTATATACAAAGTTGGTCATATTATTTCAATTAAAGATTTTTGTTTTATACCGCACATGAATCTGACGATTTCAAAATGGTGCCCCCAATGATAAGTTCTTTGAACATTTTCAGACCCTCTAACTAAAAAACTATGAGCTTTTTTATATGAATGATAAGAATGAAAAGTTCTTAGGAATCAATATAGTGGAATGTTTTCAGATTTTTTTTTATGATATTTTGACCAATTTTTGACGATAATACAAGAAGAAATATATCCTTTTGACTTTTTTTTCAAGTTTGATGCTATATTGTAATTTCCGATGACTAAAACTTAACCCTTAATTCCGACTAAAGGGTCGTTTTCGACCCAGAGAAAATTCAAATTGTACTTTACAAATTGCGCCACTGTAAGCATTTTCAAACAGCCGGACATATTTGACCCAGGTAGTGGGAGGAAAAGGCTTTAAAATAGCCGTCGGGACTAAGGGTTAATTTTGACAAAACAGCGATTTCTCAATCACTCACGAATGGCGCTACTAGTTTTCAGCAACATTTTAATTTATTGAGTTGCCTCTGTTAATAGTTACCGCTACCATGTAGATAATGAGGTTAACTCGACAAAAGTAGTAGTTAGATTTACTATTTTTTTGTTATCCTGAACTTGGTACAACCAATAAGTTTCTTGTTCAAATAAGTACCATTTTTAACACTTTTGAAGTTGTAAGGGCAACTATTCTTTTTTTTCCGTGTATAACTTTTTAATAGATATTTAATATTCGTTTCGGATACAAGGATGTTTAACGGTTACTTTTTTTTAACTTAAACTTAAAGTTGGTCAAAAATTCAATAGATTTGTATTACCAAACGACACATTGTGCACATGATAACTATTCAATGACTAGATGCATGATGTTGTAGGGATTCATCCGCAAACAAATTTCTCTGATGGCTCTGGTGGTTTCTTCTTCGCAGCTGAAGTAGCTAGAGAGCCAAGTTAATAAAAGTCACGTATTTTATCAGTAATGCTTTCTTACGCAATACACTTTTCCCATTCTAGAAGTGAAGCACCCGCTCGAATTTTACGAGCGTCAAGTGACTCTGTTTCGATGTACCATTATTCGTTCAGTCGTCCGAGTGCACCCTCGTTTAATCGTCGCCCCCTGCATTCGATATCCACTCGTTGAATGCAAATGGTTTCCTGCGGACCTTATTCCCCGAGCTCGAATATAAACCACATTTATACCTCGACGATTAAACCATGTTTATGTTCCGGACGTAAACTAACTAAAGAACGACTTCCAAATGACTCTGTTCCGCGGCGATGGCCTTCGGGAAATCAATTAAGTGGAGAGGGCGTGGTTCCTTCCTTTTTGCGGATCATTTTGTTTTTGTTTATTGTAAGCGATTGATGATGCGGCTTGGCTATTTGTGGCATTCGTATGAGCAGCGAAATGCCATGACAAAAAACTTAGTAGTTTGCATTTTCGTGCAGTCTTTGTTATCTGGGTAGGAATTCAGCGACGAAAGAAGCTTGCACATGTACAAACTTTCCAGTTGCTGAAATGGCATTGTTTATACTTCATTATCAATCAAGTATTTCCTATCAAAATCGAAGTTGAAAACAATTGAAAGGTACATATCCTATTGTTTTCGAGGTCGCTCTTCAAGATTCCGAGGTCGAAATTGAGTTTCAGCCATCAGGAATTCCAATCTGGCGCCGAACTTTTAAAAAAAATCCAAAGAATTGGGAATTATTTATTCCTATCAATTTTTTTCGAGCTATTAGAATATTGGGATTCTATTGAAACTCTGAACAAAGGTGAACAAAATACTTCAATTTTAAGGAAAAATTTTACTTTTAAACCCCACATCATTGTAACGACCTCAAAATGGCGTCAACAATGAAAATTTCTTTGAAAAATTTCTGAACTTTCTAACTCAAAAGCTACATACTGTTATACAAAAATGCTAAGAATGAAAAGTTCTTAGAATTAATCGAGAAATATAGTGGAATTTTTACAGATTTTTGTGATGACATTTTGAGAAATTTTTTTTCAAAATTTTTTTCAAAATCATAATTTATTTAAGAAAAATTCTGAAAAAAATTTAGGGTATTCACTTATGAATTCTACGAGTTTTTTGTTCTTTGCAATTTTTTCCAAAAGTTAACAGTTTTTGGGGGGAAAAAATCCTAAACTATAATATTTTAAATTCATTTCCTCGAAAACTATCAACTTTTCGAAAAAATTGCAAAGAACAAATAATTCTTAGAATTCATCAGAGAACACACTAAATTTTTTTCAGAATTTTTTTGTAAATAAATTACAATTTTGAAAAAATGATGAAAAAAAATGTCATTAAAAAAATTTTGAAAAAATGCCACTATATCGCTTTATGAATTTTAAGAACTTTTCATTCTGGGCATTTTTTTTAAAAAGTTCGTAGTTTTTGAGTTAGAGCGTCCAGAAATTTCTCAAAAACATTTTCATTGTTGACGCCATTTTGAGGTCGTTAGATTGATGTAGGGTATAAAAGTAAAATTTTTCCTTAAAATTGAAGTATTTTGTTCACCTTTGTTCAGAGTTTCAATAGAATACCAATATTCTAATAGCTCGAAAAAAATTAATAGGAATAAATAATTCCCAATTTTTTGGAATTTTTTTTAAAGTTCGGCGCCATATTGGAATTTCTGATGGCTGAAACTCAATTTTGACCTTGGAATCTTGAAGAGCGACCTCGAAAACAGCAGGATACGCACCTCTCAATTGTTTTCAACTTTGATTTTGATACGAAATACTTGATTGAAAATGAAGTATAAAAATTGTCATTTCAGGTGTTAATGGGTTAACTTGGAATGTGTCCTGCAGCCTTTTTCAAAATCTGACACGAGCGCTCTGGTAAAAGTTTTGCGGAACTCGAATTTATCTTCACATTTTTTAAATTTAATATAGTAATGCCAGTCTGATCAAAATATCGTTAAAATGCCATGTTTGTGATCTTGAACCTGAATTATCTTTCAAGTATCGCGCTAGTATAGATCAAGTTCTTTGGCTGATCAAGTATCGCAAGTAACGTCAATATTTGCCGATACATTTGCCACTTAAGACTCATGCGATATTTTTACGTTACTCGTGATGCTTTATCGATACTAGCCTAATACTTCAGAGATTATTTCTGTTCGAGATCACAAATATTGCGTTTGGTTTTCAATGATATTATATATTAGATTTAAAAACTATACTTTTGGTAGACTAGCTTCTAAATTCAGTTCGATGAAAAAATCAAACATCTATATTTGTTTTAAAAAAATTGTCACTTTTTACAATTTCTGAATAATTTTTGTATTCAGGTAAAAAGTTTGAAAATATTCGATCGATAAAGTTGTAGAAAGTTTTTTTCTCGAAAAATAAGCCGTCGTTAATTAAAATACATTAATGTTTAATCGACAATGAGAAGAAAGCTTGAATCCTTATCAAAAGTTGTTTAACAGCTTATTATTGCAGGTCTCAATGTTTTTCAAGAACAATAATACTTTCTTCCGTCAATAATGTCATTAATAGTAAAGATTAAATTCTTGGCAATGTTTTTAAATATTTTTTCCAAACATATTACATCCTGGGATCTAACTCGAGTAAAATCCGGAAGCCTGTAATAATAGGACGACATCTTAAATGAAAAAAATCGACTAAAAGGCTACTGTGAACGGCAATTTACTCATCTTATCTACTTAATTTTTACCTGCAATAAAGCATTATCCGTACGTGTTTCGCGAAACTTCATTTACTTAGAAATTGCACCGTCACCGAGTTGCCGGGAGCACAATAAATTTCCCCGTCTCTATAATGGTAATAACTCTCAGGCGATCAATCTGTGAAAGCGATTTCTGCATCGAAACAGATTCGTCACACGGGATACGCAGCTTTTTATATGCAACCAGGGAAAGCTTGCAGAGGTATTACACGGTCTGTCCGTCGTCGGGCAAACCTGGGAAGATACGCCAAAAGACGCCACACTCTCCGAACGTCTTAATCGTCTTTTTGCTAAGTCCATTTTCTCCCAACGATTACATTCCTCCATCTTTCGCTGTTACTCCCGAGCGCGGTACCTGATATCCTTTGTTCTCTTTTTTGCCACACTGTATTTTTCTACGTTTCGTACGTTTTATTTACTTTATGATATTGCCACTAAAATTCTCGCTGGTCATATTTTTCGAAAAATGTAGGTGCAATCTTTGTTTTTCGTCTCTGTCTTTCTTGTCAGTCGGCTAAGATTGATTTATCTCGCGTTACCAAATCGTTCATTTATTAAGGCTGATGTCTTTCTTATCTAATTCGACAAATAAGCATCAATAATATTTATAGTCCGTAAACTTGAATGGCATTTATGATAAATTACTAATAAGTGATGGATGAATCGCATGGATAAGTCGCAACAGCGACGATAAGCTTGGTAACGGTAAAGCATTTTCTTGGCAAGACGTTTGTTGATGGCGACAATGACGATAATTGCGATGGAGGTTAAGATTGTCAGCAGGATTCTTTTCTTAGTTTTTGGAAATGCTGATGAAGATGAGGATAATTGCAGAAAGTCAAACGATTACGAAAGTTAAACGAACTAGGATCAATATTTTTTAAGACGCGGTTAACGATAGTGGTGCTGACGACAAAAGCTGTGATGGATTGGATCACGATCAAGAATCGGTCCTTTGTTCCGGCAGGGAGAAGGCCTCGTTATCTTAACGTCCCGATGTCTCCTGGAGACGGCTATGGGACGATAGGATCCTCGTAGACAGGTGATACCGTTACCGCTCGCGACGCGATGCGTCACGAGGAGCACCTCTTGGCTCGCATGCACGTATAACGCTCGCATTTCACGACATCATGAGTGATTTCCTAGTCAGCATCACCGGATACACCACCGCGCAATGGTGAGCTTCGTCCTCGTTTCTCATTCCCGGATGTCGTTTGTCATTTGTCGCGTGCGACCCGACATACGCGCGATACGACGCGGAGGAACTTCCTACGAACTCCTTCCGTGCCGGCAGGACCATTGTTTTGGACTTTCGGGGGTTCCCCGGGAAAGGGTCCTCGTATGTTAATGGACTTTCTTCTTCAGGATGCAAACAGCTGTTGCACCAGAACCACACATGCAAATAGCGACCTCGTCCCGAAGGTACTAAACCGTGCTACTTCAGTCGCACGGGGGACATTTGATCCTTCGTACCACCAATTGAAACTGGCGGTACAACAATTCTGTCTGCGCCTAGGTAAGGCTATCCCTCACCCGTTGCAAGCAAGCTGCAGATTTATCGCAGAATGCGAGTTCTAGCGATGCAATTTACATTCCATCGTAGGTACAATTGTCGGTGTTGTTTTAATATGAAACTATAAAATTATGAAGAGGTATTCATTCGGTTGGTTGGAATGAATGATTAGGTTTGTTCTCATGCTTTAATGTCTAAACGGACATTTTTTTCAATAATTTTCGACGTTTATTTTCTGTACTAGAATAATTTTTATTCTGAAAATTGGCATGTTGGACGAAAACGACCTGCCTGAAGTCCTGAAGGTGAACATGAAAAAAATATTTTTTCCAAACCATTATTTTTCAGGTATTACTTTCGTAACTAAATTTGAAACGGTACACAGAGAGAAAAGAAATAGTTAACGGAACCTTTTTGTAATAGTAAAACGCGTAAATAAGAAAAGTTGTTGCATTAACTATTTCCATGGTAAACGGTAAATAAAATTGTTCCATTTACTATTTTCTGATGGTTAAATGGTTCGTACATAACCTCAAATATCGACTCTAACCTTACAATTCTACTACTTAAGAGGTTAAAATCGATTTTACTATTTTCTCGTGGTTCCATTAACAATTTTTTTCTCTCTGTGTCGTCTCACCCCGTAACTGTGGCAGGAATGTAACCCTTTAAGAACGGGAGGGACATATTTTCAACACCGGTTCGAAGGTCGATAATTTGTACATAAACGCATTTGGAAAAATTTTATCCCCACGGTTTCTAACGTATAATTGTATCCTCTTTTAGAATCTTTTAATAAAATATTGATAAAATGAATTTTTTACATTTTCTTTTTTATTAAAACATCACTTTTACCACGAAATGGCGTTAGGAAACATGTTTATGGTGAAAATATCGTGTCCGTGGACCCTCAGGATTAATATGTACCGTGTGCCAGTTTGTAATTCAAGAAGGCGTCTTCGAAAATGGCGCCTCGATGCTCAAAATTCCTTTTAAAACTTAACAAATTTTTTTTTTCAAAACTATCGACTTAACAGATTTTCTAAAAACAATATGGCTTTGAAATGAGTTAAAGTATGCTCTCAAATTTTATCCGAGTGAACTCCTACACTTTCTGATTTTTCAAAAATTCGAAAAATCGAAATTTTGAAAAAATTCGATTAAAAAATTTGAAAAAATTTGATAAAGTCTACCAACAAATTCTAAGACATATTTGTTGTAAGGAAATTTTTTCTACTGTCTATAGTTTTCGTGAAAATCAATAAGTAGTTTTGAAATCAAGAAAAGTTTAATAATTTATTTTCATGAAAACTATAGGCGTTAGAGAAAATTTCCTTAGAACAAAAATGTCTTAGAATTTGTTGCAGAATTTTTTCAAAATTTTTTTAGATTTTTTAAATGACTTTTTTGAAATTTTCGATTTTTTTTTATTTTTTGAAAAATTAAAAACTTTATTAATTCATTCTGATAAAATTTGAGAGCATTCTTTAACTCATTCCAAATCATTATTGTTCTTAGAAATTCTTCTGTTAAGTCAATAGTTTTCAAGAAAAAAAATTGTTAAATTTTAAAAGAAATTTGCGCTTCCACGTGCCATTTTGGAAGACGCCATCTTGAATTATAAATTGGCGCACGGTACATTTTAATCCTGTAGGTACACGCACGCGATATTTTCAGGATAAACATGTTTCATTACGCCATTTCGTGTTAAAAGTGATGTTTTAATAACAAAGAAAAAGTAAAAAACCATGTTTTTTACAAATAAACTTGTATAACTTTTTTGCGGTTCATTTTATAAAAATTTTATTGAAAGATTCTGAAAGAGGATGAAATTTTAAGTTAGAAACCGTAGAGATACAATTTTTCTAAAGGCGTTTACAAATTACACAGGACCACAAAAAAAATTTGTTTCGAGACAACTTGAATCAGAAATAGTGGATCTTACAGATTTTTAGCCGCTGAAAACGAATTCGTTATTCGATTTGGCCCATCACGTCAGGATTTTAAGATATGTAATCCGAAAAATACTCAAAAATATACTTTTTGGCAATTTAAGGTTAGCATATGTGAAAACTCTGACACTATGAGTTAACTTGGACAAAGAATTCGTTTTCAGCGACCAAAAGTCTATAAGATTTTTCCTCCACTTCTGATTCAAGTTGTGCCAAAAAAAAGTGGTCTTGTGTTATTTTTTTTGTGAAGTATAAGATAACTTGAGTCAGAGATACTGGATCTTATAGATTTTTAGTCGCTGACAATAAATTAGGTATCCAATTTGATCTGTGAGGTAAAATATTTCAAAAAGGATACTTTTGGCTATTTTTCGGATCAGATATCTTGAAATCCTGATGTGATGGGCCAATTTGGGTAACAAATTCGTTGTCAGCGTCCAAAAATCTATAGGATCCAGCATCTCTGATTCAAGTGATCTCCCCTAAAAAATTACACAATACCACGTTTTTTTGACATAACTTGAATCAGAAGTGGAGGATCCTATAGATTTTTGGTCGCTGAAAACGAATTCTTGGTCCAAGTTAACATCGTGTCAGAGTTTCAACATATCCTAACCTTAAATTGCCAAAAAGTATATTTTTGAGTATTTTTCGGATTACATATCTTAAAATCCTGATGTGATGGGCCAAATCGAATAACGGATTCGTTTTCAGCGGCTAAAAATCTGTAAGATCCACTATTCCTGATTCAAGTTGTCTCGAAAGAAATTTTTTTGTGATCCTGTGTTATCGACGGTCAAATCGGTATTGAAAATATGTCCCTTCCGTTAACAGAAAGTGCCGGAAAAATAAAATTGTTAGAATGAACTGTAACTTCGTGTATAAGAGGTGTTTGGGTCGCCAATTAAGTCAGAATTTAAAAATTCAAAATGGCAGGTGCAATATGGAAAACTAATGTTACAAATCCAACTTTTAAGAAAAAATTTTGCTTAACACTAGTTGTTCCGGGGTTTCGGAGCCGATGATGAGGAATCTGAAGTAAGATTTTGAAACTTCGAAATAACTGATTTAATATAGCGGGCCACATTATCATAATTCAAATCATTTTACCCGGAATTTATCATTCTGTGTATCTTGAACTCGTTGATTAACAATCTTATGTCAGTGTTGGCATGTTTAATATGACACTAATTTGTTATATATAGGTTTATTTTAGAGCGCGAAACAGTTCGCTTGTTGCCTGAGAACAATGCTACTCCTTACCGGCTATTAGAGCAGTAAACAAGTTCTCGGGGTTGTTTATAAAATAATTATACAGAAGTTCTGTATGCAGCTAAAACTTCTTCGATTCTTCATCTATAAATCTTTATTTTTAGTTTTTCTAATACGAGAACTTTTGTCTGATTCCTCTCAACCTCTTAAAATTGACAATCAGCAACTCTTTTTTAAAATGTTGTCCGCCATATTGGATTCTCCATTTGGAATTTGTCAAAACTTATAACTTTATTTACAATGACTGACTTTATCATCTTCCCAGACATCTTCGTTGGATTGAAATATATTGATGATCAATCGAAATACCAGTTCTAGTAGAAAAAACATTAAAATTTAATTTATATGTGATAAGTCTTATTAAGACTTCGATAACTTCCCTTGTCGGTATATTCTACTTTACGCACATATTACAATATGCATATATTTTCTGCGGAAACGATTGTTGTCTACTTAGAAGATAAAGCTATTAGTTATTTAGGAGCCTCTTATTTCTAAACAATGCGTTCGAAAACGGGACCACCTCGAAGGAGAATCAATATCGTTGTCTCTAATTAAATTAATTGATGTCGAGTTCCTGTTTTATACGCAGTCGATTCATGCATTTCCAGCTGGTTCATTTGCATTCGAGTGAATGAAAAATATCCTTCTCAATCCCCTTCCTGAGTTAGCAGAATCGTACGATACTTCTTGGGGTCCGTTGTGTTGTGTATAACCAGCAGACTTCGAGTTGGAGTAATTTCCGAGGAAACAGCTACTCATCAGTGTCCCGCGGCTCCGTAGAAGTTTTAAATCTTCGATCGCTAACCGTGGATCACAAATCACATTGCTGACCCAATTTCCAATTATGCTCCCGGGTTTTCGTCTTTTTCGAAATTCTATATATCACAGAGAAGTAGCGGGAAAGCACGGAATGTTCATCATTTTTTAACGCCGTGGTACCAATTTAACATTTATTTTCGAAATTGCTTGGAAATTTATGTTTTTCAAATCTTCTTTGTCCGTTATACTCGACACTTTATGTACGTGGATAAGCCATCGCTGATGTTGATCAATCGGGGGATCCATCTTTCTTATATCGCATTTATCGAACGACCTAAATCTAAGAATGAAGAGTCTTCACAACATTACAATCTGCCGAACGATGGTTGGATTAAGTTAAAACATTTGCGTAACTTGTCATGGTAAATTATCTGTCCAGAAATTATTAAATGAAAATACGGTCCATCCTTACAAAATAATATGCAATAACTTTCGCAAAACGACTTAGGTCGTTGATTGGAATTTTGGGAAAGGATTGTGAATTTTCGAAAGACGCTACGTTCTGGTCGAGTGGTGAAATTAATTAGCATAACATGAGTTACTGACTAGACATAAATCCAGGTTAAGTGAGAGAGTCTGACACATAACATTCACAGAGAATGATTGTTAGGCTCGAAATTTTGTTCAATCAAATCGGTGTTTCTTCTTTGAAGATAATTGTGAAGAATAGGAATATTTGTATCCGATGTTCATTTCTGATCTTCGACCGTTTGGACTACAGTAAAGAATATTCGCATTTCGAATGATTTCTCAATGTTAACCAGTCTAATAATATCGAGGATGAGGAAAGCATCAATACCCATAGAAATAACGAAGCGCATACGTTGAGGACAATAGGATTGACAATTGAGCAGTATATACGATAATAAGCGACGACTTGGAGTACAATGACAAGGTCGGCGATGACGACGTCAAGCTCTACGCAGGCAATAATATCGGCGATCGCGGTTACGACAACGACGACGTAGATAATGACTATATTACGGAGATTACGATACACGCGAAGGTAATTACAGCATTATCTTCGTGTATTACGTTTTTGCGATGACTCTAACGATAATAGCGATGAAGATCGTCTCAACGATTGCTTTTAAATTATGACTTCAAATTTTAAAAAATTCCTTTTTTCTAAAATTCGATGGTATCAGCCGATTTAAATTGACCTGATACAAGCTCTTGAGGTACCTGAGACAGCTGAACTCCTGGGGCGGAAGCCCGCGGGCAACTTCGTGGATGTTCCCCAGTGGCTGTCTTCGGGAGCAGATGTTAGAAAAATGTATGCCAGGCCTTGGGTGACGTCCTCGTGGTGAAATTCAAGACGTCGTCTACAGGAGATAATAATAGGCGTGGACGCGTGGGCCCAGCAAATGGCGAGTAACGGTCAACGTCGATCCTCGACGACGTGGGCCACTTCCTAAGAACGCACCCGGAAAACGATCAGACGCGTTCAAAGGTCAAGAGGTCTCGACGCGTATGCTGCGTCACGACGTACTACGTGCTTTCGAATGATCCGCTGATTATATCGATGGGCGTTCAATGCCAACTACGAATGACTTCGATATTTCATTAGGTTTTTCCATACCTCACGCGCCTGTCCAGGGACCTCCTGTGCCCTATCGATCGCATTTTTATAACAGGTTCATTCGTCCAGATATTTTTCATATTCTGCATTCATGGCAGCAATTACGTTTTTCAATATGGTTTATTTTGCTTTAATGACTGAGGTGTCAAACAATAAACAAACCGTACTTAGGGTTCCTTAACCCTTGTTTGCCGAAAATGAGAGAAGCAGGTAGGTCAACATCAGCTCAGTTTCTAAAGTAGCAAGAATTTTTTTTTAATTTTGGTAAATGCATTTCAGACTATTTTGAAGTGTGCTCTATTGATTCCCGTCGAGAAAATGTCCAAAAAACGACTATTTTTGGAAAAATTTTGCAGAATACAAAAAAATGCCATGTTTTTTAGGTATTTTTTTCACGGTTTTCTCCATCGAAACGAATTATAATCAATAAAATGCATATATGAAAAGTGATCCCGACTGTTGTACATAAATAATATACTAATAGAATACAAATAAATAAATTTAAATTTGGTGGGTTTTTAACCTGTAAACGCAATTGGTCGTGATTGCATCAATCAAACATTTCAACATGGTTGAAATATTTTCCATGCGCCATCTGTCGGAATCATTTCGATTCCCGAGCATATCATACTGCAAAAAATCATAGTTATACTAATAGAATATTTTTTAGAAACCATGACCCATTCAAAATGGCCGCGGAATGAACCAAATTTATTAATTTCTTTAAATAGAGATGAAGTTTTTTTTAGTTTTATAATGACGATGTAAATATTGACGGTTATGTACGAAAATTATAATAATTTTGAGTTGATAAATTCAAAATGGCGGATCCGTAATGGCCACCGTATGAAATTTGTATCTCTTATATGCAAAGTTGTTGCATATTTCTGTTTCAAAGTTTGAACACATATGTTAAATAATTTTGGATTTATCAACTCAAAATTATTAGAATTTTCATAAATAACCAGTCAATATTTATATCATCATTATAAAACTACACAAAAAAAACTTTCCATGTCGTGAAAACTAAAAATGTGGCCTAAAAACGACGGCCTAAAACAAGGACCATTGACATCAGCAGTTCGACTGATCAAGTGGTTTTCGGACACATTCTCCAAAACGTCGATCGTATCTTAGGCTGCATAGCAAATATTTCAATGAAACTGTTTTTTATTAATAAATATTAACTTTCAATATTTCTAATAAATACGAAGTTTTTGAAGAATATTGACTTGTTTCATTTATATAGATGATTGGAAAAGAAAATTGTAAAGGATTCACCCGATGCATTTTTCTTAAACCTTTACAGGTCTCCATAAAAACGGCTACTTGATTCAAATAAGTAATTTCAAGTAGAACCACTTGTACTCTGGTCGTCACAATTAAGTACACTGACTTAATACATCACCATATAATGGAGAGAGAACCATAGACATATGGGTGAATTATTTCTTGTAATAAATCTTAATCGTTGTATATGAAAGGTAAAAATTAAAATATTCTTATTCAAAATCCGTTATGTTTGTTTCTGATGTAGCGATGCTATCACACATATTACTTTTTACCGTAAAATGATACTGGCATCAGAAACAAGTCGTATCAATGCTTCCTCAGACAGGAGTATCATGAAAGATAAAGGATGTCGTACACATATGTGTAAACAATACGCAATTACGCACGTGCCCGTTTACATGACCTTATGTTTATTTTATTAATACAAGGTATTCATAAAATTCCGTGCGATCGGGTAAGCTCGCTATATATAATTAGCACCGTTCCATTTTACATGACCTTACGTTTGGTTCATAAATGTTATTTTCAACAGAAAGTAATCATCGCAGATCGCGTGATAGACCCTCGAGATTGACTTTGTAAATAGATATCAGAAGATTGTCTGGATTGAATCAGTTCTCTCCCTCGTAATTGGGTTTGCCTCTTTCTCAGATTATTGCGCGCTCTGGTATACACAGTGCCATTGTGCAAAAATAAAAAAATATCATCCAGAGAGATATAAAGGAATAAGTTTGTTCACGGCGTAATTATAACTGTTGTAATTATCGGTAAACGAGGTATAATAGACAGAAAAATATGTTATAAAGGAAAACGCACGCAATTCGCCTTTGGCGCGTTTATAAATGAGATTAATTTTTACGGGCGAACGACGTCGCTGATTGGAATGCGAAATTCGCCGACGATTCTTACGCGATTATTTCGTAATTCAAAAAGTCTGCCTTTAACGTTCATTTCCGTTTTAGAGTCCAATGCATGCTTTCCTTTTCTACACGACTCTCGACGATGGCTTCAAAGGTCTTTGTTATGTTTTCAGAATTTCCTGGGTGGACATTGATTGACCTTTTCGTTTGCATCCGATGATAAAAGCAAAATAGTTTTTCGAATTTTTTCATCTGGGTTCAAGATAATTTGTGGAGGACCATTTATTAAAATTAAAAAAAAATCAAAACTAGAATAAAAGAATGCGAAAACAACATGAACCAACCGCCACAAAACCGACGCAAAAATTTTTAGATTGCGAACAAACTTGGAAGGCCAAATTAAGATTTAAAATGATCCGTATAGCTTTGAAAAAAACATTCAAGAAGAGATGCAACGTTTACAGAGGAAATATTTAAGTCAATTAATATTATGTAACGTTAATAGCAATTTATATAATTTGTTTACACTTAAGGCAACGCCCCCACACGGATTTTCTATACACACAAATAACATCAAATAAGCATGCAATCACTGCTCGATCATTTGCTTTTGCCAGTTGCTCTCTGAAGATGTTAATTTATGTGAACGAAACGTTGGGGAATCAGTTTTTTATTTTATTAACAGTTATTCTAATTTCGAAATTGTTCATTCCCAACATTTAATATTATAGGTAGTTATTATAGATATTATTATAGATTTTACATTATGTATCGTTAAATATTATACCGAAAAACGTCCGGTTCACAATCACTAATATCGCGTTCTTTAACACGTTTCCGCCGGAAATGCCCTAAATTCCACTGTGTTTTTTAACAATCATATAAAAATAAGGGATGAATAATTCTGAGCTTGTATCTCCTAGGTTTCAACCCTGCTCTTTCCAACTCTGAAGTCCGTTTTGACCTGCTACTATTCATTTTTTATTATGGCTGCAAAAAGACAAAAAAATTCGGGAAAATTTTGATTGTTCGATTGGTTTTTCGAAATTTTTACAAGGTTGGAGTTTACCATCGATCTCTCCGATGACTTAGATCTGGTGGCATAATGAGTTTGATTAAAAGTTGACGTGATTAGATATGCAAAATATAAAACGCGGATCCAAGTTTTTCGACAAATTTTTTGTTTTTATATCATTTTTGAGATTTAGTCATTTGCAACCGTTTTATGCTTATTATTGACTTTAAAATTATTTAAAACGGTGCCTTCTGTCCACTGCGGAGAATTCAAGATGGTGGTTCCAAAATGGCGGATCGAAGAGTAAAAAGTTGCTTGATCTCGAAGAAACTTGGTACGCAGGGAATTTCTGAGTTGACTGTCACCTCAGATTTCGAAAATTCAAAATAGCAGATTCAAGATGGCGGACCGAATTCTGAAAAAATGTTCGCGAGTAAAAATTCTTTAGATTCTTATATACGTGATATTGTTCATTTATTGTAGGTTTTTATTGTTTGTTAGCGGTGGCATTTCATATTTTCAACTCTCACGATGTGAAGATCAATGATATTAGAGGCAATTTTTAATGCCGTCTTTTTTTGTCGTCATTTAATTTTTTCCGCCATCTTGAATTTGCTATTTTGAATTGTCGAAATCTCAGGTTATACTCACCTCACAAATCCCCCGGGTAAGTTTCTTCGAAATCAAGTAACTTTTTACTTTATATTTTGTATATCTAATAACGTCAACTTTTAGTCAAACTCGTTATACCAAATCTATATATATCGAAATCATCGGAGAGATAGGTCAACTCCAACCTTGTAAAAATTTCGAACAATAGAAATTTTCCAGATTTTGTTTATTTTTGCCGCCATAATTAAAAAATGGCTAGTGGCAGGTCAAAACAGATTTGGAAAGAGGAAGGTTGAAACCTATAAGAGATACGCTCAGAATTATTCATTGCTTATTTTTATATGAAAAGTGATTGTTAAAACACAGTAGAATTTAGGGCATTTCAGGCGGAAACTTCAAAATTACAACTTGAAGTTACGATCTTGAAGCCACCATTTTGTTTTTTGAAAACAATCCGATGGGACAGTGAAGCGCTGGGGAAAAATACAGGGTTATTTCAAAATTATGCATCTTGACTTAGCTAAATTTTTTTATTAGGATTCGGATTAATATTCACAACGCTGAAAATTGCGTCTTACTTTTTGATTTTTTCAACGAAATGGGTTTAACGGAGGAACAATTTCACAGTAGTTAGGTTATGAACATTTTCTATACTTGGATAATCCTATTTTCTTGAAAATCGATACAAGTAGCAAACTATGGGATTGTCGAGAATGCCGAAAGTGGCGATGATAAAAGGGGGTTGGCGGATTCGATATCCCGTTACCCCAATCGATCTAACGGGGGTTTCAGAACCTCGAACTTTTGATTGTACAAAAGTGGATGGCTGCGACCTCGAAAACAGAGAAGGAATCAGGAGGATAGGATGCACTGGCACCGGTATCTTTAGCCGCGAGCGACTCACTGTCGTGCCTATTCTCGCCTGTGTGTCGCGGAAATCCCCGGGGCCACGTTGCTGCCGCTTCAACTGCAGCTACCTCCGAGAGAATGCCCTCTGCCTTCGACACGCATCGATCCTGGTTAAGACCGCTTCGAATTGTCCGTTACGGGAGGTGCCGATTCCAATCCAAGATGTCCAAACCTTGATAACAAGAAAGTCCAGTGTGTATGGTTTACCGGTTCAAAATTGACTCGTTCGGTAAGAATTGTACGAGGAACTTAAACAATGTGTCGTAATAGTTAACCCTTTAACGCCCAGAATGCACGTTCTCCCACCCAAACAGCAAAAACGCATCTTAACCCGTTTCGTCTCAAAACGACAAAATTTGTCGCCGGTTTTCATCCTCCGTAAGTTTATGCATATCTTTGAGATGGTGTTATGAAATGCAGGTTTTCAATAGTTTTTGGGTATGCTCCTTTCGAATCTGAAGTTCATTTTTCGATTTTACTTACCATTTTTTAAATATGACCACTTAAACGGAAGAAAATGTGGAAAAAAGCGAAAACTTTTTCAGAAAACTGCAATTTCTATTGCGAAGGAGTTCCGGAATCGAGTCAGGCCTCAGAATCCTGTGGCATAATGAGTTTTAATAAAAGTTGGTCAATATTAAGATTTAAGTTACAAAATGACGTCCTTACAATGGCGCCATTCATTCGGATTTTTTTTTTATTTGAGTTTTATTAAAACATTTCTGGTATTTTGTCGTGTATTTTGATGAATATGTTCTAGTGGATTATTTTGGAGGTTGATGAATACAAACCCGTTATTAAATTTTGGAAATTCAAAATAGGGAATCCAATAAGGCTGACCGAACTTAAAAAAAAATTGTCTGGTATTTGGTACATAGAAGGTTTCGAACCCAACGGGCACGAAGGACCCAAATGTTGCTAAAACGTTTTTAGAATGTTCCAGAAACGTTCCTAAAACGTTAAATGTCTGCAACATGGATGAGACGTTTATAAAATGTTCCGTAAAAGTTGCAGACATTTAACGTTTTAGGAACGTTTCTGGAACGTTCTAAAAACGTTTTAGAAACATTCGGGACTTTCGTGCCCGTTGGGAAGTCACATTGGATACGCCATTTTGAACTTGCAAAATTTAATAACGAATTAGTATTCATTCACCTCAAAAGCAATCTACATATTCATCAATGTTCATTTCAAAATACCAGAAATATTTTAATAAACCCCAAATAACAACAAAATTCCATATGAACAGTGCCATCTTGAGGACGCCAACTTAAATCTTAATATTGACCAACTTTTGGTAAAACTCATTATGTCACAGGATTCTGAGGCCTGACACGATTCCGGAACTTCTTCGCAAGAAAAATTGCAGTTTTCTGAAAAAGTTTTCGCTTTTTTCCACATTTTCTTCCGTTTAAGTGGTCATATTTAAAAAATGGTAAGTGAAATCGAAAAATGAACTTCAGATTCGAAAAGAGCATACCCAAAAACTATCGAAAACCTGCATTTCATAACAATATCTCAAAGATATCCATAAACTTACGGAGGATGAAAACCGGCGACGGGTTTAAGAGCTCTTTAAGAAGTCTTAAAAATTGTACAATGTCTTAAATATTTATCAGAAAGAGCGCCTAAAGTGATCTTTAAGAAGACTTATACGTCGATTTGAAGAGCTCCTCAAGACCTCTTAAATACGAGGTCTTATTTGAGAGCTTTGACATACAAAATAAATAATATAAATGAAAAAATATCATTTTTTAAATAATTCGGAAAGTTTTTTTTTTATTTGTAGTCAATATTCTATATTCAGGGTCTCCTGCAACTCGCCGACCGTAATACAAGTACATATTCTACAATGAAATTTCAAGCAAAAAAAGCACTTTATCAAAATTAGATCCGATGCTTACAATTTATTTGTCGCGCCATTGAAGTTTAGAAAAAACACACAGTTTTTGCTACAACTTATCCTTTTTCCTAGTTATCTTAACAAAATTAAGCTCATTTCAAAGTCCCTTTTGAGCTCTGTAATTCATCTCTGGGGCTCTGACTTAAAATGAATATTTCTCTTGCTATTGCCATAAAAAGGGTACACAATGCCAATATATGTGGTTTCTCGTATTTATCTCATTTCGATAAATAGCTTATGAAACAATACTATGAGAAAGTGTCCCTTGAAAAAATGAACAATTTGAGGCTCAAGGAGACTCTGAAACATTGTGGTATGAAGAGGCTCGTTTTAGGTTCAATTTTCATCGAATCTCGCTGGATTAGGGGTTAAATTGTTGTTTTTTTTTCAAGGGCTACGACTCCCTTACAGTGGTATTTCATTACCTATTTATCGAAATGAGACAAAAAAAAACAAGTTATTGCAAAAAGAATTTTGTTTTTCTAAACTTCAATGGCGCAAATGAATCTGTACACAGAAAAAAATAAGTCTTAAAATTGTTACATCTTAAATTCATCATTAGGCGAGGCTTACTTTCAGTCCAAAATTGCGTTAATTTTATTAAATTCAGTCAATATTTAGGCTTAAAATCTTACTTTCAGACAACAAAACTGACTTTCAGCCGATATTTTGGTTTGAAATAAGATTCGTCTAACTCAGTTGCCATAAGCTCGATAAATCTTATTTTAAGCCAAAATATCGTTTAGTTTTGCTCACTGAAAGTAAGACTTTAAGCCAAAACACTGGCTTAAATTAAGAAAATTAAAGCAATTTCGGGCTGAAATTAAGCTTCACCTGATGATGAATTTAAGACGTAACAATTTTAAGACTTATTTTTTTTTCTATGTAGGTGTCGGATCCTATTTTGGTAGAGCATTTTTCTACTTGAAATTTGACGTAGAACACATACCTGCAATACGGTTCGCGAATTGTGGGCACACGTAATTTCGAGTTTTGTTGCACTTGTCTTCCAACAGACGGCCTGTTTCCCGTAAGCACATGAACTCCCTCGACTATAATAAATATATTATGTAACCGTTCCGAATGATTGTACTCTCTCTCGCACGTACATAAAAGTATATTTTACAGCCTTGTTAAGTAATATGCTATTAAATGATGCATTTAAGGTAATAAACTAATGCGTTCTCAATATTTAACATAAAAGATACCAGTTGAATTTCAATACAGTTTCATAACCTAATTTCAAACGACACAAATTAAATTCTAAGTAGCTGTAGATTTTGCGCCTGCAAAAAATATATACAGGAGCTTTTTTCGCTGGAGATTTACATGAAAGATTGTTTCTCCGAGGAAACAAGGAACGGAGAGTTCCGTTAAAATCGATCATTGTGCTGCTTAATGCAAATCATTTTTAGCGTATACCATTAACAAACAGAAACAGTACGGATACAAGAATTTTATAAAACCAACCGCTAGATGAAAGCAGCAAGCTCGTTTCGAAAACAAATAGCTGGAGGCGCTTAATTTGAATTTAACGGTCGCTCGTACGGCATTGTGCGTCGTCGAGGATGTCGCAGTTGCGTGCTGCTCGCATCCCCCGACATGCAACTATGGTACCTCTTATTTCTCGCCTTGTCTTCCTCATCTCCTCTGTTTTCACTGGTCTCGTTTGACCCCAATTACCGTTGAGCAGACACCAGCGTGCTCATTGAAAAGCAATGCGATTACGTTCTTCAAACTTAATGCTGCATTAAATTAACCGATCGACCATGAAATTATTCGATTAACCGCGCTTTTAAGAGGTTAATTTGGCATCGGTCAAGCGAGTGCTGAGTTCCAACCCGTTCTTATTTACGTTCAGAGCGATAATAAACCTTTATTGATTACCAGGGATGAATTACGAACTCCAATTTTAGTCGTAAATAACCATGGTAGGGATCAGAACAATACCATGAGAAAAGTTGTCTCGAATGTCTTGCTGTCTTTAACCCGTTTCCGCCCAAAATGCCGTATATTTCACTACATTTTAATCGTCACTTTTCTTATAGAAACTAACGATGAATAATTCTGAATATTTAGATTCTATAGTTTTCAACCCTCCTCTTTCCGAATCCGAAGTCCGTTTTTCGCTAGGAGCAGCCATTTTTTAAATATGGCGTCGAAAAGGCAAAAAAATAGAGAAAATTTCGATTTTTGGATCGGTTTTTCATGTTTTTCAATAGGTTCGCGATGACCGATCATTCCAAAGACCTGGATCTGGTGGCATAATGAGTTTGACTAAAAGTTGACATGATCAGATATGCAAAATATAAGATGGCGGATCCAAGATGGCGGATTTTTCGCAGAATTTTGTGTTTTTATAGCATTTCCGACTATATAATATAAAACCCGCGAGTAACCATTTTCATTTCGGACATGCAACGTTTTGTACTTTTCTCCGCCATTTTGGGTCCGCCATTTTGAATGATGAAAATCGAATGTCATATTCGTAATCTGCGACCCCGAAAACCACCGAGTAGTCAGTTTCATATGGATCAAGAAATTTTGTTGTATTTCAGTCGGCCATCTTGGAACCGCCATTTGGAATTTCGAGTATCGGATAGAAGATACTGTTACAAATGATTGTGTAAATCAATAATAAGTGCGTACAACAATATTTATTAATAGCTAATGATAATGTCGGAAATGCTATAAAAACACAAAATTCTGCGAAAAATCAGCCATCTTGGATCCGCCATCTTATATTTTGCATATCTGATCATGTCAACTTTTTGTCAAACTCATTATTCCACCAGATCCAGGTCTTTGGAATGGTCGGTCAGCGCGAACCTTTTGAAAAACATGAAAAACCGATCCAAAAATCGAAATTTTCTCTATTTTTTTGCCTTTTCGCCGCCATATTTAAAAAATGGTTGCTCCTAGCGAAAACCGGATTTCGGATTCGGAAAGAGGAGGGTTGAAAACTATAGAATCTAAATATTCAGAATTATTCATCGTTAGTTTCTATAAGAAATGTGACGGTTAAAATGTAGTGAAATTTACGGCATTTTGGGCGGAAACGGGTTAACCCAAATCTAGGTAAAAATGAGATACAATTGCATACAAAATTTATATATAATTATTAGGGTGTATCGAATTTTCGAGAATTTTAATGGCTAGTGGTAAATTGATAATTTTTGATGCGCTGATCACGAATATTGATATAAAAAAAATTACAAAAAATATCTAGCATCCGCGCAATCGCCTCAAAAACCCTATTTTTTGGGTGTTTTTTTCTTTGTTTACTACTCGTTTCGTCAATTTATTTTTAAATATTTTGTTTTTAATTGGAAGTTATGCCCAGACTATGTATATATAAAACCCACGTAATAAATTTTTTTTTTTAATTACTGGAGCCCGTGAAAAATCGCTAAATACGGACATTTTTGGAAAAATTTTTAAAAATTGAAATTTTTTTATCCAAAAAAATTTATGTAGATTCTTTGGGTCATTTTGGATAAAAAATGTCTCTTTTGATTTTTTCGTAAAATGCACATTTTCGGTGATAAAAATTGCCAAAGTTCACAAAAATCTTTTTTTTTTACAAGTTTGGGAATTTTTATCTCCGAAATCCAGAATGACCCAAAGAATCTACATACATTTTTTGGATCAAAAAATTTAATTTTTTTATAATTTTAAATTGGCATAACTTCCAATTAAAAAAAATATTTAAAAATAAATTGACGAAACGAGTAGTAAGTAAAGAAAAAAAACACCCCAAAAATAGGGTTTTTGAGGCAATTGCGCGAAAGCTAGATATTTTTTGTAATTTTTTTTTATATCAATATTTGTAATCAGCGCATCGAAAACTATCAATTTACCACTAGCCATTAAAATTCTAGAAAATTCGATACACCCTAATAATTATATATAATTGTATAGCATTCTTCTCCATACAATTATATATACGCAATTCACCTTTGGCGCGTTTATAAATGAGATTAATTTTTACGGCGAATGACGTCGCTGATTGGAATGCGAAATATAATATCGTATAAATTTAAATATAATTGTATATAATTGTATAGCATTTTTATCTCCATACAATTATATATAAACCATTTTAGAAAAAGTATTTTAATGAAAAGCTATTACTAATGTGTAACAGTGCTCATATAAGCTAACTTACTACGTACAACATTTTTCGATGCTTTATTTCCATTGTAACTCCATTATAGTCCCGGTATAATTCTGTTTCGATATATTTACATCCCAGCATAGTTTCTTGGTCCCGTCTCGTGATTTTACCTGTCGCCGCTTTTTTTCCTCCACTTTTCGAGTGGGAGAAGCGGCGGACCCCTTCTTTTGTTAAATATAACGAGACGGAAATGGAAGACGAGGAACCGAGTGGGTAAATATACCGGGACTGTACTAGCAGACAAAAATGTGACACTCTTTTTCGTTGGAAATATTTTTTAACGTCATTTCAATTTTTGAAAATAAATTGAAAAATCATGATAATTTCATCGTTATTCATCATTTATGACATAAACGTTGATTTTACGAAGAAAGTGTATATACTTTTCTGCAAAGAAATTGACGGTCTATATATTGTGTTGGAAGCATTCTTTCGTATTTTGTACAAGAAACGCAAAAAACATTTCTTTTTCAACCTCCTATAATCTGGTATGGATCGACTCTCAAAACTAATGAGAATTAAGTTAGGCCATGACAAAACTCAAAAAGAGGTTGAACATTAGCTATCGATCGCTAGATATCGCGAGACAAAAAATGTACAAACATTTTTTATTTCATTTTCGAATTCTTTAGAATCTGAGACGTCGACATTTGATGAAACAATTGGTCTCTTGATGAAACATTATATATAAATAATTTATATATAATGTTTAATTTTGAGATAGGAAACGTACTTTCAAAACCTCGGAAGTAAGCTCTTAACATTTTTATTTTATTTTAAATTAGTTTTATATATTTTTATATTTTTATATTATGTTATACAAAAGTGAAATAAATCCGACTCCAAGTTTCCCTTCTTAGTTCATTATAAACCATTGGCTAAAATGTATTTATATTTTTTATTACACGATTCAAATATTTGTTTTTATTTTAAAATTTGTTACTTAAAATTATATTTTTCTATTTTACCGTTTGGATTGACGGTTTCCTTGCGATGAAAAATTATTTATTCGAAAGCTACTGTTTTCGACAACAACTGTTTTCATGTAACCTTTGACCTCGGCGCGCATATATTCTGTCATATGCTTCAGAGTTCTCTGGCTCCTTATCCTCAAGGCACGAGAGAACAGAGCAATAAAACGTTCAAAAGTACACTTCTCTCTCCATTCTCTCATTTCTGGCTGTGTCACTCGGATGAGTTTGCATTAACGGAGCCACTGCATTTTCTCGATTACGCGGTTGGCGATGAAACCTGTGAAACTTATTTCACCAAGGTTTGCTCTTTTCACTTTAACATTCTTTCCTTGGATTTCGCTTATCTCCCGTACCAATATTCCCTTTGTTCTTTTTCTTAGCAAAATATGAAATGCGCACGAAAGGGATTTAAATATAATTATAGTTTGAATATATAAACACTTCGCAGAAATTGTTGATGGAGGATAATCGTTTGTTTATAAATATGGAATTACGCTAAAAACCAACAACGGGGCGTTGTTTACAAAATACCGTGTTTTCATTGCGACAAATCGTACATAGGGAAAACATAAGACCTCTTAGTCCGCGATTGACCTTTTAAGGACGGGGATTTTTGCATTGAAATTCGACTTTTTTTACACAATATTTGTGCATAAAATAAAAGAATATGTCAAGTGGAGTGCCTGAAAATATTAGTGGTCGATATATATCGACCAGTCCCGTCCGGAACGTAAAGTCCAATGTTAAAAATTTAATTTGGCAAGTTAGGAGTGCTTTTCTACGTATTTGAATGCACTGAATACGAAAAAAGTCATGAAAAAAGTTCAGGGGACATTCTCGACCTTGAAAACCGCATTTCAAGGTCAAATTAGAAGTCGAATGTAAAAATTTTGATTTGGCGCGTTAGGAGTGCTTTTAGACGTATTTGGATACGCTGAATGCGAAAAAATATGAGAAAATGTTCAGGAGACATCCGTGACCTTGAAAATTGCATTTCAAGGTCAACTTCAATACTTCAATATTAGCCATTTTATCAAAAGTAATTGCTTGCAATTTTTTGACATCTTAGTTAATAAAGTGAATGATGAAATAATAAGAATATTATCGAAAAAAAAAACTTCCGCAAGAAAAAATAACTAAGTGTTGACCTGCCAAGAAACTAATAGTAATAGATAGTTCAAATAAACACTATGAAAATACGTTTTAACAAACGCAACACTATTTGTTTCGCATTCAAAGCATCCAAATACATTGGTATACCAATTTTCAAGTCGAAATACCGCATAAAAAATTTGACCTTGAAATCACTATTTGAAGCTCAAATATGCTTTTTAGAATGATAGCACTATGTTTCCTGTATTCGACTTATAATGTTACCCCCGAAACAATTGGAACATAATATGATACCGAATTGGTCGATATATCGATCAGTCCCGTCCTTAAAAGGTTATAGGGGCATATGAATAATTAAATAAAAGAAATTAATCAAGAAAAACGCACAGGTTTAACTCATTATAGAAATAAGACGGGGCAGGATTTCCAGTACGATAACACTAAAATTCATTATTGCTAAAAAATGCATCTTTGATGAAATGGCGGACAGTCAGAATTAATGGTTCCATTTTCACTAAAAAAAGGTCCTTTTTAGCAATAAAACGCTATAATATCGAAAAGTCTATTAAAAATCTGAGTTTACGGTCTACTTTTCTGGGATGTTCATGGTTATATGATAGGTAAACAATAGACCTCGACAAGAAGGTCGGCACTGATAACAATTAATTAATTCTTACTCAACCACCACGTCCGAAATGCGCTCGACTGACAATCGCATTATATTACAGAATCCCTGGGTTCAGTGCAGAACATTATAATCCCAATGTGGCTTAAAATTGTTTTTCAATTGTCCAATCCGACAACGGGGGTCGCTGTAATCCGCTCGTAAAGGAGCTAACGACGACTGCGCGAATCGGAACTATCGCTCGCAGTTATGCACTATTACATATTCGAAGGTTTCATAATGGATTTTGAGCTTTCTGCGATAATTGAATTGAAACTCACCACTCGTTTACGGGGATTGCAGAAAGATCACCTGCATATGGTTGAAATATTCAAACGCCTCGCTTCCATCTATGTCAGAGTTTAATGTTTTAATATAAATTTCATAGAGTTATGAAAGTAGAAAAAGTATTTCGGATAATTTACTGACATTCGTCGTATGAAGTTTGGATACTGTGGTAAAACATCAATGTTAACAAATCATTTTATTTCATAAAACATTACGGAATCAGAGATAAGCAATTGTAAAATTTTAAGATGAGTTTTTTAATTTACGTTTGGAGGAATTGTTGAATATCTACGTAATTTAGGCGAAATATTATCTTTTTAAAGATGTTGTTACGAAATAATAAGCTCATAAAGGTATTTCACTTTTTACATTTTATTTAAAGTCATTATAAATTTTCTCATATCCATATACCTTACTAATTACATATACCAAACGTACAAACTAAAAGAAACTCATACAAACAATTCGTCTGTTTGTACGAAATAAACTCAACTTCCATCACTTACGGCTAAGCTGCATGATATTTTACGCCGCCTAGCTCGAAATGCAGTAACTAACATCGGTAATTGACGCTAATGTCAAATGTAATCAAACCGTTTTACGTACTTACATGTAGCTATGCTTATAATATCGAAACCGAAAGTACCCGATGCTCTCCGAGTACCGTTTAGGTTATGTGTCATTTTTCGAGATGCTCATAAATCGGTGATAGAAGTGTCAAAGATAGTCATTAAATTTCATGTATTCAACCGCGTTAATGGTTAAAAAATATATTTAAATAAATTAAATCTAATTATGCAGGAATATTTTCATCTTACATAAAAAATAATCAATGAAAAAGTAATAACCTGAATAGAAGCTCTTTAGGAGCTCCCGAGGACCAAAGGCGGACATTTGGACATCCTCAAGAGCTCCTCAGGACATCCCTGATTATTAACGGATTTTGTACCAAATTTGCCTAAAAATTTACTTATAATTATTATTCATGCATATCAATGTCCAACATTTGTTTCTCTGTGTTATTATTATATTAGATCCATATTTCATAATCTGCAGAATTTTCATTAAACCTAATTCACTTTTTGTGGTGGAGTTTTATTCGATTCTACCCGTTATAATATTTCATTGCTTTTTTGTCTTAATGCACACGTACTGCATGTAATTTCACTTCATTTAATTTCCATATTTAGCGAGCATTCGCGCTGAATCAATTATGAATTAAGCACGTCGACAAGCATACCTTCGAATCTCTGTGCTCAAGTAATAGGACATTTGTACTAACGTGTTAATTAATATTTAATTGAAATTTTGTCATTCTGATTGAATTTGAAGACAAAATGCAGACATTTTTTTTCTAATTTTTGAAAAAGATACATGAAGAATCCTTGGAAAAATTCACATACTGTATTCTATAGGCAAGAAATACTCGGAAAACGAAGAAGTTTTCTAAATGATATAAGTAGAACATCTCCACAAAAATTGCTGGTTCTAATTATTTAAACGGTGAACTAATATTCTATAATTAAAATGATCAGTTCATATTCATTTAATAAAGTAATTAATAATTATCGAGCACGAATTATATTAGTTCATATCACTATTGGACATGTTTTAATTCAATTTAAAACAAGAAATGATAATCCTTTTATGTGTCATTAAGAATTAATCGTGATTAGTTTGTCGGTGAATGAAGACGTCCATCTCGTGGTTAAATTTACCAATTGAAAGTCGTACGTATATAATATATATGATCTTATATGTCACCATGTCTTATTTAACTACGGTTCGTCATTTAATATTTAAAGTTAATTACGATTTGGGCATATAGTATTAACATTTATATTGGCTGTTTATTAATGTTATTATAAAACATTATTGACATATAGTCGAATGCTATTATGTAAATACGTATGAATTTACGCGTCGTGAATTGATTGCAATTAACTTAAAATTGTAATACGTAATGCGACATCAGGCGTCATTCTTATAAGGCGGGGAATTTCAGACATTGATTAAATAGAGGTTAAATCAAGAGACGCCGACAGCAAATTGTACGGACGTTAACATGAATACTATATGAATCATTGTGAACTTTCCGTAATAGATAAGAGCTGCAAGAAAATGAAATGTCTTCCGACACCTTATCGCAAGATTCGTCCTGTACAACTCTAAATTTATAATACTTTATATTGTAGAAAGTATTAAGATTTTGATCTTCAGTATAAAATTAATTAATTTCTTGTAACGTGTGGTTCTGGTAATTTATATTGGAATTTTCTTCGTGTGAATTAGAAACGAAAATTAGGTTAGTATCACGTTTACCAATTTTATTTAACATAAATTTATTTCATCCAATATATTAAATTTACATTTTAACACAAACCTACCATCCCTGTAAAACTTCGTCTTCGGTGTATTAATCTGGAATCTTTTCTCAGTATTTTGCAAAAGAAATAAAAATATTTCATCATTATGATATCATTAACATATTCAAAACACAATTTTTGAATTTTTTATATTGAATTTTTTAACAATTTTTTAATAATATACATTTTTTTTCGTTCCAACAAAACACAATAAGTTCGCTTTTGGATGATTTTCACGTTGTGTTGAAACACGAGCTTTCTTCATGAGATGAGATTAATGAACAAGCTTATTTAGTTTATATAATAAAAGATAATAATAACAGCAGCAACAACAACATCAATAATAATACTAATTATAAAAATAAGCGTCAGTGTAAGTTCGACAAACTTTCTTATGTTTTAATATTTATTTACGTAGACTTTTTTCAATGTCGTTCAAGACTTTAATAATGATTTGAAATTATTATAAGGTTATCATTTCAATTTCAATATTAGTTACCAAAAACAAATTATTAATAAGTATGAAATTTTTTATTTTAAACATACTTCTGTAAAAATTGAGAGCAATCTTTTTGAGATATAGTATTTTAACAGAAAAATAAACTACTTTCCAATTGTTTAAAAAAATATATTTATTTTGGATTAGTATAAAATATAATGTACTGAAAAGAAATAACTAAATTCACTCTGACGATGTATAATGATTGTACGAATGGTGTAAGTCACACATGATTTTAAAATATGCTAAGATCTTTTTGGTATCTTTGGTCGCTTATATAATAAAAACCTTACAAGAAGAAAAAATTTCTCGGGAATTTTACCGTTTCAAATTGTAATTTTGGTACAGACTTGCGGAATTAAATAAATTGTCTCTGAATTTTTACTAATGAGGCAGTAAAAATTTTGAAAAATTCTAGTCATATTTACTAGAAACAGTAGACATTTTGTTCATTCTATATGTCAGTACCAAAATTACGATCTGAAATGGTAAATTTTCTAGGACAATTTTTCCGTATATACTTTTGATGCTGGCTGTGATAGACCAAAGTAAAAAGTTATGAACACATTATACATAATAATCTATGTATGTATTGTATGCAAAATATACATTAAACATAATAATTATAAAAATTTAATGTACTAATAATAATAAGTTTTATTTAACCACTTTCACATGAAAAAATGGAACATTTCATTAAAAATAATACAGCCACCGACATCCGACTTCAAAACTGATGTACGCTGATCACTGGCCAAATTTTACCGGATTATCACGAAAATTCAAATATCGACAAGAAAATCATCAGCAGCTTCAAATCTAAAAACCTAATCCAAAGAAAATCCAAATTAAAAAAAATATCCGAAAGAAACCAATGACACCAGGAAAGAAATTACATTTTACTATTATTTATTTAATTAATTTATTTCATAATATATTTCTACTTTTTAATATAACTACTTTAGTGGGGGCTCAGCAGAAACCGTCAAAAATCAATCACGTTCTTCTTCTTTTCATTGGATCGTTAGTAACGCAGTTGCTAAGGTATGTCAAAGTAAAGAACCTTATAATGTAACAACTAACTAAATAATCAAGTAAAATCATTAAATAAATAATAGTAAAATGTCGTTTCCCCTTTTCTACCCAATTTCACAAGTTATTTTTAGATTTGTACTTGCTGGTGATTTTCTTAGTCTGACGTGAAAATTCGGGATGATCCAGGAGTTATGGACAGTGATTATTTGGCATCAGTGATGAAGTCTAATTTCGATGGTTTCATTTCCTTTTCAATAAAATATACCTCATTTTTGTCGATGCTTCGTCGTGACACTTGCAATTTCGGCTACTTCGCAAAATCGATCGTGAACTTTTGCACACATCCATTGTGATTTTACTCTTTTCTTCAATTTGCATATCTTATGGGCAGATTATGTATAAATTATGTACAATTTATTCATAATTTTTTTACTTGAGGACTCTTGATTATTCTAGATGTTCTTGCAAAACGAACCTAGTCTTTTAGCTAAGACACAGATAAGGTATCGAAGCGAATTAAAAAAATACCCTTTGAAAAGGTCATCTTCAAAAAAATGCAATAACACGCTAAAACATTCTTACACAGAGAAAAGTGTTTTTTACCCAGTATTAGAATTCTTATGCCCCGTAAAAGATAGTATTTTACGCATAGGGATTGCCATATTTCTATTACCGGTTAAAAGACGAAGATTTTAGATTATTCTAACCAATGTGTCAGTTTATTTTAGCCTTTTCTCTTTAACTAAAAGCAATTTTTGTTTATGGAAATTTATCTAGCAAATTAAAATATTAAAAATGCCTTCTTTTAGTCAAAAACAAATGCTGAAAGATGGAGGATTTTAGTAGTTATAATATTTCTTTTAAGGGCTATAATACACTCTTTTAAAAGCCAAGGGATAGTAACTGATAAAATACACTTTTCTCAGTGTAGCACTTCATAAGTATATATTTATCTTCCAATTGGCAAAACACCACAAAAAGTCGACGACAATATTTCACCATTTACAAGAAAAAAGAATGTTTATGACATACGAGGGTGCTTTGATCAAATATGATTACTGATAACTCTACAAACTTCTCGTTCAAATCCGCAACTGTAATCAGATGGAGTTCTATTTTTGGATAGGTCATTCAAAAATATGTAATTGAAAAAGGTCATTGGTAATTGAAAGTGGCATTTCTGTGTTGACAGCGATAATTATCGTGTATTGCTGTCCAGATCTTTTTTCCCCGCGACAAAACATACTATATTACCTACTACATAAAATTAGTTTATGATCGGTATTACTACAGATGTATTAAAGCCGGGAACTGGAGTACATCACATAAGTACAAGTTGCAAGTAACCCCGAGGTGATAAAAGTGAGGGTCGTCGGGTCGTGAAAGAGTAATTAAAGAAGAAGTTAAATGTTTGTGACTGGGAGTCATAGCGGAGGTAAAGGGCAACCCGATCTTCGTGGCTACCCTGTTCGCATCGATCGCTTTGACTATGCAAATAAAAGTCGTCGGATAGGCGATTCGCCGCAAAGAGTCGTAAAATTAGCGGAGCAACCGTTGTCTTAATTGTCTATTGGCTCGGTCAAGAAGCACCGTCTTTTGTGTTTACCGTTAGCGATCGCTCCATCAGGAGGCTGCCACTTATCTCTGCGCTTCACATCACGATCTCGACCGGTCCATTCCGATCCAATCCTACCGTATACCCGATTTCGGGGGCAGTCTCTCGGTATATTGGACACGCGTGGCTCGAAGTATACCCGGAATGTGGGGCGAGTATTAATTATAAGCTCGGAATGTGTTACGGGGTTACGGCGGAAACCGAGCGCATTGCTACGGGTAAAGTATGCTCAAATGGTGTATTAATATTACCACCAGCAAGGATCATCCCGGACGGGGATGCCTCTACCGAAGCGAATTCTCAGCACGTAGTAGCGAATATTTCAGTCGGCAACCCTATAATAACAATTTTATAAATTAACATTCCTATCGACGTAATTCGAAATCTAGGGAGATTCGTCAACGGTTCGTTTGGATATCTCAACCCTTTAACATTCAATTGCGCAGGAGATTTCAAGAGAATTTTGTTAACAAAATAAAAAATGGAGACATACATAGTCGACAATTTTTACAGTCGCTTATTTTTTTCTAAAAATACAAAAATCTCGAAAAATAACATATAACGCTTCATTTTCCTAAAAATTGCTTCAAAAATGCAGTTTTAGGTACAATTTTGCTGTATAATATAATTTTTAATGGTTTCTGACAATTTCTTTAACCTGCCAGAAACGTGTTCATAATGATTTTACTTAAAAAATATGCTTTTACATATTTTTATTTCTGTCAGTTTAGATGATTAACCCATTAACGCCTGAAATGGCATTTTTTATACTTCATTATCAACCAAGTATTTCATATCAAAATCGAAGTGGAAAACAATTGAGAGGTGCGTATCCTGCTGTTTTCGAGGTCGCTCTTCAAGATTCCGAGGTCGAAATTGAGTTTCAGTCATCAGGAATTCCAATATGGCGCCGAATATGAACAAATTTCCAAAAAATTGAGAATTTTTGATACTTATCAATTTTCTTCGAGCTATTAGAATACTGGGATTCTATTGAAACTCTGAACAAAGGTGAACAAAATACTTCAATTTTAAGGAAAAATTTTACTTTTAAACCCTACATCATTGTAACGACCTCAAAATGGCGTCAACAATGAAAATTTATTTGAAAAATTTCTGAACGTTCTAACTCAAAAACTACACGCTGTTATAAAAAAATGCTAAGAATGAAAAGTTCTTAGAATTAATCGAGAAATATAGTGGAAATTTTTCAGATTTTTGTAATGACATTTTGAGAAATTTGTTTTCAAAATTTGTTTCAAAATCATAATTTATTTATGAAAATTCTGAAAAAAATTTGGTGTATTCACTTATGAATTCTACGAGTTTTTTGTTCTTTGCAATTTTTTCCAAAAGTTAATAGTTTATGGGGGGGGGGAAAATCCTAAACTATAATGTTTGAAATTCATTTCCTCGAAAACTATCAACTTTTCGAAAAAAATTGCAAAGAACAAATAACTCTTAGAATTCATCAGAGAATACACTAAATTTTTTTCAGAATTTTTTGTAAATAAATTACAAGTTTGAAATAAATTTTGAAAAAAAAATGTCTCAAAATGTCATCAAAAAATGTTGAAAAAATTCCACTATATCGCTTGATGAATTGTAAGAACTTTTCATTCTGGGCATTTTTTTTTAAAGATCGTAGTTTTTGAGTTAGAGCGTCCAGAAATTTCTCAAGGACATTTTCATTGTTGACGCCATTTTGAGGTCGTTAGAATGATGTAGGATATAAAAGTAAAATTTTTTCTTAAAATTGAAGTATTTTGTTCACCTTTGTTCAGAGTTTCAATAGAATCCCAATATTCTAATAGCTCGGAAAAAATTGATAAGTATAAAAAATTCCCAATTGTTTGGAAATTTTTTTCATATTCGGCGCCATATTGGAATTTCTGTTGGCTGAAACTCAATTTTGACCTCGGAATCTTGAAGAGCGACTTCGAAAACAGTAGGATACGCAACTCTCAATTGTTTTCAACTTTGATTTTGATACGAAATACTTGATTGAAAATGAAGTATAAAAATTGTCATTTCAGGCGTTAAACGGTTAAATGGTTCCCAATATCGAACAATTTTCGAAATAAATGAATATCCTGCACCGTTTTCAGAAGTTGGTTAGTTTTGACATTAATTTGCCATTACAACTGAGAATTTGTAGGTTATTTTTTGTTTTTAAACAAAATTCGGTACTGCTGACGAATTTTCTTTATTACTACGTTTCCAGGACACGTATACACCATCTCTATGCAAGAATTTAAGAAATCGTTCGCAACGTTTTTGGTCTTTATTGATTTCTTGTATGAAAATTGAATACATTGAAACCAGCATAAATGTCACTTCTCAAATTTATAGAACACCAATAATACAAGTTAAGATTATCATACATGTGTTCTCACGTAATTTGATGCGCTGAATACAAATATCATAGTGAACATACGCGCATTATTGCAACCTAGATGGTGAAAGTCATGAAAATTGAATAAAAATTATGATTTTTTTTAGTTTTTCTTTTTTTAATATCATAAATATACCAATATCGAAAAATGGTTCCAATAAAAGTTGTAGATCTGCACATACATATTTTATACTCAATACATTTTGCGGAGTTTCAATATTTAAGTGAATAAACGGAGAGAGTGATGAAAAATCACAATTTTTTAGATCTTTCGCAGTGTAAATTTAAGTAAAACGACACCGTAGATTTAATAAAAATTATTAGCAATCCTGACGGGTCTAAAATCACAGAATTAATAGGTATTTTCCTGAGTTTTATTACACGAGTAACAAAAGGGTCTAAAATATAAAAACGGTACTTCGAGAAGACCTTCAACTTTCATTTCAAACAATTCTAGAATTATTCAATACTTTTGGAAATAAACGAGAATCCAAAAATCTTTTGGGGTTTTCACGATTCATCACCATCTAATGGCATTTGTGCCAATTTTCGTTGTGATATTCATTTTAGCTTCTCGGATTACATTTTGGTTTCAGTATATTGATTTTTCAAAAAAGAAAAAAAAAGAAAGATTCTTAAAATTTTTCCATAGAGATGGTCTAAAAGTGTCCTGGAATCGCCGTATGTATTTATCTTTCAAAATTTGTATTTCATAAAGAAAGAGGCTTTGAAATCCTTCTTTTCATTCTAAAAATTTAGATGTTAAAGGTAAACATACGTACTAAAAAAATGCAAACAAATTTAAATTTGTTGTAATTGAAAATTATTATACTGTTACAAAATATTTTGAAATGCAACAGTACTAATCGTCAGTTACATTTTCAGAAAATTTTGATAAAAATATCTAACCATGTATACTTGGCGCGAAGTCCCAGGGGAAAACAGTATTGGATGTTTCTTTTCTCATATTTATAGGATGATGACCTTCTTCATATTCAATGCAGAATATTTTATCGAGGAAACTGTACTTTTTGTATCTATGGAGCAAAATCATATTGACATCGCTTCAGGGCGCAAGTCCAATTTACTATTGTTATATTTTTTAATATTATATACACGGAAAAACTATTTTCTTTAAAAATTACGGATTTTATTAAAAAAAGATTTTAGAAGAATTTGATCAATCATCGTCAAGAAAACAAGTCTTCAACTTCAAAAAATCTACGCAATTCTTACGAAATATATATTTTTCGTGTATTTTATTATACTAAAACTTAAAATAATCAGTAATTACTTGCGAAGTAACAATATTTGGAAAGAAAAATATAGAATTTTAGATTAGGTTCCCATTATTCCGTTAAACGCAAGTAAAGCTTTAAAAAGTTATCATTCTGAAAATCATCGAATACCTAGTTTCCTATCGTTCAAGGAGCTGTTTATATTTCGGTTCGCCATCTTCGATACGCCATTTTGAATGTTGAAAAACTGAGATTATGTTGATAATTACGAACCCCAAAACCTCCTGCGTATAAAATTTGTGTTAATTTCCATGTGGGGAAAAAGTATGATTCTGAGGATTCAAAAAATTATTTTTTGAAATTTTTTTTTACTGAGTGCAACAAATTCTGAATAAAATATACGTGCTATAGAACTGTATAAAGAATCCTTATAACAAAAAAAATTCAGAGTCTGGGCTATCCGTACTTCCGAGAAACCGATTTTTCGATTTAAAACATACTCGAGTTTTTCTGTTAAGGGTTTATAACAAACAAATAAATAAATAAATTATTCCAATTTTTCACCAAAAGTCTAGATAGTCTTGGTTAAAATTTGAAATAAAAAACTGAAATAAAATGGTGATGCATGTATATTAGGGTGGCTCTTATTTTGGTCATTTTTTTGATCCGATTTTAATCCAAAATTGATCAAATGTTTGACATCGAACTTAAAGATGCAATCTTCAGAGTTAGCGGACAGTTTTCTGACACTTTGATTCACCTAACTGCGTATTTAACAATAATTACTAGCAGATTATATTAAAAGATGTATTATCTAAAATGTTCCGAATATTTTCTTCAATCTTCTAACCTCTCTCGTTGACAATTGCTAGCAAAATTTTTATATTCCTTTTATTTTTTATTTATTTTAACGTGCAATTCGTTAAAACACATTACAGAATAGTAATACTTTTATGTCGAATCCCAGTATCTAATATCCGTTATATGTCCATCAAATTATAACAAGAAGTGTGGTTGAGTGGTTAAGAGCGTGAATTGATACCCAGAGTACTGGGCTTCGAGTCCAGCTAGGTCCGAAATTTTTGTTAAAAAATATTTATTTACATTTAATATAATAAAAAGTAATGATTTATTTTTGTTCAGAGTCGTCCAATTTTGGTCCTGGATTGTCTCAAAACTAGGATCTGATTTAGAGCGCAAATTGTGGTCATCACTTTTTCTCTCGAGTACTTATTTTGGATCAAGAATGATTGTCAAGAATTTGGAAATTGATCTTAGGAATGGTGACAAATTCGTGGAATTGGGTAGACAAGATTCAGCGCCTAAGAAAGGAATGTGGCATGATAATGCAACGGTGTTTTTTTTCGGAAGACATTTTCCGATAGCGCATATCGCCTGGCTCGGGTCGATACTTACGCGGCTGCCATAGATACTCAAATCAATATATTCACGGAAACAGAGAACGGCCGAGAGCCAACGAACGAACAAACATCCCACGGGAACATTAGGTATATAGGCGATGCGAATCCCCTCGTACCTACGAAACGCATACGTAGAGGGCGTTTATTCATATGAAATCGGGAATATCGTATTAACCAATCTTCGATACTGGTGTGCCCGATGGGTGAAAATTTTCGTTCATTCAGACGAACGAAACGTCAAACGATTCGCCGGGCGGTTTATGTGTACGCGAGGCGCATCACGTATCTGCGTGCGACCCGCCGTCGTTCCGTTGCACATTTACGCAATCTTGGACGTTAATCTAAACGATCGGGTCGTTGAGAAAAGTAGCTCCGAGCAGGTCGTACGTAAATTCCAGCCATTACTCCCAATCGCTACCGACAATGGCTTCCGGTGCTGCCGGAATTCCCATCCCGCGATAGGGAAATCGAGACAGAAATCGAAACGACATCGGATGCTTTCGAGTCCACTCGACCGTCTCTCGTATATTTTGAGACCGCTCGATTGTTGGTGTAGTTAATGAAAAAAAAAGGGGAGAGACGACGCTCCCGTAGATTTTCTCCGCATTTCCGACATGCGCCCCGAAGGAGGCGCGGAAAAAGCTTTCCATCTATTGTCCAGGTAACAACAATACTTTCGAGCGCTTCGAAACTCCCGCACAGCTCTTCCTTCCGTCCCAATGAAAACTTTTTTGTTTTTTTTATTGAATAAAGAGAAATAATGGCACGCCTATTACGTTTTAAAATTCCCGACTCGTTCATTAAAAAATGAATTTACTTAGAAGATTCTTACGAGTACAAATTCCCATGAAAACGAATAAAGCGTCGGCAAATACGTCTAAGAAGTGCTTTTTCTCGTCGTCCTCTAGGCCAGAAGACAAGACGCCATCTTTGGGCGAGACAAGTAGAGTGTTCACATCGGGAAGAGCATATAGGGAGAAGTAATCTTCGTGGTTTCCTTCGATTTGCACTCATCCCCCAGACACGATTGTCGAGCGCTTTTTTTCATTTTTAACTTTCCTCGAGGGAATTCACTCTGGACTTGTATTTAGATATTGCCGTCGGACAATCAGACGTTTTTTCTACCTCTTTGAGTCAAAAGTATTTGTTCAAATGAAAATTATTTAAAAAACTCTGGATTACAATAATAATTTAACGTGAAACTTTGTTTATCCTTAAACTGTAATCATATAAAAATGAGTGAAAAATCATTAAAAAATACACTACCGGCCAAAAGTTCATGAAGGCTCCGAATTTTTTAACTCGTCAAATAATGCGTTCTATCTCCGATCCCTTAACGATAATCATAAAACTCATTCGACGTCTTTTAAAGTACACAAATAAAGCTTTCAATTGGTGCATTTCGTTTTATTTCAGACGAATAAATACTATAATTCAAGAGCTTTGACGTAGCTCTTGTAAAAAGTCGATACGATTTTTTTTGCAAAAGTTACTATTTTTTTGAGTTATCAACTTTTTGCCTTTTTCCAAAGAATTCTGACAAAATGAGGTAAACTGGCAATTTTCAAAAAATCATAACTCAGGAACAAAAAATAGTATCAACTTTTCACAAGAGCCATTTTAAAGCTCTTGAATTGTAGTATTTAGACAAAATGATTGACTATATGCAGAAACATTTTTTAGACTTTTTGTCAGTGTTTAAAGTCGAAAGAAAAAAACTGCAGATTTTAACATTTTTCAAATTTGACAACTACGAAACTATAACGTCTGAAGTAAAAATAAATGCACCAATTCAAAGCTTTATTTGTGCACTTTAAAAGACATCCAATGAGTTTTATCATTATCGTTAAGGAATCGGAGCTAGAACGCATTATTTGATGATTTAAAAAATTCAGAGCGTTCGCGACTTTTTGATCGCTAGTGTACCTTCTGGATTATCATGAATGGGGATTAAGGAGGTTCACCAGGTCAAAGAATTAACATTGAGAATTTAACGAAAAAATTATAGTAGGTTAAACAATGAAAGAAATTAATGCCTGCAAAGTTTCAAGCCCCTAGGTACCTTCAGAGCAGAGAAATTAATAAAAATGTTCACGATTCTTTAACATTGAGTTTTATGGGAACATGTTTATATTGATGAAATTCGTATTGAATTAACATTGAGTTTTTCATAAAATTTATACTACTGATAAAAAAATTTGTGAGATTTTATTTGCAGAAAGAAAAACGTCTCTTCCTACCTTTAGAGACGAGAAATAAAATAAACAAATAGCTAAAAGGGTCATTTTTGGTTATGTTGACGGACGGAGAAGTGAATACACTGTTTGAGGTATATCCAAAAATGTACTTTTTAATTATTTTTTCATTTTAATATTTGTTATTATGATGATTATATAATATTTACAGATGAAATTCATTTTTTGCCCATACTAATTTTAGGTTTTCGAGTTTATTTAAATCTTTAATTTTGTCAAATACCCAAAAAATACCATTAAATAATAACAAAACTAAACACATTTAGATTTGCATCTAATTAACCCATTAACGTCCAATAGGACACAAATTTCACCAAGATTTCCAGAATATTTCTTGATATTAAAAACCAATTCAACAAATTTGAGATAAGCGATTCTCGACTTAAAGTGATCGTTCTTTCAGATTCTTCTATCAAAATTTATCTACAATAAAAGTGCAAATAGTTATAAACAAAAAAAAGCGCGGTTTTTTCCTTCACAAAAATGTTTCAAACAATATTTTCATATCAAACAAGAAAAGTCATTGGGTCAAAGCCTCAAAATATCGTGTCTTCAATGTCTCAGCTATAAATTTTCGTAATAACATTTGAGAAATAAAAGATGGCGCTCCCAAAATGGTGAATAAAGCTATTTTTTTGTATAATATTAACTTAGTGTACAAAATGTTTAAAAATTATCCGATCTTGATAAAACTTACAACCCATACATTTTTGTGGTCTCCAAGTATTAATTTTACGTTATTTAAAAAAAATTTAAATGGCGGATTCAATATGGCGGCCAAAAATTTGAAAAGAAATTGTCGATCAAAGGGCCGATTTAACAGAAAAATTATCAATAAAAGTAACAACCCTCCCTATGACTATTTTAAAAAAAAGTCATCAAAGTTTTTAAATATTGTCGGCCATTTTGAATTTTCTAAAGATAACTTGAAATTCGTACTCGGAGATTCCAAAACTTATGGGTACTAAATTTTATCAAGATCGGATAATTTTTGAAGATTTGGTACACAAAGCTATTATTTTACAAAAAAGAAAGCTTTAGTCGCCATTTTGAAGCCGTCATTTTATATTTTCCCAAATATTACTACGAATGTTTGTAGCTGAGACATTAAAGACACGATGTTTTAAGAGTTTGACTCGATGAGTTTTCTTGTTTGACATGGAAATATTGATTAAGAAATAAAAAATATAAATATACATATTTTTATTGATTAAGAAATTTTTGTGAAAGAAAATATCGCGTTTTTTGTGAATAATTGTTTATAACTTTTTACACATTTATTGTAGACAGAATATGATAACAGAATTTGGAAGAGCGGTCAATTTTACGTAAAGAATATTTTATCTCAAATGTTTTGAATGCGAAGAACTATTCCGAAAATCTTGGTGAAATTTGTATCCCCTTGGGCCTTAATGGGTTAAACCGACAATTTTCTGACATTGTTAGGACAACAAAAATAAAAAGGTGGTTTTTCGTGAAAACGTTCTTAAATATATTGTTTATTTCATCAAAGTTTGTCTTTGTTTGCTGGAAACCAAAATACTATTTGTTTCAGAAATGACGTTGCTTTCAATTACCTTTGGCAACCATGATGATTATAATTTTTCATAATAAATGTAGTCAAATTAGGCATTTATAAAATGTTATGAAAATTATGTAGGGCACGGGGTTGCCAGGTAACATTGGGTTCGGTTTTCTGTGCCGAATGAACTTTGTAAAGGTAACAACACCGATGAAAGGCCACTCGCGGCTCGATTTGTATGGATAGAGCAGGCCGTAATTACATCCCAACCGACACACGAGCTAACCACTACTAGACAAACTCGTCAATCTGTAACTTGCGGTTGTGGCGTGAACTGGTTGCAGTTCCCGGTGCTACCATGTTATCCAATGAAACAATCTTGGTTTCACTCTTCTGAACAAGTCGGAAATTGCTAAAAATTGCACTTGGCGACATAATTTTGGCGATCAGCAGAAATTAGTATAACTACTAGTATCGCTATAAAAATCCTTGAAGTTTTTGTTGTCTCGAAATCCTCTGAGTGAGAATTCAAAACGTACTTATCTAAGGAACATCCACGATTGGCAATTAACTTTTTCAAATGAATAGATTATATGGGGCATTCCACGTGAAATCGGCAACTTTTTTTTCAGACAATTTTTAATTTTAGTTTTTACAATTGGGTACCATTAGTATATACAAAAGAAGTATTCTTGATTATATACAACATTTGAAATTTGACTCTAGTGAAAGTTGTGAGGATATTTAAAAAATGTAATTTTCTTTTCTTGCAATGTTTAATTTATTTTAGCGCGAAAATGGCACGACAAATAATTAATGTACCACATGTTTTTCGTAATTTTTTAAATGGCTTTTCTTGTGAAAATATCCAATTTTACGCTTTATTACAGGATGAAGTTAAAAAATCATTTTAAAGTTTTCATTTTATATTTTTTGAAAGGACCATTTTTAAAATTCTGAAAAAATTCATAAATAAGGTTTAATGTATAGCCTTTATGGCAGTATATTTGAAATTGTGGTTATAGATCGGCTTACAATTAAAACATCGACTTACAAATTTTTAAATAAATAGAAGTCCCCTGAATAGCACGCAAAACTGTATGATACAAGGGCCTTATTTTTTTTAAAATTCAACCTGAATTTTCTCGCTCAATTTTGGTCAAAAAACACATTTTTTTTTATCATTTTAAAGGTAATTTGATGCTCTACAAAGTGAATATATTGAAATAATAAAATTTTAAATTTTGACTATACATAATGACCGAAAACTTTTTGCAACGTTTTCACGTTCAAAATGGACTACCGCCAGTATTAGCATCACCCGAGATGTACCGCGTGGAAGTCGCTAGGTCGGATTTAGATTTCTTCAGTTTTTTAAAATTTTAAGAATGGTCCATCTTTAAAAAATATAACATGAAAACTTTAAAATGATTTTTTAACTTCATCCTGTAATAATGCGTAAAATTGGATATTTTCACAAGAAAAACCATAAAAAAAACTACGAAAAACATGTGTTAAATTGATTATTATTTGTCATGCCATTTTCGCGCTAAAATAAATTAAACATTGCGAGAAAAGAAAATTACAGTTTTTAAATATCCTCACAACTTTCACTAGAGTCAAATTTCAAATGTTGTATATAGACAAGAATACTTCTTTTGTATATACTAATGGTACCCAATTGTAAAAACTAAAATTAAAAATTGTCTGAAAAAAGGTTGTCGATTTCACGTAGAATGCCCCATATATGTTAGTTCAATTTTCACTCTATAAAGATTGAATTTCGATTCTAAGATATAAGGAGAGTATGTGTGACGAAAATATCATGAAAATAGTTATTTTTGTATCAAGGGCGTGAAATAGGGGTTTTACGCCTACTGCATCAAAAATGAAATTTTTCACCGTCATACATAATTGTTCGTAGTTGTATAATCAGAACTAAAATAAAAATTGATTTTATTTTCAAAATATCGTAAAATTAATGTTTTGACTACCTTCATCACTAGTCAAGTTTGACTATTTATTTGCATTAAGAAAATACAACAATAGTAGCATTCGTATTAAGGGCGTAAAATGGAATTTTACTCTCACCGATTGCAAAGCCCGATGGCCGGCTAAGATGTGGAGGTGAAAAATGAATTAACGACGGCAGTGTAAAATTCAATGACAAATTTTCGAATAAATAAGATGTAAAGGAGGAGAATTACGAGGGGCTTCGCCCCAAATTTACCACAACGTAAATAATAAAATAAAAATAATATATTTTGCTTCAGTATAAATAACATTTTATGCACTTTTGAACAACCCCCCTCCCCCTAAAAGAAAATAAATCATCATAACTTGAAAGGAAATAAATGATAATCAAAATTTAAAATACACAATTTGCGGCATAGCGACGTACGCTTTGTTTATTGCGGCGAATGTAAACAACTTTACCGAGACATGAATTCTTGGTATTTTCTTTTATATGCCACTCTTCTATATTGTTGACAACTTATTTTGAATCTGTCTTTAATTTAAAATAACTAGGTAATTCAAGTTTATTGAAAATTGACATAAAAAAATTATTTTCATTTTACGCACCCGGAGGCAATAAAACTCTATTTTACGCCCGCAAACGTAAGGCTTTAAGCCAAAACACTGACAGAATTTTATAAAATTATCGCAATTTCGGGCTTAAATTACACGGAAAGGAAGAAACACGACTGAGTCCTGTCTACGCAGCACTGGTTACTGCGTGGCCGGTTCGCAAATACATTCTATTTCAACTCGCTATAACTCAGTCAATTTTGAGAATTTTGAAACGAATAAAAAATAGAATTGTTCATTATAGTTTCCCAGATCTATTGCACTAAGATAAAGTGATATATCTTAATAAATAAAAAAGTTATTAATTTTTTAATGCAGAACTGCGAAATTTGTGTTTTTATACGTTCAGGCGCTTCGTTTATCGAGCGAATTTCAAGCATCCGAAAACTTTCAGCGAGAAAGTTGTTCATTAAGGTATAAACAAATTTTGTGGAAAGTTTCATCTCGATTGCATTAATAGTTTAAAAGTAATGAATGTTTAATGTTGGTCGTGGCCTTGCGCGCATCGCCGTGGCACACATGACGCGCTGGCCGTCGGCCGCTACCTTTTTTAAACATTCATTAATTTTAAAACTATTAATGAAATTGAGATGAAACTTTTCAGAAAATTTTTTCATATCTTAATGAACAACTTTCTCGCTGAAAGTTTTCGGATGCTTGAAATTCGCTCGATAAACGAAGCGCCTGAATCTATAAAAACACAAATTTCGCAGTTCTGCATTAAAAAATTAATAACTTTTTGATTTATTAAGATATATAATTTTTTCTTTCTGCACTAGATCTGGGAAACTGTAATGAAAAATTTCATTTTTTATTCGTTTCAAAATTCTCAAAATTAACCGAGTTATAGCGAGTTGAAATAAAAAGTATTTGCGAACCGGCCACGCAGTAACCAGTGCTGCGTAGACAGGAGTCGGTCGTGTTTCTTTCTTTCCGTGTAAGCTCATCTGATAATAAATTTAAGATGTAACAATTTTAAGACTTATTTTTTTCTGTGTATCTATGTTAACTGGTATGTATAACCAAATCCTTTCGTGAGCATGGGAAGTGATCGGAATTGTGGGTAGGGGGGGGGGGGGGGTTTAGGGTAGAATCGAAATAGGTAAGATCGAGAACTCGTCCGAGTAGAAATACTGTCGCGGCCGCATTGTGGATTGTAACGTTGCCAAGCGACGCGTCTGTGGCCGAGAGTAATAGTTCCCTGTCTCGTTAGTTTCAGCGAAACTCGTAGCAGCTTCTTCGGTGTTGACCGGATTCGCATCTAGCGTCTCACGGATAATCGGTATCGAGTTTCTCCTCCGCCATCGGGAATTTTCAGTTCGAGCTGCCGGATAAAACGCACCTGCCATCTTATCCGCTGGAAGGTATTGGCATGACCGCTGTTGCCTCCAACTCTCTCTCTCTCTCTCGATTATACCTTCGTGCCCACAGTAATTGGCTCTTTGGCCCTTTAGACTCCGATCGACCTTAGACTGAAAAATAAAAGACTCGCGTATAAAGGCTCCCTAATACATACGTTAGCTGAGACCCTTTCAAAGGCTACGAAAAATAACCGCAAGAAATCGAAACCACGACGGATTAATCCGTCTGACTTTTCGATTTCAATAGTCCAGATAACCAGCAAATGTTGAGAGAAGGGAAGGTATTCACTACAAAAATTTGTGTCTTTTAAACATTTTAAGATATTTGACACTTTTTAGAACAAATGTCTCAATGATTCTGCCTTGACCATTACTAGCATCTACCGATCATAAAGAATAAGACTTTTTTGTGTCCGTGATCTATAATGGATACGGTAAAAGTGTCTCCGTTTAACCCTTTAACGCCGAGAAGTCCTGAAATTCTACTTCAACTTCTTAAGTATATAAATTGTACAAATAATTTTTTGTTTTTTTCTAAACTAACGTATCTAGACATTTTAGAGGTCGCTCTTCTCGATTATCGGGTTTAGAACATTTAAAAATAAGTCTTTTCACTAGATTTTTAATGTTTTTTGTAAAAATTTCGTTTTTTACGACATTTTCCCTCAATGAATCCAAATTTTTAAAAAATTCTGCGCTTCCACCGGATTGTAATGCACGTAATCGGTGGACCCGATAGTTGTATTAAAGAGTTGTGGAGGAAAACAATTTTTTTAAAAGCTTGGCGCTTCCAAAATGGCGGCCGCAATGACAATTTTTTTTTTTTTTAAAGTGACAAATTTTTATCTTGGAAACTATAGACAAAAATGTCTTAGAATTGGCCAAAGAATACCGTCAAATTTTGTTACAATGTTTTGATGCAATTTTTGGTTTTTCAAAAATTCAAAAAATCGAAATTTTGAAACGTCATTTAAAAAATTTGAAAAAATTTGAGAGTATTCTTTAACTAATTCTAAGTCAAATATGTTCTAAAAAATTTTTCTCTAAAGTCTATAGTTTTGGAGGAAAAAAATTATTAAACTTTTCTAGATAATAATAGGTGCAAAGTGAGAACGAGGAAATATTGTATCAAGTGTTCTTTATATTTTTGTGAGACTTGCATAAAGCAGCAAACAAATTAATAATCTTGCTAACGTTTATAAATTTCGATGAGATTTGATAGAGAAAAATAACAAAAAAATTAAAAAAAACACAAAAAAATAAAATTAAAAAAAAAATGATTCTCAATGTTCATCTACCTCCTCGCGATGAGAATCAGAAAACCTTGAATAGTTCAACACTAACTATGTAATGCTATTACAAAAAACATTAAAAATCTAGTGAAAAGACTTATTTTTAAATGTTCTAAACCCCATAATCGAGAAGAGCGACCTCTGAAACGTCTAGATACGTTAGTATATATAGAAAAAAAAATGAAATTATTTGTACAATTTATATACTTAAGAAGTTGAAGTAGAATTTCAGGACTTCTCGGCGTTAAAGAGTTAAGACGTTTTACTAATAAAGAGTAAAATACTATCTAATCATTAGTCAAATTTAATGCATTCAATTTAGTAATGATCTTTAAAATATAAAATTGTTAATTAGAGATTAACAGAATTTAGATACTATTTTGGTCAGCTTTGGGTCGTACGCCGTTGAAAACTACTAAATCAGCATTTTTCAGAATATTTGTAATTTCGTTATATTATACATTACATTCATAATACAGTTCTATAAAACTTTCTGTTCTGTATTTTCATAAGTGAAATAGATTCTTCAAAGTTTCCTGATATTCAAAATGACAGGTTTTAAAAAAAATAACAGTTCGACCTTCGATTAGGGTACTCTTCAGAAATCTTTATTCTGTTTAAAACAAAAAATATAACAGCAATTTAGAAAAAATGTTTTGCACTTGTCATGATGGAATGGAAATGTATACACTTTTTGTAATGAGAATTTATAAATATTGAATTTATTACAAGTTCGTTATTGAAAACAGAAAAGAAGATTGAAGGAGTTATCAACTGTAAAAAATAAAATTCGAAAATTTCCTTCAGCTTTTCAGTAAAAATAAACAAAAAAACGCTTAAAATGAAATTAGGTGAAAAAGTTTAATATTAGTATTATTTTTTTTTTCAAATTCAGTGTCATCTTATCTTCGGAAAAAGTTTTCAGAAGTCCAAGCACTTCGTATTTATTAAATTCAAAAAGGGAAAAAATTATATGACCTTAATCGTAGGTCGACACGTTAACTACCGCTATTTTTATTTAAAAAACCTGTCATTCTGATTATTAAGAAACTTCAACAAAATCATAATACATTTTAAAAATCTTACTTTACGTTCTTTAACTAGTTCGGGGGAATTAATTTGTTAATTTTTAAAACTTTAATTTTCATATTAATCTTTGAAACCTTCAGAGCTATTTATAATATGAACTTATAAAGAATTAATTTATTAAAATTCCAAACACGAAAGAAGGTATTCGTATTAAAAAATATCGTATGCACCATGTGCAAAAAAACGTTCTCCATCGAGTATGATTGTCACTCTCACGTCATTCCATTAACATGCTTTATACTCGTCGGAGATATAGCTCTTCACACAGAATATATTAATTTTAGTCTAAATATTCAGTAATTTAAGAGTGAACAATTTTTCTCTCCGAATATTAACGTATGGATTCTTTTTAATCTGACACATATTTTCAGTATGAAACCCTTGAACGAGAAATTTTTCCAGAAGAAAATTTAAACAATGTGAACGCTTCAAAGAGTTAAAAGGTTCAAAAGGCATCGATCTATGCAAATAAAAAATTTTTTAATTCAGTGGGCGTAAAATTACCATTTTACGTCGTGTTTATAGGTCGTAAAATGAGAATTAAAGGGTATGAATTTGAAAACAAGTTTTGTTACTTCTCTGTTTTAAAAAATGGTCATTCCCATCTGTACTGAAAAATTGTGTTTACGCAAAGGCGTAGAGTTTACATCTTCGTCACTATTTAACAAAAAAAGTGTTGAATGGTATGATTCTACCAAGAGTCGTGATTTAGATTTTATTAGAAAAAAAAGGAATTATGATTATTAATTTTAAAAACTTTGTAATCTATCAGAAAACTTTATTGTAAATTGATTGGAAAATTTTAAATTCACAGTTTCTTATAATTCCATTTTTCGTATTCCAGAAACTCAAATAACAATTTGTTTTAATATAATAATAAATTGGAAAGGTTTGTTTCAATTTAATTGTGTTTTCATACAATAATCCAAAACTTACCTAAATCCTCCAGGATATCATAGCCCCAAAATTGATGGAATGAATTTCGACTTCAAACCACACCGTATTGAGTGTCGACATTTTGACATTTTTACGTACGTATTTTCTTTGCCTAATTATCTCTTTATACAAGTTTTAGATGAAAAATTCGATTGTTTTGCTAAAAAATGTAATGGTTTTTTAATATCTAAGCGCCATCTTCTTTCTTTTTTGACGCTATGACGCCATTTAGTTGTCCATCATTTTGAATTGACAATAAGTAACCATGGATTTTGATAGCTGAGGATTCGAAGCCGCGATATTTTGGATTCTAATTGAAATTAGAATGTGTACACTGAGAGAAACTGTATAACAATTTTTACTATTTTGATTAGGAATCCGAGCACAAACCTGAAATCATGTGAATTTTTACTATTATTTTAATAAATTTTCGTATCCAGATCCAATTTTTTTCTGTAAAAAGTAGGAAAATTTACTAAATTAATAGTAGAAATTAACAAGATTTCAGGTCTGTGCTCGAATTCCTATTCAAAACAGTAAAAATTGTTATACAATTTCTCTCAGTGTAAGAAGGATCATTTTTATGTCGAAAATGTTAAGATTTTCTTTCATGCTATTTCAAAATGAGAATCGTAAAATTGTGGTACATTTTGCGTCCTCTTGGACGTTAATGGGTTATGTTTCTCTGCAGTTTTGGGGCAGCCGATTTTGGGGGTTCTTATCCAAACGTAAAACCTTAAGATGACTGCTATAATCGTTTTACATAGATTACTATACGAAAAGTGTAATTTAAAATTAGAATATCGCCTTTTTTACCCATTAACGCCGAGAAGGACGCTTTTTAAGCCACCACTTTCACGTCGCTATTTCCAAATCATTTGAGGGAGAAAATAACCGTGACATAGTGAATATTGTTGAGAAAAAGTTGCTGTTTCCGATGGTGCCCATGATATTTGAAAAAATTTAAATGTCCACGTGAAAATAGAGGTTTTTCGTAAAAAAAACACGATTGTTTCAATAAACTTTTTTTCAACTTTGAAGTTTCCGGTTTGGAATCAATCTAAAATATTTGTAGATCGTGTACTTTCGGTCTAAACTTAAAGTATCGACGATTTATAGAATTAATTTTGGTCCACAAAATTGAAAATGGCGGCCAAAACGCCAATTTTTTTATTTAAACATTCAAGAATTTTTTTTCTCGAAAACTATGGACCTTTGGAAAAAAATTACAAGAACGAAAAATGTTCAATATCGATTACAGAATGCAATAGAATTTTTTCAGAATTTTTTGAGACATTTATTTTTTTTCTTCAAAAACCCAATAGCTAAAAAAAATTAATTTCGTGGACCAAAATTAATTATATAAATCGTCAATACTTTAAGTTTAGACCAAAAGTACACGATCTACAAAGACTTTCGAGTGATTCCAAACCGGAAACTGGACCAAAATCGAAGTTGAAAAAAAAGTTTATTGAAAAAAATTCCATTTTCACGTGGACATTTAAATTTTTTCAAAATTTCATGTGTACCATCAGAAAGAGCAACCTTTTTTCGACAAATTTCATTATATCACGGTTATTTTCTCCGTCAAATGAATTGGAAATAGCGACGTGACAGGAGTGGCTTAAAAAGTGTCCTTCTAGGCGTTAATGGGTTAAGCTGTCTTAATAACATCATTCCTTTTGTGAAATGTTTGGTAGAACATCACCCCTTTTTTTTAAACGCCTGAAAGAACACCATTTGTTTTGCTTAGATATCGAAAGGAACATCACCGTTCGTAATCGAATTGATTTGGTTTAAATTCGAAACATTTAGAATACAATATCGATCTGTTAAAGAATTCGGATTCTTTTGTTGGTTGGACAAAAGATTCTGATGGTCTCCTGGAGGCAGTTAGTCGTAAGCGGAGAGTCGTTATAATCGGGAGGTTTAGACTTCAAAACATTATTTTCTATTTCTTCGACGGATTTTTATTCCACTAAGATGATACTGTCGACCACGTCCTAACGTTTAATAAACCAGTTGTTTATTTGATCTCCGATGGACAGATATGTTTTAATTTCCGCCAGTGTTCGCATCAAATCGAGTGCCATACTTAAAGTAATCAAATACAGCTGAGAACCTATTGAGTTAGGCAGTGTGAAAACATTTTTCGGTTATCTAGTCCACGGTTCTGATTGTTATAAACTTATATAATTTAATATATGGGAAACGGGGAAGAAATTAATTGGGCAAATATTTACATAAGGATTTGAGACGTCTAAAGAGGAATAAGGAATCGAGATGTTTGGCGATCATAAACCAAACATGGACCTGGGTACCATGTTTCGCATCTTCGTATTATTCCTCCGGTCGGTCTATTGCGCCATCGAATAATTGGGATAGCCGGAGGTTCTTCTCCATATTAGGGTTGCACCATGAGATCCGAGGCGTTTCAATGCTGGAAACCCGGCGAGGTCGGCACGATGAGAATCACCTCGTTAGCCTGGGCAGCACGCTGCGCTAGCTACGTTTCCTCCTTTCGGTGCAGTCCAATTGCTCTTTCCTCCACTCTCACCCTGCTGCTCTCGTATCCTCCTTTTTTTTCTCTTCTCTTTCCTGCATCTCTTGGCTCTTTTTCCCCCATTCTTCCCCTTTCTCGTTCTCATCTCTCTACATTTCCGATAAAGAATCTCTCTCTCCTTTCCTCCATCCGGTAATGGATCTCTCTTACCCTCTCGGCCCCTCTCCAGAACTTAGACGAAGAGGGGACGAAGATTCAGTCGACGACGAGCTAACTGTTGTTTTGTTCTAAATGGGAATCTTGATTGTGCCTTTGTTCGCGACGACGACGACGAGCCGGTGCGGCTTCTGTCTTAAAGGTACCGAGTGGCAAAACGCCACCCTACTTCATTTCGCCTTTCAGTCATCCGAGAATAAACCCCGCGGAGAGTGGTAAAGTAAAATTGTAATCTCGCGATAGATGCCCGAGATATGACGTCCTCCTCTTATAACCTCGTTTAGCTTACTTGATTTGTGGTCGGTACTTTTGATAGCGTTGAATAAATGTTAATCGTTTATATTGTGGAACCAGATTTAAAAAAAAAATGTTGCCTTTTTTTGCGTTAGAGTCCAATTACGAACGGATGGTAAATTTTTAACCTGGCTTTACGTGAATGGAATCACATATCAGATGTTCTGCTGCTGGAGTACGCTAGACAGTAATGATCTTTGATGTTTTTAACCGTACTGGTTGCTATTTACGGCGAAATGTAATCAATTAAAAATCAATTTTACGGAATCCGATCTAAAAACTCCAATACCTTCTTCTAGTCCACTTGGAAAGAGTCAAGTCGCAGGCATCCAGATAAAAAATAGCTATTTTTGAAAATAGACATTTTTGAAAATTTTGTCACATACTTGTGGGGAATTCTGGGTAAAGTTAGGAGACGATCCAAGAAGCATTCGAGGGATGCATCGCAGACGAGAGCACTCCGTGAGAGGGTCTTGTCCGTCGCGGTGGCGCAGTAGACTAACTACTAACGAGACAGTTTTCGTGATGCACTGAAGAAGGTTGAAGTCCCGGATAATTTTTCTAGTTAGCCGTACGTGCTTCAGGAACCGACGATGACAACGACGGCGTAGCATCCAGTCGGAGTATCCAGGGCTTTCCAGCGTTCACGTCCACAGGTGAACCTGGCGGAAAGTTCACTTTGCGTTTGCTCGCCTTGCAACGGTGAAGTGACCCGCTAGACACCCATCAACGCCTCGGACTCACTTCCGCTTTTTCTCTTAGTCTCAAAGCTACCTCTAGCGCCCCTGCTAGGGACTTGACGTCTCGCTCATTCCTTTCCCATCTTCATCGTATAGTGCGCCAACCGACTTCTTTTTCATCATCTCCTGGAAGTGACTGTCCTCCTTTCCGTCTTGACAATTTAACATTTTTCGAATGCTTGACAGTGAATTCTAGATCGAACTCGTCGTAACACTTTGTCAGAAGGTTGTCGTCTAATCACCACTGGGCATTTGTTCATTCACAGTTTGCAAATGCCCTTAGGAATTTAATTGAGAGAGGGATTTTGTTTGATGTCATTCTGACGTGATGCAAGATATATTTTACGCGAAGCACACATGAAAGTGTGGGAAGCTGAACAACCGGAAACTCCACTTACGCATGTCCGCCAAAACAAGAGCGGCACTGACAAATCGACTCCCATTCCTGTGTTGGACTTAATTCGTTCGGGGAACGCACCCGGCACGGATATCTATTTTCAAGATGAACCATGGAGTGTGCGTTATCTGGGAGTCACACACTTTAATTTCAGTAGATTTTATTGTGTTATAATACCATGTAAGGTAAAATTAAGATGGAATGCAACTCTAGAGTGTCTGAGAGTAATCTAATTCTTAAGATTTTTGGTGGAGATTGATGCACCAAGTGAGATTGATACGTGCGTAACTCGGAACTTCTTGAAGATGTCCAGAGGATTTTAAAAACAAAATCTCTTGGTGTTTGAGTTAGGCCGTCCAGAAATTTTTCAAAGAAATTTTCATTGAGGACGCTCTTTTGAGGTGGTTAAAATTAAGCGGGATATAATAGTACATTACGCAACAAGTGCGAAAAATAAGTAACTCCCGCACTAGACGGCTTTGACGTCCTAGTGCAGCGTGAAAAGTAGGGATGATCAAAACACCCAAATACACGTTTCTTTGAGTTTTTACCCCCACTTTTCTCAAAATCCTCACGCGATATGCACTTACGTCGGAAACCACTCCAACATCCAAAAAGGAAAAAACATCTAGACCTGTGTTATATAAGTAATTCTACAAATCTTTAACTTTTATAGCACGCGACGATGTATCTTGCAAACAAATGAATATCAAATTTATAATAATTAAAACGAACGTGAAGTAGGATTTTTACTGAATATCACAACGTACAATCCAACAAAATTTCATTTTGATATGACTAAAAAAAAAGTAACTCGTATCCAATCACTCTGAAAATTTCAGAGAATCTTCGTATAATCTTGGAAGTTCAATAAACAACATGTCAAGAGTGTACTTATCTTCTAAAAAATTGTGCAGCTTAAAATGTAAGCGTCCACCGATTATTCCAAATTCGGGAATTTATTACTTTTTTCAATATGAAGAAAATAACTTTTCATTTCTTGAATTCTTAGTTCCATAGAATAATTCTACACTAAAAACTCCAAAAAATAAGATGCACAGCATACGTGTGCCTCATAAACTAACTTTGTAGGAGGTCTGTAAAAATTATCAACTCAGTGCGTAACTCCTTCGAATACACAACATTTTCGAGTAACGCACTTAAAGGGCGTTTAGCACGCTTAAAACTACGTTGTAATTTCTTCTTTAAAGTATTTATAAATCTCCTATCACGTGTTGACTTGCCATTTGTATCCTACACCGTGAAATCGACATTCCAATAATAAAAAATGTTTACATTTTTTTTTATTTTTATTATTTGACATTGTTAAGTGACAAACATTCTAAGAAACAAATGAACATTTTTCTGCGTTGAAAATAGCTATTTAACCCTTTTCGTCCCAAAAGTCCGGAATTTGGACACAACTTTCAACGATGTAACTTTTGTTCCAAACAACGTTAACAAAAATTCGATTAAAAATATTGGTACATTGGGCTCAATTTTTGTTTACAAATAGCATTTGAAGCATTATTTCCAGAGTTGATAGTTATCCAAACCTCATGAAATGCATTATAGCTGCAGATGAAACATGAGACAAGCGCGATTCGACGTGTAAACAATCCGTTTGTCATCTGAATGTCATCCGTCATGAAAAAAAAACAAACTAAAGTTGATCAAACAGCTTTCTAAGGTCATTTTGAAATCACATGCACGAATTGTTTATGTTTTGAAAGCCTAAATCGATAGTGTCGTGGTCGTCAATTTAACAACAAAAGATACCAAAGAAAATGCATTATAAAAACTAAAGGATGTATAACCCTTTTCGTCCCAAAAGTCCGGAATTTGGACACAACTTTCAACGATGCAACTTTTGTTCCAAACAACGTTAACAAAAATTGAAATAAGTCAAAATCGATAGATTTGGACCTCTTCTTTCAAATGCCGTGGTCAGAATCAGCCGGAAATTACAGAGAAAAAAGTTATGATCATTTTTTCGAAAAAAATACTGATTTTTTCGACGTTTTTCCCAATAATTGCGTTTTTTGACATTGAAAAGGGCAGTGCTGATCATTGCAAAACGTATTAATCGCGTCTTTTTGCTCAGACCATTCTTCTCCCGTCAGATTTTTTTCAAAAAACAAAATGGCGGCTTCAAGATAGCGTCTCCAAGTTGTAATTTTACATTTCCTCTCACAAATATTGATTATTTGACCGCGTAACGGTTCAAATCACGGAGAACTAGGATGAAAAAGTAATTATTATCATTTGTGAATACTTAGACCTATCATGATTCATTCATAACCTCAAATTAGTCGTGTACAATGGGTTACTACCGATATTTTGTCTGATTTTCATTCAATTTGCAGGTCGCAGGTCAATCCACATCTTATAGTGCAACATAACTTTCAATACCTGCTATATTGATTTACAAAATACAAAACAAAACACAAAAATAAAAAACAAATATTTCCTCATTGCCTCCACGTGTTTTGAATACAAAAAAAAATGAAAGTAATAAAATTTAAATTAAAAAAAATGAAGAAAAGTATTTTAAAAACAAAAAAAAGTCCAACTGTACTAAATTTTTAGGTTTAACCCGATAAGTAATAGGTCATAAGGGTATATGGTTATTTTTAATTTCACACATAAGTAATGTTACGGAAACGTCGAAAATTGTGTGAAAATTAGACAAATAATCGGTATAAACCCATTGTGTCTAATTAATTTGAGGTTATGAGGTTATGAATAAATCATGATGAGACTAGGTCTTTTACTTTTACTTTTTTAAACACAGATTACTACCTTTTCGGCTGATGTCTTAGGCTCCCGTAATAAAAATAGGAAAAATTTAATTCTAAAATTTGTTTATTAGCGATAATCAACAATGAGTAAAAAAATTGTATTTCTTATAACAAGTACCTTATCTTTAAATATAAAAACTATAAGATATATAATATAAGTACACCTGTATCTACTATTAGGCAATTATTTAGTTTCAACTTTGAATTTATTCAACTTTATACAACTTTATTAAAAAACGAGTTATACCAACTATTTCTTACTTGAAGTGCTATAAAAAATAAAAAATATGCCCCATTAGTGTGCAACTAAAATAATTTTTGATGAATTTGAACAGTGAAAAGTTAAAAGTTCTGTAGAATTGCTGAAATAACTATTTATTAACTAAGATAATAACATCATAAAACTAACGCTGTTGTAATAGTTAGTAAAATCGATGCAAATAATTCGTTAATTTCCACTGTTTACCTGATTTAATACTGAACTGTTAATAAAACATTGTGTTACTTATGAAATAGTAAGTGTAATTAATTCAGATTTAGAGATTATTTTTGTCTTGACACTTTTTCTCTGCACTGATATTAATTAACTCATTAAATACCGGAAATGTAAATTACGTTCTTTCTCAGCATGAAAACGGATTAAAATTAATTTTAAAGTAACTTAGTCTACGAATTTTGAAGGCATTCTTTTGGTTGACGTAGTTAGAATTACATGTAATTACATCTGAAACAAAAATTACGTTTTTAAACTAAAAAGATATAAAACTTTTCACCAAAAAATGTAATGGAAATGATGTCGGATATCAAAACTGATTTAAAAAGTCCTGGACTTTCGAAATATAAGTGTTTTTACAAAAAAGTTAGTTAAGTATTTCTTACAAAATTCGATTGAAAAAGATGACAACAATGTGGTGTTTATTATGTGAATGTCGCCATTTTTGTTTTAGATTATAAGATTAATTTTTGTTTTCAATAAAAGGAACAAATAAACTTGATACATTCTTCTGCTCTTGACTCTATGATAGTCACGCGCTTGTACGTCCTCCTTTCGGATATGTTCTGTCATCACAGTTAAGCTCATAACCGTTTCATGCTCACGTCCAACGCCGGTTAGCGCAACCTCACGATCGCGAATGCCTTGACTTGGGTAAGAATTTATACATTAGCCTACAACAATCATTACGAAAAGTGATACTACCATCAACTTAAGGTCATCAGCTCGATTTACAAATGGGTTATTAACCCGGTTTCCTTCGTAATACATTACGACCCAAAAATTTCAGGACGTTCATCAGATAGGAAAGCAATGATTGAAGCGGTAAATCGGAGGGTATCCATTTACATAAATGCCCAATTTTTTTTGTTTTCACGAACTTAATCTAATGCGGTTTAATGAGTTTTGAAAGTTTACATTTTTAATGGGGAAATTTGATGCTTCTCATGATACATACGAAGCATCGTTACAAAGTAGAAAAAAAAGTAGTTGAATAAGTATTCATTATGCGTAAATGTGAATTGTAATTCTATTTAATGTCGTCTTTTCAAATTATAATTAAATTACTGCATTATCCGGCAAAAAAAAAGCCATCTGGTATTTTCTATTTTATCGCTTTGCATAGCCGCGGCACTGAACTGTAAATCAGTAGTGCCGCGCTCGTTAACCATCCTATTGAATAAGCAAGTATAGCCTGAAGACTTGATTTTAATTACTTGCCACTATCTGATGGAAATGCTATTAATGAACCGCGATATTTTTGTTTAATTCAAGAAGCACTCCTCGATCCACTTCGATTAAAGTATAATTGAAACTTTTCCAAATTTTTGAATAGAATTATCTCGTAATCGACAAAATATTCCATAATTGATTTTTAAGGGATATTGTTTTAATTTATTGTACTAATTTTTGCATATGACTAATAAATAAATGCGTCCTAATAATATCAATCTTCTAAAGGAGTATGCAGAGAAAAAAGTACTTGAATTGACTTATTGACATTTAGTTAAAAAACGTAGTCGACCATTTCAAAACATACACGGAAAAAAATAAATAGTTAGAATAGTTAGAACTACTAACTATATAATAGGGTAAGACACAGTTATCGTTTTTAGTTAGAGAGATAGATAAATGTGTTTATTTCTCTTGTAAAGGGAAAACTTTCACGTAGAGAACAGAGTTAATTTCACTTAATTGTGTCCTGGTCAAATTACGTAGTCACGATTACTATTTCAATAGTAAAACCAACTATAAAACGTATTTGTGTAAGATCATGCTATTTAGATAGTACAGCCAACTATTTTTGTTCATGAATCTAAATTAAAGAAACTATTTTAGTACGGTGCAGTTAATTACTTACGCTCAATCCGTATAATTAAAGTTAAACTGAGAGAAATTGTATATAATATTTTACTATTATACGAAGCCTTCGGGGGTAGAAACATGTTTCTAAGTACTTACTGCTTTTAGTTTAAGTCAACTTTCCCTTTCTTTCTGTCTTAATTGCGTGACTGAAAGGCATAAAGACTATAGTAACTATGCCTATTACAATGATTTCTATTACAGCGTTTATAACCGCGTAAGGAATTAGTATAACCGCATTTTACTATTTCTTCGTGGTTCAACCAACTAACGATTAGGCCTTTTAGTCACCCTTTGCGTCGAATATAATTTAGTTGGAAATGAGACATGTTTTGTTTTGTTAGTTCTGTTTCATAAATCTGAAACGGCAAAAATGTTCCAATTCAAAATTTATTTTAAACGAAAATAAAAACGAGCCACACAAATTACTAAATAACTGAAGAGGAATTAATATCAAGGTACTAATCCTAAGTATACAACAAATCTAATTATGCAATTATATTAATAGGCAAATAAAAAATTTCGAATGGTTAAGTATTCTTTTCCATAAATCTCAATTAGTTAAAAACTACGAATTAAAAAGCGGATATACTAATTACATTAGTAATCATTTTTAGTTATAAATAATAGAAAAACCACTAATTTGTTACAAATTTTAAGAAGTTTGAAACTAAAATATTCAATTTCGGCTTTTAAATTAGTACAATTTTATTAATAAATTAATATTTTTTAATATTTTGTGATAAAACAAAAACAACAAAAATATTGTATATTTCAAGTATTAAGACTGATATATAGTAATTTATTGTTAATTTAATTCATTTTTTCGTTTTGGTAATTTAGTTTATATTAATAACGTTTGTTATAAATTTAATTTTCACTTATTACCAATTAAAAATTAATTTATTGGTAGCGGTGCACACTTTTCGCAGTTTACTCCTTTTTTTTGAGAAATTAAGAATAATTGGAGAGTATCAAATAGTAAAGTGTGGTCAGGTGATCACAAATAATATGGTACACAATAATAGTAATCCTGACATGCGAATACAAGATTATATAGCGAAATGGAAACTCATTTCTCTAACGGGTTTGAAATATTGGATGACGAATCACGAAGACGACCAGCGGCAGCACGAGTAACTACGTTAACTGTTTTTACAAGTTATTTTACTTTCAAAATATTGCCATTTATTGCAATTTATATAACATTCTATTAACTAACATAATAACATCAGTAGTTAGTAAAATCAATGCAAATAATGTAACTCATTCGTTAATTGGCATTGTGAAATTTGCATGAGTTAATACTAAATTGTTACTAAAAAACTGTATTACTTTTGATATAGTAAAAGTTTGATTAATTTAGATTTAGATACTACTTTTGTCTTGACTTCTACTCTTTATTAGTAAACATCCCTCTTCCATTAGTACTTTTGTACCATTTCTAATATACATATAAAATAAATATAACCAAGTATTATAATTGCTTGAAAACTATTAATTTGTAAAGGAAAAGTGGTTTACGCATTCAATTAGTTAGTAGAAAACCTACTATTTTATAATACAAATTTTATTTTTATTACCATATTTTTAGAATTAACTTAATTCATATTTAGAGAGTAATTTTCTATCAATCATGGTTGTGAGAAACGGTACGTTATGATAGTATTTTTATTTGAAAGTCGCCATTTTTATTTTAGGGTTAAGCTAATATTTTTATATTTTTTTATCAGCACCACTATACTTATCTGTACTTTCAAAATAATAATAAAAATTTTGCAGTATTTTCTGTCCGTTACCAAATTAAAAAAAATTAATTAAAATTATAATTAATAAAAATCGGATTTAAAAAAATCCGAATAATTCGGTCTTAACACAATTTAGATAATGAATTTTTTCCCTTACGGACTTTCTTTTGAGCATTTTAAAACTATGCTAAATTCCAATATTCTGAACTTAAAATTAGCGATTTTAATTATCATAAAATCTTCTTATCCGTAATAATTTTTATTAATTGGAAAGGTTTGTAAATATTCGATTCTTTTTGGATAAACGGATGTACAACGAACAGGAATAAAAACCATAATTTTAACGTTTCGACCCTCTATTTAGGTCCCCTTCAGAAATTTATTAATCTAAAATATAATACAAAATATACAATAAAAGCAATGTAAATGAAAAAATGTCAAATGGTACAATTTTTCAATGAAACGTAATGGAAACCAAACAATTTTTTTTTAATTTTACAAAAGCAAATATATTAGAATCTAAAAATATTTTTTATATATAAGTCATAATTCTAATTATTAGTAAAAATGTAAGGAGACTCATCATTTATAAAAATACTACATTTCCCCTTACCTTAATAAAATTATTAAAACTGCATACAGTGGTCATCGTTAGTTTTGAGTGGAAATAAACTTATTAATATTAAATAAACTGAAATAAATGTCATCGTAGCGATTTCAATGTTCCGATTACGGTCCGGAAATAGGCGAGCTCTATACCAAATCTCCAGCTCTACCCATAACAGGCACATATCTCTGTCATTGAAAATATAATAGATTATTCATTTTTTGTGAATATCGCTTTTAAATCGAAAGGGAAGCCGTTTTGTTCCATTATGTAGAAATATAATTATATTAGAACCCCTCTACATTGAACTCCCGCTACATTTAACATCCCGCTAGATTGAACGATTTCACCCCGTCAGATTGAACATTTTCTTCCTCCCCTTACTCCCACTGTAATGTTATTTTCAGCTGGCAGTTGCACTCGCGCATGGCGGAATACTGGAAAACAAGCGGACGGGAAGGGATGTTCAACGTAACGGGGTTGTCGGGGAAACGCTGGCACGCCTTGTTCAATGTAGAGGGGTTCTACTGTATTCGCGAAAAAAACTATTTTTGATAGTGCCAGAAAATGAAAAACTTGCAACCGAATACAGAAATTCCGTAATATCGTTCCTAACCAATTATAATCGAGCTTTTCGTAATATTTTTTGTTTAGAAATATGAACGCTAATTAATACATGAAATATAAAAATTGTTCAGATATTCTTGCTTGAATTCGTCGACTACCATTTACTGAAAGACAACTCCAAGTCTCGTATTCAGCAGCAACAGGCTGGATTGAAAATTGCATTGATGGGCGTTGATAGTTTTCTTATTTACTTTCTTTTATGTTGAATGCATTGCAACTATTTTGCATAACCTTTATGAATGCGGAAAAAAAAGTAAGATTTAAAAAAAAAAGTTAAAACCGAACTGACTGTCGATATTTGCGTCTCAAAGATTTTCACGGATTGGAAGAAATCGGTTAAGGAGGACAATATCCTCCACACGGTCCTTTTGTGAGCCCAATCAGAAATATCTCTCGCGCATTTACCTACTTATTGTTAGAACAGAGGGCAATTAATGTCAGGGACAAAACGATCCAGTGCCGCCGCCGTCGTCCCGGATGCTCGAGTCTGGGGCAGTAGTCGTTTCCGCGGCGTTACCTAATTACACGTAACATTTTGTAATTGTTTTCACGAGCGGGTCGCAGGAGTTAATTATTCCAAGCCGTTATGTATTTGCCTCGTGCACTCGCGATAAAAGTCTCAGGAACAAACGCCGGGTTTGCACGAGCTTCAAACGCGGCTGCTTACAATAAACGCTCGAGCTCGACACGGCCACGGGCCGCGCGTGTCTACCCGATAACTGTGCCTACAAAACTAATCGCGTAAAGTAGCCAGTTTTTTTATCGGACCCCATGGAAAAAAGAAATCGGCTAACAATAACTCGAACACAATGAGTTTTACGGGTGAACATCGAGAGTCGTGGCGATGTTTATCGACAACAATCCCAAACGTTTCGCGGACTTAGAGATATTGCCGAGTCGTCGTGACCCTGGTGAAACACTATTCTCACGTCTTTTATCAAAGAAGAATAACGTGAAATCTTACCGATGCAGGCACGACAAACTTCATTACCGACATGTCTCGTCGGATCCATGAGTAACAGAAACTCATTGAATTTGAGAAACAATCGTCGAATTAACGCTCTACGTTTCGTTCGAAAGTATGTCAGAAAAGTCTTCGCATTTGGTGAGAAAGTACACGGAATCTGGTCAGCAGGCTTTCTTTTGTAATAGAGAAAGATTAGTTGGATTTGATCAGCGCCATCTAGTTGACAAATTTGAACTAAATTTTTGGGGAAATGGTGATGGCCATTTTATCAACTAGATGGCGTTGTACCGAAACTCTTCGCTTCGAAAATATCACTCGTGAAAATAAAACGTGACCTTAGATGACTGTTATATGTCTTCTTTGATGGGTTATGTTATATTACCAGGTTAAAGAATCTTTAAATCAATACTAGTAACTATTAAAAGTTATCTTAGCAATATATTTATGTAAGATTACAATACAAATGGCTCAAGACCAAAATCTACTAAACAAAAATGCGAGACTTCGGTAATACAGATGTGATATTGGACTTGGTTGAGTCTTTTATAGTATGTGTGACACTTTGGATTTGGCCAATACCTTAGTATTCTATGCACGTATTGTGATTTTTCACAAAATCAAAATTTCGGAAAATCTATAGCGTTTTTTAATGTATAGAGTTTCAAAAACAAAACTAAAAACGAATTATAACAAATGTGTGGAAAAAGAAGCATTTTTTGTATTTTTTAGACAAATGTGTTTTTTCTAGTACAAACATTTTGCAAAAGTCATACTCTTTAACTATTAGTAAAAATAGAAAAATAAATATCCACAACTATCCAGCAGTAGATGAATTCGCCACGTAAACTTATTTTAGTACAGATCTTGTTGATGATATTATTTTTTCTGTTTTTACTATTTATTTACATAAATTTATTTTACTATTTTTATTTTAGTTAGTGTTCAATATTTAAATTTACCCAAATATGTAGTATTTTAACATTTTTTTTTAAATTTAGTCAAACTTTATTCTACAAAAGTCATTCAACTACAAACAAATGCAGTCGTGGTTAGTTTAATTTCCTTTAGTATTGAACGAAATGCAATTTTACTATTGGCTGACTGAGAGTAGTCGAAATGTAATCAAATTTACTAACAAATTTGTGCCTTCTGACTTAATACTTATTGGAAAAAGATTCATATATTGATAATTTCATATAATTCTTAAAAATATTGATTAAAATACTGAAATTTTATGCAGGCTCTGGAAGTACCCATCAGTCATTCATAATTCGATAAGTATTTGAATATCGGTCGACGAAAATATCGAAATTGTTTCTTTTTCTAAAAATGTATAAAGTAATTAAGCCACGATTTTATTACAGTCGTTTATTTCCCTGTTAAATATTTCCGAATTTTACAGGGAGCAAATTTAAAATTGATTACAATTTTAGTGGAATAAAATCCGATAATTCTGAAAATTTTATGATTTTCATGTGTTTATCATGTTACGTGTACTTTTTGGCTTTATTATAATTATTTATTTCCCATGAATTGATATTAATGAGGAATTACATTTTTTGTTTCAGGTACGTAACACCGTTGTGATAATGAGATCTACAAAATTCCACTGGTCAATGATAAGTTTGTATCATTATTTCATTTATTCAAATAAATTTACTGGTAGCAATAAATTGATTTTTGTATAAATAAGTTATTGTAGAAGTTGCAGATAGATTTTGTACATTCATATAATTATAGGTTTGGTATTCCCATATTTAGTTTAGGAATCATAATTTTTTAATTAGGCAGCAAAACAGTTAATTTATATTGAAGTTAATTATGAAGAGTATAGTTTCCTTAAACGTCGTTGTAAGATTCTTTAATTAATGAATAGACATTATGTATGTCTTCATTTTCACGGAACATATATCCAACAATACTTAGAATGGAGTAGCATATAATACAACTGAATAAAAAAGAGTAGAACAGGACAGAAATGAATAGTACTGAAGAGAAGAGCGTATATTAGAACATTGAAAGAATATAGAATAGAATATAATAGAACAGAATAGAATAGAACAGAATAGAATAGAATATAATATAAAGAAGAAGAATAAAATAGACATGAATAGAATAATAAGAATGGAATAGAATGAAATAGAAAGGAATAGAGTGGAATAAAAGCGAACAAAATAAAATAGTATAAAATATAATATATATAACAGAATAGAATAGAATATAATATAAAGAAGAAGAATAAAATAGACATGAATAGAATAATAAGAATGGAATAGAATGAACTAGAAAGGAATAGATTAGAATAAAACCGAACAAAATAAAATAGTATAAAATATAATATATATAACAGAATAGGCTGTTAGAATAAGAATAAAATAGGATACAATTGAACAGAATAGAATAGAATATAATAATAAAGAAAAGAACATGCTAGAATAGAACAGAATAAAATAAGAAACAATAAAATAGAATAGATGACTGTTACGGCTAATCGTGAAAAAATAATATATGAACAAGTGTCTTCCTATTAGACCATAAAGATATCAATTAAGTAAGAACTCATTTTGCACAACAAAACTTGAATGATTGACCCAGATGGACGTACATTCGAACCACGCTGAAAAACAGCTAATGCATTGATTTTTGTGAATTTCATATAACTTTTTATTATTATGTCATTTATTTGTGTTATATGGATATTATTTTGTATTCAAATTTTATAAATATTTAATAAATTAATAACTGAGTACGTGTATTTCACATAATGACAGATTATAGAAACAACATAAGGAATACAGAAATTATTGAGAATTAGATGGACCATTTTTATTCTAGAATGGTAATAATTCATAATGTGTTATATCTGTAGATTCATTATCGGGAAGAAAACAAAAGAATCTATGCTTGAACTAGTTTCTGGATTGACTATTTTATATAGGGGGTAAGTCAGCCAACAGTCTGGAATGACGTCACGAGTAAAAGTCTAGACGATGAACAGGCACTCTCAGCTCACATATAAGCTCGCTCGCAGCAACCGATCAGTAATAGCATTCGCCAAATATATTGTTCATAGGGAGAATAAGGTTGCTTGTTCTTTAGTATAGCTGATAAGTTATTATGCTGATGAAATATTGACGCGTAGTAAGAGATCTTGGACTGCCTCAACTCATAAAACAGTAGTATAGTTCTATCAAGATTAATATTTTATTTTCTTCTTTTTTCAAAAACATAATCTTAACCCTTTAACACCGAGTGGTCTATTCGCTATACATCAAATTCGTTAAAGTCATCATCACTTTGAAAATAGTAAATAACAATTGCTATTTCAAATTTATAGCTCTAGGAAAACAAAAAAAATTAAATGAAAATAAATAATGCATGGGTATATAAATGAAAAATAAAATAAATCAATAAAATAATACCCAGGTAGGTACAGTACATTAAATTATTTCTTACAATGCAATAAAAATGAAAGATTACAATTCAGATATAGTAGGTTTATATTATTATAAGCAGACTTTTTATATGTCATTATGATTTCAGCTGATTGTGAATTTGATGTCAAATTTCAACAATTTAAAATGGCGGATCCAATATTAACGCACGGAAATATTAAAAATCAATCAGATTTTTATTTTTTTAATTCTTCGTCCGCCATTTTGAATTTTTGAAATCTGACTTCAGATTCGTAATAAACGATATCAAAAATTCGTAGTTACCAAGTGTACAGTACATGTATAGAAATTACTCAGGGTTTAAGGAGTTAATCTTGAACGTGCATTTTTAAAAAAATGAACACTAATGTATTTATTTTAATTAGTTTCCAACTACATACATGTAGCAATAAAGCAAACAAATTGCAGATGCAGAATTAAGTACGATCATACAAAGAGTAAAATTTTCTTGGAAATGTTACTATTCCAGATGGTAATTCTGAGACAGAAAATTGCCATTAAATCTGGTAAAAATTCCAAAAACTCTGGTATTTTTTAACAGAAAGAATAGCAATTTTTTTCATTCTGCACGTCGGTCTTAAAATTACTATTTGGCATGGTAAATTTTTCAAAAAGAATTTTCTCAGCGTCCATTATTTAATACTATCTTGTGGTTTCTTTTTTTATCTTCTTTGTACTTCCACATAATCTCTCACTCACGATCAAATGTCTGGCGGCTATTGCCTCAGTAGTGAGAAATAACTAAGCGGATCTGAATGCAACACGTCGAAATAATATTCATATGTTAATTTGCACATTTCTTAACTCGTAGTTTGTACAATGTTGGAATTTTCCTTTCTTTGATGAATCGGTCTTATTAGCAAATAAAAACGAAGAAGTGGTAAATAAAAACACATTTTTTTACGGGAAAGAGCGGAGACATTTACGTCCAAAATCCAACAAAGAAGAAGCTTAAAGTGGTCTCCCAGAGTTAAGTACTGATTAAATGGACCAAGACGATATTATCACAGGTAATCAAGAGTATTAGCACCGTCTCGAAATATAACCTACATATTTTTGTTAAGTAATATTAGGATAATCTGATTATTAATTCAAAAGCTCTTAACTCTTCCAGTCGTCATTTTTCTTTTCACTGAATTGGCTTAAAACTCTTAACTCGGGAGTTTTGGGGTCGCTGAATATGAACCTGATGATTAAATTCTAAATGGTGTATCCAATACGACTCTTTCAAAAGTCCATCCATTGTAGCGTATGATTAAAAATTGAAAATAGACTGAATAAGATTGAAAAAAGCATCTAGGCGTTTTTGGATGTCACTGAATAAATTTAATGATGATTTTGGAACGAATTTGAAATGAATAATTCGGCAAGAAACTTGGAACTTTAAAATTTAATAATTTTTCTTGGTTATCTCGACCTCTTAAAAGTAACGAGCTGCTGCTTCAAATCGAAAAATTGTTTGCCAGACGGCCATGTAACTCAAGACTTGCAACGTCATAGTTCACTGCGCTACATTGAAGCTGGGCGTATTGTGTTTATAAACTCACTATTTTGAATCCTGATTTTTATTTTCATATTCAGCGACCTCGAAAACCACCAAGCAACATTTATTGAGCGAATTCAGTCGATTTTCAATTTTTGTCCACCATATTGAATCCGCCATTTTCAATTTCAGAAAACTGACATCATACTCGTATTCAACGGCCCCGAAAATCCCTCGGGTCACGAGTTTCATTAATTTTGTAAAGAGTTGTCCGCCAAATTGGATTCGTCATTTTGGGTTTTAAAAATTTTATTTAAAATTTTGGACCAGCGTCCACAAAAACAATCAAACACATAATATGAATTTTAAAAAAAAAAAGGTTTTCCTGCTCCCTATCGAGTGAATTCTATTCGCACGTTACTCATAACGAGTGAACTTCACCCTTTCACTAGGCCGGGGAACAAAGTTTCGAAAATCAAAACCCCCCAAAAGGCTAAGATTTCGTTATTGCGTGAGTCCAAGGTATTTTAATTTGCTTTCTTTTTGCCAAATTTTCAAAGACAAAGTGAAGACAATCACGCCGGAGCAATACTACATCGAAATGTTGGCCTTTTGGGTGTGCTGATTTCCGGAACTTTGTTCCCCGGTCTTTCACTAGACTGGCTAAATTTTCACTCAACAAAGAATGAATTTTCATTCTAAGAAATTTAGAGAGAAACATATCAGAAAAAAGTTCTTTGGGGATTTGTCATCACTATTGTTTTAGGTCCACCATCACTTGTCTTAGGCCTTAAGTACTTGGAAGCAACCTGTGAAGCTACTACTTGATTTATTAGGCCAGAATCACAAAATAGGATGAAAAATATTGAAACGCAATCCTAAATGATGTTTCATCATTCCACGTTCACAGATTATGATGTCAGATGACAAAGTTTTAAACAGCTTCCCAAGCAATTCTAGTTTCTTTAGAGCTTGCCGGCCCGAACTTGGAGGAAAGCGAGCCCCGCAGTGTCAGGAAATAGCTTCGTCCTGCTTCATTTGGGTGGCACTAGCCTCTTCTATTTTTCGCCGCCCCGTAAATTTCTTGGCAGTGCTCGGAACGATTATAACCCTAATCGCCCGAGGAAATTATTGCGGCAAAGAAGGCAAGGAACATCGGTGGCGGTGAATACTGGAAAAGAATGAACGTGTCAGACGTGAAAGATGCCGGGGTCGGGAACCGCGTGGCTCGGCGGTCTCTAGGTAATTAGTCTAGACTCTCGGATCTAACAGGCCTAAGGATCGTCTGGCAAGTTGCCGACGAGCAGCCACTCGTACCTTGGATCCCCACGAATTTCGCGTGTGTACATACAAGCCGATCATTCTTTTCGTTCTCCGTCTCACTTGGTTCCCCAGTTCTCCATCCCACTGGGTCTGTCGTCGAACGGATATCCCCTGACCCCGCTGTCACGAATCCGCAGGGAGAGAGAAGCGCGTAACTCCTCGTTATCCTGACACGAACTGGGCTTCCGGGATTCTAGACCTTCTTTTATTTGCAGTTTGGTTTGGATTGGTTTCAGAATTTACAACGGAAAAAACATCAGTTTTCATCTGCCTTTATAACTTCGCCAAAGTTTATTTCTGACACCGAAGCTTGTAATCGCGAAGATGATTAAGTTTTTGAGGAGAGGGGAGAAGATCCATCACCCTAAATGAAAAATAATTTGAATTTTCTAAGATTTTGGCTTCCTGGTCAAATCACTGGACAAATTTTTGGATGTATTTAAAATTCAGGTAAACACTACTTCTTCGGGAGTTCTATGGTTATTTGTAATGAAGGTAACGTCATATTTAAAAAATTCAAAATGGCGGATACAATATGACGGATGAAATGTCGAAAGGCAAACAAAATGAAGAACTAAATTTATAAAATCGAACCATATGGCTATTAAGAAGCATTTCAAGGATTTTTAGCACTGCTGATTGTAAATATGAAGTGGCATTTGAAAAATTGAAAATGGAGGATCCAATATGGTGGATGAAATTTAAAAAGTTGAACGATACAGCTTGAAATGTGTTATTCCTGGTTTTACATGGTTGATAATCATGAATTTAAAGTCGTATTTCAAAAATTCAAAATGGCGGATACAATATGACGGATGAAATGTCGAAAGGCAAACAAAATGAAGAATTAAATTTATAAAATCAAACGATATGGCTTTTAAGATGTATTCCGAGGATTTTTATGACCGCTGATTGTAAATATAAAGTGACAATTGAAAAATTTTAAATGGAGGATCTAATATGGTGGTTGAAATTTGAAAAGTCAAACGATACAGCGTGAAAAGTGTTATTCTTGGTTTGATATGGTTGCTAATCATCAATTTAAAGTCGTATTTAAAAAGTTGAAAATGGCGGGATTTAGCTATATTAAAAATGGCGGATTTTTTGCTGTTTCTATAGCGAGTTCGACAAAGCTATAGGAAATATTGATTCTGTGGATTCGAACAAGTATTTTGGTAAATATGATCAAGAATCTCAGACTAAAGGATAATTTTTCTACGAAAATTAGCTCCGGGACATTTTATGTCCAGGATTTTTTGAATATTAGTTATCGATATTTGTGTCGATTAGGGCGCATTTTGGAAAGCAGTAAGTATCGGGTAGTAAATAAGGATTGTTCGAAAGGAGACGTTGGCCTTGTTTCATGCCCAAGTTCCCAAGTTTGCCGTGCGGCTCGGAATAACCATACGTTACCGGCAGACTGTTCGGCAGTTCCGTTTCGAAATTATGCACGATTGTAGGTTGCTCGAAATTCCACGGCGAACAGACAATCCTCTAGAGGAATGCCAGGAGGGTATACCGGGGAACGATGCTGCATTCTTTCGGTTCCCGATCGGCTCTTCCGAGGGATATAGACAATATATACTCCGGCAAGTTTACGAGGCTCGGCGCGGGGGTGCGAACAGCTTCGAAATATCTTCCGCTAGATAGAGCACGCCAGACGTATTTACGTTCGCAAATACTCGAGGACCTTCTTCGCTGTTTTTCACGGACAACATATTTATTCGATAATACGCGACTATCTACAGCTGTTGCGCGTCAATTGCACGAGATGCACATGATACCACGTAGCTAGTGGTGGAATTATCGGCGAAACGTCGAACTCGTGAATAGCCCCGCATAAACTACTCTTGCAGTTCTGATCGACAGCTGTAGATTCGTTTCCAAGTGAGAGTACATCATATCCCGGAATATCGTATAGGGTTAACGTTTTGCTCCATAAATTCATTATATGAAACACTACAGCCAAAGAACTTATCTAGGGAAAATGTCTGAACAAACATTATTTTTAGTAATATCAAGTATCCAGAATGCATGTAGTTCATAAGATTCGTTTAACCCTTATTTGCCCAAAATGAGAGAAGCAGGTACGTCAACATCAGCTCAATTTCTACAGTAGAAAAAATTTTTTTAATTTTTGGAAAATACGTTTCCGACTATATTGAGGTCTGCTCTATCGATTCCCGTCGTGCAAATGATCATAAAACGACTATTTCTGAAAAAATTGTTCAAAATAAAAAAAAATGCCATGTTTTTTAGGTCTTTTTTTTTTTTAATTTTTCACGTTTTTCTCCACCGAAACGGATTTTAATGAATGAAATGCATACATAAAATGTGATCCCAATTGTTGAACATAAATAATATACTAATAGAATATTTTTTACAAGCCATTACCAATTCAAAATGGCCGCTAAACGAAGCAGGTTTTTTCAAAATTATTATTTCCTTGAAATAGAGAGGATACAAAGTTTTTTTTAGTAATATAATGATGATTTAAATATTGACTGGTTATGGACGAAAACTATAATAATTTTGAGTTGACAAATCTAAAATAGCGGATACATAATGGCCACCTTTTGTACCTCTTATATGAATCGTTCCATAAATGTGTTTCAAAGTTGAAGATATATGTTAGATAATTACGAATATCATACATATGGGCATTGTTCTAGAACTTTTAAACTTTATGTTGTCGCTCATTATGATACCATAAAAATTTTAAATATAACTTTGTAACACTACAGATCAACAAATTTTTGTTCGATTTACATGTAATAAGTGTTTATTACTAATTACAGATATGTAGAAAACAATGAGAGTAAATAAAAGTAGTGAATTTGCCTGTTTTTGGTGCGCGACACTCACTAAATTTTTTCAGTTTTAACACTGAAACTTTTTGCACCTTTTTATTTATGGTCTGTGGTTTTTTGTGGAAGTATTTGGGGATGTAAACAAATGAAAAATCCTTAACTTAATGATATGACTCACTGAGGAATAAAATTATATACCTTCAAACTTGCGAGATAACTTTTTTTTATAGTTGACAATTTAGCAATCAACCTTAGATAATTTTTTTCACATTGGGTTTTAAGAAACCACACAACAGGGGTACATTACCTATATGATAAGAAGTAATTTGAGCCTTTGCCCGAATGTGTGCCACCTATACATAAAAAATGCGACCACGTCAAACTTTAAATTTCCAAGCGGAAACTCACTTTGAAAAATCAAATTATTTAATGGCACATCTACAATTTAGCTTCTAAGTACTTTGGAATCATTGTGATCTTTTCTCCTATGTTATTAAAGTATTTATAACTTTTGTGTTTTTTTAATACAACAAAAAAACACACTTTTTTACGATAATAAAATGATTATTCTTTACAAATCGTTTTAATTTTTTGGTATCCTTAATGTTAAATCATGTATTTGGATTTCAAATTTTAATGAAAACTGACTTTGGATTTGTAATCAGTGGCCTCAAAAACCCTAACATATCAAATTTTATAAAAATCAAAGAAATGTTGTAAAAATAGTCCGCCATATTTAATCCATTATTTTAAATTTGAACTATTAACTAGACGTTTAATTTTATATACTAGCTTCTAAAAAATAGGCCATAAGCAAAAGAACTGAATTTTTTATGTATATTAAACGTTACAAAACTAAAAACTAATTTTACGAGTAACGTAACATATGTTACATTAAAAAAAAAAAATACATTGTGTATAAATGAGTCACGCAAGGTTTTTCCTGTCATTTGATCAATTCTAAAGCCAATAAAATTAATTTCATGAATGTGCCTAAAAAAAAATGCAATTTTCTTCAACCTCAAAGTTTAAAAGTTCTAGAACAATGCCCATATTACATATCAATACATATTCTGACCTGACATGATCAAAATCGCGGATTCAATATGGCCTCCGGTACACGGCATTGAATTTCATACACTCTTTACCTTCGTTACTTAATATTTTTGAAGAAATTCGCTTCGTTCCGTGGCCATTTTGAATCGGCCATTCCTTCTAAATAATATTCTATTAGTATATTATTTATGTTCAACAATCAGGATCACTTTTTATATATACATTTGAGAAAATAAAAAAAATGCCCTAAAAACCATGACAATTTCTTTTTATTTTGCAAAATTGTTGCAGAAACAGTCGTTTTTTAGCCATTTTCTCGACGGGAATCGATAGAGCATACTTCAAAATAGTCGGAAATGTATTTTCCAGAAATTAAAAAAAGTTCTTTCTACTGCAGAAACTGAGCTAATATTGACGTACCTGCTTCTTTCATTTTGGGCAAAAAAGGGTTAAGTACACATTAAATTTATTTTTATTTATGAATTAATTGTCATTGAGCTAATTTATTTACAATGCAATAGAAAAGCGCGATCGTCACCTCGCATGTTTCCATTGCGTTGCCTCAATATTATAATATGCAGAATATTGACCATCAATTTTTCAGTTTTGTCGCCCTATAACAGTGCTTGGGAAGCAAAAAACAGTCTGAAATATCTAAGAAAAGTCAATGTAGCATGCTCTTTTTGGGACCTAAAAGTGCTAAAAAGTCATCGGTTCAAAATCGCAACAGATCCAGTTCGCAAGAAAATAACTTTTTTGTTCAGTAAAAAGTACTATTAATTGCGGTTTTTAAGAATATCTGCTTAGGAATGTATTTTATCACAAAAGTGTTCAGATTTAACTTTTTGGGAGTTAAATGTTCTTTTTAACGAACCTTACGATGTTAAAAAATGTTCATTGATTATCGAGATAGAGCGGGCATCAATGCAGTGAATCTGAAAAAATTCTGTTCAAATAGTTCTGGTTCAAAAAAAACACATTCAAAATGCGCTATTTTTACAGAAAAAATGACGAGTAAAGTTGACTAATCCTCGATTTAGATAAAATTCAATATAATTTTTGTATAAGTACCATTATAAGCTTTAATCGATTTCAACGAACCTTTTATATAAAAATTTTAACGTAAATTTTGATATAACCACAAAAAAAAAGATTTAAGAGCTTGTTGTATCTTTTTCTTTACATTACCATTTTGGAAATGGATAACGGCATCATGTTTAATGTACCGCAAACAGCCAAGAAAAGGTCGGGTCTTTTAATTGCCTCATTAGTGACGGGATCACAAAAGTTTGAAATAATGAATATCTTCGCCAACCGTCGTGATTAAATCAGTCATAAAAATATATTATTTATGAATGATAATTGAGTTCACACACAAAATAGAAATGCACTTATTCAAATTTAGGTTAGTGCTAATCAATCAGTCATCCCAGCTAATATTTCGCATCGGTGTAAGGGAGTGATTAAAATAATTCCCTAGACAAACTTGGAGAATATTGAATCGATATTTATATATATGAAGGTGCTAATGGGGCCTGTAGAAGCAATGTTGCTCTCGTGAGCCATCGGGACGAGCATGGCAGCCATGATCGACACCTCGTTAATTATTTACAAGCTTGGCCCTGTAACGGCTTGAGCTTGTTCATGAATTATTATGTGAATGGTCTTCAATGGCGTTCCTGAATACTGGCACCCTAAACCATGATTACGGGGCGTTCGCGTCCATGAAATACGTCATGCACAGATCGGTGAGAGTTCACCTGCAACTATTGTTGAAAATAATATATCCGAAGCGATGTTTAATCCTTGATTTACAACGGCCATCGTGATACATGAGCACCATTACGCTTCAGTCGTGGACTTACTAATCAATACACCGGTCATGTACAAAAATATATCTAAAAATGGAAGCATTTGCTAATAACAAAGATTATATTTGTATAAAATTGTACATAGTATCATTTCTCAAAAATTTTGTTAAAAGCGGTACATTGATCATTTTATTTTTAAATCCTCTGAATATTTGTAATACATTTACCTTACGTGGAAATAAATTAATTTTCTGAAATTCATGGCAGCGAGCATTTCAAATAATCTTTGAAAGTTTATGTCTTCAGAACAAGACGGCGAATCGATTTGAAATTTTTTTCATGAAAGACTATGATATAATTTGGTGTCGATATATAAAATTTCCGACGTCATCTTATATGTCAACAAATGAAGGAACCTCCTTAAGGGAGTCGCTGTGCTCAACCTTTCCAAGCGCAAACACTGACATTTAACGAGGCTTAAAGTGAAATTTTCTACTTTTTGAGGAGACAAATCGGAGTATTGGTAAACGGAGCACGGATTGAGTGGAAGCTGGGTGCCTTCCATTAAATCGATTCGCTGCCAGCGGTTGTTCGACTCGAGAGCGAGAACGCGTCGTCTGTTTCCTTTAGTAAACAGCATCGTAATTCCTGGGAACACGGAATGGGTTGTTTTCGACTCTAGAATGCGTCAGAGCGAACGGATGTGGAGAATGCGGCGCGAGTACCAGCCATCTATGAGGCAGTATGCTACTGCGGTAAACAAAAGCAAAAAATTCAAGCGCATTACAGTGTACGACGAGGTAAACGATGCCGCCAGAGTAGCTAATTTCGTTTCAAGATCAGCGGTTCGTATCAAAGAATTCCTTCATGATCTGACCGATGACTGTATCAGAAACGCGAGGTACCATTCTTCAAATGGGATTGAAAATCTTCAGCTAGTTGATTGGTTGAGTTTAATTAATCCTGGATCGTTAAACAAAACCTCTTTATTTTGACAATGACATATTTTATTTGAAATTAATGATTATTTTGTGTAGAAAATTAAGAACATTTTTCTTGATCTGGGAAAATAAAGTTACATTTCGATTCAAGATATGACAAACTGAACATTCAAACTCAACATTTATAAAATCAACCTTCATCTTAACATTTTATAAACTGAACACTCAAATTCAACATTTGAAATTCAGAATATTCAATCTCAACAGCAAACAATGTTTTCAAACTTAACATTGAGTCTAAACATTTGACAAACTGCACATTCAAACTTAACATTGAACAAATCAACCTTGAATCTTAATATTTACAAACTCAATATTTTACAAACTGAACATTGAATCAAACATTCAAACTCAACATATGACAAACTCAACTTTCAGTCTTAACCTTTACAATTTCAACATTTGATAAACTGAACACTGAAAATCAAAATTTGAAATACAGAATATTCAATCTCAACAGTAAACAAGGTTGTCAAACTTGACATTGAATTGAAACATTTGACAAACTGCATATTCAAACTTCACGTTAAACAAACTCAACCTTCAATCTTAATATTTACATACTCAATATTTCACGAACTGAACATTGAATCGAACATTCAAACTCAACATTTAGAAACTCAACCTTCAATCTTAATATTTACATACTCAATATTTTACAAACTGAACATTGAATCAACATTCAAACTCAACATATCACAAACTCAACTTCCAATCTTAAAATTTACAATTTCAACATTTGATATACTGAATATTCAAACTCAACCTTCCATTTTAAAATGTATAAACTCAACATTTGACAAATTGAACACTCAAATTCAACCTTCAATCTTAATATTTACAAACACAGTATTGGACAAACTGGACCTTGAATTAACCTCCTAATTTCAGTCTCAACTCTTCCATTTCAATATTTGCAAACTCAATATTTTCAAGTTTAACATTTATAAACTCAACATTTGGCAAACTAAATATTGATTCAATATGAATTGCAACAATTAATAAAATTCTATCTATTGCTGTTTATTTGGTCATAATTCAATGCAGGTCGTTAAAAATTTGCAGTTCGTAATTTCAATTCATACCGCTATACTAAGACAGTACCACCTTTACTTACTAATATTTTAATTATCCATCCAGTACATGGTGCACAGAAAAAAATAAGTCTTAAAAGATGCCATAAGCTCGGTAAATCTTATTTTAAGCCAAAATATCGTCTAAAAGTCAGTTTTGCTCACTGAATGTAAGACTTTAAACCAAAACACTGACTAAATTTAAGAAAATTAACGCAATTTCAGGCTTAAATTAAGCCTCACCTGATGATGAATTTAAGATGTAACAATTTTAAGACTTATTGTTTTCTGTGTGTACATAAATTTTCGTCGAAATTCATCAATTCGATTTTCATTATGGACCCGTTTAAATAAAAAATTGCCATTGGTGAAGTTTTTTCTATATGTTTTCGAAAAAATCAATACGGATGTGAGTAACAAATAAACAAAATTTAATATTGCAGTGAAAAATTACTGATGGATTTTCCTTACAATATTTATGTTTTACGAGTGAGCCCTCATAAACCAAAATATACAGTAATTTTTTTAATAAATATGTTCATGGTGCAATGTGTCTCGTTATCCTCGTCAGTTTTTTAAACAAGAATTAAAGGTTATAATGATCACTACGTACTTTTTATGTAATATATCTACGCCTCTTTAGTTGGGTTTGTACCTGTCATAACCTCCTTTCAAATCACCCCAGACAATGAGGTGACCACTCATCGCGTCAATTCATACATGTACGGTCTGGCGAAATATATGCTTGAACAGGTTTCCATTATTCTTCCTTCTTTTTTACTTATCGAGTATATCACGAACACTTCAATAGGGTCTTTTCTAGCGAAGAATTTACTTGAAAATAAAAAGTAAAAGTGCTAACATCCATTTTGCTGTTTATTAACAGCTAGCAACTCGAAAGGATGTGCATTCAACAATTTTCCTCCACAATATTCCGCAAAGCTTTACCAATTCTAGAGATCGTAGTATTAGTACTAGGTAATTAATATGTGAATCGAGTGGCACATTATGAATTATCGAAGTTGGTCCTAAGAATTAAGATGTATCAGCCACTAACAAGCAAAAGTACAATTATTTAAAGGGTTAAAAAAATTCGTTTGAAATTCTAGTTTCGTAATTAAAAAGATATTATAACCTCTACACGTAGAAAAATAAAGGTAATAAAAAAAAGTTCAAGGAATACAAAGAAAATGAAATACTTTTGTGTAAGGATAGTAAAATTAGCTTTGTTAAAGTTCCAAATAGTCTTGTGAGTGTTAAATGGACTAAATGTTTTATATAATAATTACGATAGTATTCTGAAATTGAGGACATTGTAAAATTTTAATGTCTTTTGTTGAACATGCACGAAACTGCCTATAAATAGTTGTGAATAACAGTTTATTAAAAAGTTATTTTTTTATGAAAAGTACAGCATTCTTTTGTAGATGTTAATTAAAAAACGTAAAAATTTTCCAACTTTCTGAACTTTAGAATATGTCGGTAATTTTTACAGTAATTTTTTTTTCTTGTACAAATGACTCACCGTTTTTTAAAATAACAATATGCGATATCTTGTATTTTATTACATCACTAGATTTTTTTGTATACATTGAGAAAACACAGTGATTTAACACATTACTTGTAGTGATTAAATAAAAGCCGATTGGTACAAGCATTATTGGGCATCACAAGTAATTTTACACTAGTGCAGAAGTGCTAGATATTATTTGTGGTAGCATGAACAAACTAATAGTAAACTACCACTACATTTTGTATTAAAATACATCCATATTCGTATAAGTGTAATAAGCAATTCATTTTGTAATTGTAAATTATTATTTTTACAATTCGTACTATAATTTTAAAAAAGTACTATAATTTAATTGTCTAATTTTTGTTAGCCTGTTTTTTTACACTGTCATATACCGTTTACGCTAAGCTGAAAGTAAGTCAATAGTGCCAAGTAGATACAGTCAGTGTGGTCAGACAAGCTCCCCAGCAGCAAAATAAGGCAGCACAATGACCTCTTTTCAAGAAGTTTCTTCGACTATATCTTACAATCTAAGATAGAAGTCGAATTACGGTAAGTGGAGACAAAAGTGGAAGTCTTTTATAGGGTATTTTGCCAATAGTTCATAGTACGAATTTCGTAAAATGGACTGTAGTAATTTAGAATATCGTAATATATTTATAATTTTTATATTTTTTAACCTATTTAAGACATTCTCCATTTATTTTTACTATTTTTACGTTTGACATAATATGCATCGCAAGTCAGTACCTGTCACTATCGTATACTCGTGTCATTGTACTATCTTTAAACATTCTACCAAGTCAAAAATTAAAAACAAAATAAGTACAAAACTAAAAAATCGACAAATAAAGATCAGCGGGCAAGAATTTACTTTAACCTAAAAATCCTCACTCATCTTGATTTTCTTCAGATTTAATTTCTGTAATTTTTTAGTAATTAAAGCCTAAAATGAAAAAACCCAAAGGGATTGGGGAATAAACTCTACTTTTGTAAATATTTTTTATTTTATAGTATACTTTTCACACTAAAATAATTGAATACTACACACCCCTCCTGAATAAATTCAGGTGTCATCAAACTGGTGACTCAAATTTTGATTGGATCTTTTCAAGGTCATCAAAACTAGTCGAATGCAATTTATTTTAAAATCCAAACTGATCCCCTTTTCAAGATATTGATAAAAAGGTTAATTTCTATTAATTGAATACTATCCATATTGGTAAATATAGTTATGTTAACATATACGAAAATCATGTTACCACAATGTTTAGTATTGAAATATTAAATATGAATAATTTAAAATTATTCGTATTAAGAGAGATTTGTTTACTGATTATTACACACATACTCACTGCATTTACAAATAACAATAATCTTTCGGAACTGTTATAATTTAACGTCTGTTAATTAACAACCGTCGGTTAAAATTACAACAATATATACCACATAAATATCTAGGTTTCAACAATTCCCTGATCGAATGGCCTACTGTTACTGATGAAAAAGATAATGAATTTAGTTCTTAATAAACTGCAAAATGTAATTTTACATTGTATTATACTTTTGCAAATAAATTAGTTAGCTGTGCTATAAAATTATTACCTTAAGTCGGCGATATTTTTTTCAATCTTTGTTATATTCACACACGCATACACGCGCACACACACGCGCACACACACACACACACACACACACACACACACACACACACACACACACACACACAAGTATTTAACTGTATTATAGTTCTTTTATAGCAACAGAAAAAAAATTGTTTAAATCAAGCACTTTTATACACAGTATGCCAAAATTTGCGTACGCACACGCACACACCCACACACACGCACACGTAAACATAAGTTTATAAAGTGAATGTACATGATTGAATATAAATATACACAATAAATATATGAATATATGCATATAATTGAAAAAAAAAAGATTTTTTAGTTAGAAATTAACCTTTTTATCGATATCTTGAAAAGGGGATCAGTTTGGATTTTAAAATAAATTGCATTCGACTAGTTTTGATGTCCTTGAAAAGATCCAATCAAATTTTTGAGTCACCAGTTTGATGACACCTGAATTTATTCACTAGGGGTGTGACTAATCTGAATAATAATGTTTACAAATGTAAAGATTAGATAGAGGTCTATATGGATTTTTTGTGTATAGAATTTTATACAAATTATTGCAAGTAATTGTATCAAGTTTAATTGAATAACGGCAAATTCTCGGTAACATTTAATTTGAATACCGTAATATACACCTGTATAGAAATGTATGAAATGTTACGCGATAATAATGACTTGCATTCGTGTCTTTATTGTTGTATACAAAAATATAATTAATTTGAAAATTCACTGTAGTTTGCATACAACAGTATACAACTCTTTATGTTTTATTAACCTATTCAAGCGTGAACGGATACTTTTTTCCTTCAATCTCAATTAAGGGTTTCGTATCAAAATCAAAGTTGAAAAAGATTTATAAGAACATATCCTAGTATTTTCGAGGTCGCTTTTCAAGATTCCGAAGTCAAAATTGAGTTTCAGCCATAAGGAATTCCAATATGGCGCAAAATTTGAAAAATATTGCAAAAAAATGTGGAAATATTTATCCTTATCAATATCTGAACTTATTAGAATGTTGGAATTCCATTGAAACTATGAATAAAGGTAGATAGAATATATGAATTTTATGAAAAAATGTTCCTTTTATACCCCACCTCAGTTGCATCCTCAATGAAAATTTCATTGAGAAATTTCTGGACGCTTTAACTAAAAAATGACTTTGAGCTTTCATTTAAAAATGCTAAAATTAAAAGTTCTTAGAAATTATTCAGGATCATACTGGAATTTTTAATGATTCTTTCATTGAATGATATCAAAATACCTGGTTATTTATTAATTTAGTGTGCATTTCAATATTACAGAATTTATTTTTTAAGCAAATAGCTTAGAAATACGATGAAAGTAACAATAAATCAGTCTTTAAACATCATTTTTGTAGCCAGTGTTTTTCTAAATTAATAGTGGAATTTTACTTAATTGTAATCCAAGTAATATTAGAGAAAAGATAAACACAATTAGAAAACAGACTGATTAATAGTCAATTATAGAAAGAGAAAAATATATATACACAAACAATGTTTATTCGAAAATCCCTCTATCGATTTTTTCATTTTAGGCTTAAAATATTGAAGAACATTTTTATGTTAAAGTTACTCCAAGCCCGCTCTGTAAAAGTCGAAATAAAATAAAAATAAATAAGGAAAACAAAAAAGCGGATTAATTTGATATATGAAAATGTGATTAAAGTAGATAATAAATACGTAGAGTAAATATAATAAATTACAATTTTTTCGTTTTCATATTTTTACATATTCTTTTATTTTGTCAGTTTGTCTATATTCAGCATATTTCTATGTATCATATTTTTATGTATAATAATTGTTATTTATTCGTTTATTTATGTTTACCTCATTAATTTTTATCTGTGTTTTTACTTCAATTCCGTGTCTGTGATTTTATTTATTTACACAATAACTTAGACCGATGGAAAGATAATATCGTCAAAATTATCGCAGTTCACGAATGTAATAATAATAATGATAATCGGCTTTATTGCTTATACTAAGAATACAATATATACAACCAAGAACTTACTTACTAAACAAATATGTATAAGCAAAAGGCGAGCCACAGCACCACTAAGCTGTTTTACATCCTGACCGTGATATTACCGTATATATAAAACATTAGAAAAGAAATTACGTGAACACATCAATAGGGCAAAATGAGTTGATTATGTCTGGAAAATAAAAGTGATAAATTTTCTTTCTGGACTGTTGCAAATTAAAAAAAAACTTGTCATATATAGCAATAGATATAGGAGCTTGGGGCATGGCAATTTACCTTTCACATGAACTACTGGGTATGTGGATATATGCACGTGACAATTCTATTCATAGTTTAACATTGCTCGACCAGCCTTACATCAAGAGTCCATTAATAGCATTAAATGAGCTAATATCGTTCACCACATGTTACTACCTAACACTATATTGAAGTAACATGAGCAGAGCTACTAAATATAATTACAAGCGAGTTTAGTAATCACGTGTATTGTATTAAAATATTACCCTTTTATATCATAGTATATTGTAAATAGCAGTTTTTGTAACGCGTGCGTCTAATAGAGTGTCATGTAAGCCTTGTGAATATTTTTCAATGCTAATACGGACAAATTAATAGAAAATGTTTTATTTTTGGAGAAATGAGTTAAAATAAGTGGAAAGTCACTGACATTTCTTTATCTGTAAAATCGAATTTATCTAATGATGACATTTTGGGGTAGATTTCGATGGTCGTAGTGGAATGTTTTTAATTTCAAACTTATCTTACTTCCGTAAAAAAGACATATTTTTCTCTCCCTTAAATGCAGAGTTCTATGCGGATATTGGGATGCTTAAGATTTATCGTTCGCCATATTATTTCCATCATTTTTAATACAGAAAATTCCGTCAAATTCGTAATCATAGATAACCGTGATAAATTCTTAGAATTGTTACTATTAAAGCGTAAAAATTACAAAAAATCTAATAATCTTGACGAAAAATAATGGCAATTTTCACCATTCTACAAATCTGTCCCAAATTTACAATCTGAAAAGGTAAAATTTCCAATAAAACATTCCTCTGTACATACATTTATGTAAATCTGTGATATTCAACATTTCATGACAGAGATATTACAAATCCACCATATTTTCAATAGTTATATCCTATTGAGTGGAAATAAAAATGCTTCCTTAAACTTGATCCTTTCCTAATGGTGTTCATCGTATTTAGTCTCTCAAAAATGCATTATCCAAAAAATGACGACAAAATTATTTAAAATCTGTTGATACTTTGTTTTAAATCCGCTGCCATTTTGAATTTCCGATTTCACAGAAAAAAGAGCATACCTAAAATTAGTAGAAAAAATGGAATTAGTTTAAAAACGTCTTCTGATTCCTATTTGTACATATTCGTATTACTGATGTAAATTAGAAAATTAGTTGAAATATCTCGGTTTTATAATAATTTATAATTCTTCAATTTAAGTTAAGTTGGTATTTAAATTATGATATAACATTACATTTTAATCGTTTAACATCTATAAAATAAATATTCTTATTGAATCATTTTTCTGATTTATTCTTTACTTATCGAATAATAGACGTAACTTTTCGTTTTGTCATGTACATTAATTTGAAACGAAGCGGTCATTAATAGAAATTCGCGCCCTAGGGCCTAGAAACATTTAGCGATTATCCGATATCAATTTAAAATCAAGAACCAAAAATATGCTTGCAATATTAGTTAGATTTGTAAGAAATTTGTCCAATATTGAATGATTCTTAAGCGATTACTTAACTTAATTACTGAAGTCACTATATTCTAAAGTTATTTTAAGTTAATAATATTTTTAATGTCAAACTTTAATGGTGCAGTGGCGCCCTTTTGCAAACTACATCACAATTTTTCTTCGAGAGCTAGCAACGGCTCGAATGACCTGGGCTAGATTATATACTCCACTTAGCTTGGGTTACCAATTATTTTAGTGTTACAGCAGCCACGGTTTTCGTCAAACTACTTACTTTACAAAGCTCCACCTCCATTAATCTCATAGTACAAGCAGGGACGTGAGCCTGGAAAATTAAAAGTTTTCGGATTAGTATTATTTTTCAATGTCTATACAATTCTTTACATTACAAATGTTAAAATTATAAAATTTTTGAAGCATATTCTTTAGTAAACGATAAAAATATAAAAGCAGTAAAAGGTAACTACGCCTCCTTAGAGTCGTAAAAATCTTGAAGGTAAAAAGCAGCGGAACTTTTAAGGCATTTTGACGTTTCAAGAATGACATTTTTTATATTTTCGCTGCACGAGGTAGTGGTTTCCATTATTTCTGAGTTGACTATATTTTTATCGAAATTAATTACGATTTAATCTGGGCTAAAAAACAGAATTTAAAGACGAAAATTGACGTTTCAAATTTAGAATATAAATTTTAAAGAAATTTAACAAATATTCCTGGTCAATTTATAATTAAATTTGTTGCTGTTTTTTACGAAACCGTTCTAAGATTAATTTGTAGAAGTTCGAATTTTGAAAATTCCATAGAATCATTTTTAATTTAGAGTAGATTACTACATTACCGACTGGCCACTTTGAAACCCTCGTAAGGGAAATGAGCTCATACCATGAAGGTCTAAGTATTAATTAATGAACTTTCGAAATGGTTTCTGAACATTTACAAATTTTATAAATCGGATGCAGTTTGGCTGCTAATGAGCAGTTAATGCGACATATTATAGTTCGAAAACTGTTCGACTAGAGAGATTTATTAGCAATCTTCATTGACATTGAACTTAACGCGAGCAACGATGGAACGACTGCAACCGCGGATGCTGCGGTATCGGTCTATCCCTGGATCGTATCCAAACCACCAGGAATCGAGGAGCTTGCAGTCGATGCACAAAGCATCGAACCCGTCGTCCTGGCCACCAACTCAGTCGCATTATGCTGAACATTCCGTTTCTGAGGCGGACCGACCAGAATTCTCCGGAACTCAAACTATTCGAGTGCTCTCTATCTGTCTCAGCTTCGTCTGAATGCGGAGCCGGCGAATGCTCTTTCATCGCATTTGTTGCACGCCAAGTACTATGGATTTGCTTCGACATCATAACTTTTGCTTGTCGATAAATGTTCATAAGCATTCTGTAGAACTTTCTCAATGGGGGCAAATTAATACATAGTGCTTTTATTAAAGCGTTAAAGACCAGAAATAATATTAATTTTTCAATTTTCATTGCAATCTGCCTTATTACTGATCAGGTTATGATCAGGCCCAGCGTTTGATCAGGAATGTAATGATTTTTAATGAAAAGTTGTAATTAACCCTTTCAGTCACGAATTTTTCCAGCCATAGCATTTTTTAAAATTTCGTATCCTTTTTGACGTCGCTTATTACGAATCCGGTGTCAGATTTTCAAAATTCATAATGGCGGATCCAATATGGCCGATCAAAGATTTTAAAGATAATGAATTTGGTTAACATTTGGTATATGGGTGATTCTCCGGAAACAGAGCATTTTCGTGTCTTTACGTTATATCTTACAAAAACTTTGACAATAAATTATTAAATTTCGATAGAAATGTTAAATAAATATCCCTGGCCCATGTTAATTTGAAAAAAATAATACTTTTGTTACAAAAAACTGGTGTAAAATGACATTTAAAGACTAAAAGTAGCATTTTTGATATGTCCAAACCTCTAAGTTCAAAACTTGTAAAATATTAGCGCTATTAAGAAACCGAATTATTTTAATTTATTCAAATAATATTTCTATAGTACAGCTCAAACTGTACAATTTCTCTCTGTATAATATTTAATTAAATCAATATATATACTTATAATTATTGAAATATTAATGTCTTAAGAAATTTCTATGAGGTAACGACAATGCGTAAACTGGTATAAATGAACTGGAAATAATCAACTTTTTTACTAAAACTTATGAGAAAATCAAAGAAAAAACACTACACTTTACTAATCCTCCATAGAAAATTGAAAAGAGAACATATTTACCTCATGAACAAGTAAAAACTGTATAAAAATACTACGTATTTTTAATAAATTAATTGTCGTCACCCATCCTGATTTTGGTATTTTGATACAAACAGCAATTAAAAAACGATGAAAACTTAAAGATTAAAGGAATAAACGTTACTGGCAATTTGTTTTTTAATTTATTATTGTTTAAAATATGTAAAATTGGATTTTTTTACAAATTTTCATTGTCGTCACCTTCATTGTCGTTACCAAACATTTGGCGTATCTGGTACGAAACAAAAACAAAGTGTAACCCGTAGCGGAAAATATTTTTCAAATCATAAATAACATTTATATTTCTCTTCCTCTTAGACATTTATTTAAATATAATTTAAAAAAACCACAAAATTAAACTTTATATTTGTTACAACGTTATGAATCAAGTTTATTATGAAATAATATTATTTATTAAAATTATGAATATAATATTATCATTGTAGTTACTAACCAACGACACATTAACTTTAATAAATTTATTTTGTCTAAAACTTCTTCAAAAATTCATGTGTTTTTCTTAATTTTTTAATTATTACTTAATAAATAATTTTCATTTATTCACAAAAATGCACTAAATCAGATATGTACATTATGTTTTTGACTATTTAGAGTTATTTTTTTCAAGTTTTTAACAAGCAATTGTTGGTTTATATAGCCGTATGAAAATGCGTCATAGTAAAAGTCTTCCCCTTTCCTTTAAAATAATTTTGTAGCGTGACTACTTTAACAATAACTTAACTTGGTGCTAATAAGCAAGAATCCATTAAAAAAAAACGAATTTACAGTAACTTAACAAAAAAAAATTTCATTCTTGAAAATGCCCTGTTTTTGGAGAATCACCCATAAAGGGATTTTGGATGTTCCTGATTACGAAACCGGTGTCAGATTTTTAAACTTCAAAATGGCAGATCCAATATGGCCGATAAAAATGATGAGAAATCATAATTTTGCAAATTTTTTTATTCACAATGTCAGAGATAATATAGCGGACAAAAATTAAAATAAAATATAAAAAAAAATCTTTGGTGATTTTGGAGTATTTGATCACAAATCATTGAAATAATCCACATTTTTATGAAAATTCATTTATATTAGACTTTCTATTGTTTAGTTTTGTATATTCTTTCTACTGCTCTCGGCAAAGCTCTTTCTTTCGGCAAAGTTATTCTTTCTACTGCTCGGCACGTGCTCAAAACCAGAGACACAAAGGGGGCGTGTCAGTTGAAGTCTCTATTTTTTCTTAATTTTTTTAGATTTTTATAATTTTTTTTTTATTTTTAGGATTTTTATTATTTTTTTTATATTTCGAAGACTTTTAATAATTTTTTTTTAGTTTTAAGATTTCTTTTATATTTAAGAAACGTTTGAGATATGTTTATGTCTGTTAAATTTTTTATTTTAGCGACTCTGAAATTTTTCAAAGTAATTTTTACCTGCACTTAGACACAGTGAGGCGACGCAAATTTTACAGTACTTTTTTTTATGCGAAACAGACGATTTGTGACAGTTTGTGGGAGCTGACTGATCTTTACGACTTAATTTTATAGGGCTAATTGAACCAAGCAATGAGTCTACAATCAGTAACCTGCAATTTTTCAAAAGTACAGTTGAATAGCTGAAAAACGCAGAAACTGTATAAAATAACTTTTACAAAATTCGACCAATGTTAGATGCACCCGATTCGTAATCAGCTACTTCCAAAACCCCTATATAACAAATATTAGAAAAAGGAATAAAATTATAATAATTAAATTATAAGTTTTCAACTTTTTTGATTGGCCATATTGGATCCGCCCTTTTGAATTTTGAAAATCTGACACCGGATTCGTAATCAGCGACATCAAAAACTCCGGCATACCAAATTTCAAATAATAACAGCGAATTACATCTTCCTGGCAAGAATTTCTTTTGAAAATTATGCCTTTTTTGGTACTAATTTCTTATTAACAATCATTATTTTAAATAATTTTGCAATATTATTTTTTTTAATACTGACTAGAGTCTTAGGAAAGCCACGAATAAAGAAATCGCACGGAAATCGATAAGTATCTGTCTTCAAATCAAGAAAACATTTCTAGTAACAACTACTATTTTCAGACATGGTCACAACTGATCAAGTACAGGACATTCCTTGTAGAAAAGATAAAATAGAAAATGCTTTTCACATGATCAAAATGTGGAACTAATATTCATTGTTTTATTATTATTCCACACATATTGTCGCACATGAATTAACTGTCCTCAGCGATTGGTGTAGTTAGCCTGGCATATCATATAGTTTTTATTCAGGTTCATTTGTACCACATGACTGTGTACATCATTTTTTAGTGATTCTGAGGTGTTTTTACACAATTCGATTACCAATAATTTTCTTGCAACAAATTACAGTTACTTTGACCTTGTTATAGTTTATGGGATTATTGGTTGGTACAAACAGAAAAATGCTAATTTGAGATTTTTTTACGTTAAAAATAACGAATAAACCTGTAGATCAATGTGTACAAAACTGGAAAGTTTTGATTTTTGGATTATGAACGTTCAATTAGAATGCGGTAATTAATATTGACGGACACAATGTACAGATTCAAAACTATTTCACCATTCAGAATTGTTTTTTATGATTTTGAATTCTAATTTAAATGTTATCATTAAAAATGATGAAATAATTAATTCTGTTATTTTCATGAAATGGAATAAATATTACTTTTACAATTTTATAAGTTAATTAAAATATAACAAACATCGTGTTTGTCAAAATAATTGATAGCTATGCTTAACTCTCTTTATATATGGCACAATGAACGTAACATTTTCTGTTGTAATTGACGTATTATTTAATAACATACGTTTACATATATCTGTACTAAATTTTGCATGAGCTTCCTTCTAATTTTCATGAAATCAATATTTTAAAATTTTGAAGTTTACGAATAACCAATAAGAAATATTCAAGTTTATTCTTGATAATATCGTATTATCTGGCTCTAAATATGAATTAATTAAAAAATAATGCAAAAATAAAATGAGTTTTACATGAATTACTCAATCGGTCACTGACAAATATTAATTCTTCACCAATATATTAGTAGCATTATGTTAATCGAAATGTTGATTCTTACAATCTGGTAGTAGAAAATAATATTTGACTAATTAAATCGTTTTTCCTTATTTTATTAGCAAAATGTATTACTAATTGATTGGGTAACCCAGAATTTGTTATTTCTCTGTCTATGGTGTACCATTTTTGTATGGTAGCTGCTAGTACTTTTTGATTAGAAAAAGCAATGAATTTTAATCTGTTACATATTTTTTATCAATCGTTATTCGCCATTAATAATTTGCATATAAAATAGCCCCAGCTCAAGATGACTAATATGCTATTCTAATGTACCAAAAATGTTACTATTTAGGAATTAAAAAAATTGTCTCTCTTTTGTAAAATTTAAATTGAATACTTTGAAATGATTTTGGTACGCCTTTCTGTCATAATTCGTAAAAATCAATATTTTTATAAAAAAGCTTGTTCAAAACACTATAGAATGCATATATTGCAATTAATTTTTTACACTAATAAGTTAAGGCTAAAATCATTTCTAAAAAAGTCGGAATTTTTATTTAATGCAAAGGGTTCTATAATAAAGTACTTCATTCACATATTCTAAAGACAACAAAACACTTTAATGAAAACAAAAATTTAAAAAAAAGTGCATTAAGCGTGAAATTTACGTTTGACAACCATCATTTCCCATCACTTCCAATGTAACATAGAAGCTATTAAGTAGCAAACAAAGATACTAAAATTATTTAGTATTTCGGTTTCTCTACATTTTTTATATATTTGACATCTCAATCCAGCATTTTTAACATTTTCTGCAAAAAATGATTATTAAAAAATGCCGTTGGAGAATTCGAGTGATTCCAACAAAGGGGGCTTGAAAATATTTAATTACAGCAATTACCTCCAAGTGCTTTAGCAGGATATAAACCACGAACTTCAATTTGTTTAATTTAAAATTATCTACTATTAGTCGCAATTATATTTTATTTGATCCAGGATGATCATGGATCAGATGGACCAGAATGTTCCTTTAGTTCTGTTTCGACGTTTTAAGTGTCGCTAACTTAGCTAAATAGAGCTGGTAGTTAAAGTTTGGTTGTCGACAGCTCGCCGCTGTGTTTACAAGACTGGTGTACTATAGACGTTTCAGAGTACGGAAAAGGATGAAACTCCTTGGTCCGTGATGCAAACATTGCCGTAGTCCTTCCGCTGCATAAGAGCCACTGGCCTGTAAGTCGAAGCCTGGTCATTCTCAAAGGATCAAAGGAGAGGCGGGCTCTGATAATCCTCCATCTCTTAATAGCTTCACTAGCCCGAACAATAGCCACTGTGCTTCAACATCGGTACTTCTCGAGATGCTCCGAGTTATCTCATTTTTCTTCTCTTACCTTATTTCCTTCGTCATTTTCTCTTTTTTTTTAAACGTGTCTACATAACTGACAATTTTCAGACGTGACATGAAATTGATGCAAGGTAAATGCGATGTAACACAGTAGAGCAATTTGGCTACGTCAATATCTTAAAAGGAATTTGCTCGTCAAGTAACCGAAAATCGAAAAAGTACACCTTTTTTTCAACCGCAAAGCATTTTTTAATCAATTTTTCATTTTTTTACCTTTTTTTCTTAATAATTGATGGCAAGTCAATGTAAAAAGAATTTTCAAAGACGATGATCGTATGACGAGACAAGTTTGACATATATCGTCGTCGGAGAATCTTCTGAAGATCGAAGCCTTATCAAAGCACTGGGTGCACATTAGCCAGATCGTTTCGGACCTAATCTCCGATAACTCCAGGAGCATCCCTTCGGGAGTTGTGCTCGCTTCGTCCCCCAAAGAGCAGCGCCGTGCTTCGTTATAATTTGATCGAAACTTACTCAAACGAGAACGTTACATACCTTTTGATCCGTTGGTCTGTGAATTAGTCCATGCCTATATTCCTGAGAGATGATCTCCATTACGTTCGAGCGGAACCTAGTAAACTGAATATATTATTGTTCCTTCTAGAACGTCGTTACATTATCGACTCCCAGTAAATGGACGAAAGTAGGTCGGTAGGAATAACCAAATAATTCGGTTTGATGAGTACATCACTAGTAGGTCAAGTTTCAAGATTATTATTATGACTTTCGAAAGAAATACCATTTTATAATTAATTGACACAAGTCCATTCTTGTGAAATTCTCTCCAGTCTTAAGTGAAAAGAGGTGCAGATAAACGCGAGGTAAATCCAGCCGAGTTGACTAACTTCATGCTAAGCCACTCATAATTGTAACGAGCTGAGGGAAGTCGAGCGCGTCCAAGCCACGCTATTTATAAAACATGACTGCTGCTCTTGCACTAATTTAGAGCAAACAAATATATTTGCTAACGTAGCACTGCCGACGTCAGCTTTTGGTCGGATTAATTTCCTCCATGCTAAACAGTCTAAAGATCACCATGGAATTATCTTGCACGTAGCTGATTCAATACTCATTTATCTTCGGAATTCAGGATCGTGACGTGTATTGATCAGCCGACTAGTTTTCCATTGTTATTCCAACCAATTGTCGACATTATTGAAAGTTTTTGAAGTACTGCAGAGATGAATACTGAGGTAATGATTTTTGTTGATGCCGCAAACTGCATAGTATCGCTGTCGACAAAGTACACCATCCCTCGTAAGCAGGCCATCTTAATCCGCAGGAAATGCACACGGAGCCATTCGCCTGTCGAATACACATGGCGATTTCGTGTCCAGCACAGTCATGATTCTCGAGCAGCGAATCGTAACTAAATTCCCGTAATCTAAGGCCGTTCCCTACACTCCCATAGCCGATATACGCGTACCGAGTCAATTATCATCTACATCGAAGATGTAATAACGGTTTCTCTCGAGGTCAGAACGCGTTTCAATACTCTATAAATGCGATCGATAAATGCATTTTTCCGTGCTATTTATGGCTAATCGTGAATTAATAACTGCATTTCCAAGCCTCGAACAGTACTTAAACATTGGAATAATCGTAATTTAAACGCGATAAAAATATCGTTTCTTCATAAAGTACAGGTCGTTGATGAACGTATATGTATTGCGGCTTAATAATGCGCGCGCGCGCACACACGTGTAAGCACATACGACGACGACAGCAACTGATAAGTGGGTGAAGTCATTATATTAACAGTGTCTCGCCTTCTTCTGACACACAAATCATTCATATCGTGTGCAAGAGTTAATTTCTTAGTGGGTTATTTTCATTATTAGTTCACGGCGTAATTATAGCATGACCTATGATCGCTCCTTCAATTTCGGTGGAAACTGTAGGTGAATTAGTAACCTCGATTAAGCAAGTGGCTATCTATGCTTAATCCTGTCTTAAAACTTGTTTCCCGTTCAAATAAGTTCTATTTTACTAGCTCCTATATTGTGACAAGTGTTTATACATGATAAATATACTTGATATTTGTATTTCCTTGTTTCACCGAGTGTATTATAATATTTAGTACACGAAGAAAAATTGTCTTGGGAATATTACCATTTCAGATTGTAATTTGGGGATAAACTTATATAAATCAGAAAATTGCCATTATTTCTGTTAAAAATTACTAAATTACTAAACATTTCTATAAATTTATCGTCGTTTTTATTACAAAATATGGCAATTTTTCTCATTTTGCAAGTCTGTCGTATATGTGAACAATCACAAATAGTTTTGAGAACCTACTTAGTACTCTGGATCCATTAACCGAATATTCTCAACATTTAGTCAGACATATTGTTTCCGCTATTTTGAATTTTACCCCTGTATACAAAAGAAGATGGATAAAACTACCGACATTTTGAAATTTTAAAAACTTCAAGTGACAATCAAACGTCCACTTATCTCCAGATATTTGAAGCCCCAGAATACATTGTTAAATTAATAAATTTTCATTGAAAGCCGTATCTATCTTAAAATCATGAATTATTATTGGAAAAAAGCATTATATTGTTGTCGCCATTTAGAATTTGCTTGAAAGGCCACGAAAGATTCAAAAGTACTTGTCAATTGAACAAACATTTTGATCTCTATAACATGTTACTTTAGCTAGTCAAATTTTACGTAGAACTTTTCTTTTTTCTTTCGTCAAAAAAAAAAGAATACAACGTATAATTATTAATTTATCTTTATATTTCTTAATTCATTTTTAACATTTTAGTTTAAATTAAATTTTCATCTAAATTATATAATATTGCACCCTTACAAACAATAATATTTTAAACATATTTTTGTGATGTACTTGTATATTTGTACTTTTTACAAAAAGTTTTTTCATAAATGTCAATCATTGCAATTTGCTCATTCAGGTAAAATGTTTAATTTAAAATAAACTTTTCTTAAAATTGTTATAAAATCTTTATGCACAATGACATTTATAAAGAAATGATTCTATTTACATTTTATGCCATTTTTTATATGAATCTATAAAAAAATATAATCTCTATCTGTATATATAAATTCTTCATAAAAGCTTTATACAATGTTTATGAAATCATTTCTTGAAATAAATGCTGTATAAGGAGTTTATAAATATTATATACATAATCTGTTTTGCACGGATGCTTTAGTCTAGAACACTAATAATAAATATTATCAATTATATATAATAACTCTTCCAAATGATTAATTCCATAATATAATTCGATCTTATTAACATAAAGCTTATGCACATAAATAATATAGTGAAGTCTTTTTTCTTTTTAATTTCAAGTTGGTTTTTATCATATTATGTTTTTATATATTATATATTTTTATAATATCACATTTTATCACCAGATTACGACTATGGACACTTCTCAGGTAGGGCTCATTTATTTATTAAAAAAGTAACATTTTTTTAAATCAAGCATTTTAGTCATTTACACTGACACTATAAGGGTTCAGTTCTTACGAATATTTTATTCTCGTGCATTCAATTATTATTAGACAGTTTAAATTTTCTAATTATAATTTTTAATATAATTAAGGGGTTTAATTATTACTTATTTTTGTACCGTCTTGCTGGGTGTACAAAATAGACATTCAGGTAAAAACTACTTACTTTACAGTTATGATGAAACAAATGTATTTAATTGATTGTGTTTTATATTCGAAATTAAAAATATCAATATTTAATAGAAGATTTTAAATTTAAGCGGAAACCTTATTTTATGTACTTATCCATCAAAGAATAGACGTAAATACAATCTGTGTTTCTCCATCCCTTTCATTAAGGTGATACATACCATAATCCTCTAATTAAATCCTAAACCTCTTAGAGAGGTTTCGTTAGGGAAGGACTGGTCTTCAAGAGAACCAGTGTACTATAAGATATCAAATTACATCGTTAAAATTATTGTCAAGACTTTAAGGAGTGATTTATTTGAAAGGTATTATATATTCACATTTGAAAATGAAATGATTTTATGGTGTTGGAATTTGTCCTAATTTACCGCATCAAAAAAACTAAGGTCTATTTATAAATTTTATTGAGAACCACATTCGACTTCTACACAGAGAGAAAAAAGGGTTACTGAAACCATGAATGAAAGCTATAAATGGTTACATAACATATGATAATAGTAGAATTAACAACTTAAAAAGTTGCCGTTGATAGTATGTTACTTTTACAATATATAATACCGTAAAATATAGCAATGTAATATAAGAATGTACTATGACAAGAGGTTATTTTCGTTCAAATTTGTATTGCATACATTTTTTAATCTAAATCTAATCTAATCTAGACGCATATCTATATTCATTGATTTTACTATTGAGGAATTTCTAATATGATTATTCAATTACAAAACTGAGGTACATTTGAGGTTATGTGCACTGTAATAATAAAATGTCATTTAGTCACTTTAATTCGGTTTTTTTCTAAACGGACAGGAATTACACTTTATTTTGGAGGGCATCATTTGTATGATAAATGATCACAGATTTTATCGCTGAGGATTATTCTATTAGTTTCGAGTAAGCTTCTTTCAAATCTAACCATAGTTCAATTTTTTACATTTTTTTTTCGTTCGTTAACCGATTCCGATTAAGCTGCTCCTTTGGATCTGGTAGACTAATTGGACGAATAAATGAGTGAAATGTTTACATTTGTGAAATTAAATTGGCAAACGCATATTAGCGAAAAGCTTTTTTAGTATATGTTAAAAATCATTGGTGAGATGAAAAAATCAATACAGGTGAAAAATTTAATTCGATCAGATCAACAATCACGAAAATAAAAACGTCATAAATATTTTTCATTCGGCGCAAATTCTAATTTAGATGGTATTGATGTCACCATTAAATAAAAAACTTTATATTACACATAAATAATGCTTATCACTAATATTTTCAACAAAATCGTATTTATTAACATTGATACAAACAAAAAACAGATTACTTGAAGATTACTACGGCTAATTATCGGCCGATATTAAAATTAAATTCTTTGAAATGTTATTAAATATTTTTCCAAACATACAATATCCTGGTGCCTTAAAGTCTAGTGTCCGTTTAATTTCCCTATTTTAGGATTGGAAGTGAAGTTGGATAGACTGGACATCTTATGCTTCCCTTTAATTTCACTATTATTTTAATAAACTTATCTTCCTTTTGTAGAGAAATTGCTGTGTAGAATAGAAAAAGTCCAAACTAAATTTACTATAATATATATCATCATAAATGCAGGTCTGTTCCTAAATTATTAGTGATATGAAACTTTTCTATAGTAGTTCTATAAGCTTCACATATTAGCATGAGAAAATACAACCCGGTTTTCCAAAGATGTGATTTACAACTGATTCGCCGCTAAAACACTTTGTAAACAAGGGATGCACATTGAAACAAAAAAACAACTGCAGGTCCTATATCTCTCTGCGCTTATGTTTTACCTTTCCCTCATCGTGCAGAAATGTCGCGAGCGTGACATCGCTCTCACGATGGTGCTGGAGGCCTCCATTTTTTGTTCAGTCTAGTCGTGCTTGAAACGTACATGAAAGTGGAGCCAATTAGTCGCCTCTTACGGCAGCTCGGAAGCATTCAATGCTGCTTGTAGACGTTTATTATTATTGTTATTGTATCATATTAATTTCAAAATGCAAGTTATGTCAAAACTGAATAGCACTGTGTAATTCTCTTCGAATATACCAAAATTCATCTTTAGTATCTTCTAAACGTATTACTGGAAGACACGAGACAATTAAAAAAGGTCCTAAATAAGTGAATTAAATTATCTGAATGCGAAGTATAGTCTTTCCGTTTAGATCGTAAATACAATTTTGTATCTTACAATCCGAAAGATATATGGGCATTATTCTAGAACTTTTAAACTTACGTTACTCGTAAAATTAGTTTTTAGTTTTGTAACGTTTAATATACATAAAAAATTCAGTTCTTTTGCTTATGGTCTAATTTTTAGAAGCTAGTATATCAAATTAAACGTCTGGTTAATAGTTATTCAAATTTAAAATAATGGATTAAATATGGCGGACTATTTTTACAAAATTTCTTTGATTTTTATAAAATTTGATATGTTAGGGTTTTTGAGGCCACTGATTACAAATCCAAAGTCAGTTTTCATTAAAATTTGAAATCCAAATACATGATTTAACATTAAGGATACTAAAAAATTAAAACGATTTGTAAAGAATAATCATTTTATTATTGTCAAAAAGTGAGTTTTTTGTTGTATTAAAAAAACACAAAAGTTATAAATACTTTAATAACATAGGAGAAAAGATCACAATGATTCCAAAGTACTTAGAAGCTAAATTGTAGATGTGCCATTAAATAATTTGATTTTTCAAAGTGAGTTTCGCTTGGAAATTTAAAGTTTGACGTGGTCGCATTTTTTATGTACAGGTGGCACACATTCGGGCAAAGGCTCAAATTACTTCTTATCATATAGGTAATGTACCCCTGTTGTGTGGTTTCTTAAACATTAATGTGAAAAAAATTATCTAAGGTTGATTGCTAAATTGTCAACTATAAAAAAAAGTTATCTCGCAAGTTTGAAGGTATATAATTTTATTCCTCAGTGAGGCACATCATTAAGTTAAGGATTTTTCATTTGTTTACATCCCCAAATACTTCCACAAAAAACCACAGACCATAAAAAAAAGGTGCAAAAAGTTTCAGTGTTAAAACTGAAAAAATGTAGTGAGTGTCGCGCACCAAAAACAGGCAAATTCACTACTTTTATTTACTCTCATTGTTTTCTACATATCTGTAATTAGTAATAAACACTTATTACATGTAAAACGAACCAAAATTTGTTGATCTGTCGTGTTGCAAAGTTATATTTAAAATTTTTAAGGTATCATAATGAGCGACAACATAAAGTTTAAAAATTCTAGAACAATGCCCATATCCACAATATTTTTTTTACTTAAATGTAGAAAATGACGATATAGATGTTATTTTATTTTAATTTTCCATAATTTAAATAGTAGATATGTGTTTTTCAAACAAAGTAAATATGTGTTTTTCTTTCTAAATTTAATTTTTTGACCCATTTTGTTTGTAAACTACAAATATCATCTATAAGATAGAAATGACATTTTTGGCATCAGAGACATGAAAAATGCCTTGGTGGAAGACATATCATTACTGGGACAGATGTTATCAGATAAGTTCAACTGACTTTCATGATATTTCGACACTTATTTTATGAATATCTAAGATGAATTTGAACACTACAAACTGAATACGAACGTATATCCTTTTGTCAGAAGTCAGGTCACATTTAGGTTATGTTTCGAGCAAAGTGACTTAGAATGTAATTCTAAAAGACACCCAGAGACATTTCAAAAATGAGAATAAAAGTGAATTTAAAACACAGGTTATTGCAGTATATTTATGGAAAATTTCAGCACAGATAAAATGCACTTGCAAACAATTTTCGCTTGAAAAACCCGTTCGGGGATGATGTTTTTTGTCGAAAAAGAATATGAGGTGGAGGTGGATAGCACAGTCGATTCTTTGACCACAGCACGAGGGAACTTTCGCAATCATCTCTCCTTTTTTTTCCACCTCGAAATCCATTTAACGCTTAGTCTAAAATGCAAAGCCCCGGCGGTACGCGCGCTTCGTGAATCCCGATCATTAATTTGATTATCTCACTTCACCGGAGTTGAACTAGTTCGCTAACCGGCTCGCGGCACGTCACCTTACCGGAAGGCCGGCAGGATGAATGCATCGGGATTAATTTATACGACATGACATGCAACTGTGTTAATTATTTCTCGGCAGTACCAACCAGTCTAACACTAGTGAAATTAGCGAGCGGGACCCGACTCCCTATTTCGCCCTTCGTCAAGCGCGAATGATATCGCCTCGAAAAAATCCCACAGACTAATATACAAAATTGAGGAAAATTTAATTTTGGATAATCTTTTGGATTGCCTTGGTTTCGCGCATTCGAGCAAATTCGTGCAGGTAGAATGCAATTTGCAACAATTTCGAAATTATGTTTTATCGAATCGGAAACATTTTTGTCCTTGGAACTTGTTAGAAAACGAGGGATATGGGCAAATATTCGGAAGAATTTTTTTTCATTTTCAGAAAAAAAATAAAATAAAAAATCGTCCATCCTTAACGTGAATCGAACCTCGGACCTCCACGCTTAAATCAAGTTCACTAACCACTCATATCAGTAGTTTCAAATCGTATCTTCCCGCGTAAAAATAAAAAAGTCTTTAGAAGATCTCAAAAAGATCTATCTTAAAAATGTCACTATTCAAGATGTAATTGAGAACATTTTAAGACTTCAAACTACTTGTTTATCAAAATCTTTTAGATCTTTAAGAAAAATTTGTACTATTTTTTTAGATCTTTTTAAGACTTTCGTTTCACAGCATGATTTTACGAAAACATAATTTTATTAATCTTATCGAGATATTTTTGAGATCTTTTCAAGATCTTTTTTTTTTATATTTTTCGGATATGAAAAAAAATATTTGTAATAAAATGCTGAATTCTCCTATTTTTTGCCAAAATTAATTATCGAAGATGATTTTTAAGGTGATTATCCAGTTTACTTGCTTTCTGGTCTGCTTTCTACTCTCTAATTTCCTAATAATTAAGATGGAATAAATACATTATACTTTTCTTAAGATATCGGTAGTAAACTTCATTATTTGTAATTAATACTTTGTATTGCAGAAATTATAATGTGTATAGGTAAAAAAAAATGTATCAATTTTTGTCTAAGACACATAAAATTGCAGCGTTTTTCATTCTTTTTGAAGGATGACAAATTTTCATTTCTCTGTCTTCATTGCATAAAACATCAGCGCATCGAAAAACAACTCAGGGAATCTCTCGTCTTCGAATATTCGTAATATGAAACCTTCTGTCTTCATGACATGAATCGCTTGTATTAACACCTACTATGTGTTTATTTCTCGTCTTCGACTCGTTGTAAATATTGACTCGATTGTATAAAGTGAAGTTTTAGAAATCAGACCGGAAAGTAAGAAAAAAAGGTAATTACTTTAAAATTCATCTTCAATAATTAATTTTGGTAAAAAATAAGAGAATTCAGCATTTTATTACAAATGTTCTTCTTCATATCCAAAAAAGATAAAAAAAAGATCTTGAAAAGATCTCGATAAGATTAATAAAAATTATGTTTTAGTAAAATCATGCTGTGAAAAGAAAGTCTTAAAAAGATCTCAAAAAAATTGTACAAATTTTTCTTAAAGATATAAAGATCTCAAAAAGATTTTGATAAACTAGTAGTTTGAAAGTCTTAAAAAGCTCTCAAATACATCTCAAATAGTGACATTTTTAAGAAAGATCTTTTTGAGATCTTCTAAAGTCTTTTTTATTTTTACGCGGGTTAGTTTTTCATTCTGAATATTGCGTTTACATTTTGGACGTTTACATTATGTGACACTAAATTGCAGATAGTGTATCACTAAAATAACGCTGTTAGATCACCCCTCTCCCCCTCGAACGTTACGTAATTTAAGTACAGCTCGTAATTTAAGGGTGAAAGAAACAATAGATATTTTCAAAAAATGACCAAGTCCAAAATTCGCATAAATAATTTCCGACGTTCCCACGGACCCCTTCACTATTAGCCAAATTTACGCTCATGGGCCTAGCACCTGAAGTAATGGTGGGAGGAAATTCGGATGAGGGTATTTCGAAAGGCTAAAAGGAGCCTTAAATTCCTGCTGTGGCAGATTTGCCTGTTTTCTAACACAGACCTATGTGTTTTTTTTATTTACACAATAAAGAGCCTAACATCCGGCATTAAAACATTCAATTAACCTTAAATGAGCCTTAAATTATGACGTAACAAAAACTACGTTTTGACAACTTGGACCTTCCAGGTTTACATAGCCGATTACGTGACATGTAAAAGAATTGATACTTTATTCTTGTGTCATTTCCAATTTTTGTGCGATTGTAATTTTGTATAAAAAAAAAAAAAAAAGGAGTAATACAAAATTCGATAACAGACAAATTGATGCCAAATTATCCAATAATTTGCCATCGGTACATATAATTTGCCTTTCATTTTTTGAGGTTATACCATTCCCACATTTCCTAACCAATGTTTGCTATTTTTTATGGCATAGAACTATAAAATATAAACATTTAAAAATATTACTTGCTTAGTTTTTAACTGTTAATAGTATTTCATAATCTGAAGAAAACTTTGCTTAGCGTAGATACATTCGCAGATTACATTTTTTAACAGTAATTCTAAAGATAAGTAGAACGTTCACTCCGAAAGGAGTTGCGTTTTCACTGTAGCTTGTAGTGAAAATTTACTCCTTTAGAGTGTGAACTCTGACACCAACGAATTTATAAAGTATATTTATTTAAAAATTCAAAAACTTTTTTGTTAATTAATTTTCTCTCCACTGTTCCTTTTATTTCTTATCCGTGTCTTCTATTTCAAACTGTACTCTAATTTTTCAAAATTTAAATTTGGCACAATTTATAATTAATAATGTTTTAAATATATTAATAATAGACGTAAAACAATATTAACTTTTTAAATTGAAATCCTTCAGTATGATGATAAAGCCAATGAAAATTTGTGATTCCACATAACGATGAATAATTAATAAAAACGTAATTTTCAATTACATTCAGAATAAAATGCCTTTGACGAAATGACTGGGATAATAATATATAGTAACAATTATAAATTATGGATTAAAATAAAATATAAAATTCAGTGCCGCGTATTTTTAATTTGTATTCGTCCTTTTATTTACTTTAAAATTCCAATAGGGACTTTAATTTTATATCGATTCACAAGCAATCATTTTATTTTTATGCGTTTCATTTTCATAATGTCCTGTATTTTTTCTTTCATAAAATCATCTATATTTATAATTATACTACAATAATTCATCTGACTGGCAAAGCTTCATAATTTTAATTATAAATACCGATGACTTTATGCGAAGAAGATATAGTAAATTATAAAAATAAAATGCGTTACACTACCGGCCAAAAGTTCGTGAACGCTTTGAATTTTTTAAATCATCAAACAATGCGTTCTATCTCTGAATCGTTAAAGAAAATGATAAAACTCATATGACGTCTTTTAAAGTACACAAATAAAGCTTTCAATTGGTGCATTTAGTTTTACTTCAGAAGTTATAGTTTCGTAGTTGTCAAATTTTAAAAATGTTAAAATGTTAATTTTTTTCTTTCGACTTTAAACACTGACAAAAAGTCTAAAAAATGTTTGTGCATAAACTCATTTTTTGCCTAAATACTACAATTCAAGGGCTTTAAAATGGCTCTTGTGAAAACTCGATACGATTTTTTGTTCCTGAGTTATAATTTTTTGAAAATTGCCAGTTTACCTCATTTTGTCAGAATTTTTTGGAAAAAGGCAAAAAGTTGATAACTCAAAAAAAGAGTAACTCTGACAAAAAAAATCGTATGTTCTTTTTACAAGAGCTATGTCAAAGCTCTTGAATTATAGTATTTATCCAAAAAATGGAAATATACAGAAAAATTTATTAGACTTTTTGTTAGTGTTAAAAGTCGAAAGAAAAAAATGGTAAATTTTAACATATTTAAAATTTGACAACTGCGAAACTATAACGTCTGAAGTAAAACTAAATGCACCAATTGAAAGCTTTATTTATGTACTTTAAAAGACATCCAATGAGTTTTACTATTATCATTAAGGATTCGGAGATAGAACGCATTAATCGATGAGTTAAACAATTCAGAGCGTTCACGAACTTTTGGCCGGTAGTGTACATACCCGAAAAAGCTAAAATAGTTGGAACTACCAACTACATAGACACGGACATCTTTTTCAGTTAATTTTGCACTTTTCACATTTTTTTAGCTGTTGCAACAAAGACTATATTTTCATAACGGGCATAGAAACGTTCTGGAGATCAGTTCTGAATGCAATTTTTTAATGGAAAATTTCAAAATTCTTTAGAGGTTGGGGAAAAATTGCAATTACGGGCACATGTCAATAAACCAAATTTAAAAAATCCGAATAAACGAAAATGATTGAATAAACGACGTTTAAAAAGCCGACTCTGAAAAAACGATGACTGTCAAAGAGCCAATGAATCATAAAGCTGTAATATTCATGAAAACAACAATGTCATCTTTTTAAATGTCGAGTTTTCGATGTTTCGCATTTTTGAAATTCGGTTTTTTGGCATGTACCCGCAATTAGTATCTTCGTTGAGAAACATCATTGCATAAATGACGTTTAAAAAGCCGACTCTGAAAAAACGATGACTGTCAAAAAGCCAATGAGTCATAAAGCTATAATATTCATGAAAATAACAATGTCAGCTTTTTAAATGTCGATTTTTCAATGTTTCGGATTTTTAAAAATTCGGTTTTTTGACATGTACCCGCAATTAGTATCTTCGTTGAGAAACATCTTTTAATATTGATTATACAATTATCATTTATTGACGTATAAAATAATGATATAATATTTTGTTAACTTGTATATCAAATATTTTTGTATAATAAAAACGTATCTAAACACGGCATATTAAAAACAAAAATTTCAATACAAAACAGCAGACGTTTAAAAAGCCGCAAGCTGTGGACGAGTACAGCGAGCGGCAGAAAACGTGAAATGTTAGAGCAAGCAGAATAAGCGTAATATACGATTTGAATTATTTCGATCTGGATTTCTGCAAGCACGCTTTTTCTATGAATATTTTATTCTGGCCTGGAAAGATCAGACCTTCCCAGGGGATATTTTATGAAGCTTAAATGCCGCTCTGAATTTAATTTATTATAAATAATTTATTGCGGTATTATACTATTATTATTCAATTGAGTTTGAAAAATTATGAATAATTTTTTATTCAGCTTCATTATACTTAGCAATTTAGCATAATTTACTGTTTCATTATTGAATTGTTTAAATTTCCTGCTGATTATGAGCGAAGAAATAGTTTAATTTTTCAAATCGTCTTTCGAACTTTTTTATGTATCAAATATTAAATCCACTGCTTACAATTAATGAAAGGTTACTAATTATTCCAAAAATTATATTCTAATTGAAATCATATTAATCCGATAATGATGACGTTGTTATATTTTCGATTAAATACTTTTTAATGAAATAATCAGTAAAAGTGTTTGAAAGTCCTTACGGAATATTCATTTATATTCTTCCGTAGACGTTTTCTCAGTACAGTTGAACAAAAATTTTGGAAAACAGCGAATTCATTTTTTGTTATGTACGAGATAAGGCCTTATCTTATATAAACAAGTTTGGCTATTGTGTAATAATTACTTATACTTCTCCATATTATCGAGTCGATTAAAATTGATAATGGCGGCTTTACTAAGAATTAAAAAAATTTACCCTTCTAAATAATGGACAATTTAGTACTTCATTATTTTGTAGTATATGTAATATACTGACAAACAACGAAAAATCGAAACATGTTCGGACTATAGGCCACCATTTTGCATCCTTTATCATGATTATTGAAAATCTTATGACATTTCCGTAATTTGAACCAAAACTTTAACCTGATATCACTATTTTGAATTCTTGATCCGTCACGACGTCATCTTTAAGCACAAATCGAAGTACTGAACGAATCTTTTCTTTTCAAAAATCTGTAAATTGTTTTCTAACTGTATCGAGCAACCAGAGTTTTTCAAACTTAACGACTATGGGTTTTTAAACTAATGAGCTATTTTCCGCATGTCACCGATTTACAACATACTGTGCCAGATCCTTAACAGGTGATATCATCATCCGACTGTATAAAACGCAACAGGGGATCTTTGAGATCCACAGAGCCAATGGTTTTAAAATGCTATCGACGGATGAAATCACTCCTTGTAATTGCTTGCTATCTATTTATGGCAATCAAAATGTTAATTACTTGAGTGAAAGAGCTGTATTACGAGGCAATCATGATTAATAAATATGTATGATTTGCTCTGTGCGTGTGAATCAATTAGGCCTCCATTAGAATTAGTAGCTGCAGTGGGAAAATCCATTCCTCGTAAAATGACGACAGTTCAAGAAAATCAACTTGTATAGTATTGTTTTTACGCATTTAGTAGCGACTACATTTATATAATACGTTGGTGTTTTTAGACTTCGACTAAATGATGCACACAATATCTGATAACGAATATTTTCATTATTGAGAGCAAACTGATAACATTGAAAATATCAACTACTTAGTTAGTAGGAAGAATTTTAAAACAGGTTTAAAAAATTACCAATCAGGCGTATCTGTCGTAAAATTAACTAAATTTTTAGAATCTTTTGTTAGAGTTTTCAAAAAATTCAAAAGCTATACAAGATTATTTCCAAAAAGCATTTGTCAAAACTTTCACAAATGATTTTTTCTGAAATTTCTACATTTTTTAGAATGAGATATATGTTTATACAGTTTATGTTTTACTTTATATGTATGTATTTATAACGAAACACTTTAAATTCCATAACCATTTACCGAAATAATACTCTAATTGCATGAGCTTGTACATGAAAAGTACTTTCATATTTGCATATTTGTAATTCCATGCACCAATGTTTGCTAAGAGTTAATGAAATTTAAGGAAACGTAACATTTAACATATTCATTTTAACAAATAATTTAGATTATTTATTGATAATATCTTCTTCCACAAATTCTAAAATTTCAATGTGTAAATAAATTTAATGTACGAGTGCGGGTCCAAAAGCCGACAGTAGAAAAACCGTATTGTCATAATACCGGCAGTCAAAAAACCGACAGTGAAAAATCCGACATTCCAAAAACCGACAGGCAATAAGCCGACAAGCAAACAGCCGACACGTCAAAAAGACGATAGTAGAAAAACCGAATGTCATAATACCGATAGTCAAAAAACTGACACTTGTCTTATGTGTCGGCTTTTTGGCAGTCGGTGCTTCGAAGTGTCGGTATTATTATGATTCGGTTTTTCTACTGTCGGCTTTTTGATTTGTCGGTTTTTCGACCCACACCCTAACGTACTCATTACACTGACGGATTTTGTTTCTTGATTCGGTTTTAGGATGTAAATATGTTTGACTAAATTTTACAGGATATTAATACAAGTTTGAATGAAGTGCATAATTAATTTAAAAGTTCGATAACTTTTCCCGTCAACTACCCTTGCAATACGGTGAAATCTAGAAGTTTCTCGCGTATTACTAATAATTATTCATTGCTCATTACTCCAAGAAAAATTACCTACTGCTTTTTCTTCTTTTTCCCCAAAAGATTGAAGAGCTCTTTAATGCCGAAGTTTTGTGGTTATCATCTTCTCAATTGCCCTCTCGTTCGAGCAAAGGAAAATCAGTTATTTAGCGAACGGAATATAGACGTACCCTGCGCAGGTAGCGATTTAATCCAGATCCATTTTTAATTAGATTTTAATGCCTTTCGAAGAGATGAATGATATAAGGCAACATGAAGCATTCAGTCACTTAAAACAATATTTATAATTTTAATCTGCTTAAATGTCGTATAGCCAAGATTGAATCAGTGTTCCCAAAAAGTGCACTTTACCCTCTAAGAAATATCTAGACATCCAAGTACTTTAAAATGATTTTTTAATAACTACCAATATTCAAGTAGTGTTTAAAACCCTTCAACCTTAAATTTCTCACTGTCATTCACATATTAACACATGAAAAAAATAAAGCTTATTACTTTAGTAGTAACATGCCGATGAGGCATCTTTTATATGGGCTGTTACTACTTAAATTACTCACTTTACCATCTAAGAGCAGCTACGCAAGTCACGTTATCCTTGTCTTACTTCTGAAGTAGTATTTGCACTCTGTGAATTATTCTGGTAATTTTAATATTGTTTAGATATGTTGACTTAGTATTCATCTCTGTTAAGTAATCTTAAGCATTTCCAACCCCATTTACCGTGCAAAATGCTATTTTTATTCAGAAATAATGCGTTGACAAACTTAGATGAAATGTGCAAGTACTATTATCATTCTTTCCAACGTTTTTATTTTAAAGACTACAATTCACAATAATTCGGAGCGTCCAATCTCGCTCCTAATTTTTTTCAATAATAATTTTAATAATTATTGAAAAATCGTGAAAAATGTCTATCCTTCATTTTTAATAATGACATATAACAAAAATAACTGCAGATTTTATTTTTGACCGACAGTGGATACAATTTACTGTATGGTTTTTCTTGTCTTATTTCGTCTTTTGGTAAAATTAAACTAAACTTAATTTTTTTGTTGATTATCTCTCAGTTGATTGTTTACTTCGATAACCCTCGTGTCTTAATGTAATATAATACAAAATAATATATCCAAAAATATACCTACGTTTTATGCCAAGGGTTTCAAGTGGTCTTTTTTCGCAATAATTTTGCCGGTTTAGTGGTTTACATAAAAGAGAATCCTTTCAGTTAAAAAATATTTAAAAAATATTGTATAATGCTCGTAAAAACATGCACTAAAAATTTTATTTTACGCATACTACGTGAAAATGATACATTAATTTGCAAATAATAATAATTGTCCACTAAGTAGGTATGTATTACCAAGTATATAATTACGTGATAGGTAATCTGCCATGAATTATACATCATTCAGTTGGTGTATTTGTAATCCCCATGGATTCATATTCCATTAAAACGAAATAACTATTGCACAATTACTGACTTCATAACAAACAATAACAAACAAAGAGTGCCAAATAATCCATAATTGTAATTTCGAACAAAAATTTAAAAGTACAAAAAATGTCAAAGAATACAATAGTTTTAAAAATAATTCAAATTTAACGTTTTTGATATTATTAAAGATTACATAGAATTATTATTGTTATATTATTTCTTGTTCTCAACGTTCAACTTCCCGAAAACGAGGCGTTAAAATGGTCATTTTACGCCCTATACTGAGTAAATACAATAAACTTGTCTACTCAATTAGATCTATTGCAAATTTAGTCAGAGAATTTCACATTTTTTAAGATGGTAGGGAAGGAAACTGTTGAAGTGTGTTTTTAGTTAGTCTTCCTTTCACTTTAAGGTCCTTATTTTCTTCGAAACTCAAAAAACAATGCCGCAATATCCTTCTATACTATGTTACAAAATTGTGGATTTTTCTAACTGAACTTGTAATACCTCCAACCGTGCATACACGTTTCTGTCATTAGAAGAAATTAAAATTGCATTGCTACAATAACATCTGAATTTGTTTCTATAATCAACTTTATATACAATGCACTTAATATTAGGGGCATCAAAATCTTTAATTTCGATTTGTCCTTTTTTATATTGGGAACTTTAATTATTATTAACTTTTTCTGTTAAGGCCCTGATCAGGCAAATGTACAGGACCTGATCAGGACCTTACAATATCCAATATTTCGCATTCTTTCCAAAGTTCATGGTGAAAATATTTACAATAGTATTACGAAACAACAAATTAATTTTCAATGATTTATTACTATGCGGCAAGTAAAAAGGCTGCAGAATAAAAAAAATATTATTTACACATATATACGAATCGTATACATTTACATCACATGCAATGGGTAAATATGCTGTGCCGAAACGTTCCTACAAGTAGGTTAATATATAAAACAGAAATACATTTCCTTAACAGGAATGAAGTAGATGCGCTCCTAGTGACGACTGAGCGAATTTCATAAAATTTAGAAGTTAAAAAATTCAGACGTCCTTATCAGGCTCTGAGCAGGTCCCCTGATCTGCCCCTGATTTGAAATTTCGAAAGCAGTTAGCGATTCCCGGAAATTGAAAATAAGGCAAGCCTTGTCAGTTCATGGTTTGGTCTTGATATGGCAATTCACAGGCTTACTTATATTAGTTAACTGTATTTTAACCTACTCAGGGTTTAATCAGGGCATATTCAGGCGCACCTGATCAAGATAACTTACTGGAACCTGATCATGTCCTGATCTGGGTACATTCAGGAGTACCTGATCAGGAATGCCTTACTGGAGTCTGGTACATATTTCGGCTGCCTGAATAAATTTCCGCTCGGGTACTCTACTTCCTGGATTCCTTAGAATTTACGTACAATTGTTCTGCGTGTAAGATGGTAAAAGATCACAATTTTCATCAGATTGAATTCGAAACTCTCGAGAGACTTATTGTCGAGTTTAAGTGAATATAATTTGGTGTAATCTAACTGGAGGTATGTTGCTATATTACGCGATTGCAATTGCATGGGAAATGTGTTAGCAGCGTCCATCGTATACCCGATTCAATATTTATTAACGCTCGCCGGTTCGAGCATTTTATTTGCATGTCAAATTAAGTCCTCGCAGCGCTCGATGAAATGCTCGCTTTCCAATTGTACCCGGCGTAATTTATCCGGCGGGGAAAAAGCACCGAAAGGGTGACAAAGGGCTGAGAACAAAGCGCAACGCAAGCTGCAAAACGTTCGCGAATCCGAACGAGCAAACACGGGAGGGCCGCGCGATAAACGATAGTCGCTAGAACGCTGGGCAAACGAGGCGGAAACATCAATTGGAGCACACGGCGGGGACGTAGCCCCCTTTCTTTACCACCCACTTGGATCCCCAACGACTATCCACAAACCCACACTCACAGACACACACACACACACACAAAACCAACGAGCTTTTTCACGCCCCAACACATTTGCCATGGTACCATTTTGTAAGTGAGCGATATTCGACTCTCGAAAAGCAAACGCCAACATGCCCGTTTCGAATAGCAATCGCCAAATAGTGGTCTCTCATTATTTTGAATACCCGGTGTTTTTGTTTCGTGTACAATTTCATTATCATCTCTTGGATGGACATTCCCAGTTGAATCCTTCAAAAATTCGAATTTTCGTTTTGTGCAGTTTCTTATGACTCTGAAGGTAGCTGACGGCGCACAGAAGGCTAGCCAGTAAGAAAAATGTTCAGAAATCGCGCTTCCCCTCAATTTTCAACGAAAATAAACGTTTGACACGTCATTTTGTTCCTTAGGAGGTGTACTAAATGAATCCGTTTCCCTCAGGTAGGCCATTTGCAGTGTCTTCGCATCAGAGGCGAACCAAGGTCACCTGTGCACATGTATTCAAAGATAAAATTAAAGTCACCAATGTTTTAATTTCTACCGCTTGAAATATCTTCATTTGCGACAAATAAGAACACGAATATGGTCTAATCCTACCGATTATGTGTACTGCACCCCAAAACTACCCCCTAAGTAATAAAAATGTCCTAAAATCATCAATTAGGGGTAGTTTTAGGATGCAATGTTAATAAAAAGGAGGGCTGAAATGTATTCCTAAGGCTCAAAACAATAATTGAAATTGCAATGCAAAATTAAAAAATTTTTGTTTTATTGGATGAATGTTTGGACATATTTTTATAAATTACGGGTAGTTTTAGGGTGCAATATAAAAAAGTGGAATGGGTGAAATGGTTTAGTATGCCTAAGAACAATAAGTGAAATTGCAACGTAAAGTTAAGATTTTTTTTTATTGGACGAATTTTAGGACATTTTTATTACTTAGGGGGTAGTTTTGGGGTGCAGTACACATAATCGGTAGGGTTAGACCATATTCGTGTTCTTATTTGTCGCAAATGAAGATATTTCAAGCGGTAGAAATTAAAACATTGGTGACTTTAATTTTATCTTTGAATACATGTGCACAGGTGACCTTGGTTCACCTCTGATGCGAAGACACTGCAAATGGCCTACCTGAGGGAAACGGATTCATTTAGTACACCTCCTATGGAACAAAATGACGTATCAAACGTTTATTTTCGTTGAAAATTCGTTGAAAGGGGAAGCGCGATTTCTGAACATTTCTCTTACTGGCTAGCCTTCTGTGCGGCGGAGCGCTGAATCCATAGGCATCGCAACGACAAATTTTTCAGGGGCAATCCGCGAATAATGTCAGTAATAGTACTTTTCAGCCCTAGGCCGTAAAATTTTATGGCTAAGGAGCGAACACTATTTTTTGACACACTGTTCGCAAAGTAGGTACTTTACCGACTGTTTTTAGTACGTAAAGTGCGGAGATCAGTCCGTAAAATCACACTTTACGGACACGTATATCAAAAAGAACATTAAGATCTCTCCTACGGTACTCGAAACACTACCTTCACTCTAAAATTATTGGACTCAAATTTCAGTCCAGAGGAGTAGAAAATGGGGTAGGCTGAGTTCGACTGCATTTGAGTTCTTTGGAGTCAAAATGTAGTTTAATGGCGTCAATAAATACGGAAAATGAGAAAGACGACTGAATGCCGTTTAGGCAGGATTAGTTACTATGCAGTCGGCTTTTTCATTTCAACTTGCTATAACATAGTCAATTTTGAAGGATTTGAAACTAATAAAAAAAGAAGTTGTTCATTACAGCTTTCCGCATCTAATAGTCAAATAACAAATTATATATCTCAATAACCAATAAAGTTATTAGTTTTTTCTACGCAACTGCAAAATGTACCTTCTGGCTCTTCGTTTATCAAGCAAATTTCAAGTATCCGAAAACTGTCAGCGAGAAAGTTGTTCATGAAGGTATGAACAAATTATCTGGAAAGTTTTATCTTTATTTGTCTAATACTCAAAAAGTAATGAATGTTTAAAGTTGGGAGCAGCCGATGGCCAACGCGTCATGTGCTTCGAGGCCCTGAAAAACTTCATTGTTTATTGAGATATATAATTTGTTCATTCTTCATTAGATGCAAAAATTTCCTTTTTTATTCACTTCAAACTTGTCAAAATTGAATAAGTTATAGCGATTTGAAATAAAACATGTTTGTCGGTCGGCCCGTAGTAACCAGTTTTTGATGTAGTATGTAACAACACCGGTAAAGGGTTTCAAACTTAGCATGAAATACCCCAAAGGAGCAAATCTGACTAAAAGAGAGAAAAATTGAAGCGTATAGGAGTGAAATTTAACGATTACTCTCTCTTGGACTCCGCAATTGAGTCCAATAATTTTAGAGTGTAATAACAAGAAATTAGTGTTATTGATAAACTTCGCAGCTTTTCCCTGAATGCCAGAAAAATTGAAACAATATGTCAACGTTCTAGCACCTGCTCGCGTATAGTATAATTATGAATGCGTTCTTAATTATTTTTGAAAACTAGTCCAAAATGCGAAGCTGGTCCTAATTTTTATTATTTATTCTAAACATACTCAAATGAAGCGGTAATTGGGATAATTTCGCAACTTTTTTCTGAGGCCAGAATAATCACCTAGAAAGTTGAGAGACTATTTCAATTGTTCTGGCTTTTAGGAATCAGTTCCGAAATTTATCTGTAACACTACTAATTTCTTGTTATCAGGTAGTTTTGCCTAGCGCAGGAAATATCCTGGCATATTTTACTATCATTATCCGCAGAGTACCCCTGACAAATTTGTCGTTTAGGCGCCTATGTATTCAGTTCTCCATCCTCAGCTATCTTCAGCGTCATCAGTTTCTTGTAGAATGAGTTCAGCTGGTGAAAATTCAGAGGCGTTAGGTCGATATGGACCTAGGACACTAACATATCTGGCAATTGATATATCAGAAATGGCAAGTGTACAATATAAACATCTTTAAACTTATCTTGTATTATTTTTTAAATGTATGATCGTGTTTTTTTTAAAATCTAATATAAGTGGGAGTTTAAAAAGTGCTTAACATTGCATTTAAGCCAATATGTATTAAACATTCTGATTTATAAACAAATAAACAACTAAAATCGTCATTTTTATAGAAGAAATGCTGTCGCTGGAAAATGTTCAATTGAATCGAGATGAAAAGGGATACTCGGCTGTTTTTGAGGTCGCTGATGACGAATCTGAACTCAGATTTTGAAAATTCAACATGGCAGACTGAATACGGCTTACCAAAAATGTAAAAAATTACCTGATCGCGACGAAACGAAGTAATAGGGGTTTTTAGGGTCGCCGATTACGAATATGAACTCAAAGTCGTAATAAGCAACCCCATAAAACCCTCACTACTCAGTTTCATTTCGATCAGGTAAGTTTTCCCACTTCTGGCGGCCATCTTGATCCGCCATTTTGAATTTTCAAAATCTGAGTTCAGATTCGTAATCAGTGATCCCAAAACCCCCGATTACCAGTTTCATGAAAAATGGTTCATCAGAAAAATATGTGCGGTAAAGGGTTAATCGTATTTTTAACGGTCTTTTTGTCTGTCCAAAATACGACTTTTCACAGTGAAGACAAGTAATTTTATAGAACTCTCCGCTTTGTTTTTCAAGAGTTAATTTATATTTTCCAGGTTTAATTTGTGCAATGTTGGTTTTGAAGGCAGTTGAGACTAAGTTTATATTTTTATATTTGACCATTTTCGCGAGATGTTCAGAAAATCCTGTGATGTACAAGTAACTGTTTTTACTAAGATTTCACTCATATTTCCATTTAAATTATTTTCTGGGGTTGTATTCAGAATCTGTAAATATTTTTTACTGATTGCATGTACTAAGTGATGTCAGGATTTCGATTTTTAAAATCTTTTATGATTTTACTGTAGTTTTTTTGTCGTTTTTATTTTTGATCAATTATGTGGTTCGACATTTTTTAATGGTGTGCATAAATTCTTGACGAAGGACGTTTTTTTCATCGGCAGTATTTACAAATGATAGAGTTGATTCTATACTGGCTGTAATATGTGGAATCGAACTTCCGGTTTAAATTATTGATGTCATATACGAATTTGTGACCTTAAGAAGTAATGTTTTGAACGTTATTTGGAATAATAATACTGGATAAGTTTTTGAACTATTTGTTTTGAAAAGTTAAATTGATCTGTTTACATGATTGGTCAGAATTATGTGATAATTTATTGAATTTATTAATATACATTACGGGAAATGAAATATTTTATCACGTGTTTGTTTTTTATAAAAGATATATTGTTCAAAATTAAGGGAGATAATTGATTTATTGTTGTAGAAATTAATTGCTTTATTGATGTTTTTTCTGGTATAAAGTTCGTTGATAAAATAGCAGTTGAATTATTAGCACATTTATATGTGCGAGTACTTTTCTTTTATCTTTCCGTCATTCTATATAAATTCTCTTCATTAGAACAGTATATACCAAAAACAAACATTGTCTAATTTATATTTACACGTACTCTTGATAGTCTAAAAACATAAAAGAGTAAAATACTCTTGATGTCTAAAAAAAGTGACTGTAAATATTAATAATTTTCACAATTTCTGGTAAATATTGTAGTGGGGATACCCAAAGTCGTATAAAAAAGTTCACTTAACTGATGTTTAATGATTTCCAGTAAAATATACTAAATTTCCCGTCGATTTTCAATAAAATACAATTAAGCAACGTAAAATAAAAATAAATAATGTTACTAAAAATATTTTTCATTATTTTGGTTGACACGTAGATTATTTAGTGGCAGCGCCCGAGAGAACCGCTACTTGTGTCGCCTGGTGGTAAATCGAGAATTGATTTAGCCACAATTCATATAATTGCGCAAATCACCATTCAATAAATGCGGTTTCCGGTGAAGGATTTTCAAACGAATACGCGATGCCGAAAGCCTCGCAAATATCGCATTTTCCTCCCCCCACCCCCTTCCTCTGTTCTCCCGCATCCAAAGCAATCGACCAAGCGGTGCACGATGATTGATTGCCGGCATTACCAAAACCTGACGATCTAACGCGAAAATTACTTTGGCAATTTGCGACTGCCGCTGCTCTAGCAGGGCCTGCGATGGTGGTCAGCCGCGCAATTATCGCGCTTTTGTGCCCCTCTTTTGACGAGCTGACCAGTGGATTTCCAAAACCTCAGCGATCATTTTCCCAAAAATACTGCGACTCCGGGCCATTCATTTGGATATTTGTCAACAACGAATGAATAGGTCTGTATTTGATTTAATAATGAGTGCAATGCAGGTGGACATCACAGATGTATTCGGAAAATTTTAATAGATAAACCATAGCGGCTTAACTTCATTTGCCCTATCCAAAAATGAAAAGAATATTTGCTATTGAAAAGTAGGTATAAATTGGACGCGATAGAGTTTGGCGATGTACTTGTAGCATTTATGAATTTAGCAGTGGTATAATGATAACACAGGCCGACAAAATTTGAGAAAATTGCAGAACCAAGAAGCAGAACATATTTTCCAAAGGTATATGACGCGCTGAATTCGAATCCGACCTTATACGTCATATTTTTAAGATATTTTAACCTAAAAGTGCAAAAAGTACGTTTTTTGGGTACATTTGTGGTGCTGTAACTTTAAGACAGTGTTTTTTTTTCAAAATTATCGTCACGGTATCTCAAAGTACTGTTTTTGCCCTTCAAAATCCATTTTTAAACTTAGAAAAATCTTTATTGGTCACTGAGATATCGCCTGTTGAATTTTTTCAGTTTGGCAAATTCGGCGATACTGAGAAACTGAGCAGAGTCAGATAAAGCATCAGAGAATTCAACAGGCGATATCTCAGTAACCAATAAAGATTTAAAAATGGATTTTGAAGGGCAAAAATAGTACTTTAAGGTACTGTGACGATCGTTTTAAAAACGTACCCAAAAAACGTATTTTTGGCACTTTTAGGTTAAAATATCTCTAAAATCTGACGTATAGGGGCTATTCTGAGGTCGGATTCGAATTCACCGCGTCGAATACCTTCGGAAAAGTATGTTCTGGTTCTTGGTTCTAAAATTTGTCGGCCAGTGTAATTTAACTTCATTGTTTGTAAATTTAACAGATAATTTTGTAGTTTATGATGATTTTTCTGGGTGTAGGAGAAGTTTAGAATAAAAAGCCTTCTTTTAATCTTTGGTATTAAAGAAGGAAATGAAACTCTTTTATTACGGATCTCAAAATGTCTCGAACTCTATTCTGTAAAATAGGTTAATTGCGATTACAAAAAGCAATTGGTAAGAACGTAGAAAATTGGGCGTATTCGAGAGAAAAAATATAATGACCATAATAAATATTACACCAAAATCTGATTGAAATTGGTCGCATCAGAAAATGATCTAAATGAGGTCCTAAGTATGCGACCTTTGTTATTTTAAATAGGATAAGTTTTTAACAAAAAATCAAAATACTTAAAGTAATTGTAGTAAATTTACAAAACAACAGTCTGTAATAATAATATGATTAAAATATCTCATCATCCAATTTTTTAATCCATTAACGCCCATAGGACACTTTTTCTTGCATCACTTAAGAGGTACATATATCAAGATTTCGTGGTCAAAATTGAGTTTCAGCCATTTGGAATTCCAATATGGCGCCGAATTTCACAAAAATGTTAAAAAAAATTGGGAAATATTTATTCTTCATCGATTTCTTTTCGAGCCCTTAGAATATTGGAATTCTATTGAAACTCTGAACAAAGGTAAATCAATTACTTATGTTTTAAGAAAAAAATGTTACTATTATACCCTACATCATTTTAACGACCTCAAAATGGCGGCAACAATGAAAATTTCTTTCAAATTTACTGGACGCTCTAACACAAAAACTACGACCTTTATTAAGAAATGCAATTAAAGAATGAGAAGTTCTCAGAATTCATCGATAAATATCACGAAAATTTTTTATATTATTTTATGAAATTTTTTTTTTAAATTTGTTCAAAATTGTAATTTATTTTTGAGAAGTTCTGAATAAAATGTAGTGTATTCTCTCATGAATCCTAAGGGTTTGTTCTCCTTTGCATTTTCTTCAAAAAGTTGATAGTTTTTGAGAAAACGAATTTTAAATATTATAGCTTAGGATTTTTTTTCTCAAAAACTGTCAACATTTAGAAAAAATTACAAAGAACAAAAAACTTTTAGAATTCATCAGAGAATACTGTAAATTCTTTTCATAATTTTTCGTAAATAAATTATAATTTGGAAAATAAATTTTTACAAAAATCCCCAAATGTCATCAAAAAATCTAAAAAAATTTCAGGATATTTCTCGATAAATTCTAAGAATTCTTCATTCTTAGAATTTTTTGTAAAAAAACTCGTAGTTTTTTAGTTATAGGGTCCAAAGAAATTTTCTTTGTTGCGGCCATTTTGAGGTCGTTAGAATGATGTGCGGTATACAAGTAAAATTGTTTCTTAAAATTAGTATTTTAATCACCTTTGTTCAGAGTTTCAATAGAATTCCAATATTTTAAGGGCTCGAAAAAAATTGGTAAAAATAAATATTTACCAATTTTTTGGACATGTCTTTCAAATTCGGCGCCATATTGTAATTGCTGATACTTGGAATTCAATTTTGGCTTCGGAATCTTGAAGAACATTCTCGGAAACGGTAGAATTTTGATACGAAATACTGGATTGAAATTGAAGCCAGAAGAAGTGTCTTTTGGGCATTAATGGGTTAATCACAGGGAGATAGTATGTATTATTATAAATAAACAATATCAATAATTAAAAATATTGTATTATTTTTAAATAAATCAGTCGTAAATTTATATGAAGAAGTTTATTGTTCCTTGGTCTACAACAAACTGTCCAAATCTAACTTACGTTTTAGTTATTAAAATGACAATCGAAACAAAAAGTAGAAAGAGGTTGATTTAAAAACGCGGGATTCTAAATTACGAATGTATAACATTACCCTCTTTCCAAAAAAAATATATAATTGTAATTTATTGATACCTATCTGTTGAGAATGAAGTTCGTATAGTTAGAATTTAAAAAATTTATTCTAATGTATACCAACTTCGACAGTTTCTCAACCTGCCGTCAAAAATATTAAAAGAAAATGATTAGGGAAAATCGCTGGCACGTAACAACCCTAATCGACGGTATTACAATTTAAAGCTAAACTTAATTTTAAATATTGAAGATCCTTTTTTTTGGTCCTTCTTTTGATTGACCGAGGCATATCTAAACAAAAGAAAACAGAGGCAGAAACCGGGCAAAACAATATATTTCATATTTTTATTGTACAAATATAATTATTTCTTGTGTAATTGACAAAATTCAGAATAATCAAAACATTTAATAATACACAAATAAATCATTTTTTTACTACAAAATAGAAAGTCTGGAAAATGTTAACAATATTAATAAATATAATGATGAAATTAATAAATATCGCTGACTGTTGGAGAACATTCAGAATTCCGAAGCAGCTTCGTCTCAACATTCATCTTATTAAATCTCATTTCGAAATTTACCCTTTTTCACTTATTTGATTGCACTAACAGTAGTAGATCCACTTATAATGTTTACCCAATATCGATTCAAAATTGATTCTGTACTAAATAAAATAATCGTACAATAACACAATGTTTTGGATAATCTCTTTTCTCTCAGTGTAAAATTACTAAAAAGTTACTAAGGAGCCATCGATCACAAAACTGTTTACACGGCACAAAACTATATAATGACTTTACCTACAGAAAAAAAGTATATCTAAACAAACAACTAAAAAGCGAATGCCTAATCGGCCGACGAGGGTTATCAAAGGGAATTATGAAAACAATTATTTCGAGCGGTACGTGCGTACAACACGTAATAAATCATTGTGGAGAAATTATTCGCAGTGCGCGGTGTTAAGTGCACTTAAACTACGTTTCGAATTGAATTCACCCCGTGACCTTGTTGAAGCTCCCAAAGTGACGTAGATTCATGGCAGCGGGCTGCTAGCCTATCCGTTATTGCCTCGGCCGCGCCGAGAGTGCAGGGCTCATAATTCATGATAAAGGAGCAGTGGCTACAAGCCGCGGCGTTGTGCACCACAGATATCAAACACGCTGCTACAATCCTATATTAATACCCGAACGCACTCCCAGCTATAAGGGAGGCTAACCCCTGGCCTTGCTCCCATTAAACTCTCCTGAACGTCTGCTTAACTGGAAAGTATAGAAATCGTAATGCCTGCAACTGTACGTCGCTCGCCGTGTTTATTTGCTTTTAGCCCATTCTCCAACTTCCTTATTTTATCTCTTTCACTTTCATCTGGCCTATTTACTCCGCTCGACCAGTCTATCTTTCTTCACTTTCGTCTCCTTTCCCAATTTTGTAATAAAGGATTAACCCATTAAGGCCTAAATGGACACATTTTGAGCATCAGTTTAAACGTCTTGGAAAAATTTTACTCCCACTATTTCTGACGTAAAATTGTATGCTCTTTCAGAATCTTTCAATAAAATTTCAATAAAATGAAAAGCAAAAAAGTTATACACGTTATTTTGCGAAAAAACATGGTTTTTAAAATTTTATTTTTCATGCTAACATCACTTTCACCTGGAAATTGCATTGGGAAACACTTCTAAGGTGAAAATATCGCGTCCATGGATCCTTAGGATTAAAACGTACCGTGTTCTAATTTGAATTTCAAGATGGCGACTTCCAAAATGGCGCCTAGATGCTCAAAAATCTTTTTAAAACTTAACAAATTTTTTCCTAAAAACTATAGATTTTAGAGAAAAATTGCTGAGAACAAAAATGTCTTAGAATTGGTTAAAGAACCTTCTCCAATTTTATCACAATGTATTGATACACTTTATGGTATTGTGAAAATTCAAAAAATCGAAATTTTTAAAAAAGTCATTTAAAAAATCTGAAAAAATTTTAGAAGGTTCTTTAATCAATTCTAAAACATATTTGTTCTTAGCAGATTTTCTGTAAAGTTCATATTTTTTAAGGAAATAAATGATTAAACTTTTCTGGATTTTAAGACTAATAAGTTTATTTCCTTGAAAAATATGAACTTTAGAGAAAATCTGCTAAGAATAAAAATGTCTTAGAATTGGTTAAAGAACCTTCTTAAATTTTTTTCACATTTTTTAAATGACTATTTTGGAATTTTCAATAAACCAAAAAACTGTATCAATACATTGTTATAAAATTTGAGAAGGTTCTTTAACCAATTCTAAGACATTTTTATTCTTAGCAAATTTTCTCTAAAGTCCATATTTAAAAAAAAAAAATTTGTTAAATTTTAACAAGATTTTTGAGCTTTTAGGCGCCATTTTGGAAGTAGCCATCTTGAAATTCAAATTAGAACACGGTACGTTTTCATCCTAAGGGTCCATGAACGCGATATTTTCACCTTAGAAATGTTTCCCAATGCAATTTCGAGGTAAAAGTGATGTTAGAATGAAAAATAAATTTTTAAAAACCATGTTTTTTTACAAAATAATGTGTATAACTTTTTTGCTTTTCATTTTATCGAAATTTTATTGAAAGATTTTGAAAGAGCATACAATTTTACGTCAGAAATAGTGGGAGTAAAATTTTTTCAAACGCTTTTGTATGCAAATTATCGACGTTTAAACTAATGCTCAAAATGTGTCCGTTTAGGCCTTAATGGGTTAAGTAAACAATGCATTTATATAAATCAAGTATTTTACTTTCTTAACCACTTGAAATTAAAATTTTAATACAAAAAAAAAAATTATAAAGCTTAATGAAAATATTGGGTTGTTGATGTCAACCACTAAATATGAAAAAAGTGTGTGTAAATTACCTGATTGTGTATTATAATCGTAAATAGAACTTTTAATTTCTTCGGACTGTATATATGGAAAATTAATAACTCGACCACTATCAGATTCTGCATCCCTCTAGCGATAATATGTAGAACTATATGCTTATTGCTAAAATACACGTTTCGTCCTGGTTCTCCTATGTGGACTCATCAGTAAGACCATAATTAATTAATTTTCCATATATGCCGTCCGAAGAATTAATTAAAAGTTTTGTTTGCGACAATAATACACAAACAGGTCATTTACACATTTACTAAAATTTGTAGAATCAAAATTCACTCTTTATGGAGTGAACATTGAGACGCTCTAGCCAATGAGTGAATTCTCGCTGTTTCAAAGTAAATTTTCACGCCACACAGAGTAAGTTAACTCATTAACGACCAAATGTACATGCCAGGAATGCAGTTATGCGATTATGTTATACAACGTTTTTGAAATAAGCAATCATTTAATCCATTGATATTGTTCCATTAACAGAAAGGACAGTTTTCACCCTTAAATTTTAATCCAGCTTTTTGTATCGAAATCAAAGTTGAAACAAAATGTTAGGAATAGATCCTAGTATTTTCGAGGTCGCTCTTCAAAATTCCGAAGGCAAAGTTTCAGCCATCGGTAATTTCAATGCTGCGCAAATCTTGAAAAAAAATTTCCAAAAATTGTGGTAATATTTTTTCTTATCAATATTTTTCACGGAATGTTAGGAGTTTAGAAATTGGATAAAATCTATGAATTTTATGAAAAAATTTGCGATTTCCCCACTTTATTGTAACAACTTCCTCAAAATGACGTCCTCGATGAAAATTTCACTCAAACATTTCTGAACGATTTAACTCAAAAACGATGAGATTTTATACAAAAATGCTAAAAACGAAAAGCTCTTAGAAATTAGGCAGAAATATAGTGGAAGATTTTTTAATAATATTTTGAGAATTTTTGTTATTTAAATCTTTAAAAAAGTGACAATTTTGGTAAATTCTTTGTTAAATTCTAAACATTTTTTGTTTTTTGCAATTTTTTCCTAAAGTTGATAGTTTTCATGGAATAGAACAAAAAATGTTGCCAAATTTGTTCAGAATTTTTCCAAGATATTGAAAAATGTTGTTACGAATTTAAATAAACAATTTTTCAAAATATCATTAAAGAAATTTGAAAATATTCCAGTATATTTTCAATCATTTCTAAGAACTTTTCATTCTTAAATTTTTTTGAAAAATCTCATAGTATTTTAGTTAGAACATCCAGAAGATTTTCATATTTTGAAAAATTGTTATAGTTTTCAATATCTAGAACTAGAACAAAATTTTGGGTACATTCCTTAATGAATTCTAAACATTTTTTGTTCTTTTTCTCGAAAACCAACAACTTTTGGAAAAAATGTTTAGAATTTATCAGAGAATGTAGCAAAATTTTCTCTTTTTTAAAGATTTAAATAAAAAAAAATTCTCAAAATATTACAAAAAAATCTTCCAGTATATTCCTAACTTTCCGTTCTTAGCATGTTTGTATAAAATTTCATAGTTTTTGAGTTAAAGCTTCCAGAAATGTTTCAGTGAAATTCTCATTGAGGACGCTATGCAATGTTGAGGTTGTTATAATGAAGGGGAATCAAAAGGAATCACAATTTTTTCATCAAATTTATATATTTTATATACCTTTATGCATAGTCCTAACATTCTTATAACTTGAAAACTATTCATTTATATTAATTAATTATTATTATATATTTATAAGACAAAATATTTCCAAATTTTTTGGCAATTCTTTTGAAGTTTAGCACCATGCAGGAATTCTTGATGGCTAAAACTCAATTTTGACCTCGGAATCTTGATGAGCCACCTCGAAAATACTACAATATTTTCCTGTCATTTTTGAAACTTTGGATTTCGATAGGAAATACTTGATTGAAAGTGAAAGCGAAAAGTGTCCTTTCAAACATTAATGGCTTAAATGAGTTGACAGCTAGGTAAGGTTGAAAAGCATTACTAAGTTTACAACCATCTGATGTTATTTCAAATTTGATAAAAATCTTAGTTATGCTGTTATGCCTTTCAACCACAGATATATAATTTTTTTTTTCTTTAAACTCCAACCATCTATCATATGTTACCATCCAACCAACACCCCGTATTTATCATCGTTCGGATTTATATAACAAATTCTAATTTTATGTCTTTGAAAAGTATGATATCTTCCTGGTTGGAAATGAAAAATATCGTCTTCTCAAATCCGTAAAAAACAATGCGAAGGATTAGTCATGGTAGATATATTGTAATTAACTATTCAAGTAAAGCAGTCACGTAACGCGTTAACGATGCGAATCGTTTTACGAGAGAAATTTGAAAGTTTTACTTCTAACTAACATTAAATTGCATTCTTTCGAATGTACATCGCATGACAGTGCCGATAAAAGTCAAAGATGTTCGCGGAGAGATTGTTAGGTTTAAAGGACCTTCGAGAGAACGGTTGCAAAGAAATAGTACTGCACTTTCTAAATTTCTTTGAGACAACTTGTAAAAGAATTTTTACTGTTTTTAAACTGAGATTTCAATACAATTGTTTTTCTGTATAATCTTAAATGTTTATTACATCACATACTAATAGTCAAAGAGTCTATTAAATAATGGTACAAATCAAAAAAATTGTTTAATTTGAGCGTGTTTTTCAGGATTGTTAATTGTTTTCGTGTTAAGACTTTCTATATATTTGTAGAATTGATAGCATTTTCTGAATAATATGAAAATTTGGTTGTTTATTTATGTAATACTTTCCTCGACAGTGTCAACATAGAATAGAGTTTATTTAATTTACAGAGTATCTACAAAGTGTTTATAAAATCAAGTCTATTATCGTATTATAAGTATAATAAATAATATTTTATAGCATTTAGTTTGCATTTATACTATTACTAAAAAACAGTAGAAATCTGATGAATTTTGATGAACAGTTCTGCCATATTGGATAAGTTATTTTTAATTGTTGAAAATTGACATCAGATGCGGAATTAACGACCCCGAACGAACTCCCAAGTAACAATTTTCAAGGAAATCTGATAATTTTTTTTAAAAATGTCAAAAACGTCCGCCATATTGGATCCACCTTGTTTTAACTTGAAAATTAACATTAGATTCGCGATTACTTCATAAACTTCTTAATTAAATGTAGATTATTGTCTTACTAAAATTACTAAAATAACCACATGCAAAGTTGTTGAACTTTGGTAAAAAATCAAATAAAAAATAACATCATATAAAACACATTTCTGAATATCACTTTCAATTTATATTTTGGATCCTGTAAAACCGATATTTTGTTGGTGAGATGTGTAAAGTAGTTAGTTACCCTAAGATATCTCGAGATTAGCGGTTTTGGCACAGATCATTTAACTCGAGATGTCTCTGGTCTGACCGTAAGGGGGTTAAACGCTCAAAATATGGTGGGGTGCTTTCAATTGATTTCTGAAGTTGGTATCGCATTTAATTAGCGATTTTCGAATCGATTAACTATACTGGAGATCTTGTTCTGGCTGCGACCTTATTGTTTTTGTAGATTTGAATAGTTGATAACTTTACACATACGACTTTATGCTGTACCTACATTGACAATTTCACCTAATGGTGCTTGGGATAGACGCAAAACGTCGAGCGCACGACAAATGTTTACTCAAGTCAATAACGACTAGTAAATTATAGAGTAGAACTATCCAGTGAACTGTCACTAGTCGTTCACTAGTCTCTTTTCCTGTGCAAGTCCTTATCGGAAACTCTTGCGAGAATGAAGTATAGAAGCCGATTCCGGCGGCATCCCACTCACTTTTGAAAGAACTTTAATAACTATCTTAAGGAGCGGAACTTTGCCGAATAACTTTCCTTGGTAGATACGTATAGCACGTATCTGCTTAGTGCGCTGGCGAGAATGTGGGTCGTGCAGGTCATAAGTCACGCCTACGTTCGAAATATGGTTTTATTTTCGGCTACGGCGATCCGAAGGGACGTTGTAAATTTCAGACGGTAATACCTTATTCTACGTACGTATTCCATCCAGTGATTTACATTTAGATTTTCAAATGACAAATAGCAATGGGCTATTATTGGACAAAGAACAGACCAAGAATTGAATTTTTTTATAGTGGATATTTAGAAAAAATTCCCCGTATAAAAAAAAACGTTGATGCAAACGGTATCGATGCTATCCCGAATCTGTTTAGTAATCCTTTGTCTGGTATAGTTGTATAGTAAAACTCCATAGTTGCAGTTCGTCTTGATACCACCAGGTGCCGTCGCGACCCTATAAGCTGTATTTCTCGCATTCTTTCTTCATTGCTCCCGTTATAGAACTGGATTTACATTTGGTTATAAGCAGCCAGTTGCCAACAACTGACGTTGCATAAAGTATGTTTTTATATCATTATTTTGAAAAAAACAATATTTCATCTTAAATGCAAAACTTCCTAAAAGAAAAGACAACTTCTTAGTTTAAAACGGTAAAGAACAATTACCTACAATTTATACTATAACACTCTTTTAAGAGTTGTTTTTCTGTATAATCCTCAATGTTTATTTGGGATTTGCGATTTTATATTACATACTAATAGTCAAAGAATAATAAATAACACAGGTCAACATGGTTTTGTTGTTGGGAAGCTGTGGGTCATTTCCGACTTCATTTTGTGCGTAGAATCAGAATCCGAAGTGAAAAGTAGCCCCTCACGTCAGGATTTTGAGATATTTGAGGTTATTTACTCGAAAAACGCGTAAACTATTTTTGAGATCATGTACAGAAGACACAACATTTTTAGGAGTATTTCCATTCGTTGGATCATGTGGTACTACTCTTTTTAATTAATATGGGATACGCAGAATTCCATTACGACTTTTCTTCACCAAGATACGCCAATGTGAAAATACGATATACATGTAAACAAATTTACCTTGAAATGCTCTTGGAGAACAAGTTCAAGGTCAAATTCAATGTCATGAAACCTGTATAAATATAAACAACTATATAAAATATAGATACTAATATCTAAAATCACGTTTCAGTATTGTGAATGTTTTTTGATAACGTTAATGGCATATATCTCGTAATTTCAAAATGGCCGTAACTTTGTAAGAAAAAATCTTAGGTGATCGAATAAAACCTCATTTTGAAGGGTAAAGGTAGTACTAAAAGATGCAAATCGTACAGAAGGCCGAAAGAAATTGTTGCGTCCTGTACGTAACCTCAAACGTAGCAAAATAACGCGTTTTTTCGAGTGCATGACCTCAAATATCTCAAAAACCTGACGTGATGGACCGATTCTGACTTCGAGTTTGGAACATTGGACCTTGTCAACAGCGACAAATTTGAAATTCTTCAGGTGAATTAATACTTTCTCTCAATATGAACTATAAACATCTGCAGCAATTGTGTTTTAAACATAAATAACCCTTTATACACGTTGTATTAAACATAGTTTTCATTTAATGATACGATAATGTCAAAGGAAAATGTTAAGATCAGGTTAATACAATTTTTGCTTTTAAAATTCTTATATGTTTGCAGTCAAGTTTGATGATAAAAATACTTAGAAAAATACACATGTTCGTATATATCGTTAGTTGATGAACATTGTCGATACTTTTATGTTTACTTTTGTTTAAGTAGATTTGGTAAAAAACTTACGTGTATTAAAGATTAAGTGAAAATAACATCTTAATTAAATATATTTGTTAGTTTTCATAGATAAGACGAAAGTGGTTGAACGACTTACTATCGACCATTCGGATAACTTGTAAAAATAAGAAAATAAGCTGCAAAGTGAGCACTCATACATTAATATGCCTTAAGTAGAAGCTAAGTAATTACAAAAATAATTGTCACACCTGATAAAAATTTAAGTTTTTTAGAATTCCTCAACATTCACTTCGTCGGTTGGGGTTAGTTTTCAGCTAAAATGACTAGACTAATATTGAGGCTCATTAAGGAGATTGATGTTCTGGTGTAGGGCTTAATAGGTTTGTTATGCCGATCATTGTTTTGTCTAACGGTGAATGGCTAGTTTGATGTATTTATACCACTCGAAGTTGACTGAACAACCACTAAATTGCTGCTCGAAGATGATTGATGCGTTCGTTGATGTATATTGTATTTTATTAATAAAGCTGGTTTTGACAAACAAGTCTTACTCGCGCAATATTTACTATTGTGGATAAACGTTCATTACGGCTCGGTTTCATTGAACAAGATTTCCTATTCACCGTCGGTTAACGTGCTCGTTTAAAGGAAGCCATTTATCATCAAAGTATGGATTCATGCAACTGATCTATTCTGCCGTCATTTACCGTAATCCAGGGAACACAATGGTTCGGCTCACATTCAATAATCCGCGAAAATGTTGATTTTTTGTATCGCGGGGCTGCACGAGAAAAATCAATGTCAGTTGGTATAACGGTCGCGAAACATGGAAGGACGGGACTTTTCGTTGCCCCGGTGACGTTAATGTCAAAGTTATCGTTGGGTCGACCCTCGGCCATTTTTTATCCAGTCCGGTTATCCACCGGCTGATAGGGAGCTATAAATATCTGCCATAATTTTCATTGAACGCGCGCATTCGGTCATCGGGTCGTATAAGCCTTCCCTTCTTTTCCCCGGACTAAATCATTTTCTAGAAATACGTTTCTACGCGCGATTAGCATTATTTACGGCGCGGCATATATCGCCCGTAATTAACCGTTGTCGGTGGTTATTCAGTTTTGAAACTGGCACACATCGCGACTTGACAGCACGTGACACCTCGATGACACCGCTGCCGGCTACGGGATCCATTCTAACGGTGCCCAGCCGCCTTCCTTCCAAGCCTGACCCCTAACGACTGCCAGTTCAATCTTTCAGCTACGTTCCCGAGGAAATGCATGCGTGTAATGGACATTCGCGAAGCCTCCGAGCACATTGCGCCCTGAAACCCGGGTCGGATGGATGCCCATACTACCAATGCACGCGTGTATATATATGTGCATATACTCGAACGAACAGTACGTAACGCACTCGAAACACCCGCGAGCGCATCTCTTTTACGTGTCATGCCGCAGAGAACGGGAAACTGTCCAACTCTCTGCGCTTTTTTTTTCAAATTTCAATTTTCCATTTTATATCCGGGCCCTTTTTCGAGCGGCACTTTGGACGTCAATGTCGGCAGTTGGGTTTAAGGTCGAATTAATTAAACGAGACAAATTTTCATCGAGCGTGATTTATGAAACGAACATCCGTTCGGTGACTTTTACAAATGTTAAACTACAAGAGATTTATGGCTGAAATCATACGGGCAGGTGTATCGTTAGTCACCGATAGGTTTAAGGTTTCAAGTTAAAACTTGACGTACAAGTCAAAACGTATTGCTGAGAAAATGATATCGAGAATGAGTAAGGATGTAAAATAAGTAGAGTTTTGTAGACTCTGTTATGTATTTGGAACAATAGTTGATTTGCGAATGAAGAAATGTTTTGACATGTTCTGAATCATAGGAAAATGTTTTTTTTTAACAAGAAGCATATTTACTAATGAATTTTCCACGTATGGAAAATTGTACGATATTTTTTGTCAAAAATCAAACTTTAAAGTAGAAAGTCAGATTTCATGTTGGTAATTAGTGAAAATTATCATAAAAGATATAAAATAACCTTAATCAGAAGTTGCCATCAGATTTTGAAATCATTAAAGTAGCACAAGATTTCAAACTGAGATTTGGGTAATTCCAGAGAAAACTAGTTTTGTTTGACATTTATAAACATATAGAAATATTAGTTATTCTATAAAATTATATATAGGTCAGTTACTTTCGATAAAATATAACCCTAATATCTGAATAGTAAATATATATCGATGAATCCTCTCCAGAAGGACTTCGGAGGTTTACAAAAACTGAACTTTTTAGTGTGATAAAAACAAGTAAAAATGTTGTTAATTTTTTTGTAATTACTTGGCTTCTTTTAAGATATATTAACATATGAGTGCTCATTTCGTAGCTTTTCTCGTTCTCTCTAAGTTACCCGAATGGTCGATAGTGGTTCAGTCAATAGTTTTCGTCTCATCTATGAAAAACCGTTAAAAACATTTATTAAGGTGTTATTTTCGTTTAATCATTAATACACGAAATATATTACGAAATTCATTTAAACAAAAGTCATATAATACAAAAGTATTTACAATTTTCATCGACTAATGACATATTCGACCATTGTGTATTTTCATAATCATTTTTATAATCAAATTTTATAACAAATATATGAGTAATTCCGCGATACTTTTAATATTTAGGAAACTGTATATTTACAAGACGAATTTAATACAATTGATAAACAAAAAAATTTTTGTATATGAATTAAATGTCGGAAAATATCATACAATAGTTTTGGTGGATGGAGAATAATTAGTTTTGCGTGAAATAAATTGAAATTCGTCATATTTAAAGATTTGTGCAGGAAACTGTCCTATGTTTCTTTTCTTTCGACCAAAAAATAAAATGTGCTTGTTTATGAAAGACCGCACAAATTTTTCTGTACTATCATTTGATATTGTACTTTCAATCTATGCAATTTTTAAGAAGGTGCCTGCCTCCTGAAATGAAATATAAAAACAAAAATAAAAGAAACTAAATTTTCATAAAGCAAACATTTTTTTACATTTCATCGTTTGGAAAAAGTGCGTTTCGAGATTTCAAAAAAAGTAAGGTATGCGTGTATTCCTTACATAAAAACGGTTCAAACCACTCTTTTTCCATTACCGTGCCACTCTACCGGAAAAAAATACGAGGCTTTGAAAAATGATATTACTTGCGCCGCTCGTACCGAAAATAGTTATTTTTTACTGGCACACTTTCTGTAGAGTTTGAAAATCCCCAAAACCTATTGCTGTTTTTTGTTTGGTATTTTTCTAAGCGTGTATCACTAGTCTCAAGTCAATATTATTTGCACCTGTCTGAAAAAAAGACTGAACAAAAAATAATTTTATGTTCGGTAATTACTGCATTATATTATTTTGATTATTTTGGCAATAATAAATAGTTTGTATATTGTTATATTGTTTTTCTGCCTTTATTATTATAGTACACACACTATCAATATGTGCTCGCGTGTATGTATATATGAATACACAATATTCATATTTTTAGATTTACATGTACAAATAATTATTTTTTATCTTCAAGAGGCAAAAGTCCCCGAACTGATCAAATCAATTAAGAATTACAGATTCAACAAAGTTTTGAAAATGGAAAATAAAATTATTTTGTTAAAAATTTTAAAGTTGCTCCTACAAAATGTGCGTTTTTAAAAAAATGTTGGCACCATCAAATTTTTGCTCCTCGTATCACCTGAAATGAGAAAAATAACTTTACATGTGGGTGCAAGTAAAAAAAAAATTTTTTTTTTTAAATGCCAAATATTAAAAGTATCGCGGAATTACTCATATAAGAATTTTAAAATATAAAATTGTATTAATCTAATCTTAATATATTCCTTTGACATTACCATATCATTAGACCATATTTAATGCAACGTGTTTAAACCATTATTTACTTTTCAAATACAATGACTACTGAAAGGAATAAAAAATTCATCTACTTTAGGATAGTCAAATTTACCATCCACTTTCTCTCAGCATATCTATATTTTAATTCGTAAGCCATTCGTTAAGATTAAAATCGTTTGTTAACTTTATAAGTTGAGAATCTGATTAAAAAAGATTGGGAATTAAAACAAAATAATTTATAAATGGAATGAACGATTGAAAGATAAGTACCTTACGAGAAAAGGGGAGAGAGAGCGAGAAATAAAAAACGCAGTGTGAAAGAAACATACATTTAACCCATCCCAACGACCAATCGGTTTAAAGCAGGGAAGTCGAAGCAATTATGTAAATCCACTTCCAGAATCCAGATACCTTTCAATCCTGCATTCTTTTCACTTCCATGTTTAGGAATTTTATTAGAATTAATGTTGTTTTATTTTGTTATTCTCGTCTTCAAAATAATCTCAGATTCGTACTTAGAAAACAATAAAATTTGACTTGTTATAATAAGTTTGTTATTAGGTTTTCCATGTTTGGATAAATAATACTAAAAATATGTGCAATTTATCAGATATATACGGAGAAAAATTTTCTTGGAAATTTTACTATCTCGGATGGTAATTTTGGGACAGACTTGTAAAATTGAAAAAATTGCCATTTTTCCTAGTAAAAATTAGACTGACTGCATAGTAAAAATTACAAGAACTGATCGTCATTTTGTCAGAAAAAATGGCAACGTTTCACATTCTGCAAGTCTGTCCCAAAATTACCATTTGAAATTGCGAAATTTCCAAGAAAGTTTTTCTCCGTGTACTCGAAATATTAACATCTGTTTGATGTTCATTGAAAATAAAAGTTGATTGTTTCGTTTCTGATTTGTTCACTCAACTCTTAAAAACTACTGTTACGATTTGTTTATCCTCATTGACAAGTGGCAAAAATAAATTTTAATGAAAATGGTTTTTCTAATTTATAAGAGTACACTTTCTTTCAAGAGTGATCTGCGCATTTCCGTGACGAATCGTATAAAGAACAAAATGAAATTATTTGTGTCGAATAAAGGTTTATCATTTTTGTTTGTGTGAAATTACGAATTAAATAAATAAGTTTGAGAAAAAGGTACATTAAATCACTTATTTTCCAATGTTTTTAATACGTTCTTCCTAAATTTATTATTACAATCTTATCCAAGTAATTAATTTTTTTATATCGTCATTTTATGCATAAATTTGTTTTAACCTTTTTTTGTAAGTATTGGGAAGAATCTTCTGATAAGTTTAGTAATGATAGAAAAAGATTTGCGCGGCAAAAATATGGAAAAAGCGGAATTCAAAATTTCTTGAAAAAAATGTAGGTTACGTGCCATTTTCTTCAAAATTTCTTAGCGATATAACGATTTTTATAATATATTGCCAGATGAATCGCTATAATTATAATGTACATTCAGTAATAATTGTATTTAATAATTCTTACTAATTTCAATTTTTTTAACATTTTGAATCCACTGTTTTGATTTTGAATTTTAAAACGGGATTTAAATTTAGCTTCTGAAAGTACCCCGATTGGATATGTTCTAATTAAAATTTTCGAGATCTTAATTTTGACATATTGAATTCGCCATTTTGAATGTGGAATTTTTAATATAAAATTTAGATTCAGTGACCTCAAAAACGCCTGTAAGACACGTATCATTTAAATTGTACATTTTAATTTTCGTTCCGACTTATTGGATCCACCTTTTTGAAATTTGAATTCTTAAAACAGGATTTGAATTCAACAATTCTTATTTGGAGGACTTATGGCCAGCAGTAGCAATTAATGGCAATTGCTGTATATTCTAATATTTCAAAATGGCTGAAATATGTTTCAAACCTCTGCAATCTGTCATCGGGACACCTCTATATTTGTTTATCAGTGTCTAATAATGCCAAAGCTCAGGTGGTTCGGATTCCACCTTCATAAACTGTAGGTCCTGTCGCGATTTAGTCTCATTTGGGTTCACATAAGTCGACGTAAAAAAAAACAAAAAAAAATCCTTTCTGCAGGATTTGAATTCCGTGACCCTAAAAGTATTTAAAACATTGGTTTTATTCTATTTAACAATTTATTTGCAGAGTCGATTACAAAAATTTGTTGGCATTTTTCGGGCAATTTTAGACACAAAACACAATATTACAAAAAAAAAGTTATTTTTAAACATTCATACAAATGTTGTTTGTAATTGGATATTGACTTATATTTTCGCAATCAGGTATATAAAATACACCATTCGAATTTCCTAAAAATCTTGCAGAAATGTTGAACCAGCTTTTACATTAATTAAAAATTCAACTTTTAATCGAATTTTATTTCTGTGCGTCATTTGCGAGATTGACAATTTCAGCGTTAAATTTTATTGACACTCTTTTACATTGATCGACGTAAATCGCATCACGGTCGCCGGATGAGGTGGCTTTAAACAAGAAACAGTAATCTCCGAAACTACGTGTATGCGCCGCGATATACGTCAAGTCTTAAAAAAAAAACAACGTGCTTGCAAATCCACTCCCCGAGCAATTTTTTTTTAATCTGCTGCATTGCCTTTCCTTTCCGAGACTTCTTTGGACGAGCTCAACGTCGATGAATAGAGGGTGAATGTAAGTGCTTGGCGAACAAACTTGTGACGATGTGCCTTGATCTCACTTCGAGGGGGACTTCTGGTCGGCGTTTAGCCCAAGTTTGCTTTCATCCGATAACATGCGATGGTCGGGGAGAAAATTGAGGAAACTTACTTTATTCCACGGACTTGGAACGCTAAAATATTATTGGAAATTTTGGCTTCCATAATGGCGGAAATACAATATTATGTACTCGTAAAAGAGGCCAGGATAGAATTCATACGCAAAATACAGAGTGCAGGAATACTAAGCGATGTAATTCGGTGCATTTGTTCGATGCATTCCGAGTTCCATTTCTCGGTGAGAAACAAGAATGTATAGCATCGTATATTGTTGTCGTTTTTTGAATGAAAATCCATTGTTTATAGAATGAATGTTGAGCTACTCTGATGAAAGAGTGTATTCTCACTGTTAACGAGTGGAACCTCCATCTTCATAAACCAATTTAACCCTTTTCGTCCCAAAAGTCCGGAATTTTGACACAACTTTCAACGATGTAACTTTTGTTCCAAACAGTGTTAAACAAAATTTAAATAAGTCAAAATCGATAGATTTGAACCTCCTTTTTCAAATGCCGTGGTCAGAATCAGCCGGAAATTACAGAGAAAAAAGTTATTTTTAGTTTTTTCCCAATAATTGCGTTTTTTGACATTGGAAAGGGCATTGCTAATCGTTGCAAAACATACTAATCGCGTCTTTTTGTTCAGACCATTCTTCTCCCGTCGGATTTTTTTCAAAAAAACCAAATGGCGGCTTCAAGATGGCGTCTGGAAGTTGTAAGTTTGAATTTTCTCGCACAAATATCGATTGTTTGACCGTGTAACGGCTCAAATCATGGAGAATTGCAATGAAAAAGTAATTATTATCATTTGTGAATACCTAGTCTCATCATGATTTATTCATAACCTCATAACCTCAAATTAATTAGACACAATGGGTTTATACCGATTATTTGTCTAATTTTCACACAATTTTCGACGTTTCCGTAACATTACTTATGTGTGAAATTAAAAATTACCATATACCCTAATGACCTATTAATTATCGGCTTATAACCTAAAATTTTAGTACAATTCGACTTTTTCTTATTTTTAAAATACTTTTCTTCATTTTTTTTTATTTTAATTTTATTACTTTCATGTTCTGGTATTCAAAACACATGGAGGCAACAAGCAAATATTTGTTTTTTATTTTTGTGTTTTGTATTTTGTAAATCAATATTGCAGATATTGAAAGTTATGTCGCTCTATAAGATGTGGGTTGACATGCACTCAATTTGTAGGTTATAAACAAATTCTTCATAGGTCACAATCATGTATGGTCATTTTCAATGTCATACGTACGTAGTGATGCGGAAACATCAGAAATTGAGTAGACAAAATATCGGTAAAAACCCATTGTACATGAGTTACGAATGAATCATGATAGGAGTAAGTATTCAAAAATGATAATTACTTTTTCATTCCAGTTCTCCGTGATTTGAACCGTCACGCGGTCAAATAATCAATATTTGTGGGAGAAAATGTGAAATTACAACTTAGAGGCGCCATCTTGAAGCCGACATTTTGTTTTTTTGCAAAAAATCCGATAGGAGAAGAATAGTCTGAGCAAAAAGACGCGATTAGTACGTTTTGCAACGAACAGCACTGCCCTTTTCAATGTCAAAAAACGCAATTATTGGGAAAAAACGTCGAAAAAATCAATATTTTTGTCGAAAAAATGATCTTAACTTTTTTTTCTGTAATTTCCGGCTGATTTCTGACCACGGCATTTAAAAGAGGAGGTCCAAATCTATCGATTTTGAATTATTTCAATTTTTTTTAACGCTGTTTGGAAGGAAGTTACATGGTTAAAAGTTGTGTCCAAATTCCGGACTTTTGGGACGAAAAGGGTTAAAATGCTATTCGCCAGCTTTACAATGCCTTCTTAGTCATTCCGCTGCGATTTTTTGTCATCAAATTATCGATCTTTATCAAAGCTTGATTATTATTTTGGTTTTGCACTTTTAGGTTAGGATATCTCAAAATGACAGAACAATTCTGCGGCCAGGTACGCAACCAAAACGCAGTGTCGGAAAAGTATAGTTCTGTTTCTGGGTATAAATTTTGTTGACTATTATTATTTATGATTATTTTGTTATTCAGAGAAGGTTCACTTAAATTACAAAAAAAAATTAACTGGCATTTTTCGTCTCACAACAGAGTACAACCTCTCAACAGTAAAATTTCAAGTACCGCGTTTTCCACTGGGACTTCTTCATTTTATCCATTATCTCGTCCTTTCGGCAATGTGGCCAAGTCGCTCCCGGAGAGTCGGCCATTCGAGATCTTCAATTACTCAAGGCTGAATAAATGAAAAGACGACCTTAAGGCAGCGCCGTCGAAAACTGCGATTAATTTTCGAAATGGGCCGCGTTTTTCTAAGCACAACAGGCAAAGTGAAAGCTGGCTAGGGAACTATTTATCCTCACGCACATCCGAGACTCGCTCTGCACCTACACGAATGCAGGTCTTAGATGCAACTCGTTACATTCGAGCCGAGATTTATGTTATTTCTCGTCTGGTTTACGAAGCTGCTGGATCTTCGTTTTTCGCCGAGTATCAGGCGTACATTCATAAACATGAAATTCTACGATGGTGCGCAGGTGGCGCGTTAAATTGAAGCACCGCTCGGCGGAATCTCGCGGTTGGGGAACTTAGCGCATGGCAAGGAACAGAGTCGCGGTTTTTTACCCGCAAAACTCATATTAGAAGAAACGCGAAAATTGCCTGCGATTTTCAATTGCGGCGTTTATTCTATGCCGTTGATGAAATTAGAGAGCCTCGTATTGCGGTTTTTCGGTTCGACAAGGTAGTTTGTATATATATTTTTCTCTGACGAGCGTTTGTTGACAAATATCTATTATAGAAAAGAAGCACTTAAAATGCTTAATTTCAGTCTAAAATGGAGCTAATTTTCTTAAATTAAGTCAATATTCGAGCATAAAACCTTGTTTTTAGTTTTGGAAACGTACGTTTAGTCAATATTCAGGTTTGAAATAAGAATTCTCTAACTTAGGTGTGACATTATCGAAAAATTTTCTTTAATCATAAATCTCGACTAAAATTAAACTTTCTTAAATATTCTATTGGTATATTATTTATGTTCAACAATGGGGATCACTTTTTGTATATGCATTTCATTCATTAAAATCCGTTTCGATGGAGAAAAACGTGAAAAATTTAAAAAAAATTGCATTTTTTTTATTTTGAAAATTTTGTTGCAGAAATAGTCGTTGTTTGGCCATTTGCTCGATGGGAATCGATAGAGCACACCTCAAAATAGTCAGAAACGTATTTTCCAAAAAATTTAAAAAATTCTTTCTACTGCAGATACTGAGCTGATTTTGACGTCCTGCTTCTCTCATTTTGGGCAAATAAGGGTTAGGTCAATGTTTGCGCTTAAAGTCTTACTTTCAGACAGCAAAGTTCAATTTTAGTCGAAATTTATGCTTAAAGAAATATTTTTCGAGCTTGTTACACCTAAGCTAGAGAATTCTTATTTCGAACCTGAATATTGACTAAAAGTAAGTTTCCAAAACTAAAAACAAGGTTTTAAGCGCAAATATTAGCTCCATTTTAGACTGGAATTAAGCATTTTACAGTGCTTAATTTGAGATGTAACAATTTTAAGACTTTTTTCTGAGTACATATTTATATGAACAAGGTTGATGTTACATTCCGTTGTTATCTTGCTAGATTGTTTGTGCATGCGTGTACGAGAACAACGACGCCATCTTGTGTTCTCTTTGTTTATCGTTCTCAGATTCCTAGTAGAGGGGGTGTGTTCCTTGACTCGAATAGTTAAAATACCCGAGGAATTCTTCAGAAGGTGTAACCTGTATTAAAGAGTACTAAAGAAATACCAAAATATATTATTTGTTACTATAAAAAATAAAATTTCACAAGCATTTTACATCCTTAGTGGTGTGTTTTTTTCTTACACTCTTGGCGATCTAAAAATGGCGACCAGGTGTGTACAACGAAGTTTTTTGCCATAATTGAGACAAAATGTAAATTTTCATTTACGTTATTTGCATAGTGTTCTTATTCATTGTGAAAAATCGAGTAATTACTAACAGAAATTCAACGTTTTAATATAATTATTCTTACAAATTCCCGCCATGGATGTTAGCATAGAAATGAAATGATGGTGTACATTGCAATTAAAAATTGAGCGATTAATCTGGCGTATTTGCAGGCTGCTCGGCCATTACTCAGAGCTTAACAATTCATTAGGAGCTATGAAAATACTTCAGGACCACTTTCACAATCGAGATAATTAAAAAAATCGAAACCATTCCAGTATCCTTAGGATGTTTCAAGCAGTATGGCAATTTCTGCTTTTTCTAAATGATAATTCACCAATTTCCAAAGGAGACTAGTTCTCTTTATTACTAATGCTGATTACTAAATTTTATTTTGAGAGTCACTAAATATACGAGATAATTGCATAACTTTAGTAATCATTCAAAGTATTTTTTAAATTTCTTTAAAAATTTTATGTCTACAATAATCATAATATTTGGCTGATTCAATAATTACAACAGTACGATAGATGACCGTTAGTAATTTTTTTCTTCTGTAACGTCGAAGATGTTTAAAAAATCTTAAAAAGATTTTAATAACTAAATAATAATGCCAGCTTTCTGAACGTATTTGTTTCCTTACCAAAACGAGTGCGTTGCGAGTGGACGATCCAAGTTCGAATCTCTGTGTGGCAGTTTTTTTAACATTTCTTTGAGTATAAAAATGAGTACATCCCTGGTAAAAAACTCCTTTCGTGGGCCTTGCGTGAAAAACTCGCAAGGGCCACGCCAGAATCGTCCAATATGTACATTTTATGTACATTGTATGTATAATAAATCAAACTGTTAACAATTATTTCAGTACAAAAAAGTGGATAAATGTTTTTTCTTGATTTATTGATTATAGATGAGATTTTTATCTAAAACGTAGGATGTTAATTCAATACATAAATTAATTATTCGTGGATCATATAGGGTGGCGCTTTTTTATAGCATATTTAACATTGCCATAACCAATAGGTTGTCAATATATTTTCCATGCGAACGGTTTTTACTTTTTTTAATAAATACAAAAGGGAGAGAAAAAGTTTCAGCCTAGGTGGATTAAAAAAAATCCATCGGTATTGGCGTGGTGGTATGTCAAAAATGGCGAAAATCGACTTTTTTTTAAAGTTTGGGAATTTTTATCTCAGAAAGTCCACCTACGTAACAGATACCACAGACCTTTTTTGTACTTACTCTTACTTTTTTGAAATATTGTGTACCGCGGGAAATGTAATTTGTAATATACTATTTGTATTTGTTTTTCGTGTAGCTGATTATGATAATGTAATAATAAAAATCCTTGCTTACACAAAATAAAGTCCCTATCTTAAAAAAAAAGCTAAAAAACATTTTTTTAACTTTCAACCTTCTTTTACGCTATTGTGGTTGTTATTACGATGAAAAAGTATGAAATCTTTGTTGTAGAGGATTTGATTCTGTATCTTTTTTATTTGAAACACTTTTCTGTGAAAATGATAGTTTTAAAGATAAACGCAAAAAACTAGAAAAAAAATTATGTTTTTTTAACCTGTAGACTGCCGGAAAATCTATATATAGATTTCAATAAATAATTGACTGAATTCGCTAAAAATCAATACCCTAGGGTTTTTTAGGTCGTTGATTAGGAATCTGGTGTTAGATTTTAAAAATTTAAAATGGCGGATCCAATATAGCGGGCGAATTTTTCTAAATTTTTTTTATTTTTTTGAGAATGGGTATCTAGGGGTTTTTGGGGTCGCTGATTACGAATCTGGTGTTAGTTTTCAAAAATTCAAAATGGCAGACCCGGAAAACCCCCGCGTAATAAATTTCAAACAAATTTGTTTAATTTTATAGGAGAAAATTGATGTTGAATTATTTCCAACCATTAGCCGCCGGGAAGTCTATATATAGACTCTCCGTGTGATTCGAACTTTCTATAAGATATTTTTAAGCTATAGCTACTTCATTTTGGACTTTTTAAAGGTGAATAAATTCTATCAATACCCGGCAGTCTGCAGGTTAAGATGGCGACTGTAGTTAGTCCAGCCGTCAATTTTTATTCTCATATTCGTAATGAGCGATCAAAAATACGTGGAAATGACCTATTATAACACTTTTTTTGGATGTCGTAGCTTTTCCGAAGGTTTACCCTTTCCAGATAGTAAATACAAGCAAGCATTCTTTTTTTGTCACAAAGAGTTTCTCGGATGAGATTTAATTAAACTTTCGGTAGCCATCTAAAAAAGCGTGAAGATGTCCGTGAAGATCGCCGCCCGCCATTGCCCGTACGGTGGGGTCGGTAAAAATACGGCCGGGGCGATCCAAGGTCGAATAAATCGTTCGGTCGACTTGGTATATCTCGCGAACCTGTCGCTCCTCTGTTGCCGGTAGCGTGATTAATCGTTACATACAGGACGGTACGATAACGAAAGTAATGCGCCGTCGCGCGGCCGTGGCACGACAACAAACAGTCGGCTGCAACGGCGCGATAACGCAGTTTCGTGAAAGAGAGAATGCGCCAAGTGCTGGAGATTAAAAGAGACGGCATAATTTTACCGATCTTGCCACCTTCTCGATAGTAAACTTGCTTTCCTCCGACACTATATCGAACCGAGTCCAAGAAAAAATGAAAAAAAAGAAAATACAAATTTTGTATGGTCTGTTTTCATTCTTGCAAAACCATTCTGGCAAACGGAATATAAAAAACCAGTTTCCCTTGCGTGAAGTGACATTTTTATGTACACTGGTTGTAAAGTACCACTTTACACATACGTGGCATAATGTACTATTTTGTACTAGAATAGTAAAGTTAAATTCTAAACCTACCGTTTTCCGTACGTAAAATTTCACTTCTATGCATACTGTGTGCGAAGTGACATTTTTGGGCACACTTTCGGCAAAAAAAAAAAACACTTTTCGGACTACGGGTATAATGTGCTATATTTCCAATATTGTGCAATTTATTTTCCTTCAACACGTAAAGATATTTTTTCAGTGTATAAAGTAATATTTTTATACACGCTGTTTGTAAATGGGAGCAACAATTAAAGCAAAAACCGCGAGTGAAAGTCTACTTTACCTATTCGTACATAAAAATTGAAGTAAACTTTTTGTTTGTTAAAGTACCATTGTACACATTAGTGGCATATTTGGCTTCTAGAATGCGTAAAGTTATATTTCACGGACTTTTTTGACCGTGCATAAAGTTGGATTCCTACGTACACAGTCCGTAAAAGTATCACTTTACCTACAAGTGACATAACGTACTACATATCCAGGATCGTGTAATTTATTTTCTTTAAACACGAAAAGGCGAATATTCAGTGAATAAAGTGAACTTTTCTTCATTCTGTGAAAAGCCGCGTTTAATAAAAATGTATTTCATATATTCTGGAATTATTTATGCATTATGTCACTAGATCGCAAATAGTTATTGTTGTATCAAGGGCGTAAAGTAGAGTTTTACGCCTCGACAATAGAATCCAAGAGTTCTCGAGACTTCGAGAGGCTCCAGGTTTACGAGAGTGAAAATTCTACGTCTGAGATCCAAACATTGTTTTTTGATGCAATAATATGGTCATTTTACGCTTGCTGCATCAAAATAGTAGTTTTTGTAATTGTGTGCGTAAAGTACTTTTGATGCCTGTTTTTCGTGCGTAAAGTTCACTTTTACGCATTCCCGACGACAAAATTCGTAAAGTGAACGGTCGTGCGTAAAGTTGTACTTTACCCACTCAACCAGGCATCAAAACTTTACGCACTCTCTTTACGCAACCAATTACAAAAACTAGGATACCTAACATGGGTGTAAAGTATGACTGTTACGCAACGGTCAGGAATTTTATACATCACTCGGCGCCTCATATGTATAGTTCCCGCCCGTGCGTAAAAGTACACTTTACACCCTTGTTAGATAATATACTATTTCGACACAAGTGCGTAAAAGTTTTTTCTACGGATGTGAGGGTTGCGGGCCGAACTGAAAGCAAGCGTAAATTGAACAATGGCCCGCACAGAAAATAAATTACACGTGCTGATGAAATATTGTACAGCATGTCACTAGGTCGGAAAACTGTACTTTTACACATTGGTTTTCACTTTTAAATGCAGCCAACGTAGAATTACCACTTTATGCACAGCTTTATTGAAGAAGGAGCGTACAGAAAATACACGTTCTCTGGAAAAGTAGTACATTATATCACTAGGGAGTAAAATGGAGCTTTTACGCACTGGGACTTACTTTGACGCCCAGAAGTGCCATTTTACTCACAAGAAATATTGCATGAAATAGAACTTTACATACTAAAATATAAACCTCTTCACTTTAGACCCACAGAATAAGGAAGCGTTCACATTACAAACCGAAAAAATGACGATTGAAGTTTGAATGCACTAGTGATAAAAATCGTCTCTTCTTGCACTCGTACAAAAACGATCATAGTACCATATACAGGATGTCCCATTTTAAATAACGGATAGGAATATCTCAGAAGGTAAGCATTTTCAAAAAAAATATTTCAGGGATAAGTTTTAGCATTTTTCCCTGGCTATTTAATGGTGATATTAAATTTGACCTTGAACATGACCTTGAAATAACTTTCAAGGTCAAGTTTATTTTTTTAAATGGGAACCCCTATTTTTTTCATAGTTTTCATATAATATATGAAATACAATATATATTTCATATAAAAAAGCATTGTTCTAGATTTTGTGCAATAAATAGGGAGAAATAATTGCTCGTATGTAAATTCCTAGGGAATTGAATTGTTGAAAGAAAAAACAAGATGGAAGACGAATGGGTCTGGAAGTGAATAAGAGGCAGGGAGAAGGAAAAGCAGAAAATCACGTGGAGTTATTACGATACCGGGGATGCCGGTCCGGATCGGTTCGTTAAATGAAACCTGTTTTTCTCCCTCCCAACCCCGGGGCTCCTTCCACGAGAACTCCTTGGCGATTGAGATATTCCGCGGTAAATCGTGATTCACGAGATGCCAAATTGATTTCCCGTAGCGGCGATTGGAACTTTGGTAAGCATCCGCGAGCGAGCTTTGTTATCGGAGTCCTCGTATAGGCCATTCCTCGCTCGACTCCAGAATATCCGACCTCCCCTCCCCACCCTCCTCCTCGCCCCGTTTGATCGTTAACAAGATTTGAAAACACGAGCTTCGGAGTTGTGCAATTTGTTTCTTAAAACATACGTAAGATAGCAGTGCTTTCGTGCGCTGATTGCGCAGTCGATATTCTTATCGGACAATGTAATGTACCGCCTTAATTAATATTCACTTTCCGAGATGTTAATTGAGTTAAATGGCGACCGAAGAATCCAAATGTACGAATAGACTGAAAAAATTGTCGTTTTAACGAAATTTTACAGCAAATTTTACAGCAAAATATTTGAAAGAAGATTTACAATTTACTTCATACAAATAAATATCTGTCTAAATCAATTAAATAGTTGTTTGATGTAAATAAAATTTGTCTTTATATACATACCACTTAAAACTTCTTCACTTGCGAGAATGTATTGGGATGACTGATTACACATTATCTCTTTCAGATTCCGAAGTCTAAATTTGGTTATTGTTCATCAAAAAAAGTTACGACACATTTTAGGAAAAAAAACGCGATTTTTTTAGAAAGAAACCATTTTTAATCTCCATTATCACATGAAAACGGAGTGCATAGTTACCCATTACAAAATTCAAAATGGCGGATTTAAGAATGACGCCCAAGCGTCAAAAATAACTTTGATGTTAAAAAAAACGCTAAAACTTCCTCCGAGTCACGAGAATCCGTTGAATTTAAAAAAATACGTCCGTCATATTGGATCCGCCATTTTTTATTTTCTGAAACCGTCACCAGCACCCATAATAATGCCCCTTTACCCAATTTATGAAAGTAATTGGAAGTTTTAACGTTTGTTTAACATTTTTTACGGTGGCGCGCCATTTTGACATCCGCCATTTTAAATTTTGCATTGTGTAACTATGGATTTTGATAGCTGACGATTCGAGAACACGATATTTTGTGGTGTAGTGGCAAATTGCACCCGGTTTTCATGTGATAATGGCGATTAAAAATTTTTTTTTCTAAAAAAATTGCTTTTTCTTTCATATAATCTGTCGTAACGTTTTTTTAGTGAACAATAATCAAATCTAGGTTTCGCAATCTGAAAGAAGGATCATTTTTACGTCGGAAATGGTTTTTGAAAAATGTTTAAACTTTTTTTTCATACATAGTGAGAGCCGCAAAGTCATGGTACATTTTGCGTCCTCTTGGTCCTTAATGGGTTAAGAAAATAGTTAACCTTTTTTATACAACTATTTCATACTAGTATTCAAGTAAAGACTCCTTAGATTCAAATAAATATCTGTTTAAAATTATATTTATTCCTTCTATAAATACCAAACTTTTTTACATAACAATAATTTTGATCAATAGAGCGCCTTCTATTCTACAAAATATTTTGTTAATATTAGGATATAATATGTAAAAGAAATTATATTCTTGATGGAAATGAATGTTTTCTTAATTAAAAAAAAATTCTTTGAGTCAAAATCATAATAATTCGTAAGTAAATTTTCTAAGGAATGTTTTTAGTGAAATATATTTTTGCTCTTCGTTTTTTCCATTTCAAAAAAATGACACTGATGCTCGAACCGCTAGTCTGATAATTCACGAAATACTACAATTTCGATTTATCTCGACACCAAAATATATTTGTGGAAAATTCCAAACTTAAGCACATTATTATGGAATGTATTTCCCAGGTTAAAAGATGCTCACTTTATTAATTGTTAAGAAATATCTAAATAAATGAAGTATACTGTAGTGTTTCCTGAAACCTTGACTAAATATTGCAACAAAATATTGTACCAGGATTATATAAATAGATTGGAACTTCACAAAAGATATTGCTGATAGTGGCAATAGTTGTCATAACGAAACAATATAGCGAATTCAAGTAAATCAAATAGAACGAACAACTATGACATGTTAATTACTTATTTTTATTGGTTATGGAATATCAAACAGAAATAGCCGCAGCAACCGGAAAGAGTTCAAGGGAGTATACATCTCATTTTTTACTTTAATACACTAATAGCAAACTTTAATGAAATATTTTCGTTTATACGGACAAACAGCCGAAATTAAACATCACATCCGTATTTGATGGCTATTTTCTTCATTTATATATGAATCTCTGGCGTGAAGCGGTTATAGGTTATTTACACGAATAATTTAATGGACAACTGTAATTAACGAGTATCGCAATATTGAGAGGATTATATTGGTATAGGCCTTATTTACTTAAGCCTTTCATTGGTGCGTTCTCGTTCATTAGAGTAATTAATAAATACTAGAGGAAAACGTAAACATATTGGTTAAGGGAGTTCTAAAGTGGTCCGACGATAAGGTAGGAACTTATGTTGAAAACATCTGAATCATATTTTTTTTTAATCGAAGTCTATAAGGGTCATTCTGATTACTTTATGTATAATTAGAGAATACCGAGAACTATTAGTTAGAACTAGGTGATTTGTACTTATTTCCAATATTTGTCAATCAACTATCAATGAATTTCTTTGTAATTCTTGAAGTAGGCACACGGAAAAGGGTTTTACTATCAAAATAGTAGGATATGGCACAACTACATTTTTTAGTTGGTTTTACTATTTAAATTGTAGGCTTGGTTACCTAATTTGTCAGTCACTATTTAAATAGTTAAATTAACGATGACTGCATCTCATCCTACTATCTGGCTAGTAGTTTCAACTATTTAATTTGTTCTGTGCCCATACATCATTGTTTCATTGATTACCCTTACTAAGCTCAAAATTTTGAGAAACTGGGGACGTTAAAAATGAAAACTTGAAATTTATTCCCAATTTAAAAAAAAATCACTTTCTGGAGCAATTCGTGTGTAAGAAGAATTTCATATAACGATGTTAACATCTCCAAGATGGCGATACCATATGAGAATCAGATGGGCGCTAATCTCTTTCTCTCTCGCGATTCTTTGGGAAATATATATTTTTCTAACGAAATTATTCATTTACAATTAAACTAATATTTCATTGAAATTTTGAATATATTAATTAATGAATCGTAATGAATATTTTGTCATTTTGATTTCTTATTTTAATAAAATTACATATTTATCATTAATATAAATCACTATTATTTCGTTATGCATTCCAAACTCGGTCGTATTTAAACTAACTTGTCCTTAAGTGTACAGCTTGCAATTGGAAAAGTTGTACAAATAAAAAGACAAGTTACAAAAATAAAGTACAGAAATTGCCTTATATACTAACCGACATCACTTGCGAAAATATTAACACCGAATGGAAGCCACCTAGTGGCAATCTCGAGATTTATCACTACTCACATACATGTACTGTAAAGCGCTAACAATTGAAGTGCATTTAAACGACTTTTACCTTGTTTAAGCAACACTGTAATATATAATTAATATATTTACGCAATTAAACAAAATATTTAGTTAATTTAAGTATATTATTCACTAGTTTCGGGTTAAAAATATAACAAATTTCTTTTAAGCATATAAAAAACAAAAATAAACAGCGTATTTATTTAAGATTCATTTTAAATTTCAAATAAATTTTTATCTATTACATTTAAATGTATAATTTATTTAAAAGTAGAAAAACATGAAATTATGTAATATTTCTATATTAATTACACCTCAATTTTTTCCGAATATAAATAGAATTTATTGTTTTGAATTTTTAAAAAATATTTGCCCCAAGTTCTTGTGGTAAATAACTTACAATAAACCCCAAACGACGTGGGACTATTATCGTTCAATTTTTACTGCTATAAACGTAGATGAAAAGATTTAACTATTATTTAATGTTTTTTAGTCGCCTTGTCATGTCAGAAACTCATCTGCAAAATTCAGAAGTATTTGGTAATTGGATGATTTGTCATCGAGCCACAACTGTAGCAAATTTTGAAATGTGTATTTCCAAGAATAAGGCATTCAAAATTTACATTTGTGGACCAAGAAATTTTTTTTCAGAATTTTCTGAAAACGTAACTGAAGTGTTTTACTGTGACCGTTTCAAAAAAAATTATTACAGTTTAGTAATTTTCTGAGACGATAACAGAAAAAAGATTTAGTTACATGATACAAAAATTCTGTATCAGTTGAGTCATTTATAGCTACCGTAACAGAAAAACATAAAGAGAGTAAACATTTTCATGAATATTGATTGATTTACATTTTTTAATATGTTTTACATATGTGCATAATTATTATAAAGATTAATTGAATGAATTGTATACAAAAAAAATATTTAATTTAATGAAAGGTACATGATCAGCAGTTAATGAAAATTATATTATCGTCGAACTAAAAGTCATGACCGTAGAATCCGTTATAATCGATTGCAAATCCCACTTCTACAATGGGAAGCACGGGCGCTAAGTGTAGGACGGCGAGTGTCGCTACTCACCTGGTGGCTACAAACCAAACTAATGTCACTTTAATTATCTGATTCCTTTTTGATTTCTGTTATAGTTTCGTAATTTTCTGGTAATGTTACATAATGTTTCTTTTTGACCCTCCGGCCGTAAAACTCGATTTCTCGACCTAGGGCGAAACCTTCGGCCGCGAATTATCGAGTCCTACGACAATCGGATCAAAAAATACATTAAGGGGCTAGTCCAGTGGTTTTTTCATCAAAAAATCGTTTTTTCAAAAACATGATTTTTGTATAGAATATACATTCAGAAATACGCTGGAAGTGGCTAGAAATGAGTTTGTTTCGAAAATTACTCAGAATCCGAATAAAAAGTTGATATATATATAAAAAACGCCGTACTTGCTTACTCGCCGCGTGCTCTGTCCTGTTATCAGGCTGGATCCTGTTTAGGCATGCATGCTATTTTGTTTTGTTTTCTTTTGGTAAGCATTTCAATGTCTTCATTGGATTCTACGGTCCTGACATTGCTGATTAAGGTAAGTCGCTTTTTAGTCACTATTGCAGACCTAAAACTTTAAACGCGTTTTTCTCGAAACAGTATTTTTTTAGCTGGCATACAAGATTAAAATAAAACTATTCATCCGATCGCGCTGACATTTTAAGGGGATGTTCTACGCATGTCTGGCTATCATCTGAACTAGAATCTTAATTTTTTATTAATATTCAGCAATTTTATAAACAATTGAAGTTGCAAAAAACACGCTTAAAAATTCAAAAGTTAACCATGTCGTTATTTTTCATCGAACAATGTTTATTCTAGTTCACAACATAGCTACTAACTTATATTTTAAGAAAAATGTTGATTTTTTTATTTCAAATGATTCAGACCCGTGATATCTTGAATGCCGTTTTAAGATCGGACCGACTTCACGCAGCTACAGCGGAGAAAGTATGACATGTATATTTATATATAAAGTGGGAAAAGATGTGTATCGATTAAAAGTCTCCTTCATGAAATAAAAATTATTTTCTAAATTTGTAGAAACCACTGGACTAGCCCCTTAATGGTCATGGGCAAAATATCTAACTCCGACGAGTGTGATTGTTACCCTCATTTCCCTCGGGCGACAAACGTCACAATCGTCGAAGATCGATAATTGCGCCGTTGACACGTAATGTACTATTCTGTCACAGAATTTACTAAAATTCTGTTACTTCGATAACATAACACGGTGTGTCTTAACGCACTTTAACACAAAAGTTCTCCCACTGTAAATATTCTTGTGAATATTGAATCTGGACATTATTAGAAGTATTTTAACAAAAAAATCAAAATCTTTCATCGAGCCGTTTTCGAGAAAATCGACTTTTTAGGTTAAAAAAATAGAATTTTTAGATTTATATTTAAAATATATGCTCTAACTGTATTTAACCTACTGTACATTAAATCTAGATAGTTTAAAACTTGTTATGTATTGTTTTAACATTTAAATAGGTGTCAAATAAAGTTTTTAATTATGTTAGAAATTATTATTATTATTTAAAATTTAGTACATATAATTTATTAAAATAATGATCCGTTTTTATAATTAATGATATTATTGTTCCTTTATTGTAATTCTGCAAAAAATTCCAAATTTTCACATAAAAAAAATATATGAAATATCATATATTTTTCAAAAAAAAACTACCTAGATTTAATGTACAAAAGGTTAAATACCGCTACAGCACATACTTTAAATATAAATCTAAAAATTCTATTTTTTTAACCTAAAAAGTCGATTTGCTCGCAAACGGCTCGATGAAAGATTTTGATTTTTCTGTGAAAATACTTCTAATAATGTCCAGATTCAATATCCACAGGAATATTTACAGTGGGAGAACTTTTGAGTTAAAGTGCGTTAAGACACACCGTGTCACCTTTTATATAAAAGTATGACACTTGAAATACGCACTTAAAATGGTAGAATGTTGTTTCTAAAAGTACTCTTGAAAAATGCAAAGAAACACATTTTTTTTTAAATTTCAGTACAATGACGAAGAAATCTACAAAATTGGGCTATATAAGTGCACAGTAATCATGGAGTAAATAATGCAAAAGAAGACTTTCCTGCGGGAATTCATATTCGGTAGATAGGAGAGGATCCTTTGGAAAATACGGGTCCGATATCGGTAATAATGTGAAAAGCATTCTCGCGCTGGGCGCTCGTTCGTTGCGCAATATCGTCGAAAACAGAAATAACGAGGAATCTGGGGCAAAAGAAGGTTGAAATATCGAGAGAGCGAGCTGGGAATGGCGGAGATACGCGCCTCGTAGAAGTTATGAATGAAGCGATTCGCCGGTGTATATCTCTGCGATTGAGCATCAGCGCGGAAGGTCTTTACATACCGGACGCTCATCGCCAGTCCCAACCTACCGAACAAATTCGGCATCCAGGCTCGTAATAGCATCTCACGTGCCCCATATTTTTCTTTGGAGAAATATTCCGGAAAAAATCCTCCGGTTCATTTTAGCACCCTTTTCCAAAAGGAACGAAATGAAATGAGACGAATCGTAACCCCCCGGAAACGATATCAGCACTTCATTTCGGGTATTTTCGGTCGAGTTCAACAGCCAGAGCGTTCGAACTCTCTAAATGCACATATGCATTCTCCAAAAGCTGCTTTTCCGGCACATCTTGTTTAGACGATGAAATACGAATCGAATTGAAAATGATACTTTTTAACATACTATGCATAAAATGTGACACCGGTCCTATCTAATCGCATGTTAAATATCGGTGCGTAAAATCGAATTTTACGCCCTTGTATCGAAAACTACTATTATATAATAAGTGCGAAATGTTTTTAGTGCACTAGAATGCGTAAAGTGAAACTTTTCTAACGCTGGTCGTAAAAATAAAAAAAGCGTCAGAGACAAACGCTGGTTAACAAATAACACAATATGTCACTTGTGGGTAAATTGGTACTTTTAAGCACTAGTAAGATAGCATCTGTTTTGTTGCAGGATGCGTAAAGTTCAGGTGAAAATTGAAAAATTGTTTAATGTTAGACTCTACACACACTTGCAACAAAATAGTTGATTAAGATACGAGTGCGCGAAATGGGTAATTTTAACACCGAGTGAAACCAACAGTCCGCAAGTCGGCCACTTCGCACACTAAAAACAGGATGTGAAATTGAATTTTACGTGAATGTGAGTAAAAAACCACTTTTTCGCATTTTTATCAAAAACCACCATAGTGTACTAAACTGAGAAAAGTTTTTATTGCACTAGGATGCGTAAAGTGAAACTTTGCTAACGCTGGTCGTAAAAATAAACAAAGACAATTTGTGTGAGTAAAGTTAGATTAAGTACTATCTTCTGCAAGAAAATTGACACTTTTACGCCCGATGTACACAAATGTAAACGGTAGTGCGTAAAAGGCCCACTTTATCCTTTATTTTACAATTTGAGATAATTGCTATTCGTGAGTAAATGTACCACTTCATGCACTAATTTCATAATGTGTCATACTGCAGTAGAATGCATAAACTTAGATGGTACGCAATGTAAAATTATAAAAATAATGGCGCGTAAAAGTTCTACTTTAGGCACTAGTGCCCTAATATGCTATTTGCTATCCAGTGAGACGTTTTCTTTCAAGCAAATTGACTTTTGCGTGTACACTACATACCAATATGTCGAAAGTAATACACATGTGATATGTTTTACTAACGAAGAGGCGAATTTTTTTCCTAGGACGTAAAATAAATGAAAACAACCGCAGTATTTTTTTACATTATTTTAAGACATTATATTATCTTTTACGCAAAAATCATCGATATTAGAAAATTCTATTGGGATATTCCACTTTAAATGTTTAGTAGAAAATTGTATTTTTTACGCTCACAAGATTCCGAAATCATATTTTACCCCCGTAAAGAAAAGTAATAACTTACACATTTTTTGTTTATTAAATAAAAAATATTATTTTTTCACACTCTAATCGAAAATACAATTTTTCTCTCTATATAACGGGAGCACAATTGTACATTATCTCCCTAGGAAGTAAAATAAGTTTCTTCCATATGACAATAGCATGTGCAACAAGAGAGAATGAGTATTTGGATTTGCCGAATTACCGCTTTGCTCGGGTGTCTAGTACACGTTCGTTTGGAAACGCCTCTTTTGTTCCCTAGTTGGATAATGTTTTTTAGAGCGTAAAATTAGTTTTTTGCGCCTTACAATGCAAACACTACTTTTTTAAGTATATGAAAATGATTTAAAATAAGAGTGGAATAAACAGCAAAACACAAAAACTACAAACACCTGCTACTCAACCGATATTATGCATAGTAACGAGTCAACCTTAGTTTAATTTGACAAATGTTTAAGAGTATCTTAATAACAAATATCACGCGGTCACCGCGTTAAACTGGTTAAATTGCAATAATTATTTGATACGATTCAAATATTGATCATTGATCAAACAAGTCAGTAACATACGGTAATAATATATTTGCGGAAGATGAATTAGATTTACTCAGAATAGCCGATATCAATAAATACATGGAACAATATTAATTAACGAATAACCAAAATTGATCTATACTGAAGTTTCGTTATTTATGCAGCTATGTTTTAAGAATGTAACTACAAAAATGGTAAGTAGTCAGATCTACGTAGTTAGGTGGGGCTAAGACAATTGCGCATATTATTTAGATTATACAACCTACGACTTAAGTTGTAAGGTTATCTAACCACAAAAGTTAGTTATATCGCTTCTTAACTATTTAAAGTCATTAACTAAATTTTTCCGAGTAACAGATGGAAATTACTACCATCCAGTGAACTTACATTTTGACTGTCCGTATTTTCCCTCTGAAATTTTAAGTTTTTCAAGGTAAAAGTAAATTTAATAAGTAGAATCGCCATGTATCACGTAACAAACCGAAATATAAAACTAACAAAATTTATTTATATAAAAAAGCATTGCATGCCAAGATTTTTTAATTTATCATAGTTATTATCATAAATTTTATTGGAGGTATAATTTATTGATTTAATCATAGTAATAAATTATAAAAAAAAGATTTTTCAAGTTTTTTCTCCTCTTTAACATGAAAATATTGCTATTTAATTGTAGTCACGAAAGAAGAGCAACAATATGTTTTTAGTTTGTGAATTTAAAAGAAAGATGGCTCCTGTGTTTCATAGGGTTCGATATCATTTTTGGGACTTATTTTTTAATTGCCGCCTTCAAATGTCGATTTAACACTCAAATGATGAAAATTCCTAGTCCAATCATATAGGAACAGTTTTACGTTGAAAATATCCTTCTTCGCTAATTTTTTCTAATTTTTAAAGATATCCTAACAGCTAAAAATTGATATTGAAAAATTAAAAACACTTTTCTACTCTCGTTGTTTTAGGGAATTAGATCCATTTTTTTTAAATTCCCCGGCCATTAACATTTGTGTTCACCACGACCCTTAAACCACTTTAGTAACACGTTTTCTGTTTTTTTTTTAAACTGTCTGTCCTGTAGAGGTTACGTTTCCCGACCATCAGGGTAACAATTACAACTAATGAATTTTCACGCGTTCCACTTATTACTCCCGTGAAATTCAGTTTAACTCGCGCTGTAATGTGTAAAAGCACTCGGAACGGAAATAATGTTGACTAAATCATCAAGTTAAATTAGGAAGCCTCATTATTACATTTCAGTTATATAATTCCGGCATTTTCCTCGCAATAACCAGCTTTAGATAATTGTCTAAATGTCACCGTAACGTACCTCGGTCGCGACTCGTACCCTTGTAAAACAATGTTACGATAGTCAGGGAATTAACCTTATGACCTTGATGAGCGTGTAATATCTGAACCCTTTGTATACTAGACTGTTCGAAATTCCAGGTGTCTTAATCAGTCACGTGGTAGTTCGGTAATGAAAGTTTTGCGGTTGTAATCCTTCTTGATGTAAAAGGAGTGGAAAATACGGCAATGTGTATAAGTTGGGGTTTCATTACATTAGTACCACATTTTCCTCGTTTAACACTTCACTATATTTCTTTTATATAAGTAAACAGTCGATATTTGGTGCTCACGGGGTTTCGAGGTTGCAATTTTCGAGTCTAACCTCTGATTTTAACAATTTAAAAAGGCGGATTCAAGCTGGCAAACCGATTATTATTAATTGGTATTACTGAAATTATCAATTTTACTTTACGTAACAAAAAAACATAACGTAATTTTATTTTTAATTATTTTTAACAGTATTTTTAATTCCGGTCTGAATCTGTTGTTGGCATACTGGTCCGCCATGCCCGCCGTGTCTTTTTGAATTTTGAAAATGTGAGGTTAGGTATATAATCAGACAACCCGAGTAAATAACGTTTATCTTAACCCTTTAAGTCCCAAAAGTGCACAATTTGCACATGGATTTCAGCATCGTTTTATGTATAAAATAAAAATTAAAAAAAAAATGGAAACATCTATATCCGACTAGTTTTGAGGTCGACCCTTTTGAGGTCGCTCTTTCGATTGGCGCTACTCAAATTTTCGAAAAATGGCGTTTAACACAGTTTTTTTACAAAAATACTGAAAAAAACGCGATTTTTTAGCTGCAGTTTTTTAAAATGCATTTTTAACTATGATACCGGTTTCAGATCACCTTCTAATCTATCAGAAACGTGTTCCCGATTGTTTTACTTCAAAATTATACATTCACATATTTTGATTTATTTTGTTTTTCGTTTCAAAATGGCGTCTGAACGTTGAACATTTTTGAAAATGCTATTATTTCGGATCTGCTAGGTTTTCTTTGTAGTAAAATCGTACAAATAAGTTATTACGAGTTTTGAATGACCTATTTTGATTTACGGAAGCAGTAATATCCCATAAAATCCAATTTCAAGATGGCTGTCACAAAAACCATTTATATAATCAAAAAAATCTTAAGAATAATGTTGACTTGAAAATCTGAGTGGAATACGATAGTATTTTTCCTATTCCAGAAATGTGAAATTTTACATAACGAGTCCGCCATATTGGATCCGCCATTTTGAATTTCGGTAAACTGACTCAAGATTTGAGTTTAGCGATGACTGAAACCTATGAGATGGTAATCAGCAAATTTCACACCAATTTTGGTTGTCTCGAAATACACGTAAATCTACTGAGCACATGACAGTCGCCATCTTGAAATTGGATTTTATGGGAAATTACTGTTTCCGTAAATCAAAATAGGTCATATAAAACTCGTAATAATTTATTTGTACGATTTTACTACAAAGAAAACCTGGCAGATCCGAAATAATAGCATTTTCTTCGCTTTTTGAAAATTTTCAACGTTCAGACGCCATTTTGAAACGAAAAACAAAATAAATCAAAATATGTGAACGTATAACTTTGAAGTAAAACAATCGGGAACACGTTTCTGACAGATTAGAAGGTGATCTGAAACCGGTAACATAGTTAAAAATGCATTTAAAAAAAAAATTGTAGCTAAAAAATCGCATTTTTTTCAATATTTTTGTAATAAAACTGTGTTAAACGTCATTTTTCGAAAATTGTAGTAGCGCCAATTGGAAGAGCGACCTCAAAATTAGTCGGATATAGATGTTTCCATTTTTTGTTAATTTTTATTTTATACATAAAACGATGCTGAAATCCATGTGCAAATTGTGCACATTTGGGATTTAAAGGGTTAATTAAACAACAATTTCATTGCACCCTACATTTTATAGAAGAAATATGTATTTTTTATTCTTTGTTCAATTCGTGAATAAGTAAACAAAACCATGTTGAAATATATTTACATACTTCAATTTTCAAACATCTAATTAAGTTATATTTTTTTACTTCATTTTCAATGAAGTACTTCATATCAAAGCCGAAGCTGAAAAAATCTGAAAGATGCATAGCGTACTATTTTCGAAGTCGCTCTTCAAGATTCATGGTCAAAATTGAGTTTCAGCTGTCAGGAATCCAATATGGCGCTAACTTTGGAAAAAGTTGCCAAAACATTTGGAAATTTTATTCTTAACATTTTTTTTCGAGCCATTAAAATATTGGAATTTTATTGTAAGTATTATATATAGCACAAAAATGTACTAGCGCATATTTAATATCGCTTTACTAAAAACCTGGATTTTTAAAGTGTCGTTGTATCTGTTAGTTTTCTTTGACAATCCGGTATTGTAATAGCTCTTGGGCATTCTGGACAATTTATTACGCTTCACTTTGTTTCGGGTATTTTTAATCGAGATAATTTATTAAATTTGAGATTTCAGTTCGAATTTTTGATTTACCATGTAATTAATAATTTATTTATAATTAGTAAACAGACTACCACCCCTACAATTATATTATATTCATTATATCGTTCGCACAACTCATTGTGTAATTTTATACCCCACTCATTGAAAACGAATAAGCCGTTTGATCAATATCAGATGACAAAGTAACATAGATACTCTCAAACATGCGGCATTCATCCTATTAAAAATATTCTTGTTCCAAATGCATTGTGAAATAATTTCAATAATATTAGAAATGAAAATTAATCTCGTAATATTTTATACACATCCGTTACAATTTGTTCATCTCAAATTTGTATTTGCTTATTTGTCGATTTGCGATTTATGTAATCCCAACAAAATATTAAAAATATTTCTTCAAGTTTTATTATGCATGAAAATTCTCATTTTAATGTAAACATTTCAATATTCTCAGCTTTTAAAAAAAATTTTATTTTGTTTCAGGTAAGATTTTGATGGTTTTTTCTCCGGCCTTGTTCGTGTCGGTTCCGCTCTATTTTCTGCTTCGCAGGCTCTTGGGTGCAACTTTGAAAGTAAGTTATCTGGATCTTTACGCAGGACTTTAATGCTTTTAGTGGCGTATTCGCGTCAAGGGGAATGTTTGTACTAAATTAGTCTGAAATCTCTTAAAATCTTTGCTGTATTTGAATTATCATAGTGGCAGCCAGATGGGGAGGATTGAATCGTAAGATAATTACAAAATGAATTCAGTTTTAAATTTCGTTGATAATTCTTATTTAACTTGCCCATCTTAAACATTATTATGAACGTAGAACCGTTTGAAGCAATTCTTAATATTTGTCTATAGTAAAATTAACTAATTTGTCATGCCTAAAGTCTCAACATACGTTTTCATGAATGTATATTTGAATAAACGGTGGGACGAAATACTTTAGGTTTTCTGGATAATTTTTCTAAATATCTAATAATTTGCAAAAAAAGTTGTATAGTACATATCATTCCTTATAAATAATGTTAAAACGAATGACTTTTATTAAACGCCACAAATTCATAAACATGTGAGAATGACTACTAGGAAGAATATCTTATTCTACCCAAGTGATTTATGCCCTCTTTCATGCTACAGACTATAATTTTCAGCAATAATTAATTTTCAATCACCAGGATATTTCCGGGCAGCAAGACTCTACCTCCAGAACAACGTTTCCCACGTTCCTTACGATTCACAAATAACATGAGCAATGCCGAAATTCCCAGCGACGTGATTAATGTTCGCCCTCGACCTTTTTTACTCGTCATCTTACCAATAAAATTTAAATTACCCAGTACAGTCTCAGGAAAAAAGGATAGTCTACCAATATATACATGGTTATACACGCGAAATATTTCGAGGGGTCGTGCATTCGCATAAATCATCTCTTTAGAAATTTTCAAGTAGCTGAGAGCTGAAGCTCACTCCAAAGCATCTTTCGCGATGTCTCTCATTCTCAGAATTTTGATTCTCCGACGAGACCCCTTGAATACGGGTCAAGCTGGGAAAAGATGCGCCATTGTGAATTTCCAGTTTTCTCTGCGCTTTCCCTGGCTTGTTATGCGGAAAATTTCAAAACTGAATGCTGTTACCTTCCCGTTTTGGAATATTTCAGCTAATAAAGAGCAAAATGTTTGAGCCCAGGGATAAATTCGGTGAAGTGCATATATGGAAAATAGTAGTCTGTAAATTGTGAAACAAACTTTGTTGGCAGTAGATGATTTCATAGAAACATGTCAAAAATATCATCGCATCGTCAAAAGCAAAGTTAGGAATTTTTTCTTGGAAACAGTGCAAAGTAGATGAAACTCGCAAGAAAAACTTTTTTTACAATGTTGCGAGAAATATGATGACCGTTCTTTCATTTGTGAAATTAAATAATTCTGAGAACGCGTCTACCGTATTGTGCCAGCCATTTTGAATTTTGAAAAATTAAGGCCAGAGTCATAATCAGCGACCTCAAAAACCTCCAAGCAATAAGTTTCGAATTAATTCAGTTGATTTTGAATATTTTCTCCCGTCATTTTGAAATTTTAAATTCTGAGTTAATATTCATGAACACCGTCCCTAAAGGCGTATAAGTAACATAAGTAACGGATTAGTTTTAAAAATGATCATTTTTTGGTATATTATTGTTTATAATTATTTAAGTGTAGTATGCTACGGTGTATAATGTTTTGTATTGGTTAATATATGTCTTCGCTATGTACGAAACCACTTATAAGAAACATGAGAAACTGATTTTTATGGCGAAGAAAATCAACGGATAAAAGTACTTCATAGCAATTTTTAAGTAGTAACATACGGATCAGATACGTCTTTTACGTCCTGTTACTACTTAAAATGTCGCCCTAGTAGATAAGTAGTCCAATAAGATTTTTGGTCCTCAGCTTACGACGTAAGTATAAGTAAAATTAACAATTGTGAAATAAATGTAATGTATATTAATAATAAAAATCTTACGATTGCGAAAAATAAATATCCATTACCGCATCCACAGTTTCAAAGTTATTTACAACTCGAAAGTGTACTACGTGGAGCAGGATTTTGTACTTCTTTTTGTTAGTTTTGTACCATTTTAAATATCACGTTTTCCTTCATTACTGAAGGTTCTTGTAAAAGTGCCCATTTGAAATATTAATTAATGGCCATTAAATTATCTTTAAATGTCATTATGTGATTACATTTTGGTAACATCGCAGCTGAAATATCCAAAAACAATCGGGTTTGATCATTTTTTGTTATTACAAAACTTTTAATTTCAAATCCCCAAGTAATGAGTTGCAAACCAATCTTACAAAATTGAAAATTTAGGTCTTGAACCTACATTTTGAATTTTTCAAAACTAAGTTCAGATTCGCAAGCAGTGACTCACAAAACACCCGTGTAACGAGTTTTAAGTAAATTAGATGATTTAAAAAAAATTTGTCTGCCATATTGGATTGGTTATTTTGAATGTTTACAACATGTTTGCTGATTCTCCACGAGCGAAAAACCAACACCGACCTTAAAAACTTCGACATTGTTTTGATAAGATAATTTTCAGTGCAGAGATTTGAATGTAGTGAAAGGAATGTTTAAAATAGACCATTTTTGAGAAGCCATATTGCCTTTTGGTTTTCGAATTTTTTAAATTTGAATGAATAAAATGCAACAAAAATATAAAATAAATATAAATATCTACTGCAGTACGATAGATGGTGCTGAAATCCAATAGTATTTTCGAACCAGATTTCGTTCAATATCAATGTCTAATCTTTCGCTGAACGAAAAAAATGTCAAACATTCCACTATTTCTTAGTGTCTAGAAAAAATTTCACAATCGGTTAAAAATTACTCTTTGTCACCCACTAGGTTCATAATTTGATTCAATACTTTATTTATGGATTTTGACGCCTCCTAGCGTTCTTCAATGAAACTCCATTATTTTCCGTACTTGATAAAATTTCTATAATGTAGATTATTTCATTCGGTCGCTTCGTTTTGGGAAAAATTTATCCACACCCTTAAGAGAAATTTTCCGTACCGAAATTTGGTTACTTTTTCACGCTATCGTAATGGAATTTTCCGGTATGTTTACCGCGTGCATAATTCATTTCATTACACTGAAAAAACACTGTGATATTTGTTATATAGCAATTCAATATGTTCCAACAACATAGCCCGTGCCATTAATAAAGTAATCTAACTAACTATGTGTTTTAGTTACTTTCGATATTCGACACAAACTTCCCTCCCTCATAAGTATATTTCAATCGGCCTAGTAGTCCTTTAGAGGGGAAGAAAATTCTCGTTTCAATTTCCCTCGTAAGACGGCTATATCAGCGCTATACGTGCAGGAACTTCGCTTAATTTTCTAACCTAGAAACTATTCCGGCTGGGCCATATGATGAGGAAAATTCTCAGGAGGCCGTGCCTTTCCGTGATTTACGAAGTCGCGTGAAAACAAGGCCGATGGAACGGAAAAGCGAACTATCCGGGCCGAAACGGTTCGTGTCCCGGGCGATAAACACCGACGATGGCAACCCCGCGACGCTTTTCTCCAACGATTTCCCGCATTTTCTCTCTCACTTTCTCTCTCTTGTTTTTGCTTTTCCCTTCCTTCAACGGTTCTCTTGCATGCGAGTACTACGACTTTTATATCCCGCGGTAACGGCTGCGGGTGCTCTAGACGCGCTTTTCTTTTAGCGAAATCGCTGTCGGAAAACAGCCGCGATTTCACCACGACGACGCGCAAGAGCGATCGTTTTCTCGAGACGATTGTTATTTTTACGTTCCGACATTAAACGGTTGCGAACATGACTCGCAAAAAGCCGATTTTTGCATAGATTTGTGCGTTTTCAAACAAAATTTTCCTTGTGACATCGTAGTATTTTTTGGACCGAACAAGTCGCAATTTCCAGAAAAGCGAGAAGAAATTTTTCAAACATTTTATTTTCACATATATTTTGAGTATTTTTGCAGCAATAAAGAATTTTCTTTTGGCAATAGTCGTCATTATCGAATTATTTTTTTATGATACGATGAAAAGTGAGGTTAAAGCCTCAAGATTTTAATTCTCAGACATAATTTAAGTATTCTTGAGGCAAAAATTAATTTTTTCTTTTGACAATAAACAATATTTTATTATAAAAATGTTTTAAATTATTGAACTTCAAAAGTAATTTAAATGTACAGAATAAGTCAATATTTAAAGAAAAGATCTAAAATTCGATGTAACTGTTAAATGAAAACATAGACAATGTTCTGAAATCGTCGAATTTTGAAAAGTTTGATAAAAATTGATGGAAAATAGTTTCAAATCCACACAAGAGGCATGACTCGATATAAAACAAAAGATTTTCACAACGTATTAAATTTTTGCATTTAATACATCGAATTCAATGGTCCACGAGGAGACATCACCCTCTGCTGTCGTAGGAGGGTTTACTGGAAACTCACGAGAGTACACGACCGTCACGAATCGTTTCGAGATGAGATAAAGAGCGGAGAAAGAAGCGTTTTCAATTTGAGTGAGATCTTGCGGTGTGCAGTTTACGATGATTCGGTCCGACGAAGCAACCGTTGTTTCGCCGTCTATGACGTTCACTGCACGAACGGCTCCTGAGGGTTTGTTCCTACCAATCACTAAGTCGCATTATCTGGAAAAATGGGCCGTTACTCGTTTCACGACAAGCTTGACTTTTTACTACTCGGGGGTCACCGTTGCTCCACTCTTTACTGTTCTTAGTTTGGAAAATTGATATGACTCGGTGGAAGCAACCGCTCTTCTCCCACAACCAAATGGAAAGGCAGTGAATAGTTAGCTAGAAAAAAACAATCGATATGAAAAGTTTACATTCTTTATTTTGAATAATAAGCTGATGCATTTCATTTCATTTGTCGTCAATATAAATACAGTGAAAATCATTCCAAGGATGTGTGTCTTTAACTTTATTTTATTATTAACGAATGGAATTAAATTTTTTTACTTCAATGTGAATCAAGTATTTCGTATAAACAAATAAAATTTCGTGGTATCAACGTCATATGTACAAAATGTAAACAAAGGAATAAAGGAAAACAACGCGAATTATTACATTTCAACAGGATCATTTAAATTTATTTGTAATTTTAAAATTTATGTTTTGTATCGAGTTTTTAGGAAGAAAACCGTTGATACCACGAAATTTTATTTGTATATGTATTGAAAACGAACGGCGAAAGAATTTTCTACTGTTCTCTATATGAGAACTTATATATTATAATGGTTCTTAAGATTTTGAAAGGTTTTTTTCAAAATCTCTATCTAAATGTATTAATTGTTCGAGTTTTCTCCCCAAAAACTCGAAACAATTAATACATTTATAAAATTACAAATAAATTTAAATGATCGCGTACAGGGTACGGCTGCTGGATCCCTGCTGAAGAGCACAACCAGCAGCCAAGTGCGAAACGCTTCTTCTTTTTTAACACAATAATTTGTCATATGAATAAGAGGTGGGGTTTGTTTTTTTCTCTTACTCAATAGCATAAAAAACTTTTCTGGCAATATATAATCCCGTTGAAATGTAATAATTCGCGTTGCGTTCATATTAGAACGACGCATTATTGTTTTCCTTTATTCCTTTGTTTACATTTTGTATATATGCCGTTGATACCACGAAATTTTCTTTGTTTATGTATTGAAAACGATCGGCGAAAGAATTTCCTACTGTTCTTTATATGAGAACTTATATACAAGTATTTCGTATTTGAAAAAAAATGGAAAAGTATTTATCCTACTATTTTCCATGTCGCTCCTCAAGATTCCAAGGACAAAAGTGAAATTCAGTCTCTAGGAATTCTAAGATTCTAAGATTTTCGAAAAATATGGAAAATTTTCTGGACACTGAAACTCTACCCAAATAACATGCTTTTTTCCATTAATATTCCTAGAATATTCCAGGAATATTCCAGGAATGTTGAAATGTCCTACGATCGGAATATTCATGTAGAATATTACGGGAACATTAAAATTAATTAAGGATTTATCCATTTTTAGTTCCATTAAAATTAAATAAATTAAACAAAAATATATCCCGAGTGGGACTCGAACCCTAGGCCGCTGCATAAAAACCCAAGCTCAAAACCACTCAGCTACATCCTGTTTAATGTGTTTTGATGAAAAATCATTTGCAGGCATAAGCAATATCAGTTACCGCGATTTAATTAAAAACAGAAGTTCATGTTTATAAACTGTCTTAACGAATTAGGCGTTAATATGCATAGCGAATATTAAACTTATTGTCAACGAGTGAGGGTAGAATATTGGAATATTACGAACAGTCCGCCGATTTCCGAACCTCTCTTCTTGAAAAATTTTCTTAAGTTTTATAGAGTTTCTATTTAATATGCATATTAACGCCTAATTCGTTAAGACAGTTTATAGACATGAACTTCTTTTTTTAATTAAATCGCGGTAACTGATATTGCTGATGCTAGAAAATTATTTCAAGAGGATGATGTATGGCTGAGTGGTTCTGAACATGCGTTTCTATGAAGTGGCCTCAGGTTCGAGTCTCAATCAGGATATATTTTTTTTAAATTTATTTAATTTTAATGGAATCAAAAATGTTCCAAACGCAGGACATTTCAACATTCCTGGATTATGGATGGAATATTACTTTGGAAAATTCCCAATGTTCGAAAGGAATATTCAAGGAATATTGATGGAATAAAGAGTGCTATTTGGGTAACTATATTTATAGCTTATCAAAATGAAGCAAATTATTACTGATGTATCAATATTGTGTTGAAATGTTCTTCAGGAAAATGTTAGAAAGTGTTCATTCAGTGGAGAGTCTCAATTTCCACTTCAATCAATTTATTGCGAAGTGACTTTCAAACAGACCCTCATTTTTAAAAAGTAGGTAAGATCTCATTCGATTTCCGATTTCAAAGACCCTTTGAAGCGATTGATAACAGTTAGAAGAAGCAGCTTTTATAATCGTTGAAGACCTAGGAACGTATCTAGGTCGCTAGACGCAGCAGCAAGTACGCGAACTGTCTAAGGTTGACCGAGCACTAGCTTTTTTTACTGCGAAATGGACTTGGTCATTGGACATAAAATATTTCGTATAATGAGTGGTTATTTCGTGCAATTTATTTTACTTTCCCGTTACCTTATTAAACGTATAATTGGAACGTGGAAAATTTAAATTCCGCAGTAATCGAGAACAGTGGAATAGGCGGAAACGGGGGTGAGGCATTATACCGGCAGAGAGAACTCGGCTTTTCATGCTCTCTCGGTACAGTCGAAAAATGGAGATGAGTTCTTCGCACTACGTAAGAATTCTTACAAACTTGGCCATCTGCTCGCGAGCCATGAAATTAGACGAAATGCAGATCTCTTACGGCGTTTTAGCGAAGCCTCGACGGAGGCATGAAACTTCCTTTTTATATATATAAGTATATACATCTTGGAAGCCGCGGACTCCGGCGTACATAAGTTACTCGAACCGGCAGAAGCTTTTAGCACGGCCCGTCACATTTCTTCTGGTTAAGCGCACCTGGAGGTAGTCGCCTCCACGTACGGACGTCGCCCCGAAAGCTTAAAGTGCCCCCCGTTAGAGGAACGAAAATAATTTCACGAATTTATGGATAAACTCGCGAACTAATCTCGGTTAAGAGTTAACGTTTTTGAAAATTTAACGAGCCACGCGCATTGCTCGTCTCGAAGAAATAGCGCAATTAGTTTAGCGTGCCGCTTGGCGCTTAACTCTTGACTACCACGAGAATTTCACAAAAATGCCAAAAATGCAACCATAAATTTATTAGATTTTTACTTTAACTTGGTCTATAGCGGTATTTTGGGTAGCTGATTACGAATCTGAAGTCAGATTTTGAAAAATCAAAATGAAGGATTCAATATGGCGGACAAATTTTCAAAATTCCAACCATTTCACTTGATATTTGTTACTCTGGGGTTTTCGGGACCGCTGATTACGAATTTGAAGTTGGATTTTGAAAATGTTTCAACCAGAATGGTTCCAGTTTTGGAAACCTTATCTGCCATATTTTAGCCGTCATTTTAAATTTTCAAAATATATCATCAGATTTGTAATCAACGACCTGGAAACCCCAAAAGAAGTTTCTAGAATGGTTAGACTTTTCAAGAAAGTGTCCGCCAAATTGGATCCGCCATTTTGGATTTCTAAAATCTGACTTCACATTCGAATTCAGCTATCCCGAAAACCCCCGAGTAACAAATTTCAAGCGGTTTTATAAACTTTTTATGCATAAATTGATTGAACACAATGTCATACTTCATGACTAACACCCTCCCAGGTGTGTCATACGGATTTGATTGAAACTTAGCACATTGACAGGTCATTATCATTGATGATATTGGCCTTTAAACTTAGTGTCATAAATCACAAGAAACAAAATGGCGGCTCATATATGCCTGAAAATAAAACAAAATAAAAAATCGTCGAATTCGCTTAAAACTTGTTACTCGGGATTTTTGGGGTCGCTTAATACGAATATATGATGCTAGATTTCAAACATTCAAAATGGCGGACGACTATTTTAAAAACAGCTCATATTTGATTAAAATTTGTTACTACAGGATTTTTAGGATCGTTTAATTCAAAACTGACGCTGAATTTTAAAAAGACAAAATGTATATAGATGAACGTCCACTGTGACGTATGAATATCATATAAAAATCACGCATATCCAATCGAAATGGTTAGGAAAGTAAAAATTGAAATGAACTTCAAATAGTATTGAAAAAATATTAACTATCTGAAACTGTTTGGAAATAAATTGAAATTTTATTTATTTAAATTAAAATAAAAGTAAACTTGAACTCATACATTATTTACATTTTTTCTCAGAATTCTTTTGTTACTCAATATAAGTTTTGCTCTCAGTAAAGAAATGATCTGCAAATTTTTTTTTAACCAACTGCACTTCGCCATCCGCATGCTGGTACAGTCGCCATGTTGAGTATGCCATTTTGAATTTTTGAAATCCAATATTATATTGGTATCCAGCGACCCCAAAACCCCCCGAGTAACGAGTTTCAAGTGAATTCGACGATTTCTTATTTTGTAAAATTTTCGTTATTTATGAGTCGCCATTTTGATTCTTGTGATTTATGGCACCAAGTTTAAAGGCCAATTGTCATAAATTATGATGTCCTTTCGATGTGCCAAGTTTCAATCAAATCTGAGTGACACACCTGGGAGGGTTCCCTTGTAAGATTTGTGGATTTATATATATTTTTGTGACACAGCGATTATGAAAATGAACAACGCAATCATATTCAGTACACCTTAGACTGTCTAGAAATGGATTTGGTTTTATTTTACATAAATTCCAGAATTTGTTAGTCTACTTTATTGGCAAAAATTTGCCATTTTCTGGCAGTGGGAAAAGTCCAAAATGAAAAAGATCTTCGTCATGTGCAGTCAAGGGGTTAAAACCCAACGGGCACGAAGGACCCAAATGTTGCTAAAACGTTTTTAGAATGTTCCAGAAACGTTCCTAAAACGTCCCAGTCAACACAAGTTGCGGAAATACGTCATACAGGCGTCGTTTTCGAGACGACTTAAAGTCGTGTCTAAAAGCTCACAAAAAGCCGGCCTTGGGAGACCGGCTTCAAAAGGTCGTCTAAGCACCGTCTCTATTTATGACGTCTTAGAGGCGTCTATAAAATGATGCATTATTCTGCCTTTCTCGCAAGTGGCAAAGTTTTATGTAGACCAGTATATATGTATGCAGCCGAATGATATTCGAGTGTGCATTGGACGCCTTTAAGGAGTCTTTGAATAGACTTTGAGACTTAAAATCAGGACTGTCTCAAAATTGACAGGACCGCTTTGCGTCCAACTTTGAGACGTCTCGGTGTTAACTGGGGTTATATGTCTGTAACTTTTACGGAACGTTTTACACACGTTTCATCCATTTAACGTTTTAGGAACGTTTCTGGAACGTTTTAGAAACGTTTTAGAAACATTCGGGACTTTCGTGCCCGTTGGGAAGCGACAGAAATGTTTCAGGTCGAGTGAAATTAACTAAAATATTAAGGAATAAGACGATTCGAGGAGCTACTATCCCATGGTCAGGTCAACTAGCAGCAACATTCCAGCGATGCGAATTTAAAGTCGTCAGCTCGGATCGCCTCTCTTTAATATGCTTTTTTTTCCAGCGCCTCGGGTATCCGAAGAGGCTTGTCCCGCGTGATTTTCGACGCTAATTAAAAGCGCCTTGGAAACTCGGAGCGGAATACCTCGTCGGCTCGTTAGCGCGCGCTTCCCTTGGAAACGTACATGCGAAATTGCATTAGGAAATAAACATATACCGCGGGACGTCGGCATCGGTTCCACTTCCGCGCGCATTCGTAAAAGTGGCGCTGATATCGCCGAGCTATTTAACTGCCAGATGAGAAGCAAGCGTTAATTACGCCGAAGGATGTGCAAGAAGCGATCGCGCGGCGTATCTACGATCGGCAGTTGGCCACGTGCACCGCGATGTGTCTCCGTCGTCGATCGTTTCGCGATAGTGGTACGAGCCACGTCAACCGGAGTACATTTTTTACCTGCGAACTCCATCAGGGGGGGAAACTCGGCAGCAGTCCCGCGAGGTGATCGCGAGGTGATCTCCCAGTTTTTCCCATTAGGCCAACGATCGGAGGTGTTCATTTTATTTCGATTCGATATCGGGACGCGAGAATGAACATTTAGACGCAGGAATCTCGCGCACGGCCAATTTCCCACACTTGAGAGGTCTTCCAACGTGCCGCACTACACGCACAATTAACCTGGAATTAATAGTTTACATTTTAATTATATCCATTGTTTAACCCTTTCGCTGCGGTTGACAAAGATCTTTGTCATTTAGGACTTTTCTCTGACTGCGGCAAAAATGCAAATCTTTGTCATGGCACAAATTAATCTTATGAAGTCAATAATGTATCCGAATTTAAAACTGGACCAATTTTAGACAGTCCAAGGCATACCGAACAACGTGACGTTGCCCTTTTTCAAAAATATAATGTCAAAAAAAAGATAGAATTTCTTAAAATATGTTGTTTTTACGATTTTTTAAAAATCTTTGTCATGAACTATGAAATCTATTAGGTCAATTTCTGCATTAAAAATTAATGAAATCGATTTAAACTTGCTACTCAGGGGTTTTCGAAGTCGCTGATCGAAAATATGATGATATATTTTGAAAATTCAATATGACAAATTTTCCAAAAGTCGAACGATTTTGCTTGAAACTTGCTACTCAGGAGTTTTTGAGGTCGCTGGTTACAAATATGATGTATTTTCTAAATTCAAAATGGCGGATGCAATATATTAGTCTTCCCTCATTTGTTTCGATATACAATATCTATTTACATACTTTGTCGTGGAGGTTGAAGAAAGATCTTAATTTTTTTAAATCTTCCAATATGTAACACGATAACTCGAGAGTACATCCAATAAAAATCTTAAATTTAGGCGGGATATTCTGGATAGATGACCGAAAATAATAACTCTGTAAAATATCTCTAAAAACTACAAATATAGATTTGTAGCTGAAAAATCAAAGAAGTTTTTGGTACAAACAAAAAATTCGGTATAAATATTCTGTAAATAATCACGAGAGTGTTCCTACTGTACTAACAATCTGCCACGAGCAGCAAATTGTAGTAATTTTGAACATGAAAAAATGCAATTTTAGCAAGTGTTGATGACTTAAGTCGCACTTTGACAATATATATATATATATATCCCTACTCCTCAGCCCGTGGCTGGTATCATGAGAAACTTTCTCTATTGACTCTTGTTGATGCATTTCTAAAGATTGGTTGAAAAAGCAAACAAAATTACGATAGCAACTGTCAGGATTCGAACCTAGGAACTTAAAGACCCATGTGTTTCTGTGACCTCTACTGCCATAACCAAAGGTCGAATAAATCTACCTGAAGTAAGCAGTCAATTACCAAAATTTTCGATTTGAACCAAACTCCTTGAGATTCGAGATTATTTTACAATCCAATAGATGAGTTCTAGTGCCGATTACAATCGGGTATAAATGGGCAGGTTTCAAAGTTATGAGGAGATCAATTATCCCGGTAGAGAAACGCGACGCAGCGGGTAGCTTCGGGTCGACCATCGGGTTGGGAGCAGTAGCGCTGACGATGGCGGTGGTTTACGCGCAAACTCTTCATTAGACACATTTATATGTACATATATCCAAGCTCAGAAGGCAGGCGAATAGTCCCGTCCCTTAGGGGGCTGCCATGGAAACACGAGCTTCATATACCCTGACCGTACGCTCGCGGATAAGTGTACTTTGTGTTACCTGTCCTCAACGAGCACCTAGACGAACTCCGCCGAGATGGAATTTTCGTTCAGCTCAAACGCATTAAGGACGCCCGGGCAAATCTCGGATGTCAGCGTGTCCCATTTTACGATGTCGTAAGCTCGTTCATGTTGCTTGATGCTGGAACGAGTGATAGCAAGTTCCGATTGTTGGATGAACCGGTTGCTTCCGTTACGGTCAAACGTTGCGGAATTGTTCGATATTTCAATAGTCCCAAAGAGGCGCGTGGTGTATTGTCGACAAGTTCTTAACTCCAGAAATCGAGATAGGAACTTCCTAACGGAAACTATTGTCGAATGGTAGCGTATGAAGATTTGAAAATTGTGGCTTTTATTGGAAATAGTGAAACTACGAAACTCCCTTGCTAACTCTTCTGCCTTCTTATCTTAACCCGTTTCGTCCTGAAATGCCCTAAATTTTGACTTCTTTTCATCAGGTGCTTTCTTATGGAGAAAGTCACTCAATCGTTTTGATATAACCAAACCTACTGTATTTTTTCTGGAAATTTCTAAATCCGGTTTCAGATTGACCATATCTGCCGCCATTTTTTTACTATGGCGGTTTAAACATAAAAAAATTGTGAATTTTGAAAAAATTTGTTCAAATAATCGTATTTTTTAACAGGAAACCGTTGTTCGAATCCAGCTGAATATCTGTATTTGGTGGAGTAAATAGTTATACTAAAAGATAGGATCGTTATTAATTCACCATTCAAAATGGCGGACATCAGTGAACATTTTGTTGAAAAATTTCTGGACGACCTAACTGAACAATTATGAGCTTGTTTTAAAAAATGCTAAGAATAAAAAATTCTTTGAATTCGCCGAGAAATATAGTGGATTTTTTCAGATTTTTTAAATGAATTTTTGAAACATTTTTTTCAAAATTCTTTTCAAAATTGTAATTTTTTTTTCGAAAAATTCTGAACAAAATTTAGTGCATTCTCTGATGAATTCTAAGAGTTTTTTATTCTATGCATTTTTTCCCAAAAGTTGATAGTTTTCGAAAACGAAAAATGTTAAACTATAATATTTGAAATTGATTTCCTCGAAAACTATCAACTTTTGGAAAGAATGGCAAAGAACAAAAAATTCTTAGAATTTGCCAGAGAATGCACTAAATTTTTTTCAGAATTTTTCGTAAATAAATTACAATTTTGAAAAAAATGTTGAAAAAAATTTCTCAAAACTTCATTTAAAAAATCTGAAAAAATGCCACTATATTTCTCAATGAATTTAAGAACTTTTCATTCTCAACATTTTTTTAAAAAAGTTCGTAGCTTTTGAGTTAGATCGTCCAGAAAATTTTCAACAAAATTTTGACTGAGAACCGTCATTTTGAAGCCGCCATTTTGAATGGAGAATTAATAACCATCCTATCTTTTAGTGTAACTAATTACTCCACCAGATACAGAGACTTAGCTTGTTACGAACACGGTTTCCTGTTAAAAAATACGATTATTTGAAGAAATTTTTTCAAAATTCACAATTTGTTTATGTTCAAACCGCCATAGTAAAAAAATGGCGGCAGATATGGTCAATATGAAACCGAATTTAGAAAGTTCGAGAAAAAATACAATAGGTATTGTTATATCAAAACGATTGAGTGATTTTTTCCCTAAGAAAGCACCTGATGAAAATAAGTCAAAAATTACGGCATTTCAGGACGAAACGGGTTAAGCATTTATAGTTATGCAACTGTGAGCGCTTTTATATTAAAAAACGCAAATTTCTGACTGATGTATACTTCTATTTGTACATTACTTGTTTTTATATATTATTGATATAACCACTTATTACTGACGGTCTACGGTAACGCGACTGAAATTGCTACCAAGGCTGTAATAAATGAAATAATAACAACAAGCTGAAATTGATTAAAATTCGTTCTAGATCAGGAAAAGTCAGGTGCACCTCAAAAACCCGAAACATTGAAAAATCGACATTTAAAAAAACGATTATTGTCAAAAAGCCAATGAATCATAAATCTGCAATATTCATGAAAACAACAATGTCAGCTTTTTAAATGTCGATTTTTCAATGTTTCGGATTTTTGAAATTCGGGTTTTTCAGATGCACCGGAAAAGTCCAGCAGCTGAGGAAATTTTGGTGATTGATTTCCTTACACCTGACATTTTTTTAAGTTTTTTTATGATCATGTCTGACGTATTTAGACGTATGGCGGAGTTTGACCACTGGACATAGAGCAAAAAAAGGTTATTTTCGTACGGTGGGCGTAAAATGCGACTTTACGCCTTCGAGCGTAACGGCCGTCGAGCCGTCAATTGCCGTTGGTTGTAACTTTACGCCCTAAGGTTCAACTTGCTCCTAGTACCCGTGAAAGTCAACTTTTTTTTCGTTCTGATCGGTTGAATAGAACTTTAGTAATAATTGCTACATGTTGGAAAAATGTAGTTTTGTGAAAAACGGTTAATAATATTAGTTTTTGAACATAAAATGCTGAGTCGACAAAATCTGTTCTTCGGGTACTGTCGAGGTATATTTCGAGTTTCGATGTGAACTTTTGGCACAACATTCTCAACAGCTGATACTATCTAAATAAGTAAAAGAATCGACTTTTTTATACGTTTTTTTTTTCATTACTCATAAATGTTTTATACAAATACCGAAAAGCGAAACGTCAAAAGTCAAACGTCAGAGCAACAAAAGGATCTACCAAAAATGTATTTTTTCTGAAAATTTTGAAGTTTTTTTTTATTGGGACCGACCTTATCAACAATCCTTTCATTATTGGAAAGAATTGAATTTTATGTTTTACTAAGGGGTCCAGAATTTTTTTACAAAAATGGTATCAACACCATTTCTTACTTATAAACTAATGCAATAATACGAAATTTGATATTACTAAAGCAATCAGGATGTACCTCGTCCCTTTTCCAGCATATTACATAATTTATGATTGTTCTTTATTCACAGCCATGTAGTTTATTAGTACTAAATTTTCCGGATATTTGATTATATTGTAAATGAATAGACTTAGCGTCCGGGGTAGTGTCATATGTGTTCGCAACGTGTGCACTTTTAGACGGAACACTGCGGTTAAACGCAAATGTTCGCTTCTCGTGACGAAATTGCGTTATAAACAAAGTTTATTACGCCACATCGTAACTCATGGTCACCCGAGACATGCAGAGCACCCACTTTGTTAATAATTAATTATGCAACGTACTCACTCGAGGTTAGTTAACTCTGTACTCGTCCAGTCGACTACATATCGGACTGCGACATACGCAATCAATAAACATTTCCTGATTTTTTAATGTTAATACACAATACATGCTTTGTTTGTAACTTTGGATTAACTAAATTTTTCGAGATTCTTATTAACTGAAGTCATTTTGTAAACTGAAAAATGTAAAGGTTTGAGCAAAACGACATTCAAAAAATAAAAAAATGTGTATGAGGGCACTTACACAGTAAATCGCACAGTTGTGCTGTAAATTTTTCGATTCAATTTTACTTGTAGAATTATTGCCCTTACAAAAAGTGACATGTATGTTTTTTTTTTATTTTTTAAATTCAATCTTCCGAAACTAAAAATCAATAACTTAAATCAATTCCTTATAGTCGAAAATTCATTCTTTATTTAAAAATTATCGTATTCTGCCTGCCCAAACTCTTCTGCATATTTAATTTTCATAACTAAACACCGTAACTACACTGTAAAATACTGTACTATTTTAATCTCAGTCGTCTACTGTGTATAATCGTATCATCTACTCTCTAACTCTCAGTTAGTTCCTAGGTTAATGAAAAATGGTTATCTATTAGTTATTTTTTATTAAAAAATCGTAAAAATTAGTATCAAACTATTGAACTATTTTATAAATCTGAAAGTAAAAGATGAAAATTAAAATATTTATATTACTAAAATTGAATTAATACAAGTTTTTTAATTAATTTTTTCTTTAAAGAAAAAAAAATCTGTTCTAATCAAAAGCTATTGATATATTGTACTATTCTAACAGTAAAAATAGAACATCAAAATAGTTAGGATAGTCGAATTTAATTAATAAAGTAAGTTTTTTTACTAATTTTTACTTTTAATGGACGTTAAACCACTTTTCATTTTAGATTACTAGTATATAGTTAATTCAGATTTAGAGATAGATTGTACGACTATATTTATGTCTTGATACGTACTATAGATGGTTGAGATTAAAATAGTTAATACCACTATCAGATTTATCCTATCCACAACAATTTTTTCGACTGTGTTAATAATTTCGATTACATTACAAAGAAGTTTCCCAAATCATTAAAAAATGTTTTATTTTTAGTCATACTTGCTCTGCAAATTATCTGAGGCAAAAGTGAAATGGAAATGTTAGTTTTATTAAATAATCGATTGGTTATCATTCTACATTTAGGAAGAGTTACATGACTAAATAATTTTACGAAAATAACTCTGCAAAAACAACTAGAATAAAAATAACTTTATAAAGATATTTCTGGACACAAAAAATTAACAATGTCGTTGCAGATTATACAAATCGGTTTGTTATTCAATACGTGAGGGATATTTGTAAAAAGCAGTAGTTTATAATTAAATTTTGTGATTTAATTAATAGTAGTATAAGCGGAAATCGTGTATAAATAGACGGTTATAGTTAATGCATGTTAAGATTTATTGATTCCATTAATAATATAATAAAGAATTAGTTATTTATTGGGTGAAAACGTCATTTATATTATCTAAAAACTAGCATTTGTTCTTTTTCCTAAACACACCCTCCCCCGCTAAAAAAGAGGCTAACCTTATTTCCTAAAGTTATTTCTGTCCAAAAATATATTGTCATCAAGTTATTTACGTAAATGTATGTTTCTTGAGGTCATTTTTGTTCAAAACGATTTTTCACAAAGTTATTTATTACAAATTTATTTTTCCAAATTTGTTTTTGTAAATTTTTTGTTGGCAAACTTATTTAGTCATGATATCTCAGGAAGTGCACCTAGGATCGAATTCAGAGCAGTGTATTCGATTGTACCGTATTATTATCCAAGTTCCTCCAAGTCGTAAGTACCAGATGCTCCACATCACAGTCACTTAACCGCAGTAAAGTTTGCTTGTCTCGGTCATTTACACTTTCAACAAATTGTAAGAAATGTTTTAAATAATTTTCCATGCGTTGCATTTGTGATGTATGCTAGCAGCAATGCACAAAATATTTTTAAGTATTCCATAAACAGATAATAATAAAAATAATGGAAAACATAATTGTGTTGCAAATTTAACGTTTCGAACCGTTTCAGAGTGTCTTCAGGGATAGCATAATTAATCGAGATAAGCTAATCTTATTTTAAATATACTTGCAAATATGTCTGACAATTTTGTTGAAATTCAAAATCAAAACCCAATATGGTGCTTTTCAGGTGCCCTATCTAAAAATTTGTGTCTTAATTGAATAATCTTCATTCTTGGGTGGATTTAAAAATAATTAAAAAAATTGTTGACATTCATTACGACAGACCTAATATGGCAGACACAAGGTTTTAAATACTCGTCGAAATTCAATATTGGAGCTCAAACATGGCGAACGTCTTTTTTAATTTCTAGTTTTTAAAAGTAAAATCAAATCAGTCAATAAAGTTGTACTTTTTTTCAAGGAAACGCGCCTTTTTTTGCCTGAAAATTTTCGACTAACTGCTCTCTAAATTTGAATTAGCTGAAAACTATTAAGATAATTAGACACCGGGATATACGATTATTTGGGAAAATATTTAATAACCTTTCCAAACATTTATTTTTTACTAATAATGATATTGTTGAAGGGAGAAAGTATTATTGTTGTCGACAACAAAATATTAAAACCTTCAAAAATTTGTTAAAATAAATGAGTTTTAACGAATGATGGCTAATTTTTTAAAGAAAAAAATTCTCTACAAATTTACCCAACAAAGTTTTGCAAATTTTTACCTGAGCACTTAAATTATTCAGAAATTATAAATAATAATTTTATTTTTAAATAAATAGAGATTTCATGTTACCCCCTTCCGAAATATGCAAAAATCGTATGGTAAAGTTGTAGAGAATCTTTTTCTCGAAAAATTTAGCTGTCACTTGTTCAAATTCATTGATTTTTAAAAAATTCTTAACTGGCGAAAGAAGAATATTTGAATGATTAATAAAAGTTGTTTAATAAATTTTTCGCAAGTTTACACTTTTGTTAAGAAGAGTAATGCTTTCTCTCGTCAACAATATCAATTACCATAATTCGTAAACCAAAAATGGGTGACACATTCGATTGGTTATACATTTTACTAATAAAAAATAAAAAACTACTACTCCTCAGCCAACTATTACTTTTTACTAGGACATTAGTAGAACCATCTTGTCATTTAGATTAGCCTTAGTACTGTAATATTAATTGTTTAATTTTTGTTGGTGAAAAATTAAAAATTAGTTCATTTTTACTAATTCAGAATTAGAATATAGACCTTTCACCCCTGTAGCAATGAAAGGTAGACGATAAGGAGATATTGATTTCCATAATAAAATTTGATGAAACTAATTTCGACGATTAAAAAAGGGATTTTATTATTAATATTTTATGTTTCATGTGCGCTGTATTTACCTGAAGCATTTCTTTATCTTTAATAAGTAGTTTTCAAACTGTTCCAATTATAGGTATGTTATCTTTCTTTTTTATTTTTCCTTTATTTTATTTAAAAAATTGTTAATTTGTCTCCTAAAATGGTATGCTAAAATTCACCGCCACAACTAAGAAAGGGGTTACTTTTTAAAAGTAGTATGTATTGTTTCATTTCGTTTTTATTTTATGCTTTTGTATATTCTGATTGTATTAGAGGGTGTATTGTCCCGTAAATAAATAAGAAAGATCCTAATTTGTCGTTTGCACATTTCGTACAACATTTTTCAGCATTCGTTAGTGAAGTAATGAAAAGAGGGATGTCATTCTGATACTTGAACGAGAATTAAACGAGTAAAGTAGGCCTAAAGAGAGGAAAAAATGTAAAAAAAATATGTCGTATTTACGACGTCCCACCGTCTCGACTCTTCATTCGAGGTAATAAACTTCGACGTTGTTTTTTAGCCCTTATATCATGTCATGTTACTCTTCTCTCTTCAGATACTTCGTAATACTCATTTCTGTCAGTACTTCACCCTACCTGGTTCTGGTCTTACGAAGGTCTTTTTCGTTTCTCTCTCACACTCTCTCCCCCTCTCTCTTTTTCTTTCTGGCTTCTTTCTTCCGCGCTCAAAGCACGTTATATTGCAGTTCCGGGGATGCTGTATATTACATAATGTATAATGCTCTTTCGCTGTACCTCTCACACCCCCTCTCTCTCTCTCTCTCTCTCTCTCTCTCTCTCTCTCTCTCTCTGTATATATCCCTTTCACTTTATTTTTCTTCCTTTTCCGCTCTTCCGTTCGGTCTTTCACTCCCGCATTACCGTTGACGCCATTGATTATTCTTTTGTCGAAGTATTACTTCATTCCAGCCAATACTCTTCCATAAGTCGCGGGATGAAGATGTACGGTTGTTTTATTGAGACTTTACTTTGCCTCTATAGCAATCGCAGCTCCACCTGGAGGCAAATCTGTAATTAGAACAAATTAGGCCAGAATATGCAAAATTTCGTTTTCGATACGGAATTATTAAAAAAAAAATTTCTTGTAAATTTCTAATTTATTAAAATTTTTTTAATTCCGAACTGCAAAATGACCCGAATTTTTGTACTTTTTATTATTTTATTTTTGTGTTTTAATTTATGTTTCTTTTTAATTCTATTTTTTATAAATATTTTTTTGTCTTCGATATCAAAGTTTCAAACAAAATCGATCGTTTAAAAAATATTGAATCATGTTTGATCCCTCTTTTAAATTTTTTCCAATTTCAAGTTTTTAATTAATGGGTCTGTCCAAAACATGCTAGATCGCACAAGTGTATCGCTTTAATAAGGAATTTACTTTTTTAAAAACATTGGATAAACCATTTTTAGAACTATGTAATTGTAATGGATTGGTATAAAATGTATATCTTCCAGATTTTGGACACGATTAAGAATTTGAAGTTTGTCAAAATTCAAAATATATATATCCAATATAGTGGAATAATTTTCCGAAATTCATCGAAAAATAGAAATATTTTTTAACTCCCAAATGTCAAACATTCACGAAATTTATTCCTCATTTACGAAATTTATTCATTAATCACTCGATAAAGAGTGACTAATTATTTTAATCAAAAAGTGTATCAATTCATTCTGATAAAATTTGAGAGCATTCTATAACTCATTCCAAAACATTATTGTTCTTAGAAAATTTTCTGCTAAGTCGATAGTTTTCAAGAAAAAAACTGTAAAAATAAATTTTAAGTTTCCAGGCGCCATTTTGGAAGTCGCAATCTTGAATTATAAATTGGCGCATGGTACATTTTAATCCTGAGGGTCCACGGACGCGGTATTTTCATCATAAACATGTTTCCTAACGCCATTTCATGGTGAAAGTGATGTTTTAATAGCAAAGAATATGTAAAAAATCATGTTTTTTTTTACAAAAAAACTTATATAACTTTTTTTCTGTTCATGTTATCAAAACTTTATTGAAAGATTCTGAAAGAGGATCAAATTTTACGTTAGAAAATACGGAGATAAAATTTTTCCAAACGCGTTTATATACAAATTATCGACGTTCAAATCGGTGTTGAAAATATATCCTTCCCATTAAGAGTGACAATTCTCTCGTTCAGACAATTTTATCATTCACTCCATAAAGAGAGATTTATTATTTAAAAAAAATGTAGAAAGTGACCAGTCTATTAACGACGAAAAGGACGTCTCAAAATAGAAAAAAATCCGGTGTAATTTCCTCCACGCGTGATTTCAATCATGGCGATTGCAACCGCAAAAGATTGTTGTATCTTTTTTTCTCTTTTTTTGAAGGGGAGGAGAGGAACTAAGCAAACACTTTGGGGAAAACGAGCGAGCAAAAATTCCACTATTATATCGCATCTCGGCAAATGCGCCTGGAGCATCGTGCGCGGGACTAAACGCATTTACATTTAATTTAAAAGCGCATCCGCCTCTAATATTCGTAACTCGAACCAGCATCGCGGCGAGTTTGCCGAAAGTTCCAAATGAACTCCGAGCCAAGTTGGCGTACACGTATTATCCGCATGCCCTTTTGTGCAACTCTCCGCGGCGCACGCTTAATCGCGAACTTCATTGTTGCAACAAGGAACTGGTTTTGCGAGCGTTAAGGTTGTCGCGCTTCCGCGAGGTTTTAATTCATCCGAGATGAACCCCGAGACACTTTCGTTTTTGCACAAGCTAATTGCACGTCCGCGGGAAAGTTAATGACGCGGCCGAAGAGCGCGGTCACCGACTCGGACCGTTACTTCTACGCGTGGAAATGCAGTTTCACGATGAACCTGCGCAAGGAAATCGAATATGACGTTCATTCGGGTACCTTGAGGTTATGTTTCTCGTTAGCGTGTCTGTTAAGAATTTCGTTATTATAACGAGATCCGAAGATAACGGGTTCAACAAGACGGGATAGAGCGTAGAAAGAGTTCATTTTTTATCTATCTAGACAAGACGTCCGAAAACTGAATAGCAATATTTCAAATTTAGATTCCATACGACATTTTTGGTTTAGTACCAAAATTAGACTTGAGGCATTGAATTTGAGTGTGTATTAACCCGTTTCATCCTGAAATGCCCTAAATTTTGACTTCTTTTCATCAGGTGCTTTCTCATGGAGAAAGTCACTCAATCGTTTTGATATAAACCACACCTATTGTATTTTTTCTCGAACTTTCTAAATCCGGTTTCAAATTGACCATATCTGCCGCCATTTTTTTACTATGGCGGTTTAAACATAAAAAAATCGTGAATTTTGAAAAAATTTGTTCAAATAATCGTATTTTTGAACAGGAAAGTGTGTTCGAATCAAGCTGAATCTCTGTATCTGGTGGAGTAAATAGTTATACTAATAGATAGGATAGTTATTAATTCACCATTCAAAATGGTGGCTTCAAAATGGCGGTTCTCAGGGAACATTTTGTTGAAAAATTTCTGGACGCTCTAACTGAACAATTATGAGCTTGTTTTAAAAAATGCTAAGAATAAAAAATTCTTAGAATTCGCCGAGAAATATAGTGGATTTTTTTTCAGATTTTTTAAATAAACTTTTGAAAAATTCTTTTCAAAATTGTAATTTTTTTTTTCGAAAAATTATGAACAAAATTCAGTGCATTCTCTGATGAATTCTAAGAGTTTTTTATTCTATGTATTTTTTCCCAAAAGTTGATAGTTTTCGAAAAAGAGAAATCTTAAACTATAATATTTGAAATTCATTTCCTCGAAAACTATCAACTTTTGGAAAGAATTACAAAGAACAAAAAACTCTTAGAATTTATCAGAGAATGTACTAAATTTTGTTCAGAATTTTTCGAAAATATATTACAATTTTGAAAAAAATGTTGAAAAAGAGTTTCTCAAAACCTCATTTAAACAATCTGAAAAAATTCCACTATATTTCTCAATGAATTCTAAGAACTTTTCATTCTCAACATTTTTTTTAAAAAGCTCCTAGCTTTTGAGTTAGATCGTCTAGAAATTTTTCAACAAAATTTTGACTGAGAACCTCCATTTTGAAGCCGCCAGTTTAAATGGAGAATTAATAACCATCCTATCTTTTAGTGTAACTAATTACTCCAACAGATACAGAGATTCAGCTTGATTCGAACACATTTTCCTGTTAAAAATACGATTATTGGAACAAATTTTTTCAAAATTCACGCTTTTTTTATGTTTAAACCGCCATAGTAAAAAAATGGCGGCAGATGTGGTCAATCTGAAACCGGATTTAGAAAGTTCGAGAAAAAATACAATAGGTATGTTATCTCAAAACGGTTGAGTGATTTTTTTTTCTCTAAGATAGCACCTGAAAATTTGTTGAAAAATATAAATAAATAGTACTTTAGCCTTTATGTGATAAGTTTTTAAATGACGTTCAATCGCAGATTAAAACTAAGCTAGATATTCTATAACACCACTCGCAGGAAGAATTGACACCAGTTATATTAAATATAAAAATTATGTGATTTTCTTTACTTGGAATAGATTTTAATACATCATTGGCGTTAATGAAGCATTTCAAAGATAAATTCGAGATAAACTGCAGAAAATTAGGATTGATCTTTTAATTATTTGTATTAACATAGGTTACTAAACTTTTTCGGTAAATTTTACTTATCTTCTGGGTAGAATCTACTAATTATTTTTCTCTGTGTGGGAAATTTATAGCAGATTTTTTTATATTGTACGAAATGTCTCATGTATAGTTTAAGGGAAACAAAGGATGTCAACCAAATAAAAAGGCTTATTATTATTATTATTAAATTCTCGCATGAAAATCATAAACTTTAAATAATAAGTCTGATTTTCTTGAAGTCTTCAAGGTTTGAAGAGAATGTTTTGGTTATAAGGATTTAATTATGTTGTTGATTTTAGTTAATAATAATCAATGTTTATCATCCATGGAAAAAATTGTCTTCTTTAAACATATCTGGAAATGATGATGTTGAAAAAAAATGGCGTGCGTTTGTGCCATCAATATCCTCACAAATGGTTGCTTTCGGTCGAAAGCGTATACGGGATGCGTGCGAATTCGAAAGTAAGCTTAAGGAATCTCATTTCTGAAAGGCATTGAAAAATTGTCGACCATTCGTCCACTCGCGAGAAAGTTGATTATCAACCTAACAAAAAAACCATCCGACCAACTTTTCGCGGGAAAAATATATGGACGCGTCGGGAAATTTAGTGGACTCTAATAAATTTAAGGCGGAATTTTTATGGTCCGTGTCATAGGTAAAAAATGATCCGGAATGGAGCGAAACTGCTGTGGCCAAACTGACTTCGATCCCCCTTTTCGCCTCCCCTCTGGCGGAACTCGCGGATATTTCTCGCCGCCTTCTTCAAATGACCTTTTTTCATCCAAGCAGTCCGTAACCTTGATAACAAATCCAATAAATCTGCTTTGCGCGACTACACAAACATCATTTCCTCGGATTCGGTACAATTCAAACTTTCAGCGCTGCGGATAACTAATGTTGATAGGAATGATGGAACTCTGACGTATCTTTAAGAAAATTTCATCCAGTTATAACATTTTTCTAGTGATTTTTTGGAAAAAGAAATATTTCGTATATATTTTTTACATACATACAGGGAGCAAAATAGCATTTTGCGCTCTGCGCTCCGAGTATGTGAAGATAAAAAATAGTATCTCCTGATAAAAATGGTTTTCATCAATTTGATAAAACATAACTCGAAAAAACATTGCTAAAACAAAAAAGAATAAAATACTATTAAAAAATTGTTTAAAGAACATACAATCAGCTTGATTGAAGTTATGATAGAAAAATTAAGTCTAAGTTATAACATGACATAAAAAACCTTGATAATGCAACTTAATAACTTTGACGGAAGATTATGCAATTATAATCAACAGCTAAGTATACAAAATACCGTTTTTCATGAATTTGATAAATGTTGATATTTTTTTTTGAAGCAGTCAAGTAATGAATTAATATTGGTTTTATTACCTTAATTTTTCTTGTGACCACAGAAATTATGATCGTTTCATAATTCTTCAAAAAGTTAATAAATTATTAAACTAAAAACTGACTGCAATCTTTTTAAAATAATTTCAGTACGACAATAAATTGCAAATTGTGCCATCAATTTTTCATTTTTATACAATTCTTTGGATCGCTAACGGTGAAAAACTGTATATTTACACGTCATAAAAGATTTTACGAATACTGAAATCTGATTTTTTCGAAAAAATATATCAAATTCTGGAATATTCGAGATTACAAATATTTATTTTTCGTTGTTGGGTAAAACTAACAAAGAAATAAAATACAAGTTTGATTGAAGAACTGAGTATTTAACATTTATCAAGTCGATGTCGTGAAAATATGCGTAATTTGGTCATATCGCCGTAGAAAAGTTTTTTAACGAATAAGATACATGACATTACGACTACAAAAGATAAGTAAATATTCAATATTAAAAAAGTTTCGTTAATAACGAAAATAATTAATTTTACTAGATTTTAGTTATCAGTATTATATATAATCATCTAAAAATTGTTATTTGTTGTATATTACAAATTACAAAAAGAACTAAAATGTTGATAATTTACTTTTCTTATAGTTAATGTTTCAACTAAACTAAAATAATTGATACAATTAAGCAACTGCCGCTAAGTACTGTGCGATAGAATTCGTTTTATTAAGCATAATTTATTTAACTATTTTTAGGACAGAAGATAAATCAACTAATAAATACAGGAGAGGTTACATTTTTAATTGAGAACGTTTTTGGAACAAATAAAATCGAATACGAATTTTTATTCCATCGTAAGCAGATAATATTTGGGTTGACACGATCTTTAAATATTTTATGGATTATCGGTGTTATAAATTTGTATTAAATTCTTTCCTGAAATTCTTCATATTATTTGATAACGTACGATGCGAACACGCATATTCGAAATTCTTTTGTAATAAATTCTCGACAGCAAATTTCAACATGAAAAATGTAATTAAACAAGCATTGTTATAAATTTCTTAATAACTTTTAATGAAATATATTGTAAATGGGGATTATGCATTCGTGCTTTACAAATTAAATTTGCACGTTGGATGTTAAGTATGCAATGTATTTTTTCGTAATTTTTAACAGAATGAGTAAAATTCTGTTTACTACTGTGCTTTCATTAGCCTAATGAATATCCTCCCATGTAATTTGTCAGGAAGACAAAGAATTTAAAAAAAGTTTTTAATTGTACATGAAAATAAACAACAATGAGGTGATTATAAAGTTTTGCAAAATACGTAAAGGTTTTACTGGTTAAATAGTAAAGCAGAAATGTATGGAACAAATAACAAAAACTAATTTATTGAGATCAATTTTCCGAAAATTTATTTGTTCCATTATTTAATTAATATTTCACGAAAATTCTGATATACAGTCATTATTTAACATAAAAGCCGAGTTTGTTTAAGTGTAAAAATGATCCTGATATAACTTAACTCATATGAATAAACATTGATTTGATTAGCTAACTTAACCGAATCTAATCATTTAATTTTAAAACAAAAACCGTGTTAGCTGATCTGTTTTAATTTAACCCATTAAGACCCAAGTGAACTGATTTTTCACGTTGAATTTGATTGTTTACAGCATTTCCAAAAATTTATGTATGCTTTGGAAAGCTATCATTTCCTATGTTTCTGAAAAAACGTCACTTAACCTCACTTTTTTAAGCAAATTCATAAAAAATAACGAATTTTCATATTTTTTTTTATAAATTCATATTTTTTTATGGGAAAGGATTTTTTTTACAAAATGAATCGGAAAAGTGATCCCGATATCTAAGGAACAACTTTATAATCGAAAAATATTGTTTTTTTTCAAGATGGCACTTTTAAAATGGCGACTTAAAGGATTGTTCTTTTTATGGGTTTATAAATTCTAGGTTTTAAGTTTTCTTATGCATTTTGGAAGATAAAATATCATATAGGGGTTCTTGAGGTCGCTGATCACGAATCTGATGTCAGAATTGTAAAATACGAGATGGCGGATCCAATATGGCCGACATATTCAGCTGAATTCGTTGCTTCTTTTCCAATTTGCACGGGAATTTTATTTATGGGGTTTTTGAGGTCGCTGATAACGATTCTGATGTCAGAATTGTAAAATACGAGATGGCGGATCCAATATAGCTGATATTTTCTTCTGAATTTGTTGTTTCCTATCAAGTTTGTTAATGAATTTCATTTATAACAATTTGAATTCCCTGATCACAAACCTACCATCAGACTTGGCAAGTACAAAATGGTGGAACTAATATAGTGACACAGTCCAAACTACATTCATTGATTTTTCTCCATATACGTTATTGCCTCTACGCCGTTTAAAAATTATTTCCCATCAAAAAATATGAATTTATAAAAAGAATATAATGAAATACGGTATTTTTTATGTATTTCTTTAAAAAAGTAAGGTTAAGTGACGTTTTTTCAAAATTTTCTCAGCGGCATTCGAAAGAGCCTCAGAAACATAGGAAATGATAGGTTTCCAAAGCATATATAAATTTTTGGAAATGCTGTATACACCAAATTCAACGGGAAAAAAATCAGTTCACTTGGGCCTTAATGGGTTAACCTAACCTGGCCTAATCTAACCTTACCTGATCTAATATAAGATACTCTTGATACGATTTTGGTACAATATCATATATTAACGAAAAAAAAGGAAATCCTGATGCTGGACTGAAGATTAACGGAAATATTAATGAAATAAATTATTTGCGAGAAATAGCGAATAACATTAAAGTTTCAAAAATATACAATGGCGGCCAGGTTAACTTCGTGTGCAGGAAATTTCATGATGCAGTGAAAATGGTCTTTCACATTAAGAAAAAGTGAGATTTTCACTTTCAAAATGTTTTCAGAGCAGCCACCGGCAGAGATACCTTTCGTGACACGCAGTTTTCACGCACAAGAGAACTTTTTTTAATCATCCGAAAGTTCGATTGAATGGAAGCTGCAGCGAGAGAACGGTGTAAAAAATATACCCGCGTTAATCCATCAAAATTTTGGAACGGCAATTTTGCGGTCGGCCCGAAAGATACTTTTCGCGTTGGCGCAATTCGGAATTAACGAGTCGGCCAATCGTTCAATTACACCGCGAGGACTTAGTAAATCATGCGAATCCGATTTGGTCGCGAATGACGCAGGACCCACACGTCTCGTAACGCATTTTATGATACGCGAGGCCGGATTCCCCGGTGCGTCGTAATTTCGTCCATTGGAAACGAGCAAGCGAGAGAGAGAGAGATATATCCGGAGAGGAGAGGAGAGCTAAAGAGAGAGACTGTAAAAGCGCCATCCGAATCGGTCCCGAATGACGCACTAAATTTCGCGAATCGAGTTACAAAGTAATTGCAGCAGGGGTAGGGATCTCGCGTTTCTTTCCTCCGTCCATTTATCAAACGAGCTGCAATTCGCATGCGAGAACATTTTTATTGCCGCGAATAAATATCGCGTTCGATTGTTTACGATTGTCGATTTTTTGACGCCAATTAAAAGCGCGGGACGCAATAACTCGCCGGTCCAGTCGGAGGTCTCGGCGCGATAAATACTTTTAGAGCCCAATAAACAGCTCCGGGGCGCGGAATTTACGATGTTAAGCGCGACAGTCTTAAGTTCTTTGACAACTTGGGCCGCGCAAGGCCATTCCGTTCGGCGACGTAAATTCAGTGTATCATATCAGGAACAAGGGCGACGCTCGGGTTATAACCCGAAAATCCAGTAACGCGAGTTTTACGCAGCAGATATTTGCTTTATTGGCGAGCACCAACTCGGACGGCTGCTTTTATTGACAAACGAACGTCAGCCATTTTCTATAGAGCAATGTTATTTACCCGAAGATTGAGATTGATTGAAAAGTTCGTTGCGACAGGAGTCGTTAAGATTAGAACTGATCAGATTCGCGGAATAACTTTAGGTCTTGTGTAATGGTTTTGTTTTTATACGTATATGTACGTATACATTTTTGTTTTTACCTTTTAATCACTTCAGTGGTAGCTGTTAAAAAAAAAAGTGCCAGCCCTGTACTTAAGATATCGAAAAACGGTGAAACACGGGTTCCATTTTTTCCTAAAATGTATATTTAACATAAAACCCACGAGCATCAAGTTTCATCAAAATCAAGTAATATTTCACATTTATGTCGGCCATCTTGGATCCACCATTTTGAATTTTCAAAATTTGACTTCAAATTCGTAATCAGCGACCCAAAAAATTCCCGAGTACCAACTTTCATCAAAATCAAGTAAATTTGTTACATTCATGTCGGCCATCTTGGAACTGACATTTTGAATTTTCAAAATCTGATTTCAGATTTATAATCAGCGGCCCCGAAAACCCCCGAGAACCCAGTTTCACAAAATTTGGGTAATTTTTCGCATTTTGGTCGGCCATCTTGGATCCGCCATTTTGAATTTCCATATCTAACATCAGTCTCGTAATCAGCGACCCCGAAAACCCCCGAGTAACAATTTTCAGCTGTTCTCCGTATAAAGAAAAATGTGTGCCGCACATTTTAATAAATTTAGCAAATTCACAGCCGCCATATTGGATCCGCCATTTTGAATTTTTCCTTTTTGACGACAGATTCGGATTCAGCGACCCAAAATATCTTGGTATACGAAGTTTCATGCAAATTCATTAAGAATTGTAAAAGTTATTGCAAAATGTACACATATGATCCATTACCACGTTTGTCAATAATTTTTTTTGTACATATATTATCCATTATCATTGAAGTGGTTAAGGACGAGAGAGAGACATTTTTAATACAATTTTCAACGCAGTATTTCTTTAGGATTAGGTAAGCCAAAAAATTGGGTAGCACTTGGTACCAAGTGTGATGAAAATTAACAATTTTTTAATGAATTCAATTACTACGTTATGTTTTTGTAAAAGAAAAAAATTCTTCTAACCCGCATTTTAGGTCCGCCATCTTGAAATTTTAAAAAGTATGTATTGGGAATTTAAACCTTGAACCTTATAGATGCGATTTTTTAAGCTTTTAAGCATTTATTGATACTCGATTCTATCGGAAAAAACGTATTTTTACACAAAAAAAGTTTTAAAAACCTTATTTTTTGCCAAAAAAATGGCCGTATCTTTTCGGATTTTCATTATTTTTCAATTTTGACTTCAAAATCTGAAAAAGCGAGCTTAATACCATAAGAAATGGTTCTATCAAGTTTTTTGGCTTACCTAATCCTAAAGAAATACTGCGTTGAAAATTGCATTCAAAATGTGTCTCTCCCGTCCTTAAAGGGTTAAAATCCTCGAGTGCTTTGTATACATTTTGTCCCACAATTCTGAAGCGCCCTGAATCAATTTTGTTCAAGCTTCTGAAATGCCTGGTATATTTCCGTTTCAAATATTAAAGTATTCGGAATACATTCTGTTTGAAATTTCTGAATCGCCCCCCCCCCATATGTATATTTCTTTTCAATTTAAAAGTACCCTGAATATATTTTGTTCTAAAATGCTGAGCAACCCCTTCAAACAATGTGTTCCAAAATTCTGAAACATTTTGTGTATATTATATTCTAATATTCTGGACCACTGACTACATTGTGTTATATATCATTGTTTTAAATACTGCACAACCTGAAAAATGAGGAATGGCAATTTCCAGGAGACATTGCATACACTTTATTCCGAAATTCTGCAACAACTTACTTACATATATTCTTCAAATATTCTAAGACACCTTGTTTACATTGTGTTCTTAAATTCTAAAACACTCAAAAGTATTAAACACCCTGCATATAATTTTTTCGAAAATTCTGAAACATCCTCTGTATATTTTTGAAAATCCTGGAGTATTCTGAATATAATTTGTCAACAAATTTTAGAACAACCTGTACATGTGTACAGACATTCTGAAACATTCTGTGTATATTTCAAAAATATTGTACTGGAACGTATTTTGTTCACAAATTCTGAAACACCATATAAATTAATCTCGTAAATCCTAGAAGATTATAAAAACACGTTGAAATAGATAGGTGCTCCGTATAAATTTAGTTCATAAATTCTGAAACATCCTCTACATTTTTTCTAAAATTCTGAAACACCTGTATGTGTTTTGTTTCAGGATTATCAATCTCCCTATATACTTGGGTTTCTAATTCTAAATTAACCTTAACATATTTTGTTATAACATTCTGAAACACCGCCGATATATTTTATGCTGTTTCAGAAACACCCATTGTCTTTGTTTTAACCCTGAAGCATCCTAAAAATAAACCTAAAATTCGGTTATCAATGTGCAGGACGCTGTATATATTTTAGTAACATAAGCCATAGTAACCTCCATATTTTTGTTTGGTAATTCTGAAACTCTTTGCACATATTTTGTTCAAAAATTCTCAAACACACTGTACGTGTTTTATTCTAGAATTGTGAACGGATTTACATACCTGTGTTTCAAATCCAGAAGTGCTCTTAATATATTTCGTTCTAAATTTCTGAAACACCCTACATGTATTCTGTTCTCTACACATTTTGTTTTAAAATTCTAAAACCTCCTATACATATCTTGTTCCACAATTCTGAAACATTAAACATGAATTTTGTTCTAAAATTCCGAAGCACCCTATATTTTAGTTTCAGTTCCTGGAGTACCAGGCTACCAGGCGTATTTTGTTCAAAAAATTCTCTGCAGCTCTCCATAAATGTTGACCTTCAATTTCAAAACATCCCGCATTCACGGTATTTCATTCCCATTCTCGGCAATCTTATGTCACGAAAACAAATGTAATGACCTATTGTCTAAAAAATACGGCAGTCATGCTTGGTTTTCTTAAACGTAGGTAGATCTAATAGCAATGTGAACCAAAGCTATTTTGGCTTGGCTTGAAATCTGCCGAAATTATCCTGAACAAACACTAGAGATATCTACTTTTGAGAGTAGCTTTACAATTACCCAAATCATATTAGCTTGGCAATGTTCTGCATTTCGGTCCATGTCGAGACTTTTGTTCCAACTAGGTTATGGCAAATCTATTATTACGGTCACTTTTGATTTTCATGGAAAAAATAAAGTTGCGATAATTACCATTTTAATCAATATATGTCCGTATATACCGATGCAAATTAAAACTAGTATCTCCATGTGTTATAAAAGAACACTTTGAATTGCTAAAAATTACGGTGTAATAAGGATATATTAAAAACGTAATATTTCGCAAAGGAAAATAAATAGAAAATGTTTCTTATAATTTTAAAAGTTGTCGATACAACTATTGGTAAACTGTTATTATTTGTAAACAACTTATAACATTTGCAGTTCTTCTTCACAAAAAATAGAAATCATGCAGGATCGCTCTTTTATTTCCAATAAGTTAATTTTCATGATAAAAATTTATTTGTAAATAAATTATTATTGAATTATCTTCGATAAATAGTCGGGTCACGTATCGATTTAAAATTCAAATAATAATAAGCTTTTGAGTTTTTCGTTTCAAAATTGTCGAGTGCCCGGTGATCCTCGAAAAATATGATTTCTGGCTTAAGCACTTCAGACTTAATATTGACCAAACACACGAGTAAAAATTTTCGAAACAATTTTTCCATATGACGCGAACAGCATTTCTAATATTTGCATATTATACATTGAAACGCCGAATCCGTTAAATGTGAAAAAAAAATATTTTCACTTTTCGTATATTTGTTAGCTTTTTAATGTCACAAATATACGGATCGAAACAATCGGATTACTTTGAAAGCTGAACGAATGTTGGGAAAAATAAATTGCAATGTTCGATAAGATATGTAAATATGGCAATGCAAATATTCGTTTTAAACAAAATGTGAGCGATGAGCTCTACTATATTTACCTAATTATAAAGTTTATTGTTATTAGCTAATAAAATGTAATCCGTTTATTATGTATTACTATCATTTTAATTTTTAACGATGTAAATATGTTTATTATCGAATAATTTTCCGATAATAAAAAAAGTTGGCTGAAAATAATTGATAAAAATACTTTTAAAACTGTTATTATAACGTAAGTAGAAAGGAAATAAAATACATTAAAATAATTCGGTTGCGAAAACCGAAAACATTTTTAGTACAGATCTAGAGCAGTTGGTTTCTATTCACTCTGTAGTGGTGCATAAACCAATTTGGTTTAAAATGTTGGATAAAACCGTTTAATTTATGAAAGAATTTTCGCGCAAAGAGACAAACGGAAACAAATGATTGAAATAGTGGTTTTTGTTTTAAATTTGTCGTTAATGGAATACACCTGAGGGGCATTTCAGCCTTTTTTTGTATAGTGCACGGTTATGAGAATCAGTATGTGCGAAATTCTAATCGAGTTACATACGTATACGTCAAAAATTAATCCGTTCGGTTTGCACAACCGAATGGTTTGGTTGTGGTAACCAAAAAGTTCTCATAATTACAAACCGAACCTGTACAAAATAGGTTTAACTATGATAACCATACTATTTTTATGCATGCAAACCGTACCATTTGTTTCTTGTAACCTATCATGTACTTGCTAGAATCAAACTAAACTCTCTAAAATCGATTTGGTCATTATAACCGAACTGTTCTCGCACATACAAAACGATTTGGTCATTAAAATCAATGGTTCTCGTACACACAAACCGAACCGGTTTATTTTTCGTAGCCTATCATGAACTTGCGAGAATCAAACTAAACTCTCTAAAATCGATTTGGTCATTATAACCGAACTGTTCTCGAACATACAAACCGAACCGGTTTGTTTCTTGTAGCCTATCATTGTACTTGCGAGAATCAAACTAAACTCTCTAAAATCGATTTGGTCATTATAACCGAACTGTTCTCGCACATACAAAACGATTTGGTCATTATAATCAATGGTTCTCGTACATACAAACCGAACCGGTTTATTTCTCGTAGCCTATCATGAACTTGCGAGAATCAAACTAAACTCTTTAAAATCGATTTGGTCACTATAACCAAACTGTTCTCGAACATACAAACCGAACCGGTTTATTTCTCGTATCCCATCGTGGCGTTTGATGAACCAAAGAAGAACCGAACCAAAAATAGGTTGATTATGACAACCAGATTGTTCTCATACATACAAACCAAACCGGTTGTTTTTTCTCATAACCAAACATGCAGTTTCGTGAACCAAATTAGTTCCCAACCAACCTAGTTCGGTTATAGTGATAAATTACGAAAATTAAGTGAAATAATGAAAGTTAAAAATTCTCTTTCTGTGGTCTTTCTGATTTTCTTGCAAGTACCAAACGAAATAACGTTACACTCGAATTCTTAAAACTTTGACAGTATTAAGTAGTATTAAGCATTCAAGTTGTTACTTTCCAAGGTATGTCGTGGTTCTCTCAGTTTTTATACCCTCCACCCCGTTATACACACGCACTCACACACACACACACACACACACACACACACACACATACAGGGTAGAAGATGCGCGCGCGTACGGTTGCACGTACAGCCCATCCAGGAAATACGCTTCTTCGTAGATTTACGCGGACACGCAAACTGCGGAATCCCCGTGGAACGCAACGGCGTCGTTGCCACGCCGGCGCTGATATTAATTACACAAAAGTCGAGGCGCAGTCGAGTTAAGTAATGCGTGGAGTGCCTCGGACGAGGTTCGGTATTCAAACGCCGCGGTTCGGCTTAACTTTTTATAGACGCAGCGGGACGCGAACGACCTGGAATCGAGAGCAAGAAGAGACCGCAGTACCGTTTGAAGTCGCCCATCCGGTGTATTCGCGATTAAACGGCCAACCATTTTCCACCGGCTGAATTTTCGGCGATATTAACTCGAACCCTCGACAGTTGAGCTTTTGCGACCTGTAAATTTGACGAGCAAGCTTTTTTTTCGTTACGAGGGTACTTTCAAACTTGACCTCAAATTTCCATCAGACATTGATAATTGCTTTTTGGCTTTCTCCCACTAAATTGCTTTCATTTTTTGAATTTGCATTGCAACCGAATCATTTGACGTTTAGATCGAATCGCTGTAGTTAAATTCGGTGCGTAACACTAAACTTTCGGCCGTAAAAATGTAAGTCCCGAATTAGTTATATTGTTATAACCTAATAGTCTGTTGTGACAATGAAAGAGTTCGGTTGGGATCACAGAACCTTTTAGTCGTGATAGCCAAACAGTTCGATCATGACAACCGAACAGTTCGCTCGCGATAAGAGAACGATTTGATCACGATTAGTAAACAGTTCGGTTGTGGCAACCAAAGGGTGCGATCACGATAACCAAACTGTTCGGTTGTGACAATCATAGAGTTCGGTTGCGATCACAGAACCTTTTGGTCGTGATAACCAAACAGTTCGATCATGACAACCGAACAGTTTGGTCGCGATACCAGAACGATTTTATAACGATGAACAAACTCTACGGTTGCGACAATCATAGAGTTCGATCGCGATAACCAAACGGTTCGATCGCGATGACCAAACTGTTCGGTTGTGACAATCATAGAGTTCGGTTGCGACCACAGAACCTTTTGGTCGTGATAGCCAAACAGTTTGATCATAACAACCGAACAGTTCGGTCTCGATAACAGAACGATTCGATCACGATGAGTAAACAATTTGGTTGTGGCCAAACCAAAGGGTTCTGTCGTGATAACCAAACGGTTCGATCGTCATAACCAAACTATTAGGTTGTGACAATTATAGAGTTCGGTCCGAATAACCGAACGATTAGACTGCATTCTGACAAGAATGGTTCGGTTAGAACAGTACCTATACATCCATCTGTGGTTGATATCCCAAAGTTGTTCGGAAACCAAATCCGTTTGATAGCCATAACCTAACATTAGTAACCAAACTTGTTTAAACATCAAGGATGTGTAGTTTTGGTATATAATATCTAAACCGTTTGGTTTCATGGACAAAACCAAAAGGATTTTTTTATTATAACAAATACCTACAGAAATGTAACTTGAAATCAACCAAAATCATTGTCAGATTGAGGAGAACTTTTTCGAAATAGAATATGGTTTGATCTATTTTTTAAGGAATTTCGAGAATCAATAGTACCGTAATTCTACGTAAAACAAACGAAGCATATCTGCATCCAATGGTCTTTCTCAGAATTTGTCAGACTGAGCGGAAAAGGAAAGATTATTTATGAGATCACCGATTTGCAGACGTCGCATCGCGATACGCAGTGAGTGCGACGGAAGGAATTTCAATCTTAACGACTCCAGGAGGGATTTCAATCACCCTGCCCTCAGACGCTACTACCAGCTAGCTTTCAGACTCTCTTGCCGGCAATTAAAGCCGTCATCATTGGAATTTCTTTAAAAATGATTAGCGAATCTTTCCAGCTTGTACCTGAACTTGACGCTCCATCGCGTTTGAATCTCGCTCATCCACAGCCCGACGAATAGGAGTCCCTTTGGTCATTGATCATCCGCAGTTAGAGCACTTGGCTTTATTTAATTTCCTCATGAAGCAAATTGCTTGTGCTTTCAAGGATTCGACATTCTGATATTAACGACGAGATGTTCAAAACAGTATAAAGGCAAAGAAGGTGCTTCATCTAAATCGAATCGCCTTTTACAATTTTGCAAACCTTAATCATTTTAGTTAAATGGGTTTAAGTATTTTCCGATGTTACATCTAAAACGTAGAAATATCCCAAATATCCTAAATATGGTTTAATTTCAATAACAAAAATTCCGGTTGAAGGAATTAGAATATTTGTTTTCTATTCATTCAGTCAAACCAACTATTTATGTTGTATAAATGAGTTTGGTTCAATGAAACCGAACTAGTTCGGTTTACGGGCCAAGCGAGTTAAGAAGTCTAACGGATTTCGGATTTTAAATTATCTTTACACTCTCATCCATTATTAATAATGCAAACAGATAACGTTTGGTTCGATCTAATTTTGATTCCAGATACAAAACCATTTGATATTGCTAAAGTTTTGACAGTTTGAGTGTCACGATACTTCAAGCGGTTGCTATCTAATAACCAATCGGTTATTTGTATGAACCAAACTACATTTAACCTTTGTAGTTTGATTAAGAAATTTGATTTATTTAATTCTGTGTTCTAGCCAAAGATATTTATTTTCGCTACCCCCGCTAACTACTTCATAATTGTTTATGAATACAATTTGTAACGCGCATAAAGCCAAGTTGATTCGGTTGCACATTTCAATTCTTTGTGGATTAAAGAATTAAGCCAATTTACAGAAATAAACACAAAATCCTCTTTTCTCTTCAGAAAGCTTTCTCGTCAATTGCTTTTCTATTCAAGGATTCCACGTAGTGATAATTCTGGCGACATGCTGAAAACGGCTTAAAACGCAAAAGAGAGTTTTTATCCGACGAATCGCTACTGACTAATGCGCTTTAGAACACGATTAAAACATGTCCACACATGAGCACTTTAATTAAAAAGTTCATAGAAAAGTTAGTTTACAATCGTCTCCCTGATGTATTTGAGACAGTTTTATTTTTGTTTTCGTTTCCAATCGACAGACTCGATGAAAATTAAATCCCTACTTAAATTAAAGCGTATCGTTTTTATTTTAAATTACTTAAATTTGCCTGGTTCGACGTAAACAGTTTCCACTTGAAAAATGATTTAAAACTTGTTAATTATACGGTAGACGATGAACTTATTAAATATATTATCCACGTAAAATAGGATGGCTCATGAATGAGTTTATCTAGACAGGCTCACGCTTCTCTCGAAGTATATAACCTAGATGACAAAGTAGCTCCAATCGACGAGGTTACGTTCTTGTTTTACAAAATTACAGGCCAAAGTACGCTTCCTATGTGTTTTTCAGGTTATAAAATACTCTTGGAAAGATTTTCACTTCATCACGGAATCATTGATTTTTTATTCGGCCACGTAATAGCAAATGTAATAACCGCAATTACGATAAAGACTTGTAACTATCAAGCCTCGCAGTGTAACATAATTTACGTGAAAGTCGCTGACCAAGATTATCGCATTCAATCTTGATTACCGTTTAAGATAGCCGGTTCATGTGTCGCAAAGTAGGTCGAATCGATTTGGCCTAAAATACCATCAAATATTGATTTTCTTCTTATGGTTCGTCCCGCGTTTCAATTATCCTTATCAGCGTGTGGGTGTCGATAGAGTATTATGATGTTGCGTAGATAAGTTGGCTAATAAATTAAATACTTACCTAATTTAGCAATTTGGTGTTCATTTATTATTTCCAAAGGAAAAAAATGTTGATTAATTTGATGTCAGAGCAAATAATGTATTGTATGGCAATTTGGCCATTTTTTATCATAATTTAGGACCAATATTGCGTGAACTTAAATCCAAAAAGAATTTTTTAGGATCGTCCCAAAATGGCACAATTTATTGTCGGTTTTACATCCTCCGTAAATTTATGGATATTTTTGAGATATTTCAATGGAAGATAGGTTTCATATAATTTTTAGGTATGCTGAAACACTTTTTTAAGTGTACTGCCATTTTCATTGCGAAATTTTTTTCTGGATCGAGTCCTGTTCACTAAAGGAATCCAAATTACAAAATGGCGTCCACAAAATGCCGCTATAGATACAAAACTTGTTGGTTTTTTGCGTTTTATTAAAATATTTGTTGAGTCTTGTCATATATTTTGATGAATATATTCATGTTGTTGTTTTTGAACTCGCTATATCCCAATATGTTATTAAATTTTAAAAATGCAAAATGGCGATTTCAATAATTCGGACGGAAAGTTAAAAAACAATTGTAATTTCGTCTGATATTTGGTATTCTGGAGTTTTTGAGGTCGCTGAATATGAATCCGGCATCAAATTTTCAAATTTCAAATTTATGCTTATTTTACGTTTTTTCTCTCTTTAAGTCGTCATGTTTGAAAAATTGGAAGCGATATTAAAAAATGAACATACCCAAAACAATATAGCAAATCCACCGCATAAAAATATTTACGGACGCGACGGGTTAAATTAAGTACATCCCATAACAAGTTAATCCATATAAATCATATTAGTAATCCAATGATGTAATCACTTTATTACTTAGTCACTCATTACTGTGTTTTGATTAATTTCGTTATTAATACCAGAAGTGTTTTACAAATAAAATTGTACTTATAGACAATTTTATATTACTAGGAAATTTTTTTATTACATATCAACTTTTAACAAAAAAGTTCGTAGCATTTACATTTTTTATTTTATTTTGTGTTCTTTGCGCTTAATTTAAAAAAATTAATGTCTATTGTGTTAAAGCCATTTTAATTTTAAACACAGTATCTAATAATAGTTACTCTTCGAGAAGAATGATGGTAGTCTAATGGTTAAGGGTCCGATTACGAGCTAAAGAAGGTGTCGATTCCGGGACGGGACACTTTTTTTTAATAAAATAAATTTCTTGATATCCAAAAACGATTACATTTAGATCATTGTATCATGTACTTTTCACAATAAATGATTTTCAGTTTTGATCAAAAGTTAATCATAGATTCGTTCTTTTTTGGTTATTTAGATTACAATTACCTAACCTAAATGTAACTCCTTACGGTCTCTAAATTTATAATAAAACTTTACCACTAGAAAATATGACTGGATTATCTGGATTTCTGCTCAGCCTAACCGGACCAATCCTAACCTAACTTAGCATATGTTAACTTATCCTAGCCTAACTTGCAAAAACTTAATCTAACTCCTAACCTATCACAAACTAACTCGGTATCTTTTTCCTGTAAAAAGAAACAATGTAATTAACTTTATATGATTTAACTAATCGTAATCTAACTTAACAGTGTAATTTGAAGTAGCCTAGTAATCTACCTTATTCTTACTTTGTGCTAAGAGAGTAACCTAAAATATCCTAAACTGATTTATACTAACCTAACATAACCTATCCTAAATTAACTTAATCACACTTAGCATAATCTGAATGACCCTTTTACTTATCTTACCGTAAACAAACATAACCTAATCTATCCCAATGTAACCTAATCAAACTTATCCAAACTTAACCGAACCTAGCCAACTTAACCTAATCTTACTGACCCTTTTTATTTGCAACAGAAATGTGAGTGAAAAAATCAATTAGGATAGGTCTAGTTAATGTATATTAGGTTGGGATAAGTTAAATGAGGTTATGGTAAGTTATGACATGTTAGGATTCATTATTAGATTACTTTACTTTGATTATGCTAAATTAGGTTAAGATATGTCAACATAAATTAGATTAAGTTAAGCTACGATAAGTTTGGTTATGTTTGGTTAAGATAAGGCAGATTAAGTTAAATTATGTTAGAAAATGTTAAATTAGACTAAGTTATGTTAGGATGAATTCTAGATATACAGCCATATTTTCTAGTGGTGAGATTAGCTTATCAAGGAAATCTAACCATATTTTACTGTAAATCTGGGAATAATTAAGGAGGTATTGTTAAATTTAGGTATGATTAATAACATAATTGTACTATATATCTTTTATTATAACACAGGTCTACAAAAAAGAAGGTCTTGGATATTGTTAGGAACCTGTGGGTCATTTTCATTGTGTGCATAAAATCCGAATCCGAAGTCAGATTTGGTTGATGACGTCAGGATTTCGAGATATTTGAGGTTATGTACTCGAAAACGTGTTATTTTGCAATGTTTGAGGTTACGTACAGGATGCAACAACTTTTGTTTGCCTTCTGTACTATTTGTATCTTTTAGTACTGCCTTAACCTTCAAAGTGAGGTTTTATCGTAATTGAAATTACGAGATATATCCCATTAATGTCATGAACATATGCTTTAAATACATTGAGACAGATATTTTTTACTGGTATCTTAATTTGAAAATTTGTACTGGTGATATTTGGCGTTTCCAAGTACGATTTTGAAATCAAGATATTAAATTTTTTTAATTCAAGAAGGCGGATTCAAAATGGCCAAATAAACAATAAAGCATACACAAATTATCAAAAGATAGTCACAATATTGAAACGTGTTTTTAGTTATTAATATCCATATTTTATTTAGTTATTTGTATTTATGTAGATTTCATGACATTGAATTTGACCTTGAACTTGTTCTACAAGGGCATTTCAAGGTAAATTTGCATATCATAATTTCAAACTCGCGTATTTTGGTGAAGAAAAATCGTAAAGGAATTCTGCGGCTCTCATATTAAAGGAAAAGAGTACTTCCACCTGATCTAACGAAAGGAAAAACTTGTGTCTTCTGTACATAACCTCAAAAATAGAAAAACATGTGTTTTCTAGTGCATAACCTCAAATATCTCAAAATCCTGACGTGATGGGCTACTTCTGATTTTGGATTCGGATTTTACGCACAAAATTACGTCGGAAATTATCCAAATCTTTCCAACAACAAAAACATGTTGACCTGTGTAATTTATAATCTGAAGAGTGAATGTGGATGGGGTCCAAATCTCCGAATGTTCAAAATTCCGAATAGTCCAAATATCCGAATTTCAAAAAATCGAATGATATTTATCCGAATGTTCGAATGAAGAAAAACCGAATGTTCAAAAATCCGAATCCTCTATTTCCGAATGGTTTTATAGCAGATCGGATATTCGAACATTCGGATTTCCGAACATTCGGGTTTCCATTATTCGGAATTTTTGCATTCTTTTTACAATTCAGATTTTGTCCAATTGCATATTATTTTTTAAATCGTAAAAATGCCATTAAGCTCCGTATTTCGTCATAAGAATAGTTTGAAATGTGAAATAACCTAAAAAATCGAATATCCTATTGTTAAAAAATCCGAATGAATGAAAAACCGAATAATCGAAATTCGAATGTTTGGAAATACGAGTAATGGAAACCCGAATGTTCGGAATTCCGAATTTTCGGAAATTCGAATGTTCGAATATCCGATCTGCTATAAAACCATTCGGAAATAGAGGATTCGAATTTTTGAACATTCGGATATTCGAACATTCGGATTTTCGACCATTCGGGTATTCAAACATTCGGATAAATATCATTCGATTTTTTGAAATTCGGATATTTTGACTATTCGGAATTTTGAACATTCGGAGCTTTGGACCCCACCCGTGAATGTTCATTCCATGCCGAGTAGGAATTTATTTTTTTACAGAGTTGTTTAATATTCAGTACATGAAGAATGGATTCTCGCACTACGAAATTTAGGAAGTGTATTCATTTGTTGGAAGTCATCAGTTGTTCCAAAAGGAAAGAAAAGGGGGAAATTAGCAAGCCGTCTGTTCGGACGTCGGAAAAGCGACAATGTAACGAACCGGTAGATTTGCACGAGCCGCTGCTAATTAAACCCGAGGGTGACTCATTACTGTCGTCGAGATTAGACGTCGTCGGCGCAGGATGCGCGAGTGCTTTCCACAGACTCGGCACATAAGAAGGAGAAGGGAAAAGTTATGCTCCTCGCGCTATCGCGTCTTGCCACTTGTCTCTCGCACTCATCCTCCGAAGAAGACGCGAGTGTTGTCCGTCTCGTCCTCCTGCCACGATATGCAGCAATTTCACTGTTAACCGGACGGCGGCGGAGGTGGCGATCTTGATAATGAATCTCCGATTCCGTCGGCCGAGAGAGAAAGGTAGCGTTGAATCGACGTTAAAATATTTACTCTCGATTCGTTCCCCGAGTCTTTCCGACGGCAGTTTAATTGCGCTCGATCGCCGTAAACGGCAAACAAATTGGCAGGTACGCGATTGACTTCGGAAGTTGGCGTTTGATTATCGCGCGAACCTGCTGTTGCCAGCCGCTTACAAAGTCAATTATGACGATTAACTACGGTGACGAAATTAATCGATTCTACGAGTATCGACGAAAGAAAATTGGGTATTTACTAGAAAAACTATTGGTTTTACTATGTTAGACACGCAAATATAGCATCAACGTATTTAACTCTTTTCTTCCCAAAACTCCGGAATTTGGACACAACTTTCAACGATGTAACGTTTGTTCCAAACAGCGTTAAAACAATTCAAATAAGTCGAAATCGATAGATTTGGACCTCCTCTTTCAAATGCCGTGGTCAGAATCGGCAGGAAATTATATAAAAAAAAGTTATGATCATTTTTTCGAAAAAAATTCCGGGTTTTCCGACGTTTTTTCACAATAATTGCGTTTTTTGACATTGAAAAGGGCAGTGCTGATCGTTGCAAAACATACTAATCGCGTCTTTTTGCTCAGACCATTCTTCTCCCGTCGGTTTTTTTTTCAAAAAACATAATGGCGGCTTCAAGATGGCGTCTGGAAGTTGTAAGTTTGAATTTTCTCGCACAAATATCGATTATTTGACCGTGTAACGGCTCAAATCATGGAGAATTGCAATAAAAAGCAATTATTATCATTTCTGAATACCTAGTCTCATCATGATTTACTCATAACCTCAAATTAGTTAGACACAATGGGTTTATACCGATTATTTGTCTAATTTTCATACAATTTTCGACGTTTCTGTAACATTGCTTATGTGAGAAATTAAAAATGACCATATACCCTTATGACCTATTAATTATCGGGTTATAACCTAAAAATTTAGTAGAGTTTTTTTCACTTTTAAAATACTTTTCTTCATCTTTTTTATTTTAATTTTATTACTTTCATTTTCTTGTATTCAAAACACACGTGGAGGCAAGGAGGAAATATTTGTTTTTTATTTTTGTGTTTTGTTTTGTATTTTGTAAATCAATATTGCAGATATTGAAAGTTATGTCGCACTATAAGATGTGGGTTGACCTGAAACTCAATTTGTAGGTTATAAACAAATTCTTCATTGGTCACAATCATATATAGTCATTTTCAATTTCATACATACGTAGTGATACGGAAACGTCAGATATTGAGTGAAAATCAGACAAAATATCGGTAAAAACCCATTGTACACGACTTATTTGAGGTTATGAATGAATCATGATAGGGGCAAGTATTTGCAAATGATAATAATTACTTTGTCATCCCAGTTCTCCATGATCTGAACCGTTACGCGGTCAAATAATCAATATTTGTGGGAGAAAATGTAAAATTACAACTTGGAGACGCCATCTTGAAACCGCCATTTTGTTTTTTGAAAAAATCCGACGGGAGAAGAATGGTCTGAGCAAAAAGACACGATTAGTATGTTTTGCAACGATCAGCACTGCCCTTTTCAATATTAAAAAACGCAATAATTGGGAAAAAACGTAGAAAAAATCAGTATTTTTTTCGAAAAAATGATCATAACTTTTTTCTCTAAAATTTCCGGCTGATTCTGACCACGGCATTTGAAAGAGGGGGTCCAAATCTATTGATTTTGGCTTATTTCAATTTTTTTTACCGCTGTTTGGAACAAAAGTTACATCGTTGAAAGTTGTGTCCAAATTCCGGACTTTTGGGACGAAAAGGGTTAAGTAGTTGGTATTACTATGTTTAGATAGTAAAAGACGGTTTTTTATTAACTAAATACTTCATTCCGGAGTTGGAATAGTTGTCTATATCAAAGTGAAGAATCACAAGTCTTAACCCTTTGAAGCATACATTTTTCTTTACGCTGAACATAGCTGAACTTTGTTACTCGCAAGTTTTCGATATTTTCAACATTCAAAATGCCGGATGCAAAATGGCCGACAGAATTGCAAAAAGAAGTCAGATTCACCCTATATTTCAGTCGGCCACATTGGATCCGCCATTTTGAATGTTGAAAATCTGCTGCCAGATTCGTAATCAGCGATCCTGAAAACTCCCAGGTATCTAATTTCACCTAGATCAAGTACATTTGTGCAATTCCGTCGGCCATATTGGATCCGCCATTTTCAATTTTGAAAAGCTGAGGTTAGATTCGTATTAACGTCCCCCAAAATCCCCAAGTAACCAATTTCACCTCGATCAAGTAAATTTTTGCAATTCTGTCGGCCATATTGGATCCGCCATTTTGAATTTTGAAAATCTGCTGTCAGATTCGTAATTAGCAATCGCAAAAACTCCCGAATACTTAATTTGACATCGATCAATTAAATGTATGCAATTCTGTCGGCTTTATTGGATCCGCCATTTTGAATTTTGTAAATCTGAGGTTAGATTCGTAATCCGCGACCCCGAAAACCCCCGAGTACCTAGTCGCATTATATTTAAGGGATGTTTTCTTCTCCACATATATTTTCCGTAAAAAATTCACCATTTTTACACTTTGTTTAATTTTTTTAAACAATATAACATGATTTATTTACGTTTTCTAACATGTTCTGGAAGTAAGGAAGCAAAAAATTGCATCAAAGGGTTAATACACTTTTTAAATTTTTGTCGGACATTTTGTATTGGTACAGTACATCAATAATATGAAAGTAATTAATTTTCATGATTAGTATTGTAGTATCTCAGTCGCTTAATTATATAAGTAGAGGGACAAAAAAAAGTATTGTAATATGTTACATTTTTCCCCCATTTTGTTTCCGCCGATTTTTACTCGTTATTTTGCAAATGGAGTGATTTTAGCATAGAATGCATATTTTTTGTTAATTGTAGAGCTTCATTCAAATTATATAGTCTATATAAATTTTCAGTATCATATTTTGATTAAAATATTCAGAATTGTACTTAATGGTTTTTCAAACCAAAATGGCGTCGAAAATTCTTGTTGTTTTACGATGCAATAAATTCACTGAAATCATATAATGCTAATAAAGTAGTAATCAAAGGTTTTATGCCTTTTATATTACTTTTATAGCACAATGATACAAAATGGCGGAAAAAATATCAAAAAGTGTACTAAATGTCGTGATTTTTCACTTTTATAGGTAAATAACTCGATTCTTTATAATTTTTCACCATTTTTAAAAAGGTAAACACCATAAAATCGCTTTATATATTAAAATGGACAAATTCAAAATGGCGGAAAAAAGTTACTTGGAAGAAAAGTTTCATTTTCTTGTTATTAAAAGAATCAATATAATTAGATATTAGGATTCAAATCAAGTATTTGTACGTCTGTTTAAGTCGTTCAAATTACTTCTGTAGTATAACAAAACAAAATGGCCGATAAATTACACACCATGTATACAAAATCTGGAGATTTTTCACTTTCATAAGTAACACAACTAGTTTTATATAATGACCTTTTATCGTTTCTAAAAAAGTACAAGTGGTAAGATTGCTTTATCAACTTAATGACAGGCCCAAAATGGAGGAAAAATATATAATACCCTAAACATTACTTTTACTACATATCAATACAAAATAGCACACTAGCCATCATATATAGTACTGAATCGCGGGGCGCTTCGATCATTTTGATATACCAATATTACTCGATCTGCATAATTTTTCATTGTTTCTAAAAAGTACACATAAGATCCCTTTTATATATAAAATGGAGTATCCAAAATGACGGAAAAAATTGTAACGAATTAGAATAATTACGTTTTCTTGTTATTATACGTAAACAGTCAATTCATTTAGATAACACAATTTCAATCGAATACTAATCATGATTGATCATGATGTTTGCATTCCTTTTCCAGTATAACAAAACAAAATGGCGGATACAAAACGGTGGAAAAAATGTTAATATATTACCAAAATTTAACGTTAAACTTCGTAGTTTTCACGTTAAGATGCACAAAATCACACCTGCGTGGTAACTTTTTATAGTTACTAAGTAAGTAAGTCGCTTTATATACTAATAAAACTAATAAACAATACTAATAAAATAATGAGCAAGGCGGACAGAACATATAAATCGTAGTAAAATTTATGATTTTTTTCTTTGTTAAGTACAACCACTCGTACTCAAGTTGTTTAAGTATCATAATTAATCGTAATTAGATGTAAATTTTGAGATGTTTTCTATCAGCACCTCCAAAATGGCGCATCCTAAATGGGATGCAAAATATTGACTATCAAAATATTGCGTTTTTACATCATTCTACGAAGATAATCAATGCAGAAAAACTAATAATGTAGTCTTCAATGAAATTTAATAACAAAAATATACACAATTCCATTAATTAATGAATATGAAGGCTGTCATGAACGCGAAGGTTCTTCATTATTACAGAATATTTCTATGGTAAAATGAATGCACCTAAAATCCGACTACACATTCCATGATAAACATTTTCAATGGATTCACTTGGCATATGACACCCTTCAAAGTAATTGGTGGAATGCGCTGCGGATAGTTGTACATTTTCGAGATATTGAAAACCAGCTATGATTTAATTGCTAAGAATAGCTTTTATAGAAATTCTGGAGCACATTGAGCTCAGTTGATGGCTCGAATAAAATTCAACAGCACAACAATGCTGAGTTTCAGAATAGACAAGATGAAAGGCGTTAATTTTAGACGAAAACGGATCCCGAGTTACTATCAATGACCTCGGTTCTACATATATGAACTTGGACACATATAATACACAACGAGTACCAAGAGACTCACGGTTATCCAGTATTCAATTGCTCTTTTCCTCCTGTCTAGGTTATTTTTTTTATATTCTGGGGGCTCAAAGTTAGCAGGAGTTTTTTTTTAAATGTTTTCTTTCGTCAGTTCATCAGACAGTCCGAAAATGCAAAGCGAAGGAATTCGCAATAACCCCAGGACCCAATGTGAAGTCGACACATATTGCCCCGGGGATCTTGCATGTCCTTTAATATTGCCCGACAAGCACTCAGCAATCTCCATGTATGCTTGATGTGTCAAAGGGTCTGTGCGTGACGCTGATTAAAGTACAGTCAACACCAAGGTCCAGTGATTGCTTCAGCTACGTACCAATTCAGCAACAGTTAATGATAACTTGTTCCCGATTATATGGCAAATATTTCGGATTCCAGAAAGGACTAAATACCATCGGTATTTCATTAATTAATCGCACATCATGAAACATTGTACGGCAATTTTACTTGTGCCAATGTAACGAGCGCATGCGTAAATATACATAGTCGAATAATCGATGGACGATTAGTTCCTATCAATCTTAATACTGTAAAACGTCAAAATATCGAAGCATCCGAATTGTATGTAGCTTCATGGATTATTAGGTGGATGCTGTATCGTTATTTCCCTTAACGTATAGGTTTCCCGTTGAAAAACCGATAATGCAGGGAGAGAAAAATATTGCTGCATTTTCCGCGTCTTTCGATCACCTCTGGCGAAGTTCAATGCGGCTTTTCGATCTGGGATGATCTAGCTTCTCCCGCAATGTCTCGATAATAAAACAAAGACTACGACAGACGCCTTGCGCGATGGAGCAAATCCTTCTATTAAGCTTCAGAGAAGGAATCGACTCTACGTCTGACGCCATCATCCTGGGAAGCTGTACATAATGAATATACTCCGACCGTAGTAAAGACATTGATCTCTCAACATTCATGGCAATTTCAAATATTTATTGTCTCGAATTTCCCCGATATACTGTTATCCGAAAAATGGGACTTTTTCTTTTGTTTATAAAAAAGTTCTAAAGTGGTTCTCCGATAAAAGAGGAATTTATAGTATGGATTATAATTTAACCCATTAACGTTCAGGAGGATGCAAAATGTACCACAACTTTACGAATCCCATTTTTGAATGAAAGAAAAAAGTAAAAAATTTGTCAGAAACTATTTTTAATATAAAAATTATCCCTTTTTCAGATTCTAAAACTAAAATTTTGTTATTGTTAATTCAAGTGAAGTTATGTCACATTGTATACAAGAAAACAAAAATTTTCGATTGCAATTTTCACACGGAAATCGAGTGGAATTTGTCATAGAAATCCGAAATATCGCGTCCTTGAATCGTCAACTTTAAAAATCCAGGGTTCTTTTTGTGAATTCAAAATGGTGAACAACAAAATGGCGTCCAAGTCTTAAACGAGAATGTATAACCCGTTTAAACATTAAACCACTATTAAAACTTCAAATTGTTTTCATGAGAGTGAGCGTCAAACATTTTTTGGGATACTTAATTGCAAATATAATATCAATTTTTGAAAATTAAAAATAACAGATCCAATATGGCGTCATATTTTTTAAAATATAGCGGAGCCACCTGAGTGTCGTTACTGACACGTTTTAGAGGTCCCTGACTATCAATCTTATGTTGGTTTAAGAAAATTAAAAATGGAGGTAGGCGATGATTTGAAATTTATTCGTTCGCACTTTCGTGAAAATACTACAATGTTTTAATGTTTTTTTTTTTAATTTCAAAATATATAACCATCGATTTTGATAGCCGAGTCGAAACTGCGATATTTAATTTTTTTTTCTGCAAAATTGTGATTTTTTTCAGTAAAAGATGTCAGAACTTTGTTTCAGGTAACAATAACCTAATTTTAGCTGTAGAATCTGAAGGAGAGATCATTTTTATGTTAGAAATAGTTTTGGAAAATGTTCAAACTTTTTCTCGTTTAAAATGACAGTGGTAAAGTTGTGCTACATTTTGCGCTCTCCAAGTCGTTAATGGGTTAAAAATTAATAACCAGAATTATATAATTATCAAATTAAATAATTAAGAGATGATGTCTGACTTTCATATGAACACAAATTCTTATAAATAAATTGTTTAAAAATTCTGTTTGTCATCGATCGAAGCAGAGAGAATTTATGTATTACAAATACATTGTCATTTTAAGTAAAAAAAAATGCAAGAGAATATTTTACTAAAGTATTTCGTCCTACATAGGTTGATTTTGAACTTGCGAAAAAGTCGATTTCAGCGTCCTTTAAATGTAGTATGAAATTATTTTGTAATGTAAATTTTTAACGGTACAAAAATACGGAACGAACCAATTTGACAGAAGCTGACTAATCGATTATTCTTCTTGTCGCATATTCAAGAAGACCTTTAACAGAATACACAATCGGACTATAAGGACTTGCTCGGAAGGTTTGAACATCCATCGAGAATAACTCGAAAGGCTTTGAATGATTCATGAATTAAATCGAACCTTCTGCTTGATTTACTCGATTATTTCTTTTATTCAAGGTTGCAAAACGTAGTCCGTTTGTTTTGTTTCTTAGTCTTCCTTTGGCTGTTAGTAAAGGTTGTATTTAAGTAAACGGTAAGTAGCAAGTTCGAATATATTTACAGATGCAAAATTTGGATATATTTTAATTTTGCAGTTAAATTAGATTTCCTCAGTAAGCAATCGGCAGAGACGTTTGCGATTGGTCAGATGTCACGTGTTATTTGAAACAGGTCATCAAATTTCAATCTTACATTTATTAAAATTAACGAACAAAAGCGCTTGCATAGGGAGAATATTAATTTTTATTTTTAAGACGTAATTTCGTATATGAGAGGCATTATTATTTCTTGAAATAATGATCTGTAAGATCTATTATGACGATTTATAAAAATTATATTACAATCTTACTTCTCTTTTGCGTCAAATTGTGCCTTGAGTGGAAAATATTTACTGAGAGTTAATTGGTATTGACAAATGTCGGTGCCTTCTTCAGATATATATATTTTTTTAAATTATAAAAATTAAGAAAATATATCACAAAATAAAACATAAATATTATAATTATTAATTTAGAAAGATTTGGAAAAAATAATAATTTACGATTCATTTGGGTGAATTGTTTCTGCATTTCCTTCCATTTGATTTTGAAAATTAACTGTTAGTTTTAATATGGCGGCTTAATAATACATTTTTCAAAATGGCAAAATAAGTTTGGATTCGTCATCAGAAAAAAAAAAATTTACTTATCTAAGTGTTGTCTTGAATATTCAAAATTTGAATATCGCAGTAAATGATAAATACTGTCCTGTAGATCGATTCTTTGGTTATGATATACCAAATTTTAAGTCAACATCCAAGTAACACGTAAATACAACTGTGGACTGCATGATTTAAATGCCTTCCAACACATTTGTAGCTCGAAATGACATCGAAAACTAGATAAAAAATATTACTGAAAAATTTGCAATTGCAACGTATTTTTCTTAAAATCGAAGACAAGTTGGAGTTTGTTTTTAATATTTTGAACGATTGAAAATGGAAAACAAGAGCGATAAAAAAAATAGTAGAAATAAATATCTTCGATTTATCACTTCAATATTAATGCAGGCTTTATAATAATAATTAATAGATTCATAATTGGTGGATTTAAACCGACAATGGCGACCGATGGTAATTGCGTTGTAAAAATGTAAAAATTCGAAGAGGCCGACATTTTTTAAGCGCCCTCTATCGAAATCATTTCTATTTCCGAACAACGGATTTTTCATATTTTTCTCATATTTGTCATCTAGAAATGCAATTTTTAAATTTTCGTTTAAAAAAATGCTTTTCCAAAAAAGGCTGCTTCGGGAATCGAAATACTTCCGTCAGAAGCCGTTCCGAAAATTTCAACACATTTTTCTGGTTATGGGAATGATCTGATATTGGTTCCTCGTGGATTTTTGGGGTCTCTGATTACGAAATTCAATACTGCAGTTTCAAAATTTCGTTAATTTTTATAAAATTGACCCGTTTCGCACTTCACCGTTTATATTTAATAGGAAATTAACTGCAATATTAACTGATGTTATATCCTACAGAAAAATTCATTTTCGAATGTTCAAATACAGTTTCCAAATAATCTTCTTGTCAGTTAAACATCTTATATCTATATAGAAAGAATTATCTTAGAAAGTAATATTAAGAAATAAAAATAAAATATAAATTTAATGATTTTTATATCCTAAAGATATCATGTTTGATGTTCTTTTTTACCTGCGGATCACGATAAAAGTCATATTAATTATATTTCTTTTTTATTTTACATAAGAATATTAAGAATTTAACAAAATTATAGCTTTGAATGAACAGCAAGAAGCCCTTGCAATTTTTTTAAGATCCTACAATGGAGAAAGTGCGAATCGTTGATAACAACGCCGTCCTTCAATGGGAGAAAAGTTAACTCGAATTTCTAATCAGAAAATCTTATAAACTCTATACTCGACCAATAGAAAAAATCCACATATATGAACTTTTTGTTGCATCTTTCCTTTTGCGCATTTGAGCAAATTTACATTTTTCTGTTTAAAAAGACGATTTTCTAGATGTAGTACCTGCACTTTGAACGCTTGCATTAAGCGGTTCAGGTTTTCTTTTGTATCACAGACTTCTGACGCTTGTAAAAAGCATCTAAGGTCTTTGTAAAATTACAAAGAATGTTAAATTTTAAAATATGTCAATAACTAAGGTTATCTCCTCTTCTGTAGCCATGTCTCGCAGGTCGAGTCCCGGTAAAGGGCTTGAGTGCCCTGACCAAAAAAAGGCCGACTAAATCGACCCAAATCTGCTTCTCTGATCGGGGACGTAACAGTATATTAGGGTACTCTACAACTCTCAGAGTACCTATGTATATGTTAATAAAACAAGTCTAAAATTTCGAAAAACCATTTTCCGCGTACTCGAAGCAGAAAATGCTATTTTGCTTCCTATATCTCAGGAGTAAAATTGAAACTAGTATACGCGCAACAATGAATAATAGGGATATGGGCATTATTCTAGAACTTTTAAACTTTGAGGTTGAAGAAAATTGCATTTTTTTTAGGCACATTCATGAAATTAATTTTATTGGCTTTAGAATTGATTAAATGACAGGAAAAACCTTGCGTGTCTCATTTATACACAATGTTTTTTTTTTAATGCAACATGTTACGTTACTCGTAAAATTAGTTTTTAGTTTTGTAACGTTTAATATACATAAAAAATTCAGTTCTCTTGCTGATGACCTAATTTTTAGAAGATAGTGTATAAAATTAAACGTCTAGTTAATAGTTATTCAAATTTAAAATAAAGGATTTAATATGGCGGACTATTTTTACAAAATTTCTTTGATTTTTATAAAATTTGATATGTTAGGGTTTTTGAGGCCACTGATTACAAATCCAAAGTCAGTTTTCATTAAAATTTGAAATCCAAATACATGATTTAACATTAAGGATACCAAACAATTAAAACGATTTGTAAAGAATAATCATTTTATTATTGTCAAAAAGTATGTTTTTTGTTGTATTAAAAAAACACAAAAGTTATAAATACTTTAATAACATAGGAGAAAAGATCACAATGATTCCAAAGTACTTAGAAGTTAAATTGTAGATGTGCCATTAAATAATTTGATTTTTCAAAGTGAGTTTCGCTTGGAAATTTAAAGTTTGACGTGGTCGCATTTTTTATGTATAGGTGGCACACATTCGGGCAAAGGCTCAAATTACTTCTTATCATATAGGTAATGTACCCCTGTTGTGTGCTTTCTTAAAAACCAATGTGAAAAAAATTATCTAAGGTTGATTGCTAAATTGTCAACTATAAAAAAAAGTTATCTCGCAAGTTTGAAGGTATATAATTTTATTCCTCAGTGAGGCACATCATTAAGTTAAGGATTTTTCATTTGTTTACATCCCCAAATACTTCCACAAAAAACCACAGACCATTAAAAAAAAGGTGCAAAAAGTTTCAGTGTTAAAACTGAAAAAATGTAGTGAGTGTCGCGCACCAAAAACAGGCAAATTCACTACTTTTATTTACTCTCATTGTTTTGTACATATCGGTAATTAGTAATAAACACTTATTACACGTAAAACGAACAAAAATTTGTTGATCTGTAGTGTTGCACAATCTACTAATTTATATATATCGTCCAATTTTAGCTAGTAAATAGTATTAAAACATAAAATTAACTATGCTGCGGATGTTACAAACCCATCTAATGCAGTAAAATCGAAAATTTAAAATTATTGTTAAAAATGCAACCTTACCCAAAATTACTGATATTTAGAGTACAAGAACAGTTTTCTATGTGAATCATCAAAATCAGGCTAAAATCTTCGTTTGTCGTATCAGAGAATTGCAAGCTTGCATGAGATTGAAATGGCGAAAAAGCCCAGGAGCGCGTACTAAGAGAACTTTAAAGTCCGCTTCCGTCGTCAAAGGTTAACAATATGGAGTGTCCTGGAGTTTCATCTCGCAAAGTAAACGCGGCGAGGACCGCTTTCTTTATGCCTGCCCTGAAAAACTTTAGCTACCAGAGGTAGGCAAAAATCTAGTCGTCTGTCTGGGGCGGGATTCAGCCAACGACCCGACGCTAGACGGCTTAAATTTAAATTCGTGCTAAGGCACATTCACGATACGCATACATGAATTTCATTCACCTCTCGGGAAACATCGCGAGAAAATCCGGATTTATACTTGCAGCCCGAGTGCTACTTCTTTATTCGGTTTCTAAACTCGATGCGATTTGCATACAACAGACCGCGTTATTATACAAATCGACGATCGTTGTCCGTTTACTCTTAGAAACGTTACTCGCAATAGGCAGAGCCGTGAATCCATTGGATTAGACAAGGTACGGCTGGTTACACGTGGAACTTGCTTTACCGTTCGTTTCTACTAATAATTCGAGGATCGCACTATCCATGTTGTATTCTATTTTGTAAATAATTACTTTAAAGGCATTCAAAGTGAAATTTCACTGTAAGCTCACGTGAATAGCGAGATTCTTAGGTTCCTAATTACAGGTCAACTTGTAATAAACAACAGACGATATGATCCATTCGGCATTACTTAGGAAATAAATCGTGTTTTACCACTTGCGAGTATGATACTTCTCATGATGCATATGCGCCACCAAACGGTGAGCGTGAGATAAATCAGCCTTTGAAGTCACGGCGTCATATCATGACTACGGGTCCTGTACGATTCATCGAGAAATTAAGTAAATTCTCATTAAAAAGTGTGTATTACGTCGAGAATTCAATATGAATAACTATTAGAAAGCTATTTTACGCATTTTGTTAAGCATGTACGACAAATTTTAGAAAAATCTGTTCAGAAACGAGTGAGAATTCAAAAAAATAAATTTCGTAAGTATAACGACGTAAAGTATACGAGTACTAGAGAAATCTATTCTTACGAATTCACATTCGATTTTATTAAAATTTGTCGTACATTTATAAAAAAATAGCGTAAAATAGCTTTAAAATAGATTACGATTTGAAATAAATGTAGTTTCTGTTGTAATAGTACACGGACAAAAATTATAAGAAAATTCTGCCGAAAACTTCATTAAAATTTGGCGAGTAAGTTGAGTAACCTTTGTTAATTACAATTTACCTAATGTTATTACAAATAATCCCATCAAAGATTCAAATTACCTTATTTAAATGCTTCATTAACATCCATTATGTATTAAAATATTTTCAATTTAAGTAAATTCAGGTACTTGTTATATTTAATAATGTCCCTGGAAATTTGTTTGCGAGTGTTATTGCATATTTTCTAATTCAGTATTTTGAGGATTTATGCTTTCATAAGGTACTACTTGAAAGCTGGAATATTATTTACTGAGATATTTTGATAAATGATGCTTCGACAATAAGACTTGGCAAATTTTACTGAACCAAGTTAGGCAAATTTTACTTTAAACTTTTTTCCGTGTATATTTTATGTTTGGGTCTGAAATTATCAAACGAGGCGCTTGAACTGTACCTTAAATTATAACAATGTCTAAACATCCGATTCCGAAAAATAAACATGAAAATAATTAATTACGGTAAATTTAATTTGAACACAAGGTCAGAAAAATGTAAAAAAACCATAATTCCATTTTAAATACATTTACAACAGATCTGTCACGTGTAATCGACAAAACCAATCTGCATCATCATCATAATATACTTTTTTAAAAGCAAACTTCTTTCATATTTTCCAGAAATTTATTAATAAATTTCATGTCATGTAACGGATAATAAATTTACATAAAGGAACTCTGGTATTCAAATAATTAAAACGAGGATGCTGTGTAAAATAACCAACAAATTTTAAAAATAACAAAAAAACACTATTCATAAATAACTTTATAATATTCTAATTATTTATCGTGTAATTAATGCAGTGTATTAATATTACCGTAACAATTAATAATAATAATTTATAAACTACAAAAGAATTTTAATAATACAACGAAAACATTAAAAAATGGAGATCTTTCCTCTCATCGGCATTTGCATTTAAAACAGAATTTAAATAATAAATTCAGCCGATTAAAAATTATGATGAATACGTATTTTATATGTTTAATGGAAATAAATCAGAATTCGGATATAACTGAATAAACGAAAATTTAATTTGTTAAAATGCATTTTGCGAAGTTGTAAAACACTAATTATTTGTTGTAATTTAATTCTGTTATTTTAGATATTAACTGCTAAAAATGTACGTAACATATTTCATACAAATTTTGTGGTCATAGATTTACTCGAAAAGAGATTTTTCGCTATGTTTATGGGGGCACAAAATGCGAAATCACTTACTCGTGAGACCAAAATTAAAAAAAAAAAACAATCGACACATTTTTCATAATAATGAATGTTGATGATGTATTTTATTTACGTCGAAAATGAGTGACTATATTGTATGCAACTGCTCTGACAAATTAATTGTACACCAAGGGCGCAAAATAGAGTATTACCTCACAGTGATTACACGTCCGAAGAACGGTGATCAATATTTTAGATCTAAAATTTACACCCGTAGTATACAAATGACCATTTTGAACAGATAAATTTGTAAAATTTGCATGCTATCGACGGGGCGCAAAATGGCAATTTTACGAGATAAATCGTTTTTTTAAGCTCACTCAATCGAGAAATAATGGTCGTATTATGGACGCAAAATTCTAGATACAGAATACTCCTGGTAATATCTCATCTATTGTCATAAATTGAAAAAAAGTATCGACCGTCAAATGTAATTTAATCTATTGTGTTTTGTGTGTAATCTAATGTATGTAAACAATGAAAATTGGTTTCTTTGATTTAATTTTCATTTGTACCATATAAAATTGATTATTTCGTATTATTTGACAATGAAAGTGATGTATTCTGTAAACATTTAATACTATTTTTGGATGGTTTTCAATCAGATTTTTGTACTAAAAAAACAGTCTGCAGTTTTTCTAAATTGCTCACATACATTTATACTCTATAAAATTATCTGCCTGTAGAAATAGCAAAATACAATAATATTAATTCTATAATAAATATTAAATTTTTTAAAATATTACTTTCATACATTAAATTCAGAAAATAGTAGGTGTTTGCATCCTTTCCGGTATACTTTGAATCCAATGGGGTAGATCATTAATATCAGCTCCAATTAGTAGATTATATTTTTCTTCATGGACTGCAAAATTCCTTTAAATTAAAAATTAACTTCTGGTTCAACCTTTGGATTTTTACAACTTTGGAATTAAACATCACTCCAATAGTTTTAATATTCTTTCAATACAATTGTATTAATTTTATAAAATTACATGGTACAGAGCATACGCATGCGCGGAGAGTAAAAATGTTTAGCGCTTCATATATAGTAAGGATTGTTGCCGTCAGGTGACCTCACGAAGGTCGCGGCTTTGCGCTTAACGCTCATGGCTCCCGTTAACGAAATGGGGTTTTGTATAATCATAAGATGTCAAGTACATATTCGATATGTTTATTTACAGAAATCAACGTTAACAAATCGGACGTTTAGAGGAAATAAATCAATTCTTCAATACAATCATTATATTTGTTTTTATGCTATAGCTAGCGTTTACTACTACAAAATGGTCGTACAATTTAACGGAATTTTGCACGTACCATTTTACCTGATAAGCTTTATTCCTGTAGGGTTTCTATGGCAAAAAAATTTGATAGAAAAGCATCATTAATTACAGTATCTTTTGAAGGACGGATATTAAAAAGTACTGTTCACGTCAGAGGGCTATCAGTTTTGTATAGGACAATATTCGAAATGGCCGGTTGAAAATTTTCCATCGACGGAAAACAAAGCGTACCGTCGAAAAGCCAACTTCCCCGAGAATTTTTTGTCCCTCCGCTCGCGAACCTTTCTAAATTACAAACGCGCTCGTCCCTTCTATACATTTAGGAGAAAAGAAGAAACGGAAATTGTGGGCTACCCCGGGGGTTTCCTTGCTGGAGAAAAATTGCCGGATTCGCACCTTAATTAATCCGCGGGCCATTAATAACGCTTTAATGCCGTCAGGAGACCAACTCTACCGGAGGTTCTGAAGGGATGTTCTACATACTGTCTGCGACCATTTACTTTTATGTACCACAAGATTTATGTCATGTAACCCCGGTGCACCTGCATACTGGAGCTTGCGAGATTTTCAAGGCCGCATAACTACACTGATTATAGTTTTTTCTGCTGTTAAGGAATACATTTATTTCAGTCTGGGCAGGAAATATTTGTTAATATTTAACATGTTTGTTTCTATTAAATAACTATTAGCGTTTTAGCTTATGTTCAATAACAAATACTACTGTTTCAGTTTCTATAATTGAAATAAATGTATTTTATTAATATAATCAACTAGGTTATTAATATTGTTGCAGGATGTTTGTTTTCGTAAATATACCCATGTTAACTATAAAAATACGAATTTTTATTGGTTAAAAAATTACACTTTAAGAATTTTGTATGTTGTGCCACGTGGTCCGGCTGAAGAGCCAATAATTCGAACGCCCACCGATTGGTGGCGCTTCATGTGCCTATGCTATATTAAATTTTTTCGTAACTGGTAAGATTACATGGAATTTAGTACATAATAACTGATATCAATGTTATTATTTTTATTCTGATGTACGATAATATCACAAACGGTATGTCATGTGCAATCAATAAAAATGTATGTTCTGCATTGATTATTACAAAATATAAGTTTTTCAACAGTTGCTTCGAGAGGTTTCTTAGGATTGTGATTATGCGGATTTAAAAGAGAAAGAGTTATTAAAATTAGTAGCGAATTATACGAACTGACACTCGTTGAAACCATTAATTTTCTCCATCGAATGTCGGTCCGACAGCGACATCTATTTTCTTTCTCGTGTTCGATTTTTATGCAAAATGTATTTTGAGGATTGGCGATTATATTTGATAAAAGTTGTTGGGCTCATACAAGGCTCCGTAACACTTAATAAATGAAATTGTTATATTTGACGAAATAAATGTTTGTTTACATTATCGTCGCTAGAGGGACACGGATCCTATATTCAATGGTGTTCTTATATCATTTACATGGCGGCAATAAAATCATCGGCGTTAAAGTAATAACATAAAACTATAGATAAGTTTAGGGAGTACGCAAAAGACGCAATTAATAATATATAATTAATATATAATTTATAACATATATATATTCTTTTATCAAACTTGTTTACTTAGTTACTGATTTTTCAAAAGCTCAATAATCATTAAATTAATATTTAATGTTAAATTAAAGACGTCGATGATCCCAGAATGATAAATTAATACAATATGCATGTTATTGTTAAAAAACCAAATTTTCTTATTTTATTTAAGTTATTAAATAAAAAAAATTTGTTAAGAATGTTAAAAACTGAAAAGTCATATTACACAAAACACATCTTTTTAAAATTAATTATCCATTAATCAACTTTACTAGCCGAGAATAATTTATCTACTAACTTTTTTGACCGTATATTTTAATTCAATGTTTTTGTATGTCTTTTGTATGATTACTGGAGTAAAATTCGATATAAATAAAAAAACTAGAATATTAAAGAATCGGTTGTTACCTTCTCGACTACCTTGTAACGTATATAAGATGATTTCGTATAATTGTGATCCCCTTTAGCGATATTATCGATCTCATTTATGAAACTTTTTCTTAAAGCAATAGGACGTGACTTCTGACAAGGATTATTGCGCGTTATTCATTATTTATTGTGTTCGAATATTACGCGACTCTGATGATCAATTTGAGGCAATAAACGGTTGAAGCGATCGTTATTTTAATGCGAAATTCTTATTACTTTTTTTCAATATAAATTTAATTATTATCGATTTTATTTTAATATTTCTTATTTTTATGCACAATGTAGCTTCGTCGTGTAACAGCTCAAGTCTATTTCGCATGCAAAGATGGACAATAAAATTCGCACTTAAACACAGTCTGCGAGATCGGATGTTTATTGCTGTGTCATTTAAAAAATAAAGAATATAAAATTATATGATTGCCTACATCACAAGGACCTAACATATTTGATGACACTAATTTAGCAATTCCCTTTCTTTACGATAACCTGCATATAAGATGGGAACGAAAAGATTTAGAATATGTATAGAACCCTCTTAGCATAAGTTTTTTCAGTATTGAAAAAGAAAAAGCGGAATATTTTTATAGTTAATTAAAATTTAGATTATTGTTATATTAAGATGATAACGTTGCGTTGTAAGCTTTACTACACATATCGTTGTGTTTACGAGATTTATTGTAAATGACACAATAAATATTGTAAAGTTTAACAGACTTCTTTTAGTATGAGTAATCATAGAAAAAGAAAGTGAGCGACCACGACTGCAAATAAAATAAATTCGTTTACATTTGCACTGACTAATTTTTGGTGATCAATCAATATTTTTCTTAATATTTTATATCATTTGACTTTTGGATGTCAATGGCGGCCTTAAAGTCTTTCTTTACTTGCCAACCACACAGAAAACTGGATTACAAAACAAGATACCTTATGTGCATCTTCCGAAAAAAAATTTATTTTTGGTATAAATCCAGATTCCAGACAGGAATTGTGTAACAAAAAAGGCATGCTATTTACACGCGGTAATGAACAAATTCGTTATTTCAGACTGCAGTTTTAAGATATGTAAACGTGTCGAGCTAACCAGAGATATTTATCGAATGGCAAAAAATGATATGCAGCTGCAACGCTTTACGTCAGCGCCTGCTTTGTGGCAAGGGCAAAACCTGTAACGATCGTTCATTTATCGAGACGATTCGCGGTTTTTTAGCGAGCATCCCGTTAGCAGGTCCGCAGCCTCCGTCTGCTTTTTAAATTGTTTCGCTCTACTTTTCCGACGCGAAAATGTGAATCGCCGACATTATACCGTTGCCCGCCATGGCGTGGGGTATTCTTCCGCAATCGGGTCAATCGATGCGATTAATTTTTCCTACTTCCCATCAAATATCCGCTTGCCACTTTTTTGCGGCAGTCTAAAAAATTATTAATTACTCACCTCGCGTGTGAATCTAATAGTTGCAAAAGGACCGTCAACTACCCGAGTGAAATATTCAGCACACGATTTTTTGTAACGTTGATTGCGATCATTTGCCGGGTTATTGGCAAGCGGTAGATCTTGATCCATTATTGGTAAAACGAATTTTACATTAAATTTAACATGATGATCGTGATTTTATAATTGTTGTCTATAGCAGATCGAAGTGCGTCAAATATAACAATAAAAGTAAAGAAAGACCATTCATGATAGCCAGTTTTAAATAAAATCAAATCCATAAATAACTTTTGCATGAAATAGTTAAGAGTGCACCAGTACCGCAGCGTAACTTGAAAAGTCTAAATTTGAATTAAATGTAAACAATTGGAATTGAAAATAAAGCAAGTCCGATCTGCACTGCTGTCACTCATCGATTTTTCGTGTTCGTTTTTTGAGGCTGACGATAAACCACATAGTGGCGCGTCGAACACTATGTGCCTCCCACCACAGCGCCAATTCTTGCGCATTGCCACTTACGATTCTCTCTTAAACCGCGCAAATCTCAACCGTTTAACAGCAGAATTGGGCGAGAGGGGGTAACGGGAATTGAGCTTCAGAGGAGTGGGGGATAGATTAGCGAGGAGTGGGAGGCACAAAGTGCTTGTGGCGGCATCGAACGTATTACTTCACTCCTTCCTAACTTACCTTAAAGCGGTTGACAAAAGTTGAAAAAAGGAAACATAAGCAATGCCAGATCCGTAGTTTGATCTAATACGAGTTATCTACCTCTGAAGTAGTTAAAATAACTATGTGGTGACTTAACTACTAAATACCAACTTAAATACAAATAACAAAATTAATAATGTAATTAGGACATTTTATTTTTTCTGACTAAATTACTAGTCCCGTTCACTATTGTCCAGTCAAGAGCCCAAAGGCAGTTGAATTTGTCACATTTTGTTCAGTATTGGACTTAAAAACGAAATTATTTTGATGGTAGGCTAAATTCGTCGGAAGAGATTTGTTGGAATCGTTCACCTCAGGTGGCCCTGTCCAGGTTAAGACGTTATTGATGCATTAGCGAATAGGAGCAATATCTCCGTTAAGTTAAAACTGTGCAGGATAGTGTATACGCTATTCAGCTAGCCCGTTGCGTGGCCAGCGAACCGTGCCAATACGACAGGTTAGTGATGCTAATTATACGGCTCTTAACACTCGGGTCACTTTTCTGCTGCTATACGATGGGAGAAAATATAAAGGGAGATAGAAATACTCAGGAAATGAGTGAGAAAGACGGAGAAGAGAGGGTGAGAGACATTTCACATTGTGTTCTAATCAGAAACAACCAGATCCCGTTTATGTTACGGATACGCGAAACTACGTCTCTCACGTTTTCGATTGTCGTTTTGTTCCACTAATAAAAGTAGTGTGTTCATCGATGCTACAATGAAAAAAGCAAATTCGATTATATTTATACGGATTTGGTAATAGTTAACATTAATAGAATTGTGACTATATAGGAAGTTGATGCAATTGTATACCACATTCAATTAACCCATTAAAGACCAAATCTAGACAAATTTGACTTGAAGACAGTACTTCTTAGTATCGAAATCCAATAAAAGAAATTTTGGAAATTTAAAGATAAAAAATTGACACGTGGTCAATGAATACAAGACACGATTTTTCAAGATATTCATGAAAAATTCAGTGAAATATAACAGTGAAAAAACGAAGGAAAAAACATAATAAAGTGGTTTATTACTTACAAATTAATTTTCTCGTATTCGGAGCGCAGTATAGTACTTTCTCTCTCTAGGAAGTAAAATAAATATATATAGCGCAAAATACGTATCTCGCACTCTGAGCACAAAATACTATTTTCTGAACACGAGAGCAAAGTGGCACTCGTCAGCAAACTCATGTTTTGCTTCCTTGTTGCACAATATGTTATAAATTTTTAAATTTGATCTCAACGTATCTAGCTGCTCTAATTCATCATCACGAGAATTGTGTTATTCAATTGTAAGTTGAAGAAACATGAAATATACTGAAAACAAACAAAGATTTGCAAAAACAAACACAATATTCTATACTGCTTTATAGTAAATCTCAGTAAAATGTGATTTTGGTAAACGAGGTAGATTGAAATGAAAATAAATGAAAGTAATTTTTACTATTCAGAGAGTAAAATTTACAAAAAATATAGGTGTTGATATTTTCGTTGTAACTTTAATAAAGCGCATGGTTTCCAATAATAAACAGAAACCACGTAAAAAAAGACTTTGTATCACTGATTATGTGCACGGTGCAAGTCTACCTCATTAGAACTGTAATTTTATATTCGGCTACCACTTTTAAACATTATATTAAATAATACTGCATGAGTAGTGTTTAAAAAAGGTCACCATAAAAATTCAGAAAAAAGGGGGGTTTTAAATAAAAATTACAGAATAAAATTAAAAATAAAAATAAAAATATGACGTTTCGGCTGTTGGATTATAGCCCTCTTGAGATAACAGTAATTATGTTATTAAAGTTAATCGGTAATACTTTTTCGGGCTACAATTTTTATTTAAAACCCCCCTTTTTCTGAATTTTTAAGGTGACCTTTCTTAAATACTATTCATACAAGATTATTTACAAGGGTCGAGAAATTCTATTAATTATTAAATTATATTAAATACATTAAAATTGTTTACGGCGTTTGTATAAACGCTTTGAAACCGCATGGAATTTAAGGTTAGAAAAGGTTACAGATTTTTTCCTCGCAATGTATAACTAATTAACACGTGGATGCAGAAAAAAATAATAACCGTTAGTAGTTCATCAGTAAATATATAGATGATTTTGCTGGTAAGTGTATAGATAGGATTTCTGTGATAGTGAGATTATTTGAGGTCACGTCAAATTTGAGCGATGTAAACTACTTTTATTTTATACTTGTGAAGACTTTATTGATGTATTGTTATTGTAAATAATTACAGACCATCCATTTTTATGTGTCATGAATGAAAATGTACGAGCGAAATATGCAATGAAAATGTTTCTGTTTAATAAACAGTCCTTAGCCATTCAATTTTTTTTTAATTACCGATTAAATTTAATAACATCGTTGTTTATATTTCATAATATTATTGATGATTATTAAAATTCATTACAATAGATAATCATATATGACGGACAAAAATTTTACAAATGCCTCAATTTGAACAAAATTTTTTGCCCAAAGTTTTTTGGGATGGCTGATTAGGAAATTCAATGACAATATTTTTATATCAATGTCAGAACAATAAAATTTAAAATATTTTTAAAAATATGTATATAAAGAAGGCTATGAATAGAATATAAAACAAATATAAACAAAAATTATATTGATAAAAATAAATCTCGATTACACAATTTTACCATTATTATCGCAGTTTATATGCATGGCCGCAATTTTAATCCTCAATTTTGAATTTTCAAAATCAAGATGTAATTCGTAATCCGGGAACCCGAAAACTTCCCGAATAACAATTTTCAACTGAATTACGTGAATAATAAACTACGTGACTCGAAGAGTTAATTGCATAAATTGTCATAATGTTAGTCTTTTTAAATTTACTTTCTGGAAGTGAACATATTAATTGACATTTCAGTAACGTCTTTTATCGTCATATTTATCTTTTTTCCAAGTAATTTTTGCAAGTGTATTGATTTTTCCATATATTGAAATATATGAGTAATTCTACAGAATCTTTGACTTTTATAGTACGCGACTATGTATCTTGCAAACAAATGAATATCGAACTAAACGATCAAGATTCTTTTTCTACGATATATTAAAATGTTAGCCCTTATATGTTTTTTAAGATTATAAACCACTGGAAAGAAGAAAAACGAACCTAAAGTACGATTTTTACTATATTTCACAACGTACAATCCAACAATGTCATTTTGATACCACTAAAAAAAAAGTAACTCTTATGCAATCACTGTGAAAATTTCAGAGAATCTTCGTATAATCTTGGAGTTTCAATAAACAACATTTCAAGAGTGTGCTTATCTTTTAAAAAATTGTGAGCTTAAAATGTAAGTGTCCACCGATTATTCCATATTCGGGAATTTATTACTTTTTTCAATATGGAGAAAATAACTTTTCATTTCTTGAATTCTTAGTTCCATAGAATAATTCTACACTAAAAGCCCAAAAAAATAAGATGCACGGCATACGTGTGCCTCATAAACTAACTTTGTATGAGATCTCTAAAAATTATCAAATCATTGCGTAACTCGTTCAAATACACAACCTTTTCGAGTGGCACACTTAAAAGGCGTTTAGGCACGCTTAAAACTATATTCTAATTTCTTCTTTAAACTACTTATAAATCTCCTATCACGTGTTTAACTTGCCATCGGTTATCCTACACTAATGTTTTTTTTATTTTTATTATTTGACATTGTTGTTTATAAGAGGAGACAAACACTCTAAGAAATAAATGAGCATTTTTCTAGGTTGAAAATAAACTTAGATTACTTTTCGGCTGATGTCTTTAGACTCCCGTAATAAAAATTGAAAAAATTTAATTCTAACATGTTTTTATTAGCGGTGATAAATAATGATTAAAAAAACTGTATTTCTCGTAACAAGTACTTTATCTTTAAATATAAAAACTATAAGATATATAATATAAGTATACCAGCATCTACCATTAGGCTATTGTTTAGTTTCAACTTTTACTTTATTCAACTTTATACAACTTTATGAAAAAACGAGTTACGACAACTGTTTCTTACTCCTGAAGTGCTGTAAAAACCAAAAAAATATGCCCCATTAGTGTGCCACTAAAATAATTTTGATGATTTTGAACATTGAAAAGTTAAAAGTTCTGTAGAATTACTCATATTTGTTTTTAATTAATCAGAAAAGTAAAGAAAGGAGGTAGAAAGCATCTTAGAGTGGAGCTATCTTGAGATCTTTACATTCGGGGTTCCGTTCCTGACCTCAAGAGAATAAGAAATTAGGTGACTCGATATTCTACGTTGTTACAGCACCGATAGTTCACGTGAACGTCAGAACTCTGAAAAAGAAATAAATAACGAGTGTTATACCTGAATGATTCTTAAATCACGTTTTACGTGAGAACTTAACAGAGTTTTCCCATATACGATTTGCATACGCTAGGTACGAAAGCGATTCATCATCCTTCACGTCCAATTTGAAGAAAATTCAAAGTTGTTGCGCCGAGAAGGTGTCAGGATCAATTCTCTAACCCGGATCGCATCTTTCTTTCTCTCTCTTGTTGCACTAGCCCCGTTGGAATTTAAATCTTGGCCGTAACGAGCGTCCTGCTCGTGGCAACGACACGGTTTCCGCTTGGGGGATTCGTAACGGGTATTCGTAAATAGAGCCTAGAACCCATCTTCGCACAAGTCACGGCGATGATTCGACAAGTCAAGGGTTCCGAAGAATATTTAATGGCGTAGTTTCGAGAGTGTCATTCATTCCCGGGATTGCGGCCTGTTTTGTCATCTGAAACGTCTACGGGTGGGTTGCACTAGAAACCACCAACATCCTCCCTCGAGTGCTATCCTGGTGGGATCACTCTTCGAATTCCTGCTCGGACGTAACAATAAACTAGACGTTAAGCCCATTTTTACGATTTTTCTTTCGCACTGGGTTTTTAGGTTAGTTTAGACGAGCGCCGCGGCTCGTAAAACACTTTGAAGCGCCGTTGGATCACTGTCTTGTCACGATGAGTGCGCGTTAAATTATCGCGATGTTTATGTAATAGTCGAATCTCCTGCCAAGCACGAGGTTATTTAAGCGAAATAACGCCGTACATTAGATGTCGGTAGGGGAAGCGATCTTGAGTTAGAGAATCGTGTTACCGGAATTATGTAAATTGAGGAGGAGGTTATTCAGTAGATAAGACTTTGTAAGCAGTTTGCCTAAGATTTACTAATAGTTACCGAGATGTTTATTATATTACGTATGCATTTATACGGAATGAAAATCACGCTATTTTTTGTGGATATTATTAAAAGTATGAAAATTCATCTTAAATTATTGATTTGATTATCCAAATTATTAAATGTCTTCATAAATGGTTTCACGGACTGCCGATAGGTGAGCATACTTTATTTTTGTTTTGACTGCGAGGATGGCACTTATCTATTTTCCGTGGTTCGTTCTTGAGGCCGTCGAACTACACCGCATAGTGGCGCGTCGAACACATGGTGCCTCCCACAGTACCGATTAACACGCGTTATCCCCTTCCCTTGTCCCTACGCCTCAAAGGCAAAGTGATAGGTCGAATGAGCTGGAAGCGAGTGGGGGATTCTATTTCTACAGAGAGGGGTACAAGGTGATTCGGGCGACATCGTGCGGCAGTTCAAGCCTCCGAAACTTGACTCTACCATTACGACAGTCAAATTTAATATACATTTCTCTTCGTGAACAATGAATAAATAAGTTTTTAATTTAAAATTGTACAACAATATTTTTCAGCTTTTGAACGTACACATTCATTACATACTAATAACATTTTGCTGAAATAATTAGAAAAAATTTAGGTATATTTTCTCTTTGTTATTGATTTCGTTGATTTTTTCGTTTTTAGAAACATTTTTCAATAATTTCATGGAGCTGAAAACACATTTCGTACACCTCAAAACAATTTTATTTGTTAATTTTTCGCCATTATCATCTCTTAATCCCATTTATTTTGAAATTTTTGTAATTTGACGATTAACCCCTTAACTGCCGATGACGAAGATTTTGAAAAATTCGTCAAAACTGTAGTTTTAAATATTTTAAATCTTGTATTTTAAACAATAATTTCAAAAACGGACACCGAAATTTTATGTAGTATACCCCAGACTATCTAGAAATAATTTTGTTTTAAATTTGCATAAATTATTGACTTCGTTAGATTAAATAATATTTCGGGGTCAAAATCTTCGTCATCATCGGCAGGTAAGGGTTTAATTAAAACAATTTTGCAAAAGGAACAAAATAATAATGAAAGATCGACTTTATTGGACTTATTAAAATGCGTATAAACTGTTGAAAATGTTGTTCAAATTAATGTACTTTTAATATACTCGAATACATAAATTTCAATATAAATTGCTTTAATATCATATCAACGTTCTCCAATGTTGCAAATTTAATATATGGTGTATTCGACAGAGGATTTGTAATAATAATTAAATTGTATATGTATTAATCTAAATTCTTTTAGACAAAGCGTTCTTTGTCGACTTCATTATGTTTAATTTATATTTCAACTAAATTTAAAAAAAAACATTAGGATGATTTACGTAATAATTTTTCGTCAGATAATGAAATTGGAATTGCAGCGTGATGACTTTTCTTATTTATTTACTACCATTAAAAGATGTAAACATGCAATAACATACATAGAAACGTGCCTAATATAAATATTATAAAAGTTAAATCAATTTAAAAACAAAAAGCAAAAAAATATTGTCATTTGAATGAACCTTAATATACACTTTATCAAGCTTAATATGACGTCATACATTTGTATATTAATTTTCTCACTTTTAACTACGCCAAAAAAAGATTGAAAATGATCTTCCAAAAGGCGAATTATAGTTAACGATGTTTTAGAGAGTAAAATAGCTGAAATCGATCAGATTGCCGAATTTTGTTTGATAAAAAACTCAGCTAACTGGTTCATGCTTTATATAAGATCAAAACGTAATATTTTCCTAACAAAATAATTAAAAAACAAATTTTGCTAAACGTGGTAAACTATAACAAGAAGCAAATATGATGTAAAGGTTGTTACTAAAGAAAACATTAGCTCCTGCTAATATTAAAGAAAGTTAAGCTCACATTATTAAAGTATATTGTCACAAATTATATTTAAAAATAAAAGAAAACAAATAAAACATATATCAGCAACTATCTTTTATTATGTTATTAAAGCAGAAAATTAAAAAAAAAGTTTAGTAATGTATTAACTATCCTTACACAAGTTTTTCCTTTTATATTAATTCTCAATATTTGACTTTTATTACAATTTTTATACAGCATGCTGCGAGCTAAAATTTTAATTAAACAATTCATTTTATTTTAAAAATATAATATACATCAAACAGGTTTACATTAATATCTTTTGATAAATTTGTGTATTACTTTTATATATTTTTTTAAACAAATATTTCTTACGTTTACAAATAATACACAGTATTATCTAAAAATTATTATTTTTATATAGTTTAGCTAATAAATTAATTTCTATGTGGCTCACAATGTGTTGTTGAAACGCTATTTATGGATGTTTATTTAAAAAATGGGGTGCAGGTCAAAAAACGGTCAGTCATAAAGCTACAGTTGAAAAGCCGATCGTCAAAATACCGACACTTCAACAAATGATTGTCCATTTGTCAATGTGTCTATTTTTTATGTGTTGGTTTTTTGACATGTCGGCTTTTTGATTTGTCGGTTTTTCGACCCACACCCAAATAATGTAGTCAAGGATCCAAAAAAACCGACGAAATATTATTTAATTAGATATTAATGTGTTTTGTAGAAGCGCCATGAACATTTACTTTTTTAATTTTTCTTAAAACTATATTTATTTTTTAAATTTCAGTAACAGATGATCCGCGGCCTTTTTATTTAGTATAATTTTGAATGGTATATTGCAAGTATTGGCATGTTTAAAGAGCTCTGTAATTGGACATATTTATTTAGCGAAAATTCCAAGAAATCACTGCAGTATTTATAAATCATTGCATTCCTAATAATCTTGACCTGCTATTTACGTTTTTGCGATTGTTATACACTTAGAATTTAAAAACAACATTCGGCGGATGATGGAAGGAGATGACATTAACATTTAAAAATTTATTAATATTAATTGTGTATGCATATTGCACATTAAAACTACTCATACATGGAAAACAACCAGTGAATGTTTCATGAAAATTCCCATAGCTCATTACTACGCGTCCATGAAATGAATTTAGAGATTTCGAAAACATATAAATCACCACTAAACTTTGAAACTTCATCTGAATAAATAACGCGCACTAAATTTAAGTATCAAATTGAATGCAATTTGGATTCTAAATTATATTGACCTACGTATTAATCAATTACATTAAACGTATGTTATGTAACTCAATAAATTTTAATAACATAGAATTAAAATCTTAAAATGATGATAAAAGTAGGAAAAATCCAAAATAAAAATTGTCAATATTAAGTTTTATATGTATAGGACAATTAATAATTCCTTCGCATTAGAAAGGTTTTTCGACGTGAAGAATGTTTAAAATTCGTTACATGTTTAATGTTATGAAAACATTTCAGAAGTCATTAATAAAAGTTTAACAAGAATTTATTAAAAATATAAAACGATTGTGTACAGATTGTAGGTGGGAATATTTGAATGCAGATATTTTATTTGAATCTTTCATAAAACGGGAGGGAAAAAATGACAAGAAATAAAAATTAAGAACAAGGTAATAAGAATGAAAAAACAAAAATCATATTTCAATTTCCATTTGATTTATTAAATGCTTGGAAACATTCTGCAAAAACGAAAAAGTTAATATTTTATAATTAATTCCTTAAACCTAACTTAACTTATGAGGAATTAATTATAAAATATTGACGTTTAATGTCATGTGTATTTTAAGAAATTAATAAATTGATGAAAAATAATTGATATTTGTCTTATTTTTTGATTCATTTTTTCCGCTCACCCTGTTTGTTTAACTAGCTTAAACAAAAAGTTGGTAAAAATACACAGAAGTATTATCTGGGCAAAGGAAGTAAATTCGCATAAACTAGAAAAATTTCAGAAATCATCATTTTATATTGATTGAAAAAATGACGAGAAAATAAGAACGATTTGAATTAGTCTATTTTTCCCAAAATTAAATCTTCATTTATTTTTGTCTTATTAATTTTAGATTTAATATAATTACACATGTTTATAAATAATATTAATTTAATTTGACATTAAAAATGATTAAATAATACTTCAGTAACTAACTAACAGCAGTAAAAACGTTGTATTAACGTAAAAGTATGTAAAAGATATCGACCGCGAACAAGACGATAAATTTAAATTTCAGCCTCTCATCGTGACGGAACTTTGATCCAAGCGTTCTGAAAGCGTTTCAAGACCTGACCTGGCCTAACCTAACCTCGAAAGCTGTTGAAAACAAAAAAGCGACCCATAAACGTCGAACCTGAAAATGAAGGCAACTGTTATTTATGGCGTTTCAAGTACTGAATACGCTTCAGAGTGTGTTTTTATGCAGACTCCGCCAAATATTAAGTGATAAACGACATAATAAAATGCCACAAAAGTTACACGTATAAATGCATTAAAAATTAGTATAAAAATTGGAAATGAATATTAATTTTTGTAGAGTAGAATAATTATTTAAAAGACACCGCTCGTTTTTCGTACGTGAATAATAATAAATCATTCAAATGAATTTAATTTCAAATAAAATATATTACGTGATATTTTCCAATTATATTTTCATTTGCCAATAAAGCTTATCTGTGTTTTCCGTCTCTTTGTAATACATCGTGAAAAATATTCGCACGGCCCAATTTGTCGCGTGCTGGTTGTTTATTTAAATTGTTTTCGTATTATTTCATTTTAAATATACTTTACAGAAGGTTATTAAAAAATATATTTTTTTGTGTTCTACATAAAATGTGGTCTCGTCTTTTATGTTCGATTTTAGCGGATGGACTTTTCACGTTCCCTTTTCAGTGAACTCCGAGGTTAGATTAGGTCAAGCCTTGATACGCTTTAAAACGCCGTGGGATTTTTAACCAGTCATAGCCTGGCAGTTAAATTACAATACTATTTAAGAATGGTATCTTTTACTCGTCAAGAATATTTTAGATGTCAAGTGACACATAATAATAATTACAATCATATTATATCAAAATATACGATAAGTAAATTATAAAAAACAATTGCAATTCGTAAGTAATCGTTAAAGTGATTACGATTGTGATGGGAATATTTACTTTATTTTCAATCGTCATGAAGTACTACACTAAAAAAATGTACTTCGTTTAACGCAATATGTTTACTTTTTTTTATTTATTTATATTCATTAAATCGAATGTAGTAACATCACAATATGATACAATCATATTTTAGTTCTCAATATTCCCAAATAAATATTTTTTTTTTCAAGTAACTATTTACTTCAAGCAATGACATATTTTCTAAAGTTAAATAAATATTTACATCATAGGAATTTGGAGGCAGAAATTATTTAGTACGGTGAAGCAAGTATTTATTTTCATTAAGTAAATATTTATTTAAACTCAAATTAAACTCAAAATAAGAACTAATTTACTAAAAACAAGAAAATATTTTAAGTAAATATTTACCTAATATCAAGTTTAAAAAAGAAATTATTTAGTACGGCGAACTAAATATCAATTTGTTTCAAGCAAATATTTACTGAAATATTTACTAATTGATAGTCGCTTTTCTTTTGATGTTAGATTAGTAGTTTGTAGTTAAGTCATATTTAGTGGGTATAGGTAATGCGTAAAAATGAAAGGTTTCACCTATTCATTATTATCAATAATATCAACAGTTTCAACTCTAATCTCCCATCATTCACTCCTATTATCATCTGCATTAAATATGGTTTAGGATGTTTTTTTGCCCATCGGTCCAGGACTACTGGACTAATCGCACGAAATTATTTTTATTGTTCAACCGCCACAAAAAATATTAGCTTCTCCACCCGAGTGCATGTAGATAGTAATATTCGGCACTTTGACCATTTTAGTGACTATTTGTATTTTTTATGATTTTGGGCATCTCTTAAAATCCGATTTTTAATACATTTTGATCTTAACTATTGCAGATTTATGATGATATCCATTTAACTCGTTATGCTTTCACTTTCTTCCAACCCACCAAGAATTCTTGCCGACAGCACAATCATCACGCTCTGCTAGCGTAGCTCGAAAATTGCCTTTTCACTTTCGATATGTCTTTAAATTCAGTAGAATGTAATTTGCATAGATGTAAAAAAGATTCAAAACCCAATTTTTAGTAATGACGAATGTATTCTCGTTAGTAACTAAATGTAATCGTTTCTAATATTGTTGTGCGTCATTATTCGGATAATAAACAGAACATATAAACGTTTATAGAACGTTATAATTTATATTATTACATAATAATTTATATTAATTTTTATTACTTTTAAATCATGTTTATTAAACAAGTAAATTCCATAAATGATTCCTAAATTGAAATTCTCAATAAGTTACGATATTATAAAATATATTTAACCGTTGATTAAACTTTTCGTGTTATTTTATTCTATAATCAGTACATTAAAAAAATAGTAATTTTGACTAAATATGTGATTGCCGATTAGCACCTAAATATTTAGTCAATGCAACTACAAATTAGTGCTTTCTACTAATCATGATACCGTTTCAACAACATGTAGTTAATTCAACTAAACTGTAGTTGGCAATAATTAGTATTTGTCTCCTAACAGGCAACCACATATTTGATAAATATTACTAATTTTTTTCTCAGTGTAAGAGGTTTAATGGTAAAATTTTGTTTGCATTCTTATCGTTTTTTCTTTACTGTTTTATAAATACGGTCAATTCTTAGAAAATAAAATACCTATTTCTTAACAGAACGGTCTAAAATAGTATACAGAAAAGAAATTTACTTAGTTAAAACGTTTCAGTTACTAAGTTCGGCTTCAGTTTTAATTTAATTTAAAATCCCGGAATTTGAACAGAAATAATTTGCATTTTTACAAATGTACATGGCAGTACAAAATTGTTACAAAAACAATGATTAAGTAAAACGTTTAAAGGACACGGAGGTGATTTTTTCCCTATCAGTATTGCAAAAGTGTAATATTCTAAAGAGACTTGTGGGTTAAAATTAAACACAGTAGAAGATAACCATTTTATTAACACTTAATATATTGCAATGATACATTTTTTAATACGTTCATCTAACTATCACATCCGATTATCTTTTTCCCTTCAAACATGTACATTCTAAAACAGTATTTAATCAATTAAGTCTATTCGTTCTGTAAATGTGAGGTAAGCAAAAAGCTGTTTGATAAATTCAATACTGTTCAATTTTGCTTTTAATATACTGGAATATATGAATTTCGTTATTAGTATTATCAATCGTCTTTATTGGCATAAAATATTTATATTACAGAGACAAAATATATTAATTAATTCAGAAACATCCCGATGTTCTAAAAGACGAGCCACTGCTAGCGTCACACGCACGTCATATTGCTTTAATTTAATATTAAAATCCTCGAATATTTGAATTTAAAATATGGGATATATCCCATTTATTTAATTTATATAATTTATATATAAACATATAATTTATATCCGCAGTAATCCAAATTCTTTTAGAGAAATCTTTTAATGTCTAATTCATTGCATTTAATTTATTCTACATTTATTCTACACAAAAAATTGCAATTTCAAATAAATATTTACTTCACGTAATGAAATCTTATCTTAATGTAAGTGAGATTTATTGAAAAGAAGAAGCATTTATTAAAAATGAATTATTTTTTTCTAAAAACCTGTGTAAAATCTGCAAAAATTCTGAAAAATCGGAATTTAAGAAAAACATTTTTTATTATATTTTTCGAAAATTTTAGGTCATTTCACTATGAAATCCCACCAAATAAAAAATTAAAAATCGCACATATTTTGTTCACAATCTATTGAAACATGCCGTGTAGTTAAAAAGCAATCAATTTTACGAGGCATTTTTCTAGATATTGTTTTAGTGGAATTATTTTTAATGGTGCTATTGGCCTTTTTATCGTAATAGTATATGCCACTTTGAGTTTATTGCATATTATTGCATTTTTTTATTTTCATTGATTCTAAATACTGGGTACTTAAATAAAAATAGTACAATTAACAATATCAATAGAGTTATCTTAACTAAACAAGTAGATAGTCGCAGTTTTACTAATTTCCTTTGAATTTTCCAACGGCAGTTGTAGTTTTTAGGTGTATCAAACATAACACATAGTATATGCAAAGGACTTCATGCAAATGTGTATTAATTTTCCCATATATATATTTTTTACTATATTTTTACAGGTAGGTGATCTAAAAGTAATATTTTTTTTATTGATGTGTATTTATATTTGTATTTAGTAATGATTTGTAGTTAAATCATAAATTTTTATACAAATATAATTTATTTCGCTAACTGTATCCTTAGTTACTTTAACTAATTTACAATATAGTTACTTCAAAAAAATAAATGCAGTTAACGAATTGAACTATGTAGAGTTGATTATTAGAATAATTTTATTGATAAATTAGACATTTTTTTACTGTTTTCTAGTTTAAAAAATTACTAATTGATAGTAACCCACTTTTCATACTAGTTTTTAGCTTATTCCGATTTAAATAATAGTTTTCTTAAAATAGAAACGAAATTGTACGAAATTTATTTTTGATTGGAAATTATCCTATGACAAAAATATAGTATTCTAAACTTATTTACTTGTTACCAGATCACATCACTCTATTGTAAAAATCCATGTTAACTATATCTATTTTAGTTTACGTGTTTTAAGAATTTTTTTGTACTTTTTTAACAATTGATGTTATTTTTCCACTTATCTGAAATAATAATCGTACATTGCTTCATTATGATTTTTAGTACGTATTTACATAATTTATTACATAATAATAACACAAATAGAAATGAAGAACATTTTCTTTCTAACCTTACTATACATATATTATAACAGTAAATATTTAAAAAAATTGTTCATTCTGGAGAGAGGTTGTCACATGTGTTATATATTATTATATATTCTCAGCGTTACCTGCTTAGAAAAGAAAAATGGGAGCACCCATGCTTCAAAACTTTATAGATAATGGAAAATGAGTGTAGTGACAATAAACCATGGGAAAATAACTGCATTTAAAACATATCGGTTCATTATAAAGAATTATATTCCATACAAATGACCAAGTAAAGCAGTAGCTGATAAAAACAATGAGAATTGTTAATCGTTAATAGGTTGTTTGTGAATAGAAAACATTTGTCATCTTCCTAAATACGAAAGCCGTATTTTATTTATTGATATAAGAGACAAAAATATTTCTAAAATTCCACTGAATTTAGTACGACGAAGCAATATTGTTGCAGAATATAATAATAGTTTGTTAAGAAAAAAATCATGTTCATGAAAAACCATCCCTCGAGTCATAGGGAACATTTTTAAATTATTTTCATGGGCCAATTCCTAACTCAAAGTAGAAAAGTAGTAAGCATGTTAACTAAAATAGTAACGCCAACTAGAAAATGTAGCTGGGGCATATTTTCTACTTTTTGTAGTTGAAACTACAACTTCTCTTCTGCTATTTTTTTCTCATACATTTTCAGCAACAACAAAGGTAGCCAAATTTTTTAATGTAATGTTCCTGGCGCAGTAATGCCTTTTGAACATATGTTACATAAAAGTACATTGAAGTAAACAGAAATCTTTTTCTGCATGGAATAACAACCATATCTAGGTTAGTGACTTTTAACCAATCGATGTGACAGGTACCTCATATTTTTTGCTGTTAATCCGCACCGTCTGCTGTATGTTGAAAGCGCCATATACAGCTGGGATGATGGTGTTTTTTTCCGTGAACGTCGAGCTTCCCAATGGAAAAGCTACCGTTACTTTTTTACGCGAAAGGGAGCGATGTGAAGGGGGAAGGGTAGTATGGAAGCAATATACAGAGTTTGAGCGATGAGATTTTGTTCCTTTTCGCTGGAAGCGTCTCTCATCTCGTTGGGTCTCGAATGTACGCCCTGTTTTGCACGTTCCAAGTTTCTCGGGGTGGCAGGTGCGTTGCGGGAAAATTGTCGCACTATAGACTGGTACTCAGTCATTGCTTCACTTGAAAGTGCCGTAATCGTAGCCGCACGTGTTCATCTAGCCCCCCCATCCTTTCTTTTCATCTCACCCGTTCATCACCCTGGATTTCCTTCTCTCGCACTTTTCGACACACCAGAAGGGGAACTTTTAATTACTCAAAACCAAACCGACAGCGATATTAGTAAACCACCTAAGTATTAAACCAATAAAACAGGTGCTTTTACTTATTCAGATTCTTGATCAAGGAACGAATAATGAATTACACAGGCCGACAAATTTGAGAAAATTGCAGAACCAAGAACCAGAACATATTTTCCAAAGGTATTTGACGCGCTAAATTCGAATTAGAGCTGAGAATAGCCCCTATTCGTCAGGTTTTTGAGATATTTTAACCTAAAAGTGCAAAAAGTGCGGTTTTTTGGTACATTTGAGGTACGGTATCTTCAAAACAGATTTTTTTTTCAAAACGTCGTGGTATTTCAAAGTACTGTTTTTGCCCTTCAAAATCCATTTTTAAACTTAGAAAAATCTTATTTGTTTCTGAGATATCGTCTGTTGAAGTTTCTGAGTTTAGCTATATTCAGAAACTGAGCAGAATCAGATAAAGCTTCAAAAATAGAAAGAAATTGTCCACAAAGATGTTCGGTGTTGCTGAGTAGGAATTTGAAGTGAGAATAACAAAATACAAAATGTTGCATTCAATATGGCTGACAGCTTTTACAAAAATCGACCTAATTCGCTTCAAACTTATTACTCCGGATTTTTCGAGGTTGCTGAATACGAAACTAACACCAAAATTGCATAATTTTAAGACCCTGATTATTAAAAACCAAGTTTTTGGTGTTAGTTTCGTATTCAGCAACCTCGAAAAGCCCCGAGTAATAAGTTTGAAGCGAATTAGGTCGATTTGTCAGTGATATTGAATCCGACATTTTGTATTTTATTATTCTGTCTTCAAATTCCTACTCAGCAATACGGAAAATCCTGAGAGCCATTCGAAATTTAGGTCTTTGTGGATAATTTCTTTCTATTTTTGAAACTTTATCTGGTTCTGCTCAGTTTCGGAATATCGTCAATTCGCCAAACTCAGAAACTTCAAAAGACGATATCTCAGTAACCAATAACGATTTTTCTAAGTTTGAAAACGGATTTTGAAGGGCAAAAACAGTACTTTGAGATACCGTGACGAATGTTTTGAAAAAATCTGTCTTGAAGTTACAACACCTCAAATGTACCCAAAAAACGTACTCTTTGCACTTTTAGGTTAAAATATCTCAAAAACCTGACGTATAGGGGCTATACTGAGGTCGGATTTGAATTCAGCACATCAAATCCTTCGGAAAAGAATGTTCTGATTCTTGGTTCTAAAATTTGTCGGCCTGTGTTATAAAGATGTCAAGCCTTTGGAAAAATCCTTTCGAAATAAGCAGAGAATAACAGTACTTGCCTTTTTTGACGAAGCATTGCAAATAAGGCATTGTGAATTTCGTTCGAGATATAAGTAACTCAAAAGGTATTATCTTTGAAGAATAATGGAAGAAAAATACAATTCGAAGCAGCAACTGCAGCAGCAATTTCATCTTACCTCGCGTGAGTAGTTTTTTAATTAAACCTTCCGTAAAAAGACATTGTTTCAAGACTTGTTATTGTAAAATGCGCGTTGTCTTCCCTCACTATGTATCTCTTACGCTCTATTTCTTCGGAAAAGACTTTCCTCGTTTCCTCTGGACTCCCTGTCGCGCGGCGAACTCTTGCACCACGTCTCCACGGACACTTCGCTCACATTCCGCATTCCGTAAGTTATGAAAGGAGAACCTCCCGGAGCCATAAATCCGAGGCCGTGTCATTGTAATGCCAATTTTTCACCTCTCCAAAGAGAGAGAGAGAGAAGGACAGCTGTTTGCATTTCGGAGCCCGACGGTATTCTTAGCGGGATAATAATTTCAGAGTGAAATATCAACAAGCGGCGACGACATCCTGCAATTTAAAGACGGAAAATATTATTGAATCCGTGGCCGTTTTTTCTTCCTAATGTTTGCCTCGATTAATGGATTCTATCGATCCTTGAATTTTGAAAAGGCTAACGTTTTAATCGCGCCGAGAATTCGGTAATACTGTTTGAACTTTCAATGACTTATCTGTTTAACCCGTTTCCGCCCAAAATGCCGTAAATTTCACTACATTTTAATCGTCACTTTTCTTATAGAAACTAACGATGAATAATTCTGAATATTTAGATTCTATAGTTTTCAACCCTCCTCTTTCCGAATCCGAAGTCTGTTTTTCGCTAGGAGCAGCCATTTTTTAAATATGGCGGCGAAAAGGCAAAAAAATAGAGAAAATTTCGATTTTTGGATCGGTTTTTCATGTTTTTCAATAGGTTCGCGATGACCGATCATTCCAAAGACCTGGATCTGGTGGCATAATGAGTTTGACTAAAAGTTGACATGATCAGATATGCAAAATATAAGATGGCGGATCCAAGATGGCGGATTTTTCGCCGAATTTTGTGTTTTTATAGCATCTTGGATCAGCCATCTTGGATCCGCCATCTTATATTTTGCATATCTGATCATGTCAACTTTTTGTCAAACTCATTATTCCACCAGATCCAAGTCTTTGGAATGATCGGTCAGCGCGAACCTTTTAAAAAACATGAAAAACCGATCCAAAAATCGAAATTTTCTCTATTTTTTTGCCTTTTCGCCGCCATATTTAAAAAATGGCTGCTCCTAGCGAAAACCGGACTTCGGATTCGGAAAGAGGAGAATTGAAAACTATAGAATCTAAATATTCAAAATTATTCATCGTTAGTTTCTATAAGAAATGTGACGCTTAAAATGTAGTGAAATTTACGGCATTTTGGGCGGAAACGGGTGAAGTTCTAAATTGATGCATGGTGTGGATTATAATAGCTAAGAATCTTTGAAATTCAGCATAGTTTTTCAAAAATTCGTTGAAAATAGTTTATTTTTTAAACCTGTAATGTAGGTTGATGCCTTAAGGTTAGAATTAGGTTTGTCAAGTTTAGGTTAGTCAAGGCTCGGCTAGGATGAATTAGGTTATATTATGTTAGGATAGGTTATGTTACATTAGGTTAGAATAGGTCGGGCTATATTAGCTTAGGATATTTATATTACGTTAGGTCAATTTAGATTAGGTTAGATTGAAATAGCTTAGGTTAGATTGGAACAGCTTAGATTAGTTTAGATTAGGTTAAGTTACATTAGGTCACCAAACGATAGGATACTGTCTAGTGTGAGAGGAATATACGCGGAAAATAATGACAATTCCTACATTTCCAAGAAAAAAGTACCTTCCTTACGCGGAACTTTTGGCACGGGTATTCTAAGTAATTTATGAAAATGTATAAATTTTCTTCATTTTCAGAGTATATCTCGCCTAGAACCAGACACTATGGGAATTTTTTCATGGAAAATGTTATCAGTGTAGGTTATGTTACATCAGGTTACGATAGGTTACGATACGGATGAACAGATTAGGTTAAATTAGAGTAATTCGGTTAGGTTATATCAAGTTAAGATAGGGGAAGTCAGTGTACATAAAGTTAAATAGGTTTGTTGGGATGATACTATGTTTGTTAATTATTACATTGCAGAACTATTCAGCTGTCATTAGTCTATGGAATGGACCTTGTACATAAATATTACCAATATTTAACCTATTACAGGTTCAACTTTTGAACTATAATATACTAAAACGCACTTTCCCTCGCACTTACCATTATTTTCGGTTAATAATCAACGGTCAAAAAATTCCTTGATCAAATGAGAGTCGAAAAATAGTAATTTCCATCTATTTTGTTATTTGGTGGAACGTAAATCAACCTGATGCATTGCTCTGCATTACGCAGTGGATATTATTCTTTCCTGTTTGGAAGGCATATATAAGGTAGCCGAGATCCCATGAAATCACTGGCTTGGTAATATATTGAGGGCTGAGTAGATTTTCTAACCTAAAAGTCGTTATTCTTTGTAAATTTGCATGTATATGCAAAGTCTAATTTTTAGTTTTATATTACTTGAATATTATCATCATACATCCGACTGCTAAGTATTTTTGACGAACTTTATAAAACCTGTGAAAAAGTCCACTTAAAATATGATTTTACCCAAACTATGTATACTTTAATTTGCAGATTGGAATTTCAACGCTGTTAAAAATAAGGAGTTGACCTCTAAATCGGTTTCTATTATCATGCATGTAATAAATACGTAAATAATTTATCATTAAGTAATAGATATCTCTCAAGCTTTCGATAAAGCATGACATGAAGGTCTTCTCCGGAAACTTAAAAATATATATTACCTACTCAACTTTCTTCTATCTTAAAGTGATATTTACTTGACAGAACTTTAAAATGAAAGTTAATGAAGAAACCACAGATTTAAACCTTATAAAAACAGGAGTACCTCAAGGTAGTATTTTAGGCCCTACTTTATACCTACTTTTCACCGCAGATCTACCAACGATGGATGAAAATACGATTGCAATATACGCAGATGATACTGCGATCTTATCAACACACAATAAGGCAGACAGAGCAACCAGAAACCTACAAAAACGTGTAAATAAAGTAAAAAATTGGTGTAATTGTTGTAGGATAAAAACCACTTTATTCTCTAACCACTATTTTACTCAGGCTTACATTTAGATCGACTTCTCCTCTAGAGACATCACATCTGGAACAAACGCAAACAACTGAATACGAAGATAAAAAGCATGTACTGGTTAATTGGTAATAAATCGCACCTTTCAACGGAAAAGAAGATTTTGATTTATAAGTGTATACTAAGGCCAATTTGGGCCTACGGAATTGAACTCTGGGGACCAGCTTCAAATTCGAATATTGAAATCATCGATCGATTTCAGAATAAAACATTGAGAATCTTTTTAAATGCTCCTTGGTTTATGCCAAACGAATTTATACGGAAAGATCTTCTCATAATTTCTGTGAAAGTAGAAATCGGAACCCACTTGCTATCAATTTATTGACGACTACTTTTGAAAATTCCAGATTGAAGAGGAATAAATTAAATAATTTTATATAAAAAAAAAATCTTTTTTTATCTAGTGTATACCGTACTACGCATTTGACATAGATGCTGATCATTGGAAAAGTATCTGCATGTTATTTATAAATATCATGTTATAAAATGTTAGTTATTGTCTACTCTGACAGATTGTAAATAAATGGGGGAACAAAAATATATATATATATAAAGGGAGCGTAAAAAATACCTGTGATTACTAATTTTTGTTAAGGGGAGGGTACACCAACAAAGTCGTCTCTATGAAATACACCTTTAAAAAATTTGGAAGAATTGTTTCTATAGTAATTTTTTACGTAGAATTCAATGGTGCTAGAATGAAAAGTGTACACATTTTTTTTAACCTAAAACAAAATTTTTTTTTCGAAAAAATGGAATTTTTCAAAATCCATCCGTAATTATTTAGAAAATGTGTTTTTATAATCAATCTAATTTTTTTGAATTTTTCCAGTAATTTAGAAAAATGTAGAAGCGTTTTTCCGAAAAAATAATTTTTTTTTCGCGCTAAAATGTAGGGGTCGGAAAAATTATTTCTAGAGTAATTTTTAACGTAGAATTCATTGGTGCTAGAATAAAAAATGTAAAAATATTTTTTTACCCTTAAAAAAAGTGCTCTGTTCCAAAAAAAAAATTGTTTTTCGAAAAAAATAGAATTTTTTAAAATCCATCCATAATTATTTAGAAAATGTCTTTTTATGTTTACCCTATTTTTTTTGTATTTTTAAACTAATTTAGAAAAATGTAGAAGCATTTTTTCGAAAAACCAAAACTTTTTTCGCGTTAAAATGTAAGGGCCAAAAAAATTATTTTTTTAGTAAATTTTGTCATGGAATTCAATGGCGCTAGAATAAAAAATATATATAGTATATATAGTAGTAGTATATATTTAAACCCATATGTGAATTACAGAAGAATTCTTTTGGGTGGAGTGTACCGCTTCGTATACAAAAGTATATACAAAAAAAACAAAAGCGCTACGCTGACACAATAAATACATAAATAAATAAATAAATAAATGCGCAAAAAAAAAATATAAAGATATAAAGAATAAAAAATATAACATATTTTTTTACACTAAAAAATGTTTGTTTACCCAAAAAAAAATTTTTTGTGAAGAAAAGAATTAATTTTTTTAAATCCATTCGTAATTATTTAAAAATGTGTTTTTACGTTCACCCTGATTTTTTTGAATTTTTAAATTAATTTTGAAAAATGTATCGAAAAACCAATTTTTTTGTCAAGTTACAATTTGGGTTTTAAAAATCGTTTTTACATTTTTTATTTTAGCGCCACTGAATTTCGCGTCAAAAATTACTAAAGACTCAAATTTTTTAAAAGTGTATTTCATAGAGCTGATCTTGTGGGTACACCATCCCCTTAACCCTAACATGTCCCAATACAAGTACACTAAAAATTCATCATTAAGCAAACAGGCACTTCCGAGATCATTTGCATAGTAAACGAATATATTATATAATAACGAAGACCATGAAAGGCTGACTTATTAACGAGGAACTAAAAATTTGCAGCTTGTTAAAATCCAATAATGACTAAGAAGATAAAATGCGCACCGAACGAAGCTTGGTAGAAAGATCTGGTTTTGGAAAATCCGACAGTGACTGGGTAGATATCTGTTATCAAACAGCCGGTAATGCTTCGATGACGCGTGAGTTACGTCCGTCGTTATTCACTTAGACAGGTTGTCACAAAAGGAGTCTCTCCAACTCATTTTGAATCATCAATCATCGATTCAGGAAGGACAGATGAAAATGCAAGATGGCGTGACAGATAAACATTTGCCAAAGACCTCACTTGGTTTTCAGCGCCACGAAACGCGAGAATGCGTATAAATGGAAATCGCTTTATTACCGCGTTGGTCTCTACCCACGTTCGCAGCTCGATGGTAATAAAGTCCTCCCCCGCGGTAGCTGCGGGTGCACGAGACACTTTGCCAAGTCTAACCACTCTGTGTTTGGTCCTGAAATAACATAGAAACTAACAATCTCCTCTGCCACATTCTGAATTGCGTATGCACTCGCATGGCTGTTCCTACCAGACATTAATTGGCAGGCATTTAATGCACTCAAATATTATTATTGCAGTTGGCTGCGTTACGCAACGAGAAGCTTTTTCATGGACTCCTACACGAGTTCCCAGAGATGATTTTGCTTGATACACTATGATAAGAAGGATAGATGACTATTTTAGGTTATGTTATTTTCTTATTTCCAAATGTTTCGTGTACTGAAGAACCGGCGTGAAGTTGGCCCGAAAGTATAAAATAGAGCAACAAATGACAGCTTAAAAAATTGCTCCCAATTTGCTCTGTCCAAAGAACTTAATTGGAAAAAATGCTCCCTTATACTTTTGTTGTAAATAAATAAAAAAAAATTTTTCAACAAGATCGTCCATAATTTTACGTCCAATTGAAATTTTGTAATGTTTAAGTTACGAACTTTTTCTTTATGGAAACTATGTACCCTATGGTTTTAAGGGTCGCTGATCGCGAATTCGAAGTCAGAATTGCAAAATTTACACCAGATGATCCAATATGGCGGTTGAAACATAGAAATACTGTTTTTCAATGAACCAGTTGGACAAATCGACCTTTTGATCTTTCGATATAAACGACAGTTGGTTTCCATAGGTTTTTGGGGTCGCTGAATACGAATTTGATATCATAATTACAAAATTCAAAATGGCTGACTCAAAATGGCGCACATCAAGAAGTTACCTATCGCACTGTCAATCGGAATTGCACAAAAATCGATGTATGTAAGGTTTTGAAGGCGCTGATCAGGAATCCAAAATCAGAAAAAATTTCATAAATATAACAAAAAATTTTTAAAATATAAAAAAATAAAAAAAAAATAAAAAGGCTCTCTATTCGTCCACCTCCACGCGGTGAGAGCTGGGAAACGTATTCGACGGCTAACGGACGACACAAAATTACATCCCGTTTATAAATTTGAGATACGACAGGGTCCTCAAGAACTTACATCATCAACTTTCACGAATTACATGTTGGCAATGTAAGAATTAGCCTCTTCATATCTGCTATTTTCAGTCAGCCATTTTGATTTTTGCAATTCTGACTTGATATTCATAATCAGCGACCTCAAAAACTGACATACTTCGATTTTTGGGAAATTACGATTTGACAGTGTAATAGGTAACTTCTTGATGTCCGCCATTTTGAATTTTGCAATTATGATATCAAATTCGTATTCAGCGACCCCAAAAACCTATGGAAACCAACTGTCGTTTATATCGAAAGATCAGAAGGTCGATTTGTCCAACTGGTTCATTGAAAAGCAGTATTTCTATGTTTGAACCGCCATATTGGATCATCTGATGTAAATTTTGCAATTCTGACTTCGGATTCACGATCAGCGACCCTTAAAACCATAGGGTACATAGTTTCCATAAAGAAACAGTTTGATTCTAACGGTTAAAATCGCGTATGTCCAAAATCGCACCACTGGTCCGCCGTATGCGCTAATGGGTTAAAGCTCTCAATTTGCTCCGTCCATGAGAGCAATAATATTTTATTTAAAAAAAAAAGGAAAACCTTTTTCTGGGTCTGCGGTTCAAAATCCCCTCTGAAAACGTAGTAAGTTTTTATTGCACTGATATTTTTCTGTAAATGAGTGCTCAAAAAAATGCTCCGAATATGCTCCTTTCAAAGAGGCCAAATTAAATACTTAAAAACTGGCGTATTAATAATACGTGATTTTTTATCAATACTGGGGGATTTTATTGGGCATGCGCCACACGGTACATTTAATTTGATCAAATTGGTACTAAGACGCAATAGTCCAAATTTGAATATCCAAATTTGACTTCAAGTTTAAAGTATTTTTCTTTCTTATAACTTTATTTATTAATTCTAGTGTTTTTAATTTCTAGCTACGTAACTTCAAGTCAATATTAGGGAATTATTCGGAGCTACTCGCATATCAGATTAACGCTATTTCCATGTATTCAAACACAAGTAAAAACGATAGGTATCATAAAATTAAGGAATGTAATTCAAATATTATCCAAGTTTATTATTCTTAATTTTCACATTACCCGAATAAGAAATTAACTATCTCAAATAAATCTTTGATATAACTTACAAGTGGATTATATACTCCGAAGGAGTAAAAAATGATTCCTTTAACCCATTAACGCCTGAAATGACAATTTTTATACTTCATTTTCAATCAAGTATTTCGTATCAAACTCAAAGTTGAAAACAATTGAGAGGTGCGTATCCTACTGTTTTCGAGGTCGCTCTTAAAGATTCCGAGGTCAAAATTGAGTTTCAGCCATCAGAAATTCCAATATGGCGATGAATATGAAAAAAATTTCCAAAAAATTGGGAATTATTTATTCTTATCAATTTTTTTCGAGCTATTAGAATATTGGAATTTTATTGAAACCTTGCATAATGGTGCATAAAATAGTTGAATTTTAAGAAAAAATTTTACTTTTATACCCTACATCATTCTAACGACCTCAAAATGGCGTCAACAATGAAAATGTCTTTGAGAAATTTCGGGACGCTCTAACTCAAAAACTACGAACTTTAAAAAAAAAAATGCCCGGAATGAAAAGTTCTTAAAATTCATCAAGCGATCTAGTGGAATTTTTTCAAAATTTTTTGATGACATTTTGAGACATTTTTTTCAACATTTTTTTCAAAATTGTAATTTATTTACAAAAAATTCTGAAAAAGATTTAGTGTATTCTCTGATGAATTCTAAGAGTTATTTGTTCATTGCAATTTTTTCGAAAAGTTGATAGTTTTCGAGGAAATGAATTTCAAATATTATAGTTTTGGATTTTTTCCCCAAAAATACTATTAACTTTTGGAAAAAAATTGCAAAGAACAAAAAACTCGTAGAATTCATAAGTGAATACACCAAATTTTTTTCATAATTTTTCATAAATAAATTATGATTTTGAAAAAAATTTTGAAAAAAATTTCTCAAAATGTCATCACAAAAATCTGAAAAAAATTCCACTACATTTCTCGATTAATTCTAAGAACTTTTCATTCTTAGCATTTTTTTATAACAGCATGTAGTTTTTGAGTTAGAACGTTCAGAAATTTTTCAAAGAAATTTTCATTGTTGACGCCATTTTGAGGTCGTTACAATGATGTGGGGTATAAAAGTAAAATTTTTCCTTAAAATTGAAGTATTTTGTTCACCTTTGTTCAGAGTTTCAATAGAATCCCAATACTCTAATAGCTCGAAAAAAATTGATAGGAATAAATAATTCCCAATTTTTTGGAATTTTTTTAAAAGTTCGGCGCCATATTGGAATTCCTGATCGCTGAAACTCAATTTCGACCTCGGAATCTTGAAGAGCGACCTCGAAAACAATAGGATATGTACCTTTCAATTGTTTTCAACTTCGATTTTTATACGAAATACTTGATTGATAATGAAGTATAAAAAATGCCATTTCAGGCGTTAATGGGTTAATTACGAATGTAAAATCGGATTAAAAAGATTGAATATGACGGATGGAATACCTTTTTAGGAATAAAAATTGCGTCACTCTAGTGATAGAATGAATCCTCACTACTCAAAAATGAAATTTTATTCTAAGCAAAGTGAATTTTCGTTCCATATTGAGTTTGCACTCGATATGAGTGAGAATACAGTATTTTACTAGCGTCACTCAATTTTTACTCTATAAAGAGTAAATTGACATTCTAAGAAATTCAGAATGAACTCTCTAAATTTCTTGGAGTGAGAATTCACTCTTTGGTTAGTGAAAACCGAGTAACTCACGTGAAAGAGTGAATATTCAATTCTTTAAGAGTGTAATTTTAATCTAACAAGAGTGAAAATTCACTCTTTCTCTCCGAGTCGTAGAGTTCACAATTCTGGAGAAAAGAGTGAATCTCCACTATTATAGAGTTGTATATTCACTCTTTCACGAGAGTTGCTCGGTTTTTACTGATTAAAGAGTGAATTCTCACTCCAATGAGAATGGATGGAAACATATACGAACAGTAGTAAAATATTCACGACGTGAATATGTCAAAAACGATGCATGAACACTCTCTACATTTCTTGGAGTGAAAATATAACGACTTTTTTTTAAAAGATAGTATACTCCTTTATGAATGACAATTTCTATCACGAAGAGTAAACCTACTCTCTGTACTTGGAATCTTGAAGAGCGACCTCGAAAACAATAGGATATGTACCTTTCAATTGTTTTCAACTTCGATTTTTATACGAAATACTTGATTGATAATGAAGTATAAAAAATGCCATTTCAGGCGTTAATTGGTTAAATCGAAAATTGACACTGAATTCAACGTTTGATTGTTACTTCTTGGAATTAATTTTCACTGCAACTGAAAATTGATCCATTCGAGTGAAGTATAATAAGTTGCCGGTCTGAACATGTGAAAGCTCAGTCTTTATGAAATGAAAACCGTGCATGGAGTGACAATCCACTCTTAAAGAGTGACTATTCGATGTTTCACTAACGAGGTTCAATTTACAATAAATCTAGAGAGTATTCCAATACAGTAAGAAGACGAATGATCGATATCAAGGATCGATCGGTGCGGTGAGTTTCCATTTTTTTTTGCAGAGGGCACTCGCCGCGTCCGGCTTGGCGATTTCTTTCCTGCGACGAGTGAAAGCGGGTCGAATTCGACCACGAGGATCGTGATCGTCGGAAGAAAACAAATCGTAATTCAATTACCAGAGGACGTCCGGCAAAAAGTCGGCGTGGAGACTCATCGGGAGATACTCGGATGAGCCGAGTTGCGGAGGATGGAAATAAGGATGGTCGTCAGTGGGTTAGGAAATCAGGTCGACTGGGTTGGACTGGGAGGGAAAAGCCGCGTGGTGCAGGTGGGAGCCAAGGAGAAGGGGCCCGGTACCGTTACTCCGTCTGCTCGTCGTCGCCGGGGCCTCCCGTTTCTTCGGCCGCCTCGGGGAAGAACACCGAGCCCGAGAGTAGCCGAGAACAAAAACCAATCCACGCTCAGACTACTGGATGTCCTTTTGTTTCTTCCATTGTTTTTCCTCCCTACTAACACGTTTCGAACGAGTCTCTTCTTTCCAGCACTTCCCTTCGCGAAGAAAATGCGGTTCCATAAAATTGCAAATGACATTCTACTTACAAAATTTAACATTTCAATGTCAAAGTTTAACATTTGGATGTCCAAATTTCACATTTGGATGTCAAATTTTGATATAAAATTGCATAATTCTGAAATTTGAATGATAAGAATTTGATAGTTTAGGGAACCGATTTTTCTGTGTGTAAATGAACAAAAGGTTACTTGAAATTTTAACATAACGTTTTATGGTACCAACTCTTCAACTTTTACAATACTGATAGTAAAAATGACTAAAATTCTAGTACCTTTTAGAAGAAATAATGGACAGTCTTACATAATGAAAGTCTGAGGGGAATTTTTGAGGGATTTGTTTATGTCCAAAATATTTACTACTACGTATGGTTAAAATAAGCCGAATTTTCGTACATGTTACTATAAATCACTGGACTTTAAATAATGTCCTAACATATCTTTAGAATTTTTACCAAAAATAATGAAATAATGGGTATTGAACATTTCTCGCTGACATTTTATCATCTGAGTTTTAGAATTACTTTGACAAAGGAGTAAACTAGTAAAAAATGACTGGAATAAATCTTGAGAATTCTGCTAGAAATACAGTCGAACCTCCGTTATCGAATATTCAGACGCTTCCGTTAACGAATACTTTCTCCTCCGCTGGTCACCCCTTTTTAGACACTGGCAGGTGCACGAGAAAAGATGCGCATGCGCGGCGGATGGGCACACGTTCCTACGCCAAAGAGTGAATGTTAGAGTTGGGGAGCCGATTTTTCTTCTCAAGTATTCGTTAACGGAAATTTAAATGCCTCGCCTTGTCCCGTCCATATTCGATAAGGGGGACACTGTATTGGCAAATATTCCCACAACGAAAGTAGAAACCTACATTATCATCGGATAATAAAAAATTCTCTTGGAAATATTACCTACGACTTTTATTTATTACTCAATTAGTTATAAAATGTAAAAGCATTCTGGTTATTTTTTATTACCATTCGAAATGGTACATTTCTAGGAGAACTTTGGTATATTCGATAGTGGCTTCGGAACTTTTATTATGTAAATATTCACCATTATTTCTGGTGAAAATTACAAGAATTTTTGTAAATCGTTTTATAAATATTTCAAACTTATGCAATGTCAATAGTAAAAATGACAACATTTCTCCCAATTTGTACTAAAAATAACAGCCCATTTTATAGTATCTAATTCTGAATGCAAATTACCCTTGGATAACAACAAAATGTTCTCGAAAATTTTGTTTCCCGGTGATAATTTACTCTCTACATTTTTTGGAATGAAAATTCACTTTTTTTAGAATGGAAATTGTACACCTCTGGTAAAACAGTAAATTGTTGCTCTTTGAGAGTAAATGTTCCATCGCATATTGTATTGTTACCTCATAAATATTGAGAATTGACTCTCTCTCTCTCTCTCTCTCTCTCTCTCTCTCTCTCTATAGTGACTCTCCCTTCACTCCATGAAAAATTAATTCCCCATCCAAAAAATTTAAAAAGTCAGGATAGGTTTATTTCTAAAAATTTGTGCAACAAAATCTTGCAATTTTCACCAAAAATGATGACACTTTCTACATCCGAAATGTAAACGAAAACTTTTCTCTAGGTTAACCTCTCCATTTTAACCATTCGAAATTTCAATCTGTCCCTGACTTAAATTAATTACCATCAACAATTAAATTAATTTTTTCTTTAGTAAAATAAAAGTCTCTAATACACTCATTCTATAAGAGTGATATATTCATTCCTAGAATGAAGTGAAATAATGTCGCTTTGCAAGAGTGAATATTCACTCCAATCTGAGCTTCTCGCTTTTCACATCATTCCAGCGACTTTTCTATGGAATTTAGATAGTCGACACATTGTAGTACCAAAATGGCGTTCTGTAATTTATTTGTGTGAATTGAATTGATTGATTTCGTATGCATGAAAACTAAGTTCACATCAAATTGGATCTCGGTTGGCTACATTACACGTAGGTGTTACCAGATGCCATAAATATCTTACTAAATCTCATTTAGATTTTTAGAAAGAATCTAGCAGTTGATGTATTAAGATCTGAAATTAGATCTATTGTTAAGTAGTCGGATCTAAAAATAAACATATTTGAAAATGAGATCAGAATAAAACGGTCAATCTACATCAAACCAAAATGATAACTACAATTTTTGTCGTCTAGATGTCGAACACCTAAGAAAGTAAAACAAAAAAATTGTTTAATACCTTAATAAACATATTTTTCAAGAAGATTGGTTTTTTTTTATTTTACTGACCGACGGACATAACATTCCGATTTGATCTTATTAAATCTAATTTCATCACACACTGAGAAAAGTGTATTTTATCAGTTACTATCCGTTGGCTTTTAAAAAGTGTATTATAGCCATTAAAAGAAATATTATAACTAGCAAAATTCTCCGTCGTTCAGCATTTGTTTTTGACAGGTTATACGAAACTGTAATAAACTCTCCTATTTTAAAAGAATGTTTTATTATGACTAAAAGAAGGCATTTTTAATATTTTAATTTGCTAGATAAATTTCCATACACAAAAATTGCTTTTAGATAAAGATAAAAGGCTAAAATAAACTGACATATCGGTTAGAATAATATAAAATCTTCGTCTTTTAACAGGTAGTAGAAAGATGGCAATCCCTATGCGTAAAATACTATATTTTACGGGGCATAAGAATTCTAATACTGGGTAAAAAACACTTTTCTCAGTGCATGAGATTTCCTACTATCAGATTTCTGTTTCGTATTTACAAAACGCATTCATATATTATAATGCACTGGATTTAGATGAAATCGTGTCTAAAAAAATTATGTGTAGAAGCTCAAGTCGCAACAACTTGAAATCACTGCCTCAAAGTAAGAGAAAAAAAGATTTTCCCCTAAGTATACATAAGAAGAGATAATTTTAAGAATTCATGTACAAACAAAAATAACAAAGAAATCCATGGCCGGTTTCGCTTATCCACTCATACCGAACCTCAACGAACTAAAAAAGGTTGTTTTACATTTCAGAAAAGGTCATCGTCTTTTTTTGTGGGAACGTGATTGTTACTTCTGATCTGTAAATCGTACCGTAATATCCTGTGCGAATAAATTGATGCACATTAAGGAACATTGTATCAATGCTCAAGAATCATTTCGTCACGTACCAATGCGGAGGTAAATTGATAACAAAAAAAAATGGCCGTCATGTTGCCCTCGGGGCAGTTGCCTATGCAAATACCAGCCGTGGCCAATGGCGCTTAACCACCGACATCTTTGGTTGCGGACTTAGGTCGCGTGACTAACTATCAGTTCATTCAAAATGGCGGTTCGAAATGGTACGCCGAGGTAATGATATTGCCCGTAATCCATACCTAGCCAGATGAATCCCGGTGTACTCTTCAAAACGGTTCAGCTTTTCTGGATGCAACCAATAAAACTCGTAGCCGTTTATTCTTTCTAATGAGCCTTATGAAATATTGCGGCTACGCGATCAATAATTTTGGGTTACGTAATTGTCAAATGCTGACAGCAAAACCGCTCTTGCAAAATGATAGACTCGGCCAGTTCGGAAAGAGATAAAAAATTGTTGCGCAGTTGAGATCTAGATCTATGATTTTCTGGGAAGTTTCGTGATAGGAGTTAGTTTCGCGGACATGATAAATTTTCGAAAATATTTCGAGATTCATTGTTTTCCCAAAAGAAACTTTCCTGCGTGCTGCTAAAACTTTTAGATTAATGATAAAATACTCGAATTGGTGATTAATGTCCTGGTTTTCAAAGTTCTTACTACAAGAGCTTCACTTGGTATTCAAATGAATTGCAAATAAATTTCAAAATTTTAAAAGAAATCTTTTAAATGCGATTCTAATTTGTGGTCCATTTACATATAATCGTTACAAATTTTATTACTTATGATGTTATTACAGAAATGTTACAAATTGCTTTTGTATTTAAGTCATTATCAATACTTCATGATCAAGTATTACAGTTATTAACTATTTTTTATTTTGTTTCAGGTAAGTCTGCAGCCATGTTCGAATTGCTGTTATATCGTGAGTATGGAACGTTGCTACAATCAAATAACAATTTATTCTGAAAATTGAAATTTCACTTCAACTTTAACTATATTCGTTGCCATTCAGATTAATGTTCGTTTCAACGAATGAAATTAAACACGGTCGTTTTATTTACTCTTTCTGTCGCAGCGTAAACGGCGGGAACTAAATTTGCAGGGATTAAAAAGCCCGAACCGCGAAACTACTCGAACGTGCGATCAAAGCGTTTTCGACGTATAAAAGTTTACGTTTTCAATGCCGTCAATTACCGTTAACGTCGACTGCCTTCGACGCTTCATGATGCGATCAACCTACAAAGGAACAAAACAACAAAAAATCCAATGCAATTTATTTGCAATTATTTACTGAATGAAAAGCAATGTGATGAAGCTCGTATCACGAATCTTTGATTTCATGATATGAGACAGATTAAAACAATGTGTATTTTCAGTTACCAGGTAATAGGGACAGTAGTTCACTGGAGTAAACTAAAGCTAAAAAAAATTGGTCTCCTCTAAAAATTGCATCTTTCAATATTATTATCTTTTACAAAAATATCTAAAAAGAAATTATTCATTACCCACGGGTAGTTTCGTTTCATTCAAGATGGTGGATCCAAAGTGTTTTTTCTCTGATTCAGCTTGAATTAAACGCAAATCAAGAAAGGTACTGTTTTTAACCATTTTCCTTACAATAAGACGAAATTTGTATAATTTTTATCATTTTCAAATTAGTGAGATTTGTGTTATTTTGAAGTCGTCATTCTAAATTTTGAAATTCTAAACACAAATTGATTACCAGCGACCTAAAAACATGTGGATACTAAACATCATAAAAATAAATGAATATTTTATATTTTCGGTCCGCCATCTTGAATTCAATAGAACTCACCTCAAATTTATTGTAACCTAACCTAACCTAACCTAACCAGTTACCATAAAAATCAGCTACCATAAAAACTAAGTAATCAGATTTTTCCAACATAATCGTATTTTTGTCTGATTTAGTTCAATTTGACCGCCATTTTCTTAATAAGACAATAACAAAAAGTTTGGCACGATATTTTCCTCTAGCAGACATATCGGGTGTACGTTTTTGGCACATTTTTCATCCATAGAATTGTGATTTGATAACAAAAGTTATGAAAAACCAAAAAAAAATATCAATAAAATCATCGGGATTTTGCGACGTAGAACCGCCTATTTAAAAAAGTCGAAACGTTTGAAACGTTGCAAGATACTAAATCATGTGGTTTTACGCAGGGAAATTTTGATATGTGTGGTTCTTCGTGCTGGACCACGTAATCTATCACCCTTTTGACAATATTACACTTTCTCCAGGTTTTTCGGACTATTTTCGACAAAAACTAGCGTGGTTTTGACTGCTCAGAGATTGCATGCGTAATAGAAAGGAACCGATTTTGTTCTTTGGTTTGGTTATCGTAATTTTGGCTTCACCACTTTAAGGACCTTGCGGTAAAAAAATCGCCGGAAATTGGTTTCTTCTAAATATTTTCCGGATTGCACCGTAACCACCGTGGGACCAGCCCTTAACCATGCCGGACGCAAAACTTAAGAAGACGCGCGTAAATCCGAGCTCTCGAAAGATCGTTTATCTCTTCGGGGGCTTTACCCAATAATAGATATTATTATCGTTTATCGTGGTGCCCGAGGCTGACTGCAGCCCCCGGCTAGGCGGTTATTACAAAGAGGAGATGAGAGACCTTTAGGTATTCTTATCGCGACTACCGCAGAAACACGGCCACTCGTTCCCACTTGTCTCAACTATCTTTCTCTCTCTTGGTTCTCGAAGAGAGAGCCATTAACAGAAACCTTTGAAACGCTCCACGCCGAGCTCATCCTCTCACGGGATCCATGAAATTACGCGCCGTAAAAACTAACGACTTCATAGTCCTGATCCCGCAAACCGTAAATCAATGTTTTTGCTCCCCCAACAGAACTTTTGGACCTCGAGCGTCCAAATAGTTACATAATTAGGAGATAAACGAGCAAGAAATTAATATTGGCTAACAATGAGTGAGATGTCACGTGCATGGATGCTGAGATTGTACCAATTATATTTACCATTTGTATTGACGTTCTGTGCCAGGCAAAATGGTTACCAGTAAAGATACACAGAGAGAAAAACGAGGAAGATGCATGCTTTCATATACTAATTGACGACTTTATGGTAGTAAATAAAAGGCCATGTACAAAAACACTGAAAAATGATATTATTATTTGAAAAATACGCCCCCTTACATATAGACCAAGAATGTTTCTTAGAAATGTGTGGGGCTTCCTTTTCTAATAAAAATATACAGTACAACCTCTGTTTAACGGCATAGGTCCGTTCCGTCACTTCCCCTTATGACCCTGTTTAACGACATGCCGACAAGGGAAAAACGTTCTTCTACCTTAACTATTGTTCAACAAGAGTCGTCTTATTTTTATGTTACATTATTCCCAACAAGCACAATGTCACAAAAAGGTATGTAAATCGTAAAGAATGTTAATAAACCTAAATATTTCGTTAACTTTTGATGATAGTATTTTTGCAGTGGCAAATAGAGGTCACAATTAGACGCGGTAGGGGTGTCGGGAATGACCCAAATGTTGTTAAGAGTGTAGTTTCACGTTAGGGCCGTTTTGCAGGTTTATTTTGTACGTTGTTTTATTTACGTTATAAAGCATAAAAAAAGTTTAAAACTATTTGTAATGAGTTTTGTTATTCATTCATAAATATCCATTAAAGATGACAGCTTAAAAATGGAGCATGGTGGTTGGTGATTGCTCTTGTCAATGTCATCTGAAACAAAAAATTGGGTTGATTATTGTTCTGTAGGCTTTTCATTTTTATTAAACATTTTCATTAATAATTCACAAAATGGTGGACTTGTAAATAAAACCATGAAAAAATCGTGGGTTTTTAATGAACGAAAAGTTGAATACTGACTGCAGATTTTGAAAATACTGAGTAATAAATCAGCTTTCGTCTGGATCGAGATACTTTTTGCATTTAGAATCGTCTTATTGGAACCGCCATTTTGAGACCAGATTCGTAAGCAGCGACCCAAATAAACCCCGAGAAACAAATGTCATCATCATTAAGTAGTAAATCCATTTCATCATCATACAATCTTTCTAAACAAACTATATTTTTTATTCTTTTATCATTACCAAGAAATAAACATAACAATTCTCTTTGAATTTGTAACAAAATCGCTCAATAAAGTTTCAATATGTAAATCATCTAAAAAACTTAATTATTAGAGGAAAAAATGTACTCGATTTATTGTTTTCTGGCAATATGAGAAAACTGGACCAATTTGAAAAGTATGTCTAATTTAATCTTTTGCAGTGTATTTTGTATATTATAATAATAATATTTACCAGAACACCTCAGAGAGAATAATATGAGTCTATTATGTGCATCTTCAATTTAAAATAAATCAATACTTGCCCCTCGATGTTAAACATAAGTATAAAGAAATGTTTATTTTGTTTTTATGACTGTAAACAAGTAAACAACAATCCGGATGTTGATTTATTTTTATAGGATAAAATACGAAAAAAAATCTATTTTTATATCTGCATTTATTACAATACATGCTGTCAGGTATATTTCGAAGGAAATATCGGTAAATTATTCAGAAATCTACGTATTTCGTCAAATAATTTATCCGATTACATACATAAAAAACAGTAATTTGTAAAAAATTTTATTATTATTATTATAAATATATTTTTAATTAATTCTACTTTTACCATCTATCAGTTTCGAAAGTCCAGAAAAATCCAGATGCTATTGTTTTTTTTGCTTGGAAAAAAAATGGCCGCTTTATAACCCCGATGGCATATTGTCCGGTTTTACTCTTTCGAGGATGATTTACGATCTTTCCGGGTGTACACAACTCGTTTTACCAACGCCGATGTCGCAATAATTTTTCGAATGCTTGTCGATTCACGTGCAAATGCTGGCTTCCGAGATCTCGCTCTTTTTACGTTTACTCGTTGGCAGGCCGAGCGGAAGCAACTGCAAGTTACGAGCATTAATATGAATTACAAAGTGAACGTTCTATTTCGTGCTATGGAAAAACGACGATTCGCTATAATTCTCAGATTAATGGCGAAAGCGAGCATTCTTCTATTTATACACATGTATGAAATCTAGCGACGATGAACTGGGTAAGCGTACGTTGCTGGAAAGGTTTCAGTTTAGGGGATGACAACCGTGGTTTATTAGTTTCACCGAGATCTCAGCTATGTAACCGGGGAACACTATTGTTTGCGACATCCCAAGTTATGAATGCGCAATTAGGTGAATAATATCTGGGTCATCTCATGATACACCCTTTGAATATTTAGTTGAAATGTTGAGGTCGAGTATTGCACATATGGATTATATATTTTCCTCCCGTGTAGTAGTGCTCTGCCTCCCCCACTCTTAACCGAGTGCGCTCGAGCGCATGAATCGTGCGCTCTGGTCACGTGTAGGACGCTACGTAGTGGGGAGAGCGCTTCCTCCCCTCCCGTGTCCATATGTGTGACAGGAGCATTCCTGACGGTTCAACGATAGGATGCTCCAAAGTTCTCTATAGCATCCAGGATATTTTAATTATCGAGTCTACCAACAATTAAAGAAAGAAAAGGATTAAATGGCATAAATACGCCATCTAAAATGGTCAGTTGTCACAGTAATTGAAACCTTGGTAGAAATGCAGAGTCCCAATCGATATTTCAGTGCGCCTCGGTGAGAAAAAAGTAAACTGGTCGATCGCCACCGATTAACATCCAATTGGATGACTTGGCGGCAGAGTACGCCCATCCGTTACATCTGGCCAGGATCACGATAACGATACTTACCGCACGTACTTATTCCGTGCAATTTGTAGGGAAAGACAAGGTCGAAGCGAGTTCGATACGACACGTCGATTAGATTACGATAGTCTCGTCGCTCTCTTAACGGGATCCAGTTGCCGGTGTATTCAGGAAATTTATGCACGACTTTTCTCCGGGACTTTCATTTTTCACTGGATTCTCTGCATCGGCTATTCGCAACCACTCCTTGGATTCATTCTTCGGATGTGATTTACAATTCGTTAAGTGCATCTCTGTTGGCGGCCGAGATCCAATGGTTAACAAGGTACCGGGGACTTCGGTACGTTTCTTTTCCTGCATTTCTACAGCGTTGAAAACTGATTCCTATCTGCGAGTCGAATGGCTCTTTTAATTTTATTGTACGTTGCTGAATGACGATGCAAATCCTTCAATGTTATCTTATTTAAGAGTAACGCCGCGGCTAGTTCAGGGTCGATGGTCTGCACAGTGTATTAATCAATCCGCTTCATCGCCACCGATAATCGATATCCGTACAACTGTCCATGATTTTCTAACCTATAGAATATAGATGACGCAAGTAGGTCATTTCGACGTTTTAGCACGATCTTTTCTGCTCCTGTTTGTCCGATAACGCTTCGATTGTTTTCGAATGAGGATGTTGCTGGACCTCGTAGCCTACGAACTGTAAAGTACCGGTAGTTCCGTACGGTTTATTACCAGCCAAATCTCAGAGAAATGCGAATAAACAATGAATTATCTACTGTATTTTAATTTATCAATCGATCCCCGATTTCCCAGGATCGGCTTTTATTTATTGTCGACCTCCTTACATTTTTGCGTCATTTATTCCGCATCTTTCAAGTCAGGTTTCGATCCCTCGTATTGTGCATTCACTTTAGAAACGCTCACGCTTGACAGCTGAATCCGGTATTCACAAAGTTAACTTCATTTTCTCCCAACGTTGCTTTATGTTCTCACAGTAGGGACAATAGTGCTCCGAAGCGCAAGATCGTATCGCGAAAACTCGGTAGACCCTCAGCTTTTCAAAGTTTTAATTTCATGCAACACTTTACATAATGAAACAGTTTAATCGACCGATGTTATATTCTCGAACACTTCCGACTAGGTACTGATTAAATGATTTTTTTAACCTTTCTGAATATTGATTTTGTCAGTAAGTACCGTTGTACTATCTCAGTCGATGAGTAGAGGATTTTTTATTGTAAAAATATTACCGGGAGACTGCTTCAAAGTATTTTCCTTTCGCAGCATGGTTTAGTCTCGAGGTCAGAAAATGAAGGAACAAAATAAAGATAGAAAAGAAATAGAGGCAAAACTACGTGCAGCGTCTGGCAGTTCGACTCAGAAATAGAAATGGCAGTAAGTGTGTCACGGGGTCGACGAACCTATTCTTCCCTCTTCAGTTTTCCTCGCTCTCTTTTTGCGAAGCTTTTTCTGCGTAACCGCTCCTATTTCGCTCATTGTCTTTTGAAAAATTTATTCGCTAATTCCACCATCTTTCTCCACTTTATCGTGGTCTCCAAAACGCAACCATAATCTTTGGAAAGGATGCACGTACGGATTAACTTCGGATTCACTGCAACATACTTTTTACTTGGTTTTACCGCCCCCGTTTCGAGTGTTGCTTCTTTTTCCTTTTTTTTACCTGGTAGACGATTGTACGATTCTTTAAAACCGTCAAAGAAAACGGTGGGAATGCCCTCGCGGAAGTCTCGACGTGGCTCGAACAATTTCGATTTCTTCCCTTCTTTTTCAGTTGTCGAGCTTGTTTCTCTTTGTCCAGTCGAATTCGAGCTCGTACGATTCGGTCCATTGCCGACTAAAGGAGATTCGCCGTTAATCGTGTGGAAAATTAATGTAGGTTTTGACCTTGGGACGATTCTCGATCCTCGTTTCTTGCCGGGTAGTTTATGTTCCGTTTAACCTGATCCAGCCTTCAATGTTGGAATCTTTGTACCTTTGGTGACGGATTAAAATCCCCCTGAGGTTCAGTGCTGGGATTCTACGCTTAATCGCCTGGAAAATTAAAAAAAATTCGCACCACAACTAATTTGTTCGCGATTTTGTTTTATTTAGTTGTTCCTTGTTCTTGGAAGAATACTGGTTTCTTCTTCTGCTGTTATTTTTTTTTATTGTTTTTATCAAATCTGATTAAAATTTAAGCTCCTGAATGCAGGTGTTTAGATCAACGTGAGAAAATGTTTACATGAAAAAAGAAATTTCAAAAAAAGGATGAAGCATAAGTTCGTGGACTAGTTTACGCTTTTAATTATTGCACAAGAGTCCAATAGATGGACACATGGAAAATATGACCCGATACTATCGCGTGAGGTAATGCAACATCCATTTTTCTCCGTGTATGTTTTCAGTCTGTTCAAAATCTAGATAGATTTTCGAGTGTCTAATTATTGTTTCTAACATACTTTCTGCAGAATTGCAGAAGTTATTATTAATACCATTTAACCCTTAAAAACACTGTAGAAATAATTGAAGCGCAAAAAATGGGAGTCAGTTTCGGGCTGTAAGAAGGTCGGTTGCGGACCAATCCGATATTTTTCACATGACCAATCAATTTTCATTGATAGCAATGGTAACGATGTAATAAAATTGTAGAGCATAAACGAGTCCATAAATAAAAAGGTACATTTTGTTTTTCTCCAATAAAATAAGCACTTCTGGTTGAAGTCTCACAATAATGTCTGAATGATATGGAAAATGTGTACGAAACATAAAAGAAAATCGTCAACAGTATGACAGCGTTCTAGTCGCACATCTTGAAATCCAAGTGGCAGAGCCATCTATGAGAAACACGGGTAGGTGGAACACATTTCACTATAATAGTACATTACGATTCAAGTGCGCAAAGTACCAAATCATCGACGGCAGGCGTGAGAAGAACGCGAATGAGACACTATTAATATTAAATTTAAAAAGTACAAATATTTCTTAGGTGTTATGATTAATATTAATTGTAATTTGGCAATTTCCAAACTAAAAAGGGACATTTTTGTAATCTTCTATTGCTAGAGTAACTGTAAATATGTTTTTGTTCCCCAGTTACTGGAAAGCTATGAACGGTTACTGTAAAATGCTCTCGAAAAAATCATGCTGTGACTGATTATACTAATGAAAACAAAAGTAGCGGTAAAAGTAGAACGGTACGTTACTAATTTCCCTATTAACCAACATTTAAAGCGGCGACGCAAGTGGAAATGGTAAGGAGGATTAGTGGAGGGGGGATTTTTCGTAAAAATGATTTCACTATATAAAATATATATGAGATGTTCCACGTCAAGCGGATCATTACTCTGTACATAATTGTATGAGGTCTTTATCAATTAGAAGTGAGCCTTTTCTGAAATCCAATATGGCGGCCAAACTATGACTCATAAACTGACTGAAAAATAGAAAACGTCTAACAAAAACGTTATTTAAAACACGAAAACTACCCGAAATAGCATTATATTAATCACAAGTATTGTTAGAGGTATATAAATGAAAATATAAAGTCAATTATCAAAAATTAAAAATGGCATATTCAATATGGCGACCAGTTTAGATAAAAGTTTTAATTTAATTGAAACGTGTTACTCGTGTGGGTTTCTGGGGTTGCGGGTTTCGAATCTGATGTTAGCATTGAAGAATTCAAAATGGTGGATCCAATATGGCAATAAAAAATCCAAGAATTAAAAATGGCGAATTTAATATGGCGGCCAATTTTGTAAAAACGATTTAATTCAATTGAAACGTGTTACTCGGGGGTTTGTGGGGTCGCTGTTTTCGAATCTGATGTTAGTTTTGAAACATTCAAAATGGCGGAGCCAATATGGCGATAAAAAATCCAAGAATGTGAGCTATGCTCACGAAAATTACCTTTGGCGTTTTTGTGGATTGATGACTAGAAATCGGAAGACAGTATTTAAAAATTCGGAGGGCGAGAGGGACAGGGAGTAAGAAGGATCCACCATTTTGAATTCTTCAATGCTAACATCAGATTCGAAACCCGCGACCCCAGAAACCCACAAGAGTAACACGTTTCAATTAAATTAAAACTTTTTTCTAAACTGGTCGCCATATTGAATTCGCCATTTTTAATTTTTGAAAATTGACTTTATATTGTCATTTATATACCTCTAACAATACTTGTGGTTAATATAATGATATTTCGGACAGTTTTCGTGTTTTAAATAACGTTTTTGTTAGACGTTTTCTATTTTTCAGGCAGTTTATGAGTCATAGTTTGGCCGCCATATTGGATTTCAGAAAAGGCCCACTTCTAATTGATAAAGGACTTAAAGATGAAAATTTTAAGACCTTAAACGTTTCAATTGACCCCATACAATTATGTACAGAGTAATGATCCGCTTGACGTGGAACGTCTCATATTTACTTATAGATTAGTATAATTTTATAGATGTAATATAGAATTATATCATTTTGTAGGCCAAAAACCCAACCTTTAATTTTTAATGTAATCACATTTTTGTTATATCAATTTTGTTACTCCTGGAAATGTGATAAGAACATGTGTATTTTCGTGCTACTGCACATCTAAGGAAGTAAGTACGATTCCAACAAAACTTAAACTCGTTGGATCCAACTTTTATTCTTGTTTCCTTCATACTTTCCCTATCTCCTATGTCGAAACAATCTATTTTATCGATGTTTTCACCTTACACTCTATTTGCGAAAGAACGACGTCAAATGAAATGAAAGCTACTAGAAAACTCAAAAATAAACTTATTTTCGTCGGTGACTATATTCTAAATGCTCTATTTCAATAAAACTAATCTTAATTTCTTTAAGCACAACAGTTTGTATAAATCGACACTCATAGACGCACGGAGAAAAAAAAAGTAGTAAATAGTAAAATCTTCTAAAAATTACTACATACTGTACTTTATATAAATTTATTATCTAAAAACTACTAATCTAAAATGAAACTATCAATTAGTCATTTTTAAGAAAATGATACACATCTATGCATTTATTAACAAAATTATATTAATCTAAAAGTAGAAATTAACGATTTTAATTTAGTAACTTTGAGAAGCAGTAAAAAATTACTACTTTTTCATTATTTATTAGTAAAAATGATTACTAATTGAACTAGTGACCCATTTTTTGTTTTTTAATTAGTAGTTTTTAACTAATTCATATTTAGACAATTACTACTATGACAAATTACAATTTTGCATATTATATGAATTAGTATATTTATTTTGCATAGACATGACTTGCGATTAGTTCGATGATTAGCTAGTAAGCATATATGAACGTATAATCCTACCAATTTTTTTTCCATGTGATTATTTGTTTATTTCTAACGGTTACTACGTTCCAATAATACAATTAACTATCTCATACACAGAAAAAAAAAAGTCTTAAAATTGTTACATCTTAAATTCATCATTAGGTGAGGCTTAATTTCAGCCCAAAATTGCTTAGTTGCCATAAGCTCGATAAATCTTATTTTAAGCCAATATATCATCTAAAAGTCGGTTTTTCTCACTGAAAGTAAGATTTTAAGCCAAAACACTGACTGAATTAACGCAATTTCGGGCTTAAATTAAGCCTCACCTGATGATGAATTTAAGATGTAACAATTTTAAGACTTATTTTTTTTCTGTGTAGTTTTTACTAAATAAGTTATGAGAATAACTATAATATAGTCTGACTCAACATTGCAAATATTACTAATATTTTTTCTCAGTATAGCAATATTTCGTCACAAAAGTGAAATTTGGATAAAACGAATTATTTGACGTAATATACGACTATTCGACTACTTTAGTGAAACAATATTGATGTTTTTGATTTTATAATCTCGGTGTAGATAATCTTTCGCTTTTTAGCAAACCAGTTTGTTAAAATAACCAATTTCACTCTAACAAAAACTCGTTTCGTAAAATAACCAAAATATGTTTTCCCGTGTGCTTCGTGCATATTTTCCGTACAGTTTATATATTGATATCGTCGGCATATTCCCACGTGGGATTAAAATACGGAAAGCTTTTCGCGACTTTCTAAATACCGCGGTTTTTGATAAAACTCTTGGATATTTAAGATCCCTTTATTTCTGAAATAGCTTTATGTAGTTCATTATTAAAAGTATCAATTTTCATTTACCTAAAAAGTCTGACGTAGGAAACATGCACGAAAATAACCGTCGGAAATTTCGATTGCTTTTTACTATACATTTCTACATTTCACTATTAACAGTTGAAGTTGGGTATAATTAAATTGTTTCTTTTTTATTTAGGTTTTATCCAGAAAAAAAAGTTTTGTACTGTTAAATATATCTTGGAATGTTAATATAGACTAAACAAAAATGTCTGAATTTAAGTAATTATTTATTTGAATAGTGGCTAGTAAAAGATTGTCTTACTTTAAGAATAAATAAAACTATTAGTAAAATCGATGATGACTAATGGATTCGTTGATCACTTCTAAGCATTTTTTATTGATTGCAATTTTTCTGGAATTTGATAAGTAATAAACAAAAGAAGAGGAAATCAAAAAGAGGAAAAAAAAGTGAAATGGATATTAAACAATTAAAGAGTAAATAGAAAACAAAATCTTTGTTTTATACACCTTTTTAAAAATGTAGGATTCACAATATCTATTAAACCCATTATTTTTATAAACGGTGTCGTTGATTACACATCCCAACAAAAATTTCTTGCCGTCTAAGTAAGAGTCGATTCTAATTCATTGGATATTGAAGGTCAAAGGGGTAAAAAAGTCGATTCTAGGAATTTTTGAACATCTATTCACAGCCCGAAGTCAAATCTGATAGGATTTTTCCGACAGAATCTCGCTGAAAAGTTGGTTCTATCAGACAGCAAATTTTCATATTTAAATGATAAATTCTGCTATTCCATAGTTAATTCAGCTTTTGAATGTAAAAATTAACTATTTTATATCAGATTTTGCCAGCCAAGTAGTAAAATTTAAAATATGATTAAAAGCTTTGTTTAACAAGATATTATAAAAAAATATTAAAAAATATTTTGAGGTCATACATTTGTAGAAAAAAATTGATATTTATGCGTTGTTGATCATTGAGAAGAAAACAACCAGGTTTAAAGGTAATCTCCTAAAAGAGAAAAGATAGTTCTCATGCCAGATAAGGAGGGGGATGACGAACGAGTAGCACGCGATATTTATGCGTCGGACCATTAAGCGAAATTTTCTATTAGCGTTAACGCCCTTGTACGTATGCTGCTTGTGGACTCAAGCGGCGAGTTGAAAGTCGGGTCTTTGCCATTAATCAACGCTCTTGAATAGATCCTCCTGTGTAATGGCAGAAGGATAATCGCACGAGCTTCCTACTCACTCTTACGAAGCCCTACTAGCATGCGTCTGTTAGCAATTTGAAGAATTCGATTAGAATGTTTATTCTAGCCAGGTCGTTATGAAACTTCAGGAATTTGCTATCAATTACGCATGCAACTGCAGGGGGAAATAATTCCGGAATTAGCATCCTACCATTAAAAGTTATTTTGCTCGAAATTATTCACATCTAAGCTGATTTAATACATGTAATGAAGTAGCTGGACGAAGGAGCACATAAATAAATATAAATTACTTCTTGCCACTGACACTAGATGGCGCTCAAATACAAAGGTAAACTCGCGCAAAATTCGCACGTAAGCGCCGAAGAAAAAGGATGAAAATTCAAAATGGTGGAAGTTTTGGTGCACCTCAAAAACCCGACAAATCAAAAAACAGACATTTCAAAAAACTGACACTAAAAAAATAGGCATTTCAAAATACAGACATTTCAAAATACAAACACTCAAAAAACAAACATTTCAAAATACAGACTTTCGAAAACAATACATTTCAAAAAACAAACATTAAAAAACCAGGGGTGCTCCTCAAAAACCCGAAAAATCGCAAAACAGACACTTCATAAACCCAACATTAAAAAACCAGACCTTTAAAAAAATAGAAATTGAAAAACCAGACATTTCAAAAAACATCTTTCAAAATATGTCTGTATTTTTTGAGGTGCACCCATTTTTTTTATGTATTGAACGCAACAATCGGAGGTGTCGAAACGTCGGATTCTTGAATGTCTGTTTATTCAAATGTATTGTTTTTGAATGTCTGTATTTTGAAATCTCTGGTTTTTTAATATCTGTTTTTTTAAATGTCGGGTTTTTGAATGTCTGCTTTTTGAAGTGTCTGTTTTTTTATTTGCCGGGTTTTTGAGGTGCACCCAAAGTTTTCACACATCAGAATTTTCAATAACCTTTGTCATTAGGTCTATTCATTAATTGTTCAGTAGTGACTTCAGTTTTGTATTTGAACGCCACCTAATATTACTCGAAAATACTTCATTCTTTTCTACGTCTTTTAACCCTTTAACGCCGGGACGGACACTTTTTTTCGTTCATTTTCAACTTTAATTTTCTCGGCGATTAAGAATGTAAAAAATCCTTCAGGAACCATTTCTTATGTATTTGAACTCGCTCTTTCAGAGTCTGCAATCAAAATAAAAAAAAAAGAATTTTCAAAAAGTTACAGCCATTTTTTTGAAGATAAATTGAAATTTTTTACAATTTTCTTTCAGAAATGAATTTTTTTTCATATAGGAGGTCACCAGAGCACTCTTTCACCTGAAAATATCGCATCCGCTCAAGATTTCAAAAATTCAAAATGACGGATCCAATATACCGGACGATATTTTTAAAATTGTTCGGAATGTTGTGAAACTTATTATTCGAGGGTTTTTTGGGGTCGCTGATAACGAATCTCTAGTCGGCCATTTTGAATTTTTGAAATCTGACGTCAGATTCCTTATAACGACCCAAGAAATATTTAGATGCTCAACGCCATACAAATAGAAAATTGAAAAAATAAGGATACACAGATTATTAATATTTGTGGGGAAAAAATTATTCCGCCAACATTTTTGAGCCGCCATCTTTAAATTTTGAAAAGTACGTTTCGCCATTTACATGCTGAGATATTACGGACGCGATATTTTCAGGTGAAACACTGCTCTGGTGATCTGCTATATGAAAAAAAAATTCATTTTTGAAACAAAATTGTCAAACATTTCGATTTTTCGTTAAAAAAATGGCTGTAACTTTTTCGAAGATTCATTTTTTTTTTATTTTGATTGCAGACTCTGAAGGAGCAAGGTCAAATACATAAGAAATGGTTCCTGAATGATTTTTAGATTCTTAATTTCTAAAATACAATATTTTAACGAAGCATGATAACGGGAAAATATTTTTCTAATTGTCCAATTTTGAAAATTTGCTCGATATAATTCCCCTTATTTTTCATTGGCAAAAAAAGCACAGTATGTTGCTCGTCGAATATACGCGGGATTTTCCCTCGAGTTGGTTCGAATCTGTACAATCTGTCCTACGAGAAGCGTAATGGTTTTCGCGAAATCATTTTCCGAAAAAAAAAACTTCCACCGCTTTTTTTGTCCGCCGGAGCAATTTTTCAAAGCGCATTGTTCTGCGCCCGCGTTCGGTATGTTTCGCGTCCACAAACTCGTGCACCGGCACTGCATCGCGAGAAAGAACAATTTGTCCCCTTCGTCACGAATCGCGAGACGTACGTTACACCAGCGACAATTGCTGATGTCGCACACGAACAGCAGCGGCTCGACTCGAAGATCGAATTCCAGGAATCGCAGCAATAGGACTATTACGCCGACCCGCTTTTTACATCAGCAACTTCCGTTTTACCCGTCTTCCCTCCGCAATTTTAATCGCTCTTTCTCACAATTTCTCGGGGCCGCGTTTATGGTCAATTCGCGACATCCCAGGCAACACGACGACGCACTTTTTACCCGTGTACGACTGATGCGAGACTCAAATTTTTCTAGTCAAGATTGATGGCTTAGTCGTATTTTTTTTTAATCCAGTTGAGCAGTTAATGCTAGTGTATACTTTTACTCTTTTTGCCTTGACGACACTTCCATGAGTGTACTGCGAATTTTCAGAAGACTTAATGGTACTTTAATTGATTACATATGATTTTTTTGTGTAACCCTTTATTCTATGCTTTCATTAGAAAAAAGTGACCTCTTCCCTTTCTTAATAGTGAAATCTTACTATATTCACTCTTTTTACTTAAAAAAATTGACTTTTTTCATCTTTATTTTAAGCTTTCACTCGAAATTTCTGCAAGTGAAAGGTAGACCATTATTATTATAAAGGGGCTTTTTCTCATTTTCAAAAGTGAAAACCTCACTAAATTGAATTATTTCGCATTTTCAACGGTGAAATCTCAGTAATGTCACTTTTTGTTAACATTTCCTAAATTGAAACCAGACTGAAGTCATTTTTTCTCGTTTTTGAAAAATAAATCTCTTCAACATAATTTTTTTGTTCACTTTTACAAAGGGTAAGTACTATTAAAGTGATTTTTGTCCATCTTTTCGAAAGTGAAGCGACCTTGAAATGACTTTTCCACTCTTAAAAATGTGTATATCTCACTAAAGTAACATTTTTTACCTTAATTTTAAGTTTTTACTTCAAATTTCAAAGTAAAAGGTGGACACTCTTAAAATAAGACTTGAAATTTCGCTAATGTGACGTTTTGTTAGCATTTTCGAAAGACTTTTTCATTCTTACAAAACTGAAATCTGACTACAGACGACTTTTTTCACTTTTTCATAAGTGAAATCGCACTATAGACATTTTTTTACTTCTGCAAAAACTAAATCACTCTTAAGTAATGTTATTTTTACTTTTTCAAAAGTGAAATCTCACTGAAGTCGTTTTTTTTACTTTTTCAAAAATTAAATCTCTCTAAAGTAATTTTTTGTTCATGTTTTTAAAGGTGAAGTCTCACTGAAATGATTTGGCCACGTTTTCGAAAGTAAAGCGTCTTTTCCACTCTTACATAAATGACATCTCACCAAAGTGACTTGTCACTTTTTCAAAAACTAATTCATGCAAAAGTAATTTTTTAATTCATTTTTTCAAAAGATAAGTCCCTTAATGTGACGTTTTGTTAACATTTTTGAAAGTGAATCCACCCTAAAGTGACTTTTTAACTTTTTAAGAAGTGAAATCTCACTAAAGACATTTTTTTACTTTTTCAAAAACTAAATCACTCTGAACTAATTTTTTTTTCACTTTTTTAAAAGCGAGTTCTTATTAAAGAGACTTTATTTTTCATGAGTAAACCCTAACTAAAGTGTCTTTACTTTATTAAAGGTGAAGTCTTAAAGATATCATTTTTGCACTTTTTCAAAAACTAAATCTTACAGAGTGATTTCCCCCTCTCCCTCTCTCTCACTTCTTACACACTAAAATTATTGGAGTCAAATTTCACTCCAAAGGAGTCGAAAATGGGGTAGGCCGGGTTCGACTACATTTGAGTTCTTTGGAGTGAAAATATACTCCAATGGTGTCAATAAATACGGAAAAAGAGAAAGGCGGCTGAATGCCGTATAGACAGGACTAGTTACTACGCGGTCGCCTTTTTTTTTCAACTCGCTATAACATAGCCAATTTTGAAGGTTTTGAAACGAATAAAAAAAGAAATTGTTCGTTAGAGATTTCCGAATCTAATGGTGAAATAATAAATTATATATCTCAATAAACAATAAAGTTATTAATTTTTTTCTTTGCAACTGCAATATATACCTTCTGGCTCTTCGTTTATCGAGTAAATTTCGAGTATCCGAAAAGTGTCAGCGAGAAAGTTGTTCATAAAGGTATGACCAAATTTTCTGGAAAGTTTTATTTTTATTGGTCTAATAGTCAAAAAGTAATGAATGTTTAAAGTTGGTGGCAGCCGATGACCAACGCGTCATGTGCTTCGAGGCCCTGAAAAACTTCATTGTTTATTCAGATATATAATTTGTTCATTCTTCATTAGATGCAAAAAGCTCTAACGAACAATTTCTTTTTTTATTCGTTTCAAAATTCTCAGAATTGAATAAGTTATAGCGGTTGACACAAAACATGTTTGTCGGCCGGCCACGTAGTAACCAGTCTTCCTTGCAGAATATAACTACACCGGTAAAGGATTCAAGCATGAAATACTCTAAAGGAGCGAATGTGACTCCGAGAGAGTGAAATTTACCGATTACTCTCTCTTGGACTCCGCAATTGACTCCAATCATTTTAGAGTGTACACCTTTGAAAAAGTTAAATCTCACTTTATGACCGCTAACAACTCTCTCATTCATTACTGGTAAAGTAAAATTTCATTTTTTGAAAAGCGAAATTCACTTTTATTCAGACGGTGGTCTAATTTTTACAGGGCGAAATTTAGAGCATCGACTCTGGACTGGATACCCTTTACCACTATACGAACAATTTCACAGCTTTCGCAATAAAACGCGATATAGTATTTACAACTTCACTCGTATCACATGTGCACGTGGCAAATCAAGTTCAGTTCTTTTTTGTCATGCATATTAAAATAATTTGAGTAAACTAAGCCAGTCTAGGTAGGTATTAAATTTTGATCCTATATATATATAGTCTTTATGCGCACTTCCTTATTACAGTACCTTATACTCCATTGTCAAATTTTAATCCCTCTACAGATCATTTTTTATGTATTGCAACGAGGTGAATAGGCAAAACGTACTCCTAATTGGACTAAACTCTACAATTAGGCAAATCAGGCTCCATAGAACAAAAAGTGGCGTAACCGACATGTTATGCGCTGGTGATACAAATACAGTTTATAATTAATAGAAAAAATACGTTACGTTTGACTCCATTAAACCGTTGGATAGCGTTGTGTACATAGGATTACACAGTAATCCGACCACGCAAATAACCTCTACAAAATTTAATTGTATAAAAATATAAACTATATAAAGAGTGTTCAAGGCCATTTGAAGGTTACAGTGTTTTTTGTAGTAGAATGTCACCACGGAATCAGGTGGGCCGGAAAATTCATATATGAAGCGATATTTCAAGTTTAATTTAGAAACCTTAGTCAATTAAAAGTCAAATGTTTCAAAAATTACTTATAAACAGTTTTTTCACATTTTGGCAAAATAAACGTTGTAAAGATACCATTATAAGAATCATCGGCAAGTGTGAAAACAGTCGTGCTGCCTTTTCCAGGTGATTTCAAGGTCACATCAGTTATTTTGATTGAAACCAATGTATTAAGGATCCGGAAATGGGGAAATTAATCGTATTCAAGGTGAATGCCGTTGAAATAATGGATGGACCCCTTTCCAAATTTTGTAGAGGTCTATTAAAGATGCTGCGTCGGTAATTACTGGAAATATATACATAACGTTTCATAGAAAAAAAAGTCTTAAAATTGTTACATCTCAAATTAAGCACCGTAAAACGCTTAATTTCAGCCTAAAATTAGAAATAAGAATTCTCCAACTGAGGTGTGACAAGTGCAAACAAATTTTCTTTAAGCATAAATCTCGACTAAAATTAAACTTTGCTGTCTGGAAATAAGACTTTAAGCGAAAATATTGACTTATGTTAAGAAAATTAGTTCAATTTTAAACTGAAATTAAGACTTACAGTGTTTAATTTGAGATGTAACAATTTTACGACTTATTTCTGTGTTAAAGTACAATTCTGAATTTTTTGGACTAATAGTAATGTATGACGGTTGAAAAAAAATTTGTATTTTTGGCAGTTGTTTCCAGTAAAAACCACTATTTTACTTTTAAAAATATGTATTCCAAAACTTCATTCACCTTTTCACTTTGCAAAAGTAATATTTGCAAGGTTCCGTACGATATTACAGTTGTTAAGATAAGGTAAATTTAGAGGGAAGGATTACAAAAGAACATGAGCGAGAAAAAAAATTGAGCGAGGAGAAAAATCGCCAATCTGCGTTACCGACGGTACGAACACGTAACCTGCTATATTTACGGATAGGTACAAGGTGCTACCGTATTATTGCGTAGTGGCGCTGGTGACAGAAAAAGCCTAAATAGAAGTCCTTAAATCTTAACGTGTTCGGTTAAATAAATTTTTACCTAGTTTTATACTTGTTCAAAGTTATTGTTCTTATTAGTTGTTACATATTAAAGAAATGAGAGCCTAATTAATATGCCGAAGATCCTCTCGTCATTTTATCCACAGCTGACCTACCGAGACGCATCACTAAATTTCCCATAATTCATTCGTCTAGATTCAATATCGATCGGACTAAGTATAATCCTTCCACAGCATTGCTCAATTTCTCGTACGAATTGCTTCTTCCTTGATACAGCATTAACGGATGCACACGCGCCGCAAGGGATTGAGTTTATTCGATAGAAACTTCTCATTACTAATCCTCGAATCCGTGATTTGCAAAAAGTGGAAAATCCTCGGTTTTCCAACATTCCACGTGACTACAATAACAAAAATCAAATTTATTTCTAAATTTGAAAAATCAAGCATTGGTTTAACTTAATTACAATATAATAAGTTGATATTATCGATAGTAGTTATCGCAGACCACAAATAACGCTAGTCACATGTATTACTTTGCAAAAGGAAAATCTTTCAGTAATATTGTACGTGAGTTTCATATATTAATTTATAATCTACAAAAAGTTTTTCTACTGTTGTTTTATTCTGTTGAAGCTGACCTTGAATAAAATCTGCAGGGTGACTTAGAGGTCAAGTAAGGATTTGTGGGTACCTCCCAGTTATGATTAAGCAATCTCTTGAAATTCCACGTTTTTATGTGCATTACACGTGAAACGGCTTACAAAAGTCATTTGAAGGTCAAATTTTTTTTAGCCAGTAAACAGCTGCGAATAAAAATTTCCCGAAATAATAACGTGATTAAATGTGGTTTGGTTCAATTAGCGACTAGGATTTGTCGAGAGTGCCTCCTAATTTTAAACTTAATTTTTGAAAACACGCAATATGTGACTTCTCGAAAATTTATTTAAGAATCGATTCGTGAAATTAATCTTTACTGTTGTGGAAAAATATACCTGGGAGACACAGTTCAGTTTTTTTTTTAATTTTATTACCTTTATTATTACATTTAAGGTTATATTGAAATTGATATTATATTATTTTGTTTGCAAATTTCATTATCAAAAACAGCGTCAAAATGAAAGTTAGGTGTTAATTAAAACCGCAATGATTTTGGAGCATCAGCCATATCGCTTACGTGCATACCTATAAATAATAATTATTAACAGTATTCATAGTCGAAACAAATATTTCACATATGTTACATAGTGAATTATCTCGAATTATGTCAAACTGTATTTCCGAAAATATTGCAATTTTGATAATAATAATATTCGATTAACCGTATGAAATTGAACGTAACAGTATCGCGAAACCATACATGTTAGATTCATATCGCTAGTTATCAAACTTCAAACTCATTATCTCATATCGAAAATTCGAATCGCGAATCCACACCTGCGAAAACGTTGGAAGTAATCGATTGCAAAAGTTAGTACGTCGAATTCGCTTCGCATTATTTCCTATAGGCGTACTAGTGCAATCAATTGTAATGATTCGTACACTCTGTTAGAACGTGTACGATAATTGCATATTTTAATTTTATATAATATTTAGAATTATTGATTTTATACGAAAAATTTACAAATGCCGAGTATTTTCTAATATTCAATGTTCAAGATTTTAGGTCATACAAAAATCAGCTTCGTAGACATAAAAAATTGCTTTCGAATGACTTAATGGATAAATCAGTTTATCACTAATTTCATTTTCATATTAATAATATATTGTAGTAACCTCTTTCTTCGTTTTGTCGGTAATTTCGATAATGCAATTTCAGAAAAGAATAAAAAGGATAATATAATTATGGCTGGCATTTATTTCGAGCCGAGATTAAGAGTTTTAGTAAACTATTTTGTGATGATAAAGTACATTTTTCTATTCGAATATACTTTTTAAATCTGGTTGAGTGGAAATCCGATCTATCCAAGAGTATAAATTTAGCCAATTCATATGGAATAAATGTCCATTTATGTATAACATTCTTGTTTCACTCCAACTATGGAGTGACTTATGCACCGCTGTTACAAAGAATTTTAACGTTAATTAGAGAAAGTAATGAAAGAGTGAATTTCCGCTCTTAACGAGTGAGGAACATAATCCGTATCAAAATTACTTTTTGCGAAACATTATTTAAATTTCTTGGAGTGAATCAAGAACTACGGCTTTAAAGAAAAAGATTGCTTCATCATGTATGATTTCTCATTCATTATGGTGTGGAAAATGAGCCTCTCTAGTCAAGTAGTATAAAATTTCACTCTTACGAAGTGAAAATTTACTCTTTCGGTAAAGTAGCCTGATGTTCATTAAACAAAGAGTGAATTTCCACTCCATGAAGCACAGAGAGTAGGTTTACTCTTCGTGATGGAAATTGTCATTCATAAAGGAGTATACTATCTTTTAAAAAAGAGTCGTTATATTTTCACTCCAAGAAATGTAGAGAGTGTCCATGCTTCGTTTTTGACATATTCACGTCGTGAATATTTTACTACTGTTCGTATATTTTTCCATCCATTCTCATTGGAGTGAGAATTCACTCTTTAATCAGTAAAAAGCGAGCAACTCTCGTGAAAGAGTGAATATTCAACTCTATAATAGTGGAAATTCACTCTTTTCTCCAGAATTGTGAACTCTACGACTCGGAGGGAAAGAGTGAATTTTCACTCTTGTTAGATTAAAATTACACTCTTAAAAAATTGAATATTCACTCTTTCACGAGAGTTGCTCGATTTTCACTAACCAAAGAGTGAATTCTCACTCCAAGAAATGTAGAGAGTTCATTCTGAATTTCTTAGAATGTCAATTTACTCTTTATAGAGTGAAAATTGAGTGACGCTAGTAAAATACTGTATTCTCACTCATATCGAGTGAAAACTATATGGAACGAAAATTCACTTTGCTTAGAAGAAAATTTCATTTTTGAGTAGTGAGAATTCATTCTATCACTAGAGTGACTCAGTTTTTATTCCTAAAAAGGTATTCCATCCGTCATATTCAATTTTTTAAATCCGATTTTACATTCGTAATTAACCCATTAACGCCTGAAATGGCATTTTTTATACTTCATTATCAATCAAGTATTTCATATCAAAATCGAAGTTGAAAACAATTGAAAGGTACATATCCTATTGTTTTCGAGGTCGCTCTTCAAGATTCCGAGGTCGAAATTGAGTTTCAGCCATCAGGAATTCCAATATGGCGCCGAACTTTTAAAAAAATTCCAAAAAATTGGGAATTATTTATTCGTATCAATTTTTTTCGAGCTATTAGAATATTGAGATTCTATTGAAACTCTGAACAAAGGTGAACAAAATACTTCAATTTTAAGGAAAAATGTTACTTTTATACATCGTTGTAACGACCTCAAAACGGCGTCAACAATGAACATTTCTTTGAAAAATTTCTGAACGTTCTAACTCAAAAACTACATGCTGTTATAAAAAAATGCCAAGAATGAAAAGTTCTTAGAATTAATCGAGAAATATAGTGGAATTTTTTCAGATTTTTGTGATGACATGTTGAGAAATTTTGTTCAAAATTTCTTTCAAAATCATAATTTATTTATGAAAAATTCTGAAAAAAATTGGTTGTATTCACTTCCCAACGGGCACGAAAGTCCCGAATGTTTCTTTTACGGAACGTTTTATAAACGTTTCATCCATGTTGCAGACATTTAACGTTTTAGGAAAACGTTTCTGGAACATTCTAAAAACGTTTTAGCAACATTTGGGTCCTTCGTGCCCGTTGGGTTATGAAATCTACGAGTTTTTTGTTCTTTGCAATTTTTTCTAAAAGTTAATAGTTTTTTCGGGGAAAAAATCCAAAACTGTAATATTTGAAATTCATTTCCTCGAAAACTATCAACTTTTCGAAAAAATTGCAAAGAACAAATAACTCTTAGAATTCATCATAGAATACACTAAATTTTTTTCAGAATTTTTTGTAAATAAATTACAATTTTGAAAAAAATGTTGAAAAAAAATTTCTCAAAATGTCCTCAAAAAATTTTGAAAAAATTCCACTATATCGCTTGATGAATTTTAAGAACTTTTCATTCTGGGCATTTTTTTGTTGAAGTTTGTAGTTTTTGAGTTAGAGCGTCCAGAAATTTCTCAAAGACATTTTCATCGTTGACGCCATTTTGAGGTTGTTAGAATGATGTAGGGTATAAAAGAAAAATTTTTCCTTAAAATTCAAGTATTTTGTTCACCTTCGTTCAGAGTTTCAATAGAATCCCAATATTCTAATAGCTCGAAAAAAATTGATAAGTATAAAAAATTCCTAATTTTTTGAAAATTTTTTTCATATTCGGCGTCATATTGGAATTTCTGTTGGCTGAAACTCAATTTTGACCTCGGAATCTTGAAGAGCGACCTCGAAAACAGTAGGATACGCACCTCTCAATTGTTTTCAACTTTGATTTTGATACGAAATACTTGATTGAAAATGAAGTATAAAAATTGTCATTTCAGGCGTTAATGGGTTAATACTCTCTTGAAGTGAGATAAGAGAAACGGAGGATTGGTTGGAGAGAAAATTGATCGTCTCTAGTATAGGAGGGAATTTTCACTTCATAGAGAGTGAATTTAAATCTATGAAAAATTAATTTCTTTGTGGGTTCTCACTCTTAAGAATTCACTCCTTCCTCAAATTTACTCAATTTTCGCTCTAAGGCGTGTACAGTAGAATTGTCCGTGACTGGACAGTGAAATAAACTCTTTTCTAAAACTAGTGGTTCAATTTTCACTCCAAGAAACATAGAAATTTTTGACATTTCGTTACGGCCATCTTTATGCCACGAGTTTTTTGCGACCGTTGGTTGGTTCTGCGTTTATTTACCTTTACGGGAGTAAAAAAAAGGATGAGGAATTAAGTATGCAAAAAGCCAGGGAATGATTATGAAGCTTTGGAGTACAGTGCATAACGGTGAAAATGATCGGCAATGTATCACGGGGCGGTAGTTCTCTATAGGGAGACGGCTTCGGAGGAGTCTCTCCTGCCAAGTAATAAAGAGCGTGGCATATCTCGACGACCTTTTACGGGGAGCATTAAACTGCACTTCTCGTATAACGCTCGACGAAGCCCCGACGATCGACGGGCCAATCGCGTTTGACGACGTCTTTTTCCGGGCGCAATACTCCACCGGTATACCTCTTGCCAAAGTTACGGAACTCCCGGTCAAAGTTTGGCCTCGTCGGAGGTCACCATAACCCTCCAGTTTCGGATGAATTTCTGTTTCATTTCTACGATTGCGCTTCCCTTTAACCCGCCCACGAACACTTTTCGACGTGTTTCATCGATCATTACCAACTCGAACAATGGTTGCATCGCGTTTAATGCAGATGAAGATAGAGTTCACTGTTGTGTAATTGTTCTGCGACAATCTTGTTCTGGCATAACAATTCTACTAAAAATTTTATGTCGAACATGGATTTATTATGGCGAGAGATAATCTATTAATTTCATGAGGTGAGATGAGTTCACTTCATGGAGTGAAACTGACTTTATATAGAGTGAAAATGCTCTCTCTCACTAGAGTGGCTCGAAATTTTCCAACCATAAAGGGTGAATCAATAATAAAAATCAAAAAGCTTCTTCTCCGTTTTTTCTTAACCCTATTAAGGACAGAAGGGACATATTTTCAACACCATTTTGAACGTCGATAATTTGTATATAAACGCATTTGGACAAATTTTATCCTCTTCCAGAATATTTGAATAAAATTTAGATAAAATGAACTGCAAAAAGTTATACACTTTTTTTAAAAAAAACATGGTTTTCTACATTTTCTTTTTTTATTAAAACATCACTTTCACCACGAAATGGCATTAAACATGTCTATGCTGAAAATATCGCGTCCGTGGACCCTCAGGATTAATATGTACCGTGTGTCAATTTCTAATTCAAGATGGCGTCTTCCAAAATGGTGCCTGGAAGCTCAAAATTCCTTTTAAAACTTGTTGTAAAAAAATTGTTTTCTTGAAAACTATTGACTTAACAGACAATTTTCTAAGAACAATAATGCTTTGAAATGAGTTAAAGAATGCTCTCAAATTTTATCAGAGTGAATTTGTACACATTCTGATTCTCTCTCTCTCTCTCTCTCTCTCTCTCGAAAAAAATCGAAATTTTGAAAAAACTCGTTTAAATAATCTGAAAAAATTTTATAGGAGTTAGACATTTTTAGTCTAAGGAAATTTGTTCTACAGTCTATAGTTTTCGTGGAAATAAATCAGTAGTTTTGAAATCAAGAAAAGTTTAATAATTTATTTTCATGAAAACTAGACTTTAGAGAAAATTCCTTAGAAAAAAATGGCTTAGAATTTTTTAAAGAATCTTCTCAAATTTTTTTCAGATTTTGCAAATGACTTTTTTCAAAATTTTGATCTTTTTATTTTTTGAAAAATCAAAAAGTGTAACAAAATTTGAGAGCATTCTTTAACTTATTCCAAAGCATTATTGTTCTTAGAAAGTTTTCTGGTAAGTCGATAGTTTTCAAGAAAAAAATGTGTTATGTTTTAAAAGAAATTTTGAGCTTCCAGGCGCCATTTTGGAAGACGACATCTTGAATTATAAAGTTTCGCACGGTACATTTTAATCCTGAGGGTCCACTGACGCGATATTTTCACCGTAGACATGTTTCCTAACGCGATTTCGTGGTGAACGTGATGTTTTAATAACGATCAAAATGTAAAAAGCAATGTTTTTTTACAAAAAAACTTGTATAACTTTTTTGCTTGACTTTATTAAAATTTTATTGAATGATTCTGAAAGAGGATAAAATTTTACGTTAGAAACCGTGGAGGTGAAATTTCTCCAAAGGCGTTTATATACAAATTATCGATGTTCAAATCGGTATTAAAATATGTTCCTCCGGTCCTTAAAGGGTTAAGTAAAAATCTCTTTTTTTTTCAAAATAATCTTCATAGATGTGATTAGGCAATTTTTCTATAATTAAATACCACGAGTGTAAATTTCCGTTTTTAAGAATTTAATTTGATTGATAATATCTTCAATTTCCAAAAGAAGTAAATTATGTCTAAACTTTTCAATTAAATTTTCTTATTTGTTATTATAAACTGATGAATAAAAGTTCGTATTATGGGAAAATGTGTTGCAAAAGATGTGTTTCGGTAGAAAACCATTTGTTTTGCATCGAAGTAAAAAAAAATTAAGAAAAATAAAGAGTGAATTCTCAATCCAATAAAATATACGGAGCATTCTCTAAATATTGTCGAGTTTGAATTCACTCTTTATGGAGTGAAAATACACTTTGTATGAAAAGGACCTCACTCTGCGTGGATTTAAATTCACTCTATATGGAATGGAAATTCGATCTTTCACTAAAGTGGTTGCATTTTCAATACATAAAGAGTGAATTTTCACTTTATGAAAATTTATAGAATACCCTCTAAATATCATTGAATGCGAATTCACTCTTTATGGAGCGAGACTTACTCTGCATGGAGTGCAAATTTCCTCCTTTACTAGAGTGCCTCAATTCATTCAAAATCATTTTCCACTCATTAATAGTATAATTTCACTCTTTCACTAGACTGGCACGATTTTTAAACCATAAAGAGTGATTTTTCAACCTAAAAAAAGGTGTAAATTACTATCTACATACCTTAGAGAGAGAATGCACTCTTTATGGAGTGAAAACACACTCTGCATGAACTGAAAATGATTGTACATAAATACGTATTGTACAGAAACTCCCTCTATATGGAATAAAAATTCTCTGTTCCACAAGAGTGGCTCGATTTTCACTTCATAGATGGGGAATTTTCACTCCAAGAAATTCATAGAGTACTGATTATGAATCTAATATGGTATTCAACAAATTTGAATATGGCCGTTTCAGTATATTGCTCAATCTTCATGGAGTGAAAATTTAGTCGCTCTACAGAAATACAGGGAATTCTCATGAGTCCACAGAAAATGTTCACTCCAAATAGAATGGTTTCTCACTCCATGCGAAGTGACTTTCTACTACGTAAGTTACACTTCACTTTGACACTTAGAATGGCTCAATTGGTACTCTATAAAGAGTGAATGTTCACTACAAGGAATTTGGTGAATACACTCATAGATCAGGTTTAAATCAGCAACAAATTTCGTTTTCAGAAACATGTGTACAGTTGTCCCTATCCTAAGTTATCCCATCCAAAGTTGTGGGGCCGTCCAAAGTTATACATTGTCCCCATCCAAAGTTATACTATTAATTTCCCCTCTTCCCCACCATAACGTGTCGATGTTGCTTCACGGCGACACTCAAACACAACTTACTTTTTAATTCGGGTTTGAGGCAGTGGATGAAGTAGCTGCTGGTTGCTCATTTTCGATATTATCCATTTTTTTCTGGCTAATAAAAATGTTCACTTTTTCAATATTTGATTCTGTCAACTGTCGGTAGAATTTGATTTGACGCTTCGGTAATCGGTTGTTTTATGGGTATGGTTAAGTTAGTCCCACACATTCGCAAGTCGCAACGAACATAAACGAAAATACGGCAGTGGGAGTAGTGAGAGGATATAATTTTGGACAGTCGGCCGCCATATTGGAAAACCCGACCGCATAATTTAGGATGGGGACTACTGTATTTCAATAAGGGCAAATGAACTGTCAAAAAATAATAAAATTTGAAAAATGCATATTTCATTAAATATGTGAATCATTTTGATATCTGATGCGTTAAAGCTTGACACAAAAATTGGTTTCGAGTAAAAAAAAAATGCATATGAAAAACTGCAATAAACGGATCCTGATCTCCGATTATTTCATTTGAATGCCGTTCCCGCTGCGATTAACCTATAAAGTTCAATCAAACGTCCCCAGAAAAGGTAAAAGAAGGATTGATTCTTGAATGTGCTCTTATCTGATAACTAGTGAAATCGGGCTGTAGTGCAGTTGAATCAGCAGATGCATAAATGGTTTTAAAGGGTGCGGCGTCGTGTCGCGTGGGCCTTAAGTTATTACCGGCCATTTTTTCGTGTTTCCGAGGGCGCGGCGCGCGGAAGTGCAACTACACCTTCGTTTCCTCGTATAATTCGCACGAAATTTGCAAACGTCATGACGTTTACAAATCGGCTCCCTTCACGCGCTCCGTGCATCACATGCATTTTTTAGGAAATCGTTTCTTTTATTATAGAACAAGTTAATACAGATGTATTTTTTAATCCGTTATTACAATAGATTAGTAACAGTCACTGTTTCTTGTAATAACAAATTCCAATTTTAGAGGATTTCTCATAATCTACATAAAAATTGTATTTAATTGTATAGTTATTGTCAAAATTTTGATCCAAAAATAGCAGACAATATTTAAAACAATTTATCTAAAACATTTTAACATCAGAAATATTGATTAGAAATTTGAAATTGAAAATGTTATATAATATATCGGTTACAAGCGGACTGTTGTTAAATAAAAATATCGTTGTACCATTGATGAAACTGATTTACATATTCGTAATACGCGATATAACAAACTAATTTTTTTACGATTTTAACCGTCATATTCTATCCGCCATCTTAAATACATAGAATTTTGGAATGAGGTTTCATGTTTGGAATGAGGAAGATTGAATTGAATTCTCTTTTTTAATGCTTTTGTGCACAGATCCGAATGAGTTTGCACAAAAACTTTACTGGATCTATCATTTTACCGTATTAACTTTAGATCTTCGAATTATTTTTAAATTAAAGTTTAAGTTTGCCATGTACATTTTACATTGTTCAGTTTTAAATATTTATGAATTTGTTAAAATGATTTAAAAATAGCTCATCAGGGCTTTTCTAATTCGTGATAATGATTCTCAAATTAAAACTTCAAAATTCAAAATGGCGGGTCCAATATCGCAGATGAATTTGAAAATTTTTGAAATATTTCTAAAATTTGATATCTGGAAATTTTCACTGTTTCTAGTAATAAATCTCATGTTTTCAATTTTTTTAATTTTGTATGTTTTTTGCTGTTTTTTAAGATTTTTTCAATTTTTGAAATTATTTTTTTTAATTTTTGTTCCGTTTTTAATTTTTTATATTTGAAATATTAGCACAAAAATCCTGATCTGCAACTTACAAAACTCTTAGATAACTATTTTTATGACATTTTTTTCAAATCTGTCCGTCATATCGTTTCCGACCTTTTTGAAATTTGAAATTTTAACATCGGATTCCTTTTTAGTAAACTGAAAACACCAAAATATCAATGTTTATCAAAAGTCAATCATTTTTTAAACATTAGACCGTATATGACGTACATTTTTATTTTTGCACAGAATTTCAAAAATGGCGGCTTATTTGAAGCAGTTTTTATAATGTTCGGAATTCGTTTGTTTAAGAATTTTATAATATTTACAGCTGAAATAACTATTGTTTATCGTCTGCCGCAATGAAATCTCATTTTTATTATTGTATTTTATTGTAATTATTAATTATTGTATTACTTAAGTCATTCTCGTAATTAATGATCCTACAAACTCTTACGTACTAAATTTCAAGTCACAGAGCAAAGCTGCACTAGAAGATGTTGGACATTGTTTATAAATGATGTACAACAAAAAACATCTACATAACTAATGGTTTTCTTTTAAGTTTTCCGTTTATACTTTTTATATTTTGTGCTTTTTTTTTAACAAAAAATGTTATAGTTAATTGTAAACTGAAGAGAACACCAATCAGCTTTCGAAACGTCTTTGGAAAAAATAGTACTTTTATTCATTTCTACATTTTTATATTTAAAATATTTTTGAAAATGTTATTAAAAAGTCTTTTTAGTAAAATCATCATTACTGGCGGTCAAGAAACTTATATTTCAAGCAGGATTACAAAAAATCCTCTATGCAGTAATTATTTTAAACAATCTATTTCAATAAAACATAGTAAAAATGTCTATTTAATCTGTAAGTATGATAACAACCTCGACCCTACCCAATAAAATCTCTCTCAGAATAGGCGGCCAATTTTTAATATTACCTTTAAAAATAAAAATAAACTAACGTAGTAATATTTAATACACTTTTAACGCATTTTTCCGTTGAAATTTAACCTTTCAGAAAAGTATTTCGTTTTCGCGTAGAATTGAATTTAAAAAAACAAAAAACTTAGTTTCTCCCGAATTTTAACAGCATCATTCAGAAATAGTCGGCAAGGTTTTTTTAAATTTTTTATTAATCTTTTTTGCAATGTTTTGTGTTAGAACAGTTGCACCGCGCAATTTGGGCGTTTATGGGTTAAATAAGAGCAACAGTCAGTAGACCATGAAAGCACATACTACAAGTCTAGATAATACTCCAGGTATTTTTTATAAATTAACTCCAACTTTTCGTGTAACCTCGAGTTACTCTGCACCATTACGAAACATTTTGAATATTTAACCTTTCAGAGCGAGAAAATTTCAGACAAATGCACCGAAAACGGGCATTTTTAAATATCGAGAAATAAATTATTTCTTAACAATAAATAAGATTTGTTAGGGTCTAGAATAAGATTTTTAATATTAACAGAAGCTTTAATAAATAAAATATCATTTTCCAAATAATAACAAATGTATTTTGGTCATTCAAGAAATTTCGAAAATATAGATTTATTTTGTTACATCTACACAACAAATAAGAATCAGAATGGCCTTTTTCGAAAAACTTTTTTATATTATTAATATTTTTTTGTTTGTCGTCACGAGATCTAAATTTTTTTTAAATCTAGCTCAATCATTGTTTACATTTTTTGTCTTCATTTAACAAAATCGGTCAACTATTTTTGTCTGAATAGTAATTTCAACCATAGGCTTCGGGTACTCAGAGAAAAAAAGGGGTTAATGGTTCAACCAAATTTATTATATCTATTTTGTCATGAATGTTATAAATTACTATTTAATTGTGAAATTGCAGTAGATTTGAGGGTATATACTCTACTGTAGATTTAACAGTAAACATGATGCTATTATTGTCTTATTTACTACAAAAATATTTAACTGTTTTTTTGCAAAGTCGTATTTACAATTTTTTTTTCATTTGTGCGTGCAATATCTGCAATAATCTGCAAAAAGCCAGTGCAAACAGATATTTTCACGTTTTGTGTTATGCGAAATACCTAAAATCAATGATGGTGAAGACTTCATCACGTAATTAATATTTCGGTCAAGGTCACGCAGACCTTGAAAATCACGATTTCCACATGAAAAAAAAAGTTTACATGACCGTTACGCTTTAAAATTTAGTATGCATATCCAAAATATTTCAAATTTAATTTGATTTTTAAATATTGAATTTTCAAGGTCAAATCCAGTACTTCCTTTGTACTGTTCTTATAGTAACAAATGCAAATTATATATTAATATTTATAGTCAATCGGAGAAAATGTTAAAATTACTTTAAAAAGAACATCAATTATTGTACTTTATCCCATGTCCTTAAAGCCCAAGGTTACGCTTTGTCAAGGTTAGAGTTTCTTCTCCATTTTCCCACATCGTTTCACAGCATTTCGCGACATTCTCTCGAAATCTTCGGGAAATGCATACACCTGGAAACGCTTCGGTCGTAATAAAAAATACGGAAGTGAGGGCCAGCGAGAGGAAAATCGCCGGCCATTTTGAAAAAAAGGATCTTACATCTTAGACTACACACCTTTGATTATTCCTCTTCTTGCTCCCTCTACTTCCATTTTCCAGTTCAGACGTTTAGGTGGCAACGATGACGGCACAGGGAGGGAGGGGAAAGAAGGAAGGCACAAAGTCGTCAAAAATCCTCCCGCTTTCTAATGGTCAAAAAACGTACATGTGTTAAATATACAAAAATCCCAACGGAAAATGCAAGCTAAACCTTCCCCTCCTACGCCGAAAACGAAGGACCACGCGTTCTTAGAGGGAGCCACGCATACTTTTGGACCCTGCAGTGGTATAATACTGACTTGTCTAAAACAGTTCTTATTTCGGTTTCAAGACAAAACAATCTTTGTTCCAAACTTTCATTCGTTTGTAATATCAGTGCTGGTCGCGCAGTGAAATCTCGTAGCAAGTCAATCCTTCCATAGAGTGTACCTGTGTGTAGTGTTGATTTGCTGACCTGTCGCTTTTTCAATAGAAAAGTAAGCTTCGTTTACTATAATTTTTGCAATTTAACAGTTTTTTTTCTACTGCTTTCGAGCATACTACTAATGACGCTTCATCTAACCGCCATTTTCGTCCACTTTCAGTATAAAAGAAAAGTTTCATTTCATGTAATTTAAAAAATTATTCCATTACATATATTGCAAAACGTGAATCTAACACCGTTTTCGACTCATTAAAATAAGTAAAAATTTTCCGTATTTAAAATATTTAAAAAATTTGTACTTTCAATTTTAGAGAATAAACATATAACAAATAATTTAAAAACCCATCTAATTTTACAACAATCAAAAAATATTGAAAATATAAAAAATAATAAAATAAAAAAGTTGAGCAAAAATGACGCCATCCTGTTGCATCATTTCGTATTGGAATGGAGTTGTCCGCTTGCAGCAGATTTGCAGCAGCGGATTTAAAAAAAAAAACTATGGTTTTCAGCCATTAAAATTGCCAACAACAGATTATTTTTGTATAAAATTCGTCTAAAAATGTTTAAATGCAAGTAATTTTTAATAAGAAATTATCCGTTTCCACAGTTTTCTTGAATCCCGTGCTGCGAATGTGCTGCTAGCTTCAGCGTCATAATGTTTTTTATGTCTGAACTAACGTAATTCTTATGGTACTATAATATTGCATAATTTCCAAAATTAATTCTTTATCCGTAGTCACATCCATGGGTATCGTACTTTTTTACGAAAAATATGTTCAAATATGGAAATATCTTTCAAAGCTGGAAATTTGCAGGTTTCCCCTACAGAACACGTCCCTAAAACCTTTTGCCCGCGCGCTAAAGACTTTCCGGCGTGATACGCGGTCGGTTTTTTAGACCTGGAAATTGTGTTCAGGTATGGACACGGGTATTTGAGAGGTTCAGGTAAAATTTTGAAAACTGTAAAATTTGGGATATATGGTTTCCCAGTTGTGTATCCAAAATTTTACTTTCGTCGCGAAAGCTTCTTGCAGCTACTATTTTTTAGCACGTAAATAAATTTATTGATTTTTTTTTGTATTTTTGGTGCAATTTTTGAGAACTACTCAGTATGAACATTTTTGCAATAAATGCAAATTTAAATTCTTACGATATTTAATATAAAATATTATTAATATAAATATAAAAAATATTATTAATATAAAAAATTATATAATACCTAAAAAAGTATTCAGGGCTGTACGTAAAAATTACATTTTGTTACATAAAAAAAAACAATATTAACTAATTTTTTGCATGAATTAACTCCAAGTTGAAGCTTAAAGTTGATTATTGTTTTAAAAAATTGATCTTGTTTATTTGAGATATGTTATTATTTTGAAGAAAATGTAAAACATTGTTCTGTTATTTTTATCAAAAATAATCTTGCATAAGAAATTATATAATTAATTAATTAATTAATTAACTCGCATTAAAAATAAATATATATTACAAGGGTTAAAACGTAAACTTACCAAGTACATATACTACTACACATTTTAACTTATGTTATTGAAAAATATGTGACTAAATCTATCTTAGAAATTTATTTATTTCATTCCTATAAACAATTTTCCAGCAAAGACATTTTTATAAAAAAAATCATCAATGTATTTTTAATATTTAGTAACATTTCAGGATATTTGCAAACTTTGCATTTGCTTAGCATTTAAATATTTTATTTTACCCCTTAAGTGTCGACAATGACAAAGATTTTTTTAAGGAAGTCGACCATTTCTTGATAATCTAAGATATATTAAAGAAAATTTGTATAATGAAATAAATGTTAAGAATAAATGCTTACAATTGAATAAGGAATACACGGGAATTTTTTCCGATATTTTTTGGCGCAATTTTGAGAAAGTTATTATCTGAAATTTTAATAAAAATGAAAATAAAATTATATACATATACATAATTTTAGATTTTTTCCTCGAAAGGTAGCAACTCTAATAAAAAATGATCGAGAACAAAAAATTCTTAAAATTCATCAAGAAATATACTGAATTCATCGGGCAATTTAAAATAATTTAAAAAGAATTTGTCAAAATGTCAATAAAAAATTGTATTCCTCAATGACTTCTAAGAACTTTTAATTCTTAGCATTTATTTGAAAAAGCTGATTATTTTAGAGTTAGGGCACCCTGAAATTTTTCAGAAAAATTTTCTGTTCGGACATCATTTTGTGGACGTCAATATTGAATTTTTGTTTAAATAGACTTCACCGCATTGAACCCCAGGCATTTTTTATGCATTATTTATATCTTTTTAAGATATTCTAATGTGGGAAATTATAAAAAAAGAACGACGAGGAAAAAAATCTTGAATAATCGTGTTTTTTTTTTCATTAACCGCGTGTAAATTTTCTAAATGGCAGTATTTTTTGATACGTCATTCAAAAGAGCGAAATGTTTTTTATTGCGTTTTAATATTAAAAATTGCTCTCAAACTTCATGATAGTTTTTGTAGATTTGGTCCATTGTAAATAAGTAAACGTACTCGTATAAAGAATTTGAATTTTTGCTGAATATTTAGTGCTGTCATTAAGTTCTTTATCAATTATTTTCAAAATATATAAAAACTTATACTATATGTGCGATTTCGAAACGAAGTGCTAATCAATGAAGACCCGCTTCTTTTTTATTTACAAAATATATGTTTCGCATTATAAATAAGCCTAAATCATACATGATATTTTATATTTAAATAAAAATATTATTGATTATATCCCTCTCTTGAGCGCTTTCTTCATATAGTAGGAAGGGGTATCAAATAAGGAAGATAGTCGTAATCTTGAATAAAAATGTTTAATTTGATAAATTTAAGCGATTACTTATTTTGATTTATCAAAATAAATGAATTTGCGCATACCTTTGTGAAATTATGCGTTCATGTTCTCCCACTCTACATAGTGTCTTAGTAAGTGATGTTTATGAAGAATCAATTTTAAAAAACCTAAATTTTAACATTTTTGTAGTCTAAATATTAAACCTAAAATGTGTACTTTACAGTTAAATCATATATAATATCGTATTTTCATCCAAATTTTTAACATTACTACCGCTAAAAAGTTTTTATTTACTTAGTATCGTGTTCCTGTGAATTCAATTTCAAATATGACATCAGTAAACTATAGCTTAGAGGTTACATTTTTATTTTCAATAAGCGGGAGATTTTCATTTCCCTCGTTCTCTGTTAATCTTGCTCTACTACATACATATATGGGGCATTCCACGCCAACTCACCCAATTTTAAAATCGACCATCACTAATTTTGTTTGTAATTTTTTTATAGATGCATTTCGGTAAAATAAGACTGGACAAATTTTTTTAGATTTTTAAAATCTCTCGTTAACGTGTGAGAATTTTTCAAAATTTTGAAATTTTTGAAAATTGAAAATTTTTAAATTTCCACAACTCGGTTGCTACTTATCGCACAGTAACGAATAAAAAATGGAATTGTTCGTCTTGAAATGTACTTTTCTATGGGTATAATGAAAATTTAACTGGAATTTATTGACATGTGTATTTTTACGTGTTAAGTAAAAAATTCAAAATTTTTCCAAAATGGACATTTTAAATTTTTTTTACTTAAATTCACAAAAAAACTACTGAAAATAACGAGCAATTTGCGCGGTCGTACAAGATGGCAAGTTGTTTCCTTAATTTTTTACAGATTTTTACATTCTTTTATACAAATTAAATTTTTGCTCAAATCTCGAGATTTAGTTTATTGAATTCATAATTCACTGTTTTTCACTTTTTTTTGTGTGTTTTTGATTTTCCGTGATTCAATGCATACATTGAAAAAATTAGAAGTTTTTAAATTGATTATGCAAATTTCGTTAATATTATTTGAAACAGCCCTTTCCTTTTGTTTTAAATAAATCTGTGTGTCAAGGGTTTAAGAATTATACATTCTTTTTCGAACTCACGGCTCTTACTTGTCAGGTGAACATGTCGCTTATTTCCATGTCGCATACAAAATCATTGACATAAGCATTAAGGAATTTGTCATTACAATTATTGGCTGATGTCGTAAATTTTGCCTTCCGAATTGCTAGTATTATAATGACATTATATTTTCTCCGTACATTTTTCTCTGTATCATACTTGTATGTGTATCTTGTTCTTACGCAAAAGCTCTTAAATATATTGGGGCATCTTCTCACGATTACCGCTAGGTGTCGAATTACTCGCAATTAAAGCGTTCCCAAATTACATTAATATAGCCATCATCCGTGCAGGTTCTACATTACAGTCAAAATTTATTTCCCTGTTTTTTGTTCCCTATAAGAGTCATGTCCTTATATCATACATTCAGTGACAGATGTATAAATCCATTTCAAAAACCAAAACATGTTAAAAAAACTAATTTGAGACATTTATCGGCTGCGCAAACGTTACTATTTCCTGAATTGCCGAAAAATGTAAAAATTTGTAGTACAGGTAGAAATGAGATTAAGAAATTATCCTTACAGAAATCTGAAAATGAAGTCACAAATATAGCGGGAAATACATATGAAGAAGTAGATCATGAAACACACAAAATAATAGAAGAAATAGATCCTGAAATAGAGGAAACAACTTAAAAAGACTCCGAAAGTGGCGACCCCAACTTTCAAACGGGGGAAAGAAATCAATGTTATGATAAAAATCATTTAGCGAGTCTCGAAGTCATGAATCAAATGAGATTTTTAAAATAGATTTCGAAAATAGATTTCCCTGAAAGACGGAAAATCCAAAATACACAAAAAAAAGTGAAAAACAGTGAATTGTGAATTCGATAAACTAAATCTCGAGATTTGAGCAAAAATTTAATTTGTATAAAAGAATGTAAAAATCTGTAAAAAATTAACGAAACAACTTGCCATCTTGTACGACCCCACAAATTGTTCGTTATTTTCAGTAGTTTTTTTGTGAATTTAATTTAAAAAAATTAAAAATGTCCATTTTGGAAAAATTTTGAATTTTTTACTTAACACGTAAAAATACACATGTCAATAAAGTCCAGTTAAATTTTCATTATACCCATAGAAAAGTACATTTCAAGACGAACAATTCCATTTTTTATTCGTTACTGTACGATAAGTAGCAACCGAGTTATGGAAATTTAAAAATTTGCAATTTTCTAAAATTTCAAAATTTTGCAAAATTCTCACACGTTAACGAGTGATTTTAAAAATCTGAAAAAATTTGTCCAGTCTTATTTCACCGAAATGCATCTATACAAAAATTACGGACAAAATTGGTGATGATTGATTTTAAAATTGGGTGAGTTGGCGTGGAATGCCCCATATGTAAAAGCCAATTTTCATCTATATTCGTCGTTCAAACAGATTCATACGGTTCGCGAAATTGAATTCCAAAACTTGACCCATGTCGGATATCTCAAGCGAACTTCTACGTTGCTGGATATCAGTAATCGCGTAAATATCACATCCTCCGCAATTATATTCGCTAAAATTCAATTTTACTTTCATAGAGTTATTTGTTAATTTAACTAATTTATCTGGAATTTCAATTATTGTTTTTATTTTGATTTCGTATTTTGTGTCGAAGTGGTTTGCGAAAATGTTTCTTAAACCTTTAACCGCTGAATGTACTGAAATTTTGCATCAATTTAAGCATTTATTTGAAATTTGAAATAAATTAGAAAAAACATCACAAGTTTCAAATGTTTAAAAAGTTGCATTTTTGCATGTCGAGAAGGACATTTTTTAACAATTGCAATTTTTAATATAATTTACAATCGCAATTTGGCAATTGCTATTTTTTTTAGAATTGCGTTTTTCACATAATGGCGTTCGATATGACGAAATATTTGTTCGTTTTTCAAAATTTCACTAAACCTGACATACATTACGAAGTAATTCTATTTTATTTGAAACAACATTATTAAGCAGTGTTCTCTAATTCATTATTTATGAATCTGATGTTAGTTTTGTTAAATTCAATATGGCGGATTCAATATTCCGTTCCCAAATTGTTAAATACTATAAGATTTTTGTAGTTTTCACACTTGTAGGTTTTTCAGTCGCAAATTTTTTCCTCGGCAAAACTTTTTCTTGACAATTTTTCTTACAATAGATGTCGAAATTTGTTTCATTTATATAATTTAGAATTTTAGAGACGGTTCCACGCCATTTTGAAGTTGCCGTTCTGTATTCTGACATTCTGAACACAAAATAATTATCAGCGACCGAAAAACATGCGGATGTTGAAAATCACAAAAATCATTGAATATTTTTTGTATTTTTGGTCGGGCACATTGGATCCGCCATCTTGAATATACTCGTCAAGTTCGTAATCAGCTATGTACAACTAAATATTTAGGTGCTAACCTTCAACATCATATTTAGTAAATATTACTAAATGTATGTATTCAGTGTGTTATTCAGCGGATATTCTACGATTAGAAGACCATATCAGTTTGTATATACACTCTATTTCTTATTTTCTCTCCAAGTAGTATTTTACTACACGAAAAAAATGAAATTTAGTTGGAACTACAAGCTAGATAGTAGGATAAGACACAATCATAATTTTTAGTTAAATGTAGACATATTACATATTCGAGGCTATTATCTAAATAGATAATAGCCTCGAATATGTAATATGTCTATCTATGTAATATCTAAATAGATAATATCCTCGAATATGTAATATGTCTACATTTAACTAAAAATTATGATTGTGTCTTATCCTACTATCTAGCTTGTAGTTCCAACTAAATTTCATTTTTTTTCGTGTAGTAAAATACTACTTGGAGGGAAAATAAGAAATGGAGTGTATATACAAACTGATATGGTCTTCTAATCGTAGAATATCCGCTGAATAATACACTGAATACATACATTTAGTAATATTTACTAATATTATTTAATAAAACCAACTAAAAAATCTTAGTAATGCCGTATCCTACTATCTAGTAAACTCATTTTCCCCCGTGTAGGCTTAATATTTCTCATTTTGGGTTGCTGGTCGAAAAACCGACAAATCAAAAAGCCGACAGTAAATAAACTGACAGTCGAAAAGCCAACAGTCAAAAAGCCGACACTTCAGGAAATGAAAGTCCAGTAGTCGATGGATCTATTTTTCATGTGTCGGCTTTTTGACTGTCGGTTTTTTGACCGGTCGGCTTCTTGATTTGTCGGTTTTTCGACCCGCACCCCTGCTTTTGGTTAATAAGCTATTGTCTGAGGTATGAAACGATTATTAAACTAGAAAAATGCATGTATCTGACTAACAATATAATCAGCGTCACTATGGAAGATGGATGTCAAATTCAGACACAACTATATCGTTTTGTATTGGTGTTATGGTGTAATAGGGAGTAGGGAGGTTACAATAGTTGGGAATGAATTCTGATGGGCTGTTTTACGTGACCGTGGCTTGTCGAGATTTAATAGAGTTTCGCGACGATGCGAATGCCGTAGTTAGAAGAGTCAACTTATCGAGTGTACAGGATGTGCCTGTTGGTGAAGGAGCTTGTACACAAAGTTGCCCAAGAAGTACACTCGCCTGCCTTTGACTAGGAGCCAGCAGAGTTTAAGATGACAAGGAGATTAAATTCGTTCGCCGATTCATACACAAAAAAAAATTTTTAAACTGTTTTACTTTAAATCCAACATCGTGTAAGGCTTAATTTCGGTACGAAATTAGACTAGTTTCTTAATTTTAGTTAGGCTTTGCTAATCATAACTCGCGTGAAAAAATTGGACATTCCTCACATGAGATTATATAGACGGAGTGTTAGTAATATTAATAACTGAAAAGTTACAAAATGGTTTTGTAACTTCATAATATTTTGTTGGAATTTTAAGTTCTTTCAGAATTTTATACAATTTGTTGGAAGTTTTCAAAAGACATTTCTTGCAAACATTTTCATAAGTTACACTATAAGTTTTAGTTCTGAACGATTGAAAATAAGGAAAAAAAGTCCTCACACGAACGAAACAAAACCCGAACGTGTTGGCTGTTGTAGCGAGGTCCGGCCTTGTCGAACAAGCGAGGATGTTGAATTAGCGAGGCTTGCAGTACTGACAAGGAATATTTGGTATAAGTAATTATTTCGTTAAAATGCAGAGAATTTCATTTTTCAAAGTGAAAATGAAACAAAATTTTCTTAACGTAGACAAGTTAGATCGGATAAATCTAGTCACAATAACAAATTTTGTCACGTTTATACGAATTTTTCAGATATAATAAGATAAATATTCTCATACAAAATTTAAGTAATTTCTTGAATATCCCGAAACTTTTTTTGTACATTTGTGAAACAATGTGATCTGATACATTTCTATTCTTTATGCGGTTTATCACGCGTTTGCCAGGGTTGTTCATTTTTTGCAATTCTCAACACACGCGTTCTCGTCGCATCCGTAGATAAACGAGCCAAGGGCCATAGGTTAGGGCGTGCGATCATCCAGTCATGATAAGACCATCGTCTCGGGGTTACCACCATTTCTATTCTATACGCCATAGATTAAGTCACTTTCATATAGCGGCAAACATTTTCTATCAAAATTACCCAATTTTTGTTAAGTAGAGGATATCAACATATTATCAGATTTACGGAAACTATGTAGGGTACCTTTATTTAAATTTATTCCAATAAAGAATTTCATGATCTTTTTTTAAATTATGAAAGTTCACTAAAAAAGTAGGTTCTATAAAGTAATAAAATTACTCATTTCATTTCAAATTTTGCAAATTTATTGTGAAATAGAAGCATTTAAATTTTAATGTTTGCTATTTGAGAGAACCATATTTTCAGCATTTTCAGCACTTTCAGAAAGACATAAGACATTTTGCTGACATTTTTGGTTTTAAAAGAGTTTGGTCATATTATGAGAAAATATTTTTCCTTGTGTTAACAGGTAGGGGAAAGATTCGACGAAAATATTAGTTTCTTTTCGAGCTTTAGCTTTCCGCTTATGCAAGCAGAAAAGTCCATTTCAATGATTCTACTCTGAAATCAGAAACTTGACTATACCATTCAGAATAACTTCAATTTTGATACAAAAAAAAATTTTATAGTTATCGTTACCGTTTTGTTTAAAAATTAAAAAATAAATTGAAAGTTATTCTATATTGTGCAGACGAGTTTCTGACTTTAAAATAATAACCTTGGATCGATATCAGAAATTTTGTTTATTACGATATAAAATAATATTAAATTGCGAATGTGCTTCCATACCCCATTTTTTCAAGTGTTTTTCTTCATTTCGTTTTTTCTGAATTTTCTATTAATTATCATCTTAATTTCACATTTTTAAAGAATCATTCTTGAGATTCTTTAATTTAATTTAAATTTCGTGTCACATTCCATCTAAAATGAGTTTCAAAGTTGATTGGCTGGCAAAATATTTGTCGCGCGAAATTTGAAAAACTCAGACAATATTTGGTTCGGATTACCGATAAATTCATCGATTACTTACTTAATAAAATAATATTGAAAATGCCATTTTTCATCTCAAAGTATAGTGGAACCCAAATTTCTATTTGACATAGGAATTTATTATATTTCGGACATTACTTCTTTGTATCTAAAATTTCAAAGTAATTTTTGGATATTTAAATATATTAAAATGTTATGATAATAGTCTTAAATTTTTTAAAAATATTATGACGACAAACAGTAGTAATTTTCATTTCTCATAACATTGATATCAGTTATTTCGTATTTTAACAAATTGTACAAAATATTAAAATTAAACACGGAGAAAAATAATCAGCAAAATCAGCCGAAAAATCCGCAGATTCTACCAATTTTATCCTATAGGGACAGCTGTTGGAATTCCGTTAGGGATAGCCGATAATTTCAGCTAAATTTACTGAAAAAGTCCGCAAATTTAACGGAACAAATCTGCTAATGTAGCGGAAATTTAGAGCTAAGCGCGAATTGAGTAGGGTTAAGGCTACATTAGCGGAATCAAAACAGCTAAAATTGCATATATTTTCGGCAATTCCAGCCGAAAATTTTAGCTGATATGAATCAGCTAATCCAGCGGAGTCATTTTTCTCCGTGAAAGTCTGACTGTAAGGTTTATTTTTGCGGTATTATTTTAGCATGAGCACTTTTTAAGAAAACAAGTTACGTTTTTTTAAAAACTAGATTATAAATAACGAAATATTTGATATATGTACGCTCATGATTAATTCGATCTAATTATGTAATTTAATATGTAATGTTTGAAATATACAGTACGGCCAAAAGTTTGTGATCGAAATTGAATTATTTACGATTCATAGCATATTAATTTTGTTGTGCAAATTTCATTGTTTTATTTGTAGTTTACATCGATTTTTAAATAATATATGTACTTGATACTAATTGGATACTAAAAATAGCACTGCGCTGCGTGAATCGTGAATTTGTTGCACATTCAAGAACTTTTGGTCTTTTTTCACAGACTTCCGGAGTAAAATCGAAAATTTTCAAAAAATCGTAACACTGTAACTAAATAAATCGTAGCGACTTTTTACAAGGGCCAGTTTAATGGTCTTGAATTGTAGTATTCATTTAAAAAATAACAATTACAAGTCAAATTTGATTTACATTAAAAGTCATAAGAAAAAATTCAACATTACGAAAATTCAAGAGTTAAGATAGAATAATATAATGATATAATTTTATTTATGTGCTTCAAAAGACATCGATGAGGTTTTTCAATATTTTCAAAGGATACGCGGAAATGACGCAGTATTTGATTGTGTGAAAATTCAGAGCGTTCATGAACTTTCATAATGTATTTATGTTTTTCTTTTATGCTTTAATACAAAAAATGGCCATTTATTACTAACTGAAGGTCAGTAATTTCCATTTTTGATAAATACTTATGAAAATCTCATTTTTAGGCTCAAAAGATTTCTGTACCCAATACGTTTCAAAATTCGTCACACAAAACAGCATTTTTTCTAAAACAGACTTTTCTCTGAGTAATTTAATTTATTATTGCAATAGACTGTTTTTTTTTCTTTCATTAAATTAATTTTTAACTAACCTAATCTTACAATCTTCTGAAATATTTAGAATAATGATGTCATAGACTGCAAGAAACATGTTTAATTTCTACGAAGAAACAAAGATATCACAGTTCTTCTGCGTTCGTCATCAATAAAATAATTTTAAACCTCTCGATAATTCGTGAGATTCGTCTCCATCAATTCAAATTTTATTCCGACTATACCTTGTCGCTAAAAGCATTTATAAACAATGTAACGTTAATAGAATATTAAATACAAGGACGAAATGTTTTATTTTTAACGGGTTGTCACTTCAGCGAAGCAAATAAAATAATCAAACTCGTTAAAGATCAATACTGCATACGTCATACGTACCATGTTTTTTTAATGAAATTGGCACGGAGGTCGATTATTTTCGCACCTAGCTGTCACCGCATGGTGCAAAATTGATTCAAATGCCCTCAGCGTTAAATCATAATGATATTGCACTATAAAAAAAAAAAAGAAAAAACATCCAGCAATGTGTAAAATTTTGTAATCCAGTAATTTCTTAACTTTTTTCGTTACTAATAAAAGTTCCAGTATTATTGTCGATGTTGCTTTTAAGATTGAAGTCAATATGTTAGCGTGTCCTAACCTGATCGTAGAATATTATCACTCTTGTCGACATTACTACCGTCGTCGTTATCGCTATCTCCATCATCATCGACCCTGTCGTCAACTCATTTAGGTCACCATCGTCATCATCAGTACATACGTCATCGTACGATCTCAGAAATGGCAGATTTATCTTTGGTTCCATCCAGACCGACGAATGTTGATCTTCAAATTTCGTTTTTGTTTATAATTGGAAGGATCGTTGTGCAGTATACAAAATAATAAAATAAAAGTCGATTCCCTGACAACACTTTGGTCCTGCACCGTTATGAAAAGGATCATAGTCCATGACGAATGAAATACACAACAACAAAACATAAAAAAATACAATAATGCAGTATACGCCAATAACGTAAGAAGCAAAGGAAAAGACAGCAGATACGGGATGAGGCATATAACGGAACTCCTTGTGTTTTCTCTTTGATCGTCGGAAGCGAAATAGCGCAAAGAGAGTGTGCGAAAAGAGTGAAGGAGCCTGGCGGTAGAGAATTTGCGTGGCTATGCTCCTGGCATCAGCAAAGAGGTAAGTTGTGTACTCAACTCGAAATGAGCCTTGAGCAACGGAGGGAAAGGAAGAGCCTCTTTGCTTACGAGAGGAGGATGGGAACTCTTTTGGTCTCTAGTTTTCTATTGTCTCCGTGGACAGTGGTCGGTCAGCAAATCGGAGTCTGGTCGTTGAAGATTGCTGGTATCCAAGTATTAGCTCATCATCGTCCCAGGATGGGCGCCACTAGCCATTAAGCGCTTGTGTTTAAGTAAGCGGTTAAGGCGAGATAAAGATAAGCGGTCGTATTCGCTTAGAATTAATCGAGCCAGAATGTGCCCTGCGTCAAATGACTAAGATGACTTTGCCCTGTAGACGCTGAAGCGATAATGATTTAACGAGCTAGAGGGAGAATGAGGAGGTTTCCTTAGTTAACCAAGAGATCATTGACAAGGATGGTCGGTGTCCTCCTTTGAAAATCTTATCTAGTTTTCTTATTGCCCACGATTGCTCTTCAGGACAGAGTCCTTCTTCCATGTTTTTTCGGAATTCGTAAAGAAAGGACGTATGGACTGGTAGGTTCGTAAAAACGAAAGTCTGATAAAGGTTAAACACTCGTAAACTGAAGAAGGCGACTAGGAATTTCTACGCCGGTCATGTTTGATCAGTTACCGTGGAACGATAAAAGATTTCCGCGAATTTAAGATAGCGGAAGGTTATTTATGGACCGATAAGTCGATGCTTTGTGCGTTTAATGCGCCGGTCATCGATGGGAATAATCGGTAATCAAAATATATTTTGTTTGAAATGTAGGTTAAAACTGTCGTCACGCATTATCGTCATGACAGTCTAACAACGATGTACCGATCAGACCGAGTCTTAGATAGTAATGGAAGCTTCGGTGTGAGACGCAAAATGTGGTAAACATACGGGGAAATCGATACTGAGGAAGGCGAATAAAGAAGAAACGCGGCAGACCGCAGACGCGACAAGTATTACACTTGCTTCATAAACGCAAAAACTCGATAGCCGTGGACTTGGAAGATGTTTCACGAAAGATACGATAGGCGATACACGCGAACCTTATAGCGCAAGATGGACGATAGTGGTGACAGGTTCCGCAAACGTCATGCGTGAATTGCGAAGTGGCGCAGGACAATGAGCATTATAGTCCCCCACGTGAAGCTGAAGATAGGGGCTGTGGAAGAATTCAATAAGAAAAAGAATTGGATGAAATAAGACTGGTGTTATGAAAATAGTTATTGAATGTCAGTTGCGGAAATAGTATATTTCGTTACAAGTGCTGGAAACGCAATTTACCGCATACGTGCAGATTAACTAAAAGCAGCGCAGAATTTGACAGAGTAAAAAATTGGTTGTTCTTAGGATAAAATAAAGCTAGTATTACAAAAGTAATTCTAGAAATTGAAGGATATTGTTTGTATATATATCAGAAAGATGCGAGTGTTCTATGTTTCATTACAAGTGCGGGAAATGTCATTTCCCGTCTAAGGGAACTAAAGGCAGTTTGGGAAATCATACTTTCCATGCATAGAATGAAATGTACTATTTCCATCGGGGTTTAAATATCGCGTCAAAAGTGATTGTGATAGACGATATAACTATATGTTTGCATTTCACTTCAGACAGATAAGTCAATTATTTCTTGCCTTCAAATATTCGATCAACTTCTTAACATTAATTAGGTAACCGAATTAAATGACGATTAGATCAAACTAATCAATAGTTCAAAGAAAAAAAGCGTAAACCAATAGTAACTGGTGATCGACGACGACAATAATACGACGGCTATGAAAATGAAACTGTAATTTCGAATGGAGCTAAGCGGAACGTTTAAAATGCTATTCTCACGAATTTCATAAAATTCCCGCATAATAAGCCGCTATTTATGGGCCAGATTACGACCGTGCTATCTGTCGCGTCGCATCGCCACCCTAGCGCAAATTCCCCGAATTTAAAGCGGTGCAAAGATCTTACTTTCCGCGTTATCTATTCGTACGGGGTAGGAATTTCAATAGCGTCTTTCCAAAGAGATTAAAACTTGTACATTTTTAAACTTTTCGTAGTATTTATTGACTTGATTGCGGTCTAAGTGCATTTCAAACATTTATGTTTTAAAAACTCGTGAGAACGAATATTATGGGTTACGAAAACGTGTATTTAGCATTAAATTTATATATATGTATTTTTGTGAACAAATCGTAATTAAAACTGTGGTGGAAGTTTTCAATTTTCCACACATGGGTTCTTAGATCATCGGGATGACAATGACCCATTTTTTCTGTCACGCTTGTGAGGCCGGCGAACTAAACCGCATGAAGCGCGCCGAGCACCGCTTGCCTCCCACCACGGTGCGCCTCCCCCCACCGTACTGTTTTTCGCGTGGTTCCCACTCTAATTTCTTCTTTTCTCTTGTAGCGCGCTATGTATGCACGGTATGTAGTAGGAAAAATTATAACAGGTACTGTCGACTAACCGTCGAAAAAATAGCGAAAGATAACGATTATCTACACAACAATTTTGCCAGGTAACAAATTTAATTTAACATACACACGCAATGAATACTTACAATTTCAGAACAAATTAACACAGATAAATTACACATGTTGAACGAAGCAAGGACTGAATGCCACATTAATTGGACTATTTTGAATTTATCATTTTAGTGTATCTAAAATTGTTATATTTATAAAAACGTAAAAAGGATACGTTATCTATTTGTAAGAGATCAATGTGGGTGAAGTATTATAATCTTCGTACGTAACCAGTCAATATTTCATTACTATAAACTCAAAAACATTTCTATGATCTCTATTTCAAAGACCCAACAATTTTCAATATATTTTCTTCGTTGCGTAGCTATTTAGCTCCTTAAAAATATTCTACTAGCATTTCATTTATGTTCAACAATCGAGATAATTTCTTATCGACTATCACTGATTATAATCTTTTTTGGTTGAGAGATTCGTGGAGAATTAAAAAAAAGCTAAATATCAAGGCATTTTTTTTTACATTTGGTAAATAAACGTTTTTTTTTTTCAATTTTTTGACGGAATCGATGGAGCACACTTGAAAATAGCAGGAAAGGTATATTTCAAAACCTAAACAAAAAAGTTGAATTTGATATTTGCTCATTTGACACTAAGAAATTAAATACGTACTCAAATTACGTAGAATTTTCTCCGAATTATCTGCAGCTACGCACATTGCAAATTCAAAGATATTCATTTGCGAACACATTTTTTAACAGTTTCTACTCAATATATTTATTTGTTGTTTATTACACTGGTTTACTTGTCTTCTTAGCGTTCAGTACCCTCGTTAGTTCAGCAGTAGCCGATACAACTCGTAGGATGAAAAAGGACGAAGATATTGAGATCGTTATCGATATCCGTGAAACCCAGATAATCTTACTAGTAAATCAGTGCTACAATCATGCTATTGTGTGTCTTGGTTTCGGAGAATTTGAGAGATACGGAAGCAACAATAACGCACCAGACTAACAATCGAAATATAAATCACTTTTGAATTTCAGAACTTAGTCGTTCTTAAAAAAAAATAAATAAGTCGAATTATTTTCGTTTCTGGAAGGTAAATTTATCGAGATTTACTTACAAAATTATCAGTGAATTGAACGGAATCTGCCAATGGCGTCACGAGACGTATATATTCTTGTAAGCAGAGAAAAATAAGGGGAAAAAGTATATAACTGCATTTTGTCCCGTGTTCGAACAGTGCGAATGTAATGCGGCGTCGTATCGAACGAAAAGGAACACGAGGAAAATGTCTTTAAGTCGCGGTGCGGGAAATTGAGTACAAGCGCAAGCGCCCGTTTGCAAATGCAACGAAGTGCTGGAAGGATTACCATGCGCCTTTCTTTGCTTCTTTTTTTTCTACTCGATTCAACTTAGCGTTTCTATCTAGCAATGGGTATTATCAGTAGGCATCTAATTGCAGTGCTCGATAAGGAGACGGCCATTAGATTATCTGCAGTTTCTTTCGGCGAGATAAAATAGTTTGACACGAGGTCAAATTCAGGAAAAAATTGAGGATACAATTGTATTTTGTCATGGATATATTGGATTTCTGCGCATGAATTTCATCAGAGGTTTTGAAATTCATCAGCAGTGCACTTAAAAATAAAAGCAGCAAAAAGCTTGGAAGATCAAGGGTAGGTCATCGACGATAGTCGAAACAAACCAGTTCTTGTTTCCGTTTCTTCGAAATGCAAACACGACGTTGGAGCTTCTATTTTCTTGTAACAACCCTGCTCGTTTCTCATCGTCTGCACCCTTGCACCATCTTAGCTTCCAGCAACGTAGTCTGAGAAATAAACATTTTTCGACTGCAGCATTCGCAAGCTTGTTGAGATTTGCATTGAAATCGTTTGCGAAGTGAATGTTTAATTATATATGCCGACCGTAATCCTGTGAAACTCTGGTTTTCACCTTCCAATTTTTTCTTGGTGACTTTTTCTTCATTTCTTAGCTTTATGCTGGTAACCAAAGACTGTTTCTAGGGGCGAGGATTATAGAATTAGCAGAGATGAAAGCTAAGAGAGAAATTACAAATCTGTACTAAAATCAAGTTTTAATGATGAAAATGTGCAAATTGCATATTTTTGTTAGAACGCAATATTTCCTGTAAAAATCGTGATTTGGAATGTTTTAAGACAGTTCATAACAGAGTCGTACAATAACTTTATTGTAAAAAATATCGGAACGAGATCGAAAATTCCAGTGCGAAACGTATCAACGATTGAGTAAACCTTGTACGTGTTCGTTCCTGGGGGTGAGAAAGCGCGCTACCTCATGTTTGCACGAACAGTAAAAGACCGAAAAAAAATGACGTTAGTCGTTCTTGTCGAGAGGTTTCCTGTAAAGCACGAAAGCTTTATGAATAAGAAATTCAGCCGTTTTTAATCTCGTTCTTCCCTCGTGTACACTTAATGCATTATGCACATAATCGATCGCAATCCCCCATCTACGAGAATTCCGATTTTTCAAAGTCCATATTTCGCGAATGTTCGCGAGATGCTATGAAAACGAATTGTACGTAGGTGCATAACAGATGGAAACGCTGGATCCTACAGTGTAAGTAGACAATGCGCGATGACATACCTGACAGTCGCTACTTAACTGAATAGTAACCTAATCATGTGCTCCGGATATATGAGAAACCTCCGATGCACTCCGTCTGCTCCATTTTCATTCTGTCGTGAAACCCTAGTAGTCTGTTGCTTTACATCAACATCTTGTAGAGAGCGAATTTTTTGATCGTTTATTACATGAATATGAACCTTGCATTTTTGTAATGAATGTCAAATTAAAATTGTTTATAAATTTGAGGACGTTAGAAATGTGTTTTTAGTAACTAGTGCATTGAGATTAGGGAATAAATGTGTCAAGGGAGTAAATGCAAGGGTATTCAAACTCGAAAATTGCGCATTAGTTTCTAGCCTGATCTCAATTGTGGCCTGGCAACAATTGCAAACCATCTTTTGTGCATCGTCGAGTTGGTAAGGCTGCCCTTTATTGCATTACTTCCTGTGACTACCCTAACTTCAGAATTTTTCCGATCCTCGCCGAATGACGAGTGGGCGTGTCCCGAAGTGAAACGAAACCCAGTGGAGGGGAGAAGAGAAAGTGACTAGTGTGTCTTTGGATCAGGATACAACTTTCGACGGTACATTAAGAGGTCGACTGCATTAAAAGGAAAGAAAATATCTGAAAATCATTTGTCGAAACAGTTAGAAGTCCGATTCTTCTGTCTAAATCTTTTGCGTCATAGTCATCAATTAGTAAACTATCTTATATTTGTTGATTTATTTCGCACGGAACGGTGGAACCTGTATACCATTACTCACTACCCCCACTGCCGTATTTTCATCCGTCACGAGGGCGTAACCGACGCGTGTCGAGGTTTGCCGATACTCGCCGAATACCGGTGGGCGTGTCCCGAAGCGTAACGAAGCGTTGTGGTGGGGAAAAGTGGAAGCCGCTAATGTAATTTTGGAAGGAGAAATAAGTTGGCTATATTAGGGCGCGGATCACATTAAATGAACAGAAAATACTTGGGAATCATCGCAAAATATTTTGAAAAAGTTATAGAGTATCTTTCTCTTTATTATGGCCTCTGTCTGAACAAATTTTAGTGTTTTCTTTTATTTTTATCAATAATATTTAAATTATTTTTATTACAATATTTTGATTTTTTCAAGTATATCGCATTTAAATTGGGCTCCAAAATAATTTTTATATTAAAAATGAATATTCTTTACGTACTTAAATGTGCAGTCCTGCTTTGATACAATTTTTAATGAAAGTAGAAACTCACGTGCCATAAACGACCAATAAGATAAACGTAACATGCCAAAGAGCTTGACACCCCCGCAACTGCTTTTAACTGTCTACTTTGCTCAAAGTTTGATTAACTTAATCTGGCATTGCAGTCAAATAAGGGAAATGAGAGTTTCGGGCCGTAGAAGGAGATAGGGAAAACGGCACACAGGTAAAGGGCGAGCATAAGGGGGAGAAGATACGCGAGCGACAAGGAATTCGAGGTAAATACGTCGGCAGCTGTAAATCGTTACATCCGTACCAGTTTAATTGCGCAAGCCAGCCAGCTCGTGCAATTCGCTCGTCGAAAGCTCTCTAACCCAAGCTCGCTCTGTGCCCGAGCTAAGTCGCGCGAATCGTACAAGAGCGTAATCAAGATTGAAGCCCGGCTTCGGCTGGAAATGAAGCTTTACGCTCAATAACTCAAACTTGACTTTGCAAGCGCCCCTGGAAGAATTACCAGCGAACTCGTATTGATGTCTAACATCATTGTTAATCATCAATATTTGTTTTGCTTATTTTCCTTTTACCAATCTTAACATCATGGCAGTGATTTATTCAGTGCTGGGTTCATGTTTTTAAACATCAATTTTTATATGAAACTCTTCTACTAAATTTATATGAAATATTAACCGAAACTATTGAAAGACTACTAATTTATGAGTGAAAATTCAACCAGTAATTGATTTAGTAACATTTTTTATTAATAAAGTGCTAATTACTAGTAAAGATTACCAATTACTTTTAACTAATTCATTTTAGTCACGAGATATGTAATAATGTAATTACCAATGTAAGATTAGTAGAATTTTACTAATGAATAGTTTGTGTTTACTGTTGATAACTAACATCATTACTAATTCAATTAGCAATAGACTTTTCATTCATAGTTTTTTAACAGTCCTAGTCCTTGACTAATTAAATTAATGAATTTTTCTAATAAAAAGTACGAAACTACTAATTCAGTACTCAACTTTTAACTAATCCTCTTTAGCAACAAGATATTAAAAAGACTATTACTAATTTCCGATAAGCTACATTTTATTGCAGAGTTGGTACTTTGTTTTAATCGTTATCAGTAATGACCTAGTAGTGAAAAGAATTTATTAGTAAAGCCCTATCAGTCTACCGTTCCTTTTTGAACAGCCGGAGACTAATTAAATTAGTAATGATTTTTACCAAAAAACAGCAAGTACAATACTAAATATTCATATGTAACTAATTTATTTTCGTCATAAGATATTAACAATACAACTATTAATATGAGATTAGTGGCAGTTGAATTCGAGGTTTTTGCTTACTCTTGATTAGTAAAAAATGATTACTAATTTCATTAGTATTTCATATATTGCTAATTCAGTTAGATACCGACTTTTATAAAACTACTACTCAAGGTGTGAAAAGAACGACTACTAATTGAATAAAAAATGATTTTCACTAATAATTAAGAAAATTGAACTAATTAAGCACTAATATGTTTAAAAAATACAATTACCAGTTTGAGATTAGTACAATATGTCTCAGGAAATAATAATGGTTTTTACTAATAAATAGTAAAATAATATTCATTTAATAGTCAAATTCTACTAATTTATTACTTAAATACCACTAATCTGCAATTAGCCTTTTACTAATCTGATTTTTAAAAATACAAATTTAAAAATCAGATTAGTAATATGAGCTACTTATATTTTAATAATAAATTAGTAGTGTTTAACTGTTATTAGTAAAGATGAATGCTAATTAATCAGTGAAAACTACTAATAAAGAAACGAATAGTTTGGCCAACAATAACTTATTAAATGAAGTATGAGAAGTAATGGTTTTAGTTCTTAATGATTGAGTAAAGAAACTACTATATCATTAGTCAATTTCTACCAATCCCAAATTAGTATTCCTTTTTCTTGATACCTTATTACGGAAATTAGTTAGTTAATTAGTAGTTGGTTTATTCCTTATTGGTCAAAATCATTCAATACAGTTTGCCACCGACTGCTCAGAAGTTGCTGATATGAAGTGAAAATCAGTGACTTTAATTGAATTGGTAATTTTTCTAATAAATGTTAAGCAACTACTAATTCAATAGTCAAACAAAATTGATTATATTTGACTAATACATTAGTATTTTACTCTTTATTCGAGCAAATTATTACCAATTCAGTTGATCAGAGTCCATTCGAAAACTATTAATGAGGGCGTCAAAAGTAAGCTACTACTTGAATTTGTAATGTTTTTGATTAATAAGCAGTTAGATATCTACTGATTCATTATCCGTCCCATTTTACTAATTTCAAATTAGTAGTAATAGTAGTATTTTTTAAAAATGATTACTAAAGTTAAACTTGCCGAATGAATTAGTGTTCTTTCATTGTTTACGAGTTAGCTTCAAAAACTACTATTGAAAAGTTGGGTACTTGAATTAGCAACGATTTTTACTAATAAATAAAAATAATGGCTAAATCGTAATTGAATTTCTATTAATCTTAAACTAGTAAATTCGTTTTTTATGATCTTATAAATAAAGTGAATTAGTTATATATGATTAATGAATTAGAAGTATTTTACTCTATAATAGTAACAATTAGTAATAATTCATTTAGTCACCAACTCGTTAAAAACTACTAATTTATTAGTAAAATTCTACTAACCATAAATTAGGAATTTTTTTTTGATAGGAATATATTTTCTGTATTATCACTAAGATGAATTGGATACTTTTGACTAATGAATTGGTTGTATTAAAACACATTGTATTCAATCATTACTAATTCAACGAGTAGCCGACTTTTTATTTCTTTTATAGCAGCTTTTGACTAACTTAAATTTATATAGTAATATAGGTGGTTGATTATATAAATATTAATATTGCTCTTTACTTTTTGTATCGTATGAAGTAGTTGATCAAAAATTAGTTTGTACAAAATTCCACGTGGACAGATTGATGCATTTTTAATATCAAATTCGGTTTAACAATGACATTCCTGTTCATTGAAAATCATAAGTCTTACTAAACCTTAAGGTCTATGCATAAAGCTTTATGCATAAAATTTATTTGATGACCCATTGCACCTTGCAGTTTATCAAAAGTAGATCTCAAATAACACCTACACTAAGCTTTGCAACTACAGATTTACTATTAAACGCCGCTAAGACCATATGTTACAGATATTTTACGTATTCAATAATCGGTAGGCATAAGTTTTAATTCAGCTACGGTGAAATTGTTTTTGATCTCGAATGTGGTATTAATCGATACACATATTAAAGGAGGCTGAAGCTAAATGATCCCCGCGGGCTAGTCGATATTTTGTGATTACGCCAGTATCGCCACTACCATCTCGTAGATCCATTTTATGTCAAGCCGCGAGCGGCGAGCCAGTTTGATTATATTTTTCACTTTATGGAATAAACGGAGGTAATTAAAAATTCACTTATTACAAAAACCATTTTTACCCTTCAAAGGGTACAAAATTACAGTCGCATTTATTTCATTATATCTCGTTTTCTAATAGTTTCTGATGACATTCATTTTTTTGTACAAAGTACCTTTTTTTTAACTTTCGGTTGGTAGTTAAGAAAACATTTCACCTATTATGTATTATATTCGCTAGAATTTATTACATATGATATATTATTTTGTCTATCAGGTTTATGTAATTTTTTTCACTGTTTCTCTCTCTCTCTCCCACCCTCACCCCTCTGTCTCTTTCTCTGCCCTTCTCTCTATTTTCTGTGTGCAGATAGATTACGAAATATATAAATTAAAAATTGTGTCTTTTATTCATTACAGTAAATTTAATTAGTAAAATATCATCTATAACGATTTAGGTTAGAATTCCCCAATTAGGGTCTTTTTGCGATCATAGAATGTCAATTTTTAAGTGTTCAACTATATTGGTGTTTTATCTGCAACGGATTGTCACAGATAGTTTTTGTTATGTAATATTTAAAATGTGTACATTATTTTAAGTTTTATATAATTATTTTTCGTGTATTTAATAATATATTATTTAAAAATATATTATTTTAATTGTTAAAATACATTGTTACTTACAGGGAAGGGGGTTGTCGCGCGGTTATAGGGATCGAATATATATTTCGATAAATGCTAGGTCACATGCAAATATTAGAAAAATATAAATAAAAAAGTTGGCTGATGTTTCGTCCCGGGTCCGCTCACGGACTCTTCAGTGGGGCTTATGAGCGGACCCTGCCCCAGACATATCTCGCCAATAAATACGTCATTCTCATATAATATATAAATAAATAATATAATACACAATCGAATAAATATGTCGAATATTACTCACGCACCGATGAGACCGCGAAGCGACCCGGGAAGTCACAACCAACGCACCTCAAGGTTCTGTCTCTATGATATATACCCGAACTATAATGATAAAACTGGTCCGAACGTCTCGGAACCCCACGATCAACTAACTGAAGGTGCCTTCCACAGGCCAGTTTATTCGGGTTCGGATTATTTGTTTACTAGAGGCAGGACTTCGGAAAACAACAACCACGCCCCAAAACAAACTAATTGCAAAGAAGTTAATTCATATTTTCCTCTCAATTCTACTGGAATTTTATTATAATATTATCCCACTCGACCTAAACGGTTATTAGGAGCTTCGTCGCGTGGCGATCCGGAACATTGAAGAGGGAGAGAGGGGAGGGGAAAGAATCCTGAAGGAGTTATTTAAGTAGGAGGGACTTCTAGTATATTTAAACACTACATCTTATTTATATTATATAAACCTAGAAATTAAAGAATTGCATTAAAGTGCACGTAGAAACGTACAAATTGTCGAATGTGCAATTGAACGAAACAGAAATGGAATCACCAGAGACTTTAAAAGTAGAAAGATGACATGGAGTAACGTTGGAAGCATTTAGCGTGCTTGGGACACATCTACTGGGGATAAACACTAGGGGAGAAAGAGATTCGAAAATGTGTAAAGTAAAAAGAGAATGGGTTTAAGAGCATAAGACTGAACTACTGTGGGAAGCAGTTAATGTGGAACAGAAAGCGAGAAAGAAAGAAGTAAACTACCAAAAAAAAAGATACCAAACTTGAAAGAGACTGAAAAAGAGGAATAGAGACACCGAGAATTCCAGGTCCATTTTCAGCCACACATGGATAGGATTGCGATGTGCATCTTCCGCAGTTGGTAATAAAAGTGAATTGCTCGTTGTCGTCGTCTGCTGCGCAGGATGGTGAAAAATCGGACTTAACGTTCGATCATTGACTTTTCCCCAACCGACGTCGGTGCGAATTCAACTAGCAAGTTCCATTTCCCGACAAGCAAACGTGAAAAAGGTACGTTATTACACCTAATATGCTCCCGTTTCACACGATGCTCCGAATTTTAAACGGTAGATTCTTATCGTTTCCGATTCCACCGACATCCCACGAAAAAATCAGTTCTGAATTGATAAAACGTGAGATCGGAATTATTAAATTCTTTCACTATTGAATCCCGAAGCTATTGGAATCAATCGAGAATCGTTAGAGGCTCAAAATTGCAATTCGTCACGTTGAAAGCTCATAAATGTAGGAAATATACGCAAGCTTTTCGTTTGTAAAGTCGTTACTTAACGTTTTGCTACTAGTGCCTCAGGCTCCGCAGGAACTTGGTCTTCAAAATGCTGAAAAGGTGGTTTACAAGGGGCTACCATTTTCTCTTCCATCTCTTTTTACCTATTTCAAACCCTGTCGTTTCCGGCTCCATCTCCTGTTCGGGCGTCCTCGCTCGTTCACGACAACCGGCAGTCTGAAAAGCTTTCGTGCTTTTACGAGTAGAGTAAAAATTTATGGAATTTCTGATTAGCTTTATACGGCATACACGGTGGATCCCAGGGCGGACACAAACGTCACTATACGGAATACGTCCTGCAGTTTGCGTCTATTTGCTTAATCTTTGTCCAGGCTTGACGAGAAGCAAATCTTTCAAGTAAATCCAGTACGTTTATTGCATTATGAACTAATGGGGGCATTCATGACAAATTAATTCAAGTAATTGAATTTCACAGTAAAATGGAATTTAATCAAATTTAAATAAAATCAGATGCATCAAACAGAATTTAGAAAACGCTTCTACCAAGGTTCACATTTTCATGACGACAAGAACCCGTCGACAAACTCCTTTTGATCAATCACGATCGATATACTTTGATATCGAGACTTTAATAGAAAATGTGGAGATTATTGGCTGCGGAAAAAAGTGACGATAAAAAATTACTTTGAAGTTCTAAAAATAAAAGATCTTGAGACGAAAAGTTCCCTTTAGGATATACAATGGTGAGGAAGTGCTGGAGTGTTGAAATTGCGAAACTTTAATCAAAATTTGAGCGATTTCTGTTTTACTTGTCTAAAAAGTCCATTGATATTTTTCTTCATAATTCGAGTCGAATTAGAAATCGTTCGGGTCCAATGTGAATTCTAGTTTCCTATCGGCACTGCCCGTTCGAAATTGACGATTCATTTGCATTCGCCAATTCCCCAAGACAATCGAATCTAATTACGAAACCTCACCATCCTGGCTGATCCCTTCGACCCTTAATAGGCACTCGTAACGGGAACTCGTTCATATGCGTTAGCAAGGCATGCATGCGTCTGCATAATAATATCTCCACCATTCCCTTATTTCGGTTTGTGAATGAAATGGCGTAATTTCGTAAATTAAAATAGGAATTTAACTGGCATGTTTACTTTACGTGGTCAGTAAACGTTCACCGGAAATTCCGGATCTTAAGGGCTCAAAGATTACGGCTGTCTCGAAAGGGGCAAAATGGGTCGTAAAGACAGTACTTTAATGCTAACCCTCTGGAACTTGAATTATTGAAGCTTGAAAAAAATTCGCCAGCTCGAACATTTACTGCGTGGGTGCACTTTCCTAGGATAACGCATGTTGTAAATGCAGGAGTTTACGTGCGTTACGTAAACGTGCCGGTGCAGCGTATTATTTCCGGCGGTGCATCACGCAGTCGCAATAAGATTATGCAAAGTATCGATTTCGCTACGAATTTATTAATCAGTTTCTATGGAACTTGGAAAAGTTACGAGGGGAAAATTAACATCGGGCGCGTACGTTACTGTATAACTTCAATGTTTGGCACGCCACGTATCTTACAACTTTGCAGCAAAGCAACTGACAAGTTCCTTCGCTTACTTAGTAGCATTAGGGTGAAGAGTTTCATAGTAAAGTTAAATACCAAACTTAACTACTCGATACGCCTCATCCATTGGCCGTTTGAAATGTTAGTGATATGTTTCTTTGTTTGCTTTGGATATCATACGTGTCAGAGATTTTTGAAAAATATTAGAAATTGTGATGGAAGGAATACAGAGTCAACATTTTGGAGTTGAGGAGGACAAAAATGGCATTTTCCTATATGGCCAAAAATGTTCCCATCATCCTTAACTCTGTCAGTAACAGTGGGACTCCTCTAGTAGCCTCTCACCTACCTCCTATATTTAAATAATTATTACAAATAACAAATTGTTTTAAAAAATCTTAATAAGATATTCATGCCAAAATGAACTTCGAGGTCGCTAATTATAAATCCGGTATCAGATTTTGAATATTAAACATCGCAGGTCCAATATGGCCAATTGAAAAAACAGTGATTTTTTTCACTTGTTTTTTTGAGCTACTACGAATTTGTAATGAAGTGTGCATTCTGCGAGTGCAGTCTATAATATAACGTCTGTTATTTCTATGAATATCTATCAAGAGATCGTAATTCACTTACAAAGTGTAAGAATTTAAGTTTTTAGAAATTAAAGTTAATGAATAAAAAGTAAATTTTTTCGAAAGAATGTCTACTACCGTGGAAATTCTGGTTGATATAATCAGTTAGAAAATAATAAAAATAAATCTGAAAGTGGAATTATGAATAAAATATGTAAAAGGTATAAAATCTCACTAAATTATAAAATGAAGTGAAATTTCGAAAATGTTTGCCTCACTGTCCGGACGACGCATTTAATGAAAATTGATCAAGCGTACACCGTGCATAATGCGAAATTATAATGTTGGAATTAAACGAAGTGTAAAAATGATAAGAGACGTGCATGAAAAATAGTACAAAATATATGAGTAGTAAAAAAAAACACAATTTATCAATAAAAACATTTAAACAGTAAGTAAATAATATAAAATTAAAATAATTCTGTATCCTTTTTTTATATTTTACCTCTTTCTTTTATTTTTATGAAAAGCCTCATTGTTCGAAAATTTATATGTTTTCGATATTTAGACGTTGAATTGTTTGTTACAATTTTCTATCTCAATTATTTTTTGTTATTATCTAACAATAATTTTATACGAGTTTTATATCATTTTTGCAATTTTTGTATCAATTTTTTTATTTAATACGGAGACTTGAACTCGGAAATCATTTGGATTGCCAGTCTAATGCTTAATCATTAGTCAAATATGGTTGTATCATAAGGGAATAAGTAAACATTGACAATTTTAGTACACTGGAACTTATTTGTAGATTGGACGTGTATTAATTGGAAAGTTACTATGTTATTTGAATTGTTTATACTGTTAGTGACTTTCTTTTCAAGCCAATGAATTTTCATTATAAAACTGTGTATTGATTTAAAAGATAGACTTAAAGTACCAATAACACAGTGAAATCAATTAACTACTTGAAGTTACGACGCCAATGTGTATGGTTGAAAAAATTTCAAAAATATTAATTGAATACTAACGTCTTAGGTCATGTTACTATTCAAAATAGTAAAAATTCGGCGAATTGTTATTTTAAGAGTTACTTTTATTACCAACTAGATGGCATTAGAGTCTTAGAAAGAATTACTAGTTACTATTTATTAATTTCTATCCCAAAACCATTATTTTTTATTTTTTGATTACCATTAGCGGAATAAACACAAATCGTTACTTTTTTACACCATTTGCAATCGCACGCATCGAAAGATCACAGTCTTTATGAACCATTGTGGCATTGTCGTCAATTTCCCAAATGAAAAGTCATCAACATCATGCGATTCAACAGCTGATGCAGCTAATAATTTCGGTAGTTGGAAGTCTCATTGGGGCCTCGTTATTACTCTAATTGCACGCGCAGACGCCAATTATGGTGTTTCTGGTCGACAGGCATCTAATAAGCCCGATTTCCCATAAAACTCATCGGATCATCGGGCTATTTACGAGATCGATCATTCGTGCCGGAGGCTTGATCGTACGTGTGCTTATTACGTTAGGCACAGCATGCGCGTGCGCGCGACGAGTATGTTGGGCATTTTATTAATTGGCCGTTGCATAATTCATATCGTATATTCGCCAATCGCCACCGGTATCGAGAAGTGGTTGGGGAAAGTGGGGACCTAAGAAGTGACAGTCATGCGCAAAGATCGTACCACAATTGAAAATGTAATTACACCGAGAACATTTTTATTAGAAAAATGATCATGTCGTCAGGTTTCATTGGGATATATTCGTGACATTGTTATATTAATAATTTCCTTTATAAAGAGATTTATTTTGGTGACAGGTCTATTTGCAAAATTCAAACTCAACCTTTGACAAACTTAACATTAACCCAGTCAATAAAAGTTCACCAAAAAAACGTAATAATAATATTTACTTAATTTCAAACATCTAGATTAAAGAATTAATTAAAAGATTACATTTTTTGACAAGAATATGAATAATATTATAAATTAGAATTTACAAATAAATAAAAAAATTTAATTGCTTTCATATATTAAGTTATATATGAAATTATGGGTGTAAAAAAAAGTTGATCAAATTTTGATCAAATTTTGATCAAAATCGGTCAGATCCAAAAATGATCAAAAAAAGGTCCAAGTTTTGAGACATTCCAGGACCAAAATTGGACGCGTTTACAACCAAAAAACAATCTCAATTATAATTGCATGAGATGAAAAAATTAACCATTTTTGGATCTTTAAAGACAAAAATTGGATTAGTTTTCAATCTCATGCAATTATAATTGAGATTATTTTTTGGTTGTAAACTCGTCCAAAGTTGGTCCTAGAATGTCTCAAAACTTGGATCTCTTTTGGATCATTTTTGAATCTGACCGATTTTGATCTCATTTTTGAATCTGACCGATTTTGATCAAAATTTGGTCAACTTTTTTTTACTGGGGATAAGCACTTACTATTATTAAGGGAGTACCAATTAAATTTCAACAGTCGTCAATTCAATTAAATAGACAACCAGAAATGATTTGTTCTTCTAATGTTTGTAGTAAAAAATATCACTTTCCAGTTCAAACAATGTGAGGGTCAAATGACCCCCATAGTCATAATGATATTCATTTTTGAGTAGCCAATCTTGCCGGAAATTCATAATTATTCTGACTTAAACGGAAAGACTTTATTTCAGGAAGTTTTCATTCAGTTTTTCCAACTAAAAATTTAAAACCCAATAGAGGGAACCACTGTCGCTGCTCAATACTTGTCCAAATTGAGCTGAAAATGCCTACTAATGCCCTCTACCGCGGCCGAACAATGCGATGATCGTGGTTTTCGCACAGCAATTAGAAGAATTTGTTTTATTTTTGACGAAGTTTTATTATTTTAAAGAATCGAGCAATGCTTCGAGACAAGCTGTTAACAAAATAATCAGTGATTTTAATTTTTTTTTTTATAAACGAAGCGAAAACATTCTGTAAACTCGAAAAAATATTTACTTGAAGTAAGGAAATATTTGCTGAAAGTAACTCAGGTGTACTAACAAAAAGAGACATTCGATAAAAATTCAAAATTCTTAAGTTTTTTAATTTAAGTAAATGTTTTACTTTAAGCTATTAAATATTTACATAAATCCTATATTGAATACATTTTTATGTACTCAAAATAAAACAATTTCGAATACCAATTTACTAATACTGCGAAGTATAAACTATTATTAAGTTTTGAAAATTGTATAAATTTTTTGAAAAAAATGGCAAAAGGTGAATAACATTATAATATAGTTGAAAACATTATAAGTATTTTTTACTTTTCGCGTAAATTTAATTCTATAAAAATATTTATATAAAAATAATGTTTTATATTTCCAAATATTGCAATGATTACATCTGTTACTTATCTTACGCTTTAAAGAAATATATAAATTCCACAGAAAAATCGGTTGACTTTACAGAAAGTAACAAAATATATGCTAGTCTTACAGAAATTGTCTGCAAATTTAACAAATTTATCTGTAAATTTAATAGAATTTTCTATAAAAATAAAAAATAATTCTGCTGTTGTAGCACATAATATCAGTATATTGAGTTCTGTTAAATGAAAATAGATTTTTTCCCGTGTTTAAGCTATGAAATTTAAAAATTCGAATAACGAGCCTCAAAAAACGAAATCTGATATTCTTAAAAGAGATATATATATACATAGCATAGATCTCAAAATGCATCAAGGGTTATGACAAAAACATCTTGAATATTTCCCTTTTAGAGGCAAGTCTTGGAGATTTTCTAAAATCTGGTTTATGTTTATGCAGCATAAAATGATAAATTCATAAAGCATACTATCGACAAGGTTATTACATTTGTGCTCGATATTCGATGCTTACATTTATAAAAGTTTCTTTTATCTTCATAAGAAAGAAAGAGGATTTGATTATTGTTTTTTGATATTTGGAGAGCTGATATAAAATGTCCAATAGTCTGCAGTTTTCGATGTTATTTAATAGCAAATTTCAATGTTCAAATAGACTTGTAGTTTTCTGAAAACATGTAGCTTTATTTTCTTACATTTTAATAATTCTAAAATGACAGTAGTTTGTTAATACTTATATTAATATGTTTTTATGTTTCTTTTTGAATATGAAAGTACGAATAAATCTTTACGCTCTAATATTTGGTCCCAATCAATTTTATTGTGAGTAGTAGCAACAGGTAGGAGTTAATAATTTCCTTAAACGAGTGTTTGATGGCACAGACGTCATCAATCGATTAATAACAATAAATCGCCTGAAATAGCATAATAAAACGTTGTAAGCTATCCAATAATTAGTAGTTTTCTATACAAATGCATATAAAGTCACACTTTTTTATGCGTAAAAGTGAGGCATAAAAGAAACTATTTTTAATACTTTGTATAAACAGGGTAATGGGAATTTTTGGTGACACTGGTGGAAAATTTTTTCATTCTGATGCATAGATGGGCTTCGTCCATATCATCAAGGATCATTCTAATCTGGTCTAAAGTATTTTTTAAATGCAACAATTTGTTGATTATAAACTTTAAAAAAAGTTTATTTTTTCATCAAAAAAGAAATGGTCATTTCACATAGAGGACGATGATCGGGTAAACAATTTGGAACAGCATTCAAAAATTTGTTATAATAGATAGTTTCGACGTATTTCTGCCTCCTATTTACAATTATGACAATAAAGATTGGCGGTTGGTCAGGATCTGAATGTTATGATTTTTATTAGTATAAGGGATCACAAAGTTGCACTTTATAATCACCCATATGCAGGCACGAGATCGATGATTATGCATATTTATATGTCATATAAAATACAAAAATTCTTGAACTTTTGTATTACAGGATTATAATTTTTCTAAAATGTATGTTTACAATTTTTACACTGCACTTCAAATACAATGCAGATTATGCATGACATAATACATTAGAAATCTTTACATTGCTATTTCAATTTGGATTCTGCACAAAAAATCGCCCTGTCACCTTTTTCTAGAATGTACAACAAGCATAACGGTATTTGCGACTCGAGACAGACAAACACGTATTTGCATTTTTGTCTGCGATGCCTGTCAATCCCGAATGTAGCGCAGTCTATCTCACGGGTGTGGTAATTTGATTTGCACGACGCCTAGGATGGAATATCACTAGATGAAATGATGAATTCTCGCTTCTAAAGGATTTGCATATAATAATGCACCAGATGAGTCCTCAAGGAGCCGTGCATGACAACATATCTTTTCGTTTTCCTATTATCAATGCTTTCTATACTACAACCGAAATGGCTTCTATTTATAACAATATTGTTAAATATTTACACACACGATAATTTTTAAATTAATAAAACTAATAGGTCATTAACCGATTATGATAAATAAAAAACACTAAATCGTCTTTGTCGATGTTTCGACGTAATTTTCTGTCATCTTCAGAACTTTATGATAGAACAAAATATTTTATACGCAATTACGCTTTAATTACTTGATTTAACTTGATGAAAGTAAATTACGTTGAAACGCCAAGAAACACTAATTAATGGGCTGAAAAAATATTTAGGCAAATATCATAAATACAAATAAATGATGAAGTTACCTAGTTGGAACTAAATTTTTAGTAGTTTTTATCACTACTTTCCCTCAATCGCACTGCATATTTAATCCGACTGTCATTTAGGTGACTATGTGCTGCTATAAAAACTATAAAATAATTAGTGCCTATCTAGGCAACTCCTCATTTAGTTAAATTTACTAAATATTTTTCTTAGAGAGTTTTGTTATTTATTATGACACTATGGAATCGATTAATGAACAATTATTTTTTTATTAGTACTCATATTACTCATTTAGTTATATACAGTTACGTTTTGTTTTATAAAATTGGAGATGGATGGAAAAAATTAGATATTTAACTATACATCCAACATTCCAGCAATCGATTTAAGGTATAACAGTCGAAATTGTAAATTGATGTCCTGGAATAAACACGTCTATTTTTGTAAAATGAATTAATTTTTATTATTCAGAAAATTCCTGTTTATTCAAACATTGTCAGATGTCAACATTCAAATAACGATGTTAAAATGTTAGGTTAGGTTAGGTTTGGTTATGCACTTTGTTCCACGAATATGATTCGATTATGATGTAGGAAACTATTAACAAATATTAAACTAAACCGACAATTATAATAAATCCTGCGAATACTTATTTAATAAATGCGAACGCTTTCATTAATTTCTCAGAATTTACTTATTAATTTATTAGTAATAAGTATGAAAGTAATGAATTACTTCAGAGTATTTTTCGAAAATTATTTCTGTCCCAGAGTATTTTTTGATTAATTAATTTTTCTGAAGTTATCGTATTATAGATGATGCGAGTATTATAAGTGTGCAGAAAATAACAAGTTATAATTTCGATGTTATTTCAAATCTAATACAATATCTAAAGCAATAGTACACGTTTTCATAATACATATATTTATATAAAGCACATAAATGCATCCTAACAATTATTGGAAATAAAACTGCTTATTTACATAAAATGTCGACACAACAACCCACGCATTCATTTGAATATATACACACATTTAACAATGAAGTAAACACATTACTCGGTTCAAGTGAAAAAAGTTTACTGACCCCTTTCAACAATATTAAAAATGCATGATTTTAATGCATCTATAATTTTTACGATTGATTATCAACTTTAATTTTAATCATTAGTAATAAAGTTAAGTTATTGGTCGAATCGAAGGTTACTAAATCGAAGGTTACTGAATCAGTATTTTAGAGCTTGCAAAGAGAAATTTAAATCTTTTAGAATTCCGAATATGCATGGAATTGCATCATTGTATGTGACTTTATTGCTCAGTAATATACCTACAAAACTAGTTTTAATAATTGCTCATAAAAACTGCGATAAAGTTAAAAATGACGAAATACTTCTTACGGAACGACTTGTAGAAGGTAAAACAAATTGATATTTCTATGAGATTCCTTTTACCACTAGTTTTAGACACTTTAGTTTTAAAATTTTTGAAAGATATATCAATAACTAAACTTATTTTCAAACTACTTCAGTAACGAAGATTTATAAACCATTTTGTTCTAAGAAATAAATACTAATGTACTAGTAGTCGTAACTTATTGTTAGATTGATAAAAATACCGAAAAATAAAAGATTCTAAAGTTGCATTCAAAATTTAAAACCATAGCTTTGTGGTTTGGACAATGCTATGCGTAGATTGCGACAATATATACACAGATAGAACAAGATAAAGATTAAAAACTCGCATGAACGAAAATGATGAAAAATCCTGATAACCCAAAAAACATATTGGTTTAACTATACATATATAAATTTGGAACCTCGCACAATTTTAATTAGAAGAACATGCTTATTTGAATAATAAAGAACAACACATTTTAAAAAATATAATATACTTGTATGTAGAATATTAATAAACTAATAATAAATATAAATTATAAAGAATACCACTATTTTAAAAAATTGGGCTTTATATAAACATACGATAAAACGACCGTGGTTGCAGAATTATAACATCGTAATTTTCTACACGGATTAAGTAGTCTAAAAAGCCTTAGTCCGAATTCTCACGGATGGATTTTTAATGGAAAAGCCATTTTTTGGTTTGTATTATTTAAGTTCTTTGTTACAGATAGTAGAAGCCATTCTATTAAATTTCGTTAAATCTCGCCGTAAAACCGCTAACCTAGAAATTTACGTAATGGTAATAGTCTTATCAACAAATGTCACATAAAATAGTTAATAATACTAATACTGATCTATCAGAATTGCATTTTTCGTATAAGAACCTCACTTTGATGTTAGATAATGTCACCTTCGTGTCAATTTCCTTTTTATGTTATTTTAATTATTTTTCAAGAATTTCCAATAAAATAGGACTGACTGCATCTTAAAATTTGCTAATTAATAAATGGATAGAAGCCCCTTATGTTAACAAATCGAAATAGTCAAAGACAAAAATTGCTCAGTTTCGCCAATACTAAATAAAAAATTCTAACTCGACCAAAAAAAGTTATTTTTTGACTACAGCGCTTAATGTGGGAGGAAAATGTTCCATTTCATCATTGATAATGATGAATTTGTTGTTAGTTGCAAATTAATGTAGCTAAAATCTCACCGGTGCCTCCCCTTAAATAATTCTGAAAATGTCAACTTCACTATGAAGGACAGTAATTTTCGAATATTTTATACCAATGTACTTGAACATGATACATAAATTGTGAGCGTGCATTGCGCGTACTTTCATTTAGAAGAACTATTGTGAAATTGTTGTACGACCGTTGAAACCCAGAGGGCACCTTCTAACGGTGCAGCTAAGCTGTCAGCCTCACTGAATTCCTTCGGGGTCCAAGTAGTGTCATCGGGGCTTGGTTATTTCATCGACTCAGCAGCGGGCGTTACTCGCAAGCAAACGTACGTGTCCTGGGTGCGGCTAGATCGATCTTACCAAATCATTTTCCGCGTTCGGGGCAAATAACGTTAAGGCAAAATATAGGAAGCTTACGTTCCATGCATTTATCCACGTGAAAATTCTTCTGCAGTTTAATATCCTTTGTTGAAAAAGTTAATATGTTCGTAACACAGTATTTCACTTTGAGATGACAATACAGGAAAAATTTATAGAAATGTCGCTGGTACTTTTGTTCTCGACGTTTCCTGTATGTCGGTTTATTGTTCTGGGTTCCCTTTCAAGGAATTCTTTGAAGGTGACAGGACGGGTTCCGTTATATTGTCCGGTTCATTACGTGGCCCACCCCCGTGTCTATATCCATCCAGTACACGCCTGCCGAGCGAACGGCTAATATGACCGATTGCAATCGCTGGCTCGTGCTACGCTCACGCCTCGAGGATCTTTGGCTTCAGGTAGATCTACCATGTACTGATCCTATTAATAAATAGGGTCCAGCCTAAAGGTCACGACCTTCATCAAGGAAGATGTACTCGATAGCATCTACGATTCTGCGCAGTCCCCACCGTGGAGTGCGGTGCATATTAGGCGTGTGTCTTCCGGCTAGGTGTGCACCGATCAGCAATTTGTTGACGTGCAATGTTTTTTATCAATAAACATTAGTTACTTGCATCAAACATGTTACTTCCACTTCTACTTGGTCACGTGTCTGCATACCACACACCCCGTGTGTCCATTGGTAGAACGAGGCTTAGTATGATACGATCTGTCTGCGTCCACTGGTACAAATCCTAAAAAATGGGAGAACTTTAGCTACGGTCATTATCTCATCAACCGAATCGCGTCGACTCGTCATCCTCCCAGACATCAGACATGTAGGAAATGCATACGAAACGAGGATCGCAACAATAGATAATTTGATAATCTAGGACATCTCATCATTACATTCGCCGCGCCTTCGGATTGTCGCAAATATTTAGTCGCGAGTCACTTCCATAACCGGATCCATTGTCAGATCCCCGACATCTGCATATAGCTAACAAATGATGTCTTGTACTCATGTGTCTCTACGATACCCCTGATATCAGCGGGATATTCGTTACTTTATAGTCATAGAAATTATGTCCTTATCTCTATTATTAGGTACTATACATAATAGTTTGTTATTGAATTTAAAGCTTTTATAGAAATTCATTTTATAACGATGACTTTGCTTTTTGTTACAGGTAAGCCCAAAGTATTTTGGACAAATTACGTTTCCTATTTTTGGTAAGTGAAATACAGTATTGTTCATTATTCAATTCGACATTATTGTAAGGAAATTTGAAGTGACATTTGCTGGCCAATTGCTTCACGTTATTGGCAAACATCATCCCGTGCTTCTTTCGGTATGTCGTTGTATATCAGTGGGTTGTATCTCGACTGCCGTCACGATACGGGAGATTTTGTCGTTACCGTTCGTCATAAGATTTGAAAAGGGTAAAAAAAAGGCCACCGGTCACTACCGATAAAATTCCACGGAGATGGCCACAAGCTGTCAAGTGGCAATACGAAGGCTTGACTTACGACGTCGTCCTTCGTACTTGTTGTGTAGCCTCTGGCGTTTGAAATCGACCGACCCCCTGCAGCCAGAGGTATTGCACTGGAGTTCAAAATCTTGGAAAATTCCCGAGCGTAAAAGATTTCAGCAAGGATTTCCACTTTGGTTATATATTGTTGCAATTTATTGCAGGAGTAGCGTTGAATTCTTAAATGGAGTATTATGGTGATATTGTAAAGATATTTTTTAAATTTTGTTTACCATTAACAATATTTTGTGATTCATATAATGTCTACATTTTTTGGAGCGAGGACCGAGTAATTATTTGATTAAGAGTGACAATTTTACTCTTTAGGAGCGGATTTTCATTCTTATTAGAGTAAACGTTATTCATGCTTAATACGAAAGTTGCTTAGTTTTTCTCTTTTGTTTCTGAAATTTCACTCTTAGTATTTTACAAAGTTTTTTTGGACATGAATCCAAAAAAAATGGCGAATAGTTTGTGGCAAAAAATAAATCTTGTTGTTTTACAAAATATTCATTAAAAAATGTTTAATACCATACAGCTAACGACTGATTCGCAATCAGCGACCTAGAAAATCCCGAGTAAAAAATTTGATGTAAAAAATCAGTTTTTGTCGAACGTATTGAATCAGCCATTTTGAATTTAGTAAAACTAATTCAGGTCTCATTATTAGTGCCCCAAAAAACTCTTAATTAATAGTTTACAGTGAATCAAATGATTTTTTAAATCTTCATCCGCCATTTTGAATTTTTGAAAACGGGCTTCTAATTTGACTTTTCGAAATTATACCGTAAAGAAAACTTTTTTGGAGATTTCGATTTCGAATTCCATGTAGCTTATTTTTAATGATGATTCAATACATGCTTCTTATCAATATTAGCTGTAAATTAGTTAAACGCAACACTTTTACAATAATCGGAAACTGTACCCATTTTATTGGCTCTATATTTTTCATCCAATTTTGTCAACTTATCCAATAGCTTTTAAACCATTTATCTTTGAAAGCTTGTATAAGAGATTCGCTCTTAAAAAGTTTTAGCATGCGAGAAAACAGCTTATTCCGGTAGCGAGATGATGTTCATGTAAACATAGTCTTTTTCAGTGCCGGATTAAACCAATTATAAATCTTTCGCTTGTTTTTTATTCTCTACCCCCGTAAATGAAAAACTATACACTGACAAATATTTTTATTTTTGTTTTAAATTAAAACTGACATTGTGGATTCCAAGTATGTAAAAACATTTGTATTAATTAATATAAATCAAGGAAGATGTACTCAAGAATTTTTTAATTTTTTGTTTCAAAAAGATATTCGCTGACTTTGTTCATTCACATTACTGTATGGTAATATTTATTAGGTATTTATTTTGAAATTGATTTAATTTTTGTATTAGACGTGTATTATAAGCTTATGTCGCATGCTATTAGTATCGCATTTAATACTTTCGCAATTAAATTAATAATGCCCGCAAACGAATAAAAAAAAGCCTCCTTACCGTGGATCGAACCCTGGCTTGCTTACTGCGTTAACCGAATAACCTCTACTCGAGGATTCGACTATTTTCTAAGACTTTATAAGATTTAGACGACGGGTACAACGTTTGATTGAGGACGACATGAATTGAGGAACTGTGGGGAAAAAAATTGTGTTGCTAAACTACACAAAGAAATTTTACTATTCCAGATAGTAATTGTGGGAAAGACATGCAAAATCAGAAAAATAATCATTTTTTATGATAAAAACGATGGAAATTTTAATTCTTTTGTTCATTTTTGTTTTAATTAAGTTTTCTATTAATTAAATCATACTGTCCATCCCAGAATTAACGCCTGAAATGGTACAATTTTTAAACCATTCGATGAACTATTTTCTCTCGAAAACATTTTTATCTATTGTTGTCAGACGTATTTCTCCTGATTACGAATACGAATATGAGCCGCCATGTTGAAAAAAACGCGTCTATTTTATTAGTTTTTAGTTTATTTTCAAGAATACAAAGCGTGCGAAACGATATTTGAAAAAATATTATAAAGATCTAATATTACCGATAAGCTCGTAACTATGCAACCAAAATGGCCATAGTGGCATACTCTCGTATATATTTACATACATAGTAAGTAGGTAGCAACATCAATTTTAAATTAGTTCGTTTACACTTACATATTAGTTGCAGGTTAGGACAGTGTACGAAAGTCCCGAACTTTGCGAATTTCCCGTTCATATTAGAAAGAAAACGCATCTGACCTTTTTTGCGCAGAGAAATTTTCGTTCTTCATGTTTAGTTGAAAACATTTTGTCGTACGATTTGTACTTCTACAAAATACAAGATCTTTTACGTTTTACTCAAAATGGCGGGGTCAGTTTGTTCGCCATAGTTATTTTTAGTTCAGTGCACCGAAAAATCTCTCAACAAATTCTCCTTGTCGTTTGGTTTTGATATAAACAAACCAGAAAAAAATCAGGGGCCTTGGTTAGATTTTTGCTGAGTTTTAACGAATTTATTTATCGAATTGTGGCCCTTTAAAAATGTCAATTTCATCGGTTTTAAAAGACATGATTTTTTGAATGCACCATGCTTCGTTAACAAAAGAACCAGACGCAAGCTCGGTATTGCACCCATCCAACTGTCGGCCTTAACTGGGAATTCTGGGTGGTAGGACGTAATTACCATAAGTCGTGAAATATGACTCGATGGTGACGCAACGGTGCAACAAATGAAACAGCCGGGCTTTCGACCACAATGTCGGTAGACATCGGGTCAGTCGCGTATATATATACACTCACTCACCCCATTCCATGCAGAGCAAAGAGATCGCCATGGTTGTCTCCCTTCGATCATTTATCACGGCGATGGCCCCGAGGCTTGCGAACAGCCGGTGCACTTTGCTGCAAGACCTCCGCGCGATACAACAAAAGTTTACTCCTCGTTGACAGAGTCGAACAAAGGTTTCATCGACGTTAATTCGTATCGGTCAGTCTGATAGATCACAGTCTTAGATACCATACGCGGACCCATTAATCCAGGCCAATTGTCTGCGGTAATGCGAAATAAATGACTCGAGAATACGCAGCGATGATTATTGACGTTGGCTACGTATCTGATATACTTTCTTTTTTTTACGTCGAGCATGCTGAAAACAATACTTTCGATGCACGCATTTATTACAGTTCAACTGGCTGGTGAACCTCGTTAATCAGGCTAGAATAGAGTTCGTTGATCCGTATGAATATCAAACAAGATTGGTCGTTATGAGTTTGAATTGAAGAAGAGCATGATCTATATTGACAACAAATTTAGTTAATAAAGATCAAATAAGTACTTGCCCAATGGAAACTAAATACAGTAGAACCTCGATATAAGAACCATCTCTGTTCCGAACTTACCCTCCGAGCATCGATATAAGAACCTTGAGAGAGGAATTGAAGCTTCCCCTTCTCTTGCCTGAACACTTTGTCCGCAATGGTGGGAATACACCTCAAACTTTCATAGTCACTGTAACAATAAAAAAAGTGTTCTTATATCGGTCAGTTCTTATATTGAGGTTCTACTGAATGTAGTCGTTTTTACTGCTGCTTTTTTACTATATTACTTCTAGTATATTCTTATATATACAATACATCGGTCCTTCTACGATTTGCGAGTTGGTTACGTGTCACTAAAGCGACATCTGTACGAAATAAAGTCAGTCAGGCGGGTCTTATGGTCTGCAAGTGGAGTAACGAAAAATAATATTTATTGATTATGGCAATACATTTTTTTCCGTGTACGTATATATAAGAGCTATTAAACACTTATTTGACACTCGGAAACGACTATTTGTATCAGTGTAAAAGAAACTTTTCTAGAATGTCCCTTTAAAAAAGTTAGGTTAATTGAAGCACTTTATTTCGATTTCGTGCACTTTATAGAGTCTTTCAATTTTCCGAAATTTCTTGGGGCCACATTTCGGTGAAACCTATCACGTGCTTTTCACGCTCGGGAAATTAAACGAGAATCAGCTCCGGGTAAGTCCGGACGTAAAAACTGTGCCGGATATACTCTAGTACGGCGGAAAAGAAAAAAGTCGTGCGAGCTTAATGTCAGCGCGGTAAGCTGCAGAGGAAAGAGAACATTCGTGATTCGGAGCTTTTGGAAAGCCAGCTTAAGTAACCGCGTGCCGAACGAGCAAGCACGCGACGGAGAAAAAGGCGCTGAGAGCTTCGAATCATCAGTGACATTTCGCCAAGTGTTACGGAAAGAGTCTTATCTGCCTCGTAATTGCCTCGTGAACTCCAGATGTCGCATCGTGTATTCCGAAAAACCTGCAAACGATGCATAATTGCGAAAATTAATTGTCTTGTTTTTCGGGGTGGGGGATGATTGGATGATTATCAGGACATAATTCGATCCTATCGTCGTACCTTTTTTCGGAGTTTAATTATTAAACTAGGAATTATAAGTTTATCGTTAGACGCCATCGAAATTATCAGCAATACTCTTGCATTTTAAAAGGCGTCTCCCGCGCCTAGAAAAAAGGGAGGTAGAAATAGAGATCGTTTATCTTCCTGGCTCCGCACCTCCATATTCTTTCTTCGCCTGCGCGGGAAAGTAGATGCATTAACCAGGCATTAACCTCCGATCTTTCAGTCTCTGTCTTCGATACTGTACTCGTTATCCCTATATCTAAACATCGGCTCTATCACTATGTATAGACACCTCTAGACTCGCTTTGTTTCCGTTGCCACTCAAATCCATTGCGTTTTCCCTGATTAACAGCGATATATGAGCATATCTATGGGGTTTGAAATTTTAGTGCGACCTATTGTGATACCCTGAAAATCACAAAAATAATTTTGATACACAATGATTAGTCCAACGTTTATTGAATATTATAATTATGTATGAACTAAAGTGAAAGTAAATTTGAGAATTCCTTGCGGTGGTTCTAAAGTACTCCGATGAGGTAGGAATTTACTTTAAAAACGTAAGTTATGAATGTCTGAATCAATTTTTCAAAATTCGGGCTCTATAAGGGTAATTCTAATGTGCGAATTCACGAATGCCAAAGAAGTTAATTAAAAACTGACCGAGTTACTGGAAATAAATAAAAATCACCTTTTCTTTCAAATTCCAATAGTTATCGTTCAATTACTAATTATTTTTTACTGAGCGGATATTTTGGCAATTTAATTCAGACATTTTTAATTTCAATTATTATCGTCAATTCCTACCTATCAGCTGTACACTTTAGAACCGCCTTAAACGACACTTAACTTTTAAAAGTATGTCTAATAGCTAATGATAGCTAAATAGCTAATTAAATCTTTACTAAATACGTATTAAAAAGTAGGTCGTAAAAGGAATTTGATTATTCTGCCATAACTTTTGTTTCGTGTAGGAAAATTCATTAAAATCGTATTAAAATTAAAATTATATTTATTTAGAATCGTTTTTGGTAATTCCAATGATACTTTAATAAATATTCTATCTATATACATTAGGGTGTTTAAAAAATTGGCGATGTTAAAAATTCGCACGAAACACGGGGTAAATTGATAGTAAAAAAAAGCAAACTATTTTTTGCCTTGGTAAAAATAGATTTAAAGTCATTTAGAGGTCGCAGAAGTGCTTGAAGTTTTGCATTTGATTAACATGGGAAAAATTTATTTATAAAATTTAATTTTTTTATCACGATAACGATGTTTAAAGAAATTTGCATACTATCTTAATTGAAAGTTGACAGATCTCTGAATGCACTGAAATTTATTTTGAACCATTTTATACATTTTTCAGTACTCTGTAACTCTAAATTCATAATTTAATTTGTTAACGCATGATATGAGATTTTCTTAACTTTAATTTCAATAAAGTAACAATTTTTCTTAAAATTCAAGTATGTTGATCACTTATCTACACGGTTTGAATGAATTCTCAATATTGTAAAAAAGTGTCCTGTGGCCGTTAATGGATTAAGTTATTTATGCAATATTTAAGTTTAAAAAAAATAGACAAATGTCACTTCTTTTATATGGAACGCAAAATACACTCTTTTTATTTTTTCTATTAATTTTTAAAATTATTTCTCATTAAAATTTGTTTTAAATATCTAAAAAGGCATAAAAGGGAAATAGAAAGCGTAATGCATTAAGTGAAAGAATGTTGAATAAAATATATTACAATAGGAATTTTATATATTTTTTTACTTTTTTACCGACACAATCCGGAAACGTTCGAAATAAAACCTGTAACTAAAAAAAGTATTATTTATATCGATGTATAGTATCCAATATGAAGTCGACATTTCGTATAAAATGTTACCAGGATTATGTGTGACATGGAAAATCTAAACTATCTATGTTGAGAATATGTGCGTTTAAAATTGTAAAGCACCGTTTTTGCAAGCACGTCGTAGTTTCGAATGTAAAAAAAATGGATTAATAACGTTGCTGAATGAATGTTAGGTCTTCCTCTGTCAAAAGTAAACATTTATTTATGACGTTAAAAAGAAAAATAGAATCTAGAATTAAAATAAAAGTAGTACCAGGGGAAATTATTATGTTTTAAACGTTGAAACGTATCGATGAAAACAAAAGTGGATGAAAATGTACAAATATTAATTTGGACATTTTTTGGTACAGTTTCTTGTTTGTAAAGTGTTTTATTCTAGAAATCCGACTCATTTTAATCCTGCGGAAATAGTAATAATTCTTCGCATTGATTCGATTTTCGAACACTGTCATTCGTTTGAAAAGAAAGTGTAATTGTACCAAAAATGTTTATCATTTTCTATTTGTAAGTACTTCACATGGTCTTTCTGAAGCAAAATAGATGTCTGCTTCCAGTGAACTTTCCGATCGTTGAACTCAAAAAGCACATTTTAAAAAATGAATAAAAACATGCATAACATTGCGAGAGAAAGCGCATTATGAACGCGTTCTTTTGCAACAGAGTCGAAAAGAAGCTGCCAGGCGCGAACAGAAGAAGCGCTCTTATGTTCTCGTAAAAAAAACGAATGGTAGAATGATCATTTAAGAGGGAACCTCGTGAAATTGAAAAAGATATTAACCCCGGTGCTTGGAAAAACCAGGCCACAGTATTCGCGACACCGTGAACGCTTCTGCTTGAATATGTGCGAAAGTAAAAAAGACGAAATCGTTGCATTGGTATCATTGCACTCCGATTAGTTGTGTCTTATTTACTTGTCAATAAAACTATGTCGCAAAATGAAATATATATCTTATCCGAACCAAACGGGTTCGGTTTTAAGTTTAAAATGACTTTGGCTCTCTGAACCAATGGTAACCGAAACTTTTGGTTCTGAGAAGTAAAGTCGTACCGTAATTACTACCAAAAGATTGGTTGAAGATTCTAATTGTCGCATTCTCAAGATGGCCAATGAACAACGATCGAAATGATGGATCTTTCTAGTTTCTGGAAAATGTCTGGCTTTTCTTTAGTATTTTAGACAATTTGAACGGTTCATCGAAGTGATAAATTTGCATGAATACTAAGAATTCGCCCAATCACAATTATCACCGTAGCGTAGCACCTGGGTATATTTATAATTCTTTTTACCTAAACCGTTTGGTTGTTGCAACCTGATGGTTTGGTTATGATAACCGATCTGTTTGGTTATTGTAACCGAACAGTTTGGTCCTGATTGCTGAAGTCCTGTACATACAACCGAAATGGTTTCATTCCAAAGCCCAATGGTTTAGTTGCCCGAACTAAAGTACTCCCAACCAAATCGGTTTGATTTAAGGTTCAAAGTATCCAGATGGCCAATGAACCTCGGTCAAAATGTCATATCTTTTTAGTTTTTGGCTTTTATTTAGTATTGTGCACGATTTGTATGGTTCATCGATCTAATAATTTTGCTTCAATACTAAGAATTCTCACAATCGCACATTATCACCTGTATAACGCAATAGCTGGGTAATTTTATACATCTTTTTTACGTAAACCGTTCGGTTCTCATAGTTAAAGTCGTGTTTACGGGAACCGAACAAATTAGTAATGGTTACCGGTTTTGTTACGGTAACCGTGCGGTTTGGTTATAGCAACGGAACTGTTTGGTTTTGATAGTTGAAATCGTGTAGTACTTACAACCGAAATGGTTTTGTTCCAACAATTAATGGTTTAGTGGCCTGAACCAAAGTACACGCAACCAAACTGGTTTGGTTACTAAATGACATTTATACGTACAACGCATGCAATTTGTGCAGTAATAAGAAAAAATGAGCAATATTGATAAAAGTTTATACTGGATTAATGGAATCCCAGGACATGTTTAAGTAATTGAAATTAAAAATACTATTTGTTCACAATTTGTCCGTATTTCTCCGTTTGCAGTGGTAATGTTGCGATTAATCTTCGTATCACATAGCGAGGGTGTATTTATCATCAGCAGCTATTATTAATATCGGTTTCGTTGATCGTTTCGGCAAAAAAGCAGATAACGGAAGAGAATACGCCCGGGCTTTTAGCCGCTTAATGTCGTTCGTCTTTATTTAAGAAAGACGGTGAGAACAAAGAAGTGGCAAATCTTTAAAAAGAACCTCGACTTCAACGACTTTCGCCGGTTAGCAACATTCATCAAGAAGGATCCTGCTAAATTACAAGGTTTCGTTCTTATACCCGCGGAAGATGCGGGCCACCAATGAGAATAACACGATAGAAACCCAAGGGAATGAGAAAGAACGATTTTCTCCAGCTTGTAGGAGCGAACTGGCTGCTTTTTACTTTATTTATCTCGCTTCTGATATCTTCGCCGAGACTTTGTAATGTACTTTTTCCCCCTCGTCCCTGTTTTCCGGCCGTACACACTGCAATTAAGTCGACGTGGATATCCTTCATTCACTTCATTAACGCCGGCCGATGAATCACCGGCATGCCGTATAATGTATTCGCGCGTGACAAATGTACAGAGACCGCGCAATTAATTTGCAACAGCGTGGACGGAAGGCGCTTATACGCCAGATAACGTCCTGGTGATTTAGGGGCTTTGTCCGGGTCCTCGACTTTAATAACTGCGATCGAGAAAAATCATTTCGACGGCGATCGAGCGGGACTCAAAAGATTTAATTTGGCCTCCAGGATTCGACATGCGAGGTGCAGTATTGGCACGAATGCATAAACGAGCGACGTAAAACGCGATGCAACGGTAAATCCAAGATAGCCAATCCACGTGGTTAATGTTGTCGAAATTAATGGACAAGTACGTGACGCGAATGGATTAAGAGGAACGTCCTGGTACGAGACACGTACGTGGTTGGCAGCAAAAGAGGACCTTCAATAATGACCACGATGGAAATAGGGTTCCTCCATCATGTTTCGGAATAGGAGGACAACATGGCTATGTAACAAACGATTGCTTATGGTTGATAGCTTCGGTGAAATGCACTAATACCCACTCAAGTTGGGGCAATACAATGCTTATTGCAAGCTGGCTTCCGGCGATCGAATACAAAACGATTTCATTTCGTTAAGCAAACTGCTACTCGTTTAATGTCCGACATACTTTAGCCGAGATGGCTCCACTTTATGTTGATGAGTTCTTAGGTCAGAAACAGTCGTCAGGATACATTTGAAGATGCAAAATGTTGAATCAGTTACTACAGCTTTTATATACGGTCATGATGTTTCCTTACTGATCATTTTGAGATTTTTTGTGTAAAATGAATTGCAAACTTGATACGTTTCGAAGTGTACTTTCAGTTGTTTAATCTGAAGATGATAGATCCCATGTCAGGTGAAGCTATCTGAAGCTGAATGGATAAAATGAATGAGAGTAAGACGGTATTAAATTCTCTCTGAACCTAGACCGTTGGCACAGGAAAACTAGATGACTGTGTTAATGGTCAACAAGTATGTTAGTCAGGCACCATAAGTACAATCAGTGGGTATACAATTAAAAAAATAAGCAAACTGGCTAGACTACTTGAAGGCTACCTCCATGTCTTAAGCAGCCTAAAAGGTTCATCAGCTTCCCATGTAGAATAGGAAATGCTACATTGAACCAGCTATCTAGGGGACATTTTTCTGAAAGTTGTTCAGTGTGAAATTGAAAATTTTTCGACGTGTATTAATTCAAGAAGCAGATGTAATTCATTTGATTACAAGACCATGTAATACTATTTGAAGATTCATAATGCAATAATTGTATCGAACACGTAAGATTTCAGTTTATGCGTTTGCAATTCCTATGAGAATTCTTAACAGATACTTATCTGCAACTCCAGAGGTAGCTATGTTCTCCAAGTAGTTACAAATGATGCACGTTAATGATCAGATTATCATGCACAGTCGCCATATGTGATACCATCGTGTAATATTGAACTAAATGCAAGTTGATATCAAGATTATTATATGTGATAGCGGAACAAGAACTGCAGATTTCTTGTTTGATGATGTATCATGACAGATTCTGTCATTGCCGTTACGCTATTACCATATGACCTTCATCCGTTCCTCAAGCATTTACGTGATGTGAACGGCAACACTGCTTTGACAGCTCAATCGTAATGCATTATGTGGATCCAGTTCTATGCTTGTTCTACTAATTGCCCAGGCTCTATTGTTAGCATACGACCCAAAATTAAATATGATATTCGATGATAGCAGTGAATTTTATGTGTACTCTAAAAAGTAAACTAGTAGTGAGTCTCAAGATTTAGTCGTGAGAAAATATTTTCGTGTAAATGTAGTTAGTAAACTGGTTAAATCGATATTTATTTCAACCTATATGTTTTGTTAAGCCTAGTGTCGTGGTCGAATTAGAGTGAATGTGATAACTTTGATAAATTTAATAAATTTCATAACTCTGACTTTAAATATTGTTAAATAATAAGTAATCCTCCCCTCTCCTTCGCCCCCATTTTTTAAAAAGAATTATTAGTTAATATGGATTTAATGTCAAACTTATTTTTGTTGTCTTATTTTCAAAACGCTGAATTTTGTACATTTTTCTTACGACATTAAACAGTCATAAAAAGTTTCAAAAAAATATTAGAACCATTTCCAGTTTTTATATAAATACTTACAATTTAATACCTTCATGATGACTTTTGACAAATCAGACTCCAGAGTTTTATACCCGATTTTATGAATTTTTCAACATTTTAAAATTTCTATGTCAGAATTCTTGAAAAAATAGACAAATGTTTGTAAATGTGCAATTCATTCTTGATTTTGTTTGTAAAAAAATAGCGGTTTTTCGAAATTCGATCCCTGTTAAGATAATTCTAGTCATTATAAATGATCTACAAAAGAATAAAGAAATCTATTGAGAATTGATCGATAATTTTCGGAAATAAATAAAAATCACCATTTTCGAAAATTCTCAGTCAATTCTCAATTAATTTCGTTGACACTCCATTGATTGTATATAGTAACTACAATTATTTTTACATTGCGCGACTTTTGAAAAATTAATTCATCGTCGTCGAGTCGTTTTTAATTTATCGTTCGTGTCCTAAATTAAATTTTTATCTGCATTCCAGAACCCTCTTAAAGGATGCATAAATACTGTCTCGCAGTTTTAATCAAATTTGATTTAACCAACTCCATATTTTCATTAAAAATCATGTGTTTTAGGGAGAAAACAATGAATTGCAATTTCAAAGCAAAGAATAAATTTTGTTGATAACTGTATGAGTAATACCGAAATTTATTCTTCCTAATTGTCGCACGTTTTTTTTTTTAATTGAAAATTAAATAGAAACATACATTCTCAAGGCCAAATCTATTTTGGGTCATTTTTACGTGTTTTTTTTTTTAATGCGTATAAAATTTCATGGAGATCGATTCAGAATTGGTCGAGATTACTTTTTTGTAACAGTTGTTACCGTCAATTTTTATTCTTGCATTCTGTTTCGTTATTGTTTTAATCGTTTGCTCTTTCTCCAGATAATATAGTTCGGCATTGTAAACGTATCTTAAAATAGTAATTCATTGAGAATTCGTCTTGAAATATGTGTTTTTTAATGAAAATATACCGTCGAAAAAAATTAATTTTATTAAAGTCGATATGTAGACTCCCCATAAATCACAAATCATGTGTAATGATACATTTAACCATAGATCATTGATCGTTGCATTCCATGTTAACATATTCGGTAGATTATGAGCATACCACGCGGCAGTAAAAAAATGCTGAGCTGCATTTATGTGATAACAGGCACTACGACGATGTCGTCGGCGGGTTGCTCGATCACGGATGCACACGCCGTCGCATCAACACCGTCGACGAACATTCGCCCCACGTATGGAGATTTGAATATAATGCTCGTAAACGCGGCAGACAATGACAATGTAGGATGTGTGCCTTTATTGCTTACGAAGGAACTGCATCTCTGATTAAAATTCACCATTGGAAATGCACCGACGCGCCGTATGGAAACTTTCATTCCTCTGTCTCACCTGTCTTTAGGTTTTTTTTTATAAACTCCTGTTATTCTTTGACACGTGCACTGTTGCTGCGTTTTTCATTCATGATAAAAATATTATTATTATTATTAAAAATATTTTTCACTGCGAACATTTTGAAAAAATAACGTAAATGGGAAAGTCAAAATACCATGTAAAAAAACTTAAAAGTATAAAAAACTAGAACAAGTATAAATGGATAAGGTAAGAACTGATAACTATTATGAATGCGAAAATTAAAAAATTCATATTTGCAGATTCAACATGACGAATCAAAAATTAAAAACTTTAGCTTAATCTGAGGAACTGTCTACTTCGATTTTTCGGGGTCTCTGATTATGAATTCGATGTTATTTTTAAAAAAACTGACAGACACAAAATGAAGTCAATTTTTAAGAGCTTATTTCAATTTTTAAGATTTTTTATTAGTTACTCTAGACCTCCATTTTGAATTGTTAAAAACTGACATCAGATTAGTATTCAGTTAGCTGGAATACCCCAGAGTAGCAGTTTTCACGAGGTTAGTTCAATTTTGTAATATTGTCCGCCATATTGGATCGGCCATTTTTAATGATTGATTTTCGGATCCAGATATGTTATCATGTCTTGCGTAATTCATTTTATACCTGTTTTTATGGTTGTATGTGAAGTCATAGAGTATTTTTGGACTTGTTTTAGTCCATATTTGTGTCACCATTTTGAATTTCGAAAAATGCCCAACGAGAGCCATATAATTATATATAATTTAATATAATTTGATATATTTTTTAATTAAACCAATTACGCTAAGATTTATAGTAATATTATTGTCATTTTGTCAATATTCAAAATGGCGATCATTATTTCGAACAATCCAGCAAAGCTTACCAGTAATAATACTGGGGGTTTTAAAGGTCGTTCATTAAAAATATGCAGTTTGAAAAAATTGAAACCAGCTCGTGAAATTTCCCACTCCCTTATAGTGGAACGTAATAGAACATAATGTAGTAAATAGAAATTTAAATAGCATTTTTGTCTGAGCATTTATTTGAATATAATTTCAATATTTGGAAAGTTTAATTCTTGTAGGCGTGTATCATATATCTAATTAAGAACTCTCACATAACTTTATTTTGTAAATACTGAAAATTGGCCAACTTACTTCTGAAACGTGGACTGTAATTTATAATTGTATCAAGTATCACATAACGCATTTCAGTTCAGAAGCTAAAATGTCCAACATACAGCTTGATATATCCTTTCATTCCTTGAATTCTAGTTTATTCATGCTCGTTTCGTATTATCTTCCTTTCTCGCTCATCATTTGAGCATTTTTTAATTTCCCTACAACTTTTGTTATTTTTTCTATTTTCCAGTCAGTGTCGACAAGACAACTTAGTTCGGTTCTTTATTTCCCTACCTTCGGAGTCCTACCTTTCATTTCCCTTTTGCCCATTTCCGAGCTGACGTTTCCCGGGTGCGTACTTTATTCCGGAAGGCAACAGTGTCGGAAAGTAACGTTCGAACGATTCTTGCGGATAGATCATCCTAGAATATTGGACAGGAATGCGATAGACAAGAGCGCATTGTAGGGAAATCGAAAGAGAAAGAAACTGTGAAAAAAAGGAGGGAAAGATCGATTTTTCCAACCCCAGTGAGTGGAATGGCCGTTAAAACTTTTTCGCGGCGAATGGACCGAGATAACGACAGACAGAAAATTATTCGCTGGGACATTGTTATTGTATACAACATGACCAGTGAACTCGCAAATGAAATTAATGCGCACCACTCGTAATGAAAAAAAAATTCGAAGAGCTTTTTTGTGCGCTTCATATCGAAAAAGTGGCGGAGCATGGAAAACAAGAAAAGCAAACAATTAATTTTATAGGACGATTGAACTTCAAGAGACTGCAAATTTATTATTATAAAAAAACAGTATACTTTTCAATTAAAATGATTTGGAAATACATTTTCGACTATCGCGAATCATTTTTAATACAATGTGTCGGATTAATGGCACCAATTTTACGTATGTGATCTTAGGTTTTGAAAATTCAAAATGTCGGGTCCAAAAGGTAAAAAGTTACTTCATCCAGAAAAAGCTGAATCTAGTAGTTTTCGTCTTAAGCAGCCAAATGTATTCCTCCCTTATTTCTAAACTTTTCTGTCGAAAATGAATACAAATTATTATCGGTACACCATTTTGAATTCATCATTTAGAATTTTGAAAATCGGAGGTCAGATACGTAATGAAGATTACGTAATGATCGAAACCTCCATATACACAAGGAAACATTTTCGGCCATGTCTAGTGTCGGAGTAAGGCTGTTTTGGCCGTGCGGCTATAAATGGCGATTAAAACTCGAAATCGTTAAAAAGAAACTTTCTATAAATATATACACCTTTGTTATATTATTAAGAACATTTGTGTATAATTTTTAAACGTTTAAGTTATTTATTGATTAACTTTATGATTTGGAAAAGTTGTCAAAAGTAAACAAATCTGTACTCTTTTCATTTTAAGGCTTCCGTATCGAAAATGGTGCAAGATACGCCAAAAATGTACTTATCCTTTTTTGTAGAGTACAAAATTTTCTACAAAAAAGTCCTGGAGAGGCCTAGTCTAAAGTTAATAGATTAGTCGCTAGAAACTTTAACATAAAAGTTGACCATAACCGTTCTCTAATCCCTGATATTTGACGCAAATTCAAGCGTTGCTCATGGCTAACCTACTAAGTTTAGACAAGAACTCTGCGGGACTTTTTTCTAGAGAATTGAATGCACCACAAAAAAGGTTGAGTACATTTTTGTCGATCTTGCACCATTTTCGATACGGAAGCTTTAAAATGAACAAAGTACAGATTTGTTTACTTTTGACAACGTTTGCAAACCATAAAGTTAATCAATAAATAACTTGAACGTCTAAAAATTATACACAAATGTTCTTAATAATATAACAAAGGTGTATATATTTATAGAAACTTTCTTTTTAACGATTTCGAGTTTTAATCGCCATTTATAGCCGCACGGCCAAAACAGCCTTACTCCGACACTAGACACGGCCGAAAATGTTTTCTTGTGTAAAAATATGAAGTTAATGATCCAGAATGTATGAAAATTGTCTGACATGTAGAATAGGTGTATGCGTCATCTAGCCCCGGTCTTTCCCAAATCACTGTAAATCAATTTTCAAAAGGTGTAAATTCAAGTTGGTAGTGGCTTGTTAATGGACGTATAAATGACGTTTCAGAAATGTGAGATACAAAAAATTAAAAGACTCCGAGGAGCCAAATTACATTCGTAACATCATAGAATTTCCTATCATATGACCAAGGAATAAAAATTAAAATTCCTACATGCTATACACTTTCATTTCTTATTCGTCTTGTAAAATTCGTGTTCATCAAATGTCTCATATCTGCTTTTCGAACATTTCGAAATTTCGTCTTAAATTTATTTATTTGACTATTTATCTCTCAAACGTTTTTTCATGCGTCTCGCTTTATCCTGATATTAAGCTTTCAAAGATGATTTTTTTTAAGAACTCAATTCCCATAACAGTGAAACTTTATCAACCGATTTTTTATATTATTTTAAGGAAAAGTCTGATGGGTAAAAGATGTTATTTCTGATATGTGTCTGGGAAACGCAGGCTTGCACGGGCCAGAACATTTCGCTATCTCGGACACACGTCATGGTCTCCTTTGCGAGCAATCGTGAAATTCTTGCCACGCCCCTACCATGTATTTCCTACGGTTCGCGACTGCAAATGGCGGCGAAGCACATTGGGGTATAAAGAGTAAAAAAATGAAAATATCCCCTTTATTACGAAGTGTCCGAAAAAAAAAGATCTGGTATCACCCGCACCGAAATTGAAAGAGTTTAAACGATGTACTTTCTGCTTCGACAAAGAAACATCATACCAAACGGGTAGAAAGAATTTATTCTAAAATGTAATAGTTATAGAAAAAAGATTTTTTGTTATTTTGCAAAAAGGTGTCCGTCATTTAGATTTTCGAAATTTTGTTACAATATCCCCAAAAAGAAACGAAATGAAAGTATTCATCATCATAATTTTTGTTGAGAATATTAAACATAGTGTACAAGATATCGTTTTTTTTAAATGGATGCAGAAATTCAAAATGGCGAATCCAGGTTAGTAGAGAAAAACTCACAATGTTCTTTGATGAAAATGAAAGTTGTTACAAAGAGGTGTTGAATATCTTGATCGACTTCGGATTTTCAAAGTTCAAAATGAAGGATTCAAAGTGGTGGACCGATAACAATTTATATTTATTTACGACAGAAAAGTCAGAATTAAACTGGGGCTTCATTTGATTCCTTACAGCCGCGAAATTCAGATTTCTATCGATGAAGTAAGTTTTTACATTAGCGTCGGACATTTCAGATCCACCATTTTGGATTTTGAAAGTCTAATGTCACATATGATGTCTTCGACTTTCACAACCCTCGAGTGCCCAGTTTCAGTGCGATCACGTAATTTTTGTATTTTGGTCGTCCATCCTGGATCGGCCATTTTGGATTATCGAATTTAGATTGATATAATCAACGTGTCGTTTATATTCAGTATGCGATTGTATAATAACGCTTTGATATGAATTGTTCGTATCAATTTCAGCATTAATAATGAAGTGAGTTACTTTTCCTAAATTGTTGAATCAACAATTTTTTTTTCTTTGTACAGTCCACAGCTGATGTTAGAGCATATCCTAGTTTTTGTTACAAATTTCATCGCTTATCTTTGACACCTTATACCTTTCATGGAGGGAAATGCATGCAGGCGTAATCGAATTTACACGGCCGTATGTAAGCAATAATCCAGCAGCCAAACATCGCTATCGTGCACGTTGCAGGCAAATTATCGAGTTCATTGGAGATGCTAAGCTGCAGTATCGCACGAGCGGGCTCAAAAATGTACGTGACTGGACTATTCCAGGGAAGGAAATCGGGAGTGCGTTTCGCGAGGATTTTTTGCATGTTGGGGATACATTAACCGCAAATAGATGCCATTAAATAGTCTCTAATAAATACCTTTATCTAAGTACCATATACCGAAATAAATAATGCCCTGGCTGGCCATTCATTTTGTTTTATGCCCCCATTTTGTCTCGTTGTGTACAGAAAAATGATGGCGTAGTTATTTATCTTCTTATAATTACATGAGGTGATTAATGTTAAGTTTGTGTATAAAATCAGAATAATAGGAGCGCAATTAATTGATGTATTTTGGGAAAACTGCACTTGTACGGTTAGAAATGAGTATACTGGGATTTTCGTTATCCGCAACTTCAAAAACCCAAAAAAACATAATTTTCTCGTGATTTAATAACTGTTGAATGTTGCTCCATCATTTTTTATCCGCCATTTTGAATGTTGAATGTGTATTAAAAAGAATGAATGCCTTAAGGGGTTAATGTCCAAATGCATAAAAATTGTTTGATCCTTTCAAACTCCTTTTTTCGAGTAATTGAAATTGCACATGAAAAATTTTAATTAAAAAAGTATTATCTACTTGAAGATATAGAGGCAACAGCTGGATTTGCTACAATTATTTCTACATTTATTGAGACATTTTTATACTTATTTCATTAAAATATATATTCATTTTTTAACTTTGAAATGTTACCATTCCAGATTTTGGAATAGACTTGTGCTTAAATAAAAAAGTTTTCGTGGAAATAATAGTACTACTAGTTTAGTCGCATCTGAATACGTGCCATTACTACTTAAATGGTTCGATGTACTTCATCAGTAAGGATGAGTTATATTTTTTATGACCTTGAAATAATTTGTAAATTGATTTATAAACTTTACCAATACTTCTGCAACATTTATATGAAATATCAGAATATCTTTTTCGTTAGATTCTGAAGATCGTTCTACTTTTATCGGAAATATAATCCGTGAAAATTGCATACAATATAGCAGTAATAAAACGAAACGACATTACAGATGGAAATAACAATTTTGTGAGTAGCACAGCGTAACTCATACATTTATGTGCGTTTTATGCTTGCTGACTTTTTCATTCTTTATACATTCACATTATGGTTATGGCCATGATTTAAGTGGCAATTGACCAAAAATATAAATTATTCTGTACGCCATCGGATTTCAAATCAAAGCAGAAAAAACCGATCGATTACTTAATGAAACGACACAAGCTGGGGCATAGGACATTTTGAAATTCCGACGTTTCACTTTTTGCCAAAGCCAACGGTGAAAAGTCAGCTGTTGACAGGGCATCACTTGGGGAACGTAGGAACCGACCAGACGGCTTGGCGCGGAGTGACGTTTCAGTCGTGGTACTTTTTACTCGACGTATCGGACGACGTCCATCAACGTGGAAGCCGATTGTGCAATGGAGAACCGCAAAACACTTTAAAGCCTTTCGTATGCGAGAAATCGATAAGCCCCACTCGTGGTACATGCCTATTCGTTCTCTCTAGATAACAAGATGGCTGTCGGTATTCGAGATGTACGACTGGAGCCTGCAATTCGATTTTTATATGTCAATTTAGACAGCGATGGAATGAAACGAAAATTATAATAATTTTAACAAAATACGTTGTTTGTATACGTTCTAAAAATATCCACCCAGAAACTGTCTGGTTGCAGTAGCATTGAGTACCCCCAGACCATAAGCTTGGTTTAATCAGGTCAATAAATGTTACATAACAATTAATAAATTCATTTGGAAGGTTTTCGAATTCTGCGATACCTACAGTTGTTAGCATCGTCTTAAATAATGCCATGAAATTTACGAAAAAGTAGAAAGGATTTTTCATAACTGCTTAAATAATAGAATTTCTCAACATTTTTTTGATGATTAATTCGTAATTTTTAGAAGAAATTCTTTTGGTAACGTTTGTGAAATGTGCTTCCTAATCTTTCTTAAATTTCAGACAAATATTTTCCTATTAACGCCGGGAATTATATTTTTGTCACTTCAATTGCAATCAAGTAATTACAGAACGCATTAAAATCGAAGTTGACAAAAATTGAAAGGAACATATTTGTTATTATTTCGAAGTCGCTCTTCAAGATTCCGAGTTCAAAATTGAGTTTCATTACAAATTTCAACATTTCAAATGTTGAAATATTTATTTTCATTAGTTTTTTTCTCAACTATCAGAAAGTTGGGATTCTATTCAAACTGTGAACAAAATTAAAGAAAATAATTGAATTTTCCGAACAAATTTTCCTTATTATCCCACTTTATTTTAACAACCTCAAAATGGAGTCTAAAATGAAGAGTTCTGTAAAAATTCCAGGGCGCTCTAGCTCAAAACCTATGCAAACTTTTTTGGAAAGATGCTAAATATAATATATTTCAAAAATTTACAGAAGATTCTGAAAAAATGTTGCACATTCTTTAATGAATTCCAAGCATTTTTTGTTGTTTGTGATTTGTTCATTTTTTGCGAGGAATTTCAAATATTACACTATAGGATTTTTTCCTCGAAAAGAATGAAGTTTTGGAAAAAAATCGCAACGAAAAAAGATCTTAGAATTCATTATTTTTCTTCAATTTTTTATTTATTTTGACCAATTGTCTTTTTTTATATTTTTATCTTCTTTTACCTCATTCAAGTTCAAATCAACTCCAAATTTTATCTAATTTTTTAAAACCTCATCTCAGTATTTCTTTAACTCGAATTTTGTTGATTTGAAGTATATCAAATATCGGATTCCAATATACAAAAAAATATCTGATACTTCAATTTGAAAGTTAAGGAAAACTTTGCTGAAGTCTCGTTATACGGGAATACCAATAATTTCAAGATGAGTTGCTTGAAATGTTTTCTACAAAAATTTAAAAGTTGTAATTACCAATATTTATTTTACCATTTTTTCTATAAACTTTATATAATTTATTAAAAATACCTAATACTTCGTTTTCTACTACAGTTACAGTATTTGATAATTTTCATAATAAAAATCAGAAATTGCAAAAAAGTACGCATAAAAAATATCATTATTATAAATAAAAACTAAAAATAAAAAAAAAATTCGTTTCAGCCCAGGGATGCACTAAAATATCGTAGTAGAAACTACTGAAATATTTGTTGAAATGTTTATGTTTAATTTTTAAACATTTTAAAATTCTGCCTGACCTACTTTTTTAAGTTAAACAGTTTTTCCAAAATCTTTTAATTCTATGACTTTTTCTAAGAAGGACAAATAATAAGTTTCGGTACATTAGCCTTTAGAATTGTTGTCTTGTTTTTCATAGATTTGAGACAATCGAATTCACGAACGATAATGGAGATTTCCGTTCGGCACTAAGTAATTCGTAATGTTCTTGCATTTTCACCGGGGGGAATTCGAAACAAATCTCCCAAGTTTGGCACGTCTAGGGTTGTCCCAGGAGTGCAAACTACTTCGTAACAGCAAACCTTTTATTACGTATCCAACAGAAACTCGCATCGCCTCAGGTGTCTCTTGTTTGGTAGACGACTTTTGAATGGTTTGTCCTTTATCCTTTTCTCTATTTTACCATAACTTTGCCTCTTATTAAAACCTTTTTTCATTGAATATATAAAAAACATATATAAAGTATTAATATTATGCATGAAAGAAGAATAGGAATGTATACGCTAATGTAAGTAAAAAACTCGATAATATTTTTTAAATATTTTTTTAGCATTTTTTAACTACATAAAATGTGGACCAAACGCGACAGATTTAATGCGCGAAGACTTGAACCTACGACTTTGGGACTGGCGGGCAAATACTCAACTATCAGCTGCGCGACCGATTTCAAGTTTGCATCGTTCCTTTGAACATTTCGAGATCTTTTAATCTTTATAAAAAATCGTAAAAAATCGTAAAAAAATGTCACAGTTATGGGACAATGCAAATTACTCTGAATTATGCTTACAGTTTCTTATTTCGGAATACCGAGAAGCGTTAGAAAAAAGTAAAACTGTTGTTAATCACGAATAAAAATCTATTCGATGGATGTTAATAGTGTTTGTTAGTTTCTAGTTAGATGTCGAATAAACTAGAACTAACAAAGAATTAACGTAGTAGTACATATCTTAAAATGTCCTTGTCTAGTTTCAGAAGTAACTTTGAAGTAATATAATAAATATTATATTGAACTGGCAATTTGTAATACATTTTTCTCTTTTACAGGTACGTAATTATTAATTGGGTGAAATGGCTAAAATGACGACAAGTCGTGGTAAGTGTTTGTAATACATATATCCCAGTATTAGGAATAAATATCCATGCATTAAAATGGATAAAAATTTAATATTCTTTCCTTGAAATTGTGGATTAATTTTGTAAATTGCGTCAGCCGTATTAAAAATACATTTTCCAAGGCAAATATCTATAGATACGACTACATTAAGTAGAAAAATGACCTGCTTTGAAGAGGAAACCAATCTCGATAAAAAAACTTTTGCGGAAGTTTGCTCTATCTATATAAAGTTATTTCTTATTCGTTCAACATCCTTGAATTTAATAATGTTTATCCGGCAAAATAAATTCTTAATAAATCCTATTTACAGAACCGTGCATTAATCACAAAATTATAGTCTGAATGATTTAAATGAATTACAAACATCCAGTACTAAAATAAACGCAAAAATAAACTTGATGAATGTTTAAAATTTACATAAAGAACTGTTATTTGAATACATTATTCGAGTTCTGCATTTTATAAAATATGAATCGAATTATCGGCTACTTTCACGCTTTTTAAATAAAATATTTTTGCATATTACAATATAATATATATTTTATGAATTTTAATGGGAAATATTTGGAAAATGGTGGTTTTGAAATTAAAATTTCAAGTTGTTTGCCTTTTATTCGTTATTCCAATGTTATGCTGAGAAAAGTCTTTGTTAAATAAAAAATATAAATCGTTGCATAATTTCATATGCACACTTAAAAACAGGTATGAATTTGAATAACTTTTGTTGTCACTTTTATGACGTTTTTCGACTTTGTAAAGAAAAATCAATGAAATTGGTACTCCTGCATACATAATCTTGATGTGATTGAAACTCACTGCTAGTACAGCGTGTACAGAGATTTTGAACTGAAATATCGTCAGGAAATCGTGACTGTAACGGAGTCACTTGAACAGCTGGTGTATCGACCGCTCGCCGTCTGGTGGCAGATACGTATAGCGTGTAGTGTCGTTCTCGCAAGTGGTTAAACATGAACATGCCACTTTTTATACAGTGAGTTTTTACTGATAAAATTATGGTTATAGTATTCAGTGGTATAAAAATAACCACAATTCCCTGTAAATCACTCATATAATGTAAAAGTTAGAGAGAGAAGGAGTACTACTTTTATAAAATTTTTAGTTCAATTTGTATTAATTATTATAATTTATTATGCCCATATATGTAATGTAATTGCAATTCAAATTTGAAATTCCGAGTTTAGCAACGCTTGAAAATATTCCCAACATACCGTGAACAATCTGCAATTGATGAATATTTTGCATTAATATTTACTTCCGAATGTGTTGATTATGTTTTATCAGTGACCGCTGATTATTATTGGATATTGACATTGGATTTCCATGAATTGATGAGGACATTCGTAACGTTACGGTAACTTGCCTCAAAGAGCAATTTATCACGTTTTGCTCTCTGCTCGCTCCAACCGCAAAGGAGTGTTGAATGAACGCGTCGAAACTAGCAAATGAGGGCGTCAAATTAATAAACCTTTATCTATTGGGATATTTGTAGCATTATGGGGTGATGAAATACTCAAAGAAAATTAAATTATTTTGCGGTGTACTAAAATAAAATGTTCGGTTCAGTTCACTGGAGACAAAAGCTGCTTTAGCCGTAGGAGCTCCAGTAACAGATCAGGTGGACGTAAAATACTGATTAAATTTCTGAATGTTTATAAGTGATTTTAATATCATTGATAATTTTTTTTCTATGCAACAGAACTGAAAAATAGTTACAGAAAGTTCTATTATAAAAAAGTTAATGTTGATTAAACTTATTTGATAGTTACTCACGTGTAATTTATTCACTTTATGCTAATGCTCTAACTCAATATTTGAAGGTAATTTCGTGATTATAGAAACATTTCCATGCGAGTGTTCAAGTGAAACAAGTACTGATTTTTTTTTTACTTTCCACGACTATTGAGAATTAAATAAGTCAAATAAGAATTCATTCTACCATAGTCAAGTTAAATTCCACTAGAGATGTCAATATGGGTCAAGACAATTATAAATATAGCAGAAATAAACAGCAATTACAAAAAATTGAAAAAAATTCAGGTTTGCTACTGTCACCTTTAAGCATTTATAAAATCGCCCAATTATGCCTTTAAATGACGTCTGTTACCAAAAAACTTACCTCTTTCGCTTCATTGTTTACTCAACAAGTTACATCATGACTAATAAGGACAATCACGTCCATGACGTTCGAAACGGAAGAAACACGACCTTGCCTCAAAGATAATTGCCATCAGTAGCACCTTACTATTAATACCGTTTTTTTTGTAATAAATCAATGTCTTTAGTAGTTATTCATAAATTTTCCTTTCCGCATTAATTAAAATCACTACTTTAACAATGAGTTAAACTGCTTATAATATGAACAGTAAATTTATAACATGGAAACAAAACGAGAAAATTAATTCTTTGCTTCTGAATTTAGAACGGTTAAGAATCTTTTAATTTTATTTAAATAATTATATCATATGTACTCCAAAATCTCGCTTATTACTGATGTCACTATCATATTACAAGGACAATACTGATATGGCGTTTTTGGCATCTGTTGCCGATTATATAAAAATATATAAACAAAAATTGCGACACTTTTATTGATCCTGTTTCGTTTTTTTTTTAATCAATTTTATAGAAAGCGATTTATGGACAATATATTATCTCCATTTTAGCATAAAGGGGCACTTCAACCTATGAAGTACTTCATCCTAGCACTTCATCCTCTGCAATACTTTGTCGTCTTAGTACTTCATTTTTCGAGTAGTTCGTCGTCTGGACACTTTAGTTTCTGACGTACTCCAACGTATGGATACTTCATCATCTGATAATTCATTTCCGTCACTCCGATACTTCGTATTCTGAAATATATCGTCGTCTGGATGATTCCTCATTCACGGCGTACTTTATCGTCTGAACGCACTATGAAGTACTTTGTCGTCTGGTAATTCATCATACGGGACGCCATTGTCATCTCATGGTGTAATTCATCCTTTGGATACTTTACCCCATAAAGTATTCCGTCGCCTCGATATACTTCATCATTTGGAGTACTTTATCGTTTGGAAATAGCGTGCTTTTGAGTACTTCATCGTTTGAATACTTCATCATCTTATCATTCATCATACGCGACTCTATTGTCGAAACACTTCATCGCCTAAAATATTCGTTCTATAAATTACTTCGTCATCCAAAGTAGTTCTTCGTTTGGGCACTTCATCTTCTGAAATACTTCGTTTTCAGGATACTTCTTCCAGTTATTCTATTGTCTGGGAAAGCCTGATGTTATTTCGGCTTCGAATACTTCATCGCCTAGACTCATGACTTCGTACTAACTAAAAGCTATAATTCAGTTACCAAACGAAAAAAATATAACAACTCATACCGAATACCTAGAGTAATCTATAATTTATGGCGCCCATGAGAGGAAAAATGTCTTCAGTAAATGCCCAAGGGATATACGAAGAGTCTTAAATGATAAAATGGTCCAAACAATGCAATATGAGGATAATGAAGTGACTCGTACGATGAAGCGGGGTACGATGCAATAAAATTCAATCAAGTATGGCGTTGCGAAGGAAAAATACTTCTTTTTGTCATATTAGAAATAATCAAGCTAATAACAGTTCCTAAGGGAGACAATAACCCAATACCAATAACGTGATAGCTTCTAATTTTATGTACATCTTAAAAGAGCCTTACCATCGTTCGAAACGCATACTATTCAAGACTAATCAAATGAAAACACCAAGCTTGGTCAGCTTGATTGAGATCTTAACCAATTCTAGGAAATCATGTCGACAAATCCCTGAAATTCTCAAGCAGCGAACAGAAATCTACCAATTAAATCTCAGAAGGAATCGTTTAATTGAAATCGTTTATAAAATGAGCGAAGGCAAAACATGCGAAGTCGCTTACGAAATCGAGCGATTCGCGGTTATGTGTATCGTTCAATCATCATTTCCAAATCGGGCGACGCCATAACGAACCAGTAATTCGTAGCTCTATAATGCCAGTACTATGAGAAACGTCCGACCTCGACTCTCATCACGGATCAAAGAAGTCGAACCGTGGTGGTGGCCTCGGGACAACAATACCGACCGAGCAATTATGAGTTACGATACATTTTCCCCTCCCCAGAGGTCGTTTCGACGACACGGGGTATTCGTTACGGGAGGTTCTTCGATGCGATTCGAATGCTTCGCAGCCTACCCGGTGTTAATTGCGCCATACTTTAGCGCGTCACGGGGCTCTCGCACGCACTCGTAATGTTTCTGTCCTGACTGCTTCTCATTTTTTTACTTTCTTTTTTTTAATTTTTTATTTCTCCTTCCAGAGCATCGTTACGCACGCACTCGGGGCTTCTCAATTATCTTTATGCGACGCATTAGGTGGTGTTATTACGCCTCCGTGTACGCGTCCGGCGTTCGCCTTCACGGAACTTTCGTTTTTGTACTTGACCGCTCAATCTTTCGGTGCACTTCCTGTCCCAGGAATCCTCAGAGCTTGGCTGTTTCCAAGATGTTTTATGGGAATATTGTCGACATTTGCTTGTGTGCAAAAAACGAATCGTTATGACCGAATTGAATCGTCCTCCTGATCAGTCAAGTCTTATATCGCGTCCCTCCTTATCAACATCCTCGACATCCCAGTCGTCAACTTAGGGTCGTGCTCAAATCGATTGCGGCCGCATTACCGTCATTATCATCTTTAACATAATTGCTTTCGTTTTTTGTATCATCATAGACTTTCTTATTTATGTGGACATCATTATCGTCTTTGTAATGGACTCGGCTATCTCGCTGCTGCCTTAAACAACCTTTCGCTAACTTTGGCCGACAATGTTACTTGTTAAGTTCTTGAGAATGGAATTTTACTGCTGGAACTGGTAACTTCTGAACGGCTTACTTAAAGTTATTTTCCTGGTGATTTTCCATCTAGCAAAAATCCTGTCAGTTTGACAATTATACATAAAATAGTTTCTGGCCCTACAAGCTGATACATGTAATGAAGAGTATAAAAGTGTCTGAAATCATTTTGTCAATATACAAACATTTCTGTGTGAAAATACATGTTATTCGAGGTTGCATTGTCAATTAGGGTATCTTCGGGATATTTCGGCCCTGTCATCTTAATATTTTTCACAATAAAAACTGGTGCCCTCTAAATGTCCTATTTTCTTTTTTGCCCTTGCACGTTTTCGTAAACAATAGCTTTATGCCTATTAGTCTGCGATGTTGTCGTATTAGGGTTCCATTATCATTTCAATATCTTCGGGAGTATACGGGCATCTTCAGGAGTATTCGGGTATCTTCGGGAGTATTCGGGTATCTTTGAGAGTATTCGGATATCTCCGTTAGTATTTAGATATATGAGTTTTGGGATACCTTTGGTTTTATTCGGGTATCATCGGGAGTAATCAGCTGTCTTTGGACATATCGGTCATCTTCGGGAGCATTCGGGTATATTTAGGAGTATTTTGGTATCTTTGGGAATTCTTGGGTATTTTATTTTTTGGGTATCGCGTTTTTTTTTTTTTTTTTTTTTTTTAATTCCAACAAAGAATAATTCTCATATATAATCTATTTGTATATAAAAATGTTCGTCTTGTAGAATTTAAAACATTTCAAGCATGTTTTGGCCTAACATATTGATGAAGCCATCCTGAAAGTAACAATTGTGCGTTTAAAACCGAGATTAGCGGAGTAATAAATACATATATTGTATAAGCAATTTTTATTTTGAATATTGAATTATACCTTGAATTTCGTAAGAAAAATATTCAGAAAACCCGAGAGATACTCAAAAGTGTAAATAAATGGTGAATAGAATATTCGTCCTCTAAAAGAGTTGAGTAACTTCGTCAACTTCCACGGCTTTTCCTAAAAAAATCAATTTTAAATTAATGACGCCGGTGTATGTACTTTTAAATTTCGCTAAAAAAACTTTTGACTTTCGTAACCCGAGACTTCATATTGCATTACTTGTGAACTACAAATAATTAGTACAAGTGCTTACATGCCCAATAAGGTTGTTGCAATTAATGTTACAGTTCTTATTAGCTGCCCGAGTCGCTACCGTATGCATTTTTCAAACCATTTTGTTATTTCTGTAACATATACAACGAAACTTTGCCGATATTCGAGATAAATTAGAGTCGAGGCTCTTCCGCTAGCATAAAGTGTAGCGTTAACTACGAGCAAATTGTTGGGTGTGGCGAGAATTATACGGGAAACTATTCTCGAACACGAAGATTATCGAATTTCGCACTGTATTAATCCTTTCTCTGCAAAGTTTTCCGATGCTACAAAGTAAAATTCTAACCGCCGTTTTATTAGATTGACCGTTAACAAAACCGCCTTTAATAGATAATGAATCAAATGAAATACGCCTTATCTGAACGAAATCTCAGTTTTAGCAAAAATTACTGCATGGAGAAAACTTATTTGAAATCGATTAATTAACGCCTGTATAATTAAATAGTAATTAATTAATCAAATACAAGCACTGATTACTTCTGCACACGTGTAATGGAATGTGTTTAATGACAGGTATATACCATATTTTTAGATTAACCTCAACGTTTCGTTTTTTGCATAAGGTTTATCGATTTTCTCAACATTCTAATAAAGAAATAACTTTTCTGAACGATGAATAGAGTTGGAAGCTTTCATACTGCGAGTAATTGATTAGTTTTCATTTTTATTCAAATCGAGTAATGAGTTTTATCAAACTTTTTTCATTATCGCTTAATTTCAAAATAAAAATTTGTTTTTTTATGTAAACCGTGTCAAAATGGTTATAAAAATATGTAACATTTAATTTCAATTAAGCTATCGCAGATTGTAGGTTCAAAAATTATTTTTCACTTAAAAATTGCTAGTATACTTTTTTCTAACTCTTAAAAAAACTATTTGTCATAACCATCTCTTTTGGTAGCTAGTTTAGTCAAAAGCCCCAGTTACAAAATTTTAAAATTATTTTAAAAGTAGAAAACTCAAGAACATGACTAAATGTACCAGACAAATTATCGCATAACAAGATGACCGACAACAAAATATCATGACTAGGCAATATCACAAAATATAATTAAGTGACTTAAATATACAATTTTATATAATGAACAGAAGTAAAGTTATTCTTTAAGCTGCAAATTAAACGCAATATTTACTGACATAGTCCAACATATGTTAACATAACCTTAATAATTAATGATTACTTTCAAGGTTAAAGTAAGTTGCATGTCGAATATCAAACACAAAAAGAGTGGTCACGGACATAATATTTGTAGGTCACGTTAAGGTTGAATGTAGGTGAAATACAAACATACTAACCTATATAATGTATGCTCATGTTCAAGGTCAAAGTAAGTTTACTTACTTTTTTGTGTCCTTCCATTTTAAATATACTAAGTGGGCTATGTTGTACTCGCCATATTAATTTGTATTTCTTTAAAAAATATACCTGAATACAATAACTCTTTGACCATATTTAGTGAAAGAACTTTATGACAATAAATATTCTGTCGTTGAGAAAAATACGGGTGATAAAAAAGAATACTCGATTTTTCGCATTATTGGCTTTTAAATTGTCGTATTTAATTCACTAAATGGGGCAATCTATATTTTGCTGATGGAATAGTAAAAAGACGCATAGTTTTAAGAGCACAATGAACATTTCAAAAAAGCAGAAAATGTTAGACATTTGTACCGTAATGGGTTAAAAATGAATGAAAACAAGTGCACGCCGGAAAAACTGAACGCAAAGTACGCGAACGAGGAGATGTACAAACTTCCGTACCTGTAAAAATTCAAGTGTTTTATTAATGAAGCCAACGACTTATTTTTCCCCTGTAATTAACGAAGCTTAAATTAAGAGAATTATACCGTATTTAAACCCAAAGTACGATCGTTACGGATTGCGATGCTTTACAGATTGCGAGGGTAACGCTGAAAATGGTAATTTGAACTCGCTACGTTATCACAGAGGGCGATTATCTAATTGGTAAACAGGCAATTTATTTTGAGAATAGAACAGACTTTGACTTGTTAATTTTATTATCCGTGGTTTTTGTAAATTAAGTTACTTCGTTGCTTCGTTTAAAAAAATTATTTACTTGCTATAATCAAGTGTGTAAATGAATAAAATGAATTGTGGTTCTTACAATCACGAGATTATATCTTTATAGGTTATGTTTCTACCTCGACATAAAAAAAAAATATTTCCATTTTTATATTGTTTTAATTTAATTGTTGCGCACGTATTAATTATCTTATTTTCATAGATTTTTCATTGCTCTAAAATTCGTTTAATTATTCATTTCGGTACTTCGTAATCAAATCTGAAGCGTGTTGAAACTTTTAATCTTATTAAGTAATCTGTAAATGCTTTATTTACTGGAATATTTGTCCTGATTTTTATGGAAATGTTTAATATTAAAATAGTTATTTTATAAACAAATTTATTTTCAATATGAAGATATTACATTCAATAATGACATTAACTACAAACAAAGGTGATATCAATCATTAAATGTATTTTCTATAGAATTCAATTAATCGAATATTTATTACACATATTTATTATACAAACACTTGGTTTATAGACCTCAATTGATATGTCATAAATAGTATAACTCTCGGTACTGATATAGAATTGTAAAGTTATATACAAAATGTAAAAATAATTTCTTTAACGGGAGCGATTTGAATTGCGACTCCAACTAGCGGCAGTACGAGTAACTTCATACGGTTACTATTTTTCGTGTCTCAAAAGGATGAACTCAAATACCGGAAACGTCTACTCATTTGAAATCGTAAAAATTCGACAAATTAATGTTTAAAGAGTTTGTCCAATCCATATTTAAAGACTTTATCAAATTCAGAAAAATAAAAATGTGTTAATTATACTTGAATAGAAATATGATAATGCTGTTATTTACAAAAGGAGTCGATAAAAATTTGATTGTAAAGACTATGACGTTCTTGAGCGGACTAAAGGCAAATTACTAGAAAACGAGTATGTTAAATATAACGAAGATCAATCGTACCGAAGGTGATTACGGCTCGCACGCTTTTTAACCACAGTAATCATCTACTTTTCCGTGAATAATTTCCAATCGTTATCAGATAATTGAAAAGCCGACGTTTAATTTGACTGTTGAAATCAATCACATCGGGAAACATCGACGCAGATGCGTCATCGCTCGAGAATTAATAGCCATAATAAATAAACGAAACGAACGACTGAAAATGTATCTCCATTAATCGAGTATTCTCGAAACTACCTCGCATTTCACCTCGGCAAAAGTGGAAATGTCAATCATGCTAATTATACTTGTTGGCAAAGTCAATTAAAATATACGATTATCTATGGGAAATGCTGCTTTTAATTATCAAGTAAAGAAGACGCGTTACGCATTACGCACTCGATCATGTGCCTAACACCTGTCTTAAGACCAAAATGACTTACAAGTTCGTAATTAAGCATCTGTGAAAATATTCCGTGTAATGATACGCAGTTACGCATGCCGGCATTATGCCGTAATACATGTAATTGCGCAACAGTGACAAATCGCAGACTAATTTCAATAATTAAGTTAGTTTTTGTTTTAAATGCACGCTTCCGAAGTTAACCTTTAGAATTACTGTCAAAACTTCTTAAAGAATACTTAAAAAACGTCTGTTTTCTATGAAAAGTGTCTGAAAGTTTCGACATATAATCAGAGACTTATAGAATATACGATGCAAGTAACTGCGTTTCGACCACTTGCAGAAAAAACTCCACCTGGTGTCTTATGGCAAAACTAATAAAATGTATCTCTATTTCTAGAAAATCCATGTACGTTTAGTCGTATAAACTACATGTTGGTATCCTAAAATAAGAAACGAGTAAGACAAAAAGTCATTAGACACATTTTCAGTGTATATGTTTCTGTGAATGTTATGTTTTACCGAAGGTGTCAGTTCCTACAAGAAAGTAAAATTGCTTCCGGAAATGAAATCGGAGATAACATCCAGTTTAAATTCTTAATGCGCTTCGTAATAACGGGAAAAGTCAACACAAGGTAGTAAGTACTTGTGCATACATGTTCGTTTAATGTTATCTGCAGAAATGGATTACGTGCAACGCCAAAAACTCGGTATTTTAGTATACGTGACTGAAATGTCAATATTAACTGAATGTCGTATTCGGCCATGGCCTACAAAACCCTTAAAGTCGATTTACATCGTAAATGACATTATTTCTGTTCGCATTCTTCACCGTCGTTTTGTTGAAATGAAAATACTGACCCAGCACTCAATTTTTAATAAAAACACGATGTGGTACAAGGGCATGTTTATTTTCTTATGCTGTTGTACCTATGGAATTCTGGTAAAATGGCATTGACGGAAGAGTCTACAGCACCAATTTTAATACCTGACATTTTTAAAAATTAATTACACTCTGTACTATTTAAAAATGGAGTAAATACACCCACTTTTCACTTTGTCGTAGTAGATATTTACAATTTTAAATTATGTGCCATTTTTATACATAACTGGGTCTTCGCTCCAAAAACCTTCACCTACTCTTCTGTAGGAGTACCATGGGGATTCTGGGATGACGCCCACGTAGCATTAACCTTGCCCGTGAAGTAAGTTACGATTGCATCCGCGTTCGTGGTCAAGGTGGTCTCGTTGATACTGAATTATTATTCCCAAGATATCTCGACGTGATTCATTACCGAAGGTGATGCGTGCGAGGTTAGGTCCGATTAAACTTATTACAAGGGCGCCCATCCGAGACCTGTGCAAACATACACGTAATCTTGTTTATTTATTTTTTCCGGATAATCAACAAACAATAATATAAAGTCATAAATTTGAGAAATAGTTACGTTTTTTTTTTAGTTAAATTAGGACATTTTTTTAGAGGTAGGACCTTTTTTCTGGAATGAGGCCATTTTTTTGAAAACGAGAATATATTTTCTAAAATCAGGAAAATTGTTGTAAAGTATGGATTTTTATATGTAAATGAGGCCATTTTTTGTAAAATGAGGACACTTTTTCCTGAAGTAAAGGTACTTCCAAAAATTAGAACATTTTCTCTAAGATGGGGCCATTTTGCTTAAAACAAGAGATTTTTGTTTGAAAAAAATTCCTGCATTTTTCCTAAACTGAGGATTTTTTTCGAGTGAGCGTTCTTTTTTAATATGGACATATTTTCTCAAGTGAGGCTGTTTTACTAAAATGAAAACAAATCTCCGAAAATAAGAAAATTGTTATCTAATATGGGAAGATTTTTGCGAAAATCAAAACGGTGACGTTTGTTTCTAAAAAGTGGACACTTTTTCTAAAACAAAACATTTTTCCACGAAAATGGGGACGTTATTATGTAATATAAGGTTCTTTTTTTAAAGGAGGAAAGTTTATTCTGAAAAGAGGATATTTTTTGTAAAATAGCAGAATTTTTCAACATTGGTGCCGTTTGTTCCTAAAATAAGGGCTTTTATTCAAAATATGGATGTTTTTTATATAAGTGTATTTTCATCCTAAAATTAAGATATTTTTCTTAAAATAGCAGGATTTTTCTTTTTAAAAAAAAACATATTTTTCAAAAGAAGGATATTTTTTCGAAAATGGCCACTTTTTTTAAATTCTGGTTTTTTCACCCTCAAAGTATCAGAAATTATATGTAATATATTAACCTGTGCCATGCATTCTTTGCTTTCAGCTGCCCTGATTTTTTCGAAATTTTTTTTTGGAAATGTTTACACTAGTCCCGATGTCTATGTAACTAGGGAGCATCAACGCAAGTTTAAACGCTGACTAGATACACAGTGAACTCGTTTCCTCACAAAGCCTTTTGCGATAAAAACAATCATGATTAGAAAGAACCGACTCGTTCTTGACACACGAAAGCTGTGCGGACGTGGCCGCCTTTGGACCATTATTAGAGTGGGAATTTCCCTTTCGTCCGATTTCAGGTTGTAACGGGCATCAGCTTGCGGTGAAATGCGCCGGAGCGACGTATTCATTAGCATCGATTTTATCCGCTTTCCAGTTTAATTTGCTTTCAGTTAATTACAAAGCATAGGAATATCGCATGGAGTATCTGCCATTTAGCCACAATGGACGACGTCATTTGGTACCCAAATTAAAACGCGCAGCGCCCCCTATGGCTGTCCTCATGACTAATTAACGATTCAATTAGTCCGAAGTCGTGCGACTCTTGCCTTTCTTCGCGTGACCGCCATTGTTTTTGGAGGTTACGATTCCATACAGGATTTCATCCAAAAAAATGGGACAGTACCAATTTTAGAGTAAAGTAACCGTTTAAATATTTTTTAGTTTTTTTTTGTTCGGAGGTTATGACACGTGAAAATACGATCAGATACTACTTATAGTTTCCTTATATTCCAGTGTTAACCAGGTGACTATTCAAATATCTCGTTAAGGCCATTTGTAGTGATCGATAGAACGAGTTGAGATTCAACTACCACGGTCTGCCATCAAGTGAATCGGAAACTTTGTACCTGCGCTTCCCCATCGAAGTATTCTAAAACTTTCTATCGTACACTCGTTATTGGTTGGCATAGTTTGGTTTGTAGCTTACTTTCTAATTAGTTGCATCCTCGTTGCGGTGAAAATTCGTGAAGTTCACTCAATAACTTACCTAAAAGCTTCTACCTATTACTTCTAAAGGATCTTCTTCATGATCATGACTTCAAGAGAGAACGACGTTATTTTGTATAAGAAGTAATGAAACTCCTAATTACCTCTAAAATTAGTTGAGCATAAGAAGTATGAACGCCTTTTTCGGTTGTAATATTCCATATTTGATTTTTCCTTTTTAAGAAAGATAGAATTTCACCAACATTACCATCGTGAATTCGTCCATTAAAACCCAGAAACCCAGAGTCGCCTTCAAATCAGTTAACCTCAAAATGAGGGAGGACATTTGGTATCATTTTAATCAGGTTTAATTTTTACTTAAATAGTCAGAAAAAATAAATAAATAATAAAAGGAAAACATGTGATATTCAGGAAAAATGAACATTATTTGATATTTAATATCACTCAAAATTTCATATATATGTATAGATATATAATTTACGAAAGGCATTGGAATTCGCGAACATCAGATTCATTAAACACCCATGTCATACCTAATTCCGATCACAACATATTATTTATTAATTCGTTCACAATTTACCATACCAGATAAACAATCATTATTAAGAAATGAAAACAAGTGAGTACCTCATTTCTCATCAAAAACACTAGGGCACTGTCGATATAAATTACCGAACTTTTGCCTTCTGAATGCGATTTTCAAACTTCCAATTCCATCATAACGAGAGTGGGACTCTTGACGATGACAAAATGGCATCGGATGATGAACGGCAAGGCCATGCCAAAATCACGAATAATCTGCAAATCTATTTCGTCCAAACAATGTCAGGGCCTTCATAGAATGGCAGATTCTTAATAAAAAAGAGAAGCAAGATGAGGTTCGCTCACCTTCCATTTTGCCGAGGAGGCAAAACACTTTATAGGCCTCGCGCAAGGCGCTCCTAGGTGAAGTGTGAGTTTCTTAATATTGCGAAGATATGGCCAACATCCCAAGTCGTCTTGTGGAGAAAATCAGGCGTCCTTTCAACCTTTTGCATAGGCGGGTCTGACGGAGAAAAAAGCGACCGGCCGAAAATCCGAAATCACCAGAAGCAGACGACAGTGTCCCACCACGTTTCCTTTTGTTCGAACTTTGGACCAAAACTCACCAAAGATGGTGAATTCAATTGGACAAAGTTCACACCTTCACGAAGTGGATCAAGCCACCTCGACGAACACCATCTCTCGTAACTGAGTATGAGCGTCCTAATGATGTCTTTTCTTCGTCCCAGCGTGGTTGTCCCCCTATCGAGGGCAAATTTAGCATTACACGATATTGATTGTTGTCGAAATAACTATTCCTACTCAATTATTGTAAAATGGAGTCTGATATTTTACTTCCCACGTCAGTAGAAATGTTTATGTTATATATTTTCGAAGTGAATTATGATAATGAGGACCATGGTATATTTTGGACTATGGAACCTTATCGGTTAAAGATGTAGGTCAATCGCTTTCAAACATATAACAAACACAACAGTGATGCCAATTTAGTAGAATTTACAACGACAGTGGGGAAGCTGATCCTTTGGATCAGAACAATATACCACTAGCGTCCAAAAAATCCTTTTCAATTGACATGGATGATTAAAACCAGGCAATGATCGTCGCACCGGTTTACTTTATATTCTATGATGCATCTACTAGAAATCCATGAATGTTGTTTTACTTATATATACGCTTCATGTATTCAATTTGAAGCTATCGGAAAATCAGTATTGCAGTTTCGGTGAATGTATCGTCGATGGAGGATTTGCAGCTGGGCGAGCAGTCGCAAGCAATCCGGCATTCTCGCCAAGATAATTCTCGCCCTTCTCTGCTAACAATATCAAGTCACCCTGAATTGCTTTCATGAATCACGTCGAGTGTTTATGCCCTATCGCGCTCCGGCGTAACTCGGCTAGATTTAGGGCGTTCATCTGCCCCACCTGACCAGATTCGACGGCCAACATTCTCGGCTTTCCGATCCGGTATTTAACCCCTATGCGTCCATACGTAATGCTATTTGAGTTACTGGATTGCGGATCCTGTCGCTATATGTCTCCAACTAGCCCACACGTAGCGCATGCGGATAGTTCTGCTTATTGCAACTAGAAAAAAAAATTTATCAAATTCTAGTAAATTGATTTACTTGATATCCATTTACTCAAATCCAGTATAGATTTTTGGTCATACTGTAAAACAGCTTAGTGGTGATGTGTCACGTCCTTTGCTTATACACATTTGTATAGTAAAAATCTCTTATTTCCGAAAATTCTGGGTCAAATATAATTGAATTTTAAAAAATTGATTCAGTCATTTTTTACTTTGGAATATTAGTGAAGATTCCTACCTTTCGGTCGGAATCTACATTAAGGGTCGTTTAATCTCAGAATTAAAAAGTGCTTCCAACACGTGCATTAAATTTAATGTGTTTCCTTACAACAGTGGTTGTTAATACTTTCCAAAATAACTATGCAAAACTAAAAAATTAACCAAAAACCATGATTTTCTGGACGAATCTGTTTTTAAAAATTACTTATCGTTCTCTAACTATAGGTCTAAAACTTGTATAGATCGCGTCGTCCATATTTAAGCTTAAATTAATGTGGTAAACAAATTGAAAACATTTTTTGTTAAAACAAAATGGCGTCTGCAATTTTTTATCTTGAAAATTGTAAACTTTAGGGAAAATTGTCATACAACAATACCATTAGACAAATAATTAAAAACTGAACACCATATATTGTTTTTGGGGTGGCTGAAGGTGAATCTCGAATTAGATTTTTAAAATTCACGATGGTAGATACAATATGGCGGATCAAATATTGAAAAAATTTGCAAAACCTCATAAAACCAGCTACACGGAAGTTTTTGTATGCATATGAATCTAGCATCAAATTTTTTAAAATAGAAACGACGGATATAATATGACCGACGAAAATTTACAAACTTTTGTAAAGCATAATAACCGCAAGCGCTTTTGGGGTCGCTGCACTGGTGTCAGGTTTAAAATCGAAAATTCGACAAGGGACTCGAGGGGATAACTTTATGAACAGTTATAACCCCTTTCAATCACTGATACGATATTTAGTATTCTCCGAGCCTGAAACCGGATTCCTCTCATTGAAAACATTTTTAATGTTGAAAATTTCAATACTAAACTCGTATTAAATGACGCGTTAAAATCCTCAAACGATATATCTTTCAGGGGATTTTGAAACTTTTTTTTTATTTTTATCTAGTATACTGTATTTGTCATTTTGAATTTTATAAATTTGATGCCGGATTCGTCTTCAGCGACCCCAAAAACCCCTGCGTATTTTGTTTCGTGAGGATTTATTAATTCTTCTCCCGACATATTGGATCAGCCATTTTGAATTGTCAGATTTTATTACCAAATATCTCCGCTAACGAATTAGATTCCTGAAAATACGATTTTTCTTGTTTCTGTTTATTTATAGTAACTATGAACAGTTATAAATTCAAAAAGTGTTATTATACTTATAAAGTTTAAACATCAGTTTAACTGAACGATAACAAAAATATATTGCATAAAAAATGCAAGTAGTGGCAAGAAATAAAGACAAGTAAAAGGTGTTTACTGCAGTGGTGCCTAAGACTGGAAGGATTAAATAATTTCAAGGCGTGTTTGTTGTGATTAAGTTATTAGAGGTTTGTAAACTAATAATCCTCTGTTATGAAAACTATCAAAAAAAAAAACTAAACAAATGTGAGGGTATTCTTTGCCCATTTGAAGACGTTATTGTTCTAACCAAATAGTTTCTAAAATTCAGTCAGGATCGATGAGCCATTTTTATAAAAATTTTGTTCAGAAAATAGCGTTTCCTTTGGTTAATTTACTATTCATTTTCATGATTCATTATGAATAATCTTAACCAACATGAGAAAGAGCATCCGCAAATACATACTACTCGTCGTATGTGTCATTCCAAACGTAAATGACAAAATCGCGTCCTGTGGTTGTTAATGATTTAAAGAAACTTTTTTATCACTGTAATAAAACAATTTGACGAAATTAACTATATCGAATTTTATTGGTTCAGCAGATTTCCGGGTCATGTTAGTTTCTGAGCAGTTAAAAGCTGAGTTTAGTCGATATTAAACGAAATACGATGTTCCAATACTACATATTGAATATTTCAAATATTCGCGGACTGGGAAATATCTTGCATTACTATCACGTGATCGAATTGGAATAAAGAATACTCGAAAAATAGGAAACTGTATAACAGATTCAATCGATTTGCTTCCTTTTCCGGAAGCGGATTTTCCGTTAGGATATCGAATAAGACGTTGCAAGAATGTAGAAGGACGAAGACCAGCTGGCAGGGCGAATTTTCCCGAAAGGTGACACGCTCTCTCGAAAAAGTATCAGCACGTAGATCCTTTTAGTTCCTACTTCTCAAAACTTATCCTCTTTTATTCCGTCGGAAACAATCCACGAAATGCCATTTTGCCCGGCAATTTCTTCCTGGATAAATGTGTCATACTGCGTTCACGCCATTCCCGAATAGAGAAGTTCTTTTAGCCATAAAACGTATTGCTGAAGAGCAACTTTTTGGCTAAAACAATTTTCTATTTTTCCTGAGCACGCTTCTACGAAATACCGCAAATATCCCATATTTAGCAGCGTGCCCGTTAAAAAGATTAACTGCGCGAAATGGCCACCCTGAACACGAACATTTGCAATATTTACCCATTCAGAGCCGTAACTTTGATTGAAGTATCGCATCTCTGCACACGTATCCAACGACGTTCCACGAATTTCTTGAAAATGTAGTAGTTTTGAAAAGCTCTGGAACTTTTTCACTTTTCCTCCATCTCTCTCAGTCACCTCGCGTTTCGTACTTTATTCCCCAAGATTCCATTTCAATTTCCCAACGACCTTTGCTGAACGAGAATGACGGAAAATCCCTCTTTCGCGAACCACAGTCTCGCTTATCACAGACCCGAATATTTTATCTCGATTTACAACGAAATTGCGTCTTAGGAATTTGCTGGCTTGTTATCTTGTTATTTTCATCAATGAAAATAGTTCAAACGGATGAATATGACTGTTTTGTTATTTGTAAGTCGAATAATCAGACGTTCTATATTTAGAATATGTTAGACATGTTTATTCTTTTGGTATCATTAAAAGGTGAATCCAATCTTTTAATAATGAAGTCCAGAAATTTATCCCCGAAAGGGTGTTTCAAGATTTTTGTCCAATTTCCCCTTTGTTCGCTCTCATGTAAACGAGTCGAGCCAGGACGCGACATTGTCGGATCGATTACGTTAATAGCTCTGGAAAGGCTAAAGGAGTTAATTTCGAAAATTCCGTGTCCAAATAATGCCTGGAGTAATTGCTTGTATTTAGGTTCGAGAAAGCGTAATCGTTAGAAAGCAACGTAAAAGGAGCGCCATAAAGGACGTATATACGCGCGGTTACAAACTGGACGTTGGCTTTAGCAGCTGTTGCGGCTATCCACTTTCATGCCTGCCATATCTGCTAAATCTGCCAATTATTTCGTCCGATTTTTCCGCGCATAGGAGAAGAGGCTTCATCGGACTATCGTGTGGTGTGGCACGCACACCAATCCCTACACGAGTCATCCAATTATCCATGGCGCGCAGCTATTCCGGTGTATATATGCAGATATTGCTCGGAAGGGTCTGTGGGAAGGAGCACCAGCCAGATATCAGACAGACACTCGCCCATTACGTACACGCACTTGTATATACGCACAGGACCGTAATAGGAACGGGAAGTATCTTCTTTCGAGCCACGCGCGGAATCTTCGATAAATAATTTCGAACGCTCGAGAGCGCGTAAAACACGCGAGATTATTTGTCAGGACAACGAACAAGCTGCTCTCTCCCCTCGTTAAGCTCGTCCTATCGACATCGTCGGCATTACCTAGCGTACGCTATCTGTCACTCGATCGGGGGCTTTCCATTTTTAACTCCATCTGGTTGGTTCGTGCCGCTGGTGTTATTGTATGGGTTTTCCAGGACCGGCGCCATAAATTAGCTCAGACTGACAATAATTCATTTAGACCTCCTCCAATATCGAAACTCCACAACGTCTTTTGACATCGATCGCATCACCTTCCGTGAGAATTTCATTTCCTCCCGTAATCTCTGGCCGACTCCAATTAACCTTCTAGTGCTTATAGCCATCGCCATTTCCTCGAGGACGAGTCTCCGACATAATTTTGAGAGTTCTTGTGTACTGGCGATCAGAATTTCAGACGCGAACGTCGCTATTAGCAGATATTGGCTATTTGAGGGTCATCGAGCGTTTCATCACATTCGGTACTGACAAGCTCGTCGAAATTGCTCTTCAGCAAATATCCCCATATGACCCCAAATTAGACCAGTATTTTCCGTAAATCTTTCAAAATGATTGCGCTCGATGTTATTATGTTATTAATGTCACAACATTTTAGAAAAAGGTTTTATAGAAAACGAAATGTTATAGACTCTTGGGTCACCTGTTTTGAGACAAGCTCGGTTACAAATTCAAAGTTTAAAAGAAAGGAGAAGAGCGGCAGTGGCTCAGTTGATAGAGTATCGGCTTCGTAATCAGAAAACCCTGGTTCGATCCCGACCTCTGTCATCTGTCGTCGGGCTGTCATCTGCCTCTATATTTGTTTATAAACGTCTAATACCGCCAAAGCTCAGGTGGTTGGGATTCTATCTTCATGAACAGTCCCATATGGGTTCGGAAAAGTCGACGTAAAATAATATATAAAAAGAAAGGAGGAATGGAAGAGGAAAATGCGCGAAATGACAATACGGTTAAATTAGTAGAACCGACGTAAAATTGATCAGTGCCAAGCTCGTAATTATAACACAAATTGAAACCCAATCCCTTAATTTAATCACGTGCTTACGATAAAAATTTTTAACAGTTGATGAACTCTAAGTTACAAAATTCAAAATGACGGATGGAGTAAGGCAGATGGAAATGCGTAAAGTTGCTTCGATTCGGATGAAAATATTTACTTAGGGTTTTTTGCAGTCGCCGATTTCGAATTTGAACTCTGAATCATAAAGATTTCTGAATTATAAAATTGAAAATGGCATATCTAATATAGCCTCAACCATGAAAAACGAGTTCAATTCAGATGAAAGAATTTATTCAAGGTTTTTTTTTGAGGTCAATAACAATTGAAAATCTCAGCTTTGAACTGTTTTTTATTCCAGATTTTTGTTTGCTTTCTTCTTTTATATTTTGTGTAAATGTTATTTGTTCTTTTTTATGGTTTTACTTTTTTTTTACTACTCTTTTTACTTTTCATTGAATTTGATTATGATGCGTGGTTTTCCAGAAAAACAAATCACAAGTTTCGCCACATAAGACGCTAAAACAGTTTTTGTTAGTATTATATAACGGTCATAAATCTTATCAGGATTAGGGCCTGATCTGAGTGTCTATATGTTTCTTGATCATGACCTGGACAAAATTTAATAAACCATATTAAGGGTTCATAAAATGCCAAATTTCAAATATAAGTAACAATGTTATCAATGAATTAAGAAACTGTTCACTAGGGTATTCAGAATTCAGTCTAAATGTTTACTTAAATACTATACTAAACATATTATTAAAATATTTGAAGTCTACTTCGATTAAATTGATTTGATTGATTAAATAAATTGTCAGCTTTTATTACCATAAATTAATCGATAAAAATTATAATAGCCTGACTATCACCTGATCAGTATTTCATCATGATTTTTATTTGATATTACATAAATTCAATTATCTCTGTAAACTTTATTGGTGAAAATGGAAGGTGATGATTTGAAAAGCAATAATAATCAAATTAACGGAGAGAAAATTGATGGGCAAAGTGAAGAAAACTCAAATTAGAGTCGAATCGTTTTTGTGTCACAGTTTTTAACTTTTTACTTACGAATTTCTCCCTTGTCGATGTTATTATTGTTATTATATTTCAATCCATCATCCTTAATTTCACCAACAAAGTTTACAAAAATTATAGTATTATTTAAAACACGAAAAACATTTTTTCACAAGATCAACGAAAAAAAAATTGGTTTTTCATTGTTATTTAAATTTGGAAGGATTCGTATAACCAGAAATATAATTCGTTTAACTATTTTTTAATAGTCTACCCAACAGAAGGTGTATCAGACAAATTTATTTTAGTGTTTCAGCAAATCAAATGTTTGATGCACACAATGTTTCGTATTACACACGATGTCTGTACTGGTGACACGTGGAACACGTAGGGATCAATATATTCGATACTAGACACGTGCCGAATCACGTAAAGTCTCCACGTGCGACGAATAATAATTCATTCTCTAAATTTCTTGGAATAGAAAATCACTTCTTATGTAATCAAAATTGGACCACTCTAATTAGCTCTATTTCACTTATTAAGAGAAAGTTTTCCGTTAAGTGGTTCAATGTTCACTCCATGAAATGTGAATCCTCACTCCAAGTAATTTACATACCTGAACATACCCTTTACAATGAACTATGTTTGCATTATCGGCCGTGTCATGTAACATTCATTGTTAAACCCCATCATCGAGATCACTCAGAGAAATTTCGCGAACAGGAGCAGGATAATACTTCTTGCTCCTCGGCATCACAGTTTCTTCCCTAGATAGAGGGTAGCGTTACAAAGGGCTTAGGAGTTTCCTGAGCGAGCAAACTTTCACTACCCCAAGTTTCAGTCCTCTATCCGAGTTTTTAATTTGGCTTTACGACGAGCACATCTCGCTGAAAATCCCGCTCTAATCATTTGCTCGATGCTTATTACGTTTCGCGGACGTAAAATGCACCCCGTAAATTTCACGATAAAACCGTTCCGCCTGGATATTTGCAAGTGTAATGCCGAAACGCCACAGCAGATATTAATGAAATTGGGTTACCCTGATTAAATTCTGACGTCGCGTAAATTTTTATCGGACATTCGCAAAAGAAGGGATGAGTACGACTCGCATTAAAATATTCTTTATTTAATTTTGTGCGGTTCGGAAAATCTACTTGCTATATCGCAAAGAAAATATTCGAGACGAACGGGAGCATAAAGTTTAGGATCGACGTTATCGGTTTTCCACGCTGGGAAGAGCCATGTGAATTCCATTCCGGATGCCTTATCGGCGGCTTGCCCACGAACCCTCCGGAATCTTCCACTAGTTATCGGAGATATTCACCTGCAGTCCTTTTTGCTAAAATTCCTTTCAAGCGTAATTATATTATTTAGATAGAGTCGAGAGAAGACTCGAGGTTTCTCCCTGCCTTCTGTATTTGGAAATTAAAACGGTGTATTTCTCTTTAATGCAATCATTGGAGTTACGGAATGTAAAACATCTTCAAAACTAATTTTATTTATCATCAACAGACATAAAGGAATACCCTGATGTCGGTAAAAACAGAAAATAATAACAATATTAACATTGTTACATCTTAAATTAATTCAAGGTTTCAAAAAGGTGTGGGTGTTACAAGTAACGATATGTTTTGTAGCTTACTCGTCAAAATATTTATTTTTATTTATACGTTACCTATCTTCTTGAAAATGCGTTTTTAATGTTTCAATGTTTATTTTCACACCTTGGACCAATCAACTAGAAATTAAAATAAATCATAGAAAGAATATCATAACTTATGGAGATAATAGTGATATTAAAAAAAATATGGTATGAAATGTTGTAATATATTAAAAATTAATTTAAAAAGTGCTGTTGAGAAAGAAGGCACCTGGATAGCATGAAGAAACATACATTTCAGGGGACTACTATGAGCAAAGTTTAACTGTTCAATACTTCATTCATATTTGTCGTACAAAAACGAATTTTTGTTGTTTTCAGGAATGTTTAATGCCCTTTTTTATGAAACTATGCATATAACAGCATGTAAATTATTATAGTCACTTTCGTTATTTTTATTTTTGATGTAGTGAAATAATTTTAATTGTTACATGTTATTAGGACTATTTACATATTATATATTCAAGTTATAGAATCAATGATAATTCGTAATGCAATTTGAATTCATGCTACAAGTTTAGTACTAAAAGTATAAATCTTGCTATGCATATAAGATTCATAAATTATTTTACCGGGCATAATTTCTGGTATATCCAATACCCTCCGCATAAAAAATATTTCCAGAAGAATTATTACAATTACCAAGCGTGACAATTTCGATCAAGTTTATTATTTCGACGTATTAAGGCGAAGGTATGTCCTTTTGCTTTTAAACTCGCCCCTAAGTCTCTCCATATTTATTGTTGCGAGGAAGCAGTCGACATCTTGCGTACTCGCACATGGGCTTATCTAACAATAAGCCAACGGAGCCGCAGGAAACGTAAAGTAAATCCGAGGACTTGTCGGGCCAGTATTTTTACCGGCGAGGAAAATGGTGGCGGCACAAAATACAACGTGTGCTAGAGATTTATGAGCCACCCAGAAAGTACACACACACGCACGTCGGATTTATAATAATTATGCCACTTATTCGAAGAGCAGCAGTATGCGCCGAAACGAAAGTAAGCCTTAGAAATATTTCGATAAATCTCGGCTGAGTCTCCCCGCGCTTAAGTGTGTGCACTTGGAGCCGAGTTGGAAAAATCTCTTTACAGTTGGATTTAAATGTTCAAGGGTATCTCATCTCGCAGCATGACTCGTTGAAAAGTCTCGTGTTTTCGAAACCCTCCCGTAAACTCGGCTGAATATAAGTACGTTACCGGACGAGATTTACATTCAGTACTTTGCGACTACCCAGCTAATCCAGATATACAGGCGCTGATGCATTTAAGGTAAAAAGTCCACCCAGTGATTTATAGATAAAAGGAAACGGATGTGGATGATGCCCCGAGAGTTCTTAACTTTATTAGTTACAGTGTTTACCTTTACTTCGAGAACGAACGATTGTTGGGTTGTCTCGGTTTTAATCAGAACTTGGAAAAACTTGAAAAATGCTACAGGAGTTGAAACAAATTAAAAATGGTAATTTATTTTTTTTATCAAATCCACCGAGTATGACAATTATCTACTGTTTTGTGCGTGAAAATTACGATTCTAAGTAATTGGCACACATGAAAATAGTTAATATAAAAATAATTGAAATAAGAAACTGGCTCCTATCAAGAGAAATGAAAACAGAATAGCACCGATGCGACATCTATTTGTCAGTCCTAACTTTCGACCTTCATTCTCTTTCAAAATGTCACGTTCCTATTCGTAACCTACAATTTACATAGCAACAATAATGAAATAAAAGTTAGTAAAAATATCCGTTCTCCGCACACTTTTTACAGATTAATGCTTAAAAAGAATAAAACAAATACTTGCTAATGTCATAAAGCAAAAACCATGCATCGTCCACGAGAGGGAATTCCTGAGAGAGACTTTTCCGCCGTAATGCTATAAAGATATGAAATCGTTACGACCCTCAATAAAATTTCCGCACGTGTGTGAGGAGTCCGAGTATAGTTGGCATCTGGTTACATAGCCGCTCTAACCACTGCACATACAATGGCTGATTAAGCCGCTTCCAAGCACATACAATGTCCGAACATTGCCTCCACGCTTCAATCAGATAGACATGCGACCGACCGAACGGCAAGCCAAGCAATACACAACCAAAGATACTAACACCCGTCCACGAGGTAGAAGCCGCTAGGTGCAGCCAAGCAGTCTGTGCCCCACCTTGAACCTGTTCCCGGTGTTGCCTTCCTTCGTATACCCGCTACGATATCAGCACACGGACATTGCGCAGTCCATCGCGATTCGATCGCAACTGTTTATGTCATTTTCGAAACAAATTTTTGAAAAATGAGTTGGCACTCTCTTGAGGATGTCCAAGTATCGTATAGCTAATATCCTCAAAGCATCTTTAGGATATAAGACACCTTGATGACGGTGACAGGTCATTAAAAGGGGACATTTAAATGTCCTCAGGAGCTCCTGGAGGTGTCCTCAGGGTGATATCATTTTGGTGGATCGATGGAGACGCGTTTTGTTGGAAACAATGATATACACTTTCCGTGACATAATTCAAAAGTAAACAATACGCTGAGCATTGTATGCATACGACAAAGAAGGAAAAGTACCCAGACACGCCTAATAGCCGGTAGGGTTTTGAATGTGCCATGAACAGTGCTAGACCGGGACCGAACGAATGTCGGGGCTGAATGAACGTGGAAGAAGCATTCAACAGGACGTCGTCGTTGCAACGCGTATATGAATTCCAGAACAATGCAGGGAGTAACGTCGGATTAAATACCTCCGCACCCTGTCGCTGTCATATGGAGACGGATATTTCCAAGGAGGCCTAAGCGGTGGTGGTGCGACAACAAGAAATTACGCTTCCAGCAAACACGGAAGGGTGTGTTCTCTACGTTGCAAAATGTCAGGGTGATTGCGTTACACGTTGCGACAGTCGAGATGACTTTGCGTTAATTCTCGTACTTGCAGACTCGTTTCATTGCATTCGCAGATTATATTTTTAGAATGTCTTATTACTATCCTCGTGTTGTAGAACAATACAATTTTAGGCAGAACAGCTCCTAAGGGAACCGTCAAAATTCCAGGTTCTTCCTTTATGTCGTATTGCGGGGCTATCGTGCCTATTTTTTGTGTTACCGTGTTGAGGCTAAAGAATTAATCCGCTTAGTGACGCCAATGTCGCATGGGTGCCCCTACTCCTCATAGTTCTTGTCCCTCCTACTCCCGTTCTCCCCTACTCCGGTACGAATAGCGAAGAGCCTTGGAGGGAGGGGGTAATCAAAGGATACTAGCGCAACAATGCAGAATAGTTCATCATCAGATCTTTAGTGTCAGGATGGTTACACGATATCACATAGCTGTACGTGCGTAGTGACAGTCCCGTATGTTATAGATTCTCTTTAAGGTATATATTTTCTTCCTGCAGATTAATTTTCCACTACCGTTTTCGTCTACTATGCCTGGTATATATATTGGGTGACTATATGAATGGTAGGACTATCCGTGTTGAAATTCCCTCAGCTTTTCCGTAATTCTAACCAGAATCTGGCCACATTTACCCTACTTAGGGATTCTAATCAGAATCTGACAGGATTTTAACTGAATTTACCGAGGTATATTTAGGTTAGGTTCATCAAATTTTGTAATAAGTGCGTGGTCGGACAAAGTAGGAATCCGATCAGAATCTGATCGGAGAAGCAGGATTCTGATCGGAATCTGGTAGGATTATCCTGGTCAGAATCCGGTCGGCAGAGTTACAATTCCTGTGATTTCCTGGTCAGACATAGGGAACGCTGGCCGTATTCTGACCAGACTAGCGTTACATTTTCTACACTGGAACTTTGAGTTAAGAGGTAACGCCGCCATCTTCCTCGATCTAAGTTTAAAACTTAGGGGAATACCTACTATTATGTGATGTGTAACGGATGGGCAATTAATACGAACCATCTCTGGTCTATTCTTGATCAAACCCAATATATTTGTGCAACCTGTTTAAACCCATATCAAATTTTCTACTCTGATATTTTTGTATTTTTGATAAGAAAGAGTCGGCTGTCGACGAATCAAATAAGAAAAAGGTAGCAGGCGAGCGGAAAGGAAAAAAGTTGGAGATTGTACACGTGGGTATGGTGTACCCTGTGGGGATGCTCGGAGGGAACATAGAATTCGCATTCGGTGCATCCTTCTCTTTATCGCGGGCCTGTATTTGCATATCGGTAATGGTCGGTATATTCCATGGCCGCGGAGCGGTGACGGTGGAGGCGCGCGAGTGGGATTGTTCTTTCCGTCTACTGGGAACGTATGCCGGTACGTTACTCCCGTAGAGATAACCAGGACGCACGTCGGCGGGAAATCGAATTTTATGCTCGCGTCTACATACCGAATGCTACATGCAATTTGCTCAATGTAGTTACAAAATGATTATTATAAAGGCAAATGGTGTGGAAATCGTCCTATTCCATGTCAGTAACACCATTTCGTACCGTGTAATATCGATTTACGATTCTTTCTTTCCCAGTCAAATGCGCAAGTGCACATAAGAATCCAAAGTCGGATCATCGGTTTTGAGGTTATGTATTAGAACAATTAATTTTTTGTTATTTGAGACTACGCCTCCATGATCTCCATTACAAAAAAACTGAAGCCGGAAGTTGTAAACAACATAATGTCCCCTACAATTGTGTCAATTTCGGTATATTTTGATTTTCACAATTTTGGGTTTAGCACGTCCCCTCCCGTTGTAACAGCTTTGAAACTAATGATAGCATGTAATCGTAATAGGACTAAAGCGACAAATTTACTGGAATGAAACTAATTTCTCACTTAATCGCTTTCGCAAGTGTGTAAACTTAGCACGTCTTGCACCCACCCTGGCGTTATTCCGACAGAAGCCGTAGCGAGGTGTTGGAATCCGAGTTTCCGGAAGTGAAATGGAATATAACCAAGAACTGGAACAGCTTCGAGCTCGACAATGCACATCCCTCCCTGCGAACCGTTCGCCCCGCGGCACTCCCGGCTACGTACTATCCTGGGTTTAATTAAAAAAAGCTTAAAATCCAACGGAAGTTACATATATCCTCGTTGTTATACGCGCTCCGCACCTGGCTCGCATCCGCGAGTTAAAAATGGCCCATTCAGCTGGATGTCACGTGCGCTCTTCCTCTTTATCGTTGTTATATTTTTTTGCTCACATCGGTAAAATACCACCCTTTTTACCTAGCTGAACAATTATACGAATCACATTTTTTTAATGAGACGACTGTCGGCAAGCAAAAGATCTTGTGCAAGATACATCTCTTTATGATTTGTCACGTGGAATATTTAATTTTGCTCTTACATAGTTTAACATCAAGTACCACGAATGATGAAAACAAATTTACTAATAATTTATTCGTTAAATTATTTCCATACGAAATATTGTGTCTCATCACTTGCGAGAGTAGATGTGTTAGGTGGGCAACGCGCCACCAAACGGTGAGCGTTCGATACATCAAATATTCAAGTCTCTCCATCACATAGGGACCACGACTGTCTGCCAGTAATTCAGTTCAGCCAAAGTGACAATTTCACATTTCAAATTTTCGCGTGTGATTTATTGAAAATTCTACATCCAGGTGGTACCCACGAGAAATGCGTGTACGAACCCCTCTTCAGCTGGCGAAGAGAGAAAGCGACATGCGAGGGACAATCGGCCTCGGCTCGTCGCTGGTGCAATGACATATGTTGCAGCGCAACAACAAATACCCAGAGCGCTTGCAATATCGCTGATGTGACAAGATTAATAAATAATCATTATGCAGCAATAAATAGCGCGGGGCTGCGCCCGGGTGTCTCTAATTATTAATGGCGGGTACCGGCTCGATGACCGCACGCGGTGCTGTATCCACTGCGGTGAACCGCATCGCATCGTCACGCGCTTAACGTCGTCCTTCTCTGCCTCCGGGGAATTTATTATTGCGGCACATATAGACATAAACATTGGTGCATCTTCTCGTCTCTGTTACATCGCAGTGATTGCGCTTATTCCCAACGTTTCATTCGAATTTTTCTGTCGGTGCAATTTTCCGGGAGATTACGACGCTTCTAGACGGTCCATCGAAGTCTTATTTCGAGTCTAGGAGATATCTCAAAAACTGCAAGGTCTTATCGTTTTGTCGAATCGATCCGAGTTTCGAAGAATTTCTGAAGAAGAGATACATTCCGAGACTAACTCCAGAAGTTTTCAATCTATGTTTTGCACTTGGAACATTACATTTGCGAAGGATGCATCCGTAGATTAATGAATCTCAATCTCGGGGTGTGTTGGAACTTTAAGTACAATTATTTACGATGTCAGCGCCATCATATTCACGAAGAATAAGCGGTGTTTGCGAAAGCTCGGTGTTGTAGTGGCAATTAATTTTAGTTAAGATGCAAATGCAACCATATTGTAACATACTTTGGTCATATAATTGTGGGAAAACATACCGATAGTACCAAACAATTTTAGACGAACTTACACGATGTTGAAAGGGATGTAAATATGTCGAAATGATCTGAGGAAAAATCTAAAATCTAAAAAAGAAGGATTGAATTCGGAGCACATAACTGTAAAGGATAAATTCACAAGTTAATGGAAGTGCTTACCATCGCGCCTGCCCCGGGCTTAAATACACCTGAAACGGAAGTAGAAGCACGTCCAACTATTCATTTGCGTTCCTTTGACGTAGGTACGCTTATGTTGCTCCCAAGAGAGAGTAAGAGAAAGAGAAGCTGGAATCATAGCGTATCTGCCCAGGGGGTGGTGGCGTATACGATACTGAAATAAATTGTACGTAACGCGATGCTCCTTAAGGATCTTTGCGATACTTCTGGAAATAAGGTAGAGCGCTGCGTGTTGAAAATTTGTATCGGTAAAAGTACACGAGTCGCCTCTCTCGATATATCTTTAAGATACGTTTACATCCTCCTGAAGTCGGGCAACGTTTGTGAGGGCAACGGTCAGAAACTTTTAATTACTCAACGAGATCCAAAATGACCCGACAACTTGAAAATTTGAAATATAGTCTTTTAAAATGACTGGCTAAAATTGAGAAATGTCATCCTTCATATTGGATCCGCCATTTTGGATTTAGAACATGTACATTACAAATTTGTAATGTGAGATCTCAGAAGTATTTAAATATATTGTTATTAAAAAAATGCCTTCAATAATTTGAGTTATTAAAAAGTATATGATCATTGGGCGCCATTTATTAATTGACATTTTGAAGTTTTGAAATGTTGTAGAAATACTTTTGAAGGGGAAACGTTTCAAGCAGTACATTTGTCAAACAAATATTGTCAAAATTTCATATTTAATAAAAAACAGCTCCTTTTTTTGTGATTACGTTTTGGACCAAATTTTTGTTTTCTATATTTTGAAGAACAATCATTTACATGCAAGAAATAACATAAGTTTTTTGAAATGACTTTGCATTTATGATTTAAACGAATAATTTATTTAGTATTCAATTTTGTATGCACGTACACGGAAATAATGATTGAAATAGTTATTTTAGGTGTTCAAAGGCAAGATCGATAGAGAATGTTGCATTAAAATGCCCTCTTGAGCCTAGAATTTGCAGTGTAAACCAATGTTATCGGCGAACACACACACAAAGCGAGGAAAACATGAAACGAATAGTCATCGAGTACAGATACGCGTAACTATTTGGATAACAGGAAATGACCGCGGCTTACAAGTGGGACAGAACGGTCACTCCGCGGCCCCCGCTTCGTTTGGTAATGCGGCGGAATGGTGTCCGCTCCATCGACCAATAGACACTAAATACTGCAAATGGTTACAGTAATGATTACGGAAATACGCCGGTTTATTTGTGGACTAATCAGCATCTGCTGCTAATTATTCTCTACGGTAAAATGGATGGAAATGGGAAAACTCGTTGTTAATCTCGTGAATGCCGCAGAGAGTACGAAATCGAGTTTGCTGTTTAACATTGAAAGAAAGTCGTGTATTTTCGATAAGGTATATTTAGGTTATGTTTTATTGTAGATGTACCTCAAGAATTCTGACGGGTCCATTTGAAAAAGTTGATCCGATACTTTGCTCCTTCGCAGAGGTCAAAAGTTTGACACTTACACGGAAAAAATAGTCTAGTTGTCACGACCATAGAAGAATTTGTAACGTAAACATATAAATGTTTGAGATAACCATATAAATAGTTAGAACAACCGTACAAATAGTTGTGACTACTATAAATAGTACAACCATAGAGTAATAAGCTTAGCTAACATTATAAACATTTGATAAAACCATGTAAATAGTGTAACAACTATGAGTATCCAAATATGTCTTAAAATTACCAATCAGGTAGTGATGATTAAAATATTTTTCGAACATCGACTTTTTAAACTCCAGGAGCCAATTGATATTTGCCCAAAATTGCAATAAATGATTTATTACACTAAAAAATAAGACAGAATACATTTTTTGATACTGTAAATGTTTTTTGAAAACTTTTAAGCGCCGTCTTGTACCCATCTTTTACAATTTATACATTTATTCTCTCTACTGCAGAATCATAGCAACCTCGAATACCCATTTGCAAATTTTCAAAAGAAAATACCTCATAGAAAAATGCCAGTCTCATATTTAATGCAACTTCTCATGAAATTAATGGGATTTCTTGTAATTTCAAATGGGCGTAACCCGATGTAGAAAAGTCATAATTGAACATTGAACTCGTAAATTAAAAAGAAAGATTCGCACTTTATGGTCTAAACAAAGGAAGAATCCCTCAAAGCTTTTTGTTTTCACTACACAAACTCAAAAGTATAGTATCCTTAAATGTCATTTTGTTGCGAACATAACCTGAAATATTTTAAAATCCTGATGTGATGGGAATGCTCCAACTCCGGCATAGGATTCTACAAAAAAAAAAATTACTTCGGAAATGACTTTTGAAATTGCCAACAACGAAACCGTGCTGCCCTGTGTTATTAGCAAAAAAATGGGCATGCATTAATTTCATAGACATTGAAAATTAGTTTGACCCTATTTTTACTTGGTAAACACACATTTTAATCGTATACTAGGGAAAATTTTCGGTGACCGCTCGAAATCCCCGACGACAAAATCCCCGCGACAAAATCACCGCGTCAAAATCCCCAAGTACAATAATCACCGAAGTCAAAATCCCTTCTAACAAACAACTCTGAATTTACAATTGAAGCTGTATTAAAAGTTGATATTGTTTATTTTGTATTTAGAATTAAGATATATTATAAGGTTGAGTTAGGTTAGGTTAGGTTAAGGTAGGTTTGGTTAGGTTAGGTTAGGTTAAGGTAGGTTTTGTTAGGTTAGGTTAGGTTAGGTAGGTTAGCTGCGGGATAGTGAAATCTTCCGCCAATTTTGTTGATCTTTGGTGGGACGCTTATTGGCCGAAATTGTACTACTCGAGAGCGCTACATCTTTATACTTCCACCATGGACTGAGGTAACTTGTAATAAAAGTAAATGTTTTGAAAGGTGATTTTGATGAAGAAGGGGATTTTGAATTCGGGTGTTTTAGTGGTAGAGGATTTTGTCGCGGTGTTTTTGTCGTCGGGGATTTCGGAAGGTAACCAAAATTTTCTACAGGAAGAAAATTAACAGTTGTAACTGTGAACTAGACAGTAGGGTAAGACTCAACTATCATTTTTAGTTAATGTTAGTATCTAAATAACAAATTGTGTCATATCTTACTAATTAGATAGAAAAACCAACTGTTTCTTTTTTTCGTTTTTTGGAAATTGTATGCGATGATAACAAATTTTTAATGGATATCGTCGCCGTGTATTTGAGAACTCATAGATTTTTAATATTTTCATATTCCAATGTAAGTAATTCTATTAATTATTTCTCAGATTTTAATCAGATAACGTATAAGACAGCGTTGAAATGCCAAAATGGTATTACTTCCATAGGAAAAGAAAATGGTTGTAAAATAAAGAGAACATTGTAGAAGCTTACTCCGAGTTAAACCAGCCGTGCTCGAGTCAGTATATCATCTCGATTTATTGCATTATCGCCCTATAATTTATTGCTAGCTAATTAATACAAGAATCTCACCAACGAAATAATGGCACGCTAGTTGAAATTTATAAATTCCGTCGCGTATCATATAAATATGCGTTCTTCGTTGGAGGTTAGCGCCTGATTCTACGGCACGCATGCATCAGGTTGATACACGAGGCTATCGCATATGCGAAATACGCGGATGTGAACAGGATCGTTGGTCGCGTGTTTTCCTACCATTAACTTTATCAACTGTCGCAATGTCGACAACTTGGGCGGATGATTCTGGAAAACAAAAAATTTCGTTTTTGCATATCTTTTTTAAAATCCCGACTCGTAAATTGAATATTTTTTTTAAATTTTGTCATGGGACAATTTGTTCTATAATCATCAACCCAACGATGCTTCAGGAATGCAAAAATAAAAGTGAAAATTTATTTAACATTTTACGAAATGAAAAACCCACACGCATATTTTCAAATTTCATATACATTGGGTATTTTCGTAACAGTCTACGTGAGAGGGAATCCGCAGTGAAACTCTGTGAATTATGATCAGCTGCGATGCGGACGACAGATCGCCGATATCAATCTCAAAGTTTTTTTATTTCAATCTTAGGAGGTGTCTGAGAAGTTTGACAAACATAGGTTGATTATTCGGTATATTTTTTCTTCCAGACATTATTATATTCTGCTTTCGACTTTCATATCTTTCATATTTCTTCTACTCATCGGAGTTGAGTCGATCGATAATAGTTTTCGAAAATCTCTTCTATTTCGGAAATAAACAATGTCTATTTGACGACTTCATTCGCACGGAATTTTTCGGAAATATACGGTAGTCGAAGTTTCACTCAATGCTAACTCTGGAATTGTTATTTTTGTTCTCTTATTTATTTACGGTTAGTATGTGGGAAAGTAAATAGCTTATAACATAAATAGCATTTGTATTTTAATTCTGTTGAAAGTTCTAATGTTGGTACATCTTCAACTCAATCTCAAGCTTTTTTAATATTCATTTTTCAAACAATACAATTTTATAATAAGTAAAATATCAGACATTTCTTTATACGGAGACATTCAAATTGTTATTTTAATTTAACACCAATTAGCTTAATTATATCTTTGATGCAATTTCGAAAAATACTACTTTCATGTAAATTAATTTTTTTAATATAAACAAAAATCGAATATGATTTACGGAATTTAAAAAACAAATGATTTAAAAACGTATTATTTTTATAAAAAAAAATGTTAGCGACTATAGCGTTATGAAGTTCGATGTTTAAACGCTAGATGGCTGTCTGTGAATTTTTCTCGACCATGGTTAAAATCTGTAACTCATGACATTTTTTGTGATGAAATTTCAGTCTATTGCAAAAGTTGTCAAATTTTTAGTGTGTAATAAACAAAGTTTTCGATATCGACGGTCTGAAAAATTTTAACATCTTATTTTACAAATACGGTCATTTTTTTTTGTTTTTACTTTCTACTGAACCATTTTACCTTAATTTTTAAGAAATTTTCAAGACAATTAAATGTGTATTAAATATGTACATTTGTATATATCTATATATCCTTTTGCTCAGTGTCTTAATCTTAATTTACCACTGTGTCATACACTTTAAATTTTACCGAGTGAAAATTCACTTTTTATTGATTGAAAATTAAGCTGCTTTATTCAAAGAGTGAATTCTTATATTTTTTAATTTTTCCTCCATGCAGTTTTCAATAGAGTGACTCAATTTTGATTCTATTAAGCCGGAATTCTCACTCCAAGGAATTCTTTTATTTGAGGTTAGTAACTGTGAAATGCGATATTGTCGACTTTTGAAAAATCAGTCCATACATCTTTCCATACGGTAGATGTCAGAAGCATCAAGAACTACTATTATTATAGTACAGTTGACCTAGAGGACATAAAATCACGATGCACGTAGATATCTGAACTATCTTGCAGCGGACTTTGATGATATTGCGGTGCATTTGAACGCACAGGATTATGACATTCTTGTCTATATCTTGCATCTTTCAGTACAATTGTTGCTTGTAACATTTGTCGAGTACGTCAGTATTTCCCACTGTTTGTGCACAGCATTATTGCCTGTATTATTATTTAGATAGCATTTTGTAAAGGTACAAGGTTTTCAATCCGACATCTTAATGATGTATCTCATTAGAATTCGTAATATGACAACAATAACTTCGTGGAAGATCTAACAAATACGGTAATTCTACGTTGCAAATCAGCACTTAAAATTATCAGGTGGTGTCGATTTTTCCGAAACATAGCAGATTAGTAGTTTTTTTAGAAACTTGACACCTGACACCTTAGTTTTCCCAAAAAGCTGTTAGAATGGTGGAACTACCATTTAATATTTTGGTGCAATAGTATATATGGGATTGTTTTAAATAAGGCTGTCAGTAATGGCAATATAGTTCCTATTTTTGACGGCTAAAGAAGTTCAATAATCAGAAGACCAAACTATAATTGCGATCAGCAAGTCTAAAAACTGTTTAGTGACCATTTTGAAGAAATTCCGTCATTAATTTATATATGTCGTCGGCCATATTGCATCCGTTATTTTGATTTTAAAAAATTAGATCTCATATTTGTAACCAAAAAAATAAATTTGATGTTATGGAGCATTTGCCGATTTCGAAAGTTTTATCGGTTGGCTAACAGAGAAATAATATTTTTAAAATATCAGGTCATTGAATGTTAGGTTTTCGACATATTTCCCTTTGTTAAATGATTTAGATAAAATAAAATATGTCCCACCTCGACGAAACCTGTACTTCAAATTGAAAAACAGTAAAAAAACTCTACAGGCAAGTAGCTTCGTTTAGCGCCTATGTGACTACTCAGATTTTGTGACTAATATTACCAGTAATCTATAAAAAAAAATTGAAGAAAAAAAAACTCTTGTTTTTGAGAAAATTAACTTTTAATTTTTTTCGAAAAATGGCCACCATTTTGTTTTTTTTTTCAATTTTTGTCAATATTATTATTGGATATCGATAAAGTACCAATAACACTACCATATGAACGAGCAATAATAGTAAAATATTAATAACCGTAGAAAATATAGCATTTTAAAAAAATGTTATTCCATATTTTTTGGAATTTGCAGATTTACGCGTAAATTTTAAATTGCTCAGAACTTAACAAAAAAATTTTTCCGTGAAACAAAAAAATACGGGTCACCTTATTTGCCCTAAAGAACAACATATTTCATGGAAAATAATTTTTGAGAAGTCAATATAGATTTTGAATGGAATCGGTCAGCAGAATCTGAAAGGACAGATTTGTACCTAAGAAACATTATGTGGAGATTTTTTTTCTTGGTCATAACATTATCCAATAAAGCATTAAATTTTGCGTAAAAAAATGTTACTGGTGATGACGTTTATAGACGTCATATCATAATCTTTGAAACGACTCAACCAATCATCTTGAAATTTGTAACTGAAGGGGTTTTCGGGTCGCTGAATTCAATTTAAGGACAAAATTTCAAAATTCAAACTGGCCGAACCAATATGGCGATCGAAAAAGCATAAAAGTTTTTCATTTTCCGCAATGTTTACTTCTCTAAATTTGAGATTAAATTTTGAACATTCAAAATGGCTGATCCAACATAGCAGTGAAATTTCTTTTAATTTCTTAATGTTCAGTATTATAACAGAATAGAGTATATTTTTCGATTTTCAACCGACTGTATTAAAGTGCTGTATATTGCTAAATTCAATATGGTAGATCCAAGATGGCAGACCGAATATGGAAAATGAATTTTTACCTTATATTAGCGACCTCAATTTCATGTATTTCATAAAATACTTTTGCCATAGTTTTACGAGACTGCAGAATTGCACTAGTGATCTAATAGTGCACGAAATTACTATTAGTGAACACTACTATTGCTGATCATTTGTGCGCACTAATATTTTATTTTTACGAAAGGAGCGGGCAAGTGCGCATATTTTTGCGCAGCTATGCCATTCTCTCTTTCTTCTGCTCAACGAAAAGAAGAGGACGAAGAGTATTTTAGACCCCAAAAACTCTCGAGTAACAAATTTCTGTTACATCAATTAACTTTTTGCATTTTGGTCGGTCATTTTGAATTTTGAAATACTGACATCAGATTCGTAATCAGTGACCCTCAAAATCCCCTAATTAACATTGTCATCAAAATTGGACGAAAACTAGCTCGTACCAGTTTTGGCACTTTTTATTTGAAAAGGCCTACCAGTGAAGGGGTTAACGGTTATCTGGCAATATCGCTTACATTCTATCCAGAATTTGAGAAAAATCTAATTTTCCAAATTGTCCAATGTTTCATTTGAGTCCAGTCAAACTAGTCTAGTTCTACCGGAAACGTGATTAATTTGATGAAAAAAAAAACAAAAATTAAAACTTGGTGGAGCTGAAAAATGTTGACGTAGACGAAGACGGGAGCAGTCCCTGACACTAGTAAGTAGAAATGCGTTATTAATTTTCCAGTTCTCGCATCTATCGGAAATGACCCACGATTCCAGGCCCGTAATAAGTTCACGCTGAGGCTTTTTCTGTATCTGACAACAGCTTTGCGTTTCCGCGTTCCATAAGAGAGGAACGTTACGTCTCCCGCCGACGCGCGCAGTCTTGTTTCGCGTCACCCCAACTAACCTCCATCCATCGGAGCGAAGCTTTGCCTTATGCCACGCCGCGCCCAGTCAAGTAAATCGAAGAAGTAAAGTGCGGCCATTTGACAGAAAGACCTCCGCATTAGCCCGATCGACGTATTAAAGCCACGGCCCCAGTCATTTCCCGGTGGATTGAATATGTTAATCACTCCACGCTCGATTAAAATTGGTTTATAAACGATCCTAGCCCAAGCGAGGTCTTGCAAAAAATCGGAATTCACCGCAGATACTGCGGATGCACTTTTAAGTCGTTGTTACCTTCGGATACTTTAATAAGCTCGTAATTTAATAAATTTCAATTCCTGGTTGCTATTGCAGATTAAACATAGAATGATGCATTGTTAAGACTCCCTAGACTGATCTTAATCCAACAAATTTGATGTAGATTGGTCAAAAACAAAAATTTTTACTTGTTATGTTTAACATCTATATTTTGAAGTCAAAAAGTCATCTCTACAAGTCAGAATAATTTATATATGACGTCACAATAGTAGTTTATTTTTATTTTATTAAAAAACAAAGAAGTCCGAACTCGCGAAATTTGATGCGCCAGGACTCGAACCCAGTCATCTTTGACTGCCGTTCGAATGAGTCACCAACTGCAAGGTCCCGGGTTCAAGTCCCCCTACGCGCCACTTTTTCTAAATAAAAGTTTTAGAAAAAATTAAAATAATGGTTCGACATGTTCCGTTGACGTACTTCGTGAGTAACAGGTCACAAAAAAGATATCTTTCACGCACTATTGGAAATATTAAATCTCTAAAATATTGCGTTGAAAAAAGATTTTTTTATTTTTATGTTTGTCTTATATTCTTCTGTTTATACTGGTAGATTGTATAATTACAGAAAATTTATTAAAATCCATTACTTTTTGTAATTAATATACAATTATATTAATTTAACAATTAAAAAAAATAAAATAATTAAAGAAATAAAAATGTATTTTTCTCATTGCGCTAAAAAGATTATTTGATTGAAAGAGAAATTCTAATTGGAAATTCTAAAACTAAAATGAATCCTACTGTTTTAAATCGAAAGGTAAATTAATTCGTTTTATAGTATATTCCTGGGAATATTTTGTATTAATAACGAAGAATTCAAATTCAATACCTACAAGATGTACTAATATAACGCATTATTCTCGTAATTTCATCTACCGACATTTCGTCCCTTTGAATTAACCATCCAGGCCAATATACCTTCCGGCGCATTCCAATTCCAGGTCCGAAATGCACAAGATGGAAATTGCAGGCTTCAGCGATGGTTACTAAAATTGTCATGCAAGATCAAGTGTTTGAATAGGTTAAGCTAATAATAAGGAAAGCGTACCTGAAGCAAACATTCTATAGAGACTATTCTATACGGGTTAAAATTATATTAATTTTACCATTTTTATATCTAAAGTGCGATATGTATACAGAAAAATTTACATAACTATATTTTTAATGTAGATATAAGAATTTGATTATAACCATGGTATAACAATAGTAACTGAAGAGATCAGACAATAAATCTTATTTTTATTTAACTACGAAAAGTAGTGCATTTTGCAACTAGGGAGCAAAATACGTGTTTGCCGAGGAAGGCAGATTGATGCCCAAGCGAAGCAAGGTTGTCACATTGTATTATCTGAAAACACTTGTTACTCGTAGTTAAATAGTGAAATTTTGTTCCCTACATCGCGAAAGTAAAATGGCCCTTTCTCTCCCTAGGTGCAAAATTAAATTGGCCGTGAGAAAAATAAGTTTTTCACACTTCTGAACACGAAATAACACGTTTTCCTATGAGAAAATAATATGTGCAACTGGTGAGAATAGATGTTTGCAGGCTATTTTGCTCCCTAGTTGCACAATATACGATTCTCAAACTGGAGCGTGCTATTTTGTTCCGGCTTATAGAAAATAAACTTATTTTGCTCCCAAATTTTGAATTCAATTTAGTTATTCTCATTTTTAACACAAATGAATTGCTTTAATTTGACAAATAAATTAGTAGTTTCGACTAATAGATCAGTAGCTTAATATTTCTTATAATAAAGATGATTATTTATTAATGCCCGACTTTTCATTCCTTCATTAGTAGTTTTTGACAAATTTAGAAAGTACATAGTTTTTCGCAAATATTACTACTAAAACTTGGTACATACTTTGATTAGTCCCAGATATTTATTGCGGTATTGATGTAAAAATCTTTAGAAATTGCAATTTTTTAAAAATTGAAGCGTCATTAAAGGTGTCGACTAGAGAATATGGCCGGGAAAATGGTAAAAGTGATAACTTCCAAAGATACTGGAAAAATGTACTCCTTAAAATGTTTATGATGTTCCAACAGTTTCTAATGACGGCTGAGATTTATGTCCACGAGAGACGTAATGCAGATCCCATGACAACAGAAAGGAGGCAGCCAGCTCACATATTGGAGCTACTTTTTATGCAAATCCAATATGGTACTCCGTTGTACATATTTTGCTTGTCTTTACGCTCTACAGCGCACCGGTTGACATGACTACCCATTTATCTTTTCATTTTTGCAGTTACTTGAAGTGAAATGTAATAGTCATGTCATCGTGTCTCGAAAACAAGGTCATGAAAATTAAGAATAAAAATATATCTAACGGCTTAGATATACATATATATCAACTTTAAATGCAGTGAAGTCACGTTTCCTTATTTTTGTAAAATGCATTCTATGGTATTCTTAGGTTGGGTGTTGGAAAACGTATTTTTCAGATATAAATAAGTTTTATCCACACAAAAATTACTAAAAGACTATGAATGATTCTGTAAAAATGCACGATTTTTGTTTACATCGTGATATTTCTACAAAAGTTTTTGCAAACCTTACTTCAGTGATTAAAATAAAAACAGTTGCTTATTTTTCATAATTTTATCGCATTTTGCAAAGGCATAATAAGCAGCAAACATAAGTAAAATGATAAAGAAACGAATACTTTCCTTACTTTTCGTCTCTTAAAATGCATTTTACATTTTTTTTTAAATTATCAACCAAGATTTAGTCAATAAAAATGATAATTGCCTTAAAACTATTCACAAAACATATTTTATTAATAGTGATTTGGGTTTTGGAGGGACAAAAATGTCCAAACACCTGAAAAATGAAAAATTCGAATTTCAGAGATTACAGTCGCCAAAAAATCTAAAAAATCTCAAGAAGAGAACTTAAAAAACATTCTAGAAATGGTGATAAAACACACGATAATCTTATCCAAAAAACTGAATAAAAAATATCAATTTTTGACATTTGTTTTAAGGTGACGATTTTTCCTTAGGGGAACAAATTATCGAAAAAAAAAACACTTTTCATTACAAACTATTACAAACGTCCGACAGCATCTAAGCACTCCTTATAGTAGAAGTTGGAGGCGCTGCTCCACTTTTCCGGCTTGGCTCTAAGCGCTTCTAAGGCCATTTCGCATCTCAAATACCTGTAAACGTTTTCTTTACATCATATAATTAACGTAATTAATTTTTTTGCAAAGTATATATAAATTACGTGAAGCAACACCGGAAAGTCGTAAAGTTTCTTTATTATAATTACCAGTATTTCTGTAGCTGTAAATCGCATTTTTAAGTTTTAATACATTTCTATTTATTTTAAATCCGTCTTTCATCTAGTTTATTTCAATGATATTCACAGAAAAAAGCAATTCAGAACTTCGTAATACCCGCTTTTAGCCTCTACATGGTAAACATAGCTAAAAGTTTTTTTTTTCATTTTCCATTGCAGATTAAGACATTGTCATCGTCGAGGTAGCTTAAGCGCACCGTTTATACACATGTGGCCGTGAGCAGTAATTACGTATTGCGTCTACTTCGTTCCGCTCCGCTTATTTAAAACTCGCCAACGCGCACGTAGGGTAGAAAAACTTCTCTAACCATTTTTGTTAAAACTACAGAACTTGTTAGAAAAAACAAAACAAAAATCGCAGTACGCCGAGCGTGCATAGGTAAGCAAACATTTTCCCTCGAAAGCGTTCGAGCCACCGGAGAGTCTTGAAATCATACGAGTCTGACGTAATACAACCACATGAGAGGTTTATGAGTGAAATCTTATTTTTCCTTCCTCAGTATTATCCCGGGACATTAGAAGTCTTGAGGTTATTGTTGTTTATCCACATGGAAACAAGAAATTTCCATTTTCTAACCAAACCGGTGTAATTACATCTGATTTGGTCTGTATAACCAAACGGTTGGTTACGAGAATCAAATCGGTTCGGTTATAAGAAACAAACGATCTTGGTTAACAGAATCCAATAATACGGTTATAATAGCTGAACAGTTGGGTTGGGACAGTTATATAATCAGGCTAACGACTTCTTGAAACCACATTGTTTAATAATAACTTAAACATAAAATGATCTTTTTGAACACTATGAAAATTAAACCGATTTGGTTTTTATTACGAAACGAGTTTGGTTACCAGAATCCTATGGTTCGGTTATGATAAACGAAAAGTTCGGTTGGGACGATATGCACCTGAACAATCAATGAGTTCTTCCTAAACCAAACCGATACGGTTGACCAACTAAATTTTTCAAACCAAACTGGTTTAAACAATATAACGAGTGGTTTTGGTTAAGTCAATAAACACCAAATCCCATAGTTCTCTCAACCATAAATTTGGTTATAACAACCAAGACACTTTTTGAATGCGTCAGGTTACGTGATTTTATGAAAGATTATTTCCTCGCATTACATAATAGAAAAAGTTATGTAACTGTTAAATCACGAGCTAATTACGCATTCAAATTAAAAAGAAGACGTCATGGATCTTGGTGTGAAAGTCGAGAGTCTCATGTACCGCTAATAGTAATGACCACATGAGTGGAAGAAGTATCGAAGAAATCGTAATTGCAACGAAGAGAGGACAATAATTAACGAACCGTCGAGACAGCAGTAATTATCGTTAAATGTACATGGAAAACGTCGGATTTTTCGTCATAGATCTTAGATGGTGTCTTCATAAGCAATTACGCCTGTCAACTATTTCCTATATTGAAATAGTATATCTTATACACTTTTTTCAAACGCGTGCGCAAATTATCTTGAAGTCGAAGGGTGGAGGGGGGGGGGGGTGAGAGGTCAGCCCCAAAAATATAATTATGATTTTGATTTTTAATGAACTACACAACCAATTACATCCTGGCAACCATTACATGACCCTCATTGGCAATTATGTCATAACATTTCGAAAAACTATTTTTGACAAAGATAAACCTCAATGATTTTGTTCTGGTATGAATAGCTAATCGCACACAGAAGTGTTTTGTACATAAAGTTGTTGTAAAGTAAAACTTTTTCATGTATACACACCGCTTATTTTTCAAGAGAGGTTAAGAAAATGTAGAAAAAGTATAGCGTAATTCCTCGCAGCGAATGCTGTACGAGCTTATTAAGCGTAAAAAATATGCTTTGAATACTCATAAAGGCAAAAAGTGAGTGTTATAATTTCAACAATTTTGATGTGATGACTTACATGGAAAAATGGATTTTATGTAATGTTAGGGTTATACAATTTTATATAATTATATATAATTGTTCCAAATGTATATAGTTGTATCTAATGATGTACCATTTTTATACATATAAATCTATTTTATATAAACCATGTATATATAATTGTATCTAAAGCTATACGTAGAAAAAAGAAAAATTATTACATCTCGAATTAAACACGGTAAAAGGCTTAATTTCAGTCTAAAATTGAGCTAATTTTTTTAAATTAAGTCAATATTTGGGCTTAAAATCTTGTTTTTCGTTTTCCAAACTTACTTTTAGTCAATATTCAGGTTCGAAATAAGAATTCTCTTAGGTGTGAAAACTCGAAAAATTTTTCTTTAAACATAAATCTCGACTAAAATTAATCTTTGATGTCTGAAAGTAAGACTTTAAGCGTAAATATTTAAGAAAATTAGCTGAATTTTAGAGTGAAATTAAGCCTTTTACAGTGCATAATTTGAGATGTAACAATTTTAAGACTTTGTTTTTTCTGTCTGTACAATATAACTGGGACAATTAACTATATCGAATTATGTTATCAAGAATCATTATCTAATGTTATTTTGGGCAGTAAATTTTTTACACAGAAAAAAATTAGTCTTAAAATTGTTACATCTTAAATATATCAGAAATGATCATGCAAACCATGTTTTCTGATAGATTTTTTGATGAACTTTCAGAATATGGGGTGAAAATTTCGAAAAAAAGATTGTTTCAGCCTCATTTTTGCAAATTTTTGGGGGAAAAAAGTGAAATTTTTCAGATTTTTTTTAAATCCAAAATTTTCACAGGGTATCCGTTGAGCTAGAGGTCTAAAATCGTGCACAAACTATTTTTCCTTGAAAACCGTACCCCTACGAACATCAAAAATCAAGTAGGCGATTCCAAAATGGCGGCCGAAAGTCAGAAAAAATAATGAATTAATGATTAATTTTTTTCTCGAAAAGCAATCGCTTTATAAAAAAAAGTCACTTTACAAAAAGTGTTTAGAATCATCCAAAGAATACGTGTGAATTTTTCCAGGACGTTTTGGCAAATTTTAAAATTTTTCCGGAAAATGGCCAGAACCAAAAAATCGACAGTGGCCCGAAACATCTTGGAAAAATTCACACGTATTCTTCGGATGATTCTAAGCATTTTTTGTTCTATGAAACTTTTTCATCAAGCCAATCATTTTGGAATAAATCCTCTAGCTCAACGGATTCCCTGTGCAAATTTTGGATTTCAAAAAAAAAATCTGAAAAATTTCACGTTTTTTTCCCTAAAATGGCAAAAATGAGGCTGAAAAAATCTTTTTTTCGAAATTTTCACCCCAGATTCTGAAAGTTTATCAAAAAATCTATCAGAAAACATAGTTTGCATGATCATTTCTGACCGATTTGATTTTTCTATACAGCATTGAAAGTGGGAATGAGCAAATGTGCACATTTGACGTTAATGGGTTAAAATTTCAGACCAAAATTGCGTTAATTTTCTTAAATTCAGTCAATATTTAGGCTTAAAGTCTTACTTCCAGACGACAAAACTGACTTTCAGCCGATATTTAGGTTTAGAATAAGATGCGTTTAACTTAGATGCCATACGCTCGAAATATCTTATTTTAAGCCATAATATCGTCTAAAAGTCAGTTTTGTTCATTGAAAGTAAGACTTTAAGGCAAAACACTGACTGAATTTAAGAAAATTAACGCAATTTCGGACTTAAATTAAGCAACATCTGATTATGAATTTAAGATGTAAGAATTTTAAGACTTATCTTTTCTGTGTACTGTAATCAGTACGTAAAATAGAACTTCGCACACTCGGTTGAAAAAATACATATATGGGCAAATCCATAGAACTTTTAAACTTAGGTGTAAGTGAAGACATGCTAGTTTATATTTGTATTGAAACATATGTACGGGGTAAAACAAGTATAATAGTAGTATATATAGATACCGATGAAGTATTAGTCTCATAGCAGCGAATTTGAAATGATTTCAGGAAGGCTAATGAAGAAAAATTGACAAGTTTGACTTGTAAGTTGCCTAAACTTTTCTCATCTTAATAGTTTTTCTGTGACGCCGTAATAGTTATCGAACTAAATCCAATTGAATTAGCTTTCTGTATCAATTATACAATCTCACCTGCCAGAAAATCGATGTGCTACTTCCCAGACGGAAGTTATGATACTGTTAAAATGTGTAAGAACATAATTGAGTTTTTTGAATTTTGGCAAAGTTAACTGTTTTAACAACGCGCCGTCTTTCTAAATTAAAAGTTATGAACATACCTTTATAGTTAACGTGAAAACGAAAATTTTGAGACGTGGTAGAAGTGTGTGCTGCAAGTATTCATCAAATGACAGCACTTCAAATATAGGTTGTCGAAACGTAACTCGCAAAGAAAAATCAGTTTTTCCTAGGGCACATCAAGAATATCATCTTTGGGGGCCTAGTTGAGATTGTAATTGGTTTCTTTACTCTATTTATATATAAAAACGCAGTGGCGCTAGTGAGACATTTAAATATTAGGCTACAGAGGCTTAACTAATTTTATGAACGACTTTGTCTTATGTATAAAGTACACTTTATACTCTCTTCATTACTTTTCTACGGCAAGTAAAGCAATGGGTGCCCATAAAATATCATGTACATATATCAAAGGTCATACGCTTGTATATTTACTGCGTAATGTAATATAATATAAACTAATTAGTTCAACAAGTGTACAATATACGTCAAGGGATTGAAATGGCCATTTTTCACAATAATTTTGATGATGCCGGCTTAGTGGTCTATATAGCGGGTAACTCTTTGTGTTTAATACCACTAAAAAAGCATTTTAAACGACGTGTATCATACTTAAGAAAAAAAAATTCCATTCAAAATTTAATTTTACGCACACTATATGTCTAGATGTATACTTTAATTGTAGAATGTATTTTCAGCGCTTTTAAACATGAGTTGTCCACTAAGTAGGTTTCTATTATCAGACACGTAATTACTATATAGAGTAGGCCTACATTCGGTAGCAATTTTTGTAGGCGATAACCCCAAAATTTTATATTTTCATACTATATTTATAATTACTGCTATGTTTTGAATGTAATGTATCTACAATTTTTATTTCTTAACCCTCTGTGCACGACGCCATCCTTTAAAAATGCGTAACAGGGACGGATTCCTAGTCTCAGTTGACCAATTAAACATGTGTATCATAAGAAAAACGTGTGCTTTGAAGTTGAAAAAAAATTTTTTTTTTTCACCAAAATGAAAAGTTCTGTGGATTTGCCCATATATCGAAATGCATAAAAATGTTCATTAATCGATTCGACATTGATGCCAGGATGCATTTTAACTGCCACCTTCCAGGGGACGTGAATAGGCGACTTAATGGGAAAAACAGTGGACGCCGAAAAGTATTCCGGAACGTTACGCCGTCGGATTACTTGTGACGGGGGTTGAAAAGACTGGTGGACGGTAAAGGCGACTGCCGAGGGGTGCGGTTTCGGTTGCCCGTACAAAAGGCGACCGCTTTCCTGCTCTCGAACCACTCGCACGCTGTGGAAGTAGCATTCTCGCCCATAGCGGTATTCTGAACATTTGATGAATATTTAAAAGCCCGAGAGCTTTCTACGAGCTTTCATCATCCGATAGCCTTTCTCGCTTTTTTTGTCAAGCTCGGGCGACTTTTCACAATCCCCGACATGGCTGATTGCTACTCGGTGCTTTTTTTTACGTTGACCGAACTCTTGTTGGAGAATTAATGACTTTTTTTCAATTTCAAGTGTGGCGATTTGAAAATTTAACTCCCTTCGATGGAGATCACAAACTACAGTTTCATGCGTTTTTAAGTGTAATTTAAGTGTGCAGATGGCGTTAAATGATAAAGGTTCGTTTTTTATTTAAAATTTATTAGGTTGAAATCTACCACAGTAATCTCGACGGATGTAATGCTTTATTAATTTTTTGAGGGGAAGAACCCATAAATATACTGCCGACAAACATTCCGTGGTGTTAGAGTAGTTTAAAAATAGTGTATTTCATTACAAGTGAGGGAAATTAGATTTTCCGCACACCTACATCAATAATTCGAGTGGGGGAAACACCCGCACGCATAACGAACGATAATTATCCTAATAGTAAGTGGACAAATCAATATTTTCCAAACTGGTTTTAGTTTCCATGTACGTGTTCGGAAAATGGAGTTTCCCATACTGAAAACAAGTATTCAAATACTGTTTTAATAACCTATTATATAATTTAACATTTTGGGAATTTCGATCGAATTTAATTCTCTCTGTACCCACATTATACGGGGCAACGGTATGGGAAATTGGAGAATATCTATGCTGCGTACAATTAATTAATAAAGTTACGAAACGGCAGATATTCGAGACAAGTGTGAGAAAGTGTACCGCGAAGACCGAACTGTGAATGCAAAAGTTCCATTTGAGCGAGGCGAAATACTCGATTCTTTGCTAATCCCACGTGGCTCGTGGAAACTTTTTATAAGAAGAAGCCGCTCGGCGCTTTGTGAATCTGAGAAGGACTGGTACAACTCGTTTATTTTATCCTAGAGAGGATTGTTAATTCTAACCCTATTCACTAAACTGTTGAAAATTTTCTTTTCTCTTTGATGACATTCTGTACTTTGAATCATGATGTTTTGTATACTGAAGGTACAACCGAAATTGTGCACCGTTTTCTCAAATAATCAAAATACGTCAGGTGATTTGGCACATGGCCAACCGTGTTGTAAGTTCATGATTTTTATTTGGTTTCTAATCAAAATGGTTTCATTTGACGTTTGGTTCATGCAACTATTTGTTGAAATATCATAATAAAATCGGTGTTTGGTTGTCACATTTATCCTATTCGTTTGTACAAATCAGTATTCTGTTTTTTGTTAGGTTTCGTTCATTGACTACCTGGTTTAGGCATCCAAACCAACCAGTTCGGTTTAGTCATCAATAAGTAAATCGAAAATTTTTTAGCGTACACAAGACCATCTACAAAGACTAAATTGGTACACCACATCAGTTGAAAATTTAATTTGCGAATAATTACGGAATTTCCTGTACGTCATAGTAAACCAAAGTACATTTTTTTTTACGATTTATCCAGTATCAACATAATATTTCAAACCGTCCGCAATACGGAAATAGATGCTCATACTGTCCCAACCAAACGAGTTACGTTATGTCAGCCGAACTATTTTATTATGATAATCAAACCATTTGGTTCTGGTCACTAGCAGAACAAGTTTTCAACTTACAACCGAATCGGCTGGGTACTCACAACAAACCAAACTTGGTGTAACCAAAACGGTTTGTAAAATATGATTTTTTTTGTCCATAGAAGCTCAGTTTTATGAATAGTTCGCTGGTACAAGTTCTATTAGCGTATTTATTTATTTCCATTTTAATTAAGGGATATTTTCCTTTTTATATTTTTTACCATCTGAATTCTTGAGATCTTGAGGTGACCCGTCAGTTTATACGTAGGGCGAAAACTTTCCGTTCTTTTTCTCTTCTTTAAAATTTAAATGTACGAGACTAACGGCTTAATTTATTACCGACGCGATTGCTGCAGTTGCAGTCGTGCCAAGTGCCGTACATGGCGAAACGAATGCAAAGAGTAAATAATTTCGACAAAAAGCGTGGGCGAGATATACACGAGCGCTTATGCTAATTACCGACCGAGGAAGATAACGAACGGGTCGTCGCTTAACTGCGTAATGCATTGCATTCATCAATCACCATCAGGACACGTTACTCACGAAATTCTGCAATTTTGTGATTCAAGATCCGAGTAGAGTTCACCCGGAGAAAAAAATCAGTTCGCCTGTATTTAAAATTTATAAGAAATAAAAACCTAAAATCCAGAAGCAAAACCAAACACGTTCTATGGATGAAAAAAGTTTTTAGGGTAAGTGCTTTCAATAATCAGGAAGCTGCACAACTCTTGTGGTTGCCGTTTTGATTTAAGTAGTGGCAGTAACAACATTCTTTTTGTCATTAAAGGATTAACATTCCCTGTTAAAACTGAAAGCTTAAAGTATCTAAATTCACGCTTCGGTTGTGACTTAAACGCACTAGTATTTAGACATCTTTAGTACGGTTCCATCTTTGAAAGTTATTTATCCTCCACTTCAGTACCAAACTTATTTGTTTGGTTTCCTTTACCTGCAAAAACCTTTATTTGAACATAAATGTGAAAGAACGAAATAAAAAAGACATACATTGTACCAGTAACTAAAAAACAAACAGCAAAGAAAAGTTTGAAAATTGCAAAGAATTTTTTTATGTTAAAGCCACACACATTACGAAATGTAACTTTGTCCATAAATACCGTGCGGTGTGTCGGGAAAGATTGTTTTCTTCGTGCGAATGCCATGGAATCGTAACTCATCGACATGAGGAACGTACGAGCGAAACGGAATGCTATTTGGTATCATATTTCAAGGGAATACTGGCTGTTATATGTTCGTAGCAAAAGTGCAAGCTGCATACCGATGTACCTCGTCTCTGCACCTAGTAGGGGACAGCTAAAATCTTATTTCCTTCCGTGATTTTTCTAGTTTTGTGAGAATTTTCCAATTTTATCAGGGAGATTTTTGGGAATTGTCAGACTGACGAAGCGTGCTATTGATGATGACGATTATACCATCAGTAAGATCCCTGGGAATCTCATATTTTTAAAGTAATGCGCATTACTGTGAGTAATTGGATCAAAAACTAATTAAGTTAGCGAAACCGTGAAAAGTTTTCCTCGGGCGGTACGACAGAAACGAGTCCCCGGTGAAAATAGGTTTTCCTTTCCAACTATGCGGGAAATGTGTGATTTCACCTGTTCGAAAATCCAGATTATCCTTCCGAGTCCACGAAAGGCTTTTTGTTTGTTCCTCGCGAAGTTTATACGCCGACATCTTATCCGTCGGGAGCTTTCGTTGCACGATTCATAATATTGGAAAGCTTAGCCGAACTAAAGTCGCGGGCGGTTCGAAGTTGTCTGCCAGGACTAAAGTATAGAGTAAAGTAGAGGAGAGTCGAGAAGATTGGAGAAAGCCGGGACCGAAAAGATTCGGCAAGTCGCCAGACCGTAGGAAAAAAAAGAAGTCGAGGGAAGTGTATTGAAGGCAAATGGAAATTCGCCGGTCATGCAATAATGCAAATTCCTATCTACTCTTGTACAGAGGTATTTGGGAAAATCAATTCGATTCTCCTCTCGAAACTTTCCGAAATAAATATCGGAATCGCGAAATCGACAATTTTATTTACTTATTTATTAGTAGCAGAGTATGCAGTTTTTGTTACAAAATGTTGTGATTGTGAACATTTGTTTATCATTGCAACAACTATTGTTAGACAGAACTCGTCTGCAGCCGTCTGCATCTCCACTCATAAAGTGATCTGGTAGCAAGTGATCCGTTAGCTTCACGCCGGTCAATTGATTCTCTGCTTGTACACTGGGCGTGATTTAAAGTTTCATCGCTTAAAGTGCAGGATCACCAATGCGTGAATATATATATATATATATATATATACATATACATATAAACCAGAAACAATGGCGTGAAGCTTCAACAAGAGAAATATGGCCGTTGAGAGGCCGCCACCACCGCAGCGTCCGTTGGGATCGTAAACTTATATGTGCGGTTGCGCGAAAATTATCGCGGCACGCTTCCTGTGCAGCTCGGAATTCAATGCATCGACGTCTTGGAGGTTTATTGGTCCATGACCAAGAATTCACGACGATGCTTTGAAAGTACCTCATACCTACCGCTCTCTTTATTCGCCGCGTGTAATGCGAAGCGTCAAGTGCATACGAATATATCACCTGCGTCTTCGTAGGCGATATATATATTTCTACCATTATTTACTGCATTTACGAACCAACGATAAAGCTATTGAAAGTACTTTCAACATTTTTTTAACCTACGTAAACACCTTCGGTTTTCTACTTTCCATTTCTCTCAGCGTCTCTGGTGTCTCTCTCCGTTCACTAAGGTTCACTGGGAGCCGTTGGAACAATAGATTACAATGGTAGGCATGTAATTGCTTCAGAAATAGTAAAATATCCAAGGAAAGTGGTACAGACACAGCCTCAGAAAAAAGTGGGAGATCCGAAAAACCTCACCAAAGTCCTGTACGTGTTTTGGCTGAATCCCAATCCGGAGACCGTTTGTCTGCATCCGGTCTAGGTCAAGGACAATTGAAGGTCTAATACAGAGAATCAAGTAATTTAGGATATTCAAACGATCTCATAAATATACTGCTTTAGCTGGATGCTAAATTGATTTTCTACATTTGTCATTTAAATACCCTTGACCTACAACTGATGGGGTCCTATGGATCCTGATTCAGTGACCCAAAATACGTACAGCTACTATAATCTGGTCTTTCAGACCTACTACTTTTTTGTTGGGCTATATTAAATTTTCTATGAGCTTTGATAACGGTTCGGTAGGTGTCGCTGATGTTAGCTCCTTTCCGCGCGACCAAAAGTGTCGTTTCAGTGATTCTTCTACATCCACGTTAAACATTTTCATAAAATGTCATGTCCCGCACGAAAAATTGTGCCGGAAAATAAATTTTGCTATGTATAATAAAAAAGAAAAAAAAATTATTATTTTGCTGGTATTAGTATAAATTCGAGTTTTCATTGTCCATTCTTTTATCTTAAGAACAAAGTTTCCAAGAGAGTTTATCAAGATTTCATGCATTCATTCCAACAGTCAAGTAAACTGAAACATATTCTTACTTTAAAACTAATCCGAGTTGGTCTCGATGTTGGTGCACCACGTCGGATATTCCTCTTCTCTTTGTCTTTGTCGTTTCTCTCACCGCATTTAGGGGTTCTCTTTGTTTCGATCTTAGTCGCACAAATTTTTCATGGTTTCCATCTCTCTCTTTCGTTTGCCCAGAACTATTACCTTCGTGTCCTTATTATCTCTGAAGTTGTTTTCCCTTTTGTTGTTCTCGGTGGGTTAAGTATTCTTAAGAATATATTTGATTTTATCAAGCCCACGGCGTTACTCGTTTCCAGATTCCCCCGCCCAATTCGTGTCATTCGAGTTAACTAAGTAATTAATCTTCTACTAGATCTTAAAGTCTTCAATCTGACGTGCGCTAATTTTGGTCAATAATTTGGCTTTACAATTCCCATGTTCTATTAGGAATTTTTCGGTGTAGTGGTTTCTTTCAATTGTTTGAAGAAAGTGTAGCCTTACTGAAGGAATTATTTAATGTATTTTTCACTTCACCCTTGTGGGAGTACGCCAATTCTAACCTAACCATTCTGTGATATAATCATTGCCGTGTTATTTTAAACTGTCGATATTTCGACTCTTAAATTCCACTATCATTTGCATAGTTAGTCGCTGCATTATTTCTTGAAACATACTTTCCTTGACCTAACCAAACAATCCAATATCGTATGTAGAAATCGCCAACAGACCGTTTGAAAGAAAATCGATGAGCAAAATTCTATGTATGTCGAAAAGACGAAAATAATCTCGTCTCTTTGCAGATGCTCTTTTAGATACCTGCCTAGATAGATCAATGTTATAGTCGGATGATAAAAATCCCTTTTATCAAGAGTAAAGAGCTTCAAACAATACTCTAAATATCTTATTCATTGCGATTTTTATTTCCACTTTGAGCAAAGACAATGCCCATTAGGAAAATATTTTTTCGTAACCAAATGATCGTACATTATTAATCGAACCATCGTTAAAGGGAATCGGTACTAATGTTTAAATGACAGAGTCGAAGGAAGAGTTCATCATTAGCATAATATGAACAAGAAAAAAACAAAATGAGGATTTTTAATTCTGATTTCAGATTCATTTTCAGCGACCCTAAAATCTATGGTAACCTATTTTTCACAGCTGTCGAAAGATTGTAAGGTTGATTTGTCCAATTAATTCATTGTAGTGATCATTTGCATTTTTTTAATTGCCACATTGGATCAACCCTAAGGTACATATTTTCTTTAAGAAAAATTGGCATTACTGATATAGGTTAAAAGCACGTTTCTCCAAAATCGCACCACTGGTCGTCCGACAATGGGTTCAATTGGGAAAGCACGAACCGACAAGTAAGCAAATGCAGAGGAGTACAAAATTTATGTGCGTTATCCTATTCAACTTTTCGCGCATTAGTGCGATTGTCTTGATTCCGAAAGCAGCCATTGTCTTGGGCTTTCCCTATTCTCTTTCTCATTCCAGCGGTGCAGAAACCCGATGATACTCAAAGTTTTCCGATTTAGCTACTAACTACTCGAGAACTCGGCCGCGCGACTATTGCCCATCGGCTAAGAAGTCCCCTTTGCAAGGTGGAGAAACTTTCATTTACGTCTCATCTCGTACGAATTCAATTCAGAGGCCATTCTCAGATAGGTTTAAGGAGCATGCGCGCGAGCGATGAAGAGCGTTCCAGTGTTTGTTGATTTCTGCTCTATAGCTCTGTCATTCGAGGACGAGGAGAGTGCACGGGCGAGTTCGCTTCACGATTCCGTCATTCCAAAAAACTTTTTCGATTAAACCGGGGAAATTCCACCTTTAGCAAGCAAATCGACTTTTGCGCGGTGACAGCGGTTTCCTCTATATTTTTCTACGCTTTCCCGAGAAAAAAGAACGAATCTAGAACGACGCACCATATTCTATTTGCGAAACATTACTTTTAATACGACCACGCCAGTAACTACGATGTATAAAAACTTTTCGTTCGTTCGGATAAGCTGTGCGACTTTAAAATGCTGTTTTCTGTAAACGAAATCCGCACTTTGCAATTCGAATATATTTGAAACACGTTAAAAACAGCGTTTTAGTCGTAATTCCGAATTTCGTAATTCGAAGTTTTTGTGATTGAATGGATTTGACCATTCCTGGCACCATCAGTTTTTTAATTAAACGGGTGCTTAATTAATGCTAATTAAGCATTTAGTAGTCGGTGAAATTAATATTCAGGCTTGAAAATTTGTCAATAAACAAGAATCCTTTTCTGGTGTAAAACAAAAAATTGCTCACTTCCGCCGATACGCAAACAAATTTTTTTTGTTAAATTATTTTCATTGTGACCAGAACAAATAACTCGGCTGGCGAAAGCTGCGAATGTTGAACTTTCGAACGAAAATGTTGTACTCGCGCCACTGCGCCGCGACTTTACTCGACTCCACGAACCGTGTAAACTTCATTTTCATAAACCATCCTTCGCTGACACGTAGAACGCGCAATGGCATTTAAACCGCTCCTCCTCGGGGATTAACGTCCGCAGTTAAAAATCCACTCTACCGTTGGATATCTTCCGCCTGTAGTGCTCGACAAACGCGAGCGCATCGCCCGGAGTGAACTCGCGTCGCCATCTTTTGCATATGTACATGCTCCACTTTTTTTGGTGGCAAAATAAAGTCGACAAGGCTCTCACCAGGGCGAAAAAGAAGAAACTTGTGCTGGTTAATGGACAGTTTTAGACTTTACATACCGATAATTGATAATAATGTACAGTAAAATATATATAGTTGAACTCAAGATATTGTCAAACTCATCAAAGTATTATGGCGGAGGTCCATGATATTCTCATTGCAGAGAAAACACATTGGTATCCCCTCCGAAGTTTCGAAGGGACACCGACAATTGCTGCCGCGATACTGCCATTTTGTGGCGAGACACCGCCATTTCGTGACGTGGAATCTTTTCTGGCTCAACGTCGCAATGTCAAACGGGAGAGGGGATGGAGAAGAGTGGTGGAAAATGCCGATTGGCATTATCGTGAGTTTCCGCTTTTCGCTCGGGAAAAACTTTTTGGGCAAAGTAAAGAATAGTACTTTTCATATCATGGGCTGAAAGTACTTTATTTGTGTTCAAAAAATGTTGTTGTTCTGGTGTAATTGTAATAGTACTTCGATATGTGAAAAAAAGTCTATGAAAACAGTCAAGAAACAGCTATTATTTGAAACGGTAAGGTCTGAGAGACTTGCAACAGTCGGAGGTTCGCACGAGTGCAACCAGGATGGTGCCTTATGAATTTCCAAAAGAACGGTACAGGTGTAATTCGTCTCGGATAACGCAGATCGATATCTCGGTCGAGTGCAATTCTGATTAGCGGATAGTAGTTATGTGCATGCACCGCTAGGGCGAGGCGAAATTGTCCGGCTCTAAATCACGTCCCGACCCGAAATGCGAGCTTTACGGTACGGCTACCGAAATACTATAATCGTAATTATTGATTTCGCCGTGGCTCGACCATTACGGGATGTCATTAGCCCCGATGGGTAATACGCACGTCTCACCACTTTGCGCGTCACACTATGATAGCGGGTGCTACATTGCCATCTATTAACCACGAGGGCTCCCGTTGCAACAAACGTTTCGTCGTTACCAAATTACACGACGCAATTCTGTAAAAAAGGCCCCATCATCCATGGCTGCAACGATTTGTTAAATTAAATAACAAGAGATCTGCGAATACTAACATTTTTTAATTGCAAGGTCACTCAAAGATTTGATGAATATAAACACGAAACAAAAGTTGACCTTAAGAAAAACAAGATTGACGTAAACGACGACAAAGACGGATGTCAGACCTATATTTCGAGGCATTTTTTCATTCCTAAGTAAAAAAAATTATTAACTTTGTAAAAAGATCTTATTTCATCAAGTTTATTATAAACAAAACAAAGTACTCCACCCGGTCTCGAATCCTTCTTTGTAAAATGTTTCTTGTGCTGATTTAGTCGAGTGGTTAAATGACTGAAGAACCAATAAAATTGTTAGGGTTAATCCAGGGTCGGTACAATTTTTGAAATTAATTTAACCCTTGGTTCCGACGGCTATTTTAAAGCCTTTTTCTCCCACTACCTGGGTCAAATATGTCCTGCCGCTTGAAAATGCTTACCGTTATGCGAAAACGACCCTGGAGTCGTGATTAAGGGTTAATGATATCTTAAACCAAGTCTTTTTTGGTCTTGATCCCGAATTGTGGTTTACTTCTTTGTTTTACTTTGCTTCGACATGAGTATTACAAAAACCTGTTTGACAGAATTTCGATGATTATTTTTTAAATCCCTTTAGTTGCCCCCTTAAAATTTCATAAAATTGTTTGGTTTTTAATCGTGTTATTAGGACATTATGTTTCCATCAATCAAGTTCGTGAAACGTCGAAAGATACGCTCGCATTAAATTTCTTTTGGATTGGTACCTCGAACGCCAATCTGCAGATCGTTTTCCTGCGATTGACATATTTTCTCCTTTTCCCCCCAGCAAAGTGCCTCGAAGGCACGATTATAGCGGTCTGGGACTAGGCCATTTGGCCTCTCGGTGAACGGTGATCTTAATTAACCCAAAGATCTCGAAGAATGCTGACCAAGAGGCGTAATTTCATGCTACACATTATGGTATTTTCTCCGTGAAGGGCGCTTTAAGCGCTTTTTCCTCGGGACCACACGTGAGATTTCTGAATTTCGTGCCAAAAAATGCGAAATTTTAAATTTATTCTTCAATTATTTTTTTTTTTAAGGAACCAACAATTTCTAGAAAGTTTTTCATCTTAAGTGAAACATTTCGAATCGTTTCTGAGAAAATGAACAAATATGAAGTAGCAGATAGACAAAAAAACATCCAATCGAACCGCCAGGAACTACCTCGAAGATGAAGTCGTCGCTTCGATACCTAACTCGACTTAGGTCGTCGGGTTATGCACGCGCCGCCATGCGACTAATAATTTTATTAATTGCCGGTCTCGGCACCGGTAAATTCCGATTGAGGCCATTCTCAACCGCATACAGGGAAAACTACTAGCGTAATGTCCTCCCAGGACTGATTTATAACTATATATCGGGCGCCGCGGTCAGTTTAAGAGTATTCCGTGGTTCGCTACCTCATAAATGAACCAGTAAATTTCTCACTGAGCTGAATAATCCCTCGACCCTCCCCATAAAAGATTTTTATTACGCCCAACAAAGTGCTCAGTAACGAACTGTAAAGAATCGTCCGACACTATGTCATCGATTCCAAACTTCCCCCGGAATCATTAATTTCGATTTTTACACCGTAGTAAATTTATCTTCAAAAAATTTGAATAGTATTTTTAACCTTAAATCCGCTTTTAAGCCTAGAGACGTATGTAGGAAAGAATCTGCTTAAAAAATTGGTTGAGAAAGAAATCATTTTCTGAAATTATAATAGTCGACTTTTACCACTTGCGAATAAATTTCTAATATTTGAGAATCATTAGGATAAGAGCACCACCTAGCGCAGAAATGTATAATTTATATTTACGTAATATTGTTCTCACCATTTTAAATAATCCCGTGTATAAGGTATTTGAAAAACGTATAGATTTTGTATATTAATCTCTTTTGAACATAATTAAAGTATAATTTGAATTAGTTTTTTACTACCTGCGAAGCCACTTTTTAATATTTCAAAAATATAAAAATATGACAATGACAAAAATACTAATCGTGTACAAAATGATTAAATTCGATATATAACAGTCTTGAAACAATTCGAAAGAAAGCAAAAATATCTCTGAAAAATCAACTTTCGGCGACAATTCAAATGACAAAAAAACAATACAATATCTACATAATTCGATAAAATTGTTAGCCACCCTGGGAAATTTAAATAAATTAAATTATTATGAAATAGGTCCAACATAGTTTTTTATTAACGATTGAAAAAGTAAAAAATTGTGGGAATTGAGATTATTAGAGCAAATTTTCCAATAGTTGTATGAAGTTAAATTTTATTACGAATAACAATTAATTTAAGATTATATAACAATTAATTAGTTTAGACGAAAATCAGATAAAAGTGCTGGAATTTCAGTTTTTAAATTTTTGGTGTGTTTTAAATGTACCTTTTTCGATGTAATTTCTAAAACCAGTGTTATAAATATAAAACATATTAATTTTCTGCATTTCTGATTTCAGTTACGGCTAATATTCCACCGCAACGGCCGTGGATACCACTGACGAGGCCAAACCGATCACGACCCACTTGTAAGTGATTTTCCGATTATCCCAGTTATTAACATACTAATATAATATATGCACAATCCCCATTAAATACCTCAAAATTGAAATGTCTGCATTGGTAAAATTAATGAGACGTTGGAAATTAAATACGTTGATTTCAGATCCTATCGTCCGTGTAATTTATTATGTATGATTTATCGAGCACCGTATCGTCTGTATGCAATTCGAATTGATTCCTCGTTTTCGTCATGTTTCAAATTCGCTAATCACGTTCGAATCATGAAATCCATGACATATTTATGAGGCCTAGTATACGTAATACTAAATAATGTTCATTTCTTCAAATATTCCATGGATGGCCATAAATTTTAAGTATTGTGTGTTCAATGCACAGATCGCGGACGTGTTATTACTGCAAATACTGATTTTATCTTGTGTGAAAATGATGCGACAAACAAGTAGGTAAGATATACAGTTAGGCCGTTTTTATGAATAGATAGGAAACAAAATGATGGGGATCTTTTTCTTTTTACCGTCCTGTCAATTCGTAATGTCGTTATAACTTACATTCACATTTTACATACGTTGATTTTTACTGAAATTCGGACAAAAATATTTTGAAACAAAATTGTAGGATCTTATTCGTAAAATCGGACTTTGACCTCAGAGCTAACCTCGGAAAGACCGTCAAGGACAGTTCTAGGATAAGGTCATCTGCTTTTGTCAAGTTTTCATTTCAGAAATGTATTTGACCCTGGGACGTCCTTTCATACGATCTAACTGTTCAAGGTCATATTCTGTTTGGGAAACAGTCCATTCTACGCATTCCTATAATTTAGTTAAAACTGTGGTGTTTAGTTTGAAACAATGTACTTTTCCTCGAAATGACCTTGACGGTCAATGATACATTGACATTTTACATACTTTGATTTTTACTGAAATTCAGACAAAAATATTTTGAAACAAAATTGTAGGATCTTACTCGCATAATCCTACTTTGACCTTACAGCTAACCTCGGGAAAGACCGTCAAGGTCAATTCTAGGATAAGTTCATTCGAATTTATCAAGTTTTCATTTCATAAATCTATTTGACCCTGGGATGTCCTTTCGTATAATCTACCTGTTCAAGATCATATTCTATTTGGAAAACAGTCCAACCATGGCATTTCTATCATTTAGTTAAATCTGCGGTGTTCAGTTTGAAACAATGTACTTGTCCTCGAAATGACCTTGACGGTCAATGATACATTGACATTTTACTTTGATTTTTACTGAAATTCAGAAAAAAATATTTTGAATCAAAATTGTAGGATCTTATTCGCAAGATCCGACTTTGACCTTACAGCTAACCTCGGGAAAGACCGTCAAGGTCAATTCTAAGATAAGTTCATTCGAATTTATCAAGTTTTCATTTCATAAATCTATTTGACCCTGGGATGTCCTTTCGTATAATCTACCTGTTCAAGGTCATATTCTATTTGGAAAACAGTCCAACCCGTGGCATTCCTATTAATTAGTTAAAACTGTGGTGTTCAATTTGAAACAATGTACTTGTCCTCGAAATGACCTTGACGGTCAATGACAATGTTACATCTATATACAACGATGGATTATTCGAAAAAAATTCCACTTTTGTCACCAACATTTGGCATACTTTTTTGTAAAATGACTCCCAGCAGCTGATATAGAGGTCAAAAATTGTGAATCGTATTTATATATCGATTATTCTATTACATTTAAGTAAGGGTTATCAGTATTTTGCAGCCTTATCAACGTAAAAAAATAGAAACATACAACGACGTCACGCGGCGTACGGTTGACAGCATTGAAATCAATCACCGCCAATCACGTGTAAGGAACTGGTCACGAAGACGCTCGTTCTTTTGCCCGTCTCACGTAGTGATTTACGAGTGTGCGTGAATTAGGTAACCCGTCGGGATTTTATGAAACAGGTTCCGCGACTCTTGAGGCAGGTCGTGGCTACATCGTCGACCTCGACAATTCTAGAGAGAGGATCTAGCCGTGAATGGGACGGACTCGAACGTACACCCACATCCGCTTCTTAACATCCGTGCGTCCCAAATCCTTATGAATTACGCCGCCGATCATTGCCAGTTGCATATTCCCGGGTACAGTTAACTTTATTAATTCATTTTTTCCTTTAGAAATAAATTATATTTTGATAGTTTCAGTCGTTGGGAATGAAGCGACCTACAGCCGGAATGATAAAGTGTCCGGAACGAATCGTAAGGAATTATTCGATAGACGCATCCTCTTTATGATACATACGTCTACAAAAATGCAGGTCTGGGATGTTGTAGGGAATATGTGGGTCATTTCCGAAGTAATTTTATCTGTGGAATACGAATCCGAGGTCTGAATCGACATACAGGAATTTTGGAGATATTTGAGGATATTTACTGAAAATGCGTTTTTTTCTATTTTTATGTTCTGATGCAATAATTCATTTGTTGGCCTCCTTTGCTATTCTATTCTCCAAAATGACCTTTTATTCGATCACAGCGTCATAAGTACTCACATTATCGGCCATTTCGAATCCTATGTCTTCTACGAATCCTAGTTTCTTATTTTATCTTTGTACTTAGCGAACCCAAATATGCCTAAGTACAACATTTAAAGAGGAAAAATCTAGTAGAAACTTGTAGATTCACATTTCCGGCCATTTTAGTTCCGTCACATTGGAAATGGCAATGTTGTGACTCTTCTGACTTCATCTTCCTACTTAGTAAATCCCAAGTGGGCTAAGTACAAAGAGCCGCTATCAGGTAGAAATCTGAACATTCACATTATTTTCGATTTTGAGCCCGCTTACTTCATCTACTTAGCAACCACACAAAACATTAAGTACAACATTATCGAAATAAAACGTTTAATTTTCGATTTTGTTCACGTTATCCACCATTTTTAATTCGTCAACTAGGAAATGAAGGTTTACATTTTCTGACTTCATCTTCGAACTTAGTGAATACGATAATGTCTAAGTACAAGATGTTTTCAAGATAAGTTATGTAGCAAAAAACTTGTAGATTCACATGACCCGCCATTTGGATTCGTATATCTTGGAAATTTGGATATCAATTTCTGATATCATCTTTGTACTTAGAGGACCCAAAGATGCCTAAGTACAACTTATAAGAGAAATTATAATGTAAAAACATGTAGATTCACACCAGCCGTTTTTTTAAATTTAATATCCTGGAAAATGATATCAGTTTCCGGACTTCATCGTTGTACTTAGCAAACCCGTATATACCTAAGTACAAATTTTTATGAGAAATCATTACGGAGAAAAACATGGGCTTTTCTAACAGAGTTAGACAAGTATACAATTACTCGTGTTAAGGTCTTAAATATATTTATTGTTTATTATTAAAAGTTTCAGAATGCAGTATTTTGAATGAAAACTACTCCTTCGAGTCTCATGTTACATAATCAGTTAAGAACGCAACCAATCTCAGCAACAAATCTTAAAAATTATATTTGAAAGTTTTGTCTCATGATTTTTCATCAATAACCTAATAAACTTTCTGGAGCATCCCTTCACATATAATTCTATGAATGTAAACCACTGTCCGAAACCAGTTTTTCGATCCTAAAACGAATACGTCTCAAAGTTGTTTAATAAGTCTAAGAACTCTTCCAAGTATATATTATCCACGTGGTCGTTTAAATCTGCCCACATTTGTACGCGTTTTATCTCATACTGGCGGATACATAATTTTTTCAAAGTTCCCGCGCAAACGTGTTTATGTACACGAGCGATCGCGCGGCGATTGAGTATGTAATAAAGCTGTAACACGTGCGTGCGTATACATAATTATTCGAATGCGCGTGAATAATTAAGTGCATGCGCGCGCGCATGCGCACTTCTTTAACGGACATGTATATGGAATGTCTGTATAGATCGTATATCACGGACGTGACGTTCGGCCCAATTGATGTGTACATACGCGAACGTTACGTGGCACGGCTCTCTCATGAGTTCTGTAATTGAACGTCTTTTAACGTTGCATATTATGCCAGTTTCTTTGTTTCCCGACGCCTATTACGACGTTTACGTATTCGCGATGAACCTCGGAACCCATAGTTTTATACGTATGCTGCTACGTAACCACAAAGTAGGTAAATTGCACTGTTGAGAATTGATGGAAAGAACCGACGATGTATTGGAAATCAAAAGATTTGATACTGGTGCTGGAACAGTTTGGTTGTCCTTGATTTAACCGAACTGTATCCTTGTAATAACCAAATGTGTTTGGTTTAAAAGGTTACGCCAAAATAGTTGATTAATAGTTTTTTCTTCATTTTGGTATCTGGTGGATATTAAAAATACTAATAATTTTAACAAAACGGTACAATATGTCAGTGATAAACAACACAATCGGTTTATATGTAGTGTATTGAACCAACCCGACTAATTTGAGGCCACAACCAAACGGTTTCGATATGAATCCGAAGCAATTTGGATACAATAACCGAAGCAATTTATTTTAATAGCTGAACTATTTACTATTGATAACCAAACGGTTTAATTCTTAACCCTTTGAAGCATACATTTTTCTCTTCGCGGAAAACATTTGATACTGATACTGGAACAGTTTGGTTGTCCTTGATTTAACGGAACTTTATCCTTGTAATAACCAAATGTGTTTGGTTTAAAAGGTTACGCCAAAATAGTTGAATAATAGTTTTTTCTTCATTTTGGTATCTGGTGGATATTAAAAATACTAATAATTTTAACAAAACGGTACAATATGTCAGTGATAAACAACACAATCGGTTTATATGTAGTGTATTGAACCAACCCGACTAATTTGAGGCCACAACCAAACGGTTTCGATATGAATCCGAAGCAATTTGGATACAATAACAGAAGCAATTTATTTTAATAGCTGAACTATTTACTATTGATAACCAAACGGTTTAATTCTTAACCCTTTGAAGCATACATTTTTCTCTTCGCGGAAAACATTTGATACTGATACTGGAACAGTTTGGTTGTCCTTGATTTAACGGAACTTTATCCTTGTAATAACCAAATGTGTTTGGTTTAAAAGGTTACGCCAAAATAGTTGAATAATAGTTTTTTCTTCATTTTGGTATCTGGTGGATATTAAAAATACAAATAATTTTTACAAAACGGTACGATATGCCAGTGATAAACAACACAATCGGTTTATATGTAGTGCATTAAACCAACCCGACTAATTTGTGGCCACAACCGAACGGTTTCGATATGAATCCGATCCAATTTGGTTACAATAACCGAAGCAATTTATTTTAATAACTGAACTATTTACTATTTATAACCAAACGGTTTAATTCTTAACCCTTTGAAGCATACATTTTTCTCTTCGCGGAAAACATTTGATACTGATACTGGAACAGTTTGGTTGTCCTTGATTTAACGGAACTTTATCCTTGTAATAACCAAATGTGTTTGGTTTAAAAGGTTACGCCAAAATAGTTGAATAATAGTTTTTTCTTCATTTTGGTATCTGGTGGATATTAAAAATACTAATAGTTTTAACAAAACGGTACAATATGTCAGTGATAAACAACACAATCAGTTTATACGTAGTGCATTAAACCAAACAGACTAATTTATGGCCACAACCAAACGGTTTCGATATGAATCCGAACCAATTTGGTTACAATAACCGAAGCAATTTATTTTAATAACTGAACTATTTACTATTGATAACCAAACGGTTTAATTCTTAACCCTTTGAAGCATGCATTTTTCTCTTCGCGGAAAACATCTGAAACTGGTTACTCGAGGGTTTTCGGGGTCGCTGATCACTAATCCGGACTCAGATTTTCAGAATTCAAGATGGCGGATCCAATATGGCGGACCAAATTCAGGAAAAATTACTTCATCGAGATGAAATTGGGTACTGGGGGCTTTTAAAGAAGCTCAGCTTCAGATATTGAAAATTCAAAATGGCAATTCTAACTTTGCTAACCAAATTCATGAAATCAATGGCGATTATGATAAAAAGATTAAAAGATCCCGTGTGTAACTACCGATTTGAGCCGAAAAGGAAACTTTTTTTTTTAATTTGGTCCGCCATATTGGATCCGCCATTTTAAATTTTCAATATCTGAGACTGGATTTATGATCAGCCACCCTAAAAGCCCTCGAGTTCCCAGTTTCAGCTAGTTCAAGTAACTTTTTCTGAATTTAGTCCGCCATATTGGATCCACCATCTTGAATTTTTAAAATCTGAGGCCGGATTCATAATATGCCACCCTGAAAACCCTAGTATACCATAGGTTGCAAAAAGACGTTAAATACTTTTCCTAGTAATACTTTCTTATTGTAAAAAGTGTTATTTTTCACAATTTATTTAGTTATATCAACAAATTTGCAGCAAATATTGCCTAATTGCACATAATTTCAGGTTTTTTGATATATTATGATATTGAAATAATAAAAAAAAAAGAATGAGTCTATCAAATTTTAACTTAAAAACGAAAAAAACCACGAGGAAATAGGTGGTATAGATTCTATACCACCATGCCGGAAAGGGTTAAAACAGAACCACTTTGGTTATCATAACCAACATTCGGTAACCGAACTATTTGTTTGAAATTGATATATATGGACAGTAACCCAACCAAACCGTTCGGTTCTCGAAATAGAACCAGTTTGGTTCTCATAAACATTACTTTTTTTAATATGGTTTTGCCTTCGCCATTCCGATTCGCGATTCCGAAAACCTTCTAGTACTTAGTTTCATTTCCAACACATAAATTTTTTCAAATTTATTCCGCCATTACGAATTTTGAAAATCAGTGGACTGAAAACCTTGAAGTAATAAATTTCAACTGTTTTCAATGGCAAGAAAAATGTATTCTGGAAAGGATTAGCTCTTAGTACACCAGTTATTACATAATCTTGGTATCAAAATGGACTTGTATCTGGATAGAAGCTGGTAGCATGAGATCATTACGTAGAGAATCGGGATCCCTTGTCGCTTAGTTCAACGATTGCCCTACAGAATTCCGTTATAAGGCAGAAGCGATAGCACCGATGAAATATAAAAGGGATTTACCGGCTCGGTCCGATTCACTCGTTGCCAAGCCAGCGAAGTAGGAAGTCTCGCTTTCTACACGGATAGGATAACACATCACCCGGGGATTTTGCTTATCTGCAGATGGAACGCGTGTGCACGGCTTCTGTGAAAAGTATCTTCATTACCCGCGATAAGAAAAAGTTCTTCATCCCTTCGCCGCCCGCGGCGAATCGCATTCCTCGCTCAGCGTCGGGTCGTCTGCCTTTATCGGAAGTCCATCGACCGTCTTTTTTTTAACATAATGACTCCACTAAGCGCGGCGCAGGGAGATGAGGTCGAGCCGTTCGGGAACTCCTAACCGCGACCCAATGCTTCTATACCTGAAATTCAAATTTCATTAAAAAATCCTTTTACCTCGCTAGACTGGTTTCGATTGGATGGGGATGAATTACTTACTTGCGAACGTTATCTCCTCGAGGGTTTCGGCCGTGGACAAAATACGATTCAAATAAGAGTATATGCAACCGCGCAGGTCCGCATGCGAAAACTGCATCGAAGCCTCTTACGTCTTAGTATAAATCAGCAGCAGTGCATTGATTTCCAGAGCAAGAAGATTCGAACATGATTTACGGAAGAGCAGCTTAACCGGATTTAATTTGTCGGCATTATGGTATGTTATTTATTCGATCGGAGTTGTGTCTTCGTGACTCGATTTTTCGCGCTGCCCAACTGAAGTTCGTTGGCCTAAGGTTCATTAAATCAACATATACTGCAAAAGATAAATTATTGGCGCGGTAGTCAAGGCTTCCATTGTAATAAAAGAGTACAACGCACTGGTAGCTGGAAAATTATAATCGCAGTCGGTTCGCCTAATTAGAAGTTAAGACCTGATACTTTTTGTGACGCGAGAGCGCAATAATGATGAAATTTATGCACAATTTGCGTTTACGATTATTTTATTAGACGTTAGAAGCTAATAAAGGGTAAACATCGTTTAATGAGACGTCGCACACGTTGCGAATTAATTAGCACAAATTGAGTCTGAACGCGCGTGCAGTCGTTGGCTGGGAAACCTTTCGAGTTCGATATCGGCGGCCGTGGAAAATGTAATTTAGTTCCCTACCTTCCCTTGTAACGTTCGTATGTGTAATAAGGATTCTATCGGAAACGTGTGTCATGTGACTTTTTCTTAAGATAGACGTCATCTCTTGGTTCGAGTACACTGTGAAAAATATTTTATGAAATTTTAAGAAAAATGTAGGAAGCAAATTTCATAAATATTACAAAAAAGTGTTTCATGACAATTCTTAAACACATTTCATGACGTGTTATTAAATTTAAGGAAATTTTATTAAATTTAAGGAACTTTTATTAAATTTAAGGAACTTTTATTAAATTTAAGGAACTTTTATTAAATTTAAGGAATTTTTATTAAATTTAAAGAACTTTTATTAAATTTAAGATATTTTTATTACCTACATATATGTATATACAATATAGGATAAAAAAAAAAAATATATATATATATATATATATATATATATATATATATATATCTATATATATATATATACAGGGTGTCCAAAAACTGGGTAACAATATTTCAGGAGGTGATTCTCCATGATATTTCAAACAAAAAAGTCCTCTACCAAAATTGGATCTGAGGCTCAGAATTCGAGTGACGAGCCATTGAAATTCAGAAAAAAAAATTACCTTTTTCGCCATAACTCGGCTCTCTTTTAAGTTATTTCAATGAATGAAGACTCATTTTAAAGCTTTTTTCAAGACCTACAATTCATCCCTGAGAACATTTGGCCTCCGATAAATAGTTCTGGAGTTATGGCCTCAAAAATGGTAAAAACGCCCATTTTTTGTGGTTTTTTTGCATCTAACTCATTTTGCTAAATAGCCAACTAAATGTCACACAGGAAGAAGTTGTAGAGCTTGAAAAGACGAAGAATTTGCCGCCTCCTGAGTTTAGTTTCGTTAAGAATTGAGCCCGTGGGAACACTTTTAATGTCGTAAAATTGGTGACAAACGATCACCGCCAGTACAAAACGCGTTTTTCGCCAATTCTACGAAATTAAAAATATTCCTGCAGACTCAATTTTTATGGAAACCGAACGTATGAGGCGGCAAATTGTTCGTCTTTTCAAGCCCTACAACTTCTTCGCATGTGACATTTTGTTAGCTATTTAGCAAAATGGGTTAGATGCAAAAAAAAACACAAAAATGGCCCTTTTTACCGTTTTTGAGGCAATAACTTCAGAACTATTTATCGGAGGCCAAATGTTCTCAGAGATGAATTGTAGGTCTTGAAAAAAGCTTTAAAATGAGTCTTCATTCATTAAAATAACTTAAAAGAGAGCCGAGTTATGGCGAAAAAAGTAATTTTTTTTTCTGAACTTCAATGGCTTGTCACTCGAATTCTGAGCCTCAGATCCAATTTTGGTAAAGGACTTTTCTGTTTGAAATATCATGGAGAATCACCTCCTGAAATATTGTTACCCAGTTTTTGGACACCCTGTATATGTGTAGTGATGTTATATAAATTATACACAATATAAAATATATAATTTATGTGAAGTGTGGGTGTGTTTCAAAATTTTTATTTCGTATCAATTTAACAAGTTAAAATAAAATTTGAGGTTAGCTTGTGAATTTGACAACTTAATACTCCTACATTCCTTATCTCTGTAATAAACTGTTTAAAACAATTTACTTAATTTATTATATTATATGTAAAAATATTAATATTATTTTTAATTATTATTAATAAAACCTGAGTCGAGCTTAAAATTCTTATTATTTTGTTTCTAATTTTTTAGGATGTTAATGACAACCGATTGATATTTAAAACAAATTTCTTCAGCATCGTGAGATCAAAACGTGTCCGCAAATATGGTTATAGACTAATTTAAGAGTACATTTACATTTTTGACCTTAGCGTCCAGTCAAACAATTTTCTCCTTTTAAATCAATACGATCACAGTTTAAAGTTTTTTTCTGGTTCATTTCTGATATTTGATCACAAAAAAATTCCTCACTTAGTGATTCAGTAAATTCAGTTATTAAAAAAACATATGTATTTCAATAGAACCTTTGAGGTTAGGTTTCAGGGCACTGAGATCGCTGAGATATTCTGCGTGCTCAGCAACGTTGCCAAGTTTTCGCTCCTTCTGTGTTACTTTTACTATGCTCGTATGTATGTACGTATGTATAATTGGTAAAAGATTAATTTTAAATGCTATTCATGTCTTTTTTATTAATTATTATTCATAACAACTAATCACGGCAGTGCTGGATTTTTCCGGATTTCAAGATTTCAACCGACTGACAGAACGGCACAACGATACGCTGTTTTAAGTGGATTCAAGTTTATTAAATTTAAGAAAATTTTCTTAAATTTCATATTTTACATTAATCGATATTAAGATTTATGTTCCTTAAACTGTTTTAAGGAACAAAATTCTTAATTTTCAGTAACATTTATGAAATTTGCTTCCTACTTTTTTATTAAATTTCATGAAATTTTTTATAGTGTACCTCGAAATATTAAATTTCATTTTGCAACCAAAGCGGTTTCGTTCATGCAAATAAATTGCTGGTTATGAAAACCAGTTGGGTTTCAAATATCACCTAAGTTTGGTTATTAGAACCGGTTAGAATAATTTATGAACTTACGATAATTCGTGAATTTTTCAAAATATCAATAAGAACAATAAAACGGTTGCATCTACCAAACATTCGAAATTGGCTGAAGTTTATACAAGAGCGATGTTTGAAATAATGCAGGATAATATTATATGCGTGATATGTTTGATGTCATTGCCATGTAGGTGTTAGTAGCGTGAAAATATGAGCTAAAATATGATATTTGAAATATCAAAGTGCTGTACGACTGCAGGTTTTTTAATACTTAAGTTTTTAATTTCGTAGTTCACAGACATGTGGATTAAGTTTTTGTCGTATGCCACCATTTTTCGATATTAATAATCGATCCCAGATGAAAGAACCGAAGAGCTACGCAGCGTTACTGCAGATATGTACTGTATATCGAAGATTGAAAATAAATAGCTTTTTTCAATTCTCGAAACCGAAAACGCATACAGTAATGAACATAACCAAACATCATGCTATTGAAAATTTACAAGCATTTTTTTTAGTTTTCAGTTTTTATAGCGTTAATTTAGTTTTTCATGTTTCCTTATACGAAGGGACTAAAACAGGAGCAGCAATATGTCCAATAACGTTGATGAAAAATGAGGAACGTATTTCTGGCTACACTTTGTCATATTTATGCAAAAAAATGTATGAATTATGTCGCCGTTGTCGATTCCATTTACTCGAACTCATTTCCTTTGTAGCAGTCTTTCCTTTTTAAATGAAAGTCAGCAATTTTTTTTTATTTAATCACACTTTCGTTAATCAATAACAGGCAGCCTCCGGCAGCCCTGAAACTCAATTCAAGGTTAGGTAACAAGCAAATTCATGCAAACGAATAATCGGGTTGCGTTTTGCATTGCCCCATTACGCAAGTAAACTGCGCGACCGATATTTACAACCGCGTCCGAGCCGCGCGAGCGAATCCAGTTTCATGGCAATAAATACATACGCATTTGCAAAAGTCACAGCTTCTAATTACTATAAACTCTTGGACGGAATACCCGTCCGCATTGGCGCGATCCAAAACAGTTTTTCAATTACGCCGGTTTCATAACTCTGCTTAAAATTTCCGTATATATCATGATGAAATCGCTCGAACTCTTCTATAAACTTCGACGATTTACGTTTCAACGTTTGAATGGACGGTACAAGAGATATCGAACGATCAATTTTTCGAAATTGTATGCTGATAAGATGTACATTTTCAAAATGACATTTTAATACGTATTGTCTATAGGAGATGTCGCTAAGGCGCAATTTTGTGGGTCGAAATAGTACATTATGCAACTACCGAGCAAAATAGGTATTTATTATTCTCATGAATCTCCAAATAACTATATTATTTTCTCATACCAGATCGTGCTGTATTGTTATAAGAAACAATATAGCATTTTGCAGTCAGATTTTGAAAAACATATATAATTCCATCAGAAAAATATGGATATATAGACCGGCATTTTTCTCTCTACGTTCACACCAAGTAAAATAAGAAAACACCGATCGATCGCAGCAGAAGCGACGAAATAATTAGTTTTTATTTTTATCATATGAGTGCGATCTTATGACCCTCTACGGATCGCTAACATATAGAACGTGTGAAAAATTCGTCACTGGTTTCGAACGTATTTTTCCATTAGGACGCCATTACAAGCTCGGTTTGTCGCTAGTCACAACTTATGTATCTCGTGCCACAGGTGGTCCTCACGGGCATAAGAGATAACTACCGCTGGATGGGGAATCGTAACGATCCTCTCGTATACTAGTAAAGATGAAAAGATTTTCGATCTCAATTCACTCTAATAGAGAGAACCGCGGAGTGAACACGCGAGAGCGAGCGCACTTTCCATTAAAACACACTCACTTTTTCTTTTTGGCCAGCCATCACTTTTACGCGATTCCATAGTCTATTTATTAGCTACTTCGCTCTGAATCGCAAAACGATAATGGGAATGGTAATGGTGCATATAAATAATTTTACCGCACTTAATTTGGCGATGTATACGAGCGGAATACCGTTACGCAAATGCCAAAGACGGCGGAATCTATATTACGTCCATACTAGGCATAATCTATTGCACGGCTAACCCAAATAAAGGAACGATTTACTTCGACGGCTTAGTAACAGCATCGATTGAACGCAAGCTTATAAGCTTAATCAGAAATAACTCAACATGGTAAATAAAATTTGAATTAGGCACTCGGTAATATAATCCGTAATTCTGAGCGATCAACTGGATTAAAATACCGTCTATCCTTTCATCTTATGAGACAAGATATTGTTCGTACGATTAGATCCTTTCTGCCTAAGATTTTTTAAGAATGATGTTTGACTTACTCCTTAGGAACGGTTATCCATGACTATTTTCCTTTATCATATAATTTGGTAACTATTATTTATAGCGATTCTGTTTTACTTCTTTATACGAAATCGATTATTCTCTTCATTCAGGTTTTGGGACTTGCTGATCAATATTTATCAAATCTAAGAGCTATCAAGTTAACGGTCACATTCCTAAAAGTTTAGACATTCTTCCCAAAAATGACATTGATTAGGTTTTGACACTTGCTAAACACCGATTTGATGTCAAATTTAAATTTTGACAGTTGTCGGCTGTCAAACTGTTACTTTCCTAAACAATTAAAAATTGTTACCAAAATGACATCTATGTTGTTTTGAGTTTCTATTATCACGAATTTGAGCTAAAATTTTAACATTGACAGTTAGCAATTGTTAAAATAACTGTGATGTTTCTTAAATTATAGTGTTGCAGACTTGTCGATTACGGAAATGGGGTAACTTTTTGCATTGAACATTACAGAAGTGCGGCGTTCAATTGCTAGAAAATTATCTCTGTTAAAGTCTAATCTAACCTAACCTAACCTACCCTGACTGAATAATTGAACTATGTACAAGATCACTGAAAACGAAAGCCTCATCCATTCATCATCATCTTTGAAAAAAATGATTAATTGCATTGCACATGGACAGAATTTTGAAAAAAATTTAGGATAGCTCTAGTTAGGATATTCATGGAAGAACCGCTGGAATTATTCAAACATTAACCGGAGATGAGAGTGGACTGATGTGTCTTAAGTAGTCAGTGTAACATTTCATCTTTGAGCCCTCACGCGACTGGTCCACCAATTATCCATCTCTCGCTCGGAACTGTTTAACCCTTCTCAAATCCGGACGTTCAATTCCCACTCAAGTACGTGTGAGCAGCAGACAGTGGTGTGCTCAATTCATATTCAAGATCTAATGACTGCACTCGACGTAACTTCTCCTTGTATTATAACTCATTCCGGTCGCGAATCCCGCATGTTTCGTACGGCCGTCGACTAATATGCATATATATGTCCGTGGAGCATTCGCTTGTATCGGGTATACACGTACGCGTTTAGGCCCCGGCGGGCAAAATTTATGCAGACATTGCGACGTCGAGAAGACAGCTCACTTTATGCTGATCCTCTCATCCTGTGCTCATGGCAGCTCTCATAGAGCTCGGAGGGGAATGACACGCATCTGCATCGCATTCAGCGTCCAATGGCGGCGCTTCGTTTTGTCCTCGTCTGCATTTCGGTCTTTTCCTTATTCATGGTTTTCTTCTTCCCGCCCTCAGACACCCGATGCATGTACGGCCCTTGTACAGCATCCCCCAGGATCACCCTCCTTTACCTTCGTCGTTTACTTAATTTTCATCCCCGTGTCGGTCCGCGTTCATGGTGTGGAAATTCTGTCCGACCCTTTTCACTTAATAAGACGTGGGATGAAATTTAGCTTAGAAAATACGACCTCGAGAATTTTCTTCTCATGGAATTGAATTTTTTTTTAGTCTGCCGTTAGTGCGTCTTTACGAAGATGTCTGGCGAGGAATAAGGTGTTTTTATAGTTTTTCGTTATCAATGTTAGTATTAAGTTTATATTTGACGGGCCCATATGTTTGCCAGAAATGCTGATCAATAAAATTCCAAATATTAGAAATTTAGTTTAATGTAACGTAGGGTAGGGTGGGGTAAAAAAGCCAGTGAGGTAAAAGAGCCATTTGACTTTTATGTTCAATTGTATGAACCGACTTATCAGTCATCCGCAGGTTAAGTACCCACAAATAATGGGCAACTTTTAATCCCTGTTCGATTACTATATTTGCACTTTATCAGTTTTTATTGCTATAATTGTGCTTGCATTGTCATTCGCAAAACATTATGGTGAAAACTCTAAGCACATTTCAACTAATTTTAGTTGACAAATGATGAAAGTTAATCGTTTCTTTATTAAGAGTCATCGTTACTAAACAAATCTGTCCTGAAAGATTTTACATTTTTTGGTACTTTTAAGATTAATATAGCCTTCTATAAAAATGTTTGTAGTGGGGTAAAAACTCCAAACATCTAATAGCACAAAAAATTTAGTCAAATTTATATGGTCTTAGCTTGTATTGTATTTATCAAAGTCTCTATCTTTGATAACAACATGCGTTGTATGGTTAAAAAAAACCTAGAAAGCGTTAACATCATCGAAGGCATTTTCTACATTTTTTATTTCCTAAAGTATATTGAAATGTGATTAAATTAACTAATTTCTCAGACAAGTGAAGGAAAAATTTGAAGAAATCAAAATGATTAATTCATTCTTCTAAAATCACATGCTGGCTTTTTCACCCTACCAGGTGGGGTAATAAAGCCATTTGCAATACATTTGTAGAATGGCTACAGATCAGTTATTTCTCAAGATATACATAAAATTGTAGAGTGATTTTGTAGCCAAGGGATTAAACGTTCAGAACCGCTTTGCGATTTAATAAAAATTTTGATATTACAAGTTTTACAGTGTGAAAGCAAGGAATGTGGCCTTTTCACCCCACCCTACTCTATATTTACCCTAAACAGGTAATATTCAATACCTAACTTGGAAACGTTCACAATAGACGTAGGTATGAATGTAAGTGAAGTTCGCATGGATTGGAGTTCAACTGTAAGATTAGGTAAATATTAGGTTTGATACACAAATAATGTAATAACGTTTAATATTGATGTATGATGACAAAAACATAAATGACACTGTCAAAAACCTAAACAAACTCGTGTAAAAAATTGTAACGAGAGCCGAAATAGATCCCTCTATCTGCACAGTTACCGAAATGCATCACAAGATTCTCAAAGATATGCCGATACTATCCCGAATCTATTTAGTAAAACCATATTTTTTTGTATCTAGTTAAACGGTGATAAATCTATACATAGTTTGTATAGAATTACGATAGCTTTAGTTAGGCTTTTTACCTCCAGGTGTCGTCGCGACCCTATGAGCTTTATTTCTCGTGACCATTGCTCCCGTTGCAGAAGTGGATTTCCATTTGTCCATAAGGCAGCATGCGAACAACTACTCATATTGCCTAAACTATGCCTATTTATTTAAAAAAATAAAAATGTTATTCTTAACCCTTTAACAACCAACTGTACATAAATTTAACGTAATGTTTGACACTACTTTTTGGTAGTAAAGCACAGTAAAAAAAATATTTTTAAATGAAAGTTTTTTAATACCCAATCCTTTGCTCTGCTCTTTCCAGTGATTCGTTAAATTTAAAAATAAAAAACTTACGTGCATTTATTTAACAAAAATCAGGATTTTTGTTCACTTATGTTGTGTTTGTTCGTTATTTCTTATGTTGTGTTTGTTCGTTATTTCTTATCATTTCACGCATTAAAATATTTGAGATATTTATAAATATGGCTAGAAAATAGAACTAGTGCAAAAAATTAATTGAAAAATGGCGGCTCAAAAATGGCTGCTAAATTCGATTTTTGTTCAAAATCATAAAATAAAGAAAGTTTAAATTATCACCCTTTTTAAAAGTCTCCATTTTGATATTAAGAAAAATGTAAAGGCAATTTTGACTATGCCAATCGAAAGAGCGCACTCGAAAACTAGGTCACTTTTAAGTAAATATTAATCCAGTTTCCTATTGAGAATGTAGTACGAAAATCAACAAAGAAATGTTGTATCACTTGAACTTAATTGATTCAGGCTTCTGTTCGTATCACCCATATACATTTTTAAAGTTTTTATAGTATTATAAAATGATTTGGCCATTTCAGTAAAACAACATTTGCTGATAAATACATTACTGTTTTAGCAAATAGATTTGCAAATACTAAATAATATTAACTACGGCAGCAATCATAATAGCAATATCTTTTGCTACAAACTAAACATTCCCTGTTCTTTTATTATTTTTTTCAGTTCTGCAGATATTTTGCTAAAATATACGCAGAGATAGCGAAATATTTCATCAGTGTATAACACCTTATTTTTTACGTAATATTTGTTATTGAAATTATTATTATCTCTCTGGACTATGGCAGCACTCTCAGTACACCAATTTTTTATCATTAATTTTTTGTGTGATTATATTTAGATAAAAAAATTATTTGTATTCATAAGTGTACTAAATAGAAATACCTATTGATCAACTTTCAATCTGAGAAATATCGACGTAGAATATTTTCAAATGCATAGAAAAATTTTACTCGCGTGGCAATCGTCCCACACGGGCGCCTACCTATGTTGTCACAATGAAGAATTCAGTTTCGTATTAAAGCGAAGATCAACCCACATTCTGTTACGTAAAAACGACGATACTTTATAAATGATAAGTCCGAATGATGAAGAGAAAATTCTCGTTTTTAAGTGTAGTATACAAATATAATAAAAACAGTTTTTTAACAAAATTGCCAGTAATATATTTTTTTTATTTGCGAAGTATATCTTGCACAGACAAATTATGTTTTAGTACATGTAAAAAGTAATTTTTCTTTCCATACAAAAAAAAAACACCGAAATCTGGCTGAAAACGAAAATTTTCGCATTTAATTCCACTTCCTAAAAATTTTTCAATATAACTATTAAATGTGCAAGATTCGCGTGAACAAGTGGACTAGTTTAACTAAAATTATCTGAAAAATTACACGATATTAAAATTGTTCTAATAAATTCTTATATTATTACTCTTTGGCTGCGAAATAATTTACGGCATTCATAGCCGTAAGCGTGGTAAGCGAGACACAGGGTTCGATTCCAGTCGGGGGGCGTGATTTTTTTTATTTATTTGCGACCGTTAAAATACAGAGAGGTGCTTAATAAATTAAAACCATTTAAAAGTGCAATTTATTATCGTCTTTCGAATGAACCTGAATATACACTTGTATATTAATTTTATCATATATGTTTTTAACAATCTTCGAGGGATAGGGAAAGGAAGTAACAATAAGTCCCCTGATAAGGAATAGTTTTGACAAATATTTCTGATTACATTTCGCTGATAAAATTACATAATGGTAATTTGTTTTCGAAAAATAGTCGCAATATGACGCGACAACTGCAGAATCAGATTTCAGATCATTAAGAAGGATAGAACACCAGTACCGGAAGCTATTCAAAGACTACCAACCATTACCAAGTTGTGAAATTGCTTTATGGGCGTTAGTTTCCAGCTAATTTTATTTATACAGAGCCGAGTGGTGATAAAAGGGACCTCAACCCTCGCAAAAGTATCTTTGATTTCACTCGAGAAGATGTGCCGTGTTATTGCCAGATTAGTGGTTCTATTGCCGCCGTACAAAGTAGTTCGTAACTATACGTTCGTAACTAAAGGAAGCTGATACGCTCCATCGAGCGTAAGGATTACTGTGTTCGGTGCTTTCTCGTACTTGAATGGGAGAGCGCAGTTTGTAGCAGGTTTCGATCTTAAGTTAGTTATGAAATAACTTGGCGACATTCGAACTGAATTCTCTAAAATAATCTCTATTCTAGAAACATTGATAAATTTCAGCGATTTGTAACGTAGTCATTCACTTTATTAAGCACTACCACACAGACGGAAAGGATTCTTAAATGATTAGTCCACCTAGTAAATGGTCCAGAAAAAAAAAACTAAACCCTCTTTTCTGGATTCCCAAGCCCTTAAAGTTTCCAAGATATTTTAGTTGTAATTTAGGTACATTTCTAGATAATTTATAGCAATGTTGAAGAACAAGACCAAGACTCGAAACTCTTGGTCTCGGTATTGCAAGAATCTTGATAAATAAAAGTAGTACTAACCTATCTTCTGGGTACACCCCGTTATGAGATGCTACAATATCTAAATCATTTAATAGAAAATTTGCAACATTCTTGTCTTGAGGCCTCGGTCTTGATGTAAGACATACATTAAAATGTGCAATTTTTGTAACAATTACAAATTCTTTATAGTAAATAATTACATGATGTTTTGCCATTTTAGTGACAAATATATTTGTTTTTTGTTGCAGGTATATTTACGGTGATGTGTTATAACGTATTATGTGACAAGTATGCCACGAGGCAGATGTACGGTTATTGCCCGAGTTGGGCTCTGGACTGGGAGTATCGAAAAAAGGGGATTCTCGACGAGATTCGGCATTACGCGGCAGACATCATTAGCTTGCAGGAAATCGAGACAGATCAATTTTATAACTTTTTTCTGCCCGAATTGAAGCACGACGGATACGATGGGATATTTTCGCCTAAATCGCGGGCCAAGACAATGACAGAAAATGACCGGAAATTCGTCGATGGATGCGCAATTTTTTACCGAACCGCTAAGTATGTTTATCTTCTTTTTTTTAGTTAATTAAATTATAATATTCTTTTATTTACTATTCCCTGACATTAAAACATATTTTCTGAACAAGATACATGTAACCCTAACCTTAATCTAACCCTAACCTTACATAACCCAACCTCACATAAGCAAAACGCAATACCAACTAAAAAATGACCAAACCTGACCAAACCTGACCTAACCTAACTTAACCTAATTACTATAATGTCTTTGCAATCAATGATGACCGAAAACAACGTTCGAAGCTGTTTTCTTGACGTGGTGAAAAAACAGTTTGAAAAATTTTAAGGCATTCGACATTTTAATAGATAAAAGGTTTCAAGAGCTGATTTGTTTTCTTCAGAATTTTTTCCAGACGAAGATTCAAGAGAATTTGAAATTAACTTTTATTTCCTGAACGTATCAGACGAAATTGATCGTATACATAACCTAAAAAGTATCATTTTCATGGTCTAAATTCTAAAATTATTAGACGTTGGAACATTTTTCTCCCACTGTTTCATGGTTCCATTAACCTTTTTTTCTCTGCATAGTTTAAGTTAGCAGGCCTCGTCGATCTTTAGTCGTGATTTATCTAACTTCTTCACCGGGCCATCGAGTCTAGAATACAAGGACCCAAGCGGGTAAAATTTTATTTTTCGAGTCGCTTAAAATTCAAGTTGCGGTCGATGTATAAACGATAAAAATGTCAGGTTCGTTAATCTATCGAAGCGGAAAACGAAGCTATCCGTTAGGCCGTTATCTCGTGACTCCGCTGTTTCGCGTTTTTTAGTCAGCTCGCGTTCATTTTCAATATCTCCGTGTGCTCTCACAATATTCGTTAACGAGAAGTCAGTTGTATCTTGACTAAAGTGGCAATTAACTTCCTACGACTAGGATGTATAATGGCTCGCTTACATCCGACGTAAGTTACAACCGGTGCGCCATTACTGCGCCATAAAGAAGACATAGATCCGAGACCATTAGTCGGCTAAAAGGAGAGTATATTCCCCAAGTCTGCGCATAAAGTCGTTCTTATTATTATGAAAATATGTAAAAAAGGAGCAGCAAAAGAATGGACTTTCGTTTCCGATACACGCTTCCGATCCACTCTCGTTGAAGTTCATGTATCGAAAAGTACGGTTAGGCGGATTTTCATAAGAATGGTAAAGCCGATTACGAAATGGTCAGATAAAACTACTGACATCGTAACGAGAACGCTTGGAAATCGTCGTCTTTCTTGTCCATTCACAAATTGGATGCGTTTTCTTCATTTTCCCGATGTCGATTCCAGACGAGATCGTATTACTCATGTTTTGCAGAACAAAATGCATCTTTCATCCTCGATAAAGGGAATAAAAAACATTCAACTTTATCTTACACATTTAACTATAGATGGCGTGCTACGGGTCTTCGCGTTTCCCGAATGTGAAACAGGTTTGACATTGCTTATTAGAATTATTGACTTCATCCTTTAATGTCAAGAAGTCCTGAAACTATAGCATACAAATTCAACACTTTGCATTAGTAATATCAAGACCATTTTTGTCAGCCATCTTGGATCAACCATTTTGTACTTGAGGTCACATTCGTTACCAGGCCCATAAATCCTGTCGAATATCAAATTTTGTTCTAATCAAAGACTTTTTGATAAATTTATCCGAAAGATTGAGTCCACCATTTTGAATTTTGAAAATGGTAGGATGAAAAGAGCGGTAATGAAAACATGGACAAAAAATTGGCTTGAAAAAATATCGGGACGTAAAGGATTAAGGAAATAATGTAAGAAACTTACAATGTAAAACTCAGTGACTTTTGAGATACAGAAAAACGGTAGAACGCCACCTGTAGTTGAATTTTTAAAGACAATTTGCAAATTTAAGTTTATGGATTTTTAATGCCCTTTTACTCCAACTTGTATCTTCATGGTCATCATCGTTACGTTTATCGACACAGTAAGCGTTTTTATTGTCGGCAGTAACTATTAATGATCGTAATCATTGCCACATTAAAATCTACGCTCTTGTAGTTTCTACCTTATTGCCGTTATCAACTGACTTGCCACCAGCAGTCCCTTACTTTCAGTTTTAAACTTCATTTGGCGCCATTTTGAGCTTCATTGTCATCATCATTACGTTTATTTCGGCTGCAATCCCCTCGGCGCGACGGTCTTAAATTTCGTAATTGGTCTGGTGTTGATTTATATTGTGTTCGGGGTCCATTGGAGATTACAAAATTATCCTCGTCAAGTTTTACAGTCTCGTTTTCTTCCTTATGGCTCAATCTAGGATGAAGTCGTTGCCTCGTGGAGGCCTGGGTTTACTTCCCACGTCGAAACTTCGCCTTGCGACCGTAGAGTTTATCTTCGCTACCATCGACTTCTCTCGAAGCTATTTCTATTATTTGCATCTCCGCTTTCCGATTCTTCCTCGTTGTCTATCGTTCTCTAATTATCTCGGTCGTTAAATTTTAGCGTCCGGCTTATTTTCAACGATTTAATCTTCGATTAAGTGAATTTCGTTGAATGCGCTTGGGAATCTTCGTACACTTCGAATTCGACCTTTTATCGTTATCGCAAAGCTTCACTTACTGAAGACTGTATTTTCCTGCGGTCGCTATCGTCGTTACGCTTATCTTTGCGGCAATCGCCGGATAAATATTTTGCATTCGCCATTGTAATAGATTCCGTACGTATCGTTTTATTTCAATGAGTGGAAATCGATTTTATGCGATCGGTTTCTTTTTGTGCATTCTAAACGATGCACTTTTTCACACATGTGTCTTCTTTAGCACACCGGTGAAAATAATTTTCTCAACGAGTACTTACGAATGGAAACGTCCAATCGGGTATTTTTTACAATAAATAGGAAACGATGTTTCTAAATAGTTTCTTCGGGGGAATACCAGGTGGCGCAAAACCCCAAAAATGAAATTGACCATTATTTGGTACAAGTACCTAACCTACATGTGTCTTCTTCAGCACAACGGTGACAATAATTTTCTCAACGAGTGCTTACGAATGGAAACGTCCAATCGGGTATTTTTTACAATAAATAGGAAACGATGTTTCTAAATAGTTTCTTCGGGGGAATACTAGGTGGCGCAGAACCCCAAAAATGAAATCGCCCAACAAGTACAAGTGCCAAATTCATGGGTGACCTGAAATTTATCAGTGACAGGGACACAGCATGATTTGTATTACCTGAAACTGAACGCACCATCACTTTTGGATTTGAGCGCCATCTAGAGTGCGATGAAGTAATTTGTATGTGATTTACTTTTTACTACTATAAAAAAAATATTAATACGGATGTGAAAATTTCTTTGAAATTTCCATCCAGTTCGATATACTATACGTTTAAATCGACTGGAAAACTTTTATTCGTGGTGGAATTGATTATTTCTTCCGTCACTTGCGTTTAAAGGATTAACTTCGTCGGCCATCATAATTTTTCGCGCAGGACTCGTTCTTGGCTGAATTAAATTTCAATTTCTCGACGCAGCCAGCTTTAACAACGTTTTTACGCCATCCTCGCGTTACTCTTCGCTTTTCGTTTGCTCTTATAGACGTCATATTGTGATTTATCTGTAACATTGCGTATAGCTTATCGTCTTCATCGTATCATTTATCATCGGTGATTCTATTTTCTTACTTCCAATTTGATCCTCGTACCCAAGTTTGCATTTCCGTGTATATTGCTTCTTTCAAACGTCATTTATCTTCCGCCGCAGCCTCGGCGATTCGTTTATTTTCGGGCGATTTCAGAGAAATACATGTCTTTGCTTTTTAACTCCATTTTTCAGGACGAATATCGCTTATGCACGTGGAAAATAGGAAATTGTTCGTCTAACTAACAAAAAAACTTTAAAATAGCGTTCTTATTCCCTTGTAACAGAAGCAGAAAAGACTAGAAAGTTTCTTCATTTTGTGTTGGGTGTAATTCGTTCATGGATGCACTGATCCAGAACAATAAATAATAATTTTATCAATAATAATTTGTTAAGTATTTTAAATTTAAAATAACTAAATTACACGTAATTCTTTATTAAAAAGTATTATCCTTCATGTTTTTTGTTAAATTTATCGTAACGTTCTATTTCGACCGCCATGTTGGAACCGTCATTTTGAATTTTGGAAAAGTAAATTTATATTACTAATCAGCGACTCTTAAAACGTCCATATGAAGACTTGTACAGAAGATTCTTTCGAGTTAATCGATTTAGTACAAGCGAGTATAATTTTGAAAAAGAAAATGGACTTTAGTAGCCATCTTTTTGTCTACATTTTGAAATTTAAATTTTACCTTCAAGCCTAAATAATTTTGACATGATATTTATACAGATTTCAAATTTTCTATAACGAGAAATGATAACAAAAAATAACAATAAAAGAAAAAAAATCGTTATAAAACCGTGAATTTTGTTAAGTAACTGCGAGTAATTTGTTTATTTTTAAATTTACAGTGTTTTACTATGTATGATTCGAAAAATCGGATTTTTTGTAATAAGAAGCGACGATACCAAAATTTATTTCGACACATTCAATACTAAAAAGTACTGATGATTTTCAGTTAAATTTCTTTACATTTGATCCTCAATGAATTAATTTAAACGAAAGTAAAAATTCGACAACTTTTTCCTACACAAGGGAAAATTAGTAGTTGATTCAACTACCTTAAAAAACTAGTAGGTAAAGTTAGTAAATCAACTGTGGTTGTCCAACTATTTAAAACTAATGTAATGTATTAAATTATTATCATGCAGTCATTCCATCACGTTTACGAATATTTATGATTTTCCGATAGAGGGCTAAATCTGAATTCTTAATTATCGCAAGCGCTTAACCATACAACAGTAATATATAATGATCTCCCTCACGTTTTTATGAACGTGTATTGGAAGGTATTGTGTTACAAAAATTGATGAAAAATAAATGCGTCATAATAATTATCCATCGTAGGTAACTAATCCATCATTTTTAATTGTTAATGCCAGTCATTCAATTCGTAGAAATATTTAACAATTTATGTAATTTTGACTAAGTTGAATAGTTATTTTAATATATAAAATCGTCAACGTAACTTTTTACAAAAGCAACTATTTTAAATCGTCTGGACAACTATTTTATTAGGTTAAATTTTTAACCTAATAATTGTTATACAATTTTTATTATTTACGATTATTTTAGAACATGGTCCTATTTTTTATAACAATAAAGCACTATAGTGGCTCCTGTGGCTGAAAAGGTTACAATCGTACTTAGTTAATTGGTTAAAAATTTAACCTAATAAAATAGTTGTCCAGACGATTTAAAATAGTTGCTTTTGTAAAAAGTTACGTTGACGATAGAGGAGATAAACAAAAATAGTATTCGTGGTAATCTAATTCGTTAGCGGAGATATTTGATAACACACCTATAATAATAACACTTAAAATTTATTGCTTCAAATTTCAAAATGGCGAATCAAATATGGCGAAGAAAAAAATAAAATAGAATTAGAAATAAATAAGCTAATTCGTTGGTTGAAATAACTTAGACGTGTTAACTATTCAGAGTTTACAAACAGTACAACGTAATATACATACAGAAGTTACAAGTTGGAACTTAGACGATAACGAGATATTAATACAGATGGATACATAATGACTAAGAATTAAACTGTACTAACTTCCTAATATTATTCGATGTACAGTATAACAATCCTAACGATTCAAGGAACTTGCAAAAATAACTATTATAGTAAGTTCGCTTTTAACTCCCTTATTTGGTTATCTATTTTGTTTCTTCTTTAACAAATACAATAGTTGCTTAGACGATTTAAGTTAATTTAACTAACCGTATAAATAATAAATATTACAATCCCAATATTTGAAGTAGTAATTTCAATGTATTGAATTAAATACTTCACTACGTCAAAATGAACTAAGACAGCTTTCAAGTATTCGCATTAAATATAAATTGAACTGTAGCCCTGTATCGGCAAGTAGCGGATACGTAAAACCCGAGACATTTTAAATTCCCTAAATATGATGGTTTATTAAAACGGGAACTTGAGTATTCATACGGGTTATTAATTGAATACAAGCCTATATTGTAAAACCTAACCTAAAAATTAAGCAAGATTTTTCTCTCGCATCACTCAGTGAATTCCTAAGCATTTCGCGATGACAGTGGGGGAAATTTTTCATGTTGAATTTATATTTAGTTATCACAAAAGTGAAAAAATTAATTTGCACACGTGAAAACAATTTCCACTTTTTTAATTATATTATACAATTACTCAATAATAGTTTATGTACAAAATGCTAAAATTGATAACACAAACAACTGTAAAATTCCTAGAATATGATCAATTTTTTCGGCCATTTTACAATTCTAGATGCCAAAATTCCCAACAAAATTTTTCTCCGTGTAAGATAACCAAGCGGATTGTCCAATTTATTATTTTCACAGTAAAGGGGTCAACGAAATTAAAAAGTTGGAACGACCACAGTTGATTTGTTATTTTTCCAAACTATTTTTGTATTTACTACTCCGGACATTTAACCCATTTCGTCCTGAAATGCCGTAAATTTTGACTTCTTTTCATTAGATGTTTAGAGAAAAAAAAATCACTCAACCGTTTTGATATAACATACCTATTGTATTTTTTTTTTAAACTTTCTAAATCCGGTTTCAGATTGACCATATATGCTGCCATTTTTTTTACTATGGCGGTTTAAACATAAAAAAATTGTGAATTTTGAAAAAATTTCTTCAAATAATGGTATTTTTGAATAGGAAACCGTGTTCGGAACAAGCTAAGTCTCTGTATCTGGTGGAGTAATTAGTTACACTAAAAGATAGGATAGTTATCAATTCTTTATTCAAAATGGCGGCTTCAAAATGGCGGTTCTCAGTCAAAATTTTGTTGAAAAATTTCTGGACGCTCTAACTCAAAAGCTACGAGCTTTTTAAAAAAAATGTTGAGAATGAAAAGTTCTTAGAATTCATTGAGAAATATAGTGGAATATTTTCAGTTTTTTTAAATGAAGTTTTGAGAAATTTTTTTTCAAAATTTTTTTCAAAATTGTAATTTAATTACGAAAAATTCTGAATAAAATTTAGTGCATTCTCTGGTAAATTCTAAGAGTTTTTTGTTCTTTGCAATTCTTTCCAAAAGTTGATAGTTTTCGAGCAAATGAATTTCAAATATTATGGTTTAAGATTTTTCTTTCTCGAACACTTAGAATTCATCAGAGAATGTACTACATTTTGTTTAGAATTTTTCGAAAAAAAAAATTACAATTTTGAAAAGAATTTTGAAAAAAAATTTTCAAAAATTTTTTTAAAAAATCTGAAAAAAATCCACTATATTTCTCGGCGAATTCTAAGAATTTTTTATCCTTAGCATTTTTTAAAACAAGCTCATAATTATTCAGTTAGAACGTCCAGAAATTTTTCAACAAAATGTTCACTGAGAACCGCCATTTTGAAGCCACCATTTTGAATGGTGAATTAAAAACCATCCTATCTTTTAGTATAACTATTTACTCCACGAGATACAGAGATTCAGCTTGATTCGAACACGGTTTCCTGTTCAAAAATACGATTATTTGAACAAATTTTTTCAAAATTCAGGATTTTTTTATGTTTAAACCGCCATAGTAAAAAAATGGCGGCAGATATGGTCAATCTGAAACCGGATTTAGAAAGTTCGAGAAAAAATACAATAGGTATTAAAACGATTGAGTGACTTTCTCCATGAGAAAGCACCTGATGAAAAGAAGTCAAAATTTAGGGTATTTCAGGACGAAACGGGTTAAATCAATTATATTTTCGCGTTTTTTTAGGAATACTCTCTTGCCGACGGTATTTCCTTGGCCCTATATCCAATTCATTTTATTCAAAATTGTTTCTAACGCATAATGAAATCATTAGTTTTGCATCCACGGACTTTCGTCTGCAATTTATCGGACAAACGGCATACGCCGAGTCTCGAACAATCGTTCCTCGATTTCAATTCGCGATGGACATAAACCCACGCGAGTTCAATTTCCGCCTTGCGAGCGACCTCTTTTCACTCGCCGCATTTCGGAACGTTATTGCTTCGCGGTTCGCAGCCGGAGGTCGTGATCGCGTAAAATGCAAACGGATCCAATTGCAAATGGTACCAAAACGCGATCGTTCTTCAATGGGAAATGAGGCGAATGTCTCCTTTCCGTAATTCAAAATTGAAGTGGAAATCGACGAGTCCGACATAACGCTGAGAGGAAATTCTCGCTCCTTTATGCTTTACATTCGAAATTTCTTCGAGTGAGAATTCACTCTTTATGGAGTTAAAAATTTAACCAATCTAGCGAATAAGTAAATAGTAGTGAATGCAACTGTATGTACATACAGTCGAACCTCCGTTATAGAATACCCCTTTATCGAATATGCACACGCCTTCGTTAACGAATACTTTCTCCTCCGCTGGTCTCCCCCTTTTAGACACTTTCGGGTGCGAAAGAAAAGATGCGCATGCGCGGCGAATGCGCACATGTTCCTACCCCAAAGAGTGAATGTTAAAGGTGGGGAGTCCCGACCATATTCGATAACGGAGGTTCTACTGTTGTTGGATTTCACTTAAAACAGAGTGAGATTTCACTCCGTTGAGTTTGAATTCTACTCCCACTCTAAGAAATTGATAGAGTTCTTTTTCATGTTGATTACAAGTGAAAAAAATTGAAATTGATGTATACGTATCAAACAATTGATATGTGATGTTACCAACGTACGGTAAATTCTGGACGAAGCTCTGTACACTTCTTGGAGTGTTAATTCACTCATAATAGAGTGAAAAATGAACCACTCCATAGCAAAAATGTGAATTTTTACTCCGTACGTAGTTATTAGATAGTTTTCACTTAGAGTGAGTTTTATCTTTGTTAATAGAAAGAATTGATTCTTTCATTAGATTGGTTCAATTTTCACTCCAGAAAGAGTGATCTCCACTCACACTCTAACCAATTTATAGTTTATTTAGTAAATTTGTTACAAGTTGGAATAATCAAAATTGATGTATTCATGGCAAACAGCAGATAGTTGAAGTTCTGTAAATTCTTGGAGAGAGAGTTCACTCTTAATAAACCACTCTTTAGCCAAAAAGACAATTTTTATTCCGTACATAGTTTTCGCTTAATAGAGAATGATACCTCACTCCGTTTATAGTGATAATTCACTCTTTTACTGAAGTAGTTCAATGTTCACTCCATACATTAGATTTACCACTCTAAGAAAGTGACAGAGTACTTTACTTTACTTTACTATTAAATTGATTACATATTAGAACCATAAAAATTAGTATATAGATAGCAACAAAAGATAGTTGAGGCTTTCATTGAGCAAGTTAAGGACGAGGTTCTCTAAATTTCTTGGAGTGAGAGTTCACTGTTAATAAGTGGAAATTGAGTCACACGCATGGCATACTAAATTCTTACTCTTAACTAGTGAAAATCTATTCTTAAAGATAAAAATAGACTATTAAATATTTAAAATACACTTTCGAAAAATGAGAAATGGCGTCTGTCGTTCGAGTTGCTCAATTTACACTCCATGAAGAGTAAGTGGTCATATTTGGTCATTTTTAATTTCTTACCCTCCGTTACTGCTAAAACTTTTAGTGGTCGTAATATAAATTATTCTTTTAGAATTTGCGAAAGAAATTTAAAGAAAATTAAAATTTTTTTTCAAAAATGATAATTTTCTCGTTTACTGAGTGACTAAAAATAGTTTCGTCTTAAAATACAGCGTTCGCAATGTCAAAGTTTAAAAGTGGCAAATCGTACTTTTAAAGATCTCAAGATGGAGGAGAAAACATTTTTTGTTCGAAATACTAATATTCAATTTTAAGAATTTTTAAGATGACTTACGTACACATTTTTTCGAATATTGTTCATGAATCAGCCTGAATTCAAGCTAAACAAATTTAAAATGGCTGATCTAATATGGCGGTGTATATTTTTTGAAAATCGCTCGGTTTTAATATGATTAAATCTTGTTAATGGATTTTTTTAATACAATTTAACCAATTCATTTTTATTCAAATTGTATTACTTTTTTGCATTTTTATTATTATTTGTAATATTTTTTTATTTCTAAAATGATTTTATGTAAATGGAATATGGAATAGAATTATTTTAATTCTCTGTATATTCAACACGTTCTGAAATATTACAGCCATCAGTTTTATAAAATAGTTGATTTTTTCTTGGACACTTATCGCATTTGTTTATTTATTTAATAAGTAGGTATATATTTTTTTAATTTGTAGCAGTCTACTGAACTTGTCTCATAAATTTGTTATCAATTAAAAAAATTAACATTTAGATACTGAATATCACAAAACTAACAAATTATTTTTAACGATGCTTCAACGTACGATTTTTTAAAACAAATGTTTTGTCATTCTGAAGCTTTGATTGGTGCGAACATCATAAAATACACAAATACGAAACTACTATAGTAATAATTATTACAGCTTGACATCATTACGAAAGATGACAAATTTTTTGTTAAAAGATTTTATGTTTCAAGACATTTTCAAACAGAACAGAATAAATTTAATCCTCTTCAACAGAGACGGCGACTACCCGAACAAAGGAAAATTGAACCTTTGAATATCATGACTTTCAGATTTACACTTTACTCGAAACTCGATACGCAGCTGCTTTGAAAAGAAGTCGCTCATAATTCCGGGGTCGAAAATTCAAAATTCAAATACGAAAATAAGGAAGAGTGGTTTTGTTGAAATAGTAGAAGATTTTTCATTCTTTATAATGCATATAAACGCCATTGGAAATTGTTACTAAATATTCCTTACTGTCAATAATGCGAATTTTATAATAACAAGATTGATAATAGCAGCCATTTTTATGTAAAAAAATATGTAAAATTTGTCGAAATTATTCTCACAAAGAATATTTTTAGTTGTCTAGAAACACTGGAAACAAGAAACTGACTGTTGTCAGTCGTCAATATTGAATCTATAAAATATGGAAGACAGTTTAATTTCTTCAAAATACACCAGGCGGCGTTCCAATCCAAAAATGAAGTAGTAACTTGTGCCTGTTTCAGATATTAAAGTCGAATTTTATTCGATATTTGAATGTAACCTTATGCGCCATTACTTTTGGGTTTGAGCGCCATCTAGAGTCCAAAAGAAATAATTTTGTTTTTATTTGTTATGCGTTCTTCTTCTACTGTTTCTTGTTTTTTTATGGGTGTACGGAAAAATATTAATAATGGTCATCATTGTTACAATTTTTAGTGCGTGATTCTTCATATTTTTTTATATGCAAAAGAGAAATACGCAGAGATATTTAGAACATTATTTTGACAAATCTTATAAGATTAGAAATTTGTATTAATTTTTATGCGAACGTTTTAAGTTTTCTTTATTCCAATAGGTCCTACCCGTTCCATTAGTTGCAGTAACTATTTTAAAATGGTTCAAAAAATAATAAAAATATATCAAATCACTAATTTTTTGGAGGAAAAATTCACTTTTTACGATGGGAAAATTAAGGCCCTTGAGTGCATGGATTGATCATTTAATCTTAAAGAGTGATTCACTCTTTTACTAGTGTGGTACAATTTAGGTAGATTTAACTAGAAATTATTAACTTGATTAAGTAAAATACCACCCAAAGATAGTTGAATTTGTCAGTTAGGTTTTTATGAGTATAGTAAATTTTGAACAAAGTCTCGCGTACTCTAAAGACTTCATAATTTTCATTTGAAAAATGACTTTGCTTTCAGGTTTCTTCTCATAAAGGAGCATTTAGTAGAATTTAATCAATTGGCAATGGCGAACGCGGAAGGATCGGACAACATGCTGAACAGAGTTATGCCGAAGGATAACATCGGATTAGCGGCGCTTCTTAAGACGAAAGAAGCTGCCTGGGATAATGGTAAGTGCAAACAAGGGATTAATTGCGACAAGATTTGCGCTGTATTATAAGCGGAGCCGAAGAAGTTCCGAGAACTTCCCGAGAAGTTTGCAATTTATCATGTACCTGTACAGCACTCGACGTCGCGTCGGCGTAAATCGCAGAGGGCAAATCGATTCTTACTTATACGGTATTTCCTATTTTTAACACCAGTACCCAGTTTTCACTACGCAATTTCATGGTTTTTATTCTTTGTCCGCTTCTCCCAGTCAGCTTTTCGAAAATCTCGGACTTTTTGATCGAGTATTGCGTCGAAACATCGCGAGTACTTAATTTCCTCATCCAACTGGAGACGGACGAAGACGTTATTGAACTCTGCTCGCGACGTGAAGGCTGATAAATACAGTGAAACCACGCAAGAAAATAAATGATCCCGGCGGAAACTATCTTTTCCTATTTGTCTCTGGCTATTAGTATAGTTGAGACGTTCGTGCGACTTGCATCTACACAAAACTGAAACACGCGCATTGACCTTTCAATTCCCATTTTAATTGTCAAGGATGAAATTTTTGCTTCAATTTCACAAGAATTTTGCATCAAAATTAAACTTAATAAAAGAGATGTCACGATAGAAACCACTTAAAAATGATATACAAAGATTTTCAAATTTAATCTTATAAAATGACCTCTATTCCGTCCATGTCATTACCTTTAAATAACTTTGAATATTGTTTGTAAGGTCAAAGACATTGTTCTAGTCCTTAATAAAAAGTTCTCCGTCAAAATAACCACTGTGACCATGAAATGACCTTGAAAAGTTATCATCATGGAGAAGCTGCTCTTAAGTAACTTTTTCGGAATTTGACCTTAAATTAACCAAGGTTATTAAATTAAGTTTGAATTGTCATTCCAGAAGTAAATTTTTTGATGCGTTAACAAAAAGTGATCTGGCGATGCATTAAGTACCGAAGTAAATCCTGTCGTGCTATATACAGTGGCGCTCAAAAATATAGAGCCACCTCTAAATGTGAAAATGAATATTGTTTTGGATTAAGGTACTTGAGTTCCGCGCAAAGTACATTACTTAGTTGTTTTCAGACAATGGTACAGAACGTTTCAAAGTGTGTTTGCTATCGATAATCCAGTTTTAAAGACTAATACTGTTAAAATAGATTTAAAGGTTAGTAATAATTAGGGTCAAAATAATAGAGCCACTTTAAACTGTAAGCATTTTAAATATTTTTATCAACTCTAATATATTATTTTTACTACTATTTGTAAATAATTAATCACCCACCTTCATTTACTAGCAATGTTGTTGTTGCTTTTATTGTAGATGGGGAGAGCAAAGCATACAAGTGACGATGAACGTAAACAAATATTTCAATTATATAAACATGATTTATCGATGAATAAAATAGCACAACTTTTGCATGTTTCGCGGAAACGTATTCAAAATGCGATTAAGAAATCAAAAGAAACAAAAATACCAATTGATAATCGAGGAAGACCTCGAAAAACTTGTGCACGTATGGATCGAAAAATTACACCAGAAGTGAAAAAAGACCCATTTTTGACTGCACCACGCCTTAAAGACATTTTATTCAACGAACACAATATAAAACTGTCAACATCAACAATAAAAAGAAGATTGTGTGATGCTAAGCTTAACGGTCGCATTTCTAAAAAAAAGCCACACGTATCGAAGCAAAATATTCGAAAAAGATTAGCGTTTGCTATTGTAGTAGCTCTATTTTTTTGAGCGCCACTGTATGTCACACCACTACGGCAAAACAAACAGGCTCTATAATTAAAGAGGGTACACCTATCCTAACCTAACCTAACCTAACCTAACCAAATCTAACCTAACCTAACCTAACCTAACCTAACCATTTTTCCAGAGGGGCTATTTTCTGGGGGATAAATTTCCAAGGGGGTTATTTTCTAGAAGGGAATTTTCCGAGGAGTGTTATTCCGGAGGGGGAAATTTCCGAGGAGGAATTTTCAGGGGACCAATATGTCGGTCACCAAAAAACCACTGTAACCTGCAAATGACCTTGACAATCGAGTTCAAGTTTATATTTTACTGTATTATAACATAATGATACAGTAAATTATGTAGACAAAAGTTGCAGTAGATAAATAGGACACTTATAACCTTGAACTTGATTGCCAAGGTCATTTGCAGGTTACAATGTTTTTTTAATGGGAATCAATATTTTTTTAACACACCAAAAATTTACTTCTGGAATGATAACTCAAACTTAATTTAATGACCTTGGTTCAAATTGCAAAAAAAGTTATTTAAGAGCTGCTTCTTCTTGATGATGAGTTTTCAAGGTCATTCCATGGTCAAAGTGTTTATTTTGAAATTGAGGTTAAAATCTACTTCCGGGTTGAAATGTTAAAAAATGGCGGATTCAATTTGGCGTCCAAAATGCTCTCCAAGAAATGTAGAGAGTATGTATGAACTGAAATTTATTATTTTTCCAACCTTTAGGGGAATCAATAAATAAAACGAATATGCAGTATCAATTTATGATTATTATCGAGAACTCTAGAGTCACAACCAAAACTGGACGTGCTGAAACATGCGCAATCGCTCCTATAAATCCCGATCTTTCGAATGGGACCTCCTGCGCACGGTTGAGCATAGGGTTAGAGCGCCCCAAGGATTAATATATAAGTACGCCAGGAATTACGATCGCGATCCGATGCCGGGGCAGGTCAAAAAGCGCGAAAGATAAGCGCACATCGCGCCATTAATTTCAAGCGCCACGCCGCGATTTCTGCGAACCAGCTGGAAACAATTAAAACGACTTTTCCAGGACGGCTGAATTGATGACGTAATTTGTACCGGCAGTACACCTAATCAGTTTTCCCCCGTGATATAATTGAACGTTCCGATCATTTTTTAACGTCCAATGGTAAATAGGTTCGTACGCAAGTAAACTGCTGCAATAAGGCGGTTACGAGATCTTCTGCTTCTTTTTTTTCTTTTGTCCGCCTCGTTAAACACCGCATAAATACCGCGTCGCGATAGATAATCGCCATTTCGTGGGTTGGACACCATTTCTCAAGCGCCAAGTTATCGACGTATGCACTTCCGCGCTAATATTTAAGTGACGTTACGCCATTTTAATGCAGCGGATAACAGATATGACTAACTGCGCGCACTTTACACGCATGCGCTGAGGATGGATGCATGCGCCAATGTGTATATTAGAGGTGTCACTTCTTAAATTAAACCTGTAACTGATATTAATGGCCGCAGTGTAAGTCGTACATTTTCAAAATATCTTAAGGCGTCGCCGAGAGATATCTTGTTATTTTAAGCTAGTTCAAATTTTGATTCTGGTCAATATGACGAATGTATAATTTGAAATTTAGCCGATTGATTTCAATGTGCTTATTGATCTCAAGCGATTATGTAAATACATTTACCAAATATTCAAAATGGCTGATCCAAAAATAGCGAATGCATTATTTTAGCTGTCGACAAAGTTTAAAGCATTTAATATCTGGACTATGGTATTTTTAAAAAAGGTGTCACTTCTGAAATTGCACTTGTAAATTATAATAATGCCCGCCGTGTAAGCATTTAAAAGCGTCACCGGAAGACATCTTGAGGATATTTTAAAACGGTTCAAAATTTGATTCTGTTCTATAGAATTCGCTAGAGACAATGACGATATTTTTAATGATTCTTATGGACGTTGATAAGGAATACATAGGTAGATTTATGTCACTCAAAATGGCGGCTGCAATATTTCCAAGAAATTTTAGAAAATTGCAATTTTTTTAAACATGACAAAACTTGAAAAGTAAACTGTCATTTGCATTGCAAAAGAGTATCCATAACGTGTCAGTCCTCATAATCAATACATGGAGGGACAGCCCTGTACTTAAGATATCGAAAAACGGTGAAACACGGGTTCCAGTTTTTCCTAAAATATATCATTTAACATTTCATTAATCATTTAAAAAATCAAGTAATATTTCACATTTATGTCGGCCATCTCGGATCCACCATTTTGAATTTACAAAATCCGACTTGAAATTCGTAATCAGCGACCCAAAAAATTCCCGAGTACCAACTTTCATCAAAATCAAGTAAATTTTTTACATTTATGTCGGCCATCTTGGAACCGACATTTTGAATTTTCAAAATCTGATTTCAGATTTATAATCAGCGCCCCGAAAACCCCCGAGAACCCAGTTTCATAAAGTTTGGGTATTTTTCGCATTTCGGTCGGCCATCTTGGATCCGCCATTTTGAATTTTCAAAATCTAACTTCAGATTCGTAATCAGGGACCCCGAAAACCCCCCGAGTAACAATTTTCAGCTGTTTTCCGTATAAAGAAAAATGTACGCCGCACATTTTAATAAATTTAGCAAATTTACAGCCGCCATATTGGATCCGCCATTTTGAATTTTCCCATTTTGACGATACCATTTTGGTATACGAAGTTTCATGCAAATTCATTAAGAATTGTAAAAGTTATTGCAAAATGTACACATATGATCCATTACCACGTTTGTCAATAATTTTTTTTGTACATATATGATCCATTGCCATGGAAGTGGTTAACGTGTTTTTTAACGTTTCTTGTCAAATTTCTTCATATATATTTTGTTGATTATGTTACTAAACACTTATCCATGTTAGGAATTAAGCCTGAAAATGGCGTCGTTAAAATGACTTTATTTACTTCATGATTATTAAACGTGCTTTTTTAAAAAATTTCTTGTCATATTTCACGCCATATATTTTGCTGTTGATTGTGTTACTAATGGTTTGTCCATGTTAGAATTTAAATTTAAAAATGGCGTCGTTAAACTGGCATTCTGGAAATCGTATTTTTGTTTGCTTATTTATTTATTTTTTAAATATGTTCCATTTTTTTGATTGATTGTGTTACTAACAGTTTGTCCATATTAAAATCTAAATTTAAAAATGGCGTCGTTAAAATTACGGTATTTGCGAAGAATTTTTTTATTTTTATTTTTATTAGTACGTTTATGAACATTATTCTGTATCGGTTTTCAAAATCTTTTCACATAATTAAATAATTCGATGTCCATAAGTATAGAAGAAACGACACTAACTATTACATTTAAACATTTTCAACATTCAAAATGGCGGATCCAATATAAAAAATTATTACAAAAACTATTATCAAAATTTATGAAATTAAATATGTAGACGTTTCATCTTACTGTGGTATTTTTGGAAGAGTTGAATATTATGAATACTTCGAATATATATTCTATTATAGATTTAAAATGGCGATCGGCGTTTGACATATTCCAGTATTGAAATTCAATTTTTACTGCCGCCATTTTAAAACTTTACTATGCAACTTTCAGTTTCGTAAAGTTTGAATTCGCTATTTTGAAATTTTTGTAAGTCTGCATTTTTTTCAACTTCTGGACAACCATACAAAAAACAACGTTATTGATAAAAATGATTAAAAATAGTTGAGAATATTAATTTATTTCTATTCCCGAAAGTAGTACATTTTTTTTTAAAGAACAGAAATTGAGAACAAAAAACAATCATAATATGCAAATTAAAACAAAAATAGGAAATTATTTATGAAAAAGAAAAGTATTTTTGTGCAAAAAAAAAAGATAAATAATTGAAACGAATTGCCAGTTACAATTTAATCACGCTTGTTTTACTAAAATAGAAAATAATTCAAACCCAAATGAATCCAAATTCGTAATCATAGCTACGTCTATACAATAGTGTGTATAGAAAAGTATTGGTAAAATACTTCCGAATTTGCATTCTTTTCGTTTTTTGTATACTTAAAATAGATAAGTATTATTTATTTTATACTTCAACAACAAAAAAGTAAATAACATGAACTAATGTCTACACGAACACTTTAATACTTTTCAATTTTTGTTTCGTTTATTGATTATATATTTCTTAACCAGATTTAGTAAAATGAATCACCCTGAGATTATAATTTATTCCTTATATTCAGAGGTCGAAAATAGTTTCCTAGATAATTGCTAAAAAGAATATTTTAAACAATAAATAAAACTCAAGTATGTAATAGTTTTTCGAGTAACTGAATCGGATGTCAGCTTTTAAAAACTTAAAATTGGGGATTCAGTTTGACAAACAAAAATTTTTTATTTCTTGCAAAGTTCACGAAAATCACTACTCCGGTTTTTGGGTTCCTTAATACAAATAGAAATTTTTTATTTCTGTTCGCCATATTGGTTCCGCCGTTTTTAATTTTTAAAACACCAGAATCATCTTCAGTGGTCCCAGAACCCCCAGTAATGATTTTCGTGAATTTCGCGACAATTTTTGTAATTCTAATTCGCCATATTGTACCCGCCATTTTGAAATTTTAAAAATTGACATCAGATTCAAATTCAGCGACTCCAAAAATATCTAAGTATAAGGGTTTGAAGTTTTATTGTTAAATTCTTATTCAAACTGCAAAAAAAAAACAGAAACGTTTTTGTTTATTAGTACATCAGGATGATAAAATGCAAGAATCCATTTCACCAATTTACCATGATGCTATTGATTATTTTTTACGAAGCGGTTAATGTACATAAACAGAAACGTGTTTAAAACAGTCAAATTATATGATTTTACGTATTTCACACACCGCCGTTAAAACTTAAACACGAATGCAGCCTCGAGACACGTCGACTTCAATATTATCCCACCTTCCCATCGGATTATTTGTTGACTTTGATCGAAGTTTACTCCATCGTGAAGAATACTTAAAGACATCGAGGCAAAGAAAATTCTCGCTTGATTTTTCAACATTTTTCCAGAGAGGTTTAGCTTATCGCGAATTATACGTCCCTCAAAATGTCAGAGCTAGTAATAACAACCACGAAAGCTTTTACCAGAGGTTCTCTATCCAGTCATTGCGAACTCGTAGCCTATACTTTTTTATACTTCACATTTTTCTGCACTTTGCTGTCACCCTCTAGGTGATACGTCCTTTCTTATCTTCAAGTCTATCGCGACCAGCTGACAGCGGTACCATCTTCAAACTCCTTGGGGAAGTATTAATTCTCTAGCACTGTATTTCGACTCCATTTTTAAAATAACCACGCTTTAAAATTCTTGCGATGAATTTACTTACATTTTTTATACTTCTAGTAAAGGTAAAATTGTCACTGTTTTCAAGAACTCTGTTATCTTATTCAGTCATCGCTACCAACGACATGTAAAATCGATTCAGAACTCGAATTTCTTACTTACAAAACTAATTGTACTTCACCACTTGCGAGAATAATGCAATCCCTGTCCGACAAGATATACATGCGCCACCAAACGGAAGGCGTTCGATTCATCAGCTTTTCAAGTTTTTTCGAGTTTCTGCCAATAGTTCAGTTCAAACTATATATAACCTCACTTTTCTTCACATTTCTCCCAAAATAGAATGTAAATAATTTAAAAAAACATCAATGGTCCATTTTTTTGTTAAAAAATATGTTTAAAATAGCCATAGCGTTTAAAGGGATTTTAAGTTGCGAACGAGAAAATTATGTGCCACAATTTAATAGACATTTTCGAAATGGGATTCTGGTCGTGCAGTGGTTGACAACGAATTTTGCACGGACGCTTTTCCGGAGGTGGTATCCCGCGGGTCTTAAAACGGAACCCTAAATTGCCCATCCTCTATTATGAATCCCTTAATCCTGTTTGCTCCAAGTCCCTTAGCTATTCGACCCCCACACTTTGAGTTATTTCCAACACATTTATAGCCGCGGTAGTCCCAGGTGTTAAATTTATACGATAAGATGTCCATTTCCGAATGTATTTTCGTTGGCTACATGGCGATCTAATCCTCAGACCCGTTAGCAGAGGAACATTGTACGTTGGCGAAATCCCACGAATTAGTAAGGCGAGAGTACATTGTGAGATCTTTGCGTTTATTTTCTGAATATTCGAGTAGTGTAAGGGGTTAGTAATTACCGATCATTATTTCATGTTTTGTATACATTCTTAAACAACCAAAAATGAATAAATTATTCATTTAAGCCTTTAATGTTGGGATACTTTTTCAACTCGAACTTCAGCGCTATATATTTACAAATAGACTAGTCGCTGATGTGACGAAAACATAAAATGTACATAATGTACTAAAAATAATTGAAACATTGTACGTTACAGGTATACCGGCAGATCCAATGCAGGTACAACAACCGATCTTGGTTTGTACAGCCCATTTGCATTGGGATCCAGAATTTTGTGATGTGAAACTGATTCAAACAATGATGCTGAGCAACGAGTTGCGATCCATCCTTGACCAAGCCAGTCAATCTTTCCGGCCAGGCCACAAGCCAGATTCCTCTAATATCCAACTTCTTCTTTGCGGCGACTTCAATTCTTTACCGGATTCTGGTAAGATTTAAATTGCACATAAACTTAAAACCTTTCCAATTCAACAGAATCCTGAAACTCAAGGATTTTTTGCTGTTTTATATTGAAAGATTCTCTGGATATAATAAAAATCGTTTATCAACAGGTGTCATCGAATTTCTGACTTCCGGAAGGGTAGCAGTTGATCATCGGGATTTCAAGGATTTGGCGTACAAGTCGTCATTACAAAAAATGTCCGGATGTGATAAATCTAACGAATTCATTCACGCTTTCAAACTGGCTTCGGCATATAGTGAAGAAATTATGCCGTACACTAACTACACGTACGTTTCCATTAAAAAAATTTATTAAATTCTTTCCTAACTCATAATTCGTATAATTGAACAAATCAAGGTAGTGAATTCCGTTATTTACCGTACCGCGCCAAAAATAAGCAAAAAGTCGCCGTCCTATTCTTCTTTGTTTAGTTCCTTCGGACGGACGGATTCTATACTCTAATAAATTCTCCACAAAGCGCGAAAAAATTGTATACGTCTCTCTTTCCAGGTTTGACTTCAAAGGCATAATAGACTACATTTTTTACTCCAAACAAAGCATGGTACCGCTGGGATTGCTCGGACCGCTGAGCGCAGATTGGTTTAGAGAGCACAAAGTGGTCGGTTGTCCACATCCACATGTTCCTTCTGGTGAGTGAAGAGCTGCAAATCTTTTTTTTACTTTCAGTTTATGTTTTTACTATTTTTCGCTGCATCCGACCCCGAAGAAAGGAAAACATAATTTCACATGCAAATAAAATATCGAAAATAAGGGTGCAAAGTGTTTTCTTAAATTGTTAAATTCTAGATCATGAATTCTTTAAATTTTTAACGATTTTCTATTTTTTTGCAGACCACTTTCCTTTATTAGTTGAGCTGGAGATGACGCCGACTGTGGGTACTAGCAACGGCATGATTCCGCGCAGGTAGCAGCTGCTGCGACCTAGGCCCAAATAAACACTAAAGGGGGAAATGACTTATCGAATAAACGACGTCGCAGCGAGTGACGTCGCATCGTCTCTTACATTCTGGTTTTAGCAATACCATTCGCAGTCGACTATTACCGCAATAGCAAATATTACATAATACTTCACATTACCGCACATTCATCATCCGACCGTTGGGGAAAAAAAAAGTAAACTAAAAAACAAACAATGAAACTTAGTATGCATACTCGATCGATTCGAGTTCGGACATAAAAATTTCGTTGGGGAAAAAAAAAATCGCAGATATTCTTCGGATCCGAACGAACGACGAATGCTACAAGACCACTACTACTACGAACAAGATGGCTACGATGTGAATATCTATAAAATGAATGACCAGGTGAAGGGAGTCGTGTTGTAATGCGTTTAGCCCATGTATAGTGCATTGCATTTTTAAGAAGTAATCCAACCTCTCTTCCTAACCTCCTCCCGAGTAAAAAGAGTAATCTTTGAGGTCTATTATCATCAGAATATGTAGATACAACCTATTTTCCTACAAGTGCAAGAAACAAAAACAAAAAAAAAACACAAAAAATACGAGAGTCGACGTTGATGCCGGCGTCGTGGACGAAGAAACACAAAACCGCACGGGAGAAGGCAAATATAATTCCGATCAAACCTCTGTGATATCGACGCGAACAATTGGTACCATCGATTCGCACACTTTCTTAACCGACCTGATGAACTCGAAGCGATGACGACGAGGGCAGCACTAACGATACGAAACGACAAAATAGAATCTGACAAAAAAATAACCTAAAAAAATATCGGCGTAAAGCAGAAAGAAGCCCTTTTCCTAAATGCCATTACAACATTCTCCATGCCGACGACTTTTGATAAGAACGCTGCCATCCAAACGAATAAAATTGTATTTTTCAAGAAAACGAAAACTAAAAATAATAGACGACGAAAAACCATACGCGCTACTCTGGGCTGTGCGAAGTGATTGGGGTTGACTTAACAATTTCAATGCAAGTACAAATCTGTTCTTATTGGCCACGTATATATTTATAACGGTGATGTTATACATACGTAAGGGAAATAGACGATATTATATAGTGAGTGTATCTCTAAGTATCGCGACGTTTTTGGCGATATTCCCGCGCCGCAGCGTCTTCGGATGTTTTCGTCCATGTTCGGTTGCGCACCGTATTTTGTATGTGCTTTTTCCCTCGTCTTTCCTCCATACCTCTCTCTCTCTCTGTACACCTCATTCTCTCTTACTGTCTCTCTTTCTTCCTGCATATTCCCTACGTATACATTTCATCAATCGAATGACTTTCTTATACTTTTTACAAACTTTTTCTATATACAAAAGCACGGCAATGCTGCATGGATTATGTACAAAATGCCCCTCTTCTTCGCAATCCTAAATTCCAATCAAGGAAAGAGACAGACTGACTTTACTTCTTATCGTTAGTGTATTTATTTACGTTTATGTATTGTAAGAGCGCTTGGATGCAACATCTCCGACGCTTCTTAAAGCAAGCGCTTAAACGGTCAGTAGTTTTAGCCGACGAAGACGACCGCCACGTAGCGATGTATCCGTGCTGCGGAGAAAATATACTAAAATCTTCCCTTAAACTCAGTGGACACTCGGGTAAACGATCTCTCCGGACTTCACGGAGTGTCGGTCGAAACATTCTCAAAAATTCGCTTTTCCAAAAGAACAACTTCAGTCTTCCAGACTAATCAATTTCCATTGAGCGAACTTTTTTACGACAAATTTTGCATGTCGAAAAATGAATCGATTTTTCACTCCGTGAAGTCCAGCGAGATTTTTCGCAACTATAGTTTTTTTTTCAACCAGTATCTTTTATTTATGCTCATTTTTAAACGCGGATTTAATCGCGAATTATATTAAGTCGAGATTGAAGTCAGCATGCATAGTCGAGACGTTGTTCTGAAGATTCGAAAGAAAACATATTAATACAAGCGTAAAATGGTCTTAAGACGTTGAGATTAAATCGACGACTTCATTTCTTGCCTTAATCTAATCCGCAATATTTACAAACACGATCGTCTTGATCGATTCTGATCTCACTTAGCAGTCGATGCTCTCTAAAATCGTTCTAGGCGTGAAAAAAGATTTTTACACTCATTTAAAAACACGCAGATTTCGTGGTTTCGGATTGCTAAAACAGATATTTGTTTTTTTTTCGGGAAGTATATTTTCGCGAAAAGTACAATCAGGCGGAGAACATCGTCAGTTCGTCGGCGCAATTCGGATTGCCGATCACCGAGTCCACGAAGCTGCGATTTAACTAGGATAAATGTTTAAGTGTTGCCCATCGCGCTATTTGGTAGTCGTTAAAAAAAAAAAAGCCCATCGTCTCCTGAAGTCCTAGCTCTGCGATCGCGGGAGAAGCACAGGAAAAGTGGAAGAAGCGTGCGCAACTATATTGTAGTGTTATTATCAACGAATTCATCTGTTCAGGGTCGATCGAACATTTCCAGAGCAGCTTTGAGAGAAACGGCACCGAATTCGCGAACGAATATTATATCTATTACCGAAAATAAAGAAAGTTCGAATATATTATACATATTATATAAATAATTGTAAATGTTTCTACGTGTCGCGAATTCGGGAGGATTTTTCGTAGAATTGAGCAGGTCGGTTGACCCATTAACGTAGTCGTTATCCAAGAGTGTAGTGAATCTTCTCTCCATTCGCGTTCGGCGAAACCTTAGGCCTAAACTCGTACTTTATATTCCGACCGATCGTCGCACGTTACCGGCAGTTCGGACAGTTTTCGTAAGATATTTTGTGATAGTGCACCATTACTTATTATATCGTCGCTGCGCGGAGGAACCAACCAAACAAACAAAAGAATACAAAAAAGTAAATCGTCCTCGCGCGTCGACGCGATTCGACACGAATTAGCATGTTTCAAGGAATAGCGGCGGGACAATTGACTGTTTTGACGAAAATATATTTAAAAGTAAAACGACACGTTGTATATAACGAAGCTACATTTTGTACATCGGTTTTTCGAAGATGGCCGTTCGGTTCGGACCAAAGGTCGAACGCGCCCGAACCGCTGCGTTCTCTCCGTTCGGCCGCAATTCCATAATCTCCACGGCGCAGATAGCATGTAGGTTGTCTAGTACTGATTATCGTGTAGAAATCTCGTTTCTGTTCTCTTAATTCTTATCGTAAAAAAAATTATGAAAATCACCAAAAAAAAAAAAGTAAAATGAGTCTTAGCAATTGTAATCGTCAGTGTGCTAAGCGATGTGAATATTCGTATTCCGCTATCCGAAGTTTAGCGACTACGTACCTTTTCTATATGGTTTTTTTTTTTCGCGAGCGGCTCGGATTCCCTATATAAGAGACTCTCGACGCGCGAGAGTCGACATTGTATTATGTATGTATGTAACGCGACTGAAGCGCGAGTCGACAGATTTTTGTCGCTAGGTGCCGCACCGCGAAGCGTTCGACGTCATTCAACCCGCAATCGTTCGCCGCTCCAATGTAGCCGACGGTAGATGGAGGTGGGCGCTACCCAGACGACGCAAACGTGTACAGGCATCATTTTTGTACTATACGTGTAATTTAAGTTAATTATGGAATCTATTCCCATTTGTACAAAGTCCGAGACGCCGCGCGGATCGGATCGGATCGGAGATTGCGACGGGTTTCGAAGTTGAGGCCACAAGAGCACAAGATATGCAAAAGTAATAAAAATATGCTAGGGAAAGGGGGGGATGGGGGGGGGGGACAGCGACTCCCGTACGGCGTCTCATTTTGCTGTTCGTCACGCGGTTAAGCTAAGGTCTTTACTTTATTTCTTCGAAAATGCAATGATTGTATATGGGCTGCGTTTGAATCATGATTGAATGTAACGATTTATTAAATAAATACGAAATAAATGGAAAAATATAAAAATTAGGCTGTGTGCGTGTGATTTAGTCTTGCCTGAAATTGGCGACGTCTTTTACTTTTATATGACCTTAACCACTTTGGAATTTCTGTAGTTTACATTTTCAACGTCAGATGAAATCGAAGAAAGTCTTTTAAGGAGAGGTACTCATCTATTTTAATCAAAATTGCATTTTTTGATATTTTATGATGTGTAGAATATGTATGGCCGGCAATAATAGCTGAAAAAGTTATCGCACAAGAAATGAACCTATTTTTGTCATGAAAATTAAGCAAAATTAGTTTGCAGGGTAAGGAATATCTCAAATTGATCTTTTCTATATGCACACTTCTACTTTAGTAAAAATAGTTACTTCAAGCACCACTAGATGTCGTTAGGTTAGGGTGTTGAACAGCTATATTTTGATAATGAAAACAACACATTAACCCTTTTCGTCCCAAATGTCCAGAATTTGGACAGAACTTTCAACACTGTCATTTTTGTTCCAAATGTCGTTAAAAAACTTCTTTGAGTCCCCTTTTGGCGTCCGCCAAAACCCGAATTTTATTGTCAAACGTTGCTTTATGTTGAGCAACTTCAGCTTGTTCAGTTTTTGATAATACGTCCGCAGTTGTTGCGCGAACTTCTTAACTTTAGCCATGAATGGACGGCCAGATGTTATATAGTCGATCACACACTGAATTCGGGAAACGAGATTCCATGTCATATTTCGTCATAATAACGGATATAGCAAGACACACAAAAATAAGGTTCGCGATTTGTACAGAATGTTTCTGTTCTAACATCGCATTTTTCAAAATTGTGACAACTTTCCTTCGCTTCATGTATGATGCACTGATGTGAAAGAGTTTTTGAATGCAGATTTTTTCGAATCACTTTTAATAAACACATCTTCCGTAAGAATTTATCAATTTAACTCGTTAAACATGGCAAAATCGAAAATGTCATTAAATTTTCGGCTTCAAGACTTCATATTGGGTATCGCCATTTTGAAATTTAATTTTTGCTCTCATAAATTTTGAAGTTTAGTGTCCGTGCCTGAGAAATGTTTACTTTTTTCGTAACCTCCTCATCCAATTTCGGCGGGAAATTGTTGATCCAACAAAAAATTAGCGTGTAAAAATCCGAATTTTTGTTAAATTTTAAGGTTAGAATCGGAAAGTACGATTAATTTCACGTTATAAATGATAAGTCTAGAATTTTTTCAACATTGATAACCCTTCAGAACTTACAGCTGACAAGTTCAAACAAAATTCATCCTTTTTGGACTTAACCCTTTTCGTCCCAAATGTCCGGAATTTGGACACAACTTTCAACACTGTCATTTTTGTTCCAAATGTCGTTAAAAAACATTGAAATAAGTCAAAATCGATAGATTTGGACCTCCTCTTTCAAATGCCATGATCAGAATCAGCCGGCAATTTCAAAGAAAAAAATTATGATCATTTTTTCGAAAAAAATCCTGATTTTGTTGACGTTTCTTCGCAGGAATCGCGTTTTTTGTCATGGAAAAGGGTAATTGACCATTTCAAAAGATATTAATCGCGTCTTTTTGCTTAGCTCTTTCTTCTCCCGTGGAATATTTTTCAAAAGACAAAATGGAGGCTTCAAGATGGCGTCTGCAAGTTATCATTTTGCATTTTCTTGCAGAATTATCGATTATTTGACCCCGTAACGGTTGAGATCATGGAGAATCGAGATGCAAAAGTAATTATTATGATTTGCGAATAACTAATCTCATTATTATTCATTTATAACCTCAAATTAGTTATAAACAATGGACTTTTAATTTTTTTCTAATTTTCACTCAATTTTCGACGTTTCCGCATTACTTACGTGTGAAATTGAAAATGACCAGACATGATTGTGACTTCTCAATAATCGGTTTACAGCCTAACAATTGAGTACACGACAACCCTATGGCGTTTGTATCATATCAGAGAAAATTTCGCTGTAAGTGATGCCACAGATTTATACGAAGAAAGTCTAGAAAACCTTTGGAGACGCACATTATAAAACACGAAGAGTCAAAACGATATTGTTCTCATGACAAGTGTGAAAAACGAACATCTTATTGTTCAGAATGTAATAAAAATGTTTGCAAGGTACGCTCCAAATCATTTCATAAAGTTACATAGATTTACCATATTACTATTGACTTGATTCATCGTTGCCATTTCTTGGAAAAATCCAATATAAAACAATGTTATAAAAATGAAAGAATTAGAAAAATTGTAAAAAATGAAAAAAACACATACAAAATTTAAAAAGTACTAAAAAATAGTATAAAAAAATGACTCTGAATAGCGTGTAGGATCGATGTATTTACTCTGACATTCACATTTATTAAATTTACAAACCTCATAGTAACAAGTAGCAATGCGCACAGTATGTGCTGCACTCCAATTTAAAGTTACAAACCAATCACTGATTGGGCACAATCGTATATAGTAATTTTCAATTTCACACGTAGGTAATGATACGGAAGTCAAAAATTGAATGAAAATCAACAAAAAATCGATAAAAACCCATTGTATATAACTAATATGAAGTTATGAATGAATAATAATGAGATTTGGTATTCACAAATAATAATAATTGCTTTTTCATCCCACTTCTACATGCTTTCAACCGCTATAACGAAAAAATACTCGATATTTGTGCCACAAAATGTAAAATGACAACTTACAGACGCCATATTGAAGCCGCCATTTTGTTTTTTGAAAAAAATCCAACCGGAGAAGAAAGGGCTGAGTACAAAGACGCGATTAGTATCTTTTAAAATGATCAGCATTGCCCGTTTCCATGTCAAAAAACGCGATTCCTGCGAAGAAACGTCAACAAAATCAGGATTTTTTTCGAAAAAATGATCATAATTTTTTTCTTTGAAATTGCCGGCTGATTCTGATCACGGCATTTGAAAGAGAAGGTCCAAATCTATCGATTTTGACTTATTTCAATGTTTTCTCACGACGTTTGGAACAAAAATTATAGTGTTGAAAGTTGTGTCCAAATTCCGGACATTTGGGACGAAAAGGGTTAAGTCCAAAAAGGATGAATTTTGTTTGAACTTGTCAGCTGTAAGTTCTGAAGGGTTATCAATGTTGAAAAAATTCTAGACTTATCATTTATAACGTGAAATTAATCGTACTTTCCGATTCTAACCTTAAAATTTAACAAAAATTCGGATTTTTACACGCTAATTTTTTGTTGGATCAACAATTTCCCGCCGAAATTGGATGAGGAGGTTACAAAAAAGTAAACATTTCTCAGGCACGGACACTAAACTTCAAAATTTATGAGAGCAAAAATTAAATTTCAAAATGGCGATACCCAATATGACGTCTTGAAGCCGAAAATTTAATGACATTTTCGATTTTGCCATGTTTAACGAGTTAAATTGATAAATTCTTACGGAAGATGTGTTTATTAAAAGTGATTCGAAAAAATCTGCATTCAAAAACTCTTTCACATCAGTGCATCATACATGAAGCGAAGGAAAGTTGTCACAATTTTGAAAAATGCGATGTTAGAACAGAAACATTCTGTACAAATCGCGAACCTTATTTTTGTGTGTCTTGCTATATCCGTTATTATGACGAAATATGACATGGAATCTCGTTTCCCGAATTCAGTGTGTGATCGACTATATAACATCTGGCCGTCCATTCATGGCTAAAGTTAAGAAGTTCGCGCAACAACTGCGGACGTATTATCAAAAACTGAACAAGCTGAAGTTGCTCAACATAAAGCAACGTTTGACGAATAAAATTCGGGTTTTGGCGGACGCCAAAAGGGGCCTCAAAGACGGGAGGATGGAATTGAACGAAACCCAACATTTTGGTCAAATCCTTCCAACCTCTTCAAACATCGTATCCGATATACGAGAAAACATCTAGGCTTAATGCAGCACTCCGGGTATTGAAATCTTTACCGTGTTGTGTGACTAACTCGCTAAACAAAGTGAAGATTGCCCACCCGTCAGCGCATTAGAGGTTAATAATGCCATCAAAAGAGCGAGGAATTTCTCCTTGCCGGGCTGGGATGGAATTAACAACTATTGTTGGAAGAAGTTCACTTTTGCCCATCAACCCGAATATTCACCTCTTATATAAATGGAGACCAACCCATTCCGCACTGGCTGGTGGAGGACTGAACGACACTAATGATCCGAGAAACCATAGACCAATTACGTGTCTCAATACGTTATACAAATGGTTCACTAACATCTTGAACGAACGTATTGAGAAAACCGTAGAACCGGTGAGGCAACGGATAGTAGAACAGCAAGGCTGCAAAATGGGTGTATCCAGCTGCAAGGACAACTTGCTTAACGACAGGTGTGTTTGTCAGGACTCAGTCCAGTACAAGCGTAATCTGTCAATAGCTTGGCTGGATTACATGAAGGCGTATGACTCAACATCGCACGAACTTTTAAGATTGTTGCTCAAACGCCTCTACGTCCACCCAAACATACTGAGAAGTGTAGAAGACCATGCCTTTTTGGAAAACGCGCATTGTCATGACATCCGGCAAGCGTAGAACTGTTTAGACTGGTTCAATTCCAAAGATGTGTCTATCAGGGTGATTATCTGATTCCTTTGATCTTCTGCATCTCACTATTGCCTCTATTCGTTGCTCTCCGATAATCTCAAGGGTACAACTGTGGGCCGCCTGGTGAACGTGTATATAAGATCACCAATTTATTCTATATGGATGATCTTAAATTATAGGCATCAGGCGAGGATCAATTACATCGATCTCTGATCATAACGTAGTCAAGAGATGTAGACATGGAATTCGGATTGGACAAGTGTGCAGTCGTTCAGTTGCGCAGAGGAAGGTCAGACTCCATTAACAACGATATGGAGCTCGTCATCGGAAGTGTCATCCGCCACCTTAGCGCCGCGGAAGCCTACACATACCTAGGAGTGCCTCACAAGCATTCCAGGATGTGCAGATTGCTAAAACGATCATCCTTAAAAAATACCGGCTCCTTCTCCGTCAGATCTGGTCATGAGAATTGACGGCGAAAAATATGGTGGCAGCCACAAATATGCTGGCCGTTTCACCAGTGCTCTATTCATTTGAACAACTTAAGTGGAATATTGACGAGATAAGGGGTCTTGACCGAATCACACGGAAGATGAATTGTATGTAACGCAGTTTGCATCCAAGATCTTCCGTGGAACGACTGTATTTGCCCCGAAAATTGGGAGGTCGGGGCCTTTTGGACCTGGAGTGTATGTATGACAGATTAATCCTGGACACGGCTTGCGAAGTGATTATTCGAACGGAGGATCTCCTGATGATGCTAGTTCATCAGCATGAAATTCAGGGGAAGGGGGCGTTTTTGTACAACGCGGCGCGAAACCTCGGTGTGGTTTTCAACGTGGAACGTAGTGGTACACAGGAAGCTGAATCAGTCACAATTCTTTCGAAATCTCCAGCAACTTGGCTTGTCGATAGAGATGACCTTCTCGTTCTGAAGATCAGCTGACTTGAAATCCGAGACCGAGGGTTTTATCTTCGCATGCCCGGATGGGGTCGTCAATACCTTAGCGTACCGCCACACCATCTTACACCAGACAGCGCAGAGTACGCTTTGTAGATCGTGTGGATGTCACGTTGAGACACTAATGCATCTTTTGGCAGCATGTCCAAGATATGCAGTTTCACCATACATCGTACGTCACAACGCGCCTCTCCGAGTTCTGTATTATCATCTTCACAGCAACTGATATTGAATCCGTAGTCGGAAATGAGTATGCCGGATATACTGGAATTACTCATTTCCGACGAGCAACTTTTATCAAAAACATCAAAAACATTCCGGCCTGTCGAGATCATGCAAATTCCATCGCAGGCCGAATGCAGAAAGCAGTGCTGCTAGGATCTCTCAGTCTGCTGAGATCACACGAGATCCTGCAACCACCAACCCGATGGTAAAGGGAGTGGTTACAGTTATAAAAGAAATGGCCCGGTGCAGTCTGCGGTGGAGGAGATGGAGGGCCATTTGGTTTTTTTTTGTATTTTTGTTTTTAAATAAACGTCTTTATTGGTTACGTAGAGAGTACAATCTTCCCTTGCAACGACAAGAGGCGCGTCACAGCTGTTACGAAGCTGCTTTGCAGACTGACCCATTACACAGCCCAACAAAAATTTTAGAATTTCACGTTGCCCTATAAGTCAGAGTCGATTCTGGTAGCATTTTTGCTCCAGAATCCAAATATGACCGTCAAAATATCCAATTGGCTCTAGTTTTTGAGATATTGAAGGTCAACCGTGTCAAAAAATCCGATTTCAGGCATTTTGAGCATTTATTCACGGCTCTAAAAAATTCTGTTGTTCTAATAGTAAGAGTCAATTCTGAAAGGAGTTTTTCCACAGAATCCAAATATGTTCGCCAAAATATTGATTTGGACCTACTTTTTGCCCAAAATTGAAGGTCGAAAAAGTAAAAAATCGTGTTTTAGGACATTTTCACATCTATACTACTATCGACACAAAATATCAAGAAATGCAAATTCGCGGATCCAATATGTCTGACGAACTTTTAGAAATTTGAATCACTTCAAACTCATTCTCATTTTGGAAACTTTACTTTGTTTTTACCAAATTGAAGGTCAAAGGGGTAAAAAATCGTGTGTTCAGACATTCTTTTCTGTTTTTGTAGAAAACTAGTTAAGACGATATTTTAATAGGTTTGTCGGACATGGATCCACCATTTTGTGTTTTTTTATTATTTGCGTCGCGTTCTATAGTATAGACGTAAAGAATATCTTAAAGCAAGCTTTTTTACAATTTTGACCTGGAATTTGGACAAAAAATAAATCCAATTCAATATTTCCGAATACATATTTCGATTCTGTGAGAAAAATTATATGAAAATTGACTTTCACTAGTGGAGCAACATCATTTTTTGGCATCTGTGAACAGATATTGAAAAATGCCGAAAATCACATTTTTAACCCCTTTGACCTTCAATATCTCAAAAACTGGAGCCAATTGGATATTTTGGCGGTCATATTTGGATTCTGGAACAAAATTCCTATCAGAATCGACTCTTACTTGTAGGGCAACAAAATTTTGTTGGACTGTGTTATATATTACCCATTTTCAATTTAAAAATAAGAATTAAAATTGAAAAAAGACAATAAAATAAAATAAAATGAGAAAAACAAAAAAAAAATAAATAAAAATGTAAAAACTAACAAAAAAAAAAAACCAAGATAATTAAAAAAAAAAGCAAGAACGCTCCCTATTATACTTTGACTGCCAAGTGGTGGAAGTCGAGGAACGGACAAATCTTTTGACGGCTAACGAACGTAAATTGTGATAATTTATTAACTGTAGAAATGTCTGTCATTAGAATTCTGAAATATCAGTTTCATCATTAAGAACACGAAAAATCAGTGAATGCAGACTTTTATAAAAATGGGGACATTTGGTAAAGTTTATCTGCCATATTGGATCTGTCATTTTGAATTTCGTAAATTCAACATCGGATTAGTGATTGGCGACACAAATAAAATTAATAAACAAATTTTCAGTAAGAACTTATGAATTTAACTTATTAAACATGGAAAAATCGTAAATGTCATTGAATTTTCTTCTTCAAGCCGCCATTTTGAAATTTAATTTTTACGCACATAAAGTTTAGGGTCGGAGGCAGAGGAATTTGCACTTTATTCTGACTTTCTCGTCCAATTTCGGAGCCAAATTGTTGATAAAAAAAAATTAGGGTGGTAAAAATCCAACTATTTGTTAAATAAAATGGATTTGACGTTTCGGTTGTCTGATGGGTAACATTCGTTAAAATACTGTACGAAGAATTGATTCGAGGAGATTATGTAGGTGAACAAATTTCTAAATTAGGATTTTTGAAAATTGATTCTTCATGAGCATTACTTACCAAGAAATTATGAAGAGTGGACGAGCATGAACGTATACTTTTGCACAGTTATGCGCGCATTCGCTTATTTTGACAATTCAAAGTAAGTAATCGCATAAAATTTATCAAATTAAATATTTTTTCCTACGGGCGTACGTAAAGTAGCACTTTTTTTCATCGATTTCTGTACGTAAAATGATTCTTTTTTTCATACTATGCGCGAAAGTAACTTTTTTCATACTATGCGCAAACGTAACTGTTTCGAAATCAAGTGAAAACAGGGAGTGACACACCAATAAAACACTCAGTTGCACGGTTCAGGATAATTTCTTTATTGTTTTAGAAACGGAGCGACAAAATCGTTTATGGCGATATCCGATACGCTAAAACTTACGCGGGACGACCGAGCAAATTATGGATGTACGACTTGGAAAACAATAAAAGACTGACACAACTCTCGAACACAAATTGAATTCCACCAAAACCGATTGAGAGGGCGACCTCTCGTACCCGCAAAAACCGGCAAGGACCGTCGCAGAGCTTTCTTGAGGGTGGGCGACCACCAGCCTTTGACTTCGGTCGTTTGGCGGAATTATAGAGCCGGGTACCGATGTTCAGACACACTCTCGTCCAAATCCGCGACCTTACTACCCGGAACATTCCACTCCAACCCGAAATCGAACTGATTACGACGAAGAGAAGTTTCGGTCGTCCGACGCGGATCGTTTTGCTAATAATTATATTTTTTGTTATCGCGGCCGTTGCGAAAAGTGATCTGATCTCCACCACGCCACCAAACAAGAACAATTGAATATCCGTTGTCTAGGATCCCAAACCGTCAATTGTTAAAATGGTGGAATTCGGACATGGTAATAATTTAAACCCGTATTTTCTTACTGACTTGGACAGATTTCGCCATTACCGACTTTGTCTCTCCGCACGGCTGCGGCCGATTTCCGCATGGTACCCCATTCGGTGTGCAATGGTGTAGGAAAACCGCAGAAAACCTACACCCAGTACCATTACAACAATCTTACATATAGTTATTGCAGTGTTAATTCGCAACAGTAACGTTTTTTCACAGTGTGCGCAAAAGTACACTACTCTTTTTAATAATATATGAAAACTGAAGGATTCAATAAAAGAGTAACTGTGAGTAATTTCCGCGAATTTAAAATCCAGTCGAAAGAAGACAACAACCCGACCTGGCGTAAATAGCCCCTCCCACATTTCATACTCGCATTGCAGATTCCATAAACAATAAAAGCGTAATTTGTAAGCAAATATAACCGATTCCATTTGGAAACGCATCCACTTCAAAAGAAAGTATTGACGGGAATGAATGCGAGGAACCACCCGCCAAAAAACCGAAAACGATTTCGACTTCAACTTCTCTTACACTTAATAATATTTGCACTATCCAATAGTATTTAAAACTTATTCATGAAATATTTTCAATCAAATTTGCAAGTTATTTGTCAAGTAACATTTGCAATAACTTACTTGCAAAGATGCTATTTAAACAAAATTATATTTATCAATCAATATGAATATCAGTTAAATTTATCAAAATGATTCGGGTATAAAACAAAATATTTTTTAGCGTTAAACTATACTTAATTATTTTTAAAAGTATATGTCCAAAATCCAGAAAAAAAATCAATTATTTCAGTTTTCTTCCAGCGATTATTTCCATTTTAATCTTCACTTAAGATAAAATTCAAAATAAAATACACTAAATAAACAACACTTATAGGCAAATTAAAATTCATTTTTCTTCAACACCGAACTTTAAAGAACCATATTTCTGTACTAACAATAGATAAACAATTTCCTTTTTTCTTTGTTTTACTGAAAATTTTATTTACTGATAAATTTAGCAGCCTTAAAATGTCCATTTTACGCCTTCTTTTGCGGGCGTAATCACCAACCAAAGCGAAAACTTAATTTAAGTTCCAGGTACAAAAAGTACTATTTTCATAATATTTGCATTATCACGGGAGTTTTTTTTATTCAGAACAAGGAAAATCTGACTTTTTACAACCATTTACGAATATGTTCTCCGTTATATTTATCAAAATTATTCGGTTGTTAAAGAGAATATTATATAATATTATTTAATGTTAAATTACACCTTTTAAGGGAATAAATATTTTGTTAATCCAAACACCTAAAAAAAAATCAGTTTCCCTCTACGAATTATTTTTATTTTCATCTTAAAATGAAAATAAGACACCATACAAATGATATTAAGAATAAAGTGGAAGGAACTCCAACCTGTCATCTAATTTGTAGAAACCGTATTATAATGTACACATCAAAAAATGTTGAAGCGAAATATCATAGTTTTTTATATAAAAAAATAATGAACGAAATCCATTATGTTTCATATATTACAATATAATAGTATGTTATATAGTACAAGGGATTAAGAATAGTTTCGCACAAAATGAAGAGTTCATATTTTATCTTAAAAACTAACTTCGATGACAAAAATATGGATCTAGAGACAGATATTTGATTAAAGAATTTTCTTATGAATTGTCTTTTCTCATTTCAAGCATTCGGCGACTGTACGAACGCACAGTACCGCTGTACAGTATTAATTTATATTAGTATATCAAGATTTACAAAGTAAGTAAAATACTGAAAGTACAATGAAACTATTTAATGCCAAATTTTATCATATGAAAGCAACTTATGTCACAGTTGTCTAAAGTCGAAATAACGTTTCAAACCAAATATACGAAGCTTTCTACATAATCGAAGCGCATTACAACCATACATTATATCTATTTTTATCATTATTTTCATAAAGAAATATTTAAGTATCGTTTTTAGTCCATTCTTTTATAATCATATCCGACCCTTTTTCGGCAATCATCATAGTAGGGGAATTAGTATTACCGGATACAATCAGAGGCATTATAGATGCATCGATGACTCGCAAACCATCAATCCCATGCACTTTCAGTTTTGGATCGACTACGGCTTCCGAATCTCCAGCAGGCCCCATTTTGGCAGTACCGACGGGATGAAAAATCGTTGCACCCACATGTCTCAAATTGCACTCCCAGTAATCTCTTGAATCATCGGCAAAATCTTTGCACTCTTCAATATCAAAGCGACGAAATTTAACGTTGTATTTCTTGAACGCTTCCGTCTTCAGTAAAGAGCATACAAAATCTACCGAGTCGAGCATGACATCTAGATCGTCTTTTTCGGTTAAATAATTGGCAAATATTATCGGAGGGTCACCTGGATTGGCCGAACGTAACTTCACCTCTCCAACACTTTTCGGGTTCAACAATGTAGGACCTATTATAATGACGTTAGAGTCACGATTTGTTTGAAATAATTCTGTTTTCATGTCTTTGTTATATGCGAATAACTGCGCTATACCGCCCAACGTTAGTTTATCACCTTGTAAGGCATAAAAATTATGGAATTGTATGTTAGGATATTTGGCATTTTTTTCTTTCGTATTTATAAATCCCATTAAATCTAGACCTGCCGTTGCCATGAAATTTCCTTTTCGATGTACTAGATAATTATAAGTCGTGTCTAAAGTATTCACCGAAGATGTAGATTGCATAGTATGATTATCAAATGTCATATGGATTCCAAACCAAACCAAATGATCTTGAAGATTTTTTCCGACAGGAAGATCCGCAACAACCTCTATTTTGAGATCCTCTAATTCTTTTTTTGGCCCAATTCCAGAAAGCATTAAAATTTGCGGAGTCGCGATACCTCCAGCAGACAAAATTACTTCCTTCTTGGCAGTTATTTCAACAGTTTTGCCGTTGTTTAGGGTCACTTTTACGCCAGTTGCTCTTTTGTCCCTTGTTTTTATGGAATCTACTCTGGCCGATTTCATTACAAACAAATTCGTTCTATCTTTGACAGGTTTCAGAAAAGATTTTGCCACGTTACGTCGGAAACCATTTTCAACCGCGCCATAAACTCTGCCGTAACCCATATTTTCTTCACCGTTTATCACATCCAAAATAGGTATTTTCACTTCTTTTACAGCATCCATAATCATATCTTGTATACCAGGATTTGAGTAGTTGAAATTTCGTATTATAACCGGTCCAGTGGTTCCAAAATATTTCTCGCCGTACTTTTGTGGCATATCAGGAGTATAGCTCTCGGCTTTTCGAAAATATGGAAGTACCGTATCGAAATCCCATCCATCATTTCCCAATTCGGCCCAACCATCATAATCTTTTCGATTTCCATGAATATGGATCATAGCATTCATGGCCGAACTGCCACCGAGCATTTTTCCTTTAGACCACATACATTTTTTATCTACCGTCCCTAAACAGTAATTGCCAGGTTCCACTTTGTACATGTAATCTTCGTCTGTACCTTGGAGTGTCATAAAAAGTCCAGGAACTTCACTTGTTTGTGACGGATTTTTGCCTCTTTCTATCAAAAGTACATTCCAATCACTAACGTCGGACAATCGCCTGGCCAGTACGGAACCAGCAGTACCTCCTCCGACAATGATGAAATCAAAGTCGCCATTAGGTAGCCGATCTAAAACCTCAGATGTTTTGTCAGCAGGATAATCACTTTCAGAATTCAGTTTGCATTGTGCTATGAGAAGTGTCTGAATGAAGTGTGCAAATACAACGTTCGATGTACCGGATTCTCCGAGAATAGAGTCTTGTGCTAGGCAAGCATCCATGGTTTTGGTCGTTCAATGCAATCTGTGAACAAGAATTCTCATTATTTTGTCAAACAAAATCACTTAATTTGAATACAAAATCTAAAATTAAATCAAAATGTTAAAAACCGAAAACTAACAATAAAACAATCACTAAAAATGATGCAATAAAGCATGATTTATCTCTGAAAAAATATCTTGTTTCTCCCTATTTTTCATATATTTATCATCTAAAATTATCAATGATAAAAATCAAAAAACTTCTTCTCCGATTTTTCTTAAGTGAAAAATCTCTTGGTTATGTTTCTTTGAAACCGGAATATGGACAAGATGGTAAAAATTAATGTAATGTTTTAAAGTAGAAAGGTAATTTGAAAGGTAATTTATTAATTAGGGATGTTTTCAATAATTCTCAAGTCAATCTCAAGAGAATTCAAAATGAAATCTAATCCTGTTAAAAAATCTTGCTTAGGTATATCAGTAACTTCTCTAATCTTATTCCATTTTTGTTGTATAATATATTGAAATAATTTAGTAGAAACATTAGTGAACAGAGAAACCACATCTAAAGATATCAATGTGTGGTTGGATGATATTTTTAAACCCATGATTTTATTATGAAAATCCCAACTGTCCTTGACACTTTTAGCTAAAGTTGGTATAAGATACGTTAAGATTGAACAATAAATTGCAGCTAGTTTAGTAGGCCAATTAATTGTAGAAACAATCACATGTAAAGCCCAATTTTCTTTATGTATTTTTGGCAACCCATATGCTTTCGGAGTACAAGAATTATAAGTTTTTAACTTTAACTTCGCAGTTGTTTCACTATTATATTCTTTATCCTGCCAGTTTTTAATTAAGTTGTTAGGGTGTTTTTCTGTGGTGGCAGTGTATTAAAATTTGCTAAAAGTATAAGTGTTAGTATCAGACAACAAAATATTCATTTTGTTAATATATTAGGTTTTCGATAAGGCTACCTTTATCAATTTTTCTTAATGTGAATTTTCTTGTCAAAATAATTATGTCTAATTTTATCATTTTCAATGAAAACATCTTTTTTACAAAAGAGGGCACTTGAAAATATTTCAGCCTCTTGAAATGTTTAAATAATGAAATGATCATCACTTACAACTGCAGGTCATAAGTCAGCCAAATTTGTTTACATATTATCTTATTGTTTTTTCGGTCACTGAATTTCAATCTCACTTAAAAATCTCGAAATGACTATTTTCTTAAATAGCATCAACCTTGACTTACATGTAAAAACAGATTATACGTAATAAATTATATGTAACATTATAGTTAAGGGTAGAAAAAGTTTTGGAAATTTAAGATAAGACGAGAAAAGTTTTGATTGAATTAATTTTTTTATATATAAGCATATCCCTAGAACTTTTAATATTTCACTTCAGAAAAAAAATGAATTTTTATGTTTTTACACGTATAAAAAGTAAGAAAAATTCTGCGCCAATCATTTTTGTGCATACTTATTTGCTTAAAAATTTAAAACGGTACTTTAAGAAAATCAGCTTTTCTACAGACAAAAATTCGTCAAGAAAGTTTTCGAAAAGATTAGCATCTGACATTCCAATGTAAGTTAAAGCATGCTTTTTTATATTTTATTTTATATATATCATATTAAACGCTCAGAAACGTGTATTTCTAGTTTTATCGTAGAATCCATAAAAGAATGTTCAGTAAATTATTCAAAACCCCGACTGTAGGTTCCCCTTATGTAAGTACAGTAAAGTCCCGGTATATTTACCTGCTCGGTTCCTCGCCTTCCCTTTCCGTCTCGTTATATTTACCAAAAGTCAGGGATCGTCGCTTCTCCCACTCCCTACAGTCGCATTATGTATCTGACGTCCGTCACAGCAGACCCTTCCTGAGGTCCTAGCCTGCAAGGTGGGGATAAAAAGATAGCGGATACAGGTAAATATAACGAGAAGGAACCGGGCAAATATTCTGGGACGTAAATATAGCGAGACGCAATTATAACAGGACTCTACTGTATAATTTTTAATGAAGAATCAAAAGCAGTTTTTAATAAAAAGACTTACTAATAAATTTATCATTCAAACCCTTCATAACAGATCGTGAGACTCGTGCGCACAATAATATTGATATCACATGAGTGCATATTAACCCATTAACGCCCAAAGGACACTTTTTTTTGCTTCAATTTCAATCGAGTATTTCGTATCAAAATCGAAGCTCCAAAAAATTGAAAGGTCCATGTCCTACTATTTTCAAGGTCGCTCATGCAGATTCCGAGGTCAAAATAGAGTTCCAGCCATCAGGAATTCCAATATGGCGCCGAATTTGGAAAAAATTTCCAAAAAATTGTGAAATATTTATTTTTATCAATTTTTTTCGAGCCATTAGAATACTGGGATTCTATTGAAACTATGGACAAAGGTGGATAAAATACTTGAGTTTTAAGAAAACATTTTACTATTATGCCCCACATCATTCTATCGACCTCAAAACGGCGTCCACAATGAAAATTTCTTTGAAAAATTTCTGGACGATCTAACTCAAAAACTACGAGCATTTTTAAAAAAAATGTTGAGAATGAAAAGTTCTTAGAGTTCATCGAGAAATATAATGGAATTTTCTCAAATTTTTTTTGATGACATTTTGAGAAATTTTTTTTCAAATTTGTTTCAATATTGTAATTTATTTACGAAAAATTCTGAAAAAAATATAGTGTTTTCTCTGATGAATTCGATGAGTTTATAATAATTTAATATTAAAAACAGTTTTTAAATATTGACTCCTGAAGAGGGACCCGAGAGGTCCGAAACGTCGAGTCTTTTAAAGTTAATTTTAATTTTTTGTATATAATTTTTTAAAGAGTTTTAAGTTTTAAATTTTTTTTGTATGTTTTCAATTTTAAATAAAGTCTTAATTTTTAAAAAAGTGATAAGTGTCTTTAAATTCATGAAGAAGGAAGAAAGAAGAAATTTTTAATTTTTTGTTCAAGTGATAGACAGAGCCCATAACATTTACGTTTATTGAAGAAATCAAGCCTTTCTTAAAAATGTTTACTTGTTGTATTTCCAGTTTATATTTACATTTATATTTATATTTACTGTTGTTACTTCCACACATACCTTTAATATGCAATATTTCGTATAATGAATGAGATTAAATCACGTGAAGGCGTTTTAATATGAATATATCACTATTATAAAACTAAGAATTAAACTGACTGTTAAAAATTCTTAAAAGTCAACATCAATGTTTAAAACCTTAAATATGAATATCAGCATGGACGAAATTGCTTACATAATGTTGAGATTTAAATTAGCAGTAGCAATTGTTAGCGAAACATTTTAAGTACATAGTAGAGTGTGCCAGATTGAAAGGTCATTTTTTTAAACGAGCGGTGCATTAAATTTCAAAATTCAAAGTTTTATAAAAACTTTTCCCGAAGGGGAAAATACTAGAGGCCATTTTGTACAGTTATACGTGTAGAATAAGACCAGCCTTCGGTATTTTAGCTAAAGCAAAACTTTAAAAAATTACCTATTCTCTCTCGTTGCACATACTATTTTCTCATACGAGAGCGTGCTATTTTGCTCCCGCGATATAGGGCGCAAAATAGTATTTTGCGCTCAGAATGCGAGAAACTTATTTTACTCCCGGATATACAGAAGTCCTCCCCATATTTTAACCTTTTGAGTCAAGGAAAATGGCGGCTTCTTCCCTCAATTTAACGCTTCCCCTCGTCCCCATGACTACCAGTATGAGAGAATATAAACGGAGAGAAGACAAATAGTGGCGTCCTTCTTTCCTTGTAAGCGCAAGCCCAAACAGCAGGCCGCACTCTTTTAAACACATGACGAATCTTGGGGGAACTCACGATGGGAAAAGGTTGAAATAACGGACAAAAAAAAGTTGAAATAAGAGACGCCGTTAAAAGTAAGGGGAGGACTACTGTGTTTATTTTGCTTCCTAGGGAGAGAATGTGCTATTTTTCTCCCGCAATAAGGGAGCCAAACAGCATTTTGCGCACAGAGTGTGAGAAAATCATTTTTCATAGTTTAGTTCATTGTAACTCTTTCTTATTTCTCGGCATGCATCAATACTGAGTGATCCTGAATTATTTAGGTAGTAGGGAAGCTGTAAACAAATTTTCAGGCCATTATTTAATGACTTAAAAAAGTTATAGCAGTTTAATTGAAAACAAATTTCATATCTTCACTAGTATAGCAGCAATATTTGACACATTTCCAACTTTTTGTATGTTTAAATGATATAAAACCGACTGCAAATGATGGTGTTCCTCTAATTAAATATACTATCTTATATTTTATGCTGTTATTATATGAAATATATCGTAGGAGTCTTGAACCACTCACCCTCACGAATGTTAAAAGTTCCAGGGATATGCCCATATATAACACTTTTTCTAGAAACAAAATGTCTTGGACTCATACATCAAGGGGAGCAAAATAGTGCATTCTCTCCCTAGGGAGCAAAATAAATCTATCCGGAAGCAAAATAAATTTATGACACTCTGAGCGCAAAATATTATTTTGCTCCCGATATCGCGGGACTTTATTAAAAAAAAATTTACCCTATATTTTATATAGTTTGCGAAAAAAAATTTCTATTCTTTGCAGCAGTCATTTATTTAAAGTTGAAATATCTCGCCACGATCTACATACGTTTTAGATACATAGAATAATCTAAAGAGAACAACAAAATATTTTTAAAAAAGTGCAATTTGAAAATCACGTTTTTTCGGTATTAAAAGTGATTTTAGAAATTTGGAATATGGAACATGGAATATGGAATAATAATTCCCGAATATTTTCTCTTCGCGCTCATTATGTATATATGAAATCATTTTCAAAGTTTTCTCAACACAAATCTAAGATTGGGATAATAAGGAATTTCTAATAAATGCTACGAAAAATTGTATTATAATTTGTCAGTTTTATATAGAATAGAATCGAATAATTTGCTTTGCAACACGTGTAAGTTTCCTGGATTTTTCCGTGTACACACAATGTATTAAGGTCTATCAGAATACACCTGTATAGAAATGATTGATGAGTAAGTGATAGTGCGTAATGGAGTTCGCACAAAGTTGTGTCACTCCTTCCGCTCAACTGCAAGTGATAGTGATATTTTAATATGATAATTTCTTACATTGTGGTCGCTCATACAAAACAAAATTTAAATGTATGTATTACTCGTTGGAAATTCTTATCAAAGAATACAAAATCATCGTAACAATTGATCCTTTTTCATATATCTTATAAACAGATATATTCATATTTTCAATTACAGTGCAATACATTGAAACATAAAATATATGAATACCTCTTTCCTTAATGAATTTACGGAGTTAAAAAATGTCATACACATGCGTGCATACGGGCATAAAAAACAACGGAGGTAAATGACGCATTAACTTCATAATCGACTTTTTTTAACTCTGAGAATTGAAACTTCATAAATTGGGAGAGTTCTACTCTTGCCTAGTATAGCATTAGTGCGAGCTCGTCAAACTACAAACAAGGTTAGGATGTAACTAGTACTGTGTTAAATAACAAAATAGATACTACTACAGAAACTTTAAAATTGTTATATAGACAAACTATCGCAATAAATTAACATAACTTGTTTCTATTTAATAATTATATTTCTCATAATCTGAGCGCAAAATACTGTTTTGCTCTCTATATAGCTGTGGCAATACAGTACTTTCTCTCCCTAGGGAGCAATATGCCCGGAATCAAAATAAAATTCTCACACTCACTGGTGAAAAATAACACACTCTCGTATGAGAAAATAATATGGGCCACGAAGAAGAATCGAAGTTTGCTCTCTAGTTGCAAAATAGACTATGATTATCCTACCAATAATCTTGATATTCTTCCGAACCAGCCAATCATAAATAATGTTTGTTTGCTTCAATAACAACTGAAACTATATGAACAATCTAGATTGTTAGGAATAAATGTTCAGTAATCATTACAAATCTGTTTTCTCACCGTCGACGATAAAGAAATCCGAAAGTATTTTGGACAAATAGATCATAAAACCATTGAAGTCTCAAAAATTCGCAATACCTAATGTATCGTAAATCTAACTCTGAGGGAGTAAATAAAGATAATCCCAAAATTGTAAAGAAAGTACAGAACTTTAAAATTAAAAAGAGCCAAATGCATTTATTGGAATGCTCCTAAGTCTAGATTATGATTAACGTACTTTTTCAACGTACCTTTGGCCTGCACAATTCAACACGCCTTTAAAACACAAAAATAAAAACACGTTCATGAACGCGTATTATAATATCCTAATCTTGGGAAGCAATTTACAATAACTACCGATAGGCGGTAGTTTATCGTCAGGAAAAGACGTAAAGGTATAGACTGATTGCATATATCTCGTCGTATGACATGGCTCTTCAATTGAAATTGTATGCATAAAAAGGAAGCGTAGGCAAGACAATTTTGACTTCCATTTAAAATACATTTTGGAAAAGCAACGCATTCCATTTATATGTTTTCACACGACAGGAAATGCAAATTGACGAATTTATAGCCCCTGCAGTTATAAAATTTAGTTAACGTAAGATGTACTTATATCGAATAGTTTTATAATAAGGTCTGACTGTTTTTTTTCAAAGATTTCTGCAGTATAGTTGTAAAAAACCCTTTTGCATTTTTAGTGATTTGAAAAGGGCGACTTACAAATAATCAACCTATAATCTTTCACAGTCCCCGAATGTACCTTGAAACAGATTAAAAACATTAAAAGTTGAGTCTCATATTCTTTGAGTTTACGAAGTCAACTTATCTTTGCTCAATTGCCTTATTCCTGAATGCTGGCCTGATACGAAAGTGAGTGAATAGTTGAAATATTTATCAGTCAGAATAATCGGTTTTTATTATATTAAATAGAAAGAAAACACGATAAATGTAAATACTCATCGCATTGGTGACCAGTTTGTAACGGATCTAATAACAAATAAATACAAGGTATATTAATAAAATAACAATTTAGAAATTAAAAAAAGATAATACTACATGAAAATAATAACATGAATATTACCTTAAAAAAAACGATAAAAATAATAATAGTCTAGATTAAACATAAAAGCGTTATCTTCTATGTAGAGTAAGATTGAATTAATTTGAATTTTAATACTATCGTTCTTATTAAATAGCGACATTTCTAATCTTGGTAGGTTGTGTACATTAGAAAAAAATTGAGTGGTTTCAATAAAATTTTACTCGTTTCAAGTATATGATTTCTTTGAATAGTAGCAACAAAATATTTATTAGAAAGAATATTGGCCGTGTGCTTCATTTTTTTTTATGAAATTAAATTTTTAGCTTAAGGAATGTATTTTTTAATATCATTAAATATTTACTTGAAAGAAATAGATATTTTCGTAATTGTGGAATTTTTATTTTTCGACAAAAATGGAATTTTTTAAAATCCATACGTAATTATTTAGAAAATGTGTTTTTCTGTTCACCAAAATTTTTTTGAATTTTTAAATTAATTCTGCGAATTTTAATAGCCTTTTTTAAAAAAAAAATATTTTTTTCTTTATTAAAACGTCTAATTTTGGTATATTTCGTCCAAATTCGTGAAGCAAATATTATTTATTAATTTTTTGAGTTGATTTTGTTCCTGGACCCTCCCCTTAATGACACTGTGTACATTTATTATATTCCTTGAATTTGATTAGTGTTGACAAGTTTGTATTGATTTCAGTCATTGTTTTGCTCGCGCGTTGTTCAGGTTAGGTTAGGTTAGGTTTTTAGTTCGTAAAATAATAACCTAACCTAACCTATTTTGTAAAATAATATTTTATGCAAATAATATTTTGTCCTTTGATATTTTGTTCCAATAATATTTTGGATTATAATATTTTGGATTATGATATTTTGGCATGATATTTTGTCCAATAATCTTATGTCTTATGATATTTAGTGGTAGAATCGAAAATTCCTATGTGCCGTCTATATTCGTTGACATCTGTTTCATATCGTGGTAATTTAAGAATATAAATCTAACTAATTGGTTCAAGAATTGCATAATGAATATTCAAATAAAACAGAAAGAGTAAGTAAATTAGTATTTCTTAGGTTGTCGGAATAGCAGAGTAGAGCGGCCTAATTCCTCATATAACTCGCTCGACGCTTGAACGGCCAACGGGGAATAAACGTGCAATTTTTGAAAATTATATTTTGATTTAAGAAAAATACATGCATGTAGAGAATGGCAAACCGAATAAATTTTCTTTAAATATAATAAATAGTTTCCGTTTTAAAAAATAAAAACAAAAAATGTTGAACCGTAAAATTAATTACAGTTTAAAACATAATTCTTACAGTTAAAAACATAATTATATCTCTAACAATTATTGATAAACTTGTTTGAAATTTCCGAAGTACTCGGAGTATATACTAGGGATGCCTATAAAACAATAAAATATTGTAAAAGTTAATTTTGTTTATAACGAATTAATGTTTAAATCGCAACTGTCGGAATCTGCGTATGGGCAGCTTAGACGTCGAAAAGTGTGTGGGGCACTTTCGATTTAAAAAAACTTCAAGCGAGAGATTTGTTCCTTACAAGGAAAGGGAGGTTTTTTGGAAAAATGTGAGGTCAATTGGAGTTAAATTCGCCAAGTCATGATGATTCTAAATAAAATACGCGGCGAAAGTAGGTATAATACAGTAGGACCTCTCTTATTCGAAACTCTCTTATTCTAATTGCCTTTCTTATTCTAATTGTCCAGCCTCTCTTATTCTAATCGTTCCCCCACAAGTCTTCTCCCACTATCACACGAAAACTCAACGAAAAATATTATCCACGAATCACAAGCTCGCAAGCAAAGTAAGTGGGGGTAAGGGGAACATTATAATAAGAGAGGTCGGCGCCATCTTGAAAAACTTTACTAATTAGAATAAGAGAGGTCCTACTGTATATATATTTAGTATAATATAAAAATCAGTATAAAGGATGCGCGGCCAGCGAATTCAACAATATATCTAATTTTTATCAGGAATTTAGTTACGTTATTAAGAAAGCATTAGGTTAAAAATTAATAATTTGTAAACAAGTGATATCATCATGAACTTTGTAGCTTCTTAAGAACAATTTTTGTTTATATACACTTGTTAAAAGAAATGTTTCTGAAATAATAATATAATACAACTGATTCTGTAACAGGAGTTTGATTTATCATTCATAATATAACATGATCAAACAATTGTGCAAGTATATGAAAAGACCGCTATATAAAAAGAACGCAGTAATTATGGCAAAAATTGTTTTACACTTATTTTTGTCGGAAAAGAAATGTAAAAGATAATTATGTTTTGAATGTTGTTTTCATATTTATTAGATATTAATAATAGGCTAATTAAACTTTTTAATGATATTTTTATGCTGTTGTTTCAATTGTTTTAAACGATGGTAAGGATTTCTATGTTCTTTGCTTAGAAGAAATTTAAATGTTTAAAAAGAGTATATCACAGATAGTACATTTGTGCTAACTATATTCGCAAAAAGTTGTGAAATCCCCCAAAAAACACTTTATGTAAAAAAAACTCGCCAAGTTCTTATTCTACAAAAAAAAAACACTGAAATCATGTAACAAGGCCAAGTTCTTTCTATTGAAAGAAACCATTGTCCAATGCTACATGCAAAAATTGGGAAGACAAACTTTCTGTACATTGTTAACTCCACAAAATCATTAAAAAAAAACTAACCTTCCTGACGATCATATAAATTCTACTTTGTTTGAGTTTATATTCATTTGCACTACACGTAAATACACGACTTTCATTTTTTTTTCCTATCTTCAAAATATTTTTAATAAGGACAAGTTTTTGTCAAGTTAATTGGAGGGATGCTTGGAATAAGGGCGTATAAATATATTAGCTATGTTGTATCCATTTTTAAACTTCAATAAGTAAGATTTAATAGAATAATAGTTTTTCATTAAATCTTATTTTTATGAAAGAAATGTATTAATTGTTTTGAATTTTCATTAGTTTTTAAAAAGATTTGATGGAGTTAACAATGTACAGAAAGTTTGTCTTCCCAATTTTTGCATGTAGCATTAGACAATGATTTCTTTCGATAGAAAGAACTTGGCCTTAATATATGATTTCAGTGTTTTGTTTTTTGTAGAATAAGAAGTTGGCGAGTCTTTTTTACATAAAGTGTTTTTTTGGTTATCATATATCACCGGCGTGATATTAATCCATTAACGCCCACGAGGACATTTTTTCCCCTTTTTTTCAGAGCTCTCTAGATGGCATAAATTTGGGCCTCAAAAATGCTTGGACACGTGAAATTAATAGCTGTTTTATCGAACTTTCCAATGGTGATATCCAAAATAAAAAGCAACAACAAATGATTACTCAAAAACGAGTTTAAGTATAATACAATAGAATTTTCGCAGAGATTTTGGAGAAAATTTTGAAAATTTTAATTCTCGAATTTTTTTACATATTTATAAGAATAAAAAAAGTTCTAAAAAATTCTAATGTATTATTTGATGAACTCTAAGCACTTTTTATTGATTTATTTAACTCCGGAAAATATTTCATTGCTTCAAGCAAATAATTACTTGAATAAGGTTAATTGGGAAAATAAGGTTAATTAATTAATTCAATTAATTAAAAAATTAATTCAATTAATTAAAATTAATTAAAAAATAATTAATTAATTAATTAATTAAAATAAGGTTAATTTGGGAAAATTGAAAACTGATTGTAAAAGAAATGATTGTATCATATTACGATGTTACGTTCTGTAGTTTTGTCTATACACAAACCGTCCTGATAAAAATACATAGGGCTAATTAGGTAGAAGTATATTTATTTATTATAATTGAACTTTACAGTCGGTGTCACTCAAACGCTTGCATTTCAACGCAAATTTGTCTAAAATGCCGATAAACGATCCTACATTTAAAAAAACCCTAATTTCAGGTAAATATTTACTTGAATAATCGCAACAAAATATTTACTTAAAATAAAGAAATATTTTCTTAATATAAATAAATATTTACTTGCTGCATAAAATCAAATTAATATTTAGTTGAATTAAGCAACTATTTTTCTATTATATCTGCAGCTCTCGAAAATATAACAATTATTCAATATGTATATGAAAAAACTTTGTAAAAGGGCGATTCCGCCCGTTAAAGATAATAAATAAAATAAAAAATAAAATTATAAGTAAATAGTTTGTTGCGACTTTTCAAGAAAATATTTACTTGAAATTAGAAATTTTTTTGTTCAGTGTACACACATCACTTATACACTATTTCTCTTGTAATACCCATACCTGTAAAAGTGAAATAGTGACTTTTGAATCAAATGAGTATCGATTTTTCAGATTGCGAACATACAGAATAATCTATGCGCCACCTGCTGACAGTAGCGATAAACGAGCATGAGGACACCGAAGCCAAACGAACCGCCAAATTTGACATGAGCTACTTGTGTGAACAAGAACTAAATTTCTTGAAGGAAATATTTCTAGAAATTAAAAAAATATTTGATTTAATTCAAGGTGACGAACGGAATAAATTGATATTACGAATTAAACGTTTATTGGTTTCAAATAAATGTTATGTGAAGGAAGAAACACATTTCGTGGATCAAGGAAATATTTATTGGAACGTAGTCAATAATTATTCATTTTTAAGAGAACTTTTAAACATTTAATTATTCGAAGTAAATCGAGATCTTGTTTTAAATAAATATGTATTTTGTTGCTACCCTTTAAGTAAACTATTTACTTGAATCAAGTAAATTTCTTTTTATATTAGTCAATTGTTGTTGATTTACTTTTTTCAAGAAGTGTAATTTACTTCCTTCTTTAACACTATTTATTTGTATCAAGAAAATACTACCTTGATTCAAGACAATATTTTCTTAACGCAGGACAGAAATAACATGCCAAGGAAAAGATTTATTTAAATAAAAAACATGATTACTTGATTCAAGTAAATATATGTATTTTGTTAAAAGTAACAAATTTTTTAGTATTAATAGCTTTCTTGCTGCGTAAAGAAAAAAATTAATAATTTCTTGCTGAGTATTTAATCATCTTCTAACATACACGAAAGATAATAGTGGAAATAATTCGTTATTATTTGTGCAGCATTAAAAAATGCACTACAGCGAACTGTTTGCTTTTGCCACACGTCGCATTTTTCTTGCTTAAAAAGTTTTTTATCTATTAAAACTTGTTATTTTTCTCCCCACTATCGTAGTTGATAGTTATGAAACTGCGAGCGCTCTTATATTATTTCTGCCTGCTGCACACTTCTATTTGTAAATTACTTGTTTTTGAATATTATTGATGTAACCACTTATTACTAACAGTCTACGGTAACGCGACTGTAGTCGCTACCAAGGCTATAATAAATGAAATAATAATAATAATAATAAAAAAAATACATGAAGTATTTATAAAATTATTTAAAAAATGTCATCAACCATTCGACACCCAATCTGAATTTGTTATATTATAATTGTAGGGAAAATAATATGAAAACTGCCACATTCGTGACGTATAAACAAGACAATGTTTCTGAAATCAATAAAATTGAAACTGACATGAGCTGTTACTCGGCTTCAATAACTCAGAGGCAGTCAACAGATGTCACTACAATAAGAATTTTTCAAGTTTCTATTTTTAGGATTTGTCACAATTCAAAGAAGTTAGGGATAGTTAGAAAACGCCCATTTGAGCTTAAAGATGATCCGATATTCTGTACGAGTGGTGGAGACAATGAGTGGTCGAAACCGAAAGTCGTTTGTGCGTATATGTATACATATGCATTCCACAAATAAAATGCCACAGGAAACTCAACGCGGTGACAAATTCAATACTAACTATACGAGTGATCGTTCTACGTTAAGCTAAGCAGAAACTATGCGACGTCTTGTACAAAATTCTCTTTTAGCAATGTCAAACCATTCAACAAACTTTTTTGTTTACGAACAATACAACATAATTTTGTTGATTGATGTTATACTTTTAAACCAACAAAATTTCAAAATTAAAAAATTATTTATCCAATAAAAGATACAAAATTAACATTGTACAATGAACTTACGTAAAGCAGAATAGGAATTTGCCGTTGACTAACTTCGTCGTCTACTATCTACACTGAATATCCATTATTTAAACAAATTTCATTGTTATGTTACTGCAATATTTATTTTATATAAATCTAAAGCAGGTAGTTAATTGCAGACGATCACTGAATTGCAGCATCAAAAATCCTAGAAAAAGATGTAAAAAGTTTCCTACTGCTATAGCTTATTTCTCCATTTGGGTCGAAGTGGTTCGAGGTTGAGCACTAGTTTTCTATCTTATATTAGCTGTCCACGTTAGAAGATACATATAATAACAATGTATTTAAAAATTTAAATGCAACTTTCGATCCTATCTCTGGTTGTTACAATTCAGTCAGTTCTTTTTTACTATTGGCGTTCATTTTAAATTGTCTTATATCTATGTTTATGTTGCTACTTCATGCTAATCACGAAATTTGTTAATGAAATTTATGGAAAATTCCACACATAGATATAGGGCATACAGTAAGCAGTGTGTATGAAGTAGACGAACGTTTAAAAGGAACTATTACTAGAGTGTCTAACATTCACAATGCGTTAATTGAAAGTATTATTTTAAAAATTTCTTCAGTGAATTTATGCATTTTTATATCATGAGTAATGTCGTATTTATAAATTAAAACAAAGCCATCTTCCATTAAAAATAGGCATGGATTTATTACCGGCGATTATCATGTTAAAATACAATATCCGTTTATGTTTAAGAAAATTCGTTCTTTTTTCAAATGAACAAGTGTTTAACGAATTTAGTTAATTACAACCTATTTAAGCCACTTTATATGTGTTTGTAACAGAAAAGAAACACAGTTTAAAAGTATAATACATGAGTGAATTCAATATTATTCTTCTCTATATGTAATAACTCGATAAATAATAAAATCTAGATTATTTGAATACACGTATAGAAACCTTTTGTTATTGAAAGTTTTAAAAATATGGTAAAATTAAATGCAACCATTAAATAGCTCAGTGTTAAATATTAAGTTATAGTATTCAAGTTGAGTAGTAAATCCATTAACTGATGAAATATAAATATTGAATAATTATGCGATTTGTACAATTGCCTTTTAGATAAGGTATTAATAATTTAAAGCAATAAACTATAAAAAGTTTGATCTGTCAATATTCTCTAATATATTCACTTTAATATTTTTTATTGGGATACAAATAAGTTTGAGTTAAACGACGAACATTAAAACTTAAGTGGTTAAACACTAAACAAACTCTAAAAACAAAAACTTTTTTTCCGACGTTTTAAACAAAAAAAATCTTGAAATTACTGGTATAAACATAAGATAATTTTCGACTGTTAATTTTCCATTTTTTACGCTTAAAATTTATATAATGTTCACAATTTTTTATTTAATGATATGTATAGAATGTAATAAAATTTCCGCTGAATAAAGAAAATGTACTTATCAAAAAAAGAAAGGGAAAGCGAATGTAAAAATAACTTTTAAGTTAGACATCCAATATTTCAGTTTTTATATATTCAATAATTAAAAAATAGCTTAAACCAAACACAATTTTTCATCCAATTTTTCATCTAATTTTCCATCATTAACATCCTAAATTCATTTAAACATCCAAATCCTAGCCCGAGCAGAAATTTGTTCAGGCCCTGATCAGGGTGTAACGCTTTTGGTGAGGCCCTGATCAGGGCAGAAATAAATTTCTACTCGGAATGTTTTCGGGTGTGTGGTTTTTCCGAATATGCGCTCCATATGGGTTATATTTAGCCGTTTTTTTTCAATACAGTTGCCTCAACAACACCTAAAAAGGAAATCTTATCGAACTAAGTTTTTATGTGCACACGATATCCTTTGGGATCTATAATTCATAAAAATAGATCCTTTCAATAATCGAATATGTTGGAAATGTAGCTTTTATGATCTCGAACGTTATCTATTAACCGATTTTCAAAATTTAAAATGACACATATATAACATAATTACATACATTGTTTATTATACAGGAGACTAATACAAATTCGTCCATATTATGGAAAATTGTGCATGATAGACAAAGTAAAATGTTAACAAAAATAAAATTCAAAAAAGTGAAGACAAAATTGAAAAATGCAAAAAAAATTAAACAATTAAATGATGTAAAAAAATGAGCTACATTCCTAAAAAGCTCTCGTATATACCACATGTTTTTTAAAAATTCATATATTAGACCCCCCCTTTCGAATTTTGAAGATTGGCCACGTCAGCGACCTCAAAGGCCCCAATTCCAATATCTTTTAGCTAAATGTCTATTTAGATGAATTATACATTGTAAATGTTAATATTTTCGAGAAAATAGTACCATTGTAAATTTGCAATCACGCCTATGTCAATAGTTTAGTATAAATTCGAACATCCCGAATGCATGACGACTTTACATAAAAAATTGGGAATTTATAACTAAAAAATCGATGATTTCTACTGGTTTTGAGTACAGGTTACCAAATTGAAAAAGCACACTCGGACGTAGTAGGATATGGATGTTAAAAAAAAATTAATTGACTCTTTATATGAAAACAGATTAAATTACTAATTTTCGACAAAATCCAAAAAAAAGATAGAAGTTTATTCTAGTTTCTGTCATTTTAACCCTTTTCGTCCCAAAAGTCCAGAATTTGGACACAACTTTCAACGATGTAACTTTTGTTCCAAACAACGTTAACAAAAATTGAAATAAGACAAAATTGATAAATTTGGACCTCCTCTTTCAAATGCCGTGGTTAGAATCAGCCGAAAATTACAGAGAAAAAAATTATGATCATTTTTTCGAAAAAAATACCGATTTTTTCGACGTTTTTTCCCAATAATTGCGTTTTTTGACATTGTGCTGATCGTTGCAAAACATACTAATCTCGTCTTTTTGCTCAGACCATTCTTGTCCCGTCGGATTTTTTTCAAAAAACAAAATGGCGGTTTCAAGATGGCGTCTGGAAGTTGTAAGTTTGAATTTTCTCGCACAAATATCGATTATTTGAACGTGTAACGGCTCAAATCAAGGAGAATTGCAATGAAAAAGTAATTATTATCATTTGTGAATACCTAGTCTCATCATGATTTATTCATAACCTCAAATTAATTAGACACAATGGGTTTATACCGATTATTTGTCTAATTTTCAGACAATTTTCGACGTTTCCGTAACATTACTTATGTGTGAAATTAAAAATGACCATATACCCTTATGACCTATTAATTATCGGGTTATAACCTAAAAATTTAGTACAGTTCGACTTTTTTTTATTTTTAAAATACTTTTCTTCATTTTTTTTTTATTTTAATTTTATTACTTTCATTTTTTTTGTATTCAAAACACGTGGAGGCAATGAGGAAATATTTGTTTTTTATTTTTGTGTTTTGTTTTATATTTTGTAAATCAATATAGCAGATATTGAAAGTTATGTTGCACTATAAGATGTGGATTGACCTGCGACCTGCAAATTGAGTGAAAATCGGACAAAATATCGATAGTAACCCATTGTACACGACTAATTTGAGGTTATGAATGAATCATGATAGGACTAAGTATTCACAAATGATAATAATTACTTTTTCATCCCAGTTCTCCGTGATTTGAACCGTTACGCGGTCAAATAATCAATATTTGTGGGAGAAAATGTAAAATTACAACTTGGAGACGCTATCTTGAAGCCGCCATTTTGTTATTTGAAAAAAATCCGACGGGAGAAGAATGGTCTGAGCAAAAAGACGCGATTAGTACGTTTTGCAATGATCAGCACTGCCCTTTTCAATGTCAAAAAACGCAATTATTTGGAAAAAAACGTCGAAAAAATCAGTATTTTTTTCGAAAAAATGATCATAATTTTTTTCTCTGTAATTTCCGGCTGATTCTAACCATGGCATTTGAAAGAAGTGGTCCAAATCTATCGATTTTGACTTATTTCAATTTTTGTTAACGTTGTTACATCGTTACAACGTTGAACAAAAGTTACATCGTTGAAAGTTGTGTCCAAATTCCGGACTTTTGGGACGAAAAGGGTTAACAAAGGAAACCTGAAATTAAAAAAGAAGAATGACTAAATGCAGATATTCCAACTCGTGTACATAATACAAAGATCTAACTATATCCAACTGTTAATCTACTACATATTTTATAAAGAAGGTTTGACAAAAAACGATGACTAAATTGGTATATTACTAGAACATCATTGTTGAAACTTTTTTTGGGGTGGATCCGAGAAAGTACGATTCAACCACACGCGTATTAAATAATACTTGTTTTGTCGCATGAAAAGAAACGTCAAAATTATTTAGTCAAATTAAAAACTGAACCATCCGTAAAATAATAAATGTCACTATATAATTTTAACAATGTTATCATCAATCTAGTTTACTATATTCAACACTTCTGTAAGAGGCTGTAAAAATATAGAAGTGCGTCCCTCTAGACAATATTAAGTTGGGAATACCCCAAGAAGGTTTGTAATACGTATAAAAACATTTATTATTTTCCAATACTACAGAATAAAGTCACTGCCTGCTATAAAAATGTGAGTAGTCAACCATACTTCAAACACGAGATATTATAAGGTCTCAAGATTTAGTGGGATCTATTGCAATAGTGAGTATTTGCCTCATATTCTATATTGTGTTTTTAATCTTATGCCATTTTAGTAAGAAATATTTCGCAATGTCTCAGGTCTTATTGGAGAAAATTGTATTAAGTTACTTGATACTTTACAAATGCGTCTGCAGAGACTACTCGACTTAAACATTGGAACTAAAATTTAAATAAAGATTTTTTACCCTCATTGATAAAGGAACTCATGAATATATTCAAATATTTTTGGAAAGTACAAATTAAATATAATGGTAGATCAAAAGAAATCTGATGCCAGATATTGCCGTCTGAAGGTCTGTAACAATTAGATGTTAAAGAGAACAATTTTATATCTGATTCAGATTTGCTTACATATTATATTTAATTAAACTTTTGTTCGCATCATTATTTTGAACGATATTATAGAGGACATGTGATCGTTTGCAGTCTTTGTACGAAAAAATTAAAATATCCATATTTTCATTTAACCATCCAAGTAAAAACAGACACTATTAAAACTGCTTCTTATTATTTTAATTATTATTCACAACAAATGTACTGACGCAGATTTTCTAAAAGTACTCCGTAGATAGAAATTTGAACTTTAATCTATCCCGATTAAAATTTAGTAGATTCATGACTAATTTCTCAAGCATTGTGTTTTAAACGCAATAAATATTTATTTCAACTTATTTTACATTCATATTCGTTTAAGAACTAAAAATAATATTCTTGCAACCTTAAAACTGCGTCATCCCTGATTCTCCTGGAAATAAAACACATGCATGTCATACGCACAGAATACTTAAGACCCCCGCTGTCTTTGTTTCTGCATTGAGCTGCTCCATATAGGGTTTGTCTTGCTAGTATTGATTAAGTAAAATAGAATATAAAAAGCAAGAGAATATCAGAAACAAAATGCTTTTGTATTTCCAGAAAACATTCGTATCGTCTGCTGCTTTCAGGTTGTAAATATTTCTATAAATTTATATGTAACCATTCCATTTTTATATTAAAATTTTATTTTTGGTTTTAAAATTGGAGATAAAAACGCAGAAAATGTCAAAATTTTCAATTTTTGAAGTAATGTTTTTCTCAGAGTAAAAATTAAAAATTAAAAATTAAAAATATAATTTAATAACAAACCGAGGTGTCTTTTATTACAAATAATAAATTGCTAATATTTTTAGGCGCTTAAACGTAATTTATTACTTAAAAAACCTGAAATTCAACTCATTAAAAACGAATTAACCCCATAAGTTTGAATATTTTTAGATGAATAAATTTGTACTCGTACTTCTTATTATTTTGAACAATCTATCATTGGAATTTCTTAATATGTCTTATATTTCAAGAAATAGGAATTCTAAAGGTAGTAAAAAACATTTAATATTTTGTTTACTAAAAATTATAATTTTAAAGAGGAAATGCGACTAAATTACAATACCTATCTACATAATGGTAATATTTCTGGCTTACACCTATACACTTAAATACTTAGTTAATGTTAATTTGTTGGTAATTTGCGTTCTTTTATGAATATTAAGTGTTTGTTTATTGAAAACTATAAATATTGTGTAGTTTTAATGTTTACCCCAAAAGCTTAACATTTTCTATACGCATTGCACATTTTAAATTTTAAAACTTAAAATAACGTCTTAACATAAAAATGGAATGCTTAAATATAAATTTATAGATTCCAGATTATATTGAAATCAATGTTTTTAATAGCTTTTTATGGCACGGCCTAAATTACATTTTTTAACCTCTAAAAAATCTTTGAAGTGGGTTTTTGAATTTAAAATATATTCATTCTAGGTTAATTTAAAACAATGCACCAACCGGAACTAGTTAATTATTCGTGGAATAGCCTAGATTTCTTTTAACCCATTAACGCTCAAATTGCACTGACTGCATGGAGATAAAACATTGCAAAGAAGGACAAAAAAGTGCAAAGAACCTTATCGACTATTTTTAAGCGTGCTCTTTCCAATGGTGTACTTAAAATTGGAGAAAGAATAACATTCGCATTGCAATTGATGAATTAATTTGAAAAACGTGAATTTTTTAGAGTAATGTTATTTAATTTCAAATTTTCTATACGAGAACGGGGTATTTATAGCGACGGGAAAATACATGAAAAGTGAACGAAATGTTTGTACATAAAAGACTCGACATTAAATGTTGTTTATTTTCAAATATAATATCCAACCCAACGGCTTAGTTGATAGTATTTTTTTTTTTGCAAAATTTTGAATTTCTGTGTCTAAGAATTCGAAAGTATTTATATAAATGAAATATTGGTATAGTGTTTATGTGGTCTCTGTAGTGTTTATCTGACCTCAGATTTGCAATTACAATTTATTTCAGCGAAATTACTTCAACAATGTATTTAATCATTTTTTAATTAAATTTTTCCTTATGCCTAATTTCGTATCTTTTATGTATTAACATTTTGTGCACCTGTTATGCATTTCTCGTTGCTAAAAATCCTGTTCTCCTATAGACATTTTAAAATAAAAAAGTCACTCTGAAAGAATCACGTTTTTTTTATTAAATTCTCTTCTTAAATATTAATGCGAATATAGTTTTATAGCCAATTTTAACTTCGCTATTCGAAAGAGCGTTCTTGAAAATATTCGCCAAGGCTTTGAATTTTTTAGTCCATTACGCCGAGTAATTAGACATTGACTTAGACGATTTTTATTGAAACAATATTTTTAAGCCACAACTAGAGAAAAGAGAAATAATTCCGGATCGGTCAAACAAAATTTGATTTGGGAAAACTCAAACTGATTCATTTCCTTTTACGTGCAAGATAGGCAGAGTTAAAAAAAATGTTACTACGTCGATAATGTGGGCAATATTTTAAGTTACAGTGGCCCTCGGAAAAATAGCGTTCCTTTATGGTTCAGAAATATTTTTTGATGTATGTTTTTCATAAACATGCCGCGAAATTTATTATTATATTAAAATTGTTATGTAGTCTTTGTCATTCCATATTTTTCGTGACCGTTATTAAAAGAAAATCAAACATTTGTTTAGATTTGAAAATAATTTTAAATTTCATTAAGGGGGTAACACATGTTAATCTCGTCCAATAATTTTAATAATGTTTTAAAATTTTTTTCACAAAAAGGAACACTTTTACGGGTTCAAAACGAAAAAATTCGAAAATGACATAGCGAGTGAGTTTTGAAATATCTCAAAGAGTAAACGCTATAAAAAAAAAAATCCAACAAAAGTGAATAAGAATAATGGGTTTACCTAGTGGTTAATTTGAAAGGTTGTTTAGACGTGAAAGTAATTTTGAAAAACGAATCATTAATTGCTTCCACCCGATTCTGAAAAAAAGGGGAAGTTTTGATCAAAATATCGTAAAAAATTTCCGGAATGACCTTCAGAAGGTCACATGTTAAGAAACCCTTCAGACACGGTTTTTTTTTAATTTATAAGATTTATGTGCAAACAAATGATCGAGTAGCACGTGATTTATTGTTATTAACGGTACAAATTGCTTTAACTACGTGTATTGCAACTATACTTTATAACAATTTTTATATTTCATTTTTTAGTTTTATGAAAGCAACTTATGTCACAATTGTCGAAATAACGTTTCAAACCAAATATACAAAGCTTTCTACATAATCGAAGCGCATTACAACCATACATTATATCTATTTTTATCATTATTTTCATAAATAAATATTTAAGTATCGTTTTTAGTCCATTCTTGTATAATCATATCAGACCCTTTTTCGGCGATCATCATAGTAGGGGAATTAGTATTACCGGATACAATCAGAGGCATTATAGATGCATCGATGACTCGCAAACTATCAATTCCATGCACTTTCAATTTTGGATCGACTACGGCTTCCGAATCTCCAGCAGGCCCCATTTTGGCAGTACCGACGGGATGAAAAACCGTTGTGCTCAGGTGTCTCAGATTGCACTCCCAGTAATCTCTCGAATCGTCGGGAAAATCTTTACATGCCGCAAGATTAAAACGACGAAATTTAACATTGTGTTTTTTAAAAGACTTTGTCTCCAATAAAGATCTCAAAAAATGCAATGAGTCGATCATCGTATCGATGTCATCTTTGTGTGCAAAATAATTCGCATAAATTACCAACACTTTTTGGGTTCAATAGAGCAGGATCCACGACAATGACATTGGTGTATTTGTTAATGTTCAATAATTCATTTTCTATTTCTTTATTATAATAGAAAAATTTTGCTACATCAACCAAAATGGCCTTATCAGCTTTGCGAGCATAAAAGTTGAGGTATTGTATATTAGGAAATTTTGCATTTTTCTCTTTTGTATTAATAAATCCTTTTAAATCGACACCGTTCGTCGTCATAAAACTTCCATTTCGATGCACTAAATAATCGAAGATAGTGCGTAAAGCATCCACGTTCGAAGCGGGTTGCGTGATATTCATCTCATATGTGAAATAGACTCCAAACCATGCCACATGATCTTGAAGATTTTTTCCAACAGGAAGATCTTTAATCACATTTATTCCGAGTTCCTCCAATTCCTTTTTAGGCCCAATTGAAGAAAGCATTAAAAGTTGTGGAGTCGCGATACTTCCTGCGGACAAAATTATTTCCTTTTTAGCTGTTATTTCGATACTTTTCTCGTTGTTTAGAGTCACTCGTACACCAGTAGCTCGTTTTTCAAGTATTTGTATGGAATCTACTCTAGCCGATTTCATTACGAATAAGTTTGTTCTGTTTTTGACAGGTTTCAGATATCCTTTTGCGACGTTACGACGGAAACCATTTTCAATAGTACCATAAGCTCTACCAAAACCTATGTATTTCTCGCCATTTAATACGTCTAAAACTGGCATTCCTAACTCTCTTACGGCATCCAAAATAATGTCTTGAATCCCATCACCAGAGTAGTTGAAGGGTCTTATTGACAGTGGCCCATTAGTACCAAAATATTTCTCGCCGTACTTCTTCGGCACGTCAGGAGTGTAACTCTCAGATTTTCGAAAATATTGAAGCAGATTTACAAAATCCTAGCCATCATTTCCGATTGCAGCCTAACTGTCATAATCTTTTCGATTACCATGAACATGCAGCATTGCATTTATAACAGAACTCCCACCCAACGCTTTTCCTTTGGTCCAACCGCAACGTCCGTCGATTGATCCCAAACAAAAATTACCCGGTTCAGCTCTGTACATGTAATCTTCTTCTGTATCTTTGAGTGTCATAAAAAGTCCAGGGACTTCACTTGTTGGCGATGGATTCTTTCCCCGTTCAATCAAAAGAACATTCCAATCACTTATGTCTGACAAACGCCTGGCTACCACGGAGCCTGCAGTACCTCCACCAACAACAATGAAGTCAAAGATATCATTAGCTACTTTAGCTAAAACATCGGATGTTCTGTCAGCTGGGTAATCTTGTTCGGAATTCAAACTGCAATATGGGCAAATCTGCGAAACCTTTCAATTTCGTGTCACTGTATTTTTGAGCATTTTTATTTTATTTTTCTGCGTTTAAACTGATCAACATTGATAAGTATACTCCAAATATATCGACCAATATATGTAATGCATCATTGATGAGATAAAAGTACGAGATTCATACCTTTGAAACTGAAAAATATGTCAAAAACGCCTAAAATAAAGTGTCCCTACAGTAATTCTTATTCATGTTTGGTCCTGTAGCGATTTCAGCGTTTCTTTAATCTGTCTGGATTTTTTACACGTACTAATAGACAAAAAAACAAAGAATTTGCACCCTTATAGAGCTGTATGCCCTTTTCAGAAAGGCTGAAAAGAGTGCCTTTAAAATGTGTCCCTCGTTTTTTCAAAAAAAAAACAATTTTAGTTCATTTTTCACCGATTGCACGTGCAGCATATCTTTAATCGTTACGAGTCAAAAGTAATAATTTTGTACATAGAAAAAGGAGGAAATCCAGATGTCATTTAAGAATGTGCTCATAAAGAAGTAAACAAAATATATGCATGAAGTTAAAAAGCACTTGCGTAACTGGTTAATATAATGGTCATTTTTCAATGGCACACCGTCAATTGAAAAAGAACATTACTTGCATCATGTGTGATCGTTTGAAAAGCGCAAAGTAGAGGTAACATCAAAACGCTAACATCTAATAATGTTTTTAACCCTTTGTATCACGATGGTAAATAACGTTTTCTTTGATTTTTCTTGATTAAAAACGCATTCATGTCAATTTTTTACGATTTTCTGTAAGTTTAGTGATAAAATAACATATATAAATGGCTAAAAAGACATTATTGTTTATTGTTTAGGTAGTATAAATAAAAAAATATGACAAAATTCGGGTTTTTTTCGAAGAAATTCATTATTGACAATGTTTTTCGTGATAATTGTTTAAAATTTTTAACTCGAGGGTTTTCGGGGTCTCTGATTACCAGTGGATGCAAAAAGTTTGCACGTGTCATGTAATCACTTTTCCTTAGAACCGCACAGCTGGTCTGTTGATAAGGATACTTACAAAAATAGAAAAACAAAAAACTCTAACACAATAAAAAAAAAGTCTAAACCTACCAGTAATAAAAAAAACTCCTATAATTGTTAAAACTCGACCAGCCCGGGAATGTACTAAAATGTAATTATGTAATAAATTTCTATCTAAAAACATGATATTTGTTGTATTTTATTCAACGTATATAATTCTCAAACCAACATGTATCTCGATGTTTACCAATGCAAAAATTGTATCATTTCAGTACTTTTTAATTCTAAATTTTACATTCAAATTGATAATCGCATGTAGCAATTTCTCAAATGAAAGCACCTTCTTGATGTGCAGTTTAGTTAGTGTTCAGATTTTCGAAATTCAATATGGCGGCTTTAAAATAGCAGCTCCAAAATGGCGAACATCTCCTCTAAATTTTAAGAGTTAAGATCACTAAGATAAAAATTCTCAAATGATAATTTTTACTCTTCAGCTTTGCTTAAAAAATGAAGCACACTGCGTCATTTGTTACCTCTTAATCTATATGACAACATATAAAAATTCCAATAATGTGCTTAACACATTAAACTTTTTTGATTTTATGACTCAAAATTCAAAGGTTTCACGGATTTGCCCATATGCCACGAGAAGTGTACGAATTAAGTTGGTTAATACGTTTGCGCCAGCGGATTCTGCGAAAGCACAGTTTTGTGGGAGGCAAGAGTCCATAACTCGGGCTGTCCAAACCAATCTGCAAAAATTAAATTTCATCCGTCATTTTAATTAATTAACTTTCCTGATTATTTTTTTATTCTTCAAAAACTGCTTAACTTATGTCTTAAATTTCAACGAAAGACACAACTGGTGATTTGCTGCCAACGATATCAATTAATTATACATTTTTCTCATCATCAGTTTTTTGCTTTCCTTCTGGTAGAAGTCGTAAACAGCTTCGGCACATTTGTTGAATATTTTTTTTTAATTATCTATTGATGTAAAAAATTATTTAAAAAATTCTGATTTCTGGTAGCTACGGACTATAGCCGAAAAAATACGTAGTAAATGACTGAACTTCTACCAACATCGAACAATTTAAAGAAGATATTTTACATGATACTTTTTTATTTGTTCAGATCTTCTTGGTCGTCGATAGAACCAGAAGATCAATACTGATTTTTAATTTTAGATGTCTACTTGGCAAGATGCAACTGAACGTTTACAAAGTACGATACTACGATAATATACTCAGTTTTTTATGCATGCTATAGTCGACTTTTATTACCTGATTTCATTGTAAATGTCATGCTATCTAAACTTATACTAGTCTGTTTAAAAGAATAATAAAATTTGTCGACAATCCGATACAATAATATTTGAAACGAAGTGGATACGTTTTTTTAAAAGGAAAATCTGTGATTTTTATCGTATTTATTATTTTTGTTTAATATTTATTTCTATGCTGAATGAACTATTTATAGATTCAAGAAAATATTCAGTTAAATTAAAATGTTTTAATGATTGAACATTTAGGAAATGTTTCCTGCTTGGTAGAACATAGTATATTTTTAACTCCTTTCCAGCTCTCTCGACACTAATCGTCCTACATATGAAATGTTTTTAAATACTTTAAAAATAGGTTGGGAGAGGTCACTAATTTGATCTACTAAACAGTATACTTTTTAAAATGACATGAATATCTGATATACATTATTTATTCTAAAGAGAAATAAGAGGTTAGATTCCGTTTCACCAAATATTTCGTTAGTCTCTTGTTTTTTAATGTACAAATACGCAATAAAAGAAGTGTATTAAAAATTGTCCATAAAGTATCAGTAGCAGGATGTTTCAAGGTTTTAAATTCAAACGACGACGTTCATCCTCCTCTGACGAACCTTCCTCAAGTAATCAGAGGCAGAAAGTTGATAATAAATCTGCTATGACCGCGTTAAAAGACGTATCTGCATTATATCAACAGTTGAAACGAGAATGGTCAAAATCTTCTTGCGACCTTGTAAAGTGCGGAAATTTATTAAAAGACTTGAAGGTAAATTATTTTAGTTGACTTTAAATTAGGAGCTAACCTAACCTAACCTCCAACAAAAACATCTGTCATGTACGTAGAATGCAACGTTTTATCATTCATTTGTAAAGTAAATTCAGTACATATTACAGCACAGGTTATATAATAAAGATGTAAATACTTATTATATCCCTATTACATTTTATGATGTAAAAAGTAAAATTTTTACAGATCAGCCTTACACATACGGCATTCCTTCCAACATCCGATTGTGTCGCATCAAGCAAGGAACTTCTCGTAGCTCGTAAGTTAAAACTTAATAGTGATGAAATAATAATAATTATTAAGGCAATACTATATTTCATTTGATGGTTTTAGGTGACATTTTGGAAATAGGAGCACAATGGAGCATAGCAACGGAAGACATTCCATCATTTGAGCGATACATGGCACAACTAAAATGTTACTACTTTGATTACAAAAATGAACTGAAGGAATCTGCATTTAAGTATCAACTACTTGGTCTTAATCTTCTCTTTCTCCTCTCCCAAAATCGAGTAGCAGAATTTCATACCGAACTGGAACTCCTTCCTACAAATCAAATACAATCGAACGTGTTCATTCGTCACCCATTGAGTCTTGAACAGTACCTCATGGAAGGTTCTTACAACAAAATCTTTCTTGCGAAAGGCAATGCACCTGCGTCTTCCTACAATTTTTTTATGGACATTCTTTTAAATACCGTTAGAGAAGAAATAGGCGCCTGCCTGGAAAGTGCATACGACAAGATATCCGTGAAAGATGCCATGAAAATGCTCAACTTAAAGTCTCCAAGGGAAACAATAGTTTTCGCCGCAAATAGAAATTGGAATATTTCAAAAGATGGATATTTTAAATTCAAAGCATCTAACGAAAAACAGACAGAGGAACCATTACCAAGTACACAATTTGCTGCTCTTGCCATCGATTACGCGAGAGAAATGGAAATGATTGTATGAATTGATTAACGTTTGTATTAGCCAATTGCGATCTTGTGGGCATTAAAGTTATATATAAATATAATAGAAACACATAAATATAGACTAATATTCTAAAAAAGTATCTGCAGATTTTATGAAAAGGAAGATATAGATATGTGATAGTGGACAGATAAGTTTGCAGATAATTCTGCAATGAGTCCTCGTTATTTTTTAAAATTAACAATTATTAGTTTTTGTTTCTTACATCTGCTGAACCCTTACTTAAAGGTCTCACTATTAACTGCCATTAATAATAGCTTATTTTACAGTCTGAAATAATGGCAATCATTAGTAAACTATCAAATGCTGTTGATGTATAAATATAGTAAATTTGACAGTATGTAGAAAAATAACACAGTATTTTTACGTACACTAATCATAATTTATGAAACCAACTGGTTAACTGATTTAATTTTATACTGATGACCATGCAGTTTAAAAAAAAAAGTAAAATAAAGATTGTATTTGATTTAATGTGTGCCTGGGGATTAATTATTATTTATTTCATTGTCGTTGGTTACACTTTTCATATTGATATACGTTATAAGCTTCAAGTTACCAATATCATTATTTTCTTTCTGTCCTTTCAGAGTATTTGAATTTTGACTATCATACATTGTCAGCTATTTTAGGAAACCTTTTTTAATCTAGACAGTCTGATTATAATTTCAGCCATCTTACTGACTAAATTAGAAAAAATGAATTGTTTTTTGCTCAATGTGCACTTCGATTTGCGATTTGTTTACGAGTAACATTGTGAGTGATCAATTTCGTATGATTTATTATATTTAAGGGGCCTCGAGCTGACGACAAAGTAAAGAATGTGTGATTATTGTATGTGAAATTATTTGCATCTTAACACGTTACTTACAAGGGTAGTTAGCATGTCAATTTCTAACTTCAAAAATTTAATTAAAGAAAGCATATAACTACACTACTGTATACGAAAATATGTTCTAAATCAACCTATAAATATAACACATTATCCTTATAATTTTACTAAGAATTCTTAAAGCTAGAATCAAAACACAAACTATTTTATAAAATAAGTAATTGCAAAGCTATCAAAATAAGTATTGATTAATCCGATCTTATTTTCTCAAAATTCTCAAGCAAATACAAAAGGTATTTGACGAGATTTGAAGTTAACTATGCATAGTGGAATCCATGGGGAGACTCTGGACAATGTTATACTAGGAGAGTTGCCAAAAAATAGTTGTCGTAGGGTTTGTAGAAAATAAAGTTTTCAATGGCGATCGCACTCTTAACCCATTTAACTTTAAACATTTCAATATTAATTTTCTATGTTTATATGTGATGGTACTCGGATACCTTCGAAGCCATTACAGCCCGATTTTAGTGCATCAAATCTTTATGTGGACGCTTTCCAGACAACATTCTAGGGGACAGGTATACATTTTCTTAATGAAGGAAATTCCATCACACGTAACGGGTATTGCCTTTTCGTGTTCGATTTGACACCCGATCTCTCAGCTAGTGATTCTACTCATTGGAATTTAGTCAGATATGGCAGCGTCAGAATTGATGTACGATTTGCAATGGCTTTAACAAGTACGGTCAATTGTATAGTTTACGCTGAATATGAAAATATATTAAAAATCGATGAATCCCGGCAAGTTATCATTGATTTTGGGTCGCGAATTGGTAAATATGTAGAAGAACTGCGTCACCCCAAAAATGAAATGTGCCAGATGTTTTCGATGTATTTTGGGCCCCCCAGACCCTCCCACTAAAAAAAACCTAACCCACATCCATCACAATATGCCTACCATCTCGATTTTTCCTCCCAGAGATATTAGTTTTAACCGAATGATAATTACATTGAGAAAATTACGCACGTACATTGAAAAAATCCATTATGTTCACTTTCATCGCTCATTTACGAGCTTACTTTTCATATTAGGAAGAAAATGTATAAAACAATTTCTGTAGAGAATTGCGTGCTCTACATTTTTTGTTTGACACATTTTTTGTCGGACTCGTATTTTTCAAAATGAATGCAAAACACTCCAAAAAATCACATTTTTTAGCGTTTTTTAGACAGCGGCTTCAAAACGCCCGAGAGCTAAATTTTATTGCGATATTCGTTATCAGTAGCCCAAAATATATCGAAAACATCTGGCTCATTTCATTTTTAGGGTTCTTCTACACGTTTACCCCGAAACCAATTACGGGCATTTTTGTCGCTCATTTGCGGACTTTTCGTTAGGATGTCGAAAGAAATGAATCTAACCTTTTTTGTAGAGAATTTTCCGCTCTACAACTTTTGTTTGAAATATTTTTTCGTCCGATTCATACTTTTTCATATAAATACAAAAAACAAAAAAAAAAACACCTTTTTTGCCTGCTTTTTGAAGATAGCGAACGAAATACGGCCGACCGCCAAATTTTATTATCAGATTCGTAATCAGCGCCACAAAATACGTCAGAAACATGTCGTACTATTAATTTTTCTGCAACTTTACCCATGTATTCATTCCTGCAAATGGCTCTCTGTATGCACAATCTTGTAAATTCCAACGTTAACTGGAGAGTGTAGTTGTCTTTTAGCCACGGTGCACAACATACGTTACAATGGATTTAGTGATTGACGTACAGTTTTTTAAAGATATAAATAATAAAGTGATACCGAAAGAGGTGTCCGTTTTGTCTGTGAATAACGACTTTATCGGTCACTGGTTAGTCGCTCCACCATAGTCAGTCGATGTGTTGTGTCTGGAAGCCAGGAAACAAAATAATTGGTTAACGAATAACCATCATGGTCTCGACTGATTTGACGGTGACGTACCTGAAAACTCGTTATACAAAAAAATTACGCGAAATTACTGTAAGTGCTCGAAATACATATGTGCGTGGAAAAGAAAAGTGGATGCTCCTAAACAAGGTGACCGCCCGCAATATAATAAATTTGGAGGTTGCCCATCATTCGACGAACTACCTTGGGCAGGCAATTATTGCCCAACGGACACGAAAGTCCCGAATGTTTCTAAAACGTTTTTAGAACGTTCCAAAAACGTTCCTAAAACGTTTTATGTCTGCAACATGGATGAAACGTTCATAAAGCGTTCCGTAAAAGCTGCAGACATAAAACGTTTTAGGAACGTTTCTGGAACATTCTAAAAACGTTTTAGCAACATTTGGGCCCTTCGTGCCCGTTGGGTGCCTACAACATGGATGCAAGTTCAACTATCTGCGCTTTACTTCTGCGTTAAATAATGCACATCGTTTACGACTGTGGATACTTTCGGCGAATTTAGTGAAGAATAAAGAAAGTGATAGCACGGACATTCGGGACATAGTAGAAAATACACTTACAAACACGTATAGAGCCATCGTTAGTGATAGTAAACGTATAATAATAAAACGTCTGCTTTAAAAATGGGTGATTGTTCCTTTGCAGACCTTCTAATGCGCATAGATCATAGAGAATGAATAGTTTAGACATTTTAAAATCTATATCCGAAATTAAACACCACACCGTAGGTGTATTTCCTGCGGACCAAATACCCTGTGTTTGGGGTAAACCTGCATACTTTGTATTAAATACAGTTGGTCACAAAAAGCCATGTACTCATTGGGTGGCTATAATATGCCGCTATGTATGGCAATGCATTGTATTTTGACAGTTAATGATTACCACTTTTCGTACCTGATCATATAAAATGATTGTCCTCAATCTCGATGGAATACACAGCAGCTACAAAGTGAATCGTCGGATGTCTATGGTCAATTTTGTTTAATGTTTCTGCGCCATATGGGTGCCGGTCTAGATCTCGAAGTATTTCTTGATAATTTTTCTATGGTTCTGATTAACAATTATATAAAAATAGAGACAATGGCTTTATTGGCAACGGTGTAAACCCAATGCGATGCCTACAAAGATGTTATTCAAAATTTTGAAAAAATATTAATGTCAGCTTATAATACCAAATTAATGCTGAAGATAGGTTTGGGCTTCACGGCATTTCTCAAGAATTTATCAACGGATTTAGTAAAAAAATGATTCCATTGCTCGGTGCTACCTCAAATATAAAAATATCTGTAGTGAATTTATTGATAGCGGTATTAACCAAATGAGGAGTCTGCAAAAATGTTATTCAAAATTTGTTAAATATTAACGCTATACAATATGATGATGAAATAACATTAAAACTCCTTCAGATATTATTTTGAATAAAATGTTTGAAGTGTGTGCAGCCGAAGAATAAAAACGCATACTGCATAATACCAATATGTTAGGTGTTAAATAAAAATATCACATAATTGGCACGATGGACTTTTAAGTACTGTTTTCAATGCAGTGCTGACGATGTCTTGCTGGTACTGCTTTGCTGAATATGTCATAAATACTTCAAGAGCGTGAATATTAAATATCACACATAACCACATCCAAAAATGCTGACACGATGCTTGTAACAGCTCTTCTGAGAAGATTAAATCTCCTGCAATTTCCCAATCTTTCATCACAGTTACTCGGAACGGTGTGCAGTGAATTTGCTCTCGGCTAGACTGAGCTATCGACGATACATGACGACGATGGGAAAGGACCCCATCAAATTATAGGTACAATTTACGGCCTAAATAAATCGTACAGCAAAAAAATTATCGTGGGACTGGAATATTCAGATCTGGAGGACCGCGTTTATGTACCAGTGATTCGAATAATTGGGACCGATTTCATCGGAACCATTCACGCCAAAGTCATGGTACGAGTTTGTACATCACTTCCGCCGTATTGAATCATTCTTCAACGACGATGATGGGTCTATCAGAGTAGACCAAAAAATATGTGGAGAAGGTTGATCGGTCTGTTTTACGTACAGTCATGGTGATAAAGCACTCGAAGTAGAATACAACCAATGTCCTGTGGGTGTTGTGTCTGAGAAACGTTTTCGAAAGCAGGTAACATTCGACTGTTTAGTGAGTGTTTCGAGGTGTATTCATAAAAAAATAGATTATTTGTTAACAATTGGGAGTGTCGTCAGTCTCATTGCACGAGATGTTCTACGAATAGTGGAAGACAAAGTGCGGTACGAGACTCAGGTGTAGATATTTACCAACAAAATAGTGCGCGATATAACACGATCATTTACCGATGATATTGTAGCAACGTGTATGACATCAAGAAGTAAAATATTGTCGAAAGAGTGTTCGCTTGCCATTTTTTGGCTAAAATAACTAATAACTTTACATTTAGATAGCATTGTTGACAAGTTAAACGAATTGTAAAAAGTGATGTTAAACAATATACGACAACAACAAATATACGATGTTGATTCTAATTTACAGGAATATGAATATATATTGTATGTAATTATAGACTTTATGGGAATACATTTACAGTACAACCTCTCTTGTTCGACATGATCGGGCCAGACGCTCTCTCTCTCTGACCTCGCTAGTTTGACATTTTTTTAACCACGCCCACTATGACGTCACGCAATCGTGATTGGCTCATTTTTTTTTACGACAGCTAACCTTCTAACCTTCTGTTTTCCTAGCATTAATTTCCAGCCTCCTTGCCATACATATAGAAGTCAAGTAGAAGACTAAAACTTAACAACAACAAATGCGGAGGTTATGTCGTTCGATTTGGCGGGTGAGGTGCAATCGTCCGAGTCCGGCATGGGTGCGTTCGTGTTCGTCGGTAATATAACGAACGGGGCGGGAGAGGGAAGAAGTCTCCGCCCACTGTCGAACTAAGGAGGTCCGGCACTGTCGAACTAGGGAGGTTGTCGAACAAGCGAAGTGTCGAACAAGAGAGGTTGTACTGTATATGTTAACAAATATTACTATAATAATATTGTTAAGTCAAAATGTGTGAAAATAATAATTCTATCATTATAAACAAATAGTGTGTATTTATTTATCACCTATACACAAAACACGATATTTCTATTTATTAGAAAATTTAATAGTGCACATACTCGACAGAGTTTTTGAGAAAATTAAACGTAAATCTTGTACTCATTTTAACGTGTGTTTTTTAAATCAGTTGACGATGATTACAAAATTTATCAAAATTCTTGTTTCAATTTTATAAAACAAAAGAAAAATGTGTGATTTTTATGCAGGGCAATATTATACAAAAATAATTAAAATTTTCAGATAAACGCAACATAAATTCTGCAACGCTGAGTATGCGTTTGCAAAGCTCGATAAAAATATTGCTTATAAAACGTAATTTTTCATAACTTAAAATATTTTAACCTACAACTTGAGAATCCTATTTATTAACCTTTAGACTGTCGAAAAAATCTAAATATAGACGATAATAAGTTATTCAATAAATTCGCATAAAACTCGTTTCATTTTTGGGCCGCTGATATCGAATCTGTCATCAGTATTTCAAAAGTGAACAAAAATTGATATTACTAACCTTTAGTATTTAATGTAAAAGGATGAAATATTGGTATTATGGCCAGATCTGAGATTATCTAGGCGAATCAAGGTTGTACTTCTGCCATCTAGTTGACTACCATTACATCATTCTATCGACTTACAGTAAATACTAAATTTTAATAATATGAAACTAATGACAGATTCATCATCACGGGCTACAAAAATTCCCAAGTAACAATTCTCAACCAAATTCAATTAATTTTTAGAAATTAGTCTGCCATTATGGATTCGACATTTTGATTTATGAAATCTATCGATTCGTAATTAGTGACCCGAAAAACCCCCGAGTAACAACATTCAAGCTGTTTCGTAGCAGTTTTACACCAGAAAACAGTTTTTTATTTTTTTTAACCGTTGACTGCCGGAAAGTCTATATATAGACGCGACCCATAATATGACCGTTGTACATCATCAATGCATGATACAAGATACAAGTTTGGATACTTTTAAACGGTGTTTTGAAACAGTAAAACCCCGGCAGTCTAAAGGTTAACAAACATGTATACGGTCATAAACAATGAAAATTCAACGATAATAAATTCGACGGTAAACGATAAATGTAATTAACTTTATTTTAAATATTTAGTATAGTGTATTTCATAATATATCTCTACATTGTACCATCGAAATGTGTCTCTATAGGAATATACTGAATTTCAAAACAAGTGCACGTGGTCTCTTTATATCCGGTCATATTGTAGTAAGATGCATCGGTGATCCCTCAGTCAATCTCGAATCGTGGTAACGAGTGGTCATCCTGTGTCATATCTTCGGGTACTTGTTTATATTTTGTTGCTGTTGTGTGTACCCTAAGTCCATGGCGCAGGAGAAAGGTAGCCGGATACATAACTGTTGGGGTAGGTAGATATATATGTCATCAAAATAGCTACCCCTGGTCTCCATAACAGGCACTTTGCATATATACTTTGCTATATACATATATATATATATATATATTATACAGCGAGAGAGAGAGGGAGAGTGGGAGAGAGAGGAGAAAGAAAAAAGAGGGGGGGGGGGGGGTTCACATGATTAGGTTACTACATAAACTAGATAATAATTAGCCACAAATCATTAAATCAGTTTTTATTGTTACAAAACTGTTTAAATATTGAATAGAAACAAATGGATTGAAACAGTCTACATGTTTGTCCAAAAACCTGCCTATATATATGCAAATATCTTTTTTAAATTGTCTATTATATCTGCATTAAAACTGTACAAAAAGTATCCAAGATTTATTTAAAAAATGTATCTAATAATTTGTCATCCACGTAGATTTTTTATAATTTTATTAATTAAAAATTAGTAGTTGATTACGTAAACTGAATAACACTGAAATTGAAAATCTAGCTAAAACCATAAAAATGCTTTTTTACTTTTATAACTTTTTTACTTGTCTAAGAGTTTGTCCGTTTATACATTAACTATATACATTGTGCAGAATGTTTCAATCCTTGTAAAATAGCTTAAAAGAACAAGAGCCCTATAATACTTAAACACTAGATAAAAACGGATTAAAAATGTGAAGATAAATTTCAAGATTATCATTGAAAAAACATCTGTCTGTCGATCAGATACTAATAAAATTGTGGCCTAAAACCTGGACATAAACGACTGCGGTTATGTGTATTAAGTATTCTGAATAATACCTACCTAGAAACTGGATAGAGATTGTCCGAGATATAGCTAAAAAAGCTATTTAAAACATAGCCATAAAATTGTTATACTTACAATTGGTAACCGGACAAGTTTATTGTCCACACCCTGTCTAGTACGCAATATTATTAGCAAAAAGCTGACTAGAATGTAGGTGCACTTCCAACCAGGGTGGTTGGTTTTTAAAAATGAAATGATTAACTGAGAATAAAATAATATCTTCGAAAATATTACATATGACTATATTTAAATCTTAAATTACGAAATGTCACATTCAAATTACAATTTCAACATTTAAAGCTATTAGATTATGGGGATGAACTACTCAGAATATCATTATTTATCAATTGAAATGTTTTGTCGAAATGTAATATTTTACCCTAGAATAACTCAAAATCAATGAGACTAGAACGAAATTCAAGATAATAAATTATACTTTGTTAAAAATGTCTGGAGAAATTTCCGAAAGAGCAACCAAAGTTTTTTATCGTTTCGGTTTCAGAATTTTACGAAACAGAGTTTAGCAATTTTCTGAAATTTTGTTTCGTAAAATCCTGAAACGATAACAATAAAATACTTCAGATACTATTTCAGAAATTCCTAGAGTAATTTCTAACAGTGTAGAATACAGAGAAAATATTGAGAATATCCACAAAGATCACCTATTTTATAAAATGAAAAAACTTGATATCGGGATCAAGCAGATCAAAACAAACAAATCTTGGTATCAAATAGTTTTTTAGGTCGCTGAATATGAATATCATGACAAATTTTCGAAATTCAATGGCCCATTGTTGTCGACAAAAATTTCTAATCTCACGTGCTTCACTGATTTAGAGCTTTTCCATTTCATAAAAATTGTGTCCTTTGTGGGTTTTCAAGGTCGATAGTTTATGATAATTATTTCGCAATATTTTTTATCAATTCTACATTTTAATTACGAGTAATAGAATCATTCTAATGATCAATTAGTAATTTATTTGTACTATTTGAAGTAGGAAAAGATGCGAAAATGAAAAATAGCGTTAATATTGTCAACAAAAGTATGACGTTTTTTAATTTTATTAGATCTCGTTACGAATAAATGTACTATGTTGATCGAAATTTAAAGAGCCTCTGTAAGCCCCATGCCAAAAATGCCTTTTTTGTACCTTGAATATTGAAACTTTTTTTATGAAAATCATATGGTTACATATGATGACCCAATAATCCCTGCAAAATTTCGAAGTGAGCATATTCCCCGTTTCGGAAATATGAGAGGTCAAAGTTGACCATGTCCAATAAAAAATGTACATCAATTTCACAGTTATTTTTAAAAAAATCAGACGATATGGCTCTTTATAGATTTTTGGCTGCTGATTACGAATCTGAAGTGATATTTTAAAAATTCAAAATGGCAAATCCAAAATGGCGGACGACTTTTAAAAAATCAAATGTAATTCGCTTGAAACTCGTTATTCTGATGTTTTCGGGGTCGTTCATTACGAATCGGCAGTAAGTTTTTCAAAATTCAAAATGGTAGGTCCAATATAACGGGTGACTTTTGAAAAATTTAATGCAATTCGCTTGAAACTCGTCAGCTTAAGGTTTTTGTAGTCGATGAAGTTGAATCTAACGTTGAATTGATATTGAAAAGGCACTAAGCTTTCTTTGTCGCTGCATTAAATATGTTTTGACTCTGCATAGGAAACAAAAGACAATCTAAAAACAATCAAAGTTTTAATGCATCGTTTAAGACATCTTATTTGAATAGTGGGCTTGCGAAAGTAATAAAATAAATGTATCTTTAGTGTTGAAAATCTCGAATTTATAAAAGATTTCAGCCTATATTCGAAAACCCTAAAAACAAAAAACAATCAGTAGATCAGTATTTCTTATTCTTCACACCGGGAGGAAAGCAGCAACTTTCCTCCCGCAAGCGGAAGGAAAGATGCCGCTTATCCTCCCGGCCATAAAGAAAAATCGTATACTTCCCTCGGGAAGTAAAAAAGAATGTCTCAGACTGCGTGTAATTTTTACCCGAGGTGAAGCCGAGGGTGAGAAACAGGCAGTCTGAGGCATTCTTTATTTTACCTCCCTCGTTGAGTAATATACTATTATTTCCATTCCATTGTACATCTTTTTTGAATCGTTTGCTTGCGAATGCGATAAAATAAAAGTATTTTGCCTTGTTTGTTTGGTTTTTACAACTTGCCATTGTTGGCTGGGTTATACTATCTTATCTTTGCTGTTCGGATTATTACATCTTTCCTTTGTTGGTTGGATTTTACGATCTTACCTTTTTCGGTTGGATTATTACATCCTGCCTTTATTTGTAGGATTAAACTATTTTACCTTTGCTGGTCGGATTATTACATCTTGCCTTTGTTGGTTGGATTTTACGATCTTACCTTCGTCGTTTGGATTATTACACCTTGCCTTTGTTTGTTGGATTATACTATCTTACCTTTGCCGGTCGGATTATTACATCTTGCCTTTGTTGGTTGGATTTTACGATCTTACCTTTGCCGTTTGGATTATTAAATCTTGTCTTTGTTTGTTGGATTATACTATCTTACCTTTGACGGTCGAATTATTACATATTGCCTTTGTTGGTTGGATAGGACGATCTTGCCTTTATTGGTTGGATTATTACATCTTGCCTTTGTTGGTTGGATTTTACGATCTTACCTTTGTCGGTTGGATTATTACATCTTGCCTTTGTTTGTAAGATTATACTATCTTACCTTTGCCGGTCGGATTATTACATTTTGCCTTTGTTGGTTGGATTTTACGATCTTACCTTTGCCGTTTGGATTATTACATCTTGTCTTTGTTTGTTGGATTATACTATCTTACCTTTGACGGTCGAAGTATTACATATTGCCTTTGTTGGTTGGATATGACGATCTTGCCTTTGTTGGTTGGATTATACGATCTTACCTATACCGGTTGGATTATTACATCTTGCCTTGGTTGGAGTATTGCATCTTGCCTTTGTTAAACTTTAACGTGTTTCAAACGAATTGCATTTGATTTTTTAAAAGTCGTCCGCCATTTTGGATTCGCCATTTTGAATGTTTAAAATCTGACTTCAGATTCGTAATCAGCAGCCAAAAATCTGCAAAGAACCACATCGTCTGATTTTTTTAAACATTATTATTCGAGTATAAAGGTGAAATTGATGTCCATTTTTTATTGGACATGGTCAACTTTGACCTCTGATATTTCCGAAACGGGGAATATGCTCACTTTGAAATTTTGAAGGGATTATTGGGTCATTTTGTAACCAATTGGCATAAAAAAAGTTTCGATATTCGAGGTACGAAAAAAGGGCATTTTTGGCATGGAGCTTACAGAGGCTCTTTCCGTTTTATATTAAAATTTTTAAAATGCTGATATGTTTAAATTGTCCTTTCCCGATACATCTTCAAAAAATGTTTTTTTCTCATATTTTGAGTAGTGTTTAGATAAAATGATTATTGACTTTTGACAATCGCTATATAATTTTTTCAGTATTTTTAGTTTTCTAAACAGTGAAATATTGACAATTTTCCTTTAACTTGGCATTTTTAAAAAGAGGTCTGTTAAAAATTTGCTTTTTTACTAATATATCGTGTTCTAGCTTCTCGAAAATACGATACGAAAATTCTAATAACACCGTAAAAAAACGTACAATTATAGAATTTTGACGTCTGAAGAATATTGTATAGTATTAAATCTTTAGCCGAACGATTATCATTATACAAGCATATTTCTTTTGATAAAAATAATATTACAATTTTACTTTTTGAATTGAAGAATAGTGTTAAGAATACTTTGAATTTCGAATTTGGTCTAGGCAAAGTTTTAATAGTTTAAATGATAATTACTATAAAGTACAGATAAAGTAAACAAACAATAAAAAAATAGTTTATAACAAAACTATTGTTCATTTTGGCGTCGTTGCTAGGATAGTGCTTTAAACTATTATTTTGTTATTTCACATTTAAAAAACAAGGTTTTAATTTTTATTTGAATCCTTGTATGTGCAGCGCAAACACCTTCTGACACTCCACATCTAAATCAGCTAAGAACTACTAATCTAAAATGAAAACTGGGTTACTATCAATTAGTCATTATTCCACTGGAATCTGGTAAAAACACTACTAACTTATTAATAAAATTCAACTAATCTAAAAGTAGAAATTGAATATTTTGGTTTAGTAATTTTTAAAATTAGTAATAAATTAGTAGTGTTTCATTATTTACGAGTAAACGTGATTATTAATTAAATTAGAAACCTATTTTTCGTTTTTAATTACTAGTTTTTAACTTCAAAATTAAAGAGTATGTGGTCAAATTAGCTGATCATCATAAATTCTTAAGTAATCTTTTAAGCCTATAGTCGCTATTATTTTATTTTATAACTATCGGTTATGACGCACTTTTACGCATATTGTTAATTACATGTCATTCATTTTAAATACAGTAATTATTTAGTTTGAGTGTCCATTTATGTACCTGAATATAATTTCAAATTCATAACATAATAAATATTTATGTTTACGCTGACATACAATAACAAAAATATCACATTTTACTAAATTGGTGATGAGACTTCTATAAAGACTTGAAATTTTGTCTCACCATATTTTTTACAATCTAGAAATCATCTGATAAGTTAAAAAAATCGATGACCGACAAGTGTTTGTACTTTGTATGTAAATTCCCTTTAAACACTTATGTTTATGTAAATGTAAAAATGTAAATAATAATTGCCGGTTAATAATTAAATTGATATAATTTTTATCTATTTTCCAATTTTGAAATAATACCTCCGGACGATCTGAATGTTTATTTCTAAGGTTAACGAGCCAGTTGTTTACTTTTTCATCGTCATTTTGAATTATTTGTTGTGTTTCAAATTATGAATTATTTTCGTAAATAATATTTTGTTTGTAGTTTTATCAGATTGGTGATAGCTATTACCCTAACAGCACATGAACATATTTTAATTACAACAAGGTTACAATAACCTTAAATTGCGAGGTTGTAACATTAGCTGGAGGTTAAAAAATCTTTAAATAACCTTACGTGCACCTTACATAACATGAAAACAATCGCCCAAATTCCTCCCAGGGACATTGTAGGATAAGGTTAATTTAAGGTTTTTTGACATTAATACAATATTATCAAAACCTATACCAAACATTAATTTAATCTCACGAGTAGACATTTTGACACGGCCCTGAGGTACCTCTAAAGTTCATTTGAACAATAATAAATAAATAAAAGTATGTGTCACTTTCATATATATATATATATATATATTCCACACGTATATTAATATTACATTTCATAAAGTGTCATTCGATTGATTATATTAATTTTTATTTCTGAATTTAATTTTTAAAAATTTTAAAGTTTGAGGTATATTATTTATATTTTATATTACACTTTTATATATCGCATTCTATATTTGCATTTTGCAAGGCTCGCAAATAAATACGAAAAAATCTTACCCCGACCGGGAAACGAACGCGAGTCTCTCGCTTACTACGCTGGCGCCATAACCACTATGCTACGATCGCAATTGCAGCATTTTACAAAAAAAAACTATCGTCAATAAAATACCTACCAAAAATCAAATATCCGTATTTTTTGGTTTATAAAAAATAATAGTTTATAACATTTTGTCAAGAAACAACTTGAATAGCAGTGGTTTTATATGAAATCTGGCTATTTTAATCCAATCTAAGGGAAAAATTGGACCGAAAATATATACAATGTTTTCTTAAAAGTCGTAAATTTGTTGTTAAAAATAATAAAAATAATATGGTCGAAAATCCGCTTTGGCCCATGCCAATGACATCGCGACTAGGCATGAAACTAAAGACTGGACGTAGGATATTTGATAAAAATAAAATATATGTATTTTCTTTTTTATAATTCTATAATTATTTATATTAATATTTTATAAACAATTTCGTCAAACATGGTTTTCGTATTTATACTTTCTAAGACGAATTATTGGCAACAACATTAAACTAAACTTAATAGTATATTGTGTGGATATTTCAGTAATGTTATAGATTAACCTTTGTTGTAAAATTAGTATGACATATTAAATTAACATTACACATTAAGGTACATTTCTGGAAACCTTTTATTAACGTTATGATAATGTTTCGTTTTAAGCTTTAACGTTGTAACCTTCCTGTAACATTAAGGTAGTTAGACCCCAGGATATAATATGTTAGCGAAAATATTTTTATAACAGGAATAAAATTTGTATTATGCATGATATTGTAACAGAGTTCGAGCGTTATTTTTCTTGAAAAAAAAATTGAAACTTGCAAAAATAATTTGATAACCAACTTTTCTTAGCGACTCAAATTTTCTTCTTATTTTCATTCAAAACTTTTCTAAAAATGAATGGATTTCAATGAATGATGGCTTATTTTTTCAAGAAAAAGATTCTCTACAACTTCACCGAATGAATTTCTTGAATTTCTAAAACTAGGGTCAAATATCTCGAATTATTAAAAAAAATATATATTATTTTTTAACTTTTCTGAATAATTTTAGTGATCAGGCAAACAAATTTGAGAAATTTATTCGGTGAAGTTGTAGAGAATCTTTTTCTCGAAAAAATAAGCCGTCATTCATTGAAATCCATTCATTTTTAGAAAAGTTTTGAATGAAAATAAGAAGAAAATTTGAGTCGCTAAGAAAAGTTGGTTAACAAATTATTTTTGCAAGTTTCAATTTTTTTTCAAGAATAATAATGCTTGAACTCTGTAACAATATCATGTATAATAAAACTTCAATTCCTGGAAGTGTTATTAAATTATTTTCGCTAACACATGATATCTTGGGGTCTAGCTACCTTAAAGAGTAGTGATAGCTAGGAACACAGATATTCCGTAAAGCATATTTATAAAATATGAATATCAGAAATGACCCATATTTCTCATAAAAAAGTTAATAAGTTTTCAGATTTTAAACAATAAGGCGTTATTACTAAATAGGTATACCCCCGCTAACGTTCAAGTAACCAACCGATCAACGTGTTGTTTATGATTATTCAAAAGTTATAAATAATTATGTACATTAAAAAATGAAATTAGTGTACAAAAATCTAACAAAATTCAGTACTCTCAATCATGTAAAAACAAACATTTTGAGAACTCTGATACATTAATAATCAACATTTGTTTATCAAACGATCACAGTTTTACAAATTAGATTCTGAACATCATTTTTTAAACAAATATATGACAAATTAACTTTTGATGTATTTTTGTTTCCAGGATAAGTGTGATATTAAAGTAAGGTTTTTTCATTTCCTACATTGTTTATAGCTTGAAAAACAATCAAAATATAATACAACCGCGATTTTGGTTTGGTTATTAAAATTGATTTTAAACACAAAAATACAACAACAAATATATATTTACAATTCAAGAAAAACTAAATAAACAATTAACAATAAAATTAAATGGACACGCAAAGGGAATGAAAAGGGAATTTCTTCTTAAATATGACCGAAGTAACACTATAATATGAAAAGGGAAATTATGGAGAACGCAATTTAACTCTCAACTAATTTAATCCTCAATACGCGCTACCCTGTCGAAAAAATACTATACAACACGATTCAGAAAACATTTAAGTTTGTGTGGTGCAAAAACTATACAATGGTGCAAAAACCATAGAAAGTTAAATTTAGGACGAGGTCTTTATACACGGGATTCGCAATATTACTTATTGTTTTAAATTTTGAAGGAAGTTTTTAATAAAATTGTAAGACCTCAAAATTTCTGTAACATTAATATTCAGATGTTTATAGTCCGGTCAATTTAGACATTCGAAGTTACATAAAGTCCCAACAAGCTGAATTTCTGTGAAGTTGTTCAAAACATAATTATAAACAATGTCTAGAAGTTCCCCATCATTCCCCTGTAAGGAAAAAATTTAATTCAAGGTCAAAGGTCAAAAAAATGAGTTTTTCGCGATTTTCAGCATAACGGTAAGTTTTATCATAAAAGTACTTCAGACAAAAATTGTTGATCATAAAATTATCTATAAAAAATATATGAATACTTTTTTTCTTACGAGCCACCGTTTCTGAGATATAACGATTCTAAAAGTTATAAAAGTTGTTATTGTCATAATATGCACACGTTTCCACGCCCACCTATGAGGTAGTGTACTTAGCGCGTTTTTGTTACTTTTATAACTTTTAGAATCGTTATATCTCAGAAACGGTGGCTCGTAAGAAAAAAAGTATTCATACATTTTTTATACATAATTTTATGATCTACAATTTTTGTCTGAGGTACTTTTATGATAAAACTTACCGTTTTGCTGAAAATCGCAAAAAACGCATTTTTTTGACCTTTGACCTTGAATTAAATTTTTTCCTTACAGGGGAATGATGGGGAACTTCCAGACATTGTTTATAATTATGTTTTGAACAACTTCACAAAAATTCAGCTTGTTGGGACTTTATGTAACTTCACTCTCATTTTTTGGTCTAAATTGACCGGACTATTAGCTACGTTTTTTCTTAGTAAATACAATTTATATGGTACTCTAGATGTTTTCTGAATCGCATTCTATAGTATTTTTACGGCAGGGTAAAACACTTCTCGAAACACACAAATATTCTAAAAAAAGGAAACTAAATGAAATTAAATATAATCGCAAACTAAATACGCAAAATCGCAAATGAAACGAAAACGAAGGGACGCAAAATTGGAGTGTGTTAATATAGTTCGTTGACGTCCGTACTTCGGATCCAAAATGACCCCTTCTCCAATATAATTGCTTTACGTAATATCGTTTGGTACCAATAAGTCGGGGAAGTTGGGGGGGGGGGGCTGAGGGAGAGGAAAGGTATTTTCGAAAATGGAAATCGCAATGGGAGAAACGAGAACAGACAATACAGTAGCCCTTCCCTTATTCTAGTTTCCCTTACTCTAATGTCTTCCCTTATTCCAATTTTTTCTCTTCTCCTATTCTAATATTTCCCCTCACGAGTTCTTCCCACTGCCATGTGTGGACGTGTAGATTTTCTATAAATACAAATAACGGCGCATGCGCAACAAAAGAAAAATAGACAAAAGTCTAAATAGTGGGGGCGAGGAGAAAATTAGAATAAGGGAAGAAGGCTGCCATCTTGCCTGACTGGACAAATTAGAATAAGGGAAGGACTACTGTACGTATTTACGAAACGGTTGTGCGACATAGGGAGGGACAGAGAAGCCGACCGGACGAGTGCGACGAGTGTCGACAAGGAACATGAGTCCCTTGTGCGGGAAGAGGGGCATTCCTCTCCCACTGCGGCGCACACCACTACACCTTATGTATGCGGCCCCTGTACGCTAAAGTTATGAGCCTTGAAACGTCAACAACGAGTGCGACAGGGACCACCATATCTAAGAGACGAAGACAACACGAAAACATGAATCGGTAGTCTTCAATCACAAATAAAAATTACATAATACTTAATATAATGAAGCAACGAGGACAACGCTATAGGAAAGAAAGGGACAAACGAAATATGTTTACTTATCGATACCGAAAGAATAAATTGACGAAAAATGGGCGTATTGAAATTAAATGTGATGTAATCTTTTTATGATGTTCAGGTTAGGGGGCAGATTGACGATATTTCGTCACAATAAGATTTTTTAAAATATCAAATAAATTACTTGAAATTAAATTTTAAACTAATTTATGTACATAATTTTCAAATCATTTTTTTAACTTTAAGTGGATGCACGTAGTTTTACTAAAATAACTTATTAAAATTACACTTGTAACGTCAGTTATTCTTGTACGTAAAGAACAATCAAGAAATAAATATTATAAATTAAAGTAGGATTTTTAAACATTATAAATATTAATATTTTTATATAAAATTAATATTTAAATACATATATTCTAATATAAAATTAATATAATAGTAAATATTATTTTCTCAATCTAAGCTAATTTAATTTAACAAACAAAAATTATATTTTGTAATGTAAATTTGGTTAAATATTTTTCTACAACTTTCATTTGTTCTTTATTAGTTTTGATTTTAACATTTCATTGCGGAAAAGTAAAAAATACTAAAAGTTTACTCAGTTTTTCACGTAAACACGTTGAACATTATTTAAGGATTTGTGACATTTCGCATTGAAATTCATTTATATATATATATATATATAAAATGTGAATATTTCTAGAACTTTGATACTGAAATACACAACTTTTGAGTTTATTATTTTATTTTTTATTTTTTATGGGACATTTTTTTAAATTCATTTTGTTGTCTTCAGTGTCTATCAGATAACAGAAAATATCTGGCAAAAATATTGTTAAGGGTAGGGTACAGTCACAAAATTAGTTGTATGAAATACAATTTTTATAAATTTGAAAACATTTTGGTATAGTCATTTTTCACGTGAATTTAAGTGATGCCAGAAAAAAAGTGTAAAATTTTGGAATATTTTAAAAATTGTACGTAATTATTTAAAAAATTTGTTTTTTTTGTTCATCTCATTTATTGGCATTTTTAAAATTAATTTAAAAAACATTTTTTCGCGCTAAAATGTACGGGTCAATAAAATTATTTCTTTCATAATTTTGGACATTGATGCTCGAATAAAAAAGTAAAAACGTATTTTGACCCAAATAACAATTTTTTTGCTCATAAAAAATGTTTCTTTCGAAACAAAATGGACATTTTCAAAATACGTATGTAATTATTTAGAAAGTGTGTTTTTATATTCATCCTGATTTTTTGGACTTGGTTCTTTCTTGGAATAATAATGAGAGTAATAAAATAAATGTAAGATAGTAGGTCTTAATAGAATAATAACATTGACCGACAAAATTTTACTTTTTGGTTTGCCTTTTTTGGCTCACTTTACGGTGGCTTGACAAGCATACATGATTTTCTGTGCTGAAATAATAACGCTAGTAGAATTTCTTTCATCACGTTATATTGTCGAGAAAAGTGAGGTTAAATGTGTAAACATTTACATTTTTGGCCATATTTCAATTTATTTTATTACAAAACATTTAACCTCAATATTCTCAAAAATGAGACGTAATAGGAAAATTCTACTAACGCCGTCGTTTTTAGCATGAAAATATCAGTGTCAGACAGTAGTATTTACCATAGCTAAAAAAATATGTGAATTTTTGTAACAAAAATGTGCAATATCTCCAATTTAAGCAGGCAAACGCTGCCATTGAAGTAAATTTAATTAGAAAAATTTGTTTGCTCATTATATGGCCTACATCCTATATTAATTTATGTAAATAATAAGCATTGTTAAAAATTGCTTTGAGAAACTTGGATAAAAATTTTAAATGAATTGAAATTGTATTCAATAGAAAAGCGTTTTTTTTTCCTACCATATTTTATCTTTTTTAATAAGATTCCAATGGAATTTATCACTCGTTATTGGTAAAATTTTTTATTTATTTTCGTTTGACTCGTTACCGTTAAATTAATCTCTACATTTTTATCATTTTCTACTTAACCAGCAAATTATAGCATTTATTTCTTATCTACTAAATATCATATTTTTAACCTTATATATACTTTTAAAAATACAGATAATTTAAAATTAAATAGCAGAAGTTGCCAACTTTTTCATATTCTCTTGTAATCTCAAATCCAGTAACAACTAAAATGACATTTTTTAAGTACAATTTTCATCAAGTATTTTGTATCAAAATCAAAATTGAACAAAATTTAAAAGTACATATATCCTACTATTTTCGATCATTGAGTTTCAGCCATCAGAAATTCCAATATGGCCTCAAATTTGAAAATTACAAAAAATTTAGAAAATATTCAATCTTGAGAATTTTTAACTATCAGAATATTGAGATTCTGTTGAAAGTATGAAGAAAAATGAAAAAATGGGTGTACTTCCGAGAACGCCCCCAACCGATTTCGATGTAGATTAGTATACTTACATATTTTGGGGTGCTGATTACGAAAATGATAATGAAAATTGGCAAAAATTTTATTTTCATGGTGCAAACCATAAACAACGTTTGTATTTTATGCATTTTCCCACCAAAATCGATAGTTTTTTTTATAAATTTCGAAATAACTACAAAACCCCATAAAACGATCAATTATAAAAGGAATTCCACGTAGCGACACGCATATGCTTTTGGGTATTAGGGATAGGCACAGTTCTGATTGGCGTAGGTTAGTTTTCTGACACCCGTCACCCATATGCTTTTATGCATTTTATTAGGGCGAGGCAGAGTTCTGAATGGTTAGGTTAGGTTAGTTTTAGGGCACGCATATGCTTTTAGTCATTATTATACCGCTCTATTATTATTACTACACTTGTCAATGTATTAAATTATGCGAATAACATTAATAACAAGTTACATGGAATTCATATTGTAATCGGTCGTTTCTTGGTGTTTTGTAGTGTTTTCGATTTTTCTCAAAACTATCGATTTTGGCGGGAAAATGCATACAACATAAAATATGTATTTTGATCACGTCAACAATTTTTATTTAAAGTATTTTTCGAAATTCTGAGTATTTGATGAGATAATTGCAAAAACCTATAAATTATAGTGATTTTTTTAAGGTTTTCACCGTGAAAATAAAATTTGCGCCAATTTTCATTATCATTTTCGTAATCAGCACCCCAAAATACGTAAGTATACCAATGTACATGACATGAATTTTATTAAGTAATTTATTTCTATAAACTACTTCCTTGTAATGACCTCAAAATGGCGTCACAGTGAACATTTTTTTGACACTTTTCCGAACAATGTACTTGAAAACTATGAGCTTCTTTAAAAAAAATGATAAGAATAAGAATATTTTTGATATACGTGTCCTTAAAGTTTTTACGGACTGATCTCTGCACTTTACGGACTAAAAACAGTCGCAAAAGTAGGCACTTTACCTTTAAAAAGTACTATTTTCGGATTTTTTAAATGATATTTTCAGAAATTTTTGTATTTACATTTTTTAACAAATTTTTTAAAAAATCAATGAAATATTCTGAAATAAATATTTGATGAATTCTACGAATTTTTTGTCGATAATTTTTGTAGGAAATTAATTGCAAATATTAACATTAAATGTTTAAGATATTTACAAAGAACAGAAAATGCGTTAAAATATAAATTGATTATAAATTTGTAGATGTCGGTATGATTAGATGAAGAATAAATAAATTTAGTTAAGGGCTATAACCCGACCAATTATAAAAAATAAAATATGTAACTGAAAAAATATGTAATTATATTGAAAAAGGAAAAATATAATATAAAATATGTAACCGAGTTGTAAAAAAAAAATTAAATCGGTAATTATATTGAAAAAAGGGGGTGGGGGAATTATAAAAATAAAAATTCTCGTGAAACACCCAACCGTGGTCCCTCTTTAGGGGTTGAATTATATACATAGTAATTTTTTTTTACATCTTAATTACATATTTTATTATACATTTTTCCTTTTTCAATATAATTACATATTTTTTCAGTTACAAATTTTATTTTTTTATAATTGGTCGGTTCAAAGCCCCTAACTAAATTTATTTATGCGTTAAAATATGTTTAAAAAAATCCAACAAAAAAACTTCTAAGAACTTTTCAGTATTTTTATAAAATAAGATTCTAACAAGTCCCCTCACTAACTCACATCCATAATGGTAAATGTGTTTACATCAATATTTTGAATTATTATTATCATTATTATTATTATTATCGCGTACAAATACATATTATAAATATGTATAATTGTCAATTAATATACCAGACTAAATTTTCTATTTACTAAGGGCGCATTTTTTATTAACTAATTTCCTTTAAATAATAATCAAGATGAGTGAGCATAGATATAGTTTTCCTTTCCTAATTAATCATCCCTTCAATCACTTGGGAATCTTTTCTTACCTGGGTTCTACATAAATATCATGCATGTGTATCAGAATTCAGTATCAGTTTGTAGTTTGGGTACCTGAGGCTGATTCCACCCGCCAAATTCTTACTAAAGAATTCAGTGCATTGAACGAAACGGCACGTATGTATCTTTTTAATTTTTATTTATTTGTATATTTTTTGCATGTATATATATCTTTTTGCGTGTCTATATGTATATATATATAGACATGCGAAAAAACAAATGTTAAATCTTGTTAGAATCTTAACAATAATATAGATTTAACGTAGCTGCATTTAAAAATTAAAATAAAATGATTAACGGCTTAAACCTATCGATTGCATTAGATAAAATGCCATAGTTTGGAAATTTCATAAACATTTCAAACACTTTCCGTCGTAATCGCTCGGATTCACAAACGTTTAGGCCTTGTCGAAATATTTATAATCTCAACTAGTAATGAAATTAACAATGAAAACAGGTAATAGGAAAATATAAAAATAGAAAGGATAAAAATTATATTCAATACCTATAAAATTGATACAATTTCGATTTGACAGTTATTTGGAATAGACTGGTATATGAATATGATTTGTTAGCATCATGTACTTTAATAAATCTAAAGAAAGGAAAAGGCTAATTAATATGACAATATGAAAACACACAAAAAATATACATATGTACATATACAACTATGTATATATATATATACAATATTTCGACAAGGCCTAAACGTTTGTGAATCCGAGCGATTACGACGGAAGGTGTTTGAAATGTTTATGAAATTTCCAAACTATGGCATTTTAACAATCTAATGCAATTGGTAGGTTTAAGCCGTTAATTATTTTATTTTAATTTTTCTATATTATTGTGAAGATTCTAACAAGATTTAAGGTTTCTTTACGATTTTTGTTTTATTTTATGTATTTCCCTTTCTCCCCAGTTTCAATAGAATATCAACATTTTGGCTCGAAAAAAATTCATCTGCTAATATTTGTAATTTTTTTCGCAATTTTCTTCGACGCCATATTAGAGTTAATTGGCAATTAATTTTTATGACATTTCATATTATTTTGTATTGTACTCTTCGTGTAGGCGGTATAAATTCGTACCAGGGCATAGATTAGTTGTTCATCTAAAAAACAATAAAACATTCGAATAATTCCATTAAATATCTTATTTAAGGAACTAGCGGTCGAATTTCTGATGTCAATTTTTGAAAAATTCCTCATTCAACTTTCACTTTCCCATTCCCATATATGGCACATGCTTCTATTAACGATTTTTTACTTGACCTTAGAAGCTCAGCCGCTTATGCGTGCACGAACACCTATTTAAAGCTTTCTGGAAAAATCTGTGATGAACGAACCGGAAAAAGCAAAAGAGACAAGTATAAGAAATTATCTAAAAAATGAAAAAGCTCGTTCGGATTTAAGTTATTTTTATAATTGATAAATTTTACAATTAAACAAAACGACTGTAAACCCCAGGATGTTAAAAAAATAACAATAATAATGGTAAATAACTTTATTGATATCATCAATAAATTACATAAACTATTAGTGTAACACTAATTAAAATAAAAAATATGGTGTCAAAAGTCAAGACTTAATTATTATTTTACAGACTGGCTTCTGTTGTCCTTCATTTTTTTAAATTTACAGATAATTTTTGTGCGTATAAAAAAAATCATAATCGTATAGAACAAAAATCGTATAATAATTTAAAATAATTAACTGGAGGGTACACCCAAAAACTCAGCTTCATGAAATACAACTTTAAAAAATTCGAAAAAATTATTTCTGTAATTGTTTACGAGGAATACAGTAAAATAAAAAGTGGAAAAGTTATGCTTGTCCCAAAAATTGTAGGGCGAAAAAAAGCAGCGTTTTTTGAAAAAATGAATCTAAATTTTTCTAAATTAATTTAAAAATTCAAAAAAATTAGAGTGAACATAAAAACAATTTTCACGTTTCATTCAAACACATTTCTCAATAATTACGGATGAATTTTAAAAAATTCCATTTTTTTTCGAAAAAAATAATTCTGTTATGAAAGAAAACAATTTTTTTAATGGTCAAAAACAATGTTTACATTTTTATTCTAGTACCACTAAATTCCACGTTAAAAATTGCTCTGGAAATAATTTTTCCGACACATATTAGCACGAAAATAAACTTATTTTTTGTGAAAAAATGCTTCTACAGTTTTCTAAATAAATTCAAAAATTTTGTTAAATTATGGTGAACGTAAAAACATATTTTCTAAATAATTATGGGTGGATTTTAAAAAATTCCATTTTTTTCGAAAAAATAATTTTGTTATAGAAGAAAACAATTTTTTTAATGATCAAAAACAATGTTTTCATTTTTTATTCTAGAGCCACTAAATTCGACGTTAAAATTTCCTCCAGAAATAATTTTTCCGACACGTATTAGCGCGAACAAAAATTTATTTTTTGTGAAAAAATGCTTCTACATTTTTTCTAATAGATAAATTCAAAAATTTTTAATTAAAAATTATGGTGAACGTAAAAACATATTTTCTAAATAATTATGGGTGGCTTTTAAAAAATTCCATTTTTTCGAAAAAAAAATTTGTATGGGCCAAAAAAAATTTACATTTTTATTCTAGTGCCACTAAATTTGACGTTAAAAATTGTTCCAGAAATCATTTTTCCAACACTTGCATATTAGCGCGAAAATAAATTTATTTTTTGAAAAAAATGCTTTTACATTTTTCTAAATTAATTTAAAAATTAGAAAAAATTATGGTAAACGTAAAAACATATTTTCTAAATAACTATGGGTGGATTTTAAAAAATTCCATTTAATTTTTTTTCAAAAATTAATTTTTTATGGGCCAAAAAAATTGTTTACACTTTTTATTCTCGCACCACTGAATTTCACGTCAAAAATTACTAAAAAAAATAATTGTTTAAAGTTGTATTTCATAAAGCTGACTTTTTGGGTGTATTCTCCTCTCAATCTTGACATCCACAAAATAAATAAATATAATCATGTGTTAAGTATTTTCGGATAGTTTTGACCCTGAAGCTGCATCTATCTTGAGTGTATTGGTGTATATTAGGTGTTCAGGTATAGGCAATAAACCCCCCCACAAGGTTTTTGTGGGAAGGGACCTATCTGACATTTTTCCGAGACGTGTACCACATCAGTCCGAAATAACAGTGCATCCAAGCAGGTCCCGGAATTTTCTCTTCCAAAGGTGCGTAAATCTTCATTTTCGAATATGTTCCGCGGTTTTTTTTTAATAATCCCGACACATTCCCAATATTCGCGTCGCGTAATTACCAATACATTTCTTTTAATCCTTTTCTGTATTACAATTAAGTGTGCGGTGAATAATCTGAAAAATTTCTGGAAATCTAAAAAAAATTTTCCGGTCTGGCAACACTGTATGGGCTTTCCCGGGTTCGCGTTCGAAAAGTTGCGTCCTGTATCCATGTAACTTCATGTCGTGCTGGACACGTAATTGAAAACTCGCCTTGAAATGTTTGCGTAGAGGGCATCACTTCTGCGCAACTTTTTACGTATTGGAGCACAAGCACAACAGGCTATAAGATTATTATGGTGGAGTAAGAATTAGGATGGCGACCAAGACAACTTCTCTTTGGTAGATAATACCTGTTGACATTCGACGGTAGTGTCCTTCCATCGACGCAATCCCTCTACGTTCCGTTGGCTCCGGGTCTTCCGATGAACGCCTGCGACGTGAAATCGTCCGCCCCGGGCTTCTCGGACGGAATTTTCATAGACAATTCGTCCTGGCAAGAAATGGTTCTTGCGAGGTTCACGACCTCGACGCCGTCCGCGACTCCGATCGTCCCCGACCTTAAGTGATCGCTCGAGTGTTTTTCAATCTTCGCCGTCGTTTTCCCCAGGTGTCAGGGTCGACGCGTAATCCGGGATATCCGAACTTCGTAAACAAATTATCTCCAAAAATTCGTGAACCAAGTTTTTTCTTTTTTTTTTTTCTTCGAGTGTCTGTGTAAAAATAGATAATTTAATTAGCGTGGTTAAAACAGGAAAAAAATGGCAATAAGAGCAACATTCGAGTGCGGACATTCATCCACTCTACGGGCTAGAACCACTCCGGAAGGCTACACCCACGACTGGGAAGTATTCGTCAGAGGAGTCGACAACGCTGACATACATCATTACGTCGACAAGGGTAACGTATAATTTATCTTATAGATATTAAAGATTACTTGCCGAAGACTTATCGATTATTTCTGTTTCAGTCGTGTTTCACTTGCACGAAACTTTCCCAAAGCCGAAACGGACTTTTAAGGAACCACCTTATATCGTTAAGGAGTCCGGATATGCTGGCTTCGTCATTCCTGTCCATATTTATTTGAAGAATAAGGACGAACCAAAAATTGTAGAAATTAACTACGATTTGCAGCTGCAACAGAGTGGTCCAGCGATCAACCACGTGATTTACCACAGCGAAACCTTCAGTAATCCATCTGATGAGTTTAAGAAGAAGTTACTGAAAGGAGGAGCGGTAAGTTTATAAATATTTTAATTAATGAGAAAAATAAAATGTAATACTAAAATATTGAAATATATTTATATTATTGATAAATGAAAAATAAAATATAATGCTGAAATAAAAATTGAAATGTATGTATATTATTGATACAAATAAAATGAAAAAAGGGCTTTTAACCTACAAACTTACTTGCTTGCAAAGGAATATATATAAAAAGATGTTTTTTAATTATTTTTCCTCTACGTTTCGACTTTCGGTTCCTTCGTAGGTTCGAAATGGAGGAAAAATAATTAAAAATTATCTTTTTATTATATTCTTTCGTAAATAACAGGAGCTTGCAGGATTTTGTTCTGCATTCAGTTGTTACTTGCATTTTGTAGGTTAAAACCCCTCTTTTATTTTATTTGTATCAATAAAAAATAACTTACCAGTAGAGAATATCGAAACTGTTTTAATCGTTGCCGAATTCAAGTTCAAATTATCAATTCAATCTTGTGTGTAATTCAAATTAATAAATTTATAAAACTAACTTTTAAAACAAACAAAATATATGCAATTATATCTATAGACGGTATGTAAAATTTTCTATTAGTAATTTTCTTCGTTCACTTGTACGATTCTTCGACATTTGAACCTTCGTTAATTGTACAACTCGAACTGTAGTTAAGAAATATTTATTAAACCGGCACAGAAAGAAATTTCTATTGTTTGTGTTATGAAGGTCACTTTCACCTGATTTGTTTGTTTTCGTATATCTTTCTCGAAAATGTGATAGGAAGGAAACGCAGTATACCTTATAATAACGTGTTCTGTAGGATCTTTAAATTTCAGTGTATATTATTATAGTATACTTTTTCCGTTAAATCCTCATTAACTTTTAGTTTTTGTGCAAAAGTTTGTGCTGTACCTGATTCATTAGGAACTTCGTCTTGTTTATAAATTTGTACATTTTGTAATTTTAAATGGTAGATATTTGTTTTATGATTCTGTTTTATCACGACCCTTAAATATTTGTTTAACTTTGTTTATTTTATTTTCTGTCCTTTCAAATTTATAAGGTCCTAAAGAAAAAACAATGCTGTTTCATTAGAATTAATTATAGCCAATTATATTGTTTACCGTTTTTGATAAGTCGTTAGATATTTCAATTTTAAAATAATTCCAAGTACAGATTTTATAAATAACTGCAGTGTTACTTGCAAAGGAATTACACAAGTCATTTATGTGTATTATATTTTTAAAAGCAGAGTTTTAATAAAGTTTTATGGAGAATTCTGTACATTTAAGAATTTGTCTAATGAAGTTGTGTTATTGATTTTAGTTATCTTGGCTGTGTTTGTAAAGAAATGTTTTTCTTTAATTCAAAATTATTTATAATGAGGTATCTTGATAAATTTATTTATTTAAAACTTTAAACGTAACAATACTTTGAGCAAATTAACAAATACTGGTTTTAAGTATTTATATAAATTTGAAAGCAAACTGTTAAAGTGTTTACCTTAAATTGTGATTCTTATTTAGAAATCAAGTTAGAATTGTCAATTATTATTTTAATAAGTTTTCTTTTAATTATCTTGGCTGCGTTTGTAACGAAATGTTTTTCTTTAATTCAAAATTATTTAAAATGAGGTATCTTGACAAATTTATTTATTTAAAACTTCAAAATACTTGGGCAAATTAACAAATACTGCTTTTAAGTATTTATAGAAATTTGAAAACAAACCGTTAAAGTATTGGGTTTATCTTAAACTATGATTCTTATTTAGAAATCAAGTTAGAATTTTTAATTAGTATTTTAATAAGTTTTCTTTTAATTATCTTGGCTGCGTTTGTAACGAAATGTTTTTCTTTAATTCAAAATTATTTAAAATGAGGTATCTTAACAAATTTATTTATTTAAAACTTTAAAATACTTCTTTGGGCAAATTATCAAATACTGGTTTTAAGTATTTATATAAATTTGAAAGCAAACTATTAAAATGTTGGGTTTACTTTAAAACTATGATTCTTATTTAGAAATCAAGTTAGAATAGTTTTCTTTTAATTATCTTGGCTGTGTTTGTAAAGAAATGTCTTTCTTAAATTCTAAATTATTTATAATGAGGTATCTTGACAAATTTATTTATTTAATGAGGTATCTTGACAAATTTATTTATTTAAAACTTTAAAATTAACTTCTTTAGGCAAGTTAACAAATACTATTAAGTATGTGTATAAATTTGAAAGCAAACTGTTAAAGTGTTTACCTTAAACTGTGATTCTTATTTAGAAATCAAGTTAGAATTATTAATATACATTTTAATAAGTTTTCTTTATGACGCTGAAGCTAGCAGCAGATTCGCAGCAGCGGAGTCGAGAAAACTGTGGAAATGGATAATTTGTCATTAAAAATTACTTGCATTTAAACATTTTTAGACAAATTTCATACAAATAAAGTATTTTTGGCAATTTTAATGGCTGAAAACCATAGTTTTTCGAATCCGCTGCTGCGAATCTGCTGCTAGCTTCAGCATCATGTTTTCTTTTAAATATTAAAGAAGACATGTTTTTCTTAAATTCTAAATTATTTATAATGAGGTAACTTGACAAATTTATTTAGTTAAAACTTTAAAATACTTGGGCAAATTAACAAATACTGCTTTTAAGTATTTATAGAAATTTGAAAACAAACCGTTAAAGTGTCAGATGTACCTTAAACTGTGATTCTTATTTAGAAATCAAGTTAGAATTTTTAATGTGCTTTTTAATAAGTTTTATTTTAATTATCTTGGTTGTGTTTGTAAAGAAATGTTTTTCTTTAATTCAAAATTATTTATAATGAGGTATCATGACAAATTTATTTATTTAAAACTTTAAATTTGAAGGCAAACTGTTAAAGTATTGGGTTTATCTTAAACTATGATTCTTATTTAGAAATCAAGTTAGAATTTTTAATGTGTATTTTAATAAGTTTTCTTTTAATTATCTTAGTCGAGTTTGTAACGAAGACATGTTTTTCTTTAATTCAAAATTATTTATAATGAGGTATCTTCACAAATTTATTTAGTTAAAACTTTAAAATACTTCTTTAGTCAAATTAACAAATACTGTTAAGTATGTAAATTTGAAAACAAACTGTTAAAGTGTCAGATTTACCTTAAATTGTGATTCTTATTTAGAAATCAAGTTAGAATTTTTAATATGCATTTTAAATTTTCTTTTCCTTTAACTGAACTTTGGAAAATACTTGACTTAAAATCCAAGTTTATTACATGAACTAAATCGGTAAACGATTGTGATATTTCTCTATGGCACTTGAAGTAATCCTATCAAAAGCCCCTAATCTCCGATTTAGGTTTATCTAAAGTTTGACCTTTGAACTGTATCTCAAATTGAAGTAAATATCCCATATTTTATAAGCTAAATTTTTGTTTCAGTCTGTTGTATCAAGTTCGGAAGGCACATCCGAGAAAGGCGAAATTAAAACGTCTTCACCAATGGTAGGGAAGCCAAAATTGAGTGGTTCTGATGGTAAAAAGCACAGAATTAGCGAACCCAAGACTTCGAATGCTTTTGCCGATCTCTTCGGGACACCGATCGAAACTTCAAAGGTTTCTCCGATTAACAAAAAGTCAAGTTCCGAGAAGACGAGTAGCAGTAAGGTCTTATCATCCGAAAAGTCTGACAAAATTGATCGAAACTCAAAATCAAAACATAGTCCTCACAAAGATGGCAAAAAGGAAAGGTCTGTAGAAGATAAAAAAGAAAGAAAGGATAAAGATAAGGAATCGTCTTCAAAAGAGAAAGATAAGAATAAAGAGAAATCTCGTAGGCCTCCAAGCCCGGGTACCAATAAAGTACCGCCGCCCAATTCTAGTAGTAAACGATCGTCGTCTCCACCTCCGATAAAGAAACCTTTATCGCCGGTACCAGTGAAGAGACCGTTATCACCAAAGCCAAAAGAGAAAGAAGTTAAGAAAATATCTATGGAAAAGGACAAAGAAAAATCAAAAGAAAGTTCTAAAAGTACTTCTGAGGAAAATAAAAGCGAGAGAAAGAAAGATAAGAAAAAACATAAGGAAGATCGGGATAAAGAAAAGAGAGATAAATATAAAGAAAGAGAAAAGAGTAACAAAGATAGTACAAAGAGTATGGAAAAGAAAATTGAGAAAATTGAAAAGGTAGAAAAGCCGGAAAGAGTTGAAAAAGAAAAAGAAAGACCTCCTGAACCGAAGCCCGTGAAGGAAAGTCGGAAATCTCCGAAACCGGTACCTAAAGAGGTCGAAAAGGTCAAAGAAGAGAAGATCGTAAAGCCGGAAAAGTCTGAGAAAATTGAGAAAGAAAAACCTAAAGAACCAAGAAACGATAAAGAGAAGCACAAAAGTAAACACAAAAAACGAGACAAGAAGGACAGAAGAGACGGAAGCAGGGACCGAGAACGAAGAGAGAAGCGAGAAAAATCAAAGTCTTCTAGCGACAGAAGCAGTACGATTCAACCATCGACGAATTCAACATTGTCGACATTGATGGCTGAATTACCCGACAAAGATAGCAGCGACTCAGCGCCGTCACTGGATGAAGAAATTGTGGATAGGTCAGCGTTGTTGAAAAAGAAGCCGACAGTACCACCACCAGTGCCGATCATGGCGGTGGAAGCGACGAGGACAATATCACCGATACCACCGCCAGTGGAGGTTAAGAAGGACAAGACTGAGAAGATAAAACGCGAGAGATCAAGAAGTAGCAGAAGCGACGACAAGGAAACGAAACGAAAAAAACGCAAAAGTGAAGGTAAGTGCGACGAAGATCCCATTATCAAAAAGGAAAAGAAAGATGTCAAAGAAAGAGACGACTCGACGTCTCCTTTGGCAGAACTGGTGTCCTCCAGCCAGTCTCCGATTGCCATAGATGTGGATGCCGTTCGCTCGTCGCAAATCAAAGAAGACCCAGACGAGAAGGAAGAACCTCCCCTTGATAAGGTTAGTGAAGCTGAAGCTGAACAGGTTGCGCCTGACTCGACTAACAGCACGTTAGTAGAACCGGAAAGCGATGCGCCAGTTTTTAACGAAGACTATGTTTCTCAGTTGAAAGATTTGCAGCAGAAAATCATGATGTTGCAAGATAATCATGAGTTACAGAGACTCGTTCAAGTTATTACAGAGACTGGGCAATACGAAGTGACAAAGAAAACTTTCGATTTTGATCTGTGTACTTTGGACAGGAGGACAGTGGAGAGACTTAAGCAGTTCTTTTCATCAGCATCTTGACCGTCTATCGTGTAATTCTATCGTCAGATCCCCGGAAGGTATTATAATACACTTGTATATAAATTTTGATAAAATCTGCTGCTTGTGATATCATCATCCACACCGATATGCAAGACTAAGACGCCATTCATTGTTTATCTTCATGGTCTTTAAAGCAGTTACCGATCGTTTCATCACATTGACCAAAGGTTGCCGGAATGCTTCGAAAGTATTCCGACGACACGATTGAATCATAAGTATTCATAGTGGTCAATAGAGCAATGGCAAATAGAGTATTCAATTTGTCGAAGGCTCGTCATATCATATAGGAACTTGATTTGCACGTTTACAAAAAAGGGGGAAGAGAATTAGTGGTTTTTTGGTAATCTGTGTAGATTGTAAGTAATATATTTTTCTACAGATAAGAACATGCATGCTTTCTTTCGGTACTTGCTTCAGTTAACCTGTTTCGTCCCAAAAAGACAAAATTTGTCGCCGGTTTTCATCCTCTAAGTTTATGGATATCTTTGCGATATTGTTATGAAATGCAGTTTTTTTTATAGTTTTTGGGTGTGCTCTTTTCGAATCTGAAGTCCGTTTTTTGATATCACTTTTCATTTTTTAAATATGACCACATAAACGGAAGAAAAAGTCTAAAACTTTTTAAGTAAACTGCAATTTTTCTTGCGAAGGAGTTCCGGAATCGTGTCAGGAATCGAATTTTTTTTTTATTTGAGTTTTATTAAAACATTTCTGGTATTTTGTAATGTATTTTGATGAATATGTTCTAGCGGATTATTTTTGAGGTTAATGAATACAAATCTGTTATTAAATTTTGGAATTTCAAAATAGGGAATCCAATATGGCTGACCGAAATTTAAAAGAAATTGTCTGGTGTTTGGAATATAGAAGGTTCCAAAGTCACATTGGATCCGCCATTTTGAATTTGCAAAATTTAATAGCGAATTAGTATTCGGTCACCTCAAAAGCAAAGTTCGCCCGAAATATTTTAATAAAACCCAAATAACAAAAAAATTTCGTTTGAGGACGCCATTTTGTAACTTAAATCTTAATATTGACCAAAAACTACAGAAAACCTGCATTTCATAACGATATCTTAAAGATATTCATAAACTTACCGAAGATGAAAACTGGCGACAAAATTTGTCGTTTTGGAACGAAACGGGTTAATCATTTTTTGTTTGATTAAGTTTCTTCGTACCTCGTTGCATGTCCGACTGATTTGTTTGTTCCGCAACTCGAGAAATGTTTCGGCCAGCATTACGAGTTACGGTACGTTGCAGCTCGACGATTGTTTTAAAAAAAATGTACTGCATAAAAGGTGTGCACAAAGCATATGTACATATTGCCGTTCGATGTTAAATAATAATAAGTTTAGCGCATTTTTTTTTTAAGAACTGATCGGATGACCAAACGAATGTGGAATTCAATTGAGGCGCTGGATCGTAGAACCAGCCATGAAACGTGTTGAGTTTTACATGAAAAAGTTATTCTACTGTTTCATACACTAACAAAAATTTATAATTAAGATTTCTGAGAAGAGTAACAAACTTTTCATCAGAAATAAAAATATATACCATAAATTCTCTGTATTTTTAAATTTCAATTTGAAGAAAACAAAAATTCAGGCATGGGACAGTCGTTTCTATGATCCGGAGCCTTGATTACTTGTTAGATTTGTTTATTACACATCGTATATGTATTAAAAGAAAATACGAACAAAAAAGGAAAATAGTGTTTTCGTTTATTAAGAAACGATAAAATCTTAATTGGTGATGTCGATGTTAATGGTATTCTCGTCATAATGTAGCATTATCGTAGTGTACTAGAAATGGCATTTATGTACGTTCATGGAACGATTACAGCGTCGATTGTGAAAAACTTCGAGCTTAACACTGGTCGTGAGGGTGATACGATTAGTACAATTTTATTTCTAGTTTACTTGATATGAGTTGATAAAAGAGAACATGGAATTTTTTTAGTAGGTTTTCAACCTCTGGATTTTGATGACGATGAGGGAAAGATTGGCCTACGAGACTGCTAAAGCGCCGAAGTATTTTGTACAAGAGAATTGTGCTTGGTTCGAAGTTTTTTACCTTGGTCATACTTTTGTGACGTTACTTCATGAAAGTTTGCGTAAACGATGATCTCCAAAGAGCTTGTTGCCACATTGGAATGGATACGTTTTTGTACACTTCGTAAACTGCATGCTCGTTGTTAATTAAAGTTGATTGTGTTAAGTCTCGATAAACGACCGATAATTTATTTCTGTTAATTATAACTCGATCGCCCAACGTCGGTGTACGACCGACGACCTCGTACAAGCGCGAGTCTGACTGACTGTAAAATGTTTGAACAATATCGTTTTTTTGTAAGCGTTGCGTTAAAGAAGAAATTGGAAAAAAAATTTAAGAAAACCGATCAGCGACTTTCCAACATTTCAATTATATCGTATGACGTAGAAAAAATAATATGTATAATGAAATGTAATTTGTTTGTTGATTTCGAATCAATATATGCCTGTGATGGTAGACGTTAAAAGAATTCGCAAGTAACCTGGGATGAAAAAAAATTTAGAATTCACTTGTTTTCTCTCGAGTTATTAGAATTAAGTTGATCGAATTTATATAATTTTAGTTCTTCTTGTTGGAGTGCACTTATCGGCATTTGAACAAATGCACTTTATGACATATTTTTAGCGATAAATTATAATTTGTTTTTCAACGATCGTATTGAAATGTATTTCAAGATCAATTGTCGGTGATTAGGAAAGTTTATAAAAGAACGAAAGTTCAATTTTCAGATTTTACGACACAATATTCGGAGTTTAGTTTTACATAAACATGTTTTAAGTGCGTCGGATAATTTTGTTCCAGCAATGGTCGTTACGATGGATTAATTTCTTTGTTTACTGCCGTATTCGTTGACGCACAATTGTAATACAAAAGAGATATATAAACAAAATTGCTTGCAATGGATGTGTATGTATATATGAATTAGTGCATATGCATATATGCATATATGTGCATTTTGACTGAATAAATTGATAAGGTTATAATTTATACCTGATAGCGAAGAAACCTTTCTTTTTTTCACTGCATTTGCCCTACAAACTTATTGCAAGTGGGATGATAATAAATGAGCTAGAATTTTATTTCTTTGGAATTTTTACCAACGACAATGTCAACGTTCCTTTGTAGAGACAGTGAAGAGTGTTTAGAAACAAATAGTGGGAATTGTGGGGACTAAAATTGGGTTTATTCTAATGTATGAAAAATACAATTTTGAAAATGGTAAGTTATTCCGAGGGATTCTGACAAGAAATAACACAAAAACAAAGACAAGAGATAACACAAAATACAAAGACAAAGACAAGAAATAACACAAAATACAAAGACAATGACAAAAAATAACACAAAATACAAAGACAATGACAAAAAATAACACAAAATACAAAGACAATGACAAAAAATAACACAAAATACAAAGACAATGACAAAAAATAACACAAAATACAAAGACAATGACAAAAAATAACACAAAATACAAAGACAATGACAAAAAATAACACAAAATACAAAGACAATGACAAAAAATAACACAAAATACAAAGACAATGACAAAAAATAACACAAAATACAAAGACAAAAACAAAAACAAGAAATAACACAAAATACAAATACAAATACAAAGACAAAAACAAAAAATAACACAAAATACAAAGACAATGACAAAAAATAACACAAAATACAAAGACAATGACAAAAAATAACACAAAATACAAAGACAAAAACAAAAACAAGAAATAACACAAAATACAAATACAAATACAAAGACAAAAACAAGAAATAACACAAAATACAAAGACAATTACAAAAAATAACACAAAATACAAAGACAATGACAAAAAATAACACAAAATACAAAGACAAAAACAAAAACAAGAAATAACACAAAATACAAAGACAAAAACAAGAATTAACACAAAAACAAGAATTAACACAAAAACAAGAAATAACACAAAAACAAGAAATAACACAAAATACAAAGACAAAGACAAGAAATCACACAAAATATAAGGACAAAGGCAAAAAATAACACAAAATGCAGTAGATTATACAGATCTTGTGTTATTTCTTGTCTTTGTATTTGTATTTTGTGTTAATTCTTGTCTTTGTCTTTGTAATTTGTGTTATTTCTTTTCTTGTACATACAAACACAAAGACAAGAAATCACACAAAATACAAAGACAAAGACAAGAAAGAACACAAAATACAAGAAAAGAAATAACACAAAATACAAAGTCAAAGACAAGAAATCACACACAATACAAAGACAAAGACAAGAAATCACACACAATACAAAGACAAAGACAAGAAATAGCACAAAAATACAAAGACAAAGACAAGAAATAACACAAAAATACAAAGACAAAGACAAGAAATAACACAAAATACAAAGACAAAAACAAGAATTAACACAAAATACAAAGACAAAAACAAGAATTAACACAACATACAAAGACAAAGACGAGAATTAACACAAAATACAAAGACAAAGACAAGAATTAACACAAAATACAAATACAAAGACAAGAAATAACACAAAATATAAGGACAAAGGCAAAAAATAACACAAAATGCAGTAGATTATACAGATCTTGTGTTATTTCTTGTCTTTGTATTTGTATTTTGTGTTAATTCTTGTCTTTGTCTTTGTATTTTGTGTTAATTCTCGTCTTTGTCTTTGTATGTTGTGTTAATTCTTGTTTTTGTCTTTGTATTTTGTGTTAATTCTTGTTTTTGTCTTTGTATTTTGTGTTATTTCTTGTCTTTGTCTTTGTATTTTTGTGTTATTTCTTGTCTTTGTCTTTGTATTTTTGTGCTATTTCTTGTCTTTGTCTTTGTATTGTGTGTGATTTATTTCTTGTCTTTGACTTTGTATTTTGTGTTATTTCTTTTCTTGTATTTTGTGTTCTTTCTTGTCTTTGTCTTTGTATTTTGTGTGATTTCTTGTCTTTGTGTTTGTATGTACAAGAAAAGAAATAACACAAATTACAAAGACAAAGACAAGAAATCACACAAAATACAAAGACAACAACAAGAAATAACACAAAATACAAAGACAAGAAATAAGACAAAATACAAAGACAAAGACGAGAAATAACACAAAATACAAAGATAAGAAATAACACAGAATACAAAGACAAGAAATAACACAAAATAACACAGAATACAAAGACAAGAAATAACACAAAATAACACAGAATACAAAGACAAGAAATAACACAAGAAAAAATAGTCGTCAACATTCGTAGGCTTCAGAAACTCATAATTATCCATTTCACTTCGTAATTTTAACATAAAGCATAATGGATGAAGTTACTTATTTCCAAATATAGAATTGAAAGTTTATTTTTTAATCGTTTGATTAAATAAGATTTTAATTTACAGGTTACTTTTGTAAATCTTGCAATTCTAGGGATTATTTCGTTGTGCAAAGATTCTCAGGTCGTTGGTAGTCAAGTAAAAAAGTCCAAAGAAATAAATGGCTCTTGATTTATTTTCTTTACAATATAATTGAAGAGAAAAGATTTAAAAATGTATACTGACGAGTGCAAAAGAAAACAGGTTCTCTATACATATATTCGATGTTCGAAACTCCATTGTTATTCTTACGTATTTTATGTGTAAAGTCTCTGAACGTATTGTATTATTTTAAGGCATATAAAGTATTTAAAACTGATTTATTATGCGGAATTTGTTTTTAATTACAAGTTTACATTATGCGCCAAAGATGACACACATACTTTTACATCGAATGTGATATTTTTGAAAGGAACTAACTTGCTGCAACGCAGATATTTCAACTTTTAGAAAAGTAAAATCTTATGTTTATGTCTTTAGTATAAAGACTGCGACCTAAGGACATATTAAGATATCGATAGAATGTCAACATTGCTGCAAGGCGGTACTGAAAGGCAATGAGAGGTGATGGCTACATGTTTTGCTACGTTTGAACCGATTGAATAAAATTATGATAAAGTAAGAAATTGACTTTCTCCTTAATAAACTTGAAAATTGTTTAATGGAAATAAGATTTTCTCTGTTTATCTACAAAATCGCTTTTGCCTATTCCTGACATAAATATTCTCTAAGTGACTACTCGAAATGTAAAAATCAAAGAAAATATGTAGATAATAGTATTTACAAAAAGAAGAAACATGAAACGGACGAAATATCATTTAGTAAATTTTTGTAAATCGTTGTGGTGAATGTAAATATTTAACTTAGATTAACAAGAATAGGCAAAATCAATGAAAATTTGTATTCATTCGATAAAGTTACGAAAGTTTGAGTCAATATTACGAGAATATAATATATTCCCTTCGACAGGTGCATAGAGGTGTCGACATAAATGAAAATTTCAATTTGCAATATTATTATAATGTAAACAAAATTGGTCATTCGTATCGCTGCGTAGTGAATTACAGAAAAAATATGGCACAATTGTAGAAAAGTGCGTGTTTCATAGATTTCTTACAATTTGTCGTAAATTGGAGACAATTTTTTAATTGGTGTAATAAAATATGATAAAATAATTAAAATTTGAAATTCTTTTCCTTTCTATCCTTAATTGACAATTCTGATACTGTATTTATTAATTTTACACAGGCATTATTGTCCTTATACAATGAAAACAAAATATTGTCGCATAAATGAATCGAAGAATTTTAATAGAAAAACTTAATGAATAAATAATAAAATGTAATTATTACGATAGGTTTTGTTTTGGGAAATTAACAAAATTAAATTGGTTTTAAACCGGGCTTATGACCTACCAGGATGTTTATAAGAATTGCATTAGATGTTAAAATGCTATAGTTTGAAGATCTCTAAACATTTGTAACACCTTGCGTATAATCACTTGGATTCCCAAACGCTAGGCTTTGTTGAAACACCTATAATCTCAACTAGTAATAATATTGACAACAAAAAAGAAAAAAGGTAATGTATGAACTTGATTGCGATGTTTCATATTTTGTATTCATCACTATTAAACTAATTTGCATTACTTGCAAATAAAGCGTAATAAATTATCAATAAGGTGTCTTTAGTAAGAGTTCTTTTTTACTTTCGCAAAAACCAATATTAAATATCTATATCTATTTATTTATTTATAATTGATTTGACACGTAGCTCCCATTTCATGTTAAAATCATAAAACAAGTCCAGATATTTAGCATACTTAATTTGTTGCAGAAATTACTACCCGGTTGCACTTTAATTTTACCAAAAACATTTGCACTAAATTATTATTATTATTTTATTTATTAACGGTGTAAAAGATCCTATATAAATTACAAAACTTACATAACATAAATAAATTTGCAAAAACTAAAAAGTAGGTATTAACATTGAAATATTATTAAAATTTATAATAACATGATAAATAAAGTAAATACAAATAAACTATATCAAAATGTATAGAAAGTAGATTTTATCTTCTTGGATGCAGCGAGAATATTATCTTAAAAAATAAGAGGATTAATCTTGTCTTGTCGATGAGCATTATTACAATTTTTACACATTCTGTATACTGGAACATTGCTTAATCCTTTGCGGCGCAGTGGTAACCCAGATTACCACCTTTTTTAATTCAAATCTTTTCTGTCTAGTTTCAATGCTTTCGTAGCAATATTCAAAAAATCTTTTTATAGTGGCAGAGGGGGCTTTTTAGTACGTATTGAAAAGGATAATAAATGCAACTACGCAAAATTATTAAGTATAAATAAATAAATTTAAAAAAAACGTAGATTTTTGAGAAAGAAATCGTTTTTGAACGAACTAAAATGGCGGAAACAATATGGCGGATGAATTTTTAAAAATGACTCGAAGCATCGATTAATTCTTTGAAATAATTTAAGACTTGTATTTTGTATGTATTCTAGATGTTCTTTGAATGATAATTTTTCATCAAATACAACTCCTAGATCCTTTACTGCTGAGTTTCTGTTGACTATATATCCTGAGAGATTATAGTAATATACTATCTTGGATGAACTTGAGAACGATAGTACACGAGTATTATGCCATTCAAACTGAACCAGTAAATGAGATTGTTAATATCAGTTTGTAAAGGACAGCAGTCTTCCGGTTTAATAATTCTTAGAAAGTTTGAAATCATTTGCAAAAAGCAGTGGTGTCGCATATTTTATTTTGTCTATCGAAAATTTGGATTTCTAATTGTAATTGATTGAATTATGAAGAAAATAGACTGTTTTTAACCAAAAAATACGGTCGCAGTATTTACTGCAAAGAACAACATATTCCAATATGTTACAACATATTCCAATATGTTACAACATATCACCCTTGTGGAAAAATATTTCTGAAAAGTACTGAAAATGTGTTCCTGAAAATCTCTAAAAAATACTGATTTAATATCGAAATTGGGACTAGTATATTCATAATATTTCAGAGACTTTCAGCAAATTGTAGTAACATTGTTGAAATATACTGAAAATATCTGAATTTTACTGAAATATTTATCTGAATGTTACTAAAATATTTCTCTGAAAAATACTAAAATTGTTCTGAATTTTCCTGAATTACAGTCAATTACTATCAAAATCACTGTATTAGAAACGTTAGGAAATTTCAGCGTATTTTATCAAAATGTAGTAAGTTTTCTGAAATAAGCCGATATTTTCCTGAATTCTACTGAAAATTCTAATGTATGTTTTATTAAAAAATACTGAAAGTCTCTTAATAATATCTGATTTATTATCGACATTGGAACTATTCTTTTGAGGATAATATCATTCGACAAAATGTAGTGATATTGCTGAAATGAACTCAAAATATTGAGTATATAAATATAAATATATTTATCTAAATTTTACTAAATTTTATTCTGAGCTATTTCATTTAAAAATTCTGGAATTGTACTGAATTTGACTGAATTCCGCTAAATTAATATCGAAATTGGTATTTTAAAACATTCATGAACTTAGTAGATTTTAATAGAATTTTGTACACTTATTAAATTTGACTAATATTTCTGTAATGAAATTTTGTCTAGAACAATTATTAAGAAATTGATCCGAATTATTCATACAATTTTCATACAAAGAATTATGACTGTCTTTCAATAAAGTTAATAAATTTGATTAAAATTGACTGAGACTTTAAAAACCTTCTACAACATGAATTTTCATATTAATTTAATGGCATTTAGGAAATTTAATACAATCTTAATATTTTCTAGAGAAATACTTCACACATTGTTATTTAGTAAAATTTCGAGTTCATTTCAGCAAGGTACATATTGCTGCATTATTTTACTCGGTATAAATACCCGAGTATTATTTTATACAAGTTCCAATTTCGAATATGACATCTGTATTATTAACAGTTTTTGGGAAACATATAAGGGATAAATTTGTAATTATTGATCATTTCCTAAGAACATTATACAAAGTTTCTGAATAATGCTAATAATACATGAAATTATCTGAAAAAATGTAATAACAAATTACTAATTGTTACAGAATATTTTTAAACAAATTTAGAAAAATTCAGTAACTTTTAGTATTTGTGCGAAAAACGATTTGTAAAAATTTTCTGAAAATACCTGAAACTTACAAAAAAAATACGCTCTAAATTTGTATTGTGCTTTTATCTATTTCAGTAAAATGTAGGTTTTTTCATTAACTTTTCAGTATGTTTTTCACACGTCAATGTAACTTCTGTAATTTTCAATAACATTTTACTGAAATTTATTCTGAATTCGTCTGAAAATATCTAAACTTACATGCTGAAATGGAGTCCCAATTTCGAATTAATTCAGATTGAATTTAAGCAAAATTTAGCGTAATTGATCGTTTCAGCAAATTTCATTATTTTTTCAGCAATATTTTTCCACAAAGGATGGAAGGGGACTTAATAAAAATTGACTAGATTTTCGTTTTCTGGTTATTTTGTTTCTGAAAAATAATTCATAAGTAAATAAACGGGACTGATTATATTTCACAAATACATTAGAAATTATGCAAAACTATTTGTTTTTCTTAGAAAGAAAATATTTGGTACTATGATTCTGACAATCGACATTATGTACTTAATAAATAAGGTATATTAATAGAAAAATACATAATGAATTGTATTATAAACAGATTTCATATGTAAATTTTCTGACGTTTTTACAATTTTTAAGCTATTAAAAAATTTATTCTATAAATAAAATAATATTAAAATAATTATTTCATTATAAAAAATAGATTTTTATGTCGTGACCTAGAATATTATAACATAGGTTTTGGATTCTAGGAATGTTAAGTACCAAATAAGTTTCTTAAAAAGTAATTTAACTTTTTTAAAATGTTAACAAAACGCAAGTATATACTGCCTAATTAATTTTATTATAGATAAACAAAAATGGCCAAGTGTCTTTTTTGCCTTGTTCATACTTCCCAATAAGCAAACATTTTGAAACAAGATTACTTTATGATTTCTCGAATGTACGCAATGAAATTATACTTATAATATATAAGAAGCAATACAAAAGAATTCTTTTAAAACTAATATATGTATGTTATTTGTAAATTACAGCGTATAAAAGTACTAGTAAGTAAGTTCCCAATAATATGAAATGCATTCAAATGCTCAAGTATAGATACATTTTGATTTATGAAAATTTTGAAAATTTGGAATGTTAAAAATTTTAAAAATGCATAAAACAGCTTAAATTAGAACATTTTGTAATTTTGAATGTCTAAACAATTTTAAAAAGGTCTTAAGTTTTAAAAATGTAAAAATTTAGAAAATTTTGAAAATTCCAAAAATTTTTATCAATTTTGTTTAAAAAAAGAATTCTTATTTAACTCTTGATTTAATAACTATAGCGGAAATTCGTTATATTTTTAAGCATTCACAAAGAATTCTTGTAGTACTCTTCTTTCATAAAAGTATTCAAGAAGTATTCTTTTGGAACATTTCAAAATTTCTTTTTGCTTATTGGGTTGTTTGTAACAGGATAAAAATCCTTTTTTATGCCTAGAGAATTACAACAAATATATCTGATGGACATGGTATACAAATTTCACATAAAATATTCCTAAATTTGTTGTTTTAAAATTATTCTAAAAATGTTGATGGATTGTTCCCAAATCTCAGTTGCAACTGCAATATAATTTTGAAAAATCGATTTTTTTTCCACAAGGGATGATAATTTTTCATCAGATCCTTTACTGCTGAGTTTCTGTTGATTATTTGTCCTCAGAGATTATAGTAATATACTATCTTGGATGATCTTGAGAACGATGGTACACTGGGGTTGAGTGTTACGCCATTCAAACTGCATTGATTGTTAATATCAGCTTGTAAAAGACAGCAGTCTTGTGGTTTAATAATTCTTAGAAAGTTTCAAATCGACTGCAAAAAGCAGTGGTGTCGCATATTTTATTTTGTCTATAAGCCCCAGTTATCGAAAATTTGGGTTTCTAATTGTAATTGTTTAGAATTGAATAGAAAACAAAAAATACAAGTGACAGTATTTACCGCAAAGAACAACGTATTCCAATATGTTGCAACATTTCACCCTGAATCGAAATGGAAACCTTCTACTGTAGACTACTCGTGTGAAAAAAGACATAATGTGCTCATTTGTGCTATATTTCAATATAACTGTAATATTGATATCATTTAAAAATAATTCATGCATCTCCCATAAACGTAAAAATTAAGGATCGTCTGTCAACCATTTCATATTTGAATTTGCACATAATAATAATAATAATAATAATAATTTGTCTTTATTGCACAGAGCTGCTTTACAGACTGACCACTGTCACATTTCACTGTTGTCGATAAATAAAAAATTGTATAAAAATTAGTAAACTTAAATCCTTCGAAGGAAAGGATAAGAAAGGATTTCGAACACTTGGCGTCATAAATGTAAACTCTAAAAAAAATCAGATAGATCTTTCACTAATAGAGACAAAAACAAATCGTTGAAAATAATTTGTACTGGTTGAACTCGTCTTCAGTAAATTATGAACGGTTATAATCATCCAATGGCTGTAGCTCTTCCATCTTTCGCAAAGGAAGAATCCAAAAAATGTAATCCGATAATAAATAAATATTTTTAGGTCATAAAACTCTGCCACAAAAATACTTACCAGTTTCTCTCATAATAAAAATGAAAATTAAAAACTTTTTAAAGCACTTCGTTATCTGTCATTTAAATCAGGGAACCCAATGTCCCGTTTTAATCACAGTTATCACGATATAGCTCTCAATTTTAACTTTCAGCTCAATTCACCGATATCACGATGCGTTAACTGTTTTCCGAATTCTACACTCACCAGAACTTTTTAATTTATTGTCATTATTCCCTTCTCGTATCCTTTCTTATTCTTTCCGTAATCACAGAACACTTCAGGAATCTTTATGCAGATCGAATTATATATTTAATTATCCTGTCGCTCGCCTTAAGCGTGTCTGGAATAGTCTTAATGTTACTAATGCGATTAATTCATTAGCTACTTTTAAACGTAATGTGCGTATCGTGTACAAATATTATGATTAAATCTTTTGTTTTTTATTTATTCGGTGCGTTTTATATTACTTTATATTCACTGTATCGCGTCTTATTTTCTGTTTATATTTATGTCTGTTTAAATTTTAAATTTTATTTTATTTTGTATACTTGTATTAGTCCTGTAAATACTGGCACTATTATTATCTTGAAAATTTTTATTATTTTATATTACCCATGCAACTGTTCAGCGTCTATTTTTGTATTATTTTTTGTAATATTTTGGGTATTTATGTATTGTAACATTTTATTCAAGGACTTACAGTCCGTTTATAAATAAATAAATAAATAAATAAATAAATTATTGACTCCTGAAGAGGGACCCCAGAGGTCCGAAACATTGAGTCTTTTAAAGTTAATTTTTATTTTTTTGTATATATTTTTTAAAGAGTTTTAAGTTTTATTTATAATTTATGTTTTCAATTTTAAATAAAGTCTTAATTTTAAAAAGTGATAGTGTCTTTAAATTCATGAAGAAGGAAGAAATTTTTTATTTTTTCAAGTGATAGGCAGAGCCCATAAAATTTATATTTATTGAAGAAATCAAGCCTATCTTAAAACCCTATTTATGAAAATTATTTCTTTCAACAATAGCATTTAATATTATAACAACACCATAAAATATTTAATTATCTTTATTTTCTTAAGTATGTATATAAATACATAGAATACAATATATTTGGTTCATCAGATTTATAAATTTGTAAGTGTATACTATTCAGCTGATAGAGAAATCACAGCAATTTCTTTTCCGTTTAGTATTTCATTCTTGCAATTTACTTACGTCAAACATAAACTTGACATAAAACATATTACTCGTAAAACAATAATTAACAACAATATACATCTTACAATGTAACAAGCGATTGTAATACACTTCTTTTAATTGCAGATATGCATCTTGCACAGCATCACATTTAATAAATTCTGTGGTATTCTTAAATTATTTCACAATTTTTTTACCACAGGACAATACTCGAAGGAATGTTTTGAAATAATTATTACACATAAATAAAAACAATATCTAAAACAAATTCAGAAAAAAGACTAGAGAAAAATACTTGACAAACCGTAAGTCTTTGGGTCATGTATGTAATTTGTTTCATATAGATTGATCTTAATCTAGAAAAAATACTTGTTAGGAAACATTGACGTTTCATAAGTTTAGGAACAAACTTAAAGTTTAATAAATCTATACTAAATTATCTTTGGCTTCTTATGAAACATGATTAAACTAATCATTCTTAAATGCAATGGAAAAGTAACATAAATTAACACACTTGTACGAGTGACATAATTTGTAAATCCTTAAAATAAATCTTCTTCCATGTCTTTCACGACACTCGAACTGGCGACGTAAGAGATTTTACTTCCCGTGGATTCACCATTTGAAAAGCATCCAACTTCTTTCGAGATTGTACTAATTCACGATTTATTTCTTGCAAAGAGATTTGAAGTTTCCGTTTAAGCACCTTGTTTTCTCCCTGATAATGTTTCAACTTGAAATTCAGATTATGGACAAGCTGAATTTGTTCTGCAAGATACTTTGCCAATGTTTCACAGTCGCTCAATCTCTTTTTCTTTTCTTCAGTTAAGTTACATTGTAAACGCTCAATTTCTACATTCAGATTATTTACACGCTCGTGCAACGGTCCTTGATCGCATTCGAGTTCTTGAACTTTTGTCTTTAATGACGTACACTCGGACTGTATTATGGTGTTCTTTTCCGTCAGCCTTTGGGTAAAATCGAGCATTGATGTTTCTCGGAACCGACATTCGTTCATACTTGCCTGCAATTCCACATTTGTAGTACGCAGTTCATCGATGATTGTTTCAAAAGTGTATAACGATTGCTCTTGCCTAAAAATTGTAAAATTTTTAAAATCATAAATATTAAAAAATTGTTAAATATTTAAGAATGCTTACTGCTTTAATTGCACGTTCAAAGATTCCATTTGGACATTTTTTTCAGTTAATTCTGTAATTTCGTCTTGCTGTTGATCAATCCGTATCTTCAGTTCGCTAATAAGATTATCTTGATCGATTCGCTCTGTATTTAACTCTTGTACTTTTAAATTTAATGCTTTGTTTTCTTCTATTAATATATTTTGCCTGCTATTTAGCACATCGATATCTTTCTGCAACTGCAATCGCAAAATTTCTTTGTCTTCGGTTACGTGACGTTCCAAAATCAAACGAACTTGTTCTTCTTTACGCTGTTGGTCGAGTACTTTACTTTCTTCATTTCGATGGATGAGTTCTCGTTCTTGATTTACCTCCATAATTTTAGCCTGTAATTTTATTTGAAAATCGAATTAAGAAGCAATGAAAATGTTAAAGTTAACTTTTACCATAGCTTTATCTAATTTTTCTTGCATTTCCTTCTGCGATTCCATTTCAGTCTTGAATTTATTCTCATTCCACTTTAATTTTGCGTCTCTTATATTGATGTCGTTTTTAAGTTGTCGAATCTGGCGCTGCAACTCCACTAATTTAGCACATTTACCGTCTAGTATGCTACTAATTCCATTTTGTTCATTTTGAACATGTTTTAATTTATTCTGCAGCATTTCGTTATCTTTCGTTATTTGTTGAACTTTACGTTCCGAATATTCCTTCGACCTGAAAAACATCAAAATAAATTATCACTCGATACGTAATTTATTAACGTCTGAACTGACAATTTTTATACTTCATTTTCAATCAAGTATTTCGTATCAAAATCAAAGTTGAAAACAATTGAGAGATGTGTATCCTACTGTTTTCGAGGTTGCTCTTCAAGATTCTGAGGTCAAATATTTGGAAACTTGAATTCAAACTTGAGTTCAAAAGTTGAAAAGCTAAAAAGCTAAAAAGCTAAAAAGTTAAAAGTTGAAAAGTTAACGTTTAAAAAAGTAACGAAGTTAAGTTAAAATTAATTAACTTTTTAACTTGGCACTACCCAACCCTGATATTATAAATATTATTAATATTACAATATACTTAAAATAAAATTCATATACTTAAAACAGTTTACCAATACAGATATAAATATTTGTTATATTTAGACTGAATTGCATCACAATTTAACTGAACGAAAATATGTTTAAAATAAATGATAATAATAATTTAGTAAATTTGTTAACAATGCATAATCCATTAGAATGATTTATTCTCATGATATTTTTTAATAGAAATTTCAAGATAATACAGGGTGATCGGCCAACCATTACCCAGCGGCTAACTCTAGATTCTACAGATAATTCTGAACAACTTTTTCCTCTAAAAAAATGTTCGGGAAGGTAGAGTTTTTAAGTTATTCAACACTAAAATTTATGTGAAAAAATCACATTTGTTGAAATATCTCGACTCGGTTTGAAGGTACCTTAACGAACCGGAGCTCATTTTAAAGATATTTTAAAGCTCTATAAATTGTCTCTATTGGTTTTTGATCTATAATGAATATTTCTCTTGTTATAGCCATAAAAACGGGGGTAAATGCCGATTTTTCAGGTTTTTCGCGTTTAACTCGTTTCGACACATAGTTACCGAAATATCACACAGAAAAAAGTTGTAGGCCTTGAAAAAACAAACATTTTTTTGTCCTCTAAGACGATGCGATTAAATTAAAACTGAACCCTACAAGAGCCTCGTAAAGTTGACAAAATACAGTTAGACAAATAAATCGATATTAATAACAAAATGTTATGAAAACGAGTACAAATAGGGTTCAGTTTTAATTTAATCGCATCGTATTAGAGGACAAAAAATGTTTGTGTTTTCAAGGCCTACAACTTTTTCCAGTGTGATATTTCGATAGCTATGTGTCCAAACGAGTTAGACGCGAAAAACCTGAAAAATCGGTATTTACCCCCGTTTTTATGACTATAACAAGAGAAATATTCATTGCAGGTCAAAAATCAACAGATACAACTTATATAGCTTGAAAATATCTTTAAAATGAGCTTCGGTTCGTTAAGATACCTTCATACAGAGCCGAGATATTTCAAAAAAAGTGATTTTTTCCCCCTAAATTTTAGTGTTGAATAACTTAAAAACTCTACCTTCCCGGAAATTTTTTCAGAGGAAAAAGTTGCTCAGAATTATCTGTACAATCTACAGTTAGCCGCTGGGTAATGGTTGGCCGATCACCCTGTATATTCTACATACACTGGGAGATATATGCCTAAAACTTACAACTGCAAGGATTTTTCTCCGCAACTATATACATTCAATCAATAAAAAAATGTCATTATTAGATATTTCTTACACATATACGTAATATCTTACTGTATCAGATCATTGTATAATTTATACATATAAAAAAAGATGAAAATATATCTGTATATCTATAAATAAGACATAAATCCAAAACAGCATAATCTTTCATAGGAAATTGTTATTATAAATCTTTTTATAATAACAATTTATAAATATTATAAAAGATTTAAGTACGAACATGTCTGGGCTATAATTGTTTCGAGGATATTTTGCTACAATTGAAATATGCTTTTCTTTAATATATATACCCTTGTATGTATTATTATCTATCGTTCATTTGTTCATTTTAATATATAAAATGTAAAACAAATCAAATTGATATTTCTATAACAATATATTCAAGGCAATTAACATTAAGAAGAGTTTATTGTACTACAAATTTTTTTACAATATAAGTTTTCTTCCATCGAATATACAGTAGCCTTATATACATCTATTTGCTTCTCATTTAATATACATAATGAAAAGTATAATAATTACTTAATAATACTAAGTTATCCAATAGTCATTACCACTACGATTAGTATTATATATTGTGATTTATTTAGCAATTTATAGCGGTAACATATATGACTAGTAGTTTTCTTTTTATTGCATAACATTGCGTCCGGTCAGTTATAAAATAAAGTTAAACATTACAAAAAAATACCCATATCATATATGAACCAACGAAAGATTCTGTTAATAAGAGTGTTCGTCATATTCGTTTGTCGGATAATCGGAAATCTCTGTTATTATTAGTTTTCATCTTTACAATTAATTGAAGTACGCTCCAGTTTCAGGATGGGTTTCCGACACTTTCTGGCAACTCTGATCCTACTATTTTCAAAGTCGCTCTTCAAGATTCCGAAGTCAAAATTGAGTTTCAGCCATGAGAAATTCCAATATGGCCCCGAATATGAAAAAAATTTCCAAAAAATTGGGAATTTTTTATTCTTATCAATTTTTTTCGAGCTACTAGAATATTGGAATTTTATTGAAACCTTGCATAGTGGTGCATAAAATAGTTGAATTTTAAGAAAAAATTTTACTTTTATACCCTACATCATTCTAACGACCTCAAAATGGCGTCAACAATAAAATTTTTTTGAGAAATTTCTGAACGCTCTAACTCAAAAACTACGGACTTTTAAAGAAAAATGCCTAGAATGAAAAGTTCTTAAAATTCATCAAGCGATATAGTGGAATTTTTTCAAAATTTTTTAATGACATTTTGAGAAATTTTTTTTCATCATTTTTTTCAAAATTGTAATTTATTTACAAAAAATTCTGAACAAAATTTAGTGTATTTTATGATGAATTCTAAGAGTTATTTGTTCTTTGCAATTTTTTCGAAAAGTTGATAGTTTTCGAGGAAATTAATTTCAAATATTTTTTTAGGATTTTTGCCCCCCAAAAATTATCAACTTTTGGAAAAAATTGCAAAGTACAAATAACTCTTAGAATTCATTATAGAATACAGTAAATTTTGCTCAGAATTTTTTGTAAATAAATTACAATTTTGAAAAAAATGATGAAAAAAAATTTTGAAAAATGTCATCACAAAAATCTGAAAAAATTCCACTATATTTCTCGATTAATTCTAAGAACTTTTTATTCTTAGCATTTTTTTTATAACAGCACGTAGTTTTTGAGTTAGAACATTCAGAAATTTTTCAAAGAAATTTTCATTTTTGACGCCATTTTGAGGTCGTTACAATGATGTGAGGTATAAAAAAATCCTAAACTATAATATTTGAAATTCATTTCCTCGAAAACGATCAACTTTTAGAAAAAATTGCAAAGAACAAATAACTCTTAGAATTCATAAGTGAATACACCAAATTTTTTTCAGAATTTTTCATAATTAAATTATAAATTTTGTAAAAAATTTTGAAAAAAAATTATGAAAAAAAATTTTGAAAAAAAATTATGAAAAAAAATTTTGAAAAATGTCATCACAAAAATCTGAAAAAAATTCCACTATATTTCTCGATTAATTCTAAGAACTTTTTATTCTTAGCATTTTTTTATAACAGCACGTAGTTTTTGAGTTAGAACATTCAGAAATTTTTCAAAGAAATTTTCATTTTTGACGCCATTTTGAGGTCGTTACAATGATGTGAGGTATAAAAAAATCCTAAACTATAATATTTGAAATTCATTTCCTCGAAAACGATCAACTTTTAGAAAAAATTGCAAAGAACAAATAACTCTTAGAAAAACTAAAATAACGCTTTTTCAAAGAAATTTTCATTTTTGAAGTTGTTAGAATGATGTGGGGTATAAAAGTAAAATTTGTTTAAAAATTCAACTGTTTTATGTACCATTATGCACAGTTCCAATAGAATTCCAATATTCTAAGCTCGAAAGAAATTGATAGAAATAAATAATTTCCAATTTTTTTGAATTTTACTAAAAATTCGGCGCCATATTGGAATTTCTGATGGCTGAAACTCAATTTTGACCTCGGAATCTTGAAGAGCGACCTCGAAAACAGTAGGATATGTACCTTTCAATTGTTTTCAACTTCAATTTCGATACGAAATACTTGATTGAAAATGAAGTATAAAAAATGCCATTTCAGGCGTTAATGTGTTAACTAAATCGAACTTACTTTTGAGCATCAATTAGTTGCTTCTCACTTGATGCGTATCTCATTAAAATATTTTCTTTTTCTTTAATGGCTAGCGAGTAGTTGTGATTTGCAGTCTCTTGATATTCCAATGACTTTTTTAATTCATGGGACAATCGATCAATGGTGTTTTTTAGCGTCTCAACCTCCAGTGATTCTTCGCTACTATTCTCGTATATGTATCTGTTTTTATCTTCTAATCGATCTATCTTTTTAAGTAATCTATTATTATCATTTCTTAGATTAATGCAACTGTTTAAGAGTATAAGATATACAGGATCAGAAAGTAACGCTTTCGATCCTTCTCCATCGCTTACTTCGTCGTGGTTCTTTGCAGTTTTTAACTTGGAAATTGTACTCATTGTTTCTATCCCATTTAAAAAATGTTCAGGGTACTCAATTTTACTAAAAATTCGCTTTTGCAAGTGACATAATTCATTTGCAATCGACTCCAACTGTTTTCCGGTTATCTCTGGAAAATGATAACTACTACTCATCGTAAGAAATTTATATTCATTCAAACCGGCATTGGTTTGAGTTATTACATTTTCAGAGGACAAATTGGAAACAGCTGGAAATTCGGAGCATTGGACCTTTGATTGATAATCGAAGGATTGCTCAGAATCAGAGAAATCAGTTTCCGTTCTAGAAATATATTGATCATTATGTTCGGTATGACATCGCGAAGGCTGTTGCTGATAAAGCAGCATTTGATCAATGATATTTATTGATTTTTCCGTTATGTAGTTGACAAAATTTTCACTTTTTTTCTTAAAGTGTTTATTGGAATTAATAAAATCCAAAGGATTTATAGGAAGAGGAATTTTTACTAACTTTCTATCTTGCATCAAAACAGACGTCTTTGAATTCCGTTTAGAATACGAGTTTGTAAACTCTTTCTCACGAAACTTGGAGGCTGAATGATTCGGAGACTGCTCCGACATTTTGTTGAATTTATTGTTATAAAACTATTTTTGATTAAATTGGACTAGCACCGTCATTGACTTTAGAAACTTGCAAAATAATGTTCACATCATAATATTAAAAGTGTCACCTGTCAAATATAATGTATATGTGAATAGAATTCATGGAACATACCATACAGGGACTTCCGTCTGTTTCGTTTTAAGGTGTACTTCTATGTGATACGTAATTCCGGATACATAAAGGTGTGTTGGAACTAGATTTCACTAGATTCGTCAGCCGCGCGCTGATTGGTCGATGTGTACATCTACATGAAGGTATATTTACATGAGAATATAAAGATCGTGAAGGGGATGCGTATTCCCATAACAAACGAAAAAGTACAGTAGCCCTTCTCTTATTCTAATTTGTCCAGACAGGCAAGATGGCGTCTCCTTCTCGTATTCTAATTTGCCGCCAAAAACGTTTGCACTTTTCTAGGATCTGGTGAGGGGTTTTTACATCAATATTAATTTACACAATATTATTTGTTAGACAGATAACCGAATTGACTTATTGTTAAATGTTTTTGTTTTTAAAAAGAGTTTTTTTAGGTTATGTTTGTATGCATGAAATTAGATTAGAGGAAGTGAAAAAATTAGAATAAGAGAAGAAGTTAGAATAAGAGGAATTAGAATAAGAGAAGGACTACTGTATACGAAAAATCTGTGTACGATTTAATACGAAATAAGTCTGTTTCTTTCCTACTCTTTCAGTTACGAATGCGAGTGTATACGATATATACCCTAGTAAACGAAAAGGGATTAAGGGCTTTTATCTTTTATTCTTTTATTGAACATTCGGAATTGGCAATTTTCCAATTCCATTATAGGAATTCACGCGTGAGACATGTGAATTCCGTTGAATTCTGATACGCAACTTTTTATTCCGCACATTTCCATTGAATTCCCTAACCTAACCTAAAATAATATGGATTCGTTGGAATGGAACTGTCAGGAATTAAAATTGTAATTTTTTATTCCGCGCAATTCCATTCAATTCCCTAACCTAACCTATAATGTTTACATCAATATTCTCAGCCCAGCAAACAAAAATGTAGTAAGATTCTTAATCCCGTGTAAAGAATTTAAATAAATTAGAATGTTCAGGGTTAAATAATTTTCTATTCATACTGGGTAATTGAAGCGTATATTTTGCATTGAAAAATATTCAAAATATCAATTAATCTCTATCAATTAAGTGAACATAACCTTAAAATGGCAGCAAACGAATATGGATTGGAATACATTGAAAAAACTTGTTATCGGGACTGTTGAAATGATACACTTAAAAAGTGTTAAGTGTATAGAAAGCGATATCTTCTTTATACCAATTACGAATATCGACTGCAAAATTATGTATTTGAGAATAGGAAAACAAGCTTTCGTGTCGCACATACCAAATGTGTTCGAAGCCGACTAAACCTGTCAGTCGGTATCAACACTTTTTAATTGGTTATTTATCATATTTTATGTGTTATGCGTATTAAAGTGAAAATCGCCTACTTAGAAAAAAGTTATATCCATTTAATAACAAAGAATAATTAAAATGACGAAGCTGACATTATTAAATATTAAAGGAATTGTCGTGAATAGATTCTCGTATCGAGGAATTCCCTTCCACACATTTATTTCATTCGGTATTGATTTCAATACATACAAAAATCGGCAATTCCGCACACTAAACTGAAATGAATTCCTCTACAATATTTCTGCTAATAACTGGATTATATACAGGAGAAGGTTGCCTATTCTGTTAAAAGAATAAAAAGTAATCTGATTTTGAAAGAAATACACAATTATTGAAAGATTGTCTCTCCAATTCTACGTCCTGAATTCAAATAAATTGACATAACCTCTCATTTTACGAAGGATTTAATTGAATCTCAAATAACATTGGAGAATTCTATTTATTGGAATCGAAATCAATAGACTACAACTTCCATCTTGTAATTCATTTCACTGAATACAAATCGAAGCAGGGCAATCCATGTACAGGAATACAAACGAATTCAGAATTGAAATAGATTTGCTAAAATCAACAATCCGGATTGGCGAGTAAAAATTTCAATTAATTTCAATAAATTTCTCTCTCATTTTCGTTTTACTGTGAGGGATTTCTTGGAATTCGTGGGAATTGCAAATTTAACTTTTCTATTCCAGTGAATTCCATCCAATACCTTCAATAAAGGGATGCAACGGAATTCAAAATTCCAATCCCTTTCCGTTTGCTGGGACGGTATCGTATAAGATCGAATGAATTCAATTCTGGTATTACAAGTCGTATAAAATAGTATAAATTCGAATAAGAATTTTGAATAATCAATACGCCACTAGATAGAAACAGATGCAAAATATCGATTCTGTATACTTTTTCGTTTATTGGGACCATGCACATATATTATATAGGTAATTTACAACACCAACCTGCTCAACAAGATCTTAAACTTCTATATAATGAGTTTGTTTTGTAAATTAAAAGTGCAATCAATTTAATTTTTACAGTTTTTGAAGCTTTATCTGTAGTAGATTTCTTGTATTATGTAGGGGAGGATGCTGAGGATTGATATCAATGCTGAGGAATCGCATCAGAAAGTTAAAACTGTACATCGGGGCGAAGCGACGCATTATTATATTTCATTCAATAATTTTTTTTTAATTAAGGAGAAGTTGTTGATTGAAAATTCATTGTCTATGTAACTTTATTTTCATAGTAAAAAAAAAGACGTAAACACCTTTGGCATTGTGTCAGTAATATCGGTCACTGAAGTTTATTTTCGACTTTTTTTTATTTAAAAAAATTGTTTGCATTATAAGCGAAAAACTCAAGTGCGGGATTTTGCGATATAAATATTCATAATTTGTGATTAATTTTGTAATGTTCTCCATGAAGACCACTCAAATTGTAGTGTTTTCGAATATTCGTATTTTTTAATGTGTCCGCATCTCGGTATCGATAAAACATACGATATACGGTTCAGTTAGAAAAGTTAGTTACATCCCAGGCAGCAAAATATAAAATAGTTCAGAATGATTTCGAAATGTGCTCTAAAAGAAGTCAGATATGCTACTTTTTGCGGGTTTTCTGAACATGATGTTGTTATGAGATCTTTATGAACTTATGTTCAAATAGTACTAAAAAAGGGGTCATCTGAGTTCTATTAGAGCGCATTTTGAAACAATTTTGAACTCGTTTCCATTTTGCTGCCCGGGATAGAATTGCAATGCAGAAAAAAATTATTACCATTAAAAATGTTGAAGTTAGGGACAGATTGTAACTAAAAAAAAAAAATAATTCTGTCATAATTTTTATATTTATCGTCGAATTTCAATTTCCAAAACATTTCTAGCAATTAGCAATATTATTTATAAATTACCTTATAATGGTTGAATATTATAATTGGGTCTACAGTTCCTATTCGGTAGTCAGAAACTCGTCTGCGCAATTCGGAATAATTTGAATTTGTTAAAATTGTTGAAAAGTATTAATTAATAATTAAGCTACAAAAAAAGTCTTCAATTCTCAGAAATTTAATTTTCAATTGTATTATTTATTTTTATATTGAGAATCAAAGCTTTCAAAGAAGAGCTGTTTTCTGAGACCTCATGTTTGAGAGAACTTGCAGAGCTCTTAAAATCGACGCACAAGACTTCTTAAAGAGTTCTTAATGATGTCTTTTTGCTGTTTGGATCATTTTAATGTAGAAACACTCTTTCAGACTAATTATCAAGGTATTTCTTTAGAATGGATGAGGTCAAAAATTATGTAGAATAATCCGTTTTGATATAAAAATGAACTTTTTAATATATGTTGTTTTAAAAAGCATATTCGTTTACTTTAAATGTTCGTTAAATTTACTTTTCATTTCATTATAGAAATATTGAAGAATGCGTTTCTGTCTTTTCATTAATCGAAACTGAATTTATTGATTACAATACGAAAGCTTTTACACTGATATTGCACAAAGTTTCTTCTTTCAAATTGATTGTTTTTATTTAAAACGACATTTGGAAATTGTACCGTAAAAGTAACGAACTGTAGTTTACGAATTTGATATACCTCAAATAGCAAAAGCACACCTTTAATTCGATTTTTAGTTTGCCTTAAACACGTGTAGCTAGTGCTCAGAAAGAACTCTTAATGTGAGCATTAAGAAGACTTATGCGTTAATTTTAAGAGTTCTACAAGATTTCTGAAATGTGAGATCTCAGAAAATAGTTTTCAATCTTGAGCTTTCATACTCATTATAAAATCAATAAGCTAATTGAAAATCAAATTCTGAGAAATATTGTTATTTATAACGATTTTATCGGAGATTATTATGAATAAGCGAGAGATTACACAATAATAAAAAAGTATGATATCGGTGTCTTCTTTAAATATCCTAAAAATTCTCATTTTTATTGTAGGCATCATTCCCTCTTGTCAAATGCAGCAAATGAATAAATGCGAGTTTATTTTTGAGTTCGAACGCCATCTAGTACCTCTAAAAGAACTGAGATTTCAAAACGGCGGATCAATTTGTCAAAAAAAAGATGATCCGAATTGCGATAAATTAAAGATCTTAAGAATAATATTTAAAAAATTCCTAAGAGAAAAAACTCGTTTTTCCTGATGTCTTCATTAAGTTTGGGAGAGTAATCATAGTTTCTTAATTTATATTTATCAACCCTCCCCCATTAAAAGATAATATCCCCACCCCTTACAATTGAACTTACTGAAATAAAAAAATGCGTATCTCTTATTTTTCATAGTATTATCTGTTTGTCATAATTTAATTGCCATCGAGGATGCAATACTTTTGGATGCAAAATGGAGAATTTAAAGATTCCATAGGCACGGTATAAATAAAAAATATAATTGAAATGATCAATTTCCGATGGTTTTTTTACAAAATCCGAAAATTTGTTTCGTACCATTGTGAACTTCGTTAGGGTCACAAAAGTGTCATTCCAAGTATCAAATACGAAACTTTTATCACGTAGATAGTTTTAGCGCTATTCAGTCCGTAATTCGCGCGAAAATGAGAGTTTAAAGTGGCCGGTAATGATATGCTTTCGAACCCCCTTTAAACGAACCTTGTAAAGACTAGAAGTACGAAAAAAAATCGTTTCCTCGACAGCGGGCCAAGTTTTTGGAACACTCGCACACCGTGAGAATTTCCACATTTGTTCACTCCTTCAGGAACAATCATTATAAATACTTGCTGGACAAAAACGCTCCTCCATCATTTTAAATCGCTAACGATAATTTCCTTGTATACAACCAGAATCCCAGTCTCACCACAGCTCGCCCGCGGGCTCCTCGCTAAATGGATATATTACAGCCCATACCGAACGCGGTATATTTCAGGATGATTTCAAGAATGGTTCCGAATGCATCAAACTGATTTCGAGATCCGGTATATTTCATATCTTTAAATTACTTCTGCGACTTTCTCAACCTTCAGTTACCTCCTTGTGTATTTTTGTTCCATGTCTTGAAAGATTCTATTTCTAAAACAAAATCTTATTGAGAAAATTCGAGTATAATATTAACTTATTATATTATAAAAACTGTATTTTTAGTCGATTATTGTCGATGTATAGGCGAAGATCTAATCGAAGCCCCTGAAGAGGACTCGTCAATGAGTTGAAACGTTGGGCATGAATACAAATTTTGTTAAACAAAAATCCTCTGCTAATAAAAAATAGTAATGACCATTTTATTATTCCACCATCCTACAAGTAATTTACTCTATTTTTATTCCACCAAGAAATGGAGCTACTGGTTACGGAATTGGTAGTAAGTATTATTCTTTTATTAAATTTAATTTATTAATTTCCATAATGTTTGTTTAGTTTAGTAACAATACATAATTGAAAAATTGTACGTATTAGGTAGTTTCTGACAAACGATTCCACCTGGCGGCAGCAATAGAAACCGGCGCAACTGTCATGGTTGCCCACTATTGCACTTTAATATATATATGTATACTGTTTTCATGCATCTGTGTGTAATTTACAAACATCATACATAACCTCACATATTGTTTTTTTTCGTTCTGTCTTGTTTAGCTCTGATAACAATCTTTAAATACTTTTATTTTAACTCCGTGCGCGAAGTAACCCATTTGCGCACTGCACTTCGCGCACTGTAATGTGAAGTACTTCGCACACTCAAAATAAGTGCGCGAAAAATTTCTCGTTACACTCGTATGCGAATCACCTACTTTGCGCACTTGTATCGTAATATACTATTATATATCCAATGAAGTTTAGCAGAAAGCTGTAAGGGTAAAAACGAAAAGCATGGTTGAAAGCGGTCAAAAAGCTTTCATTTCCTCTAAAATCGGGATATGGTTTATGCATTAAGAACTTTAATCAAAAGGATATTGACACCAAAAGCTACCCAGATATGTTTTATTATTAGCTTTTAATTAATTCTTTTGATTTACTTATTGTTTTACTTGTTTAATTATAGTCAATTAATAACATTTAACAGCTGGATATAATCGAAGGAGTTTTAAAAATAAGATCTACATTATTAACCTTCTCGTACTCTTCATTTTTATTTTTATCATAATATATTAATCTGTTATAACAAAAATAATCTAATCAAATTTACAAAATATAGTAGTGAAGGAAAACATAATTTGTACGCTTTAATTATACCTTTCTACCTATTCAGCTTTTCTTCCAGTCACTTTCGTACTTCTTTTTAAACAATTTCTTTAAATCTGCAATATTCTTATTACATTTCTTGTTATACTTGCAAATCACATCGCTACCTGATATTCGCTCATCGACATGTACACAGACCTGGCGGATCAGTTTGTCAAGAAACTTCCGAATACAGACATTTTAGGTTAGGGTAGCAAATACTTACCACTGTTTTCAATAAGGAAAGTAAGAATTTGTTGTAATGGTGGAGTAAATATTATGGTTTCACTTACCATAAAACTGGGTATAAAGTGATTTATTTTTAAAGTAAAACTATTCGAAATTACTCTAAATGGAAAAGGTCTGAATTAAAGCGTAACAGGGATCAGTTCTAGGGCCCATCGTCCGCCAACTTTTTTTCTTCTGAGCATCACCAAAAGAAAAACAGCAGTGTAATTTACATTCAAATACGTGCTAAAAGCATAAAAAAAATTTGTTACTGGATACCCGCCGTATTTCCACAGCTGTTTTTTCTTGGGTCGCTGATGACGAATGCAAAATGATTTCTAGTTTAACAAGCAAAGAAACATAAATTACACGCCTAACAGGCTGGATTCGCAATTTTTAATTTTAGAAATCTGATTACGGATTCGTGATCAGCAAGCCCAAAAACCCCGAGTAATGTATTTCACCCGGCTGGATTAAAAATTCGCCTTTTCATCCTAAATGTAGTTTTTGCCTTTTTGAATTTCGAAAAGTGTACAAAGGATTGAATTGCGAGTAAATTATTAAAAAATGCTATTCATTATTTTTCGCGATTAATAGCGATTAAATATGCATATTTTCGAAAAGCGAATACAGGAATGTTAGCGATCCCAAAACCCACCTTTATCCACCCTTATAAAAATCTTACTTTTCATTGTATTTTTTTATCCCAGTATCTTTCATGTGATCCATTTCGGTATATAATAAAAGAAAATCATTTATCTGACCCCGCTCTTTGTCGTCTATTTTCAATTTGTCAAAAGTATTTTTAAGATATTCAATGTCATACATTTTGCACAAAATATTTCAAATTTCTAAGCATTTAGCAACACAAAAAAAGCAAAAACGCTGCTTGTTCATATCTGATAGAAAATTGGTTTGAAGTTTTCTGAAGTATTATTCAAAAATCTTTAAGAATTGTGTGAGTATATATGCAAAAATAACTAAAATTTGGTGATAAACTTGTATTAAATTCTTTTAAGAATTCATTACATTTTCAAATACGTGCGATAATTGTGTAACACTCACCTTTTCATTAATAACATCTTTACAAACGGTATCACAGTTGGATATCGAGGTAACACTATCTTACTTGCTTGCAAAAGTGAACATGCCTAGTGCATGTAGTGTACGTTAAACATCCCAGCGCCTATAATATTACTTTCGCATGAAATTCCATTTAATGTCAATTATAAACTCAAAAGGTTTTGCAATCCTAAACCCGATCTACTATCAGTTGAACTGAAACTAAAATTAATGAAGTAATAATTTTGAACTGGAAATAAGAACAATTATGGCTATATTTAACTGCTACTAGCAGCCTTATTCTTACTGTACTAATTTTTAACTAAGTTATAGCTTGTTTTCCACACTTATAGACGAAATCATGTAAAATATTGTGATATAACGTAATGTATTTCGGTTTGCGCAAATTTTGGCTTGAAAATAATTTTTAATTATTTCTGTTTGTCTGAATCTCGTTTTAATATTACTCCAGACTGTATTACTAAAGAACGGGGTAGAATTCGCGTGAAATCTCGTTGTGTGAATGAGCGACTGTAGCTCAAAACATCTTGTAACAGGCGGTGTTGCCAGAGTTATGTCTGTTCACCGCGAGACCAAAGGATCTCTTCCATATCTCCAACGCATTTTCTATTAAGCTAAGCGAAAACTCACCCTTTTCAGACTGAAAATTGAGTTACAGCGAAAGAGTGAAATATCATTCCGTAAGAATAAGTTTTCACTCCATAGAGAGTGATTTTTTACTCCATAACGTGTCATATTTCACGCGTTAAGAGCGAGGAGTCTCTTTCACTAGAGTGCCTCCATTATTACTCTATAAAGAGTGAGTTCTCTTTCCAAGAAATCTAGTGGGTAATTATGTTTTTATAGAAATATAAACAGACGTAAAGAATAAATTAAATTAAAAAATAAATTTTAGTAATTTTCGATTCAAATTTTAAAACAATTTGAAAAAGTTGGACAAGATTTTGTTTTTTCAAGAACATCACACTTTTTCATCGTTAAATAAAGATATTTGTTAATAATTTAAGGACCATTGTTTATTGCGTAAATAATTGTTTTTAAGAACCAGATAATTTTTTTGTTTGTAGCCGAAGTATTTCTAATTTTATTAGTTACCAAATAAAGGATTAGAAACAATTCTGGAAAAATAAGTACTTTCTCCTACAGTTCTCTGTTTGAATAAAATAATACACCAAAATTTAGAGAATGATTTGAGAAGTATAGAGTAACACCTCCTACTAGTGAACCTTATACTACTGAAGTTCTCACACTAGTGAAAACTTTTCCCTAATGCAAACCATCAGGTTACGTACTCATTTTATATGTCTGTGTATATATGTAGGTAGATATACATGCGGTAAAGTTCTATGTGTATTTATGTATTTACCCCACATTGTAAAAAATAGCAAGAACTTTTCAAATCTGTCAAATCGTAAAAATATGTCAGTTCACTAGTGTGACAGAAAAAAAATAGCCGTATAGCCCCGATCGTCTCACTAGTATAAGGTTCTAATGTATAAGAATCAACCAGTAATTTGTAATGGCTGATCAGTTACTACTGTTTTCACTGCATATATTTAGTTAGCATTTAATCTTAAGCGCTTACTTAAGAATATACTTAACACCTTAAGAGGGTTCCACACTGAGCTTTCCACCATAATTTTTTCCTGAAATTTATTTCCGGTATTTCTCCACCATTTCTAAAATGATATTAACCTGAATAGCGACCACATGAAACGATTACTTTAACCATTATGTAGCCAGAATGTTTAATGCTTCATCAGTACGGCACTGAAATAGTTTTTATCGTAATAGTTTGCGTGCAGTAGTAGCTGCCATTTTAACCTCAGGGAAGTTCAGATATGCCAAAAAAATGCTGCTGAAATAGACCAAGAAAACCAAGATTGTTCAGTTAACTCCGCACCCATCTTATTCATTGTTACGAGTCATTATTTTCGGAGAAATAAATAATTGCGTATCAAGAGCATAAAATGAGCTTTTACATCCGCAAATGATCAACGTTCTAAAAAGTCATTGGGTGTGATGATCGCTTTGAGGACAAATTATTGAGATATGTTAATATCTTAAATTTGCCAATTCGGGATCAATGTCAAATTTTATACTCATTATGACGAAACAAATGTATGACTGACCAATCAATGCATCAAGAAGCTCAATTTCATAAGTTTACTTACCAGTTAGCAATGGCGGAACATAGGAAAACTCGAATATGATTTGTCAATAGTACGTAGAACTCCCTTAAAGAAATATATTTTCTTCAATTTGCAATGTTCTATTCCCAGAAATAAGTAATATAAATTTTCTAACTAACCGAATTGGGTTGGGCCTAGTTTGAGATGCGCAACTAAATTATTGAAAATGCAGCCAAAATTGGATAAGCGAATTTGATTTTCAATAACCAAATTTCGGTTTTAATATACATTTACATCGGTTTTTTATGGATATTGCTGTTGTAGACCGTGGTACCATAAGTGTACCTTTTCCACTTTGAGTAATAAACACAACATTGACACTAAACATCGCTAAGTCAAGAACGACAGTACTGTTTAGTTTCGATAACCAAAATTCTGGTTTTAGCAACATTTTTTAATAACCAAGGAGAAGAATGTGTTAAATTAATGATTTCCATCAGTATTTGCTAAGAGAACACGAGAATAAAAAGTGGTCCCCACAAATTTTATACTTTTTCGAATCCCACGAGGCGTCGCGTAAATCAGCGAAGCGACCGGCGGGATAAAATTTCCCCGTTTCCACTGGAATCGGGAGTGGCTCCTTACTCTGAAAAATGTAGAGTGTAACATAAATAGAACCGGCCGAAATACTCGACATCGAATTTGTTCCAGGTAATCGAACGGGCATCGGCAGGCGTTAAAACTAAATAAATACTGCCGATGACTCCAAAATCAACAGAGCGCCTGTCTTATCTGGCTTCGGCTCCTTTGTTCACCGGAGTCTTCTTTCCCGGATCTCGGATATCGCATGAGAATTTTTATTTTCGAAATCCACCGGACTGAACCCGAGGCTAATTTTTCTCCGAGTTTGCACTTTCCTTTTTTTCTGAATCACTGAGCCTCGTCGGGGAATAATAAATATTTTTCTGTACATCATCGGGCGTGCTGCCGCATTGCGCGCATTTGCTCTGAGGACAAAATCGCAGCCGCGCCTCTGACGTAAGTCACGCAGTTTCCCACCGTGTGACAAATGCGGCCGAACGCCGCCGTTGTCTTCGAAGCCGAAGCATACCATGCATTCATTAAATATCCTTCGAACGAATTATCTTTTTGACAAATGCCCTCCTCCAATGCCATAAAAATGAATTTCATCAATCATTCAAACGTGATGTAGTCATAATAAGCTTAGTTCTTTTAATCAATATCAATTTCAAAATTCGAATTCTTTTTTATACATACTTGCGTGATTTGTTTTCTACAGAATCGTGGATTAACTAATTTTATGTATAAATATATATTTTATTGCGTTCTTTGAAATTTACTGTTTTTTTTAATGACATTGAAATTTAAAAAAATATCTATCCCAGGTTTTTTGAACAAATTCGGAAAATACCCAAAACATTCAACAAATTATTTTACAATTTGCCACTGTTTGGAGACATCTTATCCTGTCCTATAATCCTGGAATGGATACAGTTGACTATCCTCATCATCTGTGACATTACAGTTCATCACAAAATTGATGATGAAACCCTTTATAGAATTAGAAATTCTTAAAAAAAATAAGAGAACGTACGTAATGTTTGATCGGATCATGTACTCATCAGGTCTCCTTCGGTTAATAAAAACATTTATTTAATATGTAACATGTAAGTTTTCAACAAACATAATAATTTTTAGGGACGTGTTTGTGAGTACCTATTAGAAATGGATTTTTAATTTATTAAAAATGTATAGTAATCAAACCAAAACTACGAACGTTTGATAAAGTATGTTTTATTGAAGCTTGTACAGATAGTAATCAGACATGGTTAATTAGGTACGCCTTGTCACTGCCGGCTCAAGGCGTGATCAAGATTCTTGAACCTGACATTCTGATGGAAAAAATATCCATTGTAATAATGTCCTTTCACTAACAAATGTTTTACGTTGTTACCGGGTATGCGAAATCGTCGTTATACACAAACAGCATGCACGTACACAAACTTAGCATTCAAATTAAAATCATATCCGGAAATAAAACAGGCCTAAATAGGAGACCTGGTCAGACTCTGATCCGTTTGCCTTATATATCCTAATCAGGGATGTAATACTTGATCCGATCAGGGTCAGATTAGGCTCCCTGACGTCAGGCTCTGTTGACCGCTGATCTTGATGACGAATGATCCTACGCAACCTCTAGGACGACATGGCTGTTCAAAGCTCCTGTAGGTGGCGACCACCTCAGCATTCGACCTTTGTACAACCCTCTAATCAGGGATTACGGCATCCGGATCTTGGCGAATGACATCGACGTCACTCCGGCTATCAAACATAAAAACCTTAGAAACTATCTCAGTCGGTTAGTGCTCAAGATTTCCGCAACAAGTCGAAATACCAGCTCCTGATACGCGAATATACAAAACCAAAAATGAATGGAGAGATTGATTTTCAATTCGACACTTTCGAATATTGCCTATCCGCACGGCTGACGCCGCTTTCGTCTGCGGCCATTTGATGCACACTGAGAGAAATTATTTACTAATAGTTAATGTAAGCTAATTTCAAGGCTCTTACATTATCTGTAAAGTTATAAAAAGTAACTGTTAAGTCAAAAAAGACAGGTAACTTTGAGATGAATTTAGCAGCAATTTCCTGCATGTCAGCAAAGTTATTGTATATTAACTCATATATTTTAACATTCAATGAGCGTTCGTTAACTGTTAATAAATCTTGTATTACATAGTGTCGTTTGAACTGCGTATGTCAACAATGCGTCGAAAAATTTGCAGAGAATCCAGTAACTGTGCGTGTGTATGTTTGTTTATCTCCATTTCGGTGAACCTGTAAGTGCGTAAATATGTCCCTTAATGATCCCAACAGTAATATTTAAAATTATTATATTAACTATTAAAATACAAAATTTAACCGAATCTTAGATTACGGTAACTTCAGAATAAAGTACCTTGTCTTAAGATCAAAATCTAAATTTTGATAGCTTTACTGTGAAGCTATAACATTAACTGTAAACAAACATTTCTGTCAGAAAAGTAAAAGTGAAGTTTTTCGGGTGCAGGTGACCCACGGTATAAACATTAGAAATTTCTCTCCGTGAAGGGTCCGGCTTTTAGCATTTTATCGCCCCCTTCACCGGGCGCTTTTCACAGTTTCGTGCCCGCTTCTCACATTTTTGCGCCCGCTTCTCCTTTTTCATGAATTGGCACCCGCCGTTTACTTCACTGACATTATAAAGGCGCAGTTTTTTATGTACAGTTGTAAAAAAATATCGTGTATATCACGGACAGGAATGAAGGAATCGATGACAAATCCCTCGTTGTAGCCCTCGGGGTCAGGACTCCTATCCCTCCCCCTGCACGGTGCGCCTTTCTCCAATCCCTTCCTTTGCGCCCTAGATATACAATATACTATTAACGTTCTTATATTTGTAATCATAATTTTAAAAGTCCAAGGGTTTCCGGACGAAGGTGTCGCCCAATTTGAACGAACCATTTGCTCAGCATTTTTTCACTGCAGAAAGTAATATCTACAGGTACATTTTTCATATTCAGCAATCCTAGTAAAAGAAATGTGAGGCGCTAGTGCCATGCCTACTTGGAGTGGCGCTAGGCAGCGCCACGTGTATTTTCGAACCCAATAAACATTGGAGTAACTACAGTAGTCCTTCCCTTAGTCTAATTTGTCCAGTCAGGCAAGATGGCGGACTTCTTCCCTTATTCTAATTTTTTCCCCTCCCCCACTACTAAGATTTGCTGTCTCACTATTGTCTCTTTTTCCTTTGTTGCACATGCGCCGTTATTTTTATTTAGAAAATCCACACGTCAACACACGTCAGTAGGGAAAACGCGTGAGGGGAAATATTAGAATAGGAGAAGAACAAAAATTAGAATAAGGGAAGACATTCGCATAAGGGAAATTAGAATAAGGGAAGGACCACTGTAGTTTGAAAAGATTTGGTCACGGAGAACAGTCCAACTTTGACCTGTTTTGAAACCCAGTGTAGTGAATGGACCTATCATGTACATTCCCAGAAATATTTGGAATATAATTAATATAGTGATGACATTAAAAGCATAAAAAGTAACATACCAATGGGCAAATGATCCAACGATACGGAATTTAAAGGTTTTGGAGATTTCCCCATATGCAGAGGGCAGTAATCAGTTTTGTAAATGCCTGATGTCACATAGCAAATACAAACCAAATTATGTTTGCCAAACATTATTAACATGAAACAATTGTATATTTATGAAACAATGTTGAAATTGTTTCTCTGCCGTTATCTCCATATTTTATGATTTCAATAGTATCCAAGTAACTGGATATCGTGGTTTCTACTATACGGTTTTTACATATGTTTAACTAGGAAGGAAGATGATCAAGCACCAATCCCATTTCGCAAGTAGGAAATATAAGTTCCTTCGTCTGCGTCGGATCCATTGATTGGGCACAGTGGTAAGATGCACATATCTGCCCTTCATAATTTAGATAAGCGAGGACATTGATGGCGTAGGTGTATGCAACGCATAAGTGAGCCCACTGCAAAATCACGAGTCGGAAAATCATTCCGTCGTTGCGATATTTACACCCACGCGTTGTCTCGTATTGTGGACGATAAATCACATTCAGCTTCATCCGTAGAAGTCGACGAAACATATTGTAAAGATAAACGAGACGGGTTACTAATTTAACCAATTTTTTACGCTCATTTAGGAACTTTAAGTTGACATACTTATATGATATTGCACAATTAATATGCCAATAATTTTATGCATATAATCTTAGAACGTGATGTTTATAACAATTTGAAATAGTAAAATATTATTGTCGTCGAATCACTACCACGTCACCTAACCTAGCCCATGCCGCGAAGTGCGCATTGCTCTTCAATGTTTCACGGAATTCGAAATTTGAAAAGGTGTATACATTTTAAGGGCTGCTTTGCATTAGATACAATATTTTAAGAACGATGGAATTTTTACTATAAAATTTATTTCATATTTCAAATTTCGTAAAGTAAATAGAAATACAAATTTTTTCTTACACAATAGTTTCTCGGCATTAATAAATACGTTGTGAATGGATTTTTTCATTGGTTAGGTAAATGAGCCGATACTTTCGGTGCTAAAAATTCCTCGCTCTTTAGTAAGCACATATTAAATGTTACGAATGTGTTATGTACACTTCACTAAAACGTTGTGAACATCGAACAGGCCAAAGGGAAACTTGGGAGGGAATTTTTGCCTTCAGGAAATATGTAAGTATTTGTAAATCTTGTCTAATAACGCCAAAGCTCTGGTGGTTCGGATTCCACCTTCAAAAACTGTAAGTCCCATCCCGATTTAGTCCCATATGGGTTGAGAAAAGTCGACGTAAAATAATATAAAAAAATTAAATCTGAATCGCTTCAACAAATAGACATACTCAATGTGATTTTCTAAGCACAGTTTTCGAGTTTCCCAATATCGAAGCTCGGCAATTTTATGATCATTAAATGTCAGTTTTCCGGCAATAGCGTTTTAAAAACTTCTACAACTGTAAGAGTGTCAGGGGTAAAAAGGAAACCATCGCAGCGAGAATACTATGGTGGTCGAAGTAGGGGAAACGACGAGTTGAGGGAGGGGGGCCACTGTCGTCAAACAGCAGAAACTATTTTCTATTGATATGCACTTTTATTTTAAGGAACAAATTTGTAAACAAAGTTTTATTGAAAAAAATTGATCATCACTTTTACCCAGGTCAAATGGTTGACGTAAAAATTTCAAATAGTTAATTATTGCATGATTGTTGGATGCGGATTCCCACTAAAACGGTACTTTTAATTTTAACACCATAAGGGTCATTTATTTATCGAAAGAATGAAAAACTCATAATACAGGATCATACAAAAATTAAGGTTCCTTTGAGAATACTGTGATATATTAAGCTTTTCGGGTAGCTGAACATGAATCTAAAGACTAAGGCTTTAAAAACCCTCTAAATACCATAAAAATAAAAAGTTCATCCGCCATATTGGATCCACCATATGGCATTTTGAAAATCTGACTTCAAAATCGTATTTAGATACCTCAGAAACCCCTATATTCCTCAGATTCATGTTGAATACAAAAAATAATATCCGAAGCCTAGTAAAAGGAAACTTATCGTTTTTTTGTTGTAGTCGTGTGTAATTTGTTCAAATACCCTATTTGTGGATTGAAATAAATACATTTATAGGCATCAATATAATGAAAAAATATTGAAATCGATACCTTATGTAACTGGGATATTGCTGAGAACGACTTATCTTCATAATTCGAACAAAGTTATGCGAGAACTTTCTCGCGATAATGTTTTGTCTTATCCTTCGTGGAACGTCCTCCTGTCCTTTCAGGAGTCGCGGATAATCTGTACTTTGGCGCATAATATTCTATTCTAGATAGGAAGGTCTCTTGTAGGTTGTAACACCCTCCCACCTTATCCTCATGATCCTCTTCGGATTTATGCAATTTTGTGCACCCTGCTTAACTCGTGGAACGCGTTGAGTAAGAGAGCACATGCGAACGGGAAAGGGAGAAAGGAGTGTGAGGCGGCTTTCGACCTCGCAAGAACGATAAAGAAAGAAGCGTTATTTTTTCTTGGGGGCGAGAGAGACGTGGAGCTGCGGTCGAAAAGATGGTTAGGAGAGAGGAGGAGGGTAGAGCGACATTCCAGAAGGCAGCGGTGGTTCTCATAGGAAACCAGAAAGAACGAAAGCAAGACGAGGATGGAGCCAGATAGACGAAGACGACGAGACGGAGATGGAGTGACATACAGACGAAGAAGTAGAGAGAGTCTAAGTGAACCTAATAGAGCCCAAGAGAGTCTAACAGAAACTGCGGCTGGTATTCCAAGTCGGGTTTTAAAGCCGGGACTGCGCTTATTGATGAGGTGCTGTTACTATTGGCTCTGTCTCTTGCGCCAATAAAAAAGCCGCCTTCTAAACGAGCATTGTCTTCCTCAACTCCGACATTAAAGGCGAACCGCAACTACCCGCCACGACACCGAGGAAACTACGAATTTGAATAACCCAGAAACGAGTACTGGGTTTCCTGTCTTGTAGACGCTGCTGTCTAATCTCGAGGATGCGAGCGGAATTTTGGCACCTCCGGATAATTTGGTTAATCCGACAAAACTATATAGTCTGCGGGTAGCCTCAGGAAAACAATACTGTACGAAATTCGAGACTATCGGTCGATTGATCCTCTGGGGAGATTTGGCTTTCAGTGGTCCTTACGAAAAGCATAACCAATTCGACTGTGGGATCCGCTAAATATGCTGAACCGATCGGAGAAATGATTAGCGCGAGACACCCTATATAGAAACCGACGGAAGGTCGCTTGGTCGTACCGTCGCAAGATGAGAGGAAGGTGGAGAGTTAATTGAATACGAGCAGCGTATAAGTGGAATGGCCTATTCCTTCTCTGATCGCGCTCGCTGACTCGTTCGCTTACTCTTCTTATTCTTCTTTCTTTCGGCATACCTCCTTTGGTTTCCACCTTTTCGATCCTATACGGTACCCCTTTCCGTTGATTTTGCTTTAATTTAGTTTGCTTTCTTTTGCCTTGCTTCAAGAGTGAAGGAGGATGTGGAAGGAGAGAGAGAAGGTAGCCGTGCTGAGCTCTATCGTCGAAGAAGCTAAGAAAAGGCCAGGCACAAAAAGCATTCCTTATTCCTTTGTCTCTGTGCCAACGGTTACTGCTCATAGGCGCATAATGTATTTGCTTGCAAGTGCGCTCACTGCAAGCACCATGGGTATTTCAAACAACATGGCGAATCTGGCAAAACCACAGACGCCAATAGCTAGACATGAAACTAGACGTGATCTCCTACTGCTGCATTGAAGGTTTGAAAATGATCTAGTAGAAGTACACCATCATTTCGCTGTGGGTAGTGAAGGTTTTTCGAATATGGGGGGATCAAACCCGATCTTCTAGAATAATCTGAAGATTCGCACTGGAAACGACAGTCTTGGATGATTACGCAATCTGGGGAAGCGGCAATTGCCGTGTTCGGGTTACAGAAAGAGGTTCGAAAAGATATTTGAAGAGAGAAATTCAGGCATTTAAAGAGCATGGTGTAGGGGGTACGTCAGAGAGTGAGTCATAAAGAGGGAACGATGGCGATGATAACGGTTCGAGAGGAGAGTAGAAAGATGGAGAAAGCGCGAAGACAGTCGGTGAACTGTCGACAATGAGATGGCGCGTCGAACGATCGAAAAATGGAAGGGGGTGAATTTGAGAGTAGGAGTGGCAAGAAGTAGAAGAGGGGGTGTTAAGGAATGGGGAGAGAAATGGCATATATTAATGCAAAACCAGTTCGTGGATACGCAAACAAAAACGATCAGTCCTCATGCTTTGTCCGTACATCCATCTCGCACCTAGGAACACGAAATCGTTTTATAAATAAAATGAGCACCGAGGTAAAAAGGTGATCGGCAACCTGCGGGTCGACTCGCACCCGAGTTTCGGCTGAGCGTTCATGGGCGTTCGGTCTGGTACTCGATGCGGCACCGATTACCCTGCGCGAGGCCTCGCTCGTATGATATAATTGACAAATTAGAATCTTATTAGCGAAAACAATGAGGATGTTAGTTTCTTATAGCGGACCGGTTGGGAGTCAAGTTAGGGAGCGTGTTTGGACCGGTAAGCGAATGAAATAAAGAAAAAAAGAGGAGAGCAGAATGCGACAGGCTTATATTGCGCAGATGTCTGACACTAACAGGTTGCACTCTCTCTTCGCAGGTTCGTAGGTTTACTCTGTTGAGCTCCGAACGGGACCGTCCTGCCAGCGAATGCCACCCAGGTTGTGAGCGCGCGTGTGCGCTCTGTGTGGCCTCGAGGGTCTGAAGTATTGGTAGAAGCCGAGAAGGCTCGAGCAGTGGCGAACGTCCTCGAAGCGGACCTGAGTTGGCCCACCCGATACAACGCGCGCGTGCCGTAACCTGTGTGGTCCATAGCGTGCTTCTAAGATTCCTCTCTGCTCTTCACGAGCCTGTTTGTCCCGTGTCCGCTGCCGAATTGTATGGGTGCCCTTTTTTACTATTTTACCCTTCTGACATTTGCACATAACCTAACTCCTTACCAGTCGAAAATGGGGACCGCAACACCGAATACCCGAGTCTATCTGTATGTGGGTATGCGGGTGAAACCTTCGAAAACCCCTCTTAACTCTCGTCGCGTTCCTCTCGATCGCTGCTCCTGTCTTTCCTCTTTCGACTGCGTATATATGCCCACCGAATTCGGCACAACCACGTGCTAACTTATGCACCACTGACGAAATCCAGGGTGGTTAACCGTATGGGACCAATTGATTTTTTTAACGGCTAGCCGCGTGAGAAAACGACGTAAATTAATTATTTTTGAAAGCATGCAACGAAAATGTTGAGTAATTTTCTTAACATTTCTCAATAAAAACTCGATCGGTTAATGAAACCTTAAATTGACGCTAAACGTGGTATACTTAATGTTTATGAGCATGTGGTAAACATGGTGTGATTCCGAGTAAAAAACACATTGATATCCCATTCCTGATATGTATTTTAAATATTTGTATAACGCAGTCGTTTAATAAAAGTTTAATTTATGGTTAATGTAAAGGCTGAATATAATGTATTTATTAAAACTACTTTATTAAAAAAATAATCATAATTTTAATTGAATTTTAATAGAATTCTTTAATTTATTTAGAAAAGTATCTCTCTGGCAGAAATGTTGACAAAAATTGTCCCTATCGAGTCCTGTTCAAGTATTGTAACCCCAATCAAGGCCTCACCAGTTACTGACCCTGCCTAGAACCTAACCTTACCGGCCCAGAATACTGTGGAAGCATGTTTAGAGGTTACGTTTTGTGAATTTCGCAACAACGCATTGCTTCTATACAGACACGGAGCGGGTCCTATCTAGAAATCTTGACCAGGGCCAGTTTGTCTTTAACATTATATTATCTGGAGTTTGAATTTTTTATTCAATATATATTTTTCAAGGCCATCAAATGAGAAGGAGAATCAGCTATGTCAATGAGTTCTGCAGTCATTGGAATATGGGATGTTTTCATTTTCTACTGATCGTGAGTAGCATTGTAACGATTGTAACCGAACCGTAAGGGGGTGCTAAAGTGGTCCGACGGTAAGGTAGGAAATTTCACTAAGAAACGCAAATTAAAGATGACTGAACAGATTTTTCAAAATTCGGGCAATGTTATACTATTTTTCGATACAGGCCGTAAAACAAGATTTTACGGCTCGAATGCGATACCAGCGTACGAGGACCAGCGAAGCCGTGATCCTAAAATTGCATTTTACGGACTGAAAGTAGGTAAAATCCGATTTTACGGCTATAGTACCGAAAAGGTAATTTTAATTACTGTAGACGATTTCCTAGAAAATATCAAATTCATTAATTGAGAACTGACCCAGAATTTTCTAAAATATGTAAATATCACTTACTTCCAAAAAGTTACAAGATAGGACTAATGAAAAAATTTAATTTTAAAATGGCGGTGGAAGTGAATTCTTTTTTAAAAATTTCCCGTTTCGAGTATAAAGCTTTTGAAATTCATCAGATTCAATTGTTACTTGGTACCTGGAGGTTTGTGGGGACACTGATTACGAATCTAAAGTCAGGCTTTCGAAATTCAAAATGGCGGCTCCAATATGGCGGCCGAAAAATTGAAATGTTTGTCAATTTGACTGAAGTTTGTTACTCGGAGATTTTTGTGGTCGATGATCTCGAATTTGAAGTCAGATTTTCGAAATTCAAAATGGCGGCTTGGAATTGACAAATTTTTAATTATATCCAAACATAAGTTATAATATAATGCACTCTTTCCTGTAACGATACTTAATTGAATCACTCTTTCTGTTAAGACCGATAGCAACGTTAGTTCACATAGGGTGCATAGTGAAAGTTATAAATGAGATTAAAGCGCGCTTCTACATTCCATGTGCGTGCTATATGTGTCATCCAACCAGGATCCGACTGTCACTCGTATACGAGTGTTGCTCTTATTTAGAAATTGGCGCATGCGTAAACCACTATCGTTCTGTTGCACAGACATTCAATAAGCACTCATATATCTGATCTCAAAAGCGAGTCTTGATTGTATTGATGCGAATCACTGCGAGGTTACATCTTGAAACCTTAAAACGACATATTATCGTAAAGTTATTAGTAGATTAACTGCAACAAATCGAAACGTCGAAAAATGAAAAAAGCTATTAACACCACACACAACAGAAAATTTGACTTTCCAAAATCATCTCTAGCAAGGGTTCCCGGACTTTATTCCCCCGTAAAAATTTCGCTGGAAATAATTTCCCGGACAAAATTTTTCCTGAAAACATTGTTTATGGAAAAAATGTATGGGAAAAATGGCAGTAGTTACAGAACTGCACTATGTGTCTATTTCTAGGACAGGGGCCAACATCGTTGAGCGTGACGGGCGGACTCCGCCCCCCCCCCCGTGCCACCCTCCCCCTCCGGGAATACTATCCTACCCCCACCACTACAGAACCTGCCTAGAACCTGCCTAGAGTCTGCCTTTTTTCTCCGACATGGGAAAGGGGAAGGGGGGAGAGGATTGCCTTTGGTGGGCAGGGCAACAGCAGAACTGTTAGAAGGAGATACGCGCGTTTTATTTCGAGGAAATTTATTCCGGGGGAAACTTTGACGGGGAAATAAACTCTGATCACCCTAGGAATTATATACCAGTTCTGTAATAGCTCCTTATATGCAAATACGTTTCCAATTAAGATATATATCGTTCTATACAGAAAATGCAAAGCTTATTTGTTTTATATTATTTTTTTTTACTGAAAATTGACATGTTAATGTAAGGTTTGCGTAAGACTTTATTGAGATTTATCAATCTTCACGCAATGTTATATAAGGCGGTTCTAAAGTGCTCCGCTGATAAGGTAGGAATTTAGGCCAAAAATTATAAATTTTTAAAACAATTTGTCCAAATTCGAGCTCTGGTAGGGTTACTCTAATTGTTATATACGGCCATTCAACGAATGCCAAAGAAATCAGTTAGGAATTGAACGAGAACTATTAGAAATTGGTGATTTTTATTTATTTCCGAAAACTCTCGGTCAATTCTTAATTAATCTCTTTCGTATTCTGCAACAGTCTGGGTATAGAAAGTTGAATTATCCTTACATAGCCCGAATTTTGATAAATTGATACAGACAATTTTAATTTACGTTTTTTAGAATAAGTTCCTACCTTATCGGCTGACTACTTTAGAACCATCTTAAAGTTAAACCCTTTTTGAACTCCGCAACCGTCCTGTGTCCCAGAAGCTACTGAAAGTTTGTCCGGGTATAAGAGAGATTTACTTGCTAGAGCTGCAAGTCTTCTTTAAATGCCGCCATACTTATATTTATCAAGGATGTCTTAAACTGCAGAAGCTCATAATAAGTACATTCATGATATGTTCAGTCAACGATCAGCTCAAACTGTCGGACAAATCTGAGCTAGAACCAAATATTAGCACACACCGTTTGAATCAAATATTTCCCCAACATTGTTTAAATTAAAACGAATACAAGAGAATAGCAAAGAATACATAAATGTAATGAAATTCTATTCATGAAATGTCTTCCCCTTTGATAACTGCTATATATACGAACTATCGGGGGATGAAAAGATTAAATAATATGTCAGGCAATTAGTGCGTAGATATTGTTATCGATAGCAATTAAGAAACTTAATACTTTAGTGAAGTGTATTAAGTTATTTAAACAAAAAATTTCTCGAAGACGCTCGATATATATTGACTGCCTGCATGAATGTGGGAATACGAAACAAGGGCAAAGAATCTCCACCTTCTCGGCCTGTAAGCGTCATCAAAGTTTAGCATATTTTTTAGTCGGCATTCGGCCGTGAGACGTTAGGAGACTATGGAGCGCCATATCTTACACACTAATCATACTAATGATAAAAGACAAAAACACAAGACATTGTCTCGCTTTAAATGTGGGTCGCACTAGTTCGGAACATTGCCTTCATCTCGTTTTAAGTGTCGAAGGGCGTCATCCAATAATAGTAATTCATTTCGAAGCTTCACCGTTCAACTGTAAAATAGTGATATCGAGAGCTAATGTGAAAATCAACAGGGCATCAAATCACAGGAGAATTAAATTGCACAATATTCAATTTTGACATAAAACGAGGAAAGAAAAAGTTTAGAAACTTTTTTGAGATACAATTAGAAATTTAATGTAAACAAAAGTTTATGAAACACATTTATAAATAATGTAGATATATGTTAGTTAACCTGCTGCTGTACCGTTAAAAATTTTTATAGTAATTTAAAAAAAATTGCGCCAACGTTTTTTACTTTTTCAGAAAAATAAACGATATTGAAGTTTGTAACGTTAGAGTTCAACGAACAAATTTAAAAAAATTTTTTTTAAATTTCAATTTTTGTTATTAATCTACTGATATAAGAATCTCGTAGATGCATAAAGAAATTTTTTGAAACTACCGGGGCGTAGGGAGAGGCGTAAAATATGAAAAAACGTCCGTAAAAGTTGTACTTTAAGTTAGGTTTCATTTTTTATTTTTCAAATCTTGTTTTGTTCGCAAAAGAAGTATTCTCAAATTTTTTCGAAATTTTACTATGGAGGGAACAACCCTTAAATAGAGGGCGCCAGCGTAAAACCGCTGTAAAAGCTGTAATTTAACTTAGGCCCCATTTTTTATTTTTGAAATCTCATTTTGTTCGTAAAAGAAGCATTCTCACCCTGGCGTCCTCTATTTTCAGGTCGTTCCTTCCATAGTAAAATTTCGAAAAAATTTGAGAATACTTCTTTTGCGAACAAAACAAGATTTCAAAAATAAAAAATGAAACCTAACTTAAAGTACAACTTTTACGGACGTTTTTTCATATTTACCCCTCAACCTACACCCCAGTAGTTTCGTAAAAATTTCTGTTTGCATCTACGAGGTTCTTATATCATATAGATTAATAAAAAAAAAAACATTTTCATTGAACTCTAACGTTGCAAACTTCAGTATCGTAAAAATAAAATATTATAGTTTAGTAATTCTCCAAACTGATAACATCACAATTATAATTTCAGAAAATCCCGTAGAATTTGTTGAAATAAAAAATAATTATGTTTTTTCAATAATCTTAAATACGTATTTAACAAAAATTAAAATTTCTGTGGTTTGCTCATATACACAGTGTTCTTAGCCGTCTCCTCTAGACTCTTTACATCTTGAATATTACATCGAAGCTACAAAAAATGTTATAATCTCGCAATTCGCTGATGACATATATGTATGTAAAACATAAAGGAAAAAATATTATTTGAAAAACCCGTAATGTAATTTACAATAATCGAACGACAACTCGGAGACGATCTTGCTCCCCTCCAAACAATTTTCATTCATTTCAATCATTGATGAATCCTTCCTGGCAATGCTGAATTACGAATCAGAGATACTGCCATTAAGTCAATAAACTCTGGTCCATTTTTAGGTATTGTTTTTTATTTCAAGATGTCATTTATTCTTCAACTATATTATATTACTAAACGATATACTAAAGCTTTAAACTTAAATTTCTTCTGACACCTTAAGTAGATTGTATAAAAGCAACCCAAACAACACAAGACCGTCTCAAGATGTCCTCAGGAGTTCCTTAGGAACTCGCGAGGATCAAAAGCGGACATTTGGACGTCCTCGGAAACGCCTCAAGACATCCCGAGACGGATTGTCTTCTTTAGGTAAATGATCTGTAATCGACCATGGCCGATATATAAATACACTTTGATAAAGGAAAATTTCACTCAGAATTAGAAAAAATTCAAAACACTGTAATCAGATCTTCCTTAGGATATCGAAACATCACACCGAGAATAATATTAACAGCTGAAAGAGCAAAATATTTGTGTAACTATTGTTTAGCAAAAGTGTCCTCAAATTTGTAACATTGACCCTTTTATGAAAAACACCGATAAAATAGATAAACAAGATTAATTCAATATTTGCAGCTATTCCTATCATTGAACTGGTACAAAAATATCCACTTCGGCCGCCTTATTTCATTTAAAGTAGATGGAAGTAAAGAACTTGATACATATCAAATGTAGAGATGACACACGGATAGAGATAGAACTTATATTTGTCCAAACGACTTTTGATAAGTCACAAATAATACTGATCGTATTGCATTCGGTAGTCTATAAACAGTAGTATTATAAATAACCAATCGTTATTCTTATATGATGGAGGTCATTCGCATAGTTGAATTATGCACGGAAAAAAGTTTTGCTCGATACAAACTAAGTTTGTGTTCAACCGAATTCGCGAAGTTTGTGCTCAACACAATCTTAGTTTGTGCTGGTCCAAACTTTTGCTTAGCATTGTTTCATTTGACAGTTTCTGTTGAGCCCAAACAATTTTTTGCCGTGTAAGAACACATAATAATTTAATTTTTCTTGCCGTAAAAAGATAGAAGAATAATGAAAAGTAAGGATCGTGAGTTATTATTATAATCATCAAACGGCGACTTTCACGAACGATAATTTATATGTGTCATCAACCAACACACTCGTCAGAGTCGTCTTTGAATCGGCAGTGTCAAATGTAAAAATACCTCTCTTTGTGAACAGGTGTGAGCACGATTACATATATTCACACAAATATGCCAAAGCCAAGTCGAAACGATAGTTGCTTTTTTAACTGGCAAAATTTGTATTCTTATGCTTTTCCTTCGCCTTCAATATTGCTTTATTATCGCGAAAATGAATTGCACAACACAGCAGTCGAAAAAGGATTCAGAATTACAGAATATTATTCACTTTTGAGCTTTGGACTATTTTTTTGAACGTTGTTAATAATTCCCTAATATCATAATAATTCTAAATCCTGTTGCAAGAATTAACTTATCTTGTTTTCTAAGCTTCTTCATATACGTTATAACGTGATTTCTTCGCTCTTCCAAATTAAATCTTGATGCGGTAGTAAAGTAGATAATTGCGTTCGTATTCTTCTCAAGTCAATTATTCCGAATCCGCAAACCTTCGAATGCTTCATAATCATCAATAAGCCATAAATATGCGTGCTGGTTTTATTTACAAATAAATCTCGACCTGGTCAATCGGCCAAAACTATCAGGTCGAGACTACCTGGTTAGACCACGTGGAAACCCCTACCTGGATTTTTTCAGTAGGGTTAGGACAGTAACCGCCAGGTGCCGTTGGCCTCACTGTTCCCATTATCGCAATGAATTTTGACATAATCAACAAAAATCCAGGGATCAAGTAATAATTTTATTTTTATTTATAATATTTATTATAACAAACATTATATATGACATATTATGTCCAGATATCTGCAAAGGGTAAGATGCGTGTATAATAGTCCAATGTCCATTATTTTTTTGCACAAGCCGCATGTTTTTAATTCTGCTTCGTCTTTAATGCAAAATGATAATAAATAAACAAATGTAATAATTGTTGTTATTTCGGTTACAATAGTAGAATCGATCCATGCAAAAAGGGCACTAAGTCCATATAGATAATTGTTGGGAAAACGCAAAAAACTCATTTACTTTTCTTACAGAATGAAAAATAAAAATATTATTTAATAGAAATGTTGCTTTTATGCACTTACAATAGTACAAATATCGTTCTATGCTTAAAGTTAAAGAGGATTTTTAATAATTATAAAAAATATCAGTGGACTTAGGTCCCTTTTTGCATGAATCACGAGTAACGTGTAAAAAAAGTAATAATTTTATAACACAGCTAACTAATTTATTTGTAAAAGTATAATACAATGTAAAATTACATTTTGCGGTGTATTAAGAACTAAATTGATTATCTTTTTCATCAAAGCAGTAGGCTATTCGATCAGGGAATTCTAGAAACCTAGATATATATCTGGTATATTTTGATGTAACTTTAACCGACGTTAAATTATAATAGTTAAGTTTAGATTATTGTTAAGTAAAGATTAAGTAAAGATTATTGTTATTTGTAAATACAGTAAGTATGTGTGTAATAATCAGTAAAAAATCTCTCTTAATACGAATAAGTTTGAATTATTCATATTTAATATTTCAATACTAAACATTGTGCTAACACGATTTTCGTATATGTTAACATAACTATATTTAACAAAATGGATAGTATACAAAACTGGTACAGTATTTGTTGTTCACCACTGTAGTTGTAACTATTACAACTACAACGCGTATCCTACAATATATCTTACATGACAATTTATAGTGGTAAAATATGTACGACGTGTATTTATTGGCACATATTTTACTACAACAAGTAGTATTAAATACTATCTTTTGCTACATTTTTTCTCAGTGTAAATAATACCCGGTATAAAAAAATGTGACTTCCAATTTATGCAAAAAGGGATCTAAGTCCTGGACTTAGGGTCCTTTTTGCATAAAACGGACATCAGGAAATGAAGATTAATAATTTTAATAAGTGCCAAATGAAAGACCGGAGCCTCAAAAGTTAGAATTTATCATTATCTCAATTTACCGAAAAATGGACTTAGTGCCCTTTAGGCATGGACCGATTCAGTTGAGATTTCGGAATAAAAAAATGTACAAAAACAGTAATTTTTCGTAGTAGGAGAATGACATATGATGTTTCATATCATTATAAAAAAAGGCCGGAGTTTTATAGTATGGGCGGGCGTGTGCATACTGCACTGAACCACATACATTTAAAATATTGCATTCTATACTTTCGAATAGCTTTCAAGTATTAAGAAAAAGGATTGACAATTTCTTTGTTCCCTTTTAATATTAACTAATAAATTAAAAAACAGCAAAAAAGTTATAATTCATCAAATTTTGGATTTTATAACATCTACGTCGGTAAAATTACATCATTGATCAACTGATTCCATATGATTAATATACCATGCATGACAAAGAAATTAAATTCCATTTGATGGTACCAAAACTTATTATGACTCGTCCGTCTTGGCAGGTAATTTCAAGGTAGATAATATCAAATGCATACAAGCGGTTTTAAAAAAGTCCATGCACACTTATGTTCAATTTTTAGATATAGGACGTTGATAATATTGTTTAAAAAATGTTAGTCCAATCACCGGTGACGTTAACTTTGCTATATTTTGTAATAAACTATTGAATATTATACTCCTTTTTGTGTTATCTCCAACCCTAATGTATAGCCAAATAAAGTAAGTGGTCATGTTTTAGCTCTAAATAATCTATAGTCCCACATGAATTGTAGAATGGAATATGTTGCTATTCTCTTATTTTTGGTTTGATTCTGTACAAAAATGATCATGAGAATGTTCTCTTGCTGACTTTAATATTTTCTAGAGAGACTTCTACGAAAATTAAAATGTAATCAAGTTCATCACAACTAAGTTTATTTGATTCTACAATATTATAACAGCTATTGTTGTGAACTAGTATCATCGTTGGTATTAATAACAATGTTCAATAATTTAGTTCAATCCAGAATCGCAACCATTGCGAGTGCACAATTATAATGTTCATTCTAAAACATATCAGAAATTAATAAATCCTCACGATCATTAGAATCAATTTTTAACATCGCTAGATGATAAATACGGTTTAATATTTGTTCATGATAATAGCGAGTATACTGAAATGTCCAAGTATCGATCGGTTACGAAAACAATAATCCACAACATGTAAGGCGTATTCACTAATACGTCTTCTCCAATAACATTTAAATAAAAATCAAATTTCTTTATCATGGAAGCGGGCAATTCATAAGAGATTTGGGGCAATGAACCTGAAGGCCTCTTGTAACTGCATTACCCGAATTTTTGGTAATAACGGATACAAAGTTACCTAGTTTAGAAGTTACATCCTTACATGTTACACATCGTTCAACAAGAAGTGAATAGAAAATGGACACCTTTCCATCATTTTACACAAAAGCTATGACAAGTTTGTTGACAAAAAGTATCGGGTTTGGTTTTCGTCGATGAATTTATGGACTTTTTCCGTACACCCGACCACTGTTGTGGGTTTTCGTCAAAGCTATATTTTGACTCTCAGGCATTTCCGTAGCCATTCATTCTATTCAACCCTTGGAGCTTTTAGTGCTGAAAAAGGTCGTTTCGGGACTCGGTCGCAATCGTAAACCACAAAGTTAACCGCGCTGACAGAAAATTCGAGTCTTTGGAATGGAATCAGAGGGTGGTCATGTCCCGATTAGCTCGTCCATTATTCAGCTTTTTGAAAAGCCGCCATACACATACGCAAACCTATTCATGGAATCTTAATATTCACGATTCCGAGGTGTCTCGTCCGCATGAAAATCATCGGTCCATGCTCCTCCAGCTGCTTTTGGAAAGAGCAATCCTCTGAATTTCTCCCACCTGGTTAACCACAAAAGATTTCTAGCAAGAATGACCTCCTTGGAGTCGCAGTAACATAAACTTCACAGCCGGAGTGCCGAATCGGCAAACGACGATTGTTTTGTTTCGTGGCGAAGCGATATGGAGACCCGCAACAAAAGTTTCGAAGGAGAACTTCGAAAGGCTTGTCTTGTTAAAAGTAGGTTGGTAGACACGATGATCAGGGAAAACGTCGCTGTCAAAATAATCGATTATAAAAAACACCCGCGCTCGAGAGTCGATCAATCACGGAGAACGCTGACGAATCGATTTTTTCTTCTCAATATGTTTTTGGGTACTTTTTTTACCTTTGGGTATTTTTGATACCTTTTTTGATCACCTTCGACGACATCGGTTTTATAATATCAGTTTTGTTGCTTCGTTATTTTATTTATGGAAAAAATTATCGTGCTTCGATTAAATCGGCCGTGAAATCGTTCAGTCAAAATACAACATCGTCTGCTGAAAATGTCGATATTTCAATTAATTCACAACATCTTCATTTATTAACGACAAAAAATATTTCTTTCAATAATTAGTAGTTTTGCGAAACAATTAACTGCATTTAAATTTAATTGCTCACTTGATATTCACGTCTTTTCGAATAAAAATAAATTCCTTTAGAAAATAAATAAAAAAGATGTTAGTTCAAAAACGAATTAGCACTCATAAATCAAAATAATAACTAATAGTGCAGACAAGTTCTGCGTACAATACACTGGGTGGGTAATCGTGAATAAAAATAATTTGATTTTAAAAACAAATTATTATCTTTATTCTGCACAGTAATAATAATCACATTAGTCATTCTACAGTTAAGCGATTTCTTAAAAAGGAAGAAAAAATATTTCGAATGCTATTTTATAGAATTAAATTAGTTTTGCCCTGCATTATAAACTCGACTACATAACTGTACATAACTATTCAGTTTAAAAACGAATATATGTTTACAATTATCGATACGAAGAAAACCTAGTAATTGTAAATTTTGAATTTTCATACATAAATAAAAAATTTTAATAAGATCTCTTGGATATTCTAATAATAACATCAATATACTCTAGAGCTACAGACGAGCAACTGCATTGAGTGACCGTAAGTATCAATATAGATTTTCCGTGAATTACCGAGTCAAAATGGCGTCTCCAAAAATAACGGACAAAATTATTAGAAAATAACGTTGCATAAAGTACTATTTCGATACAAGTGCGTAAACATTTTTTCTACTAAAGTGCATCAAACAATTCAACATTATTCAAAATTATACAGTGTATAGTGGGTGTCAGTTTTGATTACAGAAATTACAAAACATCAGTCATTTCTACTCTTTTTGGGACTGTCAAAAATGCATCATTCCTCCCACCAAACGTCACCAATTACATTTCACATCATAAAATGGTGCGAAGACTTTTTCTGCATCAATAACTTTAATAAACTAAAGATGGCACATATCTTGATGCCGAAACGTTTTTCAAGAAGAATCTTTTAGTTATTTATTTTGAATCCTGGGACCGACTTAACCAAGAAAAAATTCTAGGAAAGAATTTTTTTAAACAGTTTTTCCAACATTTATTAATACAAGCGGCCAAGAAGTAATCCACTTGTATCAGGATGAACCAAAATCCTGATATATCTCTTAATATTTTATGTTACCAGAATCTATTTTTACATTGTAGATAAGAACATTTAAATACTCGGTAAAGTGAACTTTTTACGTACCATTCGCAAATATTAAAAAAAAATGTTTCGCAGATCTCGTCTGGTCGAGGGTAACAGCAGCTACTCCATCTCAGTTCATAACCTTCAGCTTCGCCTACTGAATTTGTGCAGGTATATATAAATTCGTATACTATTATTGGGGCTTCCATCTAGCTGTTGGCCTCCTGGACTCGTCGGGCGACGTCGGGTCGGTATCTTTGAACGGCTTTCCACCTCTTGGCCTCCGATCAACTGTCTTTCTTTCTATGGATCTGTTCAGTTTTCTTCCTCCTTGAGATGTCTCCTTGATTCCCCGATTTTTAGCGCTCATATCAAGCCTTGAGTGTCGACTCGAGACTTCGCGGTCCCCTGTGACCACAAGGTAAAAAACTGTCGCTAACACGACGAAAAAACCTGTCGCTGCTGAACCGACAGGATGATTAAAACGGTTGCATGATATTCTTTATGAATCTGAGATATTAGATCTATACTCAAACATTTTGAACTCATATTTAGAGTCTTATAAAATGACCATAGCTACAATTCTCAACTGAATGCAACTACTGTTAGGGGTTTTGTTGAGCGACGAGTAGCTTCATAATTTAATATTCCAGGTCATCTGGTTTATAAAATATTCCATTAAATTCGGTACGTGTTGCATTGGTTATATAACTATTTTGTATGATATTCTTTAATATATTAAAGAAACCACTTTATCATGAACTAATCCGCACGATGTCACCCCAACCACTTGGTGCCTCCCCCCCCCCTCTTCTCTAAAGCTCTATTCTCTTTAACCTTCCGGGCCGTTTCTCTTGTCACAAACGTTTAAATTGAGCGTTTTAAGATAGTTGTACCCTAAATCAAAAGTATTGAGAAAGAGTTGAAATTTTCAGCAAAAGTAGTTCATGTATCAAACAATACGCACGTAAAATTTCAAGTTGATTTATCGTACAGTTTCTGAGATAATCGAGTTCAAAGTTTGCTCAATTCACGTTGATTCGCACGGGGCTAATGGCGCCAACAACGACAAATCGTATGTTTCTATTTTTTTGTGCCTGATGTAGTATTGATATTCACTCCAAATTTCACACAAAACTTGATAAATGCTCTGTGAAGAAAACACCATTTTTTTAAATGCCCACCGTACAGTTGTAGAGAAATTTCCATCCAAATATCAGAATTATTTTATTTTCGGGGTAACTCGCCGAACAGCTGGTAAGCGAAAAATATATGTGGCAACGGCGCACGACAGCGTCTCGCGCCGCTCAATTCAAAATGATCGAAATATGATTTTGTCAAGTGGAACATTAAAAACACAATTGTCAATAAAAATCGTAATCAATTTATAGTAATAAAAACATATTTGAATAAATATATTCGTACAAACAATTTTAACAATTTTTTTTACGTTTTTTAGTATTGCTATTTTAAGAATATTTTTAGTCACTAATTTTTGCAAAATAAAGGCATCAAAAACAGCGTCATGGTAACCGTTAGTAGGTTAGCGTTCTAATAAATCTCCTCCCAATTTTGGCAGGGTGCACATATCTTTTCCTTTGCGCTCGGGAAACTTTTGTCTAAATAATTGCAGACTATCACAAAATCCATAAATAATAGATTTAAAATCGTCTATTAAGGAATATTTTACACATTCCCTTAAAAAAAAGAGGTATCGAAAGATGCATTATGTGCAATCAATATACATTGCTTATTTTTACCGATTTTGCACAAAAATTCATAAAATACTTGTAATGCTTCCTGAATAATAAGCGTATCTAACTTTTCATTGCGTAAATATAGTTCGTCTCCGATATTTTGCAAACCATTGATTTCGGAAGCGAATTAAAACAAAATGTAAACGCGGAGAAGCCGACACGGCGTTGCCACGTCTATAACGTTGGAACGTGGACTACGTGAAGCGAGAATCAATTTATTTTTAACTCGTGTTATTATGATTGAAAATTTTTATGCAATTAGTAATATGCTGGTGGTAATTTCACTTAATAATATTATTAGCATAAACAATTCTATATTTTATTCAATTTTTACGTTACTCACTACTTTGACCTATGCAGTTGGGGTACAACTACCTTAAGGAAATGGAAAAACGAAGGGAAGTACACGCGAAAATCGGCACCGTATGAGAGGCACAAGATGCTCGAGGATCCATTATATGTTTTACTTAGTGGGTCTCCATGAAGCTGACATGATAAACCAGTCACTGCCTGCCTAGTCGACAGGCCCCGAACGGAAACACACGGTTGGTTGAGGTAACAAAACCTGAAGTTAAAATAACGCAAGAAGATGAACTTAAGAGTCAATTAAATTTAAAATCTGTCCTTACCATTTTCACTAGATATACTGATGAAATACGAAGACGTTCGATACGTAGGGATCTAGATCGCATGGTTCTTTATCCCTCATCAAGTTAAGTGATATAAATTACTGATTGGTGGGCCAGTACGAACACTGAGTCTCGACAATATATTCAACCAGTCTACACTGACACAACGGTGTGGTTATGACGATCAGAAGTGTAGTCAAGGTAACTATACTATGCCGCAGAGGGTTACACATTTCAGAGTTGGAAAGAAAACTGACCTTATTTCTGATCCTCACAACTATACTGTTCTGTCAGTATGTTCATGTTCTTTCTTTTACGACTGTGCTCAAATGACGCATGGAAACCATTACATGCATGTATGAAACCTACAAATGATCACATGGAAACGTATACATCCGTATTGGGCTGTATTAGACAGATTACCTAGAAATATACATGGATTACACAGGGCCACAAAATTTCACAAAATTTCAATTTCCGGATACGATATTTCGAAAACCTGACGTGATGGGCCAAATCGGGCAACGGATTCGTTTTCAGCGACCCAAAATCTATAAGATCCACTACCTCTGATTAAAAGAAACTCCCAACAAATTTCTTTTGTGGTCCTGTGTTATCTACGTTTCCAGGTGATCATTTATATGTTGCCAAGTACGCCAGATTACTATACCTGATCAGACCCTGGCCAAGATTCAATATGGTGTTCCTTATCAAGAGTTTTTAAAGGTTACCTGATCATGGGCTAATCAAGATTCAATAAGTTTGTTGCCTTATCAGCCGTTCGTAGTTGGAGCCTCCACACTAAACTGGTGTCCACAGGTATTTCTTTTAATGATGTCAACATAACGACTGTAAGTTTCTAATCTAGGTAAAATTAATAATTCATACAATTATATCAAGACAGTTACTAAAATATTTGTTAAGTTGATTTTTGTACGGATTACATATGTTGAGCGACAAAAAGTTGAGAAAAGCTTAAAAAATCCTGACCAGAGCCTGATTTTAGGCTTATGACCATTTCCCTGCTCAAACTCCAATCACATTTCTAATCAGACCTTGATATATATTTAGACAACTTCTTCAGAAGCCTCATCAGTGTATCAAAATTTCAACTGTGATTTTCTGTGTGTATAATAAAAGAAAATCAAGATTCCTGCCGACACTTCATCCCATACATTATTTCGTAATCGCATACAAATCTAATATTCAACATTATGGTTGAAATTTTTCTAAAGAGAAGTGGTATGACAAAATGATCATTGAATGAAGTAAACTCGCCATTATGTCTTACGTCTTTCACGAAGTCCATACGGTCATTTCGAAATAAAAGTGAATTAATAATTGTGTTAAAATGAAAACGGGATAATGTTCAAATCAAAATGGTACTAAGTCAGTCAGGCACCTTCAAACTTGGAAATTTATGGTAAGATAATGAAGCGGCACACCAACTAACCTCTCTGATTAACTACAGTTTTCAGTATAATAAACATTGAAGTTGCACGAATGTACGAATTGTACAGTGATTACATTGAATCTAGCTGGAAAATGTTTGCACAAAAGCGGATTGTAAAAATTTGTTGTTAGTTTGTTATACATGACTTTTCTTTGACTGTCAAACAGATTACAGTGACACAAAACATGATTAAGGCCCTGATTATATCCAAATTAACATTTGCTGTCATTCGTTACATTTACTCATTTCTAGATGTTAGCGCTTTCCCGTGCTTCTTTTTTTAACCCCTTTCGTCCCAAATGTCCAGAATTTGGACACAACTTCCAACGCTGTAACTTATATTCCAAACGGCCTTAGAAAAAATTGAAATAAGTCATAGTCGATAGAATTGGACCTCCTCTTTCAAATGCCGTGATCAGAATTAGACGGCGATTTCAAAGAAAAAAGTTATGATGATTTTTTCGAAAAAAATACCAATTTTTTTTAGGTTTTCTCGCAAGAATCGCATTTTTTGACATTGAAAAGGGCAATACTGACCATTGTGAAAGGTACTAATCGCGGATTTTTGCTCAGAGCTTTCTTCTCCCGTTGGAATTTTTTCGAAAAACAAAATGGCGGCTTCAAGATGGCGTCTGTAAGTTGTAATTTTGCATTTTCTCGCACAAATATCGATTATTTGACCGTGCAACGTTAAAATCATGGAAAATTGGGATGTAAAAGTGATTATTATCAATTGTGAATGCCTCATCTCACCATGATTCATTCATAACCCCAAATTTAGTTATTTGCAATGGGTTTTTACCGATTTTTTGTCTGATTTTCACTTAATTTTTTTATTTTTAACATAATTTAGAGTCATTGAGAAAATAATTTTTTTCACACCCCGTGCGCAAAATACTAATTTTGCTCCCTATATTGCGGGAGCAAAATAGCACTTTCTCTCCCTAGGGAGTAAAACAATATAGAGGGAGTAAAAATAGTACTATTTTGCGCTCAGACTGTGAAAAAATAGTATGTACATCGCGGGAGCACAGGTGTTTACCGACGAGTGCGAGTTTGACGCCCGAGCGCAGCGAGGCTGACCCCTTTATAGTCTGCAACTATGATATGATATTCCAGCCTTGAGAATGCTTAATTTCCCGCAAGCAAAGTGTGCCGCGCCAAATTTAAGTGCCGCGCGTATTTTTAGTATAGTCAGTCCACAAATATATTTTTTTCCCTCTTGTAAAAAATAATTTTTTCACGTTTATTAAAGATAAAACGTATTCATAAATATTTGTATTAGTCTTTGCTAAGGAATGCTGATGCATTTATAAAAATGTCTTCAAGGAAAAGATATAGTAAACATTCGTCCACGCAGTCAATAGCAAGTACTTTTCAGGGTGATTCTTGTGAATTGGCGGAACGGAATCATCATATTCAAGTGTCAATGTTACCAACAGCGGACACTTCTGATCTCGAAAGTGAATTGGACAGCAACGATGAGGAAAGTGAAAATGACAATGAAGAATATAGTAATAAAGTTTATAACATACTATCTTACAAACAAATTCATGAACAGTATACACCTACTCAGAAACAACTCGAAAATGATCATAAATACGATTGGACTTCAGGAGAAAAAGGATATAATGAAATTCCAGTAAATAAATATTTGTTGAAAGAATCTGATATGAAGAAAGTTTCTAATTCATCGCGAACTGAGATATTTGAAATGTTTTTTTCTTCTGAAATAAAAACGTACATTCTTGAAGCATCTGCCGAAAATGGGCTAACTATGTCACTCATTGATTTGGAAATATTTATCGGCATTATAATTTTGTCTAGTTTCAATAAGCGCGATGCAATAAAAGATTACTGGTCAACAAACCCTTTACTAGAATGTCCTATAATTAGGTCAGCGATGTCCAGGAATGATTTTTGGATTATAAAAGGCGGAATAAAATATTCAAAATCGTCTGATCAAGATTCGAGTGACCCAGCTTGGCGTGTTCGGAAAATTTTTGAAATATTCAAACAAAACATCAAGCGCTTTGGATACTTTCAAACTGCTCTTAGCGTGATGAGATGATGGTTAAATTTTTTGGTAGACTATCAATAAAACAGTTCATACGAAATAAACCAGTCCGCTTTGGCATAAAATTGTGGGCTCTCTGTGGGGCCGATGGTTTTGTCTTTGACTGTGATATATATGGTGGAAAACATTGCACAGCAGATAAATTGCAAAAAATTGCATTAGGTAGTCGAGTTGTTATGAATCTATTGGAAGATGTGTTGATGAAAACGGTGCCTAAGAAATTGTCTCAGTATCATTTGTATTCTGACAATTATTTCACTTGCCCTGATTTATTTATACATCTCCAGAAGATAGGCCTGCGAGCAACTGGCGTCGTTAGAAGAGACAGAGTAAAAGAAACAAATAAACTGGACAAAAACGCTGTTAGAGGAACGCACGTCGTCAAGCATGACAAAAATAGTGGATTGAACTTCATCACATTGATGGACTCCAAAGAGGTATCGGTACTTTCAACTGCAGCAGGAGTAAGTCCTTTGAAGATTGCTAGACGCTATTCGAAAGATGGAAAACAAAAAAAAGAGATACCCATGCCAGCTGCGTTTTCAGTATATAATAAGAATATGGGTGGGGTAGATGTGCACGATCAATATTGCAGTAAATGCCTTCCAACAATGCGTAGTAAAAAATGGACGTTTTCCATTTTTATAAGATTGATTCAATCATCTCTTACTAATGCTGTCCTTTTAGAAAATAGTGTTACACAAAAGGAAAAGAAAACAAGTATGAAAGAATTCGCTGTAAGTATTGCCACAGATTATATACAAAGAAAATCTAAAAAGCTTTTGGAAACCCACATTATCAAGAATGGGGAGTCAAAACGATATTGTTCTGGTGACAAGTGTGAAAGACGAACACCATCTTATTGTTCAGAATGTAATAAACATTTTTGCAAGGTGTGCTTCAAATCGTATCACAAAGTTACATAGATTCACCATATTACTATTGACTTGATTCATCATTGCCATCTCTTGAAAAAATCCATTATAAAAAATGTTATCGAAACAAAATTAAAAAAAAATTAAAAAAAATACAAAAAAATAAGTAAAATGACAAAAAAATAAATAAAATTTTAAAAAATACAAAAAAAAAATAAAATTAAAAATACAAAAAAAGAAAAAAAGTATTAAAAATAAAAAAAAAAAAAATATGACTCTCCGAATAGCGTTTACCTCCCCGTGATGAGAGTCGGACAACGGCAAAATATGTATTGACGGCTAAAGAACGCGATGTAAAGCATTGTGAATTAGTGGAGTGTATAGGTATTGTATTATATTCATCATCAAAAATGAACCACTTTGAAAATAGACATTCGAGGATGGATGTATTTACTCTGGTATTCACTTATATTAAGCCTACATACGTCATACTACCAGGTAGCAATGCGAACATAACTGTCGTGCTGAACTCAATTTGTAGGTTATAACTCAATTTTTGATAGGCCACGATCGTATTGGTCATCTTCAATTTCACACGTACGTAATGATACGTAAACGTTTGAAATTAAGTGAAAATCAGACAAAAAATCGGTAAAAACCCATTGCAAATAACTAAATTTGGGGTTATGAATGAATCATGGTGAGATGAGGCATTCACAATTGATAATAATCACTTTTACATCCCAATTTTCCATGATTTCAACGTTGCACGGTCAAATAATCGATATTTGTGCGAGAAAATGCAAAATTACAACTTACAGACGCCATCTTGAAGCCGCCATTTTGTTTTTCGAAAAAATTCCAACGGGAGAAGAAAGCTCTGAGCAAAAATCCGCGATTAGTACCTTTCACAATGGTCAGTATTTCCCTTTTCAATGTCAAAAAATGCGATTCTTGCGAGAAAACCTAAAAAAAATCGGTATTTTTTTCGAAAAAATCATCGTAACTTTTTTCTTTGAAATCGCCGTCTAATTCTGATCACGGCATTTGAAAGAGGAGGTCCAATTCTATCGACTATGACTTATTTCAATTTTTTCTAAGGCCGTTTGGAATATAAGTTACAGCGTTGAAAGTTGTGTCCAAATTCTGGACATTCGGGACGAAAGGGGTTAATGCGACTAGTTTTATAGAAGTCTGCATACTCGTAAGTGTGCGGAGTAGTAAGCGACCGCTTCTTTGGCCAATTTATAGATATTATCGTTTTTAGGGATATCACAATAAGCGGCTATCCACATGATTTTGAATTAATCAGAGTTTTCTTTAACATTGCGGAACTTAAACTATTTTCTTTTTAGTTGTAAAGAACATAAACATTGTTAAAAGGAAACAACAATTTAATGAATGCTGGAAGCACATTTCAACTCCGTCATTAAACGACGTTTAATGTCAGACTTTAAATTTCATGTACACAAAAAAATTGCATTCATGTACCTTAAATTTAAATTTATTTTTTCATACATGTACTTAAAAATTTCGTATATATACCCCCAAAAAGTGGATCTCTGCAGCGAAAAAATCACTGTATAACTTCCCTTTTAGAAATTCAGTCTAAATATTGGCCAGTTTTTGGCTATAAAAAACGTGTGTACTAGCTGGTTTGTGAATAATAAAATATGATTAGTTTTCCATACAAAATGTAAAAAAATCATGGATCGTTTTTCGATACCTTTAATATGAATATTTAATACGAACAACCTAAATACCTTATCTATGGTTTGTAGACGATAATTTAGGTAATATTAGGTGGATGTTTTTTTAAGCTAATTTAAAAGTCGTACGAACACTTTTTTTTATCTAGTTTCTGTTCATTTCTCTCCATTTTAGTTTTGGAAAAGGCGTTTTTAAGCGTAAATATTAATAGGATAGATCGAACTTAGTTTATCAGTTGTAATACGGGTATCATCGCCATCGCAGTTGTCATCCTTATAATCATCTTCATCATCACCTTCGTCATCATCTTCATCATCATCACCGCTATTGTTATTACTGTCGTTAACGTTATCATCAATAACTTCGTAAGAGTTTGATGTGCTGTGTACAGAAACATGGGTTTTCATCATAATTTACCTGAAATGCATAATATAATTTAATAAGCTTCTATGGTCACTAGCGGTAGACAACAATATATTATAAACGGACGGGAAAGTTATTGTCTTCTAATTTGATAGCAGAGTACACTTTTTCCAAGAACCGTGGGAAATGAAAAGAATAACAACTGAGAAACGTAAACAACATAAGTTAAAGATTGTAAACAGTGTGCTACATTTGATATGCGCCCTTCTCTAATCTACAATTAATTTCATATATTTTGAATAATTTTACTGAATAGTTATTAGGTAGGAGTTTTGGACAAACCACTATGTTTTGTAGTAAAATACGTTTGCGTCTAGTTATTGTCTAGTTTATAAAATAAGGGCCTCCTGCACATACAGCAACCAAATATGTGTTATATATTTTTTGAAATTTCATGTACATGCAATGAACACGTACAGTAAATTTCATTTGCTTATGCATGAAACATAATGCAAAATTACTTTAAAAGTTATGTATTAGCGGGCATTGACCTTACATTAAATGTCATTTCATGTTTAAATGTGTAGGCATTGAAGAACGTCGAAGTATCTTGATCTTCAATGATCTGCAAAAAAACATCTTCCTACGCCTTGCCGCTATCTGTTTTATTCTACCTTCCCTACGATCGACTGGTATTTGGGAGAATATACAGGGTGTCCGAAAAGTATGGAAACACTCAAATATCTCGGAAAATCGACATCGAATCGTAAAAGTAAAAATACACGTATTCAATGGTTTCAAGAGAGCTATCCAGTGACACCTAACACAACCCCCCACCCCCACCCGCTGGGGGTGATAGAGGGGGTAACTTAAAAATTTTAAATGGGAACCCCCAATTTTTATTGCAGATTTTGCTTCCTCAGAAAAAGTTACGTAAATTTTGCCTACCATTATAATTGTTTTTGTTGACAGATGGCGCTGTAATCAACGAAATTAAAAAATTATTCTAAAAAGTTTTAAAAATCTCGCGAAAAACACAACGGATCAAAAAAGTAAAAACACACGTATTTAATGGTTTCAAGAGAGCTATCCAGTGACACCTAACACGACCCCCCACCCCCACAGGCTGGGGGTGATGGAGGGGGAAACTTAAAAATTTTAAATGGGAACTCCCAAATTTTATTGCAGATTTCTCTTCTTCAGAAAAAGTTACGTAAATTTTACCTATTATAATTATTTTTGTTAACAGATGGAGCTGCAATCAGCGAACCACGTACCTGGAATAGCGGACCACGTTTCCAAAATTTTAAATGACGTCTTTTGCCTTTAAATATTTCAAAGTTCACCGATTCTTACCGCGAGGAGGTAGACGATTTTGAGAATCTTTTTTTTTTATTTTTGTATATTTTTTTTTTGTTTTTACCTTTTATTTGTTTTTTTTTTATTTTTTTAATTTTTTTTCTATTTTAAAGTTTAAATTTTCCTTCGCTTCTATTTTCTTTACTGGATTTTTAACATGTCTATGCCCACTAATTTATAAGATGTTCGAATTGAAGTCCTTCAGCAACTTGACAATATCCCAATCGTGCATAGAAGTTATCATAAACTTTTTGCAGCATTTCTTGAGATACTGTATTAGAACCTTGAATTATTTTTTCTTTCAACTCATCAATGTCTTTTGGTTTCGTTTCGTAGACCTTGTTCTTCAAGAAACCCCAGTAAAAATAGTCCAGAGGAGTTAGATCAGGTGACCTCGGTGGCCACTCGATCGAACCCCTCCTACCAATCCAACGTCGGGGGAAAATATTATTTAATAGATTGCGTACAATCAAACCAAAATGACAAGGAGCTCCATCCTGTTGAAACCAGACATTATCAAACGCTATACCAGCAATATTTCGTATTGCCGGTATAATCTGGTTATTTAACAAATTACAGTACCTTTCAGCCGTGAAATTCTCTTCAACGAAGAAAGGCCCAACAATTTGATTGCACAAAATGCCAGCCCAAACATTGATTTTCTGTGGATGTTGTGTGTGAGTATCTCTCATCCAATGAGGATTTTCGTCCGACCAATATCGTAGGTTGTGCCTATTAACTTCTCCACTCAACTGAAACGTAGCTTCATCAGAGAAGCATATCCAGAAAGGAAATAATTCATTTTCGTCACAACGTCTCATCATTTCCTCACAAAATTCTAATCTCCGATCGAAGTCATCTTCCGAAAGTTCTTGTACATATTTTATTTTATATGGATGGAACTTATTTGCTTTTAATATTTCATGGACAGACGATTTGCCGATACCAGTGGCTTGCGCAATCTTTCTTACCGAAGTATGGACGTCCTCAACGACACTTGCACAGACCGCTAAACTGTTGTCTTCGTTCGTGGACGTTTTTGGTCTTCCTGATTTTGGTCGATCATTGACAGCCAGTATCTTGAAACCGAGAAACAGTCTTACAAACAGTTGATTTGCAAATAGGTAGACGATCAGGATGGGTATCATTAAATTGGCGGACGACTTGTTCGTATGTTCTTTTTTTATCGCCGCATCCTCGCAGAATAAGGATTTCGATCCTTTCTTTTTGTGTCAAAGACATAGTATGCCAAATTACAACAGGAGGCAGAATACAGAATGTATCGAAATGGAAGAAATATGAAGCAAAGAATGAAGAAATAAAAGAAATATAAAAAATTAGAAGAAATTCAAATGTTAGAGAAACATTACATTAAGTATCAAATAGCGAGAACGAAGAGAATTGCGATTTTTTGCGGTACGAATTTGACCAAGTTTTCGACAAGAGTGACGCTCGCATGTGTAATTTTCACAAAGCTGAAAAATAACCGAGACCTTGACTCATTCAAACAATAGAGCTTAACTAATACTAAGACGTGCTGTTTTGATTTGGACGCTGACGATGTTCGATTATTGACTACTTTCTCTGTAACACTGGCAGTTGAAAAAATCGACCGAGTGTATGCAATGGGTTTCCGCAAGCGATACCTACAGTACTTTCACACAAGTATACAAAATCACAGTCATGCAAGAAAGCCATAACACCATATGCGGATTTGGTCACCATTTACGCTATTCGGATACACGACATTCACTTCCTCGTAGAATAAGGATGTCGATTCTTCATTTTTCTGTCAAAAACTTTGTATGCACAATTACAAGGGGGGAGCGAATAAAGAATTTTAATATCTGGAAGAAAAGGTAAGCAAATACATTAAAAAAAAACATAAAAAAATTTAATAGTGAAGAATAAAAAAAAGGTAAAAAACAGAAATCAAATAAAAAAAAAAGTAAAACAGAAGATTCTCAAAATCGTCTACCTCCTCGCGGTGAGAATCGGTAAACTAGAAATATTTAAAGGCAAAAGACGTTATTTAAAATTCTGAAAACGTGGTATGCTATTCCATGTACGTCAAGTTAAATATTTTTTAGTAATTTTTTAATTTCGCAGATTGCAGCTCCATCTGTTAACAAAAATAATTATAATAGGTAAAATTTACGTAACTTTTTCTGAAGAAGAGAAATCTGCAATAAAATTTGGGAGTTCCCATTTAAAATTTTTAAGTTTCCCCCTCCATCACCCCCAGCCTGTGGGGGTGGGGGGTCGTGTTAGGTGTCACTGGATAGCTCTCTTGAAACCATTAAATACGTGTGTTTTTACTTTTTTGATCCGTTGTGTTTTTCGCGAGATTTTTAAAACTTTTTAGAATAATTTTTTAATTTCGTTGATTACAGCGCCATCTGTCAACAAAAACAATTATAATGGTAGGCAAAATTTACGTAACTTTTTCTGAGGAAGCAAAATCTGCAATAAAAATTGGGGGTTCCCATTTAAAATTTTGAAGTTACCCCCTCTATCACCCCCAGCGGGTGGGGTTGGGGGTTGTGTTAGGTGTCACTGGATAGCTCTCTTGAAACCATTGAATACGTGTGTTTTTACTTTTTTGATCCGTTGTGTTTTTCGCGAGATTTTTAAAACTTTTTAGAATAATTTTTTAATTTCGTTGATTACAGCGCCATCTGTCAACAAAAACAATTATAATGGTAGGCAAAATTTACGTAACTTTTTCTGAGGAAGCAAAATCTGCAATAAAAATTGGGGGTTCCCATTTAAAATTTTTAAGTTACCCCCTCTATCACCCCCAGCGGGTGGGGGTGGGGGGTTGTGTTAGGTGTCACTGGATAGCTCTCTTGAAACCATTGAATACGTGTATTTTTACTTTTTCGATTCGATGTCGATTTTCCGAGATATTTGAGTGTTTCCATACTTTTCGGACACCCTGTATATCAATATACTGATGATTCAAGAAACTCAAGAACAGTATGAATGTATATTTCGAGCAAATTATTATGATACCCACCATAGTTGACCCTTAAGTTATCAACCAAATAAATTTACATTGCAGATCAACCGAGGTACCTGAATACCCATGTCAGAATTTGTAGGTAGAATTCTAATGTAACGTGCAATAATTTTATATATTCGATGCATATTGAATTATTTATAATAAACGAAGTTATTTCAAACTAAATTCAATAATATTATTGTTTACATTAGTATTATTTCTATCCTTCACTTGAAGAAGTGCCTTACTTCGTGAGAATTAGATTTCAAAAAACCTTCGAAAATAAGAGATCCATAGGCAACACTTTCGTATTCAACGAAAAACTTACAATCTATTCCTATTACCGAAGACAAATAAAACTCTCATTTGACTTAGCACGGTCTCTAATGGTACTACGTCTGATGTAGCATACAAAAAATCGGATATGATTTTACTTTATAACAAAATCAAAGCTGGCAACGATATTACGGATCAAAGTACGCGAGGTACACAACGACGAACACGTAGGTAGCCCCTAGCTTTTTGTAAACATACTTGACATTGCCCCTCTTACTACACACATTGTTTATTATGAAAATAATAAATAATAATGAAGAAATCAAATCAACGCAGACTTTTTATGCGACAATTAGCAGAGGAATTAGTCATACTCAAGATTGAAAAGCGAGCTTCAAATCAGCAGATCATGCAACACCATTTTATTGCTTATAACCAATCAAGAGACAATACTGACAGAAAAATTGTCATTGGTTTATGAATAAATAAAAGTAAAGTAACTCAATACTCATTTCGGTTGTGCGAATTTCAGCATTTATTTTTTTTTCATAGAAATAGTATTTAATTCATAAGGAAAGAATCTATTCGTTGTCAAAAGCATAAATAAGGTACAGATTCACATTTCTTTGTTCTTTTATTGCAAATGTATTTCGCCTTGAAACTATGAGCTTTATTCAAAACATTTTTGAAATTTCAACGTTTAACAACTTAGACAAAACTTACTTTATTCAAAATATTCATGATTTAAAAGATAGCAAAGTGTGAAGAAAACAAAATTGAAAAGAAACTTTTCGATTATTCTTAAGAGCCCCTTAACTGCGCCGAAATTTTAACAGAAAGTGTCCAAAATGCGGGAAAAAAAATTGTTGAATTTAACCCAAATAACCTAACCTGGTATATACGATGGTTTCAGGTCGCTGATCACTAGTCTAAAGTCTACTTTTGTAAATTCATAATGATGGGTTCGATATGTCGGACAAATTTATCAACATTCAAATCATTTTGATCGGAATTTATCATTCTGGTTATCTTGCGTATGCTGATACGAATCTTATGTCAGTTTTTACATGTTCAAAATGACGTCAATTTGTTATTCATAGGTTTCCCGTAGAGAGCGGGACAGCTCGCTTTGTTGTCTGACAACAATGCTACTCTTGTACTTGTGGCCGGCCGTTAGAGCAATAAAGAGCTCTTGTGGTTATTTATAGAATAATTACACCGAAGTTCTGGTTGCACCAAAAACTACTTATTTTTTAATCAAATGAAATTATATATTTTATAAGACGTGTTGTTTTCAAAATATATCATCATATTTATAAACAGGGACCTCGAAAAGCTGCTGGTATTGAGTTTGAATCAATTTCAGTAGTTTTTATGCAGAAGTTGACCCAAGGAAGTTGAATTTCATGACTAAGATTTTGACTGAATCGTAAAACTAATTTTTAAGAGCTTATATCTTTTTCTTGACATCATGATTTTGACAACGGCCAACGACATATTCTTTAGTATACTTTAGGTTGTATAAAAATAGTTCGGGTTTTAAATTGTCTAAATTATTGACTTCGTTGTATTAATTTATGTCATGACTACGATTTCAGAATCCGATGATCAGAGTCATAAGTAGTAAGAAATTAATAGCGTTGATAAATTTTGCAACAAAATTCTATGTAAGAAATAAATTTAAAAAAAAAAATAAATAATGGAAAATTTATCTACACGAATATATTTATTGACGTAAAAATATGGTACTGAAAGATACAACATTTTTTACCAGATTATGTTAAAATGTATAGTATTCCGAGATTCTTGCTCTGAGGATAATCTAATATTTCACAGCTAAAGTAAATATTTTTTATAGAATTTGTCACATCTCTGATTGAATTCAACATTTTGAATATGGAAATTCTTATCACAAATTCGTAATGATCGGAAGTAAGAACAAAATATTGTCAGCGACAAAAAAACCGCAATAAAAGGTTTTCGGAAATGTAAATATTAAATAATATTCAGATGGTCGATTGCTAACTAAAACTTTGTAAAAAAAATGTCTTTAAATATTGCCGCTGGATATATTATGTAAAGTTGAAAAAAAAAATATTGTAACATCGAAGAGAAGAAAAAGTAAATGTTTTATGCACTTTTTATAAAATAAATTTATAATCACATTCGATGAATTTCCGTTAATAAAAATACGGTGCGCACAAAAAAAAATGTAACCCATGTTCCTGTCAAATAATTTTACATAGGAAGTCATTTGCACTATTGTTTTATGTACTTTCAATTTTAGACCACAAATTAATTAAATAAAACTAGTCGTTTCGACTCCACGGCCTTTGGCTCGTGAACTCATCCATTGGGCCGGGTTTAGTAGACCCAGAAAAAACTGAAAATAATTTTTTAAAAACTTCGGCCCCCAGCACTTGTTAGAGGGAGCATTATTATATAACATAATGGATATTCTTATTATTTTTAATTTTTGGATTCGTCGTAATATTTATAATTAATAATGGTCTAATTTCTTCTTGGTTACTTTATCAGATTAAACAGGAAGACTCTAATTATTGAATGTGACCTTTCATATGTCCTTTTTTGTAGAGAATGATTCAATTGCTCTTTTTTGTTGGCGTGATATTTTTGGTTCGCGACATATCACGAGACAAGAGAATGGGACGTACGTACAAGATCACGGACACAATTTTTTTTTTATTTTTGAGTTTTCTAGGATTTGAAACGTCAACATTTGATGAAAATCTATTCATTTTCTTGTCGAGGTAACCAAATTCAATACTTCGTCTAGGTCTAGAGTCTGGGTCGAAGTGATACATAGTCCATCATCGTAATAGAGTAATTTTGAATAGCAAAACCACGTTTCTTTTACATAAGTAGGTGCATTGAGATAATTTTTGTAGTTAAAAGTCCCATACTGTCTAGTTCTAACGGTTCAATACTATTATGGCACTTTTGCACATATTGCAAGTATATCCCGTTAGAACTAGACAGTATGGGACTTTTAACCAGAAAAATTCTCTCAGTGTACTACCGTACAGGTGAGTCCAGGTATAATTTGTAACATCATAAATCATTATAAGAAAACTACAGTCGCCCTAATTTTCATTTTTCCTGTTGTCTTCGTCCTTTAAAGTGTGCTAATAAATTCTCACCTTTCATTCCTTCAGCTGTCCTATATACTTTAAGTTGTACTTAATATTATCATTTCAAACTTGCTAAATTATGATCATGAAATATAATTTATTATCATAAAAAACTATTTAACGTATTTAGTATTACATATATATAAATCGTGTTTCAGAAAACATAATTTTTTAGTAAATTCCTAAGTTCTTTTAATAAACGTGGACTTGTTTTATTTATAATTATATCAATCGCTTGATTCATTATTTTTTAAACGAATTGTACATTATGTTACAGATTTGGTTGGGAAGCATATTAAAAGATGATAAACAACCCGAAGAGAAATTTATTAAGGCCCTGAGCTGGCCCCTAATGTTGTGATCAGGCTCTGATCAGGGCCTGAATAAATTTCCACTCGGGAATGATCTTATAATAGTTGTATGATTTGAATTTCGCAAAACTGATCTTTGATTACAATTAATATCAAAAATTTTGAACATGTGAGTTAAATAAATCTCTATGAGTTAAATAAATTGTTAAACACTATCATTTATTTGATTAATATTGGAATTGAAATTAACGTTTCCGTTTTAAAAAATCATATGGAAACAAACTTCAACTATGTTTAATTTAATTTTAATTCTGTATTGAAATAAATTTGGTACAAAGGAAAACACTGAAGCATCGAATCTTTCGAATTTAATGGTCCAAATTTTTTCGAAAATTTAAAAACAATCCAAAAAATATCATCTCTATCGTCATACATTATTTGTGAATCTTTCTAACAAAATTTGCAATATCTCTAATCGATTAGACAACTTTCTGTCATCAGAGGAAATCAGAAAAATTAATATAATTGCATAACATCGCTATTGGCTCGTTATAAGGCGTACATTTTATACTTGTATTTAATATATTGTCCAGTAAAAAACAATAAAAAATAAGATATTTTATAATAAATAAAAAGTAATTAACTACGACAGAGTCACAAATCAGTAAAACAGCACATTCAAGGAAGTCAGAAATGTAACAATTTTAAGGAATCGGCAGGAACTCAGAAGAATCATACCATCTGCTTCTTTTTAAAATTCTTTATGAATACTTTTAAGAAGTTATTTTGAGAATTCGCTGACTTTATAAAAATGAATGCATAACACATTCCTTTGAAGCGTAAAGTATTAATTCAAAGTGACTTCCTGTCGGCATCTTCTTTATAGTGTATACTTTTCAATAAGATGGACAGGTATGCTATAATATATATAAGTTACTTAAATCGCAGGTAATATATTGCTAATACTAGTAACAGCCATTGAAATTGCCATTTTGCAAAATTGCAATCTCTTTTGAATTTTGTTTTGTTTCATTATTCATTAATTAACATAATACCAAACCAAAATTTACACACATTCGCACAGTTCAACATTCTGAAAAAATATTTGACAAACGTCACCACAATACCTATAGTACCTGTATCGAAAGTTTACAGTAGTTCGTCACTTTTAATAATCGTCATAATTCGCATATTTCTAAAGTTGCTCGTTCCGACCTTGTCAAAATATTTGTTCGTTCACGTGAATACCCTGAGCGATAGCGAACAGGAATAATTGCCTCTAAATTTGACACGCGTGAATATGGCTATTCATTTTATGTTCAAAGCCTATTCATAGAAAATTTTAGAAATAATTTCAAAACCTGTGTGTCATAAATGTCCATTCATCTTTTGACATTACCTAACATATAACTGTCAAACATGCGTTTAACTTTCGTTTTTTGATACGTACCGCGATCTTTTGTGTGTAAAGTATTTCATTGTTTAACAGGCGTCGCCATAAATCTTCTAAAGTTATCCGAAATTAAATGTGAAAAGTTTGAAATAACTGTTGTAGCATTGACAATTGCGTACATTACTTGTATGAGAAAGTTTGAGAGAGTAAGGTGAACAAAATTCTTAGTAAGTTCATGTACTTCTGGACCACATATAGTTCAATAGGTTGTCAACTGCATTTTATAAGTTGCAGAAATTTATTTAACTAAGTTTCACAAATTAATTACATATTTTGTGCAAATTAAATTTTTAATTAAATAACAGCACGAATACTAACTTTAGAAGATTGACGTAACTAAAAATGCTTTTCACTATTTCCCGACAAATTTAAATATTGGTCGTATTGGGATTTCTACTAAAATCAACCATTTTTATTTATTTATAGGTTTAATAATACTGTGCTGGACGATTTAAATAATATAAATGGTTTATTTTAAATCATATTTTGTATGAAATATTCGGTAATTATTATATACCTCATACACACGATTAAAAATGTTTTGTCACCAAAGCAGCTATACCGAAAAATATTAGTCGTAATTAAGGATCTCGAATGTTTAGTTACTTTATCTAATTCTTTCTTGACTTTTATATTCTCTAATGTAACTAAAGTTTACATTATTACGAGAAAGTATATATCATCGATGGTTTTATATCTGATTTTTGTTCATGTTGAAAGTCAATGAAAAGTCATTTCCTGACTTACTTTTGTAGTAAAATGTATATAAAATAAGATATTTTAAACATAGGAGAATAAACATTATAACAAACAAATATGTAAACAAAATTTTAACAGATTATTTAAGATATTTATAAATAAATAGACAATGAATAAGTTCAAACTTCTGTAGTTTCTACTAGACTTTATGTCGTTCAAATAATCGCATAGTTGTAACCGCTTAATTTTTATTTAGTATATACATTGTGTCCAAAAACTGGGTTACGATATTTCAGGAGATGATTCTCAATGATATTTCAAACAAAAAGTCTTATACCAAAATTGGATTTGCCACTCGGAAATTGTGTAACGGGCCATTCAGAAAAAAAAATTACTTTTTTTATGAATAACTCGGCTCGCTTTTAAGTTAATTTAATGAGTGAGGGCTCATTTTCAAGATTTTTTAAGCCCTACAATTCATAAGAGCATTTGTTCTGCGATGAATATTTCTGAAGTTATGGCCGCAAAAACAGAAAAAAAAGGCAAATCTTTTCGCATATAACTTATTTTACCAAATAGCTAACGAAATGGCACACAGAAAGAAGTTTGAAAAGAATTTGCCCCCCCCCCCCATATGTTCAATTTCGCTAAAAATTGAGTCAGCGGGAAAACTGTATAAAAATACATTGATGGTATTTAATAAAATATTATTATTATTGTGGAAATATAACTATTTCGAGTTTTTCCAAAAAAATTCATCATTTTAAATTCTCTTTTTAGATGCTAGTTCAAATACATATTACAAATACATCATATCTACAAAAATTTTGAAAAAACGATGAAAAAAAAATTATGGAAGCAGTCGTTCTATAACTTGCGGGGAAATTACAAGTCGTTAAAGCGACATTTTTACATAACAAGGTCAATCAGGCAGATCTTGAAATCTACAAGTGAAGCACGGAATAAAAAATAAAAACGATAAAATTTTAAATTATTTACATTACAATTTCTAAGAATAATTAAATATTTTATATTGAATAATAATTAAAAGCGATTAATTGATATATGATACACTGTAAAAAGGAGTTAAATAGTTGCTCGGTATATGTAAAAATGGTACCTGTTGCTAATTAAAATAAACAAATTTAATTTATAGATTTCGTGATATTACACTGCTGGTATTTAAATTTTTAAATAAACATTATTGCAGCATAAATGCTATGGTTATGTATCAGTCTTTATATTTTAGAATATGAAAAAATAGTGGTTCAATATTATCATTTGTACATTCACATAAAAATTAAGAAAATTTACAATCTCTTGTCGTAAATAGTCTTACTTAATTAAACACAGGTGAGTTCATAAGTGAAAATTGAATGAAATTTTGCAGCAGTGTTTATAATTCTGCTAGGAAAGCCAGGTAAATCCATTTTTTAAAACTCGTTTAAAGTTTCATATTTGCAATTAAGGCTGTGTAATAGTATAGATGACAGTGGGGTAGACTGTGCACACTGTTGCACTCAAGATTTCTCGAAACCTGTTCACCGACAAAATCCAAAATTTTTGTATAATATTAAGGTTATCACTGCTAATAAAAAAAACGTTAAAATAACGGGGTTCGTAAGGGTGGTGAGTATCATAGTAAAAGTTTCGAGATATCTAAAGACCTTTTTGTCTCAATTTCCTTTTGTCATAATTTTTCATATATGGGCATTGTTCTAGAATTTTTAAACTTTATGTTATCGCCCATTATGATACCTTAAAAATTTTAAATATAACTTTGCAACACTACAGATCAACAAATTTGTGTTCGTTTTACGTGTAATAAGTGTTTATTACTAATTACCGATATGTAGAAAACAACGAGAGTAAATAAAAGTAGTGAATTTGCGTGTTTTTGGTGCGCGACACTCGCTACATTTTTTCAGTTTTAACACTGAAACTTTATGCACCTTTTTTTTATGGTCTGCGGTTTTTTGTGGAAGTATTTGGGGATGTAAACAAATGAAAAATCCTTAACTTAATGATGTGCCTCACTCAGGAATAAAATTATATACCTTCAAACTTGCGAGATAACTTTTTTTTATAGTTGACAATTTAGCAATCAACCTTACATAATTTTTTTCACATTGGTTTTTAAGAAACCACACAACAGGGGTACATTACCTATGTGATAAGAAGTAATTTGAGCCTTTGCCCGAATGTGTGCCACCTATACATAAAAAATGCGACCACGTCAAACTTTAAATTTCCAAGCGAAACTCACTTTGAAAAATCAAATTATTTAATGGCACATCTACAATTTAGCTTCTAAGTACTTTGGAATCATTGTGATCTTTTCTCCTATGTTATTAAAGTATTTGTAAATTTTGTGTTTTTTTAATACAACAAAAAACACACTTTTTGACAATAATAAAATGATTATTCTTTACAAATCGTTTTAATTTTTTGGTATCCTTAATGTTAAATCATGTATTTGGATTTCAAATTATAATAAAAACTGACTTTAGATTTGTAATCAGTGGCCTCAAAAACCCTAACATATCAAATTTTATAAAAATCAAAGAAATTTTGTTAAAATAGTCCGCCATATTTAATCCATTATTTTAAATTTGAATAACTATTAACTAGACGTTTAATTTTATATACTAGCTTCTAAAAATTAGGCCATAAGCAAAAGAACTGAATTTTGTATGTATACTAAACGTTACAAAACTAAAAACTAATTTTACGAGTAACGTAACATGTTACATTAAAAAAAAAATACATTGTGTATAAATGAGTCACGCAAGGTTTTTCCTGTCATTTGATCAATTCTAAAGCCAATAAAATTAATTTCATGAATGTGCCTAAAAAAAAAATGCAAATTTCTTCAACCTCAAAGTTTAAAAGTTCTAGAATAATGCCCATATTTCTTCTGTATTTTTAGTAAGGCATTAATTGAGTAATTGAGTAATCAAAGATAATAATCGAATTAATAAATTAATCTAAAAATATTAAATTTCTTAAAATTTAATGAAAATTGTAAAAATCATCTTGTGGGGCAGTTTATGACATAACCTGCAGATTTCATTATTTAACAAAATATTGCTTTTAAAACTTCTAGATTGGAGATTGGAATTAAATACAAAATGTAACAAAAACGTTCGCTGTGATAAAAAGTGAATTTGTAACGAATAAGTAAGTATATAAGATAACAAATTCGTTATTATTATTTTGATAAAGATTTTATAAATATAAAATTGATAATAAAATATATTTGAAAAATCATTATAATAACATCATAGTGAATTTAAAAAAAATTATTTTCCTGCCTTGCCCATGTATGAGGCAGACTGTGAAAAACCGAATTTTTTAAAATGTTGTTTTTTTTGCATATCTTTGTTATTTTATCAACTTAAGTAATCACACTATCGATTAGTGTTATAAACATTTTGTTTACAGGTTATAATATATTTTAAATTGGCTTTGAAAAAAAGTGTCACATTCTGCCCCACTCATCCATATTATATAACAAGGGCGTAGTTACCGATCTTCGGCTCTTGCGAAATTCGTCGCACGAACCCGAAGATTTACTGCAGGGCGAAAAATCGAGTTCTACTCCCGGAGTGTTAAAAATGTTATTGTTATTTTTTAAATAATTATAAAGTACCTGTCTTTTCCTAGTGACCATGGAATTTTAAAAACTCATAGCATGACCTATAACAAAGTGTTACATGAACTACTAAGTTTAAGAATAAATAAATAATGGTAATAATACTATACATTATTGTATAATAAATTATTACAATTGCAATAACACTTACTAAGTTTTTAATTAATGTTTTACTATATATTACCACCGAACAGATTAAACAAATAAAAGATTGAACATTAATTTAGTTTTACATCAATCTGTAATCTATTTAAACATAATTGTTTTGAAATATCAGTGGATAAGCACTTTCGATGGAAAAATCATATTGACGAAATGATGAAAAAACTACGATATCTACCATATGCTTTTACTAAACTTCGAAACTTTTTAAATACAAATCAATTATATCAAATTTATTATTCATTGTTCAATTCTATATTAAATTATGCTATTCTTGCTTGGGGCAGCTTGCTTGTAATAACGCAGTGAAACCATTAGAAATATTGCAAAAGAAAACTTTAAAATCAATGTTATTTAAAAACAAACTTTTTCCAACCAAAAAATTATTTGAAATTTCTAAAGTATTGGATGTTAGACAAATATTTTACTGTGAAACTGCGAATTATTTGATAAAAAATCATGTACTAATACAAAATAGTCACACATTTAACACGCGTAGCAAAAATAATCTTTTTAATCAATGCCCAATGAGAAATAAAACAATTGGTCAACGAGCATTTGACTTTATTGGTTGCAAAATGATAAACATGTTACCGTTGGAATTGAGATTACCGAATAGATACACAAAAAATATAAAACGAAAAATAGGACGTAGTATACGAATGTTTGATATCAATATACTGAATGCGACGTTATTACCTAATGTAAATTAAGTTCTTTTTTTTTCTTCTTTGTTCGATTGTTAAGTTTTGCGCTCACCGATAACTGTAAAGTTCACCTTTCAATATTATTCTGTTTTTTTTTTTGCTTTTTTGCTTTATTTCCCTTGTGCAGTCGAACGAGACTGTATTCAGGTCGTGGACGAGTATTGTTTACTTTTGCGATGCATTATTGTAACGGGATGCGAAAATTGTAACGCATTCTCGTCTAATGTTTAATACCTGAATAAATTTGTTATTATTATTATTATTATCATTAATTCCAGTTCATATGGAGAAATTCATATTGAAGGGCTGTATCATACGACTAGCATTATTACCTAAAGTTGTGTGTATAAACTAAAAGGAAATACAGAAAAGCTCGAATTTCTTCACGGGATGACTTTGTTTGATAAATAACGCAGCGGAAACCAAAAATCGGATCAGCTGTCATAAATTGTAAAGGTTTGTTTTTGTTTCCGTTCTTAAGCGAACGGATTTATCGGATCAATGAGTGGCGTCAAACGGATGGATGGGCGAGGAAAGTGAAAGAAAAGAAAAATTCCTGACGCCTTCGGTTTTGAAAAAAAAGGAAATATTTGCACTTTCAAAAATTGGCTCCGCTTATACGGGGGTTTCGAAAAAGCCGAAACCTCTTGGGACCGTGAATAGCCGTACAGTCGACCTGGGCCTTGTGTCTGGGGTCCCTGTGTTGCTGGCCGCCTTGTATAGCGTGTCCAAACCTATATACATAACTGCCAAATACCTGCAGCGCGATGTTTTCCCAACACTTCGTGGTTATTTAGCGCCCAAAGTGGCTCCGGTCTCTTAGTCATTGTGGAGCCGATTTTCGAGAGTTCTTGATTTATTTTTTTTTCTGAATGAACGATGAAATAAAGATGAACTTTCTTACTTCTGCGCCGACCAATTCCATAATGCGTATACCAGTATCTGCCTGCATAAAATGTAAATATGTGCTTAGGAACATTAGTGCGTGATAAACTAGTGGATTTAGGTATATGCATGTGTGTCTTCTATTTTGTATTATTCTTAAACGTTGAATACCACGAAAGTAAGTTTATCTTATATTATTTCACCTGTAGTCACATGTGTTTAGGATTACCCTATAATAACATGAAAGATGTCGATACTGACCGACAAACGAACTAAATTTAATGATATGTAATCTATCGACGATCTAGTTATGTACCACAATGTGTCCATCGCATTGTTTATGCTAATCTGCACAAAAAATTGTTCAACAGAGCTTCTATAAGATAAAAGTCCCAATTATGACACACTGTCCCAATCTTTGAAAGGTGACAACAAATACTAGTACTACACCTTCACTAAATCATATATTATCTGCACAAAAAATTATAGACATGAAGTCATTGTTTAATTTTATTTCAACACAAATTTCTTTTAATATTTAAGCAAAAAATAGTTATGTGCAAATGACTCTTCGTCAGCGAAATGATCTGTCATTAGCTCCAAACTGGTAACGAACATGGTTTCACGAATCTTCATCTAATAATATTATTTAAAAGCATTATAAATTGATTACTACACAGTTCAGCTTCCGTACATTGTTATTGTTAAACAAATATTCAGGTTTTAGAAATACATAATTTGTAAAAATGGTTCATTCATAAATGCGGTCATATTTCTCACAATTTGTCCCGATATGAAACACTGATATAATTGACTTTACATTTCGTGTTTTACGTTTTTTTAATCGAAAATCTTAAACACTTTAAAAACTTTGGTTGGTTTAATTTAAGTGTAAACGTAACCTAATAAATGGGTAAATGAGCGGATGAATTTTCTCACTAAAAAAAAACAATCATAACCAGTTTTTTTTTGAGATATTCCTAATTCCTATTGAGGCTCCTAAGCCGTTATTGTCCTGACGAAAAGTTAACCTATTTTTGCTCTGACGCAAAATTAACCCACTTTTGTTTATCATTCGCAAAATTTAATTCACTTTCGTACCAATTCCAATAATACAAAAATGTTACGGAAATATTTCAACGATTGGGATTATATAAGTGTGCCGGTAAAATCTCATAATAATCCGAGTTTTACCTAAAGAAATTCTACAGTCTGCTCCATTTTCTTCAGGATTTAACTTACTTGACAAGTACAACAGAAATTCTTTGAAAAAAAATTATTTCCTTTAATTATACCGGTATTATTGTTATGTTTGTTATTATATTTATAAATAAATTCTAAAATAAATAACTAGACCCGGATTTGTTAATAAACAATGAATTCGATGTCAACAGTTCCTGGTATTCATGATTTAATACTTTATAAAAGTTATCATCATTAATAACTTTAGGATGCAAGGAAATTGATAAAAATTATTTAAATAAACTTTTCTAAAATTATCTTTAGATCTATGTTGTATATATGCTGCAGGTGTTCTCAGTCGCTGATTACTGTATCCAGGTATTGCACCCCGTACTTTTTCATTAGTTAACATCTGCAGCAAGCATGTCGTGTGAAATATTAAAAAACAAGTGTTATTTCTATAAGATTCTTTTCGTTTTAGTAGCAATTCCCTGAACGATTACAACAAATTCAATACAGATGTATTACAAACTGAATCAGTGGAAGACACCACATCAATATAATTAAGATCCTTCACTTATTCATATTATTATTACGTAACATATTATAAAAGTGATTTTTTACACCTTCGAAAAAAATTGTACAATTACAATGGAATATCTTTTAATAATTTCAAAATTCCGGGTAAAATTTTATTAAGGCCCTAATCAGGATTTCATCCGTACCCAAACAACACATTCTCGTAAAAAGGTCTATCTGAGCTTTTAGCTTAGGAAGAATAATACCCTTTTAAATAAGTTTTCCTTGTGCTATTTTGAAATGTTTATTTCGAAGCCATTTTATGGTTGTGATTTAAAATTTAAAGCTCTTTATTCTCTTTCCTAAGTTCATATTTGAGAAGTCTTGTCAAAAGAGACTTCTTCGAGATCACTTTAAAATCACTTTAAGCAGTTATCGTTCTTTTCAATCAGTTATATAAGACATGTTAATCTTAAAGAGCGCTTAAAGATGTCTTTTTGTTATTTAGAAATACTGAATAAGGTGCTTTTATTTTATTCTGCTGAGTTGTTCTTTTGATATTTTTTAATTAAAATATTTCAATTGCATATATTTAATTTTTTCTTAATATAAGATATGGGCAAATCTGCGAAACCTTTAAATTTCGTGTCACTGTGTATTTTTTAGCATTTTTACTTTAATTTTCTGCGTTTAAACTGGTCAACATTGTTAAGTATACTCCAAATATATCGACCAATAAATGTAGTGCATTATTGATGAGATAAAAGTACGAAATTCATACCTTTGAAACTGAAAAATATGTCAAAACCCCCTAAAATAAAGTGTCCCTGGAGTAATTTTTATTTACGTTTCGTCCTGTAGCGATTTCAGCGTTTCTTTAATCTGTCTGGATTTTTTACACGTACTAATAGACAAAAAAAACAAAGAATTTGCACCCTTATAGAGCTATGTGCCCTTTTCAGAAAGGCTGAAAAGAGTGCTTTTAAAATGTGTCCCTCGTTTAAAAAAAAAAAAACAATTTTAGTTCCTTTTTGACCGATTGCACATGCAGCATATCTTTAATCGTTACGAGTCAAAAGTAATAATTTTGTACACAGAAAAAGGAGGAAATCCAGACGTCATTTAAGAATGTGCTCAGAAAAGAAGTCAAAAAAATATATGCTTGAAGTTAAAAAGCACTTGCGTAACTGGTTAAAATAATGGTCATTTTTCAAAGGCACACCGTCAATTGTAAAAGAACATTATTTGCAACATGTGTGATCGTTTGAAAAGCGCAAAATAGAGGTAACATAAAAACGCTAACATCCAATAATGTTTTTAACCCTTTGTATCACGATGGTAAATAACGTTTTCTTTGATTTTTCATTATTAAAATTTCAGTTAACGCATTCATTGCTTAAAATTTTTAACTCGAGGGTTTTCGGGATCTCTGATTACCAGAAGATGCAAAAAGTTTGCACATGTCATGTAATCACTTTTCCTTAGAACCACACAGCTGGTCTGTTGATAAGGATACTTACAAAAATAGAAAAACAAAAAACTCTAAAACAATAAAGAAAAAGTCTAAACCTACCAGTAATAAAAAAAACTCCTATAATTGTTAAAACTCGACCAGTCCGGAAATGTACTAAAATGTAATTATGTAATAAATTTCTATCTAAAAACATGATATTTGTTGTATTTTATTCAACGTATATAATTCTCAAACCAACATATATCTGAATTTTGCATACCATCCAAAAATTGTGTCATTTCAGTCCTTTTTAATTATAAATTTTACATTAAAATTGATAATCGTATGTAGCAATTTCTCAAATGAAAGCACTTTCTTGATGTGCAGTTCAGTTAGTGTTCAGATTTTCGAAATTCAATATGACGGCTTCAAAATAGCAGCTCCAAAATGGCGAACGTCTCCTCTAAATTTTAAGAGTTAAGATCACCAACATAAAAATTCTCAGATGATAATTTTCACTCTTCAGCGTTGCTTAAAAAATGAAACACACTGCGTCATTTCTTACCTGTTAATCTATATGACAACATATAAAAATTCCAATAATGTGCTTAACACATAAAACTTTTTTCATTTTATGACTCAAAATTCAAAGGTTTCGCGGATTTGCCCATATACCAATGTTTATGGCAAACGTGAAATAATTTAATCAACAATACATTGCATTTCTACGAAGAGTCCGTTTCCCGCTGTAAAAATTAGCCTAGTTTTTTACCATAAATCTTTTGTACAAACATTGAGGTAAATGACCTGCACCCTAACTGTAATATGTACGACATACAAAACACATTTCATTTGAGAAAATCTGAGTTTACAAAATGATTTCAAAATTTACTAAGAATGTTTTGAATATCACATATCGGTCATTAAATGCAAAAATTCGTAATGCAAAACATGAAATATTAAATGCGAAATAATAAACACGAAATGTGAAGCGATATACGTGACTCGTGGGGCATAACAGAAACACGAAATTATTGCGCAATATATGTGAAGTGTTAAATATGAGTCACGACGCATGAAACGTAAAATATGAAATACGAAATGTGACTAGCGAAACGCTGTACATTCAACGCGTATAAGACTTGAATGAAAGCCCATAAACGTTATGAGAAAGAGAACGATTATATATGAAAGAACCAATTTGAAAAGAAAATTATTGACTAAAAAATTATTGAATGATAATTTGAACTCAAGTTATTACTACGCAGAAGCACGTGTCAATTTAAAAAAAAAGAAATAGTATAAATTTACGACATTTAATCAATAAATATGTGTCTATATCAAATCATGTCACCATTTCTATAAATGTTCTTATTATCAGAAATTCAATGTCATTAACAATGCTGTTTTTTATTGTGCATCATAAAAGAAGTTGTGTACGAAGTTCTATCAGAACAATTACTATAAGATAGGTGCAGTTCGAAACCCTTACTTGTCCTCCGCCGTAATTGTCCAAATCCAAATCCTTCGCCTCTGTAGGGAACATTTCTTCAGGGGGCACCGGACGGAAATTGTGCGCATGCAATTTTTCGCGATAATTCTATGGTGCTTTGAAAGGGGGTGGACAGACAATATGGAAGTTTACATTTCTTGGCCGGTCCCGACTATCGTACAATACGGGGGTTCGCGCCATCTCTTAGGTTATTTTTTAAAAACAGATTTTTTTTTATTTCATCAACGGGCGATATCGCCCTTTTTACAAAATATTCAACCATTTCAATTTCTTAAATTTTCAAGAGCTACTAATTGAAAATCTTGTTCGAAATATTGTTCCCTGGACAGGGATCTAACTTGAAACCTACGACTCCGTAGTCCAGTGCGCTACCGCCTGAGCCACGAAACCCATGTATATTGGCTAAAAAATACGTACGAAACGAGCTGGCAAGTTTCAATGTAGGCTACACAATCGATATTTTGGATTATTGATATTATCATCGAGATGGAGAGGTTAGAATAACAGAGGTCCTACCATGAACTTCTACTGTGAATTTCTATAAACTTTTTGGTGGATATTTTATAGTACTCGGTTTCTTAACACCATATTCTTATTATTAGTACAAGTTTTAATTATTTATAAACAAACAATGTCTCTTATTAATATTAACAAGTACGTGTCATTTACTTAAGTACTGTAGGACCTCTCTTATTCTAATTAGTAAAGTTTTTCACGATGGCGCCGACCTCTCTTATTCTAATTTTCCCCTTACCCCCACTTACTTTGCTTGCGAGCTTGTGATTCGTGGACAATATTTTTCGTTGACTTTTCGTGTGATAGTGGGAGAGGACTTGTTGAGGAACGATTAGAATAAGAGAGACTGGACAATTAGAATAAGAGAGGTCCTACTGTACAAGTAACAAATCGCTCCCAGACACTCCCGTTTTTAAAACGATGGTCACCAGCAGAAGCTCTCGTAGATGTTTACGTAACGTATTCTTGCAGGAATTTGTGAACATATATAACTGTCAATTTTGGGAATATATACTATCCTTAAAATATATTTTGATATTGTTCTGTACTAGAATTTATTAAACAAGAATAGTAAAATATATAAGCTTATGAAATTTACTAGTAAATATAGTTTGAATGTTCTTTATGACCAATGAGATGAGTGAAACTGATTCACGCGATAAAAAATTCATACATGGAAAACGTATTCATACGTTTATGCGTATCTGTACCAAAAGATTCCTTCAATACAGTTACACTTGTCACCGCTAGGCGCGTTTGAAACGCGAACAAGTATAATGTGGTTCCCGTTATAGAAACGAGTTTTCGTTCACTCAAAAGCAGATGAAATAAAAACTTCGTGAATGCACATCATCTGCGAACAGAAAATAGTGATGTATATATGTATATGTAATAATAATTGTCACTATTCCAGGTTAGCAATTTTTGTTTATTACACGAAGATTATATTTATATTCATAAATATATATTTATTGTGCAATAAGTAAAAAGGATTACTTAATTTAATATTGCTATTTTTCCCTTAAATCCTACGACAAAATATTCGTAATTTAGTATTCTATAAACAAACACTAATGTTTTGTATTAGAGAGTTCTTTGTTAAATGTGAAGTCAAAGCTTGACGTGAAGCTTATGAACTTTAACCCATTTAATTTTACTAAATCATTTTGATACAAAGTAACATGTAGCGTCTAATGAGCTCATTATAAATGCATCCTAACAAAGAGGATATAACATTTGCATATATTTGAATAAAAACTACTTTTCATGGATTCCAAATTGTCACAAACGTTTAATTTATTTTCTCCAGAACACGTGGCAGACAAGAAGATTTTGTCATATTTTTTAGAATTTTGGCTGCATTATTTGTGATAAGAAAAGGATTCTAGTTCCTGGAAGAATTGGAAATGGTCAAAAATATTTGAGTTGTCACTTTATCGTAGTAACTTTTAGCAACTAAATCATAAAAATTACTAAGCTTTTAATTTTTATTTAAAAATGATAAAAGCAAATAGTATTTATACTAAATTTTCACAAATTATTTTTGAGAAAAAACATTTAACGGTGTCTCCAAAAAGTATTGTTTATTAATATTTTTAAACAAATTTTTTCAAAATTACCAAAAATAATAAAATTAAATATGTCATTAAAATTAATAAATACTCAGGTCACAATATTTACAATAGGATATGCCATTTTTAACACTGTGGGCATAATAACATTGTTTATAATTTGACTTTCTATTAGCAAAATTAGTACAAGGCAATCTTGATTCTTTCATTACTTTTTGTCTGATTTCGACGACGTTTACGAAGTAGGAATATTTTAAAAACGTGTATGGTGTACCTCTTTCTTCACTATATTTTAAAGAATTTTCTTTGATTATGAATATGAGGATATTCTTTTTAATATGAATTTAGTTTTCACATTCATTCTTCAATGGAATGTTTTACGTTTCTATCGTTTTTATGGATATCTATAAACCTACACTAAACCCCTTTTTGATATGTTTGTAAATTCGTATTAATGTCCGGAAAGTAGTGAATTAGTTCACGTTTAGTAAGAAAATTAAATAAAGTCGGCAATATCAAATTACAGGATGATCGAGATTTTAAAACTACAAACAGATTTATTTTATTAGGGGGTAGTAAAATATCTGCTTTCGTGATATTCAGAGGATGTAATTTTTATCATGAAAGTTCAAATATTTCAAATAAAGCCTGGAAAGTACAAACTTATTATAAATAGATTAGTACGGTGTATCTAAAATGTATCTCAATGCGCCATAATTTCGAAATCGTTTATAAAGTACATAATTTGACGTTTTATATACCAAAGGTTGTAAAATAAATTTTAAAGAAACTATGTTATAAATTGTCAGAAATCCTTGTATAAATTGTTATTTCGATTCGATGGTTTTACAAAAAAAATTCGACATATTTTCCACATGTATTAAAGATTCCCATGGGACTTAAAATTATGAGATAAGACACGTGGTCATTCTTGCTCGGCCTGCAGTAGAATTCTTCCTTTTTATTTACAAATCAAGGTATTATTTTTTCAGAATCTATCGCAGGTAACTTATTTTTAAAAAAGTGTCATTAATGATTGAAAATTCCATAAATTATACGTGTAATGTCCGCAACGTTGTTCCGAGACGGCAAAATAGAAAAGAATTCAGAATGACTCCGAAATGTGCTCCAAAAGAAATCAGATGTGCCAAAAGAGCTCTTTTCAGAGATCGCATGTCTGAAAAGACTTGCAGAAAATGGATCAACTGGCTGCTTTTATAGCACATTTCGAAATCATTCAAAACTCTTTTTTATTTTGTTATCTGGTTTGCTTTGATATCGAGTTGTGCGAATCTTTATTTTAAATCATACGTCTACCTTAAATGTTCCTTAAATTTGGCAATTAAGCAATTTTACGTTTAAATTTTATTAAAGGCAAAAGAAAATCGAATATTAGAACTTCATTTGAAAAACATTCTAAATCGAGATGCCTCTTAGTTTACCTAGTGTCAGTCGCTGCAATAAATCATCTCTGGATGTCAAATACACAGAGAGATAACTGATAGAAATTGGACATAATTTGAAATAGATCGCTCGTAAAATGTATTCTGCTTTACCTATGTTGATTAGATAAGAAAAGTTCAAAGTTCCTTGTTACGAATGCCGCTATTGAAACAATGGGGGTTTGAACATGAGGCTAATACTTCAAAAGAGTCCACAATAAAATGTGATATCGGCAAAACATTTTTTATTACATCTTGATATTTTTAAAGAACTGTCGCTAATAGAGTTTTACATTCCTTTTCTTGTTTAATCTGACAACATTAAGTAGTTTTTAGACATTTCATATATAAACAACGTATATTTATAACTCAGACATAAATGTGCTGATATTTTAATACTTTCAAATATTAGACATTAATATGAAATATTTTTTAAGTCTGTACCAAATATTTTGTAGAAATAACAATCAGTTGAAACTGTTCTTATTAAGTTTCTCTTCTTTATCAAGAGTAAATTATTTTTTATAAAGCATTGAAAATCAAATTTAAACACATGATAAAACGGGGTGAGAAAATAAAAAAATCTAAATAAACTGTTAACGGGACATAGTAAACCTCGTAGGACACGAAAAACGGAGCAAAATGGTATGCTTGCTTTTTTTTATACATACAAAAACTCATTTTATACTTAAAAAACGTATTTTTTAAATTTTGTTAAAAAGTCATTCACAGCTTCATTAATTTTAAAATGTCCTCTTTAATAGGAAAGATATATTTTTTCAATGTTATGTTTTTTTTTATTCAATTTTTTAACTTTAACAAGAATTTTACGTCAGCATATCTTGAAAGTATATGTAATTCATTAAATGTTAAGCAAAATTTGAATGTATTGAAACTTTGCATCTAAACGACCAAACCTCAAAAATGTTTATGTAATCTTTAGCGTTTATAAAAACCATCATTGGTTTCACATTTATGTGACCTACAAAAATCTGCAATCATATTGATGAAGCTTTTTCCTCGAAAAACGGGGTTCGCAAGCTACTAATTCCTGATGGAATCTTTCACCCTGTTCGCCACTGAGTTCGCTAAGATTTTCGAGAAAGAAATTTAAATGCCAATGCAGAAACTGAATCAGGATCGACATGTTGCAATTCATTGCATCGTAGGCATTAAAAAATAAATGTGCTACTTTGACGAAGGGGCTTTTGTTAATGCCTAAAAAATGATTGCACAATGAAATACAACTAGTCCAAACTCGTCTTTCCACAGCATCCAGTTTGTTTGGAAATTCCTTATTCTGCATCATTTTCTTTTTAATTTGGGACCCCTTCTCGAAATTGAAATATTGACAGAAAGAATGAAAATATGAAATCCTAAATAAATTCCCAAATTTTGCTTAAAATTACAAAAATGATTGTAAAATTTAGTCATCTTAGTCAAATTTTAACCAATTCAATTAAATAAACAGGATATTTTAATCGGAATTATTTATACTTTCAAGATCTGGTGATACAAATTATATTTGAAACCAAATAATACGGTAAAATTGTTGTCAAAGTTGAAAAAGTTGATTAAAAATGATTATTTTTCGCGACTGGATTTCAGCCAATCAGAGCGCGATATTCAAAGGGTTGTATGGTCATTTGTTTAAAATTATACTGGAAATTCCACGGCAGCTCCTGAAAAATGCATTCGAAAATTCCATGCTCGCTACTCATTTGTTTCGAATAACCAGTTCGACATTTCAATAGGTTAAAAGTGTAAAATTGATCAATTGAGATTAGTAAAAGATGAGTCGGTTTGGGAAGGAGAGTTTAGAAAGTATTGATAAAATTGTATCTTTAATTGCACAAATCTTAATATGAATTAATAAAATCAATTTGTCAGTTTCTCTGTGTATAAATTGGAAAAAAAAATAAGTAGAAATAAAACTTCTAAATTCATATATTCGTCTCTCATCTCTTCTCTGCTGTAATCTCAAATACCGCACTCTGTTTGACTGAAATCCAGTCACAAAAAATAATCCGCCGAATACTCCTCGACCTTCAAAATTAATCGCAATATTTCCCTCTAACTTTCCTGCCGTAGCACTCGGGATCTTTAACCTGCAAAACTTGAAATATTCATTTGTTTGCAACAAAGCTATCGGGAAATATTCCGATAATTTTGAAGGTCTCGGGATATTACAACTGAAAATTTCGAAGATATCTTCGTTTGGATCTTTGTGAGTCTTTAAGATATCGATGGTACTAATATAACGTTGAAAAATATACCCTTCCTGTTTCCTAATAAAGAAGAAATTTTAAAATCGAGATAAAATTAAGCTATGAATTAGTTTTTAAACAAATTTAAAAAAAACACGTTTTTTAAGTACAAAATGAGTTTTTGGGAATGTTTGAGAAAAATTAGCCATACCATACTCTTCAGTTTTTCACCCCATATACCAGGTCTACTATGTCCCATTAAAGGTATTTTTTCACTGTCACACCGTTTATTATAGTAGTTAGAATGTCCAAATATACAGGAAGTAATCTTCTTTAGAACAGTACTCTCGGCCATTAATTATTATTTAATTTAAATATTTTGTATTAAATTTAGATGCAACATTTAAGCGTTAAATACTTAATTATAATCCATATTTCCTTCATTAAATGTATTATGAACGTTCTTGTGCATAAATATTTTAAATGAAATATTACACGTAGAAAAGGCGCCTATAAAGAATAAAACATTCTGACATCGAAATTTTCAATTGTAGTATTTCACAGAAAATGTTAACATAGAAATAATAAATTATAATTTGGTAGTTTGATTTAATGTTCCTTTACATTATATATCTAAAGCCTATCTATATCGAATCCTCGATGTACTACGATGTAAAATGATCTGTCAAAATGGCGAATACATTAACAAATTTAACTTTTTCCAAAAAATCTTCTTAAGATAATAATGTATTAGAATTAAGAAACGTAGAATACACCCTCACATTTTATCACCATTTCTAAATACAATACTTGTTTATGGTTTTCGTGAAAAAGAATTATTAGTCTACAAACCATACTTTCGATGCTTCTTCAGTATACAACTATAAACTTTTTACAAAAATTCGTTTAAAATCTCTTAAAATTGGCATTGAAGATAAAAGGGACTCCACCGGTATACGAAAAACTGAACACTTCTTTTTTAAACTAAACTTTGTTATATATTTACTTCATGGAAATTCAGTACATATATAATACGTATAAAATAAAATAGACGATTTTTTTGCCTTAATTTTTTGAATAGGTTTACAATAAATGGACGATTGCGTTACGTTAAGACTACGTTATACAATTAGTCATTCTTAATTTGCTTTATGCCGCAGTTCAATGACCTTTAGCTACAAACAGGCTGAGTATTTATTTATTTGATGCAGTCAATAATAATATATTATATTGTTGTTTTCAAACTTAAAAGTAATACATGTAACAAATCGCAATATACCTTCAATAGAAGTGGGAGTAACATAAAGTGCCAACTCCTCTAAAAAAGCGTTTATATCAGGTAATAATAAATACGGTTATTTAAAAGTGTCTTAATGGTGTGATATACAGTATGCAATTTTGGTGTTACATTTTTTAAAATCAAAATTGTAAACAGAATGATATTATTGTATTGTTTAATATAAAATATTGTTTGAATCCTTGCATTCTAGAATCTAGGTTCCGGGAACAATATTACGGGAACATACATATATCTGGTCACCGTTTAAATTCAGTATTAATTAATATTACTATAATTATCAGTATTATATTAAATTTTTTTATCTTTGATGTTACCCTTTTTTAATGAAATTCGAGAGAAAAAAATTCCAGATCAGTGGAAGGGGAACAAAGTCGCTCGACAAACTGTGGAAGTGGAACTATTGAGAGCGGCTCTATTGAGAGGGTCGACTGTACTAGGATTTTTCATTTTTTGACACGAAGCCTAGGTCATTTCAATTTCGGCGCGAAAAACAGGATATTTCGTATTTCACAATTATAATGATGATGAATTATAAATATGCTAACGAATCTGATGCATTAAGCTTTTTTTACGGCTTAACGTATCTGGTCGGGGTTTTGTTTCCATTTTCCAAATAGTGGAATCATTTTTTCAGGCTACATATAACGACAATTATTTCATATACGATCCGTCGTGCACTAGCATTATAGTGACGCTTATTTTTGAATCCCTCCTTTGTTTACCTTCCTTGTACAGTCACCGTCTAGATTGAGACCTTATTTTTATTGTTTTTTACGAATCTTCAAAAGAAAATTTACATTTATCAATGTAATTAATTTTCAAATCAACGAGGCATACCTCGTAAAGCTTCCTTTGACAGAAAATAGGAAGAACTAAAGACTATGATAGCGAAGGGATTATCCCAACACAGCACCATTCATTTTATAATGAAATCTTAAATCGAAACAAAAATTATTCATTTTCCATAGAATGTAATTTGTTTGTATTGCCTCAATTCTAATGTAAGTGATTGTAGATTTGTAATTATAATTGTCTTAAAATTAAGTGCAAAAATATTTTTTTCTTAATTTCATAATATATAAATATGGAATAAGTATTATTTTTTAGTAATAATCAATATTACTATTTATTAATAAAAATATTTAAAAATACAAATTGTTAACAATTTATATGTTAAATGAAACATAATTACATAAATCAGACGTGCTACGCTTTACAATAAAATAATAATGTAGTCGTCGCTAAGAACTTTCGAAATATCTAATTTTTCTCCTCAAAATATTGAAATGTCCTATTTTTCGTGCCGAGAAAATGAAATAACCTCCTTTTCCTGTAGATAAAGTGGAATAACCTAGTCTTCGTATGAGATTTGAAATAATCTTCGTATGGAGCGTCGAAATGGTCCAACGATTTCTACCTTCTTTATGGTTAAATTATGGTTTTACCATTCTCATGTTGCAATTGTGAGTTTGTTTACAAACTAATGGCCATAAAAAACTGACCGTTGTGGGTCAAAGTACAATGACTTAGATAGTAATACTGGCCGTATTTTCACAAATTTGACTTTGCAAACTTCACGGACCAGGTAGCCCTGAATTGTAGGCTGTTAACTTCCTTTCTTCCGTTCATTATGTTAGTGTCACATTTCCAGGTGGTCAACTGATCGTTAAATGACTTTGTACGTCTGATAGTAATAGGCCGTGTAAAAAAAAATTCTGGTTTTACGCAGAGGCGGCAAAATTCGGTCAAATACATTCGGTTCGATTACAGCAGCAGGTAGGCAGGTAACTCATCTGACACCTACGCCTTGGCAAAAGTCAGCAACAGGATTACGGTAATCTCGGCCAGATTTCTCTCCCAGTGGATCACGGGTGTTCTTTTCGCGTCGGCAGCGGTCCAGTCTTCAAAATGGAACCCACACCGAGTCTTGAAGTTGCCGAATCGACTTTGAGAAAGAGAGAGACAGATAGAAAAGGTAAGGTAGTCTATATCGATGTTCAGTTTACGGACGTCCCGCGGACATCCTGTATACACTTACCGGTGCCTTCGGGACATCCCGCGGATGTTGGCTAGACATTCATTCAAGCCGTTTTTCAACGCTTAGAGGTATTTTGGGTATCAGTCGCGTAAGATCTGGATGCGGGAAAATATCAAAGAGAAGTCAAGAAAGGACCTGTCGGTGGTGTAACGTCGCCCTTTGTCGGTCGCTTATATTTTCCAAGATATATGGCATTTAACCAAAGCGTACAAAACACGACACCCCGTATATAATCTAGGCGTGCGTGCGAACATGACTCTTTCCTCTCCGTCTCTCCCACACGCACTGTATATATGTGTCTGTTTCAAGGAATGAATTACTATTGAAATACTCGCCAGACCCAAGGGGAAAATAAGAACGAACCCATTTTCCATCCTGGACATGCTCAAGACATCCTCGAGGTCTGCATTGATGTACTCGCCGACCTACACTTGGGACCAAATTTTTGTCGGCGGCGTTACGATTAAACAATTCGAAAAGTCAATGAGAATTACCGAAACATCAAAGGCGCCTCACTGTCTTTTGTGCGATAAGTGGAAGCAGTAACTTGTTCGACGTATTTCCATGCATAAGTGACGCCGTGAGGCACATGTTTTGGGTATCTTCTTTCTTTAAAATGGAAGCCGAAAGGAATTTTCCTCTTCTGCGTCATCCGAGCTCCCGTATCAAATCCTTTTACTTTAAAAATGGAGTCGAGAACGGCCATTGATGTTTCAAGGCGTTTCCATTCTCACTTTTTTGTTATGATAATTCAAGACCTGCGTAAAAATTTAATTTTCCACGGCTTCCAACATTTTTGGAGTGACTCATTTACACGAGGGTGGAGCCGTTCTCCAACTTTGGTCCATCGCGTCTTCCTAGAATAATTGAGATGCAATTGAAAGTGTGTTTCGGTTAAAGTAACGCAAATCAATTAGACCGGGTTTTAACTCAACAATGAATAAGCTACGAAATCGTATAGTTCGAAAGTATTATCTCCGGCGTGTCTTCTAATTCGCAACCCTCACTAGGCGCCACCTGAACCATTCCAGGGATTATGTTCTACGGAGGGCAATTTACGTCGAACTAAAACTATTGTGAAATTGTAATACGTCGTTTGTGAAAATTAACAAAACGTTCGTAAATTTGATCTCAGTTACAGCAATATCTACGTAGATAGTAATAAATCCAATAAGATGTTACTAGGTCTACTTCGGTATTATCGGTACTATCTAGACTATTCAATGCATTACCTTTCAATAAACGACGTTTTGTCATAAAAATGCAACATGCGACAGTTCAATACACGACCATATCAACATAAACCTTCCATCACATGCTTGTTTCATCACTAAAAAAAACAAGTGCGTTGGATTAAAAAATTAACCTAACTTTATCTAAAGGAACTTACCGAAACATTTTTCGTCACAAAACAAAAAATATAAGTTCTTCTAAATATAAACATTAACCAAACTTAATCTACCGTTGTGCAGGCATTCCAATAACCTAATCCAATCACATCTAACCTAACCCGTAACCTAAACACACTATTCTAACTCACACTCTTAATCTTAAACATCTTAAAACAACAATAAAGTTACTTTAAGGGAATTCTAAGGTTGGGCTGTTGGACACGTGTTTAACTCTTGCGGTAGTGATCATAAATCTGACAATGCTGCTCATAACAAATATATGTATTTTCTGTAGTATGTCCAAATCCGAGTTATCATAACCCATTTTTACGTGTTATTTAATTGTAATATGACTAAATAAGAGTGAGGTTCCTAAAAGCTAGAATGTAAGCAACTGTCTTGGGCTGTCATGTACAGTCCAACCTCCCTAATTGATAACATGCCGGAACCGGAGGAGAAGTTGAAACTCCATAATTGATAACTTCCCACCTGTCTCCATATTCAATGCACTTCCCCTCACTTTACGAACATATCAAATAATGTAGGTTATGCACACATGATGTATACATGTGCGGGTGAACCAATCAACGCCATCAGCCAATAAGGTATTTCTTCCCTGAAAAGGTTAGATGGTCAGGTGGGGGAACCAGAGTTGCAATTACGGAGTTTTCGACGTTAACATTTATGGAGCTTTTTCGTTTTGATCAGTTACGGAGGTTATCAATTAGGGAGGTCGGACTGTATATAGGATAGGTATCGAATCGATACTCATCGATACTATTGATATGAAAATATATTAATGTGTCGTTGATAATTGTCTTTCTTACAATCACATTGTGTTAAAAAATAGTCTTTTTGTTAATATACAAATAGCTATTAAAGTTGGTAAATAGAAAAAAATATGTGGCTTTTGGATTACATTAGATAAGAAATTATAACGTTAACAATGCCTCGAGATGTAAACAAACAATTTAATACTGTAAAATTACAGCGCTTTGCATTTTTCTCGGTTTTTTTACAGTGTAGCTGATGAAAATAAAATACAAATTTTAATAAGAATTTTGTTTATCTCAACATTTATAAGCATTGAATGAATTGTTTTAAAACACATATAAAACTGGTAAAATGTCGACTATCAGAGAAAATATTTTTGATGGTATGTCAATGTCAATTATTGAAAAAAGTGCAGATTAATACTTGTCATTTCATCACGAAATATTAATTAACTATGACTTGATAAATATCAATAATAACTTAACCTACCCTAACCTAATTTAAGCTAATCTATATAATAAATAACATTGTGCAGGTATTGAAATTATACTGAAACAGAAAGATATAAAATTAAATATTAAAATGTGATTAATATATTATGTTGAAATAGTCATGTGTTAAAAAATATTATAGTGTTGTTATAAAATTACGTATTATATAGTCTGGTCACCATTTTAATCCAGTTACAGTAATAAACTTTAAAAATCTCTAAAGTATGAGATTGAATTTAACTTTCTTATATCAAATTTTACCCCGTGATTTCTGTAATGTTGGGCATTTTCTTCGTAGGTCGAAAAGTTTTTAGGAAAATTTTCTTAATTTTTTGTGAATATACATATATTAATCATCGAATCTTCTGATTTCTGTAACTTCAAAACGTTTCATTGATTTACTGCAAAATCTTTTATATTTAAAATATAAATTATTAATATCTAATACCCAAGTTAATTAAAAAAAGTAGAATTACTTAATTCATGCGTCTAACTATTACTTGTACTGATTAGACAGAAAAACTTAAACAGAAATTCAAGAAAATGATTTTAAAGAATTAAAAAGAAAAAAGAAGTACGTCGTTAACAAGATATTCGGTTAATAACACTAAAAGGAATAATTAGAAAAAATGGTCGGGCGTTTTTTGTCGATAAAAATACCGAATTACAAATATTATGTGAAAAATGAGCAGCACCGGAATAGGCCCGGTAAAAACTGGCCATTTCATCTACCCGCCATTCCTCGGTTTCAATCGCCATTAATTCGTTTCGAACATCATTCGTTTCCAACGTCATTTGTCTGTAGCTCTGCGAACTATAGTCCGCAACTGGGAACTCTCCGCGCTATAATCGGCACTCCAAAAGGCCAAAACCGCAATGGCAAGGTAACAGTTAGGCACATCCTGCATTCTTCTCAATTTAAGATGAAAATATTTTGATAACCTCTAGGTCTGCAATCTTTCGAACGTTTATTACAATTCGATATTCGCATTAAAAAAAAATGGTCGGGGTCTAAGGTCGATTTCGTGGGAAATTATATGATAAAACTTAAAATGGCGTACTTGTACTCAACAGAGCTTTCATTTTCGAATTCATTCCACGCCAACCAAAATGGTGGCGTTAAAATATCGAACTTAGAGAATACCCTACGATTTTTTTAACACCATATAAATTGTTTTATGCAATCCTAATAACCGAAGTTATTTAAATTGCACCAGGAATATAATCGAAAAATAAACTCATATTAAAGCAATTAATTAAAATTTGCTTATGACTAAAATGTAAAAAAGTATCTCTGGACTAAAACATTTTTTTAAAGAACAAGAAAGCCTGTTTTTAAAAAAAAATTTTCGAATTTATTCCACACCAACAAAAATAGTGGCGTTAAAATATCCAACTTAGAGAATACCCTACGATTTTTTTAACACCATATAAATTGTTTTATGCAATCCTAATAATCTAAGTTATTTAAATTGCACCAGGAATATAATCGAAAAATAAACTCATATTAAAGCAATTAATTAAAATTTGCTTATGACTAAAATGTAAAAAAGTATCTCTGGATTAAAACATTTTTTTAAAGAACAAGAAAGCCTGTTTAAAAAAAAATTTGTAGGTACTTTTATTCTATTTGTTCGTTGATTTTTATTCTTATGACTACTACAGCATTAAAACATATTTTTAATATCTATCTTTTAGTTTTGTCATTTACGTAATCTTAAACGAATAGTGAAATATAATAAACGAGTTCATAACCGAAATTTCCTCTTTTAATAACGCTGACCGACGGTTTTACATTTTGTTTACCTTAGATAAGCAAAGTATCATTTCCGATGCATTTTTTTGGCGCTGAAGACAGTGGCGCTACCAGAACTTTCTTATCACTTCCCATTTTAGGAAAAAGTGAGGTTAAATATGTCCAAATTTTTTAGGACATTATCTTGTATAGCTCAAAAGAATTTGTTTATGATCAAGGTTTCATTTCAGATCTAAAAAGATGGTGCAGAATTTACTCTAACACATCGGATTTCGAAAAAAGTAAGGTTAAATGATAAAACTTTTTATTTTATTTCGACGGTTTAGGAGCAAATCAAATATCATGAATGTGTTTCCAAAATACACCACGTGGAGTCGTTACTAAGTGAATTAATTTCTGGTTTTAGCTTTCAGCAGCTCAATATGTTTAATACGGACTTATGTTACAAAATAACTCGAAAAATGGCCAACTTTGCTAATTTTGACACAATTAACCTCGCTTGTTTCGAAAATGCGACAAGCGACATGATTTTTAGCATAGAACATTATTTCAGAAGCTTGTCAAAGGCAATATCAGTGTCGGGCAATATAATTGTAATCGAACATTTCGTCCAAAGTTCAATAAAGGTGTAATAAATGTTTAATAGTCTTTTATGAATGCTTTGCACATTATGTCAATGATAAATATTGCTAAAAAAGGATTATAAAGATTCTGCAATCAAAATTTTAAAGTTTGTTCGATGGTCCAAAGCATTTAAACAATGTGTTACGTTTTAATCAAGTTAAGAACTTTTATTTTCGAGGGAATTTTATATATCTACAGTCAAGTACGATAAACCAATAAATTCCTCCATACCATTTTACTTTTAATATAATTTTTAATAAAGCAAGGTTAACTTTAATTAAAAAGTAAACAAACTTTTAACCCTGCCTTTATTTATTGGACAGAATCCTAAATCTAAATAGTACCGAAAAAATATTTTATATATCTCAGAATTGTCAATCGTTATAGATTTCGTTTAGGTTCCCAAAATATGTTAACTATGAATTATTAATCAGTATTGCAATCAACAAAAGAAATAGTTTTCATAGTCAGTATTGCAGTATGGCTAACTTTGTAAAGAAACATCATCATTAATTAACGAATTAAAGCTTTTATTTGAGACACTGTCAATTATACAGCTTGAAGTATCTTGACAGTTCGAAGAATGAATCAGAAAAATCTTGCGCATTTTTCGTAAATTTTGTAACCATTTATAGTGATTTTTTAAATAAAAATAAACTCATTTTCTTGGAATGAATATGATAATTTGTACATGATAATTTAGAAATAAACTTTCATTGTATCATAACTTATAAAAAAATTAGTTTTATGCGTATTTTGAAAATTCCATAGATTTATCGTAACATTTATTATCATTATTATTTATAAATACACGGACTAAAAGTCCTTAATTAATTTATAAAAACAATGACTAAGTTTGTTTAATAAAATTTTGTCTCTAAATTCTCATCTAAGATGGTAAAATTTCTCATAGAAATTTTGTGCGAGTAAATGCATCAGGCATTACATTTGACATTAAATATAAGTGCACGGAGAAAATAGTTGACTACCTAGTAGAATAATACACACTTATCGTTTTTAGTTCATTTTACTATCGAAATAGTGACCTCGACAAATAATATAGTCTACTATTAAATCAAGTAAAAAAAAGTAGTTGTGCCTTATATTTAGACAGTAAAGCCAACTATTTCTTTTCCCCTATTGATAATCATTTTTTCTTAAATTGTTTTAAATATTAATGATATAATTATACACGAGTAATTAGACATGATCGTTCCCTGTTTTTTATAATTCAATATTTGATGAAATTATGATAAAACCTAATACTATATTATTTTAATTTACTATAAAAATATTGAAAATTGCTTATTAATACTTTTAAATATTATTTATGGAATTCTCGTCAGATTGTATGGCACTGAAATATTTTTTTGAATGAAAATTAATTGTATTCTTTTATTCGTTATCAATATATTTATCGAAAATATTCTTAATAAACTTAAATTATAAATTTGTAAATATATTAAGACATTGTAATAAATTGAATAAGGAAAAAACTATTTTTCAAATATATAGCATTTTTCAGTGTACTCTCGAAATTTCTTGAAATTATACTTTAGCTATTGTAGTGTAATAGTGAAATCTCTCTCTTTGTGGAATGAACTCTGCATGGAGTGAAAATCCACTCTTAAAAGAGTGACCATTCATTAATTAACTCATTCACTAGAGTGGCTCACTTATAGATAAGTGAAATTTAATTGTTTCCCTTAAGAAATAAGTGTCATCGTTATCTTGACTTTATGAATAAATGAAATCATATACATTAGATCCTCCCAAAGTGTCGTTCTCTAGAAATCCTCTAATAGTGTCACAGTTCGTTCCTTTGATAGTGTCGCAGTAAGCTCCCCACCACTTGACCGGCAACGGCTATATTATCTGTCAGCCAATCCCGTTCTAGATATAAAGCACGAAGGGGTTTAGAATGTAAGGAATGCAGAGAGTGGGGGTGGACATAGATAGAGGATTTGTTTCCCCTTCGGTCCCGAGGCGGTGACACTATGAGAGGGTCTGCTGTACTTCACTTACATTGAATTAAGGCAGATTTGTGCTTGGGCACAAATAATGTTCTCTAACGAAAAGGTTAGTAGATGCTGGCACTGTCATGGCCGCTCACTATAAATTCGTATGTTTACATATTGATCAGCGAATATCAAATAGCTTTTCGATTTGAAAATTGTGAATGAAAATGATTACGGTAAAATGAATGTTGCAGATTTGATGATATGTTGACAGAAAGAGGTGCGAAAATTACTGTAAGAAAAACTGAGTTGTACGATATAAAAAAAGAGTAATAGTAAAACATACCTATTTATGGTAACAACATCCTTTGCATTAAAGTACTCAATGCATAAACCAGGTCCCGATTTTGAAGAAAAAACAAGCTTTTTGAACGCTTCCACCCATTTTTTCGTTGTTAGATATTTGTCGGAAATTTAAATCGCATTTGACCCTTCTATCTAGAATACACGCCATTGTAGTGAGATAAAATTTCTTGTTTGTATAAGATTAAAGAAAATAAGTCCCTAAAGTATTTTTTATAGTTTTACTATTTGATGTAAAATGTTCTCCGTGCCATAATTTCAAAATGGAGGATGGTTAATAAATAACACGAATATAAATAAAGATATCGAAATGTGACGAATATTATAAAATGATACTCTAAAATTAATTTTTATATATTTAAAATGGCGAATGCAATATGCGTAAAAAAAATACTTCTAACTTTTGTAGAAGCTATATTTTTTCTGAATGTTTGATCGACCAAAATTATTGTTGTTTTCAGCTGCTATTTTTTTCAACGAATTTTGGGAATAAATACAATAAAATAATATATGAATCATGGCGACATTGAGATAATGAATGGACATAGTTTATTGTTATATTTATTACCGTACTGAATATTATTTGTAGAGGATAAAATTAGTGGAATACATGTACTATTAATTACGATTATTTAGTTTAAGTAACAATTCTTACATACGTAAATATATCTTTTTCTCTGACTCTTCATTATTGAATAAGTCGTTTTTGTGTTTCTTTTTTTTTGTATACACGTTAATATAAAGTGATTAATAGTATTATGTGTAACATTATTGGTAAATCTTCGAAAAACGAGCATCCTCGTAAAAGAAATTTACAGGGGACTTTTCTGATGTTTTTTTTTCCTCCTGATTCCGAATCTGACAGTACAAATTGTCGGTCAGACATGTTGAAGACGCTATATCCAAAATAATTTTAAAAAAACGTCTCCATTAACAATTTTTATATACTCATTTTTATGTCCTCAATTTTCGACTCCAAATCGCGTGTAAAATCTAATTTCGTACTCATTACGACGAAAATATTAGTATTTTACATCTCAATGAAAAGATTCTTCTCATTAATTGGTATAACAAGTTTATTGATTAATGTTTCCATGCCTGTCATAGTATTAATGTTTCTTTTCCATATTAGAGATAATTATTTAGTGATACAGATACAAGTACATCTTTATGTTAATTATTTCTTCTTCTCTAAAAAATTCGTATTCTACTAGTGTGTAAAAATGTCACTTCTCACACTAATGATATAATATACTATTAAATAGAGACTTTAAAATCTTGATTCCTTGATCTCTTGTTGTTACTCGACCGCTTATTTGAAATTGCACAATTTGTTTGTTTACTGGTACTTGTCGGTCCTTTAACTTAAATCAGAAAGTTTTACTTTACTTTTGATCCTCAAGGTTGTAGTAGAAGAAGAAAAGTGTTTTTACGTTTCGGCCTAATTTCTGGCCCTCTTCAGAAATTTATTCTAAAAATATCCAAAAATAAAAATTATGTTGAATTTACAATCTTATTTCATATCACAGTCTTGAATCTCATTTTTATAGAGAAAATTTAACAAAAATGTTTACAAGACGTGAAGAAAGGAATTAATTAATTAACACGTGCTACTTGTGCATAAGAATAATAATTTATAGTAGGCAGATGGAATAAACCTATATTGTCATCTGTAAATTAATAAAATGACAAAGAAAATAAATAAGTATTTCACCTTTTGATTAAAAGTAACAAAAATAAATAAAATTTGAAAAAACTTTTATTATTTATTATGATGAAATTTAAATAATGGTTTTAAGGTTATGCTTACTTGAGACAACTGCTGTTTTGTTATTTACTTCCAAAGTTACTGAAAATAGTATTTCAAACAATATATGAGGTGCCGATGTCATTACACTGATAAGTAATATGTAGTTATTTAATTATTAAAATAGTAAAAATTCCTCTTAATTATTCTTAATATTTTCACAAGTGACACGTTTAACAGATCACGTTATAAACTTTATCTCATGTCTCGGTGTTAAGTAATTACTAGTAAGATACATAATACCTATAACAAAACTAGACACTTTTGATAGTAACATATTTTATATGTACAATAATAAATGGCGCCAAAGTACGAAACGTTAAACGTAGACTATCAAATTCTAACAACGGAACAAATTCATATCAAAAAGAACAAGAAGTAACAAAAATAACGAAAAACACCAAAAATTAATAAATAATAAGTAACGGAAATAAATCATGTCAATAATATACTACTTTAAAACTAAATGTCGACGTATCTTAAAATCTTTCGTATAAAGATCTTTTATTAACTACATTTATGTAATTTTTACAAAAATCAAAATATAATAAAAAATTTGTTTTATGATCATATTAATTCACTTTTACAGAATCTTCGCAAGAGTTTTTTTCCAAACGCGTTTCTGACTTCAGAAGAGATACCGATGGCAAACTGAAGAAAAAAATTTTGCAAAAATCCCATCTAATGTGTTCACAAAAAGCAATTTCAATATCATGTTTGTACTTGCACCGACGTGAACATAAAACCTCATTTATTTATAGATTTCGAATGGCATGAAATCATACGTTTTGAAGAATGGCAAGAACATAAGTTTTCAAATCTTATATATTATTTACATTTTGAACGTGGCAATTTAGACTTGGAGCACCAAACGACGTTATTGTGAGCTCGGGTGTACAGGAACGTTGCAGAGAAACATTAAATAGCTTTGCGATCACGCATGTTTGCCTGATTTACACGTACAGACCATTTGTTCTCTTTATCGAAGTCGCTAATGCGTAATTTTACAACCAAGGAAACGAGACTCTCGAGAAGTCAAATATCGATTTTTTAAACCAACCATTTCCTTTCAATATTCAAAACATCGTCGACGTGAAATACACGAAGTTTATACGTTTTATTGAGTAGCAATATACTAGTATGTTATAGAGTAGAGTATTTTATTTTAAGTATCATTTATACCAATTCTGTTTAAAGAATAATCGTAAATAATTAAAATTGAAAGTATTATGTAGCCTAGAAGATATGATGTTTAATGATTATGCTTTGGTGAAGTGAAGAAGCCTTAAATAGTTGCATCTATAAACGTTCACTAAGGATCGAAAAAATTACCAGAAACAAGGATGATAAAATGTAACCTCGACAAATTAAGTTTTTGTTACTTAAATTTGTGTCGATTATTAATCATTTTAATGATTTTGTTTCTGATAATGGCTCAAAATAAGATTAATTTTTGTTTTTGTTACAATTGTTATCCTTATAATTTTAGAGTTGGCATTTTTTAAACCAAACTATTTTTAAGTATTGTTAAACAACAATGGTTAATAATTAAATGATTTATGTATGCAAATAAATAAGACAGAAAATTTCGAATGGCAAATGAAACACGATTGTACATATAGTTGAAAATCTTTTAATTGGTAGATTTTAATTAGTGAATAACTTATAAAAATCGAAACTCACATTTAAACATATTTTTAAAAATATTAAATAATTCTTATAATACCAGAATTAATTTTAACAGTAAAAACAAATGACAAACAAATTATACCTTATTTTATGTTAGCAAAACTCGTTTATTCTTCCCTTGGTTAACTATTAAAATTCGTAACGTTATAAAATAATACGATACAAGGTTCGCGAAAAACAAACATAATGAAAAAAAGGGAAAGGAAATATTCTTAATTTTTTTTTAATTAGTTCCGCAATATTCTATCCATTCATGTCATTTTCAGTAATTTTAGGATTATTTTGTGGTTGAAAAATTCGGTATATAATACGGGATTTATAAACAAACTTTTGTTTTTGTCATGTATTATATATATAAACTCTCAATGACCTGAGAACAAATCTTTTTACATTATTGTTTGCCACAACTTTTTATTAAAAATGTCATTAAAACGTTTATTCAAGTGAAGCGAATTTAATAATCTTACTTTAAATTTCAATAAATTGTTTGTTCATATTGTTCGTTTGTGTAAAATGATGAAATTATAATTTCTGTTAATATAATCATTTTAATTTATTTTAATTACAATCAAGTCTTCTCTATTATACGAAAAAGAAAGTTGTGAAAGATTATCAACTATATTAAAAAAATATATGAAAGATAGGATAAAACTAATAAATAACAGTTTGAAAATGAAAATTACGTAGGTAATAACATTTTCAAACAGCGATATGGTATGAAACATAAAGCTTTGTCTTCAAAACGGAAAAAAATACCAATAAAGAGTTTTTGTATTTTTTGTTTCCCTTTTCTCTCTTCCGTGAAATATTTTGACAATTTTTGTGAATAAAAAAAATATACGATAATCGTAACATAATATTTTCTAGAATAGAATATTAAGCACATTTTAAACTATTTTTAGCATATTACAATAAAGTAATATAAATATTTCCTTTTTGCATTTGTTCTTACTAATTACTAAAATTCGTTCTTTTCTCTAAATCATTCGCGCATAATAAAATTAAACCTTTTCATCCCGAAATGAAAAATTAGTAAGACAACTTCAGCTCAATTTCTTGATTTTTTTTCATATTTTTGAAAAATACCTTTTCTACTTTTTCAGGTCTTCTCTATCAATTCTCGTTCAAAAAAATACCAAACATAGATAACTTACTTAAAAAATTTGTAAAATATAATAAGAATGCCATGATTTTTAGGTCTTATTTTCGCGATTTTTTTCATTAAAACGGATTGTAATCAATTAAATACATGCGTAGAAATTATTCCGAGTTCTAAACATCAATAAAATGTTAGTAGAATATTTTTCAGAATCAATGGCTGATAGAAAATGGCCACGCGACGAAATTAATTTATTCAAAATTATTAAATCCTTCAAAGTTTTTTTTTTAGTTTTATAATGATGATATAAATATTGGCTGGTTCAAGTCTGTTTACTATGTACGAAAATTATCATAATTTTGTGTCGATGAATTAAAAATGGCGGATCTGTAACCACTTCCGTATGTAAATGAAATCTCTGAAATGAAACTTTGTTGCATGAATCTTTTTTAAAGTTCTACATGTCTATAAAAAATTTACAAATATTATACATAACAAGATCAAAATGGCGGATATATCAGTCATCGTTCTGTTCATCACATGTAATCTATCTATGTGAATCGATTTGGAAATTGTAAGTATTCATTGCGCTTGTGTGTTTTAAATTTGTTTCATTACGTGACTATTTTGAATCTGCCACAGTTTCTAAAAAATATTCTACTAACGTATTGTTTATGTTCAACAATCGGGATCACTTTTTATTTTTCTATTTCATTAAATTTTTTTAAATTGCCTCAAAAAGCATTTTTCTTTTCATTTCTAACATTTTTGCGTAAATAATCGATTTTTCTGCAATTTTCACGACGGGAATCGATGGGGCACATTTGAAAATAGTAGGAAAATTATCTTTCCGAAACTAGAAAACATTTTTTGAATGGAGAAACTAATCTGAAGTTGACGTACCTGCTTTTCTCATTTTGAAATGAAAATGATTGAGTAGTAACGGAAATACATGTTATATTATTACGTGAAATTTGACTACAACAAATGAAGACTAAACGTGTGTTTTTCATAACGATTGGATGAAATAATTGTATAAAAATTTGTGAAAAAATAGTATAATTTATCAATGATTGTAAACTAAAAAAAAGTTACATAAACAGAATTGCAAATGAAATATTACTCAGTACAAATTTTGTTGCAGATAAAGAATACCCAATGACGGCTCTGTAATTGTCATTTTAAGAAATGGTTCTCGTGGAAACGCCAAGTATATTTATTCTTGACATCAGGACGTTATAGGCTACACATCATAAAAATTAATACAAAAAACAATTATAACTAAATAATAATGGTTTAAAACTGAATCCTTGAAAAGCAGAGAATAAAATATGTACATACTTAAACATCTGTAAATTAAAACAAAATCGTTTCCTTAAAAAAAAAAACGTTAAAAGTACATTCGTATCAATTACAATTATAAAAAATGCTGCAAAGTAAATTTTTGTGAAGATCTTTGAACAGTTATTTCCATTTCTGGCCGTACCGTAGATCATTCGGCGCTCGGTGGATAATTTCGACTGGATATCGAATTTCAGATTTGCGAGTCGAACGCCGACAAAGTTACTACGCATTGAAATTTTAAAGACGGCGAGCGAACCGACCAAGTGGGTGGGGGCGGCGGGAGGGGGCAGGTTAATGACGCCGCCATGGGGTAAACACCTTTGTGGATGATTCTCTGGGATATTCGCTATAATACTGACTAGGCGTTAAAGCCTCCGCACTGCAAACTAGCGGCATTTTTTTAAATTCCAAATTAAAAAAATACATATTCCTGTATGATGGGAATTGTATTAAAAATGTACTATTCTCTCAAGAATTTCGAGGACAGAGCCAAATGTCTGTCAGTAGATTTTAGTCTTTCAACTGAGATGAGACAACTTCCTCTTCTGTGTAGAAATAGTTAATTTTCTACAAATTTGTGCTCAAACGTCAAACGTGTATATTTATCTTAAAATTAACATCATGTTCCAGAACGAATTTTTATGTTGGATCAATGCCATCAAATGTCTACCATGTTTACAAAACGTTTATAGAACATTTTCAAAACGTTATGGATATTCAGGTTGTGTAGTCTTGTAAGGATAATGATTTTGCAGCTACAAATAAAAATAATCGAAACCATAAGAATGATCTTTAAAACTACGAGATATTCCCAAGGGCTGAAAAACTAAAAATGATGCAGGAATCTGGGTATCTCTAATGTTTGGAGCATATCTGCACGGCTATTAAAATCTTGCAAAATAAACTTGAAGCGAAGAAGTGAAGTATGCAAGTGTATTTTACAGAAATGAAAAATTTCGTCAACACCTATTGACTCCCGAAGGAAGAAAAGGGTCCGGGTGTGTTAAAAACGCAGAAAAATTTCAACTTACGGAGGACTCGACAAATAAATTGGATTTAGTAAATTGGAATTCCGACGATGAGAATTTTGAAGCGAACGTTTTAGGGAAGGATCGGTTTTTGAAGCAGCAAACCGTCAACTCGTTTCAAGCCACTTAGAAGTATCTTCACGAGCCTGACTGAAAGATGTTGATGTCCAATTAAACAAAACGTTTAATTAACTGGACGAAACGCGTTCTGATATGCCAAAATTTGGGATCTATTCTTTGGAGTACCTCGAAAGGAGTTCAATGAGACAATTTCCCGTAAATCAGGGTAAGGATCCCCGCAATCGTGGACTGTTAATGCACTTAATCGTTGAATCGTTGTAAAAAACAGCGCGGCATGTTGGCCGAAATAATAATGAGAAAGAGAGAAAAAGATGAAAGAGAAAGAACCACGAAAGCGAGGGAAGGGAAGAGAGAGAGAGAGAGAGAGGGAGGGAGAGGCGTCAGAGAAAGAGAGAAAGAGTTAGGATAAGAGGGCGAGAAGGTAACAGGGAGAGAGGTTGAAAAGAGAAAGAGGGATGGATCGGGGGGGCTGGTACAGAGGGGCCATGAGGGGGACTGGGAAGCAGACGGAGCAACGAAATGCGAATCCTATTGGACCGAAAGTGGGTTGGATTGCATCAAGGAAAGGCCGAGAAAGATGCCTCTTGGGCTCGAATCTTCTTATCCGTACACCTGTCTTCGTTTTGCTCCGCCCCGACCAATGAAGAACGAGCCAGCAACGAGCTATGCTAGATCGTTGGTGGGGACCATCGTTCTTTTCACTACACCGCTAACCCGGTGGACGGTCAGCGGTGGCGAACGACGTTGCCCGACCTGGAAGGGGCATCCAGTTTCTTCCAGTCCACTCTAGTAGAGGAATAACCAGTAAACCCATCTTTACATTTTCCACCAAGGATACATGAGAAAATGTCCTGGTGCAATCCTCGCCCATGACACCTTCCTTCCTATCCAGAAATCAGCTTAGAAGCGCAGAGTGCACGTTTCTTTCATACCGGCGAGAGATTCGAACCCTGGCGCCAGCAAAACAAACTTTTACCTACCTGACTGACCAGGATGCCAAGGAATCAGTCGGTCTCGACACAGGATTATGGCACGTATCTCATTGATGATACCGAGTGATGATACCCTCAGTCTCGCGGAGATTATCATAGTGCGCCCAAGTGCCCAAAAGTGTCGCGGTTTCGCGGATTTCGTTGCAAGCACACCGGTTCAAAGTGCGCGGAAAGTGTGATGCTTTGGTTATCGATAGGCGTGAGTGAGGTCAGTGGCAAGAGGCGGAAGTGGTGTTTGTGTAGGGACCTTCGCAGCAATAACTTGGTGCTAGGAAGGTTCCAGGAGATAGTAGCAACTAGTGGACAGCGTATAGGCAGCTGGTACATGCTTTCGCGAGGTGCGTGATTATGGTGCACTACCACGAATCGGTAGCGAGGCCGTCGTACTTGCATAGTAATAGTCGCAACAATATAACCAATCGAGCCTTTTTGTTAATCCTCGTGGTCGGATTGACGAGTCTCCAAAATCATCTAGCCCTGGCTTGCGGACCGGGCAGAGGAGGAGGCCGCAGGCCGATTCTCCGCAAGCTCACGCCCCTTGTCTTCAAGCAGCATGTGCCCAACGTTAGTGAGAACACACTACCAGCTAGCGGTCTTAGTGAGGGTCGCGTCACCCGTCACGATTCGACATTTCGCGATCTGGTGCCCAATTATAATCCGGACATTATCTTCAAAGACGAAGAGGGCACCGGCGCCGATCGTCTTATGACGCAGGTAAGACCACTTTCTCATCCATCCAAAACTTATTGTCGACTCGCGTAATAACCCTTGCTAAAGAATACCCACCTAAAATGATATGCCCCAATTTCATGGAAGTCTCTACATTCATCTACTTTTCCTACCCAAGTAGCAGTGATAATGTAAAATTAGCTGTATTTTGGTCACTTCTTGTGTAGCTACTTGGGTATAGTCTGATCACAACCTTCTTGTCAATAGTCAAAGTGGATGGATCTAGACTCAACACTAATGCCCAAGAAAGTGCCATTCCCATATTATATCACTACAGGAATATTAGTTACGATAGAAATCAATTCTTTATCTATTAGTCTACTATATGTAGCAAGTACACCTCAAACACATTCACAGTATTAAAAAATCGCCAAATCAAATAAAGAAAGCCTTATTTTAATAATACTTCTTAAGGGATGTTTTTCAGTATTATCGAACGTCTGATGAAATCTACAAGAACAGTATCTACTACCGTGAAAATGTCTCGATTAGAAGTAATCCTCAGGTTTAGATTTCGTCGATAAAAATTCAACGATTCAAATTTCATCACACGTTCTTTAAACTCGAATTTCATCACAAATCTAATTCTTTGTTATCAGATTCGTACAAGATCAATGCTGACACACATTAAATGTCCTCAGTTACCAATTTCTTCCCGCAACTTCTAGAACATTCGCCGATTCCGATCGCTATTTAATGAATATTTTCTGGACATGGCGTTGCTTATTTTAATACGTATCGTCATTTTCTATGCATTTACAAGTAGAAAAATTATTCGGCGGATTTAATTAAGTTTTTTTATCTCCATCAAACTTGAAATATATCGAGGCAGTAAATGTCAAAACTATTGATCGATCTTAGAAATATTAAAAACTAGCTTGATAAATCTCCAAGATTAGATATTACGGCGCCAACGGCTGGCTTAAATACTTTGTTACGCGATTTCTGATTGAATTTCCAGTAGATTACAAACTGTATAAAAATAATGTAATACACTGCATTCGCGACCAAATTAGCAAAAATAAATTGTTATTTTGCATAATAAACTTAAAAGCAACATCCAGCGCAGTAATTTTAAATTAAATGGAAGTTAACAGGTTGCAGATCGAATCAAAAACTGCCGCCGATAGAAATACTGGAAATAAAATAGCTGCAGATACTCCATGGCGCTTGGCGCGATGCGACACGTCGTTTCATCTCGAGTTACCCATTTACAGAATCTGCGGATGCTTGCCGCAGATTTCAAAAGTTGTTTGGAATTTTGTGTCGAAATTCTTTCCATTTTATTTCAAAGCCTGCCCTGAACCTGTCTTTAAGTTAAATTCAGTTCTCCAATACTAAGATCATTTAAAATATTGAATTTATTGCATTAATAAATACAATTGATTATCAAAATGAATTTTAAATACACCTTCATATACAGCATTCAGAAGAATTGCAAATTTTACTTTTTGTCCGGGTTCTTTACAAAAGCGAAGAATTTTCGTTAGTAAAAGGCAATGACTTTTAAAAAATTCGCATCTATTACCTCGGAGTTGTGTCTAAAACAATGGTTCTGTGCATGGAGTTGAACTTTAAGTCACGTATTTTTACTAAACGGAGCTAAAAAAGTTGCGTCTCATTTCGCACTGAATTTACAGACGAAAATAAAGTTGACACCTTCTAAAAATAGAAATCTGTCGTTCCGACTTGTTTAAATTTACAAGTTATATTTTCAGTAGAATATTTAAACCTTTTTTATTAAATTTTAAAATTCTTTGTCAGGATAGACGAACATGACAAATGACTTCATTACAAAATGCATAAAAAGCAATCGTTACATTTAATTCTCCTGTAGAACTAGTCGCTTTCACTAAATTAATAGTCGCACGGTCTATTAATTTAACAGGCGTTACTGCATAACGTAATTGATCTAATCGATTACTTAGGCGCCGCTCGTTGTTTGTCTTAGGTATTCATCGTAAATGTTACTCGTTTATGTAATACACGTGTCGTAATGTGTTTGTTTCTAACCCCGCAAAATAAATTATAGCAATAGTAAAACTCGAGTTAAAAAATATTACAATCGAAGCTACTTATTATTTTAATAATTTATTGGTAGTTATTGGTAGTTTCAACTAATAACGGTGAGTTTTATTAATTAATTGTTCTGTATTAATGTTGGTCCAACCAAAAGAAATGGCGCCCAACTACTAAATTCAACGATTTTCTTTCTTTTACCGGCGGTATCGACAGAATACGTTATTTTTCATTTAATAATAAAAATAATAGTTTTATTGTATAGTCACTATCAAATGCATAATGCCGTGTGGAAAATTGTCACGTAACAATAGATACTACATAGGAACTAGATTAGTCGTATCTATTTAGTACAACTATGTTTTTCTGTATCTAGTTAAAGTGTGATATCTCTAGAGAGTTTGTATGGAATTTTAATAGTTTTAGTTAAGCTACCCTACGATCTCTATTTCTCGTGATCATGACTACCTTTATAAAAGTGGATTTTTATTGGGTCATAAGGTAGCCAACTGCTAACACTGCATAAATATGATTTTAATACTAGGATCTGTAAACGGCAGTTCATAACTTTTTGATTAATTATTATTTTCAAAATCATAACGTCATCCTTAATTTGAAAATTTACTGAAATAAAAGGTAATTTCTTATTTTTCCTGGTTTAATTAATACACCTACAAGACAGTTTATGTACAGTAAAACTATATAGTTCCTTTACAGATTATCTAGATCCAAACCATCGCAACGATGTAGTCTAACTATACAGAATTGTTATTGTGCCACGATTATTTTCTACACGGGATGTTGGCTTGAAATGTTAAATTGATTTTGGCGAGCACCAGTTAAAGACGAAGAATTGCCAAAAAGATTTCCATCTCAAGGGGGGAAAAAGAAAATTAGCCAAAAAAATAATAAGCGGTCGGGCACTTGGGACGAAATTATACGCTTTTAAGAAAGTTGAAACGCGCACCGCGACGAAATCGCAAACAATTCACAAATTTTAATGCCGCGAGTTTCATAAAGAAGGCGAGAGTACGTAGCAGCGCGCTTGTAAGCTTATGTTTTATTCATTACAAATTTAACAATAAAGTACGAGCAAATTTCTTAAAAGACTGCGCGTAAAATATCCGTTTTAAACACCGCCGTTAAACCGTCAACGTCGTCGACGCGTGTGAGAACTGCCTCCGATCGCCATTTTGATACTCGGATGTACTTTCGTGTAGTAAGTCCAAACTTATGTATCTTCGTTTCATCGATTAATGGATGACTGCCGTTGGTAAATTCGTATCTTTTTGGTCGTATGTATCGACTTTTTATCGAGAAAATTACTTGCTGTTAGAAAGGATTTAATCTGCTAACAGAAAGCTCTAGGATTTGCATTTTAATCACTGATAAAAGAATACGTCCTAATGGCATGATCTCTTAGAAGTTGCGAGCGGATCGGCTATGGTGACGGATCGTCTTCATTATGATAATTTCTATTACGGTTCGATTTGGAATTTACACAATTTATTGAATTACATATTTTAGTAATATAGAATATACCTAACTTATAAAATCATTTTTATTAATTTATAATTCCGATGTAAGATTGAAAAGATGTTACACACGCCCGGTATTGTTCCCAAACAAGGAGAATATGTGGAAAGACAATGTGTCTGAAGATTAAAGCACCCTAAAAGGCTAATACTTTGCTTATAAACGGTCTAGATCCTGTCGAACGTTATCTCGAAATCACTGAGAAAAACGAGAAAGGACACGTTTTTTCCATTGAAAATCTTTCGCGCTTCTTGCATTTTTTTAAACGTACACAGTCGCCCGGCGTGTGCTTGTTTATTTTTCTTTTGTTCTCTTTGTGAGTCGTGAACTCGAAGAGGCTAACACGGCAACCTTTTCAGATTCCAATAATCCTTACCGAAAAGTTTCGCATTTGCAGAGGACTTGACTCTCTTTCTCTCTCCCTCTCTGTCTGCCTTGTCACTAGAGCGGTTCGTTTCAACTTTTTTGCCATCGAAAACAGTTGACTTTTCACTCCAACGAGGTCGGTTGACTTTTCTCATCTCGCTAAAGTGCAAAGGGAGACTTCCTCTCAGTTAAATTTCACCACGAGATCTTAAGTGTGTTGATTCTGTCAAGCGAACACATTTTCGCAGACGTAATGGTTACGGAATTTGACAAAATCATTGATAAATGTTCTCCATACTTGCTAATGATTATTTTTTATAATAGCGGCTTAAACGAAACAAAATCATATGCAAGTACAACATGAAGATGTCAAGATGCTTCACAAGTTTCTAAATGTCACTTCAGACGTTTTCGTGTGTAACTTTATTTATTAATTGTTTCTTTTCCTCATATGTGGGATTTGCTAATAAAATACCTACTTTCAATAATGATGTAATATTTTCCTTAATTGCTCAGCGTAAAATCCTTCCACCAAAACTCCTTTTTCAGCCGATCACAATCCAGCGACGGCAGAAGTCCAGGCCCGAAAAATGTAACTTCAAAAACTAATTCCTTATTTGTGCAGTATGTACAACATTAAATATTAATTTTTTGACAAGTCAGCATGGATCTTTAGTCTAAACTTAGACTAGTCAACTTTGTTTATGGGAATGAAACACAGGACGAGATTTTGAAACGTCATTTTTACAAAACTGTCCTTGTTTTTGAAACTCAAACCAACGAAGGTAGATTTCCGTAGAATCGTGACTCTTTTGAAAACTTTTTTTTTGCTTGGAGTCTCTTGACGGAACTAATGGATTTTGTGAAGGCATCGGTGCGAGTCGCGAATTTCAATATTCAATCCTGTTAATATCCTCGCTTCTTTTTCTCCGCGCGTCTTTACGACTGCGTGCGACTTGAAGTTTTAGCTGCGCGTAAATTATGCGTTCTTTTATCGTGGGAACTGCGATTACGTCGCTGTCTTTAAAATTGTTATTTACACAGCCGGCGAGCGATGCAAAATTGTAGGCAAAATCCGACGTTTTTACAATGCCGCGCGGCATTTTCAACAGGTGCGCATAAATTATATGAATTTCTTCGCCATTTTTGTTTCGCCTCGTTAGAAAGACCCCAATTACGGATGCTGCTGATAAGCTTTTCTTTGCCAAACCGGTTTTTTCCATTCGTACCGTACCGACGTTACGTACGAGCCGTTAATATTGGCTGGAAAAGCTAGACGTCACTTGCGATTATTATTTATATGACGTTTCAAAAAATTTGAAAATTTTGAAAAAAAAGCCAACGTCCAGCGGAAACTTTCGAGAAACCCTACACTGAGGGTCTAACAACAATGTTAGGGTCTACCGAGTCCTGTGCATATAAACGATATTAGGTTTCTCTCGGCAGTTTTGCTGCAACCTGTTGAACATTCTAAAACTCATCCGGGCGATTACGAGCCTCGTGGGTCTTCTCTTAAGAGTCGCTCGTGCTTGTCAATGGAAAAATTAAGCGAATAAAATATGCTCAAAAGATGAATAAATATCAAAATTGCGTATAAGTATGTACTAATTTATGCAAATTGAAAATAACGGTCTTTTGTGCTTCGCCGCAATGCTCGACGTCTATTTTTAGTTAGTACGTCGTAGCTAGCAACAAAAAAGATCGATTTAATCATTTTTTGATATTCAAACAAAATTTTTCGGAACGTAAAAGATCGTCAGTAAAAAATTGCAAACCAGTTCTTTTATTTTTGGAGCATAAGTTACGTGCTGTTTGTTACAAAGAGAATAATAACTACAAGTTTCGACGTTAAAGTAGGACATAAATTATCATTAAACAATTAAGAATCTTGCCGGACGATGTTAGAATGCAACAATGAAAAATGCCTGTTGCCGGCAGGTAATGAATATTACACCCATGCCGCTTTACCGAACGTAAATCATTTCATGCATAATTCAAAATGTTAATTGGATTGATCTCGGCGTCTGCGGAGCTGTGGAAATATAAAAACACTGACTTAATGAATTATCGTCGACACCGCGGATCGATTTTCCCCTTTCGATGCTTTTTGTCTGTTTCACTCATTATTTTCACTCGCCGTTCGACGAATCGTCTTTCGTTTTCAGCTTAAATAATTAACGTTGCTTCGTCGATTTGTAAAACCATCCAAAAGTATTTTAATTTTAATTCATTCTTTTTGAAAAAATAATGGAAGAAACATTTTTTTATTATTTTTCTACATCCATATACTGAATGAGTTTTTGTCAGGGCTTTCTAATAAACGTCTGGCATTGTGAAATTTTAAAAATGTTTTCTGCTTTATTAACCTTGGTCCACTATTCACGAATTCATAGATTAAATAGAAAGAAAGACGACGTAGTAAGAAAGAAAACAAAATAGAGAGAGAGAAATGCAATTAACAATCCGGAAATAAGAGTAAATGGAAAAAATGAGATCGTAAAAGCGCGATTTGCGTTTTTGTTTACGCTCAGAACGAGTTAATTCGATGTTAAAAGAGGCTCTTCAATGTAAAACGTAAATTTATTACTTTATTGTCAATTAAGCTTTATACCGGCAATTCGGCGTATATATAACACGGTTATTAAAATTTGATTTACTCCTGAGTTTTAATAGTGCTAATAAAGCAGAGTTTTTCGTCTCGGAATCCAGGTTTAGATTCACCATTCCCAGAATACATCGACGTCTTGGCCGTCGTTGTCATCTTTTTATTCCATTTAAATTGACATCGACACCTTCACCCATTCACCGTAGACTAATTGCACCTAAAAATCTCCTTATGTCACAACGGCGCTACATCCCGTGACAACTCCAAACGCGCCCGTTCGAAACCTCGCTTATCTTTTATCTAATATGTTCCCTTAATTTTATCTCGGATTCCATCTCGTATACGAGACCTTCCGTGATTAATGTTCTTATCTTTGCATTTTATAATTAAATACCTACGCATGGCTCGTATTATCTATAATAACGAATAGTTCGATCATTTATCACGATTCTAGAAAGTACATTTTTTAGGACGGTGTCATGCAGAAGTATCGATTGCCCCATACCAAACGAGTTTAGTTTATGATGTATTAAACCATATTTTTCGTGTGAATTGTTTCAACCCTTTACTTCGTAATAAAAGTTCACTAAACAATGGAGGCATTAAAGCGTCGAGCGCATTCCATACTTCTGGAAAAAATGTTCCTGTGGTAAACATTCCTACAGAATTTGTCTCGGTCTTATTAAAAACGCTTTGTAATTTATAATACTTTAAAATCTGAGTTAATACGTGGAAACATTATCTTGGAAAGTTGTCTATTTTATATGGTAATTTACTTTCGTACTTTCGTTATGTGAAAACCCATTGTTTGTAGTAAAACTTACTAGAATAGTATTTTTTACTAGTGGTTTTGTAAATAATCCATAGCTGGTAAAAACTTCAAGACAATTTTGCACCACAATGAAATCTTACTTTCGACAATGGTCAGTCTTTATAAAAAATAAAAAAGGACTTGTTTACCTAAAGAATCATTTTTGTTGTCTACAATAAAATGCCACTAATCGAGAAACGGATATGTATACGTCACATGAAATTTGTTAGAAGAGTCGAACTAACGTAATTCTAATTCTTGTGTTAATTTCGTCTAGGGCCCACTGAACCCGGGTGTCTAATATAATATGGCGTTTAATTTTAATAAAGTCTCGTATTTAGCTACAAAAGTAATGCGTAACAATTCCCAATGTCTCGAATTGTTAACATACAATGCATTCCGATTGAGTACTTTCTAAATGTATAGATTTCAATCATAGAGTTCCACTTTTTTGAGATACCCGGATAAATGTCATTATTATTCAAAAAGTAAACATTTATCGTTCACTAATCAGGAATAAGTGCGGATTATATAAACTAAGCCAAAGTGAAGAAAAGCGAAAGGATACAAAGAGATTTATTTCCCTGGAATTATATGCGTAGGCCCAGCGGATCAAAATTCCAATTCTACGAAATGCATCTGCATAGGTCACACGTTACGAGTGTTTACGGTAAAACAATCGACGTCAGTGTCAAAATTTGTAATATATTATTTTTTCGTCGTGCTTTGAAATTCATTGAAAACCTGCCTAGTCATGGAAGACCTCCGAGTACGGCGTCCCACCTGTCCGGTGCAAGTTCTCTGACTTTTATAGCGAGTTCATTCAGCTGAAATTGTGTTTCGACATTCCTAAAAATGTGAAGGTTCATCAACTAACTCGTGTATGAAACCACGAAATACTTCGTCTGTTTTCATTGCGCTAAAGACAATAAGCAGAGTAATGATCTACAAATATCCAATCAGCAAAATTAAAATGACTTCAGAATGATTTGCAAATGTGCTCCAAAAGAAATTGAGAGCGTGATATTTTGAGATTTTTTCCGATCTTGAGTTCATAGTGATATTAAGGTCACTTTGCACGCTCATTCTGAATTATTTTGTATGTTCACCATCTGGGAATATGAGGTTTTTAATCAAATTAAATAAAAAATGTGCAGAAATAGATCATAGCTCATCAGAATTGACAAAAACGTTCAGATCTATCAATCGCTCACACGGAAAAAATAGTTTGGGCTCCACAAAATCCCGGTTAGTGTTCAATCTAGAAAATAGTTTGTGCTTAACACAACCTCGTTTTTGCTCAGCCCAAACTTGTTGGGCTACAGAGGTAAAAATTGGTGGCCAAGTGGTGAGAGCGTAACATGTTCAAGAACATGAGCATTTGAGAGTTTTTAACACCCTGCTACTTTATTCCCTTGGCTAATGTCTGGTTACTTAGAAACGCAGCTATACGTACGATTCATATTTTTATTTCTCAGTGCGGTATTGTAATCCGAATTTAAATTGACGATCATCACGCAATGTTATCATCCACCTTATTGCAACATTGGCAAAGTTGAGTGCGGAATTATTTGGCAATGCTCTTTTATGATTAACTTACAGGAAGAAAGGAAAAGCAACCTTTGGCTTGATTTCATCAATAATGTGGATCATGTGGAAAAGTCATGTAATGGGTTTAACGCGACGGATGGCGGGACAGGTCGTGAGAGAAATTCGATAGGTGTCTTGCAACGTAAGACAACGGACGTCGCGCCGGTTCATAGGGACGGCACTTACACATAGGCATATTGTGTAACGGAGAGGATCTTGTACACGCGTAGAGAGAAAGAGAGAGAGAGAGGTACCTTCAACGTGTCCGATCCAGCGATCGGTCGTTGGTATCCAGCAAATCTTTCCCACGTCTAAAGTCACGGCGGTCATCTCCGACCTCCAACTGGTCATTGGATCTCCACTCTGATCGAAGGAAGGAAGTGGTCATCGATATCATTTTACTGCGCAACCGCGAAGAAGATGGAGCGACGCGAATTACTTTTCAAACTCCGGCATTAAACTGACGTTTTACATGACGACATTGGAATAGGCGAACACTCGCGACGTGCCAGCGATATTTTCGGGTAATTTGACTCCCCGGAATTTTCGAACCATCCTCGTCTGCATCCGCAGCGAACCCGGTTTCTCCTTTACATATTTCCAAGCTTCGAGCTGGCGACGGCGCGCGATGACCTAGAACTTAAGAATGAAGTGTTGCACCTCGTTTGTCACGATCCACCAGACGGATTTTGATCGAATACACTTGATTCGGACTGACATAGAGAAATTGCGATTTTTTGCACTGGAAGGAATATTACGAAACCAAGGTATAACCATTACGAGTATAAAATGCCTTCAAAAACGATGCTAATACCAAATGTGAATTTACCGTCAAGAATTCGTTCATAGATATTCCTAATTAAAACTGATGAGTTGGCAGCCATCTTGTCGACTTCAATCGTGTAAGAAATATACGCAAATTCGCATACAGCTGGTCCTGATAGAAAAGTCTTCTATAATCGCTTTGAAGAAAAGGACTTGGGTTCAAACATTCTCTGAATGTTCATAGATCACTTGGATGGAACTATTAGTTAGAGTGTTAGAACAAACAAATGCCCGTTACGGTAACCCATTGGTTGATCGAAGCAATTTCTCGTCTGGAAATCAGATGGGTTGTTCATCGTTTACTATCTGTACACATATTTCTTGGTGATAAATTTGGTAATCCAGGAATAAGATCCCTGGGCATCAGCAAGCCTTAGAATGAATATTCGTTGGGTATCTGGAATAGTAGTTACCAATTTATAAGATACGAACAAAAGACTTCATTCAAATAGTTATACAAACGAAAATGGAATACCTGCACAATAGTACATAACCAAGGGCGCTATTATCGATCTTCGACGATTGTGAAGTTTGTCGCCCGAGCTAAGTGAGGGTAACCATCACACTCGTTGGAGATATTTCACCCGTGAAAAATAATGTATTTTTTTATCCGATTGTCGTATGACTCGATAATTCGCTGCCGAATATTTCGCCCTAGGCCGAGAAGTCGAGTTTTACGGCCGGAGGGACGAATATCAATTTCTTGTATGGAGATCAGTGTTTTTCTCCCATGGACCTGGAGGTAATCCATTTTATTACACTTGATTATGTGGATTGCTTACAAATTTATAATTGAATGCAATTCAAATAGAATTATATGAGTATTAATGATATACTACCACTAAGAAATGAAATCACCAGTAAATATTGATAAATACGACTAATGAAATCTATTACAACAACCATTTTGAAATTTAAGTTTTTCAAAAACGTCAAATGTGACTCAAAATTTATCTCGAAACATCGATACACGCAGAAAGAAAACGAAAGAATGTGACTAAATCTCGAAAAACAGCGATTAGTCACTAGTCAGTGTTGGAAACATTCAGCTCCCGCGATAGCAACCGGTCGTGTCGTAGGGTTCGTTTCCAGTTGACGAACGACACTACCGAGTCGTAAACGATAATTAAACACGGGGCGCCCGAGACGAAACAACCGCGACGCATAATCGAACGCGCAACGCGATGCGAATTTATTTCCAGCGCCGCCGTGTTTTTTACTGCCGCTAATGACCGTGTTAGTATACGCGTGTAATTATATAAGTAAGCATGGGTAGGTAATGCATATGTATCGAAGTCACTAAAACCCAACGCTGCGAAAATCTAACGCATATTTTCCGTTGCTTATCGCCTGTTGCAGGTTATGTTCGTTGCTCGACGGTAAGTCGAGCCGTAACTCGCGTCGAATTACACGAGATCCTTTAAGAAAACATTGTTTAAACTCGTAAAGTCGTCAATCAATCCCACCCGTTAGGCCACACAATGCTTGGGAATCAATCACGATGAATAATTCTTTGTTAAGAAAAAAAAAACAAACATTGTCGGTTTAAATCGTAATGCCATTGTCAATATTGATACTGTTGCCATCTGGATTGTTCCGATATAACTCAAGCGTTTCACACGCGTAATTTAGGGTACATGGACATAACCTCAAGAGTAAATACACCCGTATATTCTTCTAACATCTTCCTATGGTGACATATGTGTTTAAATAGACGGTACAATGTCGAATCTATAACAGGTTTTGGGAATTATATAAAAACAACCCTAATCTGAATTGTGTCTTCTTCTAAAGTTTTCATTAAACATTTTCATTAAATTATATGCTAACGTAGTATGCCATAACGCCGCTAGGTGCTATCTCGATGTCCGATTCGGAACCTCAACTCCCATTATGGAAAATACTTCTAATTGATCGTAAGTAACAATGGAACTATAATAACCCATAAAGTACACTATTATGGCAGAAAGACTTTAAGTATACCACACTAAATATATTATGTGTTTCATAATGAGGGTTGGTACGAATTTGGCTGTTTCATTTTAGCACAACTGCTGCTCGGAAAGCAGCTGAACCAATGTATAACAGATGTACAGGATTCATACCACATTAAAAAGTACATACCACCTTTTTAAACCGCAGATACCAAGCAAGAGGCGTGTCAAAGCTTTTTCCAACGATATATCCAAAATGACTCATGGATACTTTTATGTTCCCGAAGTAACAGAATTTTACTAAATTCTGTAACAGAAAGTACAATTACGTTATATTATCAGAAAATTACGAAACTGTAACAGAAAATTCAAAGGGAATCAGTGAAACACGGTGACATTACTTTGATTTGTAGTCGCTAGGTGCCGTCGCGCACCCATCGCATAAATGGAATTTTCATTCGGTCATAAAGGATTCCTTGGTCAACCATCTACTGATGGTTATACCCTACTGGGTATAACGAGTGTCATCCGAATATTGTTGAATTGTATAATGTCGATTTTATATTATATATATCGTATTTTTTTCTACCTTGATGGACATTTACAAAACAGTGTTGTTTTTATTAAATTTTCTATTTCTAATAATAGGGTAGCCTTCCCCAAACCAAGGACAATAAATCATAGAAACACACGAAAAAATATGATAAAGCAAACAAATTTTACTCCCCTTATACTATTCTGTTAATGTAATTGAAAATTCTGAAACGGTAACCGTAAAAAGCTTCGGTTACATGTTTCAGAAAATTGCTACAGAAATTTCTAACAGTGTAGATTTCATTTAAAATATATCGTCTGGATTGGTTACGAAATTCGATAAAAGCTTCCGCACTTTAACTTGCGGCTAACTGGAAGGAATAAATGTTATTACTGCGAAACAATCAATAACAAATCTATATATAAATAACGAAAGTATGCACGTTACTTGATGTTAAGCCATTTATCTTAAAGTTCAAAGTTAATTCCTTCATACCTATTTTTTCCTAACATACGAAACAGTATTGATAATTATTAGATGTTGATCCCAACAGAAAAAAATTGTTAAAAACAATTGTTTATGTAAAAATAGGTGACAATTTTAACAACAAACGCGTGCCATCATTAATATATCATTCGACTCTAGATTCTACTTGTCAACGTTGAGTCAACCCCGACAGTAACAACATCAAAAGGTTCAGCCGACATCCATCTGTTTATGTTTATTTACGTAGCTATTTACATTTATCGACATTTAAGATCAGTTCACGTATTAAAAGACAACGGAAGGAGCAGGCATATAAATCCAGTTTTCGTCATAATACGGTATAAAAAGATTCTTGAGAAAAATGTTACCGGCTTCTTTTCATGCACTCGCTCCATCACGAATGCTACCGATCGGCGGTAAATTCGAAATAAATTTATCTAAACAATATTTCTTGGTCAATGCCACTTACTTTCCTCTCCAAGGTTTTCTACGAACACACTCAATCTGATAATGTCGAATTGTAATGCAAAACAGTCTCTTTAAGAGTCGCCGATGGCATCGCGCCGACTTCCTACAAAGTCTTCGAGAAACGAAAGTAAAAATGAAACCGAGACTCGAGTGTCGCGCGATACGTCATCGTCTTTTTTATTGGCTTTTTTTAATGACGTTAATAAAGCCTAATTTATGAAACATCGGTAAATATAGGTTTACTTTCAAATAAAGTGAAAATAAACACAAGAAACTTACGAGAAATTTACCGGGCGTTTTAAAACGTAGATATATTGACACGTTTAACAGTATTAAGACGAACGACTTTTTAGGTTTGGTGTTTATGAGCCGATTTTTAGACACAATTCATAACGGGTAAAACCGCTGATAACAGCGATTCGTAATACGATAATCAATTTTAACATAACTGTAGACATAACATTTAATCAATTTGATCCATCGACATTTACATCATTGAAAGAAACAAATAATCCAAAACAACCCCAAATTGAAAGAATTTACACATTAAAGAGCCGCTGGTGTATATATAATTTATAAATTATATTGCCCTATTAGACCGTAGTGGCAAATCATTATCAACACGTTTACACGAAATTCGATTGGACTTATCTGTTAGATAACCTACCGCCGAGTGAAAAGGAGCAATAAAAGCTGCCGTTTCATAGGATATGGGGGTGTACACACGATGGATTTAAAAGGAGTCTTGGGCGATAACAGACTGACGTATTGCGTTAAAGGACTTGTTTATTGTTCGCCATTTCTCACTGATAAATATTAAATGCCCGTACTACCTTGTAGTCGCAGTAAAGTTATTTACAGGTATTCGAAATATCAAAATAACGTTCAATTACTGGCAAAAATGTGGTCGTTCTGGAAGCGTACAATAAGGGTGAAATTGGTCCACGAAGTGAGAAAATATGTAAGGTAACATGTAATTGATGCAACAGCAGATATCGCTAATGCACGAATCAAGTCACTAACCTCAAGCCAAGCAACTATTCAAGAAGTTGAACGGAACTTCCCACAAAATTTAATAACATAACCCCCCATAACTTTACAAATAATTATTATACCCAAAATTGTTAAAACGTTCATAAAGCGTATCGTTGAAATTTGCGATTAGGAGCATAAGGTACAATCAGGAAACATACGGTCGAAACGTGTCACAACACGATAATATCGATCTACGTTTAGAAAGGAATTCATTTATAAATCTAACAGCGAGAGCCTGTTCAAACACCGTCGAGCGGGGCGTAAAGGTGCTTTTAGTTTCGGTGTAAAATCGATGGTCCACCGGGGGATATATTCTCTGTTTTCACAGTTCCCGTGCTGTAAAACCGATTAGTTCGGCACAGTCGGTGAATCTCTCCTGCTCGATTTGTTTAAAATTCGGCATGGAGTTTCAAATGACCTGTTTTCACGCATCCAGTCGATTTTCAGCAAAGTTCGCTGAAAAGAAGTTACGTTTCCGGCCGTATATATCGCGTATATCCTTTGAACCGGTGGCCCCTCGAGGGACCTAGCGATATGTCGAATACCGGAGACTTTTAAAAAAAAAATGCCGCATGCGAGCATAGATCGTATACATATTCTACTCACGATCGATTCCTTCGCGTTCCTCCACTTTTTATGACGGATTTTCACGAGTATTCCAACCAAACAATAACGAGGAATTGCTGTTTCTCCTCGCATTGACACGAATAAAAAATTTTAAGAAAGATTGGATGCGCCGAAATTCATGCATTAAAATTTCAGATTTCGATGTTTGAATGATCATCGAAAGTTACCGGTATTATTAAGTCGATGGATTTTGTATTCCGATCTACGCACTTTGTGTACAGAGTGTATCAAATTTCTTGTCGAGGTGGTATAGATCATTTGAATAACGTCGCTATATGTGTCTTTTAAAAGAAATAACTGTCGGTAGTAGTCAATGACCTGAAGTTATAAGGTATGATCTTCGAGGAATGCAGTAAACCCAAAGATTAGAGTGTAAAGTTAACAGTTTATCATTTTGTAAATTTATACATACATTGATGTATGATCGCACAACACATTATATCCCAAGGTTTAAGGATTTGTAACTATTACTTTTCCGGACGCAGAACTAACTAACCATTCATGATTGGTTATTATACCCAAAATATTAGATCTTTCATTTTTCTTTGAAAACAATTGTTTATGTTGACTCTTCAGGAACTCTGTACGAAATTCAATGGTCTTAATGATGCAAATTCGATTCTCCTCGCCGAAAAAGATTAATTTTCGGGGAAAACGTCACAGACGTCATAGCTAATCAGGATGAGTAGATTGTACGGTAACTAATTCCGTAATTTCGGAAGCTTTTGTGTAACAGTCCGGAGGATCGTGCCATCATTAGATCGTTCCGCTAAATTACTGTCACAATATTTTCACCGGTCCAGTAAGTAGCTGTTCTTCCGCGAAACTGCTTTTTGTAGAGTGATTAGACACGGAGAAAAATCAAGAATTCAGGACGATGACCAGTCACACATTGTTCTTCGACTTTCCCTATTATTGTGTTTGATTTCTCACGCCGAAAAGAGTTCCGTATCCGTAAAATTTCAAAACTACAATAGGAGTTGAGAAGTCAAGAACCTGGATTCGATAACGACCCAATGAAACTATTTTGAATAGAACGTCCTGACGTTGTTTCGTATTTTTATTGTTTCGACATGATTTATAAAAGACGCAAATACGGGTCACGTAAAAATGTTTGCCGACAACCCACCGGTCTCTCGCCAGGAAAGGAACCTGGTTCGTTTTGGTCCGACTCCAATTCGTCTCGGAAGTCGGAGGCCATCTGGATTGATTTTCACTACACAGTTTTCCTAGGAATTCCGTGGAAAAGTGACTTTATCTCCTAGGAACGTCCGGAGATGAATTTTCGCAAATATGGGAAGATCAATGAGAATAAAAAGGCCAAAAATCCAAGTAACGATGAAGCATATTGCAGTATTGTGCACCAGGGAAGAACCTTTGTGCAAGCCCTGGAATCTCCTCGATCTTTTATTTTCTCCCTCTCTTTCCCTCCCCCTATCTGTCTCCTCGGCCAGAGTTCGCCCTCCCCCTCGCGCCTTGGTACCGTCCCCTCGAAGACGGCGTCCGTGACTCCTTCCGAAGTCCAGCCCGCTGCTTCATTGAACATTGGAGGTTCTCTAAAGGTAGGTACGCGATTTTACACGGCAACCCAAGCCCAGGGCAAATAGTTTAAACGGTAAATAGAATATTTCACCAGGTTAGTTTGCTCCTGGGGAAGAACCTCCACCTCATATCCGACGCTGCGCCCGAAATATTTATGTGACACGATTAGTCGCGCTCTTTGGTACTCTTTTGGTCTGATGCTGATGTAGCGGCGGCTGTACAACGGCGTCCCTCTGAACTCCTGTCCAGCCCTTCTCCACACCTCTCTCCCTCTCTGTCCCTCTCACCACTCTCTCGAACAAGTTTCTTGTCTTTGTCTTCGTTCTGTCCTTTTCTCTCTTACCTCGTGTCGGATGGATGAGCGGAAGGGAATGAGACTCGAAACACCTTATTCCTATTATGTCCTATCTATAGGTGGTATTCTACCGACTTGGACTGTACAAACCGCATACCCCTCGTAAAATACTACCGGTCCGCCGGCGTCTTCTTTTCCATCTCCTGCTTTCCATTGTGTTTTATTATGCCTCGAAAATGTTACGAAAACATATCGGGTCGGGTAGCTTTGTTCGACGGTTTCCCGGAAAAAGGCGTCGCGTTTAGATGATAATTTACGACGAATCGGATAATAATTAGTACTTTGGGGAGGTGCGAGGATTCTCGCAGCGATTCCCCTCGCCCTATAGGGTAGGTCGTAGTCCTCGGCCAGGCTGCGGTTTTAAATGGTATCGGCTCGTAAATCCTGCGGCTTGAACACTTTCGTGTTTACCTTTTCTCCTTTTTATTTCGGACAAGGTGGTCGCGATGATTAATTAGAACTCGATGACGGTGAAATTATTCATCCCTTAAGTAGAGAAAGCATCATCGACCGCCACGGCGACAAATGTTTTAGAACACCCAGCTACGATCGATTTCGTCATTTGTCAATCGGTCGGTCCTCGACTCTTCAATTATTTCATCGTTTAGCATTCCAATAATAGGAGATATTCAATGGCGTTATTTCCACTTGCCTTTCTACAGAACGTTCCGAAATGGATGAGTTATGGATTGTAGTGCTACGTAAATGAGCTTTTATGTTCTCCGATGTTTGACGACACTCTCTACAGGCGATGTTTCCCATGCAAATTATTCTATATAAATGGTTAGTGACGTTCGTGTATTAAATGTAAGCAATGATATGGAATATAAATTGAAAAATCCCTGGTTCAAGTTCCGGCGAGTGCGGATCTCATTTTTTTAATCGATAGATAATTAAACAATCAAAACAATAAATAATATCACCAAATAAAAAATGGCCCCTATCCTGACATTTTAAATGTAATTAGAATATTACACGTACTCTTAAGTTATAAAATGGCGTCAATACAGTGATTTTCAAATACACCATAAAAAAAATTTTGTTTTATGGAAACGGGTCTCAAAATGCATTTCATCTTCAAATATATACTTATAGTATATTATCGATAATTTTTTTTTAATTATCATTTTCAAATAAGTAAAGTAAAAAAGTGTCCATAAAATATAACTGTTAAAAAAAATAAACACGAAAAAATACATTTAAAAATCGTGTAAAGGTAAAACATACAAAAAATAAACCGCATAATATAAAAACCCGAGTAATGTAAACATAGTAAAACTAAGATAAAGTAAAAATGAATTTCCATGACAAAAGTGTGATTTACAAAACTGCCGGTTTAAACGGGTAAAACGTTAAAAACGTAGACAAGGACTCGATCATTATCCCGTCCATAAAGTGAGAATTTAAAAGATAAACATGCTTTGATTTTTCTCCGCTCGGTTCCCAGTTTCCATCACGATCAAAACCGCACTGATAGGACACACTGTACATCGCTTAGTACCACCATTCAGTTAAGAAGTGTACCTTGCGTATTTGCGTCCCGTAAATCAACATTTCCAGAAAAAAGTTCAAACCTTTTTCATCTTTTTTGCTCTTAAACATCAAAGTGAGCGAATGTACATCGTTTTCTTAGAAAAAAATTTACCTAAGCATAATTTACTCTTATGTATTCTTTCAAATTAAATATGGGCGCTCCTCAAAACATTCAACAAAGTATCTTTAATTATCATTTAAATACGAATTAATAGAATATTAAAACTAATTTATAAAAATGATTTATTTATATGTTGTACACACATTATACAATTAATTTCAATTACTTGATTGAAAAATGTAAGAATTCAAGTTTAACATTTATTTGAGTTGATGAAACGCCACTCCAAAAAATCATTCTTCGATTCATATAAAATTTACATATTTAGGAATAATCCTTTATATATTTTCAATCATTTTCCTAAGTATCTTTTCATGACCTTAATTCGTGGAAAACGCAGACGTGTCAAAATGACTTGGTGGCATTATTTATTGATATTTTACATATTAAACTGTGAAGAATAGGCAAAATAAAGGATTTAAGGGGATTAGAAAGCAGGGGGCTGTAACTGAGTGACACTGTTGACTCGAAAACGTAAGAAAATAGGCTTAGGGGATCGGAGGGACAACAAGTGGTAGGTAAAACCACAAAATAATTGCCAACGAAAACAGGCAGGCGTTATCCAAAAATTCGACACGGTATCTAAATAAAGTATATTTTCTCGGATCTTTTAGAAGTTGACTGAACGGATTTCGGAGAATTCGCCTGGGATCGCGGTTTTTATTTCCTAGTAATGTTTTAGAACACTTTTCAGTATAAACGTTTAAACGAATTTGTTGTCTTATTACCGATAATTGTATTTAAACTGTTTAAAAACTTTACATTGAGAGTATCTTTATCTACATTGATTATTCGAGAATAAGTAAACAAAAAAAAACATGTTTAACGAAATTAAATTTATGGAATTCAGCAATTTTAATTTTGTCGAATTTGGAAATGGAAGACTCCGCCCAATTCCTTTTCTTTTATTGAATTTTACCAGTATGAAGAAGTTATAAAACCTCGAATTCAATATGTATTATTTTTATTTCTGTCTTTCATTAAACGAAACAGTATCAAAATATACATTTGTTCGAGTTTCATGTATGTAGTGTTGAAAAGTTTCTTCGAGTCGTCTAATATACAAAATAGAAATACGTTTCCATAACGAGAGCAAAATAAAACCGCGAGAGTCGTGAACGCTCCTAGCGGCGAAATGAAAATTTCGATTCTTTCTAATATGGTTGTCCTAAAAAAAGCATATTTTTGTTAATTTTTGTCTCGAGAACTCTCTGTGTTGTAGAAAAACATTTATTTATACATTTATAAAATAAAGTTCGAACACGAAAAAAAACTGTTACCTCTTGGTGCGGGCGATTCAGTTGTCGTGGTGATTTGAAACAGAAAAAAAAATGGAAAAAGAGAAATAAATTATCAACAACTTTTCCACTGTAGTGCTGAATATTCTGTTAAATTTTCAAGTCGATACATCGCACCGTTTTTTAAGAAAACACCTTCGCTAGATACAAAAATGTAGTTTCGAGAAAAACGTGTTTAAGATTTTACAAGTTGAGAAGTCAGAGAAAACATACCTATTCAGTTAATCATTAATACCCGATCTTGCATGACGTCATCCTCTTGTCATCTCTGAAAAAGTTCATAAACTATCGAAAAAGGCACAAAAATTATTCCAACCTATCACATTAAGCAGACTCGTCTTAACCCTTTTCGTCTCAAAAGTCCAGAATTTGGACACAACTTTCAACGATGTAACTTTTGTTCCAAACAGCGTTAACAAAAATTGAAATAAGACAAAATCGATAGATTTGGACCTCCTCTTTCAAATGCCGTGGTCAGAAACTGCCGGAAATTACAGAGAAAAAAGTTATGATCATTTTTCGAAAAAATACTTTTCTTCATTTTTTTTTATTTTAATTTTTTTTGTATTCAAAACACGTCGAGGCAATGAGGAAATATTTGTTTGTTATTTTTATGTTTAGTTTTGTATTTTGTAAATCAATACAGCAGATATTGAAAGTTATGTTGCACTATAAGATGTGGATTGACCTGCGACCTGCAAATTGAGCGAAAATCAGACAAAATATCGGTGGTAACCCATTGTACACGACTAATTTGAGATTATGAATGAATCATGATAGGACTAAGTATTCACAAATGATAATAATTACTTTTTCATCCCAGTTCTCCGTGATTTGAGAAAATGTAAAATTACAACTTGGAGACGCTATCTTGAAGCCGCCATTTTGTTTTTAGAAAAAAATCCGACGGGAGAAGAATGGTCTGAGCAAAAAGACGCGATTAGTACGTTTTGCAATGATCAGCACTGCCCTTTTCAATGTCAAAAAACGCAATTATTGGGAAAAAACGTCGAAAAAATGATCATAACTTTTTTCTCTGTAATTTCCGGCTGATTCTGACCACGGCGTTTGAAAGAAGAGGTCCAAATCTATCGATTTTGACTTATTTCAATTTTTATTAACGTTGTTTGGAACAAAAGTTACATCGTTGAAAGTTGTGTCCAAATTCCGGACTTTTAGGACGAAAAGGGTTAAAAGAAAATATCAACTCATTTTCCTATTCACTCTTTACACCTGTTATGAATGTAAAGTATGCGATAGTTTTTTAATACACTTGTTTTTACTAAATCATACAAGTATTTTGAACCCAAACTTACATGGAATAAAAGTATATTAATCATTACTGTTTTTTTCCCATGGGAATTAGTATCTGATAAATCGCCAACTAGAAGCAGCCTCCAGGAGTTATTTTAACAATTGATATTCTCATTCGCCTGAACATGGATCGAAATCTAGACGAGATCTTGATATTCTGACTGCTTTTCGTGATCCTTGACAGCGGCGGTCGCGAATTCGATAAATATTAATTTCTTGTGGTCAAGGCGAGGACGTCCATGTCCGTCGTCGCAACGAGATCGCTCGTGTGAAATGAATAGTTCCAGTTAATTTGGCGCCTTTCGATCTCGATCTCGACCACGGACTCGATATCCTCTGGTGCGTGTGACGAGATTGACGTGTTATCGATACCACACCTTGTGCAAGCAATACGGTGATCGTCGGGAGCCGAATCGAGTCACGTTTGTCAAAGCAAATCCTTTTATCCCTAGGATCCTCTGAAGATACTGAATATAATTGAGAATCTGTATAATTATGACGTTTCGGCACAAAAAAATACAGCAAAGTTTTTAGTAACATTTGGGTCTGACCCTCAGGAAAATTGTTCGTAAAACTTCTTGTATTGTTTAATTCCATCTTAAAAAATATTTCCTAAGGGCAAATAAAGCTGAAAATTGTTAAAACTCCAGATTAGATCTCACTGCAAACATCCTCCGAGAGTGTTTTAAAGTGGTCAACATGAAGAGGTTTGAATATTTCGGTAGATTAAGCACCGTACATGTTTGCCTCTTTCCACTCACGCACACAATCGTCACCTTTCTTCAAGTATGAAAGAGGATGCACGAGCGAGATCCGTTACTTCTACGGCTTTTTAAAAAGGGCATCTCATCGTAGGATTACCTACGGGTGCGAGAATCATCCATCTGCTACGATCGACGCGGAAAATCGCGATTTGTACCTGGAAGTTTCAAGGACTTCACTTTCAATTCGGAGAATAGGACAGTTTTTCTTAAAAGAAAGTCACGCGCGAATTCTCGACACACGCTAGACGAAAAATCGCTCGAAATTGGATTGAAAAGGATTAATTGCATACTGCACCGACAAAAGTATCCTACCGGCATTGTTGGTGTATTTAATTTAAACGCACCACCTCCCTCAAGTTTTGAATCCACTGGACTGCGTAATATAATTTTAGAGGTTCAGCCATAACAAAGCCCATTTAACCTAAGTAATAAAAGAATTAAATCTTACCTTTAAAATTTCGTAATCCTATGAAACTCGACGATTTTGAAATTTACAAATTTGTCTAAGGCATAAAAAATTATACTATGAATATCATTTGGAACCATTGAGAGCATTTTGATACTTCGAAGTGGCAGAGGAATCGAATAAAAACACGAAGTCCATAGCAGTGAACTTAAAAGTCCGCACCTTTCAGATCTTTATCGGTAGTCCTCCGTTTGTTTTGATTCACAGTCGACATTAAGTTTTGATCTAGATAGCGCGTTCGACTCGAACGATTTCATGTAAGATTGTAATCGATCCGAAGCTTAAAAAATAGTTTTGTTTCATTTCAGAGATGCAAGGAAAAGTTGAACACTTTGGCGATTTCGGTGATGAACCAGTGGCCAGGAGTGAAGCTTCGAGTGACCGAAGGTTGGGACGAAGAGGGAACTCACGCAATCGACTCACTCCATTATGAAGGCCGAGCCGTCGACGTGACCACGAGTGATCGAGATCGATCGAAATACGGCATGTTGGCCAGGCTCGCCGTCGAAGCTGGATTCGACTGGGTCTATTACGAGTCTCGATCCCACATACATTGTTCTGTTAAATCAGGTTCGTATTCATTTCGTTCCTTAATTCGTAGTCACTTCAGCTACAATGTGATCTTTTTTTCAAATCAGATCGAACTTCAGATCATACAGCAATGACATAAAGAGTACTAAACAGAATTCCGATCCATGATTTTGATCCAATTCACATTCCTATGATACTCCCGAAAAGTTCCTATGAAAACTAAATACAGCCAATGATTGCGTTATTTCACAAGTCTAAAATTCAAACCCAGTTACATAATATTTATGTCTTCAACGCTGCGAAGCACTTAGTGAAAAGCCTCGCGGCTGACGCGTATATTCATAAACTGTAGATCACAGATAAAATAAAATGTGAAATGAATGTTGTTTCTGATTTTTGACTCGTGAATGATGAATGTGCGTAAGCTCACGTTTTGGCATTAGATTAAATGTGATGAGCATTTCCGTTGGCGTTACGTAAATGTAACGTGATATTATAGAAGAGTTCTGAAGGCGAGTGTTCTATAATATCATAAAAGGAGTCGATGACACATTCGCTCGTTAAATAACAGCATTAATATTCAATCAAACGTCAATAGTAATATCGGCATTTTGTCAAAGAACATTCCTGTTTCATTCTGTTTTCAAATCCTTTATGGAATAGTATGATATACGTATCAAGGCGGTCCTTAAAAAGGCGGAAATTTTAAAATGTAGATATAATTAACGAAAATACTTGACCTGGTTATAACAATGTTATCTTCATTTCAGAATCTTCATCGGCGGGTAAATCGGGAGGTTGCTTCCCAGGCAAGAGCACGGTCCTAACAAAGGACGGTTCCCGCAAAAAATTGGAGGATTTAGAAGTTGGAGAAGAAGTGGCGGCGCTGGACGAAAGCCGAGGAGAGTTGGTGTATAGCGAAGTAATCGCGTTCCTGGACAGGCAGCCGTCGGAGAAGAGGCAGTTTGTAAGACTGCACACAGAGTCGGGCAATGTTCTGACGCTAACCCCATCGCACCTGGTGCCGATCGAAGATAATACGATCTTCGCAGCCCAGGTTATTCCTGGTCAGCGCATCCTCGTGAGGCAAGACAAAACCGACCCAACCCATCTCCGATGGGACAGGGTGACCGAGGCGCATCTCGTCCTCGAAGAAGGTGTCTTCGCACCGTTGACGACGAGGGGAACCTTGCTGGTGGATGACGTCGTGGCATCGTGTTACGCCCTCGTCGAAAGTCAAACCCTGGCACATTATGCCTTCCTGCCCTTCCGAATATGGACCAGTGTGGAGTCCAGCATCAGCAGGTTCGCCAAGCTCCTCCAAAGTTTGGGCTCCACATCCAGTCGAGACAGCGCCACCTTGGTCTACCACCATGCGAATCATCCACAGAATGGCGTACATTGGTACGCCTCTTTTCTGTATACCCTGTCATCTTACGTCGTTCCGGCGCGAATGGTCTATAATTGACGAACCGGGTAGATTTCATTGTTGATTAATGCGCATACCGTCGCGGAATGCAGTCGCGGCACACCAACCAAAATAACTGTAAGATATTTATTGTAGATTTAATGTAAACAGAAGGTATTTCGACGAGTCCCGGTATATAGTATTACAAAGTAATACCCAGGTGTACGCGAAACTATGTTGAACCAGCATGAATGCTGTCCTTTTTTACAATGTAACTCAACGTAGTGAGTGCACGACGTACTTTGATATGACATCGCGCCGCGCGATGTACGTAATGTATATATTAGACTGCACCCGATACGCGAAAATGCGAGGATCGTTACTCTTCAACATGGAGAACGGAGCGACATAGTTTACCTCCTGTGGATTTTCAAAATTCAAGGTGGTGGGCTCTCGTTTCTCTCGTCAATATTTAATTGTTAAGTGCAATTCGCAATTGTTTCTTCGAATGTGGAAGCGTCGTACATGGATTTGTTCACCGAGGATAGAATATCGACATAACAGTACCTGCGAAACAGACAAAAAAAGTTAGAACGTTAAATTAGGAGCAGCTAACGATAATTTCAGAATTTGCCGTATTTCGAATCTGCGACAAAAACGTTACGATTATTAATATTTAAACGTATAATAAACAAGTCTTAAAATTACTTTTTACGAAAAGTATCTAAATTGTTTAAGATCGCCAAATCCGAAAATTATTGTCCAAATTTTACTGCAAAATGGTGGATCTAATATATGACGGAGAAAATTGTTAATGACTCGGCGAATTCGTCTAGAAGCAGTCTGTTATTTTGGTGTTTTACCTCATCGGGTGGAATCGAGTGTTCTAATTAGACTTCTTGTCATGCGTCCTAAAAATATCAAAATTGTATAATCGCTTAAAAAACGATCCACGTAATTTTCTCCTTGCGTACCACGATATATTTATATGTCGCTATATATACGTGTATGTATATACATATCCTTGGGGAAAATAACTACGAAACCTAACCTTTAAAATGATGAAGCACATGATGAAACACGAAAAACTGTGCCATGAAACAGTTTCGATAGTTTATTTGTAGAATCATTGAATTTGTATGAATATACACGAATATATATGGATATGTACGTATATAGATAGATATATTATATAGGTAATATATTCAATGGTTGAGTACACCTAAATCGGATCAATTGCTTGTATAGTAATTGTATAGAACGAATGAGAGATCAAATCGCTCGAACTGATTTTAATTATTTGTACATATCATGTATAGTATTTAAGAAGCCTGGGAGTATATTATATATGCCCATGAACGACGACTTTACAGAGCGGCTAATCACGATTAAAAATGGCGTTAGGTAATTGCGCTAGAAAACGCTTTCGCCACAAATTTAATCTTTCTATATACCACGTAGTTCGATCCGGGAGTTACGAGTCACCGAAATTTTTTTGACGGTTTATATATATGTGTGTGTGTGTGTGTATCGATCAATCACGACTGACGTTCAATGCCAATGCGAGAGGATGCTGAAAACGCGCGGCGGCGAAGACTATATACCTACTCTAGAGTAATAAACCCTGCCAGGCCATCGATTATGTCTTGTTTATCAGGAATGCATTTACCCATAGACATAGAAATATAAACTAAATTACGAGAGAAAAAGAAAGAAGCGAACTCGATAGAGGCCGTCTCTCTTACGTCACTTGGAGTCAATATGACAGATACAAGAATCAAACGAAACCCGCCATTTTGTATATATTTGTTAAATCATGACGTCGAATCAATAAAGCGCGCGCAACTCCACTTTAGGAGAGATGGCCCAAGTCTCATCTCACTCAGCAAAACTTAATGGATTTTATAAAAATGTTTGTACAAAATTCTGTTATAAAATATGCTTCTAATCTGATATTAATGTATCAATTTGTAACTTTACATCTGTTTGTGTGTTCTTACCTATGCTATATGTACAGCGTAAATTTTAGATGTCAAGCTACAAATTGAAACATTGATCTTACAGATATTTGCATATAATAAAAGTCGTTATTACCCAATAAAAATCAAACGTGTCTGTATATTTTACGCATACTTACTGCTATCAATTTTTCATATTAAAGTATTTTCATCCTTTTCTTTTTGCTGAGGGGCCAACATTCCGATTCGAAGCAAAATTCATCCGCATATTAATGTTATTCATTTCATGTTAAATTCGTCACAGCATAAACGACACATTTGCTTCATTGTAAAACTGTATAACTGTTCCTAAAACATACAATAAAAATCATATCTGAACATTTACATTTCGATGATAACTTTCCTGGAAAATTCCGCTTATACGGGGCGTGCAAGACCTTTTAGAAAATGGTCAGGCATACCTCGAGGATCGTCCGTCACTTCGGGTTTAAAAAAAATAAAAAAAAAACTACACAGTAAGTCAAAATATACACGCCTCCCGTATATATAGATTCGAAAATATAAAATGTGGCTAATTTGGCGTGAAGATCTTAAATGGGTTGCCTGACGCACGAGTGACCTTTTCTTTAGCCGTAAATTTCTACTACCGTAGCAAAGAGAAGTCCCTCGTTGAAAAATCCGGCATGCGAACACGGTGACACCCGAAAATCCACTTTTCATCTGTCCAGTCTACGTGTTTTTTCTATGAATGATTTTTTTTTAAGAAAGCGTACGGAAAATCGAAGGATTTTTATGAATCAATGACTTTTTGACATTTCCTGAAGAATGCCTGAACATAAATCATTTTTTATATTTTTATCGTGAAAGTTACCTTGAACCTGTTAGAATTATTATTTGTTTATTGAATGTAAAAGTTAGAAATGTTACATTTTGAAACGATCAAGTTTTGGAGTTTTCTTTTTACGTCAGAATTTTTTCTTGGAAATTGTTCATCAGACAAACCGGCGGAGGTGCGAGCGTTCATCGACATTTTGACATACTTAAAAATATTTATGTTTCTGAAAGTTTAAATATTTTTTTTTAAAATAAAAACTTCATGAATTATCTTTTAAGTTGCACTGAAGAAAATATAATAAACGAATTCAACTATCCTTAGATCGTAGACTGGAAAATAGTAAAAAGAATTCTTTACTTTGATAAATCCTGTACGTGTCCTTAATTTTACTATTTTTATTTTAGTTAATAATTAGTAGTTATATATGTAGTCAACTCTTACATTTTTTATTAATTTAATCAAATTAAGTTGTATTATTTTTTTCCAATAACTACACTCAGGGTCATTTCACCTACTTTATGATACTTAATACAACTAATCAAATGATGTTCAGGACTTATTCAATTGTGCATCAAGTGTATTTAAATGTTATTTAAAATTAGCATTAATTAGCTGAATATTCCCTTACTTTGAAGCGACAATACAAAACATTATGTTTTCAAGATTTAAAAAGGAAGGTAAATATAAACAAAGAAATCCTCTTAGAATTTTTTTTTAAATTGTAAAGTGCTTATTTCTTGTGCTCCGTGTATAGGCAAGGGATTATATAAACCCCTGCTTAAATATTCCGTACGGCATTAGTAAATATTTGTATTACACTGGATCATGTGATTAACAATCATTTTTTGTAATTTTTGCAAAACAAAATGAGCATTTATGTTCACTGAATTGTACGCATGTGCATAAACACGTTTTAAAATTCTTAAAAAATCGCATTCCTATGGCAACTGAGGAAGCACCTCGTCTCTATAAGGCTTTCATTCCTTGCAAATAAGAACCTCGTTTGAAATTAATCAATTTTAGACGTTCATATATTTTCTTTACATTTTTCACAATAAATAATAATTCTAGTCTTTTTTTCAACTCGGATAAAAATATAACAGTAACACGAATGAACTTGGAAGTATCAGAGATTTTTATAACAATATTTGTTTGATATGCACAGAAAGAAATGTATGTTAACATTTACAATCAGTTTTGTAAAATTGGTGTAATTACAAAATGTATTACAAATCTCTCGATGCACAGATAGGGGAGAAGCACCAGTTGAGCAACAGGGTTTGGTTTTTTGCCGTTAACTATAATACAGAAAGCATGTTCAATTTTCAAGAAATAGTTTTAAGATTACAAAATTGTTTTAATTCGACAAGACTAAAAATATTGAGTGAAATCAATGAAAATGCCAAATTTACAAGTTTTTAATTGACTTCATTAAATTGGTACATAGGATATAAATGTCTATATTAATAAGATAAATAATATGTTAAATGATAATATAATAATATAATATTTTATTGACCAAAATCTCCTCTACATAAATTATTACATAAAGGACCTATAGGGGACAAAATATGTCCGTACATAGGTTGGTCCTTACTAACTAAAAATAACTATAAATTAAATGTCCAACGTAGATGGCATAACACGCGAGTTTATGGTTTTTGAGATATATAATTTGCGTAGTCTCAGGTACATGCGAAGTTATATATTGCATAGAGATGCGAATAGAAATTAGGAACTACTCTATATCCTTAGTTCTAATAGACTGTTTCAGCTTTCTTCTCAATAACTTCTTACTAATACTTAATGTTTTCAGTACATTAGGTAGCATATTAAAATATTTTAACGCGTAGTATTCAAAACTTCTTTGACCAATTTTTAAGCGATGCATTGGCAATATAATGTTTTTGCATCTGGTATTGGATGAATTTTGTTTATATTCCTCTTTGAGTTGTTTATATCTATAAACTATGCTATTCAAAACAAAAATCTGACGTAATCCTAAAGGTGCTTCTTGGTCTTTTACCGCAATTATTTTGAAAATCCTCTTCTGTAGTCTATCTAACGGGTCTAGTGATGAGTTGTACAGTCCTCCCCAGCCAATTATACCATACACCGCGACACTATTGAATAATCCATAGTAAATTTGTAGCAATTGTTTATTAGAAAGAACTTTCTTAAGTCTGTAGAAAACGTAGACAAGATATTTTGTTTTCTTAATTACGTTACCTATATGAACATCCCATTTTAAATTTGAATCATATGTTAACCCAAGGTATTTGGATAAAGACACCTATATTAAATTGTTAACTCATTGATAACTCACTGGCTTAAATCTAAATTATAAACCAAACAGTCCTTTAAGAATAATAGTTTCAACTATGAATTCACCAACTTATAAATTAGCAACTTTCTGTTGTTCAATTGTATTTTCAAAAAGTACTAGTTCCTTTAGATTTGTTAAAAATATTTGGGATAAATAAATCTTTCTTTTTTTTCTGACTCTTTCTTAAGTGAAATGTTCTTTGTTGTATTTGTATTGTATGTCAGATTTAGAGTAAGACAGTTGACGTTTCGGTCATTTGTTTTGACCCTCTTCAGATTGTATTTCTGTATATAAAAAAATTACAAAATAATATATATTATAATGATAAAATTACTATAATAAAAAACTCTTTTAATTATTTCTGAAAAACTTGTCAGTATCTTTTGTTTTGGGATTTTGAGTTTGTTTAATTTTGTTTCTGCTTACCTGTATTTAATTATTGTTGCGTTGATTCGGTTTTAAACTGTATTAATTTGTTGTGTTGATGCCGGTTTTGAATATTTGGGATATGAGAAAAAAAAGTAAAAATTTCGCATTACCTGAAGGATTTAATTTAATACCCTTGGATGTTGTATCCCTCTTTACCAATAGATATTTTTAAACCTTTATGTTACATTTAAATAACAATTGAACGAAATGGGAAAAAATGAAAACCCGAAGAAATATGAATTTTTTCCCCCTTCATGTGTCATTCCATTTTAAAACGATCAAGTTTTGGAGTATTTTTTTGACATCGAAATTTTTTAATATGTTTGAAATATGTTATTATTGAAGGTATTTGGTGACAAATTCACTCTTGGAAATTTTTCGTCAGCTTTTTCGAAAATTTTTGAAAAAGTATGAAACGTCGTAGAAAAATTGTGAAAAAAATTCGAGGTTTTCTTTGATCGATTCTAAGAACTTTTTATTTCGCAACATTTTTTGCGAAAGTCTATCATTTAAAAAAAAAAAATTCCTGTTTCCTTATGTTTTGCAAAGTTTAGAAATTTTTTATTTAGAAACGATACACTTTCGTGAAAAATGTGACGGGACAAAAAATTCTTAGAATCGATTAAAGAAAACCTCGACATTTTTTCACAATTTTTTTATGACTTTTCATATTTTTTCAAAATTTTGCGATTTTGAAGATGAAGAGAAGTGTTTTAAAAATTCTGAAAAAATTTGAGCGTATTCTTTGATCAATTCTAAGAACTTTTTGTTCAGCGATATTTTTCCCGAAAGCCTATAATTTTCGTATAAAAAATTCAGAAGTTTTTCGCCGTTCTTTTCGTGTTTGAGCCGCCATTTTGACAGTTTCCAACTTTATTTTCAAAATGCTATCATGCACATTTTAAAGTTAAATGATTGAGGAAACGATATTTTCACCGATCAGTGATCTCCCTAACCGTTTCCAATGTGAAAATGCCGAATAAAAGATATTTGTCGGTGAAAAAATCTAGATTTTTTTGTGAAAAACCAAACATAACTTTTTTGGAATGGGCTCGATTGATTTTTTAACATCATATTCGGGAAGATCGATCAATTTTACGTCGAAAATGTTTTATCTAACATTTTTTAATTGGTTTTTAATGTCAAGAAATATTCCGAAAATCTTGGTGAAATTTTTGTCCTCTTGGGTGTTAATGTGTTAAACTCTCCTATTTTAAAAGAATGTTTCATTACGACTAATAGAAGGCATTTTTAATATTTTCATTTGCTAGAGGAATTTCCGTAAACAGAATTGTTATTAGTTAATGAGAAAAGGCTAAAATAAACATACAGGTTGGAATAGTTTAAAATCTTCGTCTTTTAACCGGTAATAGAAATATCTCTATCCCTATACATAAAATACTATCTTTTACAGGGTATAAAAATTCTCATACTGGGTAAAAAACACTTTTCTCTGTGTTCAAATAAATTTCATTGTATAATTTTCACCCACATTATTTGAAAGTTAGATGGATAATTTATCTTTTAATGAATTTTATACTCACATTAGAAATAATTAATGAATTTAAGAAAAAATATATAAAAGAAATTTTGGTGGTTTTCTAATAAAGGACTATATTTCTCATTACTACCTCCCAACTATATTCAAAACTACAGTGGCGCTCAAAAAAATAGAGCTACTACAATAGCAAACGCTAATCTTTTTCGAATATTTTGCTTCGATACGTGTGGCTTTTTCTTAGAAATGCGACCGTTAAGCTTCGCATCACACAATCTTCTTTTTATTGTTGATGTTGACAGTTTTATATTGTGTTCGTTGAATAAAATGTCTTTAAGGCGTGGTGCAGTCAAAAATGGGTCTTTTTTCACTTCTAGTGTAATTTTTCGATCCATACGTTTACAAGTTTTTCGAGGTCTTCCTCGATTATCAATTGGTATTTTTGTTTCTTTTGATTTCTTAATCGCATTTTGAATACGTTTCCGCGAAACATGCAAAAGTTGTGCTATTTTATTCATCGATAAATCATGTTTATATAATTGAAATATTTGTTTACGTTCATCGTCACTTGTATGCTTTGCTCTCCCCAACTACAATAAAAGCAACAACATTGCTAGTAAATGAAGGTGGGTGATTAATTATTTACAAATAGTAGTAAAAATAATATATTAGAGTTGATAAAAATATTTAAAATGCTTACAGTTTAAAGTGGCTCTATTATTTTGACCCTAATTATTACTAACCTTTAAATCTATTTTAACAGTATTAGTCTTTAAAACTGGATTATCGATAGCAAACACACTTTGAAACGTTCTGTACCATTGTCTGAAAACAACTAAGTAATGTACTTTGCGCGGAACTCAAGTACCTTAATCCACAACAATATTCATTTTCACATTTAGAGGTGGCTCTATATTTTTGAGCGCCACTGTATATCCGTTTTGTAGCTATTAACCCTTTGCGGTATAGTGGTACATACGTTGTACCACCTAGATTTATTCACATTTTCTTACTTTTCTCGCAAAATATGAAAGATACGGGGACGAAATCTTTTTTCATTTCCTAAATAGAACTAATATAACTATAAAAAAATCATTTTCTAGTTTAGTGTTATTACTATAATTATTATTAACAAATAAAATTGAAATAACGGCGTTTTTTTTTCAAATAAATTCATTTTTGCAAACTACAAGGTTTTTTTTTACTACAGATTATTTATGAGGGTTTTTGGGGTCGATGATCCCGAATCCGACGTTAGTTTTACCAAATTCAAAATGGCGGATCTAATATGGCGGCTAACAAAATTTTAAAATGTCTCCTTTTTAACAAAATTTGTTACTCGCTGGTTTTCGGGATCTCTGATTACAAATCTAACTTGCCAAATCCATTGCGTAATCAGCGCTCCTGAAAAACCTCCAATATAAAATTTTCTTCAAATGGAGTCGTTTGTAAAATGTTTGTCCGGCAAGTTTGATTTGTCATTTTTAATTTATTAAAACTAACATCGAAAACATATAATATTGTGCACAAATGTGCAAAATTAAACTTCTCGACCGTATTGATCATTATGATAAAATTTAAAAAACGTAACATATTCTTGGTTATAAATGGTCTTTTGACGAAAAATATAAATATAAATACTAAATGAATAAAATTGAACCGAGATTGGGTTCGAATAATCAAAACATTGGAGGTAAACAACAGGGAAAAGTGTGATTGCTATTGAGAGTGAATTTTATAAATCTATTGTATATATACTGTAGAAAAATGTATTTCATATTCGAGAATTTCAGTGTTCCTCAAGGATCGCGTAAATAAATGCAAAATGCTTATTTTTATAAAAAGAAACATACATTTCGTCCCAGAAGCCTGCGATGGACTCTTCAGTAGGGCACTCGAGATATGTTACACTATGACATAATTTCCTCTATTATTATGTTTGATATGCTTCCTCGCATATTTAACATAACTAAAATTACAAATAAATAACTATACATGCATCTGGTATTAATAAAACTATTGGACAGAGATCTTTTGTATACATTGGAGGAAAAATCATGAACCTATTGCCAAAGGACCTACGTGCAACAACGATGATTACTAAGTACCTGAAGAAAAAAATAAGAAATTGGATAACAAACGATATAGTCTCTTCATTATTACCAAATCAAGTGACATAAGTGCAATGAAATGTAATTGGTTTTAAACTTAATGTAAAAGTGTAAAAGTGTGTAATGTATGTAATGTTTATAAGTGTATTTAATTGTAATTACATAAAGTATTTAGGGACGCGGACAAGTACTATGTACTTTTGCGAGTACGATACTGCACATATGCAGTTATACTGTAGTGGTATTGTATATTTCCCACAATAAATTATTATTATTATTATCTAGGGCAGGATGTCCTGCGAGTGCCCTACTGAAGAGTCCATCGCAGGCGTCTGGGACGAAATGTATGTTTCTTTTTATAAAAATAGGCATTTTTCATTTATTTACGCTATCCTTGAGGAACACTGAAATTCTCGAATATGAAATACATTTTTCTACAGTATATATACAATAGATTTATAAAATTCACTCTCAATAGCAATCACACTTTTCCCTGTTGTTTACCTCCAATGTTTTGATTATTCGAACCCAATCTCGGTTCAATTTTATTCATTTAGTATTTATATTTATATTTTTCGTCAAAAGACCATTTATAACATCGAAAACCCCGACTAACAAATTTTGTTGAAAATGAGGCATTTTAACATTTTTTTGGCCGCCTTATTGGATCCGCCATTTTGAATTTTCAAAAATCTGACTTCAAATTCGTAATCAGCGACCCCAAAAACTCCCGAATAACAAATTTCAGCTATTTTCCACGTAAAGAAAAATGTATGCCGCAAAGGGATAAGAATTTCATACTTAAAAAAATAAGAGATAACATTTTTAACACATTTTGTACCAGATGTCTTAACCCAGTTCAGCATCTTACCTTTTTGTTGTGGGGTGTGAAAGTAATTGGTTAGTAAATAACCCAATAAGCAAAAAGAAATGTTGAAATATTCAAAAAGAATACTTTTTGAATACTTTTATGAAAGAAGAATTCTTTGCAACTGCTTAAAAATATAACGAATGTCCGCTATAGTTATTAAATTAAGAGTTAAAAATTGTTTTAATTTTCAAAAATTTAACATTTTTAAATTTAAGACCTTTTTAAAATTGTTTAGACTTTAAAAATTACAAAATTTTCCAAATTGAAGCTATTTTATACCTTTTTTAATTTCCAACATTTCAAATTTTCAAAATTTTCATTAATCTAAATGTATCTATATTTCAATATTTTAATGCATTTCAGATTACTGGGAATTTACTTACCTAATCTTTTTCTATGCTTTAATTTACAATTAGCATACATAAATTTGTTAGAAAAGAATTCTTATTTATTACTTCTTATATACTATAAGTATAATAAGCATGAGGACATCCGAGAAGTCATAAAGTAATTTTTTTTCAAAATCTGTGCTTATTGGGAATAGTTTATATCGAGTAACGCTGTAAAATACTCACCTTTTGGGCTTTGAATGTAACCAGTAAAGTCATTATTATATAATTTAATATAAGTAAAGTTAAGACATTAATCTTGCGTGCTAAAAATGGCAAAACATTTTGGAAATGGAATGAAGATAGACTAATTAAAAATGACGTCAATTTATTCTAACACGTAATATATTCTATTACATGAATTCTAGAGCTTCGTAAGAAAATAAACATATATCGCATTATGAAAATGTTTCAATGTCGGTTAACAATTACTAGAATGTTCTATGTACATCAATACTTGTGTATCCTCTAAATGTACTTCAACTTCTCATGAAGATGATATCCCAAATTCTGCTGGGTTAAACAATGCTATCTATGCAAAATAAAATTTCAATTCGTTTCCAATGTTTTAAAAATTTCATTGTGTATTGGCTACCATCTTCAAAGTTTATCTCAACTAATTCGAAAAGAACTTTAACGCTTTTGTTTATTGATAAAATATAAAAATGTGTTTGCAACCTTTTTATTGCACAGTTCTATTTCGTGTTAAAAAGATTTAAATCTTTATATGGCAGTCTCAACATGAAAAATTCATGTAATAATAAGACATTCTGAGAGCGATTAAAAAATCATAGGATTAAATCGGTATCTCATATTAAACGGAAGAAATTGATTGAACTCTAAGAAAATATTTCTACGAAAAATGGTTTGATATCATAACATGCAGATATTTGTTTCTGAAAAAATATATTATTTCGATAAAATGTAGGTGCAATTGAGTATCATTTTTCGTAGAAAATTTTTCATACAATGTGGAGAATAAAAATGTAATAACAAAATGTATTTTTTAGTAAAACCAAATTGAACGAGGGTATTTCATAACAATTGCAAAAAAATAACATATCTTTTGTTTATAAAGATATATTATTTTTCTCTTTCTTAATGTAACTCTCATCTGTCATGTATCCCATTATTCATCACGCAACAATTCATAAGCTCCAAAATTTTGTGATAAATTCGATACATATTTGTCTGTTAACATTTTCTCAAACCATTACGCATATCTAATCGTAATTTGTACGTCTTTGTACAGTTTATGAATCACACTTTACTTTATTTGTACTTGGAAAAACAAAAAATCGACGAAATTTGAGATGCAGATGAAGCATTGATTCTACGACAAAGCCATGTAAATAAATATTTCATAAATTACGTTTCAGCGAACTATTTGAAGAACATATTAAATTAAAAATGAGAGAATTTTCTACATTTTTGACCTTGGCTTAATTTCAAAACTACCTCCTAAACATAAATGATCGCTTCCTACAACACAGTTCGGAATTGTCGGAAGCAAGGAAGAGCATTCTTCCGCTGTTGGCAACGTATACCTTTCTAAAGGTTTCATTTGTGTATAAAATATGTAATCTACCGTGATCCATCTATCTTGATAGGTAGTCGCTTCGGGTTGTCCTTCTTTTTTCTGATGTTTGTACAAACTGTTGAAATTGAACGGATGCGTCAAAAGACCGGACGAAAACGTAACGAAATGACCTTCCACCAATTCGACTTTCTGGTACCGAGTTGTGTTTACATCCAGTTCAATTTTCTTCGACATGCCATTAACCTCGCTGGCTTCTTTCGGTTTCTGTTGAAGAAACTAATTAATATCCTTTTAATTCAAGATTTGATTTCTGTACCTACCGATAGTTGACAACTCATTTTTCGTAACCTTGCAGCAACAATGTGCAGATGTTGACATTCGTCAGTAATGTATAGATGCGGTGGTATAAGCGAGTTCGACAAATGTCGATAGTCGGTTAGTTCTAGGTTACGTCCTTTTCCTTCGTACTGTATTGATCCAGTGGTAATAAAATCGTACACTGCTGTATTTGGCTCCAAATTAAAATCTCCTGCCAATATAACAGGCAGATACTGAGTACCCATCCTACGAAACATTATATAATTGAGATATATTCTTAAATCCAAATTTAATAAGTTACACTTACAATGAATCTTCTACGAAAGCAAATTTTTCAATTTCCGTTAGCAAAAGCTGCACCTGTCCTAACCTAACATCACTTCGACGAGGATTAAACAATAAATGTGTAGTGGCTACAACAACCTGTGCAAGGGGGTTTTCTTTTAAAGCAAATTTGGCAACGATTCCAACGTTATCCCTATTTAGTAGTTTGACTCCCTTTTGATATAATTCAACCTTGGAATATTCCACCAACTTCAAATATTCCGTACGATACAAAAGTAGTAAACCGTCGTTTTTGTCATTAGTTCTTTTTTTGTACAAATAATCATATCCGCGTTTTTTAAACGGAACTAAAAAGTCTGTCAAGTGCACATCCTGCATTTCTTGAAGACATATCACCTGCGGGGGGAAACATAAAGTACCTTCCGTAAGTGTCATTACAAACGAGTAACGCATGTATAACTTACATGCGCGTCAGCGTCGAAAATTTCTTGAATCAGAAGCGGCATTCGTTTTTCCCATGGTAAACTTTCTTTGTCATGCTCCTTATATAGATACGAATGTCTCTCTAGGAGATGTTGCGCCAATATATTGAACGACAGAAGTTTCAGAACAAAATTGGGGTCGTTATTGGCATTTCCCTTTTCTGAAATTAAGCAAAACCATACAAAGATAATGTGATTTATGTGTCGCTAAATGGCCGAATGGTTTTCACACCTCCGTCGAGTCTTTCCCACTCGCGCAGCGATTTGTATCCGGCAATGTTGATTCCGCAATATGTCGAGTTATCCGTAGGTACGGTATGGTAGCTTGCGTTTACGTTGCCCGAATTTGAAATTTGTAATCTACCAATGTTAAGTGCAGTTTCGTCAATCAGTTGATTAGCCATGATCGGAGCTCTTATGTATGTTTTGACACAGGTGAAATAAGATGTTTCTGCAAGAAACAACTTTCTGGGAATTCTAGTTAATATGTACTTTGGCTGCGATGTTACCCTAGAAATGATCTGTAACATTATATCGCAATGCTGCTTTAAAAATATAAATGTAAAAACACAATGTATATCAGATTTTATTATTTTATAACTGGGAAAGAACCTTGCCCTGCTTAAAAAAACGGATAGGAATGGATGCATATGAATAGAAATGTTATCCGAAATTCGATCATTTCCCCTATTGAAAAAATCCATGTGGATTCCATATGGATTTTCAATGTGGATTTCCATATGGATTTTCCACATGGATTCCATATGGATTTTCCACATGGATTCCATATGGATTTTCCACATGGATTCCATATGGATTGATGTGGATTCCATGTGGATTCGTCTGGATACCATGTGGATTCGTCTGGATTCCATATGGATTTTTTATGTGGATTCCATATGGATTTTTGATGTGAATTCTATATGGATTCCATATGAATTTTTGACATGGATTTTCATGTGGATTTCCATATGGAGTCTACGTGGATTGATGTGAATTCAAAATGGTTTTTTTACATAAATACTACGTGGATTCCATATGGATATTAAGTGGAATATGAATTGCATGTTGATTTCTGGTATGGATTCGTTATGGATTATTTTATGTACATTCCGTATTGTTTTTTGATGTGGATTCATTATGGATTGTTTATGTGGATTCCATATGGAATCCGTATGAAAAAATCCATATGGAATCCACATTAAAATAACTGTACGGAATGTACATAAAATAATCCATAACGAATCCACACTAAAAATCAACATGCAATTCATATTCCACTTACATATCCATATGGAATCCACATGAAAATCCATATAAAAAATTCATATGGAATCCACACCAAAAATCCATATGGAATCCAGTCGAATCCACATGGAATCCACATCAATCCATATGGAATCCATATGGAAATCCACATTGAAAATCCATATGGAATCCACATGGATTTTTTCAATACGGTTCCCATTTCTATCCAATACACTCATATTTATCCGAAAATATCCGTAAAAAGTATTACAACTTAATCCAATTTTGTAAGAATCTATAAAAACCACTAAGTTCATCCATTTTCATCCGACCTAACGGATACACATTCTTTCCACTTTCATCCGAAGACACTATCTTATCCGTATCTGTCCACTAATCGTACACAGATCCTATCCAATCTAATCCACTGTACCATCCGAAACTGAAATGTGCAATTCTATCCATTTGTATTCTATCGTTTGAACGCCAATCCTTTCCACGTTCATCCGAAGCCTCTATCTTATCTGTATCTGCCCGCTAATCGTATACAGATCATATCCAATCTTGTCATCAAGAGATTGGATAGAAACGTATTACATTTAGTAAAGACAGTAAATGGAAAGAATTGGATAAAAATGAAACGGATGGAACATGATAAACTTGTACATGGTAGATTTCGGATAGATAAGTATTAATTTAGCATACTCATCATTTGCGGATGGAACAGGATTGGAACTTTTCGTAAATCGGTTCGATGTAAACGTATTGTTTCTCTATCCAATATTCGGATAATAAAGAATGATTCAAATAATATGTTTAGAAAACAGGACTTGCAATCCTATCCATTTCTATCCGTTTTTCTAAGTAGGGCAATTATTATCAAAATAATTCCAACAAATATTCTTCTGTTACTACAAAACCTATTCTAAAATTTTCATTTTAATTTGCCATTTCATTTCTTCGAACTTGACACAATTTATTTAGTTCACAAGTTTGGTGGTTAACCAGACACATCATCGAGATCTTTGTATTGCAAAATGATTATAAACCACAATAATAATGAAATTAAATAAATAAACAAATGGCAACACATTTCTGAGAAACATGTCGAAAACCTTCAATACCATTGAAATCGTTTACATATTGAATGTAACGTTATGCAAATAACATGCAAAATGTAATAGTTAATACTTTTTATTTTCCTACTAATTAACGCATTAAAGTATATTAAAATAATCTAAATTATTATTTGTAAATAATGTACATTATTGAGTATACCCTTAAATATCACAGGACAAAATATTATATTCAAAAAAATAAAAATTAACTTTAAAAGACTCAACATTTTTGTTTAAGTCAAATTTTTATTTTTTTGTATATGTTTTTAAAGAGTTTTAAGTTTTATTTATTATTTTTAAAAATTTTTTTGTATGTTTTCAATTTTAAATAAAGTCCTATTTTTAAAAAGTGATAGTGTCTTTTACGACTGATTACGACTGGATAGGTGACCGAATGAGAACACCTTATTTAAAGATAATTAATTTATCTTTAAAAAAATTAAATTACATATAAAAGATAAAAACATATTAATTTTTAAATAAAATTTAGAAAAAAATATAAAATAAATACAAATGTTGTCAAGATAACTATTTTTTTCTTATACATGTATCAGGAACTCTTCCTGTACGCTTTCCAAAGTGTACGCAGCCGTTCACAAATTCAAAGCGTTGAACTCTTAAAAGGTACATATTCAAGCATTAAGTACTCTTATAGAACTTTCGAACGTCAATTCCACGCTTTATGAACTCTTAATGGACGCTCATATTTTTGACAGGGCATCAAATTCTTTCGTATTTGCGAGTAGTATCACAAAATGAACAGTTAAAAATATAACTGTGTGAATTATATTTTTGTATATAATATTTTGTCTAATAATTTTTGTCTAATAATATTTTGTCCTGTGATATTTAGGGACGAAACCAAATTATTTCAGTCTGTGATTTGCTGTTATTGCAGCACAAGTTTCAAGTTCTTAAACAAAAATACGTGATTTAACTTAATAAAGAAAGAATTGGAAATCAAAATCTTTATCTGAAATACATTGTTTCGAAATTTGCAATTTAAAATCTTATCCTACTAAGTGTCTTTTTCTTACAGACCAAAATGAGATCTGCCGTACTTGGTAAGAAAAGCCGTATCTCGCCATTGTAATGATTTTGAGATATTCACGAATAACTGTTTTTGAGTAAATATAAAGTTGCTTAGTTTCAAAAATTATTTTTGATGCATGCATATTTTATTTCATGACTTAATGAATCATTTTATATAAATTTGTTACAAATTAGTTGATAAATATTAGTTGAAAATGGACATCAGGAAGCTATAATACTGTCGAAAAAGGTTGTAACTCACAATTTATACACACGTCCTTTTTTCATAGTATTAATGACTTTGCAAAGCCCTGCATCCCAATTAAAAGTACCGATACTGTTCGAGAAAGTCGTATGTTACATTTTTTTTAAAATACTTTGCATACTACTATGCATTTTTATAAACGATCTACCTGCTTGCCTTCGATCTGCCAGATGTCTGATTTACGCTGATGATGTAAAGTTATTTTTAAATATTAAAAGCCTGCTAGACTCTTCCAAATTACAGATGGATATTGATCGCTTACTTAAGTGGTCCATCGACAATGATTTACCTCTGAATTTTAACAAATGTCAAGTTTTGAATTTTCATAAACGTAAACATTATTTGAAATATGATTATATGCTTGGGGGTAACCCATTAAGAAGAGTTGAATCATCGTCTGATCTGGGTGTACTTTTTGATTATTCGCTATAATCAATAAAATCACACTAAAAGCGTTAAGATTAACTGGTTTTATTAAAAGGGTCACTTTTCAATTCCGTAAACCCGAAACTATTTTGTATTTATATAAAACCTTAGTTATGCCTGTGTTATGTTATGTTTACACCTCTCGAATCTGTTCAGAATCAATTCATTCCCATGAATTATTTTGATCACGATTTTGAACCTATCATGCGTTCTTATAGCTTGATGTCCTTGCGACAACTTTTTAAATATTATGACTATTTGTTTACATTTAAGATTTGTAAGAATTTATTTAATTGTGATAATTGTGACATCTCTTCTCTTTTTCATTATCGATCTTTTTCTTATAACTTTCAGGCACCTCGTACAGTTCAAGAATCACAGAATTTATCTAATTATAGTTTTTATTTTTCGGTAGATCGGTTGCGTCGCTCCCTTATGTATTCACAATTATTCATCTGTAGGATCGTGTAAATCTCTAATTCAAGCATATATTTTAAGTTCGCGTCTCATTGTTTTTCTTTAACTTCTTTTTTCTCTCTTTTTTATTATTGTAAATTTTATTAAGCGCTGTTTGTAATTGCGTGTTTCTTTTTTAATTGTCTGAACAACTGACTGTTACTGTATCCACTTTTATAAAGGGCGTACCGCCCGTTTAATTCTAAATAAATAAATAAAAATACTATTATATATATTATTGTAAATATAATTATTATCGCCTTCTTAATTACACTACAATTCCGAGTTTTATATAACATAATATGTATTGAAATTGTAAAAGGTATACAATTTACATGAAATAGAAAATGAGAAATTAAGCTTATATTGTCAATAATAGCAATTCAAGTATTGTAATAATAGACAAGATACAATAATCGTTGTAAAAGCAACATATAATGTTTTTCTCGACCGCTTATTAATAAATAATAAGTATAAGATTTAATTTCTTGGTAAGTAAGTTAATTATAATAATAGACAAGTCATCAATATAATTTATGCAGACATCTTTTTGGCGTTAGTGCTCGTTTCTGTAATTACAAATAATAACACTGTAAAAAAAAAATAAACAGAATGAGCATGTAAATATTTGATTAATTTGTTTATACATTAGGTATATTTATAAGTCTTGTAAGTAACTTGCGTTTTTGTAAATTATTTTGTATTTTAAGAACAAATTTTTTAAAATTGTATTTATTTATTTATTTATAGAAATTATACTGAAGAAGGCTCACATCGAGAGCCGAAACGTTTAAATTGTTTTTTTTATATTATTATTTTTGGACCGTCTCACCAAGAACCTCCTAGAACTCCTTAAGGGGTCTGTCTAGTAACTCACTTTTGAAAAATCGGTTTTTTGTTTTTTACTTTTTTCGAAAGTAAATATATTAAGAAATATTGTGTGATAAGGAATTTTGTACGGTCCAGGCATCGCTGACTAGGTGTAAGTAATTTTTTGTTAAGAATTTCATGTAAAAAAAACTTTAAACGCGTTTTTCTCGAAACAACGCTTTTACTCGCCTTGTTGATGAAATTTTCGAAACTACTCGACCGATCCTTATGAAATTTGAACCACACATTCTTTAAACCTATCGCTATGTCCCCTATAAATTTTTTTCAAAAATTTTGAATTTAACTATATTATTTTTTCAAAAATTGGCAAAAAAAAAAACGGTTTTTTGAAAATTTTTTGTTTTTTCTTCACCATTTTTTTATTTTTTAAAATAATTGAACCAAATTCACAGAGGACATTGCCATTGTCATACCAAACCTAAAGCACTTTGATTTTTTTGTTTCAGACAACACAGCTCCGAGATTTTATCAACAAGGCGGAGCTACCTACTTTTCGAGGTGTTGCGTTTGGTTGACGTTTTTGGTCATAATACATGTATAAAATAAAAGAACAACATTTTTTTATGTATTTCAAGAGTGCATTTACTAAGCCTAACAACTTTTATATCATTACCTTTATCCAGTATCCCAAAAAATAATCACGAAAATCGCGTTTTTTTCGGCGCGAGCTACTAGACAGACACCTTAAGGGTTTCGCACTTTATTAGGTATATTATTTATAATAAGTTTAGTCAATAACGTAATGTAGTATATTACATTATTAATAATAATTTTATCTGTAAACAAAACATATTTGCCTCAAAAGAACAGAATTGAAGAAATTTTTAGTATATGTAAAGTTCATTTAATATAGGTACCTTAAATATTATAGGATTATTTAATAGAATTAATTTAATTTTCTTGTTTTATTATGTAAAATAATTTACTAATAAAACTTTTTCTCTTAGGTTTTGTTCAATACATTTGCTTTTACACAATCGAAAAACGTATGTCCGAAATGGAGACTCTTACAGGTAGTATTTGGAGATTTTTTCTCTAAGTATAATAAATTCACAAATCGAGAGAATACAGCCGCAACTCTAATATGTGGCACTTACGGCTTTTTCAAAAATTATACCTAACTAAACTGAACATTTGTAATAAACGATTTATTCTTTTTAATAATTAATAATAAATATTCATAATATTTGTGTTCAGAATATGATGTATTTTATTACAAATACACTTTTATCTCAATTTTGACAAAAATGGAAATACGGCTTTTCTTACCAAGTACGGCAGAGATGTATTCTTAGATATAAAGAAAACTATGTATGTCATAAATGTACATCAAATTGAAGAAAATTCAAGAATTTTTCGGTATAAAATTCCAAGAAATGGCAGCACGAAAAGGACACCCGAGTTGACAGATGAAGGGTTAAAAGATAAAATTGTACTTTTTATTTAACTGGATTAAATGTAAATGTTGTGCACTGTTTGGATTTGGTAAATAGAAACTTGAATATCGTGTTTGTATGACAATAATCACTTTGAAAAACACCTGCCTGAAGCGACGTAATTAAATGCATGAATTTGAATCGGTTACTGTTTGTTGACAAAAGACACTTGGACAATTTTTAACATTGATGTTTGTACTCGCGGATGTTTTACACTTTTTCGGTTGTAACGGTCATGACCGTCAACTATAAGTCACGACCACACGGACGACCCTCGAAAATAATGATTCGCGACCTCGAGCACCCCGAGGCTCGAGGACGATGCGATCGCACAAATAAAGGTTCTTTTACATTACACACCTGCAGTGATTTTTCGACAACTTCTTCTTCGGCAGTGTGTTCAGAAATTTTTAGATTTATATTTATGTATACATATATATGTTTCTACTTTATACAACGTTGCCGAGTCTTGTTGTACGAAATCATCAGGTCATCATGTTTTATACGTACTGCGCGCGAAAAATGGTCCACAGAAATAAAAAGAATAAAGAAAAATTTTTCTATGAAAAAATGGCTTTATGTACTATACATTGCAATTAAGACGTAATATGCGAGGTGGAATATTTTTAAATTATTCATACAAAGCCCATGATCTGCATCTATATCAACAATATTTACATATTTGTAGCTATGAAATTGTATAATAATTATGTATTGGGATACATTTTTATGCATTACATCTAGTAATTGACCTGCATATATTATCTCAAATTACATGTGTATGATACACATGTGCATGAAGTATGTAATGGCGGACTCTCATTAGATTAACATTAGACCGCATATAAAGGTTCCGTTCCATGGAGAGAAAAAATGACACTAAAAACTAGGGGAAACAGGAAAAGAAATCTGCACCTTCGTGTTCTCTTCGCGTCCTTCTCTTATTCTAATTTGTCCTGTCAGGCAATATGTACAGTAGTCCTTCCTTTATTCTAATGTCTTCCGTTATTCTAATTTTTTCTCTTCTCTTATTCTAATATTTCCCCTCACGTGTTACCCCCACCGCACTTTTTACTTCCCTTAGAAGCACATACATATGACATATATAACTGTGCATGCTCTGCGAAAGAGAAAGAGAGAGGGAAAACGAGACAGCAAACGTTTAGTGGGAGAGAGAGGAGAAAATAAGAATAAGAGAAGAAGGTCGCCATCTTGCCTGACTGCACAAATTAGAATAAGAGAAGGACTACTGTACGTATCTCTTACTTCATGGTACGAATAGACATTTTCGGAAGTTTTTACTTCACACATTGAGCAACTGTACGCCGTACGGATTCTGATAAACGTAAAATGGCGATTAAAATTCGAAACCGTTAAGAAAGGAGAACAAGTCCTCTTTTAATACATCTTTGAGATTATTTATTCATAATTTCTAGACAATTTAGTTATTACTAATTACACTTGTAATGATCTGCAAACGTTGCTAAAAGTGAAAATATAAACAAAGACCCCTGCGAAAAATGTTAGGTAGGATTCTCATGAGCATCATATAAATAATTTTCTCATGAGAATTTGAAACAGGATTCTTATGAGAATTTGATGAGAATCTTATGAGATTCTAGAATCGGCTGTGAAAAATGGCAACTAGGATTCTGATGAGAATCTTATCCCTATTCAAAAAATCCATATGGATTCCATATGGATTTTGGATGTGGATTTCCATATGGATTTTCCACATGGATTTTATGTGGGTTGGTGTGGATTCCATATGGATTTGTGTGGATTCCATATGGATTTTTTATGTGGATTCCATATGGATTTATTATGTGGATTCCATATGTATTTTCTATATGGATTTTCTAGATGGATTCCATATGGATTTTCTTTATGAATTATGTGTGGATTCTATATGGAATCTATAATAAATCCATATGGAATTCACACAAAAAATCCGTATGGAATCCACTCCAGAAATCTACATGAAATCCATATAAATCCACATAGAATCTATGTAGAAAAACCATACAGAATCCACATCGATAATCCACAAGGAATCCACACCAGAAATCTGCAGGGAATTCATTTAGAATCTATGTAAAAAAATCCATATGTAATCTACATCTAAAATCCATATGGAATCCACACCAGAAATCTACATGAAATCCATATAAATCCACGTGGAATCTATGTAGAAAACCCATACAGAATCCACATCGATAATCCGCAAGGAATCCACACCAGAAATCGGCAGGGAATTCATTTAGAATCTATGTAAAAAAATCCATATATAATCTACATCTAAAATCCATATGGAATCCACGCCAGAAATCTACATGAAATCCATATAAATCCACGTGGAATCTATATAGAAAACCCATATAGAATCCACATCGATAATCACAAGGAATCCACACCAGAAATCGACAGGGAATTCATGTAGAATCTATATAGAAAATCCACATATAATCCACATAAAAAATCCATATGGAATCCACACAAATCCATATGTAATCCACACCAATCAACATGGAATCCATGTGGAAATCCATATGGAAATTCACATTGAAAATCCATATGGAATCCACATGGATTTTTTCAATAGGGATGAGAATCGTATATGAGTATCTAGTGAGGCTCTCGTGAGAATCCTTCTTACATTTTTTCGCAGGGTTAGCAGTGTTAACTAAAGAAATTTCTTTAATTTATTTGTTCCAAAATAAATATACATGTATTATAAAGAGCAGTATGTATTTTTAACAAGAATCAACGAATATGCCTGGGTACATGTATAAACAGCGTTACCCTTTGCCGTCGCCGATCTGGACCAATCTCGACTGAGGTGACCGTGCCTTCTTGAGATCGCATATGTAACAAATAGAAACGCATCCCTATAGCGATAACGAAATAAGAGCCGACGAGCCACGATATGGCCACCAATTGGTTGGAAGAGAAACTACTTTCCTCCCGAGGTCTCTTCGCACTGCTAGAGCGGAGTATAGTTCCCTTTTCTGCCGATAGGAAAACATGACAACAATCGTGGCTCGCACGGCTCATTTTTCTTTCTCGTTATAGCGATGCGTTTCTATTTGGTACATATGCGATCTCGATAACGCGTTACGGGCACGTCAATCGAGATCGGTGATGGCGGCGACGTGTAACGCTGTTTATAAATGTATACAAGCATATTTATTTATTCTTGTTAAAAGTACTCTTTATACTACATGTATATTTATTTTGAAACAAATAAATTGAAGAAATGTCTTTAATTAACACTTCGGCGTCCGCGGCCATGTTCTGAAAATTCGTTGTTATTCTATCGCTTCCGTATCGAAAACAGGGCAAGATACGGCAAAAATTCACTTAACCTTTTTTGTACAGAAGGAAATTTCCTACAAAAAAGTTGCGGAGAGCCCTAGTCTAAAATGTATAGTTTAGGCACAAGCACGCCCGAAAGATAAAATCGTAGACGACCGGACAGCACTCGGTACTTTCTGCTCAAGTCCACAAAACTTTAACCTTTACGCTTAGAAAAAAATTTGTTTTTCATTGGCACACATTTAAAATCAACCTGAGCCCATTCCTAAACATGTAAAATGTAAAAAAACGAAACGTTACGACTTGTAAAGAATTGTTCCAGCGCAAGGAGGTACACGTGACATAGAATTATATCTTCGAACCAAACATATTTCTTTATGCGGAAAACAGTTGAAATTTGTTACTCGGGGTATTTTAAGTTACTAATCACGAATCTTTTAACAGATATTCTGAATTCAAGATGGCGAATTCAATATGGCAGACCGAATTTGTAAGAAGTTGGACTGAATGCGTCAAAAGATATTGGAACAACTTCAAATTGGGTACTCATTGGTTTTCCTGATCTTTAATGGCAAATTTTGTAAATTCAAGATGAAAGACTTCGACCGAGTTAATAAATAGATATAATACTGTAAATACACAGTAGGCAGCACAATCCAGCGGGGTGACAATCCAGCGCGGTGCCAATCCAGCCGGGTTCTACTGTAATTATGGATAATTCGTAACTGTCGTTCCACATATTTCTGATGATTAATCGTCTGTAAGGTACGGGCTGCTAATTAGTAAACACGCTCTGATCCGCAGTGATTTACGCCGATTCAAATTTAGAGAGCATGTTTTCCGAAATGAACTCACATATTTATAAATTCGTTTCATGTGACCTTTTAATAATACATATTGGTAACGCTTGCACATAACGTTTAATTTTATGATTCACGGAGCTCGTGCACTCATACGTTTTATATGCACTGCTCAATTAATTCATTTTCGTTGAGGAGAAATTATTTGTATACATCCTCGTCTACTACAGACATATGTTTTTTGTTGTAGTAACATAATTATAATATCCTCAGCTGATTAAAATATACAAGTACACAGGATGATTAACGTCTCGTTTTATTAATTACCATCATGATTTTTCGTTTATTTTATGACATTAAAACATATATGTTTAAATTAAGGATAATAAAAAAATATTTTTTAAAAATTGGGATGTATTTCTAAAAAAACTGTGATTCATATTTTCATGTAGAACAAAAAATATCATCGTCTTAAAATATAAAAATATCATTTTTTTAAGTTCTTCGCTGTAAATATTCGCAATAAGATTCAAGGAAAGTTTAAGATGGCGAAATAATCTCTAAAAATTGTCCGACTTTGATAGAGCTTAGTATCCGCCAAATTTTGAGGTTTAAGCATACAAATCTGAAGTTAATATTCAAAAAATCAAAATGGCGTTCGAAAATAACAAATTTTCTTGCAATTGAATGATTTAGGTTATTAGTTTACGGTAGGAGTATGAAATGACATATAGTAATTTTATTTTACCAGGTGTTTCAACTGACGCAGCGAGATTTTGCACATACTTATTAACGGCTTGCCTGTACCGTAAATCTAGAATCGTACGAATATGACTTTCAGATCGACTCGTTATAAGAAACTCCAAAATCCCCTATATATCAAGATTTATGAAAATAGAAAACATTTTTGACCGTCATATTGCCATGATATGATGATTAATGCTCCAGGGGTCCAATAATGAAAATGGTCTTATTTCTTTATTTAATGTATATAAAACCTATTATATTAGGTTTCGACTGTTGTTTGTAAATGTTCCAACTTTTATTTTTTTGCAATACTATATATATTAACTCGTATATCACGTACGTCTTCGCTATTTGTGACTCGCCCTTTGCAACACTTGTAGATTTGTGTTTTAGTTTTAGTTTAGATCTATGTAAACTTGTTACGTCAATAAAGTCGTTTTATTATTATTTTTAACGCAGATTTTCAATGTTTTTTCCAATTTCTAAAAAGAAAAACTTTAGGAGCGTATATGTACATACATAACAATAATGGCATAAAGTATTTTATTTCTTCCATGTATTTGTTGATTTGTTTTTTGTTTCATGTTTCAATATTCTTTTTAAGATATTTTAGAAAAATCTTATCTGTGATATCCAAGCTCTACACACGTTATTCACGATTTCTTAAAAAAGATAATGTTGAAAAGATTTAAATGCAAAAAATGTATCTCATTTCGGATCATCCTTTTTCGTCAAATCGATTTACAGTTTTTAAATTTCCGTTATTTTAGAGACACTAGGTGGCGTTTCAATCCAACAATGAACTAGTGCGACATTGACTTCGTGCGTAATCGATAAGCGATCCTTTTATGAAATAATTAGTGCTTTTGAGCAGCAAATTCGTATTTGAAAAATGTTCAACATGTTATAAATGTAGTTCTTCTCTACTTAAATATCTCGTGTCTTTTTTTTTAATGTTTAATACACTGTGTACCACATAATGAACAAGTTAAGATGTACATGAGATTATTACATCGTCGGCGAACTAGATGTCGTTATCCTGTATAAGATGATAATCTATATTTGCACTGTTTTATTCTGTGATTAATAATAGTTTTTCTCTTGTAAATGGTGTTTAAACAATTAATTCGACAACATTATTTACATACAAGCATACGTGTGCGAACATTTAGCAGTATCATAGATCATCAGTAATCGATAAGAATAGTATCCCGCGCGTCATAATTGGTATTCTGACTAAAGTAACCTTGAAAATGGGAATTTCCGCAAACTCGGCACATCAATGTAAACGTTAAGATGTTGAAGTAGATTTGTCACGACAGTGTTGTTTTATCTTTCCAACTGACAAAAGTATTTGGTTTTCTATTTCCATTGAAATTTTAATCTGGGTAAGTGGTTAATGTTATCCACGGTAATTTTTTACGTGATAATTATAACGATAAATTGTGATAACAATATACAAGTAATTTTAAAAAGATACTATTTTTTATGACTTACCTGACAAGACTTTTATTCTCGGAAAAAGGCAATGTCTCTCATTTTTTCATTTGAAAAATGCGAAATGGGTATCACACAAATTTTGAAACGTGAATAGTGTTTTGAAGCATTCTTAAAGTTAAACTATCACTGAAAAAAGTACACCCCACAAGTTAATCAAACAAAATTAAATAAATTGAAATATATATGTGTTTAGGAGCTTCATCAACATGAATTTAGTCACTTTTTGTGCAATCCTGGGTGTGGTTGTAGCTACATTTTTATTCCAACAAACTGAATCTTGTTCATGCATGAGAAATCATCCACAGATGTCTTTTCAACAAGGGAGCGGTACGTACAGTTCTCAACATTATCAATTTGGATGATATGAAAAAGCTAAATATGAAGATTTAAGGCTGTAGATGAACCAATCAGATGGTATTTTTTTTTAAATTTAATAGTACAAAAAAAATACCATCTGATTGGTTTATCTACAGCCTTAAATCTTCATATTTAGTAATAATTACTACAAAGTGAACCAAAAAACTTTAATGATTCATATGAAAAAGCTATTTTTAATTACACATATTTTATAAAAACACTAAAACGAAAGGGTGTCTTATAATATACTCTTTTCACAAGCGCATTTTAATAGTTTTCGTCAACCCTACTGAAAATTCTCTGCTGAGAATCCACTTTCAGATCTCGTATGAGATCTCACGTGAGAACGTGAGAACTCTCATGAGAAATCAGATGAGAACTCCACAGAGAATTTCCTCATCTAGAAAATCAGAAAAGAAAAATATTCCAAACGCGGAAAGGATTTACACAAAATAATACTTTTTGTGTTTCTCGAGGTTCTTGAGATAATTCAGGCTGTAGGTTTTTTGCAGGCTTTATGCGTTTTTTATATTTTTTAAATACACACTGAGAGTAATTATTTACTAATAGTTAATGTAACTAATTTTAAAGCTTGTTACATTAATGACAGTAACTGTAAAGTCAATAACGATAGAAACGTTTTAGATGAAAATACCAGCACTATATCCTGCTGCGGTTATATATTAATTATTAATGTTATTGTATATTAACTCGAATATTTTAACATGAGCGTTCTTTAAGTGGTAATAAATCTTACATTACATTTTGTCGTTTGAATTGCACATGTCGACAATGCGTCGAAAAATTCGTAGAAAATCGAATGACTGCGCGTTAGTATGTTTGTTTATCTCAGTTTCGGCGAAACTGTATGAGTCACGTAATAATGAACCGAACATTAATATTTCAAATTCTTACCTTAACTATTAATATAACAAATTTAACCGAATCTAAGATTAAGGTAACTTTAGGATAAAGTACAAGATCTAAATTCTGTTACCTTTACTATGAAGTTATTACATTAACTGCAAACAAACATTTCTCTCACTGCACTTGCATAAAAAAATATTGTTTGACGCATGTGCGAAAATGTTTTTTGAACCCTTCCATTCATAGAAAAAACTTCTTCACACTTGTATCGAAAACTACTGCACGGAGAAAATTGTCCGGCTAAAACAGCTTCCCACTGTCCAGCAGATCGCGATGTAAGTCGCGAGTGAAGACGTAAAATGACAATTAAAATTCGAAATCCTCAAACATTTTGTTTTTTCTATAAATAGGTATACTTTTCTTATGTCTTTAAGAATATTTCTACATAATTTCTAGACGATGTGGTTATTTATATTATTTTTATATGATTTTTAAAGTCGGTAGTAGTGAAAAAATCACTACTTTTTTCATTTTAAAGCTTCCGTATTGATTACCGTGTTAGCTACGACAAAAATGCACTGAACCTTTTTTGTAGAGCACAAAATTTCCTACAAAAAAGTCATGGAGAGCCATAGTCTAATGTTAATATGTACGGCACGAAAAACATCGGAAGTTATTGAAAAAATCATTGAAATTTTAGAACAGAGATAGTTATCTTATTCGTGACGTATCTATTAACATTAGACTATGGCTCTCCGTGACTTTTTTGTAGGAAATTTTGTGCTCTACAAAAAAAGTTGAGTGCATTTTTGTCGTATCTAACACGATAATCAATACGAAAGCCTTAAAATGAAAAAAGTAGTGATTTTGTCACATTAACGACTTTAAAAAATAATATAAATAACCACATCGTCTAGAAATTATGTAGAAATATTCTTAAAGACATAAGAAAAGTATTCCTATTTATAGAAACAAAAATTTTGAGGATTTCGAATTTTAATTGTCATTTTACGTCTTCACTCGCGACTTACATCGCGATCTGCTGGACAGTGGGAAGCTGTTTTAGCTTGACAATATGGCTGGAGCGACGTTCTATTTTTTTCCGTGTGTTATGAAATATCCACGTTAACCATAAGGTGGTTACCACCTCTTCTAAGGTTTCATGTTTTTATACATAAATTGGCATCCTTTTATCTTAACTTTTCATATGGCATTTGTTCCTACACGAGATACCAAACATAAGAAATAGTTTAAAATGATCTCGCAATATGCTCCACTAGAAGTACACTGCATTGCATTATGAGGGTTTCCGATCTTGAAGACTTTATAAGATTTTTAAGAACTTAAACTAAGGAAGTGGCATATGTGATTTGTTTCAGAGCATATTTCTACTTATCTCTGTGTTAACCACGATCCTATGCTTCCAAAAGAATAAATAAATTGTTGACAAATGAGTTAAATAGAAGAATGACAAAAATCGAAATCAAGGAAGCTCTAAAAATAAATAAAGTTAACTTAAGAGGCCTGTTTAATTGCCTTACGAGGACGAAAGTTTATATTTATTATTGGATGTCACAAATAATCAACTTCAATTACCATGATCTTAATTTCAGAATGTCACGTGTTTTTAAAGCTAACATAGCTAAATAGTTATATATGTTTTCAGTATTTCTTGTCAAGATAGATGAGCAATTGAAAGGCACCGACCAACACGTTGAAACTGCCGCAACTGTTGAGGAAGTTTATAAGGCAAGTGCACTTAATGAATAACTAAATTATTAGAATTAGAAATAATCAGTATTAATTAAATTTAAAAGGGAAAAAGGTTGCAAACAACAAATGAACAGATTTGGTCAAGATTAGGTCGATAGATTAACTAAATATTATCCATTTTCGACCTATTATAGGTCAATTTTATCACATTTGGACATAATAGGAAAAATGTCTTGTATCACCAAATTTCGACCGTCAAATTACTTCCACTTTTATACCCACTTACCGAATTTTGAAATAAACCGTGGTCGAAAAAATATCTCACCTGATGAAAAGTAAAAAAGAGATAATTTCGCCCTATTTAGCGAATAACTGTTTATTTGTACTCAAAAACGTATCTCCTCCTCCCATTTAGAATGAATCGTAGCAACATTTTTTTAATACTATATTTAAGATTTCAAAGAAAATTGCGTACGGGTTTAACAATATCTCAAACCCAACATGTCCCTTGATGTCCTGAGGAGCTCCTGAAGACGTCCAAATGTCCGCTTTTGGTTCTCAGGAGCTCCTCAGATTGAATTAGCTATGAATTTGTTTGGATACGAAACATAGTCAAGCAATTTATCAAAGTAATCTTGAATGAATAAAAACAAAGTATTAAATAAAATATACTTTCAGGACGAACCTGGACAGCAAAGTTTCAAGAAAGGAGATCCGATTGTACTTAGGGATATCAGATATTGCTCCATTTATGTTGAAACTGCTAAAAAGTACTTAATTTCCGGAAGAGTATTAAATGGTAAATTTGAGCGTTCAATATGTGGCCTGACAATTCCATGGGAATCAGTAACGGAGGAACAATTAGCGGCATTCAAAATTTACTTGGAAGTCGGTAACAATTGTCAAGTAAGTTGACTAGTTTTAATCATATCTTTAATAATAAATAAAAATTTCAAAACAGTATAAAAAAATTAATTTATAGGGTGATCAATTAAAAAATGTCTGATATCGTAAAATTTCATCAAAGAAGAATTTTCCGTAATAATTAATCATTATTAGATGATACGTGGATCATACTTAATAAAACTTGAATGTTAGTATAACCTTAGTAGATGTAATATATAATTTTTGGACATTTTTCTACGCCTGTACTGCAAATGATGGGTCCCAAACAAAAAATCACCATAAACTGATTTCGCTGTATACCAATTTAAAGTGACAGCTATAATTCAATGTTTGATAATTCAATAATTGATCTCGAGTTATTCGAAATGTAGTTTAAAGCAATTTTTAAACTCTAGTACTTTTGAAATAATTAAAACAATGAAAATATTGTTACATGTGAATACCTCTATAGTTAAATAACATTCGGTTATTTTCAGATTATGCATGAAAGAACGGATATTTCTGGAAATAGTACACAATGTATTCTAGGAGGTAAACCAGAACATCAAGAATGTCAATATAATCATGGAATATGCGTTTTAAAAGATGGAAAATGCCATTGGAGTTCAGATGCATTCGAGAAATGCATTGCCAAAGTTTCTGAAAATGTGGAAACGAATCATAAGCCGTCAAATACAAATACATCTTTAAACGCGTGAAGTAATTGCCTAAATATATATTTATAATGTAAATGTCGTTATTTAGATTGTATTAATTAAATTGTTATAGTGACTGTACAGTTGTGGAAGTGTAAAAACATTGAAAAGAAAAACAAATAAGTTTATATTCTATTACCTTATTATAACTTTAAGTATTACTATAAACAGAATGAAAATCCCGGAAAAGAACATATGACTATAAAATGCATTATCACTAAAAAAAAACCCTACGAATTTAAAGTAAAAGTATCGATGACCACATTGGAATACTTTCCAGCACCATACGACACCGTTATCAAAGTAAAATTCATGATTTTTAAAAAAATATACACGTGAAAATAGTATTTTGTTGAAAAAAATGGTGAAAAATCGGTATCAATAGTGCTTTTTTCCTAATTCTGACATCGGATTCGAAAAGAGCGAACCCAAAACCTACAGGAAACGTAGTTGAGATCAACGTCCAACTTCATTTTCATACAAAATTTTAAGGCTGGATTCAACGTAAAATTTTAGTCAAGTTGGGCATTAATGGGTTAAGGTCGTTAGAATGATGTGGAGTAAAAAAGTAAAATTTGTTCTTAAAATTGAAGTATTTTATTCACCTTTGTTAATAGTTTCAATAGAATCCCAACATTCTAATGGCTCGAAAAAAATTGATAAGAATAAAGATTCCCCAATTTTAAGTTTTCCAGAAAAAAAATCCAAAGCTCTAATATTAAAAACTCTTTTCCTAGGAAAACTATCAACTTTTGGAAAAAATCCAAAAAACAAAAAACCCTTAGAATTTAAAAGAGATAAACTAACTTTTTTCCGAATTTTTCCAAGATAAATAAAATTAATCAAAAATCTAAAAAAATTCCGTGATATTTCTCGATAAATTCTAAGAACTTTTGATTCTTAGCTTTTTTTTTTAATAAAGCTCGTAGTTTTTTAGTTAGAGCGTCCAGAAATTTTCAAAGAAATTGTCATTGTTGAGGCCATTTTTATATTGTAATGGCTCGAAAAAATAACTGAAACTCAATTTTGACCTCGGAATCTTGAAAAAAGACCTCGAAAACAATAGGATATGAACGTCCCAATTTTGTTTAACTTCGACTTTGATGCGAAAATCTCGACTGAAATTGAAGCAAGAAAAAGTGTCCTTTGGGCGTTCATGGGTTAGATTTACAATTCTTAAACTTTCATATCTTAAATAAGTTTAACCCAGTAAGCAAAAAGAAAATTTGAAATATTTCAAATGAATACTTCTTTAATACTTTTATAAAAAAAGAATTCCAAATGGATTCTTTGTGTATGCCTAAAAATGTAACGAAATTTCGCTAAAGTTAGTAAATTAGCAATTAGATAAGAATTTTCTTTTTTATACGAATTTGTCAAAAAGTTCATAACAAAGTGTTCATGAAGAATTCTTTTACTTAATAGCGTGAATGGCGTCGAAACATGTAAGAGTTCCTAACAAATTCTTATCGAATACATTTTGTAAATAATTATTTTGTTATAAATTACTATAATTTCATATTTGTTGCTTATATAAAAATGTACGAAACATTGAAGTGAAGCATTTCCCTATTTATTGACTATTATTAGTGTATTATAATATCAATTATCACGCAAAACGTCACGTGTTTATATAATTATGTGGCACAACTTCATCACATTCGGGAATGATTGTGTATAATAATACACAGGATACTTGTGGTCAAGTTGATGCACCACCGTGTGGTGGACCCTCGAAACACAGACTACTATAGGATTACTTATATCACGACCCTGAAACATTTGAAATTTTGTTGGTATCGCTTTTCCCAATTCATACATTTTTTAATAAAAGTTAGTTTCGAACTACTTTTGGAATTCTTTAAGAATTATTGATGGCAGACTTTCGAGACTTCTTTATTCTTTATTACTAATTAGAAAGGCATTATTCAAAACAATGTATTATAATGACGATTAGAATTAAACAAATTCTTTTGTTCTACCGCCAGTGAAATAATCACAAACTGGACTAAACGCGACAATTATATAACTGATACTATAGTATACTTCATTGTTTCGAAAACAAAAAGTATCAATTTAATATCTTTTGAAAATAAATGACTCACATCAGGGAAAATATTTACTCACTAATATCGTCTATTAAGTCGGTAATAATTTGTACAGATTTATCGTATTATTTTTTAAATGTCCTTGAAAATGGGACTTTCCGCAAATGAGGAAAGTATGAAATTACAATGAGATTCTGTTTGCAGCGTGTCAGTGCGATATCATTAACAGCTGCAAAAAGTAATTTGTATACGAGAGTCATTTTGTTAATATAAGTGACATTAGAGTAAGCATATAAGACCTTTTAACTATAAACAGCCCTTAATATATAATATTATTCAACTTTTTGATACATCGAAAGTAATTCACACAATTCTTAGTTGTTATGAATTTAAGTATTTTGTATAAGACTAATTGTTAAGCTAATTATAATGGAATATTCTTGTGAGTCACTCAAGAACTAAATTATTCCTCGCATTTTCAGTATCATTATACATATTACTGATAGTGTTCTCATTTCTAAGTTAGAATATACACAATGTACACGTGTTAAGGATAAAATAATCCCCGTCATTTACAAATATAAATAAATTAATAAACTACATTATTTAGTAATACGATAAATATGCGTTCCAAATCGAACTTGGAAATTCTTTATTCTTTGGTGGTCTGCCTGGTGGTCGTCATACAAGATGCAGAATCTTGCAGATGCGCGAGATCTCATCCACAATCACTCTTTCAATCAGCAGAATATGGTGAGTTGAAAAATTGTGAAAATTATTGAAAATGTTTAAAAAGGAATTTTTGAATATGCTTCAAATGCGATTAATTTCAGATAATAAGTAACAAATTTATTTCAGTCTTCGCAGTCAATATAGATCAAAATCTGCCGGGCAGTCCGCAATCCCTTGAAGATAAAGCAACTATTATTACTATATTTAAGGTAAGCTCCGTTGATTAAAAAATCATGAACAATCAAGACTTTCCTGTAACGCGTAAGAAGTTATAGGAATTCGATTCAGATAAATAAAAAGTATGAAGCTAGAACCTGTACATTTTACACTTTCCCTTTCGAATCAATTATTAAACACGAAAAGAATAGAAAATCAATTATTGGATACAAACATACACGGAGAAAAATAACTCCGCTGGATTAGCTGATTCATATCAGCTAAAATTTTCGGCTGGAATTACCGAAAATATATGCAATTTTAGCTGTTTTGATTCCGCTAATGTAAATTTCCGCTACATTAGCAGATTTGTTCCGTTAAATTTGCGGACTTTTTCAGTAAATTTAGCTGAAATTATCGGCTATCCCTAACGGAATTCCAACAGCTGTCCCTATAGGATAAAATTGGTAGAATCTGCGGATTTTTCGGCTGATTTTGCTGATTATTTTTCTCCGTGTATTAGCCGCTTCTATCAATAACTACCGATACCAAATGTAATTTGAACGAAGTATTAATCATTGTAGTTTTCTGTTCTGTGTTAAAATGAGTAAAGTGTCATTTTGCGCACAGTTTACGTAAAAGTAACTCTTTACACACGGATGACATAATATAATATTTTTGTATACGTTACAATTTAATTACATATGTTGAATATATTACATATATTAATTTTAACTGAATTTATAACAGGGTCTACAGACACAGGATATTCAAGAAGGTAAATCGATCATACTTCACGGCATGAAATATTGTTCGTCTTCTTTGGCAGCGGGTGTAAAATACATAATTACTGGCGCCTTTTCGGAAGGAAAATTACATCGTTCGATATGCGCTACCTTAGAACCATATGGAGAATTAACACCTGAACGAGATGCCATTTTCAAAAAGTTTCAGGCAGTTGGATCAAGTTGCCAAGTAAGTGTACAATACATTAAAAATAACAATTTGAATGGTATGATTTAAGTATTAGACATTACTTTGACGAATAATAAAACGCATACAATACAAATATTATGTATTCTAATCCTCAGTAAAAATTGAACAAGCTAGGCGGACGCTTCGGTTTTAATATTTCAGTTATCTGTTCATATTGATCTGAATGCTGTTCAAACTTTAACTTATTCCATTCGATATCCGCGAATCACAAATCCATTCCAATAATCGCCTATCCACACGAATCCGCCCAAATAAATATTTATCCTTCTGAAGTTGTATACAATATTAACGAGTGGCAATTACCGATTTAAAATAATGCAAAGTGCTTATTCAATTGGATTTGAACTTTCTATCCATTTGAATCCGTTTACTTCCAGTAGGATTAATTCGCCTAAATTCATGCTCCATTTTGTTATGTTTCACTCACCTCTTAATTTTAATGGCATCTTTTTATCCATAAATTATTTCAATAACAGCTACCCATCCAGCAAAACAAAAAGAATTCAGAACGACTTAGAAATGTGCTCTAAAAGAAGTCAGATGTCTCACTTTCTGTGAGTTTTCTGAACATGAGTTCATAAAGATCTCCTAATGACATCATATTTTGAAAACCCTCAGAATGTCAGACCAGTGACTTCTTTTGGAGCACAGTTGGAAATCATTCTGAGCTCTTTTTTATTTAGCTGTCTGGGTAGCCATTATTGAAGTAATTTATCTACAAAAAAATGCAATTCAATTTAAAAGGTAGTCTTAACTCCTAATTATAAGTCTTATTTCCCAAAAATGAATATTCCAAAAAGCAAAAAGACATTTTGAAGAGCTCTTTAAGAAGTCCTAAAAATTGTAAGATGTGCTTATTAAAAAGAGCTCTTAAAGTGATCTTTAAGAAGATATATGCTTCGATCTGCAAGACCTCTCAAATATAAGGTCTCAGAAAAGACATCTTATTTGAACTATAAAATAAATAATATAAATGAAAAGAAATTTCTGAAAATCATAGATTCTATTTTTATACCTTAATTATTAATTTATATAATTTTTACGTACTTTCTTTTTTCCATTTGTATAGTTATATATATTGGATGGAGATTAAATTCAATAGAATAGGGATCATACAATAATAATACAAGTCCAAAATAAGACATCTTTAAGAGCTCGTTTTATAGCCTATAATAATTAAGACCTCTTCAGGGGGTCTTTTTCGAGATATCTTTGGACTGAGCTTTGAATGACCTATTTAAGATATATTTTTTGTATGGGAAAACCCAGATAGCAGAATAAAAAATAGTTCAGAATTATCTCATAATGTGTTCTATAAGAGGTATGATGCATCAAATTGTGATGTTTTTTCTGAGCTTGAGGTTATAATGATATCACGTTTAGAAAAATCGCATAAATTGACCCATTTGACCTTTTGTAGAATACATTATGAGCTCATTTTAAAACTAGTTATTATTCTGTTAAATTTTAGAGATATATATCGGTATCATGTGAGTTTTCAATTCAGTCCCCAACCCTTCGTAGAATCATAATTTCCACTTATTTAAGATGCTAAAAAAATGGTAAAGTTCCATTTAATGTTAGTACATTCAAGTTCAGTTTGTCAATATTAAGTTATCATTTTCCTTATTTATACTTAATATTAACAATGAAAATATATTTAATAAATTACTCATGGCAAAAATTATGTTTACAACAGGTTATTCGTCCAACGCCTGGTGCTCCTGTACTAGCAAATGATGCTCAGTGTCTTCTAAGTACTGACCAAAAGATATCAGAATGTCAGTATCAGAAAGGAATATGTGCTGTAACAAACGGAAAGTGCAGTTGGGATGGACCAGGTTATGACCAATGTCTCTTACAGTAGTGCATTGGATTACGATGTACATATAAACGATTAATTTTCATTGTATGAAAAAAGGTCAATCAAATTGGAAAAAGTAAATTTATACGGAATGTGCTGATGACTTTTGCATTTAACAATTACTCAATAAACCTACGGAATCGACATTTATGCACCTTATTTCTTTCTAGTGCCGTATTGATTACCCCAGATTCTTATTCGAATTCATACTATTTTATGCGACCTGTAATTAAAGAATTGAATTCATTCGATGTGATTTATTGCGGCTTAAAATAACTTTAAATTCCGTTAATTTAATCGAAGAATTAATTATTATTGTTTTCCATATTTTATAATGAAATAAAAAATATTCTGTTTTAGAGTTTTGAGTTCAAATTATTCGATAATCCAAAGTAATCGGTTCTTTGGAGTTAGGTCGTTTATAAAGAGCCCGAAAGAAACATAGTTATAGTTTCGTACTACAATCGTATACAGATTTTTCGTGTACTTTTTGGTTTGTCAGGAATTTTCGAAAAAGGGTTTATTTATATATGCCCAGAAAGCAAAATAAAAAGTAGTTAAGAATGAGATCGTAATGTGTTCTACGAGAGGTCGAATGCGTAAAATTATGAGGTTTTCCTGTACTTGATATCTGTGTACAGCAAAAGAATTCGATAAATCTAAATTAAGTATTTTATTTTCTTAACCGCTTGATACTAAAATTTGTCAAAATTCAGATACTTGGTGTTACATTTCTTTTACTGCATTAAAATAACATTAGGAAGCTTATTTAAATTATTGGGTTGTTGATGTCAACCACTGATTATGAAAAAAAGTTTGATATAACCTGTTTGCGTATCATTATCGCAGGCAGAACTTTTCATTTCTTCAGAACTGCATATTTGAAAAATTAATGACTCGACCACTATCGGATTTTGCATCCCTCTAGCGATAATATCTAGAACTATATGCCTATTGTTAAAATGCACGTTTCGTCCCGGTTCCCCTATGTGGACTCATCAGTAAGACCATAGAGGACCTGTCTTAGACGTGCATATGGTTTTTATTTTAATAAGTTGAGATTTTAAATATTTCTAGCAGAGGAGGAATACTAAAAATATTGTCGTTACACGTGCGTAGATACTTGTGTTCGATAAATCGGTTACTTTTATTTAAGTGATCGATTATTATGCAAGGCAATACTCGAGGAGAAGAGATAATAAAATGTGATAAAACTTCGGAAAATAGACAACATCGAAAAAAAATGTATTTTCTACTATTTCGATGTATTTTTGCCTCCTGAAAACGATTATGTATTAAATAAAATAAATACTAAAATGTCTTAAATATAATCGATTTTAACCCCTTTTATCCTTCATCCGTCTGTTTGTCGAAAGTATACAAGATATACGTTGGATTATAATGTTTTTCAAATACTGCAAAAATGTACGGAAAACGGATGATTACCATTTAATTTGCGCGCAAAGTAAAATACGTTCTCAGCCCAGACAGCAGAATAGAAAAGAGTTCAGAATGTTTTCGAAATGTGCTTTAAAAGAAGTTAGATGTCCTACTTCTTAAGGTTTTCTGAATATGGGTTCATAAAGATCTCATAATCACAGCATGTTCAGAAAACCCTCAGAAAGCAGGACGTTTGACTTCTTTTAGAGCACAATTCTTAATTATTCTGAACTCTTTTTTATTTTGCGGTCTGGGAGCACACGAGTATCGTATACTATCTGAGATAGCAGAATACAATAGTTATTTTTGTAACAAGGGAGTAAAATCTTACTCCCGTGTTGCAAACAAAATTTTTCGTACTACTTTGCGTAAAATGCGAGCACAAGTTATTAATTTAAAGAAGTCAATAATGAACTCATTGAAAGTTAACCAAACCCAATTCCAGGTGCATGATGGAGGCGATGCAGGGAGGGGAAGGCGGGGAAGGGGGTTGGGGGGGCTGAGCCTCCCAAAAAGTAACGAAATATAAATATATAGTTTAGTTTAGTTCAGAGGGTGGTACGTATAGACGTATCCATCACTTAGACGCCTTCTGGTTATAAATATATAAATTGTATATAATTTATTACTTATATTAACTTACAATGAAAAAAATTCAGCTTTTGTGTTAGTTTTAGAATAACGTCTAAGTTTTAGATTAAACAAAATTAAAGATTATTTACCACTTCCATTGTACAAGTTCGAAATTGCTGAAAATTGATCACTATCTGTGACTTAAATTGTATATATTAAAATATATATACAGTAGAACCCCCTTTTTACGACATGGGTCGGTTCCGCGACTTCCCCTCAAGCTCCCGTTTATCGACATGCCAGCTAGAAAAGTGCGTTCCCCCACCGCAACCCATCGACAGGCATGCTAAAGTGACGTCACACGTCACTCGACCAATGCGGTTGTTTCGCGGGCTATGTACGTATACATGTGCCGGCTGGTGAGGGGAAGCGTTTAGCCATGGTGGGGATGACAGGAATCGCTGGTATGTCGTTAAAAGGGGCGTCACTAGTGTCGTAGAAAAGAGTATGTCGATAAACGGAGGTGTCGTTAAAAGGGGGTTCTACTGTATATGAAATTCATGAGGTTTTGTAATTGTTTTGCTGTTTTGGTAGTAATTGGGAGTCAGTGTATTTTACGCCCCTGGGGTTGTAAAATCGCATTTTACTCCCGCAAATGCGGGTGTAAAACACGCATTTTACGCACCTGTAGTACGAAAAATAGTTTAGAATAATCACATAATGAGTTTAGTACGTCAATAAAAGTTTAGATGCATCAAATTATAAGATTTTTCTGAGCGTGAGGTCATAATGATATTAAGTTCAGAAAAACCTCCCATGATAGCAGAATAAAAAAATAGTTATATAATGAGCTCATAATGAGTTCCACGAGAGGTTCGATGCGTCAAATTATGAGGTTTACTTGAAATCATTATGAGTACATTACGACCTCAATCTCTGAAAAACCTCATAATTTGACGCATTCGACCTGTTTCAACACATTATGAAATCATTCTGAACTATTTTGTATTCTGCTATGTGGAATTTTTCCCACATGATATTGAGGTGTATTCAAAGTTTTGTTTTTGAAATACAACTTTTTTTGATTTGAAATTAATACACTTGGATAGTTTTGAATCCATAATGTTGAATACGGATGTACTGAAAGTTTCGTTTTTGAAATACAACTTTTTTTGGATTGAAATGAATACACTTGGGTAGTTTTGAATCCGTAATGTTGAATACGGATGCATTCAATATTTCATTTTTCCCTATTGAAAAAATCCATGTGGATTCCATATGGATTTTCAATGTGGATTTCCATATGGATTTTCCATATGGATTGATGTGGATTCCATGTGGTTTCGACTGGATTCCATATGGATTTTTGGTGTGGATTCCATGTGGATTCGACTGGATTCCATATGGATTCCATATGGATTTTCAATGTGGATTTCCATATGGATTTTCCATATGGATTGATGTGGATTCCATGTGGATTCGGCTGGATTCCATATGGATTTTTGGTGTGGATTCCATGTGGATTCGACTGGATTCCATATGGATTTTTGGTGTGGATTCCATATGCATTTTTTATATGGATTTTCCACGTGGATTCCATATGGATATGTAAGTGGAATATGAATTCCATGTTGATTTTTAGTATGGATTCGTTATGGATTATTTTATGTACATTCCGTATAGTTATTTTAATGTGGATTCCATATGGATTTTTCATGTGAATTCCATATGAATTTTTGACATGGATCTTCATGTGGATTTCTATATGGATTTTCCACATGAAGTATACGTGGATTGATGTGGATTCAAAATGTTTTTTTTTACATAGATACTACGTGGATTCCATATGGATTTTTTATGTGGATTCCATATGGATTGTTTATGTGGATTCCATATGGATTTTCAATGTGGATTTCCATATGGATTGATGTGGATTCCATGTGGATTCGACTGGATTCTATATGGATTTTTGGTGTGGATTCGACTGGATTCCATATGGATTCCATATGGATTTTCAATGTGGATTTCCATATGGATTGATGTGGATTACATGAGGATTCGACTGGATTCCATATGGATTTTTGGTGTGGATTCCATGTGGATTCGACTGGTTTCCATATGGATTTTTGGTGTGGATTCCATATGCATTTTTTATATGGATTTTCCACGTGGATTCCATATGGATATGTAAGTGGAATATGAATTCCATGTTGATTTTTAGTATGGATTCGTTATGGATTATTTTATGTACATTCCGTATAGTTATTTTAATGTGGATTCCATATGGATTTTTTATGTGAATTCCATATGAATTTTTGACATGGATCTTCATGTGGATTTCTATATGGATTTTCCACATGGAGTATACGTGGATTGATGTGGATTCAAAATGTTTTTTTTTACATAGATACTACGTGGATTCCATATGGATTTTTTATGCGGATTCCATATGGATTGTTTATGTGGATTCCATATGGATTGTTTATGTGGATTCCATATGGATTTTTTTTTTGTGGATTCCGTATGGATTTTTGATGTAAATACCATGTGGATTCGTCTGAATTCCATATGGATGTTTGGTGTGGATTCCATATGAATTTTTTTGATATGGATTCCATGTGGATTTTTTAATGGATTTTCCACGTGGACTCCATGTGGATTTTTTAATGGATTTTCCACGTGGACTCCATATAGATTTTTGACATGGATTCCATGTGATTTTTTTATGGATTTTCATGTGGATTCCATATGGATTTTTTATGTGGATTCCATATGAATTTTTAATTAAAAAGGAAACTATTTTTTAATTGAAATGAATGCACTTAGATGCTTTTGAATTCGTAATGTTGAATTCAGATGTATTTAAGATTTAATTTTTAAAAAAAGAAAACTTTTTTTGGATTGATATGAATTCAGAAAGTAACCTTTTTATTCGTATGAACGAATAGAATTGTATTTACGTATTAAAATGGATTCACCGTTGACCAAAGTATTGATTCAGAATTTTATAATTCAATCCAATTCTGTACAACTCTATCCAAATTCGATTGCTGGGTTCTCATGAGTTAGCAGCTTAAAGAACTAAAATCTTATAGAAGAAACATTCTGGTGATAAAGTTTCCATACCTAAATCAAGAGTGCGCTAGAATCGCGTTCGATTAAGGAGCCGGGTAAGGTTGGGTCTTTCCTCATTTCACTCTCTTCGTCTTGCTTTACATAAAAGGTGAATAGAAATTTACGAATTTTGGAGTAAATCATTTCATAAAAAAAATGGCAAATATCGCTCGCATTCCTCGCCTTGCTCGACCTTGTTTGAGGTATGTCCAATCCAGGACGTACGCTGAGGCTACAGGAAACGAAATGAAATTCACCTTCGCTGGTGTTAATCAAGTATATTACGATCAAGTTTCTGTTAAGCAAGTGGATGTACCATCATTCTCAGGTTCTTTTGGTATTTTACCAAAACACGTACCCACTTTGGCAGTTCTCAAGCCAGGAGTAGTGACAGTGTACGAAGAAGGTGGCAATACAAAAAAAATATTTGTTTCATCTGGTACTGTTACGATTAATGAAGACTCGAGTGTACAAATTCTTGCCGAAGAAGCCCACCCTGTAGAATCCTTGGATAATTCTGCTGCTAGAGACCTACTTTCCAAAGCACAACAACAAGTGTCGTCAGCTTCCAGTGACAAAGATAAAGCAGAAGCCTCGATAGCGGTAGAAGTTGCAGAAGCACTAGTCCAAGCGTCGCAATAATTCTTGTATATCGCAATTACAGAACCAGTGGCTATCCTTCGTGTTCAATAGATGAAGTTACTCGATTAATACTTCACCTGTATATTAATGTAATTTAATGTTTTCAGAAAATAAAATTACAATTAAAAATTTGTTGATTTTATATCGTGTAATTCATATATAATCCTTTGCTGCATAAGTGTGTTTAAATGGGCTATTTTTTAATATATCACAAGTATTTTGGCAAGAACTTGAAATCTTTTTAAAATAATACATATTTAGTTGAAATAATTTGCATTATTTAAACGCAACTTTTTTTTTGCATCTGTTTTATGAAGTGTTGCATAACAAAATAAAAGTGTCATTTCAGATTTCAGTTTTTATTAAAAAATTAACAGAAATTAAAAACTATTGATATTAATATTTTTGGATATGTTTTTGCTACTCTATTACAATGGTAAACATCAATGTTCCATATAAGACATTAATAAATTCCATTCACCATTTTATCTTTTTATGTAATATGGTTTGAGATTTAATGATCATGGCAAGTCAAGACTCCGTTTTTAGATCAGCTGATGGAAATCAGAGACATCTGGTTTGAGAGAAAAAATAATCCTATGCAGGTTATGTCATAATATCCCTCTCAATTCAAATAAACAAAGAAGCACTGAAATATTTTTAATTTAAAGTTACTTCACTTAACAAACATTACATAACATTAACGTGTAAATTTATTTATGTTCTTGTTTAACCTGTTAGGAAAACTAAAATGTAAGTTGCAAAAACTGTAAATTATTATACAGTAGGACCTCTCTTATTCTAATTAGTAAAGTTTTTTAAGATTGCATCGACCTCTCTTATTCTAATTTTCCTCTTACCCCCACTTACTTTGCTTGGGAGCTTGTGATTCGTTGACTTTTCGTGTGATAGTGGGGGAACAATTAGAATAAGAGAGGTCCTACTGTACATCGAAGTGCTGGATATATTTGCATATAATTTTCATCACTTTACAGAAACTAATTGTAAATATGTCTGACGAAGAAGATGACTATATGTCTGATAAATTTTTGCAAAGTACATCAACCGTTGCTCAGTCGAGTCTCGTTTATCGATATGCTGAGAAAAGAGCTAATGAACTCGAAAAGAAACGTTTAGAAATGGAAGCCAAGAAACCTAAACGAGCGTGCATAATTGAAGCTGAAAATCGAGAAGAAGGACTTTCGTCAGCAATCGCTAATGATAATAAAGGTACTCCCCCCAAAACCAAAATAAAAACTGACATCCCAGTAATCGAAAATGCATTCATTTCATAAATTTTGAATCCATTTTCTGTCCCTGATGAATCCATATGAATACAAAAATAAACTTCCATAAAATTTTTAATGCATATTTATATCCAAAAAAAATATGTACAAAAATGAACTTGAATTCATTTGAATGCATAAATAATATGTCATAATGACCATATTAATTTTGAATCCATACAAATGCAAATATAATATTGATTTATTAGTGTTGTAAATTATGAATCCATGCGAATGCAAATATAATATTGATTTATTAGTGGTACAAATTATGAAACCATGCGAATGCAAATTTAATATTGATTTATTAGTGGTACAAATTATGAATCCATGCGAATGCAAATATAATAATCATCTTGATGTTATACATTTTGAATCGATTAAAGCATGCTGGGATATACAGCCCAGTAAACGAAAAAAGATTAAAAGTGATTCAAAATTTTGAATCCCTTTTTGTTGGTATTGAAATTAAAACAATTCTACCTTTTTTAATCCCATATAATCCCAAATCAATAAATTAAAAAAAAAAACAGATTCGCTTCGACCAAGAATTGAACCACGGTCCTTTGCGCAGCAAATTCGAAGCGCAACCACTCGGCCACACTCACTGTTGTAAAATAATGAAAAAATAACGAATAGTTTAAACAGAAAGTAGAGAATTTTTCTACTTTATATAATAATGTATTCAGGCAGGCTAAAATACATCAAATACCACAATTCACAGCGAAATTTCACTGAATTATTTACTTTAAAAACAATCGAAACAAAGGGTCTTTTTCTGCGTGTATATAAAATAACATAAATACATATTTTTTTTTTTTTATTGACTTATATCACTAGGATTATTATTTTAATGTAACTTGAATTATATAGAGTCAACCGTAATATATATTTATTCTGTATTATTTTATTTTATATTGATTTTAAATTGTAAAACTCTAAATTGTATTTATCTTATTGCCACAAGGGATTGCAATCCCATGGCAAAATAAATATTACTTACTTACATAAAACATTTTTAAATCTTTTTTTCGCGCTCGAAAATATGTTGTTTCAAATTTTTAATATAAAACAAAAGTTAATTTAAAATAATATTAATTATAAGTCTTGGTATTAACGGTTCTTAAACAGGTTTACACAATAATTTTAGGTTTCGGCCAATAATGAGGGCCCTCTTCAGAAAATTTATTACTTCGATATGTTATGTAATGGGCAATTTGAAAAATTGGAAAAAGTCTGGTTTTGTAAGTGTTTGAGAGGAAAAAACTTATTGTAAATATTCTTGTTAGAATTATGCACTATGCCAATTTCATAAGCCATATATCTTAAATTCATTTGAATTTACTTGAATTCATTTCATTTCACTTGAATTCATTTCAATTCACTTGAATTCATTTCAATTTATTTCAATTCACATGAATTCATTTCAATTTATTTCAATTCACTTGAATTCATTTCAATTCAATTCACTTGAATTCATTTCAATTCAATTCACTTGTAAATATTCTTGTTAGAATTATGCAATTATAGAATTATAAAATTGTCTAAGTCATCGACACGTCGACTACTATTGAAAAATTGGAAAATGTAAAATCAACAAAAGTTTTCTTTTATTTTAATTTTTTAATTAGTGACTATGTGTTAAGAGCTGGATATACTTAACGCTATGTCAGTATACACGTCATATTGTTAAATTCATATGAATTTAAGATATATGGCTTATGGAATTGGCATAGTGCATAATTCTAACAAGAATATTTATAATGAATTGAAATGAATTAAAGTGAATTGAAATGAATTGAAATGAATTCAAGTGAATTGAAATGAATTGAAATGAATTCAAGTGAATTGAATTGAAATGAATTCAAGTGAATTGAATTGAAATGAATTCAAGTGAATTGAAATGAAACGAATTTTTATAATGAATTGAAATGAATTAAAGTGAATTGAAATGAATTGAAATGAATTCAAGTGAATTGAATTGAAATGAATTCAAGTGAATTGAATTGAAATGAATTCAAGTGAATTGAAATAAATTGAAATGAATTCAAGTGAATTGAAATGAAACGAATTCAAGTGAATTGAATTGAAATGAATTCAAGTGAATTGAATTGAAATGAATTCAAGTGAATTGAAATAAATTGAAATGAATTCATGTGAATTGAAATAAATTGAAATGAATTCAAGTGAATTGAAATGAATTCAAGTGAAATGAAATGAATTCAAGTAAATTCAAATGAATTTAAGATATATGGCTTATGAAATTGGCATAGTGCATAATTCTAACAAGAATATTTACAATAAGTTTTTTCCTCTCAAACACTTACAAAACCAGACTTTTTCCAATTTTTCAAATTGCTCATTACATAATATTTCGAAATAATAAATTTTCTGAAGAGGGCCCTCATTATTGGCCGAAACGTAAAATTATTGTGTAAACCGGTTTAAGAACCGTTAATACCAAGACTATTAATTAATATTATTTCAAATAAAACGGTTAAGAAAATTAAGCACGTTTTATTAAACGTTGCATATCAAAAGTTAATTTACATATAATTTTATGAATTCGTGCGTCTATTCAATGATCATTATTTATGTTTTTAATAATTTTATCATAAAAGTAAATTCAGTATTCACTGAATACAATTCCAAATTTGGTATCCGTTGGAATAAGTTTTAATATTTGGAATCGTTGGAATTCAAAATTAATTTAGGGCCATGGTCATTCAAGGGAATTCATTAAAATGAGTTTGAATTCCAAATATGTAATACAGTAGAATTAATTTTGAAGCGGTAATTGATAGATTTCGATCGATTTCTATTTTTATGGAAATATTCTTGTAAAAAAATACAAAAGATTGAGTTATTTTCAGTTTCCCCCTGACGATTATTTTCATTGACGGCTTAAACTATTCGTCAGGAAATCCCGAAAAGACCCCAGAAGAAATCTGCGATGTGCACGATACTTTTATTTAAACTTGATCGAAGCTCACCGTGATAGATTTATGACATTATTTTTATTTACACAATTCATAAATACTCCATGTTTCAAATTAATCGTTAGTTTCACATTATTTTACAACAGTGATTGTGGTTGAATGGGTACGGCTCAAGGTTGTTGTGCGGGAGTCTAGAGTTCGATTCTCGGTCGATGCATTATTTTTTTTTTTCATGTGTGAACTAGGATTATTTTTGGATATAAATGCATTCGAATTTTCAATGCTTCTGAATGCATTTTAATGCACATCTGCATGACAAAAAAAAACATTAAAATGCATTCAAATTTCTAATGCTACTGAATGAATTTTAATACATTTTTATGGACAGAAAATGGATTTATATGCATTAAAAAATTTCCAATGATTTCGATTACTGGGATATATAATATAAAACTATAAAACCTTTAAATAATATTTCAATTACGTACAAACTTAACTTCAGGATATGGAATGCTGCTGAAAATGGGATACAAACCAGGACAGGGAATCGGTAAAACAGAATCTGGAATCGCAGAACCCATTGCTATCGACCTGAAAGTAAATAGGCATGGCCTTGGAAAAAAAACTTGTTTTAAAAATAAAATAAAACCTCAAAACAAAACTAAAGCAGTGGAGGTGAATACGGATGATTTTCGAAGCAGATTATCTCAACAAAAAACTGAACAGATGACGGAAGCAGACTTACGTAAAAGTCAAAAAATTTGCGAACAGTTAGATTTGAGTTCGGATATTGTAAAACCAGATATTCTTTGGTTTTGGCCAAAAGTTGAAAAGACGAAAAAGGATGAAGAAGAGAGTGACAGTGAAGAAAGCGAAGAGGACGAGGAAGAAAGCGACTCGTTACAATCCTCTGAAAAACTTACTATTATTACCGAATATCTTAGGAATAAATATTTTTATTGTATTTGGTGTGGGGCGAGGTATGATGATTTACAAGATTTAGAAGAAAATTGTCCTGGGATTTCTCGTAATGATCATTAATGATCAGTCGCATTGTACATATTTTTAATTACATTTGTATGTACGTTTACTTTTATACCTCAATACAGAATTTGAAAAACACAATTTTTTTTTGTTCAATTTGTAACCTTTCGATACCTACCCAGTAAACGAAAACGAATAGAAAGTTAAAAATACGAATTGAAATGAATTCAAGTGAACTGAAATGAATTCAAGTGAATTGAAATGAATTGAAATGAAGTCAAGTGAATTGAAATGAATTCAAGTGAATTGAAATTAATTCGAGTGAATTGAAATGAATTAAAATGAATTCAAGTGAATTGAAATGAATTGAAATTAATTCAAGTGAATTAAAAAGTGTATTCAATTAATCATTTTCATGCGTTTTAATTCACTTGAATTCATTTCAATTCCCTTGAATTCATTTCAATTCACTTGAATTCATTTCAATTCATTTCAAAATTAAAATGAATTCAAGTGAATTGAAATGAATTAAAACGCATGAAAATGATTAATTGAATCCACTTTTTATTTCATTTTAATTCACTTGAGTTCATTTTAATTAATTTCAAATCACTTGAATTCATTTCAAATCACTTGAATTAATTTCAATTCATTTCAAATCACTTGAATTCATTTCAATTCAAATCACTTGAATTCATTTCAATTCAATTCACTTGAATTCATTTCAATTCATTTCACTTTATTTCAATTCACTTGAATTCATTTCAATTCATTTCAAAATTGAAATGAATTCAAGTGAATTGAAATGAATTAAAACGCACGAAAATGATTAATTGAATACACTTTTTAATTCATTTCAATTCACTTGAATTCATTTCAATTCATTTCAATTCACTTGAATTCATTTCAATTCATTTCAAAATTGAAATGAATTCGAGTGAATTGAAATGAATTAAAACGCATGAAAATGATTAATTGAATACACTTTTTAATTCATTTTAATTCACTTGAATTCATTTCAATTCATTTCTAATCACTTGAATTGAAATGAATTCAAATGAAATGAAATGAATTAAAACGCATGAAAATGATTGATTGAATCCACTTTTTAATTCATTTCAATTTTGAAATGAATTGAAATGAATTCAAGTGATTTCAAATGAATTAAAACGCATGAAAATGATTAATTGAATCCACTTTTTAATTCACTTGAATTCATTTCAATTCATTTCTAATCACTTGAATTGAAATGAATTCAAATGAATTGAAATGAATTAAAACGCATGAAAATGATTAATTGAATCCACTTGAATTGAATTCAACTCATTTCAAAATTGAAATGAACTAAAACACATGAAAATGATTAATTGAATACACTTTTTAATTCACTTGAGTTCATTTTAATTCATTTCAAATCACTTGAATTCATTTCAATTCATTTCAATTCACTTGAATTCAATTCAATTCACTTGAATTCATTTCAATTCATTTCAAAATTGAAATGAATTCAAGTGAATTGAAATGAATTCAAATGAAATGAATTAAAACGCATGAAAATGATTGATTGAATCCACTTTTTAATTCATTTCAATTTTGAAATGAATTGAAATGAATTCAAGTGATTTCAAATGAATTAAAACGCATGAAAATGATTAATTGAATCCACTTTTTAATTCACTTGAATTCATTTAAATTCATTTCAAATCACTTGAATTCATTTCAATTCACTTGAATCATTTCAATTCACTTGAATCATTTCAATTCACTTGAATTCATTTTAATTCACTCGAATTCATTTCAATTCGTATTTTTAACTTTCTATTCGTTTTCGTTTACTGGGCAGTAAACAAACCAATTCGACTCCGTTTTTGGTATTATATAATATTAATAACTTTTTAAATTTATATTTATAACTTTTTAAATATATTTTGTATTTTGAGTTTAAGGATTTAACTTCAGTGTTTATTTGTAAGGTATCCTATAGTGATGTGCATTTGTGTGTACACCCACACCTTAGAAACAACAGATGTTCAATATACATATTACTCGAAGGAGTGGGAGTTGCCTTGTGTTGTGTTGTCCTCTTAAAGATTTCCACTGACATTTTTTGTTTATGAATAAAAACGTTCAAGATATAGTATTGTTTACAAAATGGATGGTGGTAAAAGTTTCTTTCAAAATGGAATTTATTTACATTTCTAACCTCACTCTAAGACGTCATATTTGATCAGTATGATGCACAACAAAAATATTTTCACCGAAAAGGTGAAGCAACCAAAATATACTCCGTCCATCGATTCGAAAACGACTTTATATTGGGTATTCGCTATCCTACGATTGATACTGGTCTTCACTCCGCAAACTGGATATATTCATCCGGATGAATATTTTCAGTCGATTGAAGTAGCGTCAGGTAAAAAATAAGTTTTAAATGTTTATAACAGATTTTAAACGAATATATACTTTGCTTCAGGTGACAGTTTCGATATCGATATCAATAAACCTTGGGAGTTTAACGTTACGTTTCCAGTACGAACTGCTTTGTTTCCGTATTTGTTCGTCCATCTTCCATATTCTATTCTGAAAATCCTTTCGCCTTACAGCAATTATTTTTTTGGACAGTCTCTAAGAACGCCTTACTTTCTCGTCTTATTTCCACGTTTATTATTTTGTATATTTTCATTCGTTTCTGACCAGTGCCTTTACAAGATATGTAGATTATCGAATCAAAGATATACAGAAAGATTGATCATTCTTTCTAGTTCGTATGTCATTATGACATATGCGACGCATACGTTTTCCAATTCGATAGAACTTTCGTTAATGTCGTTGCTATTGTACTACGTATCGCGCTGCATGGAGTTCTCTAACAAGGTAAAAATCTATTCTACAAAAAGTTCATTAAAATCATTGATAATCAATTTATTTACTTTGTAGGTTGTTACGCAAAGCGATCATTTATCGGAGTATTACAACAGAGCAACTACTGGGGTTGAACGTGTTAAATATTACAAGTTACGAATGTCCCTCCCAGCACACTCCTTAAACGACTGCATTATTATCGCTACCATTACCGTCTTGGGTGTATTTAATCGACCAACGTTTCTAGCCTTTGCATTTGCACCAATATTTTTTTGGCTTCATAGAGGACTTGGTTCGAGAAGTGTCGGTCTATTGGACTTTCACATACGAATTTTTACATTTATTGCGTGTAGTTTACCAGCCCTTATTTTTGTCATTTTATACGACAGTTTCTACTTTGGTTATTTAACTAGCGGTGAAATAGCAACATTAGAATTAGGTATTAACAACTTTGTAGTGACGCCTCTTAATTTTATCAAGTACAATTTAATAACTGACAATTTAAAAACCCATGGACTACATCCCCGTGTACTTCATTTTTTTATAAATCTGCCGTTGCTCTTCAATGTACTAGGAGTGCTGGGACTCGTTGGATTTGGAAAAATGATATATAAGTAAGTTAATGGTAAATATAATTACACACAATAAATTTACTATTTATTCAGTAAATGATACATTAATTTTGTTCTGCAAACGAACCGTTAACATTAATTAAAAATTCTTATATGACTATTACAGGGCTCCCATCCAGTCTCTTTTTTAGGAAATTAGTCTCTTTTTTCGACTTTACTCCCTTTTATTTCCTTTTTTTGTCAAAAGTCCCTTTTACATCCTTTTTTTAACCGTTCAAATTTAAATTGTCCTTCTGCGGCTTTTTACGTCTTGTTTTCTGCGTATGAATAAATGTTTGATTAAGAAAAGTAATTCGTTTTTCAAATCCGATGAAATATGACAATATTACTTACGTTTTAACTTGGGAGAAACTAAAAAATAGTATGAAGCCATTCAAAATTATATCCATATTGTTTTTCATCTATAAATTCTTTTATAATATATGTATATCATACAGTATGTAGTATGCAACAAAAATTAAATGATTATTTTTTTCTCTATTTAATTTAAAAACTTTGTCAAAATGTTTTGAGAAACGATTACTTTTATGTAATAATAAAAAATTGTAAATAAACAAAACAATTTTCCATATTTATGATTTTATAAATATAGGTTTCTTGTATACATAGACCCCTTATGAAAAAGTTGCAAAGCATCTTAGGGAAATGGAAAAACTAAGTTATTGAAACTTTAAGGAACTATAACAAACAATCTTGCGAAAAATACGAAAAAAATGTTTTTTTTTTTACGACGAATTTAATGGTAATATAATAACAATTTTATAAAAATGTTTGATAAAAAAGATTTTTTTTTCGTCGAAAAAATAAAATTTTTTAAAATCCATCCATAATTAGTTACAAAATATGTTTTTTTATTCACCAAATTTGTTTTGAATGTTTAAATTAAACAAAAATTAACAAAAAAACAGGTAGAAAAATTAAAAAAAATTGAGAGTTCAATTTTTTGGGTAGAGAATCTGTATACAAAATTTGCAGCCAAATCTGAACGGGTGATGTCCAACAATAGCAAAATTTAACGTTTTAGCGTGAAAAAATTGTTTTTTTTTTTCCAAATAAAGGCTATTCAAATTTGTTAATCTATTTTAAAAATAAAAAAAAAAACAACTGGAAAACAGAAAAACATATTTTCTAAATAATTACGTATGGATTTTAAAAAATTCCATTTTATTCGAAAAAAAAAAAAATCTTTTTTGGTAAAAAAATTTGTTTCTGATTTTTATTTTAATACAATTGAATTCCTCCTCAAAAATCACTAAAGAAATAATTTCTTGGGAATTTTTGAACGTTTGGGTGATATAGCTGATTTTGTGCCCGGACTCTCCACTTCTGATACAAAATTTTATTATAAATTGTAATGTAATAATTGTTTCAGGCTTACAATTAAAAAGTTGAAATCATAACTATTTTTAGTCCATTTTTCTATCTCAAGTCCTTTTTTAGTTCCTTTTTTTTTGAGTTCAAATTCCCTTTTTTCCTTTTTTTAAGGGGACGAGGCACTGGGAGTCCTGCCATTACAGTTCGTAAAGATGGTAAATGCAAAGAACTTTTGGTTTTGATTCCAAATATATTTTTAGCCTACTTTTCGAAATTTATGAAATTTCCATATTCGAGGCTATTTTAATATATATTTTTAAAACTCACTTTTAAAAATACAGATTTATGGTGATAAATATAGGAAAAATATGATAAATCCGAAAATAAATCCGCTTTTTTCAAATTTTTCTGCACATTTTCGGATTTATCATATTTTTCCTATGTTTATCACCATCAATCTGTATTTTTAAAAATTAATTTTAAAAATAAATATTAAAATAGCCTCGAATACCGAAATTTCACAAATGAATTGAAATGAATTCAAGTGAATTGAAATGAATTAAAATGAATTCAAGTGCATTGAAATGAATTCAAGTCAATTGAAATGAATTCAAGTCAATTGAAATGCATTCAAGTAAATTCAAGTGAATTGAAATGAATTCAAGTCAATTGAAATGAATTAAAAAGTGGATTCAATTGATCATTTTCATGCGTTTTAATTCATTTTAATTCACTTGAATTCATTTCAATTCATTTCATCAATTCACTTGCATTCATTTCAATTCAAGTGAATTGTAATGAATTCAAATGAATTAAAATGAATTCAAGTGAATTGAAATGACTTGAAGTAAATTGAAATGAATTAAAAAGTGGATTCAATTCATCATTTTCATGCGTTTTAATTCATTTTAATTCATTTCAATTCATTTCATGAATTCACTTGAATTCATTTCAATTCATTTCATCAATTCAAGTGAATTGTAATGATTTCAAGTGAATTCAAATGAATTGAAATGCATTCAGGTGAATTTAAATGAATTCAAGTGAACTGAAATGAATTGAAATGAATTCAAGTAAATTGAAATGAATTAAAAATCGAATTAAAATTTAATTAAGTAGTGCTTATGAGTTACGTGTTTTTGAATTTCGCCCGAGTTACTGTGAAGACTGAGATACGCTAGTTTGAACTGTAATTCAGAGATACGTTAGTTTGATTCGGAATTGTGAGATACACCAGTTTGAACGAAATGTCTGAGATACGTTTGTTTTCCTAGGGCTCGTCGAATTCATTTCAATTCACTTGATTTCATTTCAATTCACTTGAATTCATTTCAATTCACTTGAATTCACTTGAAAAATACAAAAAAAAAAGAGTGAAATTTTCAATTCACTTGAATTCATTTCAATTCGTATTTTTAACTTTCTATTCGTTTTCGTTTACTGGGTAGTAAACAAATCAATTTGACTTTTTTTTTGTATTTTTCAAGTGAATTGAAAATTTCACTCTTTTTTTTTTGTATTTTTCAAGTGAATTGAAATGAATTCAAGTGAATTGTAATGATTTCAAGTGAATTGTAATGAATTCAAGTGAATTGAAATGAATTCAAGTGAATTGAAATGAAATCAAGTGAATTGAAATGAATTCGACGAGCCCTAGGAAAACAAACGTATCTCAGACATTTCGTTCAAACTGGTGTATCTCACAATTCCGAATCAAACTAACGTATCTCTGAATTACCGTTCAAACTAGCGTATCTCAGTCTTCCTAGCAAAACTCGGGTAACTCGGGCGAAATTCAAGAACACGTAACTCATAAGCACTACTTAATTAAATTTTAATTCGATATTACTTCAATCTCTCTTATCACAATTTAAGTGCTTATGATTGAGTTACGTGGTTTTGAATTTCGCCCGAGTTACCCGAGTTTTGCTAGGAAGACTGAGATACGCTAGTTTGAACGAAATGTCTGAGATACGTTTGTTTTCCTAGGGCCCGTCGAATTGAAATGAATTCAAGTAAATTGGAGTGAATTAAAAAGTGGATACAATTAATCATTTTCATGCGTTTTAATTAACTTGAATTCACTTAAAAAATTAAAAAAAAAGAGTCAAATTGATTTGTTTACAACCCAGTAAACCAAAACGAATAGAAAGTTAAAAATACGAATTGAAATGAATTCAAGTGAATTGAAATAAATTGAAATGAATTCAAGTGAATTGTAATAAATTGAAATGAATTCAAGTAAATTGAAATTAATTAAAAAGTGGATTCAATTAATAATTTTCATGCGTTTTAATTCACTTGAATTCATTTCAATTCACTTGAATTCATCTTAATTCATTTCAATTCACTTGAATTCATCTTAATTCACTTGAATTCATTTCAATTCACTTGAATTCATTTCAACTCACTTGATTTCATTTCAGTTCACTTGAATTCGTCTTAATTCACTTGAATTCATTTTAATTCACTTGAATTCACTTGAAAAATACAAAAAAAAGAGTGAAATTGATTTGTTTACTACCTAGTAAACGAAAACGAATAGAAAGTTAAAAATACGAATTGAAATGAATTCAAGCGAATTGAAATGAATTCAAGTGAATTGAAATGAATTCAAGTAAATTGAAAGGAATTAAAAAGTGGATTCAATTAATAATTTTCATGCGTTTTAATTCACTTGAATTCAAGTGAATTAAAATGAATTCAAGTGAATTGAAATGAAATCAAGTGAATTGAAATGAATTTCCGTATTCGAGGCTATTTTAATATTTATTTTTAACATTAACTTTTAAAAATACAGATTGATGGTGATAAATATAGGAAAAATATGATAAATCCGAAATTGTGCAGAAAAATGTGAAAAAAAGCGGATTTATTATCGGATTTATCATATTTTTCCTATATTTATCACCATCAATCTGTATTTTTAAAAGTTAATTTTAAAAATAAATATTAAAATAGTCTCGAATACGGAAATTTCATAAATTTCGAAAAGTAGGCTAAAAATACTCCTGGAATCAAAACCAAAAGTTCTTTGCATTTACCATCTTTACGAACTGTAATAGTCATATAAGAATTATTAATTTACTATTTATTCTATATTTTATTTCAGTGCCGTATTGGGTCGATGGCTGGAATTACCTCGAATCCAAAGTCTTGACAGTTTGATGATAGCCTCTTTTGTGTCACCGATTATCTTTCTATCTGCAATTCCGCATCAAGAACCTCGATTCATAATACCGACTCTACTACCCTTAGTATACCTGTGCGCAAATGATGTTTGGCATTCCTCGAAAACTGTGCAAGTAATACACGAAAATTCTGCTCGGCCTTGTCTTCGACAAAACCAACTGAGTAAACGACTGCGCATTTGGTACATTTCCAACATTGTTTTAACTCTTTTCTATGGATTTCTACATCAAGGTGGAGTGTTACCGCTGATGTCTCACCTTTCGACTGAACTCAGGGCGAAGCCTCATCTGACGCATTTGCACATCGTAACTTCCCATACTTACTCGCTGCCTACTGCATTACTACATCTGCGTAATTCACGTAAAGTTTACGTCAACAGTGATAAAAGGAAATATATGCTTACGAGAGACTTTTATTCCATAGAACTTGGAAGTCGTAAGATGTCGAATGTTTACGAATCAATCGATGCCGAGCTGCATAAATGTGAGCAAAAATATATTAAAAAAAGAATCCCTTATCGATTGTATTATGTACTACCAGCCAGTTTCTTTGAAGAATTTCAAGAATATGTTTTCAAAAATGATTCTCGAACTTTTGATTTTAAAGTTGCAAAAACTTTTTATCCTCATGTCGCCACAGAAAAGTTGCCTTCGGTACGAGGTCTATGGCAATGCCTGATTCTGTCGCAGAGACATTGTGCTGCAACCTTCGTAGAAAATCTTACCGATAATGTCTTCAGATACTTACGGCAATTTGGTTTACTACTCTTAAGAATTGAAGTCGTAAGGTGAAGGTAATAAAACCTTTATCTGTACGTTTGTACTGCTGAAGGTTTTTGAAATAGAAACATTAATTGTAACAAGCTGCACAAGTGAGTTAAATTGTGAAGTGAATCAACCGCAATTATAAGTTTTTAACGAACTTTGCTTACTACCTTTCAAATTTGATTGTGTTTCAATGTCTGATGACCGAATTGATATCGACTGTGAATAAAAACCAAAAAATGTACATAGCTTGCTTTTAGGGAAGCTAAACTGTGATTTACATTGTATAAGGAAATAAATTAATATTTATAATGCTCTGCGAATGGAATTTTTAAGGAAAAGTTATTAAAACATGTCCACTTTTTTTAATGTATGTACATTTTTATTGCTGCGAGAAATCCTTAATTTTGAAGCATTCATCAAATTCTTCGTCTGATAAACGTTTGTGACTGAGATATAATATAATAAGTTGCAATAAATAAAATAATCTCAATAAATCTTTATTGAATCGTTTTGAACAATTCAACATGATTAACTTAATAAATATATTAGCTGACTATTCCTGTATTGCTAAAATGGACGCGCCAGAATTGATTTGAACAGACGATGTTGATTCCCTACAATCACGCCTTAAGGAAATAGAATTTTAATTCTATGTAGAAAAATACGTCATCTATTAAATAAATTGATTCTTTAGTTTTTCCAAGCGATAATTAATTTCTTCTCTCGGGTCGACGGGCTGAATCGTAAGTCCATGGCAAATCTTCGTTGAATTTGCTGTGATGAACTGCGTTTCGGGCATCGTATAATATCTGTAACGTATAAACAGGATTTTATTATGATTTATACTTTTCAAGTATTAAAATATTTATTTAATTTATTAATAAACGGGCCAAACCCTTCATATACATAAAGAATATAAAATATATGGCGATAATAACAATGATAATAATAATAGTAATAATAACATAAAAAAGAATATTTGAAGTATGAATTCGAGTGAATTGAAATGAAATCAAGTGAATTGAAATGAATTTCCGCATTCGAGGCTATTTTAATATTTATTTCTAAAATTAACTTTTAAAAATACAGATTGATGGTGATAAATATAGGAAAAATATGATAAATCCGAAAATAAATCCGCTTTTTTTCAAATTTTTCTGCAAATGAAATGAAATTAAGTGAATTGAAATGAATTCAAGTGAATTGAAATGAAATCATGTGAATTGAAATGAATTCAAGTGAATTGAAATGAATTCAAGTAAATTGAAATGAATTCCAGTGAATTGAAATGAATTCTAGTAAATTGAAATGAATTCAAGTGAATTGGAATGAATTTAAGTAAATTGAAATGAATTGAAATAAATTCAAGTGAATTGAAATGAATTCAAGTGAATTGAAATGAATTCAAGTGAATTGAAACGAAATCAAGTGAATTGAAATGAATTGATTTTAATTCAAGTGACTTGAAATGAAATCAAGTGAATGGATATAAATTGAAATGAATTGAAATGAAATCAAGTGAATGGAAATGAATTCAAGTGAATTGAAATAAATTGAATTTAATTCAAGTAAATTGAAATGAATTCAAGTGAATTAAAACGAATTCAAGTAAATTGAAATGAATTCAAGTAAATTAAAATGAAATCAAGTGAATTGAAATGAATTGAATTTAATTCAAGTAAATTGAAATGAATTCAAGTGAATTGTAATGAATTCAAGTAAATTGAAATGAATTCAAGTGAATTGTAATGAATTCAAGTAAATTGAAATGAATTCAAGTGAATTGAATTGAAATCAAGTGAATGGAAATGAATTCAAGTGAATTGAAATGAAATCAAGTGAATGGAAATCAATTCAAGTGAATTGAAATGAATTGATTTTAATTCAAGTGAATTGTAATGAATTCAAGTAAATTAAAATGAAATCAAGTGAATTGAATTTAATTCAAGTGAATTGAAACGAAATCAAGTGAATTCAAGTGAATTGAAATGAATTCAAGTAAATTAAAATGAAATCAAGTGAATTGAATTTAATTCAAGTGAATTGAAACGAAATCAAGTGAATTCAAGTGAATTGAAAAGAATTCAAGTGAATTGAAATGAAATCAAGTGAATGGAAATGAATTCAAGTGAATTGAAATGAATTCAAGTAAATTGAAAAGAATTCAAGTGAATTGAAATGAAATCAAGTGAATGGAAATGAATTCAAGTGAATTGAAATGAAATCAAGTGAATGGAAATGAATTCTAGTAAATTGAAATGAATTCAAGTGAATTGGAATGAATTTAAGTAAATTGAAATGAATTGAAATAAATTCAAGTGAATTAAAACGAATTCAAGTAAATTGAAATGAATTCAAGTAAATTAAAATGAAATCAAGTGAATTGAAATGAATTGAATTTAATTCAAGTAAATTGAAATGAATTCAAGTGAATTGTAATGAATTCAAGTAAATTGAAATGAATTCAAGTGAATTGAATTGAAATCAAGTGAATGGAAATGAATTCAAGTGAATTGAAATGAAATCAAGTGAATGGAAATCAATTCAAGTGAATTGAAATGAATTGATTTTAATTCAAGTGAATTGTAATGAATTCAAGTAAATTAAAATGAAATCAAGTGAATTGAATTTAATTCAAGTGAATTGAAACGAAATCAAGTGAATTCAAGTGAATTGAAAAGAATTCAAGTGAATTGAAATGAAATCAAGTGAATGGAAATGAATTCAAGTGAATTGAAATGAAATCAAGTGAATTGAAATGAATTCAAGTGAATTGGAATGAATTTAAGTAAATTGAAATGAATTGATTTTAATTCAAGTGACTTGAAATGAAATCAAGTGAATGGATATAAATTGAAATGAATTGAATTTAATTCAAGTAAATTGAAATGAATTCAAGTGAATTAAAACGAATTCAAGTAAATTGAAATGAATTCAAGTAAATTAAAATGAAATCAAGTGAATTGAAATGAATTGAATTTAATTCAAGTAAATTGAAATGAATTCAAGTAAATTGAAATGAATTCAAGTGAATTGAATTGAAATCAAGTGAATGGAAATGAATTCAAGTAAATTAAATATTATTTACTAGAATTCATTTCCATTCACTTGATTTCATTTCAATTCACTTGAATTCATTTCCATTCACTTGAATTCACTTGATTTCGTTTCAATTCACTTGAATTAAATTCAATTCACTTGATTTCATTTTAATTTACTTGAATTCATTACAATTCACTTGAATTAAAATCAATTCATTTCAATTCACTTGAATTGATTTCCATTCACTTGATTTCATTTCAATTCACTTGAATTCATTTCCATTCACTTGATTTCAATTCAATTCACTTGAATTCATTTCAATTTACTTAAATTAAAATGAAATCATGTGAATTGAATTTAATTCAAGTGAATTGAAACGAAATCAAGTGAATTCAAGTGAATTGAAAAGAATTCAAGTGAATTGAAATGAAATCAAGTGAATGGAAATGAATTCAAGTGAATTGAAATGAATTCAAGTAAATTGAAATTAATTCAAGTAAATTAAAATGAAATCAAGTGAATTGAAATGAATTGAATTTAATTCAAGTAAATTGAAATGAATTCAAGTGAATTGTAATGAATTCAAGTAAATTGAAATGAATTCAAGTGAATTGAATTGAAATCAAGTGAATGGAAATGAATTCAAGTGAATTGAAATGAATTCAAGTAAATTAAAATGAAATCAAGTGAATTGAATTTAATTCAAGTGAATTGAAACGAAATCAAGTGAATTCAAGTGAATTGAAAAGAATTCAAGTGAATTGAAATCAAATCAAGTGAATGGAAATGAATTGAAATGAATTCAAGTAAACTGAAATGAATTCAAGTGAATGGAAATGAATTCAAGTGAATTGAAATGAATTGAATTTAATTCAAGTAAATTGAAATGAATTTAAGTGAATTGAAATGAATTGAAACGAAATCAAGTGAATTCAAGTGAATTGAAATGAATTCAAGTGAATTAAAATGAATTCAAGTGAATTGGTAATAATAACATAAAAAAGAATATTTGAAGTATGGATAAGTAATAGACTATGAAAATAAAAAAATTTACATAAAATACAATTTAATAACAGTAATAAAAAGATCTAATTCTCGCAATGATGGTTGTTGTCTGGATATTGCTTATGTTTAGTAGGTTGATGTTTCTCCGACGTAACGAATTGAACATTGTGCACATTCTTGGTATTGGCAAATTTGCAGCATATGTTCTAATCTGAACAGGTACATAAAAAACGCTTGGAACTCTAAGCGTGTAATTTGGATCCGCAAATGGTAAGAGGTCATACAGAGCTTGACATTTAATGCCTCCAGTAGGAAGTTTGTACAGAAAAATTATATCGCTTCTCTAATCGATTTGAGGGTGGGAATTGAGAAGCGTCGTCCAATTGGTTCATAGTTATGATCAACAATAGCCATTGGATTGCCTGATTTGTAGGCTAAGTATCTTAAAAACTTATGCTGTACTATCTCTATTATCGCAGAGCTATTTTGATAACTTGGAGACCCTACATTAGACGCATATAATAAAATAGGACGAACAAGTGTTAAGTATAATGTTCTAAGAGCAGTGATCCCTTTAAAGTCAGCTGTATTACGCTTAATAAAGCCAAGAAGTTTAGTGGCTTTGATCGCAATGGTGTCGATGTGCGACTTAAACGATAATTTATCGTCGAAGTAAACTCCCAGGTCCTTTATAACGGTTACTCGATTAAGGCGAGAGCCAAGAAGATAATAATCAAAATTAAGTGTGGTTGATCTACTGAAGGATATAATATTACACTTCCCTTGATTGAGTTTCAGACCGTTTCTTGGGCACCAAAGGGCTACTTGATCAATGTCCTTTTGATCAATCTCTATAAAGAGCTTCAAATCATCAGCAAAAAGAAGTGGCGTTGAATAAGAAATCACCGATATTATGTCGTTAATAAATAAAATGAATAAAAGTGGACCTAAGTGCGATCCTTGTGGCACACCAGATGTGCTAAAGAAAGATCGTGATCTTGCATTTTTGTAACGGACAAAGAGAGTTCTTCCAGAGATACGATTTGATCCACTTTAAGAGTGATGGGTTGAATCCCAAGCATTTTAATTTGATAAGCAGCCTCTCAAATATTCATTAACTAATTTCAATGGTGAAGAACTTACTGGACTGTCGATATAAGCTTCGCATCTGTAGCACCAGACGGACAGATCGCTGAAGCTAAGCGTGAGTGGATGCCGAGTTTCTTCATCGTGGCTCAAAGAATGTTGATTAACATTGCGGGCACAGTGGACGGTGTAACATTGAAGGCAAACCCAATTTTCCGCAGTGCTGTTGCATTCTTGGCACGGAGTACGAACATTAATACCATTCTCTGGTACTTCGGCAACTGAGACTAAGTGCGGACAATCGCTTAAAGGAACGACTGCAAACATATCGCCGTCGACTAAGGCCTAAGTATTTTAAAACAAAAATGTTTTTTATTACTTCTGTCATATAAATTTCATATTAAAGTTATCTTTGCTAGTAAAACCAACCTGTATATGATCGGCGAGGTAGTCGTATAACATATTACTTGCACCTCCTGCTCCAGACGAACTGCTGGCATTCGGTTGGTCTTCGTTGCTGCTACCGCTTCCTCCACTTTGGAACTGTGAATTTTTGCTTTTCTCCGGATTAACGCATTCTTTCACACAATAATCGACATGGTTAGTTGCCGCGGTCAAATGAAGACCTTTTAAATCTTCGTTCAGTTGATCTAAGATTTCTGGCTCCAGTGACTTGTCTTGTTTTTCATCCGACGTTGTCTTTGCCTCCTGACTCCGTCTACTATCCATGATGTTTCGGGGTGGCGACCTAACGCCCACATCATCTCCGTCACTTATACGTTTTGTTGGCTTGGACCTGGGCACTTTTGCTTTCGGAAGAACGTTTTCTCTTGGCAATGACTTTTGGAAGACCAAATTTGGCCAATAGGCTCGATGAGTTTTCAAAACATTGTTTATGGAAGATACGGCACTAGCGGACGGTACTTGGTTCGGCTCCAACATGCTCAACGGGTCACCGAGGAGTGACTTTGTGCACATGCTCATTGCATACGAGATGGAGTTTACGTTATACCCTCCTTCGAGTGTTAGGATGACACGTCCATTGGCTAATGATGAGAGCCAGTGCGTCATATGCCCATACATTTCGGGGGAAACTTTACATCCTGAAATTACCAAAATATTCCATTTTAAATTGTCTTTTTATACTAATACTTCTCAAAACAATTTTGAATTTGTAATGTAGTATTAGAATTTATGTTTAAAGTAAATCTCCGATTCATAAAAGATTACCTCCTAAAGGATCGGCAATACACGCATCGAAACCTGAAGAGACCAGCACCAATTCAGGATTGTATTGATAAGCAATCGGCATAACAATTTGTTGGAACGCTGCTATGTATTCAGCATCCCCCATTCCTTTCTGTATAACATATTAATAATAATAATAATAATATTTATTGCCAAAATTCCCTATACATATATGTATATAGGACCTATAGGGGGAAAAAAATGTCTATACATAGGATTGGTCCTTAAAAATTACAAAACTTAAACAGTGAGAACTACTCACTGATCAAAAACATACATATAATAATCAAAACAGTTATAAACTATATATAGAAATAATTCATTCAATTTCGAGATTTCTTATTTTATCTTTTATCTTTCTTTTTAACACTTTTTTCTCAACACTAAGAGTTTTTAACTCATTTGGTAACTGATTGTAGTACTTGGTTGCAAAATATTCGTAGCTTCTTTGTCCAATTGTTGTGGTATGACGAGGAAGAGAGACACTTTTAAATATTGTAATAAGTACATTTTGTTGAAATTCGTTCTTGTGGCTATTATATTGGTAGGCTATTGCATTAACCACAAAATCCTGTCTTATTCCTATTGGTTTCAAAGGATCTCTATCACTAATTCCTATTATCTTGAGTATTCGTTTTTGTAATCTTTCCAATTGATCTATAGCAGTTTTAAACAGCCCACCCCATCCAATTATTCCATAAACTGCAATGCTGTGAAAAAGGCCGTAATATAATTGTGTTAACTGCTTTTTTCATAAGATGTTCTTCAGTCTATAGAATACGTATACTGAATATTTAGTCCTTTTAACAATATCAGCAACATGTGCATTCCATTTTAAAATATAATCATGAGTGAAACCAAGATATGTAGCAAATTTTTATTTATTTATTTAATATTGACAGCCAAATATGTCCTTTATACAAGAAAACAATAATGGTAATTGCGCTCATTGAATTGAACTGCTTGGTATAAAATAAAATAAACAGGTAAATGTAGTCAATGCTGTCTAAAAACTATATAACATTTGAAAAAGTAATAAAGATAAGTATTTATAAACAAGGTTACGCAAACTGACTTTAAAAGCGCCTATTTGCATTTAACTTTTGATAGCTACTGGTAGGTTATTCCATTCACGCCTTAATCTAGCTATACTGGCTTGAAAACCAAATCTAGATTTACTATTATCTTCACGAATCTTGAACTCTTGATATAAACAATTCGGTTAATTGCTGACAGTCTATCAATTGGTAATAATCTTAAAGCTAAAAGTAAGTCTCCTTCATGGTGAATCGATAAGATTGTCGGAAATTTGAAAATGGTAGCAACTGATGTGTAGTCGTGCAATAAATAACTCATTGGTGATCCTGATTTTTGTGACAAATATTTCAACATCCGATGTTGAACCCTCTCGAGCTGCTCAATATATTTAGCATAAAATGGTCTCCATTTGTTAAGATGGGTAAAACAACTGTTTTATAAAGATTAATAATTGAACAATTCGTAAACTCAAAAGTAGAACGTTTTACAAACCCTAAAATCGATAAGGACCTACTAGTGACCATACGAATGTGTTCAGCAAATTTGAAAGTCTGGTTAAATATCACACCTAGATCCTTAACACTTAAAACATATTTATAATTATATGTAAAATTGATACTAGATACCCTTCTGCTGCATGAGAGCACTTTACACTTCTGAATGTTTAGATTCAACTTATTCACCACAGCCCATTGAAGAATAGAGTCAAGATTACGTTGTAATTTAGAACAGTCATGTGGAGACTATAGATGTAAAAATTTTCACATCAGCATAAATTAGAAATTGTTAGTTTTCTATCACTTGCCTAATATCATTAATAAATAAAATGTCCAAGTGTGAACCTTGAAGAACACCCGAAGGTACATTCTTAAACTGCGAGATAGTTCCTTAAATTTTGTAATTAAAATGCTGTGGTCTACTGTATCAAATGCCTTGGCAAAATCAAGATTGCTACATAATAAAACATTTGATACCGTATACCTACCGCATACAAAACCATGCTGTTCCAGAATAAATACTTCCTTAAGCATGTCAGTCAAATGCTCAGCAATAATCGCATCCAATAATTTTGGTATAACTCCCTGGATAAAAACAGGTCGATAGTTTGTAATCTCTTGATTATTACCACGTTTAAGTATTGGAGTAGAAAGTGATTTTTTCCATACACTCAGAAAACAACCTGTCTCTGAAGACTAATTAAATAAAAATTTTAATGGCTTCATTAGTGATTCAGAACACCGCTTCGCAAAAACCGAAGGCAATAGATCTGGACTGAATGAATAACTCTCTTTAAGTGCATGGATATGTCTCCGAATATCATCCTCTGTTACGATATAGTCATTCATTACTGAACCGAAATCATGATAGTCAGTTAAAGAAATTGGTGATGTTAAACAGACGTTATAATTACTTCCAAAATATTTAGAAAAATAAGATGCAATTGAACTACTAGAACCGTTCGATCTTCCCAGAACATATTACTCAGACAATCCTTATTTTTCCTTAAGGTCTTCACATAAGACCAGAATGCTTCAACATTTGTAATCAAATTTGATTCAATACTAGATATATAATGTTTATAACATGTTCTAGATAATCGTATACATTTTGCCCTTAAGAGTTTAAAATTTAAGAAGTGTGCATTATTCTTACTAAAAGCCAGTGTTCGTGAGCAGCCGTTTTCTGCTTAATCAAGTCTTTAAGTTCCTTAGTGTACCAAACAGGATACGAATTAGAAAACACTGAATGAACCGGTACAAAATTTCTAATAGATTTGTTAATATTATTATAAAATAAACACGGTACTTAAATCTATATTACCACATGATAAAAACGAGTTCCATTCCAGTGATGTTAAGAAGTCATTAATTTTAGCATAATCTGCTCTCCTAAAATCACTTTGAACTGGATTTTAAGCAATAAATTCTAAACATGTAAGTTGTAAATTATTTTTTATCTTTAAATTTTGTCTGCGTCTAAGAATTCTGACGCATCCGTTATGATAGTAATCAACGATAACAAATATACATTAAAATGGTGTGAACTAATTTTTGCAAATTAGGTTTTGATAACTGCTATTCAGTTTTTTTATACAATTAATAATTTTTGTTTTCTTCGTAAAGAAACACCAATATCTTTTTCATTCGTTTTTTATAGCAATTTGTAAAAGATACTTCAATATCGTCAATTATGAAAATTTTAAACTTAAAATAAAAAAATATGACTTCCTAAAATGTACATCCTCCAATGAAAAGAAATTTGCCTGAATGTTGCCTTCTGATTCCAGAAATAATTAAAATACGATTTTTTTCTGTAAAATTAACAGTGAAGTCGTACAAGAAGGATGCACTTGAGGATTATGAATTTACAGTTTAAAAAAAATACAACAAAATTATTTTAGAATTGATCAAGAACTGTCGGAAATAAGTACTTGTCAAGTATTTAAAAAAATTCAGAGCTCAAATTTAAAGGGGGTCTAAAGTCAATCAAAATCGTAAAAAAATCTAAATTAAAAATTATTGAAGCTATTTCTCAATATTCGAGCTCTCAAACTGCAATTCTAACTATACGTAATATGTGTGATTTCAAAATAGAGAGTAAACTGATGAAAATCGGCTCCTTTTTTCTTTGTAACACATTAAAAATAACATAAGGTAAAAATGTTATTGCCATTTACCTTTACATATTAAAAACTCAATTGAACAAGAAAAGGTAACCAAAAATTGAAAATACCTGTACGGGTGACACTCACAATAGAGATTGATAGTGTTTTATTTTACTTAGCAATTTCGTGGCCAAAATGAGAGAAACTAACTTAACATTGACGTATACATCCGTTGCACTTAAGCTAATTAAGTTTGTTTTTGTTTGTACGGCTATTATTTCACATAAATTACATTAATCGGATAAACATTTGTATTTTTAGTACAGTAGACTTATAAATAAATAAATCAATAAATTTTTCGACGGTAAATATAAATATTTTAATTGACTTTACGCTCGCTCAGGATATTCGAGTCCCTGCTTATTTATTTGCTTATTGTATATATTTATACAACAATCTCCCTTAAATTTAAAGTTTTCCTTATTTCCGTCGGCAAGTTGCTCCCCTCTTGTACCATTCGTAGCATGGCTGTTAGTGGAGGGGTTAAGCACTTGCAACCATATAATTCAATATAAATTACACTAATTAAATATGACTGAAATAGAAATTTCATACTTCTTACCTGTCTCTGTAATGTTTTTTGTCAAAATATCTGCGGAGAGTCCGGATAAAGTGACCGGGGAAATCATTTGCATTTTAATAACTATTTATCTTAAAGTAGGATACAAGTATTTTACATTGTACTTATCTAATATTCTTAAGTACCTATTCGAGTAGTGTCGAACTTAACCGTATTAGTTTTTTTTTTTTTTTTTTATTTGCCTTTGTCTTATTATTCTATTTTTTCGCTATCCTAACAGTAGCTTATAGTGTATTTCTTCAGGAGAAAAGACCGGGGAAATCAAATGGGAAAACACTTTATATAGGAACGGCAAACGATAAAAGAAAAATGAAAAGCAACAACAATGGAAGGGAAGGGTGAAAGGGAGATAGATCGAATCAATGGAACATAGCAAAAAGGAAAAAAAGAAAACCACAAAAAACCATTAGAAAAAAAGGAAAATCCTACCACGTATCTTTATAAAATCGCCGTAAAGGTTCGGAGACCTTGGTACATCTTACGGTACTCAATATATTTTAAATTATTATTCCGAAAATTTTTAGATACGTCATTTCTAAGAATGACCGGAGAATATCTAGGCGAGGTAGATTATTGTAATAGAAGATTTCTCGGTATAATCGGCCTTTTGAATAAACAAAAACAAAAACATAATATTATATGTGCTTTAGATGTAAAGCAACAGAAAATAAAAAACTCTCCCGTATGTTTTATTTCACGGCAAATTTGATTTGTCAAAATAAGTGCATGTGCGCATAACTTTGGAAAAATGAAGAATAATATTAAAAAGCCCGAATTTAAACATTTTTTTCTCAAAATATTCGACCTAAAATTTGTACTTTATCGTGAAATCACCCATATGTTATAAAATATCAGCAAAATTCCTCAAGAATTGATTGAAAAATAAGCAAAATCATCTATTTCCGAAAATTCTCGGACAATTCTCGATCAAGTTCTTTGTCATTTTGTCAATCTTTCATGGTGGTTGGAGGTTCAGTTACAGAGTCAGAATTTCGAGAAACCGTTTCAGATATTAATTTATATTTTTACATATGTTGGACATTACAACCCCCTTAACCCGTTTCGTCCCAAAATGACAAAATTTGTCGCCGGTTTTCATTCTCCGTAAGTTTTAAAATACACAACAAGATAAAAATTAATAAAACTATGTCAATAATACCATTTTGAGGACGCCATTTTGTAATTTATATCGTAATATTGACCAACATTTAGTAAAACTCATTATGGCACAGGATTCTGAGGCCTGATACGATCCAGGAACACTTTCGCAGTAAAAATTGCGATTTAATGGAAAAGTTTTCGCTTTTTGCAACGTCTTTTTCAAATTTTGTCGGCCTGTGTAATAATTACGAATATAAATATGGGTTGTTACATCAACCACGAAATATGAAAAGGAAATATTTAGAAATTCAAGTTTTTGGTGATAATATCACAAATAAATTTTGATTTATTGCCGGATAATTAAATAAACTCAATTTCATTAAAGTCGTTTTTTAATAACATAATGTGACATTCTTATATTTTTCTAAATACTACATATAAATACCAAATTTCAAAAATTTAAATTTTCAGTTGTAATATCCCGAGACCTTCAAAATTATCGGAAATATTGCATGTACTTTAATTTTCATACTTAAGTTAGTTAGACCCCAGGATATAATATGTTAGCGAAAATATTTTAATAACACTTCCAGAAATAAAATTTTTATTATGCATGATATTGTAACAGAGTTCGAGCGTTATTTTTCTTGAAAAAAAATTGAAACTTGCAAAAATAATTTGATAACCAACTTTTCTTAGCGACTCAAATTTTTTTCTTATTTTCATTCAAAACTTTTCTAAAAATGAATGGATTTCAATGAATGATGGCTTATTTTTTCAAGAAAAAGATTCTCTACAACTTCACCGAATGAATTTCTTGAATTACTAAAACTAGGGTCAAATATCTCGAATTATTAAAAAAAATATATATTATTTTTTAACTTTTCTGAATAATTTTAGTGATCAGGCAAACAAATTTTTGTTAATATTGATGTAATTTTTTAAATTACGCAATATTTCTTCACGCTAAAAATATTATTCGGTGTATTTTATAAAATTTTAATTTTCAGTATGTTGACAAAAGTACTACTCCATGAAAGCTTTAATCACTATTAAAAAGAACTTAACTATCATTTGTACTACGTTAGGTTTAGTGTTTTCCATCACTATAAAATATTCGTTAATGAATATTTTTTATTCGAAAGAAGTGTATTTCATGTGACAGCTGCTATTGCTGATTTCTGTTTAACAAGATAAAAATATTGCTGTTGTTGGTTAAAGAATATTACCAACGTATGCATTAGTAATGAAATTATTGCTCCTGTAGTAATTGAAAATACTCATTTATAACCCACAGTTTACCGGAAGCAAAAAGTAATGTTATATATTTTTAAAATATTTTCCCGTTTCTATTATTATCCTCAGAATGCTATGAGAAGTATTTAGTTCAATTTTCAGTTCGAAATGTTAAGAAATGGCCGAGTTACAGCAAAATCCGGCGCCTCAATTGTAGCCTTAAAGGGTTCAAGACTCCATTTTGAAAAGGCAAACAAATAATTTCGTCAATACCTCGAAAAAATAAACCTTATTCTATCAATTATGAACATTATTGATGAAATTGGCATCTCTAGTGGTATTATTATTCCTAAAACGGAGGTCCAGGGGTTTTCGAAGTTGCTGATCAGCAATTGGAGGTTAGATTTTTGAAATTCAAGATGGCGGATCCAATATGGTGGACTGAAATTCAATAAAATGCTTCAAAATCGTGATAAAATTCGTATATGGGGGTTTTTGGGGTTGTTCATCACGAATTTGAGGCTAGATTTTTAAAATTCAAGATGGTGGATCCGTTATGGCCGATCATATTTCATGAAATAATTCAAAATCATGCGATAATGTTTATACGGGAATTTTCTGAAAAAAAATTTGTTGTTTCCGTCCGTTCGCCATTTCAAATAAACGTTTCCCAACTCAAACCACGTGGAGGTGGACGGCAAGTGTGTTTTTTTTAACAGTTTTTTCTTATTTTTATTTGTTTTTATTTTTTAAATTTTTGTATTATTTTTATCCATTTTTTGAAAATTTATTTATTATTTTTTTGCACATTTTTGTTTTTAAATTTTTTGTTTTTTATTTTTTTTTTATTTTATTATTTTTATTTATTTTGTTAAACATTTTTTTCTTATTTTTTTTTGTTTTTTAAAATTTTTTAATTATTTTTATTCGTTTCTTGTACATTTTTTTATTATTATTATTTATTTTTTTTACCATTTTTTTTATTTGTTTTTTTTATTTTTTTATTATTTTCATTTATTTTAAACAAATTTTTTTATTTTTATTTTTTTTTAAATTTTTTAATTATTTTTATTTTTTTTTATTTTTTTTGTTTATTTTTTTTATTACATATTTGTTACATTTTTAAAATTCTTTAATTATTTGTAACATTTGTTTATTATATTTCTTTAGTTTTTTAAATCTTTTTTTACTGATAAATTTGTACATTACTGAACATAGATAGAGAGCTTCGATTTTTTCACTTTTGTTTCGAAATTTTCATGAAAAGATTTTAGGGAAAATAATACCACTAGAGATGCGAATTTCATCAATAATGTTCATAATTGATAGAATAAGGTTTATTTTTTCGAGATATTGACGTTTTTAAAAGGTTAAACAAAATTCCTAATTGAAGTTCATATATTATGTGCACTTTTGGTTGCAGAAAGACATATCCGGTAACATTATTAATACGAAAAAATTCAAATATGTAATAAAAAAAATAAACAACAAAATTATTTCATTAAATATGGTCGGCCATATCGAATCCACTTGAATTTTAAAAAGCTAGCCTCAAATTCCTGATGAACAAGCCAAAAAAAAACCGTATACGCATTTTATCGCGATTTTGAAGCATTTTATTGAATTTCAGTCCACCATATTGGATCCGCCATCTTGAAATTCAAAAATCTAACCTCAAATTGCTGATCAGCAATTTCGAAAACCCTTGTATCTCCGTTTTAGGAAAAATAATACCACTAGAGATGCGAATTTCATCAATAATGTTCATAATTGATAGAATAAGGTTTATTTTTTCGAGATATTGACGTTTTTAAGAGGTTAGGTTGATTCGGGGCAAAGCAAAAAAATTCCTAGTTGAAGTTCATATATTTTGTGCACTTTTGGTTGCAGAAAGGCATCGATCCTGCAACATTATTTATACGAAAAAAATTCCGAAACGCACGAAATTTTGTTCAATTTTTTTTAAATGCGCCATATTGGGTTTTGATGCAATTTAAATGCAATTTTGACCATGCCAATCGAAAGAGCATACTCGAAAATATTAGGGTTGGTTACTTTCAAGTCAGTATTAATATTATTTCCTGTTGAGAATGAAGGTCGAAAATCAACGTAAATATTAACGAATTAAGGAGGGAGGGGAGGGGGTTATTGTACCATCTTTCAAAATTAATTTAAGAGTAAAATATGCTTCCATTGTACAAGTTACATGTTACGTACTAATATCAATAAAAATAACTAAATTTCGAATCAGTTACCACAAACTAAGTTATAACATTTTAATAACCCAAAAAGATATTGAAATCTCATTTTCTCATTTTTTATAGATACAAAGATCAAATTAAACGATGTGAACAAATCTTAACCTATAAATGATATGTTTTTGAATAAAAAAAAAAAACGAAACGTCAATGAAACTAGAAAAACATTTACATATCGTTATTAATAAACATTGGAAATAACTTTTGTAGACTAACCTTATTCCAGGGGATATTCACGTTAAAACCCTCTCCCTTTCCAGAACCGACGACGGTGTAGTTGGCTTGTTTCGAATGCGGGAAGAAACTTCCGTTGTCAAATCGATGAATCGATATATACAGAACGGTCGGGTCGTTTTCGAGTATCGCTTGCGTTCCATTTCCATGGTGAATATCCCAATCAACAATCAACACTCTAAAATTTAAATCGAAATTATTAACCATAATTATAAAATTTATTTATTTTTCTTTAATTAATTTTGTAAATTTCAAAATTTCATGGAATTGGAGCCCTTTTTTAAATTAAATCACCTACTCAAATTTCCAATACATTTTTTAAAAAATCTTAAAAAAGAAATTCTTTTTAACATTAAGTAAAAAAATTTATTTATTTATTTTTCTTTACGTGATTTTGTAAATTTCAGAATTTCATTAGAACCCATTTTTTACATTAAATCACCTACTCAAATTTCCAATACATTTTAAAAAAATCTTTAAAGAAGAAATTCTTTTTAACATTAATTAAAAAAATAAGCTATGACCTTTTCAAATTATGGAATTTTACTGCATATTTTGCAGCAATAGCAACATTATTAAAGATGCAAAAGCCGCAAGCTGAATCGTGTTCGGCATGATGCCCCGGTGGCCTCACAATGGCGATACCGCTTTGGCTATCGCCATTTAAAACACTGTCGACAACTTGCAATAATGATCCAGCCGATACGCAAGCGCTACTCCATGTTTCCGGATGCAGATAAACCGAATTCAAATCCTTAGCCTGTTTTGCCAACTCTTTCAATTTTGTTTTTTCTGTATTTTTAATCGTTGCCAAGTATTCTTCAGAGTGAGCCAATAGAATTTCAGCTTCGGTCACACACCTTCCCTAAAATATCTCTTGTTTGAAAATCTTTGTTTACAATTTAAAAATGTTATTTATACCTTTAAAATGAGGCACCTGTCGAGCAGTCCAAATTCTTTATGTTTAGAGTAAATTTCTGTTATCCTTTTTGGTTTCTCCGGATGAGAGTCGTCGATTACATTGTAATGTTTTAACATCCTTTCGTCATATACCAAACAAACTTTGTTTGGTGCTTTATTTAAATTAGTATCTAAAAAATTTCGGAATTTAGTAAATATTAAATTTTAGTCACATTATTCAATATATTTATTAAATCAATATATTTGTTAAATAAATAAATAAATAAAATAAATAAATATTTACTTTGAATGAGGAAATTCAACTGTCTATCTAATTCGTCTAATATCTTCTGATTTTGAACTGGATAACAATTTCGTGTCTCGTATGTAGTCACTTCAGCTTCGGAACCTCTGAAAGTAACATTCATACATTAATACAAATTTCATTTTAGAAAAATAAAATATATTACTTATAAACAACAGTCGGTCGATGCCTATTGTTTTCTTCGGTAATATTTGCATTGCTAAGACTGTACGTATCTTGGTGCTGGTAACAATTCCAGTACGATCGATGGGAATAGATAACATTGAGAATTGTTTCTTGTATACTGCAAAAACATTTAATTATATGAAAAATGTGAACATTATAAATTGTATACCAATAATACCTTTGGCAAGGAGGCTGAAGGGGTTGCAGAATCGGACAAGGGTCTCCGAGAAGAGTTCTAAGAGTCAACGCTGCACCTTCGGCTAAAGATTTTAAACAATAGCCACCCTGAAATATATTATTATAAATTTTTTGATAAATAATTATAACATTAAAAGGTTTACCTCTAGTACGACTGCAACTTTTCCAGATGCTAATCCTAGTAACGGTGAAAGTAAGTGAGCGTAACATGCTGGAGAGATTTTCATTTCACCCTGTAAGAAACTCAACATATTTAAAATTTATTCAAAACTTTTATTTTTGAGAAATAATTTGGAGGTAGAAAAGATCTGTCCTTTACCGAGCGAAAGTTTTATCTTCAATTAAATCTTTAAATGAATCTAAATAAATAATTTTGAAATATGACATTAAGAATATTTAATTATTTTTATTTTTAATTAAATTAACCTTATATTAAATAATTAATTAATTTAATTAAATTAACCTTAATATCGCCAAACGCAGCATCAAAGCCGGAAGAAACAATGACAAGATCAGGACAAAACTAAGGAATAAAGAAAATGTGTTTTAGTGAAATTTTGTGATTAAACTTACCTCTGGACAACCGAGAGCTGCGTCATAACCTGCCGAAACTATGACGAGGTCCGGTTGGAACTAAAATCACTAATTAATAGATTTTTATCTTGTCGACTTTTGTTACGGATACTTGTTATTACTTGCCTCATAGGCCATTGGCAACAAAACTTGTTGAAAAATGGACAAGTAGTCGGCATCGGTCATGCCAGTTTTGTTAAGAGGAACATTAAAGTTGAAACCCTCTCCTGCTCCTTCCCCAACGTAATGGTAATCGGATTCTCTCAAATTTGGCCAAAATTCCCCTTGTTCGTAACGATGGATTGAAAAGTATACTACTCTGTATTTAAAATCATATTTATTTATTTAAAGAACCGAAAGATTTTCAAAAAATAAGTTGCAAAAATTTCATCATATTTGTTCACTATAAGCCTTGAAATATCTGATATTTATTTATTTATTTATTTACACATTAACGGCCTAAAGGCTTTTTACAATAATAAAATAATAATAATGGCGCAACAGTGCTCCAAAATATAAAACATATTGTTACAATAAACTAAACAAATACATATTGTTTTAATATAAAAATAAATTAAAGATAGAAAAAATTACATTACCGTGGGTCATTGTAAAACATCTGTTGCGTCGCTTGACCATGATGAACGTCCCAATCGACAATTAGAATTTTTTTAGCTAGATTGTTTTTCAGGGCCATTTCTGCTGCGATAGCAACGTTATTAAAATAGCAATAACCGCAATATTCTGCTTTCATAGCATGATGACCAGGAGGCCTACGATTAATTGCAAAAATTAAACTAATGAAATTAAACAAAGGTTTTTGCAGCAAATAAAACAAATTTAGATACCTAATAATGGCCATTCCGTTCTGTACAGTACCCTTACATATACTTTCGACCAAATTAATCGTCGACCCTGTCGCGAGCAAGGACAACCTATAAGTGGACGGATGAAAATATATCGCATCATATTTAGAAGCCAGTCTTTCCATTTTTTCCATATTACTACATTCATCAGTCGATTTTAAAATCTCAATTTGACTTGGGCTGTGTTTGAGAAGAAGCTCACTTTCTTTGGCAAATCGAGGTTCGATAAGTGTGCAACGGTCGATCAGACCCATTTCTTCGCAACGTTTCAATACTCTTGAAAATCTTTCGGGGCATTCGGGATAATTATCATCCCATAAACAACGATGCTCTTCCATAGAACGATCAAATACCAAACCTGTTGCCTTACAAACCATGTTTTGTGCGTCAATTGCCTTTTGGTAAATATCGCGTACTACTGTCAAATTACTTTTCTTCTCGTTGATTTTTTTGCTCTGGAATGCTTCTCGTTTCGCTGCCAAAATAGCGGCTGATGGTTTTGCCTAAGATTAAAGTCTCTTCAGATTACGAGTCGTTCAATTTCATTAGGATCTTTTCTGTTATTTACAAGTAATGTGATAAGATAACACAAAATCATTCAGAGTGTTATTTACAACAGTTAAGAAACATTCAATGTGGTAACACGTCTAAATAATACAGGATTTTATAATATGCGTCAAAATAACTGTATAAACATGTATTTACATATTAATCACGACGATGTAAATATAATACTATTATTATTGTCATTCACGGTGAGCTTGGACGAAGTTCAACCCAAAAGTTAATGTACATCACTGTTTTCTTTTGGAATAACTTTGCAGAGGTCTGCTGATTATTTTAAGCCTAAAATGAAAATAATCGGTGGAGGGAAACAGAAAATATCTTGATTTTTCTATTTTTTTAGCGTTTTTTTAAAATTTAATTCAAACCAAAAGTTAATCTACATCGAAGTTTTCTTTTGGAATTACTTTGGGGTGGTAGACTGATTATTATAAGACAAAAATGAAAATAATCGACCGTGAGAAACTGAAATCATATTGGTTTTTTCACTTTTTTAATGATTTTAACTTTTTATCTTAGAAATTTGATTTACAACAATCACAAAATAAGTTAATTATAAAATTTACATCATGTGAAGACTATTATATTCACAAACAGCTCAAAGTAGTCGTGTCGGGTAATCAAAGTAATCATTGGAAACTTTATATTTTGTCCATATAGTTTTGAAGTCGGAATGAACTGATTCAATTACTTGCTCACTATAAAATCCGAGACCGCATTGTGTTTTTTTACAAAATTCAGGAATGTGATAAAAGACGGCATGAACTTCCGGAGTTACTGAAAAATTTACTTCTAAGTAAGTTAAAATAATCAGTCTACTACCCCAAAGTAATTCCAAAAGAAAACTGCGATGTAGATTAACTTTTGAATTGAATTAAATTTTAAAAAACGCTAAAAAATTGCAAAAATCAAGATAATTTCAGTTTTTCACCCCCAATTATTTTCATTTTAGGCTTAAAATAATCAGTCTACCACCCCAAAGTAATTCCAAAAGAAAACTGCTATGTAGATTAGCTTTTGAATTTAATTAAATTTAAAAAAAAACGCTAAAAAAATAGAAAAATCAAGATATTTTCTGTTTCCCTCCGCCGATTATTTTCATTTTAGGCTTAAAATAATCAGTCTACCACCCCAAAGTAATTCCAAAAGAAAACTGCGATGTAGATTAGGTTTTGAATTTAATTAAATTTTAAAAAACGTTAAAAAATTTGAAAAATCAAGATAATTTCAGTTTTTCACCCCCAATTATTTTCATTTTAAGCTTAAAATAATCAGCAGACCTTCCCAAAGTAATTCCAAAAGAAAACGGTGATGTACATTAACTTTTGGGTTGAAGTTCAACCAAGCTCACCGTGCATTATTCATAGCATGCTTATTGTACCGTAATCTATTACTTGGTAGATAATTATTTAATTTAGTTAGTTCGAAATCATGAGTTTGTTGTTTGTTGTAAGCCGAAAGGGAAAAAGATTATTAAATTATAACGGTTATATTTATAACACAATACGCTCCAAGACGAGATATGTAACATGGAGGTGTGTAGAATATTTTTCAGTAAAGTGTTGTACTGTGTTAACACACACTAATTTTACACTGTGAAAAAAGTGTAAAATTACATGTTTCCAGTAAATAACAAACGAAAAAGGAAGGAAATTTACCATAAAAGTGTAAAATTTCCAGTGAAAATGTAAATTTACAATACAGAAGGTGGTAATAAAAATACTAATGGTGATCATGGTATTTTGCATCGATTGTGTAATTTAAAATATGTAATTTTAGGCCAGGGAAGAAAGTTCCGAAAATCAACACACTGAAAGGCCAAAATGTTGATATCGAATGACCCTAACGTGATTTTCTTCACTCTGTCTTTGAAAATTTGGTAAAAAGAAAACAAATTAAAATACCTTGTACTCACGCAATATCAAAATTTGAGCTTTTCGGGGTTTTGATTATCGGAACTTTCTTACCTGGCCTAATTTTACATTGCCTTTGTAATTTTCAATCTTTTTCATGTAAAATTACAAGTGCAATGTAAACTGGCTCTATCTGTTGACCACTGTGGTGCTATGAACCGATTCTTTCTGATTACAGTGCACGTGTAAAATTACATCGATAATGTAGAAATTTTACTGTCACTAAAAATTTACAAGGATATTCGCTGATATTGTGATTTCCACTTTTTCATTGTAAAATTACATCAAAATTTTCACAGTATAGTAAAAAAAAGTGGTAAGTTTTTACTATTGTTTTGCATATTTAAAATTTGTTAACTTGTACTACAGTTTTATTAATTATTGTATGTTTCATTTCATCAGAAACTGAGCTATTCAATATTTTGTTCATTTTTATTTGTGATATTTTTGTGTTTGTGTTTGTGAAAAGGAAAGTCGTCCGAAATGGGATTTTCTTGTTGATTCTGGTACTGGTGACCTTCCTGGGTATTTTCATCAAAAAATTAAAAAAATCGATCGCGCACATTTTTTTTAAATTGACTTTTTATAGTAAAATAGGAAAATTAATAAAATTACGAAGTTAAGTTTCACCTAATATTGTTATTATATTTTTATGTAATAGGCTTTTCGCCATTGATTCTAAATAAATAAATAAATAAATAAATATCATTGTAATCGTGTGTTCGAGCCAGATTTTCTAATTTTAACTTGTACGCTAAGAATGCTAAAAATTTATGCTGAACTCTTTCAATTTTTACTTTGTGTACATCAAAAAAAGGAGACCAAAGAACCGATCCATACATAAGTATAGATTTCACGAAGGCTCGTAAATTATTTTGAGCGTCGATACATTCGTAAAGTGTACACATTGCCTTTATACTGACTCGTTACTAAATCTGTACCCAAAATGCTTGTCCCTAGACTGTCTAAAAGTCAAAATACAAATTCGTTTAGCCACAGTGTATTCTCATTTGATATTAATTGGTGGCTTCAGATATACATATGATCCAACTGCTGCTTGCTCTTTATGTAATTTAGATTCTTTAGACGACCTAAAGCATATTCTTTTGAATTGTCCTATAACCGAATCTGTGCGCAAAAATTTGTTTCTGGAAACTTTCCTAGGGCCGATTACCTTTGAGCGAAAGTTCATAATCTTAGTATGTGAAAATGATGTACATTCGGCAAATCAACTATATGCCTATGTGAAAGCGTGTTTTATACATCGAAATTTTATGCTTGGTAACTAACTTTCGGTCCTTCTTAATATATTTACTTGCGTTTCCAATTCTTCTTATTCCGTTTCGACTGTTTCTATTATTGCGCTAATTACTTTTCTTCGCGAATATTATTATTTCTGTAATTTTGTAATTATGTATCCGATTTTCGGAACTCATTCTCTATGGGTCAAATCCCTATACTTGAGAAATAAACTTATCTATCTATCTATCATTGCCTTTTTACAAATCCTAAATTACGAATATTTTGGTTATTTGTTATTTTGACGCATGTTATTTTGACGTGTGTTATTTAGACATGTAACCAATGTTGCATTAAGTACAATTGTGTTTAAAAAAGAAGCTATAACTTTAGCATGCTACATAATCAATGTTTTTTAGTATGGAATAACATTAAAATATTTATATTATATTTATCTAAAATATTTATATTATATTCATCTAAAATATTAATCATTATTCATAGTATTTTCACAAGTACAGTAGGACCTCTCTTATTCTAATTTTCCTCTTACCTCCACTTACTTTGCTTGCGAGCTTGTGATTCGTGGACAATATTTTTCGTTGACTTTTCGTGTGATAGTGAGAGAAGACTTGTGGGGGAACGGTTAGAATAAGAGAAGCTGGACAATTAGAATAAGAAAGGCAATTAGAATAAGAGAGGTTCGAATAAGAGAGGGCCTACTGAAAACAAGATATTTAAATTCTAATCTTTTCAGAAACAATTAGTAAAGTTTCTCACGCTTTGAATTCTAAAAATAAAATTTAGTTATTTAAAAGCAGCATTTAACATGAGATTAGTCATACATTGAATGTAGTTAAAAATGTTTTCCAACTGAAGAAAGGAAAAAGAAAAATTACATTTGCAGCTCTCGGTGTTTTTTTGTTGATGTTATTCTTTGGCTTAGAAGACATCGCAGTTCCATTTGTTGTACGTGTCTGCCGAGACCTTTCGATAGCTTTAATCAATTCAATTTCACTCTCTGCTAATTGTCTGGTAGCGGTGAGAAGATTTCCACGTGTATCTACGTCCGACTGGTGAAGATGAACCAATAAACAATTATGGTGCCACAACAAACATCTTTTTTATTATACAATACAGCTATCGTGCTATACTCTGTGCTTAAACACTATTGTAAAACTTAATTTATGTGCAAATATACTATAAAAACTACATCATCCCATATTAAACTGGCTACATAAAACTATGTCATCTATGCAAAACGGTGACAGAAAAAAGCATGTGGGTGGCATAGAAGTTAAACTCTACCGTATTTAGAAAGAAGTCTGGAATTATTATCCCTTCCCTTTTGACTCAACGTAGTAAGGTTATCTCCTGCGTGTTTAAAATGTTGATCGAAAATTCCTTTGCAGTAAATCCTAATGGAATTCCACATATTGGATCATTTTTGTTCTTAATAGGTCAAAGAACATTTCAATAAATTATTTTATTTACTAAATAAATTTTTTTTTTTAAATTACATAATATAAAAAATAATAATTACAACAGTATATAAAGAACAGTAACATAAAATATTAAATACCTATCTATATATAATTTGCAAAAATTAATATTTTACATTGTCGCAGTTTTATAATTATACGAAGACTAACTAAAGTTGTTGACATATCGACGAGTTTGTTGTCATTATTGTCAATATAGTAAAAGAAAATTTCTATGAAAAGTATATATTCAAAGTCGTTGTAATAACTAATGACTATGGAACGTTAATTTTTAAAATTAGACAACATCAAATCGTATGAATTATTTAATTTTAATGTGTCTTCTTTTATGTTTATAGAGTTTGGTTGTAATTTGATGTGTACCATTTCTGATATTAATCTCTTAGAATAAGAAGTTTCTTTATCTAAGATTTCCACATGTTTCCAATCAAAATCATGAAATAATAAAATACGATGTTCAGAAACTACATTTTTTCTTTTCGATGTTAGATTTATATTGCTCTTATGTTCTGCAATCCTTTTTTTTAACATCCTCTTCGTTTCTTCTACATATGATGCCGAGCAGTTCTTACACTGTATTTTATAGACGACATTGTTTTGATCCATGACTGGTGTAACATCTTTACCACGTTTAATAATGTTGTCAAGTTTGTTGTTAAGTTATGGTACAACACGAATATTGTGACATTTTAACCCTTTAACGCCCAGCGGTTTCGATCGAAACCACTTTTGACTTCGAACCTTCATAACTTTCACAAAAATTGGAATATTTTCGGTTTCCAAATACCCAACACCTACAAATTTATCCTACTTTGTGAAAAAAATTTATATTGCAATCAAAAATTAACATTTTTTAATTATTACACTAATAAAAAAAAAATTTTGTGGCAAGATTTACAAAAAAACCAGAAAATCAAAAATTGAATAAAGTTAAGCTAATGAAAATGACTATTCGAGGGTTTTTGGGGTCGCTGATTACGAATCTGCAATTAGTTTTTCAAGATTCAAAATGGCGGACAAATTTTTTCAAATTGGTCGGATTCGCTTGAAACTTGTTACTTGGGGGTGTTTGGGGTCGCTGATTACGAATCTGATATCAGTTTTTCAAAATTCAAAATGGCGGATCCAATATGGCGGGCAAATTTTTTCAAATTGGTCGGATTCGTTTGAAAAAATTAGTCCGCCATATTGGATCCGCCATTTTGAATTTTGAAAAACTGATATCAGATTCGTAATCGGCGACCCCAAAAACCTCAGAGTAACATGTTTCAAACGAATCCGACTGTTCTAAAAAAGTCGGGCGTTAAAGGGTTAAAGAACTTATTACTCTCTCATAAAAACCATCAATGTATGGTAGTTTTATTGTATGTTCATAAACTTGGTCTTTATTTTTGTGTAATTCTTCATTGTTATTATCTTGTCCAAATAAGATTGATAAGCGTTTTTTTATGTATTTATCAATGAAGTCAACCGGATTTACTTTTAAAGTAATCCCTGGCGAAAGTTCCGGATAGGAATTTAATCCGACTAACACCGGTGCAATCCGAAGCTATCCGTAATCTGTCCCCTGTTTAATCCGAATTTAATCTGGGTTACTTTGTCATTCCGTTCCAAGCCATGCCATACCGGAAAATTCTATCCGTTTTCATCCTCAGTCATTCCGAGACACATATGTAAACCATTCCATTCTTCGATTTCGATCCGAACAAATCCTAAGTCATTCCGAAACATATTTGCAATCCGTTTCATTCCTCCATTTCAATCCGAACGAGTCTTCGGTTATTGTCACTCGTTTTGCAATCCGTTTCATTCCGTGAGTTCCATCCGAACGAATCCTGAGTCATTCCGAAACACATTTCCTATCCATTTCATTCCTCGATTTCTATTCGAACGAATCCTCGCTCATTCTGACACACAAAGGTAATCCCTTTCATTTTCCCATTTCAATTGGAACGAATCCCCGCTCATTCGTTTCGTCCATGACGAATTAGAATGGAATGAGACGGATTGAAATGGACCAAATAATTTCGGAATAGATTGGATTTATTTGGATCAAGTCTGGTCGCACTATTTAGAATTAAATCGGATCAAACCAGATAGAAACCTTTTTCGACATTTCTGGTTTAGATCGGATTAGAACGGAACAAATAATTTCAGAATATACCGGATTCATTCGTTTCAAAATCAACACAGGATTCGTCAGGATTCATCAGGATTCATTCTTATTCAGTGATTATTTCTGAAAGTTTCGGTTTATATCTGATTCAATTGGATATCATTTTCAATCTGATTTTTTCGCCAGGGATATTCATGTTAATACTGATTATTAATATAAATAAAAACCAATTCAATAATCCAACACAACAGAAAATTACAATATGGAGTAAATTTAAGATGAACTACGACTAATAGAAAAGTAGACGATTATTTTATTGTTGCAGATGGTAAGTAAATAACATTCCCGCAATAATTCTTATTCTTAATTCAAAAGTTCTTTGCATCAAAATACGACATTATGATAAGAATATGTTACTGGACATTTTAAAGACTGGTGCATTTAATATGTTTTATAATTAATATTAAAAGCATTTTTAATAATCAATAAATAAAATGAAATTAAAGACTTTATTTTATTATAATTCACATTTTAGGAGTACAGACAATTTATTGACCTAAAATCGATTTCATTTTACTTCGTTTAATATTTTAATTTCACTATAAAAATGGAGTTTGCAAAGACCAATTAGTTTAAGTACATAAGTATTTCCACCTAGTAAATGCGGCGTAATACCAAGAAATAAACATTGGATTATTTGATAAGCGGCAAAGAAGTTTTAATATGAGACTGATAATTATACATATTTTATTTAAAAAGATTGCTAAATATAAGTTATAATTAAACTTGAGAATAGATTAAACACGATAGAAAGAATAGAATAAAAGTATGAACGAAACCTTTACAAAAAAAGGAAAATTAGGAGGCAATGACCTCTCGATCGGTCCAAGACTTTAGTACGACACACTTTATTACAAATCTATCTTCGTTAATATATTCTGATGAAAATAATTAGCTGAATGTTTACTTATTGGCTCACTTTCAAGTTCAGTTTCAAGTTTATACCATACATATTAAAAAGGCAGAGAATAATTCGACCTGATTTAAAAAAAATACAGCTGACTTACCATTTGTATTTCAAGAGATTTGGAAGATATGAAACTTTGAGAATTGTGAAGCAGCCATTAATCAACATGCCAAAAATTATGGGCACACGAAATTCTCACTTTTCCAAGTCATAGTCCATGTGTTGAAACGATTAGGAAAATTCGCCCACGTGTTGCATAGAATGTAAATATTCTTTCCACCATGAGAGTGACAACGAGAAAATTGAAGAAAACACAGGGACGGATCTAACGAAAATCCGAAAATCGTCGAAAAAAATGTAAACTTATTATCGCGGGACTCGGAGGTCGCGGCACCCAACGGAAATTCGAAAAACTAAAAAGCAACGTTTCTCTCTTGCCGCGATTTCATCCGACAATGGACCCCAGAGAAAGTTTTTGGAACGTTATAATCAACGACGCATAAAATGTCTTGTTTATGCTTTAGCGAATTAGCAGTCGACTGGAAGTAGTGTTTCGTTTTTTCGTTACGCTTTCATTGTTGCTTTTAATAGATGCGGGATAATCCGGATATCCCGAAAAGGAAAAGAATCGAAGTATTGGTGAGTATATTTTTTTTGTATCCCAGACAGCAAGTTGATCTCGCAAAGAGCTCAGAAAAAATTTCTGACCTCGATAAGAAAACTCAAAATGATATCAGAATTGAGAGGCTGCGTGGAAAAACGGCCTAAGTCGAAAAAGTCGATCACGAGAAAATTAGAAAAAACTGTTTAACCCTACCGAAAAATACTGTAGAACACGATTCAGAAAACGTATAGAGCACCATATAAATTGTATTTACTAAAGAAAATAAGTAGCTAAATACTTGAATATTAAGGTTATAGAAATGTTGAGGGCTTACAATTTAATTTATTAAAAACTTCCTTCAATATTTAAAACAGTAATATTGCGAATCCCGTGTAAAAAGACCTCGTCCTAAATTTAACTTTGTATGGTTTTTGGACCATTGTATTAGTTTTTGCACCATACAAAGTTAAATGTAGGACGAGGTCTTTTTACACGGGATTCGCAATATTTCTTACTTTTTTAAGTTTTGACGAAAGTTTGAATGAAACTGTATGCCTCAACATTTCTATAATGTAAATATTCAGGTATTTAGCTACTTTAATTTCTAATTTTAATATTGGTGAAATTGCAGAAGAATTGCCCCACCCTAAAAATTAAATGTGCCAGATGTTTTCGATGTATTTTGGGCTGCTGATAACGAATATCGCAATCAAATTTGGCGGTCGGACATATTGAAACCGCTATCTTGAAAAAACTGTCAAAAAACACGATTTTTTCCAGTTTTTTGCATTTATTTCGAAAAATACGCAACTTACGAAAAAATGTTTCCAATAAAAAATGTAGAGAATGAAATTCTGTACAAAAAAGGTTTTATGCATTTTCTTCGTATTACCAACGATAACCTCGCAAAAAAAGGATAAACCTCAGAATAAGCGGCATAATGGGTTCTGTTTAGCCTTGAATGCTGTCCGGAAAAATTCCCATGATCCTTACTCCGTGATATTTATTTCTACACATGAAAAATCGCAATGCGTGCTAACTCGCATCATGTGCCTGGGGGGGCTCCGCCCCTCCGACCCCCCCATAATACTAACCTAACCTCTAACCAATCACATTTGTGCCTAAAATCCCCTAACCTACGTGGAATCTCATGTTTGTGTGTTTGGAATCATCGAGATTCCACGTAGGTTAGGGGATTTTAGGCACAAATGTGAACGGTTAGAGGTTAGGTTTCTGAGGTTTATCCTTTTTTTGCGAGGTTATCGTTGGTAATACGAAGAAAATGCATAAAACCTTTCTTGTGCAGAATTTCATTCTCTACATTTTTTATTTGAAACATTTTTTCGTAAGTTGCGTATTTTTCGAAATAAATGCATGTTTTTGGACAGTTTTTTCAAGATAGCGGTTTTAATATGTCCGACCGCCAAATTTGATTACGATATTCGTTATCAGCAGCCCAAAATACATCGAAAACATCTGGCACATTTCATTTTTGGGGTGGGGCAGTTCTTCTGCAATTTTACCTTAATATTTATTAATGTTTCTAATTTTCTAATATTTTAGTTATAAGTTTTAGCCATAATATAACGCGTTGTATCTCCATCAAGGCTTAATGTTAAATAAATACAAATACTTTTTTTCTTAATAAATATAATTTGTATGGTTCTCTAATGTTTTCTAAATCGTGTTATAGTCTTTTTTCGGCAGGGCACTGTTTACAGGGTTTACTAACAGTGCTCGTAATCAGTATGAACATCAATAAAGGACATCTACGACATTACACATTTTTCGTATCTATGTATAATAATATAAGTTTTATTGGAATTGAAAAATGGGGAGTTAAGCCGTTATTCTAACAATCAGTTTCATTTTTTATGAATATTCAGCAAAATTAAGTACTTTTTATGAATATTTAGAAAATATCAGCATTTCACTTCAGTATAATACATGCAGATGAATATTAGCATCTACAATGACAAAGGTATTGAGTATTTACGAAATATTTACAAATACAAGAGCTCAAAATAAAATGTACGCTTTCAACTCGCATTACAACATTGCTCATATTAATATTTCTTATAATAATTGACGAAAAGAACGACTTGGTTAGAATAACCAATAAACTTGTCCCTTCCAACTGTCTGATTAGACTGAGATCTAGACAAGAAATTTGTTAGCAAGACTACTTCCAGTTAGTTGAGTGGCGTATTTAATTGGTTGGGTGTATTATATATCAACCACACCATAATATTACGGAGTATAAGTAAAAGCAGATTTCGTTTACAATCAGGCCAACAAATTAATTCTCTAGGCCAACCAACTGAGTTTATTACCGCGCGATATTTTTTTATTTCGGAACCTAAGTATGTACTTGGGTTCTACCAACTCATTTGTAGTTGGTTCTCCTAATCAACTTGTTTTTTTTTCGAGTAATATTAATAATAATTCGATTGTCTCGATTTTCTTAAAAACACTCTAACTAAACCGGATTAGGCTGTTTTTCCATAAAAGGTAGTTGTTTTGCATCTCACCTTCCGATTTTTTAAATGTCGCGTTGTGCGGAAAATTATTATCAGAACATAATCATAAAGGAGTCATTAAAAGATAATTCAAGGCCTATAGTGAACAAATATGATGGAATTTTTTGCAACTTATTTTTTAAATCGTTCGGTTCTTTTGCCCCCTGAAGTCAGAAACTTGTCTGCCACATCCTTCCATGAACCTTCCATCTGCTTGAGAAATATAATCTTTCGGCGAATTTCGCAACCCCTCTGATGTGGCAGACAAGTTTCTGACTTCAGGGGGCAAAAGAACCGCACTATTTAAAAAATAAATTACAAAAAATTCCATCATATTTGTTCAATATAGGCCTTGAATTATCTGATTACTTTATAGTAAAAAAGTGAGCATAAACCCCCATTTAGAGTCATTAAAAGGTTAAGAACAAACCAATGAATACAAATAAAGGAACGTAATAATGGCTAAAATCGTTTTTAAACTGATACTAAATCTAATAAAACACTTCCCAAAATCCCAATATCGACACCAATTGAAATAGCTAACGGGAAAATAGAAAAAGGTGTAACATGTTTGCTTCCATACCTTACAACTATGGGCAAAGAATTTTATCAAAATTTATTTAAAAACTCAAACTCAAAGATAAAAGACGAGCCAAAAATATAAATACTATAATATTAATATTATATATAAATGAATTCATAAGCCGTGCATTTTTTATACGGAAGTAAACGCGTTCCGTGTTTCGCCGCGCGCTTTATATTATGAATCGCCATAACTCCAATCGATTTTAAATTTTCCAAAATCTTCCTCTACTTGTAAGGAACAAATTACTCGTTTGAAATTTTTTGAAATCGAAATGTTATCTTGGTAGTATGTGGCAATACTTATAGCGAAGAATTTGATAGTCGTTTTCTTTTTCTAACTCTGTTGGTGTAATACTAAAATGAGTGAAAGTCACAAAAAATTGGTTATTGATAGCTAATTTGAGATTATGACAAATTAATTCAAATTAATTTAATATCAATTTGTATTAATATTAATACAAATTAATAGAATCAAGAAAATCCGATGGTTTTTAACGTTAAATTATTTATCTTGCTTTGAATGACAATAAAATTACATATCGTCATTATCCTTGAAAGACTAATATTTAGAATGTAAATATTTCAATGTAGTGAAAATAAAAATTACAAAGTCAACAGAAAAGTATAAACACGTCACATTAAGATCGTGCCATCTCTAAGAAACAATATATCCGCAATAATACAAAAAGGTAAAGACAAAATACAAAAGATGGATATACACACAACACCGTGTATTGCATAAATTGTATGGATTGCGATGCATCATATGTGTGAGAAAGTAAACGAACATTAAAAACTAGAATAAACGAACATCAACGCAATATCAATATAGACCTTCTCAAACAAACATAGAATCCAAACACTACATAATTTTGACTGGGATAACACAAAAATACCGATATCGAAAATAAATTTCACAATACTTATATCGGAAATTATTAACATCAACTTAGAAAAAGCTCCACTAAACAAAATTGAAGAAACCGAAAGTTTACACACTGCATATGAACGCATTATTACAATAATGAAACGGTCAGGACCCTCTCCACCATAGAAAAACAGAAAAGTTATAAAAGCAATTTGTAGGACAAAGCCGTCCTTTATATTTTTTATTATATATATATATACAGGGTGTCCCAGAACACCCACATAATATTGCAGAGGGTGAATCTTGACATCATTCTGAGCAAAAAGGTTTCATACCTAAATTGGATCTGAAGTTCAGAATTTGAGTGGCGAGCCGTTGAAGTTTAAAAAAAAAATAATAGTTTTTTTGCAATAACTCGGCTCGTTTTAAAGTTACTTTAACGAATGATGACTGATTTTGAAGGTTTTTTATAGTGCTACAACTTACCTTGTATAGCCTATGACCTGCAACGAATATTTCGTCAGTTATCGACCTAAAAAAAGGGTAAAAATGGCCTTTTTTGCCATTTTTCGCGTCTAACTCATTTCCGTAAAATGCTAGCAAAATGTCATATAAACAACGTTGTAGAGCTTGAAAAGGCGAAGAATTTGTCCCCTCCCGCTAAACAATATTCCGTTACAGCAACATCTTTGAAACGTCGCATTATAGCCATGCGACCAAACTTGTTTCATTGCAAAAACATTTTTGGGACGTCCTTGGAACCAGAAATGTCCTGCCACATTTACGGTTTTTAAATAACGTTTCATTCGTAACGTACCTGCGACGTTTGAAAACTATACATCCAACGTTGGAAAAACGTTACATTAAACGGTCATAAATAAAAATTATAAGAAATTCGACGAATTATTTTATTCAATTCGAATTTTATTATTATTTATGTATCGTTAGATATGTTATGAAAGAATGTAGTTTTATAATTTTACTCGCAAATAAATCTATGAATCTAAGAAAAATCCGTCCCGACCGAGGATCGAACCCGGGTCTACCGGTTACAACGCTGACGTCTTAACCACTACGCTACGCTCGCATACGTACCATGCGAACGAGAGCTCTTATACTCAATCGTAGAAGGCTTCTTGATAAATGCGGGTTTAGTTTAAACAAGATATGTTTAATTAATTTTGTCATTTCTATATTGGGAATAATAATATTTTAATATTATTTGACTATTTTGTAGTAATTTATTGTAATTTAAATAAATATTTTTAAGATATCCGTATAATATTTTTTTTAAACGAAATGGATTAATAGACAATGTTTAAAAAAATGTAAAGTTAATTGACACACGTATATTTTACAAATGCACTACTTGGAAATAAGTTATGAAATTACGCGGATATTAAAATTAACACAAGTGAACCACTTTTTAAATTATGAATTAAATTTAATACAATTTACATTAAAAATAATAAGGTGCGAGTTATTTTTCTGGACAAGTGACGGAAATTTACAAATTTTGTACATAAATATATTAAAAGCGAACGAGTTTTTTAAAATAAATACACTGTATATATAAAATGCATATTCTCTAAATATTACAAAACCCGTTTCAATTTCAAATGTGAAGTATAACAATAGTTAAATTTCACTTCATTGCAGTCTCAGCCTCAAATTACTCTATATTTTAAATTAATTTTTGTAGTAATATTACAAAAAAAATATTGAATTTAATGGACATCAATGTATTTAAGTTACACACGTATAAGGAATAAAAAGAACAAAATTAATAATAGCAAATAATATTATGCACCAGAAAAAAGAATAACTATAAGAAGAAAAAGATTGCATGTAAATCATGCTAATATACGAAAATAAATGCTGCATTCGAAAGCTTCCGAATCTTGATGGCGAAGTCTGAGGTGGAACCGGCCGAAACGATAGAAGATATGCAACAAATCATGTCTACGAAACGTTGCATTCGTAACATTACATGAATGTTACGTTAGTAACCTGAATGCGACGTTTTAAATTTCCTTGGTGATTTTGTGACGTTGCAGAAACGATTCCATAAAACGTTTTTAAAACTGTTATAAAGTGACATTCTGGTAATGTTACGCATTAGCTTTGTGTATTTAGATATTGTGCAACGTCGTGTAAACGGCATCAAGAAGTTGTTACGAAACGTTACGTTTTTGCCATAAATGGGATAACATGTAACGTTTCATTTACGTTACATGTTTAGTTCCGTTTTGACAAAAATTGAGCCCGTGGGGAGATGTTAAAAATCAGAAAATAGGCGAAAAACACGCTTCAGCAATGCCAAATACATTTTTAATAACATCATTAATACATTTTTAATAACATTTTAAATAACACCATTTATTTATGAATTATTTACTATTTCAAGATTATCGAAATATAAAAATAAACAAATGAAAAATAGCTAATTAATTAAATAAGTAAATAAATACGAAAAGAATGTTTTTAATAAAAAAATGTAATTAATTTAAAACATATGCAGTTTTTGTATCATTTAAAATCGAAGGCGTTTATGCAGGACGATGAACTTATTTTGTGAACCCATGTGGGACTAAATCGCGACGGATTAATTAATTAAGTATGTAAATCAATAACTAAAAGTAAAATATAAAATAAATTCGACGTTTCGGTCACTTTATACGTGACCCTTTTCAAGAATAAAAAATGACATATTCTTCCTATGTGCCATTTCGTTAGCTATTTGGCGAAATAAGTATACGCGAAAAAACCGAAAAATTGGCATTTTTGTCTGTTTTTAAGACAACAACTTCAGAAATATTCATCGCAGCCCAGCAATTGAATTTGGATAGAGTTGTATAGAATTGGATTCAATTATTAAATTCTGAATCCATACTTTGGTCAACGGTGAATCCATTTTAATACGTAAATACAATTATATTCGTTCATACGCATAAAAAGGTTACTTTCTGAATTCATATTAATCCAAAAGAAGTTTTCTTTTTTTAAAAATTAAATCTTAAATACATCCGTATTCAACATTACGGATTCAAAACTATCTAAGTGTATTCATTTCAATCCAAAAAAAGTTTCCTATTTAAAAACGAAACTTTGAAAATATCTGTATTTATTTGTATTCTTATACTGCTTCCGATTGTATTCGTAATTGTGTTCGTAAAATTCAATACAGATGGATTACTTTTTCTGAAATTGAATCCAGCAATTTACGCTTCCGATTATATTCGTAAAATTCAATACAGATGGATTACTTTTTCTGAAATTTAATCCGGCAATTTACGCTTCCGATTGTATTCGTAAAATTGAATACAGATGGATTCCTTTCTTCGGAATTCATTCGATTTGAATACATATTTACGGAATCAAAGTATGAATTCAAAATGAATTGAAATTTTCAATCCAATCCTATCCAATCTCGATTGTTATGAGATCAAATGCTCTTATGGATGAATTATAGGGCTTTAAAAAAGCTTGAAAATGAGCTCTCACTTATTGAAATAACTGATTTACCAAAATCTGAGCCACGGATCCAATTTTGGTATAGGATTTTTTTGTTTGAAATATCATAGACAATCACCTTCTGAAATATCATAATCCAGTTCTTGGACACCATGTATTATATATATTTTCCAAGTAAAAAACAAAAGATTATAGCTCTAAAAACCTCTAAAATATTAAATACATCTTATAATGAATTTTACAATATGTTCTTCTCCCAGTAAATGAAAATGGATACAAATTTATTGAAATTAATTGAAATTTTTACTCGCCAATCCGGATTGTTGATTTTAGCAAATCTATTTCAATTCTGAATTCATTTGTATTCCTGTTCATGGATTGCCCTGCTTCGATTTGTATTCAGTGAAATCAATTACAAGGTGGAAGTTGTAGTCTATTGATTTCAATTTCAATAAATAGAATTCGCCAATGTTATTTGCGATTCAATTGAATCCTTCGTAAAATGAGAGGTTATGTCAATTTATTTGAATTCAGGACGTAGAATTGGAAAGACAATCTTTTAATAATTGTGTATTTCCTTCAAAATCAGATTACTTTTTATTCTTTTAACAGAATAGGCAACCTTCTCCTGTATATAATCCAATTATTAGCAGAAATATTGTAGAGGAATTCATTTCAGTTTTGTGTGCGGAATTGCCGATTTTTGTATGTATTGAAATCAATACCGAATGAAATAAATGTGTGAAAGGGAATTCCTCGATACGAGACTCTATTCACGACAATTCTTTTAATATTTAATAATGTGAGCTTGGTCATTTTAATTATTCTTTGTTATTAAATAATGGATATAACTTTTTTCTAAGTAGGCGACTACCACTTTCATACGCATAACACATAAAATATGATAAATAACCAATTATTTAAAAATATTAATATTATGAGAAAATGTTTTTTCCGGGTTTCGTTAGAAAGTTAAGTTTAATGTATGATAATTTTTCAATTATTTATGACCCACTTTCCTTTATTTTAAATTAAAACCCTGCTTTTTAAATTTATTTTAAGGGGGTTTTAAAATCGTCACTTGATAAGATAGTAATCTACTCTTAAATCTACTCTTAAGATCTCTTAAAAACATAGCAAAGAAATGAATTGAGAATTGACCGAGTACTTTCGGAAATAAGTAAAAATCATTTATATCCGAAAATGCTCGGTCAATTCTCAATTAATTTCTTTGGTACTTTTTGGTATAGTGATTATAATTATTTGTACGGAACCCAAATTTTTAAAAATCGATTCAGTCATTTTTAATATAGATTTTTTAGCATAGATTACTACCTTATCAACTGACGACTTTCCCCAACTCTTTTATGAAAGAATGGAAAATCAGAAAGAATTCAAGATTTCAATGTATTCCAATCCATATTCGTTTGCTGCCATCTGAAGGTTATGTTCACTTCATTGATAGAGATTAATTGATATTTTGAATCTTTTCCAATGCAAAATGATTATACGCTTCAATTACCCAGTATATGAATAGAAAATTATTTAACCCTGAACATTCTAATTTATTCAAATTCTTTACACGGAATTAAGAATCCGGATTAAAAAAAATTCAAATTTTCAATTTATTTTAATCCATTTTCGTTTGCTGGGGCTGTTTTACATTTAAAAACAAAATAAAACTAAAATATGTGGAATTTTAATGTAAAAATTAATTTTACTACACCAATGGTTTTTCCCATCATATTGTAAATTTACCATGTACAGCATGGGCTCGATTTTTACATAGAGTGGGAAAAACGCGTCGCGTTGTAAATTTACCACCTTTAGTGTAGGGAATTTACAAATCGTTCTGAAAGTCCTAACTTCACGTATAGGAAATTTGCAACTTTTAACGTGGGAATATCACCACATTTTTAGGCATGAAAATCACAACAAAATTGTAAATTTCATTTACATTTTTTACAGTGCTCATTTAACCCGGAGTCTCCGGGTCAAAATACAGTCCGACCTCCCTAATTGATAACATGCCGGAACCGGAGGAGAAGTTGAAACTCCATAATTGATAACTTCCCACCTGTCTCCATATTCAATTTTCAATGCACTTCCCCTCACTTTACGAACATATCAAATAATGTAGGTTATGTACACATGATGTATACATGTGGTGGTGAACCAATCAACGCCATCAGCCAATAAGGTTTTTCTTCCCTGAAAAGTTTAGACGGTCAGGTGGGGGAACCAGAGTTGCAATTACGGAGTTTTTGACGTTAACAATTATGGAGGTTTTGATCAGTTACGGAGGTTATCAATTAGGGAGGTCGGACTGTAACACAATTGGTCACCCTAACTCAAATATAGTTTTTATGGTTGCGCTTTTAGTCTATTCATGATTTAATGGATTAATGATATTTAATTTGTAAATATAGCGACGGAAAGTTAGAAAAATTATCAGTCATATAAAAAAAATGTGTAAAATTTTCAAATTTGGCGCTGTTCTGTTTGTTTGGCCGTCCCTGTAAGGTAGACATCGGTATTGGCCAATCAGAGGTTAGCTCGCAATATGTACGTTACAATTTTCAAAAACGGGTTGAATCCCATTGTATTTCCGACTGAAAAACTTACCAGTCCTGGTCCTGTTCTGGATTAGGCCGTTCCGTTTTCGAGGAACACGAAGGACTTCTGTCCGACTCAAAACGGCATTTAAAGGGACCCAAAAATACGTCAAATGCATGAGAATTTTGCCCAAACCTCCAACTTTGAGAAGAAACAATAGGTGAATTAATATCCAAACGCAGAAATAATTTGATTGTTGATATCGACAGTCCAAAACTGTGGAAAAGTGCAGTTCCAAAACTGTACATTCGGCGGTTGTCATTTCATATGCATCCAAGATGTAAGTGAAAAGTTATCATTTTTTAACTGAGATTTGTTCGTATTTTTGGTTTATTTAAAAATTAAACATATTTATTGCTCAATTTTTTGTTTACACCTCATTTATTGATGTAAAAACACTAGTTTTCCTTGACTCAAATATTGTTTTGTCGGTCTGTAATTATTTGTTTTTGACTCTATGAAAATTTAAAAAATAAGTATTTAATATTGATAAAATGTTTCAAGAATTAATCTAGCACCAGTTTAAATACTTTTGGATTAGGCATTAATAATCAATATGATAAATGTAATAATAAAGAATAGAATATTTTAATAATGGAGAATTTACACTTCGTTAAAAACAACTGTGCCCGTTCTCAGATAAAAAAACAGCTTTTTAGTTCTTTTATTTATGATAATGTCTGACTAGTTGACATACCAAATTTTGACTGTACGTCAGATGTATACTTGTGCATTCTAATATGTACATCATTGCTTGTGTTAGTAACATTTTGTTTTCATTTTGTATTGTAATACAACTTCGTTACCTCGCATATAAATCAGGGAACCTATTCTACGATTGCAGTCAAATTTAATATACCTTCTCTACAATCTGTGAGACGTGCAGATGATCTTATTACCATCTTCAAACTCATCAGGAAAATGATGGACTGTCAACCACTATATGACAAACTACCTTTTACTGAGCCAAACTACCACGCATTGAGAACCACATATCCCTTTTATTTACCATTTAGTTCTAAAAACTACGTTAGAAATGCACCATTATATCCATTATGCTAAATATATATTTATTTTGAAAGTTGCTATCAAGAATAAAATGTTTTAATATTGCAGAGGTTATACTTTATTAAATATATAAGTACCTAGTCTCAGATAAAAAAACGTCATGTACTTTGTTGTTTCTGACAATGTTTGGATAATTGTTAACATACCAACTTTTGACTGTATGTCAGATATAAATTGTTACATTCTAGTTGCTGTTTATGTTAGGAAAGTAACATTTAATTTTCCCATTGAAATTTCAGTATATTACGTAAAATGATTTTTTCTGTATATTTATTTGTGGTTTTAATCTATTTAAAAATAAAACATATTTATCAATCAATTAATGTATTCAAAACTTGTTTTGTCTTTTATTGGATTAATTATTTTTCTGTTTTTGACTTTTTTAAAATGTTAAAAATTGGTTGTTATGTTAGATTAAATTAATTAACTAACTTTTTAAGTATTTTGTATTGTGTATTAATAGAAATTATACTAAATATAAGAGATCCGTTCTGAAAGTTACCCTAAAGATTAGAATTACGTTTTGTTAAATACAACTTCTTATATGGGCCTGAAGTTCCGAAAGTTCATTAAACGGTTTTCTAATAATCCATTGATGATTTACTAATAATATGAGTAACTGAGTGGTCTTGTATATTTGGAACGTTGATAAATAATAATTTTCTACCTTATGCGCTTGGAAACAATAAATATAATATTTTTTAAAAGCATACAACATTAAGTCTGTTCTAAACATTCGTTCATTGAACGTTCAGAACTTCAGGTACATCTTCTTATTTCCATTTAACAGCGTGTATGTCTATGATTTTTGGCTATGTGTCAGAAATGAATTGAAATTATTTCAGTTGATTTCATCGTATAAAATGATTCAGTTCAATCATTTATTGAAAAAAATAATAATATTATTAATAATATTATAAAAGTATTCATATGTTTATTTCTTGATTCCATCGATTTTTAATAAAAATAAGAATGGTAATAAATGATAATGAATTTTTTAAAATTTGAACAAAAAATTTATAATTTTTTAAAAGTTAACAATGAAATTTATTTGTATGAGTTATGAAAATAAATTTAAATTGCAAGAATATTAAAATAAATTTTTAATACAAATTTTGTTTAGAAAATTTAAAATGTATTTCATTCAATAACACATTAAGAAATGTTGTTACGAAATATGAAAAATTAACTGACATGATTGATAAAATCTAATAAAAAAAATTATTAACTTGATTTTACTGTATATTTGCACCAGGAATTCTTAATAGAATCTCAATAAAATGTAATTATCACTTTAAACATTTTTTAGCACAAAAATATGTACAAGTTTTTATAAGATTTTATGAAGGAAGAGTATTTTTAAGTGAATAAATTCTAATACAAGTAATATTCTATCATCCTGACATCCTGCCCCCATTTCGTCAAAGATTCAAAACCGTAGATCGACCTTTTACAAAACCATTTTGTGCTGGAGAAATAATGCGAGATAAAAATGAGTTTAATTTACACTATGGCATCAAACATTTTAGGAAGAGTACTCAAAAGTGAAATTGATCTGTAATGTGTAACGTCTTGACTGTTACCAGTTTTAAAAATGGGTGTTATAAATGATTTTTTCCAGAAAAGAGGAAACTTACCAGAACGTAGGGAATTATTAAAAATATATTGTATATATATGCTTGTTTTCATTCAACTCTACCTCGTCTTATTAGATTATGGAATACTATTATTTGTGATCTGAACACTTCTGATTCGTTTGTTGGGTTTGCTACCAGTTGTAGGCAATCCCAACTTCGTTTCTATGATCCTTGATCTTTTGAATCTTAAATCTAGTCTTTGCCAATGATTAGTATTATAATATTATTATGTAAGTTGTTTAACACAACGTTTCTTTACATTATTTAGTTTTGTAAGTTTATTCATTAAGTTTTTCTATTAAAATTCTTCGATTTGTTTATGCAAGAATATTTTGTTTTCATTCTATAAGGGCAATAATGCCCATGTAAAATTAATAAATAAATAAATAATCTAATGATCTTCCGAGCTCTATGTTTTTGGACAATTTGAAAGCCTCCTCTGGTTCAGACATTCTAACTCTTTGCTACGCATTTCAGTTCGGTCTACTCTAATGTATCACCATCAAACCGAATTGATTTTACTAATGAAGTTTATATCGATAATTTAGTAATATCAGAGGCTGATATAATTTTTGCTATCAAATCATTGCAGAGTGTCTTAGCTGTGGTCCAGATGGGCTTCCCCCAATATAATGTATTAACTGTCTGGCCAAAATTTTTGATACAATAGTTGCTAAAAAATTGAATGAATTATTTGCAGTATTAATATCACCATACCAGTATGGCTTTATGAGTGGAAGATTAACAGTCACTAACCCGACTTTTTCAGCTTTTGTTAATGATTCTTTAGAACAGGGACATCAAGTAGATACTATATATCTTGATTTCTCGAAAGTTTTTGATTCAATAAACCATCAACGTTTAATACAGACACTAGTCTATTATAGTATGACTGGCTCGATATTAAATTGGATTGACTCCTACTTATCTGGTAGAACACAATTTGTTCGAATAAAAGGTTATCGATCAGTACCTATCAACGTTACATCTGGTGTTCCTCAGAGTTCTCACCTGGGTCCACTATTGTTTATTATATTTATGAATGATATATGCGCAGTTAAAAAACTCTAAATATTTATTATATGCTGACGATTTAAAACGTTCGCACCACGTATTTTCTATAATAAATAACGTTGTCGACATTACACATAAAAATTAATCTAAATTTTCAATAAGTTTCAGAATATAAAGAATCAGAATGATTCGGGGTAAGGAAAATGCCCAACAAGGTGCTGCACCGGTTGGTTTAAAATCAAAGTACGAAGCACCGCATTTGAATGGCATGAAACAACTCAGGATTTCCAAAACACCATTAAGTGAAAACAGACGCGTTGAAGAAAACGTTTCTGCTAAGAACCGCATTGCTGGAGCTATCGTGAGTCACAAAAGGATAAATGATGATTGTGCTAAAAAGTCAAACGAACTTATGCCACCTCCCAAAGTGCTTCCATCAAAACCAGCAGAAAATAATAGAAAGTTAAAACTTGAAAACTCAAATGAAACGAAACTTTTAGAGAAACCGCAAGAAACAAAGAATTCTGATTCTAAATCAAACTCTAAACAAAAAAGGTGGGTTTTAAGTGATTTCGACATAGGAAAGCCACTGGGCAAGGGAAAATTTGGAAATGTTTATTTAGCACGAGAAAGGAAGTCGGAATACATTATTGCTATGAAGGTTTTATTTAAAGAACAAATACAGAAGCATAATTTTGAACATCAAGTAAGGCGAGAAATTGAAATCCAATCGCATCTCAGACACCCAAATATCTTAAGAATGTACGGCTACTTCCACGATGAGAAACGAGTTTATTTGATTTTGGAATATGCTCCAAAAGGTGAATTGTTTAAAAAACTGAATGCCGAACCGAATAAACGATTTGATGAACCAACGTGAGTTTTATCATTCTTTCTTTTACCAATTTTATAGAAATTTTTTTAATTGCAATTTCTCTTAGAGCTGCAACATATATTTCTCAATTAGCTGATGCGTTGAGGTATTGTCACAGTAATAATGTGATTCATCGTGACATCAAGCCTGAAAATTTACTTCTTGGATCAAAGGGTGAATTAAAAATGGCTGATTTCGGATGGTCCGTCCATGCACCTTCCTCGAGACGAGAAACATTATGTGGAACGTTGGACTATTTAGCGCCTGAAATGATTCTGCGCCAAACGCACGACCGCACTGTAGATTTATGGGGTATTGGGGTCTTGTGTTACGAGTGCCTGGTTGGTACACCACCGTTTTTGGCACCAGCCTTTCAAGAAACGCAACAGAGGATTCGCAATGCATGTTATACTATTCCAGACTACATGAGCGAAGGAGCTAAAGATTTAATTTCTAAGGTATATTTCTAAGGAACATATTTTTTATTTTAACCCTTTAACGTCCAGAATGCAAGTTTTTCATGTGCAACTTCCACCGCATTGTACAAACTGAAAATAATACAGATTGTTTGGAATGTACCTACAGTAGGACCTCTCTTATTCTAATCGTTCCCCCACAAGTCTTCTCCCACTATCATACGAAAAGTCAACCAAAAATATCCACGAATCACAAGCTCGCAAGCAAAGGAAGTGGGGGTAAGGGGAAAATTAGAGTAAGAGAGGTCGACGCCATCTTGATAAACTTTACTAATTAGAATAAGAGAGGTCCTACTGTAATTTACTGTTTTCGAGGGTGCTCTTTCGAATGGTGACTTCAAAATTTGAAAAAATTGAGTATTTACCTTTGATTTTGGCAAAAATATGTGAAAAAAACACATTTTTTGAGGTAATTTTTTTTTTAAATTTCTTTTTTCATGTCGAGACCGCGATTTCTTGGACCCGAAAAGTGCATAAAATGTGCATAAACTGTTTGAACTTAAAGGATATGCTGGTAGGCATTTTTTAATTCACCTTGAAATATCCAAAATGGCGGCTTATTCCAAGAAATTTTTTTAAAATTTTGGCAGTATGGAAATGTAGCATTTTAAACAAATTTTCAGCTGAACTGTCTATCTTATAAGGTGTTTTTGGGTATGCTGATCACGAATCTGAAGTCAAACTTTCGAAATTCAAAATGGCGGCCCCAAGATGGCCGACCAAAATGCGAAAAATTACCCAAACTTTATGAAACTGGGTTCTCGGGGGTTTTCGGGGTCGCTGATTACAAATCTGGAATCAGATTTTGAAAATTCAAAATGGCAGCTCCAAGAACTGTCTATTTTACATTTATGTCGTTTATCTTGGAGCCGCAATTTTGAATTTTCAAAATCTGATTCCAGATTTGTAATCAGCGACCCCGAAAACCCCCGAGAACCCAGTTTCATAATGTTTGGGTAATTTTTCGCATTTTGGTCGGCCATCTTGGAGCCGCCATTTTGAATTTCGGAAATTTGACCCAAAAACACCTTATAAGATAGACAGTTCAGCTGAAAATTTGTTTAACATGCTACATTTCCATACTGCCAAAATTAAAAAAAAAATTCTTGGAATAAGCCGCCATTTTGGATATTTCAAGGTGAAATAAAAAATGCCTACCAGCATATCCTTTAAGTTCAAACAGTTTATGCACCTTTTATGCACTTTTCCGATTAAAGAAATCGCGGTATCGACATGAAAAATGAAATTTAAAAAAAAAATGACCTCAAAAAATGTGTTTTTTTCACATATTTTTGCCAAAATCAAAGGTAAATACTCAATTTTTTCAAATTTTGAAGTCGCCATTCGAAAGAGCACCCTCGAATTAATATGATAAATTGATGAAAAAATTTCTTTCTTTTCAGTTGTTAGTAGTTATTCCAGAAAATCGATTATCTTTGGATGGCATCCTAAATCATCCTTGGATAGTAAAAAATCGAAGAACGGAACCAACACAATTAAGGACTAAACATACGTAATTACATATGGAATAATAGAAAAGTTAATATCTAAAAGCTATATTTATCTGTAGATTCTGTGAACTGACCGAGAAAGAAAAAAATATTTTATTACGTCACAATGAAATTTTATCATCCAATCATTTTCGTGATACGAATCTCCAAGAGCAGAAATTTGAAAAAACCATAGTGTAACAGAAAAGTAAGTTTTTCGTCAGCATTATTTCTCCAAGTTGTAGAATTATAATTTTGAGCGCAGCTTAAAAAAAGTCTTTATGATAATCTTTATCTTTTATGAGCATGTGCAAGTGAATATACAATTATTTTGTTGACAGCGTTATAAGAATAAATCATTGCCGTGTATTGAAATCATTTTAAATATAAGAAGTATGTGTTGTATTGTAGTTACATCAGATTCAGATTTTATAAACTATTACACGATTTCATAATATAAAATGATAATTATTTAAGATATTGGTATGATAATATAGGTATAACTTTTGGTATGGTTGAAAGACTGACAAACTTTTGGTTATGAAATCACTTTTGTACTTTAATTAATAATAAAGTATTGTATCATTTGATGAACATAATTTAAATAAGATACTATATTTGTTAAAATAAGTTACATGACTTTATTTTGTAATTACAGCAATTTTAGTTATAACATTCTGATTTATTACTCCCCTTTATTCTCAACAATTCCACAAATCACTTTTCAATTGAAAACGAATTAATTAATAAGTGTTATTAGTTTCCTTGGGTTTTCACCAAAGAGGTATTTCCAGCTGTTCTTAATTATTAATTTTTCATACTGATTATTATCTCGTTTCCTTGCAATATTGATGTCATCAATCGATGCATAGTGAAAATATGACAAACGATAAAGAAAGTGAAAAACAGAAATACATTAAACGCATTACACAGGTCTGCACGGATTTTTTTTTTTAAATATCAGAGTGATTATCGACGTATTTTTGTGCGCTGAACACGAATCTGAAGTCGAAAAATGCTTATCACATCATGATTTTGAGAAAAAACGCGTTTTTTGGTGTCTTTACCCCTAATTTTCTCTGAAACCTGACGTACTACAGACTTGAATTTGTGCTTAAATTAAAGCTTGGTTCTTCCCCTACAAAAATCATAAGATAGTTTAAAAAAAAAATTCATAGTTTTGAAAAAAAAATGGTTTTAACCTTGCTATTTTTAATGATTATGATGAAAATGCAAACAAAATCGAATAACCGCTGGTATTACTAATGGCGAACAAAAAAACCGTGAAGTGGTGATTTTAAGATCCTAAGTATATTTTTTATTTTGCGGCCGCCATTTTGGATTCGCTATTTTAAATTTTGTGAAACTAACATTGGATTCGTCATCAGCGAATCAAAAAAACCCCGAGTACTGATTTTCATGAGGTTAATTTAAATTTTTTATTTTTACGCCCGCCATCTTGGATCCGCCATTTTGAATTGTATAAAAGCGACACAGGATTCTTAAACACCAACCCCGAAAACAGTCAAGTAGTGGTTTGTATGAACTCTGCTCAATGTAGTTAAATAATTTGCATTTTCATCATAATCACTAGGAATAGCAAGGTTAAAACAATTTTTTTTCAAAACTATGAAATTTTTGTTAAAACTGTCGTATATGATTTTTGTAGGGGAAGAATCAAGCTTTAATTTGAGCACAAATTCAGATCTGTTGCACATCAGGCTTCTGAGAAAATTAGGGGTAAAAACACCCAAAAACACATTTTTTGGAGTTTTTTGCCCCCACTTTTCCCAAAATCATGACGTGATAGACGTTTTTCGTCTTCAGATTCGTGTTCAGCGTACAAAAATACGTCGGAAATCACTCTGATATAAAAAAAAAAAAAAAAAGTGAAGTTTGCAGACCTGTGTTATTTTATGTCAAGAGGAAAATGTACAACTTTAGTTTATTTACGTAGGATAATACAGATGTTCGACGTTATCTTACATCTTAATTCGATATTGCGCAATGCTACACACGTGCCATTTATACATGTAACTTATACACATGTAAATGTATGGAAGTGTTAAAAATAAGCTTGTACATTTTCAAATTCAAAAGTTATTTATATTTTTGAGCAGACATTTTTATTTTTGGATAATTGCATTTGATCTCTTTTTAAATTTTTAAAAATTAACTTTTTTATAAGATTTTGTTAGAAATGCGATTGACATTTGATTTATGCAGGATTTATCGTGGATGTTGTAAATCCTGGTGATGTATGGAGTCAAATAATCTCGACTAGGTATTGATATTAACTTGTGTGAATTGTAGAATTTCTAGTTTCTTGTGAATTACCATCATTTTGCATAGCATCAAAGGAATACCGAGAAATCAAGTTTCAATTCAAACGAAACGTATTTTTACAAATTTGTTCATTGATGTAAAGTTTTCTTGGACTTGCAAAATGAATATTTTGAGGTTCTATTCATTTTTTTAATATAACAAGAAACAATGTTTACATATAGTACAGATTGCCAACATCAATGCAATAATACTTAAATATTTATATAATATGACAATAATTACACAGGCCGACAAAATCAGCTCGACCCTCTGCCCCAGAAACCAGTGCAGTGGCCCTCCCCTTATTTTAACTCCTATTATTTGAACTGCGTTCTTTATTTTAACTTTCTTTTGTCCCTTATGTTAACTTCTTCCCTTCGTGAGTTCCCCCGCCATTCGCCATTTGAAAGTGTTAAAAAGAGTGGGGATTGCTGTTTGCGCTTGCGCATACAGGTGAGGAAAGACGCCACTATATCTCCTCTCTCGGTTTTTGTTCTCTCATACTGCCAGTGGTGAGGATGAGGGGAAGCGGTAAAATAAGGGGAGAAGCCGCCATTTTCCTTGACTCGAAAAGTTAAAATAAGAGGAGGTCCATTGTACAAAGTACAGTACTCCTTCCCTTATTCTAATTTTTTCTCTTCTCCTATTATAATATTTCCCCTCGCGCGTTCTCCCCACTGACGTGTGTTGACGTGTTGATTTTCTAAATGCAAATAACGGCGCATGCGCAACAAAAGAAAAAGTGACAAAAGTGAGACTACAAATCTAAGTAGTGGGGGAGAGGGGAAAATTAGAATAAGGGAAGAAGGCCGCCATCTTGCATGACTGGACAAATAAGAATAAGGAAAGGACTACTGTATGTATATACTTTTCCGAAGGTTTTCGGTGCGCTGAATCCGAATCCGTGGTCGAAATTTCCGAATTGGCTCTGGTTTCCGAGATATCCTAACCTAAAAGTGCAAAAACAGCGTTTTTTGCCTATATTTGAGGTTATGTAGCATCGAATTTGTTCTTTTACTCAAAATTCTAAAAACACCATCTTAAAGTATAACCATTGCCCTTCCAAATGCCGTTGAGTTTGATTAAATATCTCTTTGTTTCGATGAGATATCGTACATTGAAATTGTCATGTTAATGAATTTACCTAAAAAAAAAAACATTATGGATAGGCCCTATGAAGCATACATTTTTCTTTGCACATAAAACAGCTTAAATCTGTTACTCGGGTTTTTTTTGGAGTTGATGATCACGATTCCGGACTCAAATTTTCAAAATTCAAGATGGCGGATCCAATATGGCGGACCAAATTCGTAAAAAGTTACTTGATCAAGCTGAAACTGGGTATATGGAGGTCTTCGGGGTCGCTGTTTACAAATATGAGATGACATTGAGAGATTTTTATATTTTAGAAACTGATACTGAGAAAAAAATTAATTTAATAACATGGTGGAAACGTGGTAACTACCAAATAAATGAGTATACGAGTTTTTTTTTTTGAGGTAATTTCATTAACATGAACATTTCAATTTACGATATCACAGCGAAAAAAAGATATATTTCATCAAACTCAACGGCATTTGAAAGGGCAAGGGTAATACTTTAAGATGGTGTTTTTAGTATTTTGAGTAAAAGAACAAATTTGATGCTACATAACCTCAAATATAGGCAAAAAACGCTGCTTTTGCACTTTTAGGTTAGGATATCCTTTGGAAAAGTATATACTGGTTTCTGGGTCAAAATTTTGTCGACCTGTGTTATTATTGTCAATAATATCACTGTAATATTCCCTACTTAGATGTTCTTGTGCTACTTTTACATTAGGTTTTGCATTTTAGAGCCATCAAAGTCCTTTCCGAGTAATTGACAAAGGATTAAAATAAATTCAACCAAAAAATATAAATGAATATAATTAATATGTTAAGTTGCAGTGAATTAGATTCTGTTTTTACTAACTATACTTTTTTGTAGTATTCCATGTATAATAAGATCTTAGAATTGTCTACCGGTAAGTATTCTGAACTCGCCTTCATAGTTTCTCTCGTAGAGTAAGAGATTATACTAAAGAATATTAAAATTCCTTATGCACCAAGGATTTACTTTGATATTTTCGTTTTTGTTATCCATATATATCTATATATAGATATAGACTTATATTTTTGCATGTTATTCTTTAAGAACGTGCCTTTATTATTGTTCATTCTTTGTAAAAGGCATTATAGCCGTTGATCCATTAAATAAATAAATAAATAAATAAAACATTTGCATTCATATTTTGTCCTTTGATAGTAATTAATATTTGTTCATTAATTTGGATTGTAGAATCACGTTCTAATCCCTTACTTGATTTTAAAGTATGTACAGTAGGACCTCTCTTATTCGAACCTCTCTTATTCTAATTGCCATTCTTATTCTAATTGTCCAGCCTCTCTTATTCTAATCGTTCCCCCACAAGTCTTCTCCCACTATCACACGAAAAGTCAACGAAAAATATTGTCCACGAATCACATGCTCGCAAGCAACGTAAGTGGGGGTAAGGGGAAAATTAGAATAAGAGAGGTCGCCGCCATCTTGAAAAACTTTACTAATTAGAATAAGAGAGGTTCTACTGTATCTATAAAACTTATAAATGTACCACATAACCTGCAAATTTTATTACGCGGTTGTAAATTTACCATGTTCTCGGAAATTTTTTTTATATTACAACGAATATGCGTCTATATTCCTTGATATTACGTTTTATTACATATTACATACACGGGGTTATATTACCGTACCGTTACATGTGATTTCAATATTAATTATAATTACGAATTGAAGATTTATAAAGCTAATGTGAATTTACAATATCGATACAGTAGTCCTTCCCTTATTCTAACTTGCCCAGTCAGCCAAGATGGCGGCTTCTTCCCTTATTCTAATTTTCCCTTCTCCCCCACTACTTCGATTTGCTGTCTCACTTTTATCTCTTTTTCTTTTGTTGCACATCCGCCGTTATTTGCATTTAGAAAATCCACACGTCAACAGATGTCAGTGAGGAGAACGCGTGAGGGGAAATATTAGAATAGGAGAAGAGAAAAAATTAGAATACGGAAAGAGATTAGAATAAGGGAAATTAGAATAAGGGAAGGACCACTATATAAGGAACAAATACAAGTCCTTGCAAGTTGCAATGTGAGCAATAATTTTACCTATACATAGTAAAATTATATTTTCAATTTTTGCTCTTAATTTTCACATTGTAAGAGCACTGTTTTGCCAGACAGCAAAATAGAAAAGAGTTCGGAATGATTTCGAAATGTGCTCTAAAAGAAACCAGATGTCCCACTTTCTGAGGGTTTTCTGAACATGAGTTCAAAATGGTAATAAAAGATCTCTTTCCCATACAAATATAAATAACTGCAGTACCCTGGAAAAAATGCTTATGGTACTCTTAACAAACTCTTTATGTTCCCTACTGGTAAAAATCGAAAAATACTTTAAGCGTTTTTTGTGCAAATTCACTCTTTATTAACTCTTTTGACACGCTTCTTGAAGAGGAGGAAGATTTAAACCTTTTAAAGAAATTTAACTCTTTCCAAACCCCTATCGGCCCGGGTCGACTAAAATTCGGTCGACTTGTGCAGGGAGTTGACCCAGAATTATCGACAATTGACCGAATGCCGATTTTGAGTGGATTTTTAGTCGACTTTTACTAAATCGACCTAATATTGACCTAATCAAAATGCATTAATCGTTGGTCAACTTCATAAAAGTCGAGTGAAAATAGACCGAAAATTTAAAAAAAAAATAGTCGTAACTTTTGAGACTTCGTTTTTTTCGAAATTGTATTAGCAGATTCTGAAAAAGCGAGTCTAAATACGTTAGAAATGGTTCTTGGCAAATTTTTCACATTCCCAGTAGCAAAGAAAATTAACGTTGAATTTTTGAAAAAATAAAATAAAATGTGAAACTTAAATCATGATGTTCGTAACAAATTATATTACATACAAAGTGTCCCATACAACTCACGGATTGAATTGTAGGTATGTATTCTACATGAAATTTCAAGCTAAAAGTCCTTTACCAAAATTGGATCCGATGCCTGCAATTTGATTGGCGCGCTAACGAAGTTTAGAAAAAAACACACTTTTTGCAATAACTTTTTTCAAGTTATCAAATGATCTAAAATGAATATTTCTCTTGCTATAGTCACAGAAAGGGTAAAGAATGCTAATTTTTGTGGTTTTTCCCGTTTATCTCATTTCGATAAATAGCCAATCAAACAACACTACAAGAAAAACGTTGCCCTTGAAAAACTGAACAATTTCACCCCCAATACGAGGTGATTCGATAACAATTATGCCCAAAGGGAGCCTCTGAAATTCACGGAATAGACGAAAAACGCGTTTCGCGAATATCAAGACGTTTTCCGTGAATTTTGTGTGATTAAGAGGCTCCTTTATTGCTAAATTTTCATCGAATCTCATTGGATTAGGGATTAAATTGTTCGTTTTGTCAAGAGAGGGCTACCATTTCACCCCGAGCACGCAGTAATCATGAGCTTCCAAAAGAGTACAACGGAAGAATGACAAGTGCACACATTTCGTTGTGTTCAAAAGTAGTCCATTAGTAATACTAATTTGAAATGTTGACAAGATCAATCTGAATCATAGTAGAGTCTTGGATGGTCATAATGTTGCGACAGAGCTTGAGATCATCCGCAAAGGTTAACAATTTTGAGAATATAACTTCAGATCCTATATAATTTAAATATAAAATAAATAATAAAGAACCTAAATGTGTCAAAGCCGAGGGTCTGATATAAAATGTTGTATTTATATCGACTGTTTTCTAAAGTAGAGGATCTTACCTAATTAAGAAGCTGTCTCTGAAACCATAATAGTGAAGTTTTTCAATTAATCCATTACGATTAATAGTATCAAATGCGAGAAATCGGTAAAAATAGTGTCAAGGCGATTCTTTGATTGAAGTGCATTAATTATATGATAAGGAAAAAAGCGAATAATTAGACACCGTAGATCTACCTTTGACAAAACTATGTTCTAGTATCATAACATATTTACCTCTTTCATATAAAAAATCAGTCACGTTACTGTCAAATAATTTGGATATAGAACTTATAACAGAGATTGTTCTATAGTTTGAAGCTAGAGTACGACTGCCGCATTTAAAAACAGGAGTAGGGAAGCTAAGTTTCCGGGTGTGTAGTAGAAGAAATACTCCAGTGGATAGGGATCGATCATAAAGAAGAAATAATGGCTGCAATAGGGAATCCTTCATAGAGATGATGTAAATACAAGGTATTAAACAGCAATGTTGTTTAGCCTCTTTATTCCTTTTAAAATATCTGTCTTATTAATATGTAAGGAATTGATTAATTCAGATGATTATACCATCAACATTGGAGGTGTTTGTCACTTGAACCTAATTAATGCCAGACAAGAGTCTCAACTAGATAAGAATAATGTATCTGAGCTTAATAGGGCGAATAAGTATACTTCGAGATAAACCCAGATGAGAAGTTATTTGCTATCCAAAAGGTACACGGCCAATCTGCCGCCATTACGGAAGTAGTCGACAGATTTGGTTGTCTGGGCGAACAGGATATGTTAATATCCTCAACTGCCATGACATGATAGGAATAAATTATAAGATCAGATAGAGGAAGTATGTATGTGCATTCGACAATAAACTTTTATCCCCAATCCATATCCACACAAACCTATGTTTTATTGTTGGCGTTTCTAGTAGGATTTGTGTACTATCCTCTTATCGGAACCACCACTTTTTTATGCATATTTCTTTGAGGGGATCTGTCCTGATGATATAAATCCTCAAAACCCAGCTCCGAGTCCAAAAAGTCAGCAGTAAGGCTACTTTCGGTCAGCATGATAATATGCGGTTTATTTGACATCGAAAGGAGATTCAACAAACTTGTCAATTTCCTTCGTAAACCATTTACATGTTGGTAGTAAAATTATACGAGTCAGAATTTATAAACTGGCCCCCTATATCACCAACATTCATAAAAATTAAAAATTGTGCTATTTTCATATAGTATTAGATATTAGAAATAAAATCCTAAAAGGATTTTTAAAATTTTATTAAAATAAAAAAGTTATGAACAATTTAAGTTTTATGTCCCTTTTTTTTTAAATTCGCAGTTTTAAGAGATTATATTATTAACGAAGTCTAATATCGGGATTTTGTTAACAAATGTCTATATTTTTAAATACTATACAATAGTTTAAAAAATTTTTTTTTAATGCATAATTCGGCATTTTTTTATTAACAAATAGAGTTATTTTAGTGTTCCAAATCGCAACATAAATTTGTTCGTTTATATTTTTAATTTTCACGAATATTGGTGAAATAGGGGGCCAGTTCATATAATCTGACTCGTATCATATGGGGTGCGCTTAACCGTTTGAGTCACAGCATGACACCGGTGTCCCACCTAATTAAAAAAATCATAACTTTCTTAAAACTGAACGGATCGAACAAAAAAAAGGTCTCATTTTGAGGGGAAGGATAGGGTAACAATTTTGTAAGCCTGTAGTCTCAAAAATTGCTACTCTTTTTAAAATGTACCCTTCAAAAAGGGCAAAAAAGATAAAAATTAAAAAACGTGTATATATTTTAGAAAACAAAGTTTTCCACCTTTTATTACTCTATATTTTTAAAAATATCCTAAAAATGTAAAAAAAATTGATAACGAAAAAACTAACCCCGGATTCGTAATCAGCGACCCCAAAAACCCCCGAGTATAAAGTTTCAGGCCAATTGGATGAATTTTAAAAAATTGACCACGAATTCGTAATCAGTGATCTCAAAAATGCAGTATAACGTTATGTTTGAAAACTTTCGATTATTTCCGAATTGTGTGACTCAAAGGATTAGGTTTTTTGGACCTACAGGTTTATTATCTTTGCACAATTATTGGTGCTCCGTTTCTAAATTTAATTTGCAGTCCATCGTTAGAGTGTTGGGCTATATGTTCAATTTCAGAATGGAGGAGCTTGATAAGCTGTTTTGCTCAGCTGTTTCGTCTGTAGTTTTAATTGAAGCAGGCAATAGCTTAGATTTACCAATGGTTAAGCCATCAGCCTCGGAATCAACTGTCACCAATAGAGTTCTTTTAGTATTTAATGCAGGCTTCCTCAATAGCTTCAGGTATATTATAAAATATAAGATAATTCCTAGACTTTTTTTCAATTTGTCTACCTTCGGATACACATTTTGATCTCGTTAAGAGTAAATCCAGCTCTCCCGGGGGCCTGAGTTTTTCAACAACAGCTTTTAAATTCACAATTTCATCCGGTAATTGCTTGACATACGGATGGTCCTGAATGTTAGAAACGGACTACTCATTCCCGAGGGTTGAGACCTTTGTATCAATGGACGTCAAACCATCTTCCACACTGGTGACGCGTTCACTGACATCTTTTAATGTGAAGTTAATTACATCAAGAGTCTCTCGCATACCATTTAGCTAACTATTAACATTATTTATTTCAATAGTAATGCTTTTAGAAAGCTTTTTATAACTTTTTTCAATTAAATTTTGAATCTCAGCGTCTGTTATATTAGCAAGAGACTATGAACATTCTGCACAGGTGGCGAAGAAGATTTTGAATAAGGTTTAAGGTCCTCTAGCGCTTTGCAACATTTTTGGAAAGTACCATTAGCTCGCGCTCCATGTTTACAACCAGGATATTAATAAGCATCGCATATTACACATTTAATTTCAAAATCTAGTTTTCCAATAGGAGACTTCATGTCACCCCACAGACTACTATCTAAAAAAATATTCATTATAATGTGTTAATAATTTTGAGCAGAAAAAACTATAAATAACTGTTCATTTCAAGTCAATGTAATATTTTTTAATTGCAATAGTTTGAAAAGAAAGGTTTTATGCTTAAACAAATTATTAAATCAAATGTATAATGAGTGTTTTATGGCAGCTGTATCCAATTTTATTATAAAAATTCTGTGACATACTATTTTTATAGTAAAATTTTAATATTTTTGCACTAAATTTTAAAACATTTTCTTATAAAATATAAAATAACTAATGTAACCTCTTGACTGATTTAGTAATTTTAACAACATAAAGTGTTTCCGCGTAGTTCGCAATAAGTGAAAAAGAATTGAAAAAGAGGAATTGACAGGTATTCATTAAAAAAAATCTTAATTTCAGAGTGATTGAAAATGGAATTAAAAGGAATAAAAATGACGCAGGAATCTTTAACGGGAATTGATTCAGAGTCTATTAAATTCCACCGAATTCTTTTACAGAAAAAAAGATATCGTTGATTTCCAGAGTTAGAAATATTTTTATAATTAATTCCTTTTAATTCTTTTCAATCCTTACCACTTCAAAATACATTTAATTCAAAAATTGGAATAAAAAATAGTTTCACTCTATTCCTTGCAATTCATTTTAATTTTAAATGCGCACGAAAAGAAATTTTGTAATCATTAAAATTGGAATGAAAAAGTTGTAGTGTAATTCTTGAATTCTATTTTATTCACATTCTGGGTCTGTCGAATTATAACGAATTCTTTTTATTTTCATTCTGAAAAGAAATTCAACGAAAAAGAAAATGTTATTTTCCGATTCCCTCAGAAATGGAATTAACAATTTACAGAACGGAGTACTTTACAAGTACGATACACTATTCTTTTTATAACTCAGTAATCGAAATTGAATAATTTGTATCCGTATTTCATGAAATAAATTAAATTTTTAAAGAATTTAATACATATACTACCCTTAAAATAAGTGTATGAAATTTAATGAAAATGTAAGTGAAGCAAATTTCAAGGAGATAAATTAAAAATAATTAATGTTGTTCATGAACACTTCGATATGGGTGTATAAGTGTTTATTAATGCGTCTGCATACCCAGTCAACAACATAAAAAAGAGTTCAGAATGATATCGAAATGTGCTCTAAAGAAAATCAGATATCCCACTTTCTGAGAAATTTCTGAACATGATGTCATCATGAGATCTTTATGAACACATGTTCAGATAACCCTCAGAAAGTGGGATATCTGACTTCTTTTAGAGCACATTTCGAATTCTTTCGGAACTCTTTTCTATTTTGCTGACTGGATAGTACGTTATGTACCATATTATTTTTTGATGCAGCTTTAGTAGAAATAAACATTCCCATGCAGTGAATACCTCTTAAAGAGATCATCCAGAGCTCAGTCCAAAGAGACTGGAAAGGATATCTCCAAAAAGACTTCCTGAATAGGTCTGAATTATATAAATTAATCTATAAAACGTGCTCTTAAAGAAATCTTGCTTAGGAATTCTCAAAGCAGTAATTTCGAAGAGGTTTTATGTTTGAGGTCTTAAATTTATATCTCGTTTTAGGCAATCTCTCTTTTCGTAAATTGATTCCGAGAGTTGAGATCTGTGTCTCTTCCCGAGACACTAGGTGGCTTTAAAATCCAAAAATGAGATCGCGCCATGTTTACTTCATATAATCTACAATGACAAAATAAATGCTTTTACGATATTTAGCCAGTTTTATCACAATTTTGTATTATTATTGTATGACCTCCATTCTATTGAATGTAATCACCATCCAAAATATAACTATATAAACGATTTCTTTTTCTTTTCTCTTTTCTGAGACCTCATATTTCAGAGGTCTTACAGAGTTCTTACAATCGATACATAAGTCTTCTTAAAGATCACTTTAAAAGCTCGTTCTGATAATTATTTAAGACATCTTAAATTTTTAAGACTTCTTAAAGAGCTCTTCACGATGCCTTTTTGTTTGGGTTCTTTTGTTCGAAAATTTATATCGAAACATATTAATGCAACACTTTTTCGAAAATATTACGTTTGGATGAATTAAATTATTTGAATGAATGATAAACTAGAAATGCTTCGCGAATTAGAATTGATTGGTTTTTCCTAAAATACGAATTGAAAATGTTTATAAGTGAATCCATTTCAATAAACTTAGAGCCAATTCCTCTTACTTGAATGTGTACTTTCAAAATTCATGAAAAATCCAAATATCAAATTCTATGACACATTTAATTTCCTTCAAAAAAATCTCATAAATTTTTAACACGAAAATCAGTTCTTTAAGCCATATTTCATGATGGGCCAAGAAGATTTATACTTACATTAAACGCTATTTTTCTTTAATTTTTAATGATAAATGATTGTAAACAACCATTAAATATATGTCTGTACTGTATTTTCTGAAACGTGCACTTGACTGACTATAACCTTTAAAAATATAAAATTATTTTAAATTCTGCCAATGACAGAATAAAGGCGCATTTTCACTGTCCCTCGAAAATGTTCAACAGTTTTTAAGATATTTTGTTAATTTAAAACAACAAATTAACCCAGAACAAATATGCGAAACTATTGTTTCTAAAATGAAATAAATAAAGTAAAATAATCAAGGAAATGGTTATAACGATCAAATGTTTTCGATAACTCAATAACATCATTAATATCTACATTTAAAGACGATCCTTTCTACGTTTCTGTCGAGATATCGTAATTTTAAAATGTTTAGTAATTAAAAATTAGTTTACAACGTTTTTAAAAGATGATATTTATTTAAAAAATCTGACAAAATTGGCAATGTAGGTATTGTATACATATCCAGTCAAGTACATAGATATACTTGGTACGACGACCAATAGAACCGGATTTATTAATGAGAAAGCCTATCTTCGATAATTGCAATCGAAAAAATCGGAAAAAATTAAGAAGGTAAGTCTTGACCCCTTAAATCAGATTAAAAAATTCGCATCAACTTTCAAGGGGGTGAAGGATTGCGGTTCACCGTTCTGACATAGAATTACTTATATATGTTGTAATGACGACTTTTAATCTTTTTCAAAGAACAGCTAAAAGAAGTTATGACAACTTTCCATGTTATTCAACAGGTTAAAAATAAGTACTTTCAGGAACACGAGGAATGCGTAATTTCCAAAATGTTACACCTAGGTAGATAGCCTTGGACGACAGTGTTTAGATTGCTATTTACTATTTATTATTCTTTGTTTCCTGGACAGATATAAGAAGCTGTGAATCGTTTAAAGAATCGCGATACTCAAAGGAAAGGAGATAAAGTGGGAGGTAACATATAAGAAGGCGATACTACACTGATAATCGTTAGTCAACCATGGGGAAGTTTCGAATAATCTTCGGGCTTTTAGCCTTTTTGGCACTCAGTGTCTCCGCAAAAGGTATTTTAACTTATTCTTTGTTTAAGGGAAAGTGCATACAAAATTTCCATCGATTTTGAAATATTTAATTTCTCATTAAATGCTCATGTGGTGAACATAGTTAATTTTTGGAATAACTATTTAATAATCGACCAACCATCAAATTTTTCAAAAATACATGACAATGTGGCTTTGGTGTACCAATTCATTTATTATTTATATTATTGTATTCAATAAAATTATTTATTCCGTCACTTACTCAGAGATAAAGAAATAGTTAACGGAACCTTTTTGTAATATCAAAACGCGTAAATCCAAAAAGTTGTTGCATGAACTATTTCCATGGTAAACGGTACAATAAAATTGTTCCATTTACTATTTTCCGATTATTAAATCGTTGGTACATAACCTCAAACATCAACTCTAACCTTACATATAGTTAATTCTACTTTCATACCTTAAAATCGATTCTACTATTTTTTCGTGGTTCCATCAACACGTTTTTCTCTCTGAGCAGTTGTAACGTTGATAAAAATTTACGCTAGATTCTTTGATAACAAGTCATGCTCAAAGTTGTCGATGATCCTAGTATATAATCGGATGTAATTACTATAAGATTCTAATTCTGAAATAGATTGATATCTTTATAGACCATTGAAGAATTTGATTTATGAACATGTCAAGCAAAACATTACATTTTATGCACGACATACCATTTATTAACTGCATAATAGTGCCAAGCTTCTCCTTGAAAGTGTCTTAATAAACTTTAATGATTATGTTAATATTGCAGCCATTATTTCATAAAATATAATTGATTGAATTTATGTGTTACCGTTTTTATTACGTATTAAAATAATTTGTACTTTGTTGTTTTTAAAAATATATATGAAAACATGAAATTCAATTATGTTTTGAAAATAATATTATATTTTGAATATATAGATAATATAATGAAATATTTAAAAAATCCAACGTTACTATTTATGGCCATTTTTTTGCACAAAATAAATGTTATTTATTACAGCCACGCGCTTCATAGTATTTCGCTGATTTAGCAATGTATTGCAAGTGACCTTTTGCCTTCATTTTATCGGCTTAGTCTAAAAGAAAATTTAATACATAAAAGTTCAGCTGTATCCGATAAAGAGAAACGAACTAGAACTTATGATAGAATAATTATCTTTACATTAATGAATGTTAGCATGAGAAAGTCTGCATTTTTCAGTTACAAAAATTAAGCATATTTCATACATCTATTATGATGTTAAAATTCTATTTAATAGTTAATAGTTAATATATTTAGTACTGAGATTATTTAATTTGAAAAGCGTTTGAAACAGTTATTCTACCTTATCTTCAATTTTTATGACAAATTTTGAAAAGGCCCTGATAAATTTTGAAAATTGCCTGCAATAAAAACGTATTGGCGTGGATTCATTTGTGAGTTTCTGTTTTAATAAGCATACTGGCTTTTGAGTATCATTTTATGTTACGTTTATGTTCAGTTATGCGTTTAAAAAACATATTATATTTTCCTTAACATTTGTTGATACTTCCAAAGTTATCTTTTAATAAAGGAGTCATCAGATTTATAAGAGTAGTATTGGCTATGTTAATGGCATGTTTCAACATGTTCAGTATATGTACATTAATTTGAATGGATGTTGCACAATGTATTTTTGAAATATTTCTAATTTGGATAAGGACGTCAATTTATATTAAATAGTATACCTATTCTGGTAGAAAATGAGGCCAGTCCCTGCCATTTTTGCTAGTCTCCAAGTTATATTCAATGGATTCCTCAGAAAAAATGACCAGAGACTGGTCTCATTTCCCACCAAGATATAACAAAAGAAACAGAATGCACTTGAAATGATACACAATTACATTATAGTAATTGACATTTCCAGAACACCCTCTCCGGTTACGAAGATTCACAAGCCAAGGAGTTAGTAGCGCAGCTAGTAGCTCATCGAGCTCATCGAGTTCAAGTTCGATGGGTGGTAGTGGTACATACACAAAAACGAATACACATGCAATTGGAGGTGCTAAAGCTGATGCCGGAGCCACGGCCCTTGGTGGTGTAGGCGGAGGAGGAGGCGGCCATGGGGGTGGATTGGGTGGCGGAGTCGGAGGTGGCCATGGAGGTGGTGGTGGGCTCGGAGGTGGTGGTGGGCTTGGAGGTGGACATGGAGGTGGTGGTGGACTCGGAGGTGGAAACGGATTAGGCAACGGGCATGGAGGTAGTGGCGGAGGATTCGGAGGTGGAAGTGGATTAGGAGGTGGAGGCGGCGGATTTGGAGGTGGTCATGGTGGTAATGGCGGTGGTTTTGGAGGATCAGGAGGTGGTAGCCACGGTAGCTCAGGAGGTGGATTTGGATCAGGTGGAAGTTTTGGAGGTTCAGGAGGTGGTGGTCATGGAGGAAGTTCAGGTGGATTTGGATCAGGTGGCTCAGGAGGTAGTGGCCATGGAGGAGGTCCAGGAGGAGGATTTGGTGGCAGTGGACACGGAGGAGGTCCAGGAGGCGGATTCGGCGGAGGAGGTTTTGGAGGATCAGGAGGCAGTGGTCATGGAGGAGGTCCAGGAGGTGGATTTGGTGGGTCAGGAGGTAGTGGCCATGGAGGCGGGTCAGGAGGTGGATTTGGATCAGATGGAGGTTTTGGAGGTGCCGGAGGTAGTGGTCATGGAGGCGGTCCAGGAGGCGGATTTGGTGGATCAGGAGGCCACGGAGGGTCAGGTGGTGGCTTTGGAGGCTCAAGTGGTGGCTTTGGCGGCTCAGGAGGAGGCTTTGGCGGCTCAGGAGGAGGCTTTGGAGGTTCAGGAGGAGGTTTTGGAGGATCAGGAGGAGGTTTTGGAGGATCTGGAGGTGGTGCCCATGGTGGTTCTGCAGGTGGCGGAGGCTACGGAGGAGGATTCAAAAATAGCGGTCCAATCGGTGGAGCCGGTGGTGGACTTGGCGGAGGCGGAGGTCCTGAAGGCTATGGATCTGGCGGTATTGGTAAGTTTGCTTTAACAGAAATTGATCTCTTTTGTCTGAGCATGTTTAACTTTTTATTTTACATAATTTAAAATTTGTTATCTAATGTTGACATCAATTTTATTCAAATCGAAGTAAAAGTAGGCAATTAATTCACAACATAGAATGGAGCTTTTAATACTATGCGATTTACATATTATGTTTTATCGCCGTTAAAGGCGTACACATCAATTACTTAAGGGACGTTTAAAACTTATGAAGTTTATAACAAATTGCAATTGATAACAGTGAATGCATTCTGGCACTATTTTTTCTTTAATTTGTATTTAATATAAAGTAGTTTGCTTGAAAGTGTGTTATACCTCTTAAGACAAAGGACATAAAGGCGATGATCGTTGCGCTGACGGTACCTACATGGACGAAAAAGAGGATGAAAATAATGATGGTGATGATGAAATAGACGAGGAAAAAGAGGAGGAAAAAGACGAAGAAGTAAATGAAGAATACGTCGACCAGTACGATGGTGACGATGGCGACGACGGTGACGATAGGGACAAAGATAATAAACATCAAACGTTGCAGAAACTATCAAAACACTTATCCTAATTCTTTAAAACAACGTTTAAAATTTGTTTTTACATTTACTCGTTTATTATTTTTATATATGTAAATCCTACAGTATTCTAGAGTACTTAAGTCAATTACAGTATAGCTATATGTACGAAAGTATGGATTAATGTAAATATACTATTATTTAAATAATGCTTGAATTTTCACTTTAAAGATAACCAAGTTTCCAATGATAATACTCCCATACAAGTTTGTAATAACTGTTTTGAATGTCAATAATAAGAAACATACGAAAGTTAAAATTATTTGCACTCATTTTCGAATATCATTTTTTCATAGTCAATAAATTGGGGGTTTTAAAAATTGTATTTTTTGTCTCCGCAGGTGTATTTAATAGAACATAATTAAATAATAAATACCGGCGTTTAATAGATTTTTTATTATAGTTTTATATATATATATATATGTACTCTTACATGTACTAAATTCCGGCACAAATAAACATTTCGTATTCCGCAGTAAATAAATATGTATTTTGTTATATTCATGAACAATACATTTTTTATTCAAAAAAACTTAAACTAATTATTTGCAGGGGGCTCACATGGAGGCGGATCCGCAAGTGCAGGAGCTTCTTCATCCGCAACTGCAAATGCTGGTAGTGTTGGATCTGGAGGACCGGGTGGAGTATTTTACCCGTCAGGTATTCCTCAAATTGATCCTGGTTTTGCACCAAACATACATAAACAACTTGGTTATCCTGATGGATATAATCCAAATACAGGCAAAGTAGATGGCGGCTATGGTTCAGGTGGTGCTGGCGGATTAGGAGGAGGTTATGGAGGTGGTAGTGGAGCCGGTGGTGGCCATGGCGGTGCAGGAGGGCTAGGCGATGGTCATGGTGGTGCTGGAGGATCAGGTGGTAGTTATGGTGGCGCAGGAGGACTTGGTGGTGGTTACGGCGGCGGTAGTGGTGGAGGTGCAGGGGGCTTAGGCGGTGGTCATGGAGGTGCAGGAGGAATTGGGGATGGTTTTGGAGGCGCTGGTGGAATTGGAGGTGGTCATGGTGGCGGTATTGGTGATGGACACGGAAGTGGTAGTGGACTTGGAGGACTTGGAGGTGGTTCTGGAGGTGGATACGGAGGAATAGGAGATGGCCATGGAGGTGGACTTGGTGGCGGTCATGGTGGTTCTGGTGCAGGTTCTAGTGCTAATGCTGTAGCAAATGCAAACGCCAATGCTGACAGTACAGGGGGAGGTCATGGTGGTGCAACCGCTATTGCGAACGCCAATGCCAATGCCAATGCCGGGGGAGGAGGTCACGGAGGGAAAGGCATTAAGTGAGTATGATTCTACATTTAAATATTTGACTATGGTATGAATACTAGAATATATAATACAATCGATTTGGTCAAACGAACTTAATTTTTTGGTTTCGTTCAGTACAGAATGTCGTTTAACAACAATTAAGCAGTAAAAATTAGATATTTGCAACAATTCTAAAAATAAATCTGTACGTATTATTTTATGTAAACCCGATTTAATTGTCATATATTCCTTTCAAAAGTAATTATACGACAAGGTAAACTTGTTTACGATTCATTAGTACTTGTATAGTTAAGACGACCGCTTATTTTTTATGCCGTCGCAATGTATCAGGAATACGAGACATCTTTATCGTATATAATTTTCCGGTATACAATTATCCAAATTAGAAGGAATTAAAAGAGTTAAATACTATGTTTTAAAATTTCTTATTAAATTTCAGTATTTTCTCACGTGCCGGGGAAGACCCCGATGACGTTAAAGAGGCTGGAACCGCTGATACGGGGAAAGGGAAAGGAGTATTTAGCAGCAGCAGTTCATCAATCGATTCAAGTGGAAAAGCATCGTATAATGTATCCGCGGGGAAGTTATAAAAAAAATTTAAATGTCGATTTAAAATTTTAATTGTGATATAATCATCTCTGCTTTAAGGAAATTAATTTCTGCTGTGATGTGACTCATAAGAAAATCTGTTTTTAGACTTTTGATGTGATGTTACGATATTGAATTTTTGAACTATTATAGTGTTCTCACAATATATCACTTATTTTATGAGATTTTTAAGTTTTATACGAAAACAACTCATGAACATCTGTTATACATAAGTCCACGCGTTTGAAATGAGGACAAGGTCATCGTCGGTCGGAGATAGGAAAATCATCGAGACCGATTTTTCTATATTTAATCTTACTTTGGTTAATAAAATCATATTGTGATATTATTAAACGTCGTTGCCATTGATCCAAGTCTTTTTTTAATTTACTTCCCATTACGTCATTCTGTTTAGTCCAAGCATGCTGATTTTTTGTAGACATAAATGTTGTATTTGTGTAATGTTTAGAAAATTTGTAATCTGTTATGGGCATAAATAACTAAAAATACTTCCTTTCACACGAATTATACCTAAATTTAAAATTAAAAATAATCTATTTATATGTCGTGTGTTTTAAACAATTTGGTTAAAGTTTTTTTATATTTCCCGAATAGTTTTTGGATTGGAATTGTCTAAATCATTACTTAAAATTTGGAGGGAGAGATTTTCAATCGTTTGATTTCGTCGTGATTGATATGAATCAGACAATTGAAGAACCGTCATCAAATATTTCGTAAGAGCATGTCATCGTACATCATTGTATTGCACTTGAGAATCGCGATAATGCAAATTATACATGATAGTTATCATTTCCCTCTGAGAAGCTGTGATGGAAGATGATAAAAATCTAATAAGAAGACAGAGGAAGGTAAGCATCGGAGCCAAAGGATTTACTTCGCACGATTCGTGTTCGGTTTATGAATAATGCATGGCGCTTATTTACATTGGTGGGCTCTTCAGCATATCCTAAGGTGACGTACGAGAATTCTCGTATTGTTGTTAATAGCTTACCTGGAAAAAGGCACGTCTTCGGAGGACCGCAAGCAATGATGGATAGCTTGTTTGCGGTAAACAGGGTGGTGTAATAATGGGAAATGGCTTGGAAACTAATTTGCCTCTGACGTTACATGTTACATTAGTTCCTTTTTTAATCTCCCGTACTTTGCGGCACGTGTAGAAAAACAATCACAATATTAGCTACCTGTAAATTTATAATACGTATTTCAACGTTGAATTTTCTTAACCGCTTTTATTAAATATATGTCCAAACTTCTTGGTAAATCGGTCCTATTACTTAATTTGTTTTTATGAAACATAGGTGTAATAATTTAACAAATTATTTAACGTTTCGGCCTATATGTTGGCCCTCTTCAGAAAAGTTGATTTCTAAAAAAAATTGTGTACAATGAAATTTTTAACATTAATCATTACAATTAGATAATAGAATTTTAACCTTACCTAACATCTGTGTATTAAGGCAAATATTGGACAAGTCAGTGGATAAATGGAGTTTAAAATTACTGCTGAGTTTTAAGTAGTTACTGTCATTTTTTCCCCTAAAAAATTCATTTGATACTTGTCAAGAACAATACACATAGCAGTTTTTCTGTAATGTTTAATAAATGCATGCCATGTTTTGACCGAGCAACAATTTTGATGACTTTATAATGTAAAAATATTCAGACTAAGGTACAAAAATATTCTTTTTGTTTAAATTAAATGGAACTTTTCTTTTATAAAAACTTACTATTATGCACTCCACTACTTAGTAAAAAATGTAGTTTCAAATATAAAATCACTGTAGTGAATCGTAGTGTTTATCACAATAACTTTCCAATTTTTTCCTTTTACAATGTTCACTTGTGCACGATTAAACGACAACTGTTCATTTATTATTGTATTAGGGTATTATCAATTCTAAGAGGTTTGAATAAGTAACATACAATAACTAAATACAAATATAGGCAACTTCTTACAAATCCTAACTGCCGATTCAAATTTAAGTAGAAAATTAACGTTTGATTTTATTTAAGTTTAGTAAAGGGTTGTATGATTCAGGTAAAAATGATATTTCAAATCTAATATTTACGGCTTTTGTACTCTGTTTTATAAAAAAGTTTTCCAAGTGTTTTCTTTTAACTATATTTGTTTCAGTAGCTAGGATTTTTACATTCTCATAATCAAAGTTATGCGACGTGTCAATCCGATGTTTCGTTAGTCCTGAGTGATTTTCAGGTCTTGTAAATATGTTATTTTTATGTTCCCTAATCCGATCTTTTAATAACCTACCCGTTTGCCCAATATATACTTTGTCGCAGAATTTACACGGTATTTGATAAACCACTCCACTCATTTTCATTATGTCCAATTTGTCTTTAAACGGCTTAATATGTCCAACGTTAGCGTTGTATGGTTTATGTACAACTTTAATTTTGTCTTTTTTAAGCCTTTTGGCTAAGGTTTCACTTAACCCTTTGACATATGGTAAGCTTGTAGTTTTAATAAAATCATTGTTGATTGTATTTGAAAAGGTGTGGTGGTTATTGTACAAAAGGTGGACTCTCTTTTTAATACATTCTTGTACTAATTCTTTCGGATAACCATTATTTTTTAGAACCTCTTTCACGATATTTAGATTTTTTTCTCTAAATCTTATTTCAGCTAATTTTGTAGCTCTATCAATTAGTCCATAAATTACACTTATTTTATAATTAATAGGATGCGATGAATTAAAGTGAAGATATCTCTCGGACCAAGTATTTTTATGGTACCAATCCGTGTCAATAGTACCGTCTATCTTTCTAATCAGAAGTAAATCTAGAAAGCTAATTTTATTATTTACTTCTTTCTCTATTGTAAATTTAACTCTATTTTCTATCCCATGTAGTTTTTCTTGTGAATTAAATAAATTTAATACCACATTTTCTTTATCTATGGGAATGGCGGTTATTATGTCATCAACGTATCTTTTAAAAAAAAGGTAATTTAAAATTTAATTTCTTAATTAAAATTGATTCTACATATTCCATTAACAAATTCGCGATTACCGGTGATAATGGTGAACCCATAGGCACTCCATATGCTTGTTTGTAAATTACATTTTGAAAGGTGAAAAAATTTGAATTTAAAATTAATTGTAGTCCTTCACAAAATTCCTTCTTTGGAATCTTTGTGAAGTTTTTGATTTTACTCCATTTTTTATTAACGATATATAACACTAATTCGATTGATACGTGGGTAAATAGAGAGATTACATCTGTTAGCTACCTGTAGTTACTATGTCGATTTAAATATATTACGTATATTTGTGTTTGGACACTTAGAAAGCGTTATATTTATTGTAACGAGAGCTTTTTTTAAATACGGCAAAATAAGTTATTTGTTAGCAATAATTGTTTGTTAAAATACAACCTTTTATGAACCTTTAGAAAATCAACATCATAAAAATATCGTTTTGAACCATTTTGATGTATTTTTATTTTTTGCTTTTCAAAAAGATAATAAACATTAGGCGTCAAACGTATGCTAGTTATGAATCAAAAATAATGTAAAAACGTGTATTTTTTGCATTTGTCATAAATATGAGTGTGGAAAATGTTTTATAACAACAAAAAAAAGTAAAAAACAGAAAACTGTAAACAAAATGGCTATGTATATTCGTCAGCTTCATGGTGATAGAGTGAAAAGATGATTGAGCATGACAATAATCAGAATATTAGTATAGTCACGACTTATTTTTCATATGGATTGAATTTGTTACTCACGAGTCTTTAAAATGTATAAAACGACATTTTTCATTGAATTATCCAGGTATTTTTAGTATATTCATTCTATTATACACATGAATTTCAACAACCATAATTGGAGGTAGGCTGAATGAATAAGTTGCGATATCGTAGGTTCTACTATGCTTCCGGGTTTCAAACAAAAATGTCCAAGATCATATGAAGATTTTTGTTTTCTATATAAAAACGTCCTAACCTCTAAAAAATGTCATATTTTGCTCTTGTATAACATATTTACTAATAAACACGAACATAAACAATCACAGCATGAATATCATAGAAAAATACATGTGTGAAAGACGTTATTCGCTATTACGGTATTTAATTAGGAGAATCAGAACTGGCAGATATAATGTAATAAAAGTTACAAAATTATAATTTCTGAAAAAATTAATTTACAACAATTCATCAAGCATTTCATGTTTCTCGTGATTTTAGAACTTTTGTTTATAAAGCAAATGTCGTAATTTTGAACAACGACTTTGAAAATATAAGTGTATCATTTCTTAGATAAATTCGATTGAAAGAAAAGTGCGTTCTTCCATGGGTCTTTTCATTTTTATCGGTATATACACTCCCCGGCAATCACTTTTGCCATGCCAAAAAGACGCAAAATTCAGATTTTTATCGATAAAAAACCAAAAAGAAAAAATACGATATTTTTTATATTTAGTTAATTGTTTGCCAATTTGAAACGAATAATAGTAGGGTAATGAAACTAACGGAGTTTTAAAGGTATGGTTTTTACCTTTAAAATGATCGCTCGTCCATTTTTGTGCGACCTTTCTGACCGGAGTTATGACTATTTTTATAAAAAAACATGTTTTTTTTAATTTTCTTATTATCTCAAAAACGAAGAGAGATAGAAAGAAATGTTACCTACAAAAAATACTGGTTTTTAGGTAGAAAATACCAAAATAAAGTCAAAATTTTAAAAATAAAAAAACAATTTTTTTCGTCATTTTTTGTAGGTAGAAATTTCTCTACCTAAAGTCTACCTAAAAAAAATGAAAAAACAAATTTTTTGATTTTTAAAATTTTCACTTTATTTTGGTATTTTCTACCTAAAAACCAGTATTTTTTGTAGGTAACATTTCTTTCTATCTCTCTTCGTTTTTGAGATAATAAGAAAATTAAAAAAAACATGTTTTTTTATAAAAATAGTCATAACTCCGGTCAGAAAGGTCGCACAAAAATGGACGAGCGATCATTTTAAAGGTAAAAACCATACCTTTAAAACTCCGTTAGTTTTATTACCCTACTATTATTCGTTTCAAATTGGCAAACAATTAACTAAATATAAAAAATATCGTATTTTTTCTTGTTGGTTTTTTATCGATAAAAATCTGAATTTTGCGTCTTTTCGATTTTTTTCTCTGCTCAAATGAAAGCTATTGCAATAACCTTTGAAATGCCGTTCGATTTTTTAAGCTACGATAATTTTTCGCAAAGATATTAAACTTTGAAGTTTAATAAGTTTCGTCTTTGGCATGGAAAAAGTGATTGCCGGGGAGTGTATGTTGGACGTTATTAGTTTGATTTTAGACGAATAAACAAAATGTTATATCATATATCTTAGCACATCTTCAGACTCCTAATTTCAGCAGTAATTTCACAACAGGTGTCTCATAATTTTTCTAGATGATGACTTGAGTATGCCCAATCGCTAGTTTTTATTATAATTTCTGTAACCTTTTGTAAAAAATTATATTATTAATGTTCACGTCGGTGACTATGTCCAATTCATGGTGAGTTACAAGTGCAGGAAATCGGAGTAAAACTTTTGACAAATATCGAGTGAACAAAAACTCAATTACATTTTTGAAACAAAGTGTACATTTGTAAGATTTAAAAAGAAAAAAAAAAACAGAAAACATCCTCTTCTGATATAACCTTAATTGCTTAAAGTGATGTATCACTGTCAAAGACCCTTATCGTTTGCACAAAGGCGCTAATCGATTTTTTGTGAGTTCTAACTCGACATAATTAAACCTGGCGTGAGATTACTGAATTTTGCATACAATCGATCGTATTCTTTCAACAATTATTCTATTGCGTAATATACTGACTATTATATTTTTCAAAGATCGTATTGATGGTATTTCTGAGAACCTTTTTAAAAATTTAAATTGAGTGTGTTAAAAATATATATTGATTTTGTGCATTCAAATAAGTGTATTGATGAAAGAAAAATTGTAATTGTTAAAATGGACGTGATGGTATAAATTAGCAAAAAATTAAGCTACTAAAACATTGCTATGAAATAGAAATATTGTGAAGGGAAATGGAAGATATCGAAACATCATTATTTTTAGATGTAGTAATTTATTTTTTATATTCTTAATTAGTGTTTACAATAAAAATGTACTATCAATATCATAATTACAATATACACTGAATCGTAGGACATTTGTTTTGTACAAGTCATATGAATACAACTTAAAGTAAACCCTAGTTTGTAGTTCCACAAATAAAAATACAATGTAGGGATGTAATAAAATCACACATTTTACTATTTCGTATACCTGCCAGTGATTAATCTTAATGGTTTTTGTTTTTCTTATAAATTCGAAATCTAATATGCTACCTTAAAATTAAACAAAAAACACATGTTGAGATTCGGTAAGAAAAGTTGTGAGCGTAAATTATGCAGCAAATTATTGTTAAGACGATGTAAAAACTATTTGTAATTGGTTGCCACTTAGAAAACTACTGCGAGGACTAGCTATGTGTTTTTTTATTCTACTCTTACGCACTTTTTGTATAAAAATATAAAATCACACGCCGAACGCGAGTTAAACGCATCGGATTAAAACTCTTTGTTTTTGTTCTTTGCAAGCATAGCCTCATATCTCCACGTAATAAAAAAACATTTAGTATAAAATTACTGTAAATTTAAGGAAACTTTTTTCGTAAACTGAGAAAAAAAATAATATTACAAAATTGTTCCGCTAAAGTGTTTGATATTGTTTGAAAATGTAACTATTAGCAAACTTTAGAAATGATTGTAATGTAACAATAATATGAAGTAACAATAATGAAGTTTTCATTATCGCATCAACGTCTTGCACTCCTTATGAACTCTTAGTGGGCTTGGTTTCTTAAGGATTTATTTTCCTTGGTAATAGGGGTCGAAGTTGATACCACCACCGTGAGAATTGGCATTGCTGATTGCATTTGCAACAGAATTTCCTCCACGATGATTGGCTGAGGCTGCGCCTGCTGCAGATGCAGCACTAGACACCGGAAGTCCATTCACGATACCGGAAGTTGCTGAAGAGGAACTGGATGCAGAATTTGCGCCTCCTCCAAAACCTCCGAAACCTCCGAAACCTCCGAAGCCAGATTGGGCTCCGGCATTGGCCGAAGCTTGCGAGTTGCCACCTCGTGAGCTGCTGTCACTGCTGGCAAATGAATTTCCACCATTTCCGAAAGATTGGGCATTGGCATTAGCATTCGATTGGCTGTGTCCAAAAGATCCTGGAGCTGTCCATCCGTAGTTAGGAGCTTGGGGGTATGGCAGACGTCCTCCAACATGCCTTTAAATAATTTTTGTTTATGTTAATGTTAGTTATTGAATTGATGACATTTCAATTATTTAGTTAGTAACGATCGACAAAAAATAACTTTGGTTGACTTAAAGATCGGACTAGACTTATCTTATTAATAAACGGATTAAAAACTAAAAAAATCTTTGAATTTACGTCTAGAAAATAAAGTTGATATATTGGAAGTCTCTAGCTAGGCTTAAATTTAATTTATTTTTATATTGATTTTTAAACCTGATGAAAACTGAAAAAAATAAAATTTTTGAACTTTTGAATCCATTTTTTTCGAAGTCTTGATCTGATGAGCAATTTTTGAGGTCATATAATTGTTCAGCAATGAACAATCTGTAAGATAAGTCCACTCCGATGCTTGAAACAGAAAGTAAGTTATTTTTTGGGGACCAGTATAATTAATTAACGACTTGTGCTTTCAGACGTTCTGAAAAATGTTCACTAGAATTGGAACATTAAGTTCAGTCGTGCAGAGCAATCCTCTGGAAGGAAAGTCTAAAATGTCGACTTCCCTAGAATGAAATTACTTTTTTAATATGGTAATTATGCCCCAACAAATTATTATAACAACAAAAAATTAACCATTCTCACAATAGTCCTTCATCAAATTTTCAAATATCTGTAAATAGTACAATCATGTATTTAATTTCAGAAGTAAAAAGTTGGTAAAGATTTTTAGTTGCATAATTACATTTTTAGTCTTTATAAGACAATATATCTATACTATATTATTTTATCTATCGTAACAATAAAAAAATTCCTATATGGCTAAACATTAATTTGTTTATAATATTTGTTAATGAAAAAAAGTTCAAAAATTCATAAGACATTACAAAAAATAATAATAATAATAATAATCACGTCTTTATTGGCAATTACAAAAACAATACAGGATATAAATAATACAAAAATGCCAAAGGGCGAGCCACAGCAATTGCTGTTTTACAGACTGACCAGTATAATCGCGATATTGTTCTGATAACATGTAAGCATTTTTTTTAAAAAGCCTCTTTAATATTAAATAAACATTTAATTGTAGTTATTTATGAAAAACATTTCGCGATCTTCCATTTCTATACTTTTCGAGTCCTAAAGTTTGTCTTTTTGTTATTAGTAAAAATAATTTTCTATTATTAATAATCTAAATACGAAGAGAATTTTGATATCTTGAATGAATTGAAATAATTAATCCAATAGAAAATTGGAAATTTAAAGATTATTATTTTTTTTTTAAATCAAGAGTTCATACATTTTTCATTCACAAATTCTTATACAATATGTAATTTTTGGGACTAAAAAATGTTTTTTAATTGTGCAATAATCCTACACATTCTTTTTCATCTACCTATTGTACAAGAAAATTGTTTTAGACAACCTTAAGTTAGTTAACATCCGCCTGTAAATATTATAGCATTTATATTTCTAATTGTATACTTTGTTATTTCAATTGTGTACGCCATAATCGAAGGAGTTCGACAGAAGATCAATTTTTGTAAGTTTTTAATTCATACGATCTTTTTATAAAATTGTGACAATAAAACAATTGAATATCGAAAATATGCCTATACAAATGTTTAAAAGAAGTTCCTAAGAAACAACAATTACATTTAAAACAGTAAATAAAATTACGCATGGTCAACAATTAATAACGTTAAGAATGTTTCAGAAAATAAAAATGTATTTTCAGATAAACAGATAAATTTACTATAGGCTACAAAACTTTTGAATCTTGTCCATGTTTCATTTATAAAGTTCATATTTAAATTTCATATTCTTTGTCATTAACATTTTCAAATTTCAGTTTTGACTTCTGTCATTTATCTTTGGTAAATTAAAAATGTATAATGAAAGAACGAGAAAACAATAAAATGATCCTGAATTACAAAAATAGAATTAAAAGACACGGTAATAATATGATATATCCCATGAATGCTTTTAAAAGAACAGATTTAACGACTGGATGTTTTTTTTATGTTTCATTCAATTCAATTCTACGATCGATATCTATTTTTTAAAGGATACTTTCACGTATCAAAAAGAGACAAACTTTCTAACGATTCGAGTGCGAAGCAAAACCTTGAAGGGATTATAACGATCACTCCAAGGCCACATAAAAGTGGTTAATCTACTTCGAAAGAAATCGTTAGATTCTCAATTATTCGGTCGAAAGCAATTACTTGTCCATTATAAAATATTACGTATTCCTTTCTAAGTGTAAATGGAAGTTTGCTGACCTTTTAGAGATTAGATTTTGTTGTGTATTTATCTACTCCTGACAAATTAAATTGATTTTAAAGTACTTATGGCAATTTAGATAGATTTTGAAAAAAAAAACATTTGAATAATAGTATAAAGAACACAAAAAGTATGGAGACTTACTGATTTCCGGCGAAACCACCGTGTGGGTTGTAGTAGTTGCCATTGTGTCCTACTCCACCGAATCCATGGTCATGACCGTGGTAGTTATGGCCACCTGGTGTTTGAAAACCACCAAATGAATGACCGGGATTAACAACTCCAAAATTATTTGGTGATTGAAAACCACCATATGTACGATCAGGATTAGCTATTCCGTAAATGCCTGGTTTTTGAAAACTACCAAGTCCCTCGACGGGGTTAACTACCCCCAAAACACCCGGTGTTTGAAAACCACCAAATGCTTCGTTGGGATTAGCTACCCCGAAAGGACCTGGTGTTTGGAAACCACCATATGAATGGCTAGGGTTAACTACACCGAGAGGGCCTGGTCTTTGGAAACCACCAAATGAATGGCCAGAATTAGATAATCCGATAGTACTTGGCGTTTGGCCATTAAACGAATTACCGTGTCCGTGATGATCGTGATGGCCATGAAGGTGATCGTGAATTCCGTGAATTCCTTGATGGATCAATCCAAACAAAAATTTATTTTGTGGATCCGCTGCATCCGTGTCGTTGCTGTCGCTTTTGACTTCAACTGTTGCTTTGTCGACGGTTGCACTTTTGGCAGCACTGGCAGCAGCAGCAGCAGATTCGGTGCTTACTTTGTCCGAATCGGGGAAGTAAAAGCCGTCATCTCCGAAAGCTTAAAAAATTGACAAACGAAATTAAAATATTGTAACATGGATTATGTTAGATTAAATAGGTAATTCGTAATTACCATGTCCTGCCAGGAGTACACACAAAATCAAGATCTTCATTTTTGTGTGTATTTCTTCGATTAGAAATCTGATGTTTTTTAGTACTCGGCAAGACGGCTGACACGTGACTGATGAGAATTTGGGAATCGTCTCCGGTTTTATACGCAGAAGAAAATGTTAAAAGACGAAAGAAGTCATCTCTCTTGCTCTACAGGTACAGGTTCCGAAATTTCGATCTTGGGATGTGCGCACTTCCCGAGGCGAGAGGATGGACCTTCTCGCGGTTCCAAGACAAGGACATTATGTAGCTGTTGACGCAAGTCTTAGTGAAGACGGTCCTTGTTATATCCGAAGAAGATTTGCTCGCACAGTTTGGTTCTCGTTTTATCACCGGTCTTTGGAAATTCCGTTTTGAATACATCATTGCCTTGACAACAACGGTGATTGATTCGACAAAAAATAAAATTAATTACTATCGAAATAAAAATCAAGCATTCTATTTCTACAAGGAAATGTTTCGGCCTAGGTTATCGAGTAGTCGATCAGATATTTTTTTGGAAAATTATTCAGATATTCTGGAAATCAATAAAGACCTAAATAAAGAATGAAATGTTATGGTGGTTGAAACGATTGTTGTTCAAGTCGTCATTTGATAAAATTTATCTATTTCACAAAATTTTTATTGTTCAGATTATTCGGTATTTTCTTGTCGAATAAATAATTCTTGCTGTTTAAGAATTCATTCAGTAAATATATCAGCTTCGCAAAAAATTGTAATATTTCTTTTAACGCTAACGTATTATCTTAAATTAATTAATAAAGAACACGAAGATGAAGGTAAGAAAAGTTGATGAATAAATAGTAGAAAACAATGATGATGGAGAAGGAAACTAAAATCGACTCAGAGCCAAAAATGGTTGGATATGATAATCAACGAATACACTGTTTCAAAAAAGATTTAAAATAATCACAGTGGATCTAAATAAATACATGACAACTACGTTCTTTAATTTAATTCTTATCACACTTACAATTAGTTGGAATTAGCAAAGATCCAGTATTATTTATGTCTAAATCTACTATTTAGATCTCATTAGTTCTGCTTACTTGATTAATGCTAACCTAGCCATTTCTTTACACAATAATGAACGTTTTGATTATTCTTAAAGTACGAAATTAAATATTTCCTGTCGTTTTGATGGTGCAATGTTTATTTATTAATTATTTCAATATTAAAAGACACTAGGATGAAGAAATAAAAAGTTTGTTCTTAAGTGACGTCAGATCTTAGTAGTTTTTGGTAAAACGATGTCAACTTCTACTAGAATAAAACTTTAATAATTAATATTATCTTATATATTAGTAATTATATAATAAAAATGTAATTAAATACAAAAGGAATTACAGGAAATATTTAATAAATACAACAATGTTTGTTTTCGTTTTAGATCGTCAAAAACAGGATTAGCAGATACATTCAGTAAGTTAATTGAAAGGTTTATACTAAACAAAATGGTGGGCTTTTTCAGTAAGTTTGTTTTCTAATTGTTCTGCCTTGAAAAATGAATCAACGATATCGAAACTGGGTTTTTTGTAAACGATAAAATGTCAAAATTACGGGAAGCTTCTGCTTGTTAGTGCAAATTTCAATTTCAGATTCCACCGAAATATATTGTGTTCTTGTGACTCGACGATATAAGGAATAAATAGAATAGGCGTGCGGCGTCCAAAAGGTTATATCAACAATGATAATATATAAATTAATGTTCATGGTGACCAGATATCATCAGATAAGTGTAATACACAAAACTATGTAGAAAAAAGTATGTAATTTCAATCCCCTGATTTTATGTAGACTTAAATTAGTCCAGTAAAATTATGGTTTGACCCCATAAATTGAAGCAAAGCCAATTCTTTCGGGATTCTATCCTACAACGGGTTGTAAAAATCATATCCAAAATCCGTTTCCAGGAATTTCGTTATTCATTGTTTAATGTACCATTTTGTAAACAAACTCGATTTTCTCGAAAACAAAAGCGAAATCGATAAAATTACAAGAGTAAAAATTTGTTAGTTAATCAATAATATATTTAAATTACAAAAATCACGTCGACTACTTGAACAGAACAACACCAAGTGTTCATTTTTTAACATTCCTTGACTCGGATAATCGATCTAGCGAATTTTTCTAATTTGAAAATTTCACTGAGTGTTAAATTCATGAATTATATTTAATAATATATTTACACAATCGTCATTTGTTCATTTTATTGTATATAACGATTTGTTTATAAAAAATTTTATTTATTATTGATTTTTGGCATATTGGAAACCCTCAATAAATTCTATGGAAAAATGACACACAAATTATGTAAGACATAATTTGTAAATATAAATTATTTACTATATGAATAATTAGAAACCAAATAAGAGGGGTACAAAATCGTTCTTGCACTATAAGACAACAACATACAGTTAATCCCATGATGGATATAATTGTTATAAAATAATTAAGTGGCAAATGAATGTCGCAATATCAGTTTATTAACAATTAACAAAAAGAATTATTATTTTAATTTTCAGCACGTACCCGTTGTGAGTTTTACAATGCTTTTATTCATATTGCCATGGGCAAAATAGAGTGTTGTTTCAATTATTTATTTTTCTAATTATTTATACAATGTTTAAAATAGTTGTCTTGTTTAATTTGCATATTATTTTTCCCGCACAGTCAATTGTCGGTATCAAAAATGTGACAAATATCGATTTTAAAAAAACATTGTTTACAAAAAATGATTATAAACAATAAAATGTACAAATAACTATTTGTTTACATATACTTTTGTTTAATTAACAAATTTTTATTGTAGTAATTTTTCAATTTCGTCTTCGTTTTCGAGAAAATTGCATTTGTTTACAAAATCCTATGTTTTTCTCAATAATTTTTGGGATGGATTCCCGAAAAAATTGGCTTTGTTGCCATTTTTTTGGCTAGGCCGGTTTTTTACGTAATTTTACCATTCTGTAGTTTATTGGATACCATTGGAAATTCTTGAGTGATCATTTATTTACTTATTCATTGACCACGACAATTTTATTTTTTGATTAATAATGAAAAAATTTCTGATATTTGCAAGTTGCAATAGAGAGGATTCATTTGGAGCAGTTAACTTTTAAAATAACAGACAATAGTGATGTAAATTAAACGAAACATGAATAAAAAGTAAAAAACGACATTGCTAAGACTTGTTACAATTATATGTTTATAGCTGTAAGCAAATACACAGTATGATAAATTTATCAACAAAACGCCATCTCACGTACAAAACACATGGAAAATACGGCGCAGTATAGAATTATAATTAAACATTTAAGAGCTTATGTTTATTAAAGTGTTTATAATCAAATTTCTATTGTTTTCAATTTACATCACAATTGCACAAAGTTTGTTTATCCTGAAAAAATAATGTAGATAGATAATTTTATAGCTAGTAGTTTTGAAATCCAAGGTGAAGTCTTGACTTTGGTTGCAATTATATATACAGTAAACAATCGCCTCAAATCAATAATAGTTCTTATTATTCAAGACCATCTTTACATCTTTAAAATAAAATCTATATCTTTAAAAAATACTTTTATAAATTCCAGAAACCATTTTATTAAATTCAAGTGATTTTGTTTAACCTACAAAATAATTTTATCAGATTTAATAAATAATGTTATTAAATGTCATAAATATTTGTTTTAAATTAAACAAATACCATAATTACTTTAATTATTTAATTAAATTAATTATTTAATTTCATAAATAGAATAATTTTTTTAGATTAAAAAATTGTTTCTTTGAATTATGCTGCATATATAGTTCCTTCAAAAAAAGGTGATTAATCAAACAATTTTTTTAAATGAAAGAATTATTTTTAATTGTTTTATAGCAACATAATCATTTGTTGATTAATAATATTGATTTTAGCATATTTTGTTTGAGTTTAAAAAGTTTTTCTGAGTGCAACATTTACAGATTTATACATTTTATTTGAAATTAATAAAAGCAAGGAATCAATGAGTGACAAAATGAACAACTCATTAAATTACTTGCTCAAGAAATTAATGAATAAATATAGATAAAAACATAATAATCAAAAGATCAATTGTTTTAAAAAATTTCAAAATGTAATAATTTAATACATCACTTCGATTACTTCAGAATTCTCATCTTAAAATAGACTACAACTTAGTGACTAAGAAAGGAGACTTTGATACTACCCAGACAGAAAAATAAAAAGGAGTTCAAAATGATTTCAAAATGTGCTCTAAAAGAAGTCAGCGGTCCCACTTTCTGAGGGTTTTCTGAACATGACTTCATAAAGATATCTTAATGAAATAATTTTCAGAAAACCCTCAGAAAGTGGGACATCTGACTTCTTTTAGAGCACATTTTGAAATCATTTTGAACTCCTTTTTATTTTTCTGTCTGGGTAGTCACTAAGATACACGTCTAAAATACTAATCTACATATGTCACAAAGATTAAGTAAAGACATCAGTATCACATTCGCTAAAATTTAATCAATTTCGAAATGCACCTGATCAGGATTATGAAGAAATCGAAACGTTGTGCAGATACACCGCATTTTTAGTTTTGCAGAGAATATATATTTATTTTCGATAATTTAATTATCATACTATGTAATATTTAATTCCTAAGTGGAAATGTAAAAGAACGTCTATAAATTATGTCATAATTGCTCAACGTGTGAAATAAATAAATGCGCATAAGGTTACAAGGTAAATATAAATAAACGTATGTTTAATGTGTGTTTAAATGTTTTAAGTTATACATTTATAATTAAAGACTTATCGAAATTAAATCAGCTTGTGTCAAGTAAATTTTTAAATCTTAGTCACTAGTGCCTTAGTTGACAATTTAGTCACGACGATTTAGTTAATTTTATAATATACATGAAAATGATTCTTTTTATTATAAATAGTTACGTAATTACATTATATTTAATTTATTTCGTTGAAATTTTTAAAACACTCTGTATATCGATTGGAGTAAACAAATCGAGTGGACGATCACTCCATAAAGAGTGAATACACACTCCGTACATATACACTCAGTTTTTTTTTAAATTCGTATTTTTTTATATGCGGTTGTATTGTGCGTTCTAATTATTGTAAGTGCGACCATTATAATAATCTATTTGTAAATTGTATTCTGTCTATGCCTAGGGGCTAATATGCCCAAGAGATTAATAAATATTATACATACATACATACATACTTACAAGTATAGAGAGACGTAAATAAATTATGTGACAATAGTGCAACATATAAAATAAAAGTCTCCAAGATAAATAAACCTAAAAAAATGATAAATTTTGTCAATGCATAATTTTATTATAGTTTTAATTCTTACATGTAATTTCCTTCTGACAATTTGCAAAAAATAAACAAATAACAATGTACTTGCAATACATTTCGTAGCTCTATTGTTCGATCACAAATAACGATCATTTGGATTGTTTTTTTTTAACGATACAAAGATAAATTGTGAATTGCACAACCATCGTCATCTCGGCGACCTCGAAAGACTATCCGCACTACAAAGCGTCTAATGTCAATAATATTATATTCTAAGGTCAGTGAATTTTAAGACCAGGATATTGGTCAAAACTAAATGTAAACAGACTGCTTTTTACATTTATTCAAAATGATTTACGGTGCTTTTGATATTTCTGGTATGTTTACTTCCTTTCGAAAATCCGTTTTCAAAACATACGAATGACTTTTTCCACATATAAATACATTCAATTTTCTCTAAAAACTGACAGTCTCGTAGACTCCGTGAAGTAAAATGTGCACAAAACTGTTTTATCAGGACTAATGCAAAAGAAAGCCAGTTGGAATATTTTTTCTAATTTAATCGATTTTTTTAATAGACATGTATATCACTGAAATAGAAATATTATATTATAAATATTATCGGAATGAAATGGAAGAATACCGATGTGTTTTATTGTACATGTTTGTGTAAAATATATTTTTTATTATTTGATTTTATATTTATTATGTAAAATTGAACTTTTTAATATTGAAAAAATCCAAAATGTATTGGAGAGGATAGCAACACATTCATTTTATTGCGTTTGAATCCCTTTTTTGTTCATTACGAATACTTTTGAACGCGAAAAAAAACATTGAATGCATTTGAATCTAAAAATCTAAAAATAATAGTTTGTATAATAGAAATGTAAAATAATGAAAATGTATAACATAATAAAATCTGTTGAATCCAAATATGATGTGATGTAAAAAGTATAAACAGTAAGAAATGCATTTGAATTAAAAAAAAGTATTCAACGAAATTTCGCATACTTTTTAATCAAAAAATAATATGATATTTAAAAGTACAAAATGTGAAAAATGTATTTCAATCCAAAAAACTAAGTACCGGAATTCGGAATTATTTTGACACATTTGAAACCCTATTTTGACCATTTCAAATACTTTTAAATAAAAAAAAAATCTGAATTTAACTAATAAATGCTGATTTTGACATATGAATCCCAGAATAATAAAATGCTAAAACATCCTAAAATTACTGAATGCATATCTGTACTTGAAATATAATATTTTAATGCATTTATTTTGAATCAAAAAATAATGTATTATTGAATTAAAAAAATATAATGAATGCATGCATATCTCAAAAAAGTATAACAGTGGAATTTTGAATGCATTTTAATAATAACGTAATGTATATTAAAAGTTAAAAATATATATGGAATGCATTTCAAGCCCATAAAAATATAGGCTGAGTTATTTTTGTGTTTGTAATTTCATTTTGAACTATCTTTTTTAACTCAAATTGTGATTTGTGTAGGGAGTTGACCCAGAATTGACCGACAATTGACTTAACGCCGATTTTGGGTCGATTTTCAATCGACTTTTACTAAATCAACCTAATATTGACCTAATCAAAATGCATTAATCGGTCAATTTCGTAAATGTCGACTGAAAATCGACCAAAAATCGACCGTAGTCGGCATTCGGTAAATTGACCGGCGTGAAATTGGCCCGGAATTATAAAATGTTTAAATAATTGAGTTTTGATCAAAAATAAATTTTTTTTAAATTAATTAAGGACAAGACAAGTATATAATTTGGCCTTTTTGAACGGAGCAAATTCGGAGCATTTTTTTGAGCAATTTTTTCTATAAAAATATTAGTACAATAAAAAGTTACTATACGTTATCAGAAGGGATTTCGGCCCGCAGACTCAGAAATAGGTTTTTCTTTTTTTTTAAATAAAATATTATTGGTCTTGAATCATAATTGAGCTTAATGGACGGAGTAAATTGAGAGCTTTAATTTCGTAACTTAAACATTACAAAATTTCAATTGGATGTAAAATTATCGACGATTTTGTTAAAAAATCGTTTTTATTTATTTACAAAAAAAGTATAAGGGAGTATTTTTTACAATTAATTAATTTTAAGCTGTGGTTTGTTGTTTTATTTTATACTTCCAGGCGAACTTCACGCCGGTGGTAAATTGTCGGTCAATTTTGGGCAAATCTTTGCGCAAGTCGACCGATTTACGGTAGACAGGGAAAGCATAATATATTTTTTTATAATTTTGAAAGCTTTTCTTTTGATATAAAAGCATTATGCTAGATGGACAAAATTGGGATTGAATATGAATCCATTTTTATCCACTTTGGAAATAAATTTAATGAAATTGATTAAACAAAAATAACCTGTTGGCATTTAGTAAAAATGGTTAATGTCTGATATGTTTTTCTGATACAATATTCTGTATTTCAACAGTATACACTCTTAAATACAATTTCTACGATGTTAGCAAGTCCACAATTATGAAACCATGTATATATATTTTCCTGGTCGCATTAACTCTTTTTTCTTTCTGCGTAACTTTATACGATTAATCTTATGACTCACAAATTGTTATTTTATGCTTACTTAAAAATATTAGTAATACAATAAATTGCTATTTATAACTAAATAAATATTTCTTCAGATTGTTGAAATATATAAGAACTCTTTTATAAGATGATATACAACGCATTTTAATGCATATACATATAACCGCAACATATATACTAATTTTTTATGCCACAAATATTCGCATGTCACTGTTTTACAATTTTTAATATAATTTGATTGTTGACATTCCTGATTAAATCTGCGATTTTTTAGGAGTTTGAAGTAAAGTCAAGAATTAAGGAATAAATAAGCATAAAAGTACTCCAAGTATTGAAGGGTAGAATCACTTTCTGAAGAAATCGAAGTTCACTGAAATTAAAAAATATATATTTATTAAAATGGGAAGCAACCAAAGTTGTCTAAACATTTAAAACTGTTGTGTAACTCTAAAACTAAAACTGTAACTAAAACTCTCAATATACGTGTAATAAAAAACAAGTATTTTATGGGAATTTAATGATATGTTCATGAAGATGAAATTTATTTAAGTTTGAATAAATGAGAAATTCAGGTTCTGAATTTGAATGATATAAAAACTACTTATGAAGAAGTGAAAAATCGGCAATCAACTGAAATATAATGATTGTTATTACAATAAAGAGAAAAAAAATTGCTAATTCGTTAGTCAACTTTAACTGATTCATGTCAGTAATAATAATATTAAAAAGTACAAGTAATTTAAATTAGAAAAATTACTTGTTAAATTCATGAATTTTATTTAACAAGTAATTTAAGATTACTAGAATTTAACAAATTAAAAAAATTAACAAATTAACAGTTTTTACTCATTCAGAATAGTTTAACCCTTAAGGAGGTTCTAAAGTGCTTGGTCGGTAAGGTAGGAATTTTCACTGAAAATCGTAAATAAAAAATGACTGAATAACATTTTTAAAATTTGGTCTGTGTAAGGGCAATTTTAATTACTATAGATGGTATACTACAAAATGCCAAAGAAATTAATTGAGAACTGACCGAGTATTTTCAGAAACAAATAAAAACCACTTATTTCCGAAAATTCTCGGTCAGTTCTCAATTAATATCTTTCGTATTTTCTAGGAAATTGTTTATAGTGCTTAGAATTGCTCTTACAAAGGCCGAATTTTAAAAATGTTATTCAGTCATCTTTAATTTACGTTTGTTTCTGAAATTTTAGAACCCTCTTATACCCCCACGGTAACACTTTTTTCGCCACTTTTTCAGACCTGTTTAAATGGGATAAATTCGATCATTCCAATGGTGATATCCAAAATTAGAAAAAAAATTATTACACAAAGTTGAGTCTTAGTGTAAAAATGACAAAATTGTTTGTTTAATTGGATTGTGCATCAACTGTCCATTATGGAATCATCTTGACACCAAATTAGATAGTGGAGACAATGCTTGAACTGCAGAAAACTGTATTTGGAAAGTTCATTTTGTCACCTAAAAGATTCAAAATGTCGTTCGAATCGAGAATTTTCGCTCATTATATTAAGGACGCTTTAAAAAATTATAAGCTTTTCGAAGAAATTTATAATTATAAAAAAGGTTAAGAATTCATCAAAGAATATAATAGAATTTTTACAGAATTTTTTTAGTCAATTTTGAAAATTTTCATTCTCGAATTTTTTCATAAATTTAGAAAATTCAAAAAAGTTGTGAAAAAATTCTAATTCATTCTTTGATGAATTCTAAGCACTTTTTATTGATTGCAATTTTTTCTGAAAGTTGATGGTTTTTGAGGAAAATAATTTTAACTCGACTTATTTTCAAACTTCGAGCAAAAAAATTTTAGTGAATAAATTTTTAGTCAAAAGTTGAGAAACCAAATTATAATGTTTATGATGAAAGGGTTATTTAGATTGTTATAAATAATAAATACAAATTTATCCCGTCTACAGAGCTCTGAAAAAGTAGTGAAAAAGTGTCCCTGTGGGTGTTAATGGGTTATGCTATACATTTTTTAAAATGTTGTAATTGAAAATGTAAAAATGTAATGACAAAATTAGACTTAGAGAAGATTATAGTATCTGTTACCATGTATGTGAAATCTTGGCGCAACAATGTATATAGCATTCGAAACTTTTTTTTTATAGTGGACGGAGAAAAATACATGTTAACCATTACTATCTACACGTTTATAATGACAGGCATTACCTTGCAGTTCTTTCTACTATGATTATACTATCTTAAATTTTATAACAAGGAAGTATGACAGACACTAATATCCCGGATAGTGATCATAAATATGATTATATTAACGGTCAACGTCGATTATATCCTCTTCTTAACATCTATTTTACTCCGGGCAAGGTTAATTATATATGACAGTGTCAATATAGTAAACTTAATAAAAACATAGTCCTGTACTTACTAACATGACATGATCTCAACTATGTGTGATAAAATACTTTCGAGCCCAATTAAGACTCATTTGGAGAAAGATGAATGCATAACAAATGTGCTTACTTCAATGGTAAACCATAACGAGAGAAAAACAGTGGCAGGAACATTTAATAAAATTTGTTGTTCAAATATAGAAGTGAAACCAAAACTATGTATGAGATGAAGACATAAATGCATTCTATTACACTTAAATGTATACATTTATTGAACAAATTTAAATTTATAAATAAATATTAAACAAAATAGTTTTGATGATTTTTAATTTTTTATAATAGGAACATGTAATAAAGATTTATATAATAACTCAAAATTATTTAACAAACCATCTAAACCCCCTCTTCCTTCACCTCCACGTCGTCCATAATCATAATCTCCACCGTAACGTCCTCTTCCATTATTGTCGTATCTACCGTAACCACCGTAATCTCCTCGTGGAGAATTTCCATTTCCCATGTATCCTTTAAATCGACACTCATTTCAAAAAGTGATTTACATTATATACAACGTAAATATTCGTTTAATCCTACCAAGCGTATAACGTTTACTTTTTCCAAATATATTAAAAAAAGATTTGAAAATTATCCAAAAAGAATCATAAAAAAGGAATATAACTGATTCTTAGAATTTTTGTTCCATTAGATGATAATGCAGGACCACAAAATTTGTCAGAAATATCATTCGACCAAATTAATTAAACGATTTAGATTGTGTTTAGTAAATGGACAACGACTGCTTAGGTTATTATCGGTTTAAAAGTTGTATAGATTCAACGTGTTATTAACGTACTTCGTAAACGAATCTTAAACGTCTTTCATATGCGTATATATAATATTACACTTTTATTAAATGCATTTTAAACTATTTACGGCACTGATTAAACGATTTTTTATGGTTTAGAATACCCCAGCAATCGAATTTGGATAGAGTTGCATAGGATTGGATTCAATTATTAAATTCTGAGTCCATACTTTGGTCAATGGTGAATCCATTTTAATGCGTAAATACAATTCTATTCGTTCATACGAATAAAAAGGTTACTTTCTGAATTCATATTGATCCAAAAAAGTTTTCTTTTTAAAAATTAAATCTTAAATACATCCGTATTCAACATTACTGATACAAAACTATCTAAGTGTATTCATTTCAATCCAAAAATAGTTTCCTTTTTAAAAACGAAATATTAACTGTATCCGTATTCAACATTACGGATTCAAAACTATCCAAGTGTATTCATTTCAATTAAAAAAAAGTTTCCTATTTAAAAACGAAACATTGAATGCATCCGTATTCAACATTACGAATTCAAAAGTAGCTAAGGGTATTCATTTAAATCCAAAAAAAGTTTACTTCTTAAAAACAAAATATTGAATGCCTCCGTATTCAACTTTACGGATTCAGAACTATCTAAGCGTATTCATTTCAATGCAAAAAAAGTTTTCTATCAAAAAACACTTTGAATACATCTATATTCAACATTACGGATTCAAAACGACCTAAGCTTATTCATTTCAATACAAGAAAAGTTTTCTTTCATAAACGAAACTTTGTATGCATCCCTATTCAATATTACGGACTCAAAACTATCCAAATGTATTCATTTCAATTCAAAAATAATTGTATTTCAAAAACAAAACTTTGAATACATCCGTATCCAACATTACGGATTCAAAACTATCCAAGTGTATCCATTTCAATCCAAAAAAAGTTTCCTATTTAAAAACGAAACATTGAATGCATCCGTATTCAACATTACGGATTCAAAAGTAGCCAAGTGTATTCATTTCAATCCAAAAAAAGTTTCCTTCTTTGGGTTCGTAAAATTGAATACCAATGGATTATTTTTTCTGAAATTTAATCCTGCAAATTACGCTTCCGATTGTATTCGTAAAATTGATTACAGATGGATTCCTTGCTTCGGAAATCAATCCATTTGAATACATATTTACGGAACCGAAGTATGCATTCAAACTGAATTGAAATTTTCAATCCAATCCTATCATATCTCGATTGCTGGGACGTTTCATACAATATATAAGCGTTATAAATGTATGATAATTGTACATTTACTAGAAGGCAGGCACATTTCACTTTACCCGAAATTAGCACTAAATCCGAATCTGTATTATGTCGCTGTGTTGGTACTAAGATTTATTTTTTCGTTATTCTTAGACAAGAATGCGAAGTTCATAAGGAATAAAAAGCAATTGTAATATCTTAATTTCCCATTTTATTTATACAAAATTCCTTTTTTTTATAAATAATTGTGGAGTTCATTCAATGAAAAAATTGTGGACATGTTGTATTTCTTTGCATTTTATTAAATTAGGTCTATAAATATGAAAATAATTTTCAACGTGAGATATATTGGTAAACATATTCCAAACAATTTCTGTTATGCAGCATAGTTCATCTGTGAGTACTACAACATAACCTATAAGCTCTCATTTTTAATAATCATTGAAAATTATTTTCGTTGCAAAATAATTATGAGATACTTTTTTCCCCTTTCTGGGTGCATTTAATGCGTAAAAAAAAGTAGACGTAACTCCATATTGGAGAAAGTTAATTTAGATAATGTTTTTTACATGGAAAACAATTACACTTTTTAAAATAATTTCGAAACTTATGAAATAAGATGGCAGGTAGAATGAATTCATTATTCAGAATAAAAGAAACTATGAAAAATATCATTTTTTTTTTAGTTTTCGTAATCGTTGGTGTTTATTACATTTATAGGAAAGTGCAGAATAATATTTTATCACATAATATCCAATGGTCATAAATTACTTTTTTATTAAATAATTAATTTCATTATAGATAAATGTTAATTAAGGGGAGGTTACACGCACAAAATCAGCTTTATGATATACACCATTTAAAAATTTGAGAAATTTACTTCTATAGTCATTTTTTAATCAGCGGTGCTAGAATAAAAAGTGTAAAAAAATTTTTTGATCGAGACAGAACTTCATTAAACACATATCAAAACAAACATTTCGTCATAAAATTGATGACAACATGACCATTTCAACATGACCATTTCAACACGACCATTTCACCATAATATATTAAACATTTTAACAAAATAGGTTAGGTTAGATTAGGTTAGGTTAGGTTAGGTATAATATATAATTGTTATATTCAATTTTTTAATTTAAATGTATTGTTTTGTTGAAATGTTTGTACGTTGAAAAGTCGTATGTTTAAAAATAAAGTGTTTTAAATAGTCGTGTGACTGGTGCAAGTATTAAAGAAATATAAAATTCGATTCATTATAAAAAATTGTTTAACAATTCGTAAACGACTTGTTAACATTCAATTTTTCAGTTGATTGCACATTCATTAAGTAAATACTGTGGATTTTTTTCCCGTAGAGAAATTAATTTTTAACTCATTACTCCAAGACAATTATAACTAATTTATAACGAAAATTACGGAAAAACTAAGATTATACTGGATTCAAACCGGTTTCCACTCTAAACTTTGGTCGAAGAAAATTTTCGACCATTTTTTCTGTGGTCCTGTGTAATTGGTATCAATTTTTAAACTCACCCCATTGTGCAAGGCAAACATGAAATACTATAGATAAAATAAAGAAAATAACGGCGATCACTCTCATTGTTCAAAAGTAGAAGTAAACAATCCTTTCTATAAATTTTGCCTATGTAACGTCCACGTCGACAATAAGTCCTTTTATATGGTTTGTCAGAAATTGAAACGGAGAAATAATTGACTCATTACAGTTTTGCTGACGGAGTTTCTTCCTTGAAGTAATTTTTAATCATTTTTTCTAGAGGTCTTCATTACCTAATATTTCGAATATTGTTTTGTAGTTTTCCGACTGTGTATTTATGCTTTAATTATAATTGAAAGATGATTATTGCGGTATCGTAAGATGCTCCTAACATTTTTAAAAAGGATTGTGAGTGGGAATTACTGTGATTCAAATATTTACACCTGAAGCCGCTTGTGTTAAATTGTTTTTATCCGATGGGATTTTGTATTATTTACAACAGTAGGATTTTTTAATAAAATAACAAATACAGATCAATTATTGGTTAATGCTTATTAAAATACTTTAAACAAAAAACAATTAAAGCAAAAATGTTTCGTGCAGTACGTGACCTTTACTTCATTTAAAAATAACTTTATCAATTTATGCAGAAGTAAATGTATTATTAAAAATAAACAACAAGTAATTGCATGTATATTACGAAAAGATAAAATAAATGATGAAATTAGTTAATAAATGATATAAGACCAGGGAATTTGAAAATTAAATGTCTTCTTTAATTCAGAAGTTTTCAATCACTTCAAGAATTTAATTCTGCATATCATGTATAATACGTATATTACTATGGTTACAGAATTAGTAATTTTGCACTAAACTAATTATGACAGATATTTTCATTCCGATGTGTACACCATACATATTCGTAATGCAAGAATCATGATGAAATGCACATTTTTCAAGTAACTATACACTCTAAAAATGTAAAAAAATATAAAAGTGTAACTGCCTATAATAAAATCTTGTTATTTAATTAAAATGTACATTTTATTATTATTCTATTACGCACGTTTAAAACATAATCACGTAGTATTTGGCGTTTTCGTATGAAAAAATTGTATGTATAACTAGGAAGACTAGGTGTTTGCAAACTCGTCGGTAATCCCGTATTTTTCTACCTAGTTGCACAATGTACGATTTTTAATTAGACATAATGAAAATATGCTTACACAATGCAGCTCTTGTGCATATATTTACATCCACATAATAGATGAACTTCTTAGACCAATCCTCGAGTATCTACGATGTAAAATGAATTACTTTGATACCCACACTCTATATAAGTTTCAATTTAGATCTTCTTTGATTATTGTACACAGAAAGAAACGTCCAAGATTTATTTCGCCAATCTTTCAGTGATGTTTGCTTTTTCCATTTTACCAGGATACATCAAAACATAAAAAAGAAGTTCTTAAATTCACACGTCATCTTTATAGAACGAAATCATATACGAATGATCTTTGAAAGGTAATCTGCCTACCATCTTATTTAAGAAAATCCGTTTCCTGAATAGTTTAAACCAAAATTATTTTACTGTGGGATGTAATACATTATTATAAATTTCGTACCAAATTTCATTCTCATACTAGAGGTAGTAAACTCTAATTTTGTTATTTTTTATAATACTTTTCATGTTAAAGAATCGTGTATCAAAATAAACAATTTATATTATTTACCCAATACATATTCAATAATATTTCATAAATGATTTGAGTTATAAGAGAATTGTACTGGCAATCGAAAGGTCTTAGGTTCAAGTCCTGGCGTGGAGAATCTCAGGAGTGTATTTTTTTTCAAAAATAAAAAAATAATAAAAGAAAATCCTAAAAAAAATCTTTTTCGTGGTCCTGTTGCTTCATTTTTTCAGAATTTTCTCGCCACTATTGAATTGTGTTGTTTTCAGAAGAGAAACCATTGGGAATATAGAGTGTTCAATTGAAATTGTAAAAAATTCTAATTTGTTTACTCAACAGTTTAAAAAATAAAAAAAACAAAAACATATATATTATTTTTATAAATAAGTTTTCACATCAAACCGACTTTTATTCACAAATTTACAATAACAAACATCAGATCGACTTTAGTCAACAAATGTAAATAAAATTGATTAATATTAGAATGAAAAGATACAATTAATCTAGTTATATTTTTAAGATCACATATTTGTGGTTTTTAATATAATTAAAAAATGTTTGAAAATTAAAAAATGTATTTTTCACTTAAGAAAGATACGAAGAAGACAATTTTCATTAAATATTCATTTAATCTCTGATTTTTTACTCAAAAGCTTTTAAATATCATATTTACAGTTATAGTTGAAATGTATAATAGATATAACTCCTAAGTAAATCAAATAAATGTATTTTTATGCTCGTAATTTGTTCGTACTTTTAATGTTTGCTAATGACAGTAACTCTATATATAATTTAGAGTAATTGATCTTCATTTTTGTAGAAAATATTAAAATAACCCGACTTTTCCATTTTTACCAGTAACCAGTAACCCGACTTTACCATTTTTATAGTAAAATTTACATTATTTTTGAAAGAGCAGACGAGTTTCTGTCTTCAGAAAAAAAGTGCTAGAAAAATTAAAAGTATGTCTCATAAAAACATCGTGATTTGCTTGTCAAATACGTCCATCAAGTATGTAGTTATTATTTTAATTAAGTATTTGCCCTACTATTATGTGTGATTAAAAATAATAGAATCCATCATGCAACTTTAAAGTTTTCTTCATTTATTCAATCTCTTTTCAAACACATTTGAAATCTTTAATACTTCTAGTGCATCATTAGATATATAAACGAGAATATTAAAATTAATGCACTATCTGACTTCACAAAATAAACTCCTGACGTTTGATCAGTTCTCATTAAGGAAACAAACATATAAACATATCGATTCCTTCATATGTTTTCGGATTTTTGTGGTTTATCGTAATGTTACACGATTTAAAAAAACAACAGGAAAACTTTGATTATTAACACGAATGATGAGACATAGTAAAGACCTGTCATCGATTGTCGTAATCATGATTAATTGCCAATAGCATAGTAAAAATGTGCTAATGTACAAGGATTACAAGAAAACAATAAATTATAGCAGATTCTTGTAAACAATTGTGTTTAAAATATTAAAAATTTGCATATAGTATCAAGTACTATTATATTACTGGTCTATTAATAGATAAAACGAGTTCAACCAAAAAGCAGTTAAGTTCGATTAAATTCTGTTCTTTACAAATAATTATTAACTCGAGGTAATTATTTTTAATGTATTTTAAACAGATTTTCGAAGAAATATGAGAATAAAATATTATATATTTTACGTTCACTACTCATTGAAATAAGTATTCTCTTAATTTTAGAGGTTCTAATGAGTGAAACAAATAACATTATTTATTTATATCAATTTATTTATATCAATTGTGCAATTAGTAAATATGTAAATAATGCGATGTTGTATAATAAAACTTATACATTAAATTGACAAGAATTTTCAGTTTATTCTTTATAAAGACATTAAAGCTTATGCCTGCAGTAACTTTTAATAAAAAGGCTGTCATAAAATTGTTACTTCGATTAAGTGGCATTTCTAATTAACTGTTCAAGAATGTCTGCAGGGCCTTCGAATGCTAACTATAAAGTTAATTTTACATTTTAAAATGGAAATTACCATAAGGATGTAAAAACGATTTATATGTAAAATGAATTACTTTGTATGTAGATCTCATTTGTCATTTAATAAGTCGGAAGCTAATGTTTTCGAGAGAAATATTTATTTTAATTGCAGTTTTAGTAAAATAAAAAAGTTGTTTATTCGTTATTTGTTCAAGTATTTTATCTTTTTCCTATGTAACAGTTAAGAAAATTATAAAGATATATTTAGAACCCATTTAATATGAAATCTGATGGGGTAAAAATAAATACACTTACATAATAAATAAATATATTTATTTGTCATCAAAGAACGTAGTATGATATTTCGAAGTGATCATTTAGTACTACAATGAAAAGAGTTGATGAATTCTGCGATTGTTGGTACACTGAAACTCATAGCACTTGATTTATTTTGATATCGTCATCAAAAATACTCCAGAAACTCGCATCTTATTTTGGATTAACCTGAAAATACCATACGTTTTTTATTTATTTAATATAAATTCTATACTATCATGCATTGTAGATAACTGTGCAAGAATGCAACTAAAATATGTATACTAACTAATGATTCGAATATTTTTTTGTATTGAAATAAATGTCCAGACAAATATTTTGGTATAATTTTTTTATTAGAATGGTTTTCTTAGAAAGGCATGCTATTTATGATTTAAGTATTCGCATAAAATAACAAAAACAGTTAGTTCATATTTTTAGCAAGTACAATTTCACAGAACTTATAGTGGATTGATAGTTCTAACGCATTTTTTAAATAATTGTGAATATTTAATTCTAATAAATGACAAAGCAATCGAGTTGTTGATTAATTCATGTAAGATCATTAAAAATGAATATTTTTTAGACGCATTTCGTAAATTGTAACAATATCCACTAAACGTCATGTACTATTAAAAAATGTGTGATAAAAAATATAAAGAAAGACGCATTATAGATAATAATATCAATTTAGATTTTTTTTTCAATAAAATTTTACATTTTCAATGTCAATAAAAATATTTTTCATTTTCAATAAAAAAAAAATACAGTTTTAATATATTCTTTTCACTAGAGTATAGACTAATATCACTACATTATTATCTACACTCTCCTCGTAATCTGTTTATAGTTAATTGAAAGTGATCATGATGTAACCTTCTCGAAGCTGTTCAAGATCAATGATACCGTCATGTGACATTCAAAATATTGTAAAACTTTTGTCTGAAATACCTGTTACTTATAGTTCTTTCAGTTGTTTACGATTTCAATACTTTGTATGCACATATACATAAAATTTTTTTAATATGCTTTTGTTTTAATGATATGCTTTAAATTATACATAATAAATGGCTAAAGAAAAACAAGTAGAGATGGTTGTAAGATGCAGTAATAGTAACGTTAACAACATGAAAAGTAATTGTTGATTGTATGTTAATTTTACAATTCAGAATATTGCAATAATATTACATTATATATGTTATAGAACATATATAATGCAATAAAAATTTTTACTACGACAAGAGTTTTTTTTTAAATCAATGTTATTTTAGTTAGTTTACTATTAACGATTACTTAAAGTGACTATTTAACTGTAAAACTGCAGAAGATTTGATGTTATTTCTACCGCATATTTAACGATTGAAAAATACGATATTATTGTCTTGTTTACAACAGAAATAGGCAATTTAACTATTTATTGTAATCTCATGTTTTACAATTGTAAAACAGTTGGATTTTATTAAAAGATACCAAAAAACTTGTTTGATTCTGTTACATGGTGAATGTTTATTTCATTCAAAAAGGGAACTTCAAAGGCACTCATTGAATACAATGTATTTGAAATTTAACATTTCAATTATTCTCTAAATTTGTTAGAGTGAAAAGTGACGAAAATTGAGCCACTCTTTCATTAACAGTGAAAATTTCACTCAATAAAGAGTGAAATTTCAATCCATCAAGAGTGAAAGAAGAAATACTCACATCTAGAAAAGTGAAATATCACTCTCAGTAGAGTGAAAATGACTCTTCATGAAAGAGTTTTCAATTTTCACTCTAAGGAATTTAGGGAGTATAGCAGCCAATTTTGTAACTACTCAGGGAGAGAGTTTTCACTCCACAGAGAGTAAGCTTTCACTCGTTAAGAGTTGAATGTACTTTACCAATCTACTAAGAGTGAATACTCACTCCAATCACTTTAGAGAGTAATATAAAGAAATGGAAAATCTGCTTTATGACTTTTTACTTTCCTAATAGAAAATATTACCAGTTTTTAGAGATTTTTCTGGTATTTACGCTGGAAGTAATAAAGCTCAGAAAAACTGGATAGAAACGAGTTTCGTTTTCTATCAGGGTCTTGGTGAATCTTTATCTTTACCTCGGCCATAGCCGCCATAACCACCACGACCATATCCACCATATCCGCCGTATCCACCGCGTCCATATCCACCGCGTCCATATCCACCTCGTCCATATCCACCGTAGCCTCCTCGACCATAACCGCCGTATCCACCGCCGCCATATCCACCACCACCGTATCTACCACCTCCAAAACCTATAAAATTTAAGACTTGAAATTTGCGAAAATGTTTGTAATTCCAACACATCAGTCGAAATTAGGCAGCGTAATTCTAGCATTTTCGCATGTGAATCTTTAAAGGTTAATCTAAGGCTCATTTGTTGCAGTATAATTCTCTAGAAATTAGATAGAGCGGTCTTGCTATCTCTACCGGAAGTTGGCATCCTATTAAAAAGGGGGTTTATTTAAGGCTTCAGTATCCGGATACCGGGAGACCCAATAACGATTTTGGACCAAGTGGCACCGAAAAAGTCTCAGCAAATTTGAACTCTGCTTTAACGAAAAATTGAGTCAGTACAAGTCTGTTTAAAAATATGATAAGTGTGATATGAATCAAGAAAAGTTATTTGAAATCTTGTAAAGGGCACGAGATCTAAAACCGTTGATCGTCCTACCGGTATACCAGGCACTTGGGTCCTTAATTGGGCCTCAAATACTTGTCATGGTCGCATTTTGATAAGATTATTGTAAAATGCTTTTCTAAACTCGCTCTGCAAGACTTTTTCGTTTATACTTGGTATAAAATGTTTACTGGGCCTGTCGGTATACCGGATATTTAAAAGAGACATAAATGCCTTTAAAGGGCCCATTTTTATATGATTGTCAGAAAGGGGTGTTGCAGAGTGGTACTGCGAGTTTGGGGTAAAACTATCGACTCAGTACAGTACTCCTTCCCTTATTCTAATGTCTTCCCTTATTTTAATTTTTTCTCTTCTCCTATTCTAATATTTCCCCTTGCGCGTTCTCCCCACTGACGTGTAGATTTTCTAAATACAAATAACGGAAGAGGGGAAAATTAGAATAAAGGAAGAAGGCCGCCATCTTGCCTGACTGGACAAATTAGAATAAGGGAAGGACTACTGTATTTCGTTTAAATAAAAATCAATCAATTTTTCTATGAGACTATAAAGGGACTTTAAATGAATCTTAAAAGATCCAAGTGGGAAACTTTGGATTTTGTAAAAATTACCACTTAAAAATTACATTGTTGGAAACCACTAGTACTACATACTTTGACAAGTAGAATGTTCTAGCAAGCTATTAAATTTTACCCAGTTATGAATTTCAATTAGAATTTATTCTTTACGATGGTTCATAAAATATGGACAAAAAATAATTTTTTATATAAAAACGACTCCGAAAAAAATTGAATTAACGTCAATTAAAAAGTCGGCGTAAATATTATATTTTATTAATTATAATTAGTTCAATTAAAATTTAAAAACTATGTAGTTTTTGATTAATCATTTTATGAAAAATTTAGAAATTTCTGTTCTGAACAATTAATTGTTGTATATGATTTATTGTTAAGCGTGATTGGATGCGAGATGTATGACTGATTCAGAATATATATATTTGTATTGCAATTTGAATGGGGATGCTAGATGTTCGAATGTTTAAAAATGATTAGCGAATGTTTGTAACCGCGAAATGACAGATTAATGTTAGATTTGAAAGAAGGAAGATGTGAATTAAATTGTAGCAATTCTATTTTAAATAAATATTTTAAAAAGTCATTTGTAAGACTATTGTGTGGATTACGACATAATTAGCTGGCTATAAATGTTTACCAAAAAATTTACATCTCTTTTCAATGCATCCAACTATCAACTGAACCACTCGGTATAAAAAAATTGTTATCAGCATTTTGATTCTTCAGTGTTGCAAAATATCAGTAAGATTATTTATATTATTTTTTAATTAATATATTTCCGATTTGAAAATTTAAATTAATTAAGAAATCAGAAACTTTATTTTATGATTTTCAGTTATTTATTAGGTCGGATGTCAAATTGAACCCATTTTGAGATTTCTTTTGCTCAGAAAACGAATGTGGCTATATGAAATTGTTTCATCATGTTAGAATTTTTGTAATTTTTGCGACAATCAAAACATAATTATTGCAGCCTCTTTTTCATTTTTTCAGAGCACCAAATTTGTTTTTAATTTCAAACAATATTTTATCGCATTAATACTGCTACTTTAAAATCGATTTTCTCTCTTCAAATCTATGAAAAATAAAAAATTTTGGTTCGCTATAAGAAATTAATAAGAGCGGTTAAAATACATACTTCTTACTATTTGTACAATAATTTTAAAAAATCCGGAGGTCGCGAGACGTAATTTCAGGTCAGATTCGTATTTATCGCAAAAAATTCACAAGAATCCTATTACATTATTTTGTAATAGGCTCCTATGATTATGTAAATCTACTTTTGGTTCAGAAAAACTTTCTTTAATTTCGACGAAAAAAGAAAATCAAAAGATTTTGAAGGAATACATATATATTATACTGACAAACTTTTGTTTAAAAAATTGCTATCGTGATCGCAATTTAATCTTCCTGTTTTTGTCCTTTTTCTATTGCGATTTGCAACATTTGTTATGTTTGGTTGCACATTTCATAAATTACGACAGGGAAAAGTACAAAATGCAGATGATTAAACCCGGATAAATTGTCAATAGTTATGAATTTCATAAATGACAGTCTGTCATGAAAGTATCACAAATTTTTTCAAAAATAGGGCCACTAAAAAAGGTGTTAATGGTGGGACTTAGGACTAAGTACTTTACTCCGAATATAGACTTATAATTGAATCTATATTTCTATTAAATTGACATTACACGAAGTTTATGACACTATTCTAAGTTGTTAATTGACAGCGATTTTATTAATATTGCCCTTTAACATATTTCATTTATAATTTTAAACAATAAAATCTGTAGGAAATGTCAGAAACTGACAATATTTTTTTCGAGGGTTTCTTATTTTATTTAAATTATAAAATATACACTAAATTTTAATACTTTCTATTCGAAAAACCATTGTTCGGTGAAAAGTATTGAACGATATATGAACAATATTCAAAACATTTATTTTTCAGGGAAATATCAGAACATTTCGTTATTTGCAAAATGTTTTTTAACAAGTACTGGAATTTTTCGTTAACAAATACTTAAACAGTAAACCAGTAATCTTTAGTTAACAAAGTTTTTTGAATGTATCATACACAAATTCAAGAACACGGTTTTGTAACAATAACTTAATCCGAATATTTTTATTTTTTCCATTGGTTGTAAAGGATTTAATAATGATTCGAAACATAAATGTTGTTATCTATCTAAATATTTAAGCGTTTTATTTCAGCAAGTATAAACCTGTTCATGTTTATACATATTTTAAGTATGTTGCTCATTAGAGGAAATGTCAACTTTTTTTTGTAATAGCATTAAGGTTAAGGTGATTTTCTTTCCCTTTTGTTTTTTATTTTTGTTAATTTTGTACTTTGTTCAGTTCTTCTATGTAAGCTTATTAGTCCACAGACACTGATGTCTAGGATACTAATAAATCATATCAAATCTAATCAAATCATGTAAGTGATCAAAAGTTAAGCACAGAAAAAAATTTTTAATTTCTAACAAATATTTACTTAACGTGAGCAAAGTTATCTTAGTCAAATGTAGTGAAAAGATGAAACTTTTCTTAAAATATTTTTCTTAAAGCTTGTAAATCGTTTACTTGCGACTATTCAAATAAATGTTCACTTGAATATAAAAAAACTTTTTCAGTGTTCACTTAAAATGTAAAATTCGAGACACGATAATGAATGTGAAAATGTTGTTAATATTCAGGGTTAACGAGAACAAAACAATTTAAAAAATGTACTATTTAACAAATTATACGTTAAAATTCAACTAACCGAACTGGGCCTGGCAAACTCCAACCAGGGCCACGACGATGAGCAGGAAGAGTGCAAAATACTTCATGGCGAGTTTTCTTAAAGATACTGTAACTTACTCTTAAGAAACGATGTATTGCTAATGTATTATTCCGATCATTTATGAATCCTTTTATACTATGTCTCGAGAGGTAAGAAAACACAAAATAATCGGATGCTCGTCATTGACACGAGTTTGCATTTTTATTCCTGGAACTAGCCAGCTAAAACGTTTCTTGCACATGCATCACACAAAGTTATAATGTAATCGATTTTCTTCTATACCAATAACAGTGCAGGGCCGACTATAAGGAAAATAGTGATTAATTTTAGTTCTTTCATTTTCGTTTTCAAGAAATATTTTTACGTTTTTGCCTGGAAATAATTTAGTACTCGTGTAATGGTGATTCGTAACTGTCTATTAGTCTGATCAATTACATCTGAGCATGTGCACATAGCATCATAAATGTCCATATGTTGCAATTTTTATATATACTTATTTGTATTGTTTAAATAAAATGTGTAATCCTCATAGAAAATATGATCAGTTTCTGGGGTTTCTGGCGAATTTTGCTGGTCTCCATCGTGAGACCAATAGGGAGCAATCAGACTCATTGTTTAGAAACTGCTAAAATTTATAAATGAATATAATTATAATAACTAAAAAATGACACATTGAACTGCGTTATACTGAAATAATAATAAATTAATTGTTGACTAACTATATTGTCCTAAACCTTATATCAAGACACTAACAGGGGGAAAGATTAAGAAAATTTTTATTGTATTAAAGTACTCTTAAAATGTTGCATCAATTTTTACCAATGTTTCAATTCAACTTATTAAATATATTAATTAAAAAACAGAATGAAATCTCTGGTTTCACGAATTTACATAAAAAGGAATTTTTTGATGGTTTACATTAAATTTTAAATGCTACTTGATTAAAATATAAAAATAATGTTTATAAACAAATTTTGGGAGTTTCAATAGGTTCTCCTTTTTCACCTATTATTTTATTGAAAACATTCTTATTAATAAATTACCCTTGTATGATCTTTATGTTGATGCTATCTTTTCTAGTGTTCCTTTGAACTTTATTAATGATGTTTAATTTACCAATTTTGTTATAGTTTATAAAAAATGATAGGTTTATAGGTAATCGTATTTCTTTTACTATGGAATTAGAAAAGAATCATGAATTTTTTTTAGACATTTTAGTGATTAATGATAAAATCACATTTAAAAACTGATTGGTATCTAAAAAACCTTCTAAATGTAGATATCTGAATTTTTTCTCCAATCATTCATTTTGTTATAAATTAGGAACAGCTTATGGTAGAATAGCCGAGTTTTAGACAAAAGAATTTAAAAATCGCTAAACACATTTTCTTAGATAATGGTTATCTTCTTCATATTATCGAACACTATGTTAAAAAAAGAGTTCATCAACTTTACAACTCAACATCAAAAAGAAGATTTTATAAATTGTTAGCATTCCTTGTGTTAATAGAACCTGTAATAAAATTTTAAAAAATTTAGCAATTTCAACTTAATGATGTATATGAAATTAAATGCGAATTTTGTAATTCAGTTTACATAGGTCAAACTGGAAGTTTGCTTAAAAATATATATAAATACAGGACGCGATTTTAATTATACTAATATAGCAATTTTAGTTACGAAACATAATTTAAACAAAAGAAAACACGTTAAAATTATTTCATTAAATGTAATAAAACTGCAATCAACATCAGAGTTGAACAATCTCAACTTTTCTATTTATTTGACCTTGAAAAGTAGTTAAATCTTCAAATCTAAAGGTTCAAATATATAAAGTCAAAGATACAAGTTCGGTTTTGAAATAATTTTAAGTGAGTATAAGGTCCTTACTGAATTCCAATAGAAACTCACATCTCATTTTTTCATTTTATCAAATTTTCACTGATTTAACCTAATTTATGAAATTTATTTTATTAAAAAAATTTTAATTTTATAAACTTTTTAATACAATGTGCACACTATTAAAAGTAAGGAGAATTTTTACTTTTCTGTTCAATAAAAACTATTTTTTTTCTTAAAATCATTCCAGTGAAAGGACTATTTTTGGCCCTAAAATTGATATTTTTATAGATATTATAGTTATATTTTCTAAACAATCAATTTAATTTATAATTATGAAGAGGGCTTAAATAAATATTCGTCGAAACTTTATATATAATAAATTGGTTAGTTAATTCCGTATTACCAGAAACAGCTTCCTCAATTAAGAAAAAACTATACGGATACGAATAAATTTTACTTATATTTTACTTGTACTCTTAAATAAGGTTTAAATTTGTTGAAAATATTGATACCTCTATCATTGAATGAAAAAATTATTAGAAATACGAAATGACAAAGTAAAAAACACAAGATTATATTAATATAATTTTTTATCCTTTTTGATACGCCATTTGGTAGCCGTCATCTTGCAACATCTTGCAAACCCTTTCTTACCCAAAAAAAGTAAGCAATGATGTAAATGGTTCACAAATGTGTGCATTTTTAAAGTTCTGGAAACTCCTGGACTTTTATAATATATTTTATTTAATTCACAAATATGCTTATCCAAATTATTATTTATTTCTGAAATTGAAAAACAATTTTGAACCACGTTCCTCATGAAATCATTGCTTCCATAAATGTCAGGATCATTTTCTGTCCGCTTCTTACACGAGTTTACTGCATGCATGGATAAACTTCCGAAAACGCTCTCCAACCGATTTTAATGGACATTGGTATACTTCAGTATTTCGGGGTGATGATTACGAAAATGATAATGAAAATTTGCGCAATTTTTATTTTTATTGTGAAAACCTTAAAAAAACACCATAATTTATGGTTTTTGCAATTACCTCATAAGATTCTCAAAATTTCAAAAAATTCTTCCAATAAAAGTTGTAGATTTGATCGAAATACACATATTATGTTGTATGCATATTCCCGTCAAAATCGATAGTTTTTGAGAAAAATCCAAAAAACTACAAAACACCATGAAAACAACCAATTAGGATAAAAGCATATGCGTGCCCTTAAACTACCCTACCCTAACCAGTTAGAACTCAACCTAGCCCTAATAATGGGTAAAGGAATGTGGGTGCCCAAAAAACTAACCTAACCTATCCAGTCACAAGTCTGCCTAGCCCTAACAATGCCTAAAAGCATATGGGTACCCTAAAATGAACCTAACCTAACCAGTCAGAACTCTACTTAGCCCTAATAATGCCTAAAAGCATATGGGTGCCCAAAAAACTAACTTAACCTATCCAGTCACAAGTCTGCCTAGCCCTAACAATGTCTAAAAGTATATGGGTGCCCTAAAACTAACCTAACCTAAGGAGTCAGAACTCTGCCTAGCCCTAACGATGCCTAAAAGCATATGCGTGCCAAAAAACTAACCTAACCTAACCAGTCAGAACTCTGCCTAGCCCTAATAATGCATAAAAGCATATGGGTGCCTTAAAACTAACCTAACCTAACCAGTCACTACTCTGCCTAGCCCTAACAATGCCTAAAATCATATGCGTGCCCTAAAACTAACCTAACCTAACCAGTCAGAACTCTACCTATCCCTAACAATGCCCAAAAGCATATGCGTATCGTTACGTGGAATTCATGTTATAACTGATCGTTTTCATGGTGTTTTGTCGTTTTTTTCGATTTTTCTCAAAAACTATCGATTTTGGCGGGAAAATGCATAGAACATACAATGTGTATTTCGATCAAATCTGCAACTTTTATACAAAGAATTTTTGGTAATTTTGAGAATTTTTGGTAATTTTGAGAATTTTATGAGATAATTGCAAAAAACCATAACTTATGGTGGTTTTTTAAAGGTTTTCACCATAAAAATAAATTTGCGCAAATTTTCATTATCATTTTCGTAATCAGCACCCCGAAATACGTAAGTATACCAATGTACATTAAAATCGTTTGGGGGGAGTTTTCGGAAGTACACCCACATTTTCTCGAAAACGAGATCAGTTACGATCTCAGTAAGAACGATTTTGTGATTTTAAATGATATACCAATCATGCCCTGATAGCAGTTTTCATCGCCATTTTAGTTTAACTAAGAAATTCTCGAAGCTCACTGCGTAGATTAAGGTTATGTCACAAAGCGATTTCAACGAAATGGAGGGTATTTGCTGTTATTTTTGTATAGTGAATTGGCACAATTGCTATTCGAAAGGGTTTTTACATAAAATATTAAACATTAATTTCATTCATTAGAAACATTTTTAAACGTTGTTTTATTTTTATGACATGAATAAAAAATTTTGTTATAATTGGTGATTGGGTGGCTACGTTAAACACATAATAGTTTTGTATTTTTAAATTTTCTTAACTTCAGAGATTAAATTCCGAACCTCTCCGACAGTATAATTTTTTCAAAAAGACGTTTACGTTTTGATGTTTCTTCATAATTTCTGTAATGGCAAGGAATTGGATTGGAAGTTTAATTCAGTTATTGTTGTTTTTTTTTTACAAAATGTTATTTTTTTAATGTATTTTTTATATAAATATATATTCCGAAGCGTACCAAAATGGCTTAATTTTTTCTTCTTTCATGACAACAAAAAATTTAAGAAATATTAGAACCGTTATTCCAAGAATTGACTCCTTATTTTTATTATTCAAAATGAAATATGAAGAAAAATAGCTTTACGTTTATTCTGTGTCTTATGTGTATTAACAAATTCATAATAAACACTATTTTAAAGTTAAAAAAATTAAGAAATATTTTTTAACGTTTTAACCTTTAGACTGCCGGCAATTTTTCCCACATATTAACTTTTTTTTTTGTGAAAATTACTCTTCCTACACAAAAAATTTGGAAAATATCGGCAGGCCATAGCACAACAAATGACATTTTGCAAAATTCATCCAAATCGCTTAAAACCCGTTACTCAGGGGTTTTTGTGGTCTCTAAAAATGAATATGAAATTCAAAATTCAAAATTCAAAATGGCGGATCCAATATGGCGGACGCATTTTGAAAAATTGATCCAAATCATTTGAAACCTGTTACTTGGGGGTTTGTGGGGTCTCTGAAAACGTATATGAAATTAAAAATTAAAAATTCAAAATGGTGGATCCAATATGGCGGACGACATTTGGAAAAATCGTTTGAAACCTGTTACTCGAGGATTTTTGGGGTATCTGAATTCAAATATGGGGACACAAAATCAAAATTTCGAATTCAATATGGCAGAATACTTTCTGAAGCGTTATTGCGACTTTGCGCATAGCAATGAACACCGAAATAGTTGAACATCTAAAATTCTAAAGTGTTTTATGGGATATTTTGTTTATTTATTATTTCACTCTTTGGACATACATATTTACATTTTATTTACATTTTTACCCTGAAACCCCCGAGTTATGAGTTTTGATTTCTTTTTAATTAGTTCTTAGTGGCCAGTGTAGTGGCCACCCCGGCAGTCTAAATGTTAATATACGGTAATAAATTCAGAGAATATAATTAAATACTATAAATATATAATAATTTATTTATTTCATTTAGTATACACGGAATTTGACATTAATTCCATTTTTATTTATTATAGTCAGAATCAAATACTATACAGACCAGTTAATAAATATACATTGAAAAAATGGTTAAAGATCTCATTTTCCATGAAAAGGCCAGTAAAATACTTTATATAACGCATCGAATAAAGTGGGAATATTAATTGTGAATCATTTCAATATTGCATATTTCTTTTAAAGAGGAATTTATTTATTCAGTGTAAATTATTGCGTAGTCGTATTGGTTAAATATCAACATGTAATGACACATTATCTTAGAGAATAGTATAATTTCGACATGGATTCGCTTATAATATTTCCGTTTTCCTCTTCATCGCTACTTTTAATTTGCATTTATCACACGTGTAAAAAGACAATTTTAACGCCAGTATTTACTTGCCTATTATAACACAAATGATGTATTAAAAATAACGTACATTCCCAAAATTCCCACACACAGAACAAAGTGTCGCCCCACATATCACCTATTTTCTGTACTTGAGCTTTGGGGTAAGAATTATTGACAAATAAAAGTTTATGATGTTAACTTACTGGTATGAAGAATTCAGATTGAGCATGTATCTAATTATTTTAAGTATGGGGGTATAAAGAAGGATATTACTGCAAAAATTGCATGTTTTATTTACGAAAATATACATTTTACGTCAACTTTACAAGAGATATTTCTTATTTATAATTGTCGAATCTAAACCAATTATAAACATTTTCAAAACAAAGGCAAAATTTTGTTAAGAATTTGAAAATTTGATTTTTTAATCCGGAGAAAATTTGTTTACAATCTTTAAACAATTCTGAACAAAAAATACTTATCGTAAATTTTCGCTAAATATATATTTTCGGGGATAAAAAATGACAAATTTTGCAGTATAATCCACCTTTGAACCCCCATATCTCAAGATTAAGACACGTACTCAATTTGAAAATTTGACACGAATAAGTTAAGATCAGAAACTTTTCTGTCCCATATATTTTTACTCCATATTTCAGGGCCAAAAAGCAGACGAATTTTTGCCACTTTTTAGCTTGGCTCTTTCTGTATCTATGGAATAACAATGTCATTACATTATTGGTAATGTTAAAGGTGTGGATATTAAGTTGGTCAGAAAAAAACGAAAGTTCTCCAATCGTTTACCCAAAGACAAAAAAGTTTCTTCTTCTGTGCCAACGCGCTTTTTTGAACGTAATTTCTCTGCCTCCACCATTCACCTAAAATTCAACATAGTTTTTAAGTGGAAAAATACTTTGTTTAGTTTTTTTTATAATATTAAAAAAAAGATGTGCTTTTCAAACTCTTTCTTAAAACTATTTCGAGTGTATTGATCCAAATTTAGATAACAAATAATATGCTGCCTCTGAATTATTACGTTTAGAATATGTGAAAATTTTTTTACAGAAATGGGGTTTGGCACACTTATTCTGGTACAGAATATGAAACCTTTCTGTTTCTGGGCTAAGCGATTGGAGAACATTCGTGTTTTTCGATCTACCATTTTTTATGTATTATTTGGCATCTATTATCGACTCCAGATTTCACGCAAACCAAGAAGTTCAATGTTCACAATAGGATAACTGGTCAACAATTTTTGTTCTGGACCGATAAGTAGACCAATAGTTGCGAAGGAGGTAAGAGATATGATCTACAATAGCTCAATGTCGTATAATTTTGTTTGTAAATGTTACGGCAAAAAACAGTATTTTATTTCTTTTACCACATTTTTGCAAAAAACAAAAATTTGGTACAAAAAATACGATAACTCGATTTAGAACAGTCGAATTCGGTTCAACCAGAGCTCATAATATTTGTAGAATTCCAAAGAAAATGAAACGTACTGGTTTATAATTTTAGGACGTACTGTCAGTGGATAAAAAATGATTAAGACTTTCTCCGACTTTTTAGCAAAAAATGACCGTCATTAAAATCATATCAACCTTCGTAAGAGGTTTGAAAAAAAGTATACAAAACTTCAGATTTTTAATATTTTATAGACAAATTTGTTGGGAAACAACTTAAAAAACAATTTTTTCCATTTGAAAAAAATGTTGAAATTCAGCCGCGTTGTGGAGACAGAAGAAACTATTTTACAGAAATAGGCTTCGGCGCACTTATTCTTGTACAGAATAAGAAACTTTTCTAATCCAGGGCTATGCGATGAACAAAAAGAAAAATATGTGACCCGAAACACAATACATAAATAATTGTTTCCTGAAAAATTATCCATTTTTTATATATATGAAAATGTTTCATTTAAACATCTTTAAACAAAACTTTGACTAGTGTCCAAAATACATGACCAAAAATCTATTCCTGTAGTAGCGTCATCGCTGGGAGCAATAATTTCTTATGTACGAAAATTTTCTAAAAATATTGTGTTGCGTGAAAAATTAAAGTTTACCACAAAGAAATTTATTTAAATTTACACCCGTTTTTATCGCCCAGTGCATAAGAATTCAAGTAAATAGTAAATACAACACTCCTAGTCCTATTCAATTCAGAATAATCTTTCATTGTTTCTGAATTCGCATGAACCAAACGAAAATGGCGAATCTACTAACCTAACCCAGCATTTTAAAGTATTTTCTTTTATATGGTCTTTAGCCATCTAAGTAATGAAGGTTTCTCTATTACTAATAATAAAGTTCAATAATCGTGTACAGATATTATTCTCTGCATATCACTGAAAAAAACACCAAACGTAGTACATGATGACTTTTATCATCGTGGATCCGCAACATTGTTGATAGAATGATTAAATCGTGAAATTCACATATTTGGAAACTATCATAGATTACATGGAGTCAAATGGATTTGTACAATAGAAAAAGGAGGCTAATGTCATCAAATTTAACTGAATAACTTGAATTATTATTTGATTAGTTTTGGGGTATCTAAATGTATTGATTATCTTCGTAAATTGACCAAAATTACAATGTTCGAAAATTTTAACCACCATTTGGATTCGCTATTTAAAAAAACATCAATTGTTTGGTTTATATATATTACGAAACAATAAAAGATAATAATTTATAATGTAATAGGAGTAATTTGTTGTACCTAACAATATGAAAAAAACAAGATTGTCAGTACCCGTTATCATATTTTTCCCGCCATATTGAGTTTGTAAAGTACAAGAATAACTTGAATGCCGTGAGAAACCTTGATTGATATTTATTTATAATTGTACTTTGAAGTGACAGTGACTTTTGGAAAATGTCGTCATTGTGAATCCTCCAGATTACAAAAAAAAATTATTTCCTCCATGATAATTATTATGGGTTGCACCGATTACATGCGTTACATTATAAGTACGTACACAAGTAAATATAAAAAGTGCTATTTTTGTAGAAAAATATTAAAAATAAATTGAAATACCTTATTTTGACTCTTCTAAATGGAATCATTACAGAGCTTACAGCAAAGACGTCTAGAAACTGGGGTTGAAAGAAACACATTTGAATAATCTTTAAAAATTGAAGTAAAATTTGTGGATTTCACGGTCTTAATGGTTCAATACAGATTAAATTCTTCCGCGTTTAACGACTCCAACGATTTACTATCTTCTAATTCAATATATTCTTAAAAGCACTTAAGAAATGGATAAAAGGTTTAAATGCATCATATAACAAAGATCCTCTTTACTTTCATAGACAAAAAATAAATAATGACGGCAAAACAGTAATCCACCTTCAACAATTTCATACATCGGTTCAACAAAGTTGGAAAACCCGAAATAGGGAAGTAGAAAAAAGTTTCTTCAAAAACTAAATACATTCAACGACAAGGTCAAAACTTTATTTGAAGCAACTTGTAGTATTATATTTGTTAGGTCAACGACTGATTCATAAATTATGAATATCATTGCAGCATTTCTTCACCTATATGTTAATTAATATGAGTCATACATGGAGCGATCATAATGACTATCTTTATTTAGAGGCATGACTATTGGCTATTATCCTTATGTAACAGTATTTTATGTATCAATGATGAAATTTTTTATTTTCAGCGATTGGGACTTGTATGGTAACGAATATGGGTTGGGTTGGTTACATGATACTTCGACGATAGTGCCAATAAAATGATCTTGAAGTATTAATAAATTTGATCATTTTGACAAACATTTTGCCTCTGCTTACCATTTTCCGTTTGAATGAACTATATATGGATAAAAGGAAACTAAATATCCATATTTAAAACTATTTTCAGGATATTCTGAACCTGCTGCATCAATTCATTAGTACATGTAAGAGGTATTAAATTATGAATATATTATATTTTAAATGTAAATATAATAAAATATGGTAATATAAGATATGGCAACCTTCTCGTGATAGTTCCAGAAGCAAAACCGTCACACCACTAGGTCACATTTTATATGATAAATTAAAAAAAACATGATATTATGTATGGGTATTTCTAGAAAAACGGTTTTTTCTTCATGTAATTTTGTGTTTCTGATAAATTAGATCGATAGAATGTTAATTGAAATGGGTAGAGGTGTTTTCTTTTGTACGCCCACTGAAGAAATCCAGAAGATACTAAGTATAGTGTAAAATGTCTCACATAAATCCTCACAACTTCGATGCTCGTCTATACGTAACCATCTACAAATTAAATAGTTTTTATAGTTAACCCTTTACGGCACAACGAATAGCTCAGAGACCCTCCTGTAAATATCTTATTTCGCGTTTGTTTTTTCACGTACATCCGTATCAATATCGACAAATTTGCTAAATCTAGGACCCAAATGCCTTAAATGATAAGCCTCTGTGCATTAGTTTTGTTTTCTGTTATTAATATTATTGATATTAATAAACTAGGTTGAAAAAATTGTCTTCGAAGAATATAAAAAGTTACAAAGTGAGATTATGTACCCGGGATTTTCAAGGTTGCTAATTAAGAATCCAATCTTAGATTTTCAAAATTCAAAACGGCGACTCCAATATGCAGGGCTAAAATCCTCTGTTTGATTCGAATTACATGATTCTCTGCACTCGGAAAATTTTCTACGATGATTATGAATCTATGGATTGTTTGAATTACTTAATTAGTTCAATAAAACACTACTTTTATTTCATATTCTGAAGATCTGTTTTCACCCGACAATTTTGCATTCTTTTCAATTGTACTTTTATGGATGAAAAACAACGATAAATATTTCATAAATCATATAATCCTATACTTTAGGTGTCAAATAAACAATAATACACTATTAAGCAGTTACTAATTCATAGTATCATATGTACATCATTTTGTACTCAAAATTATCAATAATTGTACCCAAAGAAATATTTGCAACCGAAATATTAATTTTTATTGACCACAATTTCATTGTTATCAATTGTAATTTTGAAACTTTTCAGTATCCTACTGAAGTTCATAAAATATAAGTATTCCTTCATTTTTTGTTAATAATGTACTATTCATCATTAATGCTATCAAAAGTTTGACTAAAAAGCGTACGAGAGGCTGGAATTTGATGTTTAGTTCAGTAAATGACCAAAAACCAAACGTACAAATAAAGTTTTTTTAAAATCTGATTGCACAATCTTGAATTCAGATAATTAGACCATTCTTGATATTTCGCATGGTATTTTCTATCCATTAATCATCATAATGAACTAAAACTACACAATCTCTGGAATCTGACCTTCCTTGTTTACAGTATGTATTATATGGTGTTCACCTTGGACTTTCCATTTCAATGTAATTCCCAAATCTATTTAGATGTCAATGATCACTAAACTGATTGTGTTTAACTTTAGTTTCCGCATTGCGTATGCGAATTTGTTATTTTCCTGGCAGTATGCGGGAAACCCCCTTAATTTTGTAATGTTAGGAAAAATATAATTTGTTACACGTGTGGAAAACACGATTTCCGGAACTTGTAAGGAAATGTATACGTAAATAAACATTGCATTCGTTTTTTCTTCATACATATTATTTCTTAGCTGTCAAATTTTAGAAATGCTGAATTTCGCAAATTTTGTCTTAAAACTTTTAACGCTGGCAAAAATTGTAACAATTTTTTCTGACCATTTATAAATACAACAATGCAACATCATTAAAATGGCATTTGTATAAAGTCGCTAGGAGTTTTGTTCCAGAGATTTTTAAAATTTTCGATTTTACTCTTCAAAAATCTTTGAAAAAAGCCAAAAGTTTAGGAACATAATTATATATTCGTAATTTATTTATGATCTTGCAAAATACTGAAATATACCAAAAAAATACACTTTTTGAATGTTAACTGCAATTCAAAGCTCATATCATATAAATCTGACACGTTTTATGCAAAAAATCATTAATAAGCATTAATAAATCTGTAAGTTACGTGAATTTTGAAATAATATATATATATATATATATATCTGTGTTTTCATTGATGTAAATTGTGAAAAATTGTTGTAACCCAGAGTAACTAAATTCTACTACTTTGTTCCGATATATCATAAATGTACAATGAAGAAGACAGTAAAAATGAAGGTACCTGCATTTTTTTGGAATAATACAATACTTTTTCAGTAAAAATGTACTAAATATCTGCATGCAACAAGCAAATATCCCTCTCAAAATTGGCAGTGTGCTAATTTTTCTCCTAACGTTTTTTTGAAGTGAACACAAATATTTGGTAAATAAATCCATTATCAGTAGTGATTATTCGGTAATAAACTCTGATATACTAATTAATTAACTACTATTGTTTATTTTTTTATAAATGATATCACAAATGATTTCTCAGTAAAATTTTAAAAATAACAACACACTGAAAATAAAATTTTTTTAATCCACGCTTTAATAATCTGTTTATATAATCATATACTTTAAGAAAATAAGACAAATATTGATAATTTCCTATGAAATCACAAATAAAACAACTGGAGGAAATTATATAATGCATTTTCATAATGTTATGTCGAATAATATTAATTGTCTCATAAGAATTTCTTGACATCAATAATAGAAAAATGTCAAATTTTCTAGTGGATGTTTTTCAAAAATTACTGAAATATATCAAAGTTCAAAGTATTTTTAAGACAGTTCATTACAAACTCAGACAATGATTTAAAATCTATAACTAACTATAATCTAACTATAAAATTGTATATATACATTTTCTAAGGTATTTTTATTAAATATGGGAAATACAGAATTCTAATCATCGTATGAACGAAGAACCAGAGATGTAGATCGTCATCTTAAAATAATTAAGTAGAATATCTTAAGAAGGTTGTGGTATTGTTGACCATAAAAACTCCGATAAACTGCAAAATATACTATAAAATATTTTAAACGTATGAAGCAAAAAAAATTTGCATGACGTTTAGCATATAAGTATTATATTGACGTTCTTATGCCCGTGAGTATGCAAATATATGTGTAATCGATATTTTAAGGTCGTATTCATAGACGCAACGATTTAGCCAATTACGATAACATAAAATATATACTTTGTAAGTAAATGCAATTTATCCGGAATGTATATTGCATTACAAATATATCCATCATAAATTAATCATTCAGTTGTATTCATTTACTTTATTTCTTTAAGATACGCATCGGTTCCTCGTGCTCGACTCGAAAATTACGTTTCTTAGAATGTACAATATAAACATCTGTTATCAGCAAACGTTTAAGAAGTAATTTGAGCGAATTTAAAACGGCGATTAAGGAAAAAGATTTGTCGAGTTCCGAATAAATATTTTAAATCAATTTAATTAGTTGTTTCTCGAAAGATAAAGTCAGCATTTCGATACACTTCTTGAACTTTTATGGCTATGGCCCAAGGACTGATTAAAGACACGTTCGTAAGTCGTACATCGCAATTATCCCAGAACGAATTGATGCAACACTATCGCATAGTGTTTTTATATATGACAAATGATATATACTTTTTAAATAAATCGACTTTGATTGTAAAATAATTTTTTATTAATTAAAAAATATTTATAACATAGCGAAGTTGGCAGTTACAGATGCATAAAGCTCACATACTTCTATTGACTAATAATTTACAGTACACAATTTACACGATTTTGTCATCTTGATGTTGAAAAGATGAATGGGAACCAAAGAATTGAGTCCGCATTGTTTTCCATGATATTATTCAGGTACCAGATGTCAGAAGACTTGTTGGTAGAAGAACTTGGAGATTATTTACCATCCTATAAAGTATTAATATAGTATAAATATTTGAATATTTCATGAAGAGAAGGCAAAGTTTATAAAATTTAATTAACTAAATGTTTTGTTGTATTTTTTAAAAATAAATTTGCTAGTCAAACTTCAATCTCAAAGTCTGAAGAATTTTAAAGATAAACTGATAGATTTTTTGTTTAATTAATTGAATAAAATTAATAAACTTTACCACCATGTCCACCGTGTCCCCAACTTCCACCATGTCCACCGCTTCCCCAACTTCCTCCATGTCCACCGTTTCCCCAACTTCCACCATGTCCACCACCATGTCCCCAACCTCCATCGTGTCCACTACCTCCGTGTCCCCATCCGCCACCTCCTCCAAGGTGACCACCGTGGCTGCTACCACCGTGTCCCCAACCTCCACCTCCTCCGACGTGTCCGCCACCGTGGCCCCATCCTCCACTTCCGCCGACGTGTCCACCACCGTGTCCACCACCGTGGCCACTTCCGCCGTATCCACCATGTCCTACATTTTTGCCATATCCTTCATAACCATTGTCATAAGTGACTCCTGAAAGAATTAATCAAATGAATTAGAATTTGATCAAATAAACTTTAAAGCCATTTCAATTTTATAAATGTTTGATAATATATGAAATGTGTCAAAATAACAAATGTTTTAATATCGACACTTTTTTAAAGTCGACCATCCAATGATACCAATTTTTTTTCATTTTTCAATTTCTTACTCTTGTAAACTATATTTTAAAAAGTATTTGTGACGATATTCATTGCAAAATAAACTTAATGATAAAAAAAATTAATTTCGGACTATTGCAAAATAAATTGAAGTATGGAGTTTTAATATCCTCAAGCAAATCACATTCACGAAAACAGTTTTTATTTCAACCGCACTTCACATTCAAAATATTTGTCAAAAAATTTGAATTAAATTATAAATTTTTAACATTTGTTACACTTTGAAAAGAAACTGGTTTAGCACATTTTTTGGAAAAAAAAATATAAAATGTGACACGAACCTGGGAATGCGAAGGCTACGCCGACAAGCATCGCCAAGGCGACAGAGACGAAAGCAAAGAACTTCATGGTGACCAGTGACTTTCTTCCTCACAACTCAATTTAGCAACTGTAGCACACAAACGATCTTAGTGTGCTTTTATACAGGCGACCAGGAGAGACGAAATAATGGAGCGTTTGTCAATGACGTGGAATTCTGCAATTATTCCAGGAACTAGTCATCGGGCAATACGTTTCTACACACACGAGCGATTCCGATGCCTTTCGCGTAAAAACACGATTTTCAATGAAGCTGATACGGACTAGATGCGTCTTATTACACGTGCTACTATGTATTTGATACAGGTTTTAGTTATGTACGAGGATGTTTTTAAAGACGTTATTAATTAAGGTGGGACTCGCCGATTTATCAAACGTTTGTCTTCATTCGCTATACAGTCATGGATGTAGCAAATAATAGGAACGTTTATACAAGATATTGTTGTGAATAAACATGTTTGCGAGAAGATCAAAGTTTACACGCAATCGTTTTAATGATTAACATCATCTTCGAGTCGATCGACGTGCTCGGCATTTTTTTCGCGACTTCGATTCTTTTTTTTCGAAACTACTAAATTATGTTTTTTGAAAGATTTTTTAGCTAGATCGACTATAAGGCTTGACACACCCCGACTATAATATTTGCATTGTACGATTATACGAAATAATTATAATTTTTTAATCATTTTAAAGCTGAAATCGTTATGATGGACTCTGCGTTGATTTCTGTGACATTGATTATATCGATTAACAAAAACTCATCTTTATTTATCAACTCAATTTAATCGCTATTTTTCTTTCAAAGAATTTAAAACGAAGATGTTACATTAGAACGTTATGTGTAATTACAAATAATAGTTTATAGGTACTTTATAAAAAATCTATATTTTCTGTCACATAAATCACAATAATGACAATTGTCATTGTCAAAAATGTCAATCTGAAAAATGAATTGTTTCAGCATATTGAATGCAGTTATAAATTCATTACCATATCTAACCACTTAATTATTCTCAATTTGTGTTTTTTCGTGTACACAACTTAAGATATTGATGGCTGATCGTGTCAAATAATTAAAATGCATATGAACAATTATGTAAGTGAACTATGATAAATAATTACGTACATATCCTGTTGCTGAGAAACGATGGCCTCGAGTTAGACTAGATGTAATATCCTTCACTGAATCAAATTTATAAAGAGATTAATAGTTAGAATTTGATATTAACACCTTTCAAACTGTTCAAATAATACCGTGATTAGAGAAATTGTGTATAAAATAAAAAATGCAATTATTCATAACTGTTGATTTATTCTTATAAATATAAAATGTTTATTTACAATCCTTACAATTATTTTTGTATTAACTTAACAAATTCACAGTTCATTTAACGTAAAGTTTCATACCAAAAATATAAGAGTATTAGTTGTATTATTACGACTTGATTATGATGCAGAAGTACAAAATGCGTAAATATAAGAATGATGTGGTTTGTGATAAGCTACGTTTATAAATACATTTCGCTATATATTATCAGATATAAAAATTATTCTATATTCCATTACATGGTTTATAGTAAAATGTAGAATTAAAACGCTTCCATCCAGCGTAAACTTTTTTTCATTGTATTTAAAAACTAATTGAAATTATTATTATTATCGACTAATTAGCGAAAGATCATTCCGGCAGATGGTTCCGGCTTTTTTTCTACTTGTTTTTTTTTTTAATACAAATGTTGGCTGAGCTGCTTTTGATTAACCTAGAAAATTAGGCCAACTAGGATTACCTAAGCCTAATACTCTCCGCAAATTGTTGCTATGGATATTATCATTTGGTTGTTCATCTAATGACGAAAGTGAAAATGAAGGTCCTGAAAGGAATGGATTACTTGAATACCTCTGAGATGTTTCTGGATCGAGATTGGAAGAAGCAGCCTGATTCATAGGTGGAGAGAATGAATTCTTATTATCTAAAGGATTTCCTAGTTTGGAAAGAGATGGCAATGAGGGTGATGATGGCGATGACAGCTTTACAGCTCCGGCAAGAAAAGGATTCTCAGCATAGCGTTGTTGTGCATCTTGTTGTTCGTCGTCACTGCTAGGTGGAGTTAAGTCACTACTACCAGGATACCATGAATTCGGAAGGGCGGGAGATTCAGGCGAAGCTGGCGGTGGACCGTTTTCATGAGGCATGCTTCCCCGTTCTACATCTCCTCTATAACCACCCACTCCTCTGAAGATGCTCGGTTCGGGTGTGCTCATATCTGCCATTGGATTCCCAACTTTGGACGGACCCATAGGGGGGACTGGATTGCTATCACCATGTGGTCCATAATCTCCGTAGTCTTTATTTTTATCCTGACCATAATCATTGTAATTATTGTCATCATATTTTCCATCATAATCCTCTTCATTGCCTGGACGATACTGTCCATCATCTTCTTCGTTATCAGGTGTATTATATGCATTAGGATTTTCTTTATAACTACCATCGTCATCATCACCTTTGTAATCATAATTGCCATCATCGTACGAAGGCGCATTAACCCTAACGTCAAAATTTGGTTTCGATTCTGGCGTGGAATTGGGTTCTTTTGGTTTATTCTGCGGTTTATTACTTGGCATTTTTGCTGTCGGTTTCTCGTCATCCTTAGGGTCTGTCGGTTCTTTTGGAGATACTGGTTTATCGGGTTTGTCGGTAGGTTTGTGCGTCGGAGCTTGCTTAGGCTCAGCATTCTTCTCTGTCGGTGATGGCTTGTTACCGTTTTCATCTTTGCCATCTTGATCATGTTTGGGTTCATGTGGTTTTGGCGTCTTCTGTTTGTTTTCTGGCTTGTCCGGTAGATTTTTCGATGCGGGTTTATCGGCATCTCCATCGTCTTCCGGTTCCTTTGGGGATTTAGGTTTGTTAGGTTTGCTTGAAGGCTTATCCTTTGGTGCAGGTTTATTGTCATCTTCATCGTCTTCTGGTTCCTGTGGCATTTGAGGTTTCCCAGGCTTACCTGAAGGTTTAGGCTTCGGGTCTTTCTTAGGATCAGCGTTCTTTTCTGGCGGTGATGGTTTCTCACCATCATTGTCTTCCTTATCTTCGTCATCTTCGGGATCATCTGGCTTTGGCTTTTTCGGTTTGCCTTTCGGCTTTTCATTTGGATTTTTCGGTGTAGGTTTCTCGTCATCTTTATCGTCTTCGTCTTCTGCATCATCTTCGGGTTCATCCGATTTTGGCTTTTTCGGTTTGCCCTTCGGCTTTTCATTTGGATTTTTCGATGTAGGTTTCTCATCATCTTTATCGTCTTCATCTTCTGCATCATCTTCTGGTTCATTCGATTTTGGCTTTTTCGGTTTGCCTTTCGGCTTTTCATTTGGATTTTTCGGTGTAGGTTTCTCGCCATCTTTATCGTCTTCGTCATCATCATCATCTTCAGGTTTGTCTGATTTTGGCTTTTTCGGTTTGTTCTTTGGTTTATTAGATGGATTTTTCTGTGTTGGTTCCTCGTCATCTTTATCGTCTTCGTCATCATCATCATCTTCAGGTTTGTCTGATTTTGGCTTTTTCGGTTTGTTCTTTGGTTTATTAGATGGATTTTTCGGCGTAGGTTTCTCGTCATCTTTATCGTCTTCGTCATCATCATCATCATCTTCGGGTTTATCTGATTTTGGCTTTTTCGGTTTATTCTTCGGTTTATTAGATGGATTTTTTGGTGCCGGTTTCACGTCATCTTTATCGTCTTCATCTTCTGCATCATCTTCAGGTTCATCCGATTTTGGTTTTTTCGGTTTGCCTTTCGGCTTTTCAGATGGATTTTTCGGTGTAGGTTTCTCGTCCTCTTTATCGTCTTCGTCATCATCATCATCTTCAGGTTTGTCTGATTTTGGCTTTTTCGGTTTGCTCTTTGGTTTATTGGATGGATTTTTCGGTGTAGGTTTCTCGTCATCTTTATCGTCTTCGTCATCATCATCTTCGGGTTTGTCTGATTTTGGCTTTTTCGGTTTATTCTTTGATTTATTAGATGGATTGTTCGGTGTGGGTTCCTCGTCATCTTTATCGTCTTCGTCATCATCATCATCTTCAGGTTTGTCTGATTTTGGCTTTTTTGGTTTGCTCTTTGGTTTATTAGATGGATTTTTCGGTGTAGGTTTCTCGTCATCTCTATCGTCTTCGTCTTCTGCATCATCTTTGGGTTCATCCGATTTAGGCTTTTTCGGTTTGCTTTTCGGCTTTTCAGATGGATTTTTCGGTGTAGGTTTCTCGCCATCTTTATCGTCTTCGTCTTCAGCATCGTCTTCGGGTTCATCCGATATTGGCTTTTTCGGTTTGCCTTTCGGCTTTTCATTTGGATTTTTCGGTGTAGGTTTCTCGTCATCTTTATCGTCTTCGTCTTCTGCATCATCTTCGGGTTCATCCGATTTTGGCTTTTTCGGTTTGCCTTTCGGCTTTTCGGATGGATTTTTCGGTGTAGGTTTCTCGTCATCTTTATCGTCTTCGTCTTCTTCATCATCTTCGGGTTCATCCGATTTTGGCTTTTTCGGTTTGCCTTTCGGCTTTTCGGATGGATTTTTCGATGTAGGTTTCTCGTCATCTTTATCGTCTCCGTCTTCTTCATCATCTTCGGGTTCATCCGATTTTGGCTTTTCCGGTTTGCCTTTCGCCTTTTCCGATGGATTTTTCGGTGTAGGTTTCTCGTCATCTTTATCGTCTTCGTCATCATCATCTTCGGGTTTGTCAGTTTTTGGCTTTTTCGGTTTGTTCTTTGGTTTATTAGATGAATTTTTCGGTGTTGGTTCCTCGTCATCTTTATCGGCTTTGTCATCATCATCATCTTCAGGTTTGTCTGATTTTGGCTTTGTCGGTTTGTTCTTTGGTTTATTAGATCGATTTTTCGGTGTAGGTTTCTCGTCATCTTTATCGTCTTCGTCATCTTTATTGTCTTCGTCATCTTTGTCGTCTTCGTCATCTTTGTCGTCTTCGTCATCATCATCATCTTCAGGTTTGTCTGATTTTGTCTTTTTCGGTTTGTTCTTTGGTTTATTAGATGGATTTTTCGGTGCCGGTTTCATGTCATCTTTATCGTCTTCGTCATCTTTATCGTGTTCGTCATCATCATCATCTTCAGGTTTGTCTGATTTTGGCTTTGTCGGTTTGTTCTTTGGTTTATTAGATGAATTTTTCGGTGTAGGTTTCACGTCATCTTTATCGTCTTCGTCATCATCGTCTTCGGGTTTGTCTGATTTTGGCTTTTTCGGTTTATTCTTTGGTTTATTAGATTGATTTTTCGGTGTAGGTTTCTCGTCATCTTTATCGTCTTCGTCATCTTTATCGTCTTCGTCATCTTTGTCGTCTTCGTCATCATCATCATCTTCAGGTTTGTCTGATTTTGGCTTTTTCGGTTTGTTCTTTGGCTTATTAGATGGATTTTTCGGTGCGGGTTTCTCGTCATCTTTATCATCTTCGTCATCTTTATCGTCTTCGTCATCATCATCATCTTCAGATTTGTCTGATTTTGGCTTTGTCGGTTTGTTCTTTGGTTTATTAGATGGATTTTTCGGTGTAGGTTTCTCGACATCTTTACCGTCTTCGTCATCTTTACCGTCTTCGTCATCTTTATCGTCTTCATCTTCTGCATCATCTTCGGGTTCATCCGATTTTGGCTTTTTCGTTTTGCCTTTCGGCTTTTCAGATGGATTTTTCGGTGTAGGTTTCTCGTCATCCTTATCGTCTTCGTCTTCTGCATCATCTTCGGGTTCATCCGATTTTGGCTTTTTCGGTTTGCCTTTGGGCTTTTCAGATGGATTTTTCGGTGTAGGTTTCTCGTCATCCTTATCGTCTTCGTCTTCTGCATCATCTTCGGGTTCATCCGATTTTGGCTTTTTCGGTTTGCCTTTCGGCTTTTCAGATGGATTTTTCGGTGTAGGTTTCTCGTCATCCTTATCGTCTTCGTCTTCTGCATCATCTTCGGGTTCATCCGATTTTGGCTTTTTCGGTTCGCCTTTCGGCTTTTCAGATGGATTTTTCGGTGTAGGTTTCTCGTCATCCTTATCGTCTTCGTCTTCTGCATCATCTTCGGGTTCATCCGATTTTGGCTTTTTCGGTTTGCCTTTCGGCTTTTCAGATGGATTTTTAGGTGTCGGTTTCTCGTCATCTTCATCGTCTTTTGGGTTTTCTGGCGATTTTGGCTTATCAGGTTTGTTTGAACGTTTATTCTTTGGTTCTTTTTTAGGATCTGCGTTCTTTTCTACCGGTGATGGTATGTCACCTTCATCGTCTTCCTCATCTTCATCATCTTCGGGTTGATCTGATTTCGGCTGTTTCGGTTTGCCCTTCGGTTTATCAGATGGATTTTTTGGTGAAGGTTTCTCGTCATCTTCATCGTCTTCTGGGGTTTCTGGCGTTTTTGTTTTATCAGGTTTATTTGAACGTTTGTCCTTTGGTTCTTTTTTAGGATCAGCGTTCTTTTCTACCGGTGATGGCTTGTCATCTTCATCGTTTTCGTCGTCATCACCTTTAGGTTCATCTGATTTTGGCTTTTTCGGTTTATCGTTTGGATTTTTCTTAGGATCTGCGTTCTTTTCTACCGGTGATGGTTTGTCACCTTCATCCTCTTCCTCATCTTCATCATCTTCGGGTTCATCTGACTTCGGCTGTTTAGGTTTGTCCTTCGGTTTATCAGATGGATTTTTTGGTGAAGGTTTCTCATCATCTTCATCGTCTTTTGGGGTTTCTGGCGATTTTGGCTTATCAGGTTTGTTTGAACGTTTGTCCTTTGGTTCTTGTTTACGATCGGCGTTCTTTTCTACCGGTGATGGCTTGTCATCTTCATCCTTATCGTTGTCATCATCTTTAGGTTCCTCCGATTTTGGCTTTTTCGGTTTATCGTTTGGATTTTTCTTAGGATCTGCGTTCTTCTCTACCGGTGATGGTTTGTCACCGTCATCGTCTTCTTCATCTTCATCATCATCGGGTTCATCTGACTTAGGCTGTTTCGGTTTGTCCTTCGGTTTATCAGATGGATTTTTTGGTGAAGATTTCTCGTCATCTTCATCCTTTGCTGGTTCCTCTGGCGTTTTAGTTTTATTGGGTTTGTTTGAAGGTTTATCCTTTGGGTCTTTCTTAGGATCGGCGTTCTTTTCTACCGGTGATGGCTTGTCATCTTCATCCTTTTCGTCGTCATCATCTTTAGGTTCATCCGATTTTGGCCTTTTCGGTTTATCCTTTGGATTTTTCTTAGGATCTGCGTTCTTTTCTACCGGTGATGGTTTGTCACCTTCGTCGCCTTCCTCATCTTCGCCATCTTCAGGTTCACCCGATTTTGGCATTTTCGGTTTGTCCTTGGGCTTATCCGTGGGATTTTTTGGTGATGGTTTCTCGTCATCTTCATCGTCATCTGGATCTTCTGGTGATTTTGGGTTATCAGGTTTCCTTGAAGACTTATCCTTTGGGTCTTTCTTAGGATCTGCGTTCTTCTCTACCGGTGAAGGTTTGTCATCTTCATCATCTTCCTCATCTTCTGGTTCATCTGACTTCGGCGGTTTCGGTTTGCCCTTCGGTTTATTGGATGGATTTTTTGGTGAAGGTTTCTCGTCATCTTCATCATCTTCTGGTTCTTTTGGTGATTTTGGCTTATCAGGTTTGCTCGAAGGCTTATCCTTTGGGTCTTTCTTAGGATCGGAGTTCTTTTCTACCGGTGAGGGCTTGTTATCTTCGTCATCATCATCATCTTCGGGTTCATCTGTTTTTGGCTTTTTCGGTTTGCCCTTCGGTTTATTAGATGGATTTTTTGGTGAAGGTTTCTCGTCATCTTCATCATCTTCTGGTTCCTTTGGTGCTTTTGGTTTATCAGGCTTGCTCGAGGGGTTATCCTTTGCGCTTTCTTTTGGATCTGCATTCTTTTCCACCTGTGGCGGCCTATCTTCATCTTTATCTTTGTTTGGGCTATCCTCTGATTCTAATTGTTTATTCAGTGGAGCAAGATGAGGATAGTGCTTGAAAAATTCTGATAAGTCGCACATGCCATTTTTCCCGGAGGGAAATGCATTTTCGTCATTCGTCTCATCTGTATTAAAATTATAGTAATTACTATTATAGAATTGCTACAAGTTCTGTATGAATATTTCTTTGTGGACCATTTTAACGTAGACAGCCAAATAATATCGCCATAAAATAAAAGAATGTTTAAAACAACAATTATCGGGCATAGGTGGGAAGATTGGGGAGAGAGGAACGGTATAGAGGGTACAAATGCTATTTGAACTATCACCTTAAAATTAACATTTTCATTTGTTTTCAAGGTTGTTTGAAGGTTAAAGTGATTTCTTACATGGAAATTACTGTTTAATACTGTATTTAAAAAGAGCGCAAAAGCGGATTTCGAAATGGTTATTTATAATTCGCTAAAATACTCTTTAGAATGCCAAATGTAGAATTTTGTCGTAGTATCGGTCGTAGCATTTTGAAAAGTTGTGTATTTTTAAGATAAATCTTCGTCAAAACTTGATCAGGAGTAATGGACCCTTTCCGTACTATTGATTTTGACCTCGATGTATATTTTCTAGGTTATTTAAAGGTGAAATTGGGGCTTTAGTGGGAACCACCAGATTTTAGAAGAGCACAAAAATTTACTTCCGAAATGATCATTTGTAATATCTTAAAATGGCAACGAGAATATGATAAAAAGAATAAGAAGGGATTTTGAAACGATAACTCCTATACTGTTTAGAAATGTAGAGTGTAACTTTCGTAGTCGTTTATTGTTATACAGAGAATAAAGGTGCCCACTTTGATCACCTCTTCCATGTTTGTTAAGCTGAAATCAAAGCAACCTTACGTTAACTAGTTGGGTCAACTAATTGACATGTTATTATATTAGATCAACCCTTGTCCTTGCTTTTATTCTGTGGGTTACATATCTTCTCTAGGGGATGTGAGACCTTGTTTATAGTAGAAAAGATTAATCGCGGAACCAAGGTATCTGTGGGCAGACTATTTTCCATGATGTAACTGGTGAGTAATCTCTTCACCGTGATAAGTAGCCAGTTGTTTTAACGACCCTTTGGTTGTATGGGTAAGCACGAACCAACAAATGGTATATTTCAAGCTAAGATGATTTAGAAGAATTCACTTTAATTACCACCATTAGATTTCATTAAAATTCTCCACTTGACCTTGAAATAAGCTAAAAAGGTTCACCGACATTGCTAGAATAATGATTTTGTATCTCTTAATGTCCAACACTTTTTCTCAAAATTACGTATTACGAAAATACGCTTTTACCTTCAAATTAACGTTGAAAAGAATGGTCAAGGACATTGTCAAGGTTATACTTCAATCAGCTCTCCATGGCGAATAATTTTTGTTTGGAAAATGCGGGTATTTAATGTTTCGAGTTATTTGGCAGTCTAAGTTAAAATAGGTCAGCAGAACACATTTTAATGAATACAGTTTGAAGGTATATGAAAGACGTTAATTCTAAACTGTAAATTACTATTTAATTCAATAAATCTATTTATATACCATACCAAATATAAAGGCTTAATTTAAATTAAAAAGTATCACTTCCAACAGGGCTTAATTAATTTCAAATTGGTAGCTGACAAAATAATCAAACGCAGAATCTACTTCGAGGTAAAAATCGAAGTGTTTTCATTTCACCAACCGCTCGTTGTCATTTTATAATTTGTTTCGTTATGCATAGGGACTTTTAAATAATTAAATTGAAATCTACTTATATATAAGCGTATACAAAGGAAGCATTGCGCATTCTTTGAAAATTTGTTATATTGTAAGTATGTTGTATAGTAACAGTTATTAAATGTCACATATCGTGCTGAAAAATATCTATTGAAAGGTATTTCAATTCTATATATATAAACAGAAGTTAGGTGCAGCTGCTGAATTCTAGCAGACACGGTTAATGAATGAAAATTATGGACTTATTGCAGCAAATATTTGTTAGACGCATGTATAAATGAAGATTACTTTTCAATGTTTATTGTGAAATATTCAATAAAAACGTTGGTAATCAATATGGTTTTTAACTATGATAAAATTGTGTGCTGATTTTATGTAGTTACCCCAACTATTTCGAGTTAGCTGTGACTATTTTGTTGCCATATCTAAAAATTTAACAATGACAAACGCTTGTAAATGTTACTGAGCAGTTCGGCTAAATAAAGTTAACAAATATAATTGTAATTAATATAAATATTGCTAAATGAAGTTAAGCATAAACATAAGCTTTTAATGTTTTTCCTATCCAATTGGATAAACACGTCTAAAAGATACGTCTTCTTACTAATTTTGTAAGACCCCTACTAGCCGGAGATGTAACATATATATTTTTGTATTCCCTAACTAAAAAAAGAATATTGTATCATACTTACCACCAGAATTTGTTGATCGTTTTTTCGTGCCATATCCTCCAGCTGCAAAATATTATTTACTATTTATATTCTTTAATTAAAATTATAATAAGCTTTATAAAATATTCGGAATCATACTAATAATTCCTACATCGTCATAGAGAATTTACATCAAAATAAACAAAACAAAACATCAAATAAACTTTAAAGTATACGTATGCTGACACTTAGGAATTGTTATGTTTAAAAAAAGCACATTATATCATTAACAATGTATCAGAACAGCAAAAATCTTCGTAATTGAATTACTTAAGAAATCATCCAATTACTTTCAGGTATAATTGAACAGTTCATTAAAAGCTAATCTAGAAATGATTAATAGTTCATGATCGCAAAGAAAATTTGCTCGAACTATTAATGTCATAAGACATTGATCAGAATTCAAACACCATTTTTCATCGACACTGATTTAAACGTTATTTTAAAACTTAAGAATGTCATTTTTCAAAACTATTGCATAATATTGATTGGCATTGGAAAGGCACACAACCGGAACTAGGGTCGTACTAAGAGTTCAAGTACCTGGTAGCGCATAAGCGAATGACACGATACATATCAAGGTCAAGGTGACCCCGATGGAGCGATACATATCCAAAAATTTAGAAATCGATGCACGGAACCGTTTAAAATACTACTTAAATGATGAACAATCATTGATTGAATAGTAATTGTACCCTATCCTGAAGCTTATATACGGATTCCCCCGCCGGTGAAAGGATGCGCTTCGAAACTCGGAGGCTGCATCTTAAGCTGAAGTACCTATCGTTCATAATAGAGAAAACATTACATTGATTCTTTTAGTTTGCGTATATATATATATATATGCATGGCCACAATTTAATTCACGTCGATCTACAACAACGATAAAACCACCAACCGGACAGACACGTTAAAGATGCGTCCACAATACCACAGGAGTCGAATGATTCCGCGAGATAGTAGCAGATAATTAGTTGCGTCTATTGAAGATTAAACTATCGATTACAACCCTATTATCTAATTGATTGGCGTCAATGACGATTCATCTTTGGAATGTTCATTCGAACGCAAAAAGTGACCAGCTGAAACCACATCCGATTCCGGTCTCAGCGATGAATTTTGTTGACATTGTGTACTTTAAAAGATTTTGGGTACGAGCTTCATTTTGGATAGTTTTAAATATTTTCAAAACTAGTGCTCTCATACTCACCATCATAGCAACTAATAGTGAGTTTGCCTGTGCTGGAGAAGATTGTCGCTACAGTAATGCCAAAGCTGTTGTTGCTGGACTCACAGGATGATTAGAATTGTTTCAAGGTATTCTTTTTAAACTCCACATGTTGAATTCATACTTATCTTTGAAAGTAGCATTATTTCAACCACTCTAAATATTATTACAAAATTTATGTCATGCATTTTGTTTCTGATGATTTGAATATGAATATATTTTTTAAAATAACATCAATAAAGTGGATCCAATTTCCCAGTGACAGTTCCTGACGGTGCGACATATTAATTTTTCCTGATATGAAGGAAACCTAATTTGAAATTGATGTCAAGCCATTTTTCTTAATCGGTTGAGTAGTAATGCAGGATATATGTACAAAAAAGACATGCCATAAGTGGTATTGCAGTATAGATGCACATCCTGAATAACTAATATTTTACTGCGAATTTTGTTTGTTAGTTGCTGAATCCGAATCCAACATCAAAATTGCAAAATCGCGACTCAAAATTTATATCAGATTACATCTTGCAGTAACCTCCATATTTCCCAATGAATTTTAACCAAATTTGTTGTCTTATGTTTTTTTTGTTCTCTAAATTCGAATCTTCATTGAAAATCTCAAAATTCAAAATGTAATATGGCGACTAATATTTTATTTTACTTGTATATCTTTCCAATTTCTCAATGATTTTTTACGAAACTTGTTATGTTATTGTTCATTGAGTCGCTGCATTCGAATCTAAAGTAAAAATTTAAAAATAGATTACAGCGGACGTATCATGGCAATTGAAAAACAGTTTTTTTCTTATATATTTACCCCCGCAGTTTACTGGTGAAATTTTCATGAACCCAGAGTGTACCTGTGTATTCCTTTTTTATTTTTTGCCTTTTTTTTAAGTACTAGACGGAAACCCATTTCTACAACGAGAATAAAAACTTCGGTAAAACTGTGGTTGCACCTAGCGGAGACTTTTGCAACTACTGTCAGGATGCAAATTTCCAAAACTAAATTCAGAAATAAAGTTCGTAATATTACAAAAATACCTAAACTAAATATTACTGACTTTTGAAACAAAAAATGAAATAATAAAGAATATGAAGGTCGGCTTTGTCCTACAAATTGATTTGATGAAAGTTTTCCTCGACGTTTCGAACAAACTCTTGTTCATTTTCAAGAGGTTACTGCAGTAAAGTTTGTTCGAAACGCCGAGGAAAACTTTCATCACATCAATTTGTAGGACAAAGCCGTCCAGTATATTTATATTCATTATTATATATTTCTTCATAACAACACCATTTATTTAAAAAATTAAATGTTTATCGTCGACCCTTATTTTTCACCTCCTTTTTTAGGTTAGATTTGTCATATCTATAATTATCATAATATATTATGGCTTATCGTGTAATGTTTAAAAATATAGTACAAGCATCTTGTTTCTTTAATAAATGTTCGAAGGGTAACTTGAAATTCACTCGCAAGAAGTATGAATAGAAAATATAATTTCCGAATGATTTTCTTTATTGGAGGAAGTAGACATTTTTTTACAAGCAGACCAGCTTAAGGTATAATAATTATCTGTTATTTGAACGAAAATAATATTAAAGCATTGCTCCAATGCAAAACAATAATGAAACATGATTTTAAATAAGTCTGAGTAACTTTTAAAAAGTGAAACAGAACTTTCCAAAGTTATATCAGTTTTTCAATTTTTCAATACTAAATTAAAAAGGAATATAATACGAGCGATTATTGTTTGCATTACGAATGGATCTTATACTGAACTCAATACGTTGAAATCCAAGTAACCTATTCTTTGGTAGATTGAAAAGTCACTCTTTGTAGAGTGAAAAAAGAGACGCTCCTTTCAACAATTTTTATTTTTTAAATAAGATTTTATTCCTTCGTAGTTTACACTTCTTTCTTTGGGATATAAAATTGACCGATTTTTTATGTTGGTTTGCTCTATAAAGAGGTTATAAAAGGTTTTTGAAATAGTAAAAATACTTCATATACATTTCATGAAGCACTGATAGAAAGTAATAGAATAAATTTTCACTGAAGGTTAACAAAAAAAACAACATTTATTACAGAAGGTTCACATTTTTTGAAAATCCATTTCCATTTAATAACCATTTACCTTCTTAAGACAATACTCAATTAATAAAAAATTCTGACTTATTCTTAGATACTTTTTACTCTATTAATGTTCATTTGGGAATAATTTCTTTACCATTTAGAAATGTAATTTGAATTGATTTTATCTTTGATACTTTATTTTTTATATGGTTCATATATTTATCTTTGCCTTTTATTTATTCGAGTATTATACAATACTATAAAATTACTTACGAAACAACTTAAAAATATATTATTTAAACAATCAACACTATTAGTAAATTTTCGAGAATTTTATGATGTTAATTAAGGAAATTTATACTGAGAATTACGCGTACATTTGCATTTGAACGTAAATAAATTACGCGAACTGCATAACTTTAGTTTAACATTTATATTGACAGCTGCGTTTATTTTTTAAAGCATATCTTATTTTCGGTATGTGAATTGCGAAATGACGTATAAATGACATCATAAAAATGAAGCAAAAAATATGGTTTCTCTTTCCACGAATACATCAACGTGAATCATTTTTAATCTGTATTTTATATGCTTTCACGTCTTTTTATAAATTGATGTTAATAAACGAGAAATTTTACATCCGACATGAACAAGAAAATGATTCATAGATTTTCAATGAAAACAATACCTCATCAAAAATTATTTACATTAATATTTCTTCAATGAATGTATTTTTCTTCAGTGGATACCTGCAACCTGCGTGTATTTCTTGTTCCTGTGTCATTTTTATATTCGAATATTTTTTGCAATTTTTTATATTACATGCCAAACGCGTATTTACACAATGTGCAAAATCTTTTCAGACACCTGTCAAAATTATTTCTGGCTGACTTTTTGATGCAGATATTACGGTAGTTTACTCATCAGTTACTTTTCTTTTTTCTGCACATTATTAAATTAAAATTATACAAATATATAAAAAGGTACGCCGAATAAAATGAAGTTCCAATTTTTTAAGATCGAATTAATTATCTCAATTATAGTGGAAATAATTGTATTTTTATATCCTTCAAAATATTGATTAATGCTATTGTTGTCGTTTATGAGAAGACGTTTCTATTAGAATGGGATGAGAAATGACTTTAAGGACAATGAAACGGAACAAAGATTGTATAAATACGCATCAGTCGGTGGCAAAATTGCACACTATGAGGCAGTCAAAATATGTTGGTCATTTTATATATTTTATATTTTATTATCATTAAGTAAATTCATCACACTCGTTAGAGCCAAAAGTCAATTTTAACGTTGGATGCAAAATGCTCCATTTTTTCTTAAATGCAACATGGTAGTTTCCAATAATCTCATTTTAAGGTTGAGGATGTTTAAAATATGTTTAAACTTAATAGGAGTGGTATGCACACAATGTGGGCGACGATTATCGTCTCATTTTAATCCGTGACCAAACTGCGCGTGATCACTAGATCGTTGACAATCAGTATCAGTATCCATCAACAATGTAAACAATTCCCGAAGCTGCAACAGTAAATATTATGCATTTTTATAGCATAACATTTTATAGCATAGCATTTGGTTCTTTTGGTCATTTGAATTCGTTGAGAGATGTACCAAAGTTTTTTTCTGCATAAATAATTCTTTCTTTCTTAAGTGAAATGTTCTTGAATTTGCTTGTATTTAATGCCAGATTTAATTGGTGTTAATAAATTAGACAATTAACGTTTCGGTCATTTATTTTGACCCTCTTCAGAATAGTGTAAATTTCTATACAAAAAATACAAAATAATATAAATTACAATAGAAAATAAATATTTCTGAAAAACTTTTCGCAATCTTTTATTTTATTTTCGGTTTTATTTGAATTTTGAAATTTGGGTTTTATGTAATTGATTTTGTTTCTGCTTACCTGTGCCCGTATTCTGTAAGTCGTTATTACGAATAACGTCGTCGTTATGACAATTCCAACCAACCACGGTCCAGGATATTGTCGTTATCGACAGTAACGTCGACGTTATTCGTAATACCGACTTACAGAATACGGGCACTGTAGGATTTAAACTATTGTTTCTGTGTGTGAGCCGGTTTTGTATAATGGAACTATGACACTGTAAAATAAAAATTATTTTTTTGAGTTTTCCCTCAGTAAGCAGAAAAAAAATTATATAAATATCACTATATTTTTAGAGGAAAAAAAAAAAATTAAAACTTTTTTGTGAATATTCACGTACTGCTATTCGTATGTTGTGTAAAAGGAGACTGAAAAGTTTTTCAGATTACATAATATTGTGCGTACATTTAGTTGTCGTTCTATTTACATTTATTGTTTTGATTTTTGAACTTGAAGGAGAGGTCTTCTTGGATCTAGGAGAGATATATCTTGAAGGATATACGTGTCTGGTAAATTTGATTTTTCAAAGCGGATGTTTACTGATTTGTTGTTATTTTTGATAAAAAAGTTTTCCATATGTTTTCTTTTGTGTTTATTTCTTTCTATTGCTAGTATTTTTATGTTTGAAAAATCAAAGTTATGTTCTGTATTAATTCTATGTGTTGTAAGTCCTGTGTATTTGTCTTCGTTTAGGTAAATGTTATGTTTATGTTCTGATATTCTGTTTTTTAAAAGTCTGCCCGTTTCACCTATATAGACTCTATCGCAATTGTTACATTTAATTTCGTATACTACGTCTTTTTGATGTAAATTATCTGTTTTATCTTCGAACGGTTTAATACCACCAATATTTATGTTCGTTGGTTTGAATACTACTCTAATATCGTTATTTCTAGAATTACTTCTTATATTCTCTGAGATATTTTTGAAATATGGAATGCTAATGGTTTTGATGTATTTTTTGTCGTTTGATTTTGTATCTAGGGTGTTATATATTTTATAGACTCTTTTCCTGAAACATTCATTAATTATGTATGTAGGGTATCCGTTTTCAGTTAATATTTGTTTAACTAATGTTAGATTTTTTTCTCTAAATTTGATGTGTGTTAATCTTAAAGCTCTATCGATTAATCCAAAAGCTACTCCTATATTGTAATGTAATGGATGATTGGAATGGAAATTTAAATATCTGCCAGAAAATGTATTTTTATGGTACCAATCTGTAATTAAAGTATTTCTGTTGTTTATGACGAGCAAATCTAAAAAACTAATTCTTTTGTTATTTTCTTTTTCTATGGTAAAAGTGATTTTATTTTGAAAGCCTTTAATTTTATGTAAGCTATTGAAAATAGGTAAAACATCATCTAAAAATTCGTTTGGAACAATTGTTAAAATGTCATCAACGTATCTGTGGTAGAAAGGAAGTTTAAATGGTAATTTTTGTATAAGAATGTTTTCTATGAAATCCATTAATAAATCAGCTGCTACTGGTGATAATGGTGATCCCATTGGTAAGCCATTTTTTTCTGCATCATTTTGGTGCACAATGAAGAGAATAATTAGGTTCCTTTTACAACATAATTACTATCTATATTAGTACAAATGTTTTTATTTCACTCTAGAGAAAAAGGAAGAACACCACTGAAATCTTTAAATTTATAATCTGGACATCTAGTCATGGTTACGTGTTTTACACCCAGCGAACTGGAGAAGTAACCGTTAAATAACTGTTATTTTTTTTATTTTGGAGACAAGATACAGTTTTTTAGGTGTAAATAAGTCGGCCAAATATGATTCACATAAATTATTGCGTTTTAAACAAATAAATAACAAAATCAATTAATATAAGTCAAAGACAAACTCCTATTTTAGAATAATCCACCATAAGTTGACTATATTTGACTGTTCCGCAATCCAGAATACTCTTGTTTGGAATGTCAACGTTTGGATACGTCCATTATGTAATTATGACAAATAAAGTAAACTACTAATTTCCACCACTATAAAAAATTGTATAAAATATTTTTATGCAACACTATGGAAACGATTTGGATCTAATAACTAGATGGATCATTACAATAATTCCAAAAATATCATTCCATAGGGTCCACTTTCTTCTTTATTTTCTGAAGTTATTGTAGGTTATTTAAGGCAAATGACAAAATCTTCAAAGAAACTCATGGTTGTACCCTTCCTTATAAGCCAAGCATCTTCCCAGATAGCAGAATAAGAAAATATTTCAGAATGAGCTCATAATGTGTTCTACGAGAAGCATCAAATTATGAGGTTTTCTGAACTTGATATCATTATAAGAACATTACGACCTCAACCTTAGAAAAACCTCATAATTTGACGCATCCAACCTCTTGTAGAGCACATTATGAGATCAATCTCAACTATTTTTTATTCTATCTGTGTTAAAACCTGTATTAAGATTTCTCAAGCTGATAATCACTTTTGTACATAAATAAACGCTATATAACTGATACATAAGTCACATTTTATAAATCAAAGGATTTCTAGAGGCAAGGACATTCACAGGAAGGGGCAAGAGGAGGAGGGGGGGGGGCTACCCTCTGACCGTCTGCATTTATTAATCTATGTAACTGCAATTGATATATAGTCGCATATTTAATTTTGCCCCCCGCTTAAATAATTCTGCGGACGCCCATGTCTAGAGGTAAACTACAGTAGGAATATCAGAAAGAAAGCAGTCAACAAAATAAAAATGAGTTCAGAATAACCTCCAAATGTGTTCTAAAATAATCAATTTCAAAAAATTTCAGAAGGTATCACTTTACGTGTTCCTGAGTTCATTAAACGAAAATGTTCAGTCATGTCATTCACAGACTTTAATTACCCAAAATTATAAAAGCATTTTCAATTTAGTGGCGTCGAGGGGGTGGGGAGGTATCGCCTATCTTTTGTACTTTTTACTATTGATTTTTGTAAAATTTACAACTGAACATAGTCAATTTAACAAACCACAATTATACCAATGATACAAAAGCCGGACATTAAAACCCCGGTTATCCCTACATTGAAAATGTTTTTCAATTTTTGTTAATAAAAGTCTCTCAGTCTGTACAGTTCCTAAAAATCCCATTTTTTATTCCATACCAAATAAAAACAATTATTTTCACTAAAAATTGTTCAAGTAGTATTCGACCACTCGTTAGTTTAGTCAATTACTAAATGAAATTATTTAATCGTTCATAAATCAATAATGTATAAAATTAGTAATAACTAGCAAGTAACGAATATTTTTATAAAGTAATATTTATAATAAACTGGAAATTAAGTACAGTTGTGGGTTTTCAAGATTAATTAAGCCACCGCATTTAATTTTTTTTCGTTTCCTACAATTTGACCAGACCCTGAAAGTTTCTTTTTGCGGAAACTTGCGTACTCTCGTATGTAATGATTCATTATCACGTTAATCTTGGTGTCAGGAATCACATTATCAACGCAATTACTCCCAAATACTTAAATCCGGTTTAAGGCGCTAATGATCACTATTATTTTGTACAAAGTGTCTTTTATTGTGGTGTTCCGTGTATATTTGTCCTTCCATGACCTTTTGAAGATATTCACAATTTTTGAAGTATTTGCGAAATAAAAGGTACAAAGACCGGTAACATTTAGAATAAAAACCTTGACGGGAATTAGTTGCAACATATAATTAACATGTTTTCCTGAATAATTAAATTAAATTAGGCTTTAAATTCATTATAACATAATTTCAGAATTTATCTTTTAATTTCATTTGTTAACCATTTAAATTTAAAAAGTTGGTAAAGTTGCAGAAAGAGTGCCTCACTTCAAAAATTAATTATTGAAAGTGGTTTAGATGAATTTTTGGCTGCTGATTACGAATATTAGATTTATTATCATTATAAATTTTATTAATATACAGTACCGCTCAACAGTATGAGCTCACCCTTGCGGAATTTTGGCTAAATTAAAATGTTGATATTTCATCGCCCAGTTAACGTACGGGAAAAATAAAAAAAGAGAATTAAAGAGGAGACTTTCTGCTTCTCAGTCATGGTGGTTTCATTTCTGTATACTCATTTCTCTACGAACTATGCTCGATTTATTAAAGTAATTTGTTCGTATTATTGTTTTCTTTTTCAATCCGCTCCCATTTTTTTAAAAATGATTGCAGGAGAAATGTACAACGTGTAATCGAAAGGTAACCCCTATAGCTTTAATTTGCCCCTTCGGAATTTTGTCTAATATTTCTTTACAAATACTTATTTAATTTTGAACAAATTAATGTGATTTTTATTTTCAATCTGCTATATATCGGAAAATTAACGTGATAAAAAAATGTTTAAGAAACAAAAAGTTTCATTTTTCAATTGTCTATTGGGTGAAATTTTTTCAAATTTTTAAAAGGAAATTTTTTTATCCAATTTTGTCAAATTTTCTCTTTTGTGCAGCTATTGGTAACAGATATAGATTTGAATCAGCGGTACTGTACATATTATACAAAAAATGCAAGGCTTTTTTACAATTACATGCTCTACATTATTTGTTTGGCACATTTTTTTGTCAGACTCGTACTTTTCAAGATAAATGCAAAATATCACGTTTTTAACAGCTTTTCAAAGACAGCGTCTTCAATTTGTCCGACCGCCAAATTTTATTGCGATATTCGTAACCAGCTGCCCAAAATACATCAAAAACATGTTATATATTTCATTTTTTGGGTCAGCCAGTTTCTCTGCAACTTTAACAAAAGTTATATAATTTTTTGTTTTACTAAAATTTACGCTGCTTATACATATGGGTGATTCTCCAGAAACAGGGCATTTTCGTGTCTTTACGTTATATCTTACAAAAACTTTGACAATAAATTATTAAATTTCGATAGAAATGTTAAATAAACATCCGTGGCCCATGTTAATTTGAAAAAATAATACTTTTGTTACAAAAAACTGGTGTAAAATGACATTTAAAGACTAAAAGTAGTATTTTTGATATGTCCAAACCTCTAAGTTCAAAACTTTAAAATATTAGCGCTATTAAGAAACCGAATTATTTTAATTTATTCAAATAATATTTCTATAGTATAGCTCAAACTGTACAATTTCTCTCTGTATAATATTTAATTAAATCAATATATATACTTATAATTATTGAAATATTAATGTCTTAAGAAATTTCTATGAGGTAACGACAATGCGTAAACTGGTATAAATGAACTGGAAATAATTAACTTTTTTACTAAAACTTATGAGAAAATCAAAGAAAAAACACTACACTTTACTAATCCTCCATAGAAAATTGAAAAGAGAACATATTTACCTCATGAACAAGTAAAAACTGTATAAAACAACTGCTTATTTTTATTAAATTAATTGTCGTCACCCGTCCTAATTTTGGTATTTTGATACAACCAGCAATTAAAAAACGATGAAAACTTAAAGATTAAAGGAATAAACATTACTGGCAATTTGTTTTTTAATTTATTATTGTTTAAAATATGTAAAATTGGATTTTTTTACAAATTTTCATTGTCGTGACCTTCATTGTCGTTACCAAACATTTGGCGTATCAGGTACCATTTTTTTAGTCGAGTATTTTCATGAGCCGTGACCGTCCAAAGAACAAATATCTAGTGTGATTGTTAATTTAAATAATAATAAGTACAGTTTCTTTATATTTGTTACAACGTTATCAATCAAGTTTATTATGAAATAATATTGTTTATTAAAATTATGAATATAATATTATCATTGTAGTTACTATTCAACGACACATTAACTTTAATAAATTTATTTTGCCTAAAACTTCTTCAAAAATTCATGTGTTTTTCTTAATTTTTTAATTATTACTTAATAAATAATTTTCATTTATTCGCAAAAATGCACTAAATCAGATATGTACATTATGTTTTTGACTATTTAGAGTTATTTTTTTTCAAGTTTTTAATAAGCAATTGTTGGTTTATATAGCCGTATGAAAATGCGTCATAGTAAAAGTCTTCCCCTTTCCTTTAAAATAATTTTGTAGCGTGACTACTTTAACAATAACTTAACTTGGTGCTAATAAGCAAGAATCCAAAAAAAAAACGAATTTACAGTAACTTAAACAAAAAAAATTCATTCTTGAAAATGCCCTGTTTTTGGAGAATCACCCATATACATATATGGAATTATGTCTCATGTATATTTTTCTCAAGACATTCATTAGATAATCTCTTTAAGTCTTTTATAACAGAAACTGTTGTTTCTACGTGGCACAAGTATGAACAAAAAAAAAAGCAGAAAAATGATCCAAATTGGATACAATTTTATGCTTATGTTTTTGACGAAAACCCTAAACGGAAGACGATATCTGTACAGTCAAAGATTTATTCGATTATTTCTGAATTATTACACGTTTTCACTTCTTTCTGTTTACTTGCAAATTATTAATTGCATATAAAAATTGCTAATAAATCACGGAAGTGATTTTAGTTAAGAGCTTTATATATAATCTGATAAAGATAACCGCTTTGATTGGGACTCGCACGTGTTGACGTGTTTATTGTTTTGACAGCTAAGAAAATAACGCCGATGACCGAGACGCGCATTTACAGCTGCCCGCATCAGGCGCCGGGAAAATTGAGTCATCGATTCGTAAATGGTTTTTCCGTCAGTGCCAGTTTAGTATTCAAATTTGAAATTAATTGAAAGCTGGGGAAATGACGTATTCAACGGGGTAATAGATTTTCCCTGCGGTGAATAGAAAATGGTAATGTGCAAGGTGATCGTAAAAGGACATAAAATCTTATCTCATTATACCTTCTTCTGAACCTTTCCTATTCTGTTAAATTAAATTAAGTTAAATTCGCAGTAATCCGAAATGGATAAAAAAAGTATTGAAATGCATTCATTCTTAAACGTTTGGAATTCGTATTTTTGTATTCATACTCATAGGAAATTTTGAATCCATACGAATTCGTGTTATTAGTTTATATTATAGTAATTTAGAACTAAAATTTGGAATCCAAAAATAATATTATCGAATTAAGTAATTTTACGAATAAGAAGATTTCTGTTGTGATCAATCATAATCTAAAAGTAATATTCTCAAAAAAAAAATTTCCTTTGTAATTTAGCATTCAAATGCATTTAAAACGCATGTTTTCAAAAGGAAATTGTTATTTTTTTTAATTGAAAAGTGAAAGAAACAAATTTTCATAAATAACTTCGCATTCGATTGCATTTAACCTTTGAGGGGCGGTGGTACATATAACCTTTTTTGTCTTAGTTTTTTCTAAATTTCCATTATATTTTTGAATGTTTTGCAAGCATATTTATACTTTTTGGACTCTTGGGAGTATAAGTTATTAGAAATTGGTGAAAAATTGGAATAATTTATTTATTTATATGTTTATTATAAACAATTAAGGTGAAAAATGCGTATTTTTTAGAAAAAAATCGTTTTCTCGGGAGTGTCGATAGCTGAAATTCTGAAAATTTTTTCACGTATTCTTTAGACAATTTAATAGCACATATATTTTATTCAGAAGTTTTCGCACACTAGTTAAAAAAGAAAAGAAATGTCGAAAAATGATTTTGAATCTTACTTTTTTCGCTACATGGAAAGTAACTGAAATTTTTTACTCGGGGGCTCTTGGGGTTGCTAATTATCAATGTAATCTCAGATTTTCAAAATTCAAAATGGTGGACTGACATGTAAGTAGTTGCTTCAACGAGATGAAACTGGATATTCGGGAATTTTCAGGATTGTAGATTACGAATATGACAACGGATTCATGATAAACGACCTCTATGTGCGATATTTTGTACAAATTGGATAAATAAATTGGCCTCAGAATCGTAAGCAGTGACTAAAAAAAACCTAGATACCAAATTTCAAAAAGATCAGATATTTAAAAAATTTGTCCACCATATTGGACCCCCATTTTGAATTTTGAAAATCTGACTTCAGCATCGTAATCAACGACCGGAAAACCCCTTAGTTACCAAATTTCAGGAAAATCAATAGATATTTAAAAAATTTGTCCACCATATTGGTTCCGCCATTTTGAATGTGCTCAGTGATCCCGAAAACATAATGATTACCTATGATTTAAAAAATTCGCACATCAGAAAAATGTGCCCCTCTAAAGGTTAAACCGCATAATAAAAAAGAATTTATTGTTAGTTTATTCAAACACATTAAATTATTTTCACGTATAAATTAATTTCCATCGATAGTAATGCATTTGTATCAGTCTTTATTTGCAGCTAATACAGTTATTGTCACTACGTTTGGATAGAAATGTATTAAATTGATTAAGAGTAGATTTAATTTTAATATATTTTAAACGATTGAAAGTACGAATAAAAATGGAGTAAAATTTTTAATCCATTTACAATTACGATTACTGCCTAGTAATTGGAAAATTATTCATAATTATTCGAAATTTTCAATACTTCTGAATCATATTTCATAATTCCTGAATAAGAATTTGGAAATACAGAATGGAATAAACTATTAAAAGGAAAGAAATTAAATTTAATGAACATGTGTCGGAAGCACATTTCAATTCCTACATTAGACTTTTAATGTCGGACCTTACCCCGTTACACGGAGAAAAATGACTCCGCTGGATTAGTTGATTCATATCAGCTAAAATTTTCGGCTGAAATTGCCGAAAATATCTGCAATTTTAGCTGTTTTGATTCCGCTAATGTAGCCTTAACCCTACTCAATTCGCGCTTAGCTCTAAATTTCCGCTACATTAGCAGATTTGTTCCGCTAAATATGCGGACTTTTTCAATAAATTTAGCTGAAATTATCGGCTATCCGTAACGGAACTCCAACAGCTATCCCTATAGGATAAAATTGGTAGAATCTGCGGATTTTTCGGCTGATTTAGCCGGTTATTTTTCTCCGTGTAACATCAAAATTACACATTCCGCCTCGTACGACTTTCGTCGCTTGTATCATTGCAAAATAATTGAAGTATTCATTTGTAAAGTAGCTTACCGACTATTTTCAAGGGTGCTCTTTCGAATGGCGGGGTCAAAATTTGCAAAACATAAATGTTTACACTAAATAATGCCAAAAATATCTAAAAAAACATCAATTTTTTTAAGTATTTTTTTTTAATTTGCAATTTATATGGAAAAACGGACGATAGGCGAGTGGAAAAGTACATAAAAAGTGCATAAAATGTCTGTACTCAAAAGATATGACAATAGAATTGGTTTATTTCGTCATAAAAAATCCAAAATGGCGGCTTTTTTGAAGATAGATTTCGGAAGTTTTCGGAGATCGGATTTTAAAGGAATTCTTTCACGTTTTCAAACAAGTAAAATTATTTTATAAGTTTTTGGGGTCGATGATTACGAATCCGAGCTCAAAATTATGAAATTCAAAATGGCGGATCCAATATGGTGGACAAAAAAATGCAAAATAGCCTGGATCAAGATGGGTCTTGGTAGTCGGGGGTTTTTGGGGTCGATGACTACGAATCCGAGTTTAAAATTCTGAAATTCAAAATGGCGAACAAAATGGTGCGAAATAGCTTCGATATTTAGGAATCTTAGTATTTGGGGGTTTCTGTGGTCGCTGGTTGTGAAACAGATCACAAAATATTGACATTCAAAATGACGGTTCCAATATGCAGGACTAAAAATGGTAAAAAAACTTGATTTTAATGAAACCAGAACGCATGGTACAAGCGACGAGAGTCGTACCAGGCGGAATGTGCAATTTTGACGTTAACGGGTTAAATTTAAGGTATACGAAAAATGTCACGTATGTATCTTAAATTTAATATTATTCTCCATTGAATTTCAGGTATATACCCCATAAAAAATGGATCCATGACACTGAATGGAAAATTCACTGTAAAAAAGTCATGGATTTTTAGATAAACTGTGGACAGTTTCTACTCTGTTTCTGCAAAAAGATACTCAAAATATGTAAACAAACAACCTAAATACATTTTTGATACACGTGTCCGTAAAATAGACACTTTTTTTACTCCTTTTAGTCCGTAAAGTCTGATTTTACGGACTGATCTCTGCACTTTACGGACTAAAAACAGTCGGTAAAGTGCCTACTTTTGCGAACAGTGTATCAAAAAATAATGTTCGCTCCTCGGCCGTAAAATTAAACTTTACCGCCTAGGACCGACAAGTACTATTGTTATTTTACCAAATTTTCGCGCATTTTACACGCACTTTAAACATAAAATATTGCTCGACGCATGTGGGAAAATGTTTTTTGTACCAATGCAAATGCAGACCTCGCTTTCGTAGAAAAAACTTTTACGCCCTTGGATCGAAAACTACTATTTTGTCTGCTTTCTAGACGATAATTTAGGTAATAATATGTAGATAATTATTTTACAGTAACTTAAAAATGTACACTTTTTATACAGTTTCGGTTCAGTTTTTATCCATTTATGAGCGTGATTATGATTAGGAAAAAGATTGAACTTCGTTCAGCCGCTTTAATACGAGTATAATCGTCACTATCATCCTCATTGTCATTAGTATCATCATCATTGCTATTGTTATTATTTTCGTTAACATTTTCATCAGTTACTTCGTAGGAGTTTACATTCTCAGCACCGGCACATAGGTTTTCTTCATGATTTTCCTGAAATGCTTGAAATTAAATAATAAATTAATTATTGTTTTATAAAAATAAAAATCATATAGGAAAAATTGATTTTCTTTTTAACTAAGAAAAATATTTGCTGCAGTTGTAGTTCAAATTCAATACTGGATTAGTTGAAAAAGTGGGAAAAAGTATTGAATTACCTTAAAAATATAAATTTATTTATTTACAAATTATAAAAATTACAATAGTTCTTCCATGGTGATATTACGTCTTACTGCATTAATATATCCTTCTTTAAATTTATACCAAACGTCACTTTTGAGCAATTTCTTTGAACGAATAATAGATGCTGCTTTTGAAAGGGTTTTTGGTGAAGTTTCTTTATCTGCTTCCTCTTGTGGTGGTTGATTTTGAAGACTTTTCTTTCGCTTCTCTTCTCCAAGAGCTTGAAAACTCCTAAAGAAATTCCTGTTTTTGGATTCAGGTTTAGATTCAACCGGAACAGCATTTAATTGCCTCAAGTGATTTGGGGTAGAAGATGGATTATTAGGTGGATTTTCAGATGATTTTACAATTGGTGACTCATTTACTTTTTTAGTTGGTTTTTCTTTGTTAGGAATATCATGAATCGTCATCCGACGTACACGTTCCATTTCTATTTCTTGAACCAAGATCTGTTTTACAGCATATGGCAGGCTACGTCGCTGTTTACGAACATCAAAAGCTCCGATAGCCATGACGTTTGGTACCAAAATGTAATCATACTCTCCTCCCAATTGTTTTTCCTGTATCAAAGATAGGCCCAAATCTAAAATTACATTGACCAATCGATGAAACTCAACTTTTTCTCTGGCCGAATATAAATGTGCGGACACAGATCTTAGTTGCGGTGCCAACAGGTCTGGCAAATATGGAGTGACATCCAATGTAAGCGTCAGTTGGTCTAATTTACAAGCTTTTTTCAAAGTTAACAATATTGAAACATTTTTTTCAAGTTTTTGATGTGCTTCATAAGCCGCCGAAGGATACGAAAGTTTCGGAACAACTGTATTGGCAAGATTCAGATGCCAAGCAACAAATGCATAATTAGCATAAGGCATAAGTGTCCACGTTTGAAGAGTATTTACTACAGTAGATATTTGATCGTACAACTCGAACCATTCCAAACTATTCAACAACGGTGCCATTCTTTCTTTGCAAGTTCCTGGATAGTTATGGAAAATACCCTGCACTAATCGTTCAGTTTCGCCTTGATGAGCTGTGTGTAAAACATGTTTAACTCTTTCAGAGGTGGACATTGGTCCTTTTCGAGTCATGGGGATTTGCAGTATTGCTTTCCACGAATCAAATAGACCAACTTTAGTATCTTTTAATCCAAGAGTCAAGTTTTCCATTATATCTGACCCACCACCTGTGTATTGCAATATTCCAATGCAGGCACGAACATCGCAACCAGATCTTTCTGCCAACTGAAGAAGCAATCGGGCTTCAACATCCAATCCTTCTTTATCTGCAATTTCGACAAGTCGATCTGCTAAAGCTGCAGGAGTAACTTCGGGTACTGTTATTAACAATGCAGTATTTCTAAGAGGCCTTAACGAAGGAGTATAAACATCGTTGCATATACATATAATAGGTCGCCTGCAACCGCTTGTTGCGTTATCTTTTTTTTTTCCTTTCATTGCTAGTCGCCCAGAAATAAACTGTAACAAAAGATTTATCGAAGCAGCCGGAGCTCCATCAATTTCATCCAAAATTAAACAATTTGGTCGTTTTTGACCATCCAAAACTGCTGTCATTTGCGTAGATGACTTGAGTATTTCTCTGAATGCGTCAGGACCTCTTTCGTCACTGGCATTGATTTCCACAGGATTGTATCCTGCATGTTTAGCCGCAACATGAGCCAAAGTTGTTTTTCCTAGACCTGGAGGCCCACTCAATAGTACTACTCGTCTAACTGGAAAACCTTTACTGTCAACTTCTTGCTCGTCGTTTACAAATTTTGCTTTAAATTTGTTATTATAAACCGGTTGTGGTTTTGGTCGTCTACTCGGATCTCGATCGAAAACGATTTTATCCCAAAGTTTCATCCAGTGAAGAAAGTTTCTGTTAACACTTTCATCGGAGAGTAAATCAAGATAACGAGACGGTTTATACTTCTTTACCCACAACTCAAAATCGATTGTTTTCTTTTTCTTTTGAATTGGTTCCTGTTGTTGCTGGGTATTTTTAATAAGAATTTTTTCAGCTTCTGCTTTTAATTTACTGAATGGAGTTGACAGAAGGTCAGTATTGACCTGTCTTTTTGTATCAACATAATTGTTATTTGCGACTTTGACATAAAATCTTTCACCATCGGAATTTCTTGTCACTGCAACAAAGTCCCACATTGGAACTCTTTTTGTTATGGTTTCTCTTCCATCTTTAGTATACTGGGATGGTCTGCTTAATCCGTAACTTGCATCATTTTCAACATTTATTTTATTACGTCTTTCAGCAATCATTTGTATTAACTCCTTAGGATTGTCCCATCTAGGTCTTTTAACTGGAACTTCTCGAAAGTCGTCAAAATTGAGTGGACCGAGTAAATCGTCTGCATCTCGTAAAAGTTCTTCAACTGTACGTTTATTTCGTGGCTGTGTTGAATTTGTCGCAGAATTCTGAATTTGAGAAGACGCTCCTTTTTCTTGTCCACAAGGCACTAATTGATCATTTTGTTTAAGCGATTGAGATATTTCTGGTTGTGATTTCTTTTGATTTTGTGAATTTTCAATTTCTCGCTGAACTTGGAAGTCGTCTTGATGAAAGAAATCAAACTCTTCGTCAGGATCTGGAAAATCAGAATCTATTTTTTTCGGTTGTTCAGAAGTTACTTGACTTTTTTCTTTAATAGTTTGTGATGGTGCTTGTGTCTTCTTTTGAATTTGTGAATTTTCCAATTCTCGTAAAACTTCAAAGTCATCTTCGTGAATTAAATCAAATTCTTCATCAGGATTTGGAAAGTCGGAATTCATGCTTGTAAATTACACTAAATACTTAAAAAAAAAATTTCTGATCCATAATATCCCTCTGTTGAATGTTGACTTTCAGATAAGGCGCGAACTCAATTGCTACACAAAAATACACAAAATAGAACACAAAACTGTGATACATACCGGGTGTCTCCGCTAAGATGTGTGCACATCGCTATTCGCTACGTTAAAGATAGAACAATCCTGATTGGTGGATGGTATCTAGTAACTTTGCTGCCATTAGTTGCCAAACGCATGAGAAATCCCCAGTTAACACAAACAGAGATTACATATTTTTGACACAAACTGCAGAATTACGTCTTAGAGGCGTCCGTTTCGAGACGACTTAAAGTCATGTCCAAAAGTTGGCAAAAAGTCGGCCTTGGAAGACGGTCTTCAAAGGTCGTCTAAAAGTTGTCTTTACTTATGCCATCTTAAACGCATCTACAGTGGTCCCCGTCCTAACGCATATGTTTCGTTCCACCAAAAATAGCCGCCCCCGTCCAAACGCATATCCTCCTCAAGCCCCACTACCGCAAAAGTCTCTTTGCATTTATCACACTGAGCATGCGCGTATATGTCTCGCTAGCAATGCTAGCACCTAAGAATCGTATTGTGGGGAGAGGATCGAAGGGGAACCTATGCATTTAGACGGGAAAGAAATATGCGTTAGGAAGGGATGCGTTAGGACGGGGACCACTGTACAGTAAAACCCCTCTTACTTCCCCTCCGACCCCATTTATTTGAACGCTTACAGTTGTCCCCACTCCTCGCGCTATATACCCGTCCGGCGTCAGTAGCTCACGCGCATTGGAATTTGTAGCCGCGAAAGAGCGAGTAGTGGGGGTAAGGGGAAGTAGAAATCGTTCAAATAAACGAGGTTATTTTGTTCAAATAGACGGGGTGTTCAAGAAAGCGAGTGTTCAAGTAAGAGGGGTTTTACTGTATAAAATGACATAAATACCGTCTTTCTCGCAAGTGGAAAAATTTCATGTAGACCAGTATACAGTAGAACCCCTCTTATTTCAATTGCCCCTCTTATTTGAATTGTCCAACCCCTCTTATTTGAATCGTTTCCCTCAGGCCTTCCCCCACCACCGCTCGAACATCTCGATACAGTGTTTACTGTTTACAACATCAAAGTTGTACAACGTAAATACCGTTTAACATAAATTTTCAAACATGTATAGTCGATAGACTAATATGAAATGAAATTTCAAATTAATTTAAAATTTTGCATCAAACTCATGATTTACATCATACAAATTATTCGAGAAGCTGCTAATTTCGTAAAATAAAAGTGCACATTTGAAGGTTAGGATGTTGTCAATTTTTAATAATGTGTATTTCAAGACCTTCACAGAAATTGAAAAGTCTTTCATTTGCACGATAATAAATAAATCCAATATAAGCAGCTTAGTACTGAATTTGAAGTGATTTTAAGATTTCATTAATCATATTTGCAAATTTGGGTTAAATATTGTCTCCTATATTCATTTCGGTCTTAATCACAGTGTATTTGTTTGTGAAACAAGAAATTATTGATACATAATTATATGTAATAAAGTGCATAATATAATTTAAAATGTTTATTTCTACACTGAAATGCAGATATAAATGACTATAAATAAATGCGAAAGGTTGCAGTCTTTATTTATCACATAAAGGCACGAGTTGTGATCTCGTTACATTTTTATCCAAATTTAAAATTTTATACACATTTTTCAGATATATTACAGTAGGACCTCTCTTATTCGAACCTCTCTTATTCTAATTGTCCAGCCTCTCTTATTCTAATTGTTCCCCCACGAGTATAAGACGATATCGAATATATGTGTGTGTGTGTGTTTTTTTATTTATGAATTAGTCCTATACATGTAAACATTATTCTACCGGGAGTCTACGAAAAAAAATAGATTGGCAACAATAACATTGGCTGATATAGGTGTAAGTTAGTAAAACGACATAAATGTTCTTTTTTAGACGACCCAAGTGGCACGACTTATTTACGTCTTTACGACCGTCTTGGGTGCATATCACGTCTTTAAGGCCTCCTAGAACAGTATTCAAGACTAAAAAGTACGACGAAAACTAAAAGCATTACTAAAAAGTAATGCGAAAATAAACGAATTATTCGGAAAATTTGCATATTATCTCATTTCGCAAATGAATACCGAATTTTCCGAATAATTAATTTATTTTCGCATTATTTCTGATTATATTCAGAGAATTCGCATATTATCTCAATTCGCAAACGAATCGCAAACTTTTGAGACCAATTGCAGAAAAATCATTTTGTATATGAAGGATATATAGGACAATTTATTTTTTTTTATTTTACAATTTAGCGGAAAAAGCACCTTTACAGTAGGACCTCTGTTATTCTAATTAGTAAAGTTTTTCAAGATGGCGCCGACCTCTCTTATTCTATCTAATTTTTCCCTTACCCCCACTTACTTTGCTTGCGAGCTTGTGATTCGTGGACAATATTTTTCGTTGACTTTTGTGTGATAGTGGGAGTAGACTGGTGGGGGAACGATTAGAATAACAGAGGCTGGACAATTAGAATAAGAAAGGCAATTAGAATAAGAGAGGTCCTACCGGAATTCATAATTCGCAAACCAATCGCAAACGATTGAGCCTAATTTGGTTGAAATTGATCGATTGGTTGCTGAGTAAATGCGTTTTCAACAATGCGAACGTGAAGTTGGCCAGCCATTTCGTTTTTCGCAAATAACTTTTAAACAACAAAGTCCCAAACGATTCGCGATATTTTTTATCCATTACATTACAATGGCGGGCTAACTTCACGGAGGTGCATAATATACTATTTTATTGATTTAATACACTTCTCAGTTAGCACAAGTTGCAAATGTACGTAAAAATGACGTCGTTTCCGAGACGGCTTTAAGTCCTGTCATAAGGCTGGCAAAAAGGCGTGCGCAAGTGAAACGTCCCGAAAGGGACGACTTTATGCCACTGTTTTTGATACAATTTTCCAACGTCACCAAAGTGATGACAAAGTGACGTCATTTTTTAGACAACCGAAAAACACGAAACTTACAACGTCATTATTACGTTCCTCTATATGACGTCTCTTCAATGATATCTTTATGATATCGTGTTATTGTTGAATTTTGTACGTCTTTGAAGAGACTCCATAAATCGGATTTGCAAATCTGCTGTTGTAAAATTGTTAAAGAGTCGTTGAAAACAATTTTATATAAAAATCTGTTAAATTATACTTACCATAACAGTTATACTACAGTAATAAATATTTTAATGTCATACTAACTTGTTGTTTAATTTGCATTATTAAAATATATAATGACTGTCAGGCTTGAAAGCAGTCGAAATGGGAAGGTAATTAAAATGTAGGTTATGTTGGTCTAACTTTGCATTAGAATCGTTGTGTTCTAACTTAAACATAGAATACTTTAATTACGGGATATCAAATCTGACAATTATAATGTTTTATACTTATAATAATATATGTTTCAGTAAAGGAAAAGGAATTTGGAGGTATTCGACAATTTCAAAATGTACAAAAAAGGGATTCGTATGAAGTAAAAGGAAATTTAAAATCCTTTGAATCTCTTTTTTGTACATTTTGGAATTGTCGAATATTTTAGTTCCTTTTCGTTTACTGGGGTATATTAATTTTAAACACGAAGCATCGATTGGGCAGCAGTGAGACGTCTCGATTAAAAGTTAATGAGACATCAATTTAGGGACGACTTAGGGACGTCAAAACATGCTCACAAAAATACCTCGTCCTTAACCGGTCTTGTCAGCGACGGTCGTTTCTGACTGTATTATAACGTCTCAGCGATGTCATATTAATGTCATCGTGACTGACTAACGAGACGTCGGCAACATTTTTCGTACGTCTTGACGACGTCTCAGGGATGTCACGGTGCTAACTGGGTAGATACACTTTCTCATGCGTTTGACAGCAGCAGCCAATGGCAGCGAAGTTACTATATATCATCCACCAATCAGGGTCATTCTAGCGGAGACACCCGGTATAACAGACTGCAAATCTCTGTCACATCGAAAAAAGTCTCATTTTTCGAAAAACGTATTAAAACATAAATAATATTGATAATATTAATGTGACATTGCTGTAAATAGTGAACATCGCTCTAATTTTATTTTTTTTACAGATTTAATAGTTACACATGATATTAAAAAATGTTGCAACAAATAAGTTTTAAACTCCCCGCGCATGAGCGTCATTGGATATTCGTTTATCTTGAAAAAGGTGGCAGCACCTGGTACGACGCCTAACTCAATTGGTTTATTAGATCACGTGGCTTCGTTTGACTCCTTCATTCTTCATTTCTCCAGTCCGGATTCCGGAAGTTTCTTTTCTACACCCGTTGTACATTGATGTCGGTGGAGCAGTAAATTTCGGTGAGTTAGTCCAGAGAATCTTTAACAACCTTTATATTGTAGTTCTAAAATTAAAAAAATAATACATCACTCGAAATCGGTAAGAAAATTCGAATCTTTGGATTTCTAATTCTCGAAATCGATGAAGTGCGGGTCATCGTGAAAATCGGCGGCAGTTCTCGGAGTCAACTCCAATTGTGACGTGTATCGCGGCCCCTATTGCTCTTAGTATGTTTACTTTCACTTTCTAACTTAGGATTGCTCTAACTCGTGTAAATAAATTCTAAGCTTTTATATAATTATCAAAATTCTCATTAAAAATTTAGTTTCCATTAAATCGATAATCGTTGAACTTGCTCCATTTATTTTTCAGACATGCTTAAACGATGATATAACTTCATATGTCCACTAAAATAAACCCAATTAATATAATTATACTTTCCAAATTATAACTAAACTGATGTTGTCTTGTGTACAGGCTTGTGAAAGGTGAATTTCTAAAATTTATAGTTTTTTGACCATTTAAAATGGGTGATTCGGACGATGAGTACGACCGTAAGAGACGTGATAAGTTCAGAGGGGAAAGGACAGAATCTTACTCTCGAGAAGGTCGCAGAGATGACAGACGCAGGGACGACTGGGTGGATCGGTAAGTTTGTTGAATTTAATTAGATACGCGGGCGTTGTTAGAATCAGTAAAAAGGTAATATTTAGGGAATGGTCTAGTAGACCACGACAGAGGCCAGATTATCGAGATTACAGGGGTGGCAGTAGTGGGGGTCGAGATAGGTACAGCCCTGTTCGATCGCAGGATATGGGGCCACCGATGAAAAGAATGAGAGGCGACTGGGAGGACAGACCACCACGTTACGCACACGATTATTATAGTGGGGGGAGTTCTTGGGGACCTGACCACTATACTACCCCACATCATGGCAACCATCACTACAGTAACCATAGCAACTCCAGCAGGTTTGTTTTCAGTCTTCACCTTCGTTTGTTTACTCAAGAGAGTTGCTTATTTTGATCTATACACTCTACCGCAATGATTTCGAATGCTTTCGTACCGAAACAAAGCCGATTAACACCAAAATTATTGGCAAAGATGAGGTACAGAAATACATCGACGATACAACAATTGGATATAAGTTTTTCTTTTTATGTTTTTAGTCGGGAAGTAGCCGGTAACTTCAGCAATTCCAATATCGAAACTCAACCTCCTATGATGACGTTCAAAGCTTTCTTGGGGACCCAAGAAGATACCATAACAGACGAAGAAGCGATTAAGCGATATAATGAGTATAAGTTGGAATTTAGGCGACAGCAATTAAACGAGTTCTTTGTTGCTCATAAAGATGAAGAATGGTAAGTGATTTTATTAACTTTTAATATTGGTTAGGTTTTTTTAACAATGTGAAATTTTGACTTTTCGCATTCTTACTAATGGTTGGGCATCATTCTCCAAGCCATGAATGTTTCATGCTTGGAAAAGATTAACAACCAATGAAGAAAAGAAACTGCGAATGGAGTGTGCACACTAAAACGACTCAACTGGTCGCTTCAATAGATTAATATTTATATTAGTCAAGATCTTGGTATTTTTCGGTCATTATAATTAAGTAGACAATAAATATTGTAAACAATAACATAAATTGCGTAACTTGTATCAATTAATACAACACTTGTAACTATTTTAATTTATGTAGCCAGAAAAAAGCATTTTACTGGTCAAAACATTAAGAATTTTTTAAAGGCTCAAATTTAATTCTAAATTCAACTTATTTTAAATTTCAAAATAATGTCTATAAACAAGTTCTTGGTGTCTAAATTACAATGATATTTAAAAAAATATTTTACCAATTTTCAATAGTTTATCAAAAATTAAAGGTTTTAATACAGTGGCCCTCCCCTTATTTTAACTGCGTCCTTTATTTTAACTTTTTTTCGTCCCTTATGTTAACTTGTTCCCCTCGTGAGTTTCCCCACCATTCGCCATTTGAAAGTGTTAAAAAGAGTGGGGATTGCTGTTTGCGCTTGCGCATACAGGTGAAGGAGGACGCCACTAGAGTAGTCCTCCCCTTAAATTTACTTCCCTTAAGTTTTAAGATTTTCTTCCCATATGTTTTATTTTACCCCTCACGGCCTCTCCCACCACCTTTAATGCCGCCTGAAAACAGGCGCATGCGCGTGACGGGAAGAGGAGTAGAAAAAACTGGTAGTGGAGGTTAGAGGAAAGTTAAAATTAAGGGAAGAAGCCGCCATCTTAATAGCTGAAAAGTAGAACTTAAGGGGAGGACTACTGTATATCTCCTCTCTCTGTTTTTATTCTCTCGTACTGCCAGTGGTGGGGATAAAGGGAAGCGGTAAAATAAGGGAAGAAGCCGCCATCTTCCTTGACTCGAAAAGTTAAAATAAGGGGAGGGCCACTGTAATCGTATACCTTTTACTATGGAATTAGAAAATAATCATCAATTAAATTTCTTAGACATTTTAATTATTAAAAATAAAGGCAAACTTAAAACTGATTGGTTAAAAAGACTTTTTTTGGCAGGTATTTGAACTTTTTCTCTAATCATCTAATCATAATGTGATCCAATTTTTAGAAAAAAGAATTTAAATATTGCTAAACAAATTTTATTAGATAATGGTTATCCACTTTATATAATTAATGATAGTATCAAAAAAAGAGTTTATAAACTATATAATTCTAATAATATTCATAAAGGAGATAATTTTTTAAAAACAGTTAGCATCCGATATGTTCATGGTATTTCAAATATGGGACATCGCGGGGCATTTAAATTTCCGTTAACGAATATTTGAGGGGAAAAAGTCGACCCCCCACCTATATCTTTAGGAGTTACAGGGCATTATACATACAGTAGTCCTCCCCTTATTTTAACTATTCGGGACAAGGAAGATGGCGACCCCTTCCCTTATTTTAACATATCCCCTCTTTCTTACGACCAGCAGTGAGAGCGAGAGAGCACGATAAAAAGTTAAAATAGGGGAAGGTAAAATTAAAATAAGAGACGCGGTTATAATCAGGGGAGTTAAAATAAGGGAAGGACTACTGTACATAGGCGATATTGTATCGATATGTGAATCGAATCAACGGCCATCTACAACGTGGTGTCTAGAGTGGGGAGACTAACTGAGGGGAAATTATTCGTTAACGGAGGCGTCTGAATATTCGATAACGGGGGTTCTACTGTAGTCTACAAACTTTTCAACATTAATGTTGGAGGTATTAAAGATAAACTTAATGATGTAGTTTATGAAATCAAATGCAGATATTGTAAAGGAGTATATATCGGTCAAACAGGAACACTTAAAAAATAGAATTTTAGAACATAAAAAGAATATTTTGGAAAATGAAAACAAACATACTGGTTTAACTATTCTCAGGATTAATACTGGTCACGACTTTGATTATGAAAATATTAGAATTTTAGCTACTGAACATAATTTATACAAAAGAAAACATATTGAAAATTATTTGATTAAATGTAATAAAAATACTGTTAATATAAGATTTGAATTATCTCAACTTCCTAACACATATTTTTCTCTTATTAACCACTTCAGTGGTAGCTGTTTAAAAAAAAAAAGAAGTGGTACAGCCCTGTACTTAAGATATCGAAAAACGGGTTCCATTTTTTCCTAAAATATATCATTTAACATTTAATTAATCATTTAAAAAATCAAGTAATATTTCACATTTATGTCGGCCATCTTGGATCCACCATTTTGAATTTACAAAATCTGACTTCAAATTCGTAATCAGGGACCCAAAAAATTCCCGAGTACCAACTTTCATCAAAATCAAGTAAATTTTTTACATTTATGTCGTCCATCTTGGAACCGACATTTGGAATTTTCAATATCTGATTTCAGATTTATAATCAGCGGCCCCGAAAACCCCCGAGAACCCAGTTTCATAAAGTTTGGGTAATTTTTCGCATTTCGGTCGGCCATCTTGGATCCGCCATTTTGAATTTTCAAAATCTAACTTCAGATTCGTAATCGGCGACCCCGAAAAACCCCCGAGTAACAATTTTCAGCTGTTTTCCGTATAAAGAAACATGTGCGCCGCACATTTTAATAAATTTAGCAAATTTACAGTCGCCATTTTGAATTTTCCCGTTTCATGCAAATTCATTAAGAATTGTAAAAGTTATTGCAAAATGTACATATATGATCCATTACCATTAAAGTGGTTAAATATTAATAAATTTTATCAAAATTTAAAATGAAATTTTAAACAAAAGAATTATTCTGTTAGTTATGTTCACACATTTAAAATTTCATAACATTCATAGTACATCACGAAATTTGTTTATATTAACTAAATTAAAGTAAGGAGAATCTTTTTTTATATACACTGAAAGTTATTTGAATTTAAAAAATGTTTTTTATATAAATTAATATGTATCATTATTTAATTTATTATAATAGTTATTTTCTGATGAGGACCTAAATAAATTGGTCGAAATGTTGAAGATTTTTAATTGTTTTGAGTTCATTACTTCCGTCAATCCAAGAAAATAAAAAGAAATTAAATTGACATAGGAATTTTTGCACTTAAGAAACAAATTACGGATAAGAAGAATTTATTTATATATAAAACATTAAGAACTTGAAAAAACTATGTAATGTTCACAAAATGTTTGCGTCCAGGGAAGGCAATTGAGTAAAATGTTTTTCTCTCGGTACATAAGTTAAAATAATAGTTACGAGTGTTGTGCTAACTATAACAGTTATGTAATTATTTACAACGTTATTGTTTACAATATTTATTGTCTACTTAACCCTTTGAGTCCCAGACGCCACTATAATGGCGTCAAAGCCTTCTTATTTTGGTCATATATCCTATTTATACTTAATGTTCCATATTTTTTGCATTTTCAATGTGATAAGGGTTCATTTTACAATATTACAGTATATTTATTAATTTTATTGTTTTTGTTTTTGTCATAAACAAATTTACGTTTAAAAATGTCACTTTTTTAACGGTTAACTCAATTCCGAAGAAATTCGGCAATTAACGCGTACTTTTAATTCAAATCAGTTTTTACGAAATTCAAAATGGCGGATCCAATATGGCGGACAAAATTTTTTAAATTTTAGAAAAGTTCATGAAAATCTATACTCGTGGGTTTTCGGGGTCGCTGATTTCGAATTCGATGTCGGTTTTTCGAAATTCAAAATGCCGGATCCAATATGGCGGCCAAAATTTTGAAAACTTGAGTACAGTTCATGAAAATTAAAACTCGGGAGTTTTCAGGATAAATTTAAAAAAAAATCAGCAACCTATATTGGCACTGTCCTACATAGTGTGGAAGACTCGATTTTCACAAGTTTCGTTCAATTTTCCAAATACTTTCCGCCATCTTGGAACTGCCATTTTGAATTTTGTAAAATTGATATCGGATTAGTAATCAGCGACCCCGAAAATTAAGTCTACCATAGATTTTGAAGTAATCAGTATATCCCTTAAAATGTGGTTCTTAAAGGGTTAATTATAATGACCGAAAAATACCAAGATCTTCTTCGCTTAAACGGTCGAAAAGTTTTTTGAAAACATCTATAAAGCATAGATGAATTTCTTGAATTATTTATATTATTAGTCTATAAAGGCTATTCTGGATGTTTGTAGTTATTGAATGCATCGTTTCAGACCTTGGCAATGAAATAAGAAAGCTTATATTATATTAATTTTAATTAAATAGTTTTTATTCATATTGTTACGTTCCGAAGTATTGTTTAATTTAAAACATGTATTTCTGTATTAATTTTTTAGTCACACACAATGGTACAGCTTTTTGATAAATTTTCTGTTTTAAAAAGTGACGTAAGGTCTAGTTCATTTAGGTCACTTATGTGGATTTTATTTTCCATGTTTTTCCAGATTAGAAATGTTTTTCCCTTATTTTGAAGCTTTCCTGTTTTAATGCTAGGATCTGAAAAGATAGTTCGAAGTGCTCTTAATGTCCTGAATGCAACTTTTAACAAATGTGACCAGATATCTGTCTATCCCTACAGCACCCAGCCATCATCGAGTTATATCTCGGACACGGGTTGTCTTGTCCGAGTAATTTGTCGCTTGATTACATACAAATTTCGCGCCTTGTGCATCGCCGAAGACCTGATTCGTTACTTAGTTAGCTAAACTCCGAAAAAGCAGGAGTAAAATAAAGAAGCGAGCAGGGCGCGCAAGGCCCAGTATGCTTGCGTTAGGCCGCGTTTTAAACCCGCAATATTATTTAGGGCATTTCGCGATTGAAACTAAAACCGAATTATTCTAATGAATCATCGAGAAACCCGTTAGCGGGAAAAAAGTACGAAGCTACAGGTGAGGATCCATTCTATAAAGGATCATGTTGACCATACTGACAAATTTAACTAAAATACTATACAATCTTGTCAAATGCTATACAACGAATTCTTATCAATTTCTTTTTTTTTGTTATATTTTTATCTTTACTCACTTGATCCGTTTTGAAAACGCCTTTGGTGACGAGCACTTCTTTCGAGATATTTCAACGAATGATAATTACATCGAGCGATAGATGTGAAATAATTTTGTACTTTCTGTTAGGTTTAAGATAAAGTACCATCCGGAAGAATCTGTTAAACGCAAGGAAGAACAACTGGCAGCTTTGAAGGTGAGTAATTAAATTTTAGAATATAACAGTTTCTTGACTTATTCGGTCGGTGTATACAAAATAATAGAAAAAAAACGACAATATTTACGTCTCGGCTGTCGATGTCAGAATCGTAAGAATTCTTTATTCACTAAAAAATATATAATCACAACTTAATTTTGAAATAATAAATTAATTAACATATGAACATTGAATATAATATTATGTCAAAACCATACCATATATGTAGACTTTTTTGTAGTAAGTTTGGTGGTGTATTAATAAGCCATTACCTATTAGCAATATAATTATTTACTTATTTAAAAAACAATGTAAAACAAGATTTAAAATGATTTATTTTAACGGGAAAATTACGTTACAACAAGACTTTAAAGAAAATTTAATAATAAATTAAAACATATTATGATAAATCTGAGATATAAATTGTTTGACAAACTTTTAGTGAAAAATCTTTACTTACTGATGATTAATTTATTTTAGACTTAATCCATTAATAATTTTATTAACATTAACCATTGCGTTGTGGTTAACTTATTATCTACACACACCATTACAAAATTGTATAAGAAATTGAATAATAAAAACTACTTTATCAATTTTAATTTGTTTCATACCATCACAGGAAGTTGTCTGTGACAATGGTTACATTAGATAATATGAGAAATGTATATTTGTATGGGTGATTCTTCTGAAAAGTACGCTGAAATGTGTCGTCAATGTTATTTGACTGTTTCGAAATGAAATACTATCATAAATATTATATTGTTGCAATTTCCTATAGATTGATTCTTAAACTAGAATATATGGACTAACTTTTCATGCATGTAGCCTAAATTTAAAATTTGTTTTTTTAGTTTAAAACAAACTTGTTGTCAAATTTGAAAAAAAATGCTATTTAATGTATTTCTTTGCAGTAAAGTAACATAAAAATATAAATAATTTTTTGCGATGCTTTAAAAATTACTTTGAACTATGCTCTTTATAATGTATAAGGTGAATTAAGTATAAATGTTGTTTTTATATCTTATATCATCACTGCTTAATGTTTGTGTTTCTTTGCGAGTATAAATTTCGGGTGATCTGTGAAGCCTCTCATTTTTGGGAATAAAAGTTGGGAATAAAACTTAAATATTCATTGGTCCTAAAAAGATATTTGTTTACATCATTCCGTTATTTAATAACATTCAATAATAGGTCGATTTGTGATCTCCAAAGCCTTTTTATAAAATATTTATTTTAATTGCAAAAGTTGATCATATTCACTTGAAACTTATTATTCGGGGGTTTTTGAGGTCGCTGAATCCAAATGTGATGTCAGATTTTTTAATTTCAAAATGGCGGATCCAATATGGCGACCAAAAATTGTACCAAATTCGATAAAGACATAATTCGATTCAACGAAATGAGGTGTTACGATTGTCCAATGAAACAAAATTGCGTATATTATCATTTGGGAGAATTAAAATTTGTGAATAAGGAGTTTGAAAAGAAAAGTAAGAAAATTGCGACTAGAAAACTTTCGTCAGGTCAGAAAAACTTGCAAAACCAGAAAATAATATTGTATTGTAAGAATGAAATACTATATTAAGTAGTATTTGTAAATATTGTTTTTTTGTATTGGTCTAAATAAATAATTATTAATTGTAAATTTTAAACACTGGAATTTTAGAATTCGGTCCGCCATATTGGATCCGAGATCTTGAATTCAGTTCATCTGTCGATGGATTCATGATCAGCGACCCCGAAAACTCCTAAATACCCAGTTTCAGCTTGATCAAGTAACTTTTTAAGAACTCGGTCCGTCATAATGGAACCGCCATCTTTAATTTGAAATATTTAACAATTTATAATCGTCGACTAACATAATTTGTGATTCTTATACGTATATTGACTAATATTTAGCGTGCAATATAATAATATTCTTCATTTAATGTATAATTAATAATTAAAATTTAAGAATGGCATAGCATTAATAATAACAATCATGAATTTTGCGCAACATTCGATTCTCACTTCAGTACGTATCCAGAACATATTTCACATAAAAAAAAAAGTTATTTCAATAAAAAATTTGTTCGTTATCCATATAAAATAATAATTAAAACAAAGTAAGAGTCATAAATTTAAGAAGTTTGTCTGGTGTAGTTTACGAATCTTGATTAATGAAGTGTGATGGTAAATTTTGTTGCCTACATGTAGTCGCTTAGTAGAAAGTTTTGTAAAATTTTGAATCCGTGACGAATCCTGGATGGATCTTTGGTGGATGTACTCCGTCGAAAGTCTATTTTTTGAGACAATCGCACATTACCTGTTGATTTATAACGGATCTAATTTACGTTTACTTTGTATACGGGTGGTTTCAACATAAAGTGCAATTTTATGAAGATCCGCTTCTTTTTTTCTTTACAACACATATTAAATATTCAAAATAAGTCTGATTTATTTGTTTCACTTTCCATTATAATATTGTAAGATAAAAATATTACCTTTTCCTATTTTATATTTTACAAAATCAATTGAAAAATGGTAATGTAACGTTCCGTGGCTGAAGAAGTTCATGAATTTTATTTTTGTTGTAAAAAAATAAACAAGGATCACCAAGTCTGGTTTCATTTTATGGTCGAATCGTTGTTTTATACAGTTACGTAGCAAATATGCCTAAAAAAGCATTTTTTTTACACTTAAAACCTAGAATATAAAAAAACCCTGACATATAGGAGAAATTCTGTCCACTGATTGGAATTCAGGAGCCCAAAATCTATAAGAATCGCCTAGTCGCATTTCAATGTCAAACCGACAAAATTTTTGTGTGGTCCTGTGTTATTATAGGTAGTCAATTTTGTACAATTGGAATTCTTAGATTCAATTCTGCATTTACAATTACATCTCTAGCGTATGAAAAGTTTGCTCAATTTTTGTTTCTCCCTTTAGTTAACCAATTGCAGTAGTCCTTCCCTTATTTTAATTTGTCCAGCCAGGCAAGATGGAGGCCTTCTTCTCTTATTCTAATTTCCCCCTCTCCCCCACTACTTAAATTTGCTGTCTCACTTTTGTCTCTTTTTCTTTTATTGCGCGCGCGCCGTTATTTGTATTTTGAAAATCCGCGAGGGGAAATATTAGAATAGAAGAGAAAAACTTAGAATAAGGGAAGGCATTATAATAAGGGAAATTAGATTAAGGGAAGGACTACAGTATTCTTTTCAATTAATATTTGGTTTTTATCTTTTAGTCGTTGGTTTGAGTCAATCAGCAATGAATTTCTAGCAAGAAGGTTTTTCAAATTGAAACTCGTAGTTTTTAATTCAGAAATAAATGTTGAAATTCAACAAAATTTTTACTTTAACATATTGTCGACTATTATTTTTATTTTCTAATTTGAGGAAACAAAGGTAAAGTTCCTTATGAATTGAGAATAATGCAATAAGAGTAGTTTTGGGATTTCAAAAGTACCGCAATCAAATTCTATCATAGTTCTAATTAATGAAATGTTTTCCTAGAAACGAGTGCAGACATTTTTGGACATGTTGGAAATTGATGAAATAGATAAAGTATCAGTCGATGCCGACCAGGCAGACACTTTATTACATTTGCTGGATTCTGTGGTAATAAAACTGGAAGGTGGAACCGAAGATGATTTAAAGATTCTTAACGCAAAACCTGCTGCTGCACCATCAGCGCCGCCGTCTAAAGAGCCTTCGTCTAAAGAGAAGGAAGACTCTAAGGAAACTAAAGAAACTAAAGAAAGTGAAGAGAAGGAAAAATCAGTAGAAAAAACGCCTGAAGTAGAACGTCGTAAAAGTACCGACACAGTTGTGGAAGAAAATAAAGAAGAGGAACAGAACGGTGACGTGGAAATGAAAGAGTTGGAGAAAGAGGCTGCGGACGAATCGACAGAAGTAGAAAAGCCAGAAGAAACACCCGAGCAGATGGTAGAACCAGAAAACAACGTAGAAAAGGAAGTCGAAGAGAAGAAACCAGTGGAAGTAAACACTAAGAAAAGGAAGAGAAGCGACAGCGCTAGCAGCTCAAGCAGCAGCAGCAGCAGCAGCTCTTCCGATAGCGGAGACAGCAATAAAGGCGACAATGAAAATGAAATAAGTAAGTAACGGTTATTATCCCATGTTAATCATGAAATTGAAAATCATCTAATTTAATAATGTGTTATCTGTTTAGCATTGGACCCAAATATTGTTATAAAACAAGAAAAAGAGGACGATGACGAAAAGAAAGATAAGAAGGAAGAAGAAAAGACTGTTGAGGAATCGGAAGATTCGAAGAAGAATGTAGTACCGGAGACGGTAATTGACTTAGCTAACGAAGAGAAAGAAAAGGAACCGAGAGCCCTTCACAAGACGAGTAGCATTTTTCTAAGAAATCTGGCACCGACCATCACTAAAGCTGAAGTCGAAGCAGTGAGTTTAATTGCGTGAATTACTAATTACTCTTTTGAAAAAAATATAAATAATTTATTTTTTTTTTAGATGTGTAGACGTTATCCAGGATTTTTAAGAGTTGCTATTGCCGATCCACAACCCGAACGAAGATGGTTCCGTAGAGGTTGGGTTTCATTCGAGCGACATGTAAATATCAAGGAAATATGCTGGAGCTTGAACAACATTCGAGTATGTTTAAATATTTTTCTTGAAAGAATTCTTATTAGCGACAATATAAATATATATTTAACAGAATTATTTTAAGGGTTTAAACTAATTTTGTTTACTTTTGTGTAGCTACGAGATTGTGAATTAGGAGCTATTGTAAATCGAGATTTGTCACGTCGTATAAGAACAATTAGCGGTTTAACGTGTCACAAACAAATTGTTCGAAACGACATTAAGTTGAGTGCTAAAATAGTTCACAATCTGGATAATCGTGTTGGTTTATGGAAAGATGACAAGAAAGACGATTCAAAGGCTGGAGAAGATGCTAAAAAAGCTGAACAGAGTATTAATGACATGGAACAAGCCGTAAGTGTCCAGATTTATTCAAATTATAATTTATTAATACAGGTTCAGGTTCAAAAGTTTCTTTTTCATTCAGGCATTTGGTCTATCTTCGAAAAATCCTGTGCTAAAGAATATCACAGATTATCTCATCGAAGAAGCATCAGCCGAAGAGGAGGAATTACTTGGTACTTCTGGGGATCACGAAGAGGGACAATTAAGCGGCGATGGAGATGGAGTTGTCGAAAGAGATCCGACACTAATTAAGGTAAATTATTAACAATAGTTGCTAATTATAGTAATTAATTACAGGAAATATAATTAAATATAAAATATTCCTTCTAGGTTCTAGACAGACTGATTTTATATTTACGAATTGTTCATTCGGTCGATTATTACAATCATTGTGAATATCCGAATGAAGATGAAATGCCCAATCGCTGCGGAATCATGCACGTTAGGGGTACGCCTCCTACCATGAAAGTTTCCAGCAATGAATTATCCGAATATTGTCGGAATTTTGAGAGTAAAATGAGTACATTTTTGGCACCGGTAGCTTCGGTCGCTTTAGACGATTACGACAAACTTGGAGCGAAAAATGCAGACACGTATGTTTTAATGTTTAATTCTACTATTTTAATATGTAAATGTTTTGTTTAATTAAAAAATGTAAACACAGGGAGGTAGAGAAATTCGTGCAAGCCAATACTCAAGAGTTATCTAAGGATAAATGGCTGTGTCCACTCAGCGGTAAGAAATTCAAGGGTCCAGATTTCATTCGTAAACACATCTTCAATAAACATGCTGAAAAGGTGGCCGAAGTAAAAGCCGAAGCAGAATATTTCAATAATTATTTGAAAGATCCAAAGAGACCGCAACTGTCTGAACATCCTGGAAACAAAGCGCCGCCACGAGAGACACCTAGAGAAGGTTTCCCAGCGTACACAATGGGAGGGTTCGTATTACAATGAAATACAGTGGTCCCCCTCTTATCCGATACTCGCTTCCTTCACTTAGCCGATATTTTTCTTAGTCGTATCCCCAAGTAAGACCCGTATCGGATAAGTGAAGGAACCGCCATCTTGTCGGTCACAGGTTGTATCGGATAAGAGGGGGACCACTGTAATGCGATTTATATTAGAGATGTATTTGAATAAAATGCTAACTGCGACGGCGACGCTTTTAGCAGATTTGGAGGTGGAAACTACGGAGGTGGAAACTACAACGTTGGAGGCGGCGGCGGAGGAGGTGGACGAGGTGGCTACGGAGGTGGAGGTGGAGGAGGTTACGGTGGAGGATTCGGCGGTGGCTTCAACATGCCAAGATCCAACCGCGGAGGATTCAGCAGAGGACGGTAATGATTACTTTTTTATTTAACTTTTATATTTACGTAGGTTTCTTGTTGTTTTATGAAATAAGGTACAGTGAAATTCTAGTAATTGGATGTTTTATTATAGAATAAAACTATTATTTGATTTTATTAACTTTTTGAAGCGTAATTTTAATTGATCTTTTCGAAAATTTGAAAGATTTATCATTAATTTGTGTAATACGAATGTTGGACAGAAATATTAAATCAAGAAATGTTTTTTTTTGTTTCGGATAATAATTAGACTATTCAGTCATGCCCCTAGGTAATATTAATTTAAAGTTTACTTCGTGCATTTTAGATGAGAAAAGTTAGCGGTATAATTCAAATCTAGTGTTTTAAATATATAATTTTATTGGAATTTTTTGAATTACGTAGACAAATTTTCTGATTTTGAAAAAGCACTGCGAAGAAAAAATATATTTAGGAGAGAGTCACTAGTTGCGAAACGGGTTCTGCTTTTTAGCTGCAACTTTTTAATGGGTAAACGAATTTAAAAAATGCAAAGATCATTTGAAAGGTTATTAAAATACGCAACTTTTCGGGACTATGGAATAGTGTTTTGACCATCCGAACAAATTTTATGACCAATTTTGTAAAGACGTATTTTTATGAAAAAAAAAAAATTGTGAGACAGTAAAGAAGATTTATTAAAATTTGAAAAATATGTAACATAACTACCATTAATATAAATGAAACATTATTTTAATTTATTTTAAAGGTTTTTTTGTCTTCTTCATCGCTGTATACATTTAAATTTTGTAGACATATCTAAAATTATGAGAAAACAAGCCAGTATAACAATAAAATATCGTTATATTCAACAACTCGAAGTAATAAAGACATAATAAATACTTAATGAATTTCATTGCGAAGCAGCGAGACAAATTTTTTCTTAACCGCTGACATTTAAACTATATATTAAGTATTTACTAGGCGTGACGGTTTGTCGATGTGAACAATTACATACGAAAACATCAAGAAATTTTGAATGTTATCGCCTCTGAATTGGTTAACTATTATAAACTGAAACACGCATTTCTATTTATTTCCATATCGAAAAACAGTCACGCCAAGTAAATACTTAATATAGTTTAACATAATAAATAATTAATGACAATACTTTGTTATTGTAAAGGGTTTAAAAATCGATTTCTAGCAAAAAGAAAAGTGTCTCGCAACTAGTGACACGCAGTGTCTCGTAACTAAAAATTAACAATATTTTTAAAATGTCAAAAAAAAGTAAATTTTAACTGCAAATTAAGAAAATGTGAAATGAAACAATAATAAAAAAATGGACTGTACTTACCTTTTTCAATTAATTTAATTTGTAAATTATTAATTTGGCACAGTTCAATAATTAGATTTCTTAAATGATTTTGTACACTATGTTGAGAACTAATATAAGAAATATGATTAACAGCTTCGGTGTTTTTGCAATAACTGCTTTGCATTAAAAGAAAAGATTACACGTTAGCAAATCAAATTGTTTACGTTTCGTGTTGAGAATAATTGTTTGTCTCACAATTAGTGACTCTCCCTACGAAATGCAATCTGTTTGTCTGAAAAGTTTAAAATAACCATGTTATTTCATAGGGAAAGGCGAGAGTGATTTTCTTTTATTTACGATAAAATAAATTTTAATAACAATTTAATTGTTGGTAATTTTAGTCGTATGGATTAAATAAAAATAAAAACAAACTAATAATGGACGACACGTGTATGTACAATAGACATTAGTTATTTATTTTGTCACTAGAGGAACATAGAATCCATTATTAGTTAAATCCTTAATTTTGTATATAAGCAGTTTAGTAAATCGAAGATTCTGTAGATGGCAAAACTACAAACTTTCCTTTCCCATATTCGATGGCTCTCATCGGAGCTCCATTGTTTACATTATTAGTTTTTATTTTTATTTAGTCCATACTTGTCAACGTGTGTCATTTTAGTTTTACAGTTTTATTGTACATGTTTTTGTAGTCTCTGGTGGTCCTCTTTGTTTAATTTAGTGTCTGCGCTTTAATTGTGTACTATAACCCTTATTTATATAATTCAAATATGCAAGGGTGTCCTTAACCAAAAAGAAGTTTTATAAAAATGCCCGGGAAAAAGGTTTACGTCATCTTATTTTAGATGTTTCATAGTTTCAAAATCCGTTTCGAATAAAATCCTAGGTGATCATTTTCATAGAAAAACACTAGTAAACTTTTTTTCTATTTGATCCATTTCAATCCCGTTGTACTAAAGCACCCAGGATTGTTAATTGAGGTTAGAATTTGTTCAAATCAGACTTTTAACATGCGTATTTTATAAAATGTCAAGAAATTAGATAAATATGTAAAAGAATTTAAAAAAAGCTTGCAAAAGTACCGGCGTTTCAGTATCACTAAAAATGCACGAACATTTGAACATTTACAGAATCCCTTACATTTTTTAAATCACTCTAGTAGATGATCGTTCATATCAACATAAGTTAAGAAGTGCGGTAGTTGAATATTCATCATTACACATTTAAAGATTACATTGAAGTATTTTAAAATTATTCATTTTTTAACGTTTTTATTCATTACATTATAATTTGATAAATAAAAAAAAGCAATAAAAAATAACAAAAAGAAAAAAAAAAAACAAAAACAATAAAAACAGGAAAAAAATAATAAAAATATACCTTTCTCTACAAAATGTGCATGTTATAAGTCTGATTTGAACAAATTCTAACATTAATTAATGATCCTAAATGTTTTAGTTACTATAGAATTTGAATGGATAAAATACAAAAAAAAAGGAAAAAATGTTGAATAGTGTTTTTCTATGAAAATGATCAGGTAGGATTTCATTTGAATCGGATTTTGAAACTATGAAACATATAAAATAAGATGCCGCAAATCTTTACCCCGGGCATTTTCATAAAACTTATTTTATTTATTTACATGGTGGCCACCGTCAGGGAAAACCGGGAAATCAGGGAAATGTCAGGGAATTTCAAAATTGGTCAGGGAAAAAGTAAATTGTAGACAAATCTTGAAAAAGTGAAAAACATTATTTAAAAAAAAATCGCAAAATTTCATATTCAGAAAAATGCTTTATTTATCGTGTTTCGCATAAAATTCTTTTAAATGCTTTCTCAGAAATTTAAACAAATATTGACGTTTTTTATCAATAACATATTTCAGTTTTGAACATTTTCGACAGATTTCACCAAAAACCAACAATTTTTACAAAATAATAATCTTAAATTAAATATATTTGTGGTATTGCTCAGTTTTAAACGTTCTGGTACATTGCAACAAAAATAAATGCAAACAATTTTATATTTAAAGATATTTTTGTTTGCTATTTATATCTTTATATTTATAAAGATACTTTACAGAATATTTCAAAAATATTTGCCATACTAATTCCCTATTTAAACAAATATTTGTATAAATAAAACCTTTTGAAAATGATAGAAAACTTTGATAAATTTTTTTAAATCTTCAAAAATCTTTGAAATTGCATAAAAAGGCTAAAAATCGTAGAAAAATTTTTTAAATGTTGAAAACAGCACAAAACTCCCAAATTTTGAGAATATTAATTTGTTTAAATGATTATTTTACCATTTCTATTTTAAGTAGTTGATATTTGTCCGATAGTATTTGAAAAATATAAAATTTATGGCAATTTTTTTGTTATTGTCAACATTCGTAAGAATTTTGACAATACTTTGAATATACTGTCCAAAATCGCCTAAATTCTAAAATTTATCAACATTTATAATTATTGTCTAACATATTACCGCAGAACTTGACATTTTATAACAAATTTTGACAAAGAACCCCCAACAAATTTTCTACTATTATTTTGAATTAAACACGAAAAAATCCGCAGGAACATGAGTTTTTTTCCTGGATTTTTATAGATAATATGTTTTAGAATATACTACTCGTCGTTGATTGAAAAAATAAAGAATTTATTGAAAATGTGTAGCTGTTTTTAAAACATTTTTATCCGTATTGTTTATTTTTAATAGATATCATTAAAATATTGGTCAGGGAAAAATCTGGGAAAAGTCAGGGAATTTTTTTCCGAGAAAAAAGTAAATTACCAACAATTAAATTATTATTAAAATTAAATTTTCGAACGGTCAATTAATGAATTTATGATAAAATAAATTACTCGTAGAAATGTAATGGAACTGCAATATCGAAATGTTTAATAATATAAAAGTTTTGATGTGACGATTGCTATTGAAAATCCTAATGGAATAAGCCTGGCTTTTATTAAATGAAGAATTAAAGATTTATTGAAAAGAAAATCAGTTTTACCATTAAAACGACAGATTTAAATTTCGATTAACAAGTCCTATGAAATTGTAATTTTATACTTTTACAATGCATCTTATATTTCAGTTATCCGTAATGAACATCAGTTTTCAAGTCAACTGTAACAAAATAAAATTGTATGCTTCAAAGGGTTAGTTAAAATTCGATATAATTTAATCTGTAAAAAAACGATGCAAATAATAAGCAATGTCACTCTGCCTTGTAAATTAATTATAATCGACGTATCGTTCTGAGGAGCTCAGTTGGAATACTTGAAAATTCATCGACGGACTTTATTTTTAAAATGTTGAACGAAAAGACAAAACGTGCTAAATGTTTCCAGGGCTGCTCCGGATTCGACGTCGAGGCCTGTTATTAGTTATAATGACTTGGACCAGCTGGATACGGATTTGTTTTGAGTTTTTAGTTGAAAAAGTCTCTAACTTTTAATTTGCATGGAAATACCGCTCGATGCTCAAAGAAACTGAAAAATCCGCATCCTTGTCCCAGCGAGATTTTTAAAATGGATTCTGTAGTGGTGAAAATTCATTGTCTACGCGGAATACCAGCAGCTCGAGGACTAGTTTGTCGAAAACTATGACGACGAAACATCGGTTCATAATTTTTTGGCTTTCCTTGGATCAATCGAATTGAGGCGTGGTGCTAATTCTTTTTTTTATTTGTTTAAATGTTGAAAGAAAGTGGATTTGATTGGTTTGAATGAACTGATTTTAAAATTCTGTTACAAGAAGCAAGATCACTTCATGCTTTGGGAATCGGAATTTTTAATTCTAATCTAGTGAATTTCAGTGAAATTTGTCAGGTTTTCATAAAAATGAGTATTTTAGTATATTCAAATTTACCAAGTACAGTTGTCCTCCTCTTATTCTAATTTGTCCAGTCAGGCAAGATGGCGACCATCTTCTCTTATTCTAATTTTCTCCTCTAAACGTTTGCTGTCTCGCTTTTCCTCTCTCTTTCTCTGTCGCAGAGCATAGAAAGTGCGGTGGGGAGAACGCGTGAGGGGAAATATTAGAATAGAATAAGGGAAGGACTATTGTACGCAGGTACATAATCCCCGATTGTATTCAGACACTTTCCAGCACTCGAGACTTAAAAATTCTTTTCTCTTCTGTCTGTATGAATGGTAATATGTTTTGTACATATATACACACCAGCTTACGTTAAGTTATGAAAGACATTAAGAGCTATTTTTGATGACAAATAAAAAATATTTGTTGAACAATTGTTTTTTTTCTATTCATTTTCCTAATCCGATGAAGATTCCCATCCGGTTGGTCCAGTTGATGTTTTTGTTTTGTCATAAAGTTTAATCGTTGTGTATTTCCTGATTTGCAGCGGAGCCAATGACTTCAGGCCGGTGATACATTATCGAGACCTCGATGCTCCTCGAGAACCGGACGAATTTCTATAATTCTGACAGAAAAATGTGTTGGGATGGTAGGAAGGGTCGAATCATCGCTAGAGACTACAGCAGTGTACATATAACCCCGTGGTCGACAATATTTGTCACCGTTATATTAAATAAGTTTCATTTTAGGGATGCGAGTGTAACTGCAATCAATTTATCCTAATGAACTGTGTATGTGCTGCGTTATGGTAGTTCGACATCTTCCCTAGTAACAATTTACATAGGAAAAGATGATAGATTCTAGCGTTTACTTTATAGGTAACAGCGTTTACAAAGTTAATTTGTATAATAATCGTTGCAGAGGCTACGAGGCATTATCTTTAAACTCATGCGTAAATAGGTAATAAATATCTACCGTTTAACCTAGTTCATAAAGAGTACATTTATTTCGAGCTTTCCAGTTTTTATCTAACCTCAAAATTAAGGTTTGAATCGAATTTTTCTTTTTTTTAATTAACTTTAAAATGTCGTAATTTATGCGACAAAGTTATAAATAAACATATTTCATTGTTTGAAATTAAATTACTTTATTTACAAGAGGATTATAATATAAAAAAGTACATAGATATTTACCAACAGAGTAAAACAATTGAGGATTAGTCCTAAAACTGTTGAAAAACATTTTTAAAACTCAATTTCAGTTGGGTCTAGTAACTTTTTAAGAGTTCCACCATTTTGAATTTTGAAAACACGAGTTGAAATTTCTAGTCACCAGGGATTTCAAAACCCTTTGAAAAAGAAATGTGAACTTTCTTCTTAATTATTAATTAGACATTAAAAAAGTAGTATATAAGTTATAAATAAACATATTTCATTGTTTGAAATTAAATTACTTTATTTACAAGAGGATTATAATACAAAAAAGTACATAGATATTTACCTTTATTCTTTAGTTTTTAAAACTAAAGAAATTTTACTATATGTGTATAATTTTTCAAGCATCGTAATCTTCTTTTTTATATTTTATATGTAATTATATTTTTTACATATATAAAATAGTTAACTATATGCTATACAATGCACGCATATATTATTCGCGTTTCTGCCTTTCGAAATACTGGAGAGAGCAGTTTTTCGACTGCCTTGTGTGTATATAGTACAATATCTTTTTTGATAATTGATGAAAATGAAGGACTGATGTTTACGTGCGCTCCCTGCAATGTTGTTCATCGCTGCCATCTCCGCAGTCGTCAATTCCATTACATTTTTCACTCTTGGATATGCATCTGCCATTGCTGTGGGTGAAACAAATGTCAATTAGTAACAAAATTGGCAAAAATGTATTTCAGTTGATGTAAAAAGTTTTAAAGTTAACGAAAGTACTTATATTACAAGCTACAAAACAAATAGAACTTTACGAATGCATGATACGAAATAATTGACATATTTTAAAATCCCTTATAGAAAATATTAGAATTTTTGGATTTTGATAAGTGTTTTGAATACTACAGAACTATTATATTCGTGCAATTTGCTACAGAGAGAAGTAAAAATATAAAAGTATGAAAAAAGAAACGGTCAATGTTTCCAGTTGAAAACTAAAAGAAATAGACAATTAATATTTTATCAGTTTAAACTAACTAGTAGATTTCTTGTTTAATTAGATGTAGATTATAAAAATTGGTTTTAAATATAAAACGAATAACGTAACTGTGTACAGTGTCAAAATTTTTATCACTATTATTCGAAAATAGTTGATATATTTATTTGGAATACATACCAAATTCATGTTCGTAAAAAAAGGAAACTACATTATAAAAGGTAAGTTGTACTTTACTTTCTTCTAAAATGTTCAATAATAATTGTGAAAAATATATTATTATATCTTATAAAAATGTACCTATTATTTTGAAAATTCTAAATTTTGTAAAATACAGAAATTGGTTAGAACATTCTAAAAAAATTTCAGCGCATTCTTTGATCAATTCTAACAACTTTTTGAATGCAGTACACATTTAAAAAGTGTATTCTTTATAAAATTTAATATGTTGCATCATCTTTAAAAAAAAAAAAGTGCCAGAAGTGATACAGCCCTGTACTTAAGATATCGAAAACCGGTGAAACACGGGTTCCATTTTTTCCTAAAATATATCATTTAACATTTAATTAATCATTTAAAAAATCAAGTAATATTTCACATTTATGTCGGCCATCTTGTATCCACCATTTTGAATTTACAAAATCTGACTTGAAATTCGTAATCAGCGACCCAAAAAATTCCCGAGTACCAACTTTCATCAAAATCAAGTAAATTTTTTACATTTATGTCGTCCATCTTGGATCCGCCATTTTGAATTTTCAAAATCTAACTTCAGATTCGTAATCAGCGACCCCGAAAACCCCCGAGTAACAATTTTCAGCTGTTTTCCGTATAAAGAAAAATGTGCGCCGCACATTTGAATAAATTTAGCAAATTTACAGCCGCCATATTGGATCCGCCATTTTGAATTTTCCAATTTTTATGACAGATTCGGATTCAGCGACCCAAAATATCTTGGTATACGAAGTTTCATGCAAATTCATTAAGAATTGTAAAAGTTATTGCAAAATGTACACATATCATCCATTACCACGTTTGTCAATAAATTTTTTTGTACATATATGATCCATTACCATTGAAGTGGTTAAGGAATCGCATCATTCCGATTCGCAAAACATGAATAAACTGCATCCCAGTAAACGAAAACGAATAGAAAGTCAAAAATACGAATTGAAATAAATTCGAGTGAATTAACCCGTTTCCGCCCAAAATGCCGTAAATTTCACTACATTTTAATCGTCACTTTTGTTATAGAAACTAACGATGAATAATTCTGAATATTTAGATTCTATAGTTTTCAACCCTCCTCTTTCCGAATCCGAAGTCCGGTTTTCGCTAGGAGCAGCCATTTTTTAAATATGGCGGCGAAAAGGCAAAAAAATAGAGAAAATTTCGATTTTTGGATCGGTTTTTCATGTTTTTCAATAGGTTCGCGATGACCGATCATTCCAAAGACCTGGATCCGGTGGCATAATGAGTTTGACTAAAAGTTGACATGATCAGATATGCAAAATATAAGATGGCGGATCCAAGATGGCGGATTTTTCGCCGAATGTTGTGTTTTTATAGCATTTCCGACTATATAATATAAAACCCGCGAGTAACCATTTTCATTTCGGACACGCAACGTTTTGTATTTTCCTCCGCCATTTTGGGTCCGCCATTTTGAATGATGAAAATTAAATGTCATATTCGTAATCTGCGACCCCGAAAACCACCGAGTAGTCAGTTTCATATGGATCAAGAAATTTTGTTGCATTTCAGTCGGCCATCTTGGAACCGCCATTTGGAATTTCGAGTATTGGATAGAAGATACTGTTACAAATGATTGTGTAAATCAATAATAAGTGCGTACAACAATATTTATTAATAGCTAATAATAATGTCGGAAATGCTATAAAAACACAAAATTCTGCGAAAAATCAGCCATCTTGGATCCGCCATCTTATATTTCGCATATCTGATCATGTCAACTTTTTGTCAAACTCATTATTCCACCAGATCCAGGTCTTTGGAATGATCGGTTAGCGCGAACCTTTTGAAAAACATGAAAAACCCATCCAAAAATCGAAATTTTCTCTATTTTTTTGCCTTTTCGCCGCCATATTTGAAAAATGGCTGCTCCTAGCGAAAACCGGACTTCGGATTCGGAAAGAGGAGGGTTGAAAACTATAGAATCTAAATATTCAGAATTATTCATCGTTAGTTTCTATAAGAAATGTGACGATTAAAATGTAGTGAAATTTACGGTATTTTGGGCGGAAACGGGTTAAAATGAATTAAAAAGTGGATTCAATTAATCATTTTCATGCGTTTTAATTCATTTTAATTCACTTGAATTCATTTCAATTCGTATTTTTAACTTTCTATTCGTTTTCGTTTACTGGGATGTTCACGAACTTTTGGTATTTTTTCAAAGAATTCTCACTCAACTGGTAAAATTGGAAATTTTCAAAAAATCATTACCTTGCAGCAAAAAATCGTAGCGACTTTTATAAAAAATGAATTTCAAGGTCTTGATTTGTAGTATTTACAAAAAAATTGGCAATATCCAGAAAAATTTATTAATCATCCGGCGAAGCATAAAAGTTGGAAGAAAAAAGTTACAAAATTCGACATTTTGAAAATACAACAACTAAGACAAAATAATGTCTGATGTAAAACTATATGCACCAATTAAAAGCTTTATTCCTCTACTTAACCCGTTTCGTCCTGAAATGCCCTAAATTTTGACTTCTTTTCATCAGATGCTTTCTTAGGGAAAAATCACTCAATCGTTTCGATATAATCATACCTATTGTATTTTTCTCGAACTTTCTAAATCCGGTTTCAGATTGACCATATCTGCCGCCATTTTTTTACTATGGCGGTTTAAACATAAATGATACTGATATATAAATGATAAATGAAACTGAATTTTGTAAAAATTTCTTCAAATAATGGGATTTTTGAACAGGAAACCGTGTTCGGAACAACCTAAGTCTCTGTATCTGGTGGAGTAAATAGTTATACTAATACATAGGATGGTTATTAATTCACCATTCAAAATGGCGGTTCTCAGTGAACATTTTGTTGAAAAATTTCTGGACGCTCTAACTGAACAATTATGAGCTTGTTTTAAAAAATGCTAAGAATAACAAATTCTTAGAATTCACCGAGAAATATAGTGGATTTTTTTCAGATTTTTTAAATAAAGTTTTGAAAAAATTTTTTTAAAATTCTTTTCAAAATTGTAATTTTTTTTTCGAAAAATTCTGAACAAAATTTAGTGCATTCTCTGATGAATTCTAAGAGTTTTTTATTCTATGCATTTTTTCCCAAAAGTTGATAGTTTTCGAGAAAGAAAAATCTTAAACTATATTATTTGAAATTCATTTCCTCGAAAACTATCAACTTTTGGAAAGAATTGCAAAGAACAAAAAACTCTTAGAATTTATCAGAGAATGCACTAAATTTTGTTCAGAATTTTTCGTAAATAAATTACAATTTTGAAAAAAATTTTGAAAAAAAATTTCTCAAAACTTCAATTAAAAAATCTGAAAAAATTCCACTATATTTCTCAATGAATTCTAAGAACTTTTCATTCTCAACATTTTTTTTAAAAAGCTCCTAGCTTTTGAGTTAGATCGTCCAGAAATTTTTCAATAAAATTTTGACTGAGAACCGCCATTTTGAAGCCGCCATTTTGAATGGAGAATTAATAACCATCCTGTCTTTTAGTGTAACTAATTACTCCAACAGATACAGAGACTTAGCTTGTTCCGAACACGGTTTCCTGTTCAAAAATACGATTATTTAAAGAAATTTTTTCAAAATTCACAATTTTTTTATGTTTAAACCGCCATAGTAAAAAAATGGCGGCAGATATGGTCAATCTGAAACCGGACTTAGAAAGTGCAAGAAAAAATACAATAGGTATGTTATATCAAAACGGTTGAGTAATTTTTTTTCTCTAAGAAAGTACCTGTTGAAAATAAGTCAAAATTTCCGGCATTTCAGGACGAAACGGGTTAAAACGATTTCATTTCCGTTTTTTTAATACCTTAAGGATTCGGTGGTATGCCACGTTATTTGACAAGTTGGAAAATTTAGAGTGTTCACGAACTTTTGGCCGGTAGTGTAAAATGGTTCGCTAACAATTGTTCCAATTACCAAATTTGCGTCTCAAACATTATGTAAACAATTTCTTCCATGCTGATATTCATAGTGAAAGTTTTAAACAGTAATGTTGACTTTTAGGTTTCCATTATTGATTTTAATTCTTAGGTTTTTAAGTTTTTATATTCGTATTAAAACGCCTTCGCGCGATTTATTCTCAGTCATTACATGCAAGATTATACACTAAAGGAAATATTTTCTCTACTAATGTAATGGTTAGAAATTATAATATCGGAGGCATTGGTAATATCATCCCTGCAAACACAAAAGTAACAGTTACGTCACAGCTATGTAACATTTACGTAACAGTGTAACCGTTACGTAAATATTACATAACTGTTACTTTCCGTCCCTTTTAAAATGCATAGTGGTTTTTAATCGCATTGACGTTTTACCCATCGAGTGCGATTATTTTTTATATGAAGGCCGGCGCAACCATATCGTGTGTAAAGTTCCATTTCACGCACAGTTTTAATAAAAAAAATCAAGATTTCTGCACACTGTGTTGAAAAATATTTACGCGCCCAATTCCTTAAGAAATGTACAATTTTTTTACAAATTGCTTTTTCTAAGTATATTTTTTGTTATTATTATAGTTGCAATAACATTTTTTTCCTGGGAGTTTTATGTCGACGTTTATTTATTAAATAATGACCGGAAAAATTGACTGGTCTCTTTTTTCTCTTATTTTATATACTATTGACGAAGAAAAATTATATAAGAAAGTCGTGTTATATTTGTTAAGTCAAAAGTTATTGTAAGGTTGTAAACATATTTTATTTTCTATACTGTTTTGAGTTTTTACTTCTTAAGCAAATAAATATGCAATATATTATTATTCCTACGTAGCCATCTTGATTGTGAAAATAACGTCTGTAATTTTTTAAAAATCCCAACAAAAATTTAAAAAATATTGTCCGCCATATTAAACCCACCATTTTGATATTTCGAAATATGACTTCGTAGACATATATAAAAATATTTAGACACTCAATAACAAAAATAATACATTTTTAAAAGAAGTGAACACTGATTAATATTTATGTGGTAAGATATCCTTCTGCGGCCATTTTGGGTCCGCCATTTTGAAATGTTGAAAAGTTCATTAAATCATTATGAAGCCTGGATGTTGCGGGCGCGATATTTTCAGGTGAAGCAGTGCTTATCATGTCAAAAAAAAAAATTTATTCGCAATTTTATTGGCAGATACTGGCGGAGCGTGTCCAAATTCGTAACAGTTATTGTATTTTCATATCGTTTATAATGTTTCAATTTGTTCAAGTATAAAGATGAACAACGCCGGATTTTGTATGATAATCGTGACAAAACCTTCAACGAAATGTATATTATTTACAATAGGCACTTGTTTCTACGATAGTCGCTAGAGGGACACAAAACCCATTTATAAGTAAATCACTTTAAATACAGATATGAATGTCCCAAATTGAAGGTGTTCTCGCGATTATCATACAAAATCCGGCGTTGTTCATCTTTATACCATCTTCGTGTTTTCAATCAAAAACCAAAAAAATTATGTTAATTAAAAAATTTTTATATTATTAGTTAATTGACCTGTAACACCAAGAAATATTATTAATTATTACTTAATTTAAAATTAAGGCGGTCGAAAAAAAAAACTTTTTCGTTGTTATAATTTTCAACGATTACCGTGATTTTTGTTCAAGTATATACATTTAAATACAAACAAATGATAATATAACGAAACATAAAAATGTTCGTTTTCAGTTTCAAAATCTACTTCAATGTTTAATTACCTTTAGCAAATACGCTTTACTAATATCGAAATATTTCTGCAATTCATGAGTTTGTTAGTTGACGATAAATAAATCAATTTTTTAGTTCCATAATTTTTCACTTACGAAGAACGCAACAAGCAAGCTGGTGAAAATTTATGACGCCAAGAGCTCCTGAGGCGACAGTTCTTAAATTACATCATTTGCTGTACTACTGATTTCATTTATCATTGAATAATTTTTGTTCAGAAAAACTTGATATATTTTTTTCGAATGATATTACTTATTCTTTAAAATGTATTTTCCTTATTTGTTGGAAAGAAACATTTGTGTTAAAAAAATGTTCGACTGCGTGCTTGTCCAGTTTTTCATAATAGTTTTTATTTTTGGTTGAGGTATTATTAACTGATGGTTTTTAAGTCTTAAATAAGTTATAGGATTCGTTGCTTATCAACAGGAAAAATCAAACCTGACGTCAAATTTACAAGTTGATTTTCCTTTGTCAAGTTCTATGCGGGACATGAAACTTTCATGTTCGATTTTTTCTATTTACAAGCAACAAATCCTGGCTATATTGCTTCATCCGGTAGCCCTTGCGACGAGGATCATATTTCTGAATAGAAATTTTGAAAAAAGAATATAACAATTTAAAATTATTGCACAAAGTTTCCCCACTTTTTTTGACAGTTTTGGATGTTTGGGATTGCTCATCGGCCCTTGAGAACTATATGAACTTTTTTTAAATTAAAATTGTTGCATAATTAGCTAAAACTTTGTATAGTTGTACAATTTTCAATTAGAGAGAAACAAATTGTTAATGAAAACAGAAGCAAGGTAGAAGTGGTTGTAACATCAAATAATAATTAGAATTAACAACGTGAAAAGTTGTATTTACCACATTACTCTTAATTTTTAGAATATTATAAAATATACCATACAAAAACTATTTTTACTATGATAATTTTCGTTAAGAGATTATTTTCCTGTAATCGATTTTATCTATTTTACTACTGAGGAATGTTTAAAGTGACTATTTAAAATTTTATTTAAAACTTTTAAAATTTGAAATGAAAAAGAACAGAAGGAATTGAGCAACTATTGTCTGAACCAAATATTTGCAATTATTAAATATTTACAATATTTGTATACAATAGTTGTATAATACAAATTGCCCAGCTGATAATATATGTATAAAATTATTTGTTATAGAAACAGCTGATTAAAAACTTAGTAAGAAATTATAAAATTAATTCTTACAATTAATTATTTTTTTTACACCTGAAAGTTTTCAAATCCTTAACCCATTAACGCCTGAAATGACAATTTTTATACTTCATTTTCACTCAAGTATTTTGAATCAAAATCGAAGTTGAAAACAATTGAGAGGTACGTATCCTACTGTTTTCGAGGTCGCTCTTCATGATTCCGGGGTCAAAATTGAGTTTCAGCCATCAGAAATTCCAATATCGCGCCCAATACGAAACAAATTTCCAAAAAATTGTGAATTTTTTATTCTTATCAATTTTTTTGGAGCTATTAGAATATTGGAATTTCATTGAAACCTTGCATAATGGTGCATAAAATAGTTGAATTTTAAGAAAAACATAAGAATTACATCATTCTAACGACCTGAAAATGGCGTCAACAATGAAAATTTCTTTGAGAAATTTCTGGACCCTCTAACTCAAAAACTACGAACTTTAAAAAAAAATGCCTGGAATGAAAAGTTCTTAAAATTTATCAAGCGGTATAGTGGAATTTTTTCAAAATTTTTTGATGGCATTTTGAGAAATTTGTTTTCAACATTTTTTTAAAAATTGTAATTTATTTACAACAAATTCTGAAAAAAATTTAGTGTATTCCATGATGAATTCTAAGAGTTATTTGTTCTTTGCAATTTTTTCGAAAAGTTGATCGTTTTCGAGGAAATTAATTTCAAATATTATAGGATTTTTGCCCCCAAAACTATCAACTTTTGGAAAAAAATTGCAAAGAACCAATAACTCTTAGAATTCATAATTGAATACACCAAATTTTTTTCAGAATTTTTCCTAAATAAATTAGAATTTTGAAAAAAATGTTGAAAAAAAATTGTGAAAAATGTCATCACAAAAATCTGAAAAAATTTAACTATATTTCTCGATTAATTCTAAGAACTTTTCTTTCTTAGCATTTTTTTTAACAGAACGTAGTTTTTGAGTTAGAGCGACTAGAAATTTCTCAAAGAAATTTTCATTGTTGACGCCATTTTGAGGTCATTAGAATGATGTAAGGTCTAAAAGTAAAATTTTTTCTGAAAATTCAACTATTTTATGCACCATTATGCAAGGTTTCAATAAAATTCCAATATTCTAATAGCTCGAAAAAAATTGATAAGAATAAAAAATTCCCAATTTTTTGGAAATTTTTTTCATATTCGGCGCCATGTTAGAATTTCTGAAATACTTGATTGAAAATGAAGTATGAAAAATGCCATTTCAGGCGTTAATGGGTTAATTCAGATTATTTTACTAGTAACTTTTTCACATTTTATTTATAAAAATTATAAAATGAACAAATTATTATGAAAAATACACGTGGAAACTTTACTATATCTCCAAAAAGTTCGATATATAAAAAATTGTTATGCAAATTGGGGTTTTAGAGATATATTTAAAAATGTCCACATTCATTTTAACAGTTTAAAATTTATATTTAATATACGCATTACAGCCTTATTTTTAAGATAGGGACTGAAATAGCTTACTTTTCCGCAGTCCCGAAAATTTGGTTTTATTCTCATAAATATTCCCACACGCGTGCACGAAAAAAATTGCTGTCTTTAAAAAATGTACAGCTAGCTGTTTTCAAACGCTAAAATGGTGACAATACATTTTATATGTACTTACAAAATTTTATTGACTTTTTAAATTTGAAAATAGTATAGAAAATAGTATCTCAACTAACATATTTAAATCGGTCACCAGGTCTTAAAAACAAAAAGGGAGAAGAAGGAAAGAAGAAACAAAATTTTAACGATTTCTACCCAGCTTTAGATGTTCAGGAAGATTAAATGTGAATAAATAAATATAAAAACAAGGAGTGAATAAAACGAATGAACTTTTATTTACTTTTAACAATTTGCTAATTACGGTGGTTATTTATATTATTTTTATTATTATGAATTTCCATTGTCTAACTAAGTTACTTGCTAGCAAGACTTCACTGGGAGATTTTGCAATTCATGTTACGATTGTTACTTGATTTACTTATTGTTCAATTGAATAGATTGTAAATATAAATGGAGTTAAACGAAAATTATTATGAAAGGACAGTTTTTTATAATAGAAAGATAACGTCGTAAATGAAAAACATTTTTTCTCTGAAGAAGGTCTAATACCTATCCAAAAACGTTAAATTCTATTTTTATTTTTAAAATTATTCAAAAAACAATCGAAAAAGTTACTTTAAAAATTAAATTCTTATTGATCAAGGTTTCGCATTTAATTCAAGTAGTAACAGGACATATTGGCAAGACATTAAACACATTTGAAAAATGTATCTCGAATACAGAAACACATAGGAGTATATCTTAAAAAAAAAGAATGGTAATTTCAAGAAAATGGTAGGAAACGTGTAAGACTAGTAATTTTCTTTGATTGAGCTATTATTTAGAACTTTGTTTGTTTAGTTGAGAAGATGTCTTTCAGAGATTCGTAAGAACAAATAATAATTATGCGGATTTTAATATAATCTGAAAAAGACATAAGACAATACAGAAGAAAAAAGATTGTCTGCTGTCAAACAGAAAAATTGTCTGACGACATCGGAGATACATGCCAATTACAAGATCAGCCTGTGAAATATATTGATATTTAATAACAGTTAATGGTGTTATTTTGAAAACTCCTTAATTAGTTGAAGCCCGTTCCTTTTTTATGTGTTTGAATAATTGATTACGAATTTGATCCGTTTAGATAAATTTAAACTTGCAGATCTGTTGATAAGTTACATGCGTCATATTTTCAAGCAGCGAGTCTCAGAAACTACCTGAATATTCAATTTCTGTTGGGTCCAGTAATTTTTTATGAGTTCTATCCACCATTTTGAATTTTGAAGACATGAGTTCAAATTTCTAGTCACCAGGGGTTTCGAAACCCCCTGAAAAACAAATTTGAACTTTTTTCTTAGTTATTAATTAGACTTTAAAAAAAAGTAGTATGTAAGTTCTTTGAAAAATTGTAAATTTTTATGACTCTTGGTAGCTACTGATTTATGAGGACGCTAATTTCGAATCTGGAGTCATATTTTAAACATTCAAAATGGTGGATCAAGGAAACAAAATCCCCTTAAACATATAATCCGGCGGTTTTTGAGGATGCTGATTACGAATCTGAAAGTCAGATTGTGAAAATTTTAAATGGAGGATTAAATATGTTTTAATGGTTTTAAATCTATTTGGAAAAAGGTTGTTTGCGATTTTTTTGTCTAAAATTACAAAAAGTTGTAAATATAAGAAAACCCTATTTGAAATTGAACTTACTATTGGCCAAAAAATGGCCGAAACTCTTTGGATTTTCATTTTTTTTGTAATTCCGATTTTAGAATCTTGAAAGTCGAGCTAGATATGAAGTGTTCTACCAATTTTTATTTTTTTATCTCACCTAAACATTCAGAAATACGAAATTGAAAATTTTGTTAAAAGTTCTTACAGAGTTAATTAAGCATTTCATAGACCTCAGTTTAGTTTTCAATATTTCCAAACCATTGTATTTTACTAACGGTACTTTTTGGTTTTGTAATTAAAATAATAATTTGAAACTGTAAACTGAAAATAAAATGAAACCAAACAAGATTACGTTTCGCAGCTGATCAGTTCCGTTTGTTATGACATTCATGCTCAATCACCCGAATCTCGGGACTTAAATTGTTAAGAACTGAGGTAACTAATTAAAATTACTTGAACTGAATGTTTTTTTCATAGTTTTATTTTTTTTTGTTAAGCTATTTGAATGAATTTAACAAATATCAACATTTTTTTGAGGTTTCCACCTGTTAAGTTTGTTCAGAAGCACTGTGTTACACCAAATTTATATCTAATTATATGTAACGAGTAACAAATCCAAACTCGAACACAAAATATAGTTAACAAGAATTCATGTATGTAATGTATAATTCTCTGCAGTGCCATTGTTCGATATGAGTTGGTTTTGAACTCATCGGACTGCAGAGTTACGATAGTGAAATCATTTTTATCTCATAATATATGGGTCATTCCATGTAAAATTTACAATCCAAATTTGTTTGTCAAAGTAATATTTTTTTTCTTGTTTTTGACAAAAAAAATAAAATATACGTGTTTTTTTATTTGAATATGATATTCAATATTTTCGAGATATGATTTTTAAGAAAAGAAAAAAGTAACTTTTTGAAATGCCCATAACTCCAAAAGTATGCATTGTACAAAAAATGTTACAAGGAATGAAAGAAAAAAAATTTTTAATTGTTTTTTAATCCATAAGTTTGACAATTTTTATAAACAAATTAGATTATATCATATTTGGGTATGTTTTTTTTTACTATTTTACACTGAAAATGCGTATTAAAGTCTATAGAGAGCGATTTTTCTTACATTTCGCATCCTTTCTTAGTGGATAAGTTAATAGTCATGGTTCATATAATTAGTGATTGAAATTAAATTGCGTGACGTCGACTCAAAACTATAAACAATTATTTCAGCGTAACGCACTTTCAGTGTAAAATAGTAAAAAAAAACATACCCAAATATGATATAATCTAATTTGTTTATAAAAATTGTCAAACTTATGGATTAAAAAACAATTAAAATGTTTTTTTCGGTTTCTACATAAATTATAAATCAATAGGAAACTTTCATTTCTTGTAACATTTTTTGTACAATGAATACTTTTCGAGTTATGGGCATTTCAAAAAGTTACTTTTTCCTTTTCTTAAAAACTTTGAAAAATCATATCTCGAATATATTGAATATCATATTCAAATAAAAAAACACGTATATTTTATTTTTTTTTTTCAAAAACAAGAAAAAAAAATTTGGATTGTAAATTTTACATGGAATGAGCCATATACACTTTAAGTACTGTGGATTATCCCTTGCATAATTTAAATAATTCTTGCTTTTTTTTGTATAATTATTAACATTTTTGTTTGAAGAGTTGAAGAGGATAAATTAGTGAGTACTAAAATATATAATTTTATTATTTTCTATTTTTTTATGCATTTCACATATATAATATTAAATTATTTTATTATTAATTGTGTTATTTTCATTTCTGTGGAGAGTTATATAAAAGAATTGGATATTTTATATTTCCTATTTTATTAAAAAATATCTAAAAACTGGATAAAACCGAAAGAAAAAAATCTAAAGAGAATTAAGTTGTCAACAATATAAAAATAAAAGACGATTTGTTACCAACAATATAACAATAATAACCTTTAATAATAATTTTTTCTACAAAATCTTAACTCAATGTTACGAATGACTCCCATTCATTTTTCGCGAGATCTACAAAAATGGCAAATGATGTTAATTTTTATGGTTCTCTGTACTTTTGATGATGGCGTAGGGTGATATTAATTTTTCAAAATCCAAAAAAGAATCGCCCTGAAGACTCTTAATTCTCAGGACGAAACGCACATTTTTGCAATAGACACTAGTTAATCCGATTGTCACTAGATGGAAATATAATCCATTAATAGTCAATATCATTTAAATATATATAAGCAGTCCATGTAAATCAAGATTCTGCTGTGACAATTATACAAAAACCCTGGATCAGTACATTTTATTTTCGTCACAGGTGTTTTCCATCGAAAACCGAATTTAGACGTTTAGTATTTTTGTTTTTTGTCAATTGACTGTCACACCCAGAAATTTTTCACATTAATTTTATATCAAAATCGGTCGAGAAATATTCTAGATACTTTATGCATTAATTTATTAACTCTTAATTCTAATTATAAATATTTTATTCAGATTTTGAAAAATAAAATTACTTCCCACCATCATAAAGTACGATAGTACAGAAAATTTAGAAAATTGTCAGTGCCATAAACCTCATGAAAAGAAGCCCATTTAGTAAATACGTTAGTTAAATTATCTATTTACTTTTCTTGATGTATTGACTACAGTATCCAATTAAATGGATAGTTTTGTTAAATTAATTGTTGCAACTAATTAATAAAATATAATTTTGATAACGTAAAATATTAAACTAATGTTTAGTAACTCAGATTTAGTATTCAGATATAACAGACAAACAATGTTAGTTTAATGTAATTGCTGAGTAATTCCAGTACTTACTGGCAGGTGAATTCGTGCTTATTGCACTTCCCGTGACAGCCGTGAGGTTCATCGGAAGCATCCTCGCAGTCTTGAAACCCATCGCAGAATCGTGTCCTTAAGATGCATTGCCCGTTCGCACACGTCATCTCCTTTTTAGATGGACATACTAAAGAATGAAAAATCACAAAAGTGTTTAAATTTCGAGTCGTCGAACCTTTTTTTGGATTTTTGCTGAAAGGGTCATGCAGAAACTTTATTTTTTGGTACCATATTAAATAAGCCAAAGAGATTTTTAATTAAAAAAATGGCAATTGAACCAAAATTATATTAAAAACGTAAAAAATTAGGAATTTTACCAGTGTTAGTTTATTTAGTAGTGTTAGTTAATGTTTACATAATTCATAGAAGATGTCTAATTTCTTAGTCTAATTTTTTAACAAATTAGAAAATTTTAAAATAGATTCCTCGGTGAGACGGCATATATATAAATTGTAAACAAAAAGGGATAAACATTCTGATGTGAATGTACACAGAAAATTAAATTTAAACGGAGAGATATAAGGCGAGAAAAATATATTTTACTATTGCAAATGTGGAAAAAAGAAATAAAAAAAACAACATTCACATCAGAATGACATATGTTTATCCCTTTTTGTTTACAATTTATATATATGCCGTCTCACCGAGAAATCTATTTTAGTATTTATGTTATACAAACGCCGAAGAAAAACTTGTTCTCTATATGAGAATTAATGAATTTTAAATTAGAAAATCTGTTTCAATTTTCTGATTTCTTAATTTTTGTTTCTTAAGAAACTCCTACTTAAAGTTTACTTGAAGTTTTTAAAGGAAGTAATTATTTGCATCAAAGTATGTATAAGATCAGAAAAATAAACTTGCAAAACCGTGACTCTAGCTAACTAAAAACAATATTGGTTAACGGTTGTAACTTAACGGTTTTATGAAGAAAAGCAAACTTCTAGCTTGACTTGTCACATTGTCAATAACGTCCTTTTATTATTTCCAAAGTGTAAAATAAAGTTTTTAACATTATCATGACGAATCAAGAAATTACGAATTTTGCCGTAGAATTATTCTATTATGTAATTCGCACGTCGTAGCTTAAAAGTGCAAAACGCATCGTTTTGGTCCACTTTCAGTAAGTTTTCGTGGCAGAACAAAATTTGTGTTCGCAATTTGGCAGAACGAGGATTAAAGTGATATTCATCAGCTTTAAAATACTCTTGTAATAATTCCAATTCGATTTTTTGTCATCGAGTTATCGAAGTTTTCGTCAAGATACGATTATGATTTCGTTTTTTTGCACTTTTAGTTAGAATGCCTAAAAATCCTGCCATGATAAAGCAATTCTGCGACCAGATTTGGATTCAACACATCGAAACTCTTAAAAGTATACTCATGTTTCCGATGAATGCAATTTAATTTGGGTTTTGCCAAATTAGGAACAAAAATTTGTTTCTGCCACAAAAACTTACTGAAAATAGTAAAAACGTTTTTTACACTTTTAGGTTATGACATTTCAAAATCTTGATATTATAAACCAATTCTGAGCACGAATGTCTGTCTTATTTTAGTATATTCTTAAATAGTTTCGTTTTTCGGTCACATAAATAATTGAAGTTAAAAATGGTTGAGTTTAAGAAAAATTTAAAAATTACAGGAAGAGGAAAAACAAACAAGGTTCAATAATTTGGAGTTTTTTTTTGTGATATAATAAATAAATATTTAGTGATGTTTCGACTCCGATATGAGTCCTCTTCAAGGCTATGGCAGTCTTATTATATTATTTATTTTCAAAGAATGTATTTACACCTCAAGTGACAAAAACTTTGATAATTCTATGAAAAAAACTCATATCAGAATGATTAAAAAAGCAATTTAAAATTAATGAATAGCACTTTAATCTCCGTTCTGCCAAATCGCAAACAATAATTTTGTTCCATTCTTACTAAAATGCTAAAAACACGGTATTTTTGCACTTTAAGGGTAGGATATCTCAAAGTCTTGATCAGATTTAGACTCAGCGGGACAAAAACTTTTCGAAAAGTATAGTCCTGTTTCTGTTATAAATTTTTTTGGCCTGTGTAATTAAAATTACGAAACGTTTTTTGTACCATTATTCGATTTTGAAGAATACATATATTTAGTAGATATATTGACTAAAAAGTACGCAAAAAATTGTATGCCGTGAGGAAATCAGTCACCAAAAGTCCACCAGCTCCTACTACACAAGTTGTTAATATGAAAAGTTATTAATTAGTGTTAAAGTATAAAATTAGGATACATAACAAAGAGAAGTTAATAAAACATAACAGTATTCTACTCACACCTACCGATGTTTTCACCTGAAATGAAAAAGAAACGAAAAAAGGCTTAAAAAATCATAAAATGAAAGTATACAAAATCAATTATTTAAGAACTCATAAGTAATATAAACAGTAATTTAATAGAAATGAGGAGATAGTAATGCATAAAAATGTTAAATTCGCAAAATATATAAAATTATAGATAAATAGAATTAAGTATTTTGAATTTTAGAACATCCATAGAAAATTGTAATCTCTTTTATCATCTTTAATAACTCTACAGTTTTACTAATTAAAACGTAGTAGGCCTTCTATTTGACCTTAATTAAGAAATCAACTATGACTACTGAAAAAAATCTTAGTAAATTTATACCTCACAACTATTCTCTGTATTGGTCAATAGATTTCTAAATAATTTAACTACGAATAGTTTATTTATTGCCTACTAAATAATTAATTTTAATACAGATTATAAAATGAATTGTATAAATAGACTTGACTAATTAAATGTAATTTTTTTACGACTTTTCAATTAACGATTCAATGAAGTTTGCTTTAAAAAGAAGTTACTAGACAAATTTGTTCAGTGTTACATATTTATTATTCGCAATCGACAAATTTTTTGAAAATAAATAATAAGTGTTCTTCTGTACTTACTTATCGTGCAATTCATTTCATCTGTGGCATCCCAACAATCGACGTTGCCATCACATTTTTTCGACAAAGGAAGGCACGAGGAATTGTTACCACAATGAAAATGTGTTTCGAGATCGCATTCTGAAAAAAGGTTACTTTATATAGCTTATGTAAATTAAAAAAGAAATATTTTTTTTCTAAAAGGTTCTAAAAAATGTCCAAGCAGTATATCTGACGTAAAATTAAACCGAACAAGACTATATACAATAATTTCCAAAAACATGCATTTTTCAATTTTTTTTTATCGTTTTTTTACATTGAAATAATTTCTCTAAATTATTCTCGTGCGAAGTAAAGAAATCGTGTTCTCGAGACTAAAACTCTAAAATCTGCATAATACCATTTTTAAAATAGAGATAAAAGTACAAAAAATGTTGGCTAAACACGACAAAATCAGCGAAAAGTTAAAAAATGTTTGTTTGAAAAACAAAATAAAAAAGTTTTTAGAATGAACGTTTTGCGCTCAACTATTATATTGTTATAACTGTTATATGGGCATTATTCTAGAACTTTTAAACTTTGAGGTTGAAGAAAATTGCATTTTTTTAAGGCACATTCATGAAATTAATTTTACTGGCTTTAGAATTGATCAAATGACAGGAAAAACCTTGCGTGACTCATTTATACACAATGTATTTTTTTTTTTAATGTAACATGTTACGTTACTCGTAAAATTAGTTTTTAGTTTTGTAACGTTTAATATACATAAAAAATTCAGTTCTTTTGCTTATGGCCTAATTTTTAGAAGCTAGTATATAAAATTAAACGTCTAGTTAATAGTTATTCAAATTCAAAATAATGGATTAAATATGGCGGACTATTTTTACAAAATTTCTTTGATTTTTATAAAATTTGATATGTTATGGTTTTTGAGGCCACTGATTACAAATCCAATGTCAGTTTTCATTAAAATTTGAAATCCAAATACATGATTTAACATTAAGGATACTAAAAAATTAAAACGATTTGTAAAGAATAATCATTTTATTATTGTCAAAAAGTGTGTTTTTTGTTGTATTAAAAAAACACAAAAGTTATAAATACTTTAATAACATAGGAGAAAAGATCACAATGATTCCAAAGTACTTAGAAGCTAAATTGTAGATGTGCCATTAAATAATTTGATTTTTCAAAGTGAGTTTCGCTTGGAAATTTAAAGTTTGACGTGGTCGCATTCTTTATGTATAGGTGGCACACATTCGGGCAAAGGCTCAAATTACTTCTTATCATATAGGTAATGTACCCCTGTTGTGTGCTTTCTTAAAAACCAATGTGAAAAAAATTATCTAAGGTTGATTGCTAAATTGTCAACTATAAAAAGAAGTTATCTCGTAAGTTTAAAGGTATATAATTTTATTCCTCAGTGAGGCACATCATTAAGTTAAGGATTTTTCATTTGTTTACATCCCCAAATACTTCCACAAAAAACCACAGACCATAAAAAAAAAGGTTCAAAACGTTTCAGTGTTAAAACTGAAAAAATGTAGTGAGTGTCGAGCACCAAAAACAGGCAAATTCACTAGTTTTATTTACTCTCATTGTTTTCTACATATCTGTAATTAGTAATAAACACTTATTACATGTAAAACGAACAAAAATTTGTTGATCTGTAGTGTTGCAAAGTTATATTTAAAATTTTTAAGGTATCATAATGAGCGATAACATAAAGTTTAAAAATTCTAGAACAATGCCCATATATCGTTTTAACTAGAAATAAAAGGAGTATCGCTTACCACAGTTATATTCATCTGAATGATCATAGCAGTTCATGTGGCCGTCGCATCGTTTGACCAGAGGAATACAGAAGATATTCAAACATGTCCATTCATCATCGAAACAATGTTGCTCATTCTCTATACACCTTAAATTACAGAAGATTTAAAAATAAATATTTTTAACCAATTTATCCAGTTATATTTTAGGAATGATATCTTATTCACATTTAAATCAATAATTACAATCTATTAGATATACCCAACAATCGGAAGGAGATAACAAAGTATTGAAATAAATTTTTAAATGTTTTGAATTTGTACTTTGGGAAAGACGAATCCATTTCTATCAGCAATACATTTTTATTAATTCATATGCGTAGGATATTTAAATTTTAAACTCATGCGAATTAGTGATTTTTCGGAGGCTTGCAGTTCTCTAAATTTCTTGGAGTGAAATTTCACTCTTAAGGAGTAATAATAAAAATAGGATTGGATTTGTTGTGCAAACGTATGTCTTGAACTAAAATTCTAAGATAAATTCTTCAAATTTCTGCTTTGGATATTAATGATACTTGGAACTCTCTAAATTCCTTGGAGTGAAATCTTACTCCTAAGGAGTAATAATAAAAATATAGGATTGGATTTGTTGTGCAAACGTATGTCTTGAACCAAAATTCTAAGATAAATTCTTCAAATTTCTGCTTCTGACATTAATGGTACGATAGCATTATTAATCTACTAAAAGTAAATCGACATTATCCTGGCATCCGTTTAATTATTTAAACACCGATATCCGAAGATGACTTTAGTAGCCTAGTCATAATTAATGTCATTTGCATATTAACTATTTGTGGAATCGGTTTTCGATATCAATTTGAACATAAGCCTTTGAATTAAGATATTAATTAACTTATCACCCAACATATTTTCAAAACGATTTATCAAAATCCTCCCGAATATATTTACTAACTACGACTTAAATTATTTGTTAAAGGAACTTAAAAAGGGTAAAAACTAATTTTAAATAATATATTATCTCTGTAACATCCAGTTTATAAATGTCTGTCGTATTCTCAGCCTTATCTTTACTTTTATATATGTGACGGGGTCGTATAACATTAGAATTGAAGGGTACACAAAATAAAAAACGAAACGTCTATTCTTTTAGGAAATGGATTGACCAAATAAGAAAGAACACGAATGACCTGTCCGAACCGACTCATGTATATTCATTCGCTTTTGACGTTCGGATGCCCTTACAACCCTCTTCACGAGTTAAATCGTTCCTGAAATTTCCATATTGCCGAGCGGTTTATGAAGACAGAATGTATTACACTTGGCATCTCGAACACTTTCTTCATGTTTACAAAAACGCACGCGCGAACTGCAAATTAATTACGTCTACGTAAATTAAAGAGGGACATTCGTGTACTTTTCACCGATGTTGACGTTTGAAATTTTTTTGGTAATTCTTTAAGATGAAAGCTGTTTTGACGAGATAAAGATTATTAGTTACATAAGAAAGCAAACCCCCCCCCCCCAAAAAAAAATTAAAATTAAAATTTTCCACGACGGTACTAAATTTTTTGATCTGAGAAAAGTCTGGTAAAACTCAAAGAATAAATATAAGTATAAAAGATAACTTACAACGACGTGGAATAATGTATCCTAATCTAACCTAACCTAATCTGACCTAAGTTGACATGTCCTATCTTTTTGGTGACCGCTCGAAATCCCCGACGACAAAATCCCCGCGACAAAATCACCGCGTCAAAATCCCCAAGTACAATAATCCCCGAAGTAAAAATCCTCTACTCCTATCATCCCCGATTTCAAAATCCCTTCTCACAAAAAACTCTGAATTTACAATTGAAGCTGTATTAAAAATTGATATTGTTTATTTTGTATTTAGAATTAAGATATATTATAAGGTTAGATTAGGTTAGGTTAGGTTAGATTAAGGTAGGTTAGGTTAGGTTAGGTTAGGTTAGGTTAGGTTAGGTTAGGTAGGTTAGCTTTTCTATGCTGTGGGATAGTGAAATCTTCCGCTAATTTTGTTGATCTTTGGTGGGACGCTTATTGGCCGAAACTGTGCTACTTGAGAGCGCTACACCTTTATACTTCCACCATGGACTGATGTAACTAGTAATAAAAGTAGATGTTTTGAAAGGTGATTTTGGTGAAGAAGGGGATTTTGAATTAAGGTGTTTTAGTGGTAGGGGATTTGGAACTCGGAGATTTTAGTGGTAGGGGATTTTGTCGTCGGGGATTTCGGACGGTAACCAACTTTTTTATTGGCTATTGTAGACAGGAATTTTTGAGAGGGGGTATTATCGTCAAGGATTACGGAACATCACCAGGTATAGATTATAAAAAATCAATTGTTGACAAAGACAATTCATGTTAGAGCCAAATAGAAAATAAAACAGAAAATACTCACCTAAACGAATTAACACCTTCCCTGGTGCAGTGTTGAAGAGGATTCGTGCAGAGTCCAGCACACCCAGAAGGATCACTCAGGTCCAGACCTTTTCGACAATAAGGTAGTTCTTCGTGGACCTGAGCGACGCAGACTTCCTCCTCGAGACAATCGCCGCAAAATCTCGTTGCATTATATTTTATATAGCCAATAGTCGATGCGGCTATCGTCGTAGTGGACGTAGGGCCCATAATCAGGATTGTGCTGGTTGAGGCCCCCTCTGTTGATGCAGATACAATCGTATCATTTGGCGGAACTGAGGAAAGAGCTCTGTCCAGAAGGACATCGAAAAATGGTAACGACCTCGTCGCCATTGACGTTGTTGAAAAATTCGAATCGACTCCATCGATGACGAAACTGGAGGTGGCGTTTATACTGTTGTTTCGCGACGGAGACCTCAGGTACTGTTGAAGAACTTGCAGTTTGTCCGGTTCTAAACAAAAAGAAACGAAAACGACGTTTAAAGGACAAAAGCTACGACTCATCGTGTCTAGGTTCTTTCGGATTCTGTGCAGATTGTGTTAAGGCGCGTAATTTTTGTATAACGGTGCAATTACTAGATTTAAAAGAATTTCATGGCATTTTTTGCGAATTATTGAAGGGTAGAATAAATTAGCGAAACGTCGAAACGTAACCATTTTTCGAGATCACGCCTGGGCGATTCCCCGCTGTTCTCCCCAGGCTTTTACGCTTCGGTCCAAAAGAACTGCAACTCTCGGTAAACATCTGAGCTAACAGAGGATGCACTCGTTTTCACGCTAAGACGTGCCGTGCCGTGAAGCAGAAGAAGTTCCTCTCTCTGCTCATCTCTGGGCCCGAAGGTGACGACTATCTTCCTCTTATGGGCCAGATCGTTTTTATGGGGAATACGAGAGTGAGAGGGAGAAATGGGAATGAGGCGATATAAAGACGGAGGAGAAGATAAAAAACGAGTGGGAGAGAGGGAAAGACTGCCCGAAAATAGAGGAAGAGAAAGGTCAGACGTATAAAACTCGTGAGAAAAAGAATGAGCGAATGATTAACAGTTCTTTCGCCAAACTACCCTGAAAGGCACGAAACATGGCGAAAGACGGATCCTGAAATTATTCAATAAAGTCTCCTGATATGTTTTGGGAATGGGAAGTATTGGATAACGAGGAATAATAAATGGATAGTCATTTATTGACGAGTAATTGTCAGTAGTTACCAGGGACATCAAATCTACAATTCATCACAGCAATTTTTATCAGTTGAGCAAAATCTGTAATCAAAATATTTTGTGGATAGTTGCATAATAAAAAAATAGGTGCTAACCATTACTATAGACAAGATATTCAAGGATATTAACGGTTAATATAAGGATGTTCATGATCCACTTGTTAACATATACTCTTTGTAGATAAGGTCGAGTCAGGAGAGGAAATTGTGCTACGTTGAGTTAGGTGATTAGTTAGGTTATAGTTAGGTTAGTATTAAGTTAGGTTATGTGTAGCGCCAAGATAGTCCCAATGAACAATACGCCTGCTGCTTGGAGAAAACTGATGCTAACCTTACTATCTGCTTTAAGAATATGGCCTACATCCAAATTACTATCTTAGATATTACCCCTTACTATTGTATGTTTAGAATAAGTTTATAACATGGCATACATCCAAATTGGCATATCAGGGCGACATTTTAATATTTATTTCCTAAAGAATTTATACCCATGCATGTATGTTACGCGCATTGCATAAAAAATAAATTATATTTAAAAACAAACGTTGATAAAGATTAGTCAAAAGCTAGATAAATCAAGGACAACAACAATGAATTTCTTGTCCGACCACAATACGAATAGATCCGAAATCATCCATATCAATCCAAATAATTTTGCACGGACCTAATAAATGTATAAGAATTAATCGGATTATAACCGGAGCGGCCAGATTCTCAAGTAATCCGACGTTCAATATGAAGTCAACAGGAATATTGGAATATCAGATGGAAATCGGATTCATTTGGATAAGAACTTCGGATTAACGTTATTTACGACCTTCATTTAAATTAGTTTAAATACGAACTTCTTTTGAAGTAATGCAGAGAATTTTACTTCATGCTGAACCGAATTCAACGTGTAGTTAGGCAAGTGGAAGAACTTATTAATCATTAAATCAAATAAATGCTTTTTATAATGTATTAATTGATCATTTCTGTGCATAGTATCATTTCGAATACAAATAAAATATTTCAAAAATAGGTGATTGTTAGAAAAACTCGATTTCATACGAGGTATTTTGTAGAGATAAGGCTAACAACAATTGCGGAACGAAATCAAGATTTGTGTTACAATGTTATATATTTTACTCCCTGGTAAATGAAATAAAAGTCGTTTAAAACGAATTCACAAACCGTGAAAATAAATTGTAACGTGTATGTACGGATGAAGGGAACAAAATAATTAATTGAAGAAGTTGCAGCGTGAAAATAAATCCAGCACAGCAAAAAAGAAGAAAAGGTGTATGGGCGATAGGCAAAGACAAATACAAAGGATACGGACAGACGGCAGATATCAAGCGCCACGAAAAAACGACGAAGAGACCAAGTTAATTTTTTTCTTAATGAAATTTGAGAAGAATTAACAAAACAACGTAGATTTTTAAAATATACCGACGTTAGTATCAAATCTCTTTTTTTTTACTTAAAAACAATTCATAGAAACACATTTTATTTATTTCCTGGCTACGTTAAATATATTTTTTTTACATTTTAATAAGATTTCATGGCATCTTATTAAAAATGGGTTTTAATTAAATTGACTAAGGACCCAATGTACTCTTTACTATCAAAATTAATTTTGAAGTATCTTCATTTTAATCATATATTTTTTGAACTTGTACAATATGTAAAAATGGAATAAAGTATATGTGTAACAGATTCCTTTGTTTTATTTAGTTTTGAAAATTCAGCAGTAATATTGTGAGCATAATAATTTTCCATCAAGCAAAATCAAGTAAGCGAATCTATTTTCAAATTTGGTTTATTAAGATTAATAATAATCGAAAAAAGAGATCCATTTTTTAATAAGTATGTACGTTCTACGAAAGTAATCGACAATAGTATTTTTGTATCAAGGGCGCAAACTGATATTTTACGCCCGGTGAGATAACGTCGCGCCCGTGGTCGAAGGCGACGCGATTACCCGAGGATGCATAATGATGCGCCCTTGATACGAACAAAATTTCTTGTTGGAGTACAGTAAAATAGTTTCCGCTCACTTAACTTTTTTTTTAATATGTTTGCCTGTTTATAACTTTGGAACCCGGAAATAATCTCTAAAAGCCCATCGTTATTGGCGGTGTAGAAAAAACGGGTTGCGTATAGCCCGTCCTCTCGAAGGCAATTATATCTACTGTCATAATACTCGATATAATGTTATTCAACAATTAATTCAATCTTTTTGATCAATTTCATATATCAAGTTGATTTGATAAAATTGATAATACATATGGGGCATTCTACGAGAAATGTCTCAAACTAAAAATATATTAAATTAATATATTCTATGATTTTCTTCCGCAACGTTTTGGGCTTCCAGAATCTCTCTATTCGCCTATGATGCAAAAAGTTAATAGCAATGTTGTCCTCATTATAATAAATTTATGAAGATTATTTTTCAAAGAATACGCCATTAATTAAAAACGACCATTTTTAAAACTTTGTAACGAACCCGACCGATTTTATTGTGAGTCGTTTTTGTCGTAGTTTTATTCTTGTATAAATTTATTTTATTTTCATAAATTAAATTCCAAATTCGTTATTTTTTAAGTAGAAAAGTGTGTTTTATTATACACTTTACTTTTAATAGAGGAATTGATGTTGTTTTTTGGCTGGTTGTCCGTGGAACATATTATAATGTAATAAAAGACAAAGTTTAATGATTCTGATGGTGTTACGTAATACTGAAGATTACAAGTTTTTACTTGTTCACATTAATTTGTTTTTTTTCTTCGGTAGGATATTTAAGGAGGTTCTTGTGAAACAACGATTTTCTCTAGATGCCCTCGAAACTTGATGAAATAATACATTATGCAACTAGGGAGCAAAATGAGTGTTTTCCGTCGAGTGACCGAAGGGGGTCGGCAATTGGCATAAGCGATTAATTGTCAAAACGTGTCGAAAAACGAGGAGAAAAAAGGAAATATGAAGGAAGAGAACGAGAAAAACGTGTAATTTTATCATTTGTCTTTTTTTCGTAGAAAAATCTTAAAACGTCCCAAATATAACATACTTAAAGAGGTCGTCCCGAACTCTTTCCAGAGATAACTAAAAAACGACCTGTTGAAAAGTTCCTAATTAAGATAATAGGAAAAATGAGTTCTATAAGTCTTACTTATGAATTCTTATAGTCTACAAGTTCTACGAGTTCTTAGATTTGAGGTCTTAAATAAATTAATGTAATTTTAGACCATCATTTTTCGGTTAACCTTTTGAAGCTACACCTTTTTGTAATTCATTATTTACATATTTATGATAATTATTAATTAATTTTGCTGCAATTTTTTGCTTCCTTACTTCAAAAACAGGTTAAGAAACGTAAATAAATAAATATTTTTAATTAATTATCACCTTATATTGTTTAAACAAATTAAACAAAGTGTAAATAATAATTTAAAAATAAAAATAAAAATGGGGGATTTTTGACGGAAAATATATGTGGAGAAGAAAACGTCACTTAAATATGACGAGACTGGGTACTCGGGGGTTTTTGGGGTCACTGATTACTCATCTGACCTCAGATTTTCAAAATTCAAAATGCCGGATCCAATATGGCCGACGGAACTCCAAACATTTACCTGATCTTAATGAAATTGGGTACTCGGGAGTTTTCGGGATCGCTGATTACGAATCTGGCCGCAGATTTACAAAATTAAAAATGGCGGATCCAATATGGCCGACTGAAATCTAAGGTGAATCTGACTTGTTTTTACATTTTGGTCCGTCGATCTTGATACGGCCATTTTGAATTTTGAAAATCTGAGGTCAGATTCGTAATCAGTCATCTCGAAAACCACCAAGTACCTAATTTCACATTGGCCAAGTAAATTTTTGGAATTCCGTCGGCCATATTGGATCCGCCATTTTGAATCTTGAAAATATGAGGTCAGATTAGTAATCAGCGACCCCGAAAACTCCCGAGTAACAAATTCCAGCTGTTTTCAGCGTAAAGAAAAATGTATGCTTCAAAGGGTTAAAAAATATCGTATCCCAATAAACGAAAAAGTATACGAAATCGATATTTTGCATTCTGTTTCTTTCTAGTGGTGTATTGATTATTCGAGATTCTTATTCGAATTTATACTATTTCATGCGACCCGCAATACATACCAGAATTGAATTCATTTGATCTTACACAATACCGTATTTAACGCATTACAAAAATTGATTAGTTGCGGCTTAGAATAGCTTTAAATTCGGTTAATTTAATCGAAGAATTGATTATGTCGTTTTCCGTATTTCATAATTTTCGAATAAAGGTTCTGTTTTCTAGTTTTGAGTTTAACCCTTATTGACCCAATTTGTCCGTTTCTGTCCGACAACTTTAAGCTCGGACAACTTATGCTTAAAAAAAATTGGAACCTTTGTAGGCGGGTATTTACGAGGGTACTCTTTCAGAATTCGGATCGAAAATTTTGATAAAACCACCCCTTCCTACCCTAATTTTCATATTTAAAAAAAACACGGTTTTTTAAGTTTTTTTTTTTGGTTTGGAGATCTAACTTTGGAGACATTATCCGCAATGAAAGAATAAGAGCTTTTACGGTATTTAGCACATATTTTTTTATAATTCTGAGTCTTAAAGTACTTGAATAAGAAGTTTTTCTTCATACCTCCTATTTGAGAGTTCTTGTATGTCTTCTTAAAGAACCCTTTAAGAACTGTTTCCAAACAATCTTTAAGACCCTTTAAAGAGTCGTTACAGCTATATTTTTGCTGTTTAAGGCACATTTCATGAAAGGCAAATCAAAATAAAAAATCGCAATGTTTGTGTGCAAAAGTGGAGCTTAAATATCAACTGACTATGACCGAAATGATCTTTTATACGGAACTTTCAAGTTCAGCGAGACGATAAAAATTTCAATTAATTTTACTGCAAATTGCAGCTACCTGCCCTTCTCGTGGCCATGTTGGCGTCCACATATAGGGCTCGGGGATTCCCTCGGGACATCGGGTCAGTGACAGGAGTTAACGATAAGGATTTATTGCTCAACCGGTCCTACAGTACACTTCAGAAGGCCGCGATGGAAAAGGCGCTTGCATGAATAATGGGCCCTGTCTGCGATCGACAATTGCCCAACGAAAACGAATCGCATATTCGACACCTCTCGCACACCTTAACCTCTGTGGTGATATATATTTCGCATTATTTTTTTATAACGCTCGTAACGAAACGGCCACTTTACGTTCGGGCATTTTCATTTTTTTTTCATGTACGGTGGTATTCTCTTAATTGCATTTGTTTTCATTGATTCTGGACGATTTGCTTGTTTTTTGACATTCCGGTATAAATGCTTTATACACTCTGTATAACGCATTGTTACTTGCATTATTATCGTTTGCTTGCCCATACCGGTTACTTTTATTGGATTTCGTTCATATTTGCCATTTACGCCTTCTGTTTGGAGTAGTTTTAGTATTAAATTCAGTATGAAATCGCAATATAATTCAAATATCTATGAAAAAAACGTTTCGTGGGGTTCAACTCTCAAGTTTTTTTCTTCAAATTTAGTGATTTTTTAAATAATTTTTTTCTCCAAACAGATTTAGTTTTCAGAATACTTTCCCTCTTTTTCTTGTCTCAAGAATATGGTATATGCACTGAAGAAAATTGTGGTCAAATGATGTAATTATTAGCGTAGAATAGCACTTGTCCGGTGGCAGCAAAAAGATTGGTTCGTGCGAGTTACTCTTTGGGAGTTCTTTTTTTGGGAATTCAAATCTCAAAACTGTGGGTCGATTTACCAATAACAAGATGATACAAAATGAGATAAATTTAAGACCTCTCAGACATGGGACATCTTTGAGATTACAATTTAAAGAAGTCATATGTAAGGTTTTAAGTCCATTATAACAAATATTTGATTTATGGAACGGTGCAATTACTAAATACACAAATGTACGTATTTTTGGTGTTTTTAAACACTTACACTTGTACATTTATTAATTGCGTCGTTACATAAATCAAATATTTATTAGTGTGGACTTAAAAAGGACTAAATAATAAAGAAATTACGACTTTACTCGCCCATGTGCTTTCTAAAATAGTCATGTTAGTATATAGAACATGATAGCGTGAACAACATGACATACCGTGACATATATATATAGTAGTTCTAACATGACTATTCTAGAATGCACATAAATGAGTAAAGTTGCAATCTTTTCATTATTAACTCCTTTTTAAATCTACGCTAATAAATATTTGATTTATGTAACGGCGCAATAAATAAATGCAAGTGTTTATAAACACCAAAAATACGTACATTTGTGTATTTATTGATTGCGCCTTGCTATAAATCAAATATTTGTTATAGTGGACTTAAAAAGGACTAATAATGAAGAGATTGCAATTTTATTTATTTATGTGCATTCTAAAATAGTCATGTTATATAAAATATAATGTCAGAAATTGAGTGACACGGGGGTTAAAAGTTCCGCGGATTTGCCCATATCTTCGGAAATATTTCTGGGTCAACTCTCACTTAGAACAATCTTAACCCCATTGCTGTTAAAAGAAAAATCGCATGTGTTATTCCAAAATGTTGAGATATTTGTAGACCATCAAAATTTCTGTTAGTGTGGATGCTTGGGTCGGAATAGATGGTTAAAAACTTGAAATCCGATTACAAAAATTGAAAATCGTGGATCCAAAAAAGGCGAATAATTTTTTTTTAAATTCATCGAATTTGCTTAAAACTCGTTGTTTGTATGTTTTTGGGTGATGTTTATTAGAAATTTGACTGCAGTTTCAGAAAATTATAAATGGCGGATACAATACGGTGGACATATTTCTTTTCATTCATCGCATTCGCGGAAAACTAGTTATTTGGGATGGTTCAAAGACATTTTTCATTTTTCAAAAAAAAAAATGGTGGATGCATAATGGCGGTCAAAATTTAAAAAAGTCAACTGATTCTTTTGAACCTTGTTATTCGAGGAGTTTAGAGGTGGCTGGTTACGAATTTAAAGTTGAAATAAATATAGTGTAAATTAGTGATGCAAATATTTTCAATAAGAAAAATGAGTATCAATCTACGCAATTTACAACTGAATAGTTTGAAACTTTATAACCTTACAGTGCACCACGTAGAGGTATGTGGTAGGATTTGACAATCCTAGTACATTTCTTTCTTTTTTTTTTAATTCTTCCGTGACGCGATTTTTACATTTGAAAATGCCTGAGCTTCCGTGACCGAAGGTGAGTTAAAGGTTACAATTTAAAAAAAATTGTTTATCATTCATAGTGAAAGTTCTGTACTAAACTTTAAAAAATGTGGTTTTGAAAACGGTTAATATAAACTAATTATGTTTGCAAATGTGAATAGTTTTGTAACTTAGCAGCTGAAATATGCAAACCATTGGGTTTTAATAATTTTTGTAATTTTAAAACCACCCCTTTCTTAAGTTTTTGGAAATCTAACATCGAATTCGTTATTAGGTACCCGGAGGGCTCCGAGTTACGAGTTTAAGCTCGGACAACTTTTTTATTTAAGCTTAAAAAAAATTAGAACCTTTGTAGGCGGATATTTTCGAGGCTGCTCTTTAAGAATCCGGATCAAAAATTTTGAAAAAACCACCCCTTCCTACCCTAATTTTCAATTAAAAAAAAAACACGATTTTTTTAAGTTATTTTTTTTTTGTTTACATCGTATTTTCGATGCGAAAGAGGTCTTGGCGATAGCTGAAAAGCTAATGCACATAAAAAATTCTTTTTTCATCATGAAGGGGTTGTATGACCACCCCCAAATATTTACAAAAAATCTCTATTTTATGGATTTTTCTGAAAAAAAATTGTTTCAGCTTTTGAAAACAGGTAAAAATGGGGGAAAACATATCACAGATAGTAGAAAACATCTTTTCTTTTGTTGTGTAAGGTTACATTTCGTTACCACTCCCTAAAATAACCAAAAGGGGTGAAAGTGAGTAGTTTTTCAAAAATACTATTTTCGATACGAAAAAAATGCAAGTAAAGCTTAAAGTTGACGGACATAAACGGACAAATTGGGTCAATAAGGGTTAAAGTGAATCGGATAAAGTTACAAAAATTGGTCGTCCATATTGGAACCGGCTTTTTACTATCTCCCTGCAATTTGCAACCATTTTTTTTGCGAGCTAAAAACACTTTGATATAATTGTGAATGACGGTAGTTTAGGACCATTGTCACTGCTGAGGTATCGGTATGTTTGTTTCGAGGTGTATCGGTAATAAAAGGACTCTTAGACCACTATTAAGAAGCCGGATTTGGGTTTTCGAAATTTCCAAGAATTTCGATTTAACATTCAAAATACTTCAAATGAACGTATGTATGATGTAAATCTGTATAATTTGTATGACTAGAGTCTTTAGTTACTATAGTAAGCGCCAATAAAAATATTATTATCTGCTTCAATTCAAACTGGAAAGATTTAACAAAAGTTGAGTTTATAAATTTAATCTGGTCACCGTATACACTATGGAATTAAATAGCGATCGTTAGTTATTTTTTTAAATTCTTTTTTGGTTTTAGGAGAGCGTAAGTGATTAGAGGTATTCCACTTTTCATAGATTTCGAATTTTGAAAAAATGCTTGAATAATTTAATGTAAAAAGCGATGCTCTAAAATAATTTCCTGTCGTCTTGTATTTTAATATCCATCTTCTTTCTTATGTATTTCTTATTATGTAATTACGTTTGATAAGACAGGCTAATAAATTTTTTATCCATAAAACAGGTTTTTTCTAAAATTTTCACAGGTTTCAGTACAGCTTTATCATGTCAGATTTTTGTGAGAACCTAACCTTTACGTTAAAATAATTTAAATAGTTACAATAATTTAAAATGAATTAAAATAACCTTAGTATAAAAAACACATTTCGCCCATCTTTTTTTGTTGCGTACTTGTACTTTAAGCTTCAAGTCTTGTTTACATTTCTAGGTTAAGATATCTGAAAATCCTGTAGTGACACTGTAATTGTGTGACCTGATTTTGGTTCTGCGAGTCGAAAACATTGGCAAAAGTACAGTCAAGTTTCTGGGTAAACAAGTCGATTTTATTTTGTTGGGCTGCGTAAATTAATTTTCTTCATATTATAAAATCACCTAATTTAAAATAATTACAAGCTTGCAGAAATATTAATTCGCTCATTAAGTGACTGATTAATTTATGATTGAAATTCTGTTACAAATTTGGCTCATTCGCCTCCCGGGCAGCTTACATTTCAGCTGCACCCGCAAGATCATCGTTATTTTTGAACATCACTTAAACCAGCGATAAGAGCGAAACGCAACGCGAGCCATAAGCAGTAATTATAGGCCATATCGAAAATTAAAACCAATTGCGAGCAATGAGTCAAGGGCGATCAGAAACTCCATTCGACAGGTCACCTGCGGTTGCAATCGGAGTCGACTTGTGTGTCCAGAAAATGACTATATCCGGTTTCTGTTATCCCCTACTCTTTCAATCATTACATTTAGTAAGAACAGCTTCTGAAGATATGGAGTGGACAGGGCACCCGTTACGTTTGCATTTAAAAAATGACGAGACGGCACGTGCGTGTTGTGCGTACGTAGAAATGAAGTAAAATAAAAGATGATCAACGAAAACTGTAATCACAATATTATCACTAAATGTAAGTTTTAATTAGCAAAATATTAGCTGCGATGTTAATCTTAGAGTTTATTAAAATGACAGTCAATTCCACTCCATCGGCAGAGTCGTTTTCGATTCAATTATTTATTTTGTCAAAGAACGTCAATATCATATTTATGCCGAACTGAATAAAAAGCTGCAGGTAATTGGAAAAATGAACGTAGGACAATTACTTGGATTTCCCAAACAAGTTGCGCGTAATTATTGGTATCACGCAGCCTACATTTTGAAAAATAGAACAAGACATTTTATAATGACTTTATCGGTTAGTCAAGAGAATATTTAACGAAAATAGATCGATTATAAACTTTTTTTGAAATGTTGACTCCTTAGATCGAAGAATGTAGAAGGATGGCGAAACAATCCATTTTTTAAAGTTAATATTTTGTTTTAGCTAAAACGTTACATTTATCAAGGAAGAAGACGCATTATTGATTAAACATTATATTAAAATTCTTAACTAATGTCATTAACTAATAATATTAAAAATTGACACTCGACACGAAGCAAGGTACTAAACATTATTTAAAAAGTTAGTATATTTTTGACTCAATTGTGAAGTCATCCTCTTGTATAATAAATTACAGTACCAAAAAAGATTAAATAAAGCGTATTAAAAGTGCGAAATCAAAACTGTGAAAACTTTTTAAAGATTACTTTGATTCATTAGGTTCTTACTTTAGCGGAGTGCCCAGTTAAACTGATTTTCATATTTATAATTTCTTATCGTGGTCTAGGAAATTTCAGTAAATTTAGAATATAATTCAAATTCCGACATATAGTTGACTCGTTGCGGAGGTAACATTTATATTAAAAATTATGATTAATCTCAAGATTTTTTTAATCAATTAAATTGCTGTATTATATAAAATTGTTAATTTTTTATCATTGTTGCTCTATTTCAATTTTTTTAAAACTTCTATTATATTTTACATTAAAAAAATCCACCGATAATTATAGCAAATTACCCTCCCCTGGTAAAAATTCAGTCCGGTTTTATCGTATACAATCCATTTTCTGGCTAAAAGTTACATCGTTTAAAACCGCATGCAGCAGAAATGTCTACAAACTAGATAATAAATAGCTACAAATCCGTAAATTATTTTTTGTCACAGAAACTATCTAAATATTGGTCAGAACTAATTACCCGGGAAAAAATGGATTATATATAATTATATACAATTTTTGATACAATTAGATCCAATTAGATCCAATTATATATAATTATATATGGATTTTGGCCGTATATAATTATATATAATCGTATATAAACATATATAATTATATATTATTATATATAATTGTATCTAAATTTATATGTAATTATATATAATTGTATATAATCCATTTTTTCCCGGGTAATTGAAGCTGTTTACATAATTGGCTACAAACTGTACCTAATAATTATTTAGCAAGATTATTCCAAATGTATGAAATAAATGTGGATTGGAAAAGGACGCACATCAACTGCAGCGAACTGTTTACAAACCCTAACGTGTGTTGTTTACGTTTCAAAGTTGTTATTTTTTTCATTGTCCGCTGTTTTTGGAAAAATTGTACCTTGCTATTAAATTAGACAATAATCTGTATCGCGCGAATATTCGCCTGATGTGGATCGTTTGTCTACATTGTATAAGTTTGGTAATAACTTTTTTGATACACGTGTAGACACTTTACGGACTCCTTTTAGTCCGTACAGTGTGATTTTACGGACTGATTTTCGCACTTTACGGAATAAAAAACAGTCGGTAAAATGCCTACTTTGGCGAACAGCGTATCAAAAAATAGTGTTCGCTCCTCGGTCCGTAAAATTGAACTTTACGGCCTCGGACCGAAAAGTACTATTCTGAAAAGTTATTAAAAATATGTATAAATATAAAATTTTCATTTTTAAATTTTCTATTACAATTACATTAAAACTGGATAAAATAACTGTCCAAGATTTATCCAAAAATGAATCTAATAAATTTTCGTTGAGATTGATTTGTTATAATTTTATTCATTTAAAATTAGTTTTGATTACGTAAAGTGAATAACGCTGAAATTGAAAAAATGCTTCTTTACCTGTATGCTTGAGTAAAAAATGAAAGGATGGCCACAACCCACACCTCTCCCTTGTTGTTTCAAATAGGAATATAATATTTTAATAATAATAGTATATTATGCACTAAAGGGTAGGGCACCTTTTGGTACCTTTTCGTAACAAGTGCGTATTGTTTCGTAACAGTTTGGCGCATGCGTAGTATAGTGCCATGGGAGGTGTTGGTTGTGGCCACCCTTTCATTTTTTACTTATGCATTTTATCTAGGTAGATATTGTCCGTTCATATTTATATATGAGGAAAGCTTAAGGAACTCAGTTAACTACTGTTGAAAAATAAATTAATCAACGTCACTAGAATTTTTTTTACGGTTTCATCAAGAGACCATTTTCCTTAAAAAAAATTTGAGTTTGTTGTGGGCATCCTTGAAAAATCTCCCATAAATCGAAAAAAAGTGATAAAAACACCACTTGAAAATAAATAAAATTTTTTATTTATAACAAATGGCTTTAGCACTAACATAATAACAGATGACACTTTTTCCGATATTATTCAAAAGTCTACTTGAGAAGGCAGATAGCGGAGACTCCGGTGCTTAGTGGACATTTTTATTTGGTGCGCTTTGGCGATGGCTTGGCTGGAGAGAAATTGGGCTTTGATCGATTAATGAAATATTAATTATGTTTATATCAATAATGATATTCCACAATTTATCAAGCTTAACCAATTTTAGTTGCCGCATCCGAATTTGCCAGCCATTTTGGAACGTCAACAAACATTTAGTGGCGAATATTATGGTACACGGAGAAAAGTGTTTTTACCCATTATTAGAATTCTTATGCCCCGTAAAAGATAGTATTATACGCATAAGGATTGCCATCTTTCTATTACCTGTTAAAAGACGAAGATTTTAGATTATTCTAACCAATATGTCAGTTTATTTTAGCCTTTTCTCTTTAACTAAAAGCAATTTTTGTTTATGGAAAATTATCTAGCAAATTAAAATATTAAAAATGCCTTCTTTCAGTCGTAATATTCTTTTAAAATAGGAGAGTTTAATACAGTTTCGTATAACCTGTAAAAAACAAATGCTGAAAGACGGAGGATTTTACTAGTTATAATATTTCTTTTAAGGGCTATAATACACTTTTTAAAAGCCAAGGGATAGTAACTGATAAAATACACTTTTCTCAGCGTATAGCACTCTGTATTGAACCACAATAAATATAATATTATGGTGTAACTATGCAGTTCAATTGTTAAAAATGCCAAGTTTAAAAAGAGAAAACAAGATAAAAAAATTTGAAATACTCCGCCGTTAGACATAAACCCCAATGTTGGTTCGAACACATCCGGTTTCATCACCCAGACCGAGCCCATCGAAACGATATACAATATGGATCAGACGTATATACCATCGTGATGCTGCCGAATGTGGATCATGAAGGCAGAAGATCGTAGATGATAAATCAACGACTTGCCGTTAAGATCGGTATGGCACGTGCGGTCCTTGAGATTATACGAAGCGAATAATGTTCTCATGCCCCTGAATGTCAAGATTTACAAGTCAAGCATAATAAATACCGTTCTGCGGCGAAGATCCACATGTGCACGGGTGCTCTATGACGAGGATACCGATCGTACGAGTTTGATCGCATTGCATTTATAATCCGTGTCGCGAAATTCGATTTGGCGAGATAGCCGATCTGCGACGTTCTTTTTTCCGCTATCCCAATATAATGAGCCGGCGAACTGCATCGAATAAAAAGCGATATGTCGATGGATCGGTAGATAAAGGAATCCGAATATGGACCATCGGGGATTCCTGAAAGTTTGGGCCTGCGTGGAGCGAGCCCCACCGCTCGATTCGCAAAAAGGCCGCGAATATCAATGCGGGACAATGTCGAATGTAATTAAACGGGTTTCCTGGAATTTCGCGAGGGTTGCACCCGGTTTTGCTTTTTACTACCGAACGTATGCGTCGACATTAATAAAACTGCGGTTTTGGGGAAGTCGCTGAGAAAAACGTGTATCGATCGTCTCATTTCTTGCGATTTGCGAAAAGACGAAATCACAACAAATTTACATGAAAATTGAATCGAAGTGTGGGCAAGACATTTTTTCCTTTCATTCATATTTCAATTCATTGTTTAGAATATATTTTTGTGTAATTGTGGGATAGTTCATTCTTCCCGTTCATTTAAAATCTCTGGTCCCATATGCAAAAATTCCTATGACCTTGAAATAACCTTGAAAATCGAGTTCAAATCTGTTAAGTGACTCCTGACGCCTTTAAATTTTATATGAATCATTTCTCTCTATCAGGCTTTGAATCCGAAGAATCCAAGTGGGCAAATTAAAATATCCCACCGTGATAATAATATTTCTATATATCATAAACTTACAAGTTGTGGTTTACCGGTGGCTACAGATCAACGAGAAGCAAACAGCAAACAAAAAAATTTAAGAAAACAATAAAAATAAAAAGATAAATAAAAGCAATTATGAAGATAATTTGAATGCACAATAAGTAAATATTAAATACAATTATATTATGTCAGTCTCTTTTTCTAGGCCCTCTTTGGAATTGTTTAAAACATAATTATGTCCAAAAACAGCTCGAGCAGGACGATTTTATGTCAAAAATGTTCTAGAAAGTATAAAATTGTATTGAATATGATAAAGAGTATATTACTTTATACTCAATTTATATTCGTTTCTACCCATGTAACGTTTTCTCGTTCATTGAGTAATTTTTTGCTGAAATTAATTGTACTGGACTATCAGAAATTAACGCCTAGACCACAAGGTTGATACAAGCTAATTTTTCGTGTAACCTTGTTGAGGTCAAAGAAATAGCCCACTCAGCGACGCTGCTCTGTGCACAGAAGAAGCGGGAGTGTACGCAAATTGTAGTTAGACTCGTAGCATACTTCAACAGATACTAGTGCAACTGTGCGGATTAGTTCATCCTTACTTTTTTGGTCTCAATTGGATTACATGAGATCTCATATCTCATAGTGTCATCCTTCAGACTTTCACTTGCACATAACCTAGTGTTAACCTTTAGGTAACTCATATTTCAGAACACTAGTATTAATTTATTTTTTAATTCGAACGGACGCTATTGTACATAAATTCCAGAAATATAAAAGAAAGGGTGATAGAAAAGCTATATATATTGTAAATAGAATATGGATTGATGTCTTACCAAAAACAATATACAGGGCGATGCCACCAATTCCTAAAAGAGCCAGGATAACGATGAGGAGGAGAATAACAGTCCTGGTACATCGTGGACCAGTAAGTGGACTAGCGAAGTGAAGCGTCCAACCATGACGATTCTTTCGCAAACGCGCTGGATGGGGTGCAGGCTCGTCCCTGACGCTGCGCCGCAGATTCGCTCGATTTTCCGATATTGGAGAATTCGAGGATACCACAGAATACGCTCTCTGAAATAAAAAAGTGCACTTTATAATACAGCAATACAAAAAACACGAGTTTGCGGTCGTACCAACTACGTTTCGCTAAATGGAACGACTTTATTACTTTATTATTCTAGGTTATCATTTCTGCCTTCTCTTTTTTTCAACTTCCTTCCATCTCGAAAATCGGTCTCTTATAGAATTTTATTTCTTAGCGTTTACCGCAATTGCTCATGGGGAATGGCGTCCTTTATCCATAAGTGAATTAGTTTTGGATCTAGCAATCAATTGTGATAATTGCTCATCAAGGATGACCTTTCAATGTATCAAGTTTATGAGTAAAGTGAAATAGATAACCTTAAAATGAGCTTTGATACAGACAATATGCATGTCTAGTTCTACAGTTATCATTACAGGGATTCCGAACCTGCTATGATATTGTATTTTAATTAAAATAAAAACAGTTCCGTAAATCATAGATTTGTAGACGGTAGCATACAAAGGATGGGTTGCAATACGGTCGATTTTTTTGCCCATTATCATTTGACTTCAAACATGCGGGAAATGGTTACTCATTATGTGTCTCAAAACGCCTCTAAATGATATTCGAATCCTACGTCCTGTATTATACAGGGTGATTCTCCATTGAATGACTTCCGATTAACAGTAGATTCTGTGATAAATTCTAAGAACATTTTTCCTTTGAAAAAAATTTGTGCGATGTCTAGTTTTCAAATTATTTAGCATTAAAGTCAGCCAATAGGAACAGGAGTTGCTTGATTGTCGCGACGATTTCATTGTTATCCTAACCGAAAAAGTCACGATTTACATGGGATTTCGTTTCATTTTTAAAGTTTCATCTACCGTATTCAGAGGTGCCAAACTTTCCTAAAAACTTCCAGTGGCATCATAAAACACACTTTTAATGGATAGCTTCATTCGTTAGTGGGATCGTAGTTATTCGTGGGCCGCAAGTGGCTACTTGGTATATCCACCTATTAAATGGAAATTAAAAAAAATTGATGCAATCGCACGAAAATCATTAGTCAAAGGTTTTTGGGGTCGCTGATTACGAATCTGGTGTTTGATGTTTATACTTGAAAATGGCCGATCTAATATTGCAGCTAAAAATTTTACAATCGTTAGAAGGTTTCTGGGGTTACTGGTTATGAATCTCATGTTGGATTTTTAAAAATGGCGGATCTGATGTGGCGATAGGGTACTCGTAAAAGTTGATAAGATAACACAAAAGTCGTTGTTTGGGAATCTTTGGGGTTGCTGATTACGAATCTAATGTTTGATTTTTACGCGAAGCAGCAAATATATTTCGTTTGAAAGTTCAATCAAGGCATACATTGTTTGTGAATTAAAATCCATGAAACACAGAATTTTATCGAAAGATGATATTGCCAGTGCGAAACTGGAGTTAGAACTGTTGGTTGCTGCGCCCACATCGCCTCCAATCTTTGAAACATATTTACAAACATTTTTTTGCAATTTATTAATTACAAAGTATATAAATAAAAAAACAAAACGAAAAATAGAAAAGTAAAAAAGTTAATGGGGACATGGGCCCAGTTAATCAGCATCTCCATACACCTTCAACTAAGTTATTAAAGGGAATCCTATAAATTGTTGCATTATGTGCGCCTGTATTTGACCAGCAATTTTTAATTTTATAAATCAAACATTCGATTTGTAATCAGCTACCTTCAAAGACCCCCATATAACGACTTCTGTGGTGTATTATCAATTTTTACGAATGCTCTGTCGCCACATCAGATGCGCTATTTTTAAAAATCCTACATCAGATTCGTAAAAAGTAACCCCAGAAATCTTTTAGTAAAAGGTTTCAAGCGGATTCTATCAATTGTAAAATTGTTAGCCACCATATTGGATCGGCCGTTTTCAATTTAAAAAAAAAAATCAGTCACTAGATTCGCATTTAGCGGCCTCAAAAACCCTTCAGTAATGATTTTCGTGCGATTTCATCAATTTTTTCTAATGTTAATACACTATCGAATAACCACTTGCGGCGTCAAATAACTACGATCCCACTAACGAATCAAGCTATTCAATAAACGGGTGTTTTATGATGCCCGTTAGAAGTTTTTAGGAAAGTTAGGTTTTAAAAAAAATTCTAAACTATAATATTTGAAATTCATTTCCTCGAAAACTATCAACTGTTAGAAAATTTTGCAAAGGACAAAAAACTCTTATAATTAATCCCAGAATGCACTATATTTTTTCAGAATTTTTCGTAAGCAAACTCAAATTTTGAAAAAAATGCAAAAAAAATTCTCAAAATATCGTTAAAAAATTCTGAAAAAAATCCACTATATTTCTCTATGAATTCTAAGAACTTTTCATTCTTAGAATTTAAAAAAAAAGCGTCCAGAAATTTTTCAAAGAAATTTTCATTGTTGACGACATTTTCAGGTCGTTAGAGTGATGTGGGATAAAATTCTTCCTTAAAATTCAAGTATTTTGTGCACCTTTGTGCATTGTTTCAATAAAATCATAATATTCTAATGGCTCGTAAAAAATTGATAAGTATAAATATTTACCAATTTTTCGGAAATTGTTTGTAAATTCGGCGCCATATTGGAATTCCTGATTGCTGAAACTCAATTTTGACCTCGGAATCTTGAAGAGCGACCTCGAAAATAGTACGACATGTACCTTCCAATTTTTTTGAATTTTGTGTTTGATACGAAATACTCGATTGAAATTGAAGCAAAAAAAGTTGTGCTTTGGACGTTAATGGATTAAGATACTGATGCTGAAACCACCCTAGTAGAAAATAAGTCCAGTTTTTGGCTTGTTCCTGTCCAGTTTTGTTATTCCCCATTTTAAAGATATAGGGAAACTAGTGCAACAAAAAACTGGACAGATTTCTACTAGCGTATGAAGCCATTTATAAATGGTGTAATGATAGTAGACACGGTTTATAATGACTTAGAGACATAATATGAGAATAGTATTACGTAATAATATGAACACGACTTTTTTCTATTTTATCCCTTACTGAAAACGTATCTAAAATTATATGATAATTGTTATGTGATAACAAGTCATGATTTTTGTAGAATTATTGGTAAACCATGTTTGATTAGCTGCATTCTCTTCCTCATCACCATTAAAACAATTTAACTCTGTATTAATAGTAAATTTATTTAATACACTCGAATTGGCATGATGATTCCTTAAAATGGGATTTTATACGATTCTCAACTTCTAAAAGTAGCACCGCAATCAGGAAACTTAAAAATTGCAATTTTGTAAATTTGTATGAACAATCTAAATTTTAATGTAAAAGCTTTTGTGTTATGTCGAAAAAAAAAGCTTATGTCGCATTTATAAGGCCATTTCGGAAAGTGCATATTCAATTAGATTATGTTGTATTGAATTAAGTTACACCTTCACATTAAGAGTAGAGGTACTTTCATCATCTCAAAAATGTCACTTGTTTGTCTTTTTCAAGTCATCTAAAATCGACGTAAAAGCGAATATAAAAGTTTCATACAGTAAAACCCCTCTTACTTGAACACTCGCTTTCTTGAACACCCCGTCTATTTGAACAAAATAACCTCGTTTATTTGAACGATTTCTACTTCCCCTTACCCCCACTACTCGCTCTTACGCAAATACAAATTCCAATGCGCGTGCGCTACTCACGTCGGACGGGTATATTGCGCGAGGAGTGGGGACAACTGTAAGCGTTCAAATAAACGGGGTCGGAGGGGAAATGCTGACTCGACCCTGTTCAAGTAAGAGGGGTTTTACTGTATTTTAAAGTGATTATAGTACGTCGTTTTTTATCAATTGTTGCTTATTTTTTTTATTCACATTTATCATATGAAATTGACTACTTATTATTTTGAGGATTTTTATAAAATGGTGAAAAATTTTGAAAATTCATTGTATGTTCCTTCTATTATTAATTCTCCAGCTTAATTAGTTCCATATTATTAGGTCCCTAGTTTAAACAACATCAAGGTATAAATGTTGTTACAAAAGCTACATCCATCTGTGTGAAAGAAACAATGGCATTTCGCGTTTTCCGTGGTTCGTCTACTTATATCCTAAAGCAAATCGTCGAAGGTTCTTTAGGAAATGATCGGTTGAGAGTTGAAATTGGTCGAGCGGTATTTGATTTGATCGGCTTCATGACCGGAGCTTCTTCGGCGCCTACGGGGAGCGATGGGTATCGGCCTCGTAAATTCCTCCGTTTTATAGGCGGCATGACCTACATATTCCGAGTAGTTAAGTACGATAAGGCCCTCAATAAAAATCGCAATCGATGCAGATGTAATAAAAAAGGCCCAGACTCCTCTCCTTCCCTTTTAGATAATCTTTGCGTTTGCATTTTTCAAATTGTAGGGTCACGAAATTTTCTGAAGTCTGTCAGCGTCTAGGTCGAGTTAGTTTTAAATTGGGTGGTTCTGATTTTCGATAAAAACTACATCAAAATGAAAAAATGTGACCTCGGTAAAATGTATAAAAAGTAAATAACTTATTGTCGTATACTGCTAAATGTTATAGTATTACTCGGAAATTTTGAGTTGTATTCAATGAATTTATAATCTATTCCAAATTGTTTTGTCTTGATTCGTTAATAAGTAAAGTATTGTTTGTCTCAAAAACAATAAGTTGAAATCTCTTTCGGTTTAAAGATGATTTTAATATTGAATTTGTTTTGAATGTTTATTGTATATAATCAAATGTAAAATCTTATTTTAAAAAGTGATAAAGGTCTCGTATATTTTTTGTTTCGAAAATTCTGTGTGTTTTCTAATGTTCTCTAATTTGTCTTACGGTGAAAATATCCACATTATACTGAATTTCACCTGAAAAGAGTGGGAATTGAGTAAAATTTTAAAGTAAAATTTGCATTGGTATTAATGTGAAATTTCTTATATTGGAATGGTTAGGTATTAAATATTCATTCGGAATGTGTATCTGATGATATTTCAAATTTGCAGAAATAACACTGGATGACAAAAAATGACTTGCATTCTGAGTCAAGCATCGGACTAGACGCCACTTATAAATGTTTCATAGCTGAACAAGAATATGGCCGTCAAAAATATTGTCCATCACGTCAAGATTTTGAAAAAAACGGGTTCAAAAACTAAAAAAACCCAATTTTTTGCAGCTGTTCATCACTTATAGAAAGGGAAACACACGTGTTACAAGTTTCTTACTAGGTTTAAATTAAAGCTCGAATTTACAAATAAAAGAATCAAATCGAAAAGACACTAATAGCCCTATTCATAGAAATTCTAAAAATAGAAAATATGCAATACTTTTCTTTGTGTTACATTGATTTCGTTCTTTTTATATTTAACAGTAATGAAAAATATACAAATTATTTGTACATATGTTAATTCTTACGAATGGTTAGTACTCAGAGAAAAATTTTTTTGGAAATTTCACCGTTTCAAATGGTAATTTTCCGATAGACTTGTAAAATTGTCATTTTTTTCTGATAAAGGCGATAAAAATAAAACTCCATTCTACAAGTGTATCCCAAAATTACCATTTGAAATGGTGAAATTTTCAAGAAAATATTTCTCCATGTAGATATCGAAAAATTAAAATTTGTGGTTAACTAAGCTGCGAGATCAAAGATCTCCACTGAAATTTAAGTCACAGTTTCGGAATTTTAAGTCATGCCAATAGTTAAGTTTATTTCTTTTCAGAAATTTTGTAAAAAATAGTTTCTTATATTTCATAAAAAGAGACACAATCCCCATTTTAGTGAGGTTATTTGGAAAGTTGCGATACTTTTGTAACTAAAAAATGTCGCAATTTTCCGAACATTTTTTAAAGTGCAGAAAAACTCATCTAAGAACGGCAATGCTGCAATTACAATATTTGAAAACTTTGGTTAATCCGTAACTAATGTACAAATTCGCATCGCTTTTTTGAGGTGAAATATTTTTGTATCTCCGTTAAAAAATGATATTTCGGTACATCGAAGTCGATTTACTTTAGATAAAGTCAAACTTGGCTTAAGATTCACTTAAAAAAATTAAGAGTGATCAATTTAAAATTGATAATAAGCAGATTTTTTGTAGATTCGACAATTACTATACTTATACGTCAACAATATGCGTCATTTTTTATTTGCATTCCCGCCACATGTAAAATGGACCACAAAGTGAACTTTGTTTAATTTGAGTCGTAACATTAATGTATAAATTCTTCCAAGGATTAAAATCTAGCAAAATCCGACCCTTTTTATAACAAAATATTGTCAAGCATTGATAAGGAGACTTTCTACATTTAAAAGTGATCAAAAATCGTTTAATTCTCATAAAAAAAGATAATTTTCAACATTTAATTATTGTTCTATAATTTACATTAATTATTTAGATTATATTATTGTTAGACAACATTTTTTTGGATTTCAAATACAATCAGTATTGACAATTTTAAAATGAAAAAAATGCAAAGAAGAATACAGAATAAATTTACCATAAAATAATGAATAAGTGGAATGAATAAGTGAATAAATAATCGACTTTTTCAAATATACTTTTCTACCTTCGATTTGAGTGACCCGATATGTTTTTTATGTTAAATATGCATCCTGACGCCATTGTTTTATTCGCATTTTTAAATGGCCGACGTTTCATAATAAGAGAATGCAAATATCTGATCTTTTGGTAAATTAAATAAATACTGACTTAAAACGTGATTGATGATTAAATTTGTGAATTATATAAAATAGGACTGAACTGCTTCTCTCGTCTCAGTATTTTATTGTTTAATTGTAGTAGCTAAAATTAGTAAAAATTAACTGAAATATGAAATAACTCAAAATTTCACTAATTAAAAATAAAATGAAGCTTCTGCTAACAATCGATTACTTGTGAATTCAGTTGCGTTCTAGTCGATTTAATAAAATAGCGATAACTTTGAAATAATAACCTATGAATCGGAGCGCCAATTGGTCGTAAAACCGGTTTCGTGTAATTTATAATTATCCTCGAATATTTCATGTTACAATTATGCGTACGACTAGATATATAATAAATGTAAATAAATGTGAGGATAAAGAGGTAGCTGGAGAACGAGTCAGAAATTACGCCAGCTTAAGGGCAGGATGCTGTGAAGAAATGGAACTAAAACAATTTTACTCTTGGCCGATTTCGCATTTTCTTTTTTCAAGTTACGCCATCCGAGAAGAAATTTTCAAGCAACAATTTATCGATGCAATCGGCGAATGCTAATTTGTTGCAAGGTCTTCGTTCTTCCTGATATTTAAAAAGTGGAAGCCGTTTTTTAAACTACTTTTCAAATATTTTACACCTGTAACTTTTGATAATTGAAAAGTGAGGAGTGTAATATTGGTGAATTTGGTTTTGGTTAATTTAATACCAGTTTGTACGTCTATAATTGTAAAATGTGGACGTAAGTGTTCAGTTTAGGCACATTTTGTGTTTTTCTTGCCAAAGGAAACAAAAGCGAAGAAGGGAAAATTCAGGCCTATAGATAGAAGCAGACCGGAAGACGTTAAGGAGGCTGCGACTCGAATTTCGCCTCAACCTCGAAACTTTACTTAAGACGTACGTAATCATTTTAAAATTTGATTGTTTAAGGTACAAAAAATATGATATAGGTGCCTATAAATTTATCCAAGTATTTTTTAATTAATCTATTACAAATAGTTAATTATAGTGGGTACTAGATTGCAGGACTAAACAAACCGATAAAATCAAGAAGAACGCGATTTTTATCGATATAAACGCCTGCACTTTAGCAGAAAGGTATTCGAAAAATTGAGCTATTGATTAAATAATGAGATAAAGCGAAAATTATGAGATTATCTGCAGAAGACTTCTAGCAAGAGTATAATTAAATTACTACCTGCTAAGACATAAACACGTTCGATAAAAATATTAAAATATTTATTAAAGTATTTAATTAATATATGAAAATAAGTAATAGAAATAAAATATGAAATGGATGCAGTGTATACATTTAAACGTACTACTTTGCAAAATATAAACAAAAATTAAATTGTTTACAAAATTTGGAATAACAAAACAAAAATAAATAACGTGTTTTCTAAGAATCTCGGCGTTGCAAAGAAGTTGGATAATAAAAACCTATAAAAAGCTAAGTTTTACGAAATTAAACGTGAATTGCAATAATTTCTGTTAAATTATTTTTTTCATCGTGGGCGGAGAAGCTATTCAAGTATATATTTGAAATTTCTGCACATGCGATCGTAAAATTTTACGAGCATGAACTCTGTTTTATTCGTTCTATAATAAGCTACTAATTTTGGTGTGGTTTTTGTCGTGAAAATAATAGACGGCTTTTATCATTTTATCGTTTGTGCCATTAGCGGCTAGGTTATTAATGCTGAAATGTTATATATGCTTTATTTTCAAGTTTTTTGCGTAATGGCATTGCTTGAATATCTCTTTCGGACTTTAATGAAAAACTATTCTTACACAACGAATACAGTTATTAATAATAGTATTTCTTTAAAATATTTTATTGTGTCTGTTGAGTTTGTACATTTTTCTTTTCTTTTTTAAAATTGCCCGCTATCAGTATTTGAAAAGAATTTGTTCAGGCTTGACGTAACTTAAAAAAAAAAACATCGAAAAATGGTCTTGATTTGTGTAGGTGTAGGTGGTCCTCGTATTATTATGTTAAAATTTGATATTAAAAAAACGAGACATACGCAAAAAAAGTGTTCGAAGATTCTGTACTAATTTATGTGAACTGTCATGATTTTTTTCGTCAAACTCTCACTATTCGCAGAATACCTATTTGGCTCATGTAGACATTTTTTCAATAAATAAAATAAGCGGTATACGGTCTTAAATTTTTATTTTTATTTTGATGTGTTTGTACATCTCTTCTCAATAGCACTACGTTCATCTGAATTTTTCAATAAATTTGTTTTCAAGTAATTGTTCTTTCTTAAACCTTACTATACATTATTCTCCGTGTATAGTTACCGGAAAATAAAACTAATTCTTAGTACACTCTATACTGAAGATTTTATTTATTGACAACAAATAGTATATTTCTTTAATTCACTTTTCTAAACAAATTCTTTTTAAATTTACTATATTTTATTTACATTATTTCTGCATTTCTTTCGATATATATTATTTTATCGAACTACGTTTTTTTTTATTGTGTTGAAATGGTCATTAGTTACTTAAATAACTTGAATTAACAACAAATTTTATTGATTAATACTATTTTAGACTGGGTTCTATTATCTCATTTTGCATATGACTGCTTGTTTTTACAAGTCAGTGCAGAACTTTAACTAAATTTCACACAGAACACAATTATATCACAATACGTACATTACACGTTTCACACGTTTTCAAAGAACAAGAAATAGGTTTTATTCATTCTGGGAATGAATTTTTAAAATGGCTCCTCTTAATGTAACGACTCGTGAAAGGTACCTAAACGCCGGAAATACTTTCGGTTTTGCAGGCAAATGTACGTGCTTTAACAATGAATTAGACAATGATCAGTTGAATTCCAGTCTTCTAAAATTAAAAAAATTTGTTGCTATTTGTTTTTGTTTACGTGACATGTTTTTATATTATCATGATATTCGTGAAAATTTCAGATGAACCTAGTGTTATTGATATCAATAATTAAACTATTAGTTTAATTTGCAAATTTTTTAGATGGATATAATGGTGCAGTTAGTCTTATAATTTTATTAAATGAGGCCGTTTAACATGAGTTTTCTGTAAATCATGACTTAATGAATAACATAAAATCGACAAAGAAATTAATATCTGAATATACAAATAGGAAATTCATGAGTGAGGGTCGTTAACGTCAATTTCCGGTTTATAATGTATAAATTAAAAAGATGCTAAATACTTCACGCAGTTTTTTACGAGTGCACACGAAATTTCAGAAAAATTTATTTCAAATATTTTAAATGTCCTCCGTATATTCTTGCTCATTTCTTAATCGATGCTGATCAAATTCGTCTTACATTCACGGAACATGCATAAAATATATTGTTAAAACTCCGGGAGTAGAATTCGATTTTGCGCCCTACAGTAAAATCTTAGGTTGCAAATTATCGAGCCTCACGCCCGTCGTTTAAAAACAAAACATTGAAATTAAAATTTTAATTGATATATTAAATCTTATAAAAAGTGGAATCTATATAAATATCAATCACTTGCAATTAATATCCCGTTGCAAATGTTTATACTCCACTTTATACATTAAAATAGAAATGTGTCTTTGCAGGGTGATAAAATAAGTTTTAAAAACTTGACGTATCTACTCATTTTCCGGCCATTTAGGATAATCATTAAGAATAACGTTGTTACTCTTCTCCTTTCATGTTGTGTTAATTAACAGGCTTGTAGGGGTCTGATAAAAATCTTACCCTTCATGCCACTTACATCATTATTTTTGAATTAGCACTCGATAGAAGAGAAATGTTTGAAGCGTTATGAGTATAAATTATCCGCCATTCTTCCTGCAGCATTATACTAGAGTGCGTAAAGTAAACTATGCCGACGTAATTCATGTAAATTTATTAATCACATATGTTGTGTGTAATATATCACTTGGCACGATGCATTTATCTGTAAAGAGAGGCGATGCTTTCAATGTCCATCACGTGTCGTCGCCTCACGAAGATTGAACGAATTTAAATTGCACGACCTCAGCTTTCTCGAATAACATTGCGGCACCTAACATCGAGTAAGTTGTTACGGTCGTAGTAATAAGTAATAAATCGTCACCTGTCAATTATTCAGACCGAGGATAGCGACGACCCACTAGAAAGTGCATTAAGATGATCGTCTGAACTGACAACTGGTGATACAAAAGTAACATTTTACAAATACTTTTTTTACCCGACAAGATTTCAAATTATATTGTATTACATCACTAGCTTTCAGGAAACTAAGATTACCAATGTTTCGTAAATAAGAAACATTAGAGCAAACACAGAAAATTTTGGAGTCACATTGACCGCCGATAGCTGGAGTCCTAATTCAATAATGAAGTTGCCTAACGTTTCCCTAATGAGCGGTTGTATGCTAAAAATGTAGTTTGTAATCATTAAAACACGATGTGAAATTTGTGAAGATGACAAAAACATGGCCATTGTGAAATTTATATTTATTTATTATCCTTTTTTCGTCAAATTTGTAAGCGGAATTTTTTCAATACACATATTTAACAATTAATACAGTAAGTAATTTATATAATTTTGTATGTATATATTGTATTGGACATTTGCCTATTCCGTATACAGGACTGTCCGTGCAAATTCGACGATGCACGATTTCAATTTTCCCTTTCAACTCTGAAATGTGGACCCCTCCCTTCTACCAATGTGTTACTCCCACTCTCTACCGGGCACTCTTCACGTGACATAATTTGGAGACAGTGGTGGAGGGGGCGAATCACGACTCCATGGTTTACAGTGGAGGGGATGAAGGGAAAAGCAAAAATCGGATTTAGGAAGTTTCTGCTCTTCAAATTTTCATTTGTTTCTGTTTTGTTTATTTACTGTTCATTGGTTCCGTCTTTCTGTTAACTTTTATTAATTTGTTTAGTAGTATTTAATTTGTTTTTTTTTTTATATTGCGGGAGCAAAATAGCACGTTCACTCCCTAGGGAGAAAAATAAATATAACCGGGAGCAAAATAAGTTTCTCGCATTCTGAGCGCAAAATACTATTTTGCTCCCTAGTTGCACAATCTACTATTATATCTAAGTTTTTCTTTCGAATTTAAGTACTTCACTTCTTACGATTGCAATAAAAGCCGTTTGTAGTTGTTTCATTTCTATTGTACCTTTTTTGTTAACTATGTTTACTTTGTTCATTGTATACGTTTTTTATTTGTATTACAATTAGCTCAGTTCCGCCTCATTAATTCAATATTATCGATATTATTTTTCATTTCTTTTTGTATGCTTATTTCAATTGTTTCTTCTGTTTCAAGTGTTTTCGGTGGTTTGGTGTCATTGTTTTATTGAGTTTTCTTCACGCATGGTAAAACAATTCGCCAAAAATATATGTGCACCTTTTAAGAAAGTAAATCGCATATATTTTTTTCTGTGCAGGAATTACTCTATTTTTTTTCGATAGCAATTGTTTTTGTTTGATAAACCTGGCAATTCATTCTAATTATGTTAATAGTTTTCCGTGTTTGTTTAGTTTAGTGTTGTTTCATTACATATCCTTTTCGTCGGTTTGATCGCTTTGTCACCGACGTGATTTCATTTGTTTTTGTTTTTTTCAAACATTGTATATTTACATTGTCTTTGCCGTCATGAATGTCATTTCACGTGTTTTTGTTGTCTTTGTTTGCTCTGTTTGCTCTGTTTACGTATGGCGTTTATTTTACTGTTTCTATATCTACCATATATTTTGTTTTATATATATTTTATTTGGTTTGTTTGCTTCGGTTTTCTTCTTTCGCTTAGTTTCTTTCATTTTATTCCGTCTCGCTCACAAAGATGATAAATTATATATTATTTGTACATACATATGGGTGATTCTCCGGAAACAGGGCATTTTCGTGTCTTTACGTTATATCTTACAAAAACTTTGATAATAAATTATTAAATTTCGATAGAAATGTTAAATAAATATCCCTGGCCCATGTTAATTTGAAAAAAATAATACTTTTGTTACAAAAAACTGGTGTAAAATGACATTTAAAGACTAAAAGTAGCATTTTTTATATGTCCAAACCTCTAAGTTCAAAACTTTAAAATATTAGCGCTATTAAGAAACCTAATTATTTTAATTTATTTAAATAATATTTCTATAGTATAGCTCAAACTGTACAATTTCTCTGTATAATATATAATTAAATCAATATATATACTTATAATTATTGAAATATTAATGTCTTAAGAAATGTCTATGAGGTAACGACAATGCGTAAACTGGTATAAATGAACTGGAAATAATTAACTTTTTTACTAAAACCTATGAGAAAATTAAATAAAAAACACTACACTTTACTAATCCTCTATAGAAAATTGAAAAGAGAACATATTTACCTCATGAAGAAGTAAAAACTGTATAAAACAACTGCTTATTTTTATTAAATTAATTGTCGTCACCCGTCCTAATTTTGGTATTTTGATACAACCAGCAATTAAAAAACGATGAAAACTTAAAGATTAAAGGAATAAACGTTACTGGCTATTTGTTTTTTAATTTATTATTGTTTAAAATATGTAAAATTGGATTTTTTTACAAATTTTCATTGTCGTCACCTTCATTGTCGTTACCAAACATTTGGCGTATCAGGTACGATTTGTTACAACGTTATGAATCCAGTTTATTATGAAATAATATTGTTTATTAAAATTATGAATATAATATTATCATTGTAGTTACTAACCAACGACACATTAACTTTAATAAGTTTATTTTGTCTAAAACTTCTTCAAAAATTCATGTGTTTTACTTAATTTTTTAATTATTACTTAATAAATAATTTTCATTTATTCACAAAAATGCACTAAATCAGATATGTACATTATGTTTTTGACTATTTAGAGTTATTTTTTTCAAGTTTTTAATAAGCAATTGTTGGTTTATATAGCCGTATGAAAATGCGTCATAGTAAAAGTCTTCCCCTTTCCTTTAAAATAATTTTGTAGCGTGACTACTTTAACAATAACTTAACTTGGTGCTAATAAGCAAGAATCCAAAAAAAAAACGAATTTACAGTAACTTAAAAAAAAAAATTTCATTCTTGAAAATGCCCTGTTTTTGGAGAATCACCCATATGTTTTTTCTTAATTTTTGTTTAAAGTTGAAAGGAATCAAAAGACCAGAACATGCGCATTCTGTAATTCAAAATGCCGTCATCAGGGATATTTTCGTATTGTAGTTATAACACTGTTATAAATCTCTATTTTTGTTATACCGATTTATCCCTGATTTCGAATCCATTATTAGATTTTTAAAGATCTAAAATGGCAGATTTAACATGGCGATAAAAAATTCAATAATTTATGTAAACACGTGAACTAATGGCTTTTTAAGATCTGTATCATTTAAAATCCCGAATTCAATATAACTTTCGGTATTTATTTACGAAAATATAAATGAAAAAAACTTTTTTTTTTGAAGACGCCATTTTCAATTCGAGGATGCGTTTGATCGCCACTAATTACTCCACCCGATCTAGAATTACGATTGGTTTAGGTAACTTTCATTGCCCTTATAAGAACTTTGCATTGGAACAGGTACTGAAGATGTTTAAAAATCTACTTGTGATTCAATAAGAGTCTCTCTGAAAACTAAACTTTGTATGAAAAATATTAAAGTAAAATATAGCGACAACGTATGTAAATTCAGAACGAAACGTTAATTTTTGGTAACGGAATATAATAATCGCATTGATATTCTACACGTGTATTTACATTTCTCATCGGTTTTTGTTATTTATGCTCGTTGATGTTCCACTCTGCCACATCTTTTATATCTGTTACATTTATTTCATTGCATATTGTTTGCTCATTTATTTGGATTCATTTCTTCTTGGTGACAAATATTCTTTTTCGAATTTTCAGAATATATGAAAGTAACTCGTGTCAGTGTCGTAAAATTCAGCTTGTCGATTTCTTATTGGCTGTCTTTCGAAACAAGCGTCGAAATCGATCGAAAAATACGACCGATTCTTAAGAAAATTTCGCGGGCCTTCGCATTAAATACTTTTATCTCTTCGTGATCCTTGAAGCTCGAACTTTATGATAAAAAAAATATTCCCGTTGTCGAGTTGCACGAATGGGACTAACCGAGAAAGAGATGGGGCTCACGCGTCACGATGGGACCTGAACGGGGCCCTAATCCTTACCGATCGCGAATCGGATGAGACTATACGAGATTCCTGCATGAGAAGAAAAGTCTCCTTGGCTTCGTGACTTTCGAGCCTCGTGTAACTCTCGATTCTAATGGCCGGGTTCCACTTTGCTCGAATATTACTCCAAGAAGAGGTACGGGAGTGAGAAACTGAAGAAATTCGAGTCGTCCTGATTCCTATTTCGCCGATACAAAAATCGCTTCAGGACTAAGAAAAATCGACGAGTCGGATTTTTATGGCACTCTTCTCAATACTTACTATAAATATACGAGTCCTTATTCCGAGGGAATTTAGTTCTACACTAATTTCGATACCATCGGCAGAAAGTTGGACGTAGCATCAAACAGGATGAAGGAAATTGGTTTTATTGGTGTTAAACGGTGAAAGGTCAATGACAAAATCAAGATTGTTTAGGTTCAATAAAAATGCCACAATGGTATATTTTAAGGTATCTATTTTATTTACATTAAAGTATCTCAATCATTTTAAAAAATTTCTTTTTGAAGATGCACGTAGGTTTCTCCATTGTTTAAAGGTGGTAGGAGGTTTTAAAGTTTCTGTGTATGTTAATCAATCACAACTAAACATGACTGACTATATTTTTTAAAATTTGGGTCTGGCACATGTAATTATAGTCATTTCAAAAGATCGTCTAAAAATAATAAACAACTTAGTGCAGATTTTGATGGAGAATTTGAATAAAAAGACTCGTGTACTTAATTCATAAAATTCAGGATCAATTATAAGATCAGATACAGTAATTATAATTACATGTTTGGAAATCGTATTTTGAAAAATAGATATTTAATTTACATGTTTTAATATAGATTGTTATAATGAAAAATTCTTTAGATTGATGTATCTTAATAGTGTATCGATATTCATAGGTGGAGTCGGATCTTAACATCGGAGATCGGTTCGAACAGGTGAAAGGAGTTCCTGTTTCGTATTTTCCCAGACACTTCTCTCATCATTTTCAAAACTACTACGATGCCTGCACAATCTGAGCTTCAGGATGATATATTCCGCTATTCCTGATTCGTCCTGATTTAGTTCTTATTATGCACGAGGGAAATCGCAGTGACAGTGAAACGACAATGTACATATATCAACCGAAGCAAATCATTCTACAGGTAGATGCATTGAGAAATACAAGATAAGACGATAACTTGATGCGGATCCGTCCAAGTTATTTTAAATATAGCTTCACCACAAACGACTAGTTTTATGCTTCAATTTTTTTTATGATGGGATATCTAATATCAGACTGGAAGTTAGGTGTTTATTAATGCATTAGAACATTTTTTGAATAAAAAAAATGTTAGATAGAAATCTTGTCACAATCCTGTTTTGTTTATATTTTAAACTATCTTTATTCTATTTTATGTAAAATTCGGCCTTCTGAAATCAGTAGATCAGACACCAAGTAAAATAAAAATGAGTGACCTAATGTTTTCTAAAAGAAATGAGATTCGTCTTTTTCTGAACTTTTCCTGACCTTGCGCTCATAAGGATCTCGTAATAATATAAAGTTTATGTAAACATCATATTATCATAATGTGCGCATCTGACCTTTTTGGAGCATTTTGGGAGTTCATTTTGAAGTATGTTTTACGTTTGATATCTAGGTAATGATTATTATGATCAAGTCTAGTCAAAAGCAATATAAAATCAATATGCCATAAAAGTCAGGAAATATCGACCCACTGAGTGACAATTATCAAGGGATAAACTTTTTTAATGACTATAACCTCTATTGAAGTCCTCAAATTTCTTAAAAAAGGAATTCACTCTTTCTGTAGTGCAAATTCACTCTTAAGAAATGATAGTTCACCACTTTCCTAAAGCAGTTATTTTTCTTGAATTCGGCGAAGTTTCTTTGATTTTATGATGGCCAATATGCGTATTGGAAATTTGAGACTTTGAAAATATTTAATACTATGAGAATGGATAGTATTGATTGTGTGAATCTAAAGTACGAAAGATTCCAAAATTAAAAAAAAAACATTGATTTTCTCAATGATTTTTCTGAAATGCATCATACAATTTAAAGTGTTTTTATGGTCACTAACGGTAGAAAACAACCATAGTTTTAAACGGAGAAGATTACCAAGTATCATAAAAATTAATTTATTGGTTGGTCTTACCATTTTCTAGATCACTTTTGGATATTTCATCAAAACAGTCGAGTGGTTAAAAAATAGATTTTTAGATAATATTTAGATTTATATTATATATACAAGTTTATAATGGATATAACGTAATGTGGATTATTGGACAATTTTAATTTTTAATCTGCGTTGCTAAGATTTTTTAATTATTTAAATCAAGAAATCTGCGTATATTGATGCAAAAATTAAATACACGGGTAACAGATGTTCAAGCGTCTGGTATATATGACGCAAACAACGAATCAATCAACTAATAAGGAAGTGGTGTCAGGCATGGAATAAAGTAATTTGTGTCATCTTTCTATTGCGAAAATGATCTGCGTTCCTTTGAATTCCACTGATTTAACGTTTAATTACATCACGAATAATGGAAGTTTTACCATTTGTCAATTATTATTAAAATGAAACTGTAAGCTGTATTTCGATAATTTTATTCCCGGCGTATAATTTAATACTTAATTAACATAATCTTGGTGAATCAATTTTTACTAGCTTGGTAAATTTTGAAAACTATTGAAAAGTCGATGATACAATAGTTACTTTCTAATGAACATACTTTTTTGATTCGGTAGATGTGAAAAATGGCCATTTTCAAGGATTTTTAACAACGATGACCCAGGAAAATCCTTATCTTGATACATTGGTCGTTTGCGCCCCGAAAATGAGCTACGACATCAAAAAAGAATGTTTGAATCTTAGGCGTAGAATTTTCACCCTCATGAACCTCGGGCGGTTATTGTAATTTTAATTATAATTTTATTTCTTTTTTGTTTAAAAAGATCTAAATGATGACCGAAACGTAATTCCAAATTGTCATTATTTAGTTCGTTTAAATCCGTCAATATCAAGAAATATTCGTACAAACATATGATATTAAATATTAATGTATGAAGAAATATTTTATATGTTTTTACATAATTTATATTTATAATTATTATTGTTATGCATCTTTTGTTGTTATTTTTATGATAAATTAAAGTGAAAAGTAAAAAGTCTTGTTATCGTAGTGTAAATTGCACAATTTTTTAATGACATTCCAAAATTTCAGCATTTGTTATGAGGAAATATTTTTTCGTTTAATTATATTTTTAAGATTTGGGAAAGCGATCAATGACTTTATTTTTTTTGTTGCGAGATTAACATTAAACGTAACTATTTCCAAGTTTTTATTAATAAGTAAAAGTTGCGTGAGAGGCGACGACAGAAATGGCAGTGTGCAAGTCCGGTCTGCAAGTAATGTTGATGCATGTATATTTCCAACCGTCGGAACATTCAACGAATTATTCCGTTACGTGATTTAACATGGTTGTATTATCATAGTGATTATGCGAGATGAAAAGAGGCTCTCTTCAAAAGCTGTATTTGACTTTCAGCAAGTCGTATTCTTGCACACGATCTTCAGCGAGCACGAAAGACCGTGATTAAAAAATGCATACAATATTTCCGTTACCATCTAATTACCTTTTTAATTTCACGATGCTTATAATTATATTTTGAAAGGTGTGTATTTTTCCATTACCATCCGGATACGCAGTTTATTCGTATGAAATTCTATACCGATTTCATGAAATCTTCGACCACCAGTTGTGACTTGATTTATATCAATTCCACGTGGTGATTTATATTCCATTAGAAGTGACCCTTTCACAAAAACTAATACTAATTGAACTTAAATCACAGTTGTCATTACAAACGTTCCAATATGTTAGTTTTCTACTATACTTCTACCGAGTGTATTTTTGCTGGTGAATGTTCTCGATTACAGCCTATTAAGAGTGTCCCAGTGTACATGGCAATGGAACGCAGTTTTTCCCTTTCGGGTAAAGTACGTAACCATGCAGGTGCTGTTAGTTTACACTACCGATTGTAATTCCGGGTTGCGACTCCGGACCTTTGATTAAGTGTACGTGTCATGAGGCAGTTTCCGTTTAAATACGATGAAGTGAACTGGAAACGCCCAAAAAGGACTGGTGAAATTTGAATGTAATCAATTGAAATGGCGAACGTGACGTGGTGATAATTACCGTAACGAACTTCAATTACTGAACCTGTTTCAGTCTAAAAACTATTGTACTTTGATGTACTATTAAAAATGTAAACATTGTAACACTTTCCAATTCTCGTATATGCATGAGAATTATAAAGAATACAAGATCCGTCTTTTGCTAATTAAGTTTTTTTAAATAAACTAAAACGCACTGTGAACAACTGAGAACGTTAGAAAAAGCAATGAACATTTTTATAGCGTTATTTAAAATTATGAGATTGTAAAACAAATTGTGACATAGGTTCGTCAGTGGTCCGCTTACTCCAGCCCCCCCCCCCGTCCTTCATTTTGGTTTTTGAAAAACAACTGTATGAATATTTTGTACAACTTTTCTACAATTTTGTACAATAGAAACCAATGTTTGTGCAAGCAAAGCGGCAGAGATATAGGGAACGATATTGGGGGGTATATACTTCTATTTTTAGTATATTTTATATTATTTGAGGGGTGTTATTATGGTAGTTTTCCAATCTAGATCTAAAATTCTTCTCGTACAAAAATGTACCAAATATTTGCGATAGTTTGGTTTGGTTGTTTTTTTTTAAGATATGGTGGGGTGGGGGGCTGGTGTCACAGACGTACCTGGTTGGCAAATTAGGTAGCCAAGCCTACTATTTAAATACTAAAACCAACTCCTTATTTCCGCGTGCCAGGCATAGTTAGAGTTTTCACCACTAGGTGTTAGTCAAAAGTTCCCAAGTAAGTATACAAAGTAAATATTTTTGTAGTTTAGTTAACCAATTTTTCTTTAGTACGATCTTATTGCTGAGAGGGAATACTTTTGTGATAGATTTCGCAATGTTAGAAAATTGTGTTTTGAACATTGGTCAACTGCAATCCATAAATTTTGTGAAGACAGGAAACAATCTAACAAGTAGAATTTAAGAGGATTTACGGTGGTGAAACATTTTCCTACTTTTTAATGCATGAATAATTATATCGTAAAAAATTATATGAAACTGGTAACACGGGTATCGCCGTTGCTGAAAAACAAACGGTGATGTAAATTAACAGTTTCCTATAATGTATACTATAGCGTTGAACGATATTTTTAATGTGTTTGACAATGTATTTAATAAATATTAGCTACAAATTCGTGCTATTTTCACTAACGTTATTATGACTAATATATTACCGAAATTTTTAACCAAAACTTTTTAAGGATTCACCAAAATTATTACACTAAGAAAATACGTTAGTTGTTACCATCATATGTATAGCAGCGTACACCATAGTATAGTTGTGTTAATTATACTTTTGAAGCCTATAACTATCCCAAGTAAAAAAATTATGAATAAATTATACATAATTTATACATAATAATCCATGTATAGATTATGTATGGAATTGAGCATGCATAATCTATACATAATGTACACAAACTATATATTGAAAATAATAATTATAAAAATGTAATGTACTAATAATAATAAGTTTTATTTAATCAATTTCTATGCCTGAAAAATAAATACATTCGATCTAATGATTCTGCGACCTGGTTTGAAATTTCAAGTGACGAAAGGAAGACATCGAAAAATAAAGGCACATGAAAAAATGGAACATTTCATTAAAAATAAAACAGCCACCGACATTCGACTTCAAAACTGATGTCCACTGATCACTGGACATATTTTCCTCGATTATCAGGAACTGTCAAATATCGCCATGAAAATCGTCAGCAGCTTCAAATTTGAAAATCTAATCCGAAAGAAACCAATAACACAAGGAAAGAAATCACATTTTACTATTATTTATTCAATTTATTTATTTGATAATGTAGTTCTCTTTATAACATACCTCCGTTCTTCTTCTTTTTATTGGATCGTTGCTAACGCGGTTGCTATGGTATGTTGATGTTTAAAATTTAAATTACGCACATTTTTCTGACAGTATCGATCGAATCTCCATAAAAGTACGTCGTAATGAAACGACCAACTAAGTTATTAAGTAAAATCATTAAATAAATAATAGTAAAATGTAATTTTCTAAGTTTTTCCAATTTTACAAGTTATTTCTAGAATTGCTGATGATTTTCTTAATGTCACGTAAAAATTCATGATGAACCAGGAGTTGTGGCCAGTGATTAAATTAAACAGTGAAAAGAAAACAGTTTTCGCAGTGAAATCATCATTATCAACTACATTTTGCGGTAAAAAAATGGAATTACCGATTAAAAAATGTATGCTAATGGATAATACAGACTCAAAAACAAAGAAAAGGATCAAACATTCCGAGTTTAAAGATTTTTCATTGCTATATGAAGTATTTTCATCCGCCTCATCATTTCGCCACATCAAAATCAACAGGTCTATTGTGAATGGGTAAACAATTAGAGCAGGTACCGTTAAGAGGGGATCGAATCATTTCAAAGTTCCGTGTTAAAAATTGAAAGAGGCAAAACGAGAAATGACGAAGTAAACGACGACAGTAATTACGCTAAGGACTAAACGAACGCGAAATATTTCCGTCGTTCACGTCGTTACTGGAGAACGTTCAGCTCGCAGAAAAAGATGGAGCTGAAATAACTCCATTTAACGAGAAAGTGAAGACTAGAATCCGAGATGTTCTTGTTGCCTTAGGTCCCCTTGAATAATGCAGGCAGGTATCCGGAGATATAGTACACGGGTTTCAATTACCCGTAACAATCCGCGCGTATGAAAATATCGACGAGTTTTTCGCGCGAGCTTTCCCGGTGGGATTGTTATCCATGGTTTTATCGATCTTAAATCCAAGCTTCGTAGATCGATACGAATAATGATCGACCACGAAGGTCGCTCAAAGAAGACTTCCTTTTTAATCTTACTGTCCTTTTATGTTTTTTGTTTCATAATTTATATCGGAAAAACGATGTGGGGTATTCCTATGTCGTCTTGGAAAAATGAAGAAACAATCGTTAAACATTGTAATGGTTTGACAATATAGCCATTAAACATGTACTTCATTCCTTTTAATTCATTTAATTTACTTCTGTTCGTTTGGTAAATGTTTCTACTGCTTCATTCAGACCGTAAACATAAATAGAAAAATTCTATTGCAAGTATATTGGAATCTTATACGGTATTACAGACATAGAAATGGTTAGAGCTTCTTTGAATTATATTCCACGAAAGTTACATGGAAAACATTTTAATGTATGTTTTAATATTCCATGATTGATTATGAATTCAAGTCAAATTTAGGAAAATCAAAATGGTTGATCCAATGTGGCGGTTGAAATATGTAAATAATGTTTACAAGAAACCTATTAAAGAAACCAAGCTGCGGAATTTCAATGTCAATAACAATAGATTACGGTGAGTTCTTTGGGTCGCTGATTACAATTCTGAGGTCGGAATTGCAGTATTCAAAATTACTAATTAGCTACCTCCAAAACTTTTGGGGTAGTTATCATCGTTTTCATGAAATTCCGAACGAGAATTTAAAAGTCGATTTCTTGATGTCCGTCCCTATGAAGCTGCTTTGACTACAGATTCGTTTTCAATATGGAGAGTAGTCCCTGACTTAAGTTATAACATTCGTTCATTCAGAATGAAGGAATGTTGTCCAAAGTACCTCCGTATAAAGTACTTCCGTATTTTCGTTTACGTCCTTCACGAAGGTATGTCTAGCCGAAGTTTCCGATCCTTGCCGAATAGTAATATGGTGGGGGAAAAGATTACATAGTATAACTTTGGACAAATCATATATAACTTAGGGCAGGGCATAGCTTTTGACGTACGACGTGGACTTCTGTATCATAAGATTTGTTTTCGCAAATAATATAAAAAGAAAATAGAAGCATTGGGAAGTGAAGGAGAGAAGAGAAGATGGTAAGGGACGAGAAAATCCAAAGGAAGAAAGCAACTGCAATTTATAATACCTTTCAGAATAGATGGTCGATAAATTTGAAGCATCAACAACTCGAAGCGCGCTAAAATAAACCTGTCGATTATTAATACCAATCGCACATTGATAAGAGTTCCAACGAGAAAGCGATTTATAATTCCGATCGATTAATCGCAGGTGATTGCGCAGTCTGTTCATTCACGATCCGCCAATACAGCGATGGTAAAAAAGGGAAAGGGAGTCGACCCTCCTTTTGAACACAGTATCTCCTGCCTTATCGGCGGAGTAACGGAAGGCACTTACAAGAAATTACGCAGAGTTGGGGACCTTCTCCCATGCCGGTTAATTACGAGGTAACGAGGGAGGAGGCAGATTCACGGCGGCCTCAAGCGAATAAAAACTTATATTTCCGTCGCAGGATCATTAGAATAGCCGTTCTAAGACGACGTCAGGTGTACCCGTCTAGGGCCCACGTCGACGCTTTTAGGCATTCATCTTGAGTCCTCCAGATGCCTTTTATTATGTGCTTTATTCTCGCCCCCTTTCGCCTGGGCAATTGTCATTTTAACCGGTTAAAGAAATCATTTGTCTTAGCACCACCGAACGTTTTCCTGGCATGCAGTAGCGTGAACAAAGGCTTTTTTATAATTAGACTGGATTCCGGTTTCAATTTTGACGTTCCTCTATGGACGATTGAAAGAATTTGGACAATTAGGCGGATCAGCTGAAAGATGCAAGCCATCGAAATAAAGAAATTAACGGATGAATGGAAATGCCGAAATCAGGGGATTACTAGCGGTTGCAACTTTGCTTTGAGGTTGTCTTAATTCTAATCCGTACGATGCATTTGTTTTTATAACATCAGTAATTTAATTTGGATGTTGGCACAGTAGATGTTGAGCCAAAACTTAATTTATCTGCACTGGTATGACTGACTAGTCAAAACAGCGAAACTATTTATTGAGAACGGTCAATGCAGTTAATGTTGACATTAAGAAATTATCAGCGATTTTCAACAGGGAAATGGATAAATATAAATATTGACTTGAAAGTACTTGAGCCGCGACACGGTAACATCTTAAAACTTGCATAGCTTAACCCTTACAAGCACGGTGTCGATCTAGATCGACACCTTTTTGTAATGCATTTTTTACATATTTCAGGTAATTATTAATCAATTTTCTTGCAATTTTTTACTTCATACCTTAGAAAACATGTTAGGAAACATAAATATATCAATACTCATCATTAATTATTATGTTATAATTGTTTAAATAATTAACAAATTGTAAATTTTATGAATTTTTTCACAAAAAATGTATGCTAAGACGAAAACGTCACTCAAACATGACGAAACTGGGTACTCGGGGGTTTTTAGGGTCGCTGATTACGAATCTGAACTCAGATTTTCAAAAATCAAAATGGCGGATCCAAAATGGCGGACCGAAATGTGGAAAAGTTACTTGATTGATATGAAACTAGGTACTCGGGGGGTTTCGGGGTCGCTGATTACGAATCTGAACGCAAATTTTCAATATTCAAAATGGGGAATTCAATATGGCATACCCGAATGTTAAGATGTCATAGTTCGAGGCTGTAAAACTCACCTGTATTCGTGGTTTAGTTCTAAATTATTTACCGAAAATAAATAATATTGCCTAAAAATACAAAAAAAAATATTAAAGAAATGGAGACAATAATTCCAGTTTCATCAGTCGATTAAGTAGATTTTTCACATTTCGGTCTGCCATTTTGGATTCGTCATATTGAATTTTGAAAATCTGAGTTCAGATTCGTAATCAGCGACCCCGAAAACCCCCGAGTAACAATTTTCAACCATTTTCCGCGTAAGGAAAAATGTATGCTTCAAAGGGTTAAAAACTACTACGTGTATTAACATTAAATTTTCCAGAAAACTTTAACAAATCCTAATAAACAACTTTCTTACTGCAACTTTATCGTGGCTTAAAAATCGTCGGCTAAACGAAGCGCTGGAATATCTCAAAACACGTTTCTTACACATTCGTCGGTAACAACTTTTTTGTTTTTGAACATTTTTTCATATTTTCTTATTGCGTTAGATGCGGAATACTCTTGCGCTCAATTTGATATTTTTTCCATTCCCAAATTACCTAAAATGAATTCATTACCGTGAGTTCAAGTGAAAAAATATTGAAGTTATGCATTACATTAAAACCACGTTTTTGATGATTATTGAAAAAAACTACAAACGTTAGACAATTTTGTTAAAAGGAGAAAAAATGCGTTTCTACATTCTCTACAAATACCACTTTTTACTTCTTCAATCCAAGTACTTTTGAAAATTCGCCATTGGCGAATGTATCTCCCTTTCAGCCCGTAGCCCCTCCATTTTTGACTTTCAAGTCAATATTAATCCAGTTTTTGTTTAGATCAAATCGTAAAAATCAACCAAAAAATGTGTATAATTGGAACTTAATGGGTTAATATATGTAATAAATCAATGATCTTACTTATGTAGTAAGTTAAATGAAACCTTACAAATTATTTATAAAAGAAACGCTAATTTCTTGTAAACTACACGACACATTTTTGTCAAACGTTCACAAATAATTACAGATAACAATTTTAATGGTGTCAGTGTCCACTTTCAGATGCTTTATACACTAAAACCATTAACATCAATGTAAATTTAATTAATTTCATTTCACTAACTATATTTGTAGTTTTTTCAAGTACTTTATGATAGTTACTGCAAAGAAATGAAATTCAGGATCTATTGAATTACGTAAAGTAGCCAATCATCAGTCAAATCTACAAAGGATTTTTTTAATATAATTTAATCCAGAAATTTATATTTTTATTACATTTTACGCAAAAACATTATAAACATAATTTTATTTCGTGAAATTGAAAGTATTTCAAAATTGGTCTGCCGTCAACCAGGTAAGGAATCTGTGTTAAAACTGAATTAAAAATGACTAATTTTTAAAATACGAAAATAAAAATGATGTTTCCAAAATTCCGGAGAAAACACCTCATAAGCGTTGTCCTAATTAAAACTTTCTTGTTTTTTCTTTGAATTTTATATCATCATTTTGATGTCGTGTCTATTGGTGGGCGAACATTTTTTTATTATTGATGTTGACTTGTACAACATCAACATCTCTTATATTTGAAATTGTTGGCATAACAATCTTTTTAAAATATGATAAACTTTCTTTGTGGAGTTTCAATTAATCGAAACGATGTAAAATTTACTCGAAACGACACAGGCTATGATGATGAAAGAAATAAACTTATAGAATGCTCCAAAAAATAAACGAATAGGAATTGATGAAAAAGAAACTCGAAAACGAACATAATACAAGTGACTCATACGGTAAATCGTAAAAAAGTACTTAGAAAATAGACCCAAGAGGAAATGAGCGAATCGCATCGAAAAATACGTTACAGAAATGGGTGTACTAAAACAAAAATCAACGAAAAATACTTGAAATTCACGTTTTGGTTTTGTAAACTTATAGCATTATGACTTTCGTATTTATATTTTCCATTTTCTGCCCACTTCTTTTCGCTCTATTCGCACGTATGCTGCTGTAGTGTTTGTCCTGCATGCTCATATTTCGTGTTCTTGTTTTTTTTTTCTGTAGTAGCTGCTCGTTTATTCTGCGTCGTAACCTTTTTCTTATTCGTTTCATGCTATTTCGACGCAGGCGCCGCCGCATCCTCTTTCCAGTACGCCCCCTTCATTCCATTTTTGTCCCTTACCCCACGTGACTATGAAGTTCAAAATTAAAATTTCTTTTGCAAAACATAAATAATACCAATAATAGAAAATCGAATAAACATGAAAAAAATGCAAAATTAGAACAAAGGAATACATAAATATTCCATAGACTTTGACAAGAAACACATTTAGAAGTGATATATCCTCTTTAATACTGAGCTTTTGTACATGAATCTCAACGTCATATATTTAATAGGAAAAAGGGTACAGAAGTTCAAAAATGTACAAATGTACACGATCCACGTCCGTGAATTTTTTTACAACAATAGAGTCTCTTTTTCGAAGTTTAATTTTTATTGAATCTATCATAAAAGGAATCAGAAACTTGAAAATATGCACTGTACTTTTCCTTTTTTGCATTTCTACTTCTACAAATGACGCTACAAGCCAAAATATTTCACATCAATGTGACATATAAAAAAACCCGATTCTCAATGTGGTCCACTTTCTTGTGATGAGAAATAGGAATCGTTGAGAAAAGACCGCTTCTTCTAATTACAACAAATGGGTACGCTGTTACATACATTATGTTGAATTTAATTATTTTGTATTATTGTCTAAATGGATTTGGATACAAATAAAGTAACATATTGACTAACACATTACAAAGAAATTTATTTGTCAAATGCAGATAAAATTTTAACTTTTTCGTGAATGTTCTGTTTTCACCTCATTGACTTTGATCAAAATTGATCAATTTTATAAAATTTGAACAGATGAAAATGTAAAACCCTGCTCAAATACAACACGGAGAAAAATAACCAGCTAAATCAGCCGAAAAATCCGCAGATTCTACCAATTTTATCCTATAGGGATAGCTGTTGGAATTCCGTTAGGAATAGCCGATAATTTCAGCTAAATTTACTGAAAAAGTCCGCAAATTTAACGGAACAAATCTGCTAATGTAGCGGAAATTTAGATCTAAGCGCGAATTGTGTAGGGTTAAGGCTACATTAGCGGAATCAAAACAGCTAAAATTGCAGATATTTTCGGCAATTCCAGCCGATAATTTGAGCTGATATGAATCAGCTAATCCAGCGGAGTCATTTTTCTCCGTGAATAAACATAATTGTGTTAGTACGATGTTGTTGAAATTTGGATAAGATATATTGATCGCGTTTTAATTAACTTATTTTGATTTGATCTCGCCTGAATTCATAGAATCGAATTCAAACTGCTAAATTCCTAAAGATTTTAAATAAATTATTAGCGTTAGCAATGGTGCAACAATACTATACTAATAAAAGTATAATCAGACATATACAATTATTAAAATATAATTGCAAAGTCGCAGTTTAACAAATAATTAGATTAAGTAGTAATTTCAATCGTTGATGATAAAACCGGTTGTACAACATTTAAAACAGTAAAAATAATGAAGAAAACAAAAATTAAAACTTGTTGAATGAATATAATGAATAGATCAGTAAAACAAAATCCATCGAATTCGAGGAATAAAACGAAATTAACTAAAGACACAAATGCTAAGTAAGTATTGAGATAAGAAGAGTATCTTGAAATCGATTTTAAAACCGGTGTAATAAATCAGACAAAACTTACTCAAAGATCGATAAATACGGAAAAGATGCAAATGGAATGTTCAACACAATTTTGTCTAATTGCGTAAAATTTTACATAATTTATTTTTTGTATACAGTTAATAAGATTAAATTTGGTGCCGTGTGTATAAAATCTAGTTCTACTTATTGTATGCATTATAGTCGAGACTATATTTTGAAAATCGTGCATTATGCTGTTAGTATGTAAAGGGTACTTTTATGCACGAATCGCATACCGTATTTTACTCAATGTGTGCACTGAAATCAGTGCGGGAAAAATTTGCCTCAAGAAATAAAAAAAATATCATACGATACATGTATGAAGAAGCTAACGTTTTATTTTAGTCACTGTTTTTACTTTTACGCACATCATGGATTTTGTTATGCTTACATGATTTACTCAGTTCATTTTTTTTCTATTTTTCGTTTATTTTTGGACTTTATCCGCAATTTTCGGAAACAGATGCTTCATTTAATGACTCATTATTTTGAAATACAAGGTAAGAAAACAATGTTGGGTAGGGAATTAAATCAGGGATAAATAATTATTAATTGTTTATTTTTAGGTGTTTAAATGGGTGGATGTCGTGAGACTTTTAACGAACGGATGTACGGAAGAACAAACGCCCAACCAAGGGTGCGACATCAAAGACGAGAAGGAAGGATGGACGAATCATGGAGCTCGTTTGAAATTTCAGTCTCTTACCACAGCCAAGAAATAAACTGCTTTCTTTTCAGACTTATACAAACTCCAAGTTAATTTCTTAGAGATTCTCGCGGCTGATCATTAATATGATTTGTAACATTCCCGCTGTCGTGATAGCTTTTTACGCAATTACACCAGACATTACTAGTTTTTAAGTGATTTTATAACACTTGTTCCTTAATTAACTCTAGTAAGGAAAGGCGCTATAGCAATTACGAATTTGCTCATGCAGATTTTCAATTCATGCAAGTGACCATTCTTTGTAGATGATAATTAAAATAATCAAATGTTGGGAGCATGTTTCTAAGTTCTGTTAATAAAGACTTAAAATTTAATGTCGCGATATTTCATAATATATCGGCTTCGTGGCACAGGCGATAAAGCACTGAACTATGAAGCGTAGGTCGTGAGTTCGAGTTCCCCATCCGGTGAACAATTTTTCGATTTCGTTTTCAAGCAGCTTGGTGTATAGGTTTCTGCAGTTCCTACATTTTATACACAAATGTGAGGTATGGCGCCATCTTCTTAAGTCGATCTTCAGTTCTCGTAAAAATCTTACGACAAATATGGCAAAAATTTAGTAAATGGCGATTCCGCCCGTTCAATAATAAAATTAAAAAATTAAAAAATGTAATATATATATAGTTATTCACCTTTTTTATTTAGTAGTATTTTCTGATAATAATAGTAAATAACAATACCATGCATTAGTAACTTATAATGGACATTTAAGAAGTGTTAACCCTTAATCCCGACTCCAGGGTCGTGTTCCACCCAGAGCAAATTCAAATTTTACTTTATAAATGGCACAACTATAAGCATTTTCAAGCTGCAGTACACATTTGACCCAGGTAGTAGGAGGAAAAGGCATTAAAATAGCTGTCGGAACTAAGGGTTAATAATTTTGTTATGGCATTTATTTAATATGGATGTAGGCTTGCTATTCTCAGGTTATATGAGGGAGGCAACATAATTTATTAATAATAATAATAATAATGATAATAATAAAATAGTGCATGGGAGATAAAAGTGCGAGATTTTTTTATGTGTGAAGGTGGAAGGCAACAAATTTATAATATAGTATTTAACGTTTCGACCAGAAAATTGTGGACGCATAGAATAAAAGTTTTGAAGATACTTTTATAAGAATAATCAAATTTAACTGTAAAATCAGCCATGTTGTCGTTTTCAGGTCATTTAAAGGGCCGCGCGATTATTTTGAATCATAAATTTTAATTAGGGATCAGGAAATACAAAAATTTACTCTTAAAAAGTAACAACGTTCTTGACCACTCATCAATGCCCAAGGTTATTTATGTTTATTCTGCAAAAAATAAAAAAAAAAAGCTCTTGTGTCATATTTTAAGCATTTAACATTGAACAAAATCTCATTGTCCCCAATCTTAACTTGAAATGTCATTTCGGACGTAAATTTTCCCGCTCTACTCGATCCGGGGTAAAGTGTAGGGGTTCCGATTTAAAAATATCAATTCAACCTTTTAATGACCTTGAAAATGGAGTTGAAGGTCAAGGTTATTGGTACCTTTGAGTGTCCCACGCTATCCCCTTCAACTCAAAGACTACTTTTTGATATCATACGTATTATAATTACATTGTTGTTTCTTGGTTTCTAGATATTAAACAATTTTGTTATTCTTTTACTTTTCGTTTATGCGGATTTTAATTATTTTTTTTTTGATCTTGACACCTTTTATTCATTAGATTTTTATTTCTCCTTTCATTGCTGTTTATATTGTTTACTTCAATTATTTGTGCATTCCCAATGTGTACAATTGCAGCCTGCTTTTTCTTAAAGCCTTCATTTCCTTTCTTCCCATATTCCGTTTCTTAAACTTTGAGTGTTTTTTTTATTTTTTATTTTCATTTCCGTTGTTTTTTCTAAGTGTTATATTTATTTCGTTTTCTTTTTTCCTATAGATGCCTAGACTTTTTTTCGTTGTTTTACGCGGGTAGGTTTAAGCCGTTAATTATTTTATTTTAATTTTTAAATGCACCTATACGTTAAATGTATATTATTGTTATCCATTTCACTTCTGTCGCCAATTTCAAACCAAAAAAGTAATCTGGTAAAGAAAAATAATTATCTTGTAAAGTTAAAAAACAAATATTTCTGAAATAATCAAAAGAAAAATTGATATTATCAAAGCTATTATCGTCGTAATTATCACGATCATTAGGGTAATTGTTAGCATTACTCTTAAAACATCTGTCCATGAAAATGTATAGCAATAACAAAGGGGAGGCAGTTTATAATTTCGATTTTAACGAGGAGAAAGAATGTGACATTGCATTTACGCAATTGTCACGATATTACAAAATAAGTTTTCGCACGATATAAAGATATATAATACATATAAACATAAACAGACTCTGGATTAACGATATTTAGCTTACGAAATCGATTCGTCCAATTATTGACATATATCGAAAGAAGTTTGTCCAATTCTCGGACATCCATCGGTTTTCTTGTCGGACTTTTAGTCTGCCCTGCTTTATGTCGCAAAAATACGAGAAAAATGAAGGCTGTTGGATATAAGCACGTTTTTCCATGGCGCGAACATTATTGCGGCATTTGTTCAAGCCGTGCATGTGAGAATTTAATTTTTTTGGCTTCATTTGTTGATTGTTTCTTATAACTTTCCCAGAAAAAACAATAAACAGAAGCAATTTATGGCGTAGTTACATTATATTAAATCAGAACTTTAGTTCCCAACCCCTCAAGTACAAAAAAGTCTCATATAATTGCTCCTGAACGAATAAAACTTCAGGAGTCGTTGTACAAAAAATCTTAATTAAAATATTTCCCCCCGCAGTAAATGATTCTTTCTACGATATTTTTCATAATATAATTAAAAGTGCGTACATCACTTAATTAGACGAAAACCAATATCGTTTAATAACGTAGATGAGTTACGTGCATATCAAATTACATTGTCGGTCTCTGCGCTAGTCTCGAAATTACGTTTAATTTAAACCTATTTCGGAATTCGACAATATTCCGAGCAGAACTTTACAATTCTGCATTCCTCGCATTCCCAGATTTTCAAAGCAGCCCAGCTTTGCAATTTCCAGCAATTTCTGCAGCTTTATTAAATTATATTGGAATGCGATTCCAATCTGATTTTCACGCTTTACGATTTCCTGCATTCTGACGTCTTAATCATTCATCGACAATTTCACAATTTCGATTCTCGACAGTTATATTAACGTTTCTTTTATTATCAAGATTTTCAGAACATTAAAAGGTTTCAGTTTCAATTTTGTAAATCTATGCATTTCTTGTTTTTTTTTGTTATACATATCCGTTTATTATGTTTATTTTCATCTTGGGTATTTTCGACCATTATTATTAATAGAAGGGCTTCTGTTAACAAGAGAGAGTACAATATAAAGCTCAATTCGGTCAAGGAAAAAATGACAACTAAATATTGTTTGAATATTTAATGCCCAGTGGCCAGGACAAACTTGTTAGCATCTATGTTTCGCTTATTTGAATTCTTTGTTTTAATATTTTGTTCGTTTACTTTGTTTGCTAATAATATTTTGCTTCATTATTTTATTCTCTTTTAGTCATTTTATTTGTTTGTGTAGTTCGCTCTACAGTCGGATTGTTTTATTTTGTTTTTAAATGTTTCAATTTCATTGTGGATATAGGAATTTCCGGAGTATCGTGTTTGTTGTTTGTTTCGTTTTGGTTTTTCTTGTTGTTGTATTATATTTGTCTTTCAGAGTTTAATTTAGTTTTATCATCAATTTTTATTGTTTGTTTGGTTTGCTTCGAGCCCCTCATTTATTTCCTTTGTTTTCAACGTTTACATTGTTAAGTTGTTTATTTTTATAGTGTTATTTTTGAAAATAATTTACACATCTGTTTCCGTATGGATTCAGTTTAACAATACTGTTTCCTAAGTTCATTTTTTCGCTGTTGTTTGTTTGGCGTGTTATGTTTTTAACAATTTCTTCCTTGTTCAGTTTTAATTATATGATTTTTATGTTGGTTTTTGTTTTGGATGAGTTGATTTGCGTATAATTTTTGTGTGCATCTCTGTGATTTAGTTTGATGAGTTTATATCTTCTTTTTAGTATCCTCTTTATATAGTTTTTCATTATTTGTTTTCCAAATTTTTGTTGTTTATTTTGATCATATTACTATTGTTTTATGTCTAATTTCAACGGGGTTTGCTTGCTTTTATTGTTTCTATCATTACTTTACTTTAATGGTTTCATGTTTTCACTATTTTGTATCTTTAAGTTTTTAATTCCATTCTGCGATATATTTCTTATGTTACTTTTTTGTTGCTTGTGAAGATTGTTTGGTTTCTGTCGTTTGCCTTCGTTGCTTAGTTTTAATTAAATGTTCTAATTTTTCGCTGATTTTTATTTCTTTTATTTCTTTAATAATAATTTTAATTCAAATATATCATACATCTCTTGTATTGTTTTTGTTTGTTTATGTTTTTTTTGTCCCTAAATTTTTTTGTTTTGATTAGATTATAACTTTCATTTTTTTCAGTCGTTGATTTTAGTAACGTTTGTCTGCATTGTTAATTTCATTTGTAAGTTTTGTTTATGCCCAATACTATGTTGGTGTAATGTTATTGTATACCATTTTCATTGTTGTTCTTTAGGTTTCAGATGATTGATTTTGTATTTTTATTACTCCGTTTCTTTAAATGGTTCAATTCAATTACATAATATAATTGCATTCCTTATGTTTTATACCTCTTTCTGTCCTTACTTTTTTTTTGTTTGGATTCGCTTATACGTTTACCTTGTTTCTATTGTTTATTTTGATGATATATGTATTGTCTTTATAGATAGCAATTTCACATCTGCTTCTTTGCATTTCAAATTTATACCGTTTATTTCTTTTCCTTAACTATTTTATAATTGTCGAATAAGAATTTTCTTTTCCGCAATTTGTTTCCTAAGTGAAAGTAGTTTTAATATAAGAAATTTTTGGAATAGCGGAATAAATAGGACCAAGTTCGGAAATCGAACTCAAATAAATAGATGTTATTTGGTCTTCATTCCAGCACCGATTTGTGCTCGCGGAGTGACCATTACCTTAAAAAGTGAGTAAATAATTTAATTATATAAATTGCAAAATTTGTACTTCATCGAACTTGTAGTGTTTCATCTCTATTATTTGTACAATCGAATTGTGGTGTTTCATCTCTATTATTTTATAATTGAATACACTTCTTGCATTCTGTTTTTATCGTTTGTTGAGTTTCAATTGTACGAGATTATTGTTCTTTGGGTTTTAGTCTAATGATATCCATTTTACTTCGACCCAGACCATAGGTCTGGCGAAGTATTGTTTATTATTTATTTTAAATCAAAAGTACGGTAAATTTCTCGAGTTTCACACCTGTGTGCTCTCTCGTTGTTTCTCCTCATAGCTGCTGCTCAATAAATTAACTAAATTGATGTAGAAAATGTCGGAGGGTGTTTTAAAACCCCAAACCCATAAATCGCGGCACCTGCAAGATACAGCAGTGCGAAAACTTACTCGTCTCGTATCAGTGATTGCGTAAAGGCGCGTTCTTCCATCGCGTTCTTTCCCTTCGTTAAATTTTAAATTACAAAAACCTTGCTGTTCGTCATTATACACATATATATACAGCGAATCTTGCCGACTTATCTCGCGGCTTATTACGGCGTTTCGCGCATTGCGCCCGGTCGATCCGCTAGAATTTTTTTTTGTACTCGCGCGTAATAAGCCGACAAAAAGCGACGACCAGAGCCCTCTATGGTACTATTCATAACAGAACTGGTAGGAGACATTATGCATTATTCATACGATAATGCGTAAAAATAAATGCGATCATCTCTTCGGAGGATTTCGAAGAGGGGAAAAGAGTAGTAATTCAACTTAATCAACCTTCCGTCGATGAAATATAAAGACATCATTGAAGAAACAGGAGCGTGAACAAAAATAATGGGCTCGATATGTATAGACAATTCAATTGTAATCATTCATTTTAATACTTTTTCCGTATTAGTTAAATATACGGAACAAAAAGTCATAAATGTTTCCTCTAATCGCCATATTGGTTCCGTCTTTTTTAAATTTTAAAATCCGACTTACAGATCCGCTATAGTTAACAAGCTTTTTTAATAAAGAAAGTAGATTTAACAAAAAATGTTCATTAGGGAGGGGGTATTTGTCACAACGACAGTGCTAAAAGACGTTGGAGATAATCGAAATAACATTTGCACCATCTTCAGTAATAATGAGACATTAACCTGCTGTATTTTGTGGTCGGTTTTATTATTTGTTTAATTTATGCAAAAATTTATTGATGTTGGTTTTGTGCAATGTAGTAATATTAATTTAAATTATATTTCATATTTCAATATTAACCTGTAAAGTTTTAAGCAGCAAACCTTTAGTACGGTAAAAAATTATAAATTTTCTTAAATGCGTGTGTCAGTAATCAATGTTGTATGAAATGGTATAATGTTTATTATATTCTGATACTCCATATATCACAGGAGAAAAATAGCACTTTGTCTCCCTTGGGAGCAAAAAAGAACCTCATCTCTCTCTCGGCGGTATACACCAGATGCGACGAAAAACTGGACACTTTAAAAGATTGCGACGAAAAAACGGTCATTTCGTGGTGTGCGATGAAAAGCTGGCTATTTTTGCTACGATACAATAAATCGCTAAAGAAAATTTTGAAATATCCGGTTTTTCGTCGCAAAACTTTTGATTTGTCGGTTCTTCGGTTCACATTTGAGATCTCCAGTTTTCCTATGGATAATAAGCGATTGACTTCTGCTTTACCTTGTGAATAATTAATTTTTGGACTAAACCAGGATTTAAATCAGAAAATTTATAGTATTGTTTAGGCTCGGAGCAAAAACAAATTTCATAGCCTTTAATTATATTTAGTGTTGTTGAATCAAAAGTATATTTTTCCAAAAGTCGTATACGGCCAGCTATTCGTACCAGCTTCCGATATAAAAAAACCTTCATTTTTTTTTATTTACAGTTGCTGAGCATGATCGTTAGTCGTGCATTTCGAAAAATTTAAAGAACCGGTTAAGCAAAATTCTAAATGGAAATTGTATTTCTTAATTACGTTAAGTCTATGGTTTTATAAATATATATTTGTTTGACGCAACATTTTCTAATTGCGAATAGTTAATTACGATTTAAATCTCTAAAATACAAATTAATATTTTGTGTTTTTTAGTTAAATATAATTAAATAAGAATGTTTACATTTATTTCGGTGTATTGATCTATTTTTGCTTCTTATAATTTGTTTATATATGTCTTGATTTGTGCTGTAAAATCTTGATTGATCGAAACATTTTGTTTTATCATGAAATAATTATTAGTAACTCAAAAACCAAATGTACATTTTAAGATAAGTGTCTAAAAAAAATGCGATATACGATTTGAGAAGAAAGTTAATCTTCTTTATAATCTATTAAAATTGATGTTTTATATTGTAACAGTGTAGCTATCTATATATATAAAATTCTTCATAAAAATGTGATAAACAATGGTGATTTAATATATATATATAATACTTTTGTTTCGTGCGTTTGATTTCTTCTTTAATAACATCCGTTTTCATGTATTTCTTAGCTGATTATTATTATGGCGATTGATGTACATATTTTAATTACGGCAAACGAGAAACAAACCCATCTTTCATGCTTTATATTCATGATTGAATTCGCCAAATGGGTCGTATATTCGAGACTTTGACACTGAGGAATGAATAAGTTCAGCCTCTTTCTTTCATTTATTCAGTATGCTTTATTCGTTTCAGTTATTTACTTTTTTGTATGCTTAGTTAATTTAATTTTTTTCGAACGCTTCCGTTGCTTCGTCACTGATGCGTTTCGTTCTTTTTGCATTTTTTCTTCATTTTTAATTTTATTCCGCCTGTTACAATCATATGGTTTTGTTCTTTGTTTCTTTTCCAGTATTTATTAGTTTTTTCCTTTAATTAGAATGCTTATCAAACATTCTTGTGTCGGATTCATTTTTGTGTAGCGTTTTTGCTTTTGCATGTTTCAAACCGTTTTAGATGTTTTACATAATTTTTTATCCATGTGTACCTATTATATATTCTCTTAATTTTGTTTGGTTACCATTCGAGTTTTACCTTTTTCTGTTTTGTTCATGTTTGGCATTTTTTGTTTAATTTCTTTTAGTATTTCTCAATTTATTCAGTTGGGTTCATTATTGAAGGTGTTTTTTTGGTAATGGAATTACTTTTTCTCTTCATTAAATGTTTGTACTGTTTTAAGCAAATATTCAACATGCTTCTGAAATATTGCAAAAATATCTAAATATGTTAGTTAAAAATAATACTTTTTTACATTTTGTATATTTAAATGTGAGTGTAATAACGTATAATAAAACTCGGCAGAAAATTGTAACGATTTATTTAATAATTTTTAGCAATTGTTTATCTTCTAAAGCCCTTTTAAATCGTAATTTTTTGCACGTAAACAAAAATTTTATTAATATATAGGGTAAACACAACAGTTATCGGCCATTTAAGGCTCATAATTCAGTGAATTTGACTTTAAAGTGTCAGAAAAGTCCCGTTTAACAATATAAACAAAATTTAAAATTAGAAAATTTATCTTGGGGATTATTTAGTATTAGTGTACATGTGTTATAATTACGGATGAATAAGTTATAATCAATCAATTAAAGTTTAAAAAACTGTCAAAACAGACAGTAGTCGGCCAGTTACAATAGTGGATTTGGCAAAATTTACAGCAAAAGCTCCACAAGCCATGTTTTTTCATCGTAGCAAAGACTGTGGGTCATAGAAGTGGATTCAAGATAATACATGAGTAATAATCGCTAAAAAGTACTGTTTACGTATTAAAAAAGTGTGTTTTTCTGAGGTATTCAAAACGACAGTAGTCGGCCACTTTTCAAAATATAATAAAACCTTTAAAAATCAATATTTCGTCATTACCTAAGTTGATAAATACTTACTGAGACTTGCTAAACCTAAATATTAAACAATCTTATATTTGTAAAAATTTATAAAAGATATTATTACGTACGTAAAGTGGCCGACTACTGTAAGGTGGCCGATTACTGTCCTGTTTACCCTATCTACATAAGATGTATGTAATAGTATCAATAAAACACAAAAATTAAAATAAAAACCACAACAGCAACAAAACAATGTTGTATCTGATGGGCCGCGGAAAGGTAACGCGTAAATAAATTATTTTATAAGTTAAAAACTATTGATGGGTGCCCATTTTGGCACATTAGCCTTTTTTGTTGGCAAGGAATTTCTCTTTTTTACTGAATTTTTTCATTGAATTCGGAGATGCCGTTCTTCTATAAAAATCAGCATTTAATATGAATATTACAAAACAATTAAGATCGGGAACCGTAGGTAAATTCATGACTAGCAGCCGTAAAGAGGCATAATGTTTACTTGTGACACAGCTTCTCAATTTTTAAAAAAAGAACACACAATAAAAATAGTTAAATTTTTTAGTTTAAACACCTAATCATATTTACACAACAAATCAGTAAAGTCTTCTTTAATTACCTGATAGACTTATTTGAAATGATTTTTTAAGTCAAGTACAGATTTCATAAATGTTCTGATGATGCCAAAAACCATGTATCTGTCCCATTTACGGCGAACGATTAGCTAATTAGAGAGCTAAAAGTCGCAACTTGTTGACATATAAAGTGTAATATATGGCTTTAGTGCTCAGCGCAGTAAAATAAAAATATTGCTTTAAAAGAACTCGAATTCGCATATGTACAGATGTCAGCAAGTAATCCCAGCAGCCGAAAATTGCATTCGAGATATCCACAAGGGTCGACCTATTATAAGCGCAATGAAGCCGAGCGCACCCTGGAGGAACCACATTTATGATCTTAGTATCTTCTACGGCATGTTAGTGTGTTCTTCGAGTTAACTGTTGGGCTTTAAAGTCCGAAAAAACGCAATTACAAGGAAGATATTCGTGACGAAACACTGCGTGATAACCAAATGTTTATTTTCTTTTAAGCTGGCGAAAGCATCTAACAATTCACTTAAATAAACAGACAAAATGAATTGAAACTGTTGTTTTATTTATTCTTCAATTTGCTTGTAATTGCGAGTTTGTTACAATGTGGATGTTTAGACTGACAATGATTCTCTTGCTAATTGTACCTACTCAAACTTACTTACGAATCATTTTTGGGAAAAATTATTAGAATTTAAAAGAAATAGTGACCTGAATGCTAAAAGTAAAAATTCTAATAATTTTCAGCCGGAAAATGGTAAATTTTCGTGTATTGAAAATTTATCCCTCTAATTACTAATTGAGATATATAATTTTTCATGTATAACTATAAAATAAACCATGATGAGATATTGCAACTGCTTATCTAATTTCTTCTAGCTACTTATTTTTTAAACTAGACTGTCTAATTTAGAAATTAATGGCAAAAACGTCAGAAAATCAAATGTCTCAATAGTGATAAAGACAAAAATATATACTAAGATATAAATTTTTGCTATTCGAACTGTTTGGATCAAATTCCAGAGATACCATGCATCGGGAGTTGAATCAAGAATTGAAAAAATACACAATACACAGAACAACAAAACCAAGTCCAACCTGCAAAATGAAGTCGACTCTGTAACCCAGAAAGCAGAATATAATTTTCCGAATGGATTTGGAGCATATTGAATCCCAAACACGAATCTCTCAATTCGATCCATGGCAGAAACTGCGCCAACATTCTAGCCAGTTTTGGCTATTTAACTTGCGTACTAGACAGTGTGTGTGGACAATAAACATGACTAGTTACCCATTGGAAATGTAACAATTTTATAGATATTTTTTAGCCAGCTTTTTTAGACAAATCTTGCACAGTTTCTGCCCTATTTCTAGGTATGATGCGGAATATCTAAAACACATAACCTCATCTTTACACTCAACCTCATTTTTATTAATTTTGTACCTAATAGTTTTTTATGCATTGTGCCTTTATAGCTCTTTTGTTCTTTGAAGCACTTTTATAATTCCATACCATATCCTCTATTTGTAATAATTCTTATCCGTATTACTTACTTATGTAATTGCTGACAAACAATAAATGCTATATTACGGTTGCTCATATGATATGCATAGTGCGGTATAAATAAAACGAGTAAGATGAACATTCAAATTTAACGAACCTTCCAAATTCGTTTACAAGACTTTTCGTCGTAGCTTTCTCTACATATTTTCTTGTGATATTTGTTAAACGTATGTGTAATAAGTATCATAGGAAAATACATAATATTTTTAAGATAAGTAGAAATAGGAATCATGCTGGTAGGACCTACTTTTAACAAAGATTATGAACATAATAAGCTATTGAGACCGATTTGGACGGTTCGTTATTAATATTTATGTGTTCATGTTATTCACCTTATTGATGATCGATTATTCATTTATGATATTTTTTAATTTATTTTTTTTAATACTACACACAGAAGCAGGAATAGGAAAGGAAAGGATTTCATTTGACTATTAACCTCAAATTTTATTTTGAGGTTATCTCTTAAACAACAGAGAGAACGCACGTCACTATTTGTATACTTCATCGCATTTTCATATATATGTAGTATACTTCGATTAGAATTGTATTGCATGGATTGTGTTACTCAGGATTGAATTACTACTTATAACAATCATAAAAATAACCGTACACTGCTTTTCGCATGCACATTCGATTTAGAGCCAAGGGCCGACAATGTTGGAATAAGGGATAGAATTTTATAGTACACTAATATTGATTAGGTAATATATTTCATCATAAAATGCATAAAGGCCATCCCTACTAAGCGACTATTCACGAGAAATTGATTAACTCCTTTTAATATAATAGCAAGGTACAATTTTCCCATGAACCACAGAAAATGAAAATAATAACAACCGAGAAACATAAACAACGTACGTTAAAGATTGTAAACAGTTCGCTAATTTTGTATTGATAAGCGCCACTCTCGAATCCAAATTTATTTTATACATATTTTGAATAATTTTTCTGAACAGTTATTAGGTAGGTCTTTTAGACAAATATGTAGACAGCTTCAATCAATTTTTTTCCACCTAATACATAGACAGTTTTGTGACAAAAAAAATGATTTACTGATTTGTGGCTAGTTATTATCTAGTTTGTAGACATTTTTGCAATTTTAAACCGCGTAACTTAGTCAGAAAATGGACGGCAAATGGACCGTATGCAATAAAATTGGACTGAATTTCTATAAGGGACCTGGTTTATGAAATATCGGAATCTAAAAGTGCAAAAATAGTGATTTTTGTTTAGGGGACCGATTGATTTTGAATGGGCGACCAAATGAATCCCATTCTCGAATTACACTACGTATAATATCGTTTAAAATTGAATGAGAAATTCCGAAAACGAGTACATCAGTGTGGAGAAACGCATGTGAATTGCATGAAATAGTAGTTTTCGTATTAAGGGCGTAAAATGGAATTTTACTCCCTTACCAAGCGCAGCGCCCGAGGGCCGGCGAAGCCGCGGGTATCGCGATTGTTAGAGGGCGTGAAATTTTACGCCCGCAATACGAACATTATTTTTTTGTCAGCGGGCGTAAAATTCGCAACTGCATTACAGAAAGTAGTAGGGAGGTGGAGGTGAAAAATTATTTAACCACGGTAGTGTAAAGTTCAATGACAAATCGGGGGGGAGGGGCAAAGCCCCCTCGATTCGAAAAGTATGTACTAAAAAGTAAATAATAAAATAAAAATAATATATTTTGATTCAGTATAAATAGCATAATATGCACTTTTGAACATACCCTGCTCCCTAAAAGAAAACAAATCATCATAACTTGAAAGGAAATAAATGATAATCAAAATTTAAATACAAAATTTGTGGCATAGCAACGTACGCTTTGTTTATTGCGGCGAATGTAAACAACTTTACTGAGATATGAATTCTTGGTATTTTCGTTTATATGCCACTCTTTTATATTGTTGACAATTTATTTGGAATCTATTTTTAATTTAAATAACTAGGTAATTTCAAATTTATTGAAAATTGACATAAAAATTTATTTCAGTCGAATTTTATTTTAAAATAAGTAGGTAATTCAAATTTATCGATAATTGACATAAAAAAATTATTTTCATTTTACGTACACGGAGGCGTAAAACTATTTTACGTCCGCAAACGGGGGCGTAAAATCGAATTTTACGCCCGGCGGGCCAAAAAATACATTTTCAAGACTCCCGAATTTGCAGAGTATGCCCCAAAAAATCAGGATGTTTCACTATTATTATCAAAATAATAAAGAGATTTTAAATCTTTCTAAAATTGTTCACGTTATTCGAAAGAACGTTTTGAAAATTGTAGATACTTGTATCTAATTATTTTTAAAATTGACAATTTATTAGAAAATTGATGAACACTTTCTGGGTGTTCAAGTGGCAATTCAGGAATTACTCGATGTAACTGAATTACAAAGAAATCACACCTACCATCGGCCCACATAAAATAAATTCCCGTTTACATTTCACCAGCCTTCATTTACCTCCCGCCAAGACTGGCATTAATATAAAAAATGTCTTTCTTCCCTACTGCAGAAAGTTGCGTCGGTCGATTATTTGATATATCCAACACTCAATTTTATTGGCTTTTTTATCGTTACGATGATTGATTTTTTGAGAATTGTCGATATGACTCAGCATTTTCCCGAAAAACAGTCGTCTTATGGGATAGTCATCTGTAATTCGTGACAGAAGCATCGTTCAGAACAGCCGCCGAGTTATGCAGATATAGTCGCTGCTTCACGGGAGGTAAAAAGCAACCTTCATACTGGATAGTGCGTATAGCTGGGAAAATTCCTGGGCCGTATTCATAAGGGCGATGCTGTGAAACGGAAAATTAACTCTTGCCGATATAGTATAGTATGTGTAACGCACGCCTCGACTATTAGCACCTGACAACATATTTCCTGCGTTTTTTTTGCGCAGACGAAAAAAGTTCCCGGTGATAAGGAGGAAGCGCTGAAAGATAATTTACCAGCTGCAACATAAAGGGCTGCTCGTAACCCTCGTAACTTGCGAAATTCGGGTTATGGCGCTTTAGGGCAATTTGCCCTTTTGTTTTTTTCTGTCATTGAAATTTTCTTTTTCTTGGACACTCTCATTAAAATGTTTTTCCAAAGTTACACAGAGTATTGCGAAACGCATTTGGAAATGATATCTTTGTTTTTGTTAAAGTACTGAAATGAATTGCAATAAAGGGGGTTCTAAAAATGTCCCTTCATAATGTGCAGGTAATTTTAATTACAGTATATAATGTTCTGAAAAAGATAAGACTAACTAAAGAAATTAATTGAAAATTAACCCACATCTGTCGGAAAAATGACCTACCAATTCTCAATTAACTTCTTTCATATTGTTTAGGAAACATAATTCAGCAATTTTTAATTTTAGATTTTTAGGGTAAATTTCAATTTTTTCGACTTACAATACTCGTTGTAACTTTAATTTATTACTTCGACCCAGATCATAGACCGCAGGTCAAAAAAGATAGAGTATTAAATTCTCTACAAAAAAGGTTGTATGCATTTTCTTCCTAAACTCAATGATAATGCCATAAAAACTGTTTAGTAGTAGTATTGCATTTGATTTTCATTAAATGTCGAAGTTTCAGACCAAAAAATGGGGGGGGGGGGGGTTATATCTACGTCGGCGTGAGGCTCCATAAATCAAGCCCGAAGGTTTCGCCCTAGGGCGCGAAATCGAGCTTTGCGCCTGAAGTGTTAAAAATGTTATTTATTAATAATTCGGCTGACATATGGTGACAGTCGAAGTTTTGAAAATACTCATTTTCATTTTTTACAAATTTAAGAAATCCCTACCTCCACTCCCCTTCTTTCCAACCTAACTTACATAGGGAATGTTCTCATAAGCGCCACTTTTTATCTAAATATGTTTGGACCCCAAAATATCGGTATAATTTTATAATAAAACTGAAAGTTGTTAGTAAACGAACGAGTATTAAGGAATAGCCAACACTTCACAGAGTCGAAGTTTCCGAGTGAGCGCAGCGTGTGTTTTTTTTTTACAAATTCGCTTCTTTCTTCTTTTAACATATTGGGCATTCCACGTCAAAGCCCTTTTAATATGCTTTGGTTTTTTAAACGGATTACAACACCTATCTTTAAATAGCTCAGACATTTTAAAACCAATTATTATTTGAAATTAAAAAGGAGATGGGAGTTAATCAAATTAGTAGAATTTAGTTTACTTATAAATAATCATGAAAATTGTCATGGTCAGAATGTTGTAAGCAAAATAAAATTGAGACCAATTATATTGATAAAATTACAACTAAGGAAACTAAAGATTTTTCCGACTTCAACACACTAAATTTGAACAATAAGTACTGATATATTCGTAGAAAAGAAAATCAACTTCTTGAAATCTTATTAAAAAATCTAAAATACGTATTCGGTAATATCAGATTTACTGAAGAATAAAAAATATTGCCAAGGTGGCCGGTTTATAGTCTCGGAGTAACTCATTTTATTAGTGAGAAGTCGATAAGATGTTACAGCGCCGCAATGCGGAAAGTAATGAACTTCGAAAAGCACATGGAGCAATTCAAATGCCGGCGGTAGCTGATTTTGTAAGTAGTTGCCCACAGTTTTCGGTCGTTTTTTGTAGTCAGGTATTGAAAATTCATTATTTCATTCAAAGCACCTAGTAGAGCATTAAATTATCTTTAAAATGAAAAAAAAAAAATTATTTCGACCAAAATTGAGTGAGATAATCGATGTTGAATTTGGAAAAAGTAAGTCCCCTGTATCATACGGTTTCACGTTAATCAGGGGACAATTTTTTAAGTCGATTTTTTAATTGTAAACCGATCTGCAGCCAAAATTTTAACTATACTGCCATGGAGACAATATATTGAACTTTTTTTCTGAATTTTTTTAGAATTTTATAAAGTTTACTTCCTTTGAATAATGTAAATTAAAAACATTAAAACCATTTTTTAAACTTATCCTATAACAATACGTGAAAGTGAATATTTTCACAAGAAAGGCCATAAAAAAACTGCAAAAACATGTGTTACATTAATTTTTAGACCTGATACTTTTGCGCTTAAATAAACTAAACGTTGCGAGAACAGAAAATGACATATTTCTAAATATCTTCACAACTTTCACTACAGCCAATTTTAAAATGTTTTATATGGCCAAAAATACATCTTTTGCATGTACTAACGGTATACAAATTATAAAACAAAAATTAAAAATGGTGTGAAAAAAAGTTGCCGATTTGACGTGGAATGTTCCATATATGACTGACTTTAAGAAAATATTTCTTTGCTTCAAATAATGCATTGAATTGCATACAATATTTTTTGTATTAAACTGTATATCAACCGTAAATTCACAAATTCGCGGCTATGCATTTCAATGAATTTTAGATAACTGCTAAACTTCTGCATTCCATCAAATGAACTGATCCATAGTCGGTTCAATTCATTTTATTAATCCATGAACCTGAAGTCGGCCATAAAATTAAAAATTCTGCATGCATACGAAACCGATAATCTTCATTAAATGAACTACCACAGAAGCTAGATAAAATTAAAAGACATCGTTGAGAAATTTATCATCTGAAGCGTTTAAACGCTTGTAATATATGAGTGCGTACATAATCCCTCGGTATGTTTAATCGATTGTCGATTCTGCACGCTTTAAATAAGAAAAGGCACACCTGAGGATCGTTATTAAGAGATAGCATTTCTAGATTTCAGGCTCGGAATTATTTTCGTAGGTCACGCAAGGGAAAACCGGTTGCTTTGGCAGATAAAAATGGTCTTCGTAATATCGGCTGTTTTGAAATTGAGACGAGGTATTCGTCATTAGTTACGTCTATTTTTTACGTTCCAAATATTTGTTTTTCTATTCAAAAGTGATTTAAACTATGAATAAAAGATTTGAAGAATGACGGGCTACGCGTTCGAGATCTAATGGGAAAAAAGATAATCTTAAGAAAAGATCTTGCGTGGAGCTTGATCTCGTATTTCCGATGTTTTATTAAACAATTAAATTATTTAGTTTGAAAGACTATCTATTTTTATACTATATTTTCTCTTATCATCTATTTTTACTAAGTTAATGAGTATATTGATTCATCGATTTAAATAATTTTAACCCAAGATTGTATCGTTAACTTTACAAATTAAATCAATTATATTGTTTATATAAACACGTCCACGTAAAAAATTTATAGGAATTTTGTTAAAGAAGAGGTCATCTATTACTTGTTACATCTACTTGTGAAAATGGAATAGTATATAGAGATAATTAATGACGGTTAGATATAACAAGAATTCAACGGTACGCAGATAATGTTTTCATAAATAATGTTTTGTCCCTTCATTGTTTTTATGTCGAAAACTTTTCTTTAGAACTTAATTTGTCTTTCAGATAATCTTTGAACAAGCATCCCAAGATTGAGATCAGTTTGCAGCTCCCTTGCGCGAAGATTATATCGTACTCTTATATGAGATTCGTTATCAAATGAAGAATCGCAGATATTCAAATGAATACAGGTGAAACGCAAAAAATTAATTTTTTATGAAATCGATGCGTCAGTTCGGAATGGCATTCTTACGGTTGAATATATGAAATACGGTTGACGTGTGTACTCCAGAAGTATTTTATTATTTAATAAAGAGCAGTATTTATTTTAAAGAATTAAGAGTTACGAATAAATATTATTAATATTATACAAATCAATTTTAAAACGTTACGCACGATCTTTAATTAATAAGAATATCCACCAATTTTTTAAAATGAAACCTAACCTTAAGAAATGCAAATAACGTGCGAGCTTTGATAATTATGACTAAATTCTGACAAATCTGAAAGATAATGTAATAATTACGTTAATATATAAGACACCGATAATTATATCTTGACATCACTAGGAAACCTGGGTGATTCGTCACTGTCAATTGCAAAAAAGTATCCTCACAATTCTATTCAATATAAAAATACGGAGAATGATTCTTCTCATAGCAGATGTTTTATCATATATTTTATCAATTCGAATGTTAGAATAAATTTAAGACAAAACGCATATTTCTAGTTTCCTTCGTTTCTAACCATTTCTTTAAATTTACTGGATGGTAATGTCAAATTAAACATGTAAGAAGAATTTCTAATTTGTTATCATTTTAATCTTTCAGTAACATTTCAATAATTGCTGATATGTTAGTTTATTTATAAAGTCCTTGCATATTTTTATTTCTACTATGATTTGTTGCAAATAATAAGGCATGCGGTTAATTAAAATGAAATTTTTTATTTTGGTGTGTCAAGGAACGCACATATCTCCTGTAAGTCATAAATCTACTTTACTTTCGGCTCCTGTTATTATTCTGCTTATATTTTTTATATGATTACTTTGATGCATACGAAAATTATATGCATGCAAAATTATATATTAAGAGTTCTATTGCTAAAATCTACACTTAGTCAATTAGTTAATAATAACTTGGATGTAATAAATAATTTAAATGGCTTGTATTAAAATTAGTTTGTTGATATTATGACATGATATTATTCTACTTGAAAAACAATTGGTCCTTTAGAAGGAAACCAGAGCATACTTTTTAAATTACTAAGAGATAGTTATTCAAACTGCATGGGTCAGGATTAAAATTTGAAAATATTTCTACAATTATTACATTGTGTACAAAAGTACATTGACATTTTATATTGGCTACACACAAATTATTTGTAGGTACCTTTATGGACAATGTAATATAAATTAAGACATTCTTATTTATTGAGAATTTGTCTAGCCTACATTTAATTTTTTATCCTCTCGTGCAGTCCTTAAAATTAAACAAAAAGAATTTAAAGTAACCATTTTGTAGCAATATCAATAGGCTGTTTTTACAATCAAAACATTGAAGATGATTGAAATCAAATTAATCTTTTAACAATTTTCAACAACAAATCTCGCGCAAACCCAGCGTTTTTTGTTCCTAAAGTATTTATCTTTAATATTCCTTAATAATATGTAGATTATGTGTTTTTGTTTATATTGTTTTCAGTTTTGTATAGTTTTGTTTACTTTAAGATACATAGGATTCTTTTATCTGTATTGACATCTTTTATTATGAAACATTTTGATATCTGATGAAAATAACATACTAATTTAAGAGGCATTAATTACTATATCATTTTTAATAAATTTAAACTGGTACATGTAGCTTTTCATTGATTCCTATTATTAACGATGTGGTAGAAACAACAAGTGCTAACTTGTGGTCCTCAATGGTCCCACTGTTAGAAATTAGGGTGAAATACATAATAACATGTACATTTTGAAGTCCTTAAATGTCTGCATAACTTATAAAAATATATACTAAACACCGTATTACTATTAAATGCAAAAAAGCAGTCTCCAGCTCAATTATTGAGAACAAAAATAAAAATCTTTTGTATTATTGTAACAATATAATGCCCAGTTTCGCCACTCCCAAGAAAAAATATAAACTATAAAAGACGTCTTATAACAAAATCATATTACGTCAATGTGAAGCATAACTTTCAAATTGATTATTTTAAATCGTCAAAAGTAACAATCAACGAGATACCATTTCTTTCACCAAGATATAATTTCCTTATAGAATTCAGCAATGTACCGTGGAAGGTAAATAACCTTGAATATTTGTTGTGTTTTGCCCGGCTTTGTGTATTTCAGAGGATATGGCATATGTATTTCACATCCTGCAGGGATTGTGGGAGCGACGCATAGCGTGACATGCAATATCCAAATGACTTTGAATCATAAAGCTATTTTAGAAAACTGTAAACCTCTGAGGATCTTCCCATTTGTTTATCAAAATTGTAAACACGTCGCGCTAAATAGATGAGATTACACGTCGGTTTACCTAGTGGGTTTAAGATTTGCTAGTTGCTCGAATTTTTTCTTTTGGACTACCCATGGGCATAAATCTTTTGAAGCTTCTTGAATATCGATCAGGATCTGATCTGAAAAATAATAAGACCTATGATGTCGCCCTGCTAAAGGTTCAAGAAAACATGTCTGATATTTGTCATTAGTGATTGATCAATAAACCGGAATTCACAGTTATTGTGTATAATATGTCATAACCAGTTTTTATATCAGAGAATCTTGTCAAGTCCGGATCAGACCCTGATGTATATTCAGGATACCTGATCACCGCCTGAACAGGGACGTATCAAAATTTCAAATCAGGATGCCTTCAACTTAAAATTTCATAATAAGGAGACCAGCGTACCAATTTTGAACCAAGACAATTAGTTTATAACGCGGAACGACTTATATTTTGGTTACCAATTAACTACGCAGGAACATTTATAACATATTTATAGCCGTAGCAACATTTTCAAATAATGTTGAGTAATTTATATTGAGATTTGACACATATTTCTGCAACATCATTTAAATCTTCCGCCACCATTTCACTAACTTCGGGACTCGGGCGTATTCCAGTGTGTTCGGTCTCTCTCCGCCATACTTGAACATTTTCATCCATGTATCAGATTTACTACCTTATCCATATAGTATAGATCAGTGAAATGAACCCACTGTTGCCGATTGGATTAGAACATCGGTTCAGTTGCAAGTCCGTTAGTCTTCATGACTTGATCGATTTTCGCATAAATAAAAGGGAGAATTTATTAATATTGAAAATAGACTTTAGCATACCTGAAAATGACTATCCTTCGGGTCACTAACGAAGATCCTGGGGTCCTTGGCATGCCAGTGTTCTTGGACGTAAATGGAGTTGACCTTCATATTCGCCCGATTCTTCGGTGGTGTAATGAGGGCCTTGTCCTCGCACACCTCGACGTGGGCGAGCCTCGCGGCGACGTCGTTCTTGTCGTAGTTCAGTAATTTAAAACTACCCCGTCCATTGGTGTTGCAATCTTTCGCCACGTTATTGCAGGAAATCGAGTAGACCGTCGAGGGGGACCCATTGTTGCACGTCGACTTCCCGTTGGGTACTTGCGGGAAGCTCGACAGCCGACCCTCCGGCACCGAAAAAATCGACTCGTTACCCACGCCGCGGAATTCCGGATTCCTTTCGTCCAGGAAGGAGAGTTCGTCCCGACAACGCCCCACGGTAGCATCCTCCGAAGTCTTGGCCAGTTTGTTTTTGCAGTGTTTGCAGTCTTTTTTCCGCCTCCTTCGGGTCGGCCGATCGCACCCATCGTCGCCGTTCTCTTCCAGGCACATCCTGGATCCCCGGGTCTTCTCCTTGTTGGTAACCCTTACCGAAGAACTCGTTGGATTGCACGAGGTCACTCCGTCACGGATTTGACTAGTCCTACGTAGTGGCAGAGTCAGGTTTCGATGAAACGACGTGTTCAGGTCCACCGGGTCCTGGTTGCAGATCGACGAAGTGGCGAGGACGTCGGAAGTGTAAGGACTGGAAACATGACATCCGCCATGGCAGCCTCTTCCGGTCAGGGTATCGAAATGTCGAGAACTGACGATGTCCTCGTACACGTGACATTCCAGAACTGGAGAAACTTCCGGGAGAAACATTTCCGATGGTCTGGCCAGGTTGTTCGTGCGTAACGGCGATTGGGGATTTCCGCGAGGGAATGGATCTTCCTCTGGAGGATACCTACTCGACTCATCTTCGAAAGCTCTGTTCTCCATCTAAAATCATATTAGAATCTGATGTTATTGGAAAAGTATTATATAGTTGTAATAATTCTATAAATTTACACATTATACATAATAATATTGACTAGCAATAGGCTAAGAACATTCTGGGGTTCAATTTAATGTCATTAAATTTCTCAGTAATCGAGTTTGGACGAAAAAAAGTGTTGAACATGTAGGTCTGTTTTCGTCAAAGAGAAAACAAAATGGCGATAAACAACTATCACATAACAAATTAAAAATATAAATCGCTTTGTATATCTTGAGTTAATGATCAGAAAATAGATGGAATCACATTCCATAATTCTTTTCTCCCTTATCAATTCAGAATAGAATAGTTTTTTGGTGTTTTCGTTTTATGTCTTATATGTAAGTTTCTACTTCAATTGACTTATTAGCAAGATAGTAGCAAGATATTTATTGTCTCCCTGTCATAAATTACAAATTACACGACTTATATGTAGCTTAGTAGTTGTTGAGGGAACAAAACAGCCACGTGTTCAATACGACAAAAACTCGTTACTTCTTTAAAAGCGTAATTGGAATTAAAACTTGTCACGCCTCACGTCAAGTCAACTGTCGGATTTTTATTGGATTAAGTTAGATACCAATCTTGATTTTGTAGAAAAAATGGGACGTTTTTTAAGCAAGTGGACTTTTGCAACATTTTTAGTTTTACTGCCTATTTTTTTTCTGGTTATATTCAATCTTAACTATTATATTTTAATATTGTTCAATTCATTGTTGTGAATCCAATAGTTATTGTATTCAAATTACTGTAATTATTTCGGTCAATATTTAAAGGTTCAAGAAAGGTTAAAAATAAATATGTTTGAATTAATTCCCTTGAAAAACAATTGTCATGGAGTGAAAGTTAATAGTAAGACTCATGGACCAATAAATTCGATGATATCATTTTTTGCAGAGGTCACGATCGAAAAAAAAAATTCAATTGTGAAATGCGACGTGACCTCAAAGCGCCCTTGATCGATACATTTTTATTTTACGACCCATATAAAAGATGTACTCGGATGTAGAAATGAAGAATCATTGTATTCACTTCTCGATACTTCAACAACAGTCTGGTCAGTTTTAAAAGGAAACATTTATGAAATCAAGTGTTGCATGTAGTTCTTGTCATATTCTTGTTTTGTATTTGTGTCGTTCAAAATCATTTAGTGCAGATTATAATTTTAAGTATAATATAATTAAAAAATACTAATTATTATTGACAAAGCTACATATCATACGAAGAGGCAATGTTACAAAAGAAAAGGAATAAAAATAAAAATTGACTGAATATTTAATTCCGTTCCCATCATCATCGGAGTGAGGTTAAATCTAAAATTATAATAGCGCCAGAAGGAAGCAAATACTTGGTGGAAGATTTGGAAGCATTTAAGTCCCTATTTGTCTTCGCCCACAGAATCTCGTATAAATTCTTTTGTTTTTTCACACTGAGGGAACGCGTTAAGTGCTTTCGTAGCGGACATACGAAGATAAATTTGCATCGGTCAACAAAATTACTTATTACGAACGGTTAAGCTTAGTCGTTTCATTAAATGTTTGGCTTGAGCAAACTAAATGTCGCGTGCAAGTGGACAGAAGCAAATAGAAGCCCTCGAGGATATTTAACAGCAAATATTATACGTGATTTTTTCGACCTTGCATTGGGATGTTTCATTTCTGCTGTTTTCATTTTGTTCTTCGGTATATTCAATTACTCGTCAGTTTCTTTTGCTTCTTCGCATCCAATTGTGTAGTTAAGTTAATCATATTGCAATAGCTTTAATTTAATTTTTTTTTGTTTAATTTAATTTATTTAATTCTTGATTAAGTATTGTTCATAATAAACTGACAATTTCAGGCAAACTTGATTACGTTTCTACTACTTTGTAGAGCACAATAGGAACACAACTACTTCGTAATCGTTACAATATCCGAAACTACTGAAAATGACTATGGATGCAGATCGTCAAATGAATTAAAGATGTGAAGTTGAGTAAAGTGACAAAAAATTGTTAAGATTTAATTCATCTTTAAAATCCTTGGAGTGAAAAGTCCCTTCGAATAGAGTGAACATTCAGTTACTCTATTGAAAGAGTGCATTCTAACTCGAGAAAACTTTGTCCGGAGTGTAAATTCACTATTAAAGAGTGACAGTATTCACACCATAAAGAGTGAATTTTTACTCAAAGAAATTGATAAAATTCATTTATGACTAAATTGGACTGCTAATCATAAGCTTGATTAAAAATGGTAAAATTAACTACATTAACGGGATTTAACTAACGTAACAAGTATTTTTTTTTTACCAGTTTTAAGTCCACCGCCGAATCGTAATTGAGATTGTGCGATGGATTTTTTTCATTGTTATATCATAAAATAATCATCATAAAAAACTTCATCTTGTATATATTTTAAGGTTATGTGTTCTAAAAGTATTGCTTTTTATGGTTATGTTGAACAAGCAATCATTTTTCAGATATTTCTTTATTTATTTACCACGTAATTTTAAACTATTATTTTGGAAACTATGGTATCAATTTGCTGACTGTATTTAGCGATCACAAAAACGTTCAACTACAGATTTTCAAGATGAATTGAATTCACTTGTAGTAAATTACCATGACACATTATGAATTGAAACGCGTGTACCTGCTGATGGACCACTGTTTTGCGGAGTACAAACAAAATTTTGTTGTCCTTATACGTAACCTCAAAGGTAGCTGAATGTCAGATTTTTTAAATACATAACAAGATCTACTTAGAAAAGTGTAATGCTATTTCTGACCTCGGAATTCAAATTGTGGAAACAACAAAAACTCGTGATTCTGCGTAACAAATAAAAAAAAGTATTCTACATCTGATTAATACCGCACATACACGAGTATAATACACAAATAAAACACAAACAATCCCATGAGAAAGTCTTGTAACTAAAAAGTGAAATAATGCTAGATTGTTACATTATCTCTGTGCTAGCCGAAAGTTGTAAAATGCACGTGTGCGTAGAGCACTTCCGTTGAAGCAACGTTGGAATTTCATGCAATCCTCAGCACACAGGAGACAATATATTTACAATTGTGCATGTGTTCATACACGCATGTAGTTATCAGAAGGGGTATCGTAACACACCTCGAATATGTCCTTACGATGTTTCACATTTTCCAAGGATAGCCTTTCCTGGCTATCGAAGCGCAGCGGGTTCGTTTACGGATGCAAAACTTCTGCTATGTTTTTTTAAGAAATTATGCGGGACGTATCGGACCCGAATTAGATACACGTGTTTCTTTGATTGAGAAAAATGATTGTGATACGAAGACGTATTTGCGTTTATTTGTGATAGTTAATATTAATCCGGTTTCTTGAGAATCTTTTATGGAAATTGATACCTTAACCTTTTGCAGAATAATTCTTTCATTGTTCGAATTTCTATTTTATGAGTCCTAACTTAAATAAATAAATAATTCTTGGATTCTTAAATTTGTCATAAAAAATAAAGGTATTCAGATGATGGATGTATTGAAACTTTTCTTTATTTTAAAAATGTTTGAAGTCGCTGCTTTCCATTCTCCATCTTAAATCTTTTTAGATTAACTTAATTCCAAACTACTGTAATTTACGACCGATTTTCGTCATATCTAGCGAAAAAATAATATAAAATTTATTACATATAAATAACAAATGTAAGATGAGGGACTCAAAAAGATGGGAAACTGACAAATAAATCTTTAAAACACTGAAATGTTTCAAAATATCGCTTATCTTCATATTATTGTAGATGGAACCTTTACATTAACGTATTAGTATTAACTTTTGGGAATTAAGAAGGTGTGCGTTTTGTTTTTGGATCCGTATATGAATTTGTCTTAAAATGAAAAAATCTAGATAATAGATATGTGCAAACTTTTTTTTCATGTTAAAGATTTATGACATCGCCATTTTGAAACCTCCATCTTAAATACTGTTCACGTGCGAGTACTAATTCACCAGCTGCGACCAATCTCCATAGAATAAACATAATCGCCATTTTGTATGTGCCATCATGAATTTCATTATTTCAAGTCCAACAATTTTTCCATCGCGAGTTTCAAGAATGAATATAATCATGGTGAGCTCTGATCTTAAGTTTTGCGATCTTAAGATCAAAATGAAAATAATCGGTGGCGAGAAACTGAAATTATAACTTGATTTTTTAATTTTTATAGTCAATTCGATTTTTTAAAGCATGGAATTATATTTTTGTCACTTCGATTTCAATAAAGTATTTCGCACCAAACTCCAAGTTAGAAAAAATTGAAAGATATATACGACTCGTGATAGGACACAAAAATATAACGCCAAAAAAACACAACAGCAAACATGACACGAAAAAAAAACACGGCAAAATTTTGATCACAATTCTTGTGGAAGAAAATATGCCTTTAATTGCAGAAATGAATGCTTTTTCAAAATATGTTGTGATTACTTGAGGATTATATAATTGTAGATGTTAATGTAACTAGATAAGCATATAAAATCGCCATGGAGATTAACTTTTTGGTTGAATTAAATTAAAAACAAAATAAATAAAAAATGGGAAATCAAGATAGTTTTAGTTTCCTTCCACCGATTATTTTCATTGTTGTTTTAACATAATCAGCAGACCTTAACCAAGTTATTCCTAAAGAATATAGATAGCTATGTAGATTAACATCTGTGCTGAACTTGATCCAAGCTCACCGCGTCAGTGAATTAAAAACAATTTATACACGTTGAAAATGGTATCCCATTTTTGAAACATACTATATACATTCTATGTAAATGTTGAGTAAGAGCTATGAAGTTCTTGGACACTGCATATCTGCAGAGACAAATGATTGGAACTGTCATATCAGTGTATAATTCAGTCCAATCATTTGCACGTCGCATTATTTGCACATTCAATTAATTCAAGACCCTCGTGTTATTCTTTCCTATTAATTAATTTTTTGATTATATACGATTATCTCGCAGAGCATTAAATCAAGCGGAAAAGTACCATTCTTTTAAAGTGCAGTCCTTGGCATGTATAATTAATGTTTGCACGTGTAAAGTAGTGACTACCGGATCGCCATTTTTGCCCAGTGATAAATATCGATTATCGATATAATTGAATATAATAAACATCGAAAAATTAACAGACGTTTTGGAAAAATCGAGTAGATGCAATCGTCGATATCGAATGGCAGAATCAATTATCGATCCTAATGATCAATGGCCAGTTGGGTGTCACGTTGTGCACTTTCGTTCGATGTGTCGAGCATTATGTACCAGGTTCTCCATCAGTTGTCGAGGCGTCACCAGCGATTTTATCTTGCTTTCAAAGTAATAACGCCCTACGTCACCACAGTCTGCAACCCGGATTCGCCTATGCCCGCGGTGATCGCGTCGACTTTTATTCGCCAATGCAGTCGTATCGGGACATCGAAAACACCATCACTGAAAATCGATGTGGACATTTAAAAAATTACAATAAGTAATTTAAAATCCTTGTAGACCTTCGTTTGAAATTCCATATTTGTTTTTTAATTCGCTTTGTTATTACTGCTATTTTCACTCAGCAATTGTACTTTTTATAGATGTTTATCAAATTTATCATAATTTCGTCAGAATTTTATTTTAATTTTTGGAACTCACTTCCTGAAAGAGGAGCACTCCATGAAGGTCACCAATAACATTTTTTCACGTAGAAATGCAATCACACTATAGGAAGAGCGACATCTAGGTATATGGAGTGAGAAAATCATTTTTTCACAAAAGTGATTTATTTTGTGTACACTGCATAGGGAATAAATTGAGAAGGAAGCAACAGTCCAAATAAAAGCCTCATTTTGCATTTTATTCGAGTGAGACCCATTCTTAAATTATCGAAGTCTAACTATGTAAAGTGAAAAAATTAATTATTTTGAAAGAAACATTAAGTTTTCTCTCCATAATGAATTCATTCTGTTTCCAAGAAATTCAAAAGGAAAATTATTCTAAATAAGAGGAAAAATGTTTGAAGTTTAACGCATAAAAAGGGGAACAATTTTGCATCAAAAAAATTGCAGAATGTAATGAAATTTTCATTTAAAAACAGTAAAATTAACTCTAGGCAAGAAATCGCTGTTGCAGAATAATAAAATATTTATCGCATTGAAAAAATTAGTTTAAAAATGTCTCCTAAAAATGTTGGAATAGCGTAATGCATTGATTGTAATTGTTTCCTTTGAAGATTGAAATAAATGATGCAAAATTACGAGAGGGGAGAGTAATTTAGTTGGGAAGAGCATTGGACCGACCAGGTCACGGGTTCAAGTCCCGGCGCACCACATTTCTCGATTTTGGTTCTGATAATTTTCAAAAATAAAAAGAATGATAAAGCTTAATTTTAAACAATTTATTCCTCGTCTATTAAGCATGAAAAACCATATTAAGATTTAAAAAACTATATATTTCTTACATTTCAGGAAATGGCAGCAATATCTTTTGCATATATCTCTTCAGAAAATTTCAGTATCCAAAACTGATTAACACTTGAAAAGAGGGTAATTAAAAATGTTTGGCAAGCGTCCCAGGAAGGGTAATTATGAGTTTTTGTTAGAAATTTCAGCCAGCCGCATCGTTTGCGTTGTTGACAAGACGTGTTCATCCAATTCGGAGGAAACCTATATATATATACATATACGTGTAGCCGTTAATTCTGGCCGGTCGATACGAGATTTTTTATCGTTCCGTAATGGATCAATTGTGCTTCGTCGAAAACAAGTTGGGAAGGAAACGAGCCTTGGCCTGCGATTAATCGGCCCACTATTTCGAGACACGGGAATTAGGGACGGCGATCGGCAACAATTGCTGCTGTTGCATTAACTCTTTCTGGATGGTGGCAGCAACCACCGGCGGCGAACACGAACCAACAACGGGAGACCGTAAAGATTTTGCCGCTTATGTTCTCCGAAAGTAACCAGGGGAACTTACACCAAGAACTCGATTATTGGCCGCATTTCGGGGATGCCCCTTTTGGTTCAAGAACTGCACGATATGCACTGCGTAACCAACTAAATCAGATTTTTGTAAAATCATTTTACCCCCAAAATTACATTTTATATGATATGGATTGGTTTTTATAAAGCTAGATATCAACCTTTTCTATCCGTGTAGATGTAGTGGAAACCTGCAGTATTTTTAGGTAGCCGGATAAATGTTCCCTTGAAAATCGTTCTCTAGAGAATCGTTCTTTGGGAAATTTGTTTCCCTGAAGATCGTTCCCTAAAAGTGGGATTTTTAAGAATACCTAATGAAAACATGGCTAGAATTAAATTAAGAAAAATTATCCACATTTCGAGGACCTGTCAGAGTGTTACCAGAAGTAGAAACCAACTGCACGTAAAATGGTGTGACCAAAAAAATGACTGGGCAAAAATGACGGAGTGTAGAATATCTTAGATCCCTCCTAGGTGTGTCACACGGATTCGATTGAAACTAGGCACATCGAAAGGTCATCACAATTGATGATAATTGACCTTTAAACTTGGTGTCATAAATAACAAAAAGCAAAATGGCGGTTCATATATGTCCGAAAATCAAAAAAATAAAAAATCTTCGAATTCACTTGAAACTTGTTACTCAGCCTTAAATTTGAATGGAATGGATGAATGGAATGGATGAATGGAATGGATGAATGGAATGGATGAATGGAATGGATGAATGGAATGGATGAATGGAATGGATGAATGGAATCGATGAATGGAATGGACAAAGAGAATGGATGAGTGTAATGGACAAAGGGAATGGATGAATGTAATGGACAAAGGGAATGGCTGAATGGAATGGACAAAGGGAATGGATGAATGTAATGGACAAAGGGAATGGATGAATGTAATGGACAAAGAGAATGGATGAATGTAAAGGACAAAGGGAATGGATGAATGTAATGGACAAAGGGAATGGCTGAATGGAATGGATGAATGTAAAGGATAATGGAATGGACAAATGGAACGGACGAATTGAACGGACGAATGGAATCGATGAATGTAAAGGATAATGGAATGGACAAATGGAACGGACGAATTGAATGGACGAATGGAATGGATGAATGGAATGGATGAATGGAATGGACAAATGGAACGGACGAATTGAACGGACGAATGGAATCGATGAATGTAAAGGATAATGGAATGGACAAATGGAACGGACGAATTGAATGGACGAATGGAATGGATGAATGGAATGGATGAATGGAATGGATGAATGGAATGGATGAATGGAATGGATGAATGGAATGGATGAATGGAATGGATGAATGGAATGGACGAATGGAATGGATGAATGGAGTGGATGAATGGAATGGATGAATGGAATGGATGAATAGAATGGACAAATGTATTGGACGAATGGAATTTATGAATATAATAGATGAAAACAATGGATGACAAAAATTTATAAATTTAAGGCTGAGTGAAATTGATCTATTCAATTGATGTATGAATAAGTTGAATATACCGCATGGATAGAATGGCGAATGCAAGAAGATAAATAGAGAAATGCCAAAATAGATAAAAAGAATTGATGAATAAACGTTTTACAATCAATTGATAAGTGGAAAATATGAATGGATTTCTTGGATCAAACTAATGAGATCAATTGATTAATAAAAGTTATAACTGAATTTAATTAAATTGAAATTATAAAGATAATAGACGAATAAATTAAAAAACTTCAATTAATGACTGATAAGTTCAATTATAATACTGTTAAGAATTTAATTAAACACAGAGTTATGAAAAAAAAGAAATTAGTGTGTACTTGAAATGGATGAAGCGTTGTTGTTGAAGCGCGACTGTTTAATTAAATTCCTATTAAAAAGCACCGCAATATTTAACCGAGTTCATTTGCGGTTTGCTTTCAAAACACGACTTTATTGCCACTAACTGAATTTCGTGAATCGCGCTTTACATTTTTTGTGGTTCTCCTGAAATCAGCAGATCTCGATCGGTTTACTTTCAAAGACGAAGTCCCAATCGCAGACGGTAATTACACTCGGCAAATGTATAGCTGTACCCTAATACACCCATTTGTTCCACCAAGTCCGTGGGAAAAAAATTTGGGAGAATCGGGTGATTTAATAACATTGTATCCTTGTACTCGTTGCAAATAGGAATTTCTTTTTAGGAGGGAAGAGTAAAGTAGTTTTTTTCTGCCAACAGTTCGTGATGGATGATCGAATGTGAAAAATTTCGAAAATGAAGAAAATCTTAATGCGAAAGGGAAATACCAATTGCAAAGAACGGTAGAATGGTGCAGGAACAATACCGAAAAAGAAAGAAGTCGGTGTATGTCAGTGCATAAAATGCCGAATAACAAGGGAAAGAAATAAGAAACTCTCGAAAGACTACGAAGACAGGAGAAGATGGATGAAAGTCGAAAAAGAAGACACGTTGCGAAAGAGAGAAAGAATGGTAGAGTGAAAGATGTTCCGATTAATTTTTTCCTGTCTTGATTCTTTTTCTTTTCCCCGCCTTTCTCAAACCCTTTCTTTCTCCTCCTCTTTTTCCTTTTTGCCTTTCAGCGGATTCCGTGTGTATTTTCACCTTTACTTGAGTAAATTTACTGGCTGTTACCGTTACTAGTACGATATGGTATTGTTTGATGTCAACGATTCCCCGTGAATTTTTGTGACCTTTCTTGCGATAACTAATTGATTCCGATTATCCATGATCTTCATTTGTTTTATTCAGATCCTTCGTCATCGAGATTTTTTCATACCTTCGCTTTCAACTGTTGTTTCCTTTAAATTCTGTTGTTATACTACAGATTGCATTAAATAAGATCATTTTGTGCCTGATTCATCATGAGCTACATCTACAGCATATATGAAAGAGTAATTCTCACAATTTGGTTTAATTCGATTCAATTTTTAATATGTAACTTAAAGTGATCTAATATAATTTTATTGGCAAATCTTGTATAGTACTCGTATAATTTATGAGTATGAATGAGCTACACTAGAAAATACAACCAAGACTCAGCATGCGAATATTTAATAGTTGTTGATTTAAAAAGCAATAAAGTAATAATATTTTTCACATAGTCTCAACAACTAGAGACAATGGCGTATCTGTTGGCCAGTTATACTTCGAGAAGAATCAAGATTGACTTAGTTTTTTATTTCAAACACCATTTGTTCAAAATACCGAATAATATAAAGATCTGCTTAAAGTAATCCAACCATCCGAAAGAAAATTTTTTTTTTTTTTTTTTTTTTTTTTTACTCCAAGTTTACTTACAATCTGTCCAACATTTAGCAATAAGACAATAAATAAGTGTATTTACTTTAAGATACGTTTACATGAATTTCAGTAGGATATTCCAGTGAGTATCCAAACTCGTTTTAGAGTAACTAAGTATGTTTAAATAAATAATATATAAATTTATGAGTGTATTGTGAATTAATTTATGCAGACAAAATGTTATGTTTCTTGAGTCTGGTAGTTATAATAGATGTTCTAAGGAGCTTGCTAATTAGTTGATTTGGATGGTTTTGCAGTCTAGTATTGTATTTTTTGTAGAACATCGTTATTTCTTCTTTCACGGTTGGTATCTGAAGGTCATTGCGGATTAGCGAAAGAAATAGTTGAATTTTTTAAACAAAGTTGCATTATTTTTGATCTAACAGACGAGCTCTGTCTTAGAAATTAAAAGAATATCTCATAAAAACATCGTGATTTGCTCGTCAAAGATGTCCATTAAATATTTATTCAGTATTTAATAAATGCGAGAATAAATACATTTATTTATTGATTACCATTTTCTATTTCATTCGATTGAAGAATGCATTTTGTATCCAAAACGTTTGAAAAGGAAAATTGTGTTAATTGTTCATTTTATTTATTAAAGGATTTGTCAAACTGGGAGTACTAGCTGTAATTTTATTATTTTTGTTTTATTCTAAAAAAATTGGTCCCTACAAAATGGTCCTTTTATGTCCAACTTAATTGAAAATAAATTGGACAATTGTCATGCATTTTCAATTCATATTGATTATTATATTTTTTAGGCATCACAGTTAAAAATAATTGAAAAAGTATTGCTTGGTTCTCGTCCGACATCCCGTATAATGGACGGATTTTTAAAAAGTGATAGATTTCGATTAAAAATTTATAGCAGAAATTGCTGCACTTAATACTAATTTAATATAAGATTTTGTTAAAACATATTCACCAGTCCACTATAATTTCTACTTCTTGAAAATTAGATATTAAATTGGTGTTAGCGTAAAAGTCTCGAAAATTTTCAACCGCGAAAAACCGCTATCGAAATAAATTTCATAAAACCCGTGAATAATAATTTACAATGGAATCATTTTTCAAAATTTGTCGGCCGTATTAGATCCGCCATTGTGGATTTTTAAAATCTGATATCAAATTCATATTTAGTGACCCTAAAATCCCCAGTTAACAATTCGAATTCTCTGTAAAAATGAAACCCGTAAATATTTGTCGAAAAATCTAGATTTATTAGAAAGTTTGAACCTTGAAATTTCTAAAGTATAAAACCATTTCTTTGAAGCAGCTACAGTATAGCCAACGTTATGAGCGATATTTTTCGGATCGTGTTCAATAACTGTTTAATCATCCAAAATGGTGATGCCCATTAGCCACCACGAATCTTCTTTATATGTTACGCAGAGAAAATTGGTATCCAATTATGGTCCCCTTGTTGTACTAGAAGTTTTCGTTTCCATATTTCAAAATACGAAGCACACAGTGTTCAAATGTTTTTATTTAGCGTCATTGCTCCTCGGCTGCATTTTTTAATGAATTTTACAAATCCGTGTTTATTTTAAATCGATTTTTCTATAAAAAAGCAACCACAGATGGCGCTGCAAACATTGCGCCAGCAGGGATTCAAAGTCAATAATTTATTATTTAAATTTGAATGATGTTTGCGAAATACCCAACTGAGTTAATAAAAAAATTAACGAGTAACTCATAATTATAACAAAATGTCTATGTATTTTTGGAGCAGCCGCCTCGACAGCAGCGCCAGTGGGAAACAGTGAAAAATATGTCTCTGAATCGTATATCTCAGGATTGAGTCCACGTAACGTAATGAAACCAAATGGAAATGAAAGCTCATCTCCTATAGATAGAAAAAATGTCCACAAAATCAGAATTTTGGGGAAAAATATATCTTTTAATCGTAAATGACAGGATTAAGTTATATTTCTAACCAACGATATATTTTTCACTAAAATTCTGATTTTGTTAGCTTTTTTTACATAAAATAACATTTTTTAACGCTTGCGCTATACTTTTCCTGATTAAATTTTAATTGGGGAAGAAAAGAAATCCATACTTTGTCCGCCATTTTCAATTCTGAATATATGACGTCAGATTAGTAATCAGCGACCCAAGAAACCCCCTAGTATAGACATTTGTCTTCAGCACATGAGATTTGATATTTTGGTCAGCCATATTGGGTCCGACATTTTTAATTTTGCAAATATGACGTCAGATTCGTAATCAGCGACGCAAAAAAACCCTAGATCCCAAATTACCTTTATTTTGGTCGGCTAGATCCTGAAATAGTGTATCTCGATTAATAAAAAATTGTTGTTCTTTATGGGTTTTCAATGTCAAGAGGTTATTATACATACTCCTTAATATTTTGCCTCTATTCTACAATGCCTTATCTTTAATTTCGTCCTAGTTCCATCCATTTTGGTAAATTCTGTCGTGAGACATTAGGTTTTGAAACAATGTTTTCAAAATGTGACTATGTGCGCCAGTGGACAATAGGCAGCTATAGGGTGAATTATAAGAGTATCAGAGAGGTGCTGTTTAATCAATATATTTTTTTCGAACCAATTTTCTCCCTGAATTGTGCAGCAAATTTTCAACAAATTTACAATTTCTACCTATCATTATAACTTATATTTCATGTAAGATTCCTACGAATGAATCTTCTAAGGCAGTGAAATTATCTCATCGTCGGAAATATCCGATATGTTGGTTCAGATCTTTTCCTCTGGTTCGATCGTTGGATTTCGATTAGATTTCATTTCTTTCGATCTCCCGTTCGTCAATTTATCACAAGTCAAATATTATCTTTCTGAATCTGGTATCTGTGCGTAGGTCTGTTAAGGTTCGATCGAGAGAAATTCCAAGATACTCGTTCGGTCGCTTCGAATCTTTCGCGAGATATCATGAGAACCGAGACGAGCAGCTGATTGGCGGGGGCATCTCCATGATTGTCGCAATTATCGCAACTTGACTCTCCGATTGATCTCGACTTATTCCATGACGTCATCGGCGACGATGGATTCTGCGTGGATTCGTGTGCATCTACAATGCATGTGTGTGTGTATATATAAACATGGACGCGATGACGGCGCATGGCGTGCCGGTCATTTGCATATTTGCTCGATGGCAACCCCCTCTCGATAAAAAAGAACTTTCGGGTAAGTGATTTTTTTCACGAGCCGCGTGACTATAATCGTCGAATATGCGTGGCTTTCGTTTACTTTCCAAGAGCGTATGTAGGTACGCGGGCTGCTAACCGACAACCTTTTATTAAGGATGTGGCGATTTAAATGTCGAGAGAGGGACGATCGATGGTAATTACCCAGTTTGCATTTTGCCGTTTGTTACTCTTTGTTGCTTTTTCGGACCCGCTACGCGTTTTCGCGGTTATTTTCGAGACCTGCGGCGACGGCAGATGCACCTTACTTCCAAGCAGTTCCTTTTTTCCGCCTGTTGCATCGTCGCTCGTTGCACTTTGCCAAATGGAATTTAGCGATCGATCTGCAATTACATTTTTTTCAATTTTTTGAATAAAAGAAGTCGAAATTGATAGTTATTCTTTAATTAATTCCGTGTCACCGTTTTTCAATCCCATTTTTATAGGATCTTCTTGCATTGTCTTCGTATTCTTGTTCAATACTTCCATTTTATTCGTTTTACCCTTACGTAGTAATTATTTTAATTTGTCCACTATTTTTATCCTCATTAAACGAATTCCTACGTGGTTGTCCTTCGTTATTCTCGTGTGTATTTTTCGCTCGTTCGAATCATTCGATTCATTGTCTTTCGCTACTGCGTTCATCTCACACAATGCTTATACAGATTTCCGTAAATTGTATGGGCTGCGTTATTTTAATCTTCCTTTAATTTCGCCATTCATTAATTTGTTATTTTCTTAAATACTTCGTAAATTATAGTAATTTAAATCAAATTATTCTTTCAAATTTTATAAAAATAAAAGTAAATAAATGTGTACATTGAAGTAAATATTTACTTAAACGTAGAAATTATGTTTTCAGTATATAAATATCAATTGCAGTTTACATAAATGTACGCTGTCTTTCTGGTTAAAGGTGTTTGGTAACAGTGCTGAAAACTTATTTTTATATTCACTGAAATAAAATGAAAAAATGAAATGTAGATATATAAAAGAAGATATAAATATAATTTTTTTATTAAAAATGAATTGAACGTATATATTCGACTAAATTTGACAGAAGGCCGACATCTGGTATCTGAAATGTAAAGAATATTGGTACATGAAAATTCCATCCAATATATTGAACTATTTTATTTTCTTGAACAGTTCATTCCCTTTATTCCTTCCTCCCATTCCATTCATGCACCTTGTTCAACATATGTGCTACACTTGATGTACCCTTTCATCATATAACAGTAATTCCAGACCAATTCGTGTTCAGGGAGTGTTATGATATTATTATCTGTTGTGCCAACGTAAGTTATCAAACATACACTGAGAACTGATATTATTATACTCGGAAATCTGAAATGTTTCGAACAATAAAATGACAAATTTTTGATGAAAAAATGTTTTCCATAGAAAAACATAAAAATCTAAACGATTGGTTTTAAACATTTTATTCGTGCCATTCTTAATGATCAAAGGAATCAAAACGTCTAAATAAGTCATCATAATAACACATATGGATGATAAATCAACCTGACAAGGAAATCAAATGTTAGATCATGAATTCCAAAAGCAATGATAAGCTACCTTTTAGTATACTTTATGATGGAAATAATCGATATCAGTCAAGCGGTAATCGAAAGGTCTTAGATTCGAATCCCAGAATATTACATTTGTACATGTTTGGTCTGTTTATTCTGATTTATAATTTTCAGGTCGCGTATATATATTTTTTTTATTTTTTAAATTTATGAAGAATTTGTGGGGCTAACAATGCGAACTGAAACTGCTTTTTTGCCCTCATTTTACAAAGATAATTTTTTTCTGAAAAGTTGGAAGAAAATGCACGAAAAATTTATATCCAAACATTTGTTTCCAATTAAAAATATATCATATAACTCGCAGTTTCAAAATATGCTATACATGTTTTAAATGCTGGTATCAAAATCCCACATATGGTCGAAAATGTCCCAGTAATAGGAACTTGTAATAATAATTGTACAAATTTTACATTAACAAATTTTTAAAAACGTGTCCCGTATTGAGTGTAATTTCCCATGTATTTTTTAACATTCATATTTACTAGCTGAATAGAATAATTGCGGTACGAAAAACCTATAAAAAATTACAATAAAATGTTTCTTTCATTATGTACGTAATTTTTATTTCTAGATATTTTAATTTTTCAATAAAAATTCTTACATTTGAGGTTAGGGATATTATACCCTCGCGTTATGATACAGAAGTTTTTAAAATCGGTACAATTGTCGATTGTTGTACGGAGCAGTGTAACATTTCCGAGATTGCAGATTATTAATGTAAATTACAATTTATTTTAAATTTCAAATTGCAACATTCAAAATGTTGGATACAATACGGTCGACAGAACATCTGAATTAATACAATAAGTCAAAATACTCTATAAATTTCGTGGAGGCAAAATCGAATAAAAGAGCGATGTCTCATTCTTCGAGGGTGAGTTTACACTCTCCAAAGAGTGAGTTTTTACCTCATTAAGAGTGATTTTACAATCTTCAAGACTGAAATAAAATCACTCTTTCGTTAAAATGGCTCAATTTTTGCCTAATCAAGAGTGAAATTTTACTCAAAGAAATGTATACAGTAAATAAATTTCATGCATAGGATTGAAGAATAAAGTGGATTAATAAAAACTATAGTTTTGTTAATAAAGTTGATAAACACAATGAATGAGTGGCGCGAATTAATAAGAAACGCGATTGATTGAATAGAATTAATCTGTGAATTAACCAGGGCAGAATGAGGAATCAAAATCTCAGATCAGTACTAATCCGTATCAATGATGAACACAATGTAATACAATTAATAAGTAAAGTAATAAAAAAGTAAAAAAAAAAAGTAAAACAAAAAAAGACAAATTAATTGTATCGAACAATTAAATTAAAAAAAATCTAATCTTTAGAAATAAAGGAGTGGAATGTGGAATACAAGCCAGGTATGGAATTATTATTGGGAATGAATGAACTTTGGAATTGATGAATTGAAATTAGTGTATGGTAAAGGTGAACTGAGATAATCAATATCAATGACGATTTAGATCATTGTCGAATATTTTTGATGAACTTATTGATGAATGCCATTGCTGTACGGGAATAAAATTGATCAATAGAATTAGCGATTACAGGTCATTGGTACCAATAATGAGTGTATTGGAAGTGTGGAAAAGAATGGATGAATTCCATCCACACATACATAGATCACGCTTATGAATAAATGAAGCGAACGAATACATTCATGGCGGTTCAGGGTTGATATGAAAATTGATCCAGCGTTCGAAACAATGTACAACGCAATCATATATACACGTAATTTACTCCAAATTTAATATAAAATATAAAGTATCAAAGAGAAAGTAATTCACGAAATCATCGAGGATGGCGCAATACGTCTTTCGAAATGACGGATGGTCAGTCGAAAAGTTTCACAAGAGGAGATCAATCACCCTTACCTTACAGCTCGCCTCTTTCTCCAAATAATAATCGTCGTTTAATCGTCCTAAAGATGTGGTAACATGCAACTTAATTTTAGATTACCGAAATGATAGTGGTCCTATCCAATAGTTAGCGCTCATTTAATAACGATTCATGTCGATTATCCCGTGAGCGTGCAAGCTGAACTTTATTTTTTTAATCGAGCTTAATTAACAACATCATTGATTATGAACGGACATTCAAGATGGTTCATTACAAAGTTCGCTCTTAATCGCATGATGCAATCGAACTGTAACACAACAGGATGTTGTCAAATTGAATTATTAGATTTAATCATTTTTTGCAAATTTCGGTTAATTTGAAAAATGTAGATTATTTTTGAATAATTCTTGAGATTTAACTCCCAAGGGTCAGATAATTTACTGAAATAACGGTTTGTTATTAAAAATGGTGAATAATACATAAAAATACAGAGCGATTACTTTTCATCGGCGAGCGAACAGAAAATATTCACAAGTAATTTGAAAATCCGAATTCAGCTCTAAAATACATCAAACGATTTCCGTGATTATACGCCATGAAATGCTGATCTGATTAATCGTTTAATATAATTATACCTAATTATATTCCCTTAACGTAACACTGTTATAACATTAACGGGCCAAACATCGTTCACTTCGTAATATAGATACTTGACCAGTCTTTTAAGGGAGTAATTTGAGGTGATTCCTTTCTTTTTGTCTTAATTCTCTTTTAAGATGGGCATATTACATGGCCACGAACGAAACGATGTATCAAAAATAACAAAGGACAATCTTATTATTCGATAACACTTGCGTTTATCCGTTTACTTTCAAATCGCACTTTAGGTATTTCTCTTTTTCAATTGTTTTTGTAACTTGATTAATTATATAAGTCAACAAGGTTTCGATGTATCAAAAATCTTGCAGGAGTTGTTATTTAAAAATTCAGTTGGACACATCTTATTAAATGAGTTATAATTGTATTACAAATGTGTTCTTTAGGAATCCTTTGTTTAAAGTTATTTACTTATTTTTTGTGCATTAGATGTTCGGGGTCGCCGTTTACGGGGTTTAGGTATGGCGCTGCGTTAACCTTTGCCCTTGAACTCTGTGGTCCAACTGGAAGGTCATTTCAAATTCAAACCGATTTGACCTTACGAAGAAATTTTTAGCGCTTTTCAAGGTCAACCTGGTTTAAGGAAATATTATTCAAATATGACTTATGTATTTTGTTTTTATTAAAATAATTTGACCTTGAATTTGCCATCAAATTCGACCCCAAGGTCAAACAGTTGTTTTCATTTTTTCGAAAATATTTTTGTTTTCGATACATGCAAATTATTCTTAATTGCGCACACTAGTTTCTGACTTCAAAATAGGAATGTGGAAAGAAATAAAAACATTAGCGTGGATATTCCATCTTTTCCCAGCACGCAAAGTATATATCACATTGTGCCTTACATAATATAAAACAATATTCCAAGGAATGTCGCAAATATATCTGTCCATAATATTAGGGAAAGATAGCAAGAATTTCTTGCCAACTGAGGAAGTCATTGAACTAAGCAAAAAACCCAAGGTTTTCCCGCGAGCATCCGTTAACCCAAATCAGAATCAGTTGATTGGATCGAATGATTCTTTCAGTACAATTTTTATACGCCGACGTTGGTAACCGCGTAATGGTTTTTATTCCTTGCGAAAAGTCTGGAGTGATGCCGATGTGAAGTCAGTACAGAGAACCCTCGGTGTTCCTTCTCGACGCATCGCGGCAAAACAACGAGAATTATATTCCCCGGCAACGAAGAGCATTTTTTGCGAGTTTCTATCGCGATCGGACTTTAGCAGTTTCCGATCTGTTTTTTCCCGATACCAAGCAACGACAATTGCGTCCTCATTGTCGTTTTATGTCATGGACCTTTTGATGCGCCGTTAGGTGCGTATTTAAGCTTATGATTTAATTTCATTACAGCTTCTACCTTTTATATTAAACTAACACTTTTTATTGTTTGCTTCAATCATCTTTACAATTTTTGGAGTGAAAATTCAGTATTTACAGGCTGAAAATTACGCCATTTTTGGAAATGAGTGAGTAGTCACCCATTACGAGTAATTTTTCAGTGCATATATAGGGATTTTACATAAAGTGTGAACTATCAAAAAGTTTAGAGAGTAAGGGAGAAGCCATTCCCTAAAACGTAGAAAAAGAAGAAATTTATAATATCGGACTATCGCAATACGATACTGTGAATACATAGTATACACATTTTTGCCAATTTTATATAAAATAAACAGTTAAATAAGAAAAGTATTTGTTGCAATAAAAAAGAATATCACTTTAAAACTAATTCATTACTTATGTACCAAGATTTATTATCTTGGCAACCAATAAGCGTGAATCAAACCCCTGTGTACTTCCTGAATTTAATCGACCACATTTTGTCATCGTCTTGTGGATCAACTGTAAAATTTATTAATAACGTACGTTATACTTTAAAAGGGTATACGTAAATTTTTAAAGTATTTGAATTAAATGTTTAATATAGGTATACATATGGCAGGTAGTTATTTGATAATTCCATGAGGACAAATTTAAATAAATTGCACTATAAAAGGTAAATATGGCTTTGTAATTTTAGGTTTCAATTATTTTAGATGAGGTGCAGTTATACACCTTTCAGCAGAGAGAAGTAGGAAATTAATCATATTGGACCCTGGAAATTTTAATTATCTCAAATCGTTTTTTTAATTATCTCAAATCTCCATTTTAATTGTTTCAAATCGTTCCATAAAATATAATTACATATGCCGATGTTTTTATTTTCAAAGAAGAATGAAATGCTAATAAAATGATGTAAAAAATGTTTAAAAATACAAAAAAAAATTTAAAAAAATTACAAAAATAAACAACAAAAAAATACAAAAAAAAATTTTAAAAATTACAAAAATAAACAACAAAAAAATACAAAAAATTGGAAAAAGGTTCTCAAGGTTTGACTATCTCCACGCGGTGCGAATCGGACATCGGTTATTAATGAATAATCGGGGAAGAGGCAAACTAGTAGGATCTATGAGATTATAGGAAAAAAGACAAATAATTTAGCTTTGACAGCGGTTGTATCGGATCTTTTGTCTTACATTTGTCAAATCTGACTTCAGAATAGTGATCAGTGACCGACTGAGTAAGGACTGACGAATTTGGCAAAAAATGGCCGCCATTTTGGATTCGCCATCTTGTATTTTTCCATTCCGTCGACAGGATAGTCATCGGCGACCTTTAAACCCCCCCATAAATGAAATTCCCAGTCCATTTGAATAAGAAACAACGAATTCAGATTTAAATATCGGCCATATTTTATCCGCAATCTTGTACTTTGCAATTCTGACATTAGAATCGTAATCAGCGACCACGAAAACTCCCATACCTGATATTTTACCTTAGAAAACACGAAGAAAAACCTGTAAAGACAGTAATCTATAAATCGAGAAAAAAAGAATTCATTTAGACACCATTTTGAAAAAAAAGTATTTTTTGTGCATGATCTTATTCCTTGGATATCGGGATCACTTTTTTAAAAGGTTTCAAAAAGATAAAAAAATGTTTTCCCTTCAAAAAATACGAATTTGTGAAAAAAAAGGCGAGAAAATTCGGTACTATTTTACTGTTTCTTGAAAAAAATGAGGTTAAATGACATTTTTTCGAATTTTTCTCAGCGGCATTTGAAAGAACGGACCTAAAAACATAAGATATGATGGTCGAACAATCCAAATATACATTTCTGGAAATGCTGTTAACGATCAAACCTGACGACAAAAATCTGTTCATTTGGGCGTTAAAGTGTTAAACAAAAAACTGCTGTGTGAAAATGGCCATACATGTATGGTAGCTGTGAAATATTTTCACTGGCATCAATTAAACAATTTTTAATATTTATGTTGAGACTTTTGCATACGCAGCTGTGTGTGGCAAGTCGGTGATGGACGTTTGCTCTGTTGGGAATTAATAAAGCACTCGGCTCTATTGTAAAAACGAACGATGGCACGATAAGGGACTGTTACGTTCGCTGGAGGCGGGTGGTGGAGAAGGGAATAAAAATGTATACGCGCTTTTTGTGGCGTTTGGTTGTACTTGTTGGGCCCCTGGCCTCCTCCATTCCGGGGTACATAGAAGCGGCGTCTTTCCGCGTCGACGGTCGAGGTGATGCTCGGCGGAAACAAGTTTTCCACTTCGCTGAAGCCACGTAAAAAACAATGCGTTCTAGCTGGAGGATAGTCAGATAGGGGAACAGGGATCAAGACAGTGAGGTGGCACATAGTAAAATACATGCGGTCATGACGGAGGAAGAGGAAGAGTGATTGCGAGCGAAAGAATGGAAAGGAAAAAGTGTGATAATGAGGGAGGGAGAGGGAGAAAGTAATCGAGAGTTGGTGAGTGACGATTGTGCGAAAATTCTGAGCTGATAGTGTTTTTCATCCTTTCAATTTATAATTCTGAAAATTACATTTTCTACATTAATATTTATTCTTTTGATTCCATCGTGCTACTTTCTCTCTGAGTTACATCTCAAGTTAATTATTTGATTACGCAGCAAGTTTTAATTATATCACTTGAACTCAGTAATAAAAATGGTCCTCATTAATGACCAATATCAGTTCCATCTTTTAATAGAAGATTAGTTGGAAATAATGCATGAAGTAGATGGTGGGACTTTTAATTACACGATTCAAAAGTATCAAAAATAGGCAAATGTAACTGATAAATGGTATGAATGAACAGAATAGATGAAGAGAATGAATGAATGAATGAATAGACTTGATAAGTAAACGGGTCGTTGGAATGAATCCATTATATTGATTAATGGAATAGATGAATTGACTAGGCGAATGGACCTAATCAATGGAATGGATGCACATACTAAATAAGTGGAATGTGTCAATAAAATTGTTGTGCAGAGTTAACAAAGTGAATGTATTAAACGAGTGGATGAGAGAAACGGATGACCGAACTGGACAAATGGAATTGAATAATGGAATTAATCAATACGACACTTCAATGCACTGGTGGAATAAAATAATTAACGATAACCTAGATAAATGAAACTTTTGAGTGAAATGAATGAAATGGATGAAGCGATGGTTAATTGTTTGGATCAATGAAGTGGTGGATGGAACGTTGGAATGTATTAATTAAATGGTTCAATATCTTGACTTTAATTCGTGAAGAGACTTTATGAGTGAAATAAATTAGTGAATGGATACAATAACTAAAGCGGGTAAATATAATTACTAATTTGCCGGATGAATGGAACGTTTGAAAGTAACTAGAAAATAAAATGAATGAATGGAACCATTCCTAGAATTGTTAGATAATAAGATCTGGATTATAAAGGAATGATGTGGAAGAATAAAGGAAATAGTTCAATAGACTAGTTAAATGAAATAGTTCCATAACATGGACCAATATTATTGCTGAATAGAATGAATAAATAGAATATAATAGGAGTGGAATGGATAGACTGAAGCGATGCAATATTCGACAGGAATGAACGAAAGGGAGGGAGGGTGGTTAATAGTTTTGTTTAATGGAATTGTTGATGGAAATTTTCATTGGTGTTGACTCTTGCATTAAATGAATGTCATTGTACATTAAATGTTAACTAGGCGAATGCATTGAACGAATGGAATGGACGAATGAAATGGACGAATGAAATGGACAAATGGAATGGACAACTGTACGACATGAGTTAAATTTATGGATGTAATTGTTGAATGAAATATTGTATTGGCCTGAATCGAGGGAATGTATAGTGGTATGAACGGAATTAATGCAAACAATTGATGACTAGCCTGAATGAATGGAATTTATGAATGAACGGATCAATAAAATATTTGTAGGAAATTATGGAATATAGTTTCTGATGTAAATTTATTAATAAAATAGTGCAATGACATAGACGGATAGAATAGATGGATAAAATGCAGAAATGACTTTGATTTTATAGACTGGTTAAATAAAATAGTTCAATGACATAGATCAAAAGGATTGATGAAAGGAATTGATTAATGGCACGTATGAATGGGTTTAATGAATGAAATATATATAAGGAATTGACAAATAGAATATTTAAATGAATGAATTAATGGAATAAATCAACAGCATTTATAAACAGAATCGATGTAAAACATTTATATTAGGAATGGATGAACGGAAGGGATAACCGAAGTAGATGTATAAAATGAATAAATAATTCACGAATGAAATCTACCGATGGAGCGGATGAATAGAATGGTTTATTACAAAATATATATATGAATTATAAAATCAAGAAATTGAACATTCGATTTTTTCAAGCACTGTTATTACAATATGACTAGTATTTCACATACATAGTTGCTTTGCTTTCGGCATATGCTAGTTATTAAAATTTTAATTCGTAAAGGTTATTAGCCATTTGCTATGTTATTAAATTAAAAATTAATAATTGCTAATAAAGCATATCCCTTATAATATCAATTGTACGTGCCTTATCATTTTATTGTTACGGCAGATAGTGTAATTGTAATTTATAGAATCGTTACAGCATTTGCACATAAACTCATCGAAGAAACGATAATTACTGGAAACAGCAAGTAGAAATAAAAGTGTATGAGCAGGTGTCTTGGGAACGAAATTCATTTTGGAATTCTTTTGGATATGTGTTGTTCAAATTAGGGCTCAATTAATGCATGCCTTACGTGAATTACACCGATAAAATTGCACAAACTTAATTGTTGGTCAGCATATGTTTTGTACCTTTTACTTTTGGGAGACGATGAAAATTAAAGAAAGCGAATGAATTAAGGCGTAAACACAATTGGTTTAGTAATATAAAATTAGAAAATAAGTTAAATTTCATTAAGAAATTTCAGTTTAAAAATCAATTGCTGGGAATGGTTTCGTTGGGTGCAAAATGGCACCTTAACGTATGATATTTCTACTTCTAATTACCAATCTATTAGAACTCAAGTGAATGTTAGAATTAATGTCTGAGATTTCCAACTGCAAAACTTTATGCCTATTTGAGACATTTCTTAAAGGAAAGTTAAGAGTACAAGTTTTCATTAAATTAATTTTTTTTAAATGTAACTTAAAGGAAGAAATATCAAATTTTGTATACCAAGATATTTTATAATATTTGGGGAAGTAACTCATTTATCATTTGGATCATTCTGATATTCCCGATGAAACAAATTTTTGTTTATTTTATTTATTAATATTGTACCATATTTGTTAGTATAGTGTAATGAAATTTCATGCAATTGGTCTAGTTTTATTCTTCTACATAACTCATATCGTTTCCGGCAGATTGCAATTTTTTTGTAATGTTTAATACATTTACTTTTACCTATTCCGATTGATTATCGCATTTATTTCCATTGTTATATTCTAAGTAATCTGGATATTTGTCACACACGTTTCGTATACATTCTATAACAATAATTAAAATTCTTCGCCCGAGGTTTATATTTGGTTCATTTTACCTAGTTCGTTTCTTCTTTTTAGTTACGGAAAAATATTGATTTGTATTACTGCACTAACGACGGAATTTACTAATTGAAAAATGTTTAAAATTATCGAAGCAAATGAGTAACATGCATTTCATTAAATCGGCGACGATTAATGCGCATTAAAAAAGAAGCACTTCATTTGAGCTCTTCCCTTAATGCTCTGGTGCTTAATGTCTGTTTCATAAATCAAATGAATACACGAGAAGAAAGTTCTTATATCTGCTTCTGAAGAAAAAGTTGAAAATAACCAGATCATCCTTAAAAAAAATAAGAAAGTAAATGAAGTAAATGAGTTAATAAAAGACTATGTAAAATAGGAAACTTCAAGTTCCAGTTTCCACATATTCTACTATTTTTCCACGCATTAAAAATCGTTCCCTATAATTTTAGAGTCGCTTTGAATAATTGAGTAGAAGTTGATTATCAATTAGAAATCCATTTCTTTTAAAAGCTACTATACGAGAATTCTCCGCATTTTAGAGTTTTCAATATTTAATTCAATGACAATTTTATAAACGGATGTGTATTTATGAACACCGTAAACTCAGCAAATTGCAATAGTTACAGGTACTAGGTTATCATTATCTATGGAGAGTCACAGTTAAAATAAAACTACTCACGGAGCATAGCCTCAAGACAAATGCCGTTTTAGAAGCTCGTACGTACCTGAAAAACGAATTAACGTTAAATAAATAAACGGCCGGGTTTTATAATGCATGATTAAAAATCATTTCATTTAATAATTGTTGTTTATAAATTACGGTTGATTAAAATAATAATGTACGTATGTGTTAGAACCATAGCTATCGACATAAATTAACTCCGGTATCAAATTACGAACAGAGCCAACAAGATGACTTAACGAGACGAGGATTTTAAAGCAATTGTTTTAAATGCGATTTATTGCCCATATTGTAAACGCACAATAGACCGTAACGATCACATAAAATATAGGTATTGAAAGAACACCAAATATTATGCGAAGAGTTTGAGAACACTTCATTTTTTATTCTTTGATAAATAGTTGGAAGTGCATGGGTACAGACCGCTCAATTTCAATTAGACAGTGAGAAGACGGACTCGCATTCAGGCGATAAATTTGACGCTCGTTTCACAGCTCATCGTCTCTCAATATTTGATTCCAAGGTCGGCTGGTGGAGTTTCTACCTGAAAGGAGACCCTATGCCGTCGGCACGTCGTGGTCAGGGGACTTATTACTTTCGTGACCTCTTCATAGCCCTTTTCCAAGCCTCTACCTCATTGTTTCTTCTCCTGCTTCCTTTCCTCCCAAATTATATATTCTAATAATCTCTGCTTTCTTTACTTTTTGCGACCCTCTTTACCACTTTATCTTCCTATCTTGTCATCTCTTATACCCATGAATCCTTCAATTTTACCAATTCTATAAAACTATTCATTCACTCTATTCACCTATATTCTATTTATGCACTCTACCCATGTCATTAATTGATTAATTCCATGCTTTATTCTCGCTCGTATAGTCAATTTATTGTCTCAATTAATTTCTTCCATTCATCCATTCCATTCCATTCATCCATTCCATTCATTCATTCCATTCATCCATTCCATTCATCCATTCCATTCATCCAATCCATTCATCCACTCCATTCACCCATTCCATTCATCCACTCCATTCATCCACTCCATTCATCCATTCCATTCGTCCATTCCATTCGTCCATTCCACTCGTCCATTCCACTCATCCATTCCATTCATCCATTCCATTCATCCATTCCATTCATCCATTCCATTCATCCATTCCATTCATCCATTCCGTTCGTCCATTCCGTTCGTCCATTCCATTCATCCATTCCGTTCGTCCATTCCGTTCGTCCATTCCATTCATCCATTCCGTTCGTCCATTCCATTCATCCATTTTATTCATCCATTCCATTCGTCCATTCCATTCATCCATTTTATTCATCCATTCCATTCGTCCATTCCATTCATCCATTCCATTCATCCATTCCATTCATCCATTCCATTCATCCATTCCATTCATCCATTCCATTCATCCATTCCATTCATCCATTCCATTCATCCATTCCATTCATCAATTCCACCCATCCACTCTATTAATCCTTCCATTACCCATTCCATGAATCTAATAAATTATTCATGCCAGTCATCTATTCCACCCACTCATTCTGTGCATCCATTCCATTAATCCAATCGATTCCTCAATTATATTCACCCATTCCGTTCGCCCATTGCATGCATTCATTAAATTATTTATTCCATTGATCTATTCCACCCCCTCAGTCGGTTCATCTATTTCATTGATCTATTCCACTGACTCATTCGATGCATATATTCTATTAATTCAATCGACTCATCAACTCCATTCATCCATGACATTCACCTATTCCATTTGCCCATTCCACGCATCCACTCTACTTTTTATTCCATTAATATGTTCCACCCACTCATTCCGTTCATCAACTCCATTCATTTTTTCCACTCATGCAGTCCGTCCATATCGTACATTCCGTTCATTCCGTGCCATTTATTTATTCTATTCATCCGTTCATTTATTCATTCTCTTCATCCACGTCAGATATCTACTCCAAGTACCGATTTTATTCATACTTATCCTTCTACCTTTTCATTGATCCATATGTCAAGAAGCTATTTTAACCAGTTCATTACAAACTTCGAATTGTTCATTAAAGCTTTTTATTCCATTATCCGTACTTTTGTCGATTTTTGGGTATTACTGTCCTGTTTCCGTGTACGTTAAACATGGGAAATAAGGAGAGCGAATAGAATCTAGCTAAATACTGGGCTCATTTTCTACTAGGCAATGCAGTAGGGAATACCAGTAGGTAATACTATTTATTCTCCCAGGCATTAATTTTATTCATGCAATTCTTTCATTTTATTCATACGCGTGATTGTACTATTTTATTTTTGTATAACTCCATTTATTAATTTTATTTTTTCTTCGGTTCTATTAATCAACTTTGCATTCTACTACATCAATTTCATTCTCGTACAAGTTGCAGAAATCTATTACATTACTCCACTTCATTCATCCAATCCATTCATTACTTTGATTCATAAGAACCATTCAACCTTGTCATTTAGAATTTCGATTTATGAATTCCGCTCTAGTAATTCTATCGATTCTATTATTTAATTGTATACGTCAAATCTGTACTAGTCATGACTTTTGTTGCATAATTCCATTGTTTTAAGAACACCATTTTCGCCAATATTAAACATTATACTGTAATTATATCCATTTATCTATATCCTATATTTATTACTTTTTCAAATTTCGTTGTAATTATGGTATTCGTATCAGCCACTTGTTGTCCATTTACTGTTATCTGAACATTTTGTACATTATTTTCATTGTACTTTTCGGTACAGGTTAATCGCAAATCATTAACTACTTCCCCTCGTCTTCCTCGTATATCCACTCCATTGTTTAAAAGTAACTTCTTTAATATTTCAGTAATGTTTCTGATACAATTCAATGCATTCTTTAATATGTTTTTGAAACAACTGTTTCCATTAAATGTTCTTGTCCTCTAAAAGCAGGAGTTCATCCTTAAAAAGAATGGAGTCATCCTCCAACCGCGTACTTTCATCTTTTTAGTCATGACCCACGCTGAGAGGATAAGAGCGCCGTGAAACAAAAACATGTTGCCAGACATAATATAAAACCTACAAATTTCTCTACATCTAATATCAATATTTCCATCCCATCTATTCTATTAGCATACTTCCAAAGTCTTAATTAATCTTTTTTTTATTTTCTTGATTATTTTGTTTGTTTTCTTGATTATTTTTTATATATTATTTGCCTTTTTCTTTTTAGATTTCACATAGAGATTTGGAGGATGCTCCAGAAGTCGCAGATTTAATTTATATTTTTGTTCTTTTTGCTTTTTCTTTTTCTTTTTTGCGTTGTTAATTTCATCATTAGTTGAGATTGTAAATGTTTCGACAGGGTCTAGCGTTTTGAGAATCCGAGTGATTACGATGCAAGGTGGTTGAAATATTTACAAACTTTCAAACTACTGTAGGCCCGCCCTAAGTTATACCGTCCAAAGTTATAAGTATATCCAAAGTTACACATTTGGCTTGTTCTAAGTTATACCACTCTCTTCCTCTCCTTCCCTCATCACATTCCGCCATTTTGAAAGAACCGACGGTATAACTTAAGATGGGGGCTACTGTATAGCATTTTAAAATCTAATGTAATTTGTAGGTATGAAGCCGTTAACTATATTAACTTTTAATGTATTAATTTCTTAATGTCTTGTTTTTCGTCATCTTCTCTCGGATTTTCTCTTTTTCCGCAATTCATGTCCTTCGTTTATTTAGCAATTAATCAGGTGGTGTCGCAACACAAAGATAATCTGATCTATTTTTTCATGTTGTTAAAAAAAACATCCTATTTACATTAGCAACGCTTGTCTAGTTTCTTCATTATGCAGAAGAATTGGAATTGATATTGTATGTATTGCATACGAATTAAATAAATAGGATTTTTATATATTGATTAGGCACATACATGAACGTACGCGTAAACTAACAACATAATGGATATTTGGATTTTAATATAGGTTACATATAATAATAATGGTTTACTTCGATTCCATCATGTACCAGAAACAAAAATGAAATGCTACCAGCTTATGGCAATAGTTTATAAATTAAGTGAAGAAAGGAAAATAAAAGCGTGTCTAAATGATAAAAGAGACAACAATAGATGTCAGAAATTAAGTTTGCAATAGAATTCTTCAGCAAATAATGTTCAGTAATATAGGAATTGTTTACCTACCCTGTATACGTAAGAAAAATGCCTTAGAAATGCATAATTTAAATAAGTAAAATCAGAAATATTATTATTTTAATCGACTTTTTGATACATTTTATATTTACAAGAATAACAAGTAAGTGACAAGTTATTGAATTGAAATATTTGAGTGAGACGACCTGCGAAAATATTTCGGGCCTGTACGCTGCGGGTGTTCCTTTCGCTTTTTATAACTTTGAGGATTTAGAAGTGTTTTAACCCGTCGTAAAGCGGTGGCTATAAACAATTAGATGAGTTTTTAACTCGGAATATCCATTCTAAGCGAGCTGCGCGAATAGCTTATTCATACCGTTATCTCGGGAAGGTGCTATTAAATATACATTCATTGATAAGAAAACATTAAAACCTAACAGGAGGCATTTTATGTCACATCAAGAAGTAAATCAGTGATCAGGAATGTTATTTGATGTCATCTTTCATGAAATTAAATTTTGTTATATCTATTGACTACATATAATTGTTTATAGTTATTAACTTAAATGACTAATCGATTCAGTATCTGTTGCGATTATTATCGATTGTTATACATTATTAAAACTTTTTGAACTTCACGAACCTGACATACGCTGTATATAATCAGTGATCAAACATTCCACTGATGACGCTGCAAAAGCAATTGTTATTTGCTGATGAATTGGTCAAACTTTATTACACATTGCGGCAAAAGATTCAATCCGTATCCCGTAACAAAAAAGTGATCTCAGAAAGAAAGAATTAAAAACATAGTAATCGTATATTACGATAAAAAGGAAGAAAGGATAACATATTGTATATTTATAGATACGGAATGAATAACGGCGCCTTAGTCGCGAAAAGAGAACGAAGAGTTGCGATAATAAATTAAAATTTTTTGTGTTGGATGCCATAGGCTCCCTACTGCGTTTCACTCCCTAGCCACGAAATTCGAAACCTACTTCACGGGAAAATACGAACGCTAGACTTTATGCATATATTTAATACTTTTTTTCAGGCATGTGTTACGTCTAATATAATAAAAATGAAATTCTTAGCTGCCAATGATTATATGTAAATTGTTAGTTCGTAAATCACGAATGTTTGATTTTGTGTACAATATTTCTTCGATAGACATATTTCACTAATATTTTAATTTTAATCGCGAAATTATGCAAAAAGTATTGTAATATACTTCGAATATGATTATTTCATTCAATTATAAAGTTCATCTATGCCATTCATGAATGCTATTAATCAATCTGTTCGAATCATTATATCAACTATAATCTGGATCACTTCCATTCATCGAGCAAATCGAATATTAAGTACATTTCAAGATCCCTGGTAGAAAATTAAACCATTTTCTGGCGAGTTTTTCTGGGCTCCATTAGTTATAGACCAGAAAAAATGGCCAGAAACTGGTCGCATTTTCTACTAGGGATATTGAATTCCATTTTTCAATCGTATTTCAAAATTTCATTTCGTTAATAACATTCCTCCATTTTATCTTTTCCGCCCATTTTTCGAGTTTATTCGTGTCTATTAATCTGCTTCAATTAGGATCATTTATGTTTATGATTGAATTCAGTTTAATTTATGGCATATTCGTTCATAACATATGCAAGTAAGAATTATTATTTTTTAACCCAACCTTTTTGGTTTAGTACGCGCAATCAGTCTATTATTAGAATTGAACGATTCAGTTCCAAATATGCCAAACAGTTCAGTTAAACCAAGAACAAAACATTTTTTGTCGGCAGAACCAAACTATTAGAATGCGAAAACCCAAACTATTCGGTTGAAAAAGAAAACTGTGTCAATAACGTAGGGATAATATTTAAATAATCTATACAATGAAACCGGAGACAATCCGCCAAATACATACAATTCGGCTACCATTCTTGTGAGTATCGCAGACAGTGCTTTTTTAAATGAACCGAATTCGTTTTCAAACCGTATAAAAATCACAATTAGTTGGGTTGAGTCCGATTGAAAAAGATTCAAATCGTATATTTCTAGCTCTTAGAATTGGTTTTAGCAACCAAACCCTGTTTTTAGCCTACATTTTATTTATCCATTTCATATATTATACTAGAAATTGATTCAATATACTGGCTACTGTTACTATCTCCAGATTTATTAATTTAATTCAAACAATTTTGTCACTTCTTTAAGGTGGTTAGACCCCAGAATATCATAGGTTGGGGAAAAATATTTAATAATGTTTCCAAGAGTTTAATTTTCATTATTAATAATATTGTTGAGAAGTGAAAGCATTAATCTTCATGAACAAAAAATTGAATTGTGCAAAAATAATTTGTTAAGCCACTTTTCTTATTGATTCAAATTTGTTCTTCTCCGCTGTTAAAAATGAACGGATTTTAACGAATGTAGGCTTATTTTTTCAAGAAATAGATTATCTTTAACCTTACCGCATAATTTTTTTAAGATTCTTTATCTGATCACGAAAATTACTCAAAATTCGTTAAAAGTAGCAATTCTTTTTTAAAATAAATAGAGATAATTTATCGTTGACTTCGGAAATTTCAAAATACCTACAGTAAAGTTGTAGAGAATCTTTTTCTCGAAAAAATAAGCCGTTATTCGTTAAAATCCGTTCATTTTTAATAAATTCTTATCAGCGGAGCAGAAAAAATTTGAAAAAATAACAAATTATTTTTGCATATTTCAATTTTTTTTCAAGAATAATAATTCACTTTTTAACAATATCATTAATAATGAAAATCAAAGTCTTCGAAACGTTAGTAAATATTTTTCGTAAACATATGATATTCTGGGGTCGAACTATCTTAATTAATATTATCATTTAACGACGAGTTAATTTGTGCAATCGTATATATTTTTGATATCTTCTGTATATTTATCTCGACAATCCAATTCAAGGAGTAACTTAATTCAATACGTATTTATGGATATTAAATTAACTTTTTCCTCTTTTCCTTTATCTATTTTTCACACGATCCATTTCTTTTACGTATTATATACGCGGGCATCCGTTCCGTGCATCAACTTCACTTATCTATTATATTAATCTTTTATTTTCAAGTCTCTATTTTTTAACTTCACTACTAATTAAGTAATCTATTTCGTTTGTCGGATCACTTACAAACATTGTATATCGGAATCATTGAAGTAATGTTAATTGTCCATTTCACTATTTCTTATATTTTATAAGAAATAGTGAAATTATATAAAATTTTGTTCTTATTATAAATTGTAGTAATCAGTTTTCATAATCCATGCTGTTAATTAATTTCATTTATAATTTCCTTATCTTAAATATATTCATCATGTTCCTAAAGTAATTCACTTTAGTTAGATCATCTCTATTAACATTTTTACTTATTTTAACATTTTGTTTAACATTTTATTTATTTAATAGAATCTATAACTACGTGAATAATTTGATATAAAGTACTAAAAATAAATTTACACACAGAGAAAAGTGTTTTTCACCCAGTATTAGAATTCTTATGCCCCGTAAAAGATAGTCTTTTACGCATAGGGATTGCCATCTTTCTATTACCTGTTAAAAGACGAAGATTTTAGATTATTCTAACCAATATGTCAGTTTATTTTAGCCTTTTCTCGTTAACTAAAAGCAATTTTTGTTTATTGAAATTTATCTAGCAAATTAAAATATTAAAAATTCCTTCTTTTAGTCATAATAAAACATTCTTTTAAAATAGGAGAGTTTAATACAGTTTCGTAAAATCTGTAAAAAACAAATGCTGAAAGACGGAGGATTTTACTAGTTATAATATTTCTTTTAAGGGCTATAATACACTTTTTAAAAGCCAAGGGATAGTAACTGATAAAATACACTTTTCTCAGTGCACAAAATAATTTTTTAAATCTATCCGTAATTAAATTTGATAAAGACTTAAGGTAGCTAGACCCCAAGATATCATATGTTAGCGAAAATAATTTAATAACACTTCCAGGAATTGAAGTTTTATTATACATGATATTGTAACAGAGTTCAAGCATTATTATTCTTGAAAAAAAATTGAAACTTGCAAAAATAATTTGTTAACCAACTTTTCTTGGCGACTCAAATTTTCTTCTTATTTTCATTCAAAACTTTTCTAAAAATGAATGGATTTCAATGAATGACGGCTTACTTTTTCGAGAAAAAGATTCTCTACAACTTCACCGAATAAATTTCTCAAATTTGTTTGCCTGATCACTAAAATTATTCAGAAAAGTTAAAAAATAATATATATTTTTTTTAATAATTCGAGATATTTGACCCTAGTTTTAGAAAGTCAAGAAATTCATTGGGTGAAGTTGTAGAGAATCTTTTTCTTGAAAAAATAAGCCGTCATTCATTAAAATCCATTCATTTTTAGCAAAGTTTTGAATGAAAATAAGAAGAAAATTTGAGTCGCTAAGAAAAGTTGGTTATCAAATTATTTTTGCAAGTTTCAATTTTTTTTCAAGAAAAATGACGCTCGAACTCTGTCATAATATCATGCATAATAAAAATTTTATTCCTGGAAGTGTTATTAAAATATTTTCGCTAACATATTATATCCTGGGGTCTAACTACCTTAAAAACATTGTTTTCAAAAAAAAAATGCAATCGTCGTGTTTCGATTGAAAATCGTCTATTTTGTTATCCAAATCCAATAATCGATATGTCGATCACGACTCCATAAGACAGACGTTCTCTCGACTTTAGGGCGAGTTCGCACGTGACTTGGCACTTTCTCACCGTCACTCCTTTTTGTAGCGGCTCGGCTTCGTAAGCAAAAATAGAAACGAAGAAATGATCAGCGATCATTTTTTTTCGAAGCCGTTATTAGTCAGACACTCGTAGGTGAACATCCGTCTACGAGCGTGTAAATAACTGTGTTTCCAATAACACGATTCAGCTTCGAAATTGAATCCTCGTGACGGACTGAATTGAAACTGACGTAGACGCCAATGAATTAATCAACGCCATCGATAATGACGTATCAACTTTTAATTCATTTTCAAAATGGAACTTTCGGGGTATCTGGGTTTAGAACGTAAGCGACGAAGAAGCGTATAAAATCGGGATTCTCAAGCGTGATCATCGGTAGGTAGGTAACACGTGTAATTTAATCCATTGACGCTTCCACGGTCGAAGTGAGCATACCATTATTAAAATTCTGGTAATTTTGAATAAATTGAAAAATTGAACAGCCATTATTGTCGAGGTCTCCGACATAATTACGTAATAATACGGGTCGCTCGTCTCGTCACACAAAATTCGTCAACTATACTACCGTGCTAATGGCTTTTCGGTGTGTTCATTCTATAAACGCGAGCATGGTTGGATCTTGGGAATCCCGCGTTTATATACACTTAGGTCTTAAAAACACGCGGATCCCAGAGAGTTCGATGCCTGCACAGTCACGGGTGGGTTTCCATCGCGTTAATATTGGCGATGGCACGCGATCGCGTTTTGCAAGCCGCTCGCTTCTCTTCGTGCACGTGTTCAATATTTTTTTTTTTCTGTAAACGTGCACGTGTAAAAGTATGTATCCGTGAATGTAAGAAGTGTTTTCGTTTTTGAATCCTAAAGTAAAAAGTTCAATGCCAAAATTTGTTTGGACGACTTTAATTTGCACAATTTAAAATCGACCAATAAAAGAGCTGTGACATTCATGTAGATTTACTGATTGAATTTCAGGTGCTTATGGTCGTTTGTTACTCTCTAAATCTGAATTAATAAAATTTTACTAATTGTAAGTCAAATTCTACTAATTGAAAAAGAGAAAAGTGGGTTACCAATAAATAGTAGAAATTTACTAATTACATTAGTCAAAATTTGTTACTAAATGAATTAGTAAATCTGAAATACTAAATAAATTAGCAGAAATTGATTATTTCGTATCCCTTTAACTGTTACCGTACGAATTTGTTAAAAATGATCAATCTTCGGTTACTGTACTACACGGACTAACGGAGGGTAACTTTCTAGCTGTAATGAATTAGTACATTAATTTAGTAATGTAATGGATTAATCATCATTTTGGAATCTATGAATCTGTAAAACACAAATCATTAATCATTAACCTAACTTTTAGAATAAAACTTTGGGTAATACCTCTAAATTCAATACTATACCAAATCGAAGTTAGAATTTAGCACGTTAAATTTTGAAAAATTATAACGCGTTTTAATTTTATTACGCTACATGTCGTTAAAAACGCCCAGAGAAAAAAACGAACAAAATTTATAAAAATATTGTGCCCAGCAAGAAAAACTTACATTGTTAAACATTCTAACCTTAATTATACACAAAATACTTACGACTTGTTTACGACGATTAACCATTCGTTTCCAGATCTTGATGGATAACAAATAATCGTTATTCTGCGACGAATATGTGATACCGCGAGGTTTCAAAGTACAATCTATTGTTGATATGCACTTTCCTTACATTACGACATTGAACAAAGAAACACGCGGATTTTCGACTAATTCAAACAGTGAATTTGTTTACTATTTCAAATGGTGAAATGATATTACTTATAAAATAGTGATATCATTTTACTATTTGCTATTAGTGAAAACAATATGCCAGATTTTACTAATTCATTAAATGATATTGGGAAATTTGACTAATATAGTACTAATAAATTAGTCAAATATTCTGCTTCTTATCGAAATAGTAAAAATTCTACTAATTCAGATTTAAAGAGTACTGGGACCAAACCTTTCGGTTCTATTGACATCCTCGAACTGGATTGTTGCGTTTGGTTTTATATTACGACGATCGATGATAGATCATCTGAGTTTTATGCTGTCATTTAATTTGTCCAATTAATGGTACGTCGCACTGAATAGCACTATAAATAATACATACGGGAAGAATATACTATATTACCATTAACATTGCAATCGAACCGAATTGGTTATCATAATCGGTAATTCAGGTACGTGAACGTCCCGGTATCAAACTAAAAAAGTTTTGGTTCTAAAATTAAAGTTTTGGTCCATAAGCTATTTAAAATACGTATGCTGAACATAGTTGGAAATGAAGTAGCATGTAAATGGTTGTGGTGCCTGAATGAGTTTTATAGAAAAGTTAAATAAAAATATCCGTCGACTGTTCCAAAGAAAAGATCGTCTTAGGTGTGTGCTATTATTGTGCCAAATCAAACGTCGGGTTGAATACTACGATACCGAATGGTGCAACTATAACGGAGCTATCCGGTTATGACAACCAAACTTGGTTACGACTGAACTTGGTTCTGATGATCTATAATCGATTGGTATTTAACTTCCTGAACCAATTAAAGTGCAACTAAACTAGTTTAACCACATCACTGGAAATGTATCATATGTGTAAAAAAAAGGTGCCACGACTGGTAATGAATCATTCAGTTGTAAATAACTTCCACAATTTTCAATGAATTTGCACGAAATTTGGTGTGCTATAGTTTCTTAGGTCGCTGAATACGAATCTGAGGTCACCGTATCAACATTCAATATGGCAGCTACAAGCTATATGCTTTTGAAGCAAATTTTTTTCTGTGCTTGGAAAACGGCTGAAATTTGTTACTCGGGGGTTCTTGGGGTCGCTGATTACGAATCTGATCTTAGATTTTCAAAATTCAAATTGGCGGATCCAAGATGGCAGTCGAATTTTTAAAAATTCATCGGAATTGCTTGAAACTCGTTAGTTGGAGGTTTTTGGAGTCGCTGATTCCGAATCTGATCTCAGATTTTCAAAATTCAAAATGATATATCCGAGATGGCAAATAAAATGTGCAAAATGAATTTTGACCTTACCTCGGCGGACTCAATTTTGAATATTTCATAAAATGAAAAAAATATGTGGTTGATCTCCACCGTTAGCTGGTTAATTATAACGACCTCAGAATGCACCACGAGGAGATGGTGGGAGGATTATGCAATCCATTTTTTTTTATTTTTTTTTTTATATTTTTTGTTGTTTTGACCCATTCGCAGTCCACAAATTTTGCTGCCAACCATATAATAAATAAATATTTGATGGGCGTATTAACCAAGTAAATCGCGATGTATTTATGATGCATACTTGTATTTTTTTTTGGCTAATTTTATGTGACCACAGAAACCCGTCTGCTCTAATAGAAATATTGCAAATTTTACTAGATTTTTTGAAAAAAATGAGGATCAAAGTAGAAAGATTTGCATTATTTCTGTTAGAGAAATCATCGCTTTTCGCTCGTTAAAGACGTCAATCAAATATTTATTTATTATTTAATAATTACGAGCATAAAAATGTATTTATTTGACACAAACGTTATATCGTATCACTGTATTTTGTTTTGTATTTTTCTTTTCATTGTAAAATTACTTCAAAATTTTGTCACATTATGGGTCTTTGTATCTGCATATTCCAAATCGGAAATGCAATTGATTCATGAGTTTTCGACGGTATAAAAAATTCATCTGATGATGAAATACACCCTAGTTTTACAAACTTTTTATAAGCAATGATATTGGATTACAAAGATCTGACAGAAGAATGACTCAACGTACCTGAAGATTTTTCTACTGCAGTATGACACTATAATTGTATGGTTAATTTGTATAATATATTGAAAGTGACTGAGCGGTATGTACACTAATATTAAATAAAGTATCTTTATTCTGCTTTATTAGAAATGAAGCAATCATCTTTTTTTTCTTATCAATCAATTATTCTCTTAATTTATTCTTTTCTTTTCGCCATTTTATAATGAAATATACCGGGATATTATGTAACGCATTACTTCTGACGCGCAATAATGTTAGCGTTTAATAAATCCAGTTTCTTACGTTTATTAAATATTTATTACTCATAATAAAATACAAACTTAATAAATTCATTAGTTGCTATAAAACGCTTCTCTCATTGTCAGTGCCAGATGAAACTTGATACTCGAACGACAAACTTGGTCGAAGATCGACATCTTTGCTCTAGTTACATAATATATTATTAGAACACAGTAGGTAGTAAGAAAATATATTCTAATTCCAAATTCCATATTCTAAATTCAGGATTAACCACTTAATTACTAACAAAGAGTGCGGCATTTTTAAATTGTACACATTAAAACTTGGAATTAGAATTTAGCGTGTTCATATAAGAATAACAATAGTATATTTCTCAACAGAAAAGATTAACTATATTTTTTCTCTCTGTGTATGAGACGGAATAAGGTATAGAAAAAATCTATATTTTTGCTAATGGTAACAATATTCTTTATTCATTATTTATTGCTTGATTACAATTTAGTGTAAGTAAAGTTCCACAAATGAATATAATATACACAAAAAGTGACTGGAAAAGCCTATGGTATTAGTGACCTGTGTGGATGGGAAAAATTATTTTATCCTTTTTAGTCCATTTATAAAGACGTGGTTTTTAAAAAGAATTTTTTATTTATTAATTATTTTGTATCAAGGGCATAAAATGGAGTTTTAGAATTTACCATGCCCACGTATTTTCGTATACCTGACCAAGTATTGAGGTAATTAAATATTTTGAAAATTTATCTAAACAAATGTTAATTACATGGTGGTGCGGTCCTCTAACTCATAAGATACAAGTGTGAAATGTAAATAAACAAATAAATTTGTTTACATATTTATAAATTGAAGCGGTAGAGAAATTTACAAATAATTATTGTTATATACGGGTATACCCCCATAATGACATGCTTAAATATTTTCAAAATATTTTACAGAACTCATGTAAAGATATACACAGAAAAACAAATAGTTTTTGAATGAATAAAGCACATTATTGAATTTCGTTAACTGGAATTGAGTTTACGCTTTATTAGTTTTCAATACTTTACATCCAACAGCATCAAATATATGTGATATAATCATAAATCATTTTTACATGCTTTTACCTCTGATTAATATTATAACTTATTATGAAAGATTAGTCGTTGACTAGCAACAATATTATTCATGTGTGGATCTTTACGTACACTACATTGCATGCTACTTGCATGAACAAGAACTCAATTTCTTGAATCCAGGAAATATTTGTTGAAAGTAAATAAATATTTGATTCAATTCAAGTTGTCGAACAGAATAAATTGATATTACGAAGCTAATGTTTAATGGTTCCGAATCAATATATGTACGAAGAACAAAAAATTTCATGTAAAGGAAGAAACAATGGTAAGAAATACCGGAGAAATTTAATATAACTGTAGTCTGCGCTATTATTTTTACCGACATTAAAATTTCCAGTTTTGCCATTTGTAAGAATAATTGATAAACTACACCGTTTATTGCACAATCTATTTTTGTGTTGCCTATTACGAAAAGCGATTTCATCGTTACGAGGATAGTTGAACCGTATGCACCTGATGTCCACAAGTCATAATAATGGTTACTAAAATGGAAATATTATTTTTGTTTGTCGTTTTGTTGATTTTGAAGAAGCGTGGCTGTTTTGGTAATCGCGATTTTTGGATTAATAATGTAGTAATGCGGTTGGCCAACGATGAATTATTACTACTTCAAACGGTACTTGCGGCTTTTGCACTTGCAATCGGATGCATTTCTATTCCTGCCTTTTTTTGCGAAATAATCATTGGCAAATATTACGATGTTATTTCCTCAATATTTATTAACATATTTGAAAAATGGTTAAAACGATTAATTGTAATTGTAATAAACTCTCTAGTATGAACACTATTTGTGTGATTTGTTTATGTGTCTATTAATATATTGTATATATATTAATTTCATTTAATTATTGTTTAAACGAACTTTAGAGGTACCCCATCAGGACCCTTACAAACCCCTGATCAAGTCCTTATCCAGCCCTGAACAGGGCCGGAAATCGGGATGTCTGATCCGGCCCGGACCAACAAAATCGTTACGTTCTTGATCAGACCCTTATAGTATAGCCTGATAAGGGTCTGAAATATATTCAGGCAACCTGAACAGGACCTGATCAGGGCCGTATCAAAATTTCTACTAGGGATGCTAATACAGTAGAACCCCGCTGGATTGTCACGGTCGGTTCCGAGTCTTCCCTGCAAACCCCGATGGACTGTCGGCAATAGGGGAAGCATCGCTTCCACTTGTACGCCGTAATCACGTGACGTTCGTGAGCAATGACAGACAATCTCTCTGCTTCCTATTGTAACTCCAAACCGATGCGTATATCTAACTAGACACGCCCTTGAGCCGGCGAGCGGCGTAGTAGGGGTAAAGGGATTCCGAGAAGTGCCAATCCAGCGGGGCTGAATCCCGATAGTCCAGCGCGGTGCCAATCCAGCGGGGTTCTACTGTACCATATATAATATCGAAACTTTGTGATAATTTGTTTATTGGTTGATAATTTGAGTGGAAGAGTAGAAGACAAAATAAGGAAACGTGTGCGATTGGTTTAGAAAGGTGGGCATTTAAATATGGAGTGGTAGCCCTTAAAGACGCCCAACAAGGAAACTGAGACGAAACACGTTGAGCTCTTACTGGTTATCGTTCTTATTTTTATTCTTTTAAGGCACCTTGCACGCCAAATACGAATGCATGTGTGTTTAATTGGTCGTCGACGAAGATTTCACGCGACAAAATTGCTTCGACGCGAATCCGAATTTCGACGGGACGGCAAAAATCTCCCAAGGGCCGTCAGGGAGAGCCGAAAAACTGTTGCAAAATTTTGTCAATTGCATGAATATGTATGTATGTGCGTGCGAATATTCCCGATGCGAAGGCACTCTCTTTGCTGGTTGGCAAAACATAGAATCGGGGGGTTATACAGGCGCGGAATTCCCCGCGCGCGTTATTATGGGCCGCACGTAAGGTACGGCCGCGCCGCGACAAGAACAATGCGGTTCTCATAAAAATCGGCACCGCTAATGCGTATATCCCGGGCAAGAAGTGCGTAATGCACATGCCGGTACATTGGGCAGCCTTTCGCGGGAAGTAAAAAGTACCTATGGGACTCTTAGCGCGAACCCGACTAACGGTCGCTAAAATTCTCGCCAGCTGCCGGACGCCAGCTAAAGAACTCATTACATCGACCGCGAAAGAAATCCTGTATATATATGTGCACAATTAGGTAAAGATGATCTTCCAACTTTTTTTCACTCAAAATTCATTAATTCTTAAAAGGATGGATACAACATCTGCCTCCAAACGAGAAATATAATATTACATTTAATATAATGTATTCTAAGAATAATTCTATTACTGCCTCATCTAGATATTCCACTATAATTTTCATTCACATTGTATAATATTCATTCATAATGTTAATAGTTTTTGGTAATTCAGATACTATCTCGAGTAAAACAAGATTTCAGAAATTCAAGATTTCTTATGCAATATTGGTTAAATGTATAGGATGAATCGAATAATTCATAGTTACAGTTAAATAGCGGAAAGATGGAAATTAATTCTTGCGGTGGAAATTCACCGTATAACAGTAAAAATGAAAATGCCACTGTATAAAAGTGGAAATTCATTGCAAATATACACATTTAACTAAATTATGAGTTACCTAGTGAAAAATATTTTGTAGTTGTTACACCTCAAAATCGGGTGTATTATGGGTGTCTTAAATCAAGACACTAAGACAATTAGAAGTGTCACCTTTTTAATTGTGTCTTGATTTAGGCATTTTAAAAAAATGTCTCACAATTTAAAATATTTTCTGTCTAATAAAATAAAACACCTTTAATTTTTAACATCCAGTCGTTCCTGTGGTATTTTTCATGAATTTCACAAGGAGATCGAATTAAATTGTCTGAAAATCGCACAGTAAACATGCCTTTTGATTAATTGGTACTAACTGATTTGAGAATACAATAAAGCAAGACATTAAGAAATGTCTAACCATTCATCATAATTTGCTTTACCGGAAGGCGAGTTATAGTGATTAACACTTGAATTTCTTAAAACTAAGAGAAGAAAATAATAAAATCTACTAACTCTAAACCGTATAATTATTCGTGTAATCGAACTGACGCCATGTGTAACTACACCAATAAACGAGATCATGTGCAAAATTTTCAATAATTTTCAGTTTGCATTCGATTTGTTTCCACTTTTGAATGAAATTAAACAAATTTTAATATGAAATTCAATGTTCTTAAGTGTTTGTTCATACGTGCAACATTTTTTAAACGTTTTTCGTTTTTCGAGTTTATCGGGCATCATATGTTGCATTTGAGTCTTTACGAAATATTGAAGACGAATTACCAATTTTTCATTCGAAGTGATACGTAATACCGTTTAATAAAATTTTGTTATATTAATAACATAGTATCTGAATAACCGAAAACTATTAAGAGTATAAATGAATATACAATATCCCGAGTAAATAAAAATGTCTCGCAATATTATTTCATCAAGTCTCGCGAATATGTCTCTTGAAAGTATCGCTAAACGGCAAGTGCGATACTTTAAGCGATACTTGATGCCTCATGGCTCTAAAATATCGCTGGTATCGTAAAAGTATTGCACAAGTATTTCAGATATAAAATAAACTTAAAAAATAAATTAATTAAAAACATTTCATAATTTAAATTTGAAATAATTATTTTACAATATTTATTTAATCGCAAATAAATTTAAAAAAACATATTTGTCCCGGCTTCGATTCGAACCCGGCTGCGCCTGTTAAATTTTAGCCCTCTATTCAAAATGTTTTGCTTACTGTACTTTTTTAGGTAAATATTGTAACGATAGAAGATAATCCTTGCCCTTATTTACTTTTCGGACATGACAACGAACTAGCTGCAATGATAACATGACTGCAATGGTAGCTGAATTAATTTTTTCCATTTCCATTTGTAGAGAAGGCAAATATTTTTTAATCGAAAATAAATTTAAAAAACATATTTGTCCCGACTTGAATTCGAACCCGGAACCTTCAACTCGCAAAGCATTTTTTTTTTTTTTATTTTATATATATAAAATCTTTATTCAACATTTTTTCCTATTTACAGCCATATATAGCTAAACTTAACTGAATATATACATGTATTTCACTTTTTCATTTACTGCGTAGTACCTACTAGTCGTCTAGCTTAACCTACCGTTACATAAGATTTCAGTATACTATTTTACATTTGCATGCCAATAAGTATGTTCATAATATGTAGTGCTGTTGTTTATTACTTAGTTTAATAACTTGGTTATGGTCATGTATTTTTTAATGTGGGAAAAGCAAAGAAAAACCCACTGAGAACTTTTTGTCTCCTTAGGTCTTTTTGAGATAATGTATTTTTCGAATGTGTCTGTATTTACTAGTGACTTAATCTTCTTTCTTGTTATAAATTGACAGAAATTGGTAGGGCAATTTATGCTTGAAGGCATGTGGTAAATTATGTCTTCTTAGCTGAGTTATATTTTTTCTTAATTTAGAGTTGTTCAGTTGGTTAGTATAGAAATTTCCAGATAGTTTTGTGATATACTCGTCGATATGTTCTATTTGAGCCTTTTCGTGCATGTATTTGATTTGGGTATATCTGTTAGCATTACGTATTAATCTAAGTTGTTTGTTTTGAAATAGTTGCAATAACATCTTATTTATTTTAGCTGCGCTGCACCATATTGGGACTCCATACGCAATAGTTGGTCTAATTAACATTTTGTATATAAGTTTTTTGCTATTTGTTGATATTTTTGAGTCTTTGGCTAATAATGGGTATAATTTGTTTTGTACAGCATATGCTTTCCTTAGTATTTGCTTGATGTGTAGCTGATACGTTAGTCTGCTGTCCAGTGTTATTGAACCTTCAACTTGCAAAGCAGGTACCTAACCACTTGGACAGCATTTACATTATTTATTGGTTATAGAATGGCGGATAGTTGAAACATTTGATTGCATTCTGTTCCAAGTATTTGTCATTTCGTATATGTCATATCAAAGTTGGCCGAGTGGTTAGGTACCGGCTTTGAGATTTGAAGGTTCCGGGTTCGAATCCAAGCCGGGACAAATATGTTTTTTACATTTATTCGCGATTAAATAAATATTGTAAATTAATTATTTCAAAATTAAATTATGAAATGTTTTTAATTAATTTATTTTTTAAGTGTATTTTATATCTGAAATATTTGTGCAATGCTTTTACGATACCAGCGGTACTTTTAGATCTATGAGGCATCAAGTATCGCTTAAAGTATCGCACTTGCCGTTTAGCGATACTTTCAAGAGACATATTCGCGAGACTTGATGAAATACTATTGCGAGACCTTTTTATTTACTCGGGATATTGTATATTTATTCATACTGTTCATAGTTTTCGGTTATTCAGGTACTATGTTATTAATATAACAAAATTTTATTAAACGGTATTACGTATCACTTCGAATGAAAAATTGGTAATTCGTCTTCAATATTTCGTAAAGACTCAAATGCAACATATGATGCCCGATAAACTCGAAAAACGAAAAACGTTTGTAAAACGTTGGACGTATGAACATATTTAAAAACATTGAATTTCATATTAAAATTTGTTTAATTTCATTCAAAAGTGGAAACAAATCGAATGCAAACTGAAAATTATTGAAAATTTTGCACATGATCTCGTTTATTGGTGTAGTTACACATGGCGTCAGTTCGATTACACGAATAATTATACGGTTTAGAGTTAGTAGATTTTATTATTTTCTTCTCTTAGTTTTAAGAAATTCAAGTGTTAATCACTATAACTCGCCTTCCGGTAAAGCAAATTATGATGAATGGTTAGACATTTCTTAATGTCTTGCTTTATTGTATTCTCAAATCAGTTGGAACGAAATAATCAAAAGTCATGTTTACTGTGCGATTTTCGGACAATTTAATTCGATCTCCTTGTGAAATTCGTGAAAAAATACCACAGGAACGACTGGATGTTAAAAATTAAAGGTGTTTTATTTTATTAGACAGAAAATATTTTAAATTGTGAGACACTTTTTTAAAATGCCTAAATCAAGACACAATTCAAAAGGGGACACTTGTCTTAGTGTCTTGATTTAAGACACCCATAATACACCCGATTTTGAGGTGTAACAACTACAAAATATTTTTCACTAGGTAACTCATAATTTAGTTAAATGTGTATATTTGCAATGAAATTTCACTTTTTATACAGTGACATTTTCACTTTTACTATTATACGGTGAATTTTCACCGTAAGAATTATTTTCCATCTTTCACTATTTAACTGTAACTAAGAATTATTCGATTCGTCCTGTACATTTAACCAATATTGAATAAGAAATCTTGAACAAGAAATAAAAGAAATGAAATGTTTTAATGGAATTTTCTATTATTTAAGATTACGTCGTACATTCTAATAATACTACACAATAATTCAGTGATTATTTATAGTTTTTCACTATAACAGTATGTATAGCAACCTATGTTATATTATTGCACTAACCATATTTTTTTAAATTACATAAGAATATTTTTTTCATAGATCACAAATAGAATCATAATCTAAAACAAAAATAGAACTATTTGCGAAAATACCGAACTTGTATGTAAATAAATGAGATAATAAAAAGGTAAACTATGAAATTGCATCTTGTTTCGTGACATTATTTCCAAAAAAAATATATAATTTCAACAAATCCAATTTAAATCAAACGAGAAGCGGAAACGAAAAACTTGTTGAAAGTTCGAGTTGTGTATATCAGCATATAACTGCACAGGTAAATATCACAGTAGAAAAAAAGGAGGAAGCGAGGAGGATCGATTAGTTTTCCCCCACTCTCGATACAAGAAACCGGACGATTAACTTCTTCAAATATAATCACATAATTACGTAATTACATAAGCTATTCGCCATCTGCAAACGAAATTCGTCCGGAGACACACTTCATCCACATGGATATCGAATTCGCCCTTTGGGAATCCGTAGGTATCTTATGCATACGTATTTGCGTTTGAAGGAAAAAAAGAAGAGAGATAACGAAACCCTTGCACTCGTAATAATAATAACGGACTCAAATTTCGACCGACAACTCGGGTTTCTGACCGTTTCGGTTGTTTTTACTCACTATCCTGTTATTATTATGTTTCCAAAAATAGAAAAAGAAACTCGTATTTATAAATTTCAATAATTTTGAAAACATAAACTTATATATTAAAACTAAATTATTTTGAGTATTGTATAATTAAGGGTTTAAGTAATTATTTCATGAATATTTTAAAACCCAAATTGTTAAAAATACAATTAACTGTCAATATTGAATAACGTAACGAATTTCCGCAACTTGGGAAACGTATTGCAATGGACGGGAGAGAGACATTATTATTTCACATTTGCTCGGTGCCCTTATCCTTTCGACGTTTTTGGAGGTATAATTTAAAAATCCGAGTTGCAGAATACACGCAATTGGATTCCCATTTGTTGGAACATTCGGTTTGAAGTTTTGAGGTCATCTCACTTGAGGATGAACATCGTCTGATTACGAATGCCCGTACATGATAAAAACAGTTAGCTGCACCTGTTAAATTTTAGCCATTTATTAAAAATGTTTTGCTTACTGTATTTTTTTAGGTAAATTATGCCCTTATTTACTTTTCGGACATGACAACAAACTAGTTGCAATGATAACATGACTGCAATGGTAGCTAAATTAATTTTTTCCATTTCCATTTGTAGAGAAGACACAAAATTAGAAAGATGCTAAATTATCAAAGGCTTTATTCGTGACGGTAGACTTTACACAAAAATTTCTTAGAAAAAATGTATCTTAGAATTTGATGAAGAATACTCTCAATTGTTTCAGACGACATTTTTTAAAAATTAGATTTTTCAAAGATATATTCTTATATCAAGAAACCTAATAAGATTATGATGATTAAAAGCGCTTCAACTTTCAATAGACCCAGAATGAGATTTAAGCCTTCTGATCAGGTATTGACGAACAATCATCAGAATATGTCGAAATTACTTGCATCGAACCATTATGCTATGTTATGACGAAATTTAGTGCAATATGTTGCCTTATCGCAGATATGGAATGCTTCAAATTTTCCCGTTTTCTTCGTTGAATGAAAATTATGAAGTTGAATTTGCACTCCACGCTTTTTGATGTTTGAAAATATATGTCAGTCAAAATTATCAATCTTTTCTAAAGCCAAGGATATCAGTAAAATGTTAGGTCAGATTAGATTAGATTAGATTTATTAATAGTCCCTAGTCCCGAACCCAAATGGTGTTACAAAGTGAACTTAATCTATAGGTTAAAGACATAAGTGAATAATTGTAATAGTTTTATTTGCCTAAAAAAGGAAACATCACAATAATGACTAAACTTTTAATGAAAAATAACCAAAAGTTCTCATGACAATAATTGCTATAGATTGCATCAATACTTAGAAAAATTTCAATAATTGATGTTATGTATTTCATCAGTGGAAATCCTGGAGATGTTTTGAAATTCCAACTTTAGAGAAGTTCGGTAATTTTTATTATATTATTTTCACAAACTACGAAGTTCACATCGATGTATTTCTTATTCGATCCTGTTTTGAACAACGATCCCCAAAACTGCATAATAATGCGTTTTTTAAAATCAATTTTAATATTTTGCATAAATTCTTAAAGTTACTTAAAGTTACGACTTGTCCATGTTACTCTAACTTTGATCCGTTATAACATGATAATATATTTTCATTGAAGAAATTAAAATTGTACATGAAAATAACTTAAAATTCAAACTTCTTACACTATTTTATATTTTTGAAACTAATTTTTAACAATTGGTATTATTTATTCGTTCTAGACTAAGGACTCTAGTGAAATTGATACAAAAGATCTAATACACTCTTAACCTTTGATTTAGGAACAAAACAATTTATATTTTCAATTATAACTGCAGATTTTGTATCTTTTGTCACGTCACGACACGATTTTTTATTAAGAATTATCAATGTGGATAACTAACGGTATGGAATTTAGTTTTTAGAAAATACATGGATCAGGAATAATTTAGGACACTTTTAAAATGTTTGCAAAGAAATAGGTATTTTTTAATTACAAACACACCTATGATACTGATATGACACCAATAAAGTATTTTTCGTAAATATTGTACAATATCTTGTCGTGAAATACACATTTCCATGATCATTTTTAATTTTCAAAAAATCAATGAGAATATCTAGTCACGTTTGAAATGGTTTGACCCATATATGAAAGCGTTACCAGAGATTGGTTTCGAACGTTTTAGCAAGCGTCTATTAAAATATGCAAAGGTAAAAGGACATTCGAACCTAATAATCTGACTTAAGAACCCTCCACTAGTCTGGTTTTCTAGGAAAATCTCCCGATCATACAATTGTTTGGCTTCCAACCTAAAGCCTTGGTTTATGAATTATTGAATAAGCCCTACCAGTAGTATATCACAATAAAATAACTACGAATAACAAGATATTCGTAAATTTTGCACCATTGTGTACAGATTCGATTACCGTACGATAGAATCGGGTTAAGAATGATATAGACGATCCTACTTACAGATTTAAACATTTTCGAGCTATTGTTAATTAATTGCAAAGGCAAAAGAGCATCGACAAGGGAAGAACAATCTCGATATGCTCGAAACTGAGCATCAACGATGACCGTGGGACATGCAATGCGAGAAAATTCCAACGAATAAGGAAGGCAACCAAAGCGATTTGTACAAGTTGGAAACTGGCTCGGGGCACACTTTATCAATGTCCACTATCTCGTCGTAATGGCGATCCAAACAATGAGAATCCCCAGCTGCGGAAATCGGCGTGTGATTGAATAATGCGAATAAAAGTTCAAATGGCGATTCCACTTTCAAGAACGAAAGAAACGAATTTATATTCGCTTATAAGAATAGGCGATGTTGAGATTCGACGTTGGTGTCCACAGTACTTAATGCACCAATAAATGTGTTTATCTTTACAAGGAGACATTTTCTACCTTGTCTTTTAACGCTGTTACCCGAAGCATAGATGTTTTGGGCGCGGATCTGCAGTCGTTACACATTTTACCATTTTTATTCCATTCTCATTAGAGTCTCCAGAAGTCATTGTTTTTTCTGTTTTCTTCATTTAGAAATATCAGCAGTCTCTAGAACTGAATTAATTGTGCTTTTGATAGCATTGTTCTTTTGAATAAAATTTAAATGTGGACAAAATCTCAAGGCCTTTTACGGAAATGGTCGAACTGTAAAATTGAATATCGTAGAATGCGTACAAACGATTCAAGTCGAAAGAATTTATAGGAGTATTATATACATATGGGTGATTATATTTAAATTGATAACATCATGTAATCGTTCAATAAACTCACAACGTGAAGTTAAAAACTAGTAAATTTTGCAACTTGGAAGCAAAATAGGTATTTACCGTCGAGTATTTTCTTATACGAAGCCTGCTCATTCGCTCTCTTTTCATATTTTCTCTTTCAGAATGTATTTTTAAGATCCAATACTTTTTAATCGATATTTTCATATTTATATCAGTACAAAATGAACGAATTTTGCGGTTCTAAATCTTTTGACATCCCCAAATTCATTCCACCAGGAAAGTTAGAAAAAAATGTTGTACATCGACGTCCTTTTAAAACATAAGTATTTTTTCATCAGTAAAAAGCCATGAAAATAGAAAGTGATACATTTTTATTTTATCAAAACGTAAATTGTCTGTATTATGTAGAAATATTATTATTTAACTTACTAAGTACTATAAGTTATATTTTCTGTAGTAATTTTCCTGGCTGTAAATATTTAACTATCCCAGTAAATATTATTCAAGTATACAATACACTTAAGAAAGAGTAATATAGTGCTACAAAAACGCGTATGGTCGTTAATGTTATAGAATGTTTATTTGATAGAAATTCTATTCAGGCTGTCATGTAATTTCCACTGGCATAGTTAACATCCTAGTCTTTTTTTTTGTAAGTTTTAACCACATTCAATCATTATTTCAATCATGAAAACGTAAATCTTCTTTGAATAAATTTATCCGCAAAATATAAGCTCTTCCACATAAGATCACAAGAAACAAATTAAAATGTATATAGAATCATAAGCTGCCATTGACAAAAAAATCTCTCAACTTACTTCTAAAAGAAAAGGAGAGTGACTACCGAGAAAATCTCCATTGAAAGAGATTGAATGAATCTGCGCATCTTATAAATGTTAAAAAAAATAAAAAATTTAGGTTTAAAGACCAATATTTGTTTTGTTATGTTATTTGAATATTCGATATTCTTACTTTATATTAGATTTGAGTTTATTAGTTTGTTTAATTTCATTTAATTTCATTACATTTTTGTAATTATTCATATGATTATAAAGTATTGTGTTAGTTTTTTTCATAATGCCCGTAAACAATTCATCTTATACACGGAGAGCAAAATGCTATTTTTCTCCCTAGGGAGCAAAATGAATGTATCCGGGAGCAAAATAAGTTTATCGTACTCTGAGTCGGTAAAGTAATCGGAAAGGCGTCGTTTGCCGCCGAGCACCACAGCTGTGCTTCTGCGCATATGTGATGAATGATGTAATTTTTTGTTGATTGACCTCGAAGCCAACTTGATTGACGAATCGATGTTGATACCTTACTACAGGATAGGTGAGTCTATTCCCGTGGATCGAAGGGCCCTGAGATTTCTATCTGAAACGATGTCATGTTAGCTGACTGGAATCTTTCCGATAGATAAAAACTTGATCATTTTAGTTACAATAAATGCAACAAACCGTAAGATAAAACAACATTGAAATACTGTAATGTAAGTAGTGTTGTTTTAATGCAGTAACACGTAAAATAGATTTTAGACCCACGGAGGTATGAAATGGGCATTTTAGATCCATAAATGTAGGCGCAATAGTATTTTTCGTACCAAGGGCATAAAATAAGAGTAACGCCTTAGTTGGTGAATGCACGCCCGAGAGACGATGAATTACCGTATGAGTCGCAAAGTCTTCGCCCGCCGTGCCGAAAATAGTTTTCAGTTTCGTAAGTGTGAAAATGGTCATTTTGAAAAATGATGACTTAATAAAATTTACACCTAATACATGGGTCGTTAAATTGCCATTTTACGCCCCAAAAGGGCGCTTGAAATGGGTGCGGGTCGAAAAACCGACAAATCAAAAAGCCGACAGGTAAAAAAACCTACAGTCATAAAGCCGACAGTCAAAAAGCCGACAGTCGAAATACCGACACATAAAAAAAGAGACACATCCTCAGGACAGTCATACTTTGAACTGTCGGTTTTTTGACTGTCGGCTTTTCGATTGTCGGTTTTTTGACTGTCGGTTTTTCGACTAGCATCCCTTAAAATGACCAGTTTATGCCTACAGAATCGAAAACCATTTGACGCTTTCTGCATAAAATAGTGTATTGTATATCTAGGGCGCAAAGGAAGGGATTGGCGACAGACGCGTCGTGATCTGCAGGAAGTTGGGGAGGAACGGGTGTCCAAAATATAGATATTTTCTTTTTTTTTACATTTTTTCAAAATTGTAATTTATTTTTGAAAAATTCTGAAAAAAAATTTAGTGTATTCTCTCATGAATTCTAAGAGTTTGTTCTCCTTTGTATTTTTTCCGAAAGTTGATAGTTTTTGAGAAAATAAATTTTAAATATTATAGCTTAGGATTTTTTTTCTCGAAAACTGTCAACATTTAGAAAAAATTGCAAAGAACAAAAAGTTCTTAGAATTCATTAGTGAATACAGTAAATTTTCTTCATAATTTTTTGTAAACAAATTACAATTTGGAAAAAATTTAAAAAAAATCCCCAAATGACATTAAAAAATCTAAAAAAATGCTGTGATATTTCTCGGTAAATTCTAAGAACTTTTCATTCTTATAATTTTTTTAATAATGTTCGTAGTTTTGAGTTAGGGCGTCCAAAAATTTAAAAAAAATGTTCATTGTCGCGGCCATTTTGAGGTCGTTAGAATGATGTAGGGTATAAAAGTAAAATTTTTTCTTAAATTTGAAGTATTTTGTTCACCTTTGTTTAGAGTTTCAATAGAATCCCAATATTCTAAGGGCTCGAAAAAAATTGGTAAGAATAATTTTCTGGATATTGTTTCTAAATTCGGCGCCATATTGGAATTCCTGATGGATTAAACTTAATTTTGACCTCGAAATCTTGAAGAGCGACCTCGACAATATTAGGATATGTACCTCTCAATTCTTGTTAACTTCGATTTTGATACGAAATACTGGACTGAAATTGAAGCAAGAAGAAGTGGCCCTTGGGCGTTAATGGGTTATTTTACGCCCCGAAAACTCACTGAATAAAAAATGACGACAGTTTTCCGAAGGATTCCCAAAATAATTTCACAAGGACATCATCCCTGAATCTTGGAAAAGTGTCAGGTAAAATTTTTCGACAATATAAGCGCCCGGTTGTAGAGGAGGGAACGTGGAGAAACGATGGAATAGGAGGCAGATGAAGGAGAAAAAGGAGCGATGCAGATGGGGCAGCATCCCACGCGCATTGTTGCATTGTCCCGCGCAGGCGGATTACCTCTCATCGGGTTAACGAAATCACGGCCATACGCCGCTTCTCGTAATGCGCCATTGTTAAGGATATCATTGCGCCGGATATCTCTCGCACGTGGGTATATTTACTCTGTGCGACTATCGTCTCAACAGAATCTCGAAATAATGGTGTTCCAGGACGGGGCGTGACACTTGCCATTCTTATAACGATGCCTCGCGACTCTTCCTCTTACCTACCCTCCACGTTTCTTACCTTTTGCGTCTGATCGGCGGCTATTTTCTCCTCTTTACTTCTATAATATCCAGGGAGGATTATTGATTCTTGTCGAATCGATCTTCAGACCGACCGAGTCGATGCGTTCATGTCCAAGTTTCGAAAACAAAAGCCCTCCATTGTTATTTTTTACATATGTGCATTGTGATTTTGTACAAAGGGGTAAGTTTCTATTTTACCCAATGAAAATTGTGGTTAATGGGAAATGCAGAATTTTATAAAACTTACTGTTTTCTGTAGTCACAATTGAAAATGTCTGAAGTAACTTGATACGTTAAAACAATATTCCTCATCGCCGCAAATTTTACCTGTTGAGGGAAGGCAAATGAACCCCACTCCATCTAAAGAAGAACTCGCATCCTGCGGACATAACAGAGTGCGTGCAACGTTCGGAAAGAAACAAATATGTGCTGACATCATGTGATTACGCCAAGTGGGTAACGAAGAGTGGGATGGTGGAAATAGAGGCAAAGGCAAAGTTTTTGTTGAGGCACAATTCCAAAATTTATATATTATGAATTCCAAAGTTCACAGTGACAACAATTCCATTATGTTGATGATTATAAAATAAACCAATAAAACCAACAAATTTTATTTTATACAATTTAACGCACAATTTGGGGTAATCTTTTTTTTCTGAACGACTTTTCTGAACCCATACGGGACTAAAGCGCGACGGGACCTACAGTTTATGAAGGTGGAAAAAATTCCGAACCACCTGAGCTTTGGCGTTATTAGACACTTATAAACAAATACAGTGATGTCCCGATGACAGATGGCAGAGGCCAGGATCGAACCAGGGTTTTCTGATTACGAAGCCGGTACTCTACAGCCATCGCCGCTCTCATTTGGTTAATCTACATCGATTTAAAGACCTAACAAAATGAACGAGTTATAGAATTCGATAGATAATTACAAGTGAAATGCCTCGCCAGTGAAAATGACTTGAACATTCGGAAGGCAGATCTATTGAATTCTAGATGAAGCACCTGGCAAAATAGTTTCACGCACTATCGACCCTATTGATAGAGGGAAGAATAGATGGTCAGTTGGTCAAATGGCGGCTATTCAGAAACCTGACATGAGCGGATGAACCATCCGGCGATCAAAATGTCAAAAGGACTCTGTCTAAAGACGGGAGGACGGATGGAGCGTAAAACGAAAATTAAAGTGGAAGGTTTATGCGAAATAACGCGAGAAAATTTCAAGTGAGTAACGAGGACTTAAACCAGTCGGTTCACGCTTGGTTTGAGGGTTCGCATGCAGGCTGCGAGGAGTACGGGTGTAGCCGCATAATACGTTTTACCCGGAGGAATCTTGGGACCAACAGCAAAGTACACCAACTTTCGGGGCCTCGTAATAAAGATAAATGGCACCACTTACGGGCTCATGATGAAGCAGAGCCTCGCCTTTCGCCACAAACCTGGTCGTGGATACGGTTGCTTTTCCAGTCCGAGGGATGAAATTGTTTTCTAGCCGGAAGTTTAGCGGTGTTCCCCGAAACGCCGTATACTGACCATTTTTTCAAACGTTTTAATTCGCGCAATGGGAGATAAAAAAGCGAACGTTCTACCCTCGTGGCTCGTAACTTACGGCTCGCTCGAACTTGATCAAGATCCCATTGTTCGAGAGTCTGCCGTCGATCGATTTTTTACGTTATTCCATAAAAAATCTTTTCTGTCCATTAAGGAGCGCAGATAAACCATAAACGATAAAAGTTCATACGTTCTTGAACCTTCATAAACGATTTGCCGACATAAATACCTGAGGTCCATGCGGTGAAGAGAAAAGTACTATTGCTTCCGTACGTACGTGAAACAAAAAAAATGAGCGCTTCGTTAGCATGAAAGTATATAAATTCCGTAGAAAAAATTTTATATTAAAATTTCTGGTAATGCGTTATTTTAGTAGATATGATTTTAAAAAAAAGGCGTTTCTCTGAAACGATGCCGCCGTTGTTCGGCAAGTGTTTTTAATTAAAAATACCGCAGTCGGCCAAATAAACATACGACTTCGGGCGCGAAACAGCCCCAATTTCTGGGTCCATCGCGGATGGCCGGAGGTCGAAAGGCCCCGTCAAGACGCATTTGCGTGTCCGGCCACGTCTCGTAAAGAAGAAGTTCTCGCGCAAACTTTCATGAAGGCTTTCGCATCTACGTAGACGCGAACATATAAATGCAAACTGCGAGGGAGAAACTCGCGAAAGAGATCTTCTTAAGAACCATCTTCGACGTAACAAGATCAACAACCGAATGCGAAACCGCACGCAACGTTACGATCCGAGGAATCCAAAGAAGTAACTCGGTTGAGTTGGACTCGTCTTAACGACCTTCTTTTTTCTTCTCTTCTTTATCTCGCTTCATCTACGATCGACGCGTTTCTACGTCTTTTTTTACTGGTCCCCAGTTTGCTGGACGATTCTCCTCCAAGATTTCGATGCGTTATTATCGGTAGACTGGTAGGCTGGTAACTCCAAGTGCCTTCTTCTTATGAATTTTCCATACAAATGAGCCCTCCTTGAACTGTAACTGGCTGGTTGTGCTCTGGATCGCGAATACTTTTTGCCACGGTGTATATACGGAGCGGAGGCGCACTATGACAAACTGACGATTTACTTGGATGAAATCGTACCGAGCTTAAACGAAACTAATAATCGAAGCGACTTTGCTCTTTAATCACTGCTAATAATTGCCTGCCAACTCCTGCTACTGCCTTGTGGAAACGCGTGCTCCCTTCGTCTTCATCGACTCGTTCGGTTTCGACGTTTCCAACGTGTAATTCTCTGCACACACTGTCTTCTAATTCGACCTTGTTACACGATCTGATGAATGGTCATCGATGCCTTTTCGAATTTTACGACTACTTTTTTAAGCACAACGTATCCTCTATTAAATAAAAACAAATCTTTCGCCAGATCTGTTTGACAACGTAACGAGGTTATTAAGTACTTTAGTTACATGTTGCATACAGTTGGAAATGATGCGTATTTACTTAGTTTATAGCCAATTAATGGTTAATCAAACGATTGGAAGAAAGTTTGTTTTAAGCAGCCGAATTAATGAAAATAGGTGGTTTTTGGATTTTAAAAAGCATGGAGTGTTTTAAAGTTGTTGGTGTGATTTTAGGTTAGGGGAAAGTGGTCGTATCATAATGACACCTCCCCGTATTCGTCATAAATATCGCAGCCTAGGTCTCAAAGACCCACCTTATTACTCTAACGGTTAAAAAACAAAAACAATAGAAGGAAACAAAACATCAAATTAAGATACAACTCTTTATCATTTCTTTAAGACATTAGCTATTTTCTGTATTCTAAGAAAACATTCTTCTTATCCTCTTTATTATTTCATTAAAAAATTAAAGCCTGCACTAATTTTAGGACTTTTGAAATGTAGGATACTCGTTTTTTTAATTAATTTATCCCCCTTTTTACACACATCATCTTGACTATCGGAAAACAAACCGATTCGCAATCGGCGACCATGAAAATTCCCAGGTATTAAATTTTATGAACTTTGAAATGATGGATTTTTTTGTATTCTAAATTAAATTTTTTTTCGAAGATATTACCTGGAATATTTTGGTTTCCTAATTATAGATCTGAAATCTAGATCTAATATGTGAATATATCCAGAATATATTTAAAATGATGAATCCAATATGGAGGATGGTTTTTGGAAAATCAAATGGAATCCGCAAGATTGTTAGTTGTTTATATTATAGTACAGTTATATAGACCAGTGAAAGATGAACCAGTAAACCAATTTTTTTCTAATTATCAGTAGTATTTACTGTTTAAATCGTTAAATAGGAAAAATCTGTGATTTTCAGAGTTTTTTTCGTAAAGGGTTCAATTTTCACTGTGAAATTTAGATAGCATTTCTGGTAATTTCAGGGTCTTTCAAAAGTATCACTTAAACCTACAATATCATTTTAAACGCATATCGAACGAGTTGCGATTCTAAATTCCGATTCACTGAACTTGTGGAATATAGAATTTTCGGGCAGATGGAATCGAGCTCGGTTACCCTGCAGCCCCAGGGTTTTCTGTGAAAGATACTACATCTTATACTGGCGCCTAATGTGCCAAACTGAACCATTGATTTAAAAAAATTGAGGAAAGAGAACAAATAACATTCACAAAATAAAAAACAAAACGATACAATTTCAAAAAAGTAATTCAACAAATATATTTTATATCCTTTTATCCTTTAACACTAAACACGTGATTTTCCTATTTAAAGAAAAACATATTTATATTCGAATAATGTTTTTGAAAAATCAGCATACCATATTTTGTTGGAAAAATTCTCGTATTTCAAACAAAATAAATAGTTTCGTTTTGAGCAATTTTTTGTTGCCATAAGGCAATTTTTCTGTTGATTTAATTTTTTTTCTTGTAATAAAAGATAAAAGCTTTCACAAAGAAATTGCTGAAGAAGCACTACGTTTGTTTTCTAAATTTAGAACTTTTTTCTAAAAAATATGTCGATTTTTTAATTATTATTTGGCCCCCTTAATTATATTATTGGCGATTGAAGCCAATGGAGGGGAGTTTATTTTAATAAATGATATAAAATTCATATTTTAATGGATAAAAAATACAAAAAAAAGTTGTTGATCAGGCGTTTCTACATCTTGAAATAGAAAAACTACATTTTAACCAGGAACAATTCTTTAAAACTAATTAATTCATCTTTTTTTTTCGTTCATAATTTTTCCTACCAAATATATTATGTAGATTTTTAACAAAGATTTTTCTATTTATTTAAGAGGGAATTCATTTTTTTCTCAAAATATAGTAAAATCAAGTATATCTGGAAAGGATATAAAGATAGAAGGCTCTGATTGGAGGAAAAGTAACTTTTTACGGAGTAATAAAACATCAAAAAATGGTAAAAATCGGAGACCTTTGGCTGGTATTTTTCGTTTTTATTATTTAATATATTTAATAACATGGTAGACATTATTCTTACTATGCTATAAGGCAAATAGCATTGTAAATACAACGAAATTATTCGGAAAAAAGAAATTTCCTTCATAGTGCCATATTGAATTGGTTAACCGAGATCGAATTCGCAAAAGTATCGTTCAGAGAATGCCGACTCCTTTTTTGGTATGCAGTGATAAATCGTTATTTGTTTTTTATTCTGCGTTTTCTTTCGTTTTTTTTTTCGTTCTCGGAGATGGTATCGTATAATCATCTTTCGGTTTGCTGTCGGTTTTCGGGTGGAGTAATTGTACAGTGAGTTATAAATCCGCACACGAAATGCCAAGAGCTCATACCTGACTGATGGTCTACGGGGTCAAGAGGCTTTTTATCCAAACGTTCTTTGGTACGAATGTTCATGTTCTTATTTATTGCTCATTGGTCATGTCATGTATTTTTTTTTGTATACAATAGCAATGATGAATTGAAAATAAATGTTTAACGTTTTAGAAATGTAGATTTTAGTTTTTATCGTCGGTTCTTGCAATACTCGATTAAAAAGAAAGACTATACTTTCCTCTATAAATACAAATTTAAAAAACAGAACAGGAAGTAGAAATTTACAAAGTAAATATCAAATTTATTGAAGCTTCAAAATTACTAAAACGAATATTTAAATTTTTAATATACTAAAAACTAAAATTTCAATAAATAATAATACATAATCATGATTATCATACGTCACCAAGTGATTTATTAATTTCCTATGCTATTTAGATATTCTCAAAAACCAAAGATGACAAACCTAGCTTTGCAAAAAGTATTAAAGTAAAATATTTTTTGGTTTTGCGACGAGGAATTACGTATTATATTATTTTTATCTGAAACGTTGTACTATTTCAGGATTTTATAATAAAAATATTTATATTAGTTCTGTTGTATTAAATGAACTTGCTAAAATTAAGTTACACAACTTATTAAAGTGTTTATAAAAACACAACAATATTGCATTATTTGTTTTTCAGAGCTTTTTCCTGTAATTCAAACACAATCAATCCCCAAATGCTAATATGCTACCTTAATATCAAATTTAAATTGATTGACAAACTTTCGAACCAATATTTTAATACAAATTGTTTGAACACTCGGGCGTAACATTTCCGTCATATAGAATCGGACATTTTGGTTTTTAAAATCACGATCTATTCTTGAACTATATAGTAATCTGAATGTGATTTTTGATAACTAATCACTTTCTTTAATTCGTTGGTTAATTATTATATTGGATAATTAAAAAAAATGTTAACAGACGTAAATAAATAACTCGATTCTAAACTTTATAGAAGTAAACATTTCTTTCGAAATTAATTGCAATCGTCTATAAATAAACAAATATATGACAGCTTTTTTAAAAATATACCAACTTTTTGTTGCTTTGGTTTTACTTCGACCCAGAACTTAGGTCTGGACGAAGTATTGAATTTTTATTTTGAATTATGGAATTTGGATTCGTTTGCACACAAAATTCGAGTAAAATAATTCGTCGTAAAATAAAATAATTGAATTATGACGTATTATGACGGAGAGAAAAATATTGTATCGAATAACATACTGATCGTATACCCACACGCATACACCCGAAACCCACAACGCGAAAAGTCCCGTTTCTCACACTGCTTTCTGTCCAAAAATGGACCCTTTTGCGCGTACCGGGCGGAAAAGTAAGCAAAAGTGAAAACAGTGTAAAATAGTATTTTACGCATTCTAATAAATAAAACGGTATGCTATTCGGGCGTAAATTTTTTGGCACTATCCGAATTGCGGAAGACTCTCGCAGCCAATTTTCTGCTAATGCGTAAAAATACAAATTTACACACTTGTAGCATAATGTGCTGATTTCTGAATTGTGCATCATATGCAAAGTGTAATTTTGAGGATTCGGATTTAAATGTGTAATATACGCCCTCTGATTATGAATTTCTGTTATACTAAAATTTACAAAAATTTGTTAAAAATTACTTGTCATTTTTTAAACACTTTTGTATTAATGTAGAAAAATGTGAAAACAATGCTATTATAGTATTTCTAAAAAACGTATATTAACTAAATAAAATTTAATTGTCCTAATTGTGTCCGAATTAACATCGAAGATAAAATATACCAGACAATTTCGAATGGTGTAATTAAAGGTATAATTAGATCAAATTATAGTATAGGTAACTTTTTGTTCGAAGTAACTTCTGGAATACGTATGCAAATTATTGTTAGGGAGTTCCGGAACACCTGGTATATAAATTGTATAGAATTATACACGGATATTTTTTTATGCCTACAAAAAGGGTGAATGTTGTTTATTCATATACGATTAAATCAACAGTGCGTATATTGAAAATTGGATAATGCCTAAATCCCCAACCGATTCATCGGTTACCCTGTTGACGCATCAAGAGGTTCGAATATTCGTGTCGAATGTCAGCGGTAGCTCACGTGTGAGTGCGCGTGTCAAATAAATCAGGACTGGTAGCTTTCGTATTAAAGCGATCTGTGAAGGGATTAGCGTTTAAAATAATAATAGACAGGTACAAGGCGACTGGAAGAAGACAGAGTACATCCTCTTTATCGGAAGATGTACACTTCACTCCCTAGTATGTAAAGAGACCCATGCACGTCTAGATATACGTGTGTGAAGTGTGGAAAAAAGATTGGGACATCCAACGGCGCATGCAAAGAGAATTCTCTAGTGGCTAGCAACTAAACCGACCGACATGTCCGCACCGATGATTTATATGCTTGCGTGTTCGGCGTCGTCCTTCAGAACCGAACGTGCTCGACTTTTTTGGAGCCAACCTCACGACGGCTCGTTCGAAATTCGATTATGACGTCTTCGGAACGCGAACCGACAATTACCGGAATGGATTTTTCTCCCGTCAAAAGTACGTCGTTAGAAAATGCAATTAAACCCGACCAATTTGGTCAAGAAAAGGGCATCCTTCGTGCCTCAAGTGACACCGGTCGTGTAAACGTTTTTTTTCTTCCTGGTCACATTTTACGTTATTTTTTCATTTGATGTATCAAAAATAATGTTCTGTGTTTAGAAAATTATTTTTCATCACACTGGGACGAAAGCAGCAATTTTCCTCCCTGTCATGAAGAAAAATCGTATACTTCCCTCGGGAAGTAAAAAAGAATGCCTCCCTCGTTGAGTAATATACTATGATGATTGTGCATTAATCCGCCATTTTGGACCCTACCGGGCGTGAATGTACACCTATGACATCCTGTTGACTTCGAGATAGAGGATGAAAAACGGACGAGAAATGTCCTGTACCAAAATTGGATCTGAGGGTCAGAATTTTAGTGACGTTGAAATTCAGAAAAAAAAATGTTGTCGGTAATAACCCTTCTCACTTTTAAGTTATTTCAATGAGTGAGGCCTCATTTTCAAGCAATTTTTAACCCTTAGAAGTATGGTGGTAACTCACGTTGCCACCTCGATTCGCTCATTTAAATTGCAGTTAACGCATTTAGATCGGTGTTTTTGTTATTTTATGTTACTATAGCGATACAAGAATGTATCAAAACAGTTATTGAGATATAATTATTTATTGTTTATGATTTTTAAGTAAAAAAACATTACGCAGTTTTCTAAGATAATTGTTTCAAATTTAGTATAATAGAGTTTTTACGGTCGCTGATTACGAATCTGATCATAGATTTGAAAAATTCGAAATGGCCGATCCAAAATGACCAACCAACATGTAAAAAGTTTCTTGATCGGGTTGAAAGTGAGGTTTTCGTGGTCGCTGATGATGAATCTGACTACAAAATTTGGAAATTTGAATATCGCGGATCCAAAATGGTGGACCAGAATGTTAAAATTTCATAATTAGCCATTCAAAAATTCACAGGGACGTCAATTCGTCATTTAGTTCCAGTTTCATATCAATCTAGTAACTTTTGAACATTACGATCCGCCATTTTGGATCAGCCATATTTAATTTTGAAAATGGGAGTTCAGATTCGTAATCAGCGACCTCGAAAACCCCAGAGTAACAATTTTCAGTCATTTTCCGTGTAAATAAAATGTATGCTTCAAAGGGTCAAGTCATACAATTCATCCCTAAGTACAACGTTGATTCTTACAAAATTTGTTATACAAAATCACTAGTTTAATATAGGTTTTGCATTAACCAAATTATCGCAGTGTCGACCAAACTTAAAAACTTAAAGTCATATATATTTGTAATAAGTAAACTTCATGACATTTTCAAGATTACAAAACTCTAAACATTTTACATATTCACGTAGATATTCGTTTGAAAGCAAACGTTTTGTTTTTCACTGCAATCAGCGTCAAAAACCCTTGTAAAATTCGTTCACCATAATCAAATAATATTATGAATATACAAAGTTGGCTTCGTAAACCGCAACCGTGACAAATACTAATTTCAAATAAATTGCATAAATGTTGTAAATTATCGAGGAATATTAAAAAGTTCATTGAAAACCAATATTTTATTAACAGAATTTAAATGTAAATGATCGTTTTGTATAAAATTTAATTTTTTACTTTCAGCAAGGCTGTAAAGCTGCCTTTTGAGAAATGCGAATAAAATAATACTACGTAAATAACCCTAAACGACTGGAAGAAATGAAAAGAAAAAAAAAAGGCCGAAAGTCTCAGAGTCGATAGTCCCCATCCACGGAACTGTCCTAGTCGAATTCTTAACCCGAAAAAGAGGGAATTTTAAATCGTACGTTTTCAACCTAATTAGGGGATCCAACCTGGTATATACGAAGCCGAAGGGCATGAAAAATGTCTTTTCGTGTCCCTCCGTCCTGCGCCATCGCGCCTGGCTACCATACGGTAACGCTGCACTTATAGTATTTCGGAGGAACTCTTTTAATTAATGGATCCTGGCACTGCCCTGACATACACGTACGTTTCGGTTTCAACTTGTAATTTATGTCGGATTTTTTCGAAACCTTATATTCTACGTTTTTCTCATTATATTTAACAAATCCTGATATTTTTCGGTTATTTTCAATCATTTCAAGTTTTCATTACTGATTGAGTTAAATTGTTATTATTTAACTAATTTATTTTTTTTAATTATACTCTTTAAATTTCTTGGAGTTAAATTTTCACTCTAAAACAATGAAATCAGCCACTCCATATCAAAAGTGAAGAAATTCACTCCAAATGTTCACTCTTTGCGCGCAGTCAAAATTCACCCTGTACGGAGTAAAAATTCACACCAAAGAGAGTCAGATTTTGTCACTTCCCTTATAATGGCAGCTGTAAGCAGATTTATAAAAAAGTGAAAGTGCCTTAACATCCAACATTTCAATACTTGGAATATAAAGTTTTAAATTCCTTTAAAAAAAAAAAACAATACTAATTTGGAGATGAAATGGTTATTATTAAATGTGAAATTTTGTGAACATTGTTTTCTGATTTCTTTGTGGAGTACAGCTCTCTATTTTGCATCGTTTTGTTATTTGACGTTTACTTCAAAATGAGTTTTCGAGATAAATTTAAACTCTAAATTGGCTGGACTGAAACTTTTAATCCATATAGAACTGAAATACACATTCGATCCCTTAGGACTGAAAGTTAAGTCCTATGGATTTAACTAGTATCAGTCCAATGTTTGGGATGAAGAATTTCTGTTCAATGACTGGTGTGGTTTGAGAATTCAATCCAATTGGGGTAAGCATGAAGTGTGGGCTGTAGAGGAGGTGACATAACATAACCTCAAATTCATCTTATAGAGTTGCATTGACTACCAAATTAAAAAAAAAATAAAACACAAGCATTAGTTACACAAACAACCGTATAATTCGTCACTTCACTACGTTACATTTAGAAATGATAATACCTAAGATATAGTTCGAAAAAGTCGAGAAAACTAACCCGACCTTAATATTTGTTCTGCGTCTGACACCCAGTACGTGATATCGTGAAAACTTCAGTCCAACTTGGGTTCAAAGGACTATCAATCTTCCATTGGACTGTTAACTTAGTCCAATAGGATTCGTAGCATTTCAGTCTAGTCAGGATGACCTATTTAACCCCTTTGGACTGAAATTTCAGTCCAACAAATTTACACTGTATGAAAAAAATTGTTTTTGGAATAATTAATCCAACAAATTTATTCATCAATGTAATAACAAATTTTGTGAATAAAATTTAATTTTCGAAAAGGACGATGAAAGAAATCCGTCATGTATCTCCAGAACTTGTAATCTTACGCTAAGTGAGACTGAGAGGGATATTTTTAAAAGATACTTACAAAAATTGTCAAATGATATGGATATCGTTTAACGTTTTATTATGGTGCACGTTTCATTTCATATTTCATTTTTCTACCAAAATAAAAAAATAAAAAAAATTTTAAAAGGCCGAAAAAGGGGAAAAATAGGACTATAATACCACTACATCCACGTCGTTGGTCCTGAAAGTGGGAAATATTGAGTTTCTTCTGGTTTCTGTCCTTTACCTTCGAATTACTTTAATTTTAATTGAAAAACTGAGCCAATTCAAATTCATTTGATAAACATTAAATTAATGTAATATGAATAGTGAACGTTAGTTTAAAATTACACAAATATAGGTATCTCAAAAAAGAGATAATTTAAAATTAAAAATTTTGAAGATTTGAAATACGGTCTTCGCTGTTGAATTGTGAGTATTTTTAAGAGCATCAGGTTATAAAAATGTGATCTCTTTCAATAAGAATATGGTGGTTATGGAAGCCCATGCCACACCCATGGTTCAGCTATTCTTTCAATTTTTAAATAAATGTAACATAAGTTAGAGCTTTGGATATTTTGTATAGTAACTTTTTCCTATTTTGGAAAAAGTTAAAACTGATGATTGCATGAAATTTAATTAAATAAAAACATTCGTGTAACGACTACTCTGCGAATGAAATCTTGTTTTTTTTTGTTTAAATGATGCCAATCTGGGTCTCCATATTTCAACAGCAGACGTCCGCACTTTAAATAAAACTTTCGAATCATCCTTCAAAATCGACGGTTTAAAAAATGGGCACTCTGTACCAAGTTCCCAGAATTGCGAGGCGCAGAAAAAACGCATTAGTCTCGAGCGGAGTTACAAAAAATTAGTCGTGGATTTTAGAGAAATTGAAACTCGAAAGATCAGGGTCGAGCGCACCTTCCATTCATTCCGCATTTATCCGCTTTTTTTACTCCCGTTCCCTATCCCATTTACACCTTAATCATTTCCTCGTTCCTTTATCTTATCGCGACTCTTTCTCTCTTTCCCTTGTTCCTTTTTATCCCTCCTGGTTGGTTCGGCTTCAGAGCACTCGACAGTCAGTTATGAATTTATGATTTATTTGCCTTGGCAGGCAGGTCCGTACGTAGGGTTCCTAAGGTAGGTACGAACTTGCGTTAGGGTACACGTAGGCAGACGATGTGAATTACGGCAGAGGATGCCAGTGACGTGCAGTCATCGCCAATGGCCGGCCGATATTCTTTCACCGTCGAGGGTACACCCTATACTTAGTGGATAATCACCGCGATATACTACATTTGTTAGCGGATATAATAACCCGAGCAAAGGCCCAGGGAATCGCTGTATATAACAGTCGAATCGCGGCTTTCTAGATTACTGCTTTCTTCGACTTTAAATAAATTTTATATTGTCGATTCGACGAAGGCGTATTGAGTTCGTATCCATTACCTCAAGTCCATTCCAGGCATTCTCTTGCTTCAAGGTAATTTGACGAATCCCATTCCTTCGGTGCATAGATTTTCATCCACTCCTTCTTTGCATATGTTCCGATCAGTAACATTCCTCAATCATAATTGAACGACTTTGGGCCTTGCTGTAGTTTCGATCAAATCGATTCTTCGCAGATTAAGGCAAAGTCCAACTAGAATTTGTTACTGCTGATCAGACAACTAATGAGATAAAATGGTGGAGTTAAAATAATCGTATTTCAAATTGCATTCGATTGAGGACCAATGTTGAATGAGTTCAGGACAAATAATTGTTTGTTATACCAATACGGGTTTAGTTTAAAATTTATTAAAATTGTACAATGATCTAGTAAATATTTATACAAATAGGTTTTATAAATGGAACCTTGCCATTCTAGTTCGGAATCCTTTCCTTAACTATATAGCGATAACAGCTCTTGAATTCCCTACTAAAACTGTTGGTCGTTATCTAAGCCAGGTCTGGCTCTGGTAAAGTAATACCCTGGAGAAGAAGGCCCTGGTCAGGATTGCCGTGGCTCTGAGTAGGACCTACCACAGCCCTGTCTACAGGCAATAATAATCAATATGCGGGACTGAATCAACATAACCTGTAAGCATATGTGGAAGAATAGGTTTCTAGCGCGGTATGGTGAGTTCCTAGGCAGGTTCGTATCAATTCCAGGCTAAAGCTTGTAATTACACTCTAAAATCGAATAGATGAAAAACCACTGTTCGTATGTGAATGGTCACTTATTACATAAGTAAACAATTTTACTTACTGATTAAGTGAAACATTGTATTTATGGAATAAGTGAACATTGAATTACTTCAGGTTCTCGATCTCATCAGGAGTTCGGCTAAGTTTAAGAATTACAAATCATTTTTTCAAAAACTTTTTTCTGAAAAGATTTCTGTTTACATTTTATAACGAATAAGTGACTTTGATCAATGTTAGAGAACTTTTAAACTATATTTCTAATTTGTCATTACACTCATAATTTCTAACTGGACTCTTTAATTCGATAGACATTATAATCTCATGAGAAATCATATTAACATCAGAAACCTGTTTGTAAAACAGACCTCAAAAACGACTCAAAACTCTTAAAAATTGTATAATGTAAAACTCTGAAAGTGGAAACTCCGAAATTTCAACAATGAAATGTCACTGCATAAAAAAAGCCAAGCAGACCACTGTAAGTAAGAGGGAACACTACCATCTTCCTATTAAATCGCGCCAATAGTAAGTTAAAAATGTATTTCACGCACAAAATAAGTGAAAGTTACAATGATCTGATACCATGGTACTTGATAAATTAAGTGATAAATGCTACTAAAAAATATATGAATCGACTATACTTTGAAAATCGTTTGATTTTGTTCTTTGTTACCTATTCATTTATTAATACGTTAGGTTATTGCTTCTTATTTTAGCAATGATTTTGTCTCTTGTAGTGGGTTAATTGTAGGGTTATTAAAGCCGAATCTTTCGGTTTTTCTTGTGAAATATCAAAATTCTCGTTGAACTTGTATTTAGTTATATAATTTTAATTTTGATAAGAATAATTTTAAGCTTTATACTACTATTGTAAACTTCCCCTGTGTCTCTATTATTTACCCATGAAAAATATCAATTTTAATAAAAATTGTGATTGAAAGTATAGGATTCACATGCTGTATTTACATTGTTTACTGGATGTACCGATTGCACACAACATACTCGAAATGTCTATTACCAATTCCATTTCAGAATTAATTATTGAAAAGTGTAATAGGAGTGAATGTTTTTATTATTTTCGAGATTTTTCCTTAGAGGAATATATTCTTCCAAAGTTAGAAGAATTTGATTATCAGAAATAAGTACATATATTCTATAATGTAAATATTTCTTAGTATCTTACAATTTACATGTACTGGAAAACTAATACTAAAGATATTATAGTTTTATATTTGTTTTCTATATATATACAATTTTCTAGACTGTTCCATTTCGCACGGCATCGAACAAATAACGTTGTCTCTTCCCGATTTGCTGAGCAAGTGGGTTAGTCTAAACCATTTTAAACCACGCCTGTTAGATTATAGTTCGTGCATAGCTAAATTGCAGAGCAATCTGCATTAGGGATCCGATTTAGAACTGTTAGCAACTTGTTGAAGATTTCTTATAATCTGCTCTCAGAAATAGAAATTGATCACGATCGAAAGCTATTACAGTCATGTTACATTACTGAAGTTAAACCCAAGACCATGACATTAATTAGAATTTTAAAAATGGCAACAAAAGATGTAACGACCGTTTTTTATATTCCACAATCTGTCACGAAGTTAACATCTGAAATGACAAGATTTTCAAGAAAATTGTTCTCCGTGTTGTATAGGTGAAATTAATGATTTATTGCTGAAATGTAAAACTTGAAATCCAATATGACTGAATCAATACTAGGGGAAAAATTAGAAAAACGATGGTATTAAAAGACGTCAGTATCAAGTACCTTCGTGTGCAATGTTGACAGATTACTTTCTGGCCACCAACAGAATTATAAATTTGGAATAAAATTAATTATAATCAACGAAAATTGTAATTAGCCAAAATTTCTTGATGTCCTTAACGCGGGCTCGAGGACTTCATGCATTTAATCAAGTTTCAGGACTAACAAACTACATTCGTTATTAAAATTGTACGAAGTTTTTCATTCACAATAGTGACTGTTTTTTGTAGTTGAGTCATTGTGGATATAATAGTTAGGCGCCAAGTTCTTATTAGCAAATATATCGCCTTGCACAAAATTATAACGATCTTTTATCAACAAATTTCTGCAATATTTCGGATTTTAGTAAGCTATATTGGACCCCGTTCTTGATGCACGAAATCTAACCCCAGATTCGAAATCAGCGACCTTAAAACCCTTTGAATACTATAAGTCTCGAATTATTAATTAGCAAACACCGCATCCAACAATCGAACTATTTTGACGAAGAAAAATCGCTTAAACCATGCTGTGGTACTTTTATACACGTGATGCCTTAAAAATTATTTTCTTGTATTAAAAAAGGACACACAGCATATAAAAGAAGGCACATTCAGCTAAATTTTAAGCCCCAGTTCAATTTATTGGGTGTACAGGATTTTTTTAGATGGGGTGGCCCACTTGAGAAAGAGTGCCCAACGTATGTGATGTACAAATAATATATGTATGGATGAAATGTAGGTATATACTAATATTAGCAGATGGGATGAATTACTGAAATGTACATAACAGTACAATTCATATAAAATCATTAAAAAAATCAACGACAAACATCTAAAATAATATCTAACTTATTTTCAGACGAGGGAAAAATCCAAATTTCGGCGTATATAGGCCATTCGTGCCAAATTTATATACGCAACATTTTTAGTGGACTGAATGAAGACTTTTGCCTTAGTGACCGCATGTCCGAACCCACTTTTGCTGCGGTAATGTTATCGCAATTGTAGCGGCTAAGCAATGTCACGTATCTTGTACCTGAAGTGTTAATAAGTACCGGCGTGGAGGCGAAAATAAAAAAGTGGGCAACAAAAAAAGGAAGATAAGGACGACCAGACGCGGGCTCTCGCAGTGAAGCACGTATGCGGTCTGAGAAAAACGCTTAGACGAAAGCAGGAGTTGTACAGAGGAGCCCTGAGCGTTCTCAGTCTCAAGCCGGTACTTTTGCGTTTTACGAGATTATTTGCTCAGCTCGGTTCTCCAAGACTGGGCAGGCCGTTACTTCGTTTTTAAGTAATAGGCACCGCGCCGCGTTGATGACCGCATGCTGAAGTCGTTCGACGGCTCGATCCAAAACTCGTAAAAGAAACAAATATTACCGACACTACCGATTCTTACTCGCCCGGTTTATTGCGATTGATATTTTCTGGCATTTGTTTGCTTTCGAAAAAAGCGATAACACAGAATTGAAGGATTGTGCCGGCCACAAATTCTAAACTTCAGCGTTGGTGAAACATACAGAAGAAACAGGAGTCTCGTATGTATAGGAAAGAATACATACATGAATGAAGCTTTAGAAGCAAATATAGATGTCAATTGGTTAAATGTACAGCATGCACATCAGGTTCTAGTGAACAATAACGTCAACCATTAGAGTGCATTAATTGTATGACATATGTCCTAGAACAGTACAAATACAATCTCAAAACATGATCTTCTTTATGGATTATGCGAATTAGGTATTGCAAATGTAAAATAGAGATTATTTTATCAAGTACACCAAACAGATTTTTATTTCATTTTACAATTTCCTCGTCTCGTAAACTGAACGTTCCTTAGGTCGTGAGTTCGAATCCCCGTCCGGCAACTTTTGCTGTTTATTTCCATTGCGGATAATTCTGGAAACCTTGCTGGGCGAAGGTACGAATTTGGGACTGCTACCGACATCGGTCGGTAGTTATCGACACCGTGAATAGTTTTTCCGTGGTCAACGTACTTCGTAAATATTGTCTTGAATGAAAATAAGACAATGTTTAGGTTGCGCCTGCTACGGCATAGGCCGCCGAGTAACTGTTGACGGTGTCGATTATGTGTAGTATTTGTGATTGTTTATTTGTTTGTATCGTCATGTGTGGGATGATGACTATGCCTTTCTCGATTAGCCATAGATGGTATAAAGTTGGCAAGTAAATCTGACCAATGTATGTATGTATTCCAATAATTTCAACCTATTCCTATAATTAACCATTTTCCCGCATATCTAATTGGGTTTCCTACAGTGATCCTATTATGACGACATGTTGGTCCTTCTACGAGAACCTACTTACATGATCGTGGTCTCTTTCCTTTTTCTGGTATAGTTGTAATCACTGAACGTTTGGTCCAGTTCCTAATCAAAGCCAAGAAATTGTATCAGGATTTATTTAAATCTTTCTAGTCACATAATCAATGGCAAAATTCAACCTACACTGAATATTATGAAGTTATGACGTAATGTGACATCATTCTATGTAACTTAACCCAATACACGGAAGCTTCAGTAATTTTAGTACAACTATGTCTAACGTGAGATTCTATACTCTTTCAGAATTGTTTAACGAAATTTAAATTACTATCACCTTGAAATGGCATCGGGGTACACACATATGAGGTGAAAAAAATATCGCGCCCGTGGATCCCTACACTGACAGAAGCTTAGTGACGCAGTCATATTGGCGGTCGCACAACAGCAACACCTTAGTGTTATGGCAACCGTTATGCCACATCTAGGGTACCCGTTGCCCTAAGAGATCTGACGTCTGCTGCTCGATATGCGTGATATAAATGCCGCATCTAAAACTGTTTGTTTATTTACATTATTTGTTTATAAATCCCTTTCCGGTACAGGATATGTAAATAAAGAACGTAGTATAGACAAGAATGTAAATACATGTTGTTTTTATATTATTTTTGTGCATCAAAACCTGTAATGAAATAAAGGGATTCTCTCGCGCTTTGCCGTTCGGACACGGGTTACACTAAGCTTAGGGCAACTGTTGCACTAAAGTGCTCTCAGTGTAGGATTAAAATATTTCGTGCCTCATTACGTAATTCAAAATGACGGCTTCCAAAACGGAGGGTAGAGCAATGAAAACTTTAGTAGTCCCCGCCCCAAGTTATACCGTCCAAAGTTATACATTTGGTTTGTCCAAAGTTATACCACTCTCTTCCTCTCCTTCCCCCAACATTGTTTCGCTGAGCCACACTCGCTTCTCGACAGTCACACACAGAAACACTCATTGCACGGATATAAACAGAGTTACGGAAGTGGGGATAGTAAGGGGCTATAACTTTGGATAAACTTTCACCATTTTGAAAGAACCGACGGTATAACTTTGGATGGGAAGTACTGTATGTCTACATTTTTATATTACGAAAAATGGAAGTTCAAGTAATATTGGCGTTACAAGAGAATTAAAAAAAATCACCGTCATTTTAAATCCACAATTATGAATTTAGAAACGGCTGACAGAAAAAAGTCAAACATATGTTGGAAACATGTCCCGATTTTTTTTAATTGACTAATTTTTGTTTATGTAGGTATATATTAAAAAAGTATAATACTATAAGTAGTTGAAAGATTATAATGGAATGGTACGTCAGGATTGTTTCGCACAGTCTCGGTTTGCATTCCTCGATAGTTCCCATTGCCTTAGGACAATAAGTATCCAGCGAGAACTCCGGGTCGACAGCGAAAAGGATCGCCAGACCTCGTCACTCGAATTCATGTGTCAAGGCAAAGACGCTAAAGAGTTTACCCGACGCATCACTTGAGGGCGAAATACATAAGTCGGCGAAGCACGTAACTCACGGGACGACCCTAACCTGTACGCCCTCTGTGGGATGCCGTGTCGTGCCCTCTCGTTCTTCGCTTCCGAGACAGAAAGGTAAATAAAGGCGCGACGAACGATTTCGGGAACTTATATATATATATACAAGCCGTGTAATTCGGTAATGCCAACTCAGCCTTCGCGGATGTTGCCACGTCTCCATGATTTACCATCCGGCACGTGAAATTCGAGTTGTCTTGTACGATACGTCGAGATTGTATTTAATTGCGTACCGTGCGTACACACTTTTTAATTTAAATGTATTGCCCATGTAAGTCTCGGCATTTTGCCGTGTACGGTCCCCGGTGTATTTTGTCGGAGCTTATAACTTCCCTCGTACCGTTCGGCGCGAAACCGAAAAAGTCGTTTGGCGCGCAAAAAGAGTGCAGCAGCCCTACAGTATGTTTCGTAATGTAATTACTTCGGTAAGTTGCTTTAATTTCTTTCTCTTGCACTGTTTTGTCAGAAATGGAATTGAGTTTGTCATGGATGTTGAGATAAAACCGACAACGGAACCTATTTATGAACTTATTAATGCCGAAACAACATCACGTCGTATTTGAGTTTAGTGTAATGGGTGGACATTGTTATGCGTGTTTACAAATAAAATATAATTTTTGTGATAAAACGCACCGATAGTATGAAATTTGGAACATTTTTGTACATATTGCAATGGTCTATATCATTCAAATAACGTACTAAAATTTAAATTACGCATCTTACATATAGTTTCTTTGTTACAGTCATAAGAAGAGTACCTGGAGTTGGAAACTTTAAATGCGTTTTTCTCGAAACTACGTTTTTCAAATGTGATGCCGCCATAACGGACGACAAATCCGATCATTTCCTTGATTACAGTTTATTTTATATGTGTGAATATATGGGTCTCACACGGAGAGAAGAGCATACCCAATAAGCAAAAAGAAATTTTGATATATTCAAAAAGAATACTTCTTGAATGCTTTTATGAAATAAGAATTCTAGAAGAATTCTTTGTGAATGCTTTAAAAAATAACGAATGTCCGCCATAGTTATTAAATTAAGAGTTAGATACGAATGCTTTTATAAACTCATTTTGTAAAAATGTTCCTCACAAACCATAACTAAATGTTCATAAAGAATTCTTTTACTGAATAAGTATAATAATAATTATGGAATTGATTTTGAGAGAGAGCGAGATACGTGTATTATCCACATGTAACAGTGCACACACTATGTACCTACATATATTTAACACATGCCGCGTGCGTTGTACTGTTATATAGTACTTTTTAAGGTTCCTTATATACAAACTTACCCAAGACTCGTGCGCTTGCGAGAAACTCGGTCGGTAACTCAAATTTGTTATAAAAGAATTCTTTTTTATTACGTCTTATGCACTATGACTATAATTTCATGCGGACTTTCAAGAAGTCATGAAGTATTCTTTTTTCAAAATCGTGTGTTGTACTGTTAGTACTTCTGGAGGTTTCTTATATATACAAACTTGCCTAAGATGCGTGCGCTTGCGAGACACTCGCTCGGTAACTCAAATTTGTTATAAAAGAATTATTTTTTATTACTTCTTATGCACTATAAGTATAATTTCATGAGGACTTTCGAGATGTCATAAAGTATTCTTTTTCAAAATCTCTGCTTATTGGGCCTATTTAGACCTAAATAAGATTTACTACAAGAATTATCAAATTTTCTAGTTTAATAAATTCCAAATACTGTGGATGTCGTATACTCTATTAAATCTGTGAATAAACTGTTGCTTTTTTGTTGTCGTTAATTTATTTATTAAATTTAATAATAAGAAAAATGAAAAATAATAAAGAGTTTCCTACTAGTATAGATTTCTTAAAATACACACTTTTTGAGCGAATCTAATATATATATTTCAATCCTATTTTTATCAGTGCAAGGCAATTCTTTCTCTTCTTGTCTTACCTAGATATACCATTAAATTCTGTAAAATTATTGGGTAAGGACACTGATCTCTATTATACACTGGATGGGATACGGGAATCAAAATCTGTGACGCGGTGAAATTTCGCGAATATCCCATCACAATTAAGTATATTCAGGAGTTCATTGTAGCAAGCTCCTCCTACTTTCAGTTTCTGTTCGCTGATTGGTTAACCGCGAAAATACTTCAGCTTTTCCAAACGGGTAAAATCACACGCAGTTTTAATAGTATAGATACGATTTATCCTATCCAGTGTATAATAGAGATCAGTGGGTAAGGAATATAAAACGCGATGCTCATAGTTATAACCCTATGTCCTTCGAAGTTGTCAGTCATACGATATTCTACACGGGAGCACTTGTAGCCTATGAGACTTACTCAATTGTATAATAAACGTAGGGCATAACATCTACAAATGTATTCAGGCTACAGAGCAATTATGTTATACATATGCGACCCTGGTATAATTGCCTCGATTTTACAGGAATAGAAGCAGGGTACCAGGCTGGGATCCAACCTGATAAACTCGATTAAACAATTAACTAGATTTAACCCGAATATAAACAACTAGGGTAACTTGGTCATATTTTGATCATAGTCTGATCAAAATTTTAAAACTGAGTGGAGTCCAGTCAGAGGATCTTGAGCGAAGCCCTGTCGTGTCCACAGCCAGGATAACCCAGCTGGATTACGGTTGAAAATTCTACTCGGAATGGAGAGAAATTTCAACAGAATAAACCATGAAGGACCCATAGAAAGCGTTAGGTATTAGATATATTGTGTTTTATAGGGAAACACCACGTTTACCGATAGAACCAGTGGAAATATAATATTCAATCTTTGCCGTGACGGTGACCCAAAACGTAAACACTGAAAATTGTTTTTATCGCATTTGCCTTTGTATTTTTAAAAAGTAAACAGAGGCAGAAAAACGTAGAACTGATATTGACACATGCAAAAAGTAACATCGAAAATCCGGATATATTGATTATAAAAAATTGAAAATAAACGGCATAATAGCGTAATGAAAACTTTATTTTGCTGTTACCGTTTCGGAAAAGTATTACATGTCACAATATGAAGCATGGGTATGTAAAACATACCAACATAGAGACGCAATCGCTCCAAAGAGAAATGATAAATTAACGTTGTTTTTTTTGACCGTATAAAAAAAAATCTACGGGTGTCGATTTCGTTGTATCGTTGGGAGTATATAAAAACTCCGAGTGCGATTATACTGGGACCAATAGACATAACGCAATAAACTTGAATTTACAAAACTTGGGTCGAAACAAATTCCTTTATACCGCGCACGAGAGCTCCGGCGTTTGCCATAATAATTCACAGCGACAAAGTGCCATTTGTCATTGTACGTCGGTGGATCGCGTTGCGGAGCCGAACAGCGTGCGAATCGAATGTCAAATGCTTAAACAATAACCATGGAGCTCGAGGAAACACGTACATTTACATCGACAAGCGTGTCGCCCTTACGGGTGATGTAAACCTACTGTTCAGCCAGTTGGCAGCCAATGGTGATCGCTGTCGCTACTCGAAGAACACGGGGACCACTTAAGGGGCCCTTGGAAGAGAGATCGATGATCGGCTACCGCCACGGCCGTCGTCGAAACCCGTTCCACGCCCCATAGGTGGAGAAAGAACAAACGGTCCCGCGGGGCCCGACCCTCTCTCTCTCTGTGTTCCTCTCTCGTCTCGATTAATTGCGATTAATTGGAGCTTTATTATTTATAACGCGAGTCGCCGCCCGGGACGTATTCGCGATGGCGACAGTCACCAGAGGTACCAGGGACCCCGTCTCCCAAGGCTCAATTTTTATGCAAATTGCCTGGACGAGCGTTTTCGGTATGCCGATTCTCGAAAAATCCAACGGGCCTTCGGCGACGTTCCGAGATATTATGGGCCTTATAAACTAACGCGTAAAGTCTCGTTGAAAAAAACGACCGGGACGTGCAAATGGCGCTTTAACGTCTGTTTGGAGGCCCCTCGCGCGTTTGCCGATGAATGAAATCGCGCGTGAAAATACGACGCGTTTTGGCCTCGATACTTTGTTGACGGTTTCCTTTCCGATTTTAACGACCCGTTCAAAGTAAATGGGGAGCCCCAAACGTTTCATATCGATTTCGATTCCACAGTCGAGACCTCTTCGATAATAATCGACCCGAGTTTGTGTCAACTTTTCGTTAAATATGAGCACTTACGGAAACCAAGTTCCAGAAAAATATAAAACTCGTCGATTTAATTTCAAAAAACTGCGTACCGAGTGGGTTTTTTTATTACATTTCGTATTCAAGCGGAGCATTTCATAATTTCTTAACAAATGTCCAATTAGTGTAGAAACGAGACTTTTACAATCCAGTCAAAAAATTTGTTATAGGAAAAGTGAAAATGATCGAGGACGGAAAACAATTCTTTTCATCCTCAAATCCAAGGACGAAATTAATTTTGATCGTTTCGGTTAGTGGCAGGTGCAGTTGGCAATCAAATAATTTGACTTTTTCCATATGTGGTTCGAATGTTGCGTCTTTGCAATCACCGACGTCCCAAAATGAAATAAAGTTTCGAAATGCTGCTAAGAAGTTTGGGCATTCCATCGCGGGACAGTGGGGACATTGTCCTATTGGCCATTTCATAATTTTGCCGCTTGGTAATCTTGACATCGGACCTATACGCTCCTTCGCAGCAACTTTTTCTGACAATCGTCGGCTGCAGAAGAATGACGGTACTAATTAGCTGAGCTCGTTTTAGGGACGATTCTCTCTCTCTCTCTCTCCTTTCTGTCTCGTGTCGAGGCCCTCAATTAATAAAACGCCGCGGGCGGGGCCGGCGCCCAAAACGCATCAGGACCACGAATGTAGAGCGAGAAGTTACTTTACGCACTTAGGTCTGTGCTCGTACTGGAAAGGCCGAGGGAGTATGCGTCTTCATTTGGGTAATGAAGCCGTCAACCGGCCTATTGCTAACTTTCGCGAAACTCGACGCCGCCTGAGATATACGAGGCGTGAAAATATATACAAGCTTTTGGGTTCGCGACTGGCCCGAAAGAAGAACGTCCGTTTCTTTTCTGCACTTCTTTTTGCATGAAAAACCTTAATTCATCGGAGCGCGGCCCGTGAATGAGACTTTGAATGATTTAGTCGTCTGGTTAACTTTTAATGTATTCTCCTTTTGCCGCGAATAAAAGAGCGAGTACGTGCTTTACAGCTCGTAATACAGCCCGTACTTCATCACCGACGATGGGCTAGGGAGGAACAAAAAAAATTTACTACTTTTGGCTGAGGCGGTCAAGAAATTGCATCTTCTCGATGACAGGCACTGAAAAACTGCATTCGGAGTTGAAAAACATATTTTTAAAAGTAACTTTCACAATTCCATAGTATTTTAGGGATTCTATGTATTGCAACGTCGTCATAAAAAACTACAATCAAGAACATTTGGTTTTAACTTTTTCAGATTACATTCATTTGTCGGGGTTAGTAAAATGTGGTAAAACGTGAGATTCTTTCAAAACATCACAAACAAGACATCTTTGTGTACCAATAAGATACGCAATACGGTAAAAGTATACACATGTAAATATTTCTATTTAATATAAGGCGTATCTGTTATGGGATAGTTGCAAATGTAAGATTTATCGCCGATCTTCATCGCGATTGTCAAATCGATGAAATATTCGGTAGCTCTTATGTTAACCATTGCGTCTACTAAAATTAAATAGATAAAGTTAAATACTTTAACCCATTGGGTCAGAGTGCTACTCAGGAGTAACACCTAGAATTGTAAAGTATATTTAAGAAAAATAACGAATTTTAATATGTCATGATATTAAAGTTCCATAATACATAAATAAATAATAATAAACAAATGAATTTGAAAATACATTAATTTTGTAAATAAAATTGTTGGTAGCAATATTTTAATAATAAAGAGATTCCAGCTAGTCTTGTATTTCATAGCTTCGGAGCTGGTGATTACGAATAGGAAGTCAGGCATGAAAAATTCAAAATGGCGAAACCAATATGGCTGACGCAATTTTCGAAATCTGACTTCAAATTCGTAATCAAAAACCATGAATACTGAATATAGCATATGTTTGAAAGAATAAAGTTTTCTTAAGAAAACGTGACACAAAGGATTGACTTTACGCTTTACAGTTAACTTTGTGGTTGCCGTTACTACTTAAATGTTCCACCTAAATATGTACAGGGGATTCTCCTAAATCTGATGTCTTCTGTCACCTTCATTCCCTTCCAGATAGTCCTTTGTATAACAAAAAATCAACAAAAAATTGGCAAAAAATGTCAAAAATCGACATGGCGTTTAGTTCAGGAAATAATAAATGTTTTTCACCAAATATAGATGAAGTGACCGACGAAAACTGTAATAAATTTCTAATTAAAAATGCCATAAAACAAAGACTGGACTTTCGGAAGCTTGTCGGCTTGAGTGCGTTTTATAGAGGCATAGTCAATTGTTGGCTATTGGTAGGTATTTGGTAACAATGATCGTTTTTCCGAAACTAAGTGTTTCGATAAAAACAATTGTAACAATGGCAGAAGGGAATCTTCTGCAGTGTTTTGTGAGTACTTAAAATATTCCGCAATATCGCTTTTCTTATATTTTATAGCTGGTCACCAAAACAAAAACGCAAAGACGAATTCTTTTAATTTACTTAAGTATGCGAAACAATAACGAAGATTTGTGCTTTTTTCCCCCGATTTTCTAGGGCTGCTTGACCAGTAAACATTTATATATAAGGAATATATTATAATATCAAAATTAATAAAATATTCATGTGTATAAAGTGTGTTCTTGATTAAAGTGTGAATGATTTCTTTTATTTTCATTTAGTATAACTGAAAAAATCATAACTTCGATTAAAAAAATTATATGCAATGTAAAGCATAAATTGAAACGGAATAATTTTACGATAAGTATCATCTTAAAGGAGCAAACATTACAAACAAGGATTTACATTTTTTAAAGAATTATATTTTTCCACTTCATGGACACGAAATGGCAATTTCATAATATCAGTATTATTTTTGTTACACTTGTTACAGCTTTTTTTTTATTTTTGAAAAAAAGAGCTTTGAACTTATAACATTGACAATAAGAAAATTTGCCAGGCAAAGAAAAAAAAATCTGAATTTTGCAAAAAACTTCTAGCATACTATTACTGAAATAAATAAAATGGTTGATGGCTTCGAGAACGTTATAAAATAAGTACTAGTAATAAATAAAATAATAATACATTTTTTACTTTTTACTTCTATATATCTCTGGTTAATTCCTTTATAAGAACGAGGATATATTGCTAAATAAATACTAGCTATTGATTTTCTATATACATTTAACTGTATACTTAATGCCTACAGTGAGAACTTAACGAGAATAAAAAAAAATATGATTTAAAGTTTATTCCATTTTTAGCATTAAAAGTTGAAATACTCATAACTTTATTTATTTAGAAAATGATCCTTTTTCAATTCGGAAAAATACGTATCCTCTTATTTTCCTTGAGGAATCATATATTCAATCTAATATTTTTTGGTGCGTCGGCGCATTTACTATGGAAAAAAGAACGTAAACATTAAAATGTAAACAATGCGTCGTTCAAATGTGAACGAACGCGACGATATTCTAAAATAATTAAATACACGCGTCCGGGATACGGCTACCAGATCCCTGCCAAGTGTGAAACGCTTTTCAATTAAATAGATTTTGTTTATTATTTATTATGTGGGGTTTTCTATTCACCTTATCTCAATAGTAAAATACATTTTTCTGGTTTTATATGCTCTATTATTTTAGAATATCTTGGTGTTCGTTCGTATTTGAATGATGCCTTGTTTACATTTTAATGTTTACGTTCATTTTTTCGGGTGTACTTCCGAAAACGCCCCCCAACCGATTTTAATGTACATTGGTATACTTACGTATTTCGGGGTGCTGATTACGGAAATGATAATGAAAATTGGCGCAAATTTTATTTTCACGGTGAAAACTTTAAAAAACCACCATAATTTATGTTTTTTTTTCAATTATCTCCTAAAATTCTCAAAATTTCAAAAAATTCTTCCAATAAAAGTTGTAGATTTGATCGAAATACAAATTTTATATCCTATGCATATTCCCGCCAAAATCGATAGTTTTTGAGAAAAATCGAAAAAACTACAAAACACCATGAAAACGATCAATTATAATATGAATTCCACGTAGCGATACGCATATTCTTTTTGGCATTGCTAGGGATAGGTGGAGTTCAGACTGGTTAGGTTAGGTTAGTTTTAGGGCACGCATATGCTTTTAGGCATTGTTAGGGCTAGGCAGAGTAGTGACTGGTTAGGTTAGGTTAGTTTTAAGGCACCCATATGCTTTTAAGCATTGTTAGGGCTAGGCAGAGTTCTGACTGGTTAGGTTAGGTTAGTTTTAGGGCACGCATATGCTTTTAGGCATTGTTAGGGCTAGGCATGGTGTTTTGTAGTATTTTCGGTTTTTCTCAAAAACTATCGATTTTGGCGGGAATATGCATAGAATATAAAATGTGTATTTCGATCAAATCTACAACTTTTATTGGAAGAATTTTTCGAAATTTTTAGAATTTTATGAGATAATTGCAAAAAAAAACATAAATTATGGTGGTTTTTTAAAGTTTTCACCGTGAAAATAAAATTTGCGCCAATTTTCATTATAATTTAATTATAATTTTAACAAGTAACACTAGGGAAGTGATAATCACCGATTTTTTTGAAATTGCGTATACAAGTACTTCTGTAAAAAGTATTTAACACGTGTTGTTTTGTTTTTCCCCAAAAACCATTTTTGGGGTAGGAATCACCCTTGAATGTTGGTAGAAATGGCCCTTGAATGTCTTTAAGGTTGAATAATAGTATGTTAAAAACTATTTGTAGCATGTCTGTCAATATTGGGATATTGACGTTTTGAGGTCGCTGATGAAGAATTTAAGTCAGAATTTGAAAATTCAAAATGGCGGAACCAATATGGCGGACGAATTTTTACTGTTTTTCAGGAATTTTGTGAAACATGGTTGGCTAGGGATTGTTGGCATTACTGATTATCAACATGATGTTAGAGTTTGTGAAATTGTAGATTAAAAATAGCCGTTGCAACACGTTGTGAGAGGCAAGGGAACTCGCATAAAAAAACACCCGTCATTGTGAGAGGCAAGGGGACTCACTTACAAAAATCACCCCGGTTCCGCCATTTTGAATTTTCAAAACCTGACTTTAGAATCGTCATCAGCGACCGCAAAAACATAGAGATATCACTTTTCATTACATTCATAAAAATTAATAAAAATTCGTCAGCCATATTGGATCCGCCAACTCGAATTTTCAAAATCTGACTTATTCTTCAATCTTCAATTCTTCATCAGCGACCTCAAAACGTCAATATCCCAATATTGACAGACATGCTACAAATAATTTTTAACATACTATTATTCAACCTTAAAGACATTCAAGGGCCATTTCTACAAACATTCAAGGGTGATTTCTACTCCAAAAATAGTTTTTGGGGAAAAACAAAAAAACACGTGTTAAATACTTGTATACGCAGTTTCAAAAAAATCGGTGATTATCACTTCCCTAGTGTTACTTGTAAGACTTGCCCAGGGCCGCACCATATTTTCTACTCGTGTTTTTTTACCTCTGGCATTGTAGTTTTCTATTTAGTTTTAAATGTTCCGAAAAAATCTAATTCATTCAAACTAGTGGTGAATCGCGAAGCACTAGAATCCCAAGAAAATGTTTCTCATTCTGTTATTTTCATTTTCCGTGGACGATATATTTTGTCTGTTAGAACAAGCTTGTCGTCGTAGTGGCAAATGAATAAAACATAAAGTTGAATGTTATATCGCGAAATGTGCAGCAAATGTTCGTTTATTAAAGACGAAGAAAATGTTATAGCCGCGAAATAGGTAATAAGTACAAAGGATCGCTGAAAAAGGCCTGCGTACACGTTTACATAATATCGCGTTTTACAACATCGTATCTGTTTGGAGCGGCCGTTCGTCTACGATATATCAGCGCTCGAAGGGCAATGAAAAATTAATTGAATAAATTTTGAGCTCTTTACGATGTCTCCATGGAAAATACAGCGGTAGTAAAATGGCGAATGTGTCGTGATGGTAGAGGGCAATGATTTTCTGCACGTTTTATACAACTCCGATGCGCTTGCCACATATCCGCCGGATTGTCATACGCACGCACCAGAGCCGGAATAGTACCATATCCGCCCAATGCGTGACGGGGCTTTTGATTGTTCTTCATAAAAATTGTTCATTTCCACTGGAGAACACTCCTACCATACCTGACTGGCGTCCCGATCCCTTTGTTCCCAGTACTTTGCCCTTTCGTATCGATGGAATTTTATCGCAGTTCTTATCAATTTACAATTTGTTCTAGTTACCCAAACAGAAAGTGCAGTCGTGCCAATCAAATGCCATAACGTCCGACTAACGTGCAAAAATACTGCTGCATAAAATACAACTACTATTGGCCAAGTGAAAGTTGGTGACTAATTGAATCAGCAATGATTTTTATTGATGAACAACAAAATGGTACTAATTTATTCGTGAAATCCCAATAACCTCAATTTCTTAATTGTATTTTGTAATATTTTTTTGCTAAAATGAATTGGTTAAATTTTCTAATGAATTAATAAAAATCGTTCTCAATTCAATTAGTTGCGGACCACCAACTTTTCACTCCTTCATTAGTTGTTCCTGACTAATTCAAATTTAGACGATTAAACCTTTTTTTTTAACATTTTCGGAAATTCTCTTAAATAAATGCGCAATATCTCAAGAATACTATGTAAAAAGTTTGTTGTCACACTGTAATAAACCAGTAAATACTAATAAACATGGCAAGAACCGAATCGAGATCGGACATGCCCGCTAGCTTCCGTAAGTGTTCGGAAGGGATGGTTTATACTAGCGCCACGATACTTCTATAAAAAATATTCAATTACATCAAATGTTGACATTTTTAAAATCAATTCAGGTAAAATAATTATGGTAAAAGTGAGAAAAAATAATGTACCAAGCGTGAAGTACATATCCACATACAATGCAAATAAATTGAATGAAATGTTCAACATTTTTCTTGAGTAAGACATTCATACCTTGAAAAATTAGTATCAAAAAACATAATCTTCTTTATGAAAAAACGATCTTTCAAATTGAATTTAAAATTCAGATAAAAATCACGTGTCATGGCCAGAAAAGGAAACAAAAAATAAAAAATAAATCAGTTATCGCATTAAATAATAAGAACGAGCGAAGCAGATTTAAAGTGTAATAGGGTTAAAAATTCCGTATCTCGGATCGTCGAAGTGTCTTCCAAGATTCGGCCGATGTCGCGGTTATACGGTAATCTCTGGAATTAACATCATACAGCTTCTACGCTTGCAAGGGGTCCATATGGCCTCAAAGAACTTTCTTCAAGTAAAATCCTATTTCGAGCCCGCCGACGAGCACCGAAATAAAATTAACTCCCGTTTCCGGCTCGTTGAATCTGAAGTATTAAATCTTGCTTAATCTCTTTCGTGCCTCTTCTCCTTCTCTAGCTATGAAAATCATAATAATACACTTTTGACATTCGTCATTCTTATGAAAACAATAATCTAAGAGATTAACTTCGAAACAGTAACCAAGTAATTTTATCTCAAGACCACAAAATGTCTATATTTCCACTCACAAGTATATCATTCACTACGCAAGTGCTAAACAAATTACTCTTAAACAAATATTTGCAGTTGAAATCCACAAATGCAGTGTTTTCATTCAAAGGTTCCACAATACAAAATAAATCACTCCAGTAACCATGAAACAGCATTGTGCGACAAAATAAACGAATAAATCGTTATCCATCGCTGCTATTGAATTCGCGAGAAAATATGGGGTACGGTTTAGATGCACGCACTTTAATTTTAATGGGAATGAAAATGCTTCCTAATTCCAACGCGGAATCATTATAACGGTTATGCTGAACTATTTACATAAAACGTGTTTTCCCGTATAGTATCCTTTACCGCTGTCTTCATTTATCACAGACTTTCCCGAGTGTATCGGCCTAATTAATCAAATACCCTTTTTGAATTGTATTCCGAACGCAGCCTTTGGCGTTTCCCATTAATTTCTCGTGCGAAAACAAATAGCATTGTGGAATGACACTTGCTGGGAGTGAATGAAGTGAAATCAATAATAATTATTATCTGTTGCAAAGTTTACTGATTATATTGCCATCTTGTCATCATTATTAGATGGCATGTAATGTGGCATTAGAATATTATTTACTGTAACTAATTCTAATTGTCATCTTTCAATTCCTTTCAAGATGATAATTTTGAACAGTATATTTCTTTTTTACAGAATAAAAACTTTTGTTACATTGTTGATGAATCGTGACCGTAATTAAAGATAACCTTGTTACAACTTATTTATTGATATAAATCATAATTTTACCCAGTATTATCTAGATACACATTTCGTATAAAATTCCATCCTTTCCATCTTTACGAATTAAAATGTTCTCTGACATATTTGCAATTCTTCTAATGAATCTAGGCAAGTTTCTGGCTTTAGAAGAAAACGTTAGAGGAAATTAAAAAAATTAGTAGTGCAAAAAAAATACCATCTGATTGGTTCATCTACAGCCTTAAATATTCATATTTAGTTTACTTGATTTTATTTGCACTGCAAACTTCCTTAATACACATCAATTTTTCTAACTATTGATAATGCATATCAACGATAACTACAATCACGATTAGCGGTGGGAAGAGTAACTACAATGCTTGAATAATAAACTTTTGTATGCCCAAATTCTTGTTATGACATTAAATTATTATGAAAACTGTTGAATTGATAGGATCTACATAAGTGATTCGACATTTTTTTAAATCACAATCAAGACTATTTAGCTATGTTTCACCAGGTCTGTTACTAGGGAAAGTGGAATAATATTTTCGATTACTAATTGAAATAACAGAATGCCTACTAATTCAGAGAAGGAACGACTCTAAACCTCTCCACTAACTCATTGACGACAAGAGATGTACAGAAATACATTTGCTTAAGAAATTGACTTACACGGAGAAAAATGACTCCGCTGGATTAGCTGATTCATATCAGCTAAAATTTTCGGCTGGAATTGCCGAAAATATCTGCAATTTTAGCTGTTTTGATTCCGCTAATGTAGCCTTAACCCTACTCAATTCGCGCTTAGATCTAAATTTCCGCTACATTAGCAGATTTGTTCCGCTAAATTTGCGGACTTTTTCAGTAAATTTAGCTGAAATTATCGGCTATTCCTAACGGAATTCCAACAGCTATCCCTATAGGATAAAATTGGTAGAATCTGCGGATTTTTCGGCTGATTTAGCCGGTTATTTTTCTCCGTGTACTGTTTTTTGGCTTTTCAGGAAAATAAGTTATTTTAAATGGTTATAAATTACAAAAAAGTTTATAAAAGCAAATTAAAAGTCACCTTATAATCTGAACAATTACATTTTTACATAAATTGAAATAATAAAATACCATTCCTCCTCAAGGATCTTTGACGCGAAAAGTATTGTACAAACTACTTTATTTTAAAAGTAAGTTGTCAAAAAGGAATTTTGAAAAGAAGAGCATTCGTCAAGATGCCGTTCCAACCCACGGTCTCTGAAAACTGAACATTTTTTGCGTCCCATTGAAAATTCGCGTCGCCAAGCACTGAAAAAGGAATTATTGATGTCCAAATCGCCGAGGACTTGTGGACCATAAGATAAAGCAGGCCGAAGTTGGCCACGGAGTAATTCGCCACTCAGCGCAGATAATGCGCTAAGCGGACTCGTCTTGAAGACGTCTCTTTTATAAATCTCGCCTTATACATCTTGGGTCCGTGTTCTGTTCTGTAGCGCTCCAACTCGTATGAATATGTATTAAAGAGATTTGTATTTTCAATCTCACGTACCTGTGGGAATACAAATTACAATAACACCGCGCGTGGACCTTCGCATTAACAGCAGAAAGAGTGGGAGATGATCAGCATTCATCGAGTCATTTATCTTCATGATCGGGGACAGGTTTGAATTTCGAGGGCGAATTTTTAATTTATGTTTCGGAAGTCAATTTACAATATAAGTGCATATTTTAAAAATAGAAATCTAGTGGCCATCCCAATAAAGCAAATGCCGCCATTAAAAGTGTCTCATCAAATTGAAACATATGTGTCTAGTAACAATTTATCAAGATCTCTTCATTATAAGACGCCATCTGAAGAATATCCTGAAGTTAGTTATAGAATATTTGGACGTCTTCCTGTGGTATTAAATTCCACTCAATTGTTTAAAAAAGGCTGGATTGGGGAAGGAAATTCATAAAATATTACGTTATTGATGCTGCTAGAATATTAATCTTTAGAAATATTCGATAATGATCGTTCGATTATCATACGCCTCAAAAATTTGTATAGCCTTAATATCCAATAAATACATTCTACGAAGTACATGACGTCATACAGTAATTATTCGGACCCCAAAGATTTCGCAAGTCTAGTTTCGAGAGCATAATCTAAATATTTTTGAAAAAAGTGTAATCATCGATAAAATGTAAACAGCCCACGGTGGACGAAATTAGGGACTTTAAGCACGTAATTACTAGGTCGAGCTTTCCAGAATCGTAGGAAAAAGAACGAAGGAGACGTCGAGGACGCGGTATAAGGTCGATCTTTTTATCCTCTCCCAAGGATTTTGATCTTCGATCGCGATTCCGTAGCTCGAGGAACAGCAACGCCGCAGCTACAGCAAGTTGCATTCTATTAGCCACGGAGAGTCCTAACTTCTCCCTCGGGTTTCTTCTGGTGCCAGGTACTATTTATATCGGCCAATGTGGATGAAACGCCGATGCAAAGGGGTCGCCGTTGGCTTTTCGGTTTTTTCCGCTTCTTTACAACTCCCGCTCTCTCCAAATTGGCGGTTTGTCTCTTCGCCATTTAACCTCCTAGTCTAAATTTGAATTAAGCGCGCAACTTTACCTTTTTGGCACATTTTGCGTATGGGGTGGTCGCGTGGGAAATGTTGGGTGAAATTGCAAGTGGAGCATCACTTTCCGAGAACACTTTTCGAGAATTCGATTACGACCTGAAGTGAAATTTTCGATTCGATAGTGCTTGTAAAATGACCATTTCTGCATGGTAATTTTACAGCCTAGGCATAGGAATTATTAAAAAATAATGTATGCAATGATGTGAAGTAGGAAAATCTTGAATGTTACACTAATAGTAAAAAGTAAAATCGGTATCATACACAGTATACTAATGTATCATATTTAACACTGATGTGGAATGTGGATTCTATTCCATGTCCATGGCCCGACCACCGGAAGGCATCTTTATTGTTTGTGTTGTAAAATCGATGCGATTTATTTTCTGAATCGTATGTAATAATCGTAAATAAATAATAAACACATAGGTTTTCGATATTACGGTTACCATTCAATTTGTACACAATGACTTCCCAGAAAACTTTTATTCTTAATAACGATGAACAAATGTAGGCAGAAAAATATTTACAGAAATTAAATGAAAAAAGAAACACATATTATCTCATTAACACCCAATCGTAGGTAGATGACGCATTGTATCGTCTGACAATTTTCCCTACTTTTTATCAATTTCGCTTCACTGTTGCCATTTCTGCTGTATTGTCAGCGCAATTAGCACAAGTCATTCCGACACTAGTCAATATTGTGTTTTTATATCTCAATGCTTATACTGATATGAAAGTAAATATCGGTGTTTTGCATATTATAGTGTTTGTTCTCTAAAGTTGAATGAGCAAAAATAGTTCTGTTTGACTCAGCTATATAGGGGGCATTCCACGCCAACTCACCCAATTTTAAAATCAATCATCACCAATTTTGTCCGTAATTTTTGTATAGATGCATTTCGGTGAAATAAGACTGGACAAATTTTTTCAGATTTTTAAAATCACTCGTTAACGTGTGAGAATTTTGCAAAATTTTGAAATTTTAGAAAATTGCAAATTTTTAAATTTCCATAACTCGGTTGCTACTTATCGTACAGTAACGAATAAAAAATGGAATTGTTCGTCTTGAAATGTACTTTTCTATGGGTATAATGAAAATTTAACTGGACTTTATTGACATGTGTATTTTTACGTGTTAAGTAAAAAATTCAAAATTTTTCCAAAATGGACATTTTTAATTTTTTTAAATTAAATTCACAAAAAAACTACTGAAAATAACGAACAATTTGTGGGGTCGTACAAGATGGCAAGTTGTTTCGTTAATTTTTTACAGATTTTTACATTCTTTTATACAAATTAAATTTTTGCTCAAATCTCGAGATTTAGTTTATCGAATTCACAATTCACTGTTTTTCACTTTTTTTTGTGTATTTTGGATTTTCCGTCTTTCAGGGAAATCTATTTTCGAAATCTATTTTAAAAATCTCATTTGATTCATGACTTCGAGACTCGCTAAATGATTTTTATCATAACATTGATTTCTTTCCCCCGTTTGAAAGTTGGGGTCGCCACTTTCGGAGTCTTTTTAAGTTGTTTCCTCTATTTCAGGATCTATTTCTTCTATTATTTTGTGTGTTTCATGATCTACTTCTTCATATGTATTTCCCGCTATATTTGTGACTTCATTTTCAGATTTCTGTAAGGATAATTTCTTAATCTCATTTCTACATGTACTACAAATTTTTACATTTTTCGGCAATTCAGGAAATAGTAACGTTTGCGCAGCCGATAAATGTCTCAAATTAGTTTTTTTAACATGTTTTGGTTTTTGAAATGGATTTATACATCTGTCACTGAATGTATGATATAAGGACATGACTCTTATAGGGAACAAAAAACAGGGAAATAAATTTTGACTGTAATGTAGAACCTGCACGGATGATGGCTATATTAATGTAATTTGGGAACGCTTTAATTGCGAGTAATTCGACACCTAGCGGTAATCGTGAGAAGATGCCCCAATATATTTAAGAGCTTTTGCGTAAGAACAAGATACACATACAAGTATGATACAGAGAAAAATGTACGGAGAAAATATAATGTCATTATAATACTAGCAATTCGGAAGGCAAAATTTACGACATCAGCCAATAATTGTAATGACAAATTCCTTAATGCTTATGTCAATGATTTTGTATGCGACATGGAAATAAGCGACATGTTCACCTGACAAGTAAGAGCCGTGAGTTCGAAAAAGAATGTATAATTCTTAAACCCTTGACACACAGATTTATTTAAAACAAAAGGAAAGGGCTGTTTCAAATAATATTAACGAAATTTGCATAATCAATTTAAAAACTTCTAATTTTTTCAATGTATGCATTGAATCACGGAAAATCAAAAACACACAAAAAAAAGTGAAAAACAGTGAATTATGAATTCAATAAACTAAATCTCGAGATTTGAGCAAAAATTTAATTTGTATAAAAGAATGTAAAAATCTGTAAAAAATTAAGGAAACAACTTGCCATCTTGTACGACCGCGCAAATTGCTCGTTATTTTCAGTAGTTTTTTTGTGAATTTAAGTAAAAAAAATTTAAAATGTCCATTTTGGAAAAATTTTGAATTTTTTACTTAACACGTAAAAATACACATGTCAATAAATTCCAGTTAAATTTTCATTATACCCATAGAAAAGTACATTTCAAGACGAACAATTCCATTTTTTATTCGTTACTGTGCGATAAGTAGCAACCGAGTTGTGGAAATGTAAAAATTTTCAATTTTCTAAAATTTCAAAATTTTGAAAAATTCTCACACGTTAACGAGAGATTTTAAAAATCTAAAAAAATTTGTCCAGTCTTATTTTACCGAAATGCATCTATAAAAAAATTACAAACAAAATTAGTGATGGTCGATTTTAAAATTGGGTGAGTTGGCGTGGAATGCCCCATAGGCAATCATTGGAAAGCAGTGAAGTTCCGCTGGCCAATCAGTAGATTCGGTTCGAAACTTTTCGGAAGTAGTCGATAGGCTTCGGCTTAACCGAAGAGAAAAAATTGACTGACGAATCAACGATTAAAGAAACTTCGAAAAGGTCGAGAAAATCTTAAATACAAAAAATGAAAGGTTTCTATTTGAAAAAATAAACTTGACCTTGGAATAACCTTCAAGGTCATGTTCAAGGTCAAATTCAATGGTACCGTTAAATAGCCAGGGAAAAATCCTTAAACTTTTTTGTCTGAAACATTTTCCCCGAACATGCACTCTCGCTGAGTCATTTAGGCGTTTCGATACTTTTGGATCACCCTGTATGATAGGACATATGACTGTGGTTGGTTAATTTTTTTTTGTTGGAATACGACATATTCAAATTCGGAGGATATCTTACGAAATTTAAGTCTTTTTTATTTTTAAATTTATCATTATTTAGGTTAGTAATATTATTTCTTTTTTCCCAAAACTCTAGTAATAGAAATTAAGAAGAACTTGTCAATACACGTCTTGTCAATAGCGACTTGGGAAACGTTTTAATATTCCCAAAGAAACAATAGAAATATTCCAAGGTAATGTAGATAACACAGAACAAAATCTAACGAATAAATCTCACCATTAGTGCAAATCAGTAAAAAATGCCACTGCTAATACTTAATGTAAGCTTATTTCAAGGTTCTTACATTGAGTGTAAAGTTTTAACACTAACTATAAAGTAAAAAAGGATAGGTAGCTTTGAGATGAAAACATCATCACTTTCCTGTATGAAATGTTATTGTTTATTAATTCATATATTTTAACATTCAATAAGCGTTCGTTAGCTATTAATAAATCTTACATTGAAAGTTTGCAGAAAATCGAATGATTGCGTTTGTGTATGTTTGTTTATCTCTGTTTCGGTGAAACTGTAAACACGAAAATATGTCACGTAATGATCCAAACATTAATATTTAAAATTCTATTAACATAAAAAATTTAACCGAATCTCAGATTGCGGTAACTTCAGGACAAAGTACCTTACCTTAAGATCAAAATCTAAATGACTATGAAGGTAATAAATTAACTGTAAAAAAACATTTCTCTCAATGTATGTCACGTGACTAGTTTTACATAATCATTTTTTCAAACGATTTAAACAATTTAAAAAACGCGAATGTTTTATCGAATGCAACTATCTTTGTTTTTTCATCCGTAAATAATTATTTTAAATGATATATTAAACCAACACTCGTGCTTGCATTAAAATTTAATTTCTCTGCAATACTGGGTAGGGAAAAGAAAAAATATTTTTCCTTTTTCGATTTTCTTCTAATGGGAAAATTTTAATCATAATTAGCGAGAACTTTTAGTTTTTGGCGATTTGTGGGAATGGCACTTTATCTGAATGTGAAATTTCACTGCAATCCGTCGAGTTTTTACTTTCAAGATATTGAAGTCTACTGTATGTTCTCGATTTCTAACTTGATATCGTATAGCCATGATAATAGTAATATGTACATGTTCATTTACAAGTTGGTGGTTATCATGTACCAACAATATAAGTATCCATATAAATCATAATTTCCGAACAGCGTTCGTGACATCGAGCATAGTGCTATAGTTTTACCCTTATAATCATTCTAATCTTTCTGATAATTGCTACACAAGAAAACATTTTCGGCCGTGTCTAGTGTCGGAGTAAGGCTGTTTTGGCCGTGCGGCTATAAATGGCGATTAAAACTCGAAATCGTTAAAAAGAAAGTTTCTATAAATATATACACCTTTGTTATATTATTAAGAACATTTGTGTATAATTTTTAGACGTTTAAGTTATTTATCGATTAACTTTATGAATTGCAAAAAGTTGTCAAAAGTAAACAAATCTGTACTTTGTTCATTTTAAAGCTTCCGTATCGAAAATGGTGCAAGATACGCCAAAAATGTACTTATCCTTTTTTGTAGAGTACAAAATTTTCTACAAAAAAGTCCTGGAGAGGCCTAGTCTAAAGTTAATAGATTAGTCGCTAGAAACTTTAACATAAAAGTTGACCATAACCGTTCTCTAATCCCTGATATTTGACGCAAATTCAAGCGTTGCTCATGGCTAACCTACTAAGTTTAGACAAGAACTCTGCGGGACTTTTTTCTAGAGAATTGAATGCACTACAAAAAAGGTTGAGTACATTTTTGTCGTATCTTGCACCATTTTCGATACGGAAGCCTTAAAATGAAAAGAGTACAGATTTGTTTACTTTTGACAACGTTTGCAAACCATAAAGTTAATCAATAAATAACTTAAACGTCTAAAAATTATACACAAATGTTCTTAACAATATAACAAAGGTGTATATATTTATAGAAACTTTCTTTTTAACGATTTCGAGTTTTAATCGCCATTTGTAGCCGCACGGCCAAAACAGCCTTACTCCGACACTAGACACGGCCGAAAATGTTTTCTTGTGTACTGTCCGTGCCACCGTTAGCATTTATTGTTTTAAAATTAAACATCAAATATACTTTTAGATCGGTAACGTAAAACTTTCCAAACGTGCATTCAGAAGGCTATCTGTGTCAAAGACGTATCTCATTTACTAATTAATATGTTTTATCTCGTGCAACAGAAAGTCGTAAAAAATTTCACGTTTCACACAATGTATATAAGTTAACGTTATCTATAACGTCGACCCTCAATGATTTATAATTATTAAGGCGTTGCGTAACCCTGAGGCGGTCGTTTTAATGAGGGAATCCCTCACGGCAAGAGATATTCCCGTATACACGATTCATTGTATCTAAGCTGCACCTCTCACTGCTCCACACTATCCCTCATCAAATCTAGCCATGCCACAGAATTTCGTTGCAGTCTTATACCGTGCTTTTTCATGTAATGCCACTTTCATTGCAGTCAACATTAGTAATTAATTGCTGCATACAAGCTCCTTCGTTGGCGGTGCAACGACGAGGAGTGGGGCATTATGCTCGAGAAAAAAATTGAAGCATACGCATCGCAATGAAAAAATAAACGCTCTCATTAGCCGTGTCTTTATAATTGTTTTAAGTGTCGGAAACTTGGATTAAGAAAGCGATATCATCTTAAAAATCACTATTGCGATAGACCAAACCTTTACATTATGAGATTTTTAAGTTAATTTGTAGTAGGGGTTTGAAGTACTCCAATGTTAATACGGTATTCCATTATTATAGCCAATACTAGTATGATTAAAAACTGAACATTAGCTTTTAATTTGGTACCCTAGTATATTGGTCAATAATCTGAACCCAAGCGAACCAAAATATAACTAAAATAGGAATGCTCATTTTTAAACACATAAATAAAAAGGGTTAAACATTTTGCATTGGACTATAATCCTCATCGCTTGACTATTGACCATGGCTTCACTGGTCTGCTGCTAGGAAAATGGAATAATATTCATTTACCTTTGGCTTATGACCTTGATCATTTTCGAGTGAAAAATAATCAAGGTTAAAGACGTAAAATTATGTTGTTTTTTACTGTAATACATTCCTCGAACATTGCATTGGTTTACTTCTCTTATCACTTTATATAAACGTCACAAGGAAAGTGGAGAGAAGTAGTAATTGCATAAATTGTATAAATATATAACCGAAATGTTATGGCTGAACATATATACAAAAATAATTAACATGGACTCCTACTTGTTTTGGATCGCTGAATAGGAATTCGAAGTCAAAATTTTATGACCATATCTTGGCCACTGTCTTCAGTTTTAGTAATTTGTTAAGATTTGCAAGTTTTACAAGAAACATAGATGCTTTTAAAGGTAATGATTGGCACAGAAATGTCTAAAAATGTTGACGGATTAAACTTTTATTGATGTAAGTGAAAGTAAGTAAATGTATGATATTCTTTATTTATTCAGATGTAAAGATGTGGGAAAAGGCGATGAGTTTGGTAACTCACTATCATTCTGTTAACAAGCTCTTGACTTTAATATCCTCTAATTTCCTCAGTAGATAAGTAACAAGTCAGGAATAATCGCAAGAGGGTTGTGAGGTAATTGCTTACCATCTTGTTTCTTAATTATTCTCTGGGTTTTTTCCATGAATGAGATCTTGATTATTTCTATTATTGTCTAGATGAGCCTCCCCCCTTTTGGTCCTAAACATGAGATTATTTTGTGATATAAATGAGTTGATTGGGCTGAAAATCTAAGTGAATAGCCAATCACCAAACGTCAAAAAACCTACAAAATGTTAGGCTCTCATAAGCAAGTAAGGAATACGTAAGTAATTGCAGGTTTCGATAAAACACCGCGAATGCTAATCGACTGTAAACAATGCAGATCGTAAAACTATGGATTATATTGACTTTGAAGCATCCAGAATGATTAAGCTAGATTACGGGATTATTTTAACGCAGTGAAAAGTACCGATAGAAGCGAATACCTGGTACGGAATCGGATCACTAAGAAAGGCAGGTTAGTCGTTGCTAATCACGCCTCACAGAAAAACTTGGAGTCGTAATGCGTTTCCGCACAGGACGGTGTCTCCTAGTAATGGCTACCGTAAAGAAACCGAGTTTTTCGAGCGCCTATAGAAAGAGGACTCAAAATGAGCAACTGTTGGCTGAGAGGTGGAGAACTGGTCAGACAGAAGGGGAAGCGAAGGTCTTAATTCACTCGGGAATACAAAGGGGCCCGTTTGTTGAAGGGGGAAAGAGCGCGGTGGCGGAGGGTCCTATTCGTTAGCGAGAGAAAAATAAATAGAATGTAGATCTAACGGCGCGCGTGGTGCACTTTGCACGAGATCCATGATCTACGGGGCACGATCAGACGGTGGAGCCGTGGCGGGGCAAAGCGCCGGGTTCTCACTCGCTTATATTCTCGAGCTCACTGTGATACGCATCGCGCGAACACGATTACAATTATTCCGACCGGCTACCGACGAGAGACTGCGATGACGCGTGAAATCGAGAATTCCTTCCGATAATCGCTGCAATTGATTTCAAAACTTTTTTGTATACATTTCAGAATTAACGTTGGTTTATTCTTGTTTAGCGGTATCGCTAATATTTTCATTATAGGCCTGGTAATAGTTTCCGCGTTTTAGTTGGAGTCATTGAACGTATGATTTAGATCTATAAAAATTCGAGTTTTAGCCTCGGTTATAGAAAACTAATTAAGACCACTCTGCACTAACAGCACATCTGAATTAACTCCTTATGACCATCAAATATTCGCGTCTTTCGTTCTGTTAGCTTCCTCAAGATGGCCTATATCCTGATTGATTTTGGAACTACATACTAAAAAGCTTACATTTGGAGTGACTGGGCCATCGATCACTATAGCGGGTGGAAGCTCGCGACAACATCGCCAAATATCAGATCCCAATATGGGGAAAGTAAGGAGTACGAAGATGGCATTAGCCAATTTTCGTGTAACCTTATTTAGGCCATAGAAATAATCCACAGTATCGTCTGGGAGCCCCTACTCCTGGCACCGCTTACCCCTCTTACTCTCGCAATTCCCACTTCATTTACAAACACCGAAGAGCATTCCGGACATTTAATGGAGTTACAAAAAAAAAACTACCACAGCAATGCGAATTTGTACATCCTCACTTTTTTTGGTTTCAATAAAATTACATAAAATCTCATAGCTGGCCATGGGTAATGCCATACCCGGGATGGAGATGATAAACTAATTCCACCATGACACCTTCCTATTTAATCATAGTTTTTAACCTGTATTGATAAGTCTCTGAAATTGTCAGCCCCGGTAGTACATGACTGATGAAAACAATGATAATAAAAACACTACATCACCCTCATCAGAACTTATTAGTGGACCTTTTAGGGCTACTGCAGGAATCAAGAGCTGCATACGGTAATTCTAATGAGAGTGATTATTTATAATAAAAACAAACAAAAGAATAACCGTGAGTATTTATTAAGACTGTCATCGAAGATGGTTAATTATTTGATAACACTATCAATTAATCAGTGTGCACAAACCTTATTTAAATATTGGAATATTGCTAGAAACAATGGCGGGGATGACGTTTAACGTGATTTTCCGGAAATCAGTCCAGGTAATTTGTACGACGATCATTGCGAAGACCATAAAGAGAGCATTTAAACTCAAAAATGAATGATGTTTCCACTGTGTCATATTGATATATCAACTTTCCAAAATCATAATTAAAAGACAAGAGTAGAAAAACAATGAAACCCACGCTGAAGTTAACGGCTTGGATGATGAGAAAGTGTCATTAGTACTCATGACAACAAGCCATTATCCAATGAGCCTTCCTGAAAGTTATAATCATGCCATGAGAACTAAAGGTAAATATGAAAATAAGCTGCAGAACAATTAGGATCAAGAAGTAAATGACGATGAAGAAGATATTCAGCATGATAGTAATTCAAGATGACAGTTACAGTAGAGATGTCATTTACTGGAAGAATGAAGATGTATTATGCATAACATGCTCGGAAATCAACATAAAAATTTACTCAAGGAAGAAGTGCATAAATAACTTTTTGTTTCTGTTATCGATTTGGATACCACTAGTTCCAGAATATTTACACTCATCTAAGTGCAAGGTACTGTTAAGGCGCAAAAATATTTGCTTAATAACTGGTTGATATATGAACGTCGATCAAGCATCATCTCAATGAAGTTACAGAGGGTCGATGAATGCACCACTCTCATCGGAGGATTCGAACGAGCGAATTCGTGAAACACTACTAACATTATTATCGCCGGGAAGTGGGAGAGATTGATGTAGCGTTTCCAGCTACACGAACAGCGATGCATAATGAGCCTTTGCCGAAGAGGAACCAGAGCACACATCGCTCAGGAATTCTAAGAAGTAACGGCATTTGATATTCTCGCGTATACAGTACTCATCAGAGACATGGAACTTTGGCGCGCCCTACTTGCACCGATTGTCACTTTTCAAGAGTTTCCTGCTTTTATGAGAAGCGTTGTGCTTCACAGTTTCAGCAATAATTCATGTAATCAGGATTGCCACAAAGGTACCTACTATGCTGCAGTGTACTAATGTTCACGTAGGAGGGTGGGCTGCTATGTCTGACCCGTGACGTAGACCGCTATAATACGCTCGTCTTTATTGAAACACTTCTTTGCTTTCCGCTGTCTTTTCCTAGTTTCGTTCCGTTTTGAATGGTACTCGAAAACTACAAATTTATTCCGAGAAACATTCCCTCAGTTTTATCTGTCGGTCATTGTTCTGAGGTTTTATCGCATTGCTCGCTTTTGTTCGAGATAGTTTGCGGCCAAACAGAAATTACTTTTTTAATGCTGGTGACGCATGATCGCGTCATGAACTTGGGAAGTTCTGAATATGGATGACGAATTTACACGGCGTGAAAAATTCATGCGGCCAATTCCCAGTTGCGAAATATTTAGATCTTTATAGCAAAGCGATTACTGCGATTATATCCTGGCAGCAGTCGCAATAGGTTTCGCATTTTAACTTCGTAGTTATACAGTAGCACTCTACTGAAATCAGAAATTTATTCCCGTCAGGCATTTGCATTGCATTTATCAGTATAATGCGTATGCGTGACGATCCGAATATGGCGTTGTCTATGGTAAAACCAATAAAGGTGGTGCTGTAAACAATCAGCGATTATTCGTATGGTTCCGGGTAATTGCAGGCTCGAATCGTTTCCATCGACAAATCTTGGCGTCGATCATCCGGCAATATGGAGATGTGGAAATAATTTCATAGCGTTGTTGTCATGATTATCAGTGAACAAAATCAGCAATAAACAGGACAAGAAGTATCGATATAGTAGCACCTTGCTAGTAAATTCACTGTCATTAAAGCGACAGAACAGTGGCGATGTCAGTGGAAAACGGTAATGTCACTGCCAGCACGCGGATTTCCGAACGAAACAAACCACCAAGAGAAGAATCAACACTGGCCGATAATATTCATTGGATAATGGCAAGGGAAATCCAAGGGAGAGTCTCGAGGCTGTTTGAAATTCAACCGGCCATTAAAGCAGCACATGTGCTCCTTCGTGCACGTAATAACGCGGCTTGAATTGCAAAAATTGTAGTCCTTTCTTTCTTTATTTTTCATTGTTCGTCAACTTTTTTCCCGGAGCATCTCCGAAGCCAGCAGGTAAATGTTGACTTTGCCTGTCGTGCATTACTTAATAGAATTTTCCATGAAAATGATCGACCCTTCCAGACGTTTTCATTGAATCGCCACAAAAAACGTGATCAACAACGCCCACAGTTTGCGAGTAAGTTGGTAGCAAGTGCAATTGGCGATCAAGCACTGAAAATATGGGGACAGGACTTAATAATGACGATAATGATAGCTTTACTCTATAATAATTGAAAATAATACTGCGATCAAAGAATTTACGCTACATATTCTTGAATACTCATCGTAAAAAGTAAGCTAATAATCATCGTTTTTATTTCATTCTAAAAGTGATTTTTGAATAAATAATAATTCAGGTTCAAATTGTGAGAGATGTAGTGAGAAAGATGATTTCGATTGTTACCATCATTATTTAAAATTTCGTAATTCATTCGCGAGGCTGCTGTTTCTCGAGATTCATTAAAGTTGACAGGTAGCCATTTATCATCCTTCGATTTATCGTTTCCAAAGTTTCCAAACATAAAGCAGACTAACCACTCGCATTCTCCGAATACTCGAAGCTTGGTTTGCTTCCTTTTGATTTCGGTCTGTGTCTCAAAGCAAGAAAATGAACGGAAAATTAGTTCATCTCATAACCGTCATTTTATTTCCGTGAATTTACAAAGACTGTTGTGGAATTCGCGATTTTATCAAAATAATCTGAATAAATTCCATCCAGGATTTGTTCTCTAGTCATTGATTATATTATATTATTTATTTTGTATATAATTCAATATACTTACGAAATAAATTACATAGTTGGAACTACTCGCTACTGAGTAGGATAAGACGCGGTCATCGTTTTTAGTATTTAATTTTACAATCTAAATCCCGACAAATTAAATACTGCTGTTTAAATAGCGAAACCAACTATATTTTTCAATGTTATTTTATTTCTCATTCCTATCTAGCACTGTAAGGTCTCGTATATGGAATATACCAAATAATTATTTTAGCAAGATAGAATATTTAAATGTTGACATTATTTCGTCAAAGTGTTATTGAATTATTTATAGTATTTCGTTTCCGTTGCAGCCTGCGTTCATACCGTACTTTACTAAATCAAGTCCCTCGGTGCTTGCTTCCAAATTCACTAAATTTAGCCCGTAACTCGAAAGTTATCGCAAGGCAAGTCCTTAAAATATTGAAACTTAAATGAAAATATGAGGTATTTTAAGAACATTGAACTCGAAATAAACATTGTTCATGACGAATTCCAGAGGAAGATTGAAGCGATTGCATTGCGAAAAAGATTCACGAATATTTTTAAGCGGAAACACGTTGACGCGTTCAAATGACTAAGTTTAAATTCCCTATCTGATTACTCTACATTCATTGCTTAAAATAATCGTTACTTTGCGAGACAAATTTTTGCGAAAAAAATCAACAAGTTTTAATAGCTCATGCTTGATCAACTTTTGCAAATGTATAATAATTAACGTTTTATGGAAACGTAGTTGTCGAAAGAGCCATAAAAAGTTTTGTCAATACTACACACGAAGAAAATGTTTTCATAACTAATCACATGCAAGTTGTCAGTAAACATTGCAAACACTTTAGTTAAATTTGAGCTTAGAGTTTACCAATTTCTGTTCGATAGAAAAATCTACAATACATGTTTACTTACATGGTTTCATGATGACCATAAGATAACGTATTTAGTTTTACCTAGTATAGTGACTTGAAGGTCACGTGAAGGTCATCTTGAATATTATTTATGGAAATTCTCTTTTAACATTAAAGAATTTTCAAAGATATTTCTTATTTGTATATAGTTTTAGCGTGTTAAAATGTCTGTGAAGACACTTTACGGTTTACATCTCATATGATGTTTGGTTTAAAAAAATAAAGGTTGTAACACTTCAATAACCTTATCACTACGACTAATCTACAAAATATACGAAATATCGCCGCTTTTTTTAATCCAGAGAAACTATACTGTGCCATTTTACGATGAAACGTTATGGTACGCCGATTCGACACTAGGATTTTACGCCATAAAAATCGTAAAACATGCAGAGTGTCCTATCATCGTAAAATCTGCTCTATCGTTTAGTACTAAAATCTTATGTAGAAGTGCATCAATTTCCGAACAATAGCGAACGCCATTCAAGTTTGAAGGTTTCAGGTGTGTCTCACCCAGGTACGTAGGTTTGGACAAGGTCCGTTTTAGACGTCTCCTTCGGAAGATTTACAGCATCTCGAAAATTCGCACAAAAAATAAAAAAAAATGTTATCGTCTTAACCATGCACCACTAACCGGTTGAAAATTCTCCATCGTAAATGAATAAGTGCACCCACTAAAATTTCAAAAATCTTGGAATCTCGTTCAGCAGTCTTTTACAAGCTTGTTAAGATATAGCCCGGTCGTGTTTTCAAGTTTATTCGGTCAATACTTGAGTTAACGACCCAAGAGCGTTGCGTGGCTGGTTCGATGTTAATAGACTTCTGCGCCAGAGTCATTTATTAAAAAATTCGGAATGGAGGTAAGTGTATTAACATTATTTACGTCTCTTTAATTGGTGACAATTATACCAGCGATTAAAAACTTATTCAATCATTAAAAGTTTAACGGCTTTCGGACGTCGCGACTTGTCAGTACGCGTTATGCAACATAACCTCTGTTAATTAAAACGCTCAATGTTAATTGTCGCTTTTTTTCAGATTTGTACGAAGGGTTTATTACTGTTTAAGCGCCATGTTATTCTTGAAACAAGAGCACTAGTTTCTTGTCGCTTTTTATGGTTTACATTTCGTCGAAGTGAAATTCGAGGGTCAAATTTTATGAGATTCGCAATCCTTTTGGTGTAATATATAGTATTTGGTATACGAAATACGAAACTGATGTTTCAGTCGAATGCTCATTTTGACGTATATATCGCGTTCAAATTATTTCATGCAAATTTAGGAATAATTAATGCCATTATAATATTTCGACGAAATTAAAATATTGTAGATTTTTTTTAAATTAAATTTATATATGTTACTGTGAAGTATTATTAAGTAGACTTTATATTTGAAAAATGTGTCTTTTGAAATTTCTATTATAAATGCAGGAGAATTTTACTACATTTTTTAAAATCTGTACTGAAACTATCTAATAAAAGTGGATGAATTCGCCCATATACTGGACGACGAAGTTAAAAAATCCAACTTGTATAAGAGAATTCTGTAAAATAATGCAGTGTAATTTTTTCTAGGAGTACTAGGTGGCGTTACACACAAAAATTAAAGGCTTGTCATTACTGAGAATCAGTAATATTCGCTGGAAAATTTATCAAAGGCTTCAAAACTGGCGCAACTTGAATTTCGGATTTGGCCACCTTGTATTTTTAATAGAGAACTTGCATGGTATGGAATTTTCACATATTAAGAGTTAAAATTGATAAATTATGACTAAACGAGAAAAGTTACAATACAGTTTTGCAATTTTCGAAGTAATTATTTAGATATAAATTATTAAAATTTGCCGAAAACTGAACGTCGGTTTGAATCGATGTCACGTGACTATGACGAAATAGTCGGTAAGGTGGCGTCGCTGACGGCAATGCAGTGGAACTACATTGCATATATATATAGATATACATATGCGTTATATGCATGTACAAAACGTCAAATAAAGTTATGTTTACATTTTAAAATACGTAAACGGATTTTTTACAATGTAAACATTTTAAATATGAAAGGAGAATTATAAAAGGGAAAAAAAATTTTACAAATGGGAGGAGACATCGACAAAAAACAACAATTATTAGATAAGTAAACACAATTAGTCTCATAACCAGAACAAATTTATAATAATTTTATATACACTTTTATAATATATTTTAGTATTAAAAATTATTATAAACTATTATAACTTTGTTCTGGTTATGAGACTAATTGTGTATACTTATCTAATAATTGTTGTTTTCTGTCGATGTCTCCTCCCATTTGTAAAATTTCTTTTCCCTTTTATAATTCTCCTTTCATATTTAAAATGTTTACATTGTAAAAAATCCGTTTACGTATTTCAAAATGTAAACATAACTTTATTTGACGTTTTATACATGGATATAACGCATATGTATATCTATATACAATGCAATGTAGTTCCACTGCATTGCCGTCAGCGACGCCACCTTACCGACTATTTCGTCATAGTCACGTGACATCGATTCAAACCGACGTTCAGTTTTCGGCAAATTTTAATAATTTATATCTAAATAATTACTTCGAAAATTGCAAAACTGTGTTGTAACTTTTCATTTCTAATAATTATCTTTCGATTTAAATTAAATTTAAAAGTCATGCAAGTTCTCTATTGCGTTCCTATTAATTAATGTATTGATGGAATGTTGGATTTATGACGGGTAAACACAGATTTGGAGGTATTGCAAATTTTTATTGGAAACATGTACATATTTTTTTTAAGATGATGAAGATGGGAACTAATTTGTTTATTGTGATCTTTCTGTCTTTTTCATCCATTACCAAGACAATTTTCATAAATTTTGTTGAAAAATCTTCAATGCATGTTACGAACATTTTTCAACCCCAGGTTAATGTAAAAACGTTTTGAACATTTCTTAAAAACTGAGAATCTAAAATAGTATTCTATTTCCCTTCTATATATTATTAAAGAACAGTATTATACAAGATTTATATTAGAACAAAATTCTACATTTTATATTACCCAAAAATCGTATCATTCTCAAATTACAAGAAAAAAATGTAGTTGTATATTGATAAAACCTGCTTATAATAAAAGCGCGTCCTATAATACTTGTAGGTTTTATAGCTTCTACATTTTATTACAACATTAAATACGTAAACTTGTAGAAGAGTTCGAATTAAATTTATTTAATTAAACCAAGTATAATACTTCGTAGTGTAGTGGAAAAAAAGTTAATTTCTTTAGTCACAAGGCCAAAATGTTGAAGCTATTAACTAGACAATAGGATAAACCACAGTCATCGCCTTTATTTAGTTTACTATATAAATAGTGTTTTTCGTAACATATTCTGAGTATATTATGTACTAATATATAATCAATTTATGTTGCATAGTAAGAGATAAAATATAAATATTTGATAGTAAACTTCAAAATAAACTCATTTATCTTATCGATAAAAATATCCAACTAAACCTGTACATAATTTTGATTAAAATAGCTAATGTTATATATGATTTTTATTATATTTTGTAATTGTTATGTCGTTGTTAATTGTTTTTATGGTGACATTCTGCAGTAATTATTTTAATATACCGCAAAAGTTAAATTCTGATAAAGATTTTTTGTACAAAAAGTAACGTTTTTCTTCAATTATGTATTTTATAGGGAGAAAAGGAGTGCGGATCGAAAAACCGACAATCAAAAAGCCGACACATGAAAATGGACACATTGACAAGCGGACAGTCATTTTATCAAGTGTCAGTTTTTTTACTAAAGAAAAGTGGATGTTAATATGTACTATGTATTGTAAGATTCACAGATCCTATAACAATACTTAGCTTCCATTTACTAAAAAATTTGATATCACTGACACTAATGAATGGAAATATTTCAATACGTATTGTAAATTTTAGTAACATTTCTTTGGATGCAGATTTACTTAACTGAAAAAATTCCACAAATATATTTTATAAATTTTCAGTATTAAAATTATTTGATGTATAATCAATATACAGTTTACAACAACTTTATTAATTTATTTTGTAATTCGGAAAATAAATAATTTTTGTGTTTACCAGTGTAAATTATTTGCCAACATATTATGAAATAGACTTAGTTCAACTTTGAAGCATAGTAATGACTGTGTTTTCATTCTAACCATAATGAGTAATGAACTGTGGTTAATATTTAATAGTTAAATAATAGTAAATCTATAGTTAATATTCTCTATTTTATTCGTAATATAGTATGCTTGTAATTCATATGATTTTGTACATAAACATTGCCTGATTGAGCATAGTTCTTTACTGCAACCATATCGAAATTAACATAAAAGCAAACGTATTTAATAAAACAAGTATCTAAAAATTTGATATAATTTTTACAAGTCTTACACATTAATGCAGAATCTTCTTATTATAGAATATTAATATTATTATTGTTTTACGACACGTTTACGTTTAAACCCAGTGAAAATTGTACTGAAACCTAAGTAGTAATTTGATTTACCAATACCACACGATTATTAAATTATGTTTTTATTGAGACGATTAAAATAAAACAGTAGGTAGTTATAGCATGCCGTTACTTGTATCACCGAAGGAAACACAACTACTCCTAAAAATTCGCAATCTTTAATAATTAGTTTCGGTCATCACGTGAGCAACTTTTATAACTGCCTCATTAAGTAATAACAGAATAGTGACATCTCCTGTTAGTCAAGTTAGTCAACATACTATCGCCTACAGTTGGTTACATTAACAATTCTAAAGTTACTAAGAAATGATAAATTTCCTGACTGTTTGTCACTGTTAGTTACACAGAAAAAAAACTATTCGATAAATTCAACCATTTACTGCATAGTGGACCTAAACAAAGTAAAATAACCATTTTGTTAGTTAGCTAAATCACGTTAATGCATTTAATTGTCATATTTTTATTCAAGTTAATGATTAGCCGTTAAATTGATCCAAGTACGTCTTAAAATCGTATAATCTGTCAAATTAATGTCTACAAACCATTCCACTAACTACATTCTTGGTTGGAACTAGGCAGAGTGGTTGGAAATTAGGTTTACCCAGAATTTATTTTCAGTACAGTAGAAATATTAAGTATAAATTTTCCTGTGGTACTTTTCAGGACTGCTGAACTTTAATATTAATATTTACTACGTAAACAATATTGAATACTTTATTACTGAATTCCAAAATTGGTTTATTGCAATGGTTACGAAAAAATAAATTTACAACATTTCTCACATAAGTAATTCTTTAATGAAAAGATGCACATTTTATTAACCAAATGCTATTACCAATTATTAATATCTAACTGTTCTATTAAAAAAGGAATGACAAAAAAACATAGTCGGTTACTAATAACATGAAGTTTACAGTAGCACAATTAGAGAATGCATAAGAACTGTCAGAATGCACATATCGTTATATTTTCAATTTGAACCTAATAATCTAAAAATATTTAATTATAAGTATTTAATAAATAATATAAATAAATTCCAAAGCATGCAAAGCAACAACATTTATAACATATTTTTCTATATTATTCACTGAAAAGCTTCAAGTATGGCATAAATGTATCATAATTATATGATGCATATGTTAGAATTATAGTACCGATAGATATATTATGAATTCATGATATGACAATAGTAATATGAAAATATAACTATTTTATTATATTGCGAAAATGTCTGGTACCGGTGTTACACTAAAAGTGGATTATCATAGAATAACGTTCTTTGTGGCAAGAAAACAAAAATTCTTACATATAGGATGAAAATTTAGTTCTGAAATTTCTGAAACTTTTTCATTTCTGTCAGTTGGAATGTGTTAGATTTTATGTAATGAATTATGTTTAAAAACCACTTTAGACACTTTTATAATACAAAAAGGTATCATATAAAATATCATAAAAATCGAAAGTTAAATAAATAATATACTCCGTAAATTAGAATTAGTAAACAAAAATACTAATGGAATTTAACTTAGTCACTGGATTTTTTATACTTTATTACCAGAATATAATTTTAATTTAGTTAATCGTTCATATGAGAAATCACGACTAATGAGTTGGCCGTTTTTTACATATAAGCATCATTGCCAATTTACGTAGTCACCGAAATACCGCACTTTCCTCGGTAGGTTTTGACTAATTCAGATGTGAGTAATAATTGTTCGAATATATCATATGATTTTAGGATTAAAATAAACTGAAAAATGGGTAAAAGGATTGAATAATAAATTCTGAATTTGTAAAAAACTACGCATGAAGGAATTAAAAATCCGTGACTAATATAATTTGATTATTTTTACTAATAACTGGCAAAAAAACTACCGATTCATTAGTTAAATTCTGCTAGTCATAAATTAGTAATTTTATTTTTCTGTTTAAATGAATGTGTTAAGTATGACTACTGAATTAGAGTGGGTTTTTACTCAGTTTTAGTAAAAATCATTACTAATTAAATTAGTAACTTTACAATCCTTCATTAATAGCTTTTTATTACCTAAACTTACCTTTACTTAACTAAATTTAAATAGGTGGTCGACTGAATTGACAACGTATCACAATTGTATCTTATAAACAATAGATTGTACAACACAACTGAGAACAAAATTATATATTATCACTCAAAAACTTACACCACGTCGGTAAATCAACATGTTTCGGAAATCCATGTTTCGTTGAACGATTAATGTTCATAAGCTAAGTCGCTAACATCACATTCGAATCGTGACAATAATAAATTACGTGATCCATCGATTTTAAAATAGGGAAATAACACCGTCTACATTTGAATTAGTTGAAATCTACAAGTTTGGGCTTCACACAACCCAGATTTGTGCGTAACCCAAACTTCGAAGTTTGTGCTGCACAGAGTTTGAGTTGTGATTAGCCCAAACTTATTGTTTTACAATTAGTATGCATCTAAAAAATTTCACGAACTAAGTTTGAATAGAGCACGAACCGGAGTCGCGGTCAAACTATTTTTTTCCGTGTAAAGTATCTATGATTCTAAAAGATTTAATCCCTGATACGACATTGACGCAGAACTATAACTTACCCTCATTTAAAGCTGCATTACCCAAAGAGGCTTCACTTAAACGAGAAAACTTGGAATAATCTTAGATACACGTGACACCAGAATCCGTAGGTCACTCGTGTGGAAAAGAACAACAGCAAACAACAAATTGTTAAAATGCACTTCTGACTAACATCAAACAAAGTGAATTAACTATGACATAAAACTCGAAAAACAGTCGGAACTCATAGGTCACATGGCAGTTTTATTTGTTTATTGTTTGTTTTTTAATGATCTACCCGAATGTAAGCGTTTTGGTGGAGACCGTGACATTTCGCCCGGTGCGGAACGGTGAACGGTACAACCGCTCGGCAGCGCGGTTCGCGGATGAATGTTGGCTCTAGTTTGCTGGACTGAGATCTTGCGTTTCGTTTTGGCGCTGTTCAGCATCGTGGAGGTTGGCCTTGTGTACATAAGCGACGACGGCCAATCGGCAACCTCTGGTTTAAAAGTTCTTAGATCCCTTTTGGACATTCGCCATCCCTACAATTGCTGCATCCATACCCAAGGGTAACAAAAGCTGTCAAGAGCTCCGGTTGTTGGCACCCTTTTGTTTTTAACGAATAATTTTTGACAACATTCATATTATGCAGACTTATGTGGATCAATGGAAAGCCAGATACCTTAGCTAACTCCTGTAAAAGAATTAAATTGATTCCTTGTAAAATAAACATTTTATTTAGTGAAGTGCCGGTTTTTGACACAAAAAATATTTGTTCCTTGTTGTGAGCACCCTTGAAAAATCTGGTAAAAATTAAAATATGAAGGAAAACCACCACAAATAATAAGAAAATAAAAATTTATTTAATAAAAATATTAATAAGGGTTCGGCTTTGTCCTACAAAGTTGGTTGCTGTTGATTTTACTCGACGTTTCGAACGACTTGCGTTCATTTTCAAGAGGTTACTGTCCCAGTGATGAACGCAAGTCGTTCGAAACGTCGAGGAAAATCAACAGCAACCAACTTTGTAGGACAAAGCCGAACCCTTATTAATATTTTTATTATATATAACTTCTACATAAAAACACCGTGTAATTATAATGAGCCCTGGGCGAGAATGGGCCAATCACTACCTGGCTATGGAAAATAGGAGATACAGAAACCATTTCTTCGAACTTAGGAAAATAGAAAAGAGTATTATTCGAACCATGCTTACCAAACAATTTTTAATTAAAATGAGATACCTGGATATTATCCCAAACCATATAAAAAATAGTACAAAACACGTAAAACACATAACGATCCATAGTAGAACAGCAGAGAAGAACTTATCCAGATGCATATAGAATTTTCTAAAGAAGCTATTGAATATAGAAATTAGAGACATACACACGCACCTTCAATATTTAGTAACAGAGAAACAGAAATATATTAAAAATATACAAGATTTAGAGAGTATCAGGACAATACAAAGGAATCAGTTAGACAAGTACAAAGCCAATATAACAGAAACATTAAACAACAAAATAAAAAAACTAATCCGAACAAGTTTACATGCAAATACAGTACAAGATACGGAAAAATGGTTCATCAATTTAACAGACAAACATATTCCAGACAATGTAAAATTCATTGCAAAACTGGGACCAAGATATAATGCCCCACACAAATTAAATAACAGAACTACAATAGATACTATAAAATATACAGAATCATTTATAACCAGGAATACTGAGATACCAAAAACTGATATACGGAACAAAATTATAGATACAAAAAAACAGTAACCTCTTGAAAATGAACGCAAGTCGTTCGAAACGTCGAGGAAAATCAACAGCAACCAACTTTGTAGGACAAAGCCGAACCCTTATTAATATTTTTATTATATATAACTTCTACATAAAAACACCGTGTAATAAAAAATTTATTTACTTTAAAGCCTCCGCTGACAAAACGAACACAACACGTTTTCACATTAGTCATCCTCTAATCTTCAAAATCAGAATCACAATTCTTGCATGTTCAGCGCACTTCAAATGCACCGGTCGACTTCATTGATTGCATTTAATTCAGTAACAATTCATCAAAGTAATATAAGAACGTTAGGTCAATATAAACAACGATATTGTTATGTTTCTGAACCAATCACGCATTAAATGAGAGAAAACAAGGGTGCCCATAACCAGGAATGATAGTGATTATTTAAAACGCTAATAAGTCATATGTGATCCAAACATTTTTGTTAAAAACGAAATCAAATCACAAAATATAATGATCACACTGTACAAAATATTAAATACTTATCGCTTCGAAACAATTCACACTGATTTGTGTCACTTTGAAAACGGTATACAATCACTTTTCTGTTTATTTATTTGAGCTCAGTTTTATTATGCTCGCTGCAATGACGGGGAAATATATATATGGGTCATTCCATACGAAAAGGCGAATGGCTGACTCCACTCGTAGTTTGAATCAATTCCAATGGTACAGAGCTCAAATTGTAGCATTTTTTATATAGAATCGAATCCCGTCTGGTACTTTTCAAAATTTTCAAAATGGCGGCCATCACAGCGCCATATGTAACATTACTTGACGATTTTTGTTGCTTAAACTTACAATAAATTTACTGTTTGTAATTAAAATTGCCCAAAACATATTCTTCTTATATTTCTGAGGTCGCCAAACATGACTGTGTGGTCAAAATAAAAAAAAAATCATAATGGCGAATCCAAAATGGCGGTCACATTTTGAAAAATAGACTGGATTCATCTGAATCTTGATATGCGGAGGATTTTCGGGTCGCTGAAGTGAGATTTGTGAACAAAATTAAAAAATTCAAAATGGCGAATCCAAAATGGCGGCCAAATTTTAAAAAAAGTTGACTTGTTTCATTTGAATCAGGTAACTTTTCAACATTTAATCCGCTATTTTTAATTTTGAAAATCGAAGATGAGATTCGTAATCAGCGACCTCAAATACCCCCGAATACCAAATTTCAGCCGTTTTCCATATAAATACCTGAGGAGATATTAATTTTGTAATAATATTTAAAAAAAAGTCGGTTCCAGATTTTACGCTAGCCAAACGAAGTAATTTCTGTAATGCCATAATTCGCCAAGAAATTTTTTAATCAAGTTATTTGTAGGCATTTCGATCCGTAAAAAGGTAAGGAATATGATCCTGTATAATACATTACGATTAGATTTTTTGTTTGCGCGTAATGGCGGATAAACTAAAATATGTTTTCTTTTACTTGATTTTCGAGAAAAAAACATATTCTTTAAAAATGCGATAACTACTCTCTATTACATCATTTGGACTTTACTAAGGAGGTAATTTTACGCAGAAATCTTTAAAGAAATGAAATATCTTTGAGTTAAAATTGTAAAATGTATTTGTCCCGAGTTATAAAGGAAATAAATGAAAAATTGACACTTTTTTAATTTTTTGAGCTAAAAATTGTAATAAGTAAATCTTGAATAAATCGACCGAAAAATTTTTTTTTTATCGTAGCTTGGCGAAGGTGTGTCACGTAGAAAACTTTTTCCTAAAAAAAGAAAAAAATACAGTCAACATTAGATTAGAAAGATCAAATTTTTCAGAAGTATATCATTTTATTGCTTCCTAAAGATCTAGCTGCTTTAAACGTTATGAAATTTATTTTAAATCGAATTTCATTCAGTTATTCTCCGTAACAACACACACATAAAGTACTCTGTATCCATGGATACTCCATGTATCCGCAAGTTTAGAATAAATATATGCAAATTTCCGCGACGCTTTTCACATTTTCTCTCGGAATTAATTGGGAAGGATAAGATAATGTATATTTTCATTAATACCTTCACTGGTAATGTATCATATAGGTACAAATAAAGTGCCACGACTTACGATGTATCATATATAATAACTTCCAAAGTTTTCAATTTATTTACATGCAATTTGGTATACTATAGGTTTTTAAGTCGCTGAATACGAATCTAATGTCACATTTTCAAAAATCAATTTGGCGGATTCAGTATGACTGCTACAAGTTGTACGCTTTTCAAACCAATTTTTTTTTGGTTACCAGTGAAGTGGTTAAGAAGAAAAATTCTAAAATCACAAAGAAACGACATGCCTCGAAGAAAGTAACAATGTTGGGATAAATATATTTTTATTAATTGGCTAAGCAAAACCGCTGTAATATAATTTTGGTATTTTCATATCGTTTTATTTATTCAGCATGAATTGCTTATAATCTAAACTTGTTAGGAATTATTTCGTTACAATATTTCCAGTTTCTGAATATAACGATTACCAATTTTTATTTAGAGTAAATTTATGGGCATGTTTCCAGAGAGATATGATGATGTGTATAATCCTGAGTTTAAAATGGATTTATTGCAATATGAAAAATATAAATTATTGAAAAATGCCTTGTTCATCCGGAAACTGAGCAAGAACGGAGCATACCGTGACTTTCTCAAAATCATCCGTCTACTGTCCATTCAGTAATGAAGTAGCAAACTGACCCTCTTTCGGTCTCCAAACATAGAAATTTTAATACCAACACTGATAAGAATTCGGAATTCTTTGGAAAGCCTTAATTCCATGTACACAGAATTAACAGACTAGTAATTCACGAACTAATCTTTGATATCAGTATGTTTCTTCATTATGGAGGCGATATCCGCAAATGCTGTCTGCTTATCATGTCCACAAATGTACCAAGGAAATGTCCTATTTCATAATTCAGTCAACAATACAGGAAAACAGAATCTATTACCGACGTATAGAAATGTTGATTTGGAGCATGGTTTGTTTAGGAGTCAATTTAGAGCTACAACTGGTGATTACTTTTGAGGTAGATGTATCTAGAGAGTTTCATCAGTGTCGAGATCTTCTGTAGCTGCTCCTCTGTTGAATAACAAGTCTGAAGGGTTCGTAAACCGGATTTCGACAATTGATAACACAGGACCATAAAAAATGTTGCTACTGGATCTTGTAGATGTTTGGAGCGTGGAAACAAATGCGTTTTGATCCATTACGTCAGGATGTTATAACTCATCCGAAAAATGACCAAAAATACTCTATTTGATAATTTGAGGTTAGGATATGTAATAAATCTGACGTGACGGATCAAATAGGACAACGAATCGTCGATACCACTATCTCTGATTCAAGTTATCTCCCAACCTTTTTTTGGTCCTGTGTAATTTGCCAATCCAGCAATTGATGATTTCGGATGTTTACTAAAGGGGAGAGAAAGTGAGAAAGTGATGTTTCCCCAATCTCCGAGTTGACGTTTCTACTAGTATATTACTAGTATATTAACAAGGCATTATATTAACAAGTATATTAACCCGCACAGTTACAATCACACTCGTTGAAGATCGATATTTTGCCCATGTTGCATAGAATATTTTATGTATGTGTTTTCGGTACATAAAGTGAACTCGTGCGTAAAGTTCTTTTCTTCACACCCAGAGGAAAGATGAGGCTTATCCTCTCGGCTATAAAGACAAATCGTATACGTCTCTCGGGAAGTAAAAAAGAATGTAAAAATTATATGCAGTCTGAAACATTCTTTATTTTACCTCCCTCGTTGAGTAATGTACTATTATGCATACGCACTTGTATCGGTGAATTACCCCTTGGAAATGAGAAGCACAGACCTGGCAATTGCATACACTCCCCGGCAATCACTTTTGCCATGCCAAAGCCGAAATTTATTAAACTTCAAAGTTTAATATCTTTACGAAAAATTATCGTAGCTTAAAAAATCGAACGGCATTTCAAAGGTTATTACAATAGCTTTCATTTGAGCAGAGAAAAAAATCGAAAAGATGCAAAATTCAGATTTTTATCGCTAAAAAACCAACATGAAAAAATACGATATTTTTTATCTTTAGTTAATTGTTTGCCAATTTGAAACGAATAATAGTAGGGTAATGAAACTAACGGGGATTTAAAGGTATGGTTTTTACCTTTAAAATGATCGCTCGCCCATTTTTGTGCGACCTTTCTGACCGGAGTTATGACTATTTTTATAAAAAAACATGATTTTTTTTATTTTCTTATTATCTCAAAAACTAAGAGATAGAAAAAAATGTTACATACAAAAAATACCCGTTTTTCGGCAGAAAATACCAAAATAAAGTCAAAATTTTAAAAATCAAAAAATTTGTTTTTTAATTTTTTTTTTAGGTAGAAATTTTTTTTAATTTCTCATTTTACAATACAGTTATAGTTAACATAATTCATTATTCAAAGTTATACATACGAACAAATTGCAGCGTTACTTTTAAAAATGTACATATTATAGTGACACAACATATACGTGCAATAATTGTACTGCATCTATGTACACCTAGAGGCAAATTAAAAAAAAAATTTCTACCTACAAAAAATGAAGAAAAACATTTTTTTTATTTTTAAAATTTTGACTTTATTTTGGTATTTTCTACCTAAAAACGAGTGTTTGTTGTAGGTGACATTTTTTTCTATCTCTCTTAGTTTTTGAGATAATAAGAAAATAAAAAAAATCTTGTTTTTTTATAAAAATAGTCATAACTCCGGTCAGAAAGGTCGCACAAAAATGGGCGAGCGATCATTTTAAAGGTAAAAACCATACCTTTAAATCCCCGTTAGTTTCATTACCCTACTATTATTCGTTTCAAATTGGCTAACAATTAACTAAAGATAAAAAATATCGTATTTTTTCTTGTTGGTTTTTTATCGATAAAAATCTGAATTTTGCGTCTTTTCGATTTTTTCTCTGCTCAAATGAAAGCTATTGTAATAACCTTTGAAATGCCGTTCGATTTTTTAAGCTACGATAATTTTTCGTAAAGATATTAAACTTTGAAGTTTAATAAATTTCGGCTTTGGCATGGCAAAAGTGATTGCCGGGGAGTGTATGTTGCTAACTATCGCTGTCTACAAGGAGTCCTATCATTAGATTCAGAGGAAGTCTGTACAGTACTCCTTCCCTTATTCTAATTTTTTCTCTTCTCCTATTTTAATATTTCCCCTCACGCGTTCTCCCCACTGACTGGTGTTGACGTGTGGATTTTCTAAATACAAATAACAGCGCATGCGCAAGAAAAGAAAAAGAGAAAAAAGTGAGACTTAAAATCTAAGTAGTGGGGGAGAGGGGAAAATTAGAATAAGGGAAGGACTACTGTATTTCAGAAGATCGTCTTGATTCATTGTCCTGCCCTGCGATTGGTAAAAGGGAACTTGAGATTCCCACACGTCTGTTCATACAGGCGCCATCTGGTAACGACCTTCAAAATCGGCTGAAGCGTCTCGACCGATAACGTCATATCCGAACTTGAAAAACAAAAATTAAAAATTAAACAGAAATTATATATATTTTGAAGTTCAGATCTATTTTTCGCATTTTACATAAAGTATATTCATAATTCATTGTTACTTCTCCGGCTTCATTCATTGAAGGTGAGTTTTGGTACACGAAGTATTTCCGTTATCGACGGAAGGTACATATAATCTGAGATATACCGGAGACCGGCCCAAAGACTAATCATCCGAGCCGACGATGACTGATCGATCGATCTCTTCTCAGCATCTCACAATTGCAGATGCACACATACACATGCATAGATCTGTCGTAGATGTAGAAACGTGTGGGTCTAAATAGTAAATATGCACCCTCGTATACATAAGTTAGGCACATAGTTTTGCTACAAAATTCCCATGCACATTGAAGATACAATATTTAATTTGACACCGGAAGCGTATGTTCGCAAGCAATTATTCCGCTCGTGATGTTTCGCGTTGATGGAACAGTGGCGTATGTAATTTAGTACATACATAGATATTTTTGCAACAATTTACGCATTCCAGGAATGCTTATAATACATCGACACAAAAGGTACTTATATCATTATTATTATTAAGAAGTTAAAAAATTTACATAAAACATTTACGTAGATAATTTGAAGTTTCAGGAGATGAATATTTCGGAAAATCCTCTGCCTTACATCCTCACCGGTTGTATTTTCTATATTTTTGGCCTAAAATGGTGCGGCGAATATGCAAAATTTTGGTATACAATTCCGAATCAACGTTCGCAGCGCGAAACGACAAAGGGTGGCCTGGTGGGTCGCCTTCAGAAGACCTTTGTCGAAATAACTCATAATCATCCTTTGGAAGGATGTATGAAATTAATTGCGACAGCCGTTGGGCTGGCTGGTACTTTGACAGGCGGTTTGCCAAATACTGGTGTCATCTCTGCCAAAGTAGTGCATGCAACAATTTACCTATTTTTCGCCTTTTCGGGTTTAGTCGATGTCCTGCATTTTTATTTTCCCCGAAACATCACTGACGGCTTGACAAAAATGGCACTTGCTCAAAGTTTCTTTATCGAAGGATTTCTTTTTGTATGGGCGAGCATTAGCGAGAGTCCTATGATAAATACGATTCTTGCTGCTATTGTCTGGATGTCAACTTTGGCTGTGACGTTAGAACTAGTGTGGCCCGAAGTGAAACTGCTGCGGGGTGTAACGACTTTACTGCAAGGAGGTTGGATTGCTCATATGGTCCGAGTCTATCGAACTGAAGCATTATCTTTGGAAAAAGTAGCTCTCACATTCTCGTGGCATATTGCCGTAGCGACCATGGTAACCCTTGTAGTAGTAGCAGTTACCCGCAGTTGCCTATCGCGATCCCAACCCGAAGAACGACCGGAACTTCCAATTTACGACTATTGTCACGAAATGGAAATACGACCATAACGATGCGTATACAAGTCAAACGTAGCTCTCTGATACGATCAACTATTTTAATCGACAAATTCAGTAAATGAGGAAATATTTTGAGAAATTTTGTTGTCAGTGATATTTGTTATCGTCAGTTTTCTACTTGGTAATTAAAAGCCATAGTGAAGCATCTACGTCAATTTAAAATGTGATCGACTTTAATAGTAAGATTACCGAGAGGAATAGTGCCTCAAGTTTTAATATTCACTAAGGAACTGACTCATTTTATAATCGTTTTTTCAATATGTTGTCTGTTTTCATTGATTTTCATAAAAACGAGTACTGATTTTTCAGTAATATTTGAATAATGTGTACATTTTAGGTGTACGAACAAAAACTAATGTTTTTAATGATTACGAAATGATTGTGTTGCATTTCCGCTACATTTTATAACTGCCATTTATAGCGCAGATAATTTATAAGATTTTATGCTTGCTTTTAAGAATTAAGTCCAACGGAATCTCAGTACAAGAATCAAAAACAGAGAAGAATCAAAAACAACGATATGTATGCAATACTCACCTGCCCAAGTGTATCTTTCAGATATAATCATAGTTTTATCATATACGACTGTACTATCGCATAGAATTATCAGAGCGACCGATCAGTATTCGAAAGTCTAACCAAAATATTTTAGACTTTCATTTTTATTCTCGTGCACAAATGAGTGATAAGATATCAACGAAGTCGTAACAAATGTGAGAACCAAGTCAAAGTCGTAAAAATATCATGTACATAACATTTGCGTTCAATGTTGGAACTATATTTTAGTACTAACATCGAGAATGTATACGTACAGTTTTCGAAAACTACATACATACAATACAAATATGCGACCATAGCTTTTCTACTTTTACATAACTGTATTTATTTTTACACGTAATGAAATAAATGTGATGATAATACATGCATAAAATGTGTACTTCTTGTAATATTTATCTGATCAATGTTGAAAAACCCTTTAATTAATATAATAATATCTTTATTCAGGTGAAAATGTATAGTTTGAGGGTTACCCTACTACATATTTCGCAAAAGTAGATAATCCCTACTTGTCCGTGACCTGAATGTACACAAAATTTAATGATAAATGTAAATTAAAACTAAAATATAGTAAAAACTATATACAGTAGTCCTTCCCTTATTCTAATTTGTCCAGTCAGACAAGATGGCGGCCTTCTTCCCTTATTCTAATTTTCCCCTCTCCCCCACTACTTAGATTTGTAGTCACAGTTTTGTCTCTTTTTCTTTTGTTGCGCATGCGCCATTATTTGTATTTAGAAAATCCACGTGTCAGTGGGGAGAACGCGTGAGGGGAAATATTAGAATAGGAGAAGAGAGAAAACTAGAATAAGGGAAATTAGAATAAGGGAAGGAGTACTGTACTAAGAATAGGAGATCAGATGTCGGAAGAATTCTGGGTAGAGAAAGGGGTGAGGCAAGGGTGTCCTTTGAGTCCTACCTTATTTAACCCATTAAGTCCTGAATGGACGTTTTTTCACTACAATTTTCAACGGTTGTATTTAGTGTGAAAAAAGGCTCTAAAAAATTTGAAAGAAGACATATCTGACGTAAAATTAACTGAACTTTCAGAATCTGTTATTACATTTTTCAGAAAATGCAACCGTGAAAAACTATATTCGATTTTTTCAAAAAAATCATGCATTTTTCAAATGAATTTTTTTTTCATTTCGTCTTTTCACATTGAAATTGTTTCAGAATTCCTCTAAACGGTAAAGAAATCGTGTCCTCGAGACATAAACTTTAAGATGTGCCTATGTCCATTTTGAAAATAAAGGTAAAAGCATCCAAAATGGCGGCCCAAACACAAAAAAAATTAGCGAAAAATTCAGGAATTTTTTATTCAAAGACGATCGACTTTAGGAAAAAATGTTACAGAACAAAAAGTTCTTACAATTATTCAAAGAATACGCTGAATTTTTTTCAGAATTTTTTAAACACTTTTTTCATTTTTCAAAATCCCAAAATTTTGACAAATCGAAAAAGTCGCCAAAAAATTCTAAAAAAATTTTCGGGCATTCTTTGATTAATTGCAAGAAGTTTTTCTTCCGTAACATTTTCTCCTAAAGTCTACCATTTTCAAATAAAAAATTCCTGAACTTCTCGACAATTTTTTCGAGGTTTTCTTTTCTAATTTATAATTCTTTATTAATTTGTTGATAACAAAATTTACTCGTTAAGAAACATGATGTTTTTAGTATCAATTTAAATTTTTTGACGACTTTTTCGATTTGTCAAAATTTTGGGATTTTGAAAAATGAAAAAAGTGTTTAAAAAATTCTGAAAAAAATTCAGCGTATTCTTTGAATAATTGTAAGAACTTTTTGTTCTGTCACATTTTTTCCTAAAGTCGATCGTCTTTGAATAAAAAATTCCTGAATTTTTCGCTAATTTTTTTGTGTTTGGGCCGCCATTTTGGATGCTTTTACCTTTATTTTCAAAATGGACATAGGCACATCTTAAAGTTTAAGTCTCGAGGACACGATTTCTTTACCGTTTAGAGGAATTCTGAAACAATTTCAATGTGAAAAGACGAAATGAAAAAAAAATTCATTTGAAAAATGCATGATTTTTTTGAAAAAATCGAATATAGTTTTTCACGGTTGCATTTTCTGAAAAATGTAATAACAGATTCTGAAAGTTCAGTTAATTTTACGTCAGATATGTCTTCTTTCAATTTTTTTAGAGCCTTTTTTCACACTAAATACAACCGTTGAAAATTGTAGTGAAAAAACGTCCATTCAGGACTTAATGGGTTAATATATACTGGGCAGATTTAGAAGAGGAAATGAGAAAATTCACCTGTGAGGTTAAGTTGGAAAAAGATAGGGTATGGAGTTTAGAATATGCGGATGACGTAGTACTGTTGGCAGTGGAAGAGGGGGATTTAAGAACTTTGATCAGAGCAATGAAAATATATTTAAAGGGGAATAATTTGGAACTGAATACGAGCAAATCTAAGATAATGGGTCTTAAAAGAGGAGGAGGCAGGGAAAAAGAGAGAATATGGTGGTGGGGGAAGAAAAGCTAGAAGAGGTCAAAGAAATAAAATACCTGGGATACATCGTAAAAAGAAATAATGGAGAAGAAAGTCACGTCAATGATAGGGTTAGAAAGGTCAAGATAGTGATGGGGTGGGTGTGGAGTATAAGGGAAAAAAAGTTTAAAGGGGATATAAAGTGGAGAAAGAAATTATTTGATAGCTTAGTAAGAACGGTATTATTGTATGGGGTGGAAAATGGAGGTACCGGAAATGGAGGGAAATATACAGGAAAGGTATGTGAGGTGGACATTAGGTCTAGATATAAGTACTCCAGGGTACGTAGTTAGAGAAGAGATGAAAAGAGAAAAAATAAGAATAGAAACGGGGAAAAGGGCTGGAAAATTTGAGGAGCAGTTGGGGAGGGGGGGAAATCAGCTGCATAGGTAGGGATTGCTGGAGAGAAAGAAAAAAAGGATGAGAGAGAAAAGCAGAAGAATGAATGGACGAAAGAGAGCTTAGAAAGATTTAATTATCTGTGGAGATGCGGAGTAAGCGAGACAGCTTTGGAAGCATTAGGAGAGAATAAATGGGAATGGATGGAAAAGAATGACAGAGAAATGGACATACAAGAAAGAAGGGAAAAGATAAAACAGTCGAAGTCTTGTGTACGGTATAATAGGGTATGGGTAACAGAAATCCCAAAGTATATAAATAAGTCAAAAAAACGAGAAGGGCAGAAAGTTAAAACAATAGCGAGATGGAGGTGTGGAAATGAGGAGCGAATGAACTACTATTGGAAAGAGGAAAGAGAGAGGAAATGCAGAATATGTGAGGAAACCGGGGAAAGTCTGGAGCATATCCTGAAAGAATGCAAAGGAATATATAGATGGGAAGGGAGGGTGAATGAAGTGCTGAACCGGGGGTATGAATGGGTGAAAAAAGTAGAGAAGGCGAGAAGAGAGAAAGAGAGAGAGAGAGAGAAAGAGCGAGTAAGTGAGTGAGGGAATGAGTGAGTGTGTGAGAGAGAGAGAGAGTAACAGAAAGAAAATTATAATTATTGTATTTGTATAATGCGATTAGAATTATTTTATTTGCAATGAAATAAGCGTAACCAGAAGTCATGTAATCACTTTATGTGGAACATAAATAAATAAGTACATACATATAGTAAAAACTAAAATTAATTGTTGAGAAAATTAATTTTAAGTATCACACTTTTCAGCATTTGCATTCTTGGCGTTGGAACTATACATTTCTAAGATTGCGATTAAATTATTTACATACATTTCTTATATAATACATATAATGTTTAGGGGAGAGTCTGGTAGCCCCGACCACCTAAGGTTTTTCCTATATAACTTATTCTTCGCGACTTTAACAAGTAATAGAAAGTATTAAAAATAATATTTGTATTATATTTTATACATCCGTGGAGAATTTGAAGACAAAATAGCGAATCTGTTCAAGAATTTCATCCTTTTCGTTGTTCATAAAATTGGTTACGCCATTTTACTTTTCCGGTAGCCCCAACCACTGAATAAATTAACTTGTATATAGTAAAAATGCATTATTAAGTACTTATAATGGATTTTTATTCGAAATAAAATAATATTTACATGCCCCATTGTTTAATATAACTTAAAATAATTGTAGTAAGCAATGTAATAAACATATAGTTAAAAAAGTTTTTTTTTATGAAATTTTTAAAGTATTGAACATAAACATAATTTTTTCTTGCTCTGTTGCCTTCGCAGTTTCGTAAATGAAATTTCCGAGTGTTCGGCTCGTCTCTTTATTATTAAATAATTATTACTATTATTATTATTGAAAAATAAAATCATTATTAAAAAATAGCTTTATTTTTCAAAAATGTAACGTAGAAAACTACGTACTCAAGATCTGGTAATTTATGTTACTGTTATTAGAATTAATAATAATAATTTATACAATTTATAAAAATTAATAATAATAATTATTCCCAAATAAATCTATAAATCGCTTCACAAAGCCATCATACGATGTGTAGTCGTGTCAGTCTGTTGGCGAGAGGATTTTTATGAAGAATAAACGAAAAAACAAATTACATTTAAGCTTAAATTCATTACCGAAGTCAACTTAGCTTTTAAAATTGTTAGATAAGCAATATTTTTACCGGTCGGGGCTACCGGAGTCTAATGGGTCGGGGGTACCGGAAAGTATGTATGAGCCTTGAAATTGTTAAATAAAAAAATTAAGTATTTATAGCCTAAATCGAAAGATGGGGGATGAATGTTTCTGTACACACAACGATAATTAGCTTATTTATTATATGATAATAAATATATTAACTGCGAAACTTACATATTTTTTTTAAATGTTCATTTTTATATGAGTTTGAAGAATAAAAACTTATGCTATACCATTAAAGTAAAGACAAATAGCTTCCTATTTACAAATTTACAGTTTTCTGTAGTGTACCATAAAAAAATGATAAAATTCGCCAAAATCTATCTTTACATTCTTAGAACTACTTAGTGGTTGGGGCTACCGAACTCTCCTCTAATTAAATTTAAAGTTTTTGTATTATAATGGTCTGTTGTACAAAAAAAGTTAAGGATAATAATAAGTAAAAAATAAGAAGTATAAGAAAAAATAATGGATAATAAAATAAAATTTAAATAAATAATAACATTCAGTGACGTTTCGACCCTAATTTGAGTCCTCTTCAGAAAGAGAGTGAAAAATTGGCCGTAATTATACAATTCACAGGGCATAGGAAAATGTATGTATTAGCGTTTAATACCGAGAAAAATAGGATAGAACGTTTAATTTTGAAATTAGTTTAAATATGTATAAGCAAAAAGCGCTTAATTAACAAAATGATGATAAACTTCTGGAAGCTTTATTGATAAATTGTCAAAAATCACAGTATTTTTCTCTTTTTTAATAAAAAAGTTTTCTAGATTAGATCTTTTCTCCATTTTTTTTTCTTTAGCGAGAATTACTGTATTAATGTAATTGAATTCGCGACCTGTTTCTAATCGGTGTGTTGTTAAACCGGAATGCTGATCACTTTTTTTTTGCAAAAATATTGTTTTATATTCTTTTAGCCAGGTTTTGATGGGTCTGTAAGTCTGTAAGTCTATATACGATTTATTACGGTATAAACATGGTATTTTGCAGACGATTTCACTTTGTTTACCGGTAACTTATCTTTTGCTGGTTTAATTTTAGCAATGTTCGTTTTAAAAGGTGTACTACTCGAATGTTTTTTTTTATGTGTGGGGTCTCCCAGTACCCCCGGGGCGCTTTAAGGGTTAACTGGAATTAGAATTTTATTAAGATAGTTAGACCCCGGGATATTTAAAATATTTAATACCGTTTCCAAGAAATTAATTTTCATTATTAATGCTACTGTTGACGAGAAACAGCTTTACTGTTCTTAACAAAAACTGAATCATCCAAAAATAATTTGTTTAACAACTTTTATTAATAACGCAAATTTTCTTCTTTTGGCCAGTTAAGAATTTTTTTAAAATGAATGGATTTTATCGAATGACAACTTATTTTGTTGAGAAAACCATTCTCTATAACTTTACCGTATGAGTTTTGAAAATTTCTGAAGCTAACGCCAAACATCTCTATTTAAAAAAAAATTATTATTTTTCACAACTTCTGAAAAATTTTTGTGGTCAGGTAAAAAATTTGGAAAAATTCGTTCGGTAAAGTTGTCGAGAATCTTTTTTTTGAAAAAATAAGCCATCATTCGTTACAATCTATTAATTTTGCAAAATTTTTAACTAGCGATAAGAAGAAAGTTTGAATCATTAAAGTTGTTTGTCAAATTTTTTTGGCAGATTACAATATTTTTTTCAAAGACAATAATAATTTCTCCCTCAACAATGTCCTGATTAGTGAAAAATAAATTCTTGGAAACGTTTTTAAATTGTTTTCCCAAACATACCATATCATGGGGTCTAACTACCATAAGGTCGTTGAAGTATTTACTGATGAGTCAGTTACAAATTTTTTTTTTAAGAAATTTAGTGTAGATGGTATGTACAACCATATGCATATCATGTATAGTCAGTTAGTGTGCCTAATTACGAAACGACAACTACACGGTAAAAAATGGTTTCGTAAAATCACAACACAAGTGTGAAATTACACACCCGAGTTACCACTCTGAATGGTGTAAAAGTAAAAAATCACTAGTATTTTTACACCAAAACTGTAATAGCACTACAAATATTGTGAAATTGTCACTCTGAGAGTAGGTTATATAAATTACCACTTCTGAGAGCAGTAATTTTATACCTTTTGAAATTACTGTTTGAATGTGAAATTACATCTGACAATGTTAAAAATACAATTTCTCTAGTAATATTTTCCATTCCGCGCGTGACCCGGGCAGCCATCATTGATGTTTATATACTTGTTTGAATTTCTCGTAAAGATTTCGGTTATTTGTTATGTGAAGATATTTTTTTATCTCATCAAACGTGTGCAGAGGTATATATATCATATGCTACATATTTATTTGACCAAATAAAATGAAGTTTCTTAACAAGTATATTGAGGTTAAGTTTGATGGATTTATTTTCATTATATGTAATTGTAATATTCAAGTTATCCCCGTTCAAGGAATCCAGGAAGCGATCATGATGCTATTGGCATCGTATTTTGTATTTAATAAAACGTGGCCAGACAATGTTCCCCACTTTTTTGAATATGCACAAATGAAGTGGCTCGAAATCTATTCAGAAGACGCAAGCAGGGGTAAAAAACAAGCTGTCACCGAAACAGTGTACACGTTACTTCGTTACAAACTGTTAAAGCGAGTGAAGTTTTATGAACCAAATTTATTGTAAAGTGACTATTTACATGTATTGTTTATTGTCGTTAAATGCAAAACAATATACGAATCGTTGTTTGTCAGGTTGAATTTTATATTGCAAATGCTATTGTATGATAAATAATAAATATTAAAACATTCCTAAAAACTATTTAATTAATTCTTAAACAAATTGCAATATTTTTTACATTCACAAAAAAAAACATTGCAATACATATATTATATTATATAATACAATTTAGTATTTAATACATATATACTGCACGCACCAAATGTGTATTTAACCTAAAAAATGTGAAAAATTCACCGATATTGTAATTTTATTACAGCACTGTAATTTCACTACAATGGAGTGATTTTACTATAAACACAGTAATTTCACTGCATTAATTGTAAATTCTAACCTGCAATTTCAAGTATGTTGACAATCGTTGTAAATTTACATCTTTGCTGTAATATTTACAACTTTCTAGGGATTTTACTACTCTCAAACTAGGTTATACAGATTACCTACTCTCAGAGTAGTAATTTCACACAATCTTTTTTTACAGTGCATATGCAGCCAGTGTTGGATAGGTAGTTTACTGGAGGTAAACTACATGAGTTTTCGACATGTCGAATACCGAGTAGACTACATATTATGTTTGTATAAAAGATATTGTTCAACATGTGTGCAAATATTATTTTTAAACAAATGTACTTTAGAGAAAAAATTTGTTCGCACTTGTATTATTGTACTGAAAACAATTTTCATTGCTTGAAAAGATATGTATTAAAAATTGAATGACCTAAAGCCTTTTCTCTAGGATTTTATATACCTTTGTTTCATCTTGATTTCTAACAAAATTTAAAAATATTTTTTTTTAAAGAAAAATGTGTTGACTGAAATTTGTTTTTTGTCCTTTTTTATGTTTTTTTAAAGAACTACAGACTGTATATATTTTATAAAATTCATAAAACAAATCTTTCAATTTATAGGTTATGGTTTCGTCGTAAGTTACCGGTAATCTACATATATTTTCCTTCATTTTACCCAACACCAGTGTTGGGTTGGTAGTTTACTGGAGGTAAACTACTTCAGTTTTCTACGCATACATCCTCTGTTTTCTGCACAAATGGAGGTAGTCTACATCAAACTTTTAAATTTATTTGGCGGAATTATATGTGTATTTTTTTAGTTAAAAATCAAACTGAAGACTGAAAAATCCAAAAAGATACAAGGTATCCGTAAAGTATTAGTTACAAATGTAAATATTATCAAAACTACTTTTAAAACCTCGGTAATCTCACCATTTAGGAGGTTATGTTTTTGAGAATTGCTTTTGTGATTGTAGAAATTCATAAAATTTATTTCACAAATATTATAAATTGTTTTTTACGACAGGAATATAAAATTAATTGGTTTATTACTTAATCTTTTCTTTTAATATTTCAAATACCTTGGAATCTTGAATTCAGGAAAAATTCTTTTTCGTTTATAATGGATAAAAAAAAATAATGAAACCCATAAAATGCATAAAACATAAACATTTGAATAGGTTATGTTTTCGAGCATGTTTCAGTATTCTACCATTTACATGTAGACTACATGTTTTCTACGTTTTCGACGTAAACTACCGGTTATCTACATACATTTGTAGAAAACCAGTTTTTCTTTCCTTTTACCCAACAGTGTATGCAGCCGAATTACTCCAATTCCAAATCCGAAAAATTGTTGACCCAAAAAGGACCGATTCAGTTCCATAGTTCCAATTTCCATTTCTGTTTTTCAACCCAGCCCCATTCTGCTGATTCTGCTATCCGTCATTGTTGTGCGTGGCGTGATGTGTCACTTGTTAAACATCCGAAAGAGCGAAAGCTAAAGTTTTTCAAAACGACTTAGCCCTTTTCGAAATATAACCCCTAAATCATTAAAAAGCACTGGGAAAAGGCCACTTCTTTACAAAAATGGTAAGTACAGTTGTCCAAATATAGGTTAGGATTTGTTACATTTCCACACATGTTCATATTATTATGAATGGTCTAATAAATAATTAATTAACAATGTGTAATTAATTTTTTAGTCGAGTTCATTGAAGCCTTATCTTACTGCGGTGCGCCGTACGTTAAATGCTGCGATGTGCCTTGAAAACTTTTCTTCGCAGGTCGTTGAAAAGCACAACAAGCCCGAAGTTGAAGTTCGTGCCAGTAAAGAACTTCTTCTTACACCCATTTTAATAAGTAGAAATGTTAACGAAAAGGTTTACATCGAATCAAGCGTCAACAGTATGCGAATAAGTATTGCTGTCAAACAAGTCGACGACTTGGAAAGGATTCTATGTCATAAATTTACACGATTTATGATGATGCGAGCCGAAAGTTTTATGATTCTAAGAAGAAAACCAATACCTGTAAGATAAATAATTCTTTATAATTGATAAAAGCGTAATTAACCTATAATTTTTTTCAGGGATACGACATTAGCTTTCTGATTACTAACATTCACACGGAACAAATGTACAAACACAAAATTGTTGACTTTGTTATCCATTTTATGGAAGAAATAGACAGAGAAATAAGCGAAATGAAACTTTCGATGAATGCCAGAGCTCGAACATGTGCTGAAGAATTTTTAAAAAGAGTAAGTTAATATTTAACTAAAATAATTACAATTTTTGTATAGTCGAAGTAAAAAATGACTTTTTCTTTTCCAGTTCTAGTCCAAAGACAATAAACAATAGTGTAAACGGTGCAAGTGTGAATAGTTTACTGTGAGAAGATATCGAACGTTCAAACCTACATTCGTCTGCCAATGAATGATTATGCGGTAGTCGTGGACGTTTTAAGTACGATTAAACGGATCGTCGGGCAGAGTACGAATTTAATAGTAATTAAATCTATAATCGTACAGTCGCGGGTGATTAAAGCGAATCCTAGATATCAAAACGTTTCTTTTGCAACGACTGGGAGAATTCCTAATGTAAAAATATTTAAATTTAATTAAATAATACATTTTCTACATATTTTTAATTAAACTCAGTTTTCGACACTGCACAAGTTGTTTAAACCTGCGACACAATGTTAAAACCGAGTGTTGAGCATCTTTTTTGCAGTTCACTATTTCGAATTTATTTATAATGTATACCGTCAAACATAACTTTCCAGCAGTCATTTTATAGACAATTTACTACAGTTTTAAGTGTCGAAAGGATATACATGTGTATTTACAGAATCTGTTTTGTACCATGAATACTTTGTCGAGAAATACCAGCGTACTATTAATAGACGAAGTGAAGTTACGATTAGATAAATTTATCACAAGAGATGCATTAGAGAAATGTGTTGAAAACCGTAAGTTGTATAGGATTGTCATTAAAATAATGTGCAGGTTTTGAGAATATTACTAACATTCTCTATTCGTATTCAGTCGACGACTGCCAATTATATACAATGTTTAACTTGACTGTGTTAAGGCACCAAGTATTAACGATGTTGAAATCATCCAAAATGTGCTCGATAGTACATTCTCCGTAATATGTAATTACGAGGTGTTTTAAATCTACTTAACTCTCTTATATCATATATTTATAATAAAATGTTATTCAAATGTCTTACGTCCTACTTTATTTCTACATTCTAATGTAATGGAAAGATTATGTTTTTATGTACAGACATTCTTTTACAGATAAAACACTTTTTTTTGACATTTTTAAATCGCTAAAATGTGTTTACCAATTCTAGGTATAATAAAGAGCAATTTTTTTAAAATTTATTTTCCAAGAAGCGCTTTTAAGTGTTGAAGTTTTTGTGTTTGATCATTTTCAAGTACAGTGGCCCTCCCCGTATTTTAACTCCTCTTATTTTAACTGCGTCCTTTATTTTAACTTTTTTACGTCTCTTATGTTAACTTCTTCCCCTCATGAGTTCCCCCACCATTCGCCATTTGAAAGTGTTCAGTTGAAGAAGGACGCCACTATATCTCCTTCTCTGTTTTTATTCTCTCATACTGCCAGTGGTGGGGATGAAGGGTAGCGGTAAAATAAGGGAAGAAGCCGCCATCTTCCTTGAATCGAAAGCTAAAATAAGGGGAGGGCCACTGTAGTCATATCTGCGCTGTTTTTTAATTTCAAACGTCATTATGTATATACAGTACAGTAGAACCTCACACTAGTGGCACTGTCGGGACCAGCGGTTTTTTGTTTTTCTCACACTAGTGAGATGCGGAGGGGTGGAATGTTTACCCCCTCTCTAGGGACGTATCGTATTTGCGAGCGCATGCGCATCGGCAGATGTGCAAACATGTGCATACATATGTCTACACACTTTCATAACGTTCATAACCAAAAATACTTGTATTTTTCTCGCTTTCTCAAAAGAGGTTATGCCAATTTTAAAATAATATGGAGAACAAGGAGAATGTTAACGGTTAAAGGATAAAACTTGTTAATAATAAATGAGTTGATCCACATAACACTTCTATTTAACCTCTTTTGCCAGTAATTTTACATTTGTGTCCGCATTTAGGTTCTTAAGCGTAGAATTATTTTCACATGATATTCCAAGCCACCGATACTAAATTAATTACAATAAATAATACACAAATCGTAATGTGTTACAGCTTGAGTATGTAAATACATACGTAATACCCATATGTATACATACAGCTTTTCGAGTATGTTTGTGTACATACATACACATGCATAAGAAAGTGGCAGAGTGGGGGTACGAGGGGAAGTTGATGTTTCACTAGTGATAGAGACAAATGTTCACTAGTGCGAGAATTTCACTAGTGTGAGTTTCACTAGTGTGAGGTTCCACTGTAGTCCTCCCCTTAAGTTCTACATTTCAGCTATCAAGATGGCGGCTTCTTCCCTTAAGTTTAACTTTCCCCTATCCCCCACTACCAGTTTTTTGTACTCCTCTGCGTGCCACGCGCATGTGCATGTTTTCAAGCGGCATTAAAACGCCTGGTGGTGGGAGAGGCCGTGAGGGGTAAAATAAAACTTACGGGAAGTATAAAACTTAATTAAGTTTCCCTTAAGGGAAGTAAACTTAAAGGGAGGACTACTGTATGCCTCAGCTTTTTGATGAAATTCTGTTCCTAACCTCAAATTAACAAAAAAACTGTTTTCTTCAAATTAAGGTAGCTAGACCCTAAACACCTATTATTCAAGAAGTTTTTGAAACTTTCAGCAAAACTAATTTGAATAACAATGCGTATGTCTGTTAAATTTGAACAATTTTGACCGTTTAGTTCCCGCGATATAATCAATCAAAAATCGCATGTTTTTACATAGATCAGTATGGTAGCCATGATGAAAGTTGTCGAAAAAATGCCAATTCGATACAAATTTTCTTATAGCATAAAACCTACTGTCAAGATCTTGACGAAAAACTAGTCTGAAGTAGTTGAAGCAATGAGGAATCACATATTTGAAAGTCGTAAACATTGACCGTTTAATAAAAAAGTTCGACTTGATCAAAAATCCAACTTCAGAAATTTCTCGGGATTTGTCATACGATACAGAATAGACGGCAACGTCGCATTTATGAGATCATTCTTTGTTTTTGCGCGCGAGTAATTGAATATACATACGTACTTTTATTGATGAGTTTAGCATGAAAACCACTGTAGATAACGTAATATAAATAAAATACACATACGCGTATTCATAAAATATGTAATTACGAAATTTACTTAATTTTTAATTCTGATTACAACGAAATTTTTCAGAAAATTGTTTGCGTAATTATAATTTTGCAATATGAAAATATGTCTATAAGGTAATACGAACTATTGCATTTTGTATTTTTGTACATTGTTAGGTCCTAATAATGCTTATAATCTATCTTTTTTGATGAATAATAATTGTTATCTTCTTAGATCAATTTAATAGTTTAGTAATTTTAACCTTTTTAAATAAATACAGCAATTTTATAGTGACGAGGTTTTTACTCTTTTTTACCTTCTTAGATGCATTTAGTCATTTCATAATAATGAGTTCCATTTTTATACCTATTTAAATAAATTTAGTAATTTTTACTTTTTTATTATAAATACAGAAATGTTGTAATTTTTACCATTTTAGATAAAGTTAGTAATTTCATAGTAACAATGTTTGTAGTTATAATATCGGTATTTTTATTTGGAAATGTTTAACAAGCTAGTTAAAACAGCAATGTTAAAGTATAGGTTAATTTAAGTAATAGTTCGTTTTCTGTATACGACCACATTAAATAAAATACGAAAACAAACTCTGTTTCGATCCACAGCGGAGTATGTACATACCTGTGTTTAAATCGCAATTTACTGATAAAATGCGACGTTGCCACTATTTCTGTACTACGTTATACACTAGGTTAATTTTTTCTTTCCATTAATTTAATTTAGTATGTATTTGATATTTGAATGACATAAGACTAATTATTTATTTATAATTAGATTTTACATATTGGTATTGAGGTTATGTTTTTACACTTTATAGTTACATCGTTTTTGACTTGCACAGTTGGGGTCTAGCTACCTTAAGTCTTAAAAATTAATTTTGTCCATGGTTCAAATTTTATTAATTTTTTTAAATACTATCGGATTTCTCGAAAGGATAAGAAGGTCCAATCTGCCCCAGCAGGGATTCAGATGAACGAAATTTTATCCTTTTCTATCTCGAAAAATAATAATTCTCAGAAATTTTCAACTCCCTAACCCCAAAATTGCGCTCGCTATAGGAAAAAACGTGAATTTTCAGTTTTTACAGAAAAATTCATGCGTGTAAATAATATTAGAGTGCAGCTACGAAAATGTTGTCAAGTAATTTGACCTTATAGAAACTTTTTAAAACATTCATTAAAAATTCAAAACATGTTTTCTCGCATTCAAAAAAAAAACGCCCTCTTGAACAAATTCAAGAAGATGTATTTTAGGCCAATCTATATCGTCAATTTTTTTCAGATTTTTAAAAGTGGTGCGCCATAGTAAAAAAAATAAAAACTATATATTATTAGGTATTTTTCTCATTTTTTCGCTCAATTTCTATGAAAACGAAACAACTTAGGGTGTTAAATTGTAGTTCTTTTTAAGCTCTACAACTTTCTCCTATACAAAAATTCACTAGCTGTTGAACGAAACGAGTTAGAGGCGAAAAACAGCCAAAATAAGCATTTTTTTTCACTTTTCATCGGCTCTAACCTGAGAAATATTCATTTTTGGTCAAAGTGTTTTCAAGATAATTTATAGGGCTTGAAATAAGCTTCAAAATTGGCTGATATATCGTTGTCGAAACTCAAGTAGAAGCCAAGATATTACCAAAAAACCAGAACAAACCATTATTTTTTTTTTATTTTAAGGTTTTATATAGCTGTATTGAGATGAAAAGTCACCAAAATAACTTCGTAAATATTTTTTTTTTTCTAAATATTCAATAATTTTTGTAAATATTCAACTACTTAACCCCATCATTAAGCGGGTTACCGTCCGAAATCCCCGACGACAAAATCACCGCGACAAAATCCCCGAATTCAAAATCCCCTACCACTAAAATCCCCGAGTTCAAAATCCCCTACCACTAAAACACCCGAATTCAAAATCCCCTTCTTCATCAAAATCACTTTTCAGAACATCTACTTTTATTACAAGTCACCTCAGTCCATGGTGGAAGTATAAAAGTGTAGCGCTCTCGAGTAGTACAATTTCGGCCAATAAGCGTCCCACCAAAGATCAACAGAATTGGCGGAAGATTTCACTATCCCGCAGCATAGAAAAGCTAACCTACCTAACCTAACCTAACCTAATCTAACCTAACCTACCTTAACCTAACCTAACCTAACCAAACCTAACCAAACCTACCGTAACCTAACCTAACCTAACTTAACCTTATAATATCCCGCTAAACAATATTCCGTTACAGCAACATCTTTGAAACGTCGCATTATAGTCATGCGACCAAACTTGTTTCATTGCAAAAACATTTTTGTGACGTCCTTGGAACCAGAAATATCCTGCCACATTTACGGTTTTTAAATAACGTTTCATTCATAACGTACCTGCGACGTTTGAAAACTATACATCCAAAAACGGTACATTAACCAGTCATAAATAAAAATTATAAGAAATTCGACGAATTATTTTATTCATTCGAATTTTATTATTATTTATGTATCGTTAGATATGTTATGAAAGAACGTAGTTTTATAATTTTGCTCGCAAATAAATCTATGAATCTAAGAAAAATCCATCCCGACCGAGGATCGAACCCGGGTCTACCGGTTACAACGCTGACGTCTTAACCACTACGCTACGCTCGCATACGTATTTTCCCGTGCGAACGAGAGCTCTTATACTCAATCGTAGAAGGCTTCTTGATAAATGCGGGTTTAGTTTAAACAAGATATGTTTAATTACATTATAAATATTATTATTATTATTATATATTTATATAAATAATATATAATAATAATAATAAAATAAATATTATATTATTATATAAATAATTACATTATAAATATAATTACAATATTTTCTTACAATAATTCTAAACATTTCCTTCATTGTTTAGTTTATTTAAATTTCAAATTATTTACAAAACCATTTTTGCGTCTAAGGCAGAGATCTCGTGTTAGCCTTACAGAGTCCATCACGAGATCTCGGGACGAAACGCAAAATATTTACAATAGACATTAGTTTATTTGATTATCGCTAGAGGGAAACAAAATCCATTAATATTAATTATTTTTTTAGATACTTATACAGCCCGTTTTAAACAGAGATTTTGTCGGCGATAATTACACAAATCCCGGCTTCTTACATTTAATATGTCAAATGTGGTTTCCGTCGAAAACCGAGTAGACACTTAAAATCAATCTAATTTATTTTTGCTTAGTAAGTTGACCGACATATACCAAGATTATTCAAATATTAAATTTATATTTTCAAGCGGTCGAAAAATTTATTAGATGCTTTCGCATCAAAGTATTAATTTTATGTTTAATTACTTTTATCATTTCTATATCAGGAATAATAGTATTTTAGTATTATTTGACTATTTTGTACTTTAAATAAATATTTTTAATCATATCCGTATAGTATTTTTTAAACGAAATTGATTAATAGACACTGTTTACAAAATGTAAAGTTAATTGACACACGTATATTTTACAAATGCCCTACTTGGAAATAAGTTATAAAATTACGCAGATATTAAAATTAACATAAGTGAACCAATTTTTAAATTATGAATTAAATTTAATACAATTTACATTAAAAATAATATGCTGCCAGTTATTTTTCTGGACAAGTGACGGAAATTTACAAATTTTGTACATAAATATATTAAAAGGGAGCGAGTTTTTTAAAATAAATACACTGTATATACAAAATGCATATTCTCTAAATATTACAAAACCCGTTTCAATTTCAAATGTGAAGTATTACATTAGTTAAATTTCACTTCTTTGCAGTCTCAGTCTCAAATTACTCTATATTTTAAATTAATTTTTGCAATAATATTACAAAAAAAAATATTGAACTTAATGGACATCAATGTATTCAAGTTACACACGTATAAGAAATAAAAAGAACAAAATTAATAATAGCAAATAATATTATGCACCAGAAAGAGAATAATTATAAGAAGAAAAAGATTGCTTGTAAATCGTGCTAATATACGAAAACAAATGCTGCTTCCGCATCTTGAAGGCGAAGTCTGAGATGGAACCAGCCGAAACGATAGAAGATATGCAATAAATCATGTCTATGAAACGTCGCATTCGTAACATTACATGAATGTTACATTAGTAACCTGAATGCGCCGTTTTAAATTTCCTTGGTGATTTTGTGACGTTGCAGAAACGATTCCATAAAACGTTTTTGAAACTGTTATAAATTGACATTCTGGTAATGTTACGCATTACCTTTACGTATTTAGATATCGTGGAACGTGGTGTAAACGGCGTCAAAACGTTGTTACGAAACGTTACTTTTTTGCCATAAATGGGATAACATGTAACGTTTTATTTACGTTACATGTTTAGCGGGATATCTTAATTCTAAATACAAAATAAACAATATCAACTTTGAATACAGCTTCAATTGTAAATTCAGAGTTTTTTGTGAGAAGAGATTTTGAAATCGGGGATTATAGGAGTAGAGGATTTTAACTTCGGGGATTATTGTACTTAAAACAAAAAAAAAATAATAGTTTGATCCGGTTTTTTGGTAATATCTTGGCTTCTACTTAAGTTTCGACAACGATTCATCACCCAATTTTGAAGCTAATTTCAAAGAAAAATACCGTTTTTATTTTTTTTTCACTATAGCGCACCATTTAAAAATCTGAAGAAAATTGACCATATAGATTGGCCTAAAATACATCTTCTTGAATTTTTTCAAGAGGGCGTTTTTTTTGAACGCGAGAAAACATGTTTTGAATTTTTAATGAATGTTTTAAAAAGTTTCTATAAGGTCAAATTACTTTAAAAAATTTTCGCAGCTACACTCTAATATTATTTATACGCATGAATTTTTCTGTAAAGATTGCATAGTGTGGCTACGAAATAAAAAATAAAAACTGAAAATTCACGTTTCTTCTTATAGGGAGTTGAAAATTTCTGAGAATTATTACTTTTCGACATAGAAAAGGATAAAATTTCGTTCATCTGAATCCCTGCTGGGGCAGATTGGACCTTCTTATCCTGCTGGACACTTTACTAAAAAATTTCAAAATGACCTTTTTATCCTCGCCAATAGGAATTAATTAAAAAGTCCAGCACATCAATGATGAGACGAAAGTCTAAATTTATATTCCAATGACACGTTTTTAATAAGTATAATTAAGAAATTTCTCCACTGTATGTTTTAAAATTTTCAATAAATATTAGTGGTTTAATTCAGTCACCATAATAAATAAGAATTTTTATTCACGTTTCATTCTTCATGCCAAAGTCAGAAATCATCAATAAGAGAAAACGATGGCATATACCCTTATACGTGATTAAGAAAAGATGTTAAAATTTATTAATTCATTAATTTATTAATTTTAAAACATACAGTCGAGAGATTTACTAATTATACTTATTTTAAAGGTCTCCAAAGGTAAATAATATAAAGATTCATCTAATTGAACTAATTAAGTTATTTACTTCTAAAGAGATCTTAAAAAGTTATGATTGTTGATGGCATAAATCGATGTTTAAAATCAAAATATAAGAACACACATTTTTTACATCTTTCAATTATACAATCAGCCCAGTAAACGAAAACGAACAGAAAGTTAAAAATACGAATTGAAATGAATCAACTGAATTCAAATGAATTAAAAAGTGGATTCAATTAATCATTTTCATGCGTTTTAATTCATTTTAATTCACTTGAATTCATTTCAAGTCGTATTTTTAATTTTCTATTCGTTTTCGTGTACTGGGAGCGTATCGTGAAGTTAACATTGTTTACTTTTGTTTACTTTACGCAAGTAAAATCGTTTATTTTTCTTATGCATAATGGACGTTAGATCAATGTTATTTTGACAATTCTAAATCGTTCAAAATAGTATTGACAATACGATATTTGTATGCATTTATTACACATCTTTTTTATACAGCCTAAATTCAAGGCTTGAATTAATAAATTTTAATAAATTTTAACATCTTTTCTTAATCGCATATAAGGGTATATCCCAGTGATCGAATTTGGATAGAGTTGTATAGAATTGGATTCAATTATTAAATTCTGAATCCATACTTTGCTCAACGGTGAATCCATTTTAATACGTAAATAAAATTCTATACGTTCATACGAATAAAAAGGTTACTTTCTGAATTTATATTAATCCAAAAAAAGTTTTCTTTTTAAAAATTAAATCTCAAATACATCCGTATTCAACATTACGGATTCAGAACTATCTAAGCGTATTCATTTCAATCCAAAAAAGTTTCCTATTTAAAAACGAAATATTGAATGCATCCGTATTCAACATTTTGGATTCAAAACTATTCAAGTGTATTCATTTCAATCCAAAAAAAGTTGTATTTCAAAAACAAAACTTTGAATACATTCGTATTCAACATTATGGATTCAAAACTATCCAAGTGCATTCATTTTAATCCAAAAAAGTTGTATTTCCAAAACAAAACTTTGAATACATCCGTATTCAACATTACGGATTCAGAACTATCTAAGCGTATTCATTTCAATGCAAGAAAAGTTTTCTTTCAAAAACTTAATTTTTTTAATCCGGCAAATTACGCTTCCGATTGTATTAGTAAAATTGAATACAGATGGATTCCTTTCTTCGGAATTCAATCCATTTGAATACATATTTACGATGAATTTAAATGCTAATAATTCGCTTGATTAGTTTTAAATTGGAAATATTGGAATACCTATCGGTAATTTAAATTACTACCAATAAATTTATGATAATGCCGTTGTATGACAAATGTCAGTATACTCGTGATACGTTACAAAAGTTAGTCGATTTCGTGGCGGGGTCCATCGGACCCCAGTGTGACAACGGTGTATACTTTGAAGAAAATAAAAAAGCTTCATGATTCGTGTAGTATAAATAATCGAAATAACACGTTAAATAATGCGTAGTGTACATCTATTCTTTACTGTCAAATAGTATTATGAGACATATATTATTTATAGTTTTAGAGATGGCTTGCAATTTAAGAGTTCGTAATATTCGCAAGCAATTAGAAGAGACTGAGGAAGATGAAACTATTGGCGGAAATGTTTCAGAAATTTTCGATTATCAAGATGTAAATTACTTTATTTGTTCAGTTATATATCTTATATTTAAAAATTATGTATAAATAAACAAAGTATGTAGGTAAAAATGAGGTATTTTATTTTTTAAAGATTATGCACTTCATTCATCTAAATAAATACCTTTTTTAAATTGTACATCAATAGACTATTTTTTTTTCTACAAGACCGCAAAGTACGTCCAGAAAGTTTCATTAAAAAATATTACACGGAGAAAATAATCAGCAAAATCAGCCGAAAAATCCGCAGATTCTACCAATTTTATCCTATAGGGACAGCTGTTGGAATTCAGTTAGGGATAGCCGATAATTTCAGCTAAATTTACTGAAAAAGTCCGCAAATTTAACGGAACAAATCTGCTAATGTAGCGGAAATTTAGAGCTAAGCGCGAATTGAGTAGGGTCAAGGCTACATTAGCGGAATCAAAACAGCTAAAATTGCATATATTTTCGGCAATTCCAGCCGAAAATTTTAGCTGATATGAATCAGCTAATCCAGCGGAGTCATTTTTCTCCGTGTAAAAATATAATAAGTTATGATTTTTTTAAGTAAATAAAGTAATTTTCTGCGCTTTTTTTTATTTTTAATTTTCTTTACTATGTTAGATGAAAACTTATGCAAATTGAACAGTGGAGTCATAATTTGGGATGGTTGAACAACGTCTCAGAATTTTTGTAGCCTGCTACGGCTTACTCTTCTCATACAGGAACGATTTTAAGCATTGGGGTTCGATAGTGCTGTTTTCAGTGCGTAAAGTGCTGTTTAAAAAAACACACTCGTTTGCATAAAATGAAACTAGAGTGTAAAGTGAAAGATTTCTCACATTTCTCTATAAGATGACATGATAATCTCATCTCCTCCATCTTTTCATTCTCACTAACAGCTGGCATCACATCTCATTTCGTCTACCCTCCTGACAATTGTCATATGAGATATCCTATGATATATCATATGACATATCAAATGACATGTCATCTGAGCATATGTCTTATGATATCATATGACATATGAATTGAATTTATTGGGTTCTATAATCGGATATAAATGTTCAACAGGCAATAAACATCCAACAGCCTTTATTTTTTTCGTATCCAACTTCTTCTTCTTCCCGGAAATTCTCCAACCATAAAACGCGATTCTGTACTTCCTTTAAAAAATGCCAAAGTCATATGATATGTTATATGAAATATCTATCATATAATATGTCACATAGTTTGTCATACGATATGCACATGGAGATGATATACATCTGACAATTGAACTCATGTGAGAAGTGGGTCATGAACAAAATTGTTGTCACATTTAGACTGCAAAATTGTGTTCTGATACGTTATATGATGTCATAAGACAAATTCTCATATGACATATCATATGATATAACATATGACAATTTACAGTAGGATATAGCTGTATGGTCCTTCAAAAATAGGAACCAACTCCGTTTTAATACCATTTTATTAAATGTCCCCTTTATTTACTTGTTTTATTTCTGCAATTTATGTACCTGTCTCTATTTTACTTGGAACATTGTTTACATTGATTTTCAATTATTATTTACTTTTTTGTATATCCGGTATTTTAGCCACCCCTCCCCCCCCTGAAACTCCCTCTGGCCCTTATGCTTCCTAACGAATTATGTACGCACTTCGTGACAGAAGATACATCGTAACAACCAACCCAGTAAGCACGGGGTCGTCAACTGTTCGGCTTTGGGATGCTCACGAAAGTTGTGGGACATTGTGTTAATGGCACCGTTCCGTCGAAAGGGTGCAGGAGGCAATCAAATCGAACGCCAGGCTCATATCGCCAACACCAATAATCATATCACATAAAATGGTATCTGGCAAAAATGCGAATTATTTCCGAAATAATTCTTTGTCATTAAGGGCGTTTTGAGGACATCTTGAAACGCACGTACGGGTTGAAGCCTACTTAAAGACGCCTTGAAGCTGACTTAAAAGTCTATTGAAGCTGACTTAAAAGCGTATGGAAGAGTACTTATATTAGTCTTGAAGATCATGTACAAATTTAATCGTCCTGTGCATCGTGACATATTCATGCCGCGAATATATTCGTCCAAACGGTCTGAACTACACTGTTACTATACAGGAAAAGAAAAGCTGGTGCTCCAGAGGGTTAAATACGTTATAAAGACGTTTCGAAAATGTCTTTAGACCAACATCTCCAGGACACTTTAGAGGTGTTGATTTACATTACGTTACACGTCTTGTATATGTATTTCTAGCGCCTTTTTAACTTCCCATAGATGGTATTATTATTTCCAATGAATGGTCCTGAGAAGGTTTGATAACAAAGCACCTTTAAGACATCTTTTGAACATGTGTATCCAGTGGGAACCTAGCTTTTAATGCACAATTCTCCCCGTCCCGACCTATTAACCACCGAGTCTATTACGCTTAGCAAGACTATACTCATCTCCTTGTTTTATTATATCTTACCCTTATTATGTTTTCTGTAATTTTACCTGTACAGCTTTGCTTCAGCATTGGGTTGTATGACTAAGTACACGGAAAAACTTTCAGCGGTAAAAATGATCGAACTTTTAACGGAAAACTGGATAGCGATAAAAGATTGGGAGAAATCACTACATGTTTTTCATCAAATTACTGACGTTTTTATTGAAGAAATAAAGACAATTTAGAGAAATCAGAGAAATTCTGTAAAATGTACTGACTTAATTCGGATAAAATTTACAGAAACATTCAAACCGAAATTTACCGAATGTTCGGTAAAATTCCATATAGTTCGGAAAACATTTAACGAAAAAAGAATAAAAAGAATTGAGATACAAACGCCGCATATACACACACAAAATACATAGAAATGTCTGCAGGGTTCGTAATCGGCAATGACTGGAAGCAAGCATCGCAATAATACCAATAACGCGATGTCGGTCGGCTATGTATTGATTTACGCTACCTACATAATACTACTAACTACTACTACTACTACTCCTGCAACTACACTATTTTAATTTCAAACGCACGCATGTTTACAATATGTCGCATTGCTTATGTACGATTGTGTTCTTAAACTCGACTCAACCCATATATATGAAGAACTCTTGGCCGTCGATACTTGCGAGTTACTTAGAGAACGTATTCACGACATCTGTTGGTAGATCAGTACGTAAAACCCGCGAACATTCAAAACCAAATTTTCCCGTATCGCTCAAAGGCGGCGAAAAGTCGCAAACTATGCGTATCGATGTCAGACTATTCAGAAACTCTTTATGAAATTATGTTTTATCAATTAATTATTTAATATTCGGAAAGCTTCTATGTGGTACAACGTACTGCAAATTTGCTAAGAAATCTGCAGATGAGGAATTATTACGCCTCGAACGCTTAAGGGGGTTCTACAGTGCTATGCCGATATAGTAGTAATTTTCACTCAGAAACGTACATTAATAATGACTGAATCGATTCTTCAAAATTCGGGCTCTGCGAGGGTAATTTACTATAGACGGGCTGTTGGAAAAATTGGAAAAATTGATCCAGTCATTTTAATTTCAGGTTTTAGCTTAAATTTCCTAGAAATTAACGTTATCGGCGGAACACTTTAGAACCCCGCTCGAAAGAGTGAGAAGATGGCTTCTTAGGAGTTTGTTAGGAAGAGTTTCTTAGGAGTTCCTGGCTATTCGGTAATTTTTACAGACCGTAAATGATAATTTCTACATATTACCTATATTGTAGAAAATCTTTTAGACGAAATGTCAATACTCTCAAAATTCCATGTAAAATGTATCGAAAAATATGAGGTAACTTCATGAGCAGTTTGTAATAATACATTTCAATTTTTACATAATGAAATCTAACTATTACTGTTCCTTCCGGAACTATTTTAGAAGAATTCTAATAAATTTAACGAAAATTAGAGAAAAAGACACGATGAAATCTTCCTGTCCATTATTCGTTCGCCGTTCGGTAATTTTTCCGGCTGAGAATTTTTCCGTGTAGGAGCGTTATCTCCTTTTTACGGACCATGTATCTGAAAGTGGAACTCTCAACTAGATCACATGGGAGGGGCTCGACGTTTTCTCAAAATCTGGGCATCAAGCTTCACTTTGCCGAAAGGGGACTTATAACCCACTCTTTGACAAATCTTTTTGAAGTTCCGATCTAACTCATTCGGTATCCACATTATTACACATAGCTGCTGGATTGAAGTTGTATATTCAGCAAACATAAGATATCCCTAGTTTCGTTCCATATCCACATCTCTATTTCGCTTTCGTAAGCAAATTTTTAAATGTCATTCCTTCCAACTTGCTGATGTAAGTTACAGTTGTGACGATACCGATTCTCGAGAACAGGACTTCCGTACATCCCCCTCGTCCTGCATAGCGCGCCTGCATCCAATTCCTTCTTTCACTGGATATAAATCATCTTTTTGGATACGGTCTCTAATGAAATGCGTGGGAGATATTAAAATAGTATAAAATTGCATTAAAACTACAAGTCGATATCAAATTGATCAGTCTGACTATTCCATCCTTATAATATCAATTTCAATTAACCAAACTTTAGGGAGAACTCTTCAAAGAAGTAATGATATCAATCATCACTTTAATGCAGCAGTAGAAGATTTACAGATACATACCACATATTTATTGACATAGTAGCAAAGTATCAGGAGCATTAATTGTCGGCCGGTTATGCATGTTACTGCCCGCAACTGAATATATCCAAAATGAGTAACCTAAGGAATCACGAACCAGTTTTGACTTTAGAATGAGCCGCTCTCAATAACGTTATGTATATCACATCCATATAGTAATTTTGTCATTTTCTCCGATTCCCTAAGTACTCTCCAATGCCTCGAATATCCAAAAATCGACATCGCGATGCCAACACTAATACATGACATTAAAAAGAAATACAAGGACGTATTATTCAATACTACGAGAAATTAAGGCATTATCACCAAATTTTCAAATCTCCATTCAGCTTGACATTCCGTATAGAGACTTCCGTGAACATTGTGAACTTCGAAACAAAATGTTCACAAATATTTAAGCAAACAGATTTTAACGAAAAGATTTGACTATTTTAAATTTTGTTAAAAAAACATAACAAAACCATGGTATGCTGGCAAAAGCCTTCCATGAAAATTCATTATGTGGGTTAACAGAGCTAGAGCCAATCACTGCATTTTGCGAGCTCTCCATCGCGTATAAATTTTATCACCGACTCCGAATGTACACGAGACTGATAGTATTTTCAGAAAATGCATTTTTGAAAATTTCTAATCCCGGGATATCATCCTAAATTTCCGCATATCCTAGAACACTTTTCTGGTTTCGCCCCTGACATGGTTTATTTAGTACAGGAATAGAAGCATGTTAAAAAAGTTATCAAGAAAGCGATTATTTCCCTCTTCATATATTTATGTTTAATAGCACCTGTTTGAAACTGTTCTCTTTCATAATGTAAACATATTACTTTTTGCATCGATGTGATCAATATAGACATGAACTGCATGCACAATCGTAAGAACTCTTCTCCTTAATAATATTCGTATGTACAGCCCCATTGCAGGTGAGGAAAATTGCAGCCAATGTTTCTGAAACGTTTATCTAACTAGTAAGTTCTGCATAAAGTCACATAAGCTCCCCAACTAATGGAAATTCTACGTGACCCGAGGAACCTCTGATATCAATAGCCTATGTTGTGGTTAGACCTTGACAGGAATGACACATAGATGGTGTTTTATTAACAACAAATTTCTTTTGAAATTGTGCTTCCTGTTTGTAAAACATGACGGGCATGTGAAAACATTTATACAGTGAACAATAAAAACTGCAAATGTATAAATAAAAAATTAAGCTGTCAATGGATCGAGACCTCATATGTTCTTTGCTTAAAGTTTATTTTAACGAGTTTTAGCTTCTGGACGCATTATAAGAAATGCTTAATTTATTCAATGAAACTTAAAAAACTGGAGGAAATGAATCCATATACTGTATGTAATAGGTATGTATGAAGTCTTTGTGTTTAATAGCATATTAATTCTACCGATTGTTTATATTTAATAAGGAGAAGAAGTACTTTTTTATTCGCCACAATAAAGTTTGCTCCGAAAAATATTGTCGGGACTGACATACGTAAGGTAAGGTGACATTTTTCAAGTTTTAAATATTGATTGTTCACACCAAAAGAAATGCTGCTTAACCGTTAGTGACATTGATAGATGATAATAACGATAAATGGTGATCGATAAAGATGATCATGATGATCAACGATATGTAAAACTAACCAAACATCGTAACTAATTTTTGCCGTTAGTGACATTCCCAGTTTCTTCTAATTACTTCGACCCAGACAAGAAGTAATGAATTTGGTCTCTTTGGTTTTTCATCAAATGTTGACGTTTCAGGTCCTAAACAAGGAACTAATAAGAATGCGATAAAAAATAGATTCGTGATTTTTGACGTCCGTCTGTCCCATTTTCTTGTCTTACGATATCACGCGAACGGTAAATCCGAAGATCAACCTCTTTTTGAGTTTGGCACGGCCTAACTTAGATCTGATTAGTGTGTGGAGTCGATCCATACTAGAGGAGGCCGAACAAAAAAGCTGAAAAATAAGTTTTTTTTGCACTATCATCACCTATCATTGAGTGGAAGTAATTCATGGTTATTTCATATTCTATTTTTGTTTTATGCTACCATTAAATTTGTTAATACACGCCAAAAATTAAGGAAGCTCTAAATAGTGTATACAAATATTTAACCATTTAAGATTAAGGTGGTTGGACCCCAGAATATCAGAGGTTGACGAAAAATTATTAATAATATTGTTGAAAAGTGAAAGCATTATTCTTCTTGAAAAAAAATTGAAATGTGCAAAAATAATTTGTTAAGCCACTTTTGTTATTAATTCAAATTTTGTCTTTTCCGCTGTTAAGAATTTGTTAAAAATGAACGGTTTTTAACGAATGGAGGCTTATTTTTTTCGAGAAAAGGATTCTTTTTAACTTTACCGCATAATTTTTATAAGATTCTTTGTCTGATCACGAAAATGACTCAAAATTCGTTAAAAGTAGCAGTTCTTTTTGAAAATAAATAGAGGTAATTTATCGCTGCCTTCGTTAAAATCCGTTAATTTAAAAAAAATTCTTAAAAGCAGAAAAGAAAAAATTTTAAAAATAACAAAATTGGCTTAACAAATTATTTTTGCACATTTAAATTTTTTTTCAAGAAAAATAATGCTTTCACTTTTCAATAATATTATTAATAATGAAAATTAAATTCTCGGAAACATTATTAAATATTTTTCGTCGACATATGATATTCTGGAATCTAACTACCTTAAGAAATGACATTCAAAATAAAAAACTATGTCTTACAAACGTAATAAGAACCGTTTCACTACAGGAACTGAGATTTTCTCCACTGCTTATTGGAAGAAATTAAGAAAATATAAATACCAACGAAGAGAATAATTAGCATATTGATTTGAAGACGCAATGCTTCGCAAGTTTATTCAACAATGTTTTAATACTTCGGAATTTGAAATCTTGTCGGCACCGTTCATCATGTTCTGTGCAGCAGGAGTGTGGTGTCCCAGTAATTGGTCTTCCAGAGCAAAATCTTATTACACAATTTATACAGTTTTCCAATTATCGATCACTGCCGCTTTTGGCATCCAGTTAATCATTTACAACTGGTCAGTTTTGCAATATTTTTATTTTAACATAAATTCATTATTTGGATTCATCGCAGTTTCTACTTCTCTATTTAAATTTGGGACATTCTATTACGATCGAGAGTGGCTTATTCTTATGGTGAAAATGGCTTTCAGCGAACGTTTTTGCATACCAAAGAACAGCGGCGAGAAGCAAATTATTGAAAGGATGTCCATTATACGCTGGTATGTATATGTTCATATTCACTGATTAATCATTATAAAGGAAGATACCCACGGGCATATGATGGGAGGTAACACCCCATATCAAATTCGATGGCCCACTCATAGCAGAAAGTCGAGAAAATCGCTGTAGAAGTAACGGATTCTACATAGAAAGTGTAATAACGTAAGTACAGTAAAACCCCGCTTATTTCAACCGCTTTTATTTCAATTGCCCCACTTATTTGAATTGTCCAACCCCTCTTATTTGAATCGGTTCCCCTCGGGCCTTCCCCCACCACCGCTCGAACATCTCGGTACGGTTTACAGTGTTTACACCATCAAAGTTGTGTAGTGTAAATACCTAACTTGCAAAGATGTATAGTCGGTAGACTGATATGTAATGAAATTTCAAATTAATTTAAAATTTTGCATCAAACTCATGATTTACATCATACAAATCATTCGAGAAGCTGCTAATTTCATAAAATAAAAGTGCACATTTGAAGGTTAGGATGTTGTCAATTTTTAATGATGTGTATATCAAGACCTCCACAAAAATTGAAAAGTCTTTCATTTGCAAATAACAAACAAATCCAATGTCAGCAGCTTAGTACTGAATTTGAAGTGATCTGAAGCTTTCATTATTCATATTTGCAAATTTGGGTTAAATATGGTCTCCTATATTCATTTGTATCTTAATCACAGGGTATTTGTTTGTGAAACAAAAAATTATTGATACATGATTATATGTAATAAAGTGGATATAGTAAATTTAAAATGTTTATTTCTACACTCGTATGCAGATAAAAAGGACCATAAATAAATGCAAAATGTTGCAGTCTTTATTTATCACATAAAGGCACGAGTTGTGATCTCGTTACATTTTTATCCAAATTTAAAATTCTCTACACATTTTTCAGATAAATTATATATATATTTTACGTAATTCAACTCTAAAATATATACGATGTCTAACAAAAATAAAAAGATATCAGATATTATCATCCACTATTAAAGCGTTAAGTAAAGTAAAGGGGGTAAGGGGAAATTTCAAATAAGAGGGGTCGGCGCCATCTTGAAAACCATGACTAGTTGAAATAAGAGGGGTTCTACTGTAGTAATATGCCGCGTAATATACAACCTTGTGTTGTTCGTACTTTTACTACTTAGATTCCTGCAATTTTTCTATGTATAAGCCGCGACAGCGATTTTCTCGATCTTCAGCTACGATTGGACCATCGAATTCGGTATGGGGTGTACCTCCCAACATACCCTAACCGAATATACCAATTAGGGAGGTTCCATCTCCAGGGTACAACCACCTATACCCATGGGCATCCTCCTTTCTCGGAAATGAGCATATTTTTGACAAAAATTAGAATCGTATGTCCATTAATTACGTTGAATATCCGAATTGAGTTGTTGGTGTGAAATGTACTTCGAAGGCATACTAGGTTTGGTATAAAAACTTTTTTGGGGAAAGACTCAACTAGTAAAGTGTTTAAAGTTTCCATCAACCATTTTAAAGTAGGGGAAAGTGGGGTAATTCCGACCTACCTGAGCAAAATTCATTTTAGAGGAAGAAGTTGCTATTTAATCAATCTGGACGGGATGTTTTCTTAAAGTGTATTACATGGGTAAATGTTTATCGAAACGATCACGATCCTGGTAAGTTTAGTTCATAGGTATACTTCGATCGAAAAAATAAATCAAATTTGTTTAGACTTTGTAAAACTGTGGGTAATTCCGACCTCCCCCATTATTTCCGACTAAAATGTACTCTGAAGCATAGAATCTGTCAGGATCGTTCAGCAATGGATTTGAAAAGGTTTTGAAGGTGTATTTTGTAATATTGAAAGTATTAACAAATTTTAAGTGAGTAAACATGTAATCAGTAAATATGCATAGATAAATGCTGTAGGAGTTTATTTATTTTAGTCGCCCCACATTGGTAGGGTATTATAAACTCATTTGTGACACGAGGATGACATAAACGTAAGTTAAGCGATTTGCGTTATGGTAACACGGGAGTGGAGGTCGGAATTACCTCATAAAATCTGTTCAATAAAATGTACATTTAATGTAAAATGTTACTTATTTTATCAGTGTGAATACTTGCTTTTTTTAAGGTGAAGCCTGTCACTTTCCAACGCACTTATATTTCCTTCGTTTGCAATTTAATTTCCTATTCAATTTCCAACTTTACTGGCACAGAACTTTCTAATATAACACATTTCAAAACATAAACCTTGCCGACAAGTGGTTCAGAATACAATAAAAACATAGCCGCCAGCAGTAAAAATATTAATATTCATTTGTATTTCAAACAATATAACACGTTGTTATGTTTTGTTATGAGCGAGATAATGCAGGGGGTCGGAATTACCCACCGGGTCGTAATTACCCCGTCTTCCCCTATGAATAACCCATTGAGAACGGAGAAGTATATTTCAGTAGTCGAGTATTTGATTTGTGTTAGTTCTATCCAATCTTACAAAATATTATATATGATATGAGAAATCGTAAAAAGATATATTGCAATATTGTATGTTTGTTGGACCTGTCTAAATTTTGTCCAATAGCTGCTATAGAATCGACTTTAATAATATAGAAGTCTAACAATAGTCAGGTAAATGGCCGATAAAAAATTAACAAAATCTGTTATTTCATAGGAATGTCCACGCGATATATTTGACGGTGTTAGGCTTAGCGGCAGTAGTGAAAGTTTTATCACCATATTTCCGGCCTACGACAGAAGAAGAATTACAGGCAGATAAGTTTCTTAACCTTCCAATGGCCGCATGGTATCCGTACGACGTAATACAACCTGGCTTTTATAAATTCACGTACGTTCAGCAAATAGTTGCTGCATTTTTATCGGTCATGGTGACCATAGGAGGAGATCTTATAATGTCTGGAATAATGTTGCAAATATGCCTACAGTGTCGGGTATTGAAGCATAGGATACTAAATAGTACGAATATTGATGATGACGTCATGTCGGATTACGATAACTGGCGTAACGATCAGAAAAATCTTTCACAGTTTGTTCAGGATCACCTCTTCATATTATCGTGAGTTTAAAATAGTAGATAAGTGAATGTAGATATCCGTGTAGACTTCAAATAAAGCATAAAATGTCAAGACATTTTCGACACAGAAATGATCCATTTCTATTGCTTGGTGTGTAATATACTATTTATTTAGTTATTATATTCTAGACTTTGAAGCAGTTTTAAATTTTCCTATAAGCTTAAGGATCATTTCTGCATGAATTTGATGAATTTTAATTTTCATTTATTTTCAGTGTTGCAACGAAGTTTAACGTAACGTTTACGACATGGATGAAGATTTTGGTATTTAGTGCAATACCTAATTTATTAATGAACTTTTACGGTGCAATTAAATTTTCAGGGTATGATAAGATAGCACCCATAAGTTTAGTTATGATTTGTGTATCAGAATTATTCGTGCTTTGCTGGTGTGGTAATGAAGTTACGCTACACGTAAGTAATTTTTGTCAATTTATTATTATCATCTATTGTTTAAAAACGATTCCATTGTAATAATCGGCGTTTTGTTCGTTTGATGCAGCATATTCTGCAGTATCGGATGACTGCACGCTAGCTATGGTTTCTGGTTAGGGTGATAATAACTGCACAAACATTAACGTGGTGAACCCATTTAACCCTTTTAGGACGGGCCGAACACATTTTGTGCCTAAAGTTTGTCTGCTCTTTCAGATTCTGTTGACGAAATTGACCTAAATCTCTTATTAAAAAGATACAGTTGAAATTTTTTTCATAAATCTAAGATTTTCACCCGAAAACAGTAAAGTAGGAAGCATGCAAATGCATAATATCGCGTCCAAAATAGTTCAGCTTTAAAATTATACCACTGGCTTTTCGAAATTTCAAAATGGCGGTTGTAAATGTCGGCCAAACAGCAGAAATTTTTCCAATTTTCATTTTAAACTAAAAGATTGAAGTTTTAGCATCACTATATTCTCGACAACTGCATACTTATATGTTTTTAGGTCGCTGATTACAAATTTGATGTCAGATTATCAAAATTCAAAATGGCGGATCCAATATGGCGGACGAAAATTTTAAATTCAGCTGATTTTTACAAAATTCGTTACTAAAGGGTTTTCGAGGTCGCTGATTTCAAATCAGAACTCAGATTTTAAAAATTCAAAATGGCGGATCCAAAATGGCGGACGAAAATTTTAAAAATTTGTCGAATTTTCACAATATTTGTTATTTAGGGATTTTCGAGGTCGCTGATTTCAAATCCGAAGTCAGATTTTAATAATTCAAAATGGCGGATCCAATATGGCGGACGAAAATTTTAAAAACTTGTCGAATTTTCACAATATTTGTTATTTATGGATTTCCGAGGTCGCTGATTTCAAATCCGAAGTCAGTTTGTAACAATTCAAAATGACGGATCCCATATGGAGATCTATAATATAATAATATAGTAGATGAAACAAGAGCATACAGGGGAAAAGCATATGGCGTCAAAAATGGCGAGACCTCCATATAAACAAACGACTATCGTATATCATGGAATAAAAGCTTCAAATATTTTCCTTGGGTCAGCTCATTATATTTCCACCATACTTGTTGCTGACTAATTTTTAAAAAATTTGAAACTATCAGAAACGTTTCTTCAAGTTATTTGGAGAACGGAATAAAAAGAATTATGTTTAAATTTGTATTACATCTTTTTAAATAAAAGTTTAAAGTATAGAAGTTGCGGGAAACTGTCACTTTTTTGGCAAGTTGAAATCTCATAAAAAATATAGATTAACTCTTAGAAGTAAAAAATATTATTAATTTTTGTTTAGAAATGTTTAATTTATTATTTTATGATGATTAAAGAAGTTAATGTAATATATAAAATATGATTTGAAAATGGGCATGCCAAATAACCTATTTTCGCGATTTTTAATTACCATTTGTATAAAGGCGGAATTATTAGAATGAGTTCTAATTGTTTTGATGTATAGTAGTCGAGATGAACCTTCTAAATTATGAGGTACATTCTTCATTTTCCCGTTAAATATGTACAAAATATTGAGTTAAAAATGCACACTTTACGTATTTTCGCGAAGTTTACAAGCTAATATCTCCGTTTAAGAAAAATGAAATAAACTGAAATTTTGAGAATATTCATATAAAACCTCCATCTACGTGCAACAAAAATTTCACGATGATCCCGAAGCTAGTTTAGAAGATTTAAATATTTCAAAATTGTATCTTTTTTTCAGGTTAAATGTTGGTTTGCCGCGTGAATTGCACGTGAACGAATGCGGTAAACCGCAATATTTAACCTGCAATTAAAGTATACGTTTACCTCCTCATGGTAAGAGACGGGCAACAAAAAAATAAGAGATTTGGGTCACTTTCGTTAACAGAATCTGAAAGTGCAGACAAAAATACGTAAGAAATGATGGCTGAAGAATTTTTTGCATGTCCGTAACATAGTTAGGCAGAGCGCTGAACTTTATGCACAAAATGTGTCCGTCCCGATCTATAAGGGTTAACATGGACTTTATGATTTACATTAGGGTTGCATCTCGAAGCTAGTAAGCCGAACAATTAACGTCGTGGTGGCAACTCGTGTTGATTGCTGCGAGTGCTGCGACAATCAACTTCTAGCGAGATATGCGGCGAAAATGTGAAAACGATCTTCACTCCGATATGAATCATTAATTTGCGGAGAGTCTTGCAAATTAGTAATTAAGCGCGACTAGAATTTGTTTTAGGCAGTCTAGTTTAGGTGGTGACAATTTAAAAAAGGAAGGTTTCAGCAACGAAAATTTTACAGACGTCCCGCACGTGGTATTCGAAAAACTATGAATATCCCGGAAATCATCTTGGGTTTTTCTAGGAAGTGAAAGGGCTAACGCTACAAGTGACGTTGATCTAGAACTGCTTTCTGGAAAAGTCCGTGAAGTTCAAATTTCCGTACCGGACTCAATCGATGTTGATAAGCGCGCGATTGATTAAACGCTTAGAGGTGCTAGCGCTAACATCTAGGTGGCGCGACAATGTCTAATTGAGCTATATGCCGATTGGTGTATTTCAATAGCGCAACAGTTGATGTCTAATACTGATTGACAAATGCCCAATTTCTAGACATGATACTTTCCATAAAATTCAGATATCAGCCAAGAAAATAATGGCGAGGGAATTTGTATGCAAATAATTATCAAAAGAAGCGGAGAATATAAGGCCAAAGATTTTTATTTAACTATTTCTAAATGTGGGTGAAAAAAACCCCATCTAGTATTTTATTTGAAAACTATTTCTAAATAGCTATATAAGATTCTTATTTTACTACGAAATAAGAAGTTTATCATCCGCTGTTATTTAATAATTAAAAGTTGAATTTATCGACTTCCAGATCAAGAGGTTGTTCACAATGGAGGAGGTGATAAGAAAAAAAAAACACATAACATTATAACTGTCTAACAGATACCCACAACATCTTGACATGGTAACAGATTACCTCAAATAATGTATTATTACTTTTACAATTTATTTTAACCAAGTTTCTGATGAGGACGGACATGGCCGTCGAAACGTAAAATAAGGGTGTTATGTGTTTTTTTTCTTAACACCTTCTCCATTGTGAATAACCTTTTGATCCGGAAGTCGATAAATTCAACTTTTAATTATTGTTACTTTACCTTTGTTTATAGATGTATATGTGCCGTGTCGTCAAGTAATTATTCAATTAAGATCTCTAGCACTTATAACACTTCATATTTTAGACAAATAAAATCAGTCTGCAAAGCAGCTTAGTTTAACACTGACTGTACACAGTCTTCTTGATCAATAAACTCGATTATAATTTTGTTTTTTTTTCGAGGGGGCCATGGGTTTGGCATCATAAGAAGCTCAAGATGGTAGTAGTGAACTTTCCGTGTGTGCGACTCTTTTACCTTCATGTTAGTGGTAGTTTTGCAGACAAAATCCTAACCTCCATGACCTTCATCAATCCTCTTATGTAGTTTGCTGCACAGAACTGACTCGGACTTGCATCTGCTGTGCTGCAGACTAACTGGGTTATTTTTCATCCTTAACATTTCCCTCTGCCACCGTGTTAGTGATTACAGGATTTCGTGTTTCTCAGCAGATGAAGAGATCCAACAAGCACTGCTTTCTGCATTTGACCTGCAATGAATTAAAGATATTGCTGACAGGCCGGAATGCTTTTGACGTTTTCCAGGAATATTCATCTCATTTCTCCTAGCTCTGAATTATTAGCACGACGTGCTTAATGTTAAATCCCCTATAACTTCTGTTTTAGAACAGAAGTTTCTTTTATTTCATCTGCTTTTCATCCTCCTTGCTGCATATATTCTTCTCTGATGTTACTGAGAACTAGATCAAAAAGGTGGATTTTTTATCGAAATCAACAAGGACGACGTCACGCTTGGTAACTGATATTTGTTTGTTCGTCGGAAAAGAATAGTTCCAGCGTTGTTCGATGTATGCCGAGTTTGCATACCGTGGGCATGCTGCCAAAAGATGTATTAGTGTCTCGACATGACATTTGCACGCTTTGCAAAGCGTGCTCTCTACCTTCTGATTTTAGATGTTAAATGGTATGCTAAGATATTGACAATTCCATCTTGGCAGGCAACGATGAAACCTTCGGCCTCTGATTGCAGGCGAACTGATTTTAAGATAGAGAAGGTCATGTCCTGTAGAAAAAACTGCTCATACAATGGTTTGTTTATGCGACTTTTCTTCAACACCTTCTGTCCGCACGGTGTCCAAGAGTCGTAGTGAACAGAAGTTGATGACTGATTCTTCAGTACAAAACGCCACCTTCCCCTGAATTCCATGTTGATGGACTAGTATCATTAGAAGATCCTCTATCTGATCAACGTTTCCAAGCGTTGATTCGATGATCAATCTGTTACGTCACGTATGCCCTCCTGTGCATCATGAGATCTTCGGTTATATTCCTTCATAGCCCGGCCAGGTTATCGATAGGTCTCATTTGAAGTACTGAGTTGCATCTTGTCACATGCACCCACCCATGAGCAGATTGTCTTTCTAGCGTAACATACACATTTTGCAGCCTAGTTGTTTGACTATCTGCCGCCTCAGCAGTTACACAGACTTCTCAATACATTCGTTCAAGATGTTAGTGAGTCATGTATATAAAGAATTATAATGTGTGCGATCGTTTTTACTTTGGGCGTGAATGCCAGATCAGAGGTTATATAGTCGATCACCCAAAGAATTCGGGAGGAGGATTCCCTGGTCAACCGAATTTAGCCATCTAATTGATGCATGCGTTTTTCTACGACACAGATCTTATAAAATTCATCAGGTCACTCGCAGCCTTATAGAGCACAATTAACTTGTCATAGATTACAGCTTCCTGGAAGAGCATCCAGAAGTAGGATATTTGCTTCATCTAGGCAAACTTTTAATGCTCAATTCCTCCACACGAAAGTTGGGATTTCAGAATATGTTGTGTCTTTCCCAGCATAGCGTATGGTGTTGTTATACATAGTCCCACTAGTAGTTGGGATCTGGGAACGAGGACATTTATCTGTTTCAGATATGCCAAATAATTTCTCAGCTGTTATTGAGAAAAGCGATCGGCAAGTTCGGGATATATCTCTGCATATCAAATATGCAATCTCGCCATGTAGCCTCTCTCTTGCGGAAAACGTTCGTAACAGCGCATAAGATCTTCTTTCAGACTCTCTGTCAACTGAAGGTCGTTGTCCCGTAACATCCGGTTTGATCCCTCTACCTTGGGGCTGAGTTGCATCCAAAGCAGCGAGATTGTCCAGGGCCCCATGGGTTCCATTCATTTGTAACCGTATTTAAAGACAGTAGGGTGGTTTGCCCTACTCCCCGTTTTAATTCCTTTCCCATTTGATTCTTACCATGCCATCCATCAGGGTTAAATACCCAATCGTACAAAAGGTCTCGAAGAGTCCATGAACCACGTTATGAAAGCACGACACACGTGTTTAGGCGAAATTTGACAACAAAAATTTTGCCTACACAACGAGAAATAGATAGTCCAAATAGTCTACTTCTAGATGCTCTTCCGGATGACTGCGATCTGTGGCAAGTCAATTGTACCGTTTACGGCTACGAGTGATCTGGTGACTCCCCGGAAATCTGACACAGATATAGGGGAGTCGGCAGATTACAAAACGCATTTCTCAATTGAACGGCAAAATTCGACTGACACGGAAGCTCGCTTCCCGAATTCAGTGTGTGATCGACTACATATCATCTGGCCGTTCATTTAAGGCTAAAGTCAAGAAATTCGCGCAACAACTGCGGACGTAATATCACACACTGAACAAGCTGAAGTTGATCAAGATCAAGCAATGTTTGGCGGATAAAATTTGGGTTTTGGCGGATGCCAAAATGAGGCTGCAAAGACGGGAGGATGGAATTCATTCAATAAAATGCAACATTTTGGTCGAATCCTTCCAACCTCTTTAAACATCGTATCGCAGCCCCACGCGAATTTCCGTCAATTGCCTCGGTTGAGGAATTCTGGGGGATCATCTACCTTACCCGATTGTAGAGGGAGTGGTTGCAGTTACTACAGACATAGCCCGGTGCAGTATGCAGCGCAAGGAATTAATATCGGAGCCACTTTTCTGCTGCAGACTGCACAAGTGGATAAACACCATGGGCAAGGGAGTCCGACACACGGGGGATTAACTAACATCTTCAACCCCCTAAGATGCCTAACGTATTTCCCCCCTCCGTAAAAAAAACGTAATAATAATCATAATCGTCTTTATTGTACAAGAAAAAGCTTGTGGGCGAGACACAGCTAAAGCTGCTTTCTCGTCTGACCAAAAAGATATATGAAAAGAACCGCAAACGCATAGTAGAAATTACGAACAGAAATTAAGTTACAAATAAATACACAATCGTCTTAAAACATAATCTAAGGGAAAAAAAATTCATACATCGATGTGAACTAAATTACAAACATATATCAGTAGCGGACTTAGATAATAACAGGGACTTAACATTTCTTATAAAAAATGCTAGGTTAGAAATAGAGTTTCTCAAATGAGGCGGTAAAGAATTAAAAACGTTAGCTGCTACGTAAGAAAAGGAACCCATACATTTTGAAAATGAAAACTTGGGGTATCGCATTCTTGACGATGTCACACTTCGCACATTGTATTTAGAATTACCTAACATGTATAAACGTCAGAAAAGATATTCCGTGGTAGGAGTGGAGAGGAGGCGACAAATGAACACAAGGAGACGAAAAGTCATCCATGGTTTCATTCGCAACCAACCGAAACGAACAAATGCATGAGAGATATAGTGGCACTTCCTGATTCCGTAGGTAAACCAGATACATGCATTTTGAAAGGCATGCAGCAGCCTCCAATTCTTTTCGCTAAGGCAAGGCCCAGATACAAGGAGACAATAAAATAAATAGGACAGAACTATTTCACATAAGTATAATTTAGATTAAACTGACAGATCATGTCTAAGCGGGTAGAGGCGGCGCAAACATGCAAAAGCAATTTGTCTTTTCGCAGAAACATGTGTTGAAAAAGACCAGCTATTACCAATAGTAACTCCAGGATCACTAGCGGATGTGACCATCGGAATATCTTTTTCCTTTATAATAATCTTTATATCGCAAAGATCAACCTTCGAACGAAGCTTAGAACTACCTAAAATAAAACTTTTGACTTATTGGGGTTTAAAACGAACGCATTGTCATCAGCCCAAGCAGCTAGTAATCTCATCAGAGAAGGCAAGTAATGCTTGATGGAACATATCAGGATGGAATGACAAAAAGAACTTGCGTCTCATCGGCATAAGTTTTGAGCTGTGCAAGCGAGCATCGTTCAAATATATCGATTGTATAAATAGTGAAAAGAAGAGAACTCAATTTAGCACCTTGAGGAACACCGCATGTCACATATCTACAATTTGACATAACTGAGACCAGACAGATTACAAGCCTTCTCTGAGGCGCCATAGAACTTTATTTTAGCGATAAGTAAATTGTGGTTTACAGTATCAAAGCACGGGTGATATCCAAAAGAGGTAGAAGTCTGTCTCACATCCATGAAAACGTCTGAAGCTTGATTGATACGTAGGAAACAGTTTAAACTTATTGAAGTATTCTAGCAATTAATCGTAAAGAACGGCTTCAACAACTTTAGAGAGTAGTGGAAGTCGACTTATAAGTCTTTTGGAAAAAGAGATGACTTAATTTTCGGTAATGGATTAACAATTGCATATTTCCAAGCAGAAGGGAAAGTTCCAGAAGAAATGAGAAAATTGATGATATGTACAATTTCAGGCAGACAATAATCACAGACATGCAAGAACATCTCCACAGAGATACCATCTGAACGCGGAGCTTTACATTTAACCTTAGCAATTATTCGCCTTAAATCTATCAGAATTATTTCATAAAAAGAAAAGATTGCATTCTCAGGTAATCGCAGCGAACGGTGCGAATTATAAAAATGAAAAGTTCTCTTATCAGGCATAAGGTCTAGCCGACTAACAAAGTATTGATTTGTAATGTTAGGATCATTAAAGATATTTGGTATTTCAGTATTATTACTTTTACACAAACCTAACGCATTAACGGTTTTCCAAAAATCTTGAGTTTTTAACGTGTGACGTCAAATTCTGCGACTTTCACTCCCGAAACGTGCCTAACAGATCTACCGGAAAATTGATTAATAAGAGGAACCCAGAGAGGTTCGATCCTTCATATCGGTTACGACATTCTGTGTTTCGACGCGAATCGGTTAAGATCTAAAAGTGTAATTTCATAGTTTAATTTTATTTAATTTATTATACCGAGTCTATTTCTCTGTTGGGTCTATTACAACACACAGGCTAGCACGCACCCACACACGCTCACGCACACACGAATAACTGTTATTATATTGTTATTACAGAGTTTCATGATTGCTGACTGTGTATTTGGATCCAACTGGATAGACACACATTTTAAAGTACGGAAAGGTTACATACTAATAATGCTACGTTCCGTCCGACGGCCGATGATACTGTCAATAGCAAAAATAATACCACTGAATGTCGATTGTCTGGTTAAAGTAGGTGTAATATTTCTCAAAATACTTTAACGCATTTAACATAATAAGAATTGTTTTTTTTCAGATATTGAAAACCGCATATTCGATATTCCAAATCGTAAGAAGGGTCGACAGTACAGAGAAAAGATTTTGAGAAGTTCCCTTATATTTACTACAGTCAAACATCGAACAACAGTAATATCAAATAAGGAAGTTCAGCTGAAGAGAGTCAAGAGAAGAACTGATCTATAATAACGTTACATTTTATTTCACTATTTATTCCTTTTAAAATTGAGTGCCCACATACGTGTTCGCCATTATGGGTTACTTTTGCATGAGACTAATTTTCATTAATTTTAACTGTTTGATGTATGCGAGAACACCCAAATCGCATAAACTATATAAGAATAATTCCACAGATTTTTTGACATAGCGGGTACTGGCGATTTCAGACTTACCCTCACCCCTTCGAATATTAATTCATGAAGAGTTTTGGACAAAATACAGTTAAATGTAAAATTTCATCAATTTTCTATATTGTTAGTTATAAACAATCACTATTTACGTATAATGCGCCTCAATTTTACTATTATCGCAGGGTACTCGTATAGAAATCTTTACATCTTAGGGCTATTTAAAAATTAAGACTGTTTCTATGTTTCGCAAAATCACGTGGAAGCATACTTAACAAGTACTCTTTTAAAAAATCTTAAATTGATGAGTGTGCCTCGTGTTAAAAAAAAATTTATTATCACAAATACTACAGGTACCGACTTTTTCCAAAAAAATGTTTAATACTCTGTAACCAGTATTTTCATATTCGTTTCGGATGTGTTTTAACTGAAAATCACATGGCTATTTCAGTATTTTTGTTTAATTGCGAAAAAAAGCGGTTGAAAAAATGTCAAAACAAATATTTTATCAATTTATTTTAAACAGGTAAATTGATTGTAGTCGCAATAGGTAATTGAAGTTTTAGCATTATAACACAAACTAAGCGTAGTCGAGGAATATTAAGTCAAATGAAACTTGCTCACGTATGTTTTTGTAAAAATTATAATAAGATCTATTTCTATGATACACAAATGAATTACAGTATTGCAAAATATTTATTATCTTCAAAAAATTATGACGTTTGGCGAAAATCCCCGAATTAAATGAATCCATTTTTCAAATCTTTTCGAAACTTTTAAAATAAAAAATAAACGTTTAACGGTCAAGTTATTTATAAAACTTTATATGTATATTAGATATATTATTATATATTTGTTATTAAGCACATTTACTCATTTAAGAAATAAATTATCACTAATTATATTTGTATGTTATTTTCCGAAGCAGTTGAAGTAAAAAACAAAAAGTTTGATTTCCTTCGATAAGTCTGCGAAAAAATTATGCACGTCACGATTTTAAGGGTTCATATGCATCTCACTTTGTGATAAATATCATACCATAGGTGTGTCATCATTTTTTTTCAACTTTTACCGAGTTCGAAAGTAAAGAAATCTGTGGAATTACTCAAAAACGAGTATTTTGAACACTCCGGGAGTAGAACTCGATTTTGCGCCCTACAGTAAAATCTTCGGGCGCAAATTATCGAACCCCACGCCTGGCGTATTAGAAAATATCGTATGCAACACGTATGAAATATCGATCTTCGACGAGTGCGATCGTTTGTCACACGATCGAAACAACGCCCTTTGTTACATAATATTCTATTTCGAAACGTTTAAACCCTTAACCAACATTTACATATAAAGGTGAGAATTTATTATTATAATGCCATAATTTGAGAAACTGTTATATCACAAAAAAATTTATATCGGTGTTTTACCTCTGAAATACCACCTTCTAAATTTTGTTTAGTACTATTAATCATCTTTTAATATTTTTGTAAAAACATTATCTTGCAATTTTTCTTATGGAGTATAATAACTCATGAAGAGATTTTATGTTTGATGTAAAACCGAAACGCGAACCTAATTCTTTTTTTTGCAACTATCTGCCTAAATCGAAGAAAATGATCCATTATATACTAATTTGAAATATAATAAAAGTATATTTACTGAAGATTTCCTCTTAACCATATATATACTATATATTTCGTATACGAAAGAGAAAATAAAAATAACAAAATTTTTTATTCGAATTTATTTTATAAGTTCATTACTTATCTAGAGACTTTTTATCAAAATATCATAGATTTATAGGTTATTATACAATAACAGTTTATTCAATTAATAATTAACAAACTGGGTTTAGATATTGATACCTCTTTACGTGCATTGCACTTCATCTTCAGTGTAAAAAAGTGTCTAAAAATTGCTACATCTAAAATGAAGCCTGTATTGGGCGTTAATTTAAAACTTTTTCAGACAGTGTAACACAGACCAAAACACGAAGGGTCATTTCCTTCCTCATTATGAAAGGATTTTGTAATATGTGTATCGTATGCACCCAAAAAATGCTGTTTTTTTACTAATTTTGAGGTTGTGTACAAAAGACACAACATTTTTTAGGATTTTTCTTTTTGTCGGTAATTTAGTACTTCTCTTTCTCTTTAATTTCCGTAAAATTTTCTTTATATATAACAAGAATTGTCAGGTATATGGGCATTGTTCTAGAACTTTTAAACTTTGAGGTTGAAGAAAATTGCATCTTTTTTTTAGGCACATTCATGAAATTAATTTTATTGGCTTTAGAATTGATCAAATGACAGGAAAAACCTTGCGTGACTCATTTATACACAATGTTTTTTTTTTAATGTAACATATGTTACGTTACTCGTAAAATTAGTTTTTAGTTTTGTAACGTTTAATATACATAAAAAATTCAGTTCATTTGCTTATGGCCTAATTTTTAGAAGCTAGTATATAAAATTAAACGTCTAGTTAATAGTTCAAATTTAAAATAATGGATTAAATATGGCGGACTATTTTTACAAAATTTCTTTGATTTTTATAAAATTTGATATGTTAGGGTTTTTGAGGCCACTGATTACAAATGCAAAGTCAGTTTTCATTAAAATTTGAAATCCAAATACATGATTTAACATTAAGGATACCAAAAAATTAAAACGATTTGTAAAGAATAATCATTTTATTATTGTCAAAAATTGTTTTTTTTTGTTGTATTAAAAAAACACAAAATTTATAAATACTTTAATAACATAGGAGAAACGATCACAATGATTCTAAAGTACTTAGAAGCTAAATTGTAGATGTGCCATTAAATAATTTGATTTTTCAAAGTGAGTTTCGCTTGGAAATTTAAAGTTTGACGTGATCGCATTTTTTATGTATAGGTGGCACACATTCGGGCAAAGGCTCAAATTACTTCTTATCATATAGGTAATGTACCCCTGTTGTGTGGTTTCTTAAAAACCAATGTGAAAAAAATTAAGGTTGATTGCTAAAATGTCAACTATAAAAAAAAGTTATCTCGCAAGTTTGAAGGTATATAATTTTATTCCTCAGTGAGGCACATCATTAAGTTAAGGATTTTTCATTTGTTTACATCCCCAAATACAAAAAAAAAGGTGCAAAAAGTTTCAGTGTTAAAACTGAAAAAATGTAGTGAGTGTCGCGCACCAAAAACAGGCAAATTCACTACTTTTATTTACTCTCATTGTTTTCTACATATCTGTAATTAGTAATAAACACTTATTACATGTAAATCGAACAAAAATTTGTTGATCTGTAGTGTTACAAAGTTATATTTAAAATTTTTATGGTATCATAATGAGCGACAACATAAAGTTTAAAAGTTCTAGAACAATGCCCATATATCAGAAATCACCGGGATATATCTTCGGATATAAGAGCGTGTATATGCTTAGATATATAAATTGAGCCAAAACGCTATGTAAAATATATATATCGCATATTTCCTACTAATATTTCAGGATATATCATCGGCATATACATTTTTCCGTGAGGAAATATGATAATCGCAGAGTTCAACATTACAACTTTTCTTCACCAAAGGACGTCAATTTGAAACTGCGTTATACACGGAAACAAAATTTACCTTGAAATGACTTTGCCAGACAAGCTCAAGGTCAAATTCAAAAATATCTCCCTGAAAAAATTAATGCAAATGCTGATGGCACCAATGACACATATCTGGCAATTTTGTAAAGGCGTAACTCGGCGAAAAAATCAGAATTGAACTCTGCGACTCAAATTAAAGTAAAATATTAGTACAACTAATGTTATGTCCTACTTCAACATACACGCTTAAAAGTGTATTTTGTTTTAGAATAAAGTAGTAGAATGGTAGTTTTCGATACAAGGGCGTATGCGTAAAGAACTTTACACACACACACGTGTGCCGAAATATTGTTTACGTACGGCTTTTTCGTGCGTAAAGTATAATCGAGTGCGTAAAGTTTACTTTCCGCACCGAAAAGTTGTACATAAAAATATTTATTAATTATATTGTTTATTAATAGAAATATATATTGACATTAAATTGTACATAAATAGTGATTCTTGATTTTAATTGATGCTGTAATATGTAAATAAACTCGTAATTTTGTAAGCTTTAATAAATAAATTTCAACTCGTGATTTTAATTGAATTGTAAACGTTATTATTATGTTTATTGACAACAAAATTTTAGATTAAAATAGAAAAAAATGTTTAAACTAGAATAAACTATAATACTAAATTTGAACTAGATTACATAATAAATAATTTCTTATTGTATTACAAATACATTGTATTTTTTTATATTAATAATTAATTAATCCAATTATTGAAATGAAGATTGAACGTAAATGTTTTCGATGTGTCGTTATTATTAAAAGTTGCATTGTTGACATTTTCACTGTTGTTTGCTTGCATTGTGTTTTTTTTTTGTTTTACGGAAATTTCATCCGGATTTCCTATTGATTCTCATATAAACATATGAGTTATTGTTTACAGTAATGGAGAAAGTCTTGGTTGTCCAAGTGAGAGGTGTATATTTGTTTATTCATAACAAAAGGCACATTTCCACGGATTTTTCACTTTACGCCCGCAAAAGTGTGCGTAAAAGCGTACTTTACGCTTACTGTGACGAAAAAGAATTTTTTTCATAAGTCAGAATTGAGGTAAAATTGTCCGCACTTTCGGTTTCCGAGGTAAAAAGGGTATTTCCATTTAAAAAAAAACGAATTGACCTTGAAATAACCTCTAAGATCATCATCAACACCAAAAGCAGTCATCATTTCATTCAGCGCCGAAAGTTATTACGGAAATTACTGTAATCTGCAATGTAAAATATAGTTTAAAATTGAGGCCGATTATAGGCTTATTTTAAGATGTAACAAAAACAAGCTCAATAAGGACAGGGTATACTTATGCTTTATACATTGGCTTATTTCAAGGCCATTTGAAATTTAATAACACTGGAAAATTCGAGCTCCGCTCCTGCATCATTGGCTATCATAATGGTTCCTTAATTCTAAATTCTGAAAATTTGAATTTAAATATTATTAGATGTTAGTTTTAGGCGTTCAGAGAGATTTAGACTCGGGAATATAGGTGATCGTTCGATACGTTTTTTGAGTCGTCTGAACTGATATTTAAGGTACAGTACTTTTCCACGATTACCAAAATGTTCAGAAATTAATGAAAGCAGACAAATTTTACGATTATTACTGAATTATTATTAGTAATATTATGCAAAGGCATATTAATTTCTTGACCGCTAATTGAATATTGTTGAAGAGGAAGTCTTGGTAGGACGGTCAGTAGACAAAATTAAACTAACGTTAATTTGACGTTTCGGCTATGATGATAGCCATCTTCAAAAATTTTATTGCTGAATCAAAAAATTAAAAATAAAAAATACAATATTGTTATAAAACTTTACACATACGAATTAAAAAATAAAAATGGTACAACTTACATCAATTGATCTTATAACGACGATTACACAGTTGCGGGTGTTTCTGGCGGTTCGATTGAACTTGCCATTTTAAAAATTTTTAGACATAATTAATTAACAAAAAAATAATTGAAAACCGCAAAAACACTTCAATTAAAACCTCCATTATAAAAATTAATATTAAATAAAAATCTGTACGCACGTCGATGGAATTTAAATCGCACGATTTACAACACCGCAATAAAGACTAACGATAGGAACGACGATTGTTTACTTATATATATGTCGAATTATTTCGCTTTTATGCGTTGATGGAAATTATGTAACTCGTTGGCCGTTGCAACCCGAATTTTTGATTCTTAGAAATATTTTAAACAAAACAGTAAAGGCATCCACACTATGACTCGAATTATAGTTGCAATATACATATGTAACATAATTCTTGTATACTGCGAAGGTACCGATACATGTTTTTAAATAAAATTATACTAAAGATTTTGAAAACGTTAATCCGATTGCAAAATAGCGTCATACGATGCAGGCAAATTTGATTGTTCAAATCGAACGTTGACTGTGTTCTTAGCCTTTTTAATAAAATAATTCTCGATCTGCTTTCTTTTGGTACAATTTCTTTCTGTAGCAAGAATTTTTACATTTTTATAGTCGAAATTGTGAGAAATGTCTATTCTGTGCAAGGTTAGCCCTGTATATTTGGCTTCCGGACCATAGATGTTTTTTTGGTGTTCTTTCATTCTAGTTTCAAGAAGTCTGCTAGTTTGACCAATGTACACTTTCTCACAATGTTGACATGGGATTTGGTAAACAACGTTGGACATTTTTTCTGAACTGAGTTTGTCTTTTAACGGTTTTATCCCTCCGATATTAGTGTAGATAGGTTTATGTACGACCCTAATTTTTTCTTTCTTTAGGCATTTTGATAATTTTTCTGATAGTCCTTCAACATATGGTATTGATACCGTTTTAATGATTCGATTGTTATTGTTATTTGCATTGTTTTCAAAGCTATTGTAAACACTATGTACTCGAGATTTAATACAATTAAACACTAAATCATTGGGATATCCGTTTTTTAGAAGGACATTTTTTACAATATCGAGGTTTTTCCTTCTAAATCTGATTTCAGAGAGTTTTAGTGCATGGTCTACAAGGCCCAAAACCACTCCAATCTTATAATTGATTGGGTGATTAGATGAAAAATGTAAGTACCTTGTAGACCATGTCTTTTTACAAAACCAATCTGTATCTAAGAAACCATTGTCTTTTCTAATTACAAGTAGATCTAAGAAACAAATGCTATTATTTTTTTCCGGTTCTAAAGTAAATTGGATTCTATTCTCAATGCCATGTATTTTTTTGAAGCAATTGAATTTTTTTTTTTTTTTTTTTTAAATAATATCTTTTTTATCCATAGGCATTGAGACCAAAATGTCATCAACATATCTAAGGTAGAAACCCAATTTGAAATCAATTACTGAATGTTTACAAGCAATCACGGAACTTACAAAAAAATCTTTAAACGATCGTTAAAAGCACCTAACTTTCTAAGAGAGGTTAGTAATATTGTTGGCGAGTAGCTGTGTAATATTTTGTTAATAATCGTATATATATCGTCAAGTATTTTTCTATATCCTTAACTTCAGAATATTTCATCATTTTCAAAACGATAATTTTTTTTTTAATTGACATTGTAATCGAACGATATTAGTTATAATATATGGGTGATTCTCCAAAAACAGGGCATTTTCAAGAATAAAAAATTTTTTTTTTAAGTGACTGTGAATTCGTTTTTTTTTAATGGATTCTTGCTTATTAGCACCGAGTTAAGTTATTGTTAAAGTAGTCACGCTACAAAATTATTTTAAAGGAAAGGGGAAGACTTTTACTATGACGCATTTTCATACGGCTATATAAACCAACAATTGCTTGTTAAAAACTTGAAAAAAATAACTCTAAAGAGTCAAAAACATAATGTACATATCTGATTTAGTGCATTTTTGTGAATAAATGAAAATTATTTATTAAGTAATAATTAAAAAATTAAGAAAAACACATGAATTTTTGAAGAAGTTTTAGACAAAATAGATTTATTAAAGTTAATGTGTCGTTGGTTAGTAACTACAATGATAATATTATACTCATAATTTTAATAAATAATATTATTTCATAATAAACTTGATTCATAACGTTGTAACAAATATAAAGTTTAATTTTGTGGTTTTTTAAATTATATTTAAATAAATGTCTAAGAGGAAGAGAAATATAAATGTTATTTATAATTTGAAAAATATTTTCTGCTACGGGTTACACTTTGTTCTTGTTTCGTACCTGATACGCCAAATGTTTGGTAACTACAATGAAGGTGACGACAATGAAAATTTGTAAAAAAATCCAATTTTACATATTTTAAACAATAATAAATTAAAAAACAAATTGCCAGTACCGTTTATTCCTTTAATCTTTAAGTTTTCATCGTTTTTTAATTGCTGTTTGTATCAAAATACCAAAATTAGGACGGGTGACGACAATTAATTTAATAAAAATACGTGGTATTTTTATACAGTTTTTACTTGTTCATGAGGTAAATATGTTCTCTTTTCAATTTTCTATGGAGGATTAATAAAGTGTAGTGTTTTTTCTTTGATTTTCTCATAAGTTTTAGTAAAAAAGTTAATTATTTCCAGTTCATTTATGCCAGTTTACGCAATGTCGTTACCTCATAGAAATTTCTTAAGACATTAATATTTCAATAATTATAAGTATATATATTGATTTAATTAAATATTATACAGAGAGAAATTGTACAGTTTGAGCTGTACTATAGAAATATTATTTGAATAAATTAAAATAATTATAATAGCGCTAATATTTTAAAGTTTTGAACTTAGAGGTTTGAACATATCAAAAATGCTACTTCTAGTCTTTAAATGTCATTTTACACCAGTTTTTTGTAACAAAAGTATTATTTTTTCAAATTAACATGGGCCAGGGATATTTATTTAACATTTCTATCGAAATTTAATAATTTATTGTCAAAGTTTTTGTAAGATATAACGTAAAGACACGAAAATGCCCGTTTCCGGAGAATCACCCATATATAACTACAATGCATATTAATTTCAGATTCAGATAGTTGACAGGCCATCAAGGTTACTCATTTGCATATATAGAATTAAAGGATTTTTATCCCAACTATGAAAAATCATCTTATAAGTTTCCGCGACTAAAATTCAATCACAACACCTATATATTTTTGTTACTGCATACGTTTGCGTAGAAGAACGACTTCAATAAAATATCATTTGTGAGCGAAATAGTTGTTATTGTAAGAACTAGATTATTTTGCAAAAAATATTCTTGTTCGCAACCTACAATAAGAACAAGAAAAAACTATTATACCCATTGCGGTATTCACCTCGTTCGAATTTCAAAACTGGCATTCCTCGCAATCTTTATGCACAAGCGGTCCTCACGAACGAACTTCGCCTTTTGATGACATCGGCGACTACGGGTCGTGATGAGAAGTCACCCGGGAGGGGCGCCATGCGCATTGAAATGCAGAGCCACACGATCGAACCCAGGTGTCTTCTCGGACCCCGGAATTCGTCACGTTTTTACCGGCTTCTTTTTTCACTATGTGGAAGGGTTTCGCGAGCGACTTACCAGTCACTACTAAGTCTTTCCTCAGTGATCATTCGGAGTTTTCCGAAGTCGCGAATTATCCCGCGAGGAAAATAATGTCTTTCTTTTATTTTCAATAAATTCCATACTATTTTCAATATAATTGTTTACTTTTCGTTAAAAATTTGGAGCCTGATCGTTATATGTTATTCCTCCGTGAGCTAAAAAAAAGACTCACTCTCTCGGGATTTATGTGTATTTTATAACAATGTGTCAGACGATTGAAATATTCGTGACATTATCAGCGTGTTGAGGATGACTTCGATTTTAAGGTCAATGTACGTTTTCTCCAAGTCTCTATAGACACTTCAATGCTCTTCACGTGCTCAAGTTAATTTTTAAAAGGATTGGGAAATGTTTTGGATATGTGGCAAGTTGTATTTATTATTTGTATCTTTCGATGTTTAGGCCGAATTGAAAAGGATTTATTAATTTGTACATATTTGTAATTATATAATAATTAACATAATATCTAGTTGTAATATAATTTAATAAATTTTACATGTTATTAAGTCAATGCGATAATTAAGTTATCAATTTCGTATAGATTCAGAATCTTCAGTCATGTCCAGGAGCATCTTAATGTCTTTGAGATTAAATCCGAGATTATTATATTCGAAAGTTTGCCACCAATACATTGATTAATTTCGTTCTAACAAGTAAAATATGTTGATATGCTCGAGATTCTTAAACCATTTTAATCACTTGATACTTAATATTTGCAATGACCCACTTCTTCTCTTTCTTCGTAAATTAACGATCTATGATATATTTATTGTAGTTTCTTAGGGATCGGCGGCGTATATCTTCCCTCACAAGAACAATTTACAAAATTAGATAACCATAAATATGCTAAGAATTCCAAAATTATAGTGTATAATAGAATAATATAAAAATAAATCGATATCGTAACACATAAAAAAGAAATACTTAAAATCAGCCAGAATTAAGGCTGAAAGTAAGACGTAATGTAAATAAGACTCCAATTTCTCAATTTCAGATATGTCGATTTAACTTAATTTAAGATATAAAAGTAACTGAATTTCAGCAGTGAAATACTTAAAATCAGCCGGAATTAAGACTGAAAGTAAGACATAATGTAAACATGACTCCGATTTCTTAATTTCAAATACGGTGATTTAACTGAATTTAAGAAAAAAGGTTGTGTTTTCGCGATGTAATTCTTAAAACAATACTAAAACTTATTTTAAGAAAAACTTAAAATAAGTCATCATTTCGGATTAAGGTTCTCATTTGATATCTTCTAAATGTCGGCTATTATGAAGTCTATTTTATAGTATATAAATTAAACTGATTTTTTAAGCTCTTAATGCAGTCTTAAAATGAGCCATTACTTCAACTTATAGAGGTATTTTACTTAGTTTAAGACGATATTCATACTGACTTTTGTTTCCTTGCTTAATTTAAGAATATGCTGAATTTAAGACGTAATCGTTTTAAGACTTTCTTTTTTCTGTGAACTTGCATGTTTTTCATAGTAAAGAAATCCTTTTTCTAACGTGAGTTAGAACAAATATTCTCATCACTAGTAAAATCCGCGGAAAAATACTAAATTGAGAAAACAATTTTTTCAGTACTGACCGGATTATTGAAAAAATTGAGAATTTAAATAATGGACAAAAATGTTGTTTATTTTACATTAATTTTACATCTGAATAGGTGAATGTCGTTAACATGGTTGGAAGGAAATTTACTATCAAAAACAATCGTTGTTTATAAATGTATATTGACGAAGGTATACCATGTATGTGTGTGAAATGGTTAATCAAAATATGTAAATAAAATCTAGAGATATCTACTATGTATAATTTAAATTTGCCGCCTTACATTAGCATCATACAATTTTTTTTTAATTTTACATTTTTTAGAAAGAACTGATGCAGAATTCTATAAATAATCTCAAAACAAAAATATTTTGAGTCATTTTTTAGGATTCTATGTAAACATTTTTTAATTCCATTCTTTTTTCCAATTAATTTCTTTTGTCAATCTCGAAATTAATCATTGTATATTAAACTTCCAGCATCTTATAATATGTTTACAGAAGGAATTATGGAATATTTACTTTGTTACAAAAATTATTGCTAACTGAAGTTTTAAGCAATTTTTTTTTAAATGTGTATAGCTAGTCAATTTTTAAAGTAAATGACCGTCAAAAAGTAAAAGACCTTGTAAGTGATTTGCTAAAACTTTAAAAAAAATGTAAATACCTAATTTTTTAAAACCTTTTTTATAAACAAATGCGATTTTAAGTTCGTTCTAAGTGCCATTTTTTGTAGAAATGTTCTTTATAATCTTACCAATATAATGAATATAATGAATCCATTACTCAGAAGTTTTTGAGGCCGCTGAATATGATTTGTTTTTAATTACAAATGGCAAACTTACTTACAAACTTACTTGACAATTGTTATTGGGGAATACTCCTGAGGTTGTAGATTATGAATCACATGTCAAGTATACAGTAGATTCGATATTTGAATGTCTTAATATTAGCTGTTGTAGATCATTTATACCACTTTGGAAAATAAAAATAAATAAATAATAGTGTTTTGTCTGTTTATTTAGTGGCCAGTTTGAATCCATCATCTAAAATTATGTAATATAAATGTTACCAACTTAGAGCTTAGATATTTTTGACGCGATATTTATATACTTTATAAGGCGATTCAATTTTTTTCAAATGCGTTTTTATACTAAAAAGTACTGACAAACTTCATGTTAAATGTTTGTACAACGATCCTCAAAGGTTAATAGTAGTGTAAATTACACGGTAAGCTTTTTATCAAAACTTTAAAAAATACCATAAATTGTTATTTTTTAATGAGAAATGTCGATTTATATTAAAGAGCACCTGTTGGTATGTTTTAATCCGGCTAGTCGTCTTTTGAGGTTACGAAACCAAGTAGTAATCTCGTTTACATTTATGTAAAGAATACAAACTACACTAATTTTATTTTAGCGACATATTTTATGACAATACATATAGAGATTTAAAAGGTATTTTCGATATTCCCCATAAGATTTATATCGATTTTTAAACGAATTTGGCTTCTAATAATTGTGTACGTATATAGATATAAAAGTGAAATTCGCATCTGATATTTATATTCCGAGGTGCGTGTGACCGTAAGTCAAATGCGACCTTCTGCACGTGATCGGGTAAAACAACCAATGTATATTTCCTCTTTCGACCAAACTGCTCGCACTATATTTTCATACACATTCGAACGTTTAATAAATGCTTTAAAATTCAAATTCAAATAAAGAAGTATATTATATTACAGAAGATGGCATAATTGAATTCGTAAATTGGGTATATCTGCTCGCTTAGAAACTTTGACACTTTATCAGGTCGGTATTACCCTAACAGTATGTCGTTCAATGCCCGATTTTGTTATATTGTATTTTCTTTGGCCGCAAACTTGAAGAATTTCTGCCTGCGAAGCTCAGTACTTATATAGGCGATAAATATTATTAATAATAGCATTTGTATTGAAAATGTCTAAAAGTCTACATTTTCAAAACTTTGTCCCGACCAACCGAAGCATCTACAAAAAGCAGTATGGAACTTCATTACAATTTAATCATATAAAAACGTTACCAAGACTCGTAGGGGAAGGTCGGTGAGCCCCGGACATTTAAATATTTGATGTAATAACTTGAATAGTATTCGATAAAAACAGATTATAAAGCGATATAAATATTCTAGATACTCAAATCGACATAACTCAAACAAATATACGTGAAAAATCAATTGCATTTTTTTATATAACCAACTGATGGACATCACAATTTTTGTTACTTGCGGAATCGTGGCGGGTGGCCCCGGACACTTAGTAAAATAGTAATATATTAACACCAATTATTTTTCAAATGACAAATGAAGGTTTTGACATGAACAAATCAGAAAATAGGTAAATTTGCGTTACAAGTACCATCAGCCTATTCAATTATTACTATATTAATGAACACGTATGTGAATGAGCTAATATAATACACGGTTTTAAGTACCAGGAAGTGCCGACATTTTATGTCCGGAGCTACCCGACTTTCCCCTATTTAAAAAAAAAATTCAGAAAATTACCTCTCCATTCACACATCAAATGATTGAATAGTTTACGTTGTCCCCTCTACAGAATGTTGGGGAGTGAGTAACGCAATTCGAATTTACAAAATAAATAGACAGAGAGATGCAACGAGACAAACTTTTTTTTTGTGTTTTTGAAAAGTGATTTATGGATCGATTCCACAATCCTTACCCCTTCCTCAGCTCTTGAAACCTCTCCCATCGATCCCTATTCCATTCCTACTCTTTCGCCCTCCATTCTTAGTAAGAAATTTATCACAGATTTAAAATATATCATTGATTTTTATCTTATGATACCTATATAAAAACGCAAATTTTAGACTGCCGCAGATCCTTGCCAGATATTTGGTTTCAGAGATGTATAAAGAAATAGATACGACTGTGACAGCACTGGTTAATGTGTGGACGAATCTAAAAAAATTGTAATTTTGACAATTTTTAAGCGAATAACAAAAAAATACGAAAAAAAAGGAAAAGAATTCCTTCTCAATGAGAAAAAAAGCAGGAAAAATGAAAAAAGGGGGCCTGAGTTGACCTCAATTGACATTTACCGTTCTTTGTTACCGATGTTAAATTATGCTAAATTATTGGAACCGTTATCGTGCTCCAATCTTTCAATTTATCTTTTAACGATTGGTAAACATCATTATTATATGGAATTTTGACGTAGTATTTTTTATTACTATTGTAGTATTGTGAGTTAATTGTGTGAGAGAAAATACTCTCGTTTATCCGATCACAGGGTTTTGATTGTAAAATTCCAGATCATCGTTTTTGATAGATCTATCTACTAGATTAAAGATGATTGCTAATTTCGGAGAAGAGGTATTATATGAGTTAAAATTCGAAAATCTGCCAGAATTGGTTTGTGATACCAATTAAACCGAACAAAATCATTATTTCTGATTAGTAGGTAATCTAAAAATGGTAATTACTTCGACCCTCACCGTAGTGTTACAAATCAATTTTTGAAATTAAATTTATTCCTGACAAAGACGAGAGGGATGGATGTGATGCGTAAATGTTTTTATATGGGCAAATCTGCGAAACCTTTAAATTTCGTGTCACTGTGTATTTTTGAGCATTTTTATTTTATTTTTCTGCGATTAAACTGGTCAAAATTATAAGGTATATTTCAAACATATCGACCAATATATCTAATGCATTATTTATTAAATAAAAGCACGAAATTCATACCTCTGAAACCTAAAAATATGTCAAAAACGCCTATAATAAAGTGTCTCCACAGTAATTTTTAGCGATTTTAGGGTTTCTTTAATCTGTCTGGATTTTTTACACGTACTATTAGACAAAAAAAAAGAATTTGTACCCTGATAGAGCTATGTGCCCTTTTCAGGAAGGCTTGAAAAGAGTACCTTTAAAATGTGTCCCTCGTTTTTTCCAAAAAACAATTTTAGTTCATTTTTAACCGACTGCTCGTGCATCATATCTTTAATCGTTACGAGCAAAAAGTAATAATTTTGAACACGGAAAAAGGAGGAAATCCAGACGTCGTTTAAGAATGTGCTCACAAGAGAAATTAAAGAAGAATATGCTTGAAGTGAAAAAGCTCTTGCATAACTGGTTAAAATAATGGTCATTATGAAAAAATAAGGATACCCATGAATATAACCAGATAAAGCAATTCTATTAGGTACTCTCGAATATACCTTAATTAATTTTTACGCCGCCATTCAAATTCGAGTTGTAATGATTTAGGCGAAAAATAAGAGGAATCATAATTTCCATCGTTAACTTGAAGAGCCATGAATTTAATACTTTCGAATTTCTTTGTTCACAGTCATCCGTATTTCTATCTAAAAACATAATATTTATTGTATTTTATTCAACGATATAATTCTCAAACCAACATGTATCTGAAAGCCTACCAATGCAAAAATTGTATCATTTCATTACTTTTTATTATAAATTTTACATTCAAATTGATAACCGCATGAAGCAACTTTGATGTGCAGCTTAGTAAGTGTTCAGATTTTCGTAATTCAATATGGCGGCTTCAAAATAGCGGCTCCAAAATGTCGAACGTCACCACTACATTTTAAGAGTTAAGATCACTAATATAAAAATTCTCAGATGATAATTTTTACTCTCCAGCGTTGCTTAAAAAATGAAGCACACTGCGTCATTTGTTACCTCTTAATCTATATTACAACATATAAAAATTCTAATATTGTGCTTAACACATACAACTTGTTCGATTTTATGACTCAAAATTCAAAGATTTCGCGGATTTGCCCATATGCATGCATGGAGTTTGTGTTTTCTTTTCCGACAAAAGACAAGAGGATTAGGGGAAGTAAAATTTGACAGATTTTCATTAGCCGCCGGAGTAGATGATTCGCCACTTTTCCGGGACAAAGTAAAATAAATACGTGTTTATAATCTTAAACTGAGAGTATATTGTGTTCGTTCGTCGATTATACGTGGGTCTGGACGAAGTATTGAATTTGGTAAGTTCCCGGCAAAAAATGTTCCTATAGTTTTTCATCAAATGTCCACGATTCAGACTAGAAGGAGCCCAAATCAACAATAAAAAAATGTGTGTCCGATATGAGTATCGACATACATTTAAAAAAAAAGAAATGCGTCTTGGCATAACTTCACGGAAAAAAATGTGGCATTGAAAGTACGCCAAGTTCTGGCATAACAAGAACGACATTCATAAGTGATACAGTTATGCCATGTTGGGGTAATTCCAACAGATTAGTGGCGTAAATTTCACGCCAAGCCGAGTCGTAACTTGCACTCCTATAGCGATGTCACGTGATCGCGTCTAGTGTGCTGTGCACATGGGTCTCGAAAGTGGCTCTACGAGAAGTACGAATCTACATTCTACAGTTCAACTTTGAAGTCGTCCCTAATTCCGCCGGTCGGTCGATATTTAAAATTGGTGAATTAAATTTAGGTACATCAAGTGTATATTAGTTGTTCTAATTGGGGAGTCCATGGATACGTTTGTGCAAAGGTGGTTAGTAACTTCCAATTTAGAAGTTCTAACAAACGTTTTCGAAGGTGAGAAAATAAATTTTAGGTTATATTGTGCGTTTCGGTGAGAAGAGTGTAGTAACATATAAAAATAATAATTTAATTTTACCATTCCTCAACCGAAAAATGTTTTATAATTGTCGTGGTAATGTGTAATAAAATGAAATGAAATTAATTAAGAATAAATATAGAAAGAGTAGAAATTAAATATTAATGGGATATATCATACGAGATGAAAATATCATGAACACAAATGTAATATGCATAAACTGCAGTCATCTTGATAAAACGTTTAGTAAACTATATGTATTACAGAAATATGTATATTCTTCATAAGTATATATATGAATAAGCAAATATGAAATTAAACAACGAATATTGAACTCATAGGCTATATCTTTAAAACTTAACCGAGGCGTATGGAGTTTTGACTTATTACATTTGTGTACATTTATTATTCTCATTTTCATTTATTCCATGTTTCTCTATAATTGTTTTTAATTCTGTTACACATTGCCAAGTTAGCTATGTTCAATTTGTTAGTGATATAGGTTTTAATAATCTGTGCACTTATATTAATAAATTTCAACCGATGGTTCTTATAAGAGCAAAGATCCCAACAATATCTTTATACCTAACAATTATAGCGGTTTTGGTCTTGTATAGTGGAATTAAACTAATTTCAATGTAATATAGACTAAACAAATATTAAATATTAATGAATGTATAATGTATGACACAAACCTTAATAAGTGTAAATACTATTCGTATCGGTAAAACTTCTCTATAAATAACATAACCTACACTTTCAATATTTGCTATATTTAATTTTACAATTTCTATTTAATTCATGTTCTTCCTATATTTGCTTTTAATTCATTTTAATTACACTATTAATTGCCAAATCAACTACTTTAATTTTGTGAGATATAAAGGCCTTAATGTGATATCTCTGCACTTATAAGAATTGATTTCTTCGCTATAAGTATCACTTATTGTTAAATGTGAAAAATGACAAATAATAAAGTGAAAAAGCTAAGTGTTGGGATTAGAAAGTAGAGTGGTAGTTTGTTGATTTGACAGATTAATCTGAATTATGAGTTTGAGAGTTAATCTGTCAAAGTAAAATATATATTCTCGCACCCAATCGCTTAATGCGCATCGTATTTTAGATAATTTTCTTTTGCTATTACTTATTAATTTTTCTTTGCTAGAACTTACTCACATACACTGCTTAATTTTTTTTGAGTAAACAAAAGCAGAGTAAGATTATGTGTCGTGCACATGTATTTACTTTGAATTCTATAAAAGTGAATTTGTGCCCAACACAAACCTTCGCTTGGGAAAAACCATACATGCATGGTTTATGCGAAACACAGGAATCTAAACTGTTGTGTGAGGGCATTGCACAAACCTAGTGTTTGTGGAACATGCAAAATGTAAGCTCTGAATTCTGTAGATAAATAATTAATATTTTGAATTAATTGCCTACATTTTACGTAATGACAACAGTAAAGTTGTCAATTTTCCATATATAATAAAATTCAAATTTCTATTTTCATAAATTTAGTCTGTAAATATTGCAAATTTTTAAGAATGATATAAATGTCATTCACATATTATATGCAATATATTTATTTGCAACCTTAATTTAATAATTCATATTCTTATTATTTATCATTTAGAAAATGCAATAGATGAGTATGTTTTTCATCGTCTTGACCCTAAGATGATTGAAGACTTAATTCCTCAAATTGGGTTAAGATTTAAATTCAAAGAAAAATTTGATGCTTATTATTCGAATAAGGAGTGTGATGTTAATGAGATGTCAGTGGTTCATCCCTTTTATGCAAGTGAAAAAATATTAGAACAGGATCCTTCAAACGGCAATTCCTTTCAAAATTCAATAGAAATTTCTCCTTCCAGACGTTCTGAAACAATCGCACGTAAGGTTCTTCCAGATAATAATTTAATATCTTTTTAAAATATTATATAACTTTTTGAATTTTTAATAGCCAATGAAACAAATGAAATGGAAACATACAATGTGGTAGTGGAAGAAGTTGTTATAAGTAAACAATCTCCTATCCAAAAGTTATTAGAATATAACGTGGCACAAATGGGTTGAAAAAACTGGAATAAAATATCAATTCGATACATTTGTAGTCACGGCGATAAGTGAAGAAAATGAACCACAGTTTGCTCGGATTAATCATATTTTGCAACTTAAGAGTAAGGTATATTTTGTAGTGAATTCGTTCGAAACTTTAGGATTTTTTGAACATTTTCACGCATATGAAGTAATTGAATCTTCAAAAAAGATAATAGATTTTAACACAATACCAGAAGTAAGTCCTTGTCTTCTTATCCGGAAAAATGTTACCGATTATGTAGCAACTCGATATGCATTGTAAAATAGAAATAAATAATAAATATATTGTATAACTAATGTATCCTCATATGTCACTCAATTGTTCAAACTGTAGCGATAGATTTGTAGAACGTTTTAAGGTTGTGTATAAATTGTTTCTAATATATTATATTACTCGTATAAATATTTAATTTATGTTACATTTACATTTACTTATAATGTACTTTGCTTAGATACCGCGTTGATATATCTCACAGCTAAATAATATCCATGCTGGTATTTGCTATAAATACGCATGGAAAAAAAGGTTAGTTGTATTTACTTGAAAATTGCTTAGCTTTACTATCTGAGGGAGGTAACTCTTACTGGCTCAACGTTTTTTTCGGCACAATTAGCGGCTCAACAGGGGTCGTTTTCGTCTCAGCGTTTTTAAAAATTTTTAAAAAATCATGAAGGTGTTTCAACATTTTTTTTTTAAGAATCCATCATGAAATTATAATTAATTATTCAGGGCTTCGGCATACAATACATAATAATATACACATTCTGTAGTTATGCTACTTATTCAGTTTTGGTATACCATAAGAAATAAAGTATACTACATTCCATAAATTGATCCTCCTTTCAATGAAAGTTTCACTATATGGAAGTAAGATATCAGATTTAATACCTTCTTTAGATGAAAGTTTCGCTATCGAAGGAAGATTTCAGAGCTAAAACCTTCTTTCGATGAGAGTTTCACTATCGAAGAAAGATTTCACATCTGAATCCTTCTTTCGATGAGAGTTTCACTATCGAAGGAAGATTTCACCTCTGAAGCCTTCTTTCGAGGGGAGTTTCACTATCGAAGGAAGATTTCACATCTACAACCTTCTTTTATGTTAGTTTTATCATCGAAAGAAGTTTTGAAATTTAAAACTGTCTAAAAAAGGTATAGATTACGTATCTACAAGAATTACCGATATCACTGTCATTCTAAGAAATTTGGCCCTGCTTCTAGGCATAAAAAAGGAATCATTGCAAATTGAGATATGAATAATCAGAATGCGCGAGATGGAAATATAGGTATGTATATTTAATTTGTCAGATTAACCTCAATATTTGTTTTTAACCTTCCAAAATAAAAAAAGATCAATTAACAACACGCTATGAAATTCATATTTTATAATAATAATAAATTACGAATTTCAACCGATCCATTTGGTTCGCCCGGCCATAACTTGTTAGTCCATTAAGTCCTATCGAATAGCGCTCCAGTGCGCTGGTGTTGGATTAACGTCAACACATGCTACGCCATGATTGGCATAGAGAATGCGGGAGCTTGGCGTAGATTTAACGCCACTGCGTTTTACACCAGCGCTGTGGTATATAATTCTCCATTATGGCGTACTTCCAATGCCACATTTTTTTCCGTGTTAGATCTAATTACATTTTGGTGCAGATCCATCCGTCCATTAATAAAATACATTTGCCCAATTACGTTTCTTCGTAGTTTTTTGCATTTATTTAGTACAAATACAGATTTTATTGAAAAATGTTTTGAATAAAAAAGATAGATGAATAAATTTTCTATAATAAAGGTTGTATGCATTTTCTTCCTAATGTCAACGATAATGCCACAAAAACTGTTTTAAAATGCGTATGACTATAGTCTGATGAAGTATTGAATTTGGTCACTTCGGCAAAATAATTATCCTATAGTTTTTCATCAAATGTCGACGTTTCAGACCAAACAGCTGCTGTTGCGGTGAGGAGGCAGAGAAGGGAGATATTACTACCTGGATACTGAAACAAATAGTGCTAAAAATGTTATTTATTAATATTTCGGCTGACATATAGTGCGAGTCGTAGTTTTGAAAATACTCATTTTAACTTTTTACACATTTAAGGAACCCCCTCCACCCCTCTTTCCTACCTATGTTAGATAGGGAATGTTCTCATAAGCGCCACTCTTTCTTCCAGTTTCTGGTTATGTTACATTGGGAATATTCTCGTAAGTGTAAATTTTCATTAAAAAAACTACAATAAGAAGTCGTTGTATATTGTAACTAAAAACTGTTGGTAAACGAAGAAGTATTAAGGAATAACAAAATCGTCGTAGGGTTGAAGTTTCTGAGCGACCGAAGCGAGCGAGGCACCACACCCCCAGTAGTTTTTTTAATTGAACTAGGAATAATTTTTTAAGTTTAACCGAAATAAAGCCTTTCTTTAAATTTAAATGTTTTAAATATATTAAATAATTTTGTCTTGTAAAATCATTAAATAAATCTGATATAAAATCAGGAAGTCTTTTGTGCTTGCAGTTCATAATTGCGAATAAAATTAAATTTTATGTAGGATTTACTATTAGCGAAGAATAATTAAAAACGAGGGTTTATGACTTACAACGATGTTAATTTAACATTAATTATTTATTTTACAGCTTTTATTGTGTTTATAAAAAAAATCGAATAAAACGCATTTTAATATATATAACAAAATATTTGTTTAAGATGACGGTTAATAACATTTTTTATATACTTTGTCATTCTCAGTAATCAACAAAATTAGGAAAGATTTTATTTTTTTTATTTCGGAAAATATCAGAAACGAAATAATAAACAAAAAAAATATCACATAATGTATGTAAAAATAAATATAAACATAATATAAAAAAAAAATTCGATGAAGAAATAACAAACAATTCAAGAAAAAAAAAGATGGAAATACATCAAAGAAATATACGAAAAATAAAAAAGATAAAATTCAATGCAGAATCCTTCCACTCCTCGATTACGCCCGCCGGGCCATATAATTATCAGCTGATGGCGTCGGTAAACTTTACAATTAAACCAGTAGTCATTTAGTTGACTAATCGACATTGCAGATCGGCCATTTTTAATTTTAGAGTGTGCACATTTAGTTCAAAATTAGTGATTGAAAATCGGTAACTATTTTGATCACAGACGGATTTAACAGCATTTTATGCTATTCGAATAAATTTAGTAAATTTACAGCAACCATGTTGGTTCCTGTTTTTCAAATTTGACATTTTTACATTAAATTCAGATTCAACGACCAAGCAAACTTTAAGATATCATCAATTCCATTCAAAAATTTTGGAGGTTATTTCAAAACGTACATGTGCAATCCATTATCACTCAAATGGTTATTGCATGTTAGCTGATACTAATTTTTGTAACTACTCATCAAAAATTCAGCTAAAAATAGTAAAAGTAACTGAAGGAATAGAATTAATTGATTACTTCAATTAAACAATTAATCAATATACTACCTCCCGAACAACTCGCCCGAGATATTTTTCAGTGTAATTACCATTTTTTTGCTGAATGTCATGGTTTAATTAAAATAAATTAAAAAATTTGTTTCTTTCAATATTGTTTTAAAAGTTAAAAAGGAAAAGTATATTTTTATTCGAACTGTCAAGTATAAATGGTTACCAATAAGTTTTAGAGTTATCGCATTTCGGGGCATAAATAGAATATCATTACGGAAAAATTTATCAAATGGATAAATGGTTTCATTTTATTGTTTTATAAATATAATAATAAAAAGTGTAAAAGGGGGTTTCCCGTAAGTAGTAAGTTGCGTACCACATAACTTATGCAGGTACTATAAGAATCGTAACTACTTAAGTAGTAACGGTACGTATGGAAGAGGTTTGGTGGGTTTGATTCTTATCTTACTACTGAAGGAGTAATCCCAACTAACTTTTTTCATACGCGTAAAACCTAATTGAAGGTATGTTAGACCCCGAGATATAGTATGTTTGGAATGAATATTTAATACCGTTTCAAAAAAATTAATTGTCATTATTAATGATATTGTTGATGAAAGAAACAATTACTATTCTTAAACAAAAACTTGAAACCTGCAAAAATAATTTGTTAAACAACTTTTATTAAACACTCGAATTTTCTTATTTTCGCCCGTTAACAATTTTTTGAAAATAAATGGATTTTTTTTAATGAGCGATGGCTTATTTTTTCGGCAAAAAAATTCACTCCAATTTTACCGTACAATTTTTTTAAATTTCTGCAGCTAACGTCAAAGATTTTTATTTATTTACGAAAAAAAGTCTTTACTTTTGACAATTTCTGAACAAGTTTAGTGATCAGGTGAAAAATTTAGAAAAATTCTTTCGGTAAAATTGTAGAGAATCCTTTTCTCGAAAAAATAAGTCTTCTTTCATTAAAATCCATTCATTTTTAAAAAATAACTGACGAAAAAAAGAAAATATAAATCATTAACAAAGGTTGTTTAACAAATTATTTTTATATTTCCATTTTTTTTTCATGTACAATATATATACTTTGACGCTTCAATAATGTAATTATTAGTAAAAATTAAACTTTTGAAAACGTTATTAAATGTTTTTCTCAAACATAATATCCTGGAGTCTAGCTACATTAAGTGGTAAAAGTACTAGTAAAAGATGTCACTCAATTTTGGAATTTGCGATTCGAATAGAATATAGAACGTTTTCATTTAGAGCAATTTAACCACGCCAAATGCACTCAGTTTAACACTTAATTTTATCTCGACTTATGTCTCATATGAAACAAGTAAGAAAAAATCGCAAGTATACAATTTTTATTGCTGGTTAGTCAGTCTTTCAAATGGTCATGAGAATATTTTAAAAGATTTGCCATTTTCATCATTTTTTTAATGTGTAAGAAAACAACAAATTTTTAGACACAAACTTTTTCATTTCTTTCATAATTTCTGGGAAAAATGCATTTCTCTAAACTAAAGAAATCTGTCATACTACATTTTGTTTTTGGTGGTGGATTGGACGCAATGTTTCAACGATTTTCCAAATAGAATTAACAAAATTCATTACCCGGGGTTTTTATGTCATTGATATTAAATTTATGGCTAGATACTCGAAATTCAAAACGGCAACACAAAATGGTAGGTGAAAAATATCAAATACTCATAAATTAAAAAGTCTCCAATTCATGAAAACCCGAGTACCCAGTTTGAGGCGATTTCGAGTGACTTTAGTAAGTTCCATAGAATTTTCTGAATAGATAAGGTTCCTGTGCCCTCTAAAATTATTGGACTCAATTGTGGAGTCCAAGCGAGAGTAATCGTTGAATTTCACTCCTATAGGCTTCAATTTTACTTTCTTGGAGTCACATTTGCTCTTTTGGGGTATTTCATGCTACGTTTGAATCCCTTTACCGGTGTAGTTATATACTGCATCGAAAACTGGTTACTACGTGGCCGTCCGGCAACCATGTTTCATTTCAACTCGCTATAACTTATGCAATTCTAAGAATATTGAAACGAATAAAAAAAGGAATTGTTCCTTAGAGTTTTTTGCATTTAATGGAGAATGAACAAATTATATATCTCAATAAACAATGAAGTTTTTCAGGGCCTTGAAGCACATGACGCGTTGGTCATCGGCTGCCACCAACTTTAAATATTCATTACTATTTTACTATGAGATGCGGAAATCTCTAACGAACAATTTCTTTTTTTATTCGTTTCAAAACCTTAAAAATTGACTATGTTATAGCGAGTTGAAATAAAGAAGCCGCCCGAGAAATAACTAGCCCTGTGTATACGACATTCAGTCGCCTTTCTCTTTTTCCGTATTTATTGACGAATTAAACTACATTTTGACTCCAAAGAACTCAAATGTAGTCGAACCCGACCTACACCCCATTTTCTACTCCTTTGGACTGAAATTTGAGTCCAATAATTTTAGAGTGTGGGTGTTGAATTTTCCTCATGTAGTTTCATCATAGATCCTTCAGAAAGAACTAATGATTGAACTCTTCAAATGATATATTACTCCATGTTGGAAAGAGGAATTCGAATATCCATTCGAACAATTTGATCATACTTTGATAGAACACTAGTAATATAATACATAGAGTAATAGAATACCAAATTCGTCTGGTACAGTAAAGTCGCGGTATATTTACCCACTCGGTTCCTCTCGCGTCTCTTTCTCCCACTTTCCTCAGTCACATTACGTTCGTGACGTCACAGAAGGCTCTTCCTGAGGCCCAAGCCTTCAAGGTAGGGCAAAAAGAGAGCGGCGACAGACAAATATACCGGGACTCTACTGCATATTAGATTTGTAAGTTTTAATTTCGAAAACTAACTAAAAATTTGAACTCAGTGACTCCAAAACCCAACGAGTCCTACGTTTGAAATGATCTACACATACGATTACGTACACGTGACGACAATTTTAGAAATAATCAACTTTAAACTGCAATTTTGAAATGCAATTTTGTCCAGTTAGTTCTGTCTTCAAGTCTAAATTTCTTATCACATATTTATACCTATTTGAGATATTTTAATATGAGAAATGCTAATTGTTAACAAAATACTCGTGGTTTGTTTATTTTTAATTTCACAGCATTTTTTCATACGCCTTTCAATTTTAAATTGAGCTAATAAAAAGTACTGTCAAATTTGTATTAAATTTATGTACATTTGTGGGGCTGCGTGGAAAAACGGCCTAAGTCGAAAAAGTCGATTACGAGAAATTTATAAAAACTGTTTAACTGTTTGCAAGGTTGACTAACAGTGCTTGTAATCAGTATGAACGCCAATAAATTACATCTACATTAAACATATACATTTTTTGTATATGTACAATAATATAAGTTTTATTGGAATTGAAAAAGGTGGAGTTAGGCCGTTATTCTGAAAATCAGTTTAATTTTTTATGAATATTAGCATCTACAATGACAAATGTATTGAGGATTTACGAAATATTTACAAATACAAGAGCTCAAAATAAAATGTACGCTTTCAACTCGCATTACAACATTGTTAATATTAATATTTCTTATAATAATTGAAGAAAAGAACGACTTGGTTGGAATAACCAATAAATTTTTTTGTCCCTTCCAACTGTCTGAGTAGACTGAAATGTACACAAGAAATTAGTTAGCAAGACTACTTCCAGTTGGTTGAGTGGACTATTTAATTGGTTTGGTGAATTATATATCAACCACACCATAATATTATAGAGTATAAGTAAAAGCATATTTCGTTTACAATCAGGCCAACAAATTAATTCTCTAGGCCAACCAACTGAGTTTATTACGAGGGATATTTTTTATTTCGGAACCAAGTACAATTCATTACTTGGGTTGTACCAACCAATTTTTAGTTGGTTCTCCTAATCAACTTATTTTTTTTCGAGTAATATTAATAGTAATTCGATTGTCTCGATTTTCTTAAAAACACCCTAATTAAACCGAGTTAGGCCGATTTTCCACAAGCGGTAGTTGTTTTAGCCTTTAAAAAAATTCGTCATTACTTCCTAATGAATACATTAACTCATTAACGCTCAGACGGACGGATTTTCAGCATTAGTTTGAACATCGATAATTTGTATATAAATTCCTTTAGAAAAATTTAAGCTCCACTGTTTCTAACGTAAAATTGTATGATCTTTCAGAATCTTTCAATAAAATGTCGATAAAATGAATCGAAAAATAGTTATGCACGTTTTTCTGTTAAAAAACATTGTTTTTTACATTTTGTTTTTCACAAAAACGTCATTTTCACCTCGACATTGCGTTAGGAAACATAATTAAGTTGAAAATATCGCGTCCATGGACCCCCAGGATTAGAACATACCATATCAGATCAGAATTCATAATTTAATATGGCAGTTTTCAAAATGGCGCCTAGAAGCTTAAAATTCTTTTTAAAACTTGACCAATTTTTTTCTTGAAAACTATAGACTTTAGAGAAAATTTTCTAAGAAGAGCTTTGGAATAAGTAAAATAATTCTCTCAAATTTTATCAGCATGCAATAATAAACTACTTGTTTTCGAAAATTCGAAAAATAGAAATTTTGAAAAAAAATCATTTAAAAAATCTGAAAAATGTTGAGTAGCTTCTTTAAATAATTCTACGATATTATTGTTCTAAGGAAATTTTCTGTACAGTCTATAGTTTTCATGAAAATAAATTATTAAACTTTTCTATATTTCAAGACCAATAATTTATTTTCTTGGAAACTGTAGGCATTAGAGAAAATTTTCTTAGAATTATTTTAGAACTATTTAAAGGACCTACTTAAATTTTTAAAATAACTTTTTTCAAAATTTCGATTTTTTAAATTTTTGAAAAATCAAGCAGTGTATTATAACATGCCGATAAAATTTGAGAGTATTCTTTGACTCATTCCAAAGCATTGTTGTTCTTAGAAAATTTTCTCTAAAATCTATAGTTTTAAAAAAAAAATGGTTAAGTTTTAAAAAGAATTGTGAGCTTCTAGGCGCCATTTTGACAACTGACATCTTGAATTATGAATTCAGATATGATACATTTTAATCCTGGGGGTCCATGGACGCGATATTTTCAACTTAGATATGTTACCAACGCCATTTGGTGAAAGTGATGTTTTTGTGAAAAACAAAACGTAAAAAACCATGTTTTTTAACAGAAAAACGTGTATAACTTCTGAAAAATTCTGACAGAGCATACAATTTTTACGGTAGAAACAGTAGAGCTCATATTTTACTAAAGGCATTTATATACAAATTATCGATGTTCAAACTAATGCTGAAAATTCGACAGCCTGACAAGGGAACCCTCCCAGGCGAGTCACTCAGATTTGATTGAAACTTGGCACATAATTTATGATAATTGGCCTTTAAACTTAGTGCCATAAATCACAAGAAACAAAATGGCGATTCACATATAACAAAAATTCAAAAAAATAACAAATCGTCGAATTCGCTTGAAACTCGTTACTCGGGGGTTTTTAGGGTCGCTGGATACGAATATGATGTTGCTTTTCAAAAATTCAAAATGGCGTACTCAACATGGCGACTATACCAGCATGCGGATGGCGAAATGCAGTTGTTTCAAAAAAATTCGCAGATCATTTCTTTACTGAGAGCAAAACTTATATTGAGTAACAAAAGAATTCTGAGAAAAAATGTAAATAATGTACGAGTTCAAGTTTACTTTTATTTTAATTTAATTAAATAACATTTCAACTTATTTCCAAACAGTTTCAGATAGTTAATATTTTTTCAATACTATTTGAAGTTCATTTAAATTTTTACTTCCCTAAACATTTGGACTGGATATGCGTGATTTTTATTATATTCATACGTGACGGTGGACTTACATCTATATACATTTTGTCTTTTTAAAATTCAGCGTCAGTTTCGAATTCAACGATCCTAAAAATCCTCTAGTAACACATTTTAATCAAATACAAGCTATTTTTAAAATTGTCGTCCGCCATATTGAGTCCGCCATTTTGAATTTTTGAAATCTAGCATCATATATTCGTATTCAGTGACCCCGAAGATCCCGAGTAACAAGTTTCAAGCGAATTCGACGATTTTTTATTTTGTTTTATTTTCTGTCATATATGAACTGCCATTTTGTTTCTTATGATTTATGGCACCAAGTTTAAAGGCCAATTGCCGTCAATGATAATGACCTTTCGATATGCCAAGTTTCAATCAAATCCGTATGACATACCTGGGAGGGCTCCCTTGTGAGCGTTAATGGGTTGAGTGCAATATAACATGCTCTTGCAATTTAACTCATTTCCGGAAAAAGCACTTCAGCCGAGTTAGGCCGTTTTTCCACGCAGGCCCTCATTTGGCCTTTAAAGGGTTAATATAAGGTTGGCATAATCTCTGAATCTACGCGTAATTTTGCAAACCTTTTTACAATTATAAATTAACTGTAACATTAATGTGAAGGTTATAGTTAGGTTTACATTAAAAATTGCAGCATGACTCTTTTGCTATAATCAGTCCTATTTCACTCTTATAAAACAGTTAGGAAATGCAGGAATAAATGATAAGAAAGTGATGAAAATATATTCTGTTTCATGTTCGCAGGTGACGTGAAATTTCCATTGATGAATTTATAGGACGGGATGACGCCACTTCAACTTCCGTCGAAGGCTAACACAAAAAGGTCAGTCACACCAGTAAGCACTACATAAAATCCACGAAATCACTCGTGAGCTGCGCAATCTCAACCCCCTGGGGAATCTGGCCGTCGGATTCGCGTCGCCGTTCTTCGTTCCGAAAATACGGCATGTACACGTAATAGGTACACGCGTAAAGATCTTCTACCGCCCCGATCGCCCGCGTGGAAGCTCGGAAAAAGGACAAATCGTAACTACGAGGGTAAAAAGAGAAGAGGAAAGCGAAAAGGAACGGGAGAAGTAATCGGTACCGAAGAGGCTGAGTAAAGAAGAAGAAGAATAGAAGAAGAAGAAGACGAAGAAGAACACAGAAGAAGAAGAAGAAGAAGCGAAAGAGGAGGATCCGTGGTCGTCGAGCTTGCGCGGGGTCGGCGTCGTTTCCGTACGCCGACGCGGCGCCCGACGCTCGGAGTCGGCGTAGTCCGGGACCTGGCGTCTCCCGATCGGGAACGGGAACATCGAGCAGACCAGGAGAGACGAGGAAAGCTCTGCAAGCTTGCGAGCGCGCAATCCGACGAGAGATCGCAGACCGAGAAAACGGACACTAGCGGGCTAGTCGAGAGCGAGGCGTGTGGCTCGCGTTTTGGTAGGATGCGTGTGCTTGGGTGCGGTGTGCTACCACATCATCGTCATCAAGCCGACGACAGGAACCGGGAGAGCGACTGCGAGAACGTCACCGGCGGCGACAGGAGGGAGGTTGCCTACAGGCTCCGGGGTCCCGTACGACTCCGCCGAGAGCGTCTGGAACCGGGCCGAAAAAGGACTGTTTCGGGCCCCGGAAGGAGTCGTCGTTCGCCAGTCTAGCCGGCAAGGGTGCAATTCGCGCGTTTTTCCAAAGTTTATGAGGGTGCCGCCGTCCCCGTCGCCCCAGGGCTGAGAGGACCGACACGAGGTTCCGGCAGGAGTGCGACGCAGGTGCGCGAACCGGCGACGGCCTGGATCGCCCACGTCCCGGCTACTCATGTTCATCCCGGATACTCTGAGGAGCTGCATGGTGGAACCGGATGTTTCGACTTATCTGCAGGCCCCTTCCGTAGGACAGGTCAGTACTCCAACACTCTCTTATTATACGATTCATTCGTAATTTGGACCTATTATCCTTCAATTTTTACTACACTGAGAGAAAAATTTAGTCGTAGAAATAGTCGATAACACAGGACAACAAAATTTATACCCAGAAATCGGATTACACTTTTCCCAATGTTTTTGTTGCGATGAATCCAAATTTAGCCATAGAATTGTTCTATCACATTAAGATTTTAAGATATCCTAACCTAAAAGTGCAAAAAACACTGTTTTTGCTCATATTCGGTAAGTTTTTGTGGCGAAACTAAATTTATTACTTGCAATCTGGCATGAACAATATTAAGGTGCTATTTGTCAGCTTCAGAATGCTTATTTTAGTAATTCCTGTACGATGTTTTTAATTGAGTTATCGAAGTCAGGGAACAATTATGATTTTCATACATTAAATAAATGTGTAATTGCATGAAAATAACTAACAAACTGAGACCTTTGAGTCTTTCCTGCTCAAAATTGTTCTAGTGTGTCAAGATGTGGAAATATCCTAACCTAACAGTGTAAAAAACGTAGTTTTTGCCCATTTTCAGTAAGTTTTTGTGGAGGAATAAATTTGTTTTCACAATTTAACAAAATCCAGATTAAAATGCATTCATTAGAAACCTAAGTATATTTTTCCGACGGTTTTCGATATTCTGAATCAAAATCTGGTCGTATTATTGCTCTATGGCGTAAATATTTTGAGATATCCTGACCTAAAACTGCAAAAAACGAAAAACATAATCGTGCCTTGACAAAAAATCGTACGAAATGACTAAAAAAGCATTTAAAAGTTGATGAGTCAAACTTCAATCTGGTTCTTGCCAATGTATTAACAAGCATTTTGTTTTCACAAATTTCAATCACAAAAACTTACTGAATATGAGCAAAAAGAGTGTTTTTTGCACTTTTAGGTTAGGATATCTCAAAACCCAGACGTGATGGGACAATTCTGAGGCCAGATTTTGATTCAGCTTATTAAAATTCTTCAGAAAAGTTTAGTCCGGTTTCTGGGTATGAAGATTGGCTTCATTTTATTGGCCTGTGTAATCAATTGGTCATTTTCATCGTTTATTTAATAACATGTACTACGAGATATTTATTTTACTACTCGAATGTAGCAAGAATCAGGACTAAATAAATAGTAGAATTTACTTCATATTAGTGAACTGAAAAGTTATGTATGTATAACAATTTCGATTTTAACTTGATTACAAAGACAATTTCAATGAATAAAAATATATTTTTTTCTTTTTTCGTCCAAACTGAAACATAAAGTCGGTTTCAAAACTGAAAACAATAAATGCAACTGCAGATATTAGCATAGAGTTGCGGTGCATTGTAGCAATTTGGTAATTTAAAAGTATTTTAAATAAAAGTGAGTGAAAATTACTAGAAAGAGGGAAAAAATGTGAAAAAATGGAATACGGTTCATCAAAACTCTGAAAGTGGGGCTTGGACGAATACATCTATATTTTTTAAAGTAAAATTTCTGTAATGTATTTTACGTAATTCACAACATAAACAATGTTTCTCATTGACAGAGTTCTTATTTTTTTTTAAATTTTAGCTATTTCTTCTTGACTAAAAATCGCTCTTTCTAATTATGTATCCAAAAGTTTTTTAAATTCTCGAATAAACTTTATTATGGATTATTAAAGTTTATTAGGGATTGGAATATCATTAAAAGTTATAAATAATGTGTTTAAAAGAGTATATCATTTTGATTGCTCTTTAAATTAAATTAAAATATTAATATTAAATATATTATCCGAATTTATCGCTTTTCGTATAACAGCAGGTTATGTTTACGTGAATAAATACGATATCGTACTATAGAAAATAGTAGAAATGACTTTTGAGTAGTAATTTTGACTGCATTTCTGTTAGTATAACCTCTACTATTCATTTGACTATGGGAAATAGTTATACCGTCTAGAGACTACACAAGATAGTCATTTTTTAGTAGATTTCACTATTTTTTTCTCTCAGTGTACTTTCTGATGTCATTATGTCGATTATATATTTTCTTTGGCCCTCAACAGCAATCATATTGCAATCTGTCCAGTTTAGTTGAAATATTATGCATATAAGTTTCCTATTATGGTATAGACTACACGACATTATTCAAATTACAAATAACTTGATCAATGATTAATTTCTATCCGTAATTAGGTACTTATCATAGGTGTAAAACTTTCAGTAATCGTCAGATTATGCACGGTCCGTTCTTTTCAAATACTTTACGGTGCCTCTAAATAAGTATCATGCTAATTGACATCTAAAATTACCAAAGGCATCATCAACCATTACAAAAATATTGTATTTATGCATTGGACAAATTGTCAATCTTCAACTCTTCACCAGCAATTATCATATGGCGATCGGTCAAATTCAATTTAAATACCATCACAGCGCCCATATACAAGTATCCTATTACTTTGTAGATTAATTGACATTTAAATGAACAAATAAGTGGTTAAATCGGTGTTACAGGGTAGTTTAGTACTTAAAAATGTAAATCCTAAAGTCCACACCAGATAATCACATTGCGGCGGTGCATATGGTGCCTCTAAACAAGTGTCATATTGTGGCGTGGACTAATTGACATTCAATATTACCAAAAATATCATTAACCGTTTAGTTGATAGTGTATTGATGTGCTCATCATTAGAGCCAAGTGGTCGATCCCCAAATCCTCATTATTATCATACTGTGGTAATAATTCAATTTGAATTAGTTCATGGTGACCTAGATATTTTATTGTGGTGCAGACTAGTGGACATCATTTAAATTAGCAAATACACCATTGACGTCTTAATATATTTAAGAATTCATCGTTAGGTTCTAATTGTAAATCCTGACATCCTTACCAGAAATAATCGTATTGCGATCGGTTTGAATACCAGCACAGCGTTCGTAGACATATATCCTATTGCTTTGTAGACTAGTTGACATTTAAATAAACCAATAGATAGTTACATCAGTATCGCAGTGTAGTTTAGCATTTAAAATTGTAAATCCTAAAGTGCTCACCAGATAACCAGACTGTGTCGCGTTTAGTACAATTTAAATAACTTATTTTGTTCATAAAGAAGTATCATATTGCGACACAGTTTAATTGACATTCAAGATTACCAAAAAAATCATTAACCGTTTAGATGATAGTATGTAGATGTATTCATCATTAGGGTCAAGTTGTCAATCCCTAATCCTCATTAGCAATTATCAGCATTGATTAAGTTCAATTTGAATTAGTTCGTGACATCCTAAATATGTATTATATTCTGGTGCAGACTACTTGACATCATTTAAATTATCAAATACACCATTCACGCCTTAATGTAGTTAAAAATTCATCACTAGGGCCAAATTGTAAATACTGACATCCTTACCATGAATAATCGAATTGTGATCGGTCAACATTTAATTTGAATTTCTTCATGGTATTCCTAGACATGTATCCTACTGGCTTATAGACTACTTAACATCATTTAAATTATGAAATATACGATCAACAATTGACATCGGTATAGTTAAGTAATCATCGTAAGGATCAATGACCACATTGCGTCGGATTCAATTCAGCTTGAAACTTTCATGGTATCTCTAGACAAGGATCCCATTTTAATATACACGAGTTACCATCATTCAAATTACCGACATGATAAATTACTAATGTGTGATTAGGTATCATTAGTGCCCAATTGTTAATCGACACAATAGCATTACGTTGGATCCAGTTACATTTGAGTACTTGTCTGGTGGTCAGGCATGATGGTTTTCGATGTAGATTTTAACACCGACGGAAGGTTTAAAAGATTTCTGCATGAGGTGTAAAATATTCATGTGACGTTAAAAGTGCTTCTCGGAAATAACAATCAACATACAAACCGTAAACAACCGAAAAAAAGGAAACAGGAGTCAACATGATTACTTTGTTTACAAATTGAACCGTGACCGACTTTACCAAGAATTTATGTATTTATTATTTGGCCGAATCCATTTCAAATCATTCTGACCGATAATGCGTTAAGAATTAACTGTATGATGAAATATATTATTCTATGTGAAAAATAAAGGAATCGTGTTTTTTAGAAAACATTTCTGTGGTGTCTTTTTACATTTTTCACCTTCTTTCTTAAAATATATTTGTTTACTGTAAAATCAATCATTTGTAAAAAAAATTGTTATTTACTAGATAGATTTTTGTAACGGTTATTTTTTGTTTCTTTACGCTATGTTCAATTTCCGTTAACTAATTCTCTCAAATGTTATTAGCAAACAATGAAAATATAAAGCTTTTAGCTTCTGGTAAAGAAAAATGTTCCTGGGAAAAACAAAATAATCTAGTTTGTTATAAAAAATGTTTCTATTGCAAATGATTTTTGTTATTATAAACGAGACAATAAATTTAAGAAAGAAGATAGCCTTACTTACAAATAATGTTTTAAAACGTTAGGTATTATTGATTTTCAGAGATTTTCAAAATAATTGAAAATGAAATTTTTATGCTAAGTTGCATGTATAATGATCTGCGGATCCTGAAAATTGGAGAAAAAAGATGATTTTTGAGAAAAACTTATCTTTGCTTTTTATAATATAGAATCATTGTTATTGATTGAAAAGCTTGAATATTTAGGAATCTTCGAGCCTCTGAATAAAAGGCGTGCAAAAATCTTTTTTTGTTGGCAAAATCAACAATAAAATGAAAAAAATTATTCGGTTATTATTCTTAAGTCGAACAATAATAAATATTGTAAACAATAACGTTGTCAATAATTGCGTAACTGTGATTTCTGTTCACGCGACACTCATAACTATTATTTTAATTTATGTAGCCAGAAAAAAGCATTTTACTATTGAGAATGTTGAAAAATATCCCTGTAGTACGTGCCATACACTACGTGTCGTACACTATTAAAAAATGAATTTCGCAAGGACTATCAAGTGTGCTCATCAGTAGAGTCTAGATCGCCTTCCCTGGTCGCAAACATTTTTTCTTAAATAGTGTGACTATTACCTAGTTTCTTCAATTTCTTATTGTTTTGGGATTAAACACTAGAAATGCGAAAAAAACGTTAAGAGAAACGAACGAACTTCAAAAACTTTTCGACCATTTTAACATTCGCAATAGTAACATGCTTTTTTCTGGTTGTATAATTTCAAATAATAGTTAGAAGTGTCGCGTGAACTGATATCGCAGTCATGCAATTATTTACATCGTTATTGTTTACAATATTTATTATTGCTCCACTAGAAAATATAATGACCGAATAATACCAACATCTTTTTCATTTATTTTAAAACAGTTAAAAATTTGTTGAAAACATCTATGTTACTGTAAAACGTAGATGAATTCTTGAACTAAAATCATCAGTAGTTCGTATAAAATAAAAAAAAATGTATATAAAAATTACAATAGTTATTTTTGTATCAAGGGCGTAAAATGGAGTTTTACGTCTTGACATTAGAACCTAAGGGATGGCGAAGCCGGCTAGACGTTCACGAGGGTAAAAATTCTACGCCTGAGAATCAAACATTATTTTTTGACGTAGTAGGCGTATAAAATGAGCATGTTCCTATTTTTCAAGAAGAATAATATATTTCATCATGGAGTTAAGTCTACATACATGATTTGAAGTGGTTGTGGACATATTTTTTAAATATAAAGTTTAAGAAATAAATCGCCCAGATTTAACCCATTAACGCCCAAACAATTTTATCAAGACACTTTTTTTGCTTCTATTTCAATCGAGTATTTCGTATTAAAATCGAAGTTAACAAAAATTGAGAGGAATTTAAAAAAAAATTTAAAAAAATGGGAAATATTTATTATTACCAATTTTTTTCGAGGCCTTAGAATATTGGGATTCTATTGAAAATCTGAGCAAAGGTGAATAAAATACTTCAATTTTAAGACAAAAATTTTACTGTTATACCCTATATCATTCTAACGACCTCAAAACTGCCGCAACAATGACAATTTCTTTGAACTTTTATAGACACTAACTCAAAAACCGCGAATTATATTAAAAAAATGCTAAGGATGAAAAGTTCTCAGAATTCATGGAGAAATATAACGTATTTTTTTTGGATATTAATTTACATAAAGTCGCGACTGAATTTTAATTTGATAACTAATATTTTGGAACTAGCATTGAAAATGAAATATATATTCTGGTAGTCAACAGAAATTACAATTTTTTAGCTGTTATTGATCTATGATGCTAACAAAATTATTACGATTTTTTGTCAGAACGGTAGACGAATTAAACTACATTTTTATTTTAAATATAATTATTTTTAAATATGCTACATATCGTTTTTAAACATTAGAAATGATAACTGCTATTATTCATGTAAAAATAAACAATGATATCAAAGTATTTTAATATCATTCATTCAATCACTTATTTTATTTTATTCCTTTATATAACGATTTTCAGGAACGATTCAAGCTTACAGACTAAAGCGGATACTGTCAAACACTGCGGGGGTGTTCATCTATTTACGTGGATTAAACAGAAAAATTGAAGAGAAAATTTCAGCTCTATTATTTATTAATTTATTAGTGTTTGAATGTTTATTTTTATAAAATTTCATAAGCTGTCCTGGTAGAAATGTAATAATTTTATAGCTAGATTTTAGATAGCTTTGTAAATAAATCTTGTACAGGTTTGACCAGTTTTAATGTAGACATAATAGAAAATTTAAAAAAGATATTTCCATATATATATTTTTAATAATTTTTCTGCACAGTTATTACCAAACTTACGCAATGCAGACGGGTGATTCTCACCAGGCGTATATTCGCGAGATACTGATTATTGTCATCTAATTTAAGCGCGAGGTATAATTTTTCTAAGAACCGTGGACAATAAAAAGAATATCAATCTTGAAACGTAAGCAACATAAGGATCTTTTACAGTTCGCTGCAATAATTGATATGCGCTCTTCTCTAATCCACATTTATTTCATACATATTTTGAAGAATTTTGCTGAATAGTTATTAGGTAGGATGTTTATGACAAATATGTGGACAGCTTTAATTAGTTCTGTCCAATATTTAGACAGTTTTGTAACAAAAAGTGATTTACTGATCTGTGGCTATAGTTATTATCTAGATTGTGGACATTTCGGCTGTATATGGCTTTAAAACACGTAACTTAGAGAGAAAATGATAAATGATCTGAATTTCTATCAGAGTGTGTACTAAAATTAAGTCATTAATTATCATTTTAGTTTGCAGTTTTCCAGTTAGTTTTACTACTTAAATATTAGGATCGGCTACCTAATTTGTCGAGGTCACTATTATAGTAAACGCTTATACTGTAGATAGTAAAATGACTAAAAGATGGATGTGACTTATTCCACAATCAAGTTAGTAGTTCTAACTATTGCTTCTTTCAGTGTCGAATTCGCCGTTGCATTTCAAACACTTATTTATATAGTATATGTCTGATATTACTATAGAGTGCCCAAAATTGGTTTATGTACAATTATTTATTGATAATATGCCGTGAAATTCAAATATATTCAGGAAATGCTAATCGCGAATCGAAATAATTCTTACCACTCTTGCAAGTTTATTGAAATCTTAAAAGCTACAATCATTTCATTTATTACCAGATCAATAGTTTACTGAAACGTGTATCGATAAACGTTATTTAAATCCTGAATTTTAACATTCAACGGAACGATTAAGATTCCTTGAATTTGTTTTCTGCAGTCACTCTAAAGATGATAAGGGATATTTTTAATACTAAATCTGATCGAACGAATTGCGGAACTCTTATATCAGAAATGTCCCTTCATTGAAAGTTTCAGGATCTACTAATATCCCCCGTTTTATTGTTTACTTTTAGGTAATCACTAATTCCACAAACTCTATAAAACATAACTGTTTAATATTTTGACGAAAATATTGGGATAGCTTAATAACGTTTTTATTAAAGCACAATAGAAATCTAAAATACTCATTAACAAATCATTATTTTATTTTGTATTCGAAAAAAAGCTAACAAGAAAAATACACATTTTTTCGGTGCATTTAAAGACACTAAATTTATTACTAATTTGACTAATTTTATTCATTTTATCTTAGATTTGGTAAAACTGGTTGCGGGAAATGTTTACATAGCTTTGTATGTTGGGTTTCATTTTGAGGTAAACTCTGCAAAATACTTAAAAAATACTAAATTGTAAACAAAGTTTACTAAATTTTTAGTATAAAAGGTCTTTCTTTGCGAATAGAAGATTACAATGTGATCCAGTAAAAATTTCTGAATGGATGAGTACACTTAAAGTTTTTTTAGTTAAACAAGAGTCCATAAGATTTTCGTTTGAAAGATTGCAGCAGTAACGAAAGCGTGGAACAATTTCGATATAAAGTTTTCGAGGTCGTTCTTCAACTTTCTGAGGTCAAAATCTAGGAATTCCGATACGGAGCAAATTTTAAAAGAACCCACAAAATTTTGTCATTTTTAATTTTATCCATTGTTTTATTTAAACTATGCAGATTTTGTATGCAATACTTAAATTTCCTGAAAAAAAATGTTACGTCCTTACGCCGCGCCGTTTCCTGTTAATTTCTTCAAAATGGCGCCCACAATAAAAATTTATTTGAAAAAATTGGAACACGACATTTTATAATCTTTCTTTTTTTAATTAATTAAAGATCATGTTTGATCGTTAAAAATCTCGGATATTCCTTGATGAATCCCAAGCACTTTTCGTTCCCTGCAATTTTTTTTAACTGTTGATGTATTTCGAGACAAAATTGACATTTTAATAAAAATGACACTTTTGTAAACTAAAATCTAAAACATGGCCATTAATAATATGTGGCATTTGAATGTGAATTCGGAGCGAATGCTATACACAAGTAATGTGGAAAAGAATTGTATCAATCAACAATATTAAGTGAGCTTTTTATAAAATAGATGTTTTAAGTGAAAATCGTTTCACAAACACAATTTGCAAATTAATTTTGTGTAATTTTTCAATTAATATTAGGGATATTTCAAATTTGAAATATTTTTACTCTGGATAAAGTAAGTGTACAAAATAATTTTACATTTTTCAATGGAATTCCATCTTATAATTAGAAAAATAAACTAATTTTTGGGAACCTTTTTGGTCATATTTGTATAATTTTGAAAAGCAGTAGATTTGCATACTGATATTCTGTTTTTGAAAGATCGGTTTTCGAGTAATTTCATATTCCGGCGATGAGTCGGACGATGTGATTGTTATTCAGCGATGAATTAATAAGTTGAAGTTTGAACCGAAATTTTGAACCAGCCGCGCAAAGCAAGGGATGATTGGACGATCAAATATTCAGTGCATGGCGGAACGAACTAAACTGCCTTTTAAACGAATAAAGCGCACGAGGATTTCACGCAATTATACAATAAATATTTCAGATCTTTGCAAACAGATAATGCAGAGAAACTAACAAAAACATTGGATTTTGGAATATTACTTCATTGTGTGTATGGTGGAAAACCTAATCAGACAATTTCATGAATGATTATTTAGTTTCAAGCAATACTTTTGGGATGGAATCAAAGTAGCTGAAATTGTATTTTATCCTATTTGGGGCTAAATGGCAACGAATAAATTTCGAAAAACATAATCTTCATGGTAAACGATTAAATATCGACCATCATTCAAAATGTAGTCGTAGTTTTTGTTTTCATAGTGTTCCTTCTTTTAATATGGAGGTTTAAAGTTGAAAAATATATTTTGCTAATTATTTCCTCTCTGTCGATAACACAGGACCACAAACAAATTTGTTGGGAGTTTCCTTCAATCAGAGGTAATGGACCTTATAGATTTTGGGTCGCTGAAAACGAATCCGTAGTCCGATTTGGGCCATCCGTCAAGTTGTCGAGATATCCTATCCGCTAATTTCAATTTCCGGATACGATATTTTGAAAACCTGACGTGATGGGCCAAATCGGGCAACGGATTCGTTTTCAGCGACCCAAAATCTATAAGATCTACTACCTCTGATTAAAAGAAACTCCCAAAAAAATTTTTTTGTGGTCCTGAGTAATCAAGCCAGGGTAAGTTACTCTTTTATATTTAGATTAATCGGCGAATAAATTAGGATTTCAAGGATGACGAGTTTCATTCGATAATTCTCTTTTATTGAGCTTACAATCATCACGTTAAAAATTTACAACACTATCGCAAATAAATTGTCGTACTGGATAAATCTGCAGTAGAAAAACGGGAATAACTGGGGGAATTTCAGACATAACCTAAAAAAATCTTTTAAAAAATAATGATATAACACACGAGACATTCCCTGCATGACAATCAATTTTTCGGACTTTAATTTATTGTGTTTTTTACTACTGGCGCATATTGTTATTCACTATGACACTTAATTCTAATTCAAAAGGTGACCAATATTTTTTATTACGGACTCTTAAAATGAAGAAAGTCATAATCTTTCTTTTTTGTAAATAATATCTCTATAAAAACTTATTTTTGTAAGATTTTTTGAAGCTATGTCTGCAATTTGCTAAGCGATGAGGTTATGTGTTCTCAGCCTGAGAAAAGTTATATTCTTTCCCTTTTAAATCTACATCTTTATAAAACTCGTGTTTTTTACGCCTTTTTTTTTTAAATTATTGAGGAAATTCGCCAGGCGGGTCAAGATACAAAAAAAAAATCGGTATTTATCCGAAACAAGTCATGTTGCTACTTTTAACAGCCTACATCGTTATAAAAGTTAATTTTTGTATGAATATTTGAGATTATGTTTGATGTTTATCCTGCTTCCCCCATTCTATACTACAGATTCGTGATTAGCAGCTTAAAATACGTCGGATTTGTCTGGTCTGGACTCCAACAAAAAGAACAAAAATCTTATTGTGGACCTATGTAATTTACAGAATTTAGTGCATTGAGGCACAAAAATGAAGAAACGTATGTTCAATAAAATTAACCACGTTAAATGATTTCGAAAAGAAGCATGGTTGTTTTTGAGTTACTGTCAATCATTCTTATAAAGGTATTTTCACAATGTTTATTGTTCAAAAAAAAGATTAGATTTTAGTTCGCTTTTTAAGCTTTTGACCTTTGATTAACCAAGGTCACTAAAGAAAACTTGTCATAAAGTGATCCGCTCATCCGACCCTGGGATCAACAATAGTTTTCGGGTTTAAAAACCAGTCGAATCTTCAAATGACCATGAAAGTTGAGATCAAGATGGTTGTTATTATTGTGTGGCTCCCATAATACGTCCGCATTTGAAAAAGTTATAAATTCGTAGACTTTCTTTATGATCACCTGTACGTTGACATCCATCGTTTTCCGATGACAATCCGTGTTCATTAAAGGCTAAAATTTAAACACAAAAATTTAAAATGATGTATTACATTATATGAACATCCATAACATATTACATTTTCGTATAATTATTCATCGAGTTACTTTTAAATATAAGAAAACTTTAAAATCTATTATATAATACATCCTTTATATTTTCGGATTTCAATTTAATTTCAACGCCTAAACTTTCATTAATTCCCAAAATGATTCAACGACAATAATTTTTAACTTATTTTTGTGCAATAATCAGTTATGTTAAGAATGTACGAATTCGCGATAAATAAAAACACGTCGGTTTTGTCAAACCAATTTAAAAACAACTTTATTTTGATAAACAATTCTGGTGATGACACCACCTGCGATTAATCGACCGAAACTGCGGTATTATACGGACCGATTTTTACATTCCATATAGGTCGTTTTGCGATTTCCGACTCATTTCCGACGATTCCAAAATCGACATTCGAAAACGTTTTTTCACATGTCACTTACATCCAACATACCGCTTCGCAATTCGCCATGTTAAATTACTCTGGTGGCGAAAATGGAACTACTGAGATGGATTTCACATACAGAACACGAATGAAATTTTCATCATTGTGTACTGCATGTGAAACCCATCTCAGTAGTTCCATTTTCGCCATTTTTTTTTAGTAGTTCAAATCTGGCCACCAGAGTAATTTAACAGGGCGAATTGTTCATAACGTCCATCCCACGAATTCGTCCCTTACAAATAGATACACGATCTTACCTTCTTTACTGGTATCGTAACCAATTTGAAGGACCTTTACAGAGAATTATCTAACCGATCACCTTCATTTTCGGAGGTACCCCTTTTCGGGTGTTCAATGGCGTGGGGAAAACCCCCTGTTGTGGGGCAAAAACCCACGCCTGGTACTGGAGTTGATAAAACATTGATTCTGTTCTCAACAAGTTATATAGTAATAAAAAGTATTGCTTTTTTTTGGCCTGCCGGGCGTAAAATTCGATTTTACGCCTCCGGATGCGTGAAATGAAAATAATTTTGTTATGTCAATTATCGATAAATTTGAATTACCTACTTATTTTAAAATAAAATTCGATTGAAATAATTTTTTTATGTCAATTTTAAATAAATTTGAATTACCTAGTTATTTTAAATTAAAAATAGATTCAAAATAAGTTGTCAACAATATAGAAGAGTGACATATAAACGAAAATACCAAGAATTCATGTCTCAGTAATGTTGTTTACATTCACCGCAATAAACAAAGCGTACGTCGCTATGCTGCAAATTTTGTATTTTAAATTTTGATTGTCATTTATTTCCTTTCAAGTTATGATGATTTATTTTCTTTTAAATGGGGGGATGTTCAAAAGTGCACAAAATGCTATTTACACTGAAACGAAATATATTATAAAATACGTTATTTTTATTTTATTATTTACTTTTTAATGCATACTTTTCAAATCGGGGAGTTTCGCCCCCCCCCCCCGGAATCCCCCAGTTCCCCTCCTAAACCCTTCACATCTTATTTATTCGAAAATTTGTTATTCAACTTTACACTGCCGTCGTTGAATCATTTTTCACCTCTACATCCTTACTACTTTCAGTAATGCGGCTGCGAATTTTACGCCCGCTGGCCAAAAAATAATGTTCACACCCTCTTCACTTAAACAGTACACCACGTATATTAAAAATTGGTGGAATTACTGTGCCCAATTTCATCTAAATCCTTATGAGCAATCTGTACCTAATGCACTGAGTTGCACAACTTATTATTTTAATCAAGGTCTTAGTTACCAGTCAGTAAATTCTTTACAGTCTTCAATATCTCTAATTATGCGATCAGTTATGAACGTGTATAAAATAGACCTTCTTCCCACTATGATTACTGCATAACATTGACTGTGAAAACTTCTGATGCATTGATAAAATCAGAAACGAGGCTTTTTAGTCGGAATGTTTTGGGAAACATTTTTTTTCAAAAACAAAAGCAAAAACGTTACTAACGATCCTTATTACGAGTAACCTCCTGAATATTTTACGTGTAAAAGCCTAATTGAATCGTTGTCCTTTCGTAAATCCGTCGTAAACGTTCATCAAACTCACCTATAAATAGCCAGGATCGTCGAGAGTAATGGATAAAGCGTGAGTTTAAAATGGAAATTGAAAAATTGATATGCGTGCTAGTCTCCTCGCGCGACCCTTTCGCCAGGATAGTGACTATACACGTGCGCGTAGTCCGACGCCTACACCGTTCCCCGATCATTTCGGTGAAAGCCCCAGAGGAAAGCTCGTTTCCTGACAGCTTGTATTCGATAATTCAAGACTATCTAACTATCAAATCTGTTTACGCTTTTCGCTTAGGCGTTTTTGCAGAAATAATCTGTTGCTGATTCGTTTATCATTTCAGACAAAAAAATTTGATCAATATAATAAATAAATAATGAAAACGATAAAATGGTGTAAATGCGATGAATTCTCATTTTATGGAATACACCGATTAATAAATATGGAAGCTTGGTGTTATTACACAATTCTTTTCTGCGTTGCATTGAACGAAATGGTGATACTGAGATATACACGCAAACCTGTCCAGTCGTCAGCTGATTTTTCACGATGGAACTTTCGTTATTGTACCGTGTTTAAACAGTTCTGTTTTAAAACTTTATTCGACATTCTGATAGACCAGACGAACTTGCACATGTTCTGCAGGATATTCATTAATGGAAAAACCAAATGTGCACGGTTGTTGACGTTTCAATTTACACGTCATTGAGTTTCTCTGCTATGTAATATCTACCCCATTGCAAATATTCTTGTTTAATTATATCCTACATTTATACCTCTCGATAGACCCATAAAAATGACAATAATCATCGATTTTTCGCTTCTGTATTTTAGTGATGCTTGTTTATCTGCAGGGATTTCAATTGTTGAACTTTATATCAGACGAATGCAGCTGTAGGCTTTGAAAGTTCGTCGTCCCCAAAGCCCTCCGCGTCTTCTGCAAACTTAGAACGGTCATTAGTACGTCGTGTTCATTTATTTAGGCTGATGTTACTTACTTACTCCTTCCAAGCCCTCGTAATTCGCGGACCGTAATTCCTCTCGTAATTTCTTTTTCTTTTTCCATAGCACAATCAACGTTTTCGTTCAGCATTTCCGCTCCATAAGCGGAGCATTCGTGTCAAAGATACAGTGAACACTTTCTTCAAAGTGTTTCGAACCATTCATTCTTTTTTTTCTTCTCCTACCTCCACTTTCCTTTTGTAGGTGATACACTGTGGTGGACGTGACAGATCCAAGCTAAGATACGTAAGATTCAGTATCTATCATTAGCGTCGCTGGGTACATTTTCTTAGCAACAACTTTATTATGAGACATTTGTTTCATTAACTTTTTCTCATCTTTTCATCTTCAAAAGCTTCTAAAAACATTTCTTGAAGTAAATTATGATGAAAAAATAATACATTTTAGAAAATGAATTCATAAAAACGCTTTAACCGTTTTTAAAATAATGTTAACTTCATCAATAGGTGTTTCGGGCTCAAACATGGGCTCTCTTCGATTGATACAAGATAACCAAACTAGAAATTGAATTTGTATTTAAAAAGTCCTTCAAAATATAGAATTTTTTTAACAACAATTAAGAACACATGGTTCTCTTAATTCATGAAAATGAATTAAGTTAGACCCCGGGATGCAGTACACGTGGGAAAATATTCAATAACGTTTCTAAGAATTTAATTTTTACTAATAATGGTATTGTTGAAGTGAGGAAGTATTATTGTCCCTGAAAAAAAAACTGAAATTAACATCTTATGTTAATGACTCGAACTTTCTTCTTATCGACGGTTAAACGTTTTTTAAAAATAAATGGATTTTAACGAATGGCATAGCTAATTTTGTTTCGAGAAAAAGATTCTCTACAACATCACTAAATGAATTTTTCCAATTTTTTTTTTAAACCGAGCACTAAAATTATTTTTGTGAAATTGTGAAAAATAATAACTTTTTTTTAATAAATAGAAAAATTTGAAGTTAGCTTCAAAAATGTGTAAAAATCGTTCGGTTAAGTTCAAGAGAATTTCTCAAAAAGATAACCTCTCCTCCTTAAAATCTATTGGCCATAACTGTCCAAAAGAAGAGACTTTGAGTCAATAATAAAAATTGTTTACAATTATTTTTTCTGGTTTCAATTTTTTTAAGAACAGTAATGCTTTTCCCCGTCATCAATATCATTAATAATGAAAATTAATTTCCTAGAAATGGTACAAAATATTTTTCCCGGGATCTAACTACCTCAACTAACCTTAATGCTCAAATTTTAAACTTACAATAGCAAATAATTATTCATGTCATTTTTTCGTTAAAATTATTAATGTCATAAGTTCTGCCTTATTTTCACTCAATTTCGTATGTTTCATAAAGCACATGCCAATTTGAAAATGAACACACTTCTGACCTGTTAATAACCTGTATAGAACCTAAAAAGTGAGTGCAGCAATACAAGATAATTAAGAGAGTTTTTTAAGATTTTGCTATAATGATTATGAACTAACTAACAATAAAAGAGAATATTTGAGTGAATCTCTCCATCGTCGCATACTGATTTCAAAATAGTGCATCCCTAAGGTTATAGTACATTTTGATACATGTGCGTAAAATTCTATTTCACGCACCGCTATTTAACCTTTTACAGCATATAGGAACTCTCTCGAGTATCAACTTTCTCGCATTTTTCCTGTACATGTTTATACCTTTAAGAACTAAATGGCAGATGGATCATGATATTTTTTACCGTGATAAAAGAATACAAAACGTTTATTGGTAAGTTTACTTTTGTTATAAATACAAAGTAAAAAATCATATTTTTTTACAATCTATATAATTATGACAAAGCTACATGATCAAAAAATTCTGTATGAAGTTTCTTAGGTAACTTATTAGATATATTATAAATCCGAGCTCAGTTTTTTAAAATTAAAACTGGCGGATCTAACATGGTGGATTAAACTGATTATTTAGTTTGGATTTTGACGAAATTTTATATCTTAGTTTTGCTCTCGTAGTGTAAGAAACGAGTGCTAATTCTTTGAATTACAAATGATGTATACAATATGGCAATATATTAGGTCCCTCATTTTTAATTTTTAAAATCTGTGGTTGGATTCGCAATAAGTTATCCCGACAACCTCTGAGTAACAAATGTCAACTCCTTTCTATATAAAGTAATATATATATGCTTTAAATGATTAACATGCGGTTTGATATAGAACTGAATCGGAAAATGGGGACTCTGAAGAGGAAAGAGCGAAAGTGGAAGGGGCAAAAGGCACGAGGAGTAGGAGGCTCCCAGATGATACTAGCGTCACGCAGCGGATTAACTCTTTTGCCTCAATAAGGGTACATTAATAATATGACATTGCCAGCCCCATGCTTTGTTCCTTCCGGAGTACCGCAGACCTCATTCTTGGGTCTGGTTCCGTTTAATCTTTTATTTATCATGTTGGTAATATTATTTTATCTTAAAATTTTTTATCTATGGCAATGTTTTAATAATTTATAACAGAGTACTGCCACCTATTGACGGACCTATTGACAAAGCAACAGAGAGACTTAGATAGTAGACCTTAAATGGACTCAACTAAACGTTAACAAATGTAAAATTATGCCTTACTCTCGGTGCAACGAAAAATATGAATTTCAATATGATATCTATCGCGATACAGAAAGTACGTAAAAAGGTATCAAAGGTGACAGGATTTATTCAAAGAACAACAAGAGACTTCAAGGATTCTTTGATACTACATATCTTCTTCGTACACATGCTCTGTCGTTCTTTATACACGCTGATCCAATATCATATCTTTGTGAAGTCTGAGACGTTAATCAAGTACAAGAAGTATCCATGTAGAAAATGTAACGCTAGTGTGGTCAGAATCTGGCCAGCCGTCCCTATGTCTGACCAGGAAATCACAGGAATTGTAACGCTCTGCCGACCCGATTCTGATCAGGATAATCCTGCAGAATCCGACCAGATTCCGATCAGATTCCTGCTTTGCCCTACCATGCACTTACTATAAAAATTGATGACCCTAACCTAAATATACCTCGGTAAATTCAGTCAGAATCTTGTCAGGTTCTGATTAGAATCCCTAAGTAGGGTAAATCTGGCCAGATTCTGGTCAGGATAACGGAAAATATTAGAGAATTTCTACACGGATAAAGCGAAGAGTTCATGGATATACAAGTGTGACTGTATAATGTCTTGATTGGACCATGAATTTTATCGTCAAATAAAAGTTTTTCATGTTTAGTTTGTTTCACCAATACCATGACTCCTGAATAGTTTTGCATATTTCATGGATCGGAGAGAAATGAATGAATCGACTTGTAAGAGTAACTATGTTTGCTATCATCTCAGTACATGTGTTAAACGCGATGGAACAATGACAACCATTCAGTGTGTACTATTAAATAAATAAATAATTTCAATATTTCCTTTTGGGCAGGATTTAAGACACCTTAAAGAGCTCTTAAACATGTGTTTTTACTGTTTGGGGTATTAAAAGGTTTTCAAGTCACCTTTTTGCTTTAATGGGAAAATGAGAGTATTATAAAAAAATCAGATTTTCAAGAGACGGAACTGTACTAACGACAGAACGCTCGTATAATCCCCAAACGAGATCAAGCATTCCAATACAATATAAGGTCGCATAAGCCCCTCAGCCAGCTTTTATTCGCATCGAGGGTGAGAACGTTACTCGGTAGGAAGTTGCAACGTGGTCCATGGCCTGTGTCGCACACTCCGAGCCCTCCGAGGAATGGCACAAGTAAGAGGTGGAGGAGTCGCGAGAGAACCCCGCCAGGGGGCGAGGGGGCGCATCGAGGAAGATGGAGGATACCCGAAAGTAAAAGAGAGCCAGAGAAGAAAAGCGGCTGAGGGCCGGCGGAAGCAGGGGAGGAAAGAGGCGACCACGCGGCTGCCGCTGAAGGCGATCGATAGCCAAACTCCTCTCTGTCTGGCGGGACATAACATAGGCACACGCGTAGACGAAAACGGAGTCGCGATATGTAGACCTAGACGCAATCCGGGACTGGGAAAGCCTGCCTTAACCTCCCTTTTCGTAGATTGAGTCTGGAGATAATCTTCGAGGGCTCCGAGGGTTTTCATTGTTATTAAAATTGATTTCGTCTCTATACGACTCCTGATTGGAAACTGACTCCTTCGATGCTCCTGTCATCGCTTTTCAAATCGCAATACATTTCTGCACTGTTGGACATTTTTATTGGAATTTTTAAATAATTGTAGTTTTTTATTGTTACTGTATCCTGTTTTTTTTTTGTGTAAATGTGATTTTCAATCACATTGTGTACATTACACTGGTCAACACTGAAAAATCATCAGAGATGCGGTTATACTTTTCTGACGCATTTTTGTGTGCTGAATCCAAATATGTCGACCAAATTTTTCCATCACTCTCCATTTTGTACTTTTTCCAAATCCGTTTCTTTCAGAATTTTTTGCACTCCAACGGAACATGATAATTAATCGCATAATTGCTTCCAAAATGTGTGTGATTTTTTCCAGATTCAAAAAATAACTGATGCTTAGAGTTATAAGGGAAAAACTTAAAAAATTTCACTAGAAATGACGAAAATTCAGCCATATTTAGAAGAAAAAATGCATCTAATTCGAGAAGAAAATTTGGTTTGAATATCGTATCTGCATGATCCAATAGTAGGCTAATCACGCGTTAATTTCGGGAGTTGTTCGTCTATTTAACTTTATTGTATGTGAAGATATATATTTTTAACTGATAATTTCGAAAAATGGTAAATTTAGTGTACGGCTGTTGGATGTACTGGAACGTAATACCAAAATGATTGACATTAATTTTGTAACATTTTTGAGGGAGTTTTACATATACATATTTCATTCCCATTAACAAAAATGGCAGACCAAAAATGGTGGACAAAATTGCAAAATTTGTTAATTGCAATTGCTCTAAGCCGGCTGCACCATGTATAGGTCATGTTATCCGCCAGAACGTTGTATCGGCTTTGCAGTCGTATGAACAAAACAGTATGACTAACCACAAATGGTATTCTCCTGAGATTGAGATTGAGAGAGAGAGAGAGAGAGAGAGAGAGAGAGAGAGAGAGAGAGAGAGGGGAAAGACAAAAAAAAACGATTTTTTAATTAAATAAAGTAAACGTTTATGATAAACTTGCACTAACAAACACTAATAAACGTTCATATAATATACCAAAACCATTTTAAAGCAAATTTACGTAAGATAAACGCGTATTGAACGATAACATTTTTTTTGAAAAGATACTAGTTAAACAAGTATTGGAATCGTCCAAAAACTCACATAAAATAAAATCGTCGCCCTAATATTTAAACAGTTTTACTAACTTTTTCTTTGAACATATAATTAATGCACATTATTTGACTTATTATACAGGCCAACAAAATTTTAACCCAGAATGTTGCCGCAGAATCATTCTTTTATTTGTTATGTAAGCTTGGCAGGGTTTCTTTTCCAAAAATCGTACAATCGATCATTGAATTTGCAGAAATGTTATGTTTTTATGCATATTCCGCGCATATACCTGAAAAATTGGCAGATCGGCTTTTTGTTATTGTAGAAAAGGATATCTTTAAATCCTGACTCGATAAAAAGTTCTGCGGCCAAATTTGGATTCGAGGCATCGAAATCTTTAGAAAAGTATAGTCACGTTTCTAGGTAAGAAGGTCGATCTTATTTTGTTGGTTTCTATTATTAGTCACATTCCGAAAGTTAACTTATATAATACAAATTTCATGTAAAATAGTGTACTACTATTTGAAATAGTAAAATTGTTACTAATTTAGATGTATAGATTACAATAACAAAAATTTCTAATAGGTAATAGTTACAATATTTTATTTTAGAATTAATATAGTTCCTTTATATCAAAAATTAAAAATAGTTATTTTATTTTAAATAATAACAAAAAATGTATTTAAGTATAGTAAAACAAGATTTTTTATAACAAGTAATTCACCAACTGTTGAATTGAATTTTACCGAAATATTAATTATCAAAATGATTACAAACGAAGATTTGAAAATGTGTATGTGGTAACGCTTTCAAGAGACTGTAACTGGTTTCTCCCTATAGATGTTTGGACTTAGAAGGAAGTTGAGGATTTCCGAGTCCCCAACTACTTAAGTAATTTAATTGTTTCACAAGATTTCAAAGTTTTTACCCTACTTACGGAGAGCTATCTTAGAAAATCAGCGGTAGAGCAATTTCTGTTTAATGCGTAGAATTCTGCAGTAACACTGAAAATAAAATCGTAAGTTGGAAAAATTTTTAAACAAATTTTGATGTGATCTAATTTTTGGAAACTTTCGGATTCAGTTTCGTTAAAAATCTATCTTTTAACCGATCCTTCAGTTTGTATACCTTCCTTAAAGAAAAACCTATTTTCTTAAAGCTAAACCATGGCATTTTATGCAGTTTCAATTACATTTAGAGTATGAAAATGTCCACTCTATCGATTTATTACACAAAATTTACTATTGCTGTTTTAACTTTTATGTCCGACGTATTAGCGAATGATTTTACCGTTACAGTTGTTGACTAAGAAAAAAAAAAAATTTGAAAAAAAGGTTTTTAAAACTGAAATAACTTATGACGATAAATCCATAACTTCTGTAAAACTTGATTTTTGTTCGAAACGAGTGAGTTTGCTGTGCATAAAAGGAATGGAATTATTGTTATATGTCTTTTAAGTTAATTAATTCGTAAAAAAGGCATCGATGGAAAGGACATGATTTGTATTCCGTTTTTGTCGAACCAATAAAAAAAATTAGGTTAGGATCAACTGTTTAAGCTCGGTTGGCATTATTTGGTAATGTTATACAAAAAAGAAATATCAAATATTTGTTTCTGGACATTAATAATAACTTGTTATTCGTCTTCATAATTATCTAATTAGTAACGTTGGCAAACCCATAGTTACTATAAGATTAAGAATCGTTCATAGTCATCCTAGCTCAGAAGTGTAGTATATTATAAATAAATGATGATTGAATGAATGTGTAAATAAAATATTAACAAAAAATAATATTCCGTAGTAACAATATTATTTATTATTGTGTTAATTTAATTATTAGTTCATATTCTCAAAAGCCCTGTTATAAGCCAAACGATCGGCAATCAACAACATCAGTAGTGATATTTATTATTATTATAATCTAAATAACTATTTATTATTTAAATAGTAGAGAAAGATTCTTCAGCAAAGTTTTTGAGATATTATGCTATCATTATTTCATCCAGGTCCAATCCACGACGTGCCATTTCCGCTACACTGAAACACCCTCGTTATAATTCGGCGAAATATAAAGGTGCTTTTTCTTGTATAGCTGCTAATATTTTTAATACTTTGCCTCTTGGAATTAGAACGTCTGTTTCATCGGCCAACACTTTCGTATCTCGTGTTAAGACACACTTTTTAGCACTTCAAAACGAGTAATCTTATTGTTTTAGCGTTTATTTATGTTAGTCATATGTTATCGCCGCAGATTAGAGTCGCCTTTATTTGTAAGCTAGTACTCTATTATAATCAATTATTGTTAGTTTAAATAGTTTCGTAAGTTTAATAGTTTTGTAAGTTTAATACATCATTGTATCTATGTATTTGCGCGGTTAGGCTGCAAAGTAGCAATGAATTGCTGAGCCTCGCCGATTTGCTATGTATTTTTATGACAATAAAGTCGTTTATTATTATTATTATTATTATTATTATTATTATTATTTACCGATGGCAATTTTCTGCATTGTTTGTTTGAAATGTTGTATGTACTCAACGCGGTAAGCCAATAAATCACCATTTGTTGTTTATCCCATAATCTTCAACTATTTTTTTGAAAAGAAAAGAAGAGTAAGTTTATATTTTATTCAGACATAATACTCTCTCAATTTGAAGTAGTGAAAATTCACTGGTTCTCAGTCAATAGTCACTGACTCCTACAGTGAAAAAGGCGTCACTGAGAATCAGTGAAATTTCACTGCTTGAGCCAGTCAAATTGGTTCACTGCATTAATCAGTGAAATACATTCACTGCCTGAATCAGTGATGTTGTTAATAAAGGAATATTCCTTAGTTGAGAGATTTTACAGCATATTTGTAGTCTACTATCCCAGTTTTAGGTTAGTTACCGCGCGTCGTTTTTATTTCCAAACGCACTTTACTGAAACGACTATCCGAAATCACAAATTAGTTTACTGATGATCTCTACTGAAACGACTATCCGAAATTACAAATTAGTTTACTGAAATCTGAGCAGTCTTTTCAGTAAACCAGTAACTTTTTTTGCACAAATCCTTACGATAATTATTGTACGTACCTTCTAGGATGCCTCCAAATAGAAATGAAAAATTATTAAATATCCTCGACCATTTATCCCTGCAATATAATTTACTGTAAGTCACTGGTAAAGCAGTGACCGAAAATTTAACAAGTTTCACTTTTTCCTCAGTGATAAAAAATAGTAATTTGTTAAATTTCACTGTTTATGCAGTAAACACGTTGTAAACCACCGATTTAGCAGTGAATAGTAATTCACTGATTCAAATAGTGAAATTTTCACTATTTCAAATTCAGAGAGTATGGAATACATCTAAAAATGCTTCAGTCAAGATATTTCAGCAATATTGTGTTAATATACTCCAGGAAAATTGTAAATTAAAAAAACAATTGTAATAAAAAATTATAAGCACTATTATCGATACTGAAGCATAGAAATGTACAAAGTACGGATGTTGATACTTTTAACAATATTTGCAGTTTATTAAAAAAAATACTATTAAATAATATATAAAAAAATAACATTAAATTATCTAGAAATTATAAACGAATATTCTTTAAGTCTTTTTTTATATTTTGAATTTTAATCTTAATTATGACGTCAAATGGCACTGTCGCCACTTCCAACCTTCACTACGTAATAAAGGTTATTTTTGTTAATCCGTAAAATAAAAATGGCGTTATTCATTTATTAAATTTATATTATAATATCGCTTTAGAAAACTGTCGCTATACAGGTTGACTAGTATAAATATTGAAAAAACACTTTATTCCCCAAATGGAGTTTTTCACATAGAGTTACGTGTGCAAAATTGTTGTTATGAAAGACAAGATCTTGTGGTCTTAGGTTAGGTGAGGTTAGAATAGATTATATGAATAAGCAACAAGATTCGCAACAAACATATAATTACCTCCCATCGCTATTTTATTCTTTAAAATATACGATTGATAACATTTAAGATCTACCAATTAATTATTATTACTATTAATAATAAGATTTCATTTAGCATATAAGCATGTAGTCGTGCAGAATATATATGACGTAATACCGTAAATCGCAATGGAAACTCAATATAAGGGAATTGATAAGTCGAGTACGTTTCTGGAGCGCTCGGAGCTATAATATTAGGCCGACCATAGACACCCATACGACGCTTTTTAAAGACAAGGAAACTTTTAAAATTAGAACGCGCATCAAAAATATCCACAAATAGGTTTAACAAGAAATAAAAACGTCAAGCTTCTAGTAAATCGCGCAACCGTCGATTGTGATTTTTTCATTTGCTATGAACGTCCGCATAATATGTCCAAAAACAATAGTACGGTTTTTTAATAAATTATAGTATATATACATATATAGTATAGTATATAGTAGTTTATTGACCCATTTTTAATAAATTATTGAATTATTGATCAAAATATTACTCAACTATATTTTCTTAGAAAATTTATTTCTAATATCTGAAAAAATTTAATAATTTAATGTAATTCCGTAATTAAACGACACTCTTTGAAATTAATGGGAAAAAAGATTAAATTTCAAAGTCATGAAACACGTTTTCTTTTTATGCTTAAACTTAAGAGTGCTATTATTTAAACACATTATTTAAATGAAATACTTAATCTGAAAACTTCTTTGAAATTTGCAGTAAAATGGAGCTTTTTTGATTTAGTATAACTTCAAAAACTCTCGAGATTTTGGCAGGGATCCAGTAGTAATACGATTCTTTTTTATGTCGCTTTTCGAAATCTTCGTATATTACAAAAACTGTTCTTTCATTTGAATATTCGTATTCCTCTTTTGAGAATTGAGCAAAGACGGGCATTTTTGCTGAATATTAGTTCTGCAAGTTCTTCAGCGTATATTACATTTGAGAGTATTGAATTTTCACAATTGACTACGGTACAAAATTAATTGTATATATCGATACATTTTTTAGACATGTCATTTTCTTTTTTTGAAACGGAGAATGAAATGAAAAATCACATTTTTAATGTTTTAAAAATAAAATAGACTCCATATATTTTGATAATGTGAGGATGAAAACATTTAGTCATTACAGTTTTGCATTGAAAGGAGATTTTACAACTAATAATAGTAGATATTTTTTATTGCATACAAGATGTAAGTATCCGAATTATGTATTGGTAAAATATTTAACATTTTACCAACTTAATTTAGGGTTTACTTTTTTTATCTACAGAGATTTTTGCATTGTTTTTGATATACGAAGGGATTGAATTCGAGCACAGAAATTTACTGACGTAGTTACAGTTAAAAAGAACATTTTACTTTCTTAGTCGTTTTTTCCGACAGTAATATGTTCTATTCTGTAACATTAAACCACAAATCTGAAGTCTTATTGGATCATTTTGTTTATTGTTAATAAACATTATTCTCTTTTAGCTTCTTTATATTTTGATTTTTAAATTCCACGTTTTACAGTAACCTACAATTAATCTTTTGTCAAACATTTGATAATAGTTTTTGATTGATTTTTGCTTTATTCCATTATTGATTTTAATTTTTGTTAAAATTCATGTGGTAAAACACAGAAAATTTAAGAGTTTCTCAAGTTTTAATAACTAAACTGTAAAAAATTATGTTTCACATGAATACATTCCCTCGTTATGTGTTATTTAAAAAAAAAAAAGAAAAGGCGTTTCGCGTTAAGCTGTGATATATTTTTAAAATAGTCATGTCATTTTTCTGTCTTGTCAGTTTTGATTTTAAAATAAATAATTGAAATATTTGAAATTGTAATAAATTTGGCTACATGTATAGAAAATATATCACACTTTTCTATTAGTTTTTATTAAAGTAATGGAGAATTCTCGAATAGCGTAATTGTGCTTTTAGTTTTTATTGCAAAATATTGGAAATTATATGTTTCTTTTAAATAATCCTTTACGTCCGTCATAGATGGCGCAATATCTGATTCTTTTTTTTGTAGCAGAGAAAAATGTACGTTCTCGATTTGTCGATTGCAAGTTTATCCTAGAATGATGAAACGTGGTTGATATATATGCTTTTGGTTTTGCAGGGCGTAAACCGAACGATTTATTATAATTAAGTTTGGAAATTTTCTCTACTATTCAATGCCATTGGAATGTTTATGTTTTATCAATTCTTAAGAAATTACAGCTGATTGTAAAAAAAAATAGAGTGGAATTCCACTCGATTCCTAGTAACTGCCAAATCGAAATTGTATCAACTTTATAGTTATTGAATATAATTTTATATTTCCTTTTTTCTATTATCTTTCTTCGTTGTTAATTTCATTACCAGTTGAAATTGTAAGTGTTTCGACAAGGCCTAAACGTTTGTGAATCCGAGCGATTACGACGGAAGGTGTTTGAAATATTTATGAAATTTCCAAACTACGGCATTTTAACATCTCATGCAATTGGTAGGTCTAAGCCGTTAATTCTTTTAGTTTAATTCTTAAAAACTGAAATTGTTTTGTGTTAAAACCAAACAGCTAGTAGATAAGAAAAATATTGTCTTAGCTTATGCGTTCGATTTGGGCTCTTTTCTCGTTCGTTCGAACGAACGATAAAATGTTCCTAAATTATTCTCCGATCTTTCAAATGCTGTTGAATTTTTTCAAATTCATCTAGGCGTTTCTGAGATATCAAGGTTTTAAGCCGTATGACAAAGAAAGTGTTTACAATTTTTCAGCGGAAGACTATGTGTAAACCATATAGAAACCTTCGAAACCTGAACATGCCAAAATTTCCTATTTTTTCGTAAAATTGTTGATGGGTCGGAGACATTTAAAAATCCATACCGACAAAAATCAAAATATTTTAATCTACATCTTTTATGTGAGACAGTAAGGGACACGGGGCTGATAAGTTAAAAGGGCATCAGTAACCCTTCTTGTATTAAAAATTGCAAAAAAAAAGAAATGTACCTCAAAAATTGCGTTTTTTCAGCATTCAAAGGAAAAGTGTTAAAAGTAATTTTTCAAAAATTCGTCCAACTTCATTCCAAAGAACTACCTAGAAACTAGTGCATGTGTGCATTAAAAAGAAATATTTTTTTATAAATGAAATGAGCTTCTTCATTTCTGTAATTCTTACTGAAAAAAAATATTTGCTTAATTCAAGTAAGTATTTAGTTGCGATTATCCCTTAAAATATTTATTCAAATAGTCGCAGGTAAAAGATTTACTTTAAACCATTACCGCCTAAGAGGACACAAAATTTCACCAAGATTTTCGGAATATTTATTGACATTAAAAACCAATTCACAAAATTTTAAACAAAACATTTTTGACGTAAAATTGATCTATCTTTACGAATCGGCTGTTAAAAAAATCAATCGAGCCCGTTCCAAAAAAGTTATGCTATACGCTCAAATTTTTTTAGAATTTTTAAAACACCTTTCTTTATTTTCAGAATCGCAAAATTTTGAGAAAATATAAAAAGTTGTAGAGAAATTGTATACAAATTCCGAGGTTTTGTTTGATCGATTCTCTTTGATTGAAAGTCTATCATTTTCGAATAAAAAAATTCAGGAGCTTTTCGGCGTTCTTTTCATGTTTAAGCGGCCATTTTGACCGTTTCCAACTTTTTTTTCAAAATGCTACCATGCACATTTCAAAGTTAGATGTTCGAGGACACGATATTTTCACCGATCAGTGATCTCCCTAACCGTTTCCAATGTGAAAATGCCGATTAAAAAATATTTGTCAGTGAAAAAATTTGATTTTTTTGTCAAAAACCAAGCATAACTTTTTTGGAATGGGCTCGATTGATTTTGTAATAGCAGATTCTGAAAGATCGATCAATTTTCCGTGCAAAATGTTTCGTCTAACATTTTTTGAATTGGTTTTTAATGTCAAGAAATATTCCGAAAATCTTGGTGAAATTTGTGTCCTCTTGAGCGTTAATGGGTTAAATTGTTTCAAGTAAACATTTACTCGAATTAAACAATTACATTTTACTTTTAACAAATAATTCTTAAAATGTTTCTTCTGTTTAGTAAAGGTGACTTACTGTAAGAACAAATTTAGTCGGACTATTCAAGTAAATAATATTCGAATTCAATTTTTTGGAGTCCCTTTACAATCGTTTTTTTTTTTGAGCTTTTGGAGTGAGTTTGGAAACGGAGCTTTTTCGAGTGGTAGACGTCGACGTCGACGGCAGCGTCGTGGTAGGCTCGAGAGGAAACTCGTTGGTCGGTTCGAGGGCAAATCTAGTAAGCTAGAACAGAGGCTATTAATAACCTTTTTGGGGTGCCGTACCTGGCCGCCGCGCGGTGCCTTCGGCGCGAGACTTGCCTCTAGATACGCGCGGTTCCTCCACCGGCGTCTCAGTGTCGTCGCGACGACCGACGTCGTCCTCGTCTCGCGACTCGTTGCTCCAAATTCGAAGTCTCGCGCGCGACCGGAAGTGCCGTACATCCCGCCCCTCCAGCCGTGCTATTTGAACCTCCGCAACGTTCTGCGCATGCGGGTACCTAACTCCTTCTGGAGTGTTCTCCAATTTTTGGTACCTAAACAATTATTGTTCTGCGGTGGATGACAACGTGCTCAGAAAAACATTTTTCTAACAGAAATGCCTTTTTTTAAATTAACGTGAATTTTTATCAAACTACTCTGGTAATTCATTGAGCTTTAGAGGTCCGTCTTATAAAAAAAGAAAATTACAGACGTTTTGCTTATCGCCACAACAAAATATCATTGAAAACGATGTTCGAAGCGTAATTACTTCAGTTACGTGGAGAAATTAATTTAAAATTTTCCTCAACATTTTTGTAAAAAAAAAATTCGGCAGTCGTGTATTTTTCATCTAAAAATGCCTATAACTCGCGACAAATGTAAGCTTATACATAGCAGACTGTGACGCGGCAAATTTCGCAATTGAATTTTTCGGATGTCGCGTGTTGAGCAACGAGGAAGTTGTCAAGAAGAATATTTTCCCGCGAAATCACGACGGGAAGGTCGATTTTTATGCGACGCACCTTACAGCTCTTGTCTCGAGGACGCTCATCTCGTCAGCGTATTCCGCACAGCTGGTGTTTTCGAAAATAATTTGAAAAACATGTTGATCGTACCCGAAATCAATCGCGAAAAGTGCTGAAATTAAATGATGTTCTGTACGTTTTGACACACGAAAGATACTACAACAGTGTGTGAAATCATACATTACCCATGCGTTAGGTAACATTTCGAAATTTTTTTTTATTCTGCTTTATAATATTTTAGCACTGTCAGTTCACTACTGTTTAGATATTTAGTCAGTTTGAAAACTCTGGAAAAAGTTAAGATGTTTTTCTGAGCACTCGTAAACAAAAGCTTCGTCACTTCATTAAAAAAAAAATGTTGCAGATGCGTCATACTTTCCCTTTTTATACATCGACTTCCCGAAATTTCTGCCGGTGTGTTTCGGCCTCGCTCAAAATAAATGCGCGACATTAGTCCGCAAGTCTCGCGCGTGGATACGTGATTCGCGATGTGAATGGACGATCATTTCTCATTTGGCAGAGATCCGCAAATCGCGACGGAAAAACTCGACGGACTCGAGCGACTTGTCGGGAGCTTTCTCGCGAAAGCACGACGCGAGTGCCGCGTAAGAAGCTTGCAGACATTCGAGAACGTGGCTGACGTTGTCCTCGAGAGGTGACAGGATGGTTTTTTTGAAAAGTGACAGCGTTTGTGAAAAGTTGATCCGGTGAGGTGAACCTTTTGTTCTGTACGACTTGTCAAGTTCTGGATACGGACAGACAGATGAGGCCGATTCACGATTCGCCATCGGATGAGCTTCGAGAAAGTCCCGAAGGGTGGGAAAATCAGCGTTTTTGACAGAAGGAATCGGCGGTGTGGGACAGCGAACGCGCCACTGGCTATTACTCGATGGTCAGTTTTTTAGAAATGTATTTTGACGCAGAATGATTTGGTGGATATCGATAAAAGTTGATACGTGTCAGTTGACAACGACATCATGGGCCAATTGTTATGATGACATTATGGCTAATTATTATGATAATATGCCAGTTATCACGTAGTACCGAGTTAATGATGTTGATTTCAAACATAGCTATTATAGTCACATGAAGCAAATATTCAAAACGTTGAACCTTTCCAGGGGTATCAAATACAAAACTGATAATCTCAGTAGAAATGTATCAGAAAGCATCCATACCTGTGTACTGACACTCAAGTAAAACGTTATGACCATCACTGAAATAAACAATATGACACTCTTGACTGACTTATGTTCGAAGATTGAAACTCTTTTATAGACAGACCAACGGACTGTACTCTCTTATCGCCAGCTACATAGCCATCCGCTACTATAACCAATCTTCTACATATATATTTCTAAATACCATCAAATAAAGAGCATCACAGTGAGCTTCAAGCATTTCTTGGTTAAACTAAAATGGCCATGAAAATTGCTACCAGGTCATGATTGATATTCATTCAAGATCCCAAAACCGTTCTTACTGAATTCGTAACTAATACCGTTTTCGAGTAAATGCAATATTACAATTTCGAAAAATGGAAGAATATTGAAAATGTTTTCGAGAACGCATTCATATACACGATTTTAGGCCATTTTGTAGCCGAAAAAGCTTAAATTGGTACCCAAAAATTATCAAGGGAAAATATTTCAAGGAAACGCATGTCGCAAACTTTTGTAGGAAGCGGACGTGATTCTGACATTTATGGAAGCAATTATTTTCTTCAGATAGTTCCATTTATATAATGTTTCAAAGCCATGAACAATGTGGTTAAAGATTTTTTTCTATGTCAGAAATAAATAATAATAATATATAAAAGTACAGGAGTTTCCGAAACTTTAAAAATGTACACAATTGTGAATCATTTACAGCACTGTTTATATTTTTTGGGTAACAAAGGGTTTGGATTTTGGTCGGAAGAAGATGGCGAGTCCGTCCATCGGAGTATTTTTGGCAATTTTGGGAGCGTCACAGAATCAATTTGATGACAGATCCTACCTATTCTACGAGATTAAAAGAGCTGTTGTTTAAAAGTTCTAGATTTCAAGTTTCTAAATAATAACAAAATTTAAAAAAATGATTAAAATAACCAAAAATTAAAAAAAAAAAAACAAAAAAAAACAAAAAAAAAATTGAACTATACTACCACCACGTCCTCGTCGTTGGTTCGGGTTACGCAGAGAGTGGCAAACTAATAAATTAAAGCAGTAAATAGTAATCATAAATCTTATATTTTTCGAAAATAGTAATTTTACATTTTCTCAAAAACGGGATCAGTTACGATTTAAGTACAAAGGGTTTTGTGATCTTGAATGTCATACCAATCATATCCTGATATAAGTTTTCATTGCCATTTTTGTTCAACCGAAAGATGCTTGCTCACTGTGAGCAGTGTCATTACATACGAGTAACTTCTCTCCTGGTCTCTGCAAACTCTCCTCCATTGTATTTTAGTTTTTTTGTATTATATTCATCACTTAAATAATTGTAAATAGCTACTCCCGCTTTGGCAACGACAAATAATTCTGTCAAAATAGTATAAAGAATAAATATCTAATTCTTCAAAAATCTTATGGACGCACTTTTTTTAAGGCCAGCATCAGTCAGTAAGGATTGTCACCATAAAAGTTAAGAGTAAATATACATATAGTTGTCAAAAACCCTTATTGTTCTCATGAAAGTGACAGTTCAGTATAAGAATATCAGTATAGAAATAATTTATACAACATAATCACTTGTTAAATACAGTCAATAAGATCCGTACTGTATTTACTGAATGTGGAGGAACTTTAACAAAAGCCCTTAACATAATAAATGAATGTTAAAAAAGTTTAATTTTCATTCGTTTTTTACCAGTTTGATACTTTTCTGAAGGGGACTATGAACTAGAACCGCAAGCGTTAAATGTTGTTTTTTGTAATCCGGTTATATATTTTAGACGTTTTTAAATATATTCGTTGTTGTTTTTGTGATTTTTATGTACGTCTTTTCAGACGTCGTTTTTTTAAATATATTATGGTGACCGTTACTTAGACGCTAATTTATTTATCAATGTTAATTTGATTCTATTAGCAGATATATGATTCTTTTGATTACATGTAGGTATGTAATTAGAGCAAATATATCTTTCATGTGTTACCGATTACTAGTGTTCCATGAATTTTTTACTCGATCAGATAGGCGAATGTAGTTGTTAACAGAATTTCGTATGCCAGATGTCTCTTCTAGTTGTTAAATACCAAATGAACTTGAAAATATTTACCGCTTATTTTTCCTGTTGAGTTTACGGTTCCAATGATAGCTTTCATGTAGTTGCCCATATAATTCAATGAAAAACATTCTTAATAACTATCTACGTATTATTCACATCCAATAGTAATGTCCGAACTTAGCTTAATAGTAATAAAGAGGCTAGAATAGCAGTGTTGAGAATTTTTGTTTTCATGTTGTTGTTAATTTCTACCATAGAAATTAAGATCAAAAGAAATCCTCACGCGGTGTGAAAACGTTTACTATCAAAATAGTAAACGAATAAAAATTTGAAAAATAAGGTGGATAAAAAATCAATATGATGCTTGTGTAATGCATTAATTTGTAACAAATTGAAATGATGACGGTCAGTACAGGTCCAGAAAATAAATATTATTATAGCACAGCGCTTTGATTGAACTTTGAACTACTGTCATTACTGGGTCTATTTATGTTTTATTTATTGCAAACAAGTGCATTATTACATTTATACAAAAGTAAATAAGATTTATATAAAATTTATATCCCACATATTTTAAATGGAAACTTTACTATTGTTAATAAGTATCGAGGAATGAAAGAAATATTCTGCACATACAAAGCAGAAGTTAACGATAATAATTTGGTTTCATATGACAATATTTTTTTTATTATATGAAAACTGTTATTCGCAATCTACCCTTATAGGGATAGTAATCATATACGCTATAGTAGTACGCAGGAACAGTCAGTGAATCGTCACGTTTATGAAACGAAAATCAGAGGTTGTTATTTATTTATTGACACTTCAATTGAAACCTTCGTCTTATTATGTAGTTCAATTTTTGAAAACTCGAGGGCGTCAATATACATACATTTATCTTGTGTTTTTGATCTAGAAAAGATACAAGAACTTGTATCGTTCTCCAATACTTGACACCAAGTTATGATTTTTCGCTAACATTCATTAATTTTTTCCGATTATTTTGCAAAATTTTTAATCGGAAGAACATACTCATATATACAGGACTTTCTTTTATCTCTACTAATATTATATTTATAAATCGAGTATTATACTGAAATTTATATTTGTACTTATATTCTCGGCAAACAAAAACTGTTTCTAAATGATTTAAATAAGTATTGCTTTTTGAATAATATTTGTTGACATTTGTGAATATTTCCAAATGAAGCATTGGCATGAATTCTTGGTGCGGAGCTTGGAGTCTGTTGAGTTCGACATTTATCTTTTCGAGTTTCAAAAAAATAACCCTAACCAATTCTGCAACATTCCATTACTTTCCTCTCAGCGAAATATGATTTCATCCCAACAAAACTTCTGATAGTGCTGACAAGTTTTCGATGATGGAATTTTATTATTGTTAATCTGTTTCTGCTTTAGTTGAAATGTAATAATATAAATTTACTAATTTATAAGATAAACCATGTTGGTATCCTAAGATCCGCTGTAATTTATGAACTTGATTTCATGGTAACTTCAATGTTCACGGTAGAAGATTTTGTGATAATTGCACTATTATTCTTTGTCTTATCTTTACTATTCAGTTCCTGATTTCAAAATTGTTTAAAAAGATTTGCTGAAAAAATCTACCTTTCAATCTTAAAGTCATCTATTTTACTATTTACGCAGTAGAAAGTACGTCGGAGTGCTCAAAATGCGTATTCCAGTAACATGGTTAACTCTGACTTTCAAATGGTATTGAATAAACGATTTGCTTTCTGCAATTAAGTTCTTTTTTTTTTAAAGAAATTTATGTGGTTACATGTTCCTATAATAAAGGAGTTATTTTTGTTTGAGTGCTGGTTTTGTATAAAATATCTAATGTGGAAACGGATGAAAATTTTATATCGGAATAGGCTACATTTAATGTCATTAGATTTTGTCATTTTTGAAGCATTTCAGTTACTTCTCATATATTAAACTGAAGCATTGAATATTACTAAGGTTCACATGCACATATTTCTAACTATATTATTATGGGATTATATTTTAGGTGAACACTATTTATTAATAAAATGTTTAGATTTGAATGCTTAAATTGCATATTTCACTGATTAAGAAAACATATTAACGAACTTGCATTTCTGTCTGCGTGTAGAAAAAAAATTGGCCGCGTACCAGTCAAAATAATTCGGCGACTATTTCAATAATTTACGTACTAGAAGGAGGTAAAACTCATTTCGTCCGTTTTCATTGCTACTTTATCCAAATAGTTTAATTATAATCTGATAATCGTATCGAGAATCGTATTAGTATATACATGAAATAACAATTTTTGCTAATTTTAGCTTAATGTTTAATTGAAGCAAGCTGCTTTTTTATTGACACCGAATTAAGCTAATATCTATTTGGCAGATGTTTATTTATAATTAAAAAAAAATCACTGATAAATCAAATGTTAGGTCATATTATTTCAAGCCTTTATGGCGATCCTTCAATTTTTCAAAGATGTCGAAATAAATCAAACTTTTGTTTTAAAAGCTAATGGGATTTGGTAACATTGAAATGATCAATTGAATTGAAAATTGTCTAGCCAATATCACTTTTCTGTCATTATCTTTTAAATTTAAAGTAGAGTTAGTATAGTATACAATGTTGAAAAAATAACCAATAGGAATATAAAATTGTGTTTCCCCATGTAATTCAAGTTCACATCGTTGGAGGCCAACGAAAACTCAATTAAATCTTCTATTTTATTAGTTTTCTGACTGTGTTATATTTTTAGTATGTTATATAATTATGTGTATATTTTATCAATAATAAGCCTTAAGAATAAAAAATAGGAGTTATTGTATTTTGGTTGCACTTTAAACTTTTTTTTTAAATGCACCATCTTGTAGTATCCTGATTTATTGAACAATTTTTTAAATTTCTTTCTTTTCTCAGAGTGTGATTTATGCGTCATTTCCCCTTCCTTTTGGCGCACATAAAAATATACCATATCCGAACTGGACTTCTAAGAGATTTATAATTTTGTTACTTTTAACATGGACGTAAAATCAGTTTAAAATGGGAAAAAATTAATATTATAAAGAAAATATCTTCAGGATTTCGGAGACCACAAAAAATATGAAGAACGCATTTCGATAATTTTTAGAAATTTATTTAAAAAATCCAAGTGTTCCTTGGTCTCTTGATTTTAGCAGTGACTAAACGACAGATGTATATACTAAGAAAAATTTTCTTTTAAAAATCCCCACACTGTGTTGTTTGAATGCACCAAAATGAAAAAGTTTGGATAATAATAAGTGTAGGTATATTTCCGCGTTAATTAAATTAAGAAAACAATTAAGTTTTTCTCGGTAATACGGTCTTGTTACTAATTGTGAAAAGGTAATAAAAAAACACTACGTAACTGGGATATCAGCTCACGTCTAGCGCAATAAATCATCCGGTACTCATATGTAAAAATTATGAATCACATACTATTGGATTTAATATTAAAATTTATCCCTCTCGCGTTTATAATTGGAACTATTGCTTAAATGCTTTTCACACCAGGATGCCATGTTGTGCTCTTCATCAGAGCGTATGGCATCCTTGCCCTGTACGCGATATTCAATTTTAATTTTGTAGATATATTTTTCATTTCATACTATCTTCATTTACCTTTTCACAATTAGTAAGAAGACCGTATTACCGAAAAAAAACTTAATTGTGTACTTAATTTAATTAAAGCCGTCAAGAAATTTATCTATAATTATAATTATCTAAAATCCGTTACACTAACGTTCTAGTACTAGTATCTTTTAGTCTAGAATAGTAGTTTTCGATAAATGTGCAAATAAGTTCTTTCTTATACGAATATGAGATATTTGCATTAGAAACATTTTTACACATCTGACGAACCATATTTTTTGTTGCAAACATGCGTAAACTACATGTGAAATTTAAAAGAATTGCACCGCACCTTACTCACACCGTAACAAAATTGTAGATATTTCCTATATATGAAGATTTAATAATCGCAGAAGCAATTTGTGTGTGATATTCTATTTTAACTTAGCTACTCTCAAGATAGTGACATGACAAATTGTTTTCGAAATCGAGTTCATCTTAACCATACTCTCTAACGTTTTAAAATCCGACTTTCGATGCAAGTATTGCGTTTATCTTTAGTTTGCGAAAGTATTTAGGTTTGTTTATGCACTCACATTTAGATAAGTGTAGCACACTTGGTCACCCAAAAATAGCACAAGATGGTACGAAGAAATCAGATACATTTTCAGGAAATACGCGACAAAAGAAGCACTACCAATTACAAAATAAAATATCGTTCTATTTGTTAAGTTTGTTTACTTTGAATGAGTACAGCGACGTACTGTTTCTGCAAGTGTTAAATTCCAGTGGTCTAGTAATTTATAAAAAAAATGAAACCGTCAGAATGTGACGGTGAACGGAATTTATCGAGCGGGACACGACGATTAAAAAGTGAAAAGTCCCTCGAATATACGGAAATACCTCTTCGCCTGGTGCAGCTCTGACTTCTATTTTCGAGTTGCACTTGTACGTCGACGACGTTTCGTAATATTGGCCGAGCTAGTCATACAAGTACAGTCCCTTAATCAGTAAGTTATACCCTGCAGAAATTTTATTTTATTTAAATAAAACGTTTAGTCTTTTTATCTTGGTGATCTGTGTCACCGTAACCTTGCGGGGATGTTCGTGCGTGCGATTTTTTCGATATTTTAATAGATTTAACTCCTTTTCATGAATTTGTATAAGGTTTATTATTAACTAAAGTACCTTTATTAGCAATCATTCAGTATCAACCATAAATCTCTTAAAGACAATTTTTCTCGATGAACATTTTTTTAGCATGTTGAATCCATCTCGGGTTTATTTACCTTACAATAAACATTATTTCCCTTATACAGAAGGGTTTGTTACGAAGTCAAATATTGATAGTACATACTTTAAAATAATGGCCCAAAACTTTGCACGTTTGGTCGTTTGAATCCGCAATAAGTATTTCTGCATTTAATGGAAACGACAATATTATTTTAAGGAGATCCTTAAACAGGAACTTCACCAAATCATTTGGCAATGTACGTCATATCAAGGAGAGAGAGGGAAATTAATCTTGACGACATGCTAAACAAATAAAAATTATTCATTTACACTTGACGATTATATCTCATGGTTTACACAAACTTTGAGTTACTTGGTTGATTTGGAATAATTGTTTGCCTTCGATTTTGCTCCAACATGCATCTAAAACTTTTATTGCATGAATTATTTTCGAAAGCTGATCTGTAATGTTCATTAGATTCTTACGCAGTAAATATGCGTTTTACACTTTTTGAAAATAATTCCTAATATTACAATAGAAGTAAGGATTGTTATGGATACTATGACGAAGCATAAACGTTTGGCTAGTAGAAGAGGAAAATGTACAATTGCCAAGATTATTTTAGTTTATTCAAAATATGCATATATTTTTTAAACAATTATTATTACCGGACCAGTAAAAATATAAAATTTAATAGCACTCGTTGCAATTTTTCGAGTTGGAAAATTATTATTCTCTTATGATCCCCGCTTGTATGAAAAAAGTGTTTGTTTCGTTTTTGGCATGCAAAAATATGGAATGAATTGGATATATGTTTTTTTTTCTTTTATTAATATTTATTTTAGTAAATCCAATCAAATACAAAATACAAAAATCAATTCTTGATGAAATTAGTCTTTTAACATTTGTTTTTTGTTGATTTAAGTTACCTATTTATAATCAATTTCTTTCCAACATGCAGTCAAAATTAACAATGTACAACTAAATTTGGAATTGCAATATTCTGCATCAATGAACTGTCTGCTATAAAACCATGTGTTTGTAATAGTTTTTAGCTAACACACCAAACAGATCAGGTTGCTAATGGAATTTATGATTTGTGCTTTTTTTGAATTTGTAAAATAAAATTAATACTTGTTTGATCACATTAAGAAAATGTCGACTTTGCAAGATATAATTTTTAATTGATTTCCGATATTTTCGTTGGCTATAGTAATTCGCACTGGTAATAGATCACTTATTTACGGATATAAATAACCTCTAATTAATTCATGAATGGAATATGTGTTGGTGCAGCAAAATGTTATAAGGAAATTGTAATGAATGGCTGATTATATATTTTGAATTTAAAACATTTGATAATCAATCATAAAATGTAAATCTTAAAAATAACAATGGTTCATGAGGATACTACTCTTATAAATTAGTTAACGGATTTGAGAATACACTAAAAATTAGTTATAGTTCCTAAATTTCATTAAAAATTTAAAAGAATTTGCTTGTACCATATTACCCATGATATTTGTTTCTGTCTAAACTTATATAATAACTTAAAAAAATTAAATAGAAATATATACAGCATATTTATTTTATAGAAATTTATATAGAAATTTTTTGCGTAAAAACAAAAAGTATTCATGTACAAACACGATCTTTTGAGAAAAATATTTGTTATGTTATTGAAAACTATGTTGTGTGTTCAAAATCCTATTTTGCAAAGTTTTTATTTTTCCTGTCGCATTTTACACAGTTGTAATGAAAAATGTTCTTGTACAAAATTTGTTGGAAGCTTTGATTTTGTATTACGCAATTTATTTTATTCAATTATTTATAAATATGATTCAATATATTGTGGATTATGTTTATGTGTAATACATTACCATGTGTATGAAAATATAGATCTACGACTCCACCCAAGGTGTTGAATACTGTCTAAAATTATTAGAAGGGAAAACGACACGTTTAAACAGTGACATTTCACTTGTATATAGTCAGATTTCGGAGTTTTCACTTTAAGGATTTTAGAATATATGTTAGAATAATGTGAATGAAAAAAGATTGTCACTAATAAGCAACTTTATCCGAACATTATTTTTATGTACATATAATATGTTTTGCCTTGAATAGTTGTTTTATATATCTGGTATCAAAGCACAAGAAATTCAAAGATGCAGTAATCTAATGAAAATGAACCCGAGTTGTTCAAAACGTCTAGGGAAAGTTTCAACAAATTAAATTGTAGGACAAAGCCGACCTGTTTATTTATTTTTTTATTATATACTCGTACACAACAACACCATTTACAAGAAATTCAACTTTCGAATGACTCAAATCTCATAGTTCTCTAAAAGTTCAAAGTTCTCAAGATATGCCTATTTATAAGAATACTAAATTTAATAGTTGTGCTGAGGAGTAGTCGAGTCAACTACTATATATATTTAAATGTATTTTCAGAAATTCAGAAATACATACAGTGACCTAGTAACTTGGAAAAGATAAGAAGCAACGATTTTCCAAAACTTAAAGCCAACGTTTATTAAAACAGTAAAATTATTGAAGAGCGAGAAAGCACGCGAACGAGATTCAAACGGGTCGAAATTGCCACAGAAAACGGGTTACCAGGAAAACGCGAATTATGCGTCATGCAATATTGCCCCTTTTCGTCATTAGCGAAATCGTCTTATAACTTGGTAGTTCAGTAGTATAAGTCAAGCCGAAATCCATCTGAGATCTCGACTGTGACTCAGACTGAGGTGAACGTCGACGACGTTTTCGGAGTAAAGTATGTACTAAAAATAATCCGTTTAGTCATTAAAATAAAAGAAAATGCGTAAATCAAAATAAAAGTATTAAATTCACTTCGATTCTGAAAACAAACTGAAAATAGATTCCCGAGTAAACAAGAAAAATTTCGTCAAATGAGATTTATGAAATCAAAACGTCTTTTTGAGGCTATTCTGAATCTAATGAGATCAGTTTTTGTGAAATTTCGTGTATAAACGAAATTCAAATCACAACAGATAAAATATAGATCAGACTAGTTAAATTTAACATTTTTATCAGATAAAAAATTGTCAAAGTTATTCAAAGTAAATCCGATATAGTACCAATATATAGAATAATTAGGAATTGAATTGAATTCAGCTCTGTGATTATTAATGTCTCAAAAAACATCGAATTTCAATGACATAAAAACTCAACACAGATAACAATAAATAGTTGGTTTTAATATTTATATAGTCGGATCTGGCACAGCTACTTTTTTAGTAGGGTTTACTATTTAAATAGTAGGCTTATACTAATTTGTCGAGGTCATTATTTACATAGGTAAATTAATGTTTTATTGCAGTACTTAATTAGTAGTTCCAACTATTTCATTTTTTCTGTAAAGGAAGCCAAGAATATATCAACATCATATAATAGAAAAACATAATACAGTTTTTATTACATTATCCCACGTAGATCAGCAAAATAAAAATTAAAAAGGATAAATCCGTATTTGTCTGCTAAATGTAAAATAGTCTACAAACTTAAATTATATATCATTAATACAATTCTATCAACTTTAAAAGAAGTTTGTACGTAGTTGGTAAAACCGACATTAATCTTGTTTACAATCGGGCAAATTTGTTGTATAATTTACATAAAAAATAAGTGCTTGTAAACCTGATTTTCTTGAAATTGAAGAGCGTTCTGATTCACTAATTGATTTGAAATTTGTTAACACATGTGTTATACATTTGCGTGAATATTATGCACCGAAAAATCTATATTCTAACTTTTAAGTATACCCTTCTATAAAATTTATATTCTTAAGGGTACAATACTCTTAATGTAAGAAATCTTCTAAACAATTTAAGTTGTGTGTGTTTCTTAAAGTAAGAGTATTCTTACGAAAATAGTTTCTTAAAATAAGAATACTCATCAGAAAAACATTCTAATTTTATGATTGCCAGCTACTGTAGCAAATTTTTTTAAGAATGGATGCAAATATTCTTATATTAAGCATATTTTCTTAGCACAGGAAGAATAATTTTCTTATAGCACGAATATGCTGCTTAACAAAGGGAAGATCGCCTTTTTTTAGAAGATCTTCTTCAGAGATCGTCAGATCATTTGTACGATTGATTTTTACCGAGTGCATATTTAGTCATCAGCATCTCATATAGTGTACACTATTATTTATCTTTTTTGTTTTAAATCAGATTCCCCGCCTATGTGGTTCATTGAATAAATGTATGGATGTTTGAAAAATTAAAAAATCACGTAAAAATGAAGTATTCTGTGATTCAAAACAAAGCGTACTCTGCCTTAATAATTATTTTAAAACCGTACTTGAAAATATCATCGTGGAAATTTATGTGGTCCTCCTAAGAAATGCTGATATTGGGACTATCAAAAAAATTACACTGATTTTTAGCGATACTAGAAAAAGTGATAATTGCCTAAAAATTAAATTTCTATGAAAGTGCTCACACACTAATCACTAGATAACAACGAATTAGTTTTTGGATTTTGTCAGAGAATGAGTGACCAATCCACCGAAATTTAAAAAACACTCGTAACATTCGAAAAAGCATTCATTTGGAAAAGCAACCTCAAAATTAGTCAAATATAGATGTATACGTTAAATAAAAGAGTTTTTGTCATAATAAATCGATACTGAAATTCATGAGCAAATTGTGCACATTTAGAAGTTGAATACTTATTAAAACAATGTCCGAAAACTTACCTCTTCCATTTATAATTACATTATTTTATTGTTGGTTATCATTTTCAGTAATTCATATTTTTTGACTGCCTGGTTTAAAACCTCAATAAACAATTCTGATTTACTCGTATATTTAAATAAAAAAGAAATATTTTCGTCAGATAACATCTAACTAATTTGATGTAACTAATTAGATCCGAAAGAGACTCGAAAAGGTCTTCAGATTCGATTTTCTTCTCATGAATTTTATTTTACGTATATTGATCAAAATTAAATAAAAATTAATCACTCTTTTTTACTCGTCATACTAGGAAATAATTATTTTTATTGCGCAACAAGATATTTAAGAATTGTTAATTATTTCGATGGCGTTTTGTCCAGAGTATACAAAAAGCCTATCTACGCACTGTCCATTACTAAATCAGCCGAATGCATCCCCGTAATAAAGAATCCCGCTGATTTCGTTGAGTGTTTCTGTCGGTCCTCGAAGGGTGGTATTGTTCGGACGATAAAATAGTCGAAGAATCGCAATGAGGTTTCCTAAATGAAATGGATCCTTTTAATATTAAATTTAGAAAATAGAATAATTGGCCTTTACTATTTATATAAGTGAATAACAAGTTTATTTTCATTGCTGTTATACTTCTTAGAAGCATTTCTCCGCTTTTGTCTGCGTGTACTCCACTCAACAGACTCTCGTTTCAATTGTGAAAATTATTGTCCTGTTGCAGAAGTGATATTGTCTTTCATTGCTAGGAGCAGAATATCACTATATATTTCGATCGAAAAGTGACTCTTTTGTGCAAGTTTCATTTAAGAACAACTCCAATACATTCTGAGAAATTTGTTCATTACTGAAAACACTTAATTCAAATTTTAGTACATGATGGATACTATTAAGTAACAAATTGCCTAATTTTCAAGAACAATATAAAATTTCTACTTAAAAAAAGATAAAAAAAAATATTCTGTTTTATTGCAGGATGAGTTTCATCCATTTATTGAGGCTCTCCTACCATTCGTGAAGTCTTTCTCGTACACGTGGTTCAATCTACAAGCCGCCAAAAGACGCTACTATAAAAAACACGAGAAGCGGATGAGTCTCGAAGAAGAACGTCAGTGTAAGGAGGAACTTCAGGTGAGATTCTTTATAAAAAATTTAAATAACAATCGTTTTCAAAAACATTATATTAGAGCAACAATAATCGATATGTTATGAATTTTCCTCCAACGTTTTTGTTTCACAAATTCGTCTGCTCGGTTTAGAGTTATTTTCAAATTTATTCGAAAATTCTTTACTCCACATGAGCCAATCATAGTCAAATACCAACATATTCGACCGGCAATCGGAAGGTTCCGAGTTCGAGTCCCGACACGCCAACTCTTCCATGTTCGGTCCTCATTTTTTTTTTAATGAAAAAATTGAAGTAATCTGAAAAAGAAAAACAATACATTTGTTAACAACTCTGAATCATGGGGAAATTGAACATTCTTGAATAAAGTGTAATGTAGGTACAATATAATTTATTTAAATTTAAATATTAGTTCAGTTTTAAATTAAAGAAAATTGCTTTTGTTAATGGTGTTAAGTAATGCAGAGATTGAAATAATTCTTTGACTCACTCTCGGATTCTTGAACTATTGGAAGTAGTTCTACTCGAGCTTTGCTATTTACGATTGTTTGCGCACTTTAACGAAGCATTAAAGCACTGATTTGCCAGATTAAAGAGATTCATTTTCCGAAAATCTCTGAAACGATTAAGACAATCATCATTAATCAATCGGTAGATTCGGAGGGTAAAGAGTGTGCAGAATCATGAGATGGGATCGTGTGCGTTCTTTCGAAGGTCTATTCGCGAGTTTCACGCTCAAGAGCAAAAAATAATGAGGTTCGAAACTATTTTTGACGTTAACCGACCACGTGACACCCTATCGCCACAGCAGTGGTTCTCGTTTGGAGTCGACCACAGCGAAGAGAGATCGGCCATTTCGATTGATTTTCGAAACCTTTTTGAACGATTTTTTTTAAATTCCATTAGATCGATAAATAGAATGGTTTGCATTTTTATTGTGTAATTATTTCCCATTTAATCGTGTGTTTTCTAAAGAGAATTTTTTATTATAAAGTTAGGTTTCTCGAAATTGTGTAATAACGAGGAATTCTTCTATATTTAGTCACTGTATTTTTATAGTGAATGAGGTTTTATTCCTTTTTAACGTCACAATTATTCGTCCAATTCTTTCTTTTTTTTTACAACATTCGGTTATATATATATCTTTTTTAATATGTTTCGCCGTGAATTTATATTTCATGAAATTTTCACTCTCATTCGAAGTTGCTTTTGATTTTAAACTTTCAATCATTCTTTTTATTATTTTTAATTTTAAAAGTTATATTAGTTTCGTCATTTGAACTTCTAATAAAGGATTGATTGTTTACTAATGGAATTAGTAATGGTAGTTATCAGTGATATACACTACCGGCCAAAAGTTCGTGAACGCTCTGAATTTTTAAAATCGTCAAATAATTCGTTCTATCTCTGAATCGTTAACGATAATGATAAAACTCGTAAGATGTCTTTTAAAGTACACAAATAAAGCCTTCAATTGGTGCATTTAGTTTTACTTCAGACGTTATAGTTTCGTCATTGTCAAATTTTAAAAATGTTAAAATTTGCAATTTTTTTCTTTCGACTTTAAGCACTGACAAAAAGTCTAAAACATGTTTCTGCATATAGCCAATTTTTGTCTAAATACTACAATTAAAGGGCTTTAAAATGGCTCTTGTGAAAGGTCGATACGATTTTTTGTTCCTGAGATATGATTTTTTGAAAATTGCCAGTTTACCTCATTTTGTCAGAATTCATTGGAAAAAGGCAAAAAGTTGATAACTCAAAAAAATAGTAACTCTGACAAAAAAAAATCTTATGTACTTTTTACAAGAGCTATGTCAAAGCTCTTGAATTATAGTGTTTAGCCAAAAATTGGAAATATACAGAAAAATTTATTAGACTTTTTGTTAATGTTAAAAGTTGAAAGAAAAAATTGGCAAATTTTAACATTTTTAAAATTTGACAACGGCGAAACTACAACGTCTGAAGTAAAACTAAATGCACCAATTGAAAGCTTTATTTGTGTAGTTTAAAAAACGTCTAATGAGTTTCATCATTATCGTTAAGGATTCGGAGATAGAACGCATTATTTGATGAGTTAAAAAATTCAGAGCGTTCACGAACTTTTGGCCGGTAGTGTATACCTTTAAAACTAGATATTTACCTGCTTTCATTCATTTAAGTCTTGAAATAAGTGATGTTCCTTTTTGCAATAGTTTTTACTGAAATATATAAAATATTTTCAAATTATTTTGTAACTCATTATTTTCATACCTCTGTAATTTCGGAACTCCCGACCCAGCAAAAAACTTGTAAAAATGAGTGTCTCTTAATAGAGAACTTCAAGATATATTTTAAATTGAAAATTAAAAATAAAACTTTTTAAATGACAATTTCGATATAAATCGATATATTAATATTAATTTCAAGGTTAAAATTTAGTTTCATCCAACGGGAATTTCAATACAACGTGAAATTTGAAAGAAATTGGGAAATGCTTATTTTTATCCGTTTTTGTTTCTAACTATTAGGACAATGCGTTTTTGTTGAAACTATGGATAAAGGTGGATAAAATCCTTGAATTTTGATAATATTTTACTTTTTTACGCCAGTTCATTATAACGTCCTGAAACTGGTATCTTCAATATTGAAAAATGTCCGGACGAATCATAAATCTGAAATTCCATTATACAATGAATTCTAAGAACTTTTTATTCTTAGCATATTTTTGGTAAAGGCGCAGAGTTTTTGAGTTACAGCGTTCGTGAAGTTTTGCAATTAATTTTTCATTAAAGACGCCGTTTTGAGGACGTAACAATGAAGTAGCGTAAAAAAGTACAATCTTTTCTAGAAATGCAAGTATTTTATTCACCTTTATCCATTATTTCAATAATATCGCCAAGTGCTATATTGTTCTAGTTTGAAAAAATGGATAAAAATAACAATTTCTTACATTTTTTAAAAATTTCCCGCCATATTGGAAATCCTGGTGGCTGAAACTAATTGTGACCTTGCATCTAAATATTGAAGAGCGACTTCAAAAACGTTAAGAAATTGAGCAACATCGAAGTTATGCCAAGTTTTTCTTAGTAAAGTATACGTTAATAAGAGTCCATTTTAACCAAAAAACGACCATTGGGAGTTAATGGGTTAACAAAGACAAATTACGACTTATCTATCAACATCATGACTATTTATTAGATTAAGTTGAGGATTGTAATGAGAGTAGCAAAAAGTATGGGCTCCTATGATCTTGCAAATTAGGTAATCTTAAATATCAGTTTTCGACGTACTATCCTGACAAAAGAATGAAACATAGATATATTTCATTATTTCTATAGTGTAAAACTAAATTGTTGCCAGGAAATATGAGGCGAGGAAAATATACGGGTACTAGAAGAATTTTTTACCCAACAACATCTCAGAACATTGGTCAGTTTCTCCTTTATGCGCCCAACAATATGTTAGGACAAAGGCTTGTCAATGCTTTGTTTTCATCATAGTAGAATTTCCGCCTGAAAAAGCAAAAGTAAATAATGGGATGCCTGTAATTACTTAATATGTACTGAACAGTTAATTGTTTTGTTAGTTCCAAATGGCTCAATTGTCATAAGTTACTATAAGTCACTACGATTCTTAGCAGAAACATTGAAACTTTTCCGGGTGGTAGTCTAAGTTTCTTGGCGCAAAAAATACTTTTTATGAGAAAATGTTAAGATATAAAAGAAGTACGTAACAGCAAATCGTAAAATTAATAGAGGAAAGTCATAAATTGTCCAAATGAAGGGCGTTAAGATTCTGTCAATGTTAAATAAAATCAATGAATCCTCCGAAAGACAAAAAAAGATTTCAGAGCATTTGCTCCATGATGTAATCCAGCTGAACTACAGTTCTAAGAAATTTGTTATTGTTATAAGTTGTATGATCCATAAGTTAATGGTAATTTCGTCTTAAAAATTATCAAACTCAAATGAGTTAAAAGATTTAAAAAAAAACAATGAAAAATTTAAAGCAGTTGAGTTCAATGATAGACTGGAATTCATCGAATAAATCGAATAATGAATTAATTATTACGGTTTCAACGCGAAGTCGATTAAATCGAAGATAGAAAACTAATATTTATTCTTCTCATGATTATTTATTAAATGCTTCTAATTGTAGATCATTTCCTCAAAAGCTTCATAACTTTTAAAGAAATTATTTATTCGAGTCATCATTCAGTGTGATAGTCAATTATAATAATTCATAGCATTTTTGGTGTCCTCGACTTCAAAACGCTTCGGAAATGATCTATAAATCCATGCAGAAAAATGAAAATCGTGTTGATATGACTTTTAGTCAGCCGTAACAGATTTATAAAAATCGTTTATCGATTGCACCGAGTCGAAAATTTCGAGCAGTTTAATTAAAAGTTCTCTGGTTGAACGAGAAAAACAGTGGAACAGGCTGAATCTGGAGATTAACGATCACGAAACGTGGAGCGATTCGGTTTACGTAGGGACTTGACTACCCACCCGCATCGCATGACGCAGATTCGAAGCTCAATCGCGACGAAGTCATTGACTTTATACACCGAGTTCGGGTATGCTAGAATTTTTCTGTTCGTTTCAACCCCCTACCCACCATTCCGCCTTACCATTGGCTCTTCTCTCTACCGCAATTCGCATTCTGCCTCGCGTCGCTGTTCGATCAATATTTTAATTCCGCGATGCTGCAGTATTTAGCGGATGGACGGATGGACGAGCTTTCGGATTTCCGTAAAAGGATTCTATCGAAAATAACGCATCGGCTCGATGAGCGATTCCGATACGAATCCGTCAGAAGCGCTTCCCCACCCAGGAGCTTGCGAAGCTCTTAACCGCTGGAAAAAGCAAGAAGGCAGTTAGCTCAACTAAAAAAGCCTAACCGGAAAAGCGCAACTGCTCAGATACGAAAATTGTCCTCCTTCGGGAGAGGAGTTTTCGGGAACGACCAAAAAAAGAGTTAGGAGTCCGGCGATAAAACAATTTTCTCGTAACGTCCTCGCTGCGGAATCCGAAATTTGGGAGTTTCGGGATGTCGAAGAGAGGCAGGACTCTGGGACGAGGCGAGTTGTTCCCTTAATTTCAAGACAGGCCGTGCGGATGATATCGACTACTTTAATTCCAGTGCACGAGCGTGGTCGTTTCGACGGCGCTGCAAGAGAGGTACCTCGGCTTTGAAAGAGACGGAAAACAGGGGTTGTGCTGACGGGAGAGAGAAAAAGAAAAAAAAAGAAAAAAACGACGGAGATAGAGAGGGACGAATGAAGATGGAAGCGCTAGGGAGATAACGCGAGAGACGCAACGAGGACGATACGTATGTACCCGAGATAAAGCTAGGACGAGAAATGCCGTTTCTTTTCTCTATACTCTCTCTTCCTCTCTCTCCCTGAAGATCTTTGTACGTTTCTTTCTTTTTCTTTATTTCGTTCCTTGTCCTTTTTTCGTTCCATTTCACGATCCTTTTCCAGCTTTCCGCCGGCATTCCGTCTTCCTCTATATTTCTCTAGCTTCCTCCAACTCTCTCGCACTCTCCCAGTTCGAATGAACGAGCAGACGAGTACACGAGTTACAGCACACAAGCGTAGGGCACGACGTAAACTCAGACATGTAGCGCATACGCCGGGCGGCGTCGCGACGGAGGCTGCGGCTACGCGGCGCCTACCAACCACCATCTATAATCTCTATGCGGATATCGATTTTCCACCCTGTATTTCCTAAATTTATGCAAACTAGCAGCCCCTCGCCACCTACGTCGGCGTCATTCATCTAACGAGCACGGACGACCTATCGCCGCTTTATATCGCCATCGTCGCACCCCGACTCCACTCGACCCAGACGCAAAAATTTCGACGGCCATTCACTTAGGGCTGATGAATTGGTACATGTGAGACGACATCGGGTCAAGTGTACGGAAATGAACACCATGCTGATGATCAAATACTGAATGAATCGTGGATAGTCTGCCGCTTGATGGATCATAAGTGTGACGGAAATACCATAGACGTTCATGTAAACAACATTGGTTTGGACACTTCTTATGTTTTCAGAAGACTGTTGAAGGAAACGCTTCAAAATTCTGTTTTCATAATTCGAGACATCATAGAACGATCAAAACTTAATGGGTCTTAGAAATTCGATGATGACAATCGGCTAACTCTGCCATCCATTAATCTTATACCAACCATACAAACGAAGCTACTTTTCAAGCATACTTATCAGTTACACTGTTCTCCAAATTGAAATTGTTCTTAGTTACACCAAGTTAAGAGATATTTATAGGGTGCTAAGAATTTGCTGTACAGTTTGGGAACATGGATAATTGGTTTTAAAAATAGAACGTAAACTAGATGGACATCGAGTCGCTTGGTCAATTAGGAGTCTGATCCTCAAACAAACAAGGAAAATGTAGGCTTAAACAAATCCTGCGAAAGTCACAAAATATAGTTAGCATTTAGCAGTAAGTACTTGGTAGGTGCTGAAGTTTTGCTGTATTGTTTGGTATTTGGAGCAATTCAATAACTGGGTCGCAGATTTAAAAACATGACGTTGATTTCTAAATTGAGGATCTTCTGGGTAATTTCAAATGTGTACTAAAGATCGGGAAAATGTCAACAGGATTCAACAATTACTGCGAAAGACTCAATACACTCTAATAATGTAAACTAGAGTGAATATTATTTTCATTTGAAACACTTGTATAAGATGAGATTGAATTGACAACAAATTACTAAGGCTTGAAAATTCTAATTTAAGTCCAAATAGATCTGGTCAGATTATGTCCATATAATTTTGACTAAACATTAAGTTACTGTGTATATATATATATATGCTAATCAACAGATGCTAAATGAAACTTTGGATAGTTTTTCGGCCTAAGGAATAGAAGTGGGACCGAAAAGACTTCTTAACATAGATTCTACTTTTAGAACTTTTGACGAAATTTCTTGTATCTTCAGCAGGATGTTTTATTGACATATGGATACGTAATTTAAAAACATATTTTTACATACACTTTTTATTTTTCAAAGTTCCCAATAAACACTAAGCACGAAGCATGCATTGAAAATGTATACGGAGTATAATCAGAAACTAGAATGAATGTCCGACAAACTTGTATAGGATGACTCAAACAAAGACAAACCAATGGCACCGATAAAATTAAAATTACTCAATATTACTGGCAATTTTGAATGTAAAAACGTATGTATTTAGATCCAAATAAATCTGATCGGTTTTGACTACATAGACATTAAGTTTGTTCAAAATCTTGTTGCGTGTTAACAACGCAGGGATCTTTAAAATAAAACTTCATTTTTATGACCTTCCAATGTACGTCGCTTCGTTGAGTTTGATCGTTGCTAAATTTGCTCGCCGAGGCGGAAGGTTTTGTTTTGTAAATTTTCCTTCAGCACCGTAAAAATCTGCGCTCGAGCGAGAACTTATTTCTTCGTCGTAATGGAAGTTCGCGTCGAATTCCACATCCCGATAAATTCGAATCGATACTTGGAAAAGTTGAGTTGTTACTGCATTGCAGCTGAGCGTATTTATTTTCATTTTCGACGGGGATCCAGAGGCATGAGTTATCGCGCACCGGACGTTCGAGCGCGGAAAAACAATCCTTCCGAGTCTCGGCGCGTATTACGTCTAGGATGTAGGATTTTCTAATCTGGAGCCTCGGGAGAGTCTGGGTAGAGATGGGCTTGGCCGGGGAACATAATTCACTCGCTCAATTTGAAGCATCGACGTACTGGCGAATCGTGGTTAGAGAAAATCGGTGTTGCTGCAGGGGGAACCGGAAAGAGGAATGGGGGCCGGGGGGAGGGGCAGGTTCAATCTGCGCATTATGTAAAACGGTTAGAGGGCCACAGCTACACGGTGAACGTTCCGTGTAATCTGCGACATAAAACACACGTGGGACTCACCCGCGAAAGAAAATCTCGAAATTTGGTGGACGTCGTTTCCGAAGGGGAAATAATGGTTACGATGCGGTAGTAATGGGTTCGCTTCGCGAACTCGTGCCCCCTTAGCAATGAATTTTGGATCTTTCCCATGTAAATGGGAAATTTACTCCATTATTAGCTGAAATTAAAAATTGTGATTTTATAAAACACTAAATCACATGGGATCGGTCTGAAAATAAATTGATGAGGTAGGTCGCACTGAAAATGAAAGAAGCTGCGAACTTACGTTTGGATATCTTATCTCCAGGTTTACCAAAGATTATATGGTCATCTTAAAAAAGGATACTTACTGCATCATGTATCCTCAGTAATCTCAAATACTACCTATCACTAGTCCTGACGCTCTGGTGAGTATAACCTAATAATGCCCATTTCCCACCTTGGAATAATCAAGAATTATGTTTTTATTTAAGAGTCATGTTTTTTAGAAGAAATTAATACATAGGATATGGAAATAGTCTCGGTCAAGTGTATGATTTTATAGTTTTCAAGCAACTTCGAGCGAAATGCCTGGAATTATCCAGAAAGCTATATATAAAATATGTCAGAGATACGGTAGCGAAATCCACACTGAACTCTCATGCATTCTGGTCATTTATTAGTACATCTTGAAAAGATTTGGTTTACATTCTGATATGAAATATTGAGGTATTTTCCGAATCTAATCGGTAGGAGGTTGCCAATTTGCTTATTTTGTTTTAGTCTATTTCGACAGGATACAAATGTAGCATTGTTGAAGATTCAGTTTCTTTTAACTCAATAGAGGATTTTTCTATAACTATAAGAGGAGTCTCCACGCTCGAAATTAGCTCTATGACATGCACCTTACAAAAATTATTTTTTTAGTAATTTTTGACGTGGAATTCAGTGGTGCTAGAACAAAAAGTGTAAACAATTAAAAAAAAAATTTTTTTGAAGATTTTTTAATAATCCATGCGTAATTACTTAAAAAATATGTTTTTATATTCACCCTAATTTTTGTGAATTTTTTAATTCATATAGAAAAATGTAATGGCATTATTTTAAAAAGATAAATTTTTTTTTGGAACTGAAATTTATAGGTAAAAAAATTTTCTTCACCACTGAATCCCTCGTCAAAAGTACTAAAGTATTTCATTGAGTTGATTTTGAGTATAGTGCCTCTCCTTAAATGATTTACGAAATACTTTTAAAAAAATTAAATCAAGAGGTACACAGGTTCGAATGGAATTCCTTCAATTCTTATAAAAAGCTGCGCTACTTCATTATTCATAATCCTCTTTTATATTTTATTAACACCACTTTAAATCCGGAAATCTTTCCAAGAAAATTGAAATTCATTTATAGCATTAAAATTCAAGTTTCGGAACTAAAATCGGTCCAATTAACCGGTTGTTAATATTGTTTCAAAATATTTTAATAATATTTATAACGTAGGCTATTATCATGTCCCTGTAATATTACAACGGATTATTCTGAAGTTCGGACATTACACAGTTCCTAGAATAGGAATGCAATATTACTTTGAAATATTTTCAATGTTCCAAAAGAATATTCCCGAAATATTACTTGAATAAAATGTGCTAATTGGGAGGTGATAAATCCCATCGCGGATGAACTCATGGACTTAGAAGCGGATAGGAAAACATTAGATTTTTTGTGTTTGATAAAATGATCCCCCGACGGAAAGTTTCTGTTGATTGTGACAAAATATTGTCTGTTTAAAAGTATTGTGTGATCATTTCACATTACAATGAATTTACTGAGAATACTAGCACCGTGCTTTGATCTTATTTCCAGAATTCACGTCATGAGTCTGATCTGAGTCAGACTCTTGCAGACTCTACCTAGTCTTGCTGCTTCTAAATTGTTACTTCTAACTTGACCTACACTTTAAAACGGTTGAAGTTCATTTTTATCTATATTGGTTAAGTTCAGTTCTTTGGAATAAAAGACCTGCTCACTATTGAAGAGTTGAACACAACTTTACAGTAAACGAAAAACGAAAAGAATGGCAAATGAATAGTTATATAAGGTTAATGTAAACGGTGAAATGGCTTGTGTACGCATTGCACTTTTGCCAACGGCCATTGTAAAATGTCTAAGTTATGGATACTTGTGCCACCTGTTTTGAGGTAAATTTTAAAGGGTTAAAGTAATTTTCGCGATGTCGCCGCAATCATTTTGTATCCCCCGTTCCCCTCAATCTCCAGAAGCACTATTTCAGCCCTTCTCGTTTCTTCTGTTAATCTTTCATATAAGACGGTTTAGGTGGCAAAGAGCTTTAGTGGTGAAAAAATTCAAAAATCGGTACTGGGGTTGGAGGCACAAGGTGTTCGACGCGCCACTATATGTATAGTTCATCGATCTCGAGAATGCTACCACGAAAAATCGGTTAGTGTCATCCTCGTGGTTTCGGACTGAACCTTATATATAATTATATATTTTGCTAATTTCATTTGGGAATCAAATTGCATCCTAAATTCTGTTGAATGCATAGATGTGGTTTGTCCGCCTATTTTTATTCCGCGTTCCATCTTCGTGTTCTAAAGCAGACTAAATAGGTAAAATTGACTCCGAGTCTTGGTAGAGATTTGGCTGGTTGAGCTAGCCATTATCCTAGCTGCTGGCTAGATCTGTTCGGTAGAATCTCGATAGAAATATACACGAATTCTAGATGAAAACCCGCTAGACCAGCAACATATATTTAAAGTGACATAAAGCAATAATTGCAAACTGAAAATATCATATCAAGTTTGTATAATAGGTAAGAATCAATCGATTCGACAAATCGCGCAGATGTAAATGTAATCTATTTTTCTTTCGAAATGAATATTTGATCTTTACAGCAGCTTTGTAAACAATTGCGACAGCATGTGCGCGCGAATCAGCTGAGAGCAAGCCGCCATATTGGGCGTTCGATCGAGAGGTATTCGATATTCTCGAATCGAGCTGAGGTCGATAAGTTGTGAGCGTGTCGCACTCATGTTAAACTACATTAGCTGTGTCAATGTCTCGCGTCTCGGTAAATTTCAGCCAGAATTCATGTCATAGTTCGTAGGATTTCTACCCATATTATAGACATTATAGTTTCTACCCAGATCATAAAAATCAGAATAATTCTGGCTAGATTCTCGTCAACATTTCTACCAGGGGAGGAAGTGAAATTTAATGTTTACTCTCTCAAGGACTGACCAAATGACTCTAGTAAATTCAGTACAGCATATTTATCCATGCATATTTTTAAGGAAAAGTCAATGTCAAAGTTGAGCGTAAAATTCTAAAGAAAACAATGTAAATGTCAAAAGTTGAAAATGTTAGGATATCAACTATGTAAAACTGGTTGCAATGAAGTGTCTGGTACCAGATAGAATACGCACGATTGCCTGGTTATATCGCCCTCCCCTAAAATTCTTCACAATTGCAAAGTGTTTCCTATATAGTTGGGTGAAATTGCTGCGTCGGGTAGTAAAAAATGAGTTGCAACGAAGCGTAAAATCCGCCGACACCCTCCATAATTTGCCGACAATTCGCGAAACGACAATCGTCCTTAAGAGCATCGCTTCGGTCTATCGACCCCCAGGAGCACTGGAAACGGCGGGCGGCGATGCAGCATCATCCGCCAAAGTAAACAAAGCTTCCCAGGGTGTCTCGGTTTCCGTGCCACGGGACACCAGAGCCACGGATCACCGCGATAAAAAAAAGTCCAACGGAAATCGCAACACTCGCGCCGCGAGGCCATAAAGCTGGTAAGAGTCCATATTTTTATGCCAAGGTGGCGATGGCTGGAGGGAAAAGTCAAAGAAGCGAAATATTCGCGAGGTGAAATTCGTCTCTCGGATGTCCCGGCAATATACCCACCCTGCCATCGTAGCACACGGACGTACGTAATTGCCTAAATTCGCACACACGTGCACGCGTCGCTGCCGTAGTTGCGCGAATTTCCGCCTGCGTAATTCCGAAATGTATCTCGTATGTATGTGAGATTTATAACTAAGAGCAAACGAGGGTGCAACGTAACGTGAACTAAGGAAGTCAAGATATTCATATTTTCCTACTCCCTCTTTTTATTCCTTCGTTTAATTTATCTTCTATATTGTTTTATTTTTCTGGAGTTTTATATTTTACGGTTAGTGAAATACATTTCAAGTGCTTTGGAATTTCATCATTTCATTCAGTGGAATATTATAGGCAAATAAGATAGACTTCGGAAAGGCTGCGTCAGCTGGAAAGAAGTAACTGACATGGTTTCCGTCGTACTTTGGGTCGCTGAATACGCTCGAGCATATCTTGGTCACTGTCTTTAAAACAAAAATTATGTTGCATTTATCTTCAAAAATGGAACTAGGAAATAAGTTTCCAACAAAAAACTTGGAGCATGAAATTCTCTAAAGATAAAGGTTGTATACAGTACACACGTCAACATGGTTTTGTTGTTTGGAAGCTGTGGGTTATTTCCGACGTAATTTTGTGCGTAGAATCAGAATTCGAAGTCAGAAGTACCTCATCACGTCAGGATTTTGAGATATTTGAGGTTATTTACTAAAAAAACGCGTTTTTTTTCTATTTTTGAGGTCATGTACAGAAGACACAACATTTTTTCGTTACGATTTTAACGATTCTTTTTCTTTAATATAGGATGCGCAGAATTCCATTATGACTTTTCTTCACCAAGATACGCCAATTTGAAATTACGATATACATGTAAACAAATTTACCTTGAAATGCTCTTGGAGAACAAGCTCAGGGTCAAATTCAATGTCATGAAACCTATATAAATATAAACAACTATATAAAATATGGATACTAATAACTAAAATCACGTTTCAGTATTGTGACTGTTTATTTGATAACGTTAATGGAATATATCTCGTAATTTCAAAATGGCCGTAACTTTGTATGAAATATTTTGAAGGGTAAAGGTAGTACTAAAAGATGCAAATAGTACAGAAGGCAAAAGAAAAATTGTTGCGTCCTGTACGTAACCTCAAACATAGCAAAATAACGCATTTTTCGAGTACATGACCTTAAATATCTCAAAAACCTGACGTGATGGACCATATATGATCTTTATAAACAAATACAGAGGTGTCCCGATGACAAATGGAAGAGGCCGGGATCGAACCAGGGTTTTCTGATTACGAAGCCGAAACTCTACCAACTCAGCCACCGCCGCTCTCAGATTACAATTATTTCCCTGGTTATTCACTTGGAATATTAGTTTTGACCTTGACCTTGACCTTGCCCTTACATATAACTTTAATATCAAATCGGTACCCTTAAATCCTAGCCTATATTTTTAATCAGAGAAATAAAAAAACTAGAAAATGTTACTTTTGATTGTAACCTTGACAGTGACTTTGACCTTAACTTAACGTCGATAGAGCGGAAATAAACACTAAAACTTCCTTGTAAAAAGTACGGGTTTTCAGTTCAAATATTTAATGTTGCATATAAGAACATAACTGAATAGTCAGCAAAAAATTAATGTAATGCAATTTAAAACATGAATATTTTAAAACAAGAGAATTTTTAACCAAGAACAAAAATACAAAATGGAGACCAAGTACTCTCCGTGCGCCCTCCAAATTACATATCAGTTATTTAGAAAGGAACAGTTGTTACATAATATTTAGATACGTATCCAAAATCTCTGTTGACTGGGTATTCTCAAAGTGGACATATACCGTCAGTTTTTTACTGGGTTTTTGTCTGTTTTTTACCCAATTTTCGACGTAGACTATCAATTCAGACTCATTATTAAAGTTACAGTTCCAAATTTTTGGCTATCAGCACGAAGAGGCGTAACCAAAGAAGATTACAGTCTTGATACTTATGACAAGTTGCTTTTTCTTAATATTGGTCATTGACTAAACCAAGAAAATGATATACAGTACCGTAAAAAATGTTTACTATTCCGAAGAAATGTAGTTTATAAAAAAGTGACAGCAGTAAAATTTTACAACATATTACAAAATACATAGAAAACTATAATAATCACGTGTAAAACCTAGCCAACATCAAATCGACGAAAGAAGAAGAAAATGCCAGAAAACTTATATGTCCACGAGTACTCTAAACGCAAAAGCAGAAAAATAAATTCCTATTCTAATATAAAAATTTAATATAAATAATGAAGAAAACCTCTCGGAAAATTATGTAACACCGACTTTGCTTTGTTATTCATCAAACAATAAAAAATATTACACGAATTTAGTGTTTACAGGTTAATAGATGACAAGATATGTACAACGTTGAAGAATTTTTGGAGAAAAAGGACGCTCGAGAGTGTGTTTTTATAGCGTCAATAAAGCATTTTGGCGAGCGTAACCTATGGATTATTCGATAACGCGCATACGTTTTAGCTCTACGCTCTCTCGGAAAGAGGATGTGAGAAAAGGAGACTTTCCGCGATGCCCGAGAAAGAAATCCGCGGGTGTCTGAGGCGCAGTAATATTTACAACACTATGCAGACCCCGGAATTGCCTATAAAGAAATCGCGTATTCGCTTTGTTCGCGTCATAACGTAGTAACGTAAGGGGCCACCAGCTATATACTCGGGAGCGTTGCCAAATTAATAAATATATTTCCAGACTATCCGGCCGCCCCCTCCTCACCCCTTTAAAGGCTGCGGGGGATAGCCTCCCCCATGGGGGTCGCAGTAAATTTGAGATTGACGTCGTGCCGCTCGCTTCGGTATTAATGTACCTTCACGACCTCGTCTCCCGACGATTTTCTTATTTTTCAAAACCCTCACCCTAAAGCGATCTTCGCGATATCGCGGCCTCGAGTCGAGCTCCGGATACGCCCGATGATAATGCGACGCTTTCGAATATAAAAGACATTGTTCCGCTCCTTTTCCTCCTAGACTATAATTCCACGTTTTCCCGTTATCTGCTTCTATCGCGGGATGGATTTACTGCGAAATGTGATTTCAAAAATGTCCCGATTTAGAGGAACGCGAATATTCATCGTCGACGTTACTTTCGCGAAAAAATCCAAAATATGAATTTTTTTAATTGCGCGCCTAAAGCTCGCAAGAAAAATATTTACGCGCTTTTGAGTATGCTATTCGAAATGTAAAGGGTCGTGCGGAAAATTCTACTTTATGTACTTAAGATTTTAAATTTACGTGTTATTTTTACAAGTACACAATTAGTATATTATACAACGAGTGACAAAGAGGTACCCCAAAATGTGCCCGTTTTTTGCAATCGAAATTTGGATTGATTGTAGTGTCAACAGTTAAGTTATGGTGAGATAAAAACAAGACAAAAATTTCAAGTTGAAACGATACTTCCTTCTCGAGTAAATGGGGGTCAACACTGCAAAAACGGGTGTCTTGGTTTAAGACACTTTTGTCCTCACTTTCAAGACGTTTTTGGGTGTCTTATAGAAAGACGTTATAAATGACTTTTTTTTGAGACACTAGAAGTGTCTTCAATCGCAGCTTGAATGTACTGCTCGATATTTGATACATAACCTAAAATTGTTTGATTTTTATGTGAAAAATGGATGAACATTCGTGTTCTGTTTGCAATTTTCGGGCAAATTGCTTTGAGGTCTTGATCAAACAAGTCATTAGATACCACAAGAACGAACCAAATTATCTTTATCTTTTGATTCGTTGACTGCAACTATAAGGAGAACTTTTATCTCACTCCTATCCGGAATTTCGTCTTCGGGCTCAATATCACAATATCGGTCTCCTTCTTTTATTTGCAATAATATTATTTTATTTTTAGTCATTACTTGTAGTAAATGATCTTTTTGAATTGCCATGTTTAATTCGTTTAATAAGCACGCCATTTCTGATAAGTGTTCTTTCATTTTTAATTTGATCTTTTTTCATCTTTCATTGATGCAACAGTATTTTTTTCACCCATAACGGATTTATGAACACAATAATCAACCCTTGGAATCACATCAACGGAACAACCGCGCATCAACAGAATAGGTTATGTAGCTTTTATCGAGACGTCGCTTCGAGTCGACAGTTGCGGAATATTCACGAAGATACCCGGATCGGCAATGTGTCTTCGATTTACAAGTGTCTCAACACGGAAATGTCTTAAATTAGCTAAAACGACTTAAACGTGGACACTTTTACCGTCTTCTTTATATATCTCAGATTATAAGACACAAAAATGTCTTATAATATCTTATTTACGATCGATAGACGCAAATAATGTCTCAAATTTTGACACTTTGCATCGAAGACACATATATTAAGACGTTTATTCTGAAAAGGCATTTTTGAAGTGTCTAATGCCTTCAAATAAGACATTTAGAAGACACGAGTTTTTGCAGTGAAATATGTTAAATTATATCGTTTTCTAGTATCACCTGTATCGAGTGTTCTGAATGACAAGTCGTCTTGAAAATACCATATTTTTAAAATAAATTGTGAAATTGTGTAGGTGTATGTGACCCAAAGTCCTCTACACACGCAGTCTCACAGTTACACAATAAATAGAAAAACCGTCGATTTACTATGACTGTCAATCTCATCCACATTACACACATACATGATTACTCCAACACACACACTAACGCAGACACACATAAACACACATGCACACAGACCGACACAATTTCACAATTTATTTTAAAAATATGGTATTCTCAAGACGGATCGTTATTCAGAATACTCGATACAAGTGATACTGTAGAAAACGCTATAAATTAACATATTTCACCCCCTATTTATTCGAGAAGGAAATGTCTCAAATTGCAATTTTTTTCTTGTTTCTATCTCACCATAACTTAACGTTTGGCAGTACAATTTATCCGAATTTCGATTGCTAAAAAAAGGACACTTTTTAGGGTCTTTTTGAATCACTCTTTTATGCTATTAGAGTTTCGAGTGACATATTATGCAAATATTTGTGCGTGAGGTTCACTTCACATAATATCATATCTATTAAAATATCGTTTCTAAGATGAATAAAATTATGAACTAACACTATTTCTACCAATAAATCATGTAAAATTATCATCGCATGTGACACTATGATGAAAAATAAAATTGCTATATAACGACTACTGAATCAAGTCTATTTTACCTAACAAGAATGAAAAGTAAATTACTTTTAAAGGTACCGATGGTCTAGTTAAATGCATAAAGATAATGGAGAAAGCGTCGTTGATATTTCATTAAAGACAATGTTAAATTGATGTTAAATTAAGACAACTTTAGGCCTGACATGCTATAAGAAATCTAAGTTTGGAGTGTGTAAAAATATTTACTTAAGCACTTAAAATTTACAAGAAAAGTAAGTTACGTATAGACACTTTCTTTACACTGAATTCTGCTGTCTGAAGTTTTAGGAGCAGATTCCTTATCGATACCAAATGTATCAATTTGTAGTATATTATTGTTTCCAAATTATTAATTTAACTCAATTTTTCTTAACATTTTTTGTCCGTTAACCAAACATATAGATAATGAAAAGTGACGAAGAAAATCGAGGTACCACTACATCAATAAACATGTTCTTCAATATTGCTCGCCTTTACTTATTGGTTATATAATAAACTTTTATTAAAACATATTTTGTTTTTAACTTCATTGTCACTGCTACTTGATAAAATGAAATATATTTAAAAATCCGTTGTACTTTATCCGATGATAATTTTTATGTAAATTCCCGATGCTTTGTACTTCAGTTTTTATGCATGATCCGTGAAAACAGATTAGTTTTTATTAACCAGTCACCCGTAAAGCCGATAGACTCACAGGGGAAAATTGTTTGTAGTCGATAACCAATTTTCCACTGTATGTTTTATATCATTTTCTCAACGTGTCTATTTCTTAACTTTTATTTCTTGCTGTCCTTGTCTATCATCCATGCTATGTTAGATGCTCAATTCATGTTTTTGTTTACACTTGTTTTATGTGCTCAAAAATAAATACAATACACAACACTCGAGAATTTCTTGGAAAAGGGGGTCATGTCGCGAATTAGTGCATTGATATATTTGTTTACAAATTTGAAATGTTACCGAATTTTCCACGAAAATCCTACGTAAATGAAGGACGTATACAACAACGAATAAATAAATAAATAAACTGTAAAATACATTGCAACTGTCAAAATAACGATGAAAAATAGACTGTTAAATTTAAGTAAATATTTTTACATTGATATTTCACTGACTTATAATTATTTATTATAAGTAACACAAATGAGGAACAAAGTTTCCAACATTATTTTATCGTGAAGTTAGAAACTTTTCTGTTTGAATCAACATTGTTTGCATTGTTCTCGCTAGAAATATTTTGTAGCATTCGACCAGCAAAAGAAAGGTCTCAGGTTCAAGTCCAGACACGGCACATGAAACTTTTCAGTTACATCCTCACTTTTTCACAAATCAGTAATTAATTACGAAATTCGTAAAAAATATTCAGCGTTTCATACAGGTTTTTATGGATTACAAAATTATAAAATTATAAATTATATACGAAAATTATTTACGTGATTGTCTTTCCGTTCCAAATATAACATTTTCTCAACAAACAGAAATTGTTGATAAAACTAATAAATTAAATATTGGGTAGGATTTTAACGTACAACTTATATTTTTTTAAAAGCAAAAAGAGGGTTTTCCCTTACATTTCGGACCAGTATCGGGTCCATCTTCAGGGGAGAATTGACATGATAAATTAAATCCAATTGTTGATAAAACTATTTTTAGAAATACTGTGCAGATTTAGAAGACAATACTTATTATGACAGTCCTAATGTCCTTTAGGGATTTGTGCTTTCTGAGATATACCATATTATAAAGATGATTAGTCTGTTTTAAATTTAGATTGTGACCATATGTAACAAGGCTCCGACTAAAAATGTATGTCGTTTTTTCTTTTGCGTGAAACGTTCTCTTAATATTTTCTTCATTTAAAAATCACTGTTTCAAAACAGTTTTATTTAATAAGTTTTGTATATTAAACTGAACGTAATTAGTGTTGGTAGCACACATAATGGCAGATTTAAAAAACTAATTGTAAAGACAACAAATATCGAAAGGTCAATGCCAGATTTGTTAAACTTTCTTGTAGATCGTTTAAAAATTATTTTGCAAAAGGTTCGAAACAATGGATTGCAATACACGGAACCATTTTTTATGTGATATAAGCTGCATTATTATAGTTTTATTAAGCAGTTTTAGACTTTTTATTTTATTCGATATTAAAGCATATACATTGTTCAATTATAACATATTACCTCAAAACCTACAAAATTTACGAAATTATTTTGTTTTATTAGAACTATTATATTATGTTTGCATAGATGTGGTATATATTAACTTTGATAAGTACATTCCATGAATTGAATACCATCAATAATATAAGATATCAATTACGAATAGGTGTTTTTATTTACTGCTCTTTTTATGTTTTTCTTGTACAGCTTATTTTTGCTTTCTTAAATCACATTTTCAGGTATTTACTTGATCAAAAAAAAGTAAACCACCTTAATTAAAGAATTTTCTACAATATCTTGAATTGAACTGAAGATATCAACAAGTAATTATAAATAAGGTCTCGATTCAAAACCGTCTGATCGATAATACTATCTTGTTTCGAAGTTGAGACTAGGGCAATATTTCGTATTAGAGCCGAGATGTCGACCGCGACTATAACACCTTGAAATTGATGCGTCTAGTTTTAGTCTCCCCTTTTAAGAGTATTGCTATATTTACTTCAGAAATGTTACAGGCATGTCGATGAGATTAAAATGATATAATATGCAGTTAATTCGCATTAAAAAATAATTATAAATGATAAACATTGAAGCTGTAATCGATCCATGCTGTTACCAGTATATTTTGTTAAAGATTAAGATGCAAGAAATAAAAAAGTAATTTTAATTCGATGTTTTAAAATTTTTAACGGAATGTGAAGAACTTTCCCTAAAAATCCCTACATTTATTTCTTCAATTATAAATTAGAAATCCAATATTGGAACTGTGCTTTTGATGGTAAATTATTTGGAAGAAGATATGAGCAAATGTTTTGTACACCGCCATCTAAAGATCACAAGGGCCGTGCTTAGAGATTCAGAAACTCTAATAATAAAGAAGCCCCACCCCCTCTCCCAGATAATGACCCAACCATTACGTTTAAAATAAATATAACATGTAGTATAATATGCAGTAATGAGAAAAATGCGTTGCGGTCCACGATTCATTTACTCCTGCAGACATGGACAAGTCAATTTATTGATAAAATTAAGAAGGAATTAAAAAAAAAACAAAGAGAAAGATTGAAAAGACAGACGCACTGATTAAACGTTATTTAAAGGCTTTCCTATTATTTCTGTGAGTTGAATTTTGTACCGTACATTGCAATTGCAATTGCAAGAATAGTGTAAAGGACAGAAAATCCATAAAATGAAAAATTTCGGCGGGATAATTATTAAATGAGAATTTTTTTTAGAATATTTAACAAACTGGACACACTCAAACTTGAAACTCGAAAAGCTGACAGTTAACTTGAGGACTATCGGTTTTTCGACCTGCACCCGATATACATTCATTAAATACCAATCATTCCTACATTTCCACGAAAAAGGACCCATACCTGGGATGGTCTTGTGCTGGTTGGGTACTGGCGAGAAAATTTAGGTACATGTATTCTAATTAATTCAGAAAATTGTAGAACATTTTCAGATTATATCCCGCTAAAACCAGACAGTATGGAAGTTTTTACACAGAAAATTTGCTCAGTATAGGGGTATGTTTTATTTTGCCATACTTTTTCATTTCGAAATATGATATAGACTGACGTCACATCCCCGTACGTGATATATGTCGTTTAATATTAGTTAATTGTAGGATTTTTTATAATTTTTTAAAATGTTAAAACTGTTTTTTGGTAAACTTTGCCACTTCCTCTAAAAAAATTATTTTCAGTATTTCGACGTACTGTAAACTAAGCCATCTTCCAAAAACGCAAAAAATCGTATATTTTATTTAGGTTTCTTGAGTTTATTTTCAAAACTACAAAGACTATAAAAAATGTTTCCAATAAAGAATGTAGAGTAGGAAAATTCTGTACAAAAAGGGTAGGTACATTTTCTTCCTAATATTAACGAGAAACTTGCAAATGAGAAACGAAAGTAGCCAAAATGAATTTCCCAGTAGTACATGCGTTCATTATACTAGTATTTTATATATTTAACTGCTCTGCCACTGTGCGTGGTTTCAATTATTACATGTACTTATTGGATTGTAGCTAGGGTGGTGTAAAAAAGGGGGACCAGGGCGAGGCCCCCAGGATTCAAACATCCTCTGGGTCCACGCATTTCCAAAATGATGGAAGTAATTAATTATAAATTGCCGAGATAATATAACACTCCGACCCCTGGCCTCCCACTTTGTAATATCATAACCTCCAACCAATAGGTTCGTGCGATAATGGAATAAACGTAAAATTTTAGTCCCTATAATATTGCAGTGAACTATATAAAGTTATTATTTCTACGTATCCATAGTGTGCTGGAATGACTGCTATCGTTTCTCATTTACGAGCCTACTGTTCATATTACGCACAAAATTTCTATAACCTATTTCGTAGAGAATTTTTGGGTCTATATTTTTTGCAAGAAAAATTTTTTCGCATGATTTATAGTTTAAAATAAACTCCAAAAATTTTTTTCGGTGTTCGTTTCAAGCGGACGGGTTCAGTTTGCCTGGCCTTCAATTGTTGTCATATTCGTATTCAGAAGGAGTATTGAAAAAGTGTTATAAGATATTTTTGCGAGGAAGCAGTAGATAAGCCGACTGTTTTTATTTAAATTTCGCGAATCTGGTTATGATTTATACAAAGCATACTAAAACTTAACATCCTCTGGAAAACCTATTTTAATCTATGTCTACCTTGTTCTAATTTGGTCTTAAAACATTTAATATAATGTCTCAATGCCAAGTTCATTAAATTTTGAATGGCCACAGCATCGACAAGTGCCTGTAAAAAAAATAAAATCCACATCATAGTTGCTGATTTGGCGTGGAATGTCCTATTATCAAAATTTAGTGGTAAAAAAAATTCATATCAAATATTTGCAACAACAATATTAGTTGATAAGAATATTGATCTTTTCTGATTCTGTTTTTGTGCTGTGAATGAAGAAGCAGCTGATTCAGCAATAAAATGTATGTTTACCGAATCATTGGACAAATTTCAAAAATGTTTACCTTTTCGAATCTTGAAAGTAATGACTTTGCTCAAAGTACTCAAAGACACTGCAACGGACGTCTTTTAATTGAGATAAATTTAAATTACTCTCCATTCCGACGAGTGGAGGCGAGTGTGGGGAATAGGGAAGGAAGGTGCAAAAAATGTGGATGGGAGGATGTTTGACTATATAATTTTGATAGGATGCAAACAGGGCGACTGTCGAAACGAGGCCTGCACCCGAAAAACCAAATCGATAGGCGCATAGCGTCCCTTCCATGCACGTGTAGGTGTAGGCGGACCTACACGTATTGCATTTCGCGCGCCATCGTATGTACACACGGGTGCATAGCCCCCCAAACCTTTGCTCTGTTACTCCCTCCAAACCCCCCAACTCCCCCACACACACGTGTATCTCCATAGACGATGTAGACATGTGTGTGTGTGTATATATCTCTCGCGATGCCGCGAGACTATAGATTACACAGTGTATACTTACGGGTATGGCCTGAATTTATCTACCCGCTAGCGTTGCGCGCCCGACCGTCGTCGAAATCTCTTTTTGGACGAGCAACGCTAGACGGAAACTCGTATGGACGAGGATTTAACTTTCGAAAACAAGAATTCGAATAAAACTCGGCTCCTGCACACACTCCATCCCCCAAACGCACATGTACGGGGGCGCTTTCCCTCGGAATTCGTAAGAGAGGAATTTCCCTCGCCGCTAAAACGTTTTTACTCATTTCGAAACGTTTCGTTAACCCATTTACAAATGGGCATTCCGAGAACGAGCGTTTAAACTCCGATTTTCCCTCACCGAATTCTTCCCCTAATTTAGATCGTTGAATCGATTATCCGCTTTTCCTAATTGATTGAACTTCAACTTGTTTACGTTCAAAACTCTTTAGCGTGTTGAATATCCATGCTGTGTCAAAAATGATATATGAGGTGCCGTCGAACAATTCAATGACAATAAAAAACAGATATTTCCAATGAAATATCAATGTTAATTAAAGAAAATATGTAGACTGTAATTTGTATGTCCCATCAGATTTTTATACAATTTTTTTATTTGATTTATGCATCGAACAAAACGTTTCTACATTTTTGCAGATTTTAGCGTTTTTTTAATGATAGAAAGTGAAAAAATAAAAGCTTCGAAAACGATATTAAATTTGCAGTCTTTTTTTTAAATTTTCGGAATGAGTGTTTTTTCAACATTTTAAAATCATTAAAAATACATACCACGAATGAGTTGTTGAAGAGTTTGTTTTTGGGAAAACCATATAAAATCCGTATGAAAAATATAAAGGTGTCCAAAAAAATAACACCAATATTACTGATTTAGATTCTATGTGATATTTTCAATAAAAAATTGTAGTCCATAATTTGATCGGAGAGATAAAATTCCAGTGGCGAGCCATAAAATTTTCTAGCAAAAAATCACTTTTGTGTATTAGGCTAGTTTTTGAAGTTATTTCGACGATTGAATAGTCATTTTAGTGGGTTATAAATCCCTGCAATTTATTTTTTGACATGTTGGTATGTGATGAATCTTTCAAGGGAAAAATGCTCAGTTTTCGGGTTTTCGGTTTTTCGATTCTACTTTAGCTTATTAAACAGCCAAGGAAGTGTCACACAAGTGAGTTGTGGAACTGGAAAAGATGAAGGATTTAAATGCTTGTACGTTGCGTTTCGATAAACATTGATTCCACAGCTAACCTCCTAGTGTGAAATTATCGATAATTGCGCGTCGTCATTAGAACATCCGATATATAGACATAATTTCATTGTTTTATTAAGATCTGCAACTTTTTATGCGATATTTTGCTGACTGATTAGCGAATAGAGTTACATTAGAAAAACCGAAAAAATCGACATTTTTTTCACTTCATGTGGCTTTAACGAGAGAAATATTTATCGTAGGCCAAAATGACATAGAGGAATTGTAGGGAATAAAAAACTTTTGTAATAAGCATTTTATCGCTGAAATAACATTAAAATCGACGGAATTATTGCGCAAAAAATAATTTTCTCGAAAATTAAGTATGTCAACTGTGACTGACCTTAGATCCATGCCCACAATTTTATTAAAAGAGATCTATTAAAGCAGCTCGTTTTAGTAATTTAAGAAAGTGACTTGAAAAATAAAAAAAAATTCACCAGGCGTTTCCCACTTGGTGGCGCATGTCATTAATGAGGTTTTCGCAATAGGGAAAATTCCCCACACAAGTGCGTTTATACAATCTTTTGACTAGCCAAGATAAGATCGATCGCTGATACGAAGAACCGGACATCACAAACGTGAGGCGAAAAAGCGGACCAGTCGGTTTTGGGACGAAGAACCGGACTTTTCTAACGTTGCTACGAAATAATAAATCTATAGAAAGTTTTGAAATGTCGAGTTCTTCGCGGTAACATTGTCAAAAGTCCGGCTCTTCGCTGCAATTTGTGAAACGTCCGGTTCTTCGCCGTAAAACTTTCGAAATGTCCGGTTTTTCATCTCACGTTTAAGATGCCCGGTTCTTCGTACCAGCCATTGAGATGAAGTAATATAACAGGACGAAAATACACATAGCCATTTATTTATGGATGATAGCGTAAAAGTAATATTTATGATAAGTCATGTTAACGATTCAATTACTTACCAGTAATATTGTTTACATGTGATCCATAAATATTTAAATAAAATTATGCTTCTTAAATATGCACCTCTGCTTACAATGAAATTTCACTTTTTATGCAGTGAAATTTTCTTTTTTACTTGTAGTGAAAAAATGTCCGCTTACACTAATGCGAAAAGCTCCCTGCAACGAGAGTGGTACCACTAGCATTTTATGTTATTGTCAGATTTTACTCTTTAAGCAGAGAATTTTTATTAAAAGAATTGATAAATGTTATTAATGCATTTTTACTCAATTAAAATTGAAGCTTAATGAAACTAATAATTAATTCTAAGGATAAATAGAAACATTGTATATATCTAAAAATTATATTTACAAATCAGCAAAATTATTATGTACCGGCACGCAAATGATATTTTAAAAAATTATGATTTAATTAGAGTTGACTCTTATAGATATAGCATTAAACAGACAATTCCCGAAAATAATATTAATGAAATTTTATTTAAAAATAAACGCTTACTGATTCGTAAAAAACATTAAAATTAAACGGAAATATAGCTAGGTTGATTGAAAAAAAGTACGTAATCCTTGAAGAAGTTTTACTTGCGACAATGAAATGAGTTCTTAAAGAAGTCTTATTTATGATGCCATAAAAATACTAATCTATAATATGCCTTACTTAAGGTACGTTACAATAAGTTGATTTTGCATCATCTTTACTTTAAAGAATTTATTAGTTTAAGAGCTCCTGTTGCGCAATATTTACACCTTAAAATTTTAAGAACTTTCTAAGGTGTCTTTTGCCATTTTTTTTTAATTCGGTCTTGGACTGAACGGAAGTCTTGTTTGTTACCCATTTTATCACGTGGTCTGAGTAAAACTCACGTGCATGTCGTCGTTTAGTTTCTTAGTAGGGTTGGCTGCCAAAGATTCGGAAACCCGTAATTCGCCAGCAGAAGTGACTTTGTTGATCCGATGAAGGCCAAGTATAAGAGCCACGTGCTCAAACCGCGTTTCTTACGCGAATAACTTTTACTATCGGCATAAGGAGTAACTTAAGTTGTACTTCATGCACACAGTGGGAAAAATGCCTTTTGCCTAGTTCAATAAATTTTATTTGTCATAAAATTTGGTATTTTACATATATTAGGCATAATAAATAATATATACAATTGAATTATGGTAATTAATTATATGTAATTAATATATGCTAGTTTATGATAGCCCCCAACATTTCTACATATGTGTTGTTTCTTATTGTTATTCGTTTATTGCACCAGTACTCATATTCAAACAGTTTAATGGATTAATGCATTCTTTCGTTAATTCATGGAAGTTCTTCATTTTATGTATTTAATATTTATCGGTAATTTTTATAACCGCTATCGGGTTTTTTTAAAACACATGTATACAAATTAATCAAGTCCCTGTCTTGAATAGAAAGTTTAAGAATGTACAAAATATTGTAAGAGGTGATGTTTCTTTAATTTGCACGTGGATTTTGGTACCGTTTTATTTATACGATCATTTTTTTAAACACTAAACAGATCCACATGCGATTAGAGTTGAGGTCGCCCTTTCGAATAGCGTTGGGCAAATTAAAAAAAAAATCATGTTTAAATATTTTTTGTTTGTTCGAATACTGGAAAAACCTATGATTTTTTAGAATGCAGTTTTCACTATGATACTGGTTTCTGACCACATTCTGTATTATAAGAAACGTCTCCCCCATTGTGTTACTATAAAAATATACATTCGCATATTTTGCATTTTATGAATTTGGATTTTCAGATGGGTCCGGTGCATCAAATTTTTGGTTGAAAAGGGAATTTTTAATTAAAAATCCAAGTCGTCAAAAATCAAAATTAAAAAACTGAAAGTTAAACGTTATTTTTCGAAAGTTTGACCAGCACCATTCGAAAGAGAGACCTCAAAACTAGTCGGATATGGATGTGTCTATTTAAAGCGAGAAATTCTATAAATAAAACAATGCTTAATTCATATGCAAATTGAACTACGTTTGGCAGTTGAAGAGTTAATATAACAATTCTTGAAACATACATTTCTCTTCAGTAACATGAAAAAAGTTCAGGACATTTTTTATAGTTCAGTAAATCCTATGAACACAGTTAGGGCCTCAGATTTTAAAAATTAAAAATGTCTGATGCGAATTCATAATTTTGCAATTACGTCAATTATTTTGCATTTATCGTACTGTTTATTTATAGCGCATTCGACACAAAATTATTTTTAATTTTTCAATAATGTCCTACAGTCCCTGAAATATAACGCAAATAAAGTGACTTCTACATGGAAGTATTCTAATCTTACATGGGCATTATTCTAGAACTTTTAAATTTTGAGGTTGAAGAAAATTGAATTTTTTTTTTTTGAGGCACACTCATGAAATTAATCTTATTGGTTTTAGAATTGATCAAATGACAGGAAAAACCTTGCATGACTCATTTATACACAATGGTATTTCTTTTATAACGTAACGTTACGTTACTCATAAAATTAGTTTTTAGTTTTATAACGTTTAATTTTCAGAAAAAATTCAGTTCTTTTGCTTATGGCCTAATTTTTAGAAGTTAGTAGATAAAATTAAACGGCTAGTGATTCAAATATAAAATAATGGATTAAATATGGCGGACTGTTTTTACAAAATTTTTTTGATTTTTATAAAATTTGATATGTTTTGGTTTTTGAGGCCACTGATTACAAATGCAAAGTCAGTTTTCATTAAAATTTGAAATTCAAATACATGATTTAATATTAAGGATTCGTCGTCAGCAATCGTAAAATCACTTAAATTCAGAGTTTTATAAAAATTCAATAAGTTTTTTAATTAATAATCTCACAATATTTGACCACCATTTAAAAATTATCGGAATTAACTTACAATTTGTAATTAAAACCCAAAGAACCTGAACAAAATCAATTTCAAGAAAATCAGTCAATGTATTAATTGTTTCTCGTCAATAAGAATATGTATAGTAATAGAAGCTCATAGTTTTTATCACTTATATACTTTTTATAGATAGTGTGAAAGTTAACGATTTTTTAATATACTTTAATAACATAGGAGAAAAGATCACAATGATTCAAAAGTACTTAATACTTCCACAAAAAATCACAGATCATAAAAAAAAATTTAAAAAAAGTTTCAGTGTTAAAACTGAAAAAATGTAGTGAGTGTCGCGCACCAAAAACAGGTAAATTCACTACTGTTATTTACACTCATTGTTTTTCTACATATCTGTAATAATTAATAAATACTTATATATGTAAAACAAACCAAAATTTGTTGATATGTGGTGTTGCAAAGTAATATTTAACATTTTTAAGGTATCGTAATGAGCGACAACATAAAGTTTAAAAGTTCTAGAACAATGCCCATATAACGCGACAATTGATTTTATCTTATACGTAACTAAACAAAACGCTTTATATTTAACTTATTTTAGCAACGAAGAGTTCAATAAAAATGCTGAGAAATAAAATATATGAAAAATGTAATTTCGTGGGAAAATTTGAAACCTTTTAGATTAAGCCTGCTTGAGATTCGCAAAATATGAGGAATGCAGGCACGACTTGTTTTTCTCCCGAAAATGTCAATACGAGTTCACATTGAATTTCCCAGCTTGTCGAATATTCCTGCACACGTCAGATTTTCGTCGACTCGCTGCAATTTTCCAACATAAATCAGGCCTCATTCTTTCCGTTCGCGTGCTCCCAGTTTCCTCTCGTTCTCGCGCGAGCGAAGAATAGGAAATTTCATAATTCCTCAATAAGAAATCGGTCTGCTACTCCCAATAAAATTCCACGTTCGTCCCTCTGTTCCCCCCGTGGGGGCTGGGGGATCGGGATGAAAAGTGTTCGCTGGGCTGCGACAATTTGTCGCATAACGATGCCTTCTTCATTCTCTCGCCGTAATTGAATCTAAATATTAAAGCTCCGGCTGGCATTGGCGCCAGGTTTCTTGATTGCCCCCCTCGTTCCTGGCTGGCCCCCGTCTTTCGCCACGCCTCGACCCCTTCCAGCCGGAAAAACTTTCGAGACGCGACGCCTCGCTATCTGCGAAATATCCTTTAAAGCTCTGCCCCAAAATTACGCGTACTCGCGCTTTTAAAGGGTTGTCTCTAGCTCGCCGAACTTCCAGACTGGCCGCCTTTTTTTTTATTATTGCCCCCGTCCCGGTCTCGCCGAAGCTTTAAAGCGACGTTCTTCGTGGTCTCGTGCGAAAAGCCGAGCAATAAAAAAGCGACCTCCCCGACCTCTCCGGCTTGATACAACGCTCGGAATGCGGGCGAAATGTGTTTTCAGCTTTTACTAAAGTATGGGGATAAATGCGAGTCCGACGATACGTATCTGAAAGCTTGCTTTCGGAAAAAAATTTCAATGCGAATGACGACCTTTTTTTTTAACTCGGTAATCAATCTTTTTATGATTTATCTGGTCTTTCAAGCGGGATTGACTTTCTAGATTTATTCAATTTGCTAAATATCTTCTTTCATTCATTAGAGAATACACAACAGAATTAAAAATAAAATAGTTGCTTTGTTAACAGGACGACATGCACATATCGCTGAGTTATGGAGCGTTCCCATTATGAACCCTTCATTGTCCATAATTTTTAACCATTTGAAGCATACATTCTTTACGTTGACTTGAAATTTGCTACTGGGGGGTTTTCGTGATGCTCATTACGAATCCGGAATCAGATTTTCAAAATTCAAAATGGCGGATCAATATGGCGTACAAAAATATGAAAATCCATTGAAATATCCTGTATCTTGTTACTTGGGGGATTTTCAGGGTTGATGATTACGAATCCGGTGTCAGATTTTTAAAATTCAAAACGGCAGATTCATTATGGCGGACAAAAATGTGAAAATTCATCAAATTGTTGCATTTTTACATCATGATGGCCGCCATTTTGAAGCCGCCATTTTGAATTTCGTAAAACCTATATTGGTATCGTCATCAACAATATCTAAAACCCTATTATACAAAATTTCAAATGATTATTTTAAAAACAGCGTCAATAACGAATTCTTTCGAAGAAAATCATGTTTTTTCAGGTTTGTTTATTTATAAATCATGAATAATAAACAATCATATCGTAATAATTATTTTCATACATTCTTCTATCACAATAGTAATAGAAAATAGCAAAAAGACCGATCTAAATGCTTTAACTGGAAATTAAATTAGCAAATATCAAAGAAATCGAGGTGGTAACGTGGGTTAACAACATTCTTCTAAGGGTTAACTAAAAAACCTAAAAGTTTGTCATACTTCATTGTACATAACATTTTTTAAAAACTCGAAATGACATGATTTTTCACAGTTTGAAATTCAATGTGCGTTTTTTCGCTAAAAAATCGACTTTAAAATACGCCCAAAAATATGCTAAAAAATTTGTCGTTGAATGAATTAGTACCTTATTAAAGAGAAATTAATGGTCTTTAAAGCGAGGGGCCATAAAGTAAAATATTTTTTTTTACCTTCTCGTTATATTTACCAGAAGAAGGGGAGCGTCGAGTCTCCCACTCTGGTCAGTCGCGTTATGCTCGTAAAATCATATCAGGCTCTTCCTGAGGCCCCAGCCCGCCAGGTGGGGAAAAATAGAGTGGCGAAAGGTAAATGTAATGAGATGAAACCGGGCAAATATGCTGGGACGTAAATATAGCGAGACGCAATTGTACCGGGACTCTACTGTACTGCAGGTATCGACTTGAAATTTTCAGGGTATTTTCTTAGATAGTTTAACATTGATTAAGAATATTTTCAATAAATCGTTTTTATTTATCATACAAACTAAGGAGGTTACCTTCTTAATATAGTAAATTCACTTAAAATGCTTCGTTTTACTGACTATACTCAATTCGATCTAATGGATTCCACTCGTTGAAGTCATTCTTTTTAATGAAGACATTTGGTGATTTGGATTCATTCGAAGCATTGAATTCAGTGAATCAATTGGTTCCATTGAAAGCGTTAGATTCAGATTCATTACATTCACTCAATTTATCCGTTTGTGTTCATGCTCCACGCTAATTTGAATTTTCCTTTTCATTCGATTCAGTCAGTTCATTGGATTCATTGTATTCATTGTATTCATTAGATTATAGGGGTTTTACTGGATTTATTTGATTCTATTAATTTACTTTTTTAACCCATTAACTCTCAAAACCTAAACTTTTTCATTTACTTTCGAGTTACGTTATTATTCACTGTATATGTAGCATTTTGTACCGTATGTACCTTTTCTCAAGAGTTCAACCATGTTGTTTTAGATTCTGAAGTAAAAAGTAAATGCCTCGGTTTTTTTTCGTACTTCTAAAATATTAAAAAATTTATTTTCATCTATCTTAGATTCAAGTTTATGAAATTAATTTATATAAGTATCGTGACTTGTCATTTCCTATACCGTCCTTGAGAAATCATACGTCTTTAAACATCAATAACAATTAAACGACATGGTCAAATTTTGCTAATATTTTTGTTTACACTTTAATTTTCATTGTACATATTTGAATACTTTATATTGGACATGAAATTAGAATCTCATTAATTCTGTTATTTTGATGCATTCCTAACCTTAGTATTTTTAGGAGACCATAATTTGAAATCTGAGTTACCCTTCGAGGGGCCGAATTCTGCAAAATTTGATTTCTGCCCTAAATTCGTACTTTATGTGCAGTCGATTTTATAACCCTCTTAAGATTCATGACTGCAAATACATAAAGTAGATGCGGTTGCATTATTTTCACGCATCTTCCATCCTACCCTTGAAACACAATATACGGTATGGAGCGGGGAGTTTTTTGTGTCTATCGAAAAAGCGTATTATCACCAAAATTCGGTCAAATTATGATATTACATTTACCATATGCGAGGAGTAAGCTTGGGAGTTGAAACAATGCCAGCCGAGTCTCTCATACTACTTGGCACATACTTTTGCTTTCCCGATGCCGTACCGGGAGGAAAATGAAGCTCAACAAAATCAAAAACGTTCCGTTTGTTTTGGATATATGAATCATAGTCGAAATCCGGAATAGCGGACGTCTGTCGCCCATTTGTGTCTTCGCAAGAAACCGGCCTTTGAGCATTACGCAGGCAAGTCACTCGAGATCAAAACTCCTCTAAATCGGGTGTATTTCAATGGATTTGTAAATCTCAAAATTCACGAAGCCGTAAGAAAGCCTTTATAAATTCGTTCATTTCATCATGAAGTGCATAAAATAGGAAATAGTTAATCTGCACGAAGTGAACAAATTCTTCAAGAAAAATTATATACTTCATACCTCTGCGCTCTTATTCGCTACTTTAACTATTTCCAGTTAATTACATTTAATGATCAACATAATATGTAATGCAGCTAACACGTAGATTCGATTCATCAATTTAACACTTTATTTTCTCCATCCACTAACGAAAATAGTTGTTTCGATAATTTTGATAGTTAAAATAACTGCACAAATATTTATATGGTATGAAAAATGTTTTATTCTAATCAGCTTTTAGAAATAATTAAATGTAATAAATAGGAATGTCTAACATTTGAGTCATAGTGGTAAAACGCACCTTACCACCTAGATTTCATTAATTTTTGACTGTTTAAATTTTAATAACGCATTCAGAAGAGTATTTTTACCTTTTTCTGTTATTTTTATACTGAAAGAACATATAGAATAACTAAGAAGACATCTTGTTTATTATTTAGGTTGTATAAAAAAAAAAAAATATGAAACAATGAAAACAAAATACCAAAATTTCGTACGGCCATGTTTTTTGTGTAACCTATTAAGAACTCGATGGCAGATTAATCAAAATTAAAATGGCTAATACAATATGCAGGTAACTAAATTTTTAAAATGCCTCCATTTGCATAAATTTTGTTATTCGGAGTTTTTTGAGACCTAATGACTAATCCGATGACTTATGAAATTCAATATGTCGGATTTAATATAGCTGACATAAAGTTGTGAAAAAGTAATAATTTTGTGAAAATTGCTTCTGGGGTCTCTAATTTTGTATTCTATATCAGATTTACGAAATTCAAAATGGCGGATTCAAGGTGACAGCGAGCCAGATGCGAAGCAGCAAAATACAAGAATCATTAAAAATAATTTCACATTGATGAAAACTTTTTACAAGAATAAAATGTAAAAAAAATATGTATGTAAAACTAAGAAAAACATTAATAGAAATAAACCAACAGATAACAAAAATAAAAAACAATAAACATTAAAAAAAATAGAAGGAAAATAACAAAAAATAACTAATGGAGTTAGCACTGTTTAGATCTATGTCATTCGGTATACGGTTAATGCTAATGAAGGGTAAATTTTTAAATAATATTTCCTATAATTAGTTCAAAGAAGTTTTGGTTACAGAATTTTACGGTTATTAGCAATGTTTAACATGGATCTCCGCAATTTCGAATGTTGAAATAAGATCGGATTTGTAATCAGCGACACCAAAACACCTTAATCCTTTAAGGAGTAGAGGGGCACTTTTTGTAGACAAACTTTAGTGCTATATTGGATACTGTTATGGCCAAGAAAAAAATGGGTACACAACGCTTTTTACGTGCAAAAGATTCTACTAAAAAAATTGGTCCAAAACTCTTTTAAAAAAAGATACAGCTGGTTTATTCTAAAAAAGTAAGTACTTAGTTGGACTGCACGTACATAATATTCGTTTATTACAAGTATTTTTTTTTTTTTTTTTTTTTTGTAATATTATTTTACGTCGACTTCTGTGCACCCACGTGGGACTAAATCGCGACGGGACCTACAGTTTACGAAGGTGGAATCCGAACACCTGAGACACTTATAAACAAATGCAGAGGTGTCTCAATAACAGATGGCAGAGGTCGGGATCGAACCAGGGTTTTCTGATTACGAAGCCGATACTCTACCAACTGACCCACCGCCGGTCTATTACAAGTATTTATTTCACAAATTCAAAATATTGTATTAGAAGTTCTGCTATAATAATGGATCATAAATTCAGCCAAGATACACGAAAAGAAATCGATGTTACCTGATAACATACTGATGGTACCGGATAACATCTGATGGTATGCAGTGCCATCAGTATGTTATCGGATACAATATTTTTCTCTCTGTGTAGGAAAATCATTTTTGTAAATTCCAACACTAAATGGTTTCTTATTACAGACCTACAAATGGTTGAAGCTTGCCTCGTTACATAGTTTTGATTTATAATTAAAAGTTAGCGCTCAAAATTTCTGATGTTTTCTGAATTAAAAATAAATTTGCATAATTGTTACTTGCAAAATTAAGATCAGTTAAAAACCAACTATTATTCGAGATAAAAAAATGTGGAAATAAATTCGTTAATGTTGTATTGAAGGTAGACCTAATTAATCAATGAAAGTGAGACTGTGTATTATTTTCCTGAATGAAACAATGGTCCAGTCACTGCATGCTTTCAAATGACAGTGACGATTGCGTGCCAAGCTCGATTCAAGAAACTGCTCGTGATTAGTTTGTTACACGGCCAGATTTCCTACTTCTTGGTAATTTTGGCGGAACAAGAAAGGAACCTTCAAGTGCAACACCATCATTCCTCATAAGACGACGCAAACAATCTTCAATGAATTCCATTATGCAGTTGGGAGGTCGTTTCTTCAGGTTCATTTAGTTTAGTAGATGATTTTTATCAATTAGTATTTAAATATATCATGGTTAATTCTCGTATTTAGTAATAATTTAAAACGTTAATATAACTACTATTTCGGTTGATATAAAAACCAAAAAATAGCCACACTCAGATAGTTCTAATTTTACAAATAATACATTTGTTGATTGCAATAATATGAGAAAAGTGTAATTAATTGACACTCTTCAGGGTTCGAAAAAGATAACAAAGGCCTATATAAAACAAGGAAAAACTAGGTCAAGTAGAGTCGAGTTATCAGAGACTGATACTCAAGCAAATCAGCTGCATCAGCCGCTACTTATAGCAAAGTTTGACAAACAATCATCGTAAGATGTTTGTTTATATATTTCATTACAATAAAATAATACATTTGTTGATTGCCATATTGTCAATCAAACCAATTTGACAAAATTGAAGTTTATGATTATATTATCGACGAGATATTTTTCTGTACCTCAATCTGGTGCATTTTTCTCAAAATTTCAACGCAATAATCTGTCGATTAGTCATATAGGATCGTGAGAAAGCGTCATCGAGGAAAAGTGCGACGATCAGGGAATACGTTGCCCGAATATAAACACTCGGAACTCAAGTGCTCGGGAGGACGAAAATGAGCTGACCGTCGAGCTGTTAAGCTAAAAATGCAGTCTGCGCTTTATTTTCCGCGCTTGAAAATAGCCTGCGAGGCGCGATGGGTCTCGACGGCGGCGAAACGATGCAGTCGGGGGAAAATAAGGTGGGGCGAGGGGGCAAGGGGCAGAAAAGAAGAAGCTACTGGGGGGGGGGGGCATTGGGGCGGGAAAGGAGTGGCGGGGCAGAAAAGGACCACTGGCAGACTTAGCTGAGGCCGACGCCGACTCGCCTCTCCTTGCCACGTCCGTGTAATATTCGTGTATTTATATTCGCCGGTGTACATCGCGAGTGAATAAGAGCGACGGTACCGCGTGAGCGGACAAAATCCAAAATAAATCGGCGGCAGCTGTTGCGTCCGCATTTTGCTCTTGCATATGTCAGCGTCGCTGTCCACCAGTCAGGACGGACCGAGAGCTTCGCCATATTGCTTTCCTCTGTTATTGCATTCCTAATTTTTATGCTTCTCAGACCAGGTGCATATTTCGGCTACTTGAGGCTTCAATTAATGACGTCGAAGAAATTAATTGCAATTCATTTAGCGGAATACATTGAAAAGGAGCAAATGAAGTGTCCTACCAAACTACTCCAGTAGAGGAATTTCAATTTTATTCGGAATTAGATAACACAGGCCGACAAAATTTGAGAAAATTGTAGAATCAGAACATACACTCCCCGGCAATCACTTTTGCCATGCCAAAGCCGAAATTTATTAAACTTCAAAGTTTAATATCTTTGCAAAAAATTATCGTAGCCTAAAAAATCGAACGGCATTTCAAAGGTTATTGCAATAGCTTTTATTTGAGCAGAGAAAAAAATCCAAAAGACGCAAAATTCAGATTTTTATCGATAAAAAACCAACAAGAAAAAATACGATATTTTTCATCTTTAGTTAATTGTTTGCCAATTTGAAACGAATAATAGTAGGGTAATGAAACTAACGGGGATTTAAAGGTATGGTTTTTACCTTTAAAATGATCGCTCGCCCATTTTTGTGCGACCTATCTGACCGGAGTTATGACTATTTTTATAAAAAAACATGATTATTTTTACTTTCTTATTATCTCAAAAACTAAGAGAGATAGAAAAAAATGTTACCTACAAAAAATACTCGTTTTTAGGTAGAAAATACCAAAATAAAGTCAAAATTTTAAAAATCAAAACAATTTTTTTCTTCATTTTTTGTAGGTAGAGAAATTTTTTTTTATTTTGTCTCTAGGTGTACATACATGCAGTAGAATTATTGCACGTATATGTTGTGTCACTATAATATATACATTTTTAAAAGTAACGCTGAAATTGGTGCGTATGTATAACTTTGAATAAAGAATGTTAACTATAACTGTATTATAAAATGAGAAATTAAAAAAATTTCTACAAAAAAAAAATGAAAAAAAATTTTTTTTGATTTTTAGAATTTTGACGTTATTTTGGTATTTTCTACCTAAAAACGAGTATTTTTTGTATGTAACATTTTTTTCTATCTCTCTTAGTTTTTGAGATAATAAGAAAGTAAAAATAATCATGTTTTTTTATAAAAATATTCATAACTCCGGTCAGAAAGGTCGTACAAAATTGGGCGAGCGATTATTTTAAAGGTAAAAGCCATACCTTTAAAACACGGTTAGTTTCATTACCTTACTATTATTCGTTTCAAATTGGCAAACAATTAACTATAGATAAAAAATATCGAATTTTTTCTTGTAGATTTTTCATCAATAAAAATCTGAATTTTGCGTCTTTTCGATTTTTTTTCTCTGCCCAAATGAAAGCTATTGCAGTAACCTTTGAAATGCCCTTCGATTTTTTAAGTACGATAATTTTTCGCAAAGATATTAAACTTTGAAGTTTAATAAATTTCGGATTTGGTATGGCAAAAGTGATTGCCGGGGAGAGTATTTACCAAAGGTATTTGACGCGCTGAATTCGAATCCGACCGCAGAATAGCCCATATACGTCAGGTTTTTGAGATATTTTAACCTAAAAGTGCAAAAAGTACGATTTTTGAATACATTTGAAGTGTTGTAACTTCAACACAGATTTTTTTTTCAAAACGATCGTCACGGTATCTCAAAGTACTATTTTAGCCCTTCAAAATCCGTTTTTAAACTTAGAAAAATTTTCATTGGTCACTGCGATATCCTCTGTTGAAGTTTGTGAGTTTGGCGATATTCAAAAACTGAGCAGAATCAGATAAAGCTTCAAAAATAGAAAGAAATTAACCACAAAGACCTAAATTTCGAATAGCTTTTAAGATGTTCAGTGTTGCTGAGTAGGAATTTGAAGTCAGAATAACAAAATACAAAATGTCGGATTCAATATGGCTGTCAGCTTTTGTAAAAATCGACCTCAAACTTATTACTCGGAAGTTTCCAAGATTGCTGAATACGAAACTAACACCAAAATTGCAAAATTTTAAGACCCTGTTCTAATATGTCGACGAAATTTTTTAGAAATCGATCATGTTCGCTTCAAACTTGTTATTTACAGGTTTTGGTACCAAATAACCCCTATACACGGTTAAATTGCATGTTAACGCACTCAGCCCAATCCAGAGTCATGAAACGAAGACGTGTCGTTGATCACTCCATTTACAAAAAAAAAATTGTATTTTCATAATTTTTTTTTCAGTTTGTATTTTTATGGTTATATTGAATACATATGAAAACGATCTTGTTTAATTTCGAATGACCTAACCTAACCTAACCTAACCTAACCTAACCTAAACTATCGTTTGACAGCTCTACCTATTTAGTTGGTATACATACACGGAAACACATTTTGAGTCAACACTGCCAAACAGAATCTGTGTATGCCAGCCGTATATGGTTAATCCGAAGCTTCTTTGTATTTTTGAAGCTTTATCTGATTCTGCTGTTTCTGAATATCGCCGAATTTGCCAAACTCGGAAACTTCAACAGAGGATATCGCAATGACCAATGAAGATTTTTCTAAGTTTAAAAACGGATTTTGAAGGGCAAAAACAGTACTTTAAGATATCGTGACGATCGTTTTGAAAAATAAATTGTCTTGAAGTTACAGCACCTCAAATGTACCCAAAAAATGTACTTTTTGCAATTTTAGGTTAAAATATCTCAAAAATTTGACGTATTGGGGTTATTCTGAGGTCGGATTCGAATTCAGCGCGTCAAATATCTTCGGAAAAGTATTTTCTGGTTCTTGGTTCAAAAATTTGTCAGCCTGTGTAATCACAGTGTGTTTAAATGGAATTTAAATCAAAGGTGAAAAGTACATCAAATTTTCTTTTTTAAATATATCTTATATGAAGACGTTATAAATGATTTCTTTTGAGACGCTAGAAGTGTCTTCAATCGCAATCTGAATGTACTGCTCGATAGTTCATACATAATCTAAAAGTGTTTTATGTTTATGTGAAAATAGATCAGCAATTTTGGGATTAATTGTATTGAGGTCTTAATTATTCACGTGATTATATATCGGTTTTACAAACATTTGGAATCACATTAACCGAACAACCCTACATCAACACAATAGGTTATGTAGCTTTTATCAAGACGGCGGTTCGAGTCGGCAGTTTCCGAATATTCACGAAGAAAGTCGAATCGGCATACTATCTTCGTTTTCCAACTGTCTCAACACATAAATATCTTGAATTCACTAAAACGACTTAAACGTAGACACTTTTACCGTCTTCATTATACGTCTCAGATTATAACACACAAAAGTGTCTTATTTACGATCGATAGACACAAATAATGTCTCAAATTTTGAGACACTTTGCAACGACAACACATATGTTAAAACGTTTATTCTGAAAAGACATTTTGAAGCGTTTAATGTCTTCAAATAAGACGTTTAGAAGGCACAAGTTTTTGTAGTGAGCCGTCTTCGATTCATATGGATTTCTGTTTGAAGAAATGAATACATTAAAACAAGAATAAACTTTATAGTACAACTATGTGTTCTTACACAGTTGGATTGGCTGAAAACGAGTATCATAGTGAACATTGGAGCGAATGCGATTTACATGATGCAAATCCTAAAATATCCTTAAAAATAAGATTGTTCGTTTTTATGTACGAAATATTAAAAATTTGAAAAATGTTTGAAATCAAAATACACATTTTGTATTGAGTGCAATTTTTGTGAACGTGTGGTAGAAACGGAGAAAAATGAAATGAGAAAAAATTATGATTAATAAAAATGATGATTTCTTGTTTACTTACAAAAAAAAGTTGAACACTTTTTTTGGAGTTTTTAATATTTAAACAAATAAGTAAGTAGAGTGATGAAAAGCATAATTTTAATGAATTTTTCACCAGTAATTCGCCATTTGCGCCAATTTCTATCATGATATTCGATTACAACGAATAAAATGATACCATGAGCCCAATTTACATCAATAAACATCTTAAACCGGAGAAAATTATGAATGAATTCACCATACTGCTCTATTATTGCATTGAACATTTTTATATTTCTTGGGTAAGAAGCTCACTTGGATGCTATTATGAGCTTCAAATTAATGATGCCTTTAGGAGTGCTCAAACAAAAATGAAATTAAAAATTAGTAAATGAGATTTTCAGCTTCTTATAATGTTCAACTCTTGAGGTTGTGTTCTTCTCATCACTAATAGCCTACTTAATTCATTTTGCAGAGATTTCAGATCATAAAATCCCTTTATTCTAACACCAGTTTTTAGGGAATGCAACTGCTTATCACTTAGAGTTAGGTTTGAATATGGAATCATTAGAAAGCGAATCAATACCAACAGAACTTATGGCTACTATTGTCTCAATTAGGCTAAAAATAAATTCGGCCCTAAATCTGTACTAAATTAATGGGCGTTGAAATTCGAATGAATGAACATTCAACTGTTCAACATTTTACTTATAAAAGAATATACGCAAAACGCGCGGTCATGAGTTTAAACTTTTGAACGATGCAGTGTCATGTCTAACAGACATAAATTGTTGATTCAATTTGGTTGGTAGGACTATCTCCGCCAGACACCTAGCAAACCATTTTTCGAAGGCGAATGTAGTAGAACGGCTTATCAAGCATATAACACAACGCTATTCTGATTGAGAACGGTCATTTTTAACATAGAGTGTAACGCACCTTTCTCGAGAGACCTAAATTAGATCATGAACGATGAATGTAGCTTGTACGTATATAACGGCAGTTCAGAGAAAAAATTGTTATTTTTTAACAAATCAATTGGTGGACCCGTGAAAAAGACTGTTTCGTTAGTTAATTACGTTTATTATGAGTACGATAGCTTGTTCCATAAGTGTGTCGTTAGTGCTTTTAGTTCACCAGTTTCTTATATTGTAATTTTGAGAATTTAAGTATCCAAAAAATATTATATTACTATTTTTATTTAAAAAAAAGCGTTATATTAACGCATTTCTTAAATAATAAATACAGTGTTGAACCATAAAAATATCGTATCGTAAAAAAAATTCTTATACGGCAACGTTTCGCGATTTTTCGATTTGCGTAAGCACTGTATGGTACGCGATTTTTGTAGTGATTTCCAATTTCTATTTTATGTAACACTATTCCATGTTCTGCTACCCATTCAATGTTGTAATCTCTTGTATCTGGCCAAGGGAGTTATAGTTTTTCTTGAATCTAACAAACCTAAAATCCAGAAACTCCAGGTGAATGGTGTAAACCTCTCAATATATGCGAGCTCTTCCTTCCTGATGCTTTCCTACCAAAATGCTCTGTGCTTCAACCACATGTACGGTGACTACCAATACCACTTTGTTAAATATTTGCCTCCTACAACGCAGTATGATGAAGGGATACAATCGAAAGGGAGTACTATGAGTCAATTCTGTAACCAGCTCTCTATTTGAAATGAAAAATAGGAGGGAAAATATACTTCCTCAAATTTAAGCTTGTACTCAGAATCTCTTGAAATAGAAGTAATGAAGCCGGTAATGCATCCTTGAAAGGACACTCGGAGATTTTATCTTTTTCAAACAGTGCAAATTTTATTTGTACGTAGAAATCTGGTTAAAAAGCTTATCGGTTACATGTCTACTAAGTATATTACTGAACAATGGCATTCACAATCGGAATGTTATTCACATGTCACATGTTCATTCCTATTCCGCTGAAAGAAGCAATATATACATTCCATATCTTTTGACATGGTCATTACTAAGTAATATCGCGTCTAACACGAATAGCTTTCAATAAATATGTGCAGAGTTATTTAGTCGTTGTCTTTACTTACATCAACATTAATTTTGTAGAGAAAATTTGTCCATGCAAAAGTAACCAGCGCACATATAATCGATAGGTTCTATTTGGGTCTTCAGCGTCGTCTTCTGTCAAAATTAATGATAGAGGCCATACTGTGAATATACCACATCATCTTCCCTAATTATATTTTTACTGTTTTGTGTAAACTTAAATATCTCAAATGAATCGGTCCATGCAAAAAGGGCACTAAGTCCATATAGATAATTGTTGGGAAAACGCAAAAAACTGATTTACTTTTCTTGCAGAATGAAAAATAAAAATATTATTTAATAGAAATGTTGCTTTTATGCACTTACAATGGTACAAATATCGTTCTATGCTTAAAGTTAAAGAGGATTTTTAATAATTATAAAAAATATCAGTGGACTTAGGTCCCTTTTTGCATGAATCACGAGTAAGATGAAAAAAAAGTAGTAATTTTATAACGCAGCTAACTAATTTATTTGCAAAAGTATAATACAATGTATAATTACATTTTGCGGTGTATTAAGAACTAAATTCATTATCTTTTTCATCAGTAACAGTAGGCCATTACATCAGGGAATTGTAGAAACTCTAGATATAATATGAAATACGCACGAATAGTAAGAGACCGACGTTAAATTACAATAGTTCCGAAAGATTATTGTTATTTGTAAATACAGTAAGTATGTGTGTAATAATCAGTAAACAAATCTCTCTTAATACGAATAAGTTTGAATTATTCATATTTAATATTTCAATACTAAACATTGTGGTAACATGATTTTCGAATATGTTAACATAACTATATTTACCAATATGGATAGTATACAAAACTGGTACTGTATTAGTTGTTCGCCAGTGTAGTTGCAGCTATTATGGAATAGTATTAGATTATATATTTATATATTTCTTATAGTATACAACTACAACGCGTATCCTACAATATATCTTGACAATTTATAGTGGTAAAATATACGACATGTATTTATTGGCACATATTTTACCGCAATAAGTACCTAGTATTAAATACTATCTTTTACTACATTTTTTTCTCAGTGTAAATAATACGCGATATAAAAAATGTCACTTCTAATTTATGCAAAAAGGGACCTAAGTCCTGGACTTAGGGTCCTTTTTGCATAAATCGGACATCAGAAAATGAAGATTTATAATTTAAATAAGTGCTAAATGATAGACCGGAGCCTAAAAAGTAAGAATTTATCATTATCTCAATTTACCCAAAAATGGACTTAGTGCCCTTTTTGCATGGACCGATTCAAATATCTTAACCGTTATTGAGAGTTATTGATCCGGATTTTAGGTCATCAAAAAATTGCAAAACTAGATAATGGAAAAGCTTTGCCTACAGGAGAGAATGAACAAATTTGTGAGGTATTACAGAAGAATAATCAATAAAATATGGAGAAAAGTAGTATGTCTTGATTATTTCAAGGTCAGTGTGCAAGGTAGCTTATGTAGTTGAGACTTCCTTTTCCCTATATTGCTGAGAAACAAATTGTCTGTATTTTGAAAAATATCTGAAATGACCCATTCTTTACCGGTAAACACGTCTACGTAGATATATGAATTATATATAATTATGAAACATTTTGAATTTTATTAGTTACCAATTTGCAGGTTAATTCCACATATTCTACTTAAACATTCTAAACAGGTTCTCCACACAAATGGCAACGACTATCAGTGCTCTAGGGTAGTAAATTTCCTATTGTAGACGCCTGTACGTACAATTGTTCCCGTACGAACGTCTGGTCGCTTCATTCCAGGGACGATTCAGGGCCATTTATATCAGAAGCAGCCCCGGTAGTAACGACCCTTTTCGCCAAATTCGAGGATAGCTTTAAGGTTTAGGACGAAGTTGAATTTCGAGGCCAATCCTGTGTTTCGGTCTGGGCATACAGGTTCGTTGCAAGGCTGACGCTGATGACTTCGTGGAGGAAAGGGTTTTGTGGATGGGGTGCAAAACGGATATAGACGAGTAAGTCTTCCGCATTCCAACAATTGCGGAAGACCTCCCTCCTTCAGGACATGCATTGTTTCGACTGTAGGACTGATCACCTTCGAGAGATTTTGGAAGCCTATACGAATCTAGTCGGCGTCGATGTCGATCCGCTGGAAAACTTCGAAAGAGAGACGAAAATATCCCGTCTGAACCTCTTTGTCCATGTTTTTGCTTGATTACAAGGAAATCTGCCCGCCGACGTCAGGACATTTTTTTTTGTATCGGGTAGTTTATGCATTCTCGCAAAACGGCGGTAAGAATTACGAGAGGGAGGATCTCGATGGCTTTTCCAATGCTCTATTCGCGATTGTATCTGGGAAATATATATGGAAGAAAACGTCGCATTCTGTAGGTACGGACGATTTTATCTGTGGGAGTGGTGGCAGACCGGTCGTTAGAAGGTTCGATGATCTATGAGACGAGGACGGGGATGCGTAGGCGCCCGATTTTATGTTAACATAGGCGGTATATGGTTCCCAGTAATTGTTGGATTATTTTGCAAGAAGAAAATAGGGAATTTATTCCTGCTTTATGAAAGGATACTGATTTATTATAGCAATAAACCTTATGCTTTACGGCTGCAAAATGTCTTTTGTTATGGTACAATTATTGTTTGATTCAAGCTTCATTATAAAGAAAATTACCCTCTTTAAGAGGAACGTAATATATCGCCTCCTCTTGGAGTGGATTATATGATAATATTTTTTAGCGAACTCGTATATTATTTAATAATATAATGTTTTTCAAGAACATAAGATACAGAACAGTTATAAACTTAGTTCGTAGTACTAGTTTTTAGGAAAGCCTATTTCTAAAATTTACATAGTTAAAGTATCAAATTTCACAAATATATCATTCACAAGAAAATTATAAACCAACGAAAAAAAAAATCTATTTAAAAACTGAAGTTTTCAAAAAAGGTAACCTGAAAATTTTCTACGGTGATTAGTGGACTCATAATCACTCGTTTTTGTTGTTTTCCACCGAGTTCTTAGAAAAACAGGTTACAGATTTGGATTGACATCTCACGATGAGCATAATAGATCATTTATACCTGTTAATCGTTTGTTCGTGTTTAAAACTTTATTGTTTTTAGAACTCCCATTAGCTCAGAAGTCAGTACATGATTTTAAGACTCCTATTAATTTATTTTTTAGCAATAAGTCTTTTCCGTCCCTTAGACAGCGGCAAGCTTTTGCGGTCCTAGTCAAGCGAGTTTTCCGTACGTCTAACAATCAACGCCGGAGGCCAATTACCGTAGCAGACTCATGGCCATAATATATTATGTCTTTCTCGTATGCGTCCGCATTAGTGTCTAAGTTTCTAAAATAGTCCGAGCCGCAGAAGACGCGTCAATATGGCCGCGTGTAACAATGTGCGTTGAAGTGTTAAAAATAACAGGCGTACCTCCAACCATCAGGAATTTCAATTGAAATTGTCAATCACTGCAAAAGTTCGTGTCTAACTTGCTGCGCGGAATCACGCAATTATGCTATTAATACGATAAAAGTGTAATGGCTATTATTAGCACGCGTGCGTACGCAAAACGACCAGTAACATGTAAATACGTGAGCTCGTGCTTTGTTCCTTAATTTATTGTCCATATTGACTGCTTATGGTTAATACAGTGTAACAATTCTGGATTTATATGCTTTTTTTTGTTTTTCTAGTATACTATAAATTTATTGGAACAATTCACTATTCATGGAGTAAAAACTCAGACAGTATCAAGAATTTAGTGAGAATTCAGTATCTCACTAAAGTGTCTTCTTTTTCACTTCGTAATATGAGAAATCTCAATCTGAGGCATTTACAGAGTAAACCCAAGATTTGGTTATTAACGTATTCAGTGACAATATGATATTCAGATTTTTCTAATGTTTCACCTCTGAAGTCATAAACTCATCTGATCAATTCAGAATTATTTGTGCAGATGCCTTGGACAAAGTATATTCGTCACGATGTTTGCAATATATGAGCAAGTCTCTGAAAATGTTCATATTTTTTTATCTAATTCATACGTTTATTATTAATATTTCGATGAAAGTGCCAGCTTAACTGTAGTCATTTTTGTCTATAATAAATTAAAGAATTGATCTTTATTTGGTATTGAGTGTCATAGTTGAAAAATTTTATTATTATGTGTATTTTTGTTCTGACGATATTCGGCGACAAATAACAAAAAATCAAATTAAATATGAATAATTTGCTGTACTAATTATAGGCACTTTTAATATACACTCGAGTTTCAATATAAATTACTTCAATTTCTTGTGAACATACTACAATATTATAAATTTAATGTATTGTATATCAAAATCTTTTAGACAAAACGTTATATGTCTAATTCATTATGTTTAATTTATTGTATATCTAAATGTAACTAATATTATCTATTTTCACTCCAATTTAAAGGGAACGTTATCAGCATGCTCATTACATAAAATATATGGTTAAATTAACCAAACACGTGATAAAATATGCCATTGCTATATTTCTTCTCTTGCACAAACCATTCTCGTTCATTTAATTGTTTTAAATCTTAATATTTTGGTTATTACTGATCATCCACAAAGGATTCTGAACTATCCCTGAAAAATTATCGATTTTTTAAAGAAATGTTTGATTTCATCTATCGCTAAAACATTTTGGAATGTATCATTTTATGGAATGATACATTACATGGAAAATATCTTTTTAAGCATACTTAGTAAGCCCATATTCATCAGTACTTCAAAATGTAAACAAGATAAACCAAAAAAGTTAAAAAGAACATCAAATTGTTAAGTTTTACGATAAATGGCATAACGAACTGTTCGTGCTACTGCAAATATTAGCTAAGAATAACATGCTTAATATCCGTGACATGAATTAATCAAGCGAAAAAATAGACTTAACACCATTACTTGGTCAAATAAAAACGTTACAAGAGTGTTAACAACTAGTGGTATTTACCGGGGTTTTAATATTTTAATAGGAAAAGTTGGGAATTAGCATTATAACATTTTCCAATAAACGGATGAAATTAGATTAAATACAGCCAACATAGTCGAATAGGTAACAAATTTTGAAATAATGTCTGATATTTTCGATAATAATATAAATTACATAATTTAACAAATATAATGAGTAAATTAAAGAATTAATAAAACTTAGTGGAAATAATTCAAAGATTTTGTGCTGTTTTTGAACAGAAAGAGAATAAAAAATGTCTGGCGCCTAGAAACGTGACTTTCCAAAGTACTGTTCCAACGGTGTTTCATGTAACTTTCTTTTATGTAGAAATCTTCAATGTTATATTTTTTTCTTTGACTAGGATTTTAGTATTTACATAGTCGTAATTTTCCTTTCTGTGATGGTAAAACCGACAAATTATTCTCTTTTCGAAGCAAAAATGTTGTTATAGATGTAGATTTAGACAAGGAATTTTGGTATATACCATTCAAACGGTAATTGAAAGGTCCCAGGGTTAAATTCTGGCACTTAGATTCTCTCCTGTTTGGACCTCATTCCTTTCAAAATTAAAAAATTATAAAAAAAAATCGAAAAATGTCTATTGTCACCATCAATACGGAGAACAGCAAGTTCTAGTGGTTCGTTTTTCGGACACGATTGGCTCATCTTTGATGATATTTTGTTTTTAGGGACGAACCAGTTGCCTCTACACGTTAGTCATCTTTCAACACTAGTCAATAGTCATTCGTATTTAAACATTAACCACTGTGTCGAAAGACGATCTCTAAAAACAAAATATCATCAAAGATGACTCAGTCGTCTCTGAGAGCTAAACCTCTAGTTTTTCCGTTCTTACTGAAGCGTCGATTTAAAATTTGTTTGTTGTTCTTAGTTTCATTGATGATAATTTTATTGGCGGATCTACTAATTTTGAAAATATATATTTTTTATGAAATAGGATGTATGAGACATTTTATTATGAAATGATGTACTTTAAACGATCATTGGATTGATTATGGATTGTAATATCAAGATCAGATAAGATAATTAATTTTTTAAATAATTTCTGACACTATTTAATTATTAGAGCGATAAACAAACCTCTGCTGGTGCATTAATTTAAGTGTACCCTTGTAAAATTAGAACGGTAGACACAATTAATAGAACTAAACAGATGCCGTGAACAAATGTTATTTATACCATTAAGGTATTAAATATAATAAGTAATACTTTAAATTTGCATACGTAAAATTTACAGTTATTTTTTATGTGACCACATGTTTCACGTTAATTAAAATAAGTCAATTCATAACTGCCAATCAATCTAAATACTAAATAACTAAACACACTGATAATATTTCCATACTTTCTTGTATGGGCGAGATATATTGGAAAAATACCAGTACAAAATTTTTCTAGCTAGTATAGGCGTTTTCTCAGCACAGTGTACTCTCTAAATTTCTTAGAGTGAGAATACACTCATCATGGATTGAACCGAGTGAAAGCACATTCTGCACGGAGTGAAAATTCATTTTTAAAGAGTGAGAAATCAGTCCTTCACTAGGTTGGCTCAATTTTTACTCCATAAAGAGTGACTTTTCTATCCAAGAAATTTAGAGGGTATAAAATATCTTCATTTTACGTGTAAATTAAAATGACCAACTTTACTGCTTGTTGTGGACGATAACTGCTCTCCAAATTTCTTCGAGTGAAATGTGACTTCAAAAAGAGTGAATTTTCTTTATACAGAGAGAGTTTTACTCGTTAAGGGCGATAAATCACTTTTCAACTAGAGTGGCCCAATTTTCGTTGCATAAGGAGCAATTTGAGAGATCAATTGATTTAATATTGAACATATCCTAAATATTGAACAAACAGGAATAAACTTGAAAAAAAAACGAAATTAATCGCAACTACATTTATCAAACACAAAGTTCAAGTATGAAAAAAAAACATAAAATCGGTCGTATGCGCAGCAAGATCCGGAAAAGCTGTTATGTCGGATAGGTGAAATGCCGCACCTAGAGGTGCGCGCATTCACGGATGTCTTCACACCCGGCATACTTGATCGAGTTTACTCGCGATGCGCAGTAATCGTGCGCTATGTTACGGGATTACGACTCCTATACGACTCTATCGATAGTGATAACTGCGTTCACGCGCGTGTCTGGAAAACACAAGTTTTCTTTGAAGATCGCGAAATAGCATCACGAATACGATAAATTTTATTCTTAATGATATCAAAAATACGTACAATTTTCGTATACATTGTGTGCAATAAGCCAAAAGTACTCCGATTTAGACCCACTTTCATAGGGGACCAAAAAATCATATGGTTCTAGTGATTTCGTGCTTTGAAATACGTTCATCAAAAAATGTAATTCAATATTTTCTCAGCCTAAGTTATACCGTCCTAAATTATAGATTTGTCTTGTCCAAAATTAAACGCAACACGCCAACGAAATATGCATCAAGGATCGGCAAACCTCGAAACGTTTGAGTAAAAAAACGGATCTCGGAAGCATCTCTAAAGAGTCCCCCACACTGGACGATTCGAGACTTTAAACAAAAATTCGTCTCTGAGAGATCTTTCCGAGATCTCGCCAGTTTAATCTCGTAAAGATCGCGCTAATGGGACGGAGCGAGATTATTGAAAGATGAACAAAAAAGTAACTAATATGTTAAAATTATCAACCAAAAAAATAAAATAGTTAAGTAAAAAAAAAATATATCACCGTCGGGATTCGAACCCGAGACCATTCGCTCTTGAATGATAACAAATGACCCATTTTGAGTGAATCGATCATTGAAATTCGGCATTGATATGTGTCATTTGTTATGCTTCACCCTGGTTGAAATTTTGACTGGGTTCTTGCCAGGTACTCGCCAGGCTATCCTGGGCCCTGGTCAGGCTCGGGACAGGGAATGTTACGTCGCGGGCAAGCAGGTCCTGATCAGTCCAAGCAGGTCTGTGCAGGACCTGTACGTTCCCTGAGCAAGCCCATGTTGTGGCAGCCAAGTTTAGAGGTAAAACAACCTGAAAAACTCATCTGTAGGACGCCTTACCGGGTTACTACAGATTCTGCACAGAACCTGCTCAGTTTCTGGTAAGGACCTGCTTGGCCGCGACGTTACATTTCCTGGCCCGAAACTGGCCAATGACCAGGACAGCCTGATTTAAATTTCTACCAGGGCAGTAAATGACTGTCTAGCAGGATGGTTAAAGTTCCAGTTTCAAGCACGAAAGATCCCGAGATCGAATCCCGGCAGTGATACATTTTTTTTTAAATATCTCGCAATAGTATCTTAAGTCTGGAATCGTCCAGTGTGGGTGACTCATCAGAGACTCTCTATACGAGACTCTTCAGAGATGCTTCCGAGATCCGGTTTTTTACTCGGGAAACGACCGTACTGAAGTGGAGTTAGTACTCTTAGTATATGCGGGAACGAGGAATTAACTACTGTCGCCATCTTGCGAATTCGTGAAGAAAGTATTCTTCGTTGTAGGACATAGTGCTAGTCTCGAAATCGCGCGAACGCATTAATTTTCGATTCCGATCACGGAAAATTCTGCTCAATCGGAAAAGCTTGGGAAGAAGAAACTCCGGGAAATTCTGCCTGTTGTTGCAGAAAGGTCGGGCGGGAATAGCGACGACCTCCGGGCGTATGCGGAATATATGCGGCGCACGCGATCGACATCGGCACATGTGGAATAGCAAACACATTGTATAGAATCCCTGAGAAATGCACGGAAAGTGCGCGGAATGCGTTGACGACCGCACTTGCTCCGATTTATCCGGCCTAGTCGACGTGTACATGGCGCCGTCGAGGGAACTTTTTCAATTTTCGCCACCTTTACCCTCGAGGGCGTTACCGTCAATTGATAACAGACTTTTCATTTCGTGTGATTGAATGTTATCATCGCTTACTGTTCATTGTCGCCGATCTTGCACTGAAAAAATGCGATATTGGATTGCGGAATTAGATTTAAATTGCACTCAAATGAGGTCTCTTTCATATACATATTTGATCTTGTCTCAATTTGCATATCTTAAAGATATCTGTTGGACATCTTCGTCAGGGAAATTTTGCAAAGACGTCTTTTTGGAAGATGTCTTTTACGAAGACATCTAAAAGATCTTTTTTAAAGCTATCTCGATAAAGATATCTTTAAATAGCTATTCGAAGATATCTCAGGAAAAGACATCTAAATGACGACTTTTGCAAAGATGTCGTAACGATCTTTATAAAATTCCGATGTTACGAATACACACAAATGTCACCTGCGAAACACAGAGTTTTTTTCGTTTTTTATAACTTTATATTATGTTTAAATTATTTTTTGATAACGATTAATTATTTTAGTGCTTTCTCTCTCTACTACGTTTACACTTATAGCGTAGGGGAGTGGTCAAGGCGTTACCCAAGCAGCAAGAGAAGTCATTTCAAGTAAAATTTACCAGTTTTCGACTAAAAATTATTCTGTAAGCCGAATAGACATTCACCACCTAATCGCAGGTCGAAAATCCCCTAAATATAACCTAAGAAATGCCTTTAAAATCATATGACTTCAAAGTTAGACATTAGGTCGAAATTGCAAACCTGGACCAAAAATATGTCTTGAAAGTCGAATAAACTTACAAGTCGATATCATGCCCACTTTAGAGTCAATATGACCTTGCACGTTTCCCTTTTTTCGACTACGAGGGTGAAATGTCTTAATTGGTCAATATGCCTTATTTAAGTCTATATTTTAACTAACAGGTTAAACTTCAGACCTAATGCGTTCTGCACGTTTAACCTGAAAGTCGAATTTACCGCGGAAAATTATTTATAAGGCGTTTCTACTATTAACACACGTAACTCAGGTTTATTCAAAATAACGAAAACAACCAAACCTCAAACCATACACGTCAGTACTGGTTGTCCCGAGTAAATGTTTATAAACGACAATAACTCGAAAAATACCGTTCCGACTTTCATCGACGTTTTATAGACAGAAAAAGAAACTGCGTAGTGAAACAGAGACAACTGTCAAGGATCATCCCTTAGGGTTAGAGATCGATTTGGAGGCCAATATACGTTATCATTGGTTACCCACAAATGTGGAACGTAGCAGTACCTACTCTATTGAAAAATTACTGCCTTGTTTTTTCATTAACGCCACTAACGTGAAATACAGGTTGCAATATTGTATTGAAGAGCGATTTACCGAAGAATCGATACTGAACTACATTACTGGAACACATACATATTTATATTATTTCTTTATCGGTCGATAACACAGGACCACAAACAAAAATTTTTTTTTTACTCAATTTGAATCAGAAGTGGGGGATCTTACAGATTTTTGGTCGCTGAAAACGAATTCTTTGTCCAAGTTAACTCATCGTTTCAGATTTTTTACATATCCTAACCTTGAATTGCCAAAAAGTATATTTTTGAATATTTTTCGAATCGGATATCTTAAAATCCTGACGCGATGGGCCAAATCGAAAAACGGATTCTTTTTCAGCGGACTAAAATCAATAAGATCGACTATTTATAATTCAAGTGATCTCAAAACAAATTTTGTTGTGGTCTTGTGCACTTGGACTTCAAAGTTGTGAACTCTGAAATCAAAATTCCCTAAATAAGGAAATTTTACTTTAAAGGCAGGTACCTAATGTAAGAGAAATTTTACTTATATGGTAGGTCGAATATTTCACTGTTGGTTGAAAGTCAGAATTGTGCATAACTTGATGTCCACCATTAGCATATAGCATAATCTCTGAAATTCGCTAGTAAAAAGCTCTACAAGGTATACTACTTTTTCGGTCCGTGTGTCATTATTGAAGATTATTAGTTTCATCATCAATGGCTTCAAATTTAATATTTTAATACCACGTTCAATGCAGAGTAAATTTGAAGGAAGTTTCAGTTGAATTTCATTTCTTGAAATTTATAGACATTTAAAAATGTTTTAATTTTAAATGTTTCGTCGATTTAAACCTTGTTTAACAAGTTTTCGATACTTTCGCCTGTTTCAGAACGAGAAACTGGAGGTGAAACAGAAATGGGCGTCACGACTTTTGGGAAAGTTACGAAAGGACATCACTCAAGAGTATCGAGAAGACTTTGTCCTAAGTATCACGGGGAAGAGGCCGGCCATGTGTGTTCTAAGCAATCCTGACCAAAAAGGGAAAATGCGACGTATCGACTGCTTGAGACAAGCAGACAAGGTAAAAAGAATACTAGAGAATTATTCTAAATGAACTAGTTAAATATTTTATGCAGCCAAACGCATGAATCTAATGCCGGAAATAAACATGAAATAAGGGCAAAAATATGAAGACATTATTCGAGTCTTGAAAGCAAAATTTCATAAGGTAGAGAGCACGCATGCTGTAAAGACATCTTTCTAACATTTGGTTTATAAATATCCTACCAATGTTGATAATTTAAATTCTAGTATGATTGGAGTTTACATGCAGCAAACGAGTAAAAACGGCATAAATCATTTCAATACTCACATCATTTCATTAATTTCCATCCATTTTTATTGGACAAAACTGCTTTCGGTGCGGCATTGAATTTACATTATAAACATTAATTAGATCAAATTCTTTAGGATAAAATAATATTGTCAATGTTGAAAGCAATGAAAAAAAAACTCAATACTTTCCACGATAGTGCTGTATGTTTTTACTTCATCAAAACACATCATGAAAGATTATTCACATGAATCTATTTTTAGGTTATAACATTAAATTTTGGGGGTGTATGAGAAAATCATACCATACCATTTTTCTTAGTGTAACTTGACCTACAACCTATACTAGGTCATATTGATATTTTCATATTTGTTATTTTCTATTCCATTTTCTGATGTAAAATTAATTTCATGCCTGGACGAAAAAAAATCATTCTTAAATGGCTTTTTACCAGGTGTGGAGGTTGGATCTGGTAATGGTGATCCTCTTCAAGGCGATTCCTTTGGAGTCGACGGATGGGGAGAGACTGGAAAAGACTGCAGAATGTGCTCAACCAGGACTCTGTGTAAACCCTTACCACATCAATGTCTCCGTCCGGGAACTCGACCTCTACCTCGCAAACTTTATCACGAGTCACGGTAAGACGTCTTTCTTTCTAAGCTTTACGTTTCTATTGGATTTTCCCTCATTTTAACTGTCAGTAGCAGGAACAGTCTTGAAATTTCTCCAGTGTGGTTTATGCTGCAATTCCTTAATTGAGTCGTTCAAGGAGAATATTCATTCAATAGTATGTTCTGATTTGCCTACAAAAGGTGTGACCGGTGGTTTGGTTGCTAACAATTACAATATTGTGGTTACTGGAATTAAACAGTACTGTTGTCAAAATGAGTTTTATGGGAAAAAGTTCCAGAAACAAAAGAAATTTGGGACAATACAAACGAAGTATCGAAGTATATTAAAACAAATGTTTCAATTAGCCTCTAATCAAGGAATCGAACAGAGTTGCTTCCAGTCACTATTCACGTAGTTTCGTCAAATTGGTCAAACAACACCACTTTTGCCATAACATTTTTTCCTCTCTGAATAATAACAGTAGCTCGTTGATATTTCAGATGAAAAATATTTTAATAATAATTGGTAATTATTTGCGATTAATGGTTGTCGATCCAGTAATAAAAAATTTGAAGCAACGGTACGATAGTGCCCAGCTTAAGCAACGGATTTTCATAATAAACTGTGAAGTTGAGGTAAAATTTGCTGGGCGTAATCCCCTGCAATCTCATCATAAGTGTGCGGACCGACCGGATTTGGAATGGAGTGTTCATTTTCTCTTTCCCCGTGCCAACGACCGCTCATTCCTTCATTCATTCCTACGAGCGTTCATTCAGCGAGTAGGCGCTACTCTACTCGGCTTCGATTTAAAGTTTCTCGGAGGGTCTTGCCAATTTCACAGGGTCCCCATGTCATATCCGAAACGCCAATCCCGGTTCGCACATCCTCTCATTCATTGTACTCCAACCATCTTCTTCAGATCCTCAATTTTTACCTCAAAAAATAAAATTGGTTGTCCTTGCATATGGTTCATGCACAGCACCCGTACAAACACTACCAAAAGATTTTTACAACTTTTTGACTATGTATTGGAATATAATATATTTTTGCCTCAATGCTTACTCGATTGGAACCGCCTTGTTTGATCAAATTCGGCTCAAATCACGCGGATGCAAAATATACAGCACGACCTTTTCTGTATTTTGAAAGACGTTACTGGGTCACCATGCAACAATGAATATTTTCTTGGATGAGCTTGCGGGACCTTCTTTTTAGGTCATAACATGTTTTTTTGATAGTAAAATCAAAGTGTCTTAAACCTAGGTTGAAATGCGTGGAATGTACCCCCGGTAGCATACTGAGCCAGTATTGGCAGCCAATGCTGTATTCGACAAAATGAGTACTGAGTGACAGAGCTAACCAGTACTGACTCAAAAATACTGACTTAAAAAAAACGTTTGACTTTCGAAATACGTCAATACTATCTTAATACTGATTACCAGTACTTTTTTCAGTGTTAAAGGATTGATTGCCGAAATAAGCGAGTACTGATAAAGTAACGTTTGTCAGTTCTATATTATGATATTAAATGATTGTTGCCCTTCGTAAAAATATCGGAGGTACGCCGGAATTCACCATCAGAAAAATACTGACTCAGTACTAATTGCCGGTACTCGTAATCAACAGTGAAACAATACGGACAGTACGGCCATCCCAGCAACCATTCAGGACGAACGTTAGCACTGACTTTCGGAATGGGGACATTTTGATGTCTCTTTCTCTTGACACAAAACACCTTGCATTTCTAGTGTGGGTATCTTCTGAAGATGTATCCTTATTGATTAAACTAAAAAGGAAATAAGTTCAATCCATTAAGTGCCAGAGATACACAGTTTTTTGTTTTAGAGGTTAGGATGATATTAGATAGAAAATAAAAATCTTTATATAGTTTCTGGCAATTTTATGTACTGTTGGGCGAAAAATATTTATAAAAAATGGAATATTCAAATCTTAATTGTTTTTTTAAATAAAAGTGGCTATTTCGATATTACGTGACATTTAAATAATGTTGACTATGCCAATCGAAAGAATATACTTAAAAATAGTTGACTAGGCATCATTTTCAACTAAATATTAATCAAATTTCCGATTGAGAACGAAACTCAACAAAAAAAGTGTATCTCTGGGGCTTATGGCGTTAAGAAGACTCAAACTTCGGTTAAAGATTTTCATATTATCTTGAAAATATTTCGCGAAAAAAATCTCGTAAAAGACCTTTCACTTCAGATACAAATTGAATATTTTAGCTGAAAATTTCATGGAAGTATAATTTCTATTTTTGTTGCTTTTATAGTCACGTTTCCGTTTTCCATCACGAATTAGGCTCATGCCGTTATAACAGTTACACGCTAATTAAGAAATTAAAGTTTCTAATCTAGAATCGGAAGTTTAAATATGAAAATGTAAAATTGAAAGCTGAACAACATTAAAAGTTATAAATATGGAAAAACGACTCGCAAATAGACATTAATTTAATGTTTGTAACTTTCTTCACCGCTTCGTTTCAAATATATGAATGTATTTTCTTAGGTTTAACGTCCTTGTTAAACTAAAATTTACCCTTCTGTATAGGAGTTATAAGTATGAAACTCTAATACCTACTCTTACCTTACATACAATAAAATTCTAATATGACATATGGTGTGGTGTATTATATTTATATATAAAATATTATTATTTTTATTAGCCGAATAAAATTTGTAGCCCTTATCACAATTTAAATGAGAGTTTACATTGTAAACTTTATATAGAATAGGTTATTTTAATTGGTTGTCTTTTACTGCCGTACTTCCGCTTAACACAGCAATTAGCAATGGCTTTTGTGAAAATTGAGTTGTTTTTAGTTGTGAAATAGAGACAGAAGTCTGTATATTTATACAAATTAATTTATCATCAGACGATTCAAAGATTTTATCTATTGAAAATAGGTAGAATCTCATTTTGTTACGTTTCATCCCGGTCTGTACCTTCTGGAATCATCAGCAAGATTTTGCGGTACAGACCTGCCTTGTACGTCGGCATTTAGATTTAATGTTCGCACTTTCATTACATTCACATCACACCCGCACTTTAGACATCTAGCGTCCCAACCTACAAGTGTAAAGTACGAAATACAACTCACTCGATAAGGTCGGCATTGCTTACATCATCTGACGATAAATTATTGTAATAATCTTCAGGGAACACAATATATGCCCATTTTTCGAAATTTGTAAAAAATTAATTAATGCACCGAAAAAGGGTCCAAATAAACATTTCTTGAACTATTTAATAAATAATCACGGTTCAAAGTAACGGCAAAAAAAGTCTCGGAATTTTAATTTAATGTCACTATTAAGATTATAAATTATGAACAATGATTAATAACACAAATAAAAATGAATAGTATAAAGGTTGAATAAAATTAACTAGAGACAGTATTAGAGGAAGCGACGTGTGATTTTAATGTATGAACTAACAGATGATTAAGTAACTTAATGGACACATTATACGTAAAGAACAGAAAGTATAATGTGCTCTTTATTCATGAATTTCAAGAAAATTTGCATGAATGAGAAGTTTTTATGACTCTTCGTGTTATTAATTTCCTTGTGTAAATATTTCGTTAGTGTGGAAAATATCTTTTCAACATGTTCATTGCAAAAAGTGAAGTAATATTTAATGTACGATATGGAAATTTGCATTATTTAACAACATAAAAAATACGAAATAAACGTAAATGTAAAAAATGCAAATAAAATACAGAGAAATAGAGGAAATTAATGTACTGTAATAAATAAAACGCCTGAAGATTGAATTAAAATGTAAATAAAGATCAATACTTTACACAGACCAAAGTATTAGGTCGATGTATTTAAGAGTCAATCAATTTTAAATCAAATAATAAATATTGACTTAAAATCTAAAGTTAAAGCGATACTTACATTTGACCCAGGCTAACAGCTGGCTGTGGCGCGTACAATTATTGGTGTTGATGTTGTAACGTTCGGCTTGGCAGCGTCTTTTCTAATGTTTACATTCTGTTGGGGCAAAATTTGGCTGGCCTATCCCATTCAATCTTAAAAAAAAAAATTAAAACGCTGCCAAGACATGGGGTAGGTTAGGTCCTCCAGATGTAGACCTCCCGACGTTCGTGCCATGTGTTTCGTCTAAGACGATTCTTGGCCTTGTCACCCTTTTATTAACACTCTTTTCCCGACTGTTGCTTCCGTGAATCTTTCCTTGGCCTAACATGTTTGTGACTAAATGTTTGTACGTAATCTCAATGAATGTTTTTATACTACCGCAACGTCGTTAAATTAAATATAAATACATGTAAAATGAATAAACTGGATTACAACAAAGAATGCAACAAAATGTAACGAAAATGAACAATATTAAGAAGGATTAGGTTAACGAGAAATAAAATGAATGGAAGGATTGAAAATAAAAATTAAACTTTATTTAACAGTATTTTCAATATAAGCAAGAATAAAGTGATTAATCACTAGTCCGCTTATAAGTTCGGGCTAAAATTTTAGTTTTTCTACCGACAACGAAGACTTTTCGGTAAGACTTTCTATTATATAATATCATTACTATCTACGTTTTGAATGTTTACAATTGTTTTACGTGAACACTGCACTTATCGACTAACCGAAGATGACAAAACATGCAATGGTATCAAAGTAAAACCGTTGTGGAATTTGGCAATGTTTTTGTAAATTTGGAACTGAACATTTTTACCGGGTTTTCTTCAATAATCAATAATTGTAAATTCATAGCACCTTCCAATGATATTTTATCCAGATTTTTAATATCATTTCCTTTTAGATTTAGTATTCGAATAGATGATAGCGCTGGCCTGTAAGCTAGTTCATTGAAATTATTGTACGACAAATCAAGTTCCTCCAAAGTTTTGTTGTTAATAAGTCCATCAATGTTTCTCAAATTATTGCCGCTAACTGATAATTGTCTTAATTTTGGAATTTGACATACTTCAATCTCCACAGTAGAATTTAAATTATTCATTTGTAAAGTTTCTAAATTTTTCATGGAGCATATGAACGACAGAGCAGATAACGGATTTTCACTTATATCAAGATTAATTAAATTGACAAGAGGATCGAAAGCATCGTCTTGTATTGATTTAATGTTGTTCATTGATAAATCCAGATACAACAGATTTCGAGCGTTCATAAAGGCGTCTTTCCCTATCAATTCTATATTGCAGTCCGAACAAGATAATTTTTGCAAATTCTTCAGATATCTTAGGGACAAGTACTTCATATCCGAGGAATATCCTATTATTTTCTTAAAATCATTACCATTAAGAAATAAACTAGTAATATTTTCCGATAGTGAAGTAAAGCACAAGTTTACTAATTGCATGCTCTCCAAGAATAAATCGGTTACTGTCGAAGGAAGTTTCTTCAGTATGTCATTATTGATGTCTACGTGTGACATTGGATTTTCTGATAAATCCAGGCTAGTTAAATTTGGAGTACATAGTTGCCAGTCAACATTTATATATTCCATTCCCACGTTTCGCATGGAAAGTGTCAGTAGTTTCGGGAAAGTGTATGAATTTGAAATATAAAATTGACCAATTTTCGATGATTGCGTTTCGTAATAGAAAGTGCGAACGTTATATATGTGATATGTGTCTCCATTGTTATAATTGTTCTGAATGTTATTATTTAATATAAGTGTCTCTAAATTGGCATGGCTGCCGAAAGAAAATAAATTCTTGAGGTCCAGATTGTTATTTGATAAATCCAAGCTTCTTAGATTAGGTAAACTATCAAAAGCGCCTTTCTGTATTGTATTGATGCTGTTATTTTTAAAATCCAAATTTATCACGGACGAACTTTTAATAAAATTTTTCGAAAGTATTTGTAAAGTTCCATTAGAATAATCCAGCCCAATATCGCAGAATTCATCTTCTATGTAAGAGGTTTTTAGTATTTCCACGTTAAAACTTTGCACTGCATTTATTATGAATATTACAAACACAATACATTTATACATTTTATCCATTTTGTAGCTTTGAATTGACTGATGTTAACGATCGAATAAAAAGAAACTAAAGAAGAACCGTTCTGCTCGGAACCTTTATACTGTAATTTTATCAGGTACTTATCAAAATATGTATAAGTTTACACATAAAGCAACCGTACGTTAGATCATATTACTACCACTTATTATGATACTTGGTGTATGTGAAATACTTGGAGACTGTCGCAAAAATAATATTTATATTTAACTACAGCTATTTTTCCTTACAAGTATACATAATTGTTACCAAACCATCCTGTAAAATATTTCGAATAAACTAATCTTTTTATAATGTGTGTATGATGTCATTTGATGTACGCACAGCAAATTTTATTTTCCAAACGCAATCGACAACTATACTTGACTATTGCTGAAAATACCAATTTTTAAAAGGTAGTATACGGCAGTGGAAATTCTACATAACGCTAAATATGAACTATTTATTTAATATTTATTATTTTATTGAGAAAGTTTTTTTATCATTTTAGGAGATTCTTTATAGTGGTGGGAATTGAAATTACATAGCCCGAATTTTGAAAAACTCTTGTCATTTTTAATTTATATTGTTACTTATGGAGTATGTAGTAGATCACCTTATCAACTGATCATTTTAAAAACGACTTAAGGGGTCCTCATGTGGTGCGCCGGTAAAATAGGAAATTTGTCACTAAAAAACGTAAACTGAAGATGACTGAAAAAAATGTTTAAAATTCGGGCTCCATAAAGGCAATTCTAATTACTGCAGACATGTTTCTAGAAAATACCAAAGACATTAATTGAGAACTAACGGAGAATTTTCGGAAATAAATAAAAATCACTTTTTTCTACAAATTCTCGGTCAATTCTTAATTCATTTCTTTGGTATTTTTTGGAATATCGTATACTGTAATTAGAATCGCCCTTACAGAGCCCGAATGTTTAAAAATCGTTTCAGTCATTTTTATTTACGGTTTGCAGCGAAAATCCTATCTTACCGGCCGAACACTATAGAACTCACTTAAGGTGCTAGTAAAGCTATTCGGTTGATAACGTCGATTCCTAACCAACAGTATTCTAAAATAGATTTGGACTTGGAACTATATTTTAGTTTCTATTTAATTTTAATATTTTATCTTAGAAATTGACGTTAGTGATTGAGTGGCTTTATCAGCTCTTTAAGGGTGTTCTCTCTGTAATACAAAACAATCAAACTTCAGAAGGCTGGAATATTTACTCGAAAAGTTACAAGTAATTTTATTTTTTCGTATTTAACACGCTGTCTTATAAGAAACTACTCTTTTTCTTAAGAAAACTTTTTTTCCATTAATATAATGTTCTGAGAGTCATGACAAAAAGATATCACTTATAAATCATTTAAATAACAGTTGAATATGTACTAAAAACGTAGAATCTAACTAAATCGTCACTCAGTAACTATGATAGAAGAAAATTAATTATTTTTAAAAAGATGTCACCTTATTTCGTAATTTCTTTGCGATCACCTTTCATTACTCTCTACAATTTGAAATGTTGTATACTTTGTGGTTAGGTTGTATACATAATGGATGCTATAGAAGTGGATAAAACACTACTTCTATTGGGTATATATGTACGGCGCTACCAGACTTACTGGGTACTTGAGTGAATTAAATCAAAATTGCAATGGCTTCGTTCTTTTGAGTTTTGCCTACCGGCATAACTCCCTTAAGGCGCCATAGTAATAATTTCTAATTTTGATACTATATAACATTAATCCCCCAAGGGGAGGGGGAAACGGTCCCTATTCGCCTGATTCGATGGACTTCAGAGGGGGACTCCTTTCAGGAAGGTGGTCGTTCGACTGACCGAGACAAGTGGCTTTGTTTTCGAAATATAGCGAGTTGTATTTCGCAGCCTTCCGGTGGAACAAATTTAACTTTGAGCGGTCCCACAAAAACCCGATCGTCCAAAAATTCTATTATCGTGTGTCGTTGACAAAAATTAAGTGTCGGGTTTTTGTCAATTTAAGATCAAATGGTTAAAAAGTTAACCAGGAACTGTTTTTTTCCAATTATTTTGTAAATTGTTATCACTAGAATGCAATGGCGCGACGTCCTTGAACTTATAATCACTATTCAATGCTATTTAAAGGGTATATTTTTTATCCGATGTTTAGTATTAATCAGGAAAAACAACGTGGGTGTAATAAGATAGTAAAGTCTTGTATATTTCATTTTTTGCCTGAAACGCGAATAACTGATGAATCGATGAAATCCAACAAATATTTGAAATTATTTCCTAAATAAACTATGAGTAAAGATTTATTTTTTCTTCCTGGGTATTTTTTAAACTTAATATAATTCAATATTGTTTTTCCTTGAGACATTTATTATTTATTAAAATTTTAATATAATCTTTTAATGTTTAGAAAAGAAGAAAGGAGGGTTTAAAAGATTATTAAATTGTTAAGCCATGAGTGTTTCCATGAATCACGAAGTCGAGACAAAAGTATTCTCCAGACGAGATTCTAAGAGAACAATAATATTGTTATATGAAACATTTAGTCAAATCGCGAAAGAAACGTTATATGATATACAACCCTGATTAAAAAAGAATTTTGCTACGTTTGTCCGCCAATAACCTGATAAGAGTCAAGAGATAAACATCGGTCGTCTAGAAATTCAACCATAAGCTTTGTGCTAATACATAATATTCTATTACCAAACTGATAGTAAGGCTATACGGGATTCCCAGCTGCACACACTGTGTATAATTTTTATTCTCTTGAACATATCTCCTAAAAGATATTATGAGTAATTTTATCGAGTCAAAAATAATTGTTATGAAACTTTGATATTATATGATATTAAAAGATAAACTACGAATTCTGTACACAAATTATATATGAATTATGTATAGGCATATCTATAGTACTTTTGATTTGTGTGATGTTGAATAGTATCAGAGGTATGTGGTAATAAATATTACTTATTTATTGCATTCTTCCCAAGAAAATATGTGAACTAAATTTTCATTTTTTTTGCTGGAACTTTTTTACCGTTCGGTTTTCAAAAACGAATAAAAACATTCATATACTACTTATATTCTCTAAAAACTGGCACTAGTACGGAATGTGTATCTGTCATAGAACCGAAGTTATGAGCGATGAAAATTTAGTCTGTAAAGGAAAACTCAAGAGACAAAATCACTTTTTCAAGTGGCACACTTACGTATTGGAAGCTACACGGTTTTTCATATTGGAAAATGTACTCGTATAATTTAAAGCACTTGAATAATATAAAGTAATTTTCAATGCAGAAAGGTTTGAAAAATCAAAATATATATAATATAAACAAAGGCTGCATTTGCTCTACGGCAGCGTCTAAGTCTCAAAACGAATTCCAATATTATGGATCAAAAATAATTATAATTTTTTGTTCCTAAATTCTCTTTCTTGTACTGATCCATCGTGTATGATTATTCCACCTTGTATACACTATTCCTTAATTTTCGATGGCTGGTTATTGAGACCTACAGAAAAGGCCAAATAAAAAATTAAGGCAATTAAAAAGGGAACTGTTGCTAATGCTTACAAGTTAAAATTGAAAAAAAGGAATGTGCAAGAAAGTAATAAGAATAACGATGTAGAAGCAGGAACCGGTGCAAATATGAAACAGTCAAGTCTGAAAAAAACGGAAGAGAAATGTCATTAAAGAAGTAACTACTACGTCTGATGTTCAAAAATCAAAGAAAAGGAATTTAAAAAACAAATAAGATTTGTATAAAAACGACGAAACATTGTTACTGTAGCATAATTTATAATTTTTTGTTTGCATTTTAAAGTTATATTGTAGTTTGTTCAATATTATACAGCTGAATTCCTGTTGTTATTTTTTCCAATATTTAATCCATGTCTTATGTTATTAAATTATTGTTTCTTTTCATTATGTCACCCTTTAAAACCTGCCTACACCACTGGTTAAACTTACAAGGACCATACAAATTAATCTCATGATTTGAAAATATTGTTAAAGTTACAGTTATATTTTTCAAAATAAATGGAATAAACTAAATACCAATACCTGTTGTCATATTCGTTATCAGCAGTCCAAAATACGTAAGAAAACGTATGGACTCTTTTTTTCAAAGTAACGAATTTTTCTAATATTGAGAAAAAGTAGTTAAACTCCATCATGGCGTCGCAAGGTGCGGTCTAGATACTAAAAATGCACATTTTCATCAGTTTTAAGCGAATTTTTTATTAAAAAACAGTCTATAACGGTCATTTTATTTGGTAAGTGGTCTATTGTATGAAGCAATTTCCCCCATAGGTTAGTCATTATTTTCAATACTATATGATGGTTTGTAACGGCCAATTGAATGGTGATGTTTCAAAATCGACTCTAATAACACAAATATATTCTATTTCTATGAGGTACAGTATATCTATATCTTGGAGGTGGCTGACATTGAATGGTTCTAATTTCTAAAATCAAAATGGCGCTCATAATGTAACAGAGAAAAATGTTATTGCGTTCTTTTCATTCATTATGAGTAACTTTCAAAACAACGTGAGAAAGTATTTCGATCTGAATGGAGAAATTGTGAATATTTCTGTATCTTACGATCGCCTTTTTTTGTTATTGAAATTTGAATACCGAATTCTTTATTATCAATCTCGAGAACTTAACTTAACGAGAACTGTTTGCAATGCTATAAATCTGAGTATGACATCAAATATAGATAAACCTACAGAGGGATATTGTTTCTTAAAATAAACAACTTTGCAGGTAATCGGGCTTTGCACACTGTTTTTTAATAAAACAATTCGTTTAAAGCAGATCGAAATGCGTTTCTTGAGGATTGAGACGTCAGCAGATAAATTATATATTCACATTCTTTCGAAATTGGAGTAGGTTTTTGCTTGAATTTGTAGAAAAATGACGATAATTTTGAATTATTCTTGATATACGAATTACTGCATGGTATACTACATATGATGTTTTCCTTGCATCTCTACTTTCTAACCTCAAAATAACAAATGATTTGCAAATGTTTCAACAGAACACAGGAGATTATGTTGTTTCATAAAAAATCATATATTTTCGTACAATAATGTTAGATTTTTCCATAAATTGTTTAATTTTAGTCGTTATCTTAAATACATTGAATAAATCATCGTATCAAACATAAAAATATAATTTGCAATTATTAAATCTCTCATCTTGACTATGTATATCGATGATGGTGCACTAAATTAAAATTGAAAGCGTGTCGGGTAACGTTTTCACAAATCGCACATCGAACGTTTTTATAGAATTATTCGTTATGTCCAACAATTCTAAAGATGTAGCATCGGTTAACGAAATATCATCGAGGCTCATGAACTCATTTTGTTGCAAGTATAACCTGCGGAGTGTCGACTGCGTGATCCACGAATGCAATTTCTTTAATTTATTTTGTGATAAATCCAATTCTTCTAAAGTTGGAACTTCTGATAAGAATGTCTCCTGTATTTCTTGTATGGAATTGCTACGCAATGACAATTTTTTAAGCCGTGGCAGATGGCACGTGGTCATTTCCTTAACCGACAATAATTTCATGTAATTCAAGTATAGACTTTCCAAATTAATCAGAGCGCATATGTCTGGGAGTGTTTTAAACTGATTTTGACTGAGGTCTAGTTCAGTTAAATTCGGCAGATAGTCGAATGTTTCACCGGGAATCGATTGCAAATTATTCATTGAAAGATTCAATCGCATAAGCTCTGTAACGTCTTTAAAGGCGTCGCTTTCGACCTCGTTTATCTGGCAGTTTGAAATAGATAAGTGTTGTAATTTTTCGAAGTTTATTAAACAAAGTGTATGTTCGTAACATCGACGAGCACTCACCCATGAAAAATCATTACCATTAAGAATAAGTGATATGAGATTGCTGGGTTTCGGATTAGATATGAGATTTATATTCATGTTTTCCAGACGTACGCTGCTCACAGTATGTGGGAGAACGTCGAATATTATTAGCGACCTATCTTGTTTCATAGTTAATTCTGTTTGGCCCACGATGTTTTCTGATATATCAAGATCGATTAAACTTGGAAGATTTTTAGCAAAGACAGATGTGCTAACACGAACGGCAGTATTACGAAGATGCAAACGTTTTAATTTTGGAAATCCATTTTGATTGTTGCTTTCTAAACCTTGATAGTTATTATAATCGTATCTATCTCTTGGTTTATTGTTATTAAGTATTAATGTCTCTAAATTTGCATGTCCTCCAAATGAAAATAAATTAGATTGAATATAATTGTTCGATAAATCCAGCACCGCCAAATTTGGCATTCCACCAAACGCACCAGGTTCGATATTTCGAATCATACTGTTTTGCATACTTAAACTTGTCACGTATGGGCTTACGATGAAATTCTTATGAAGTGTGTCTAGATACATATTAGAAAAGTTTAGCGTCACGTAACATTTCGATTCAGGATCTAAAAACACTGCGTCACTATCATTATTAATATTAAGTCCAATCTGTGGACTTGAATCTACTAGAATAGCCACAAAATATACCAGCACGAAATATTTCGAAAAATCTATCATTTTCACTGTTTCAAAGTCTTTCTTGAGTACTGCCTCATCGATAGATAGAAACTTAGTATGCAAAGTGATAGTTTCTCGTGTATCTTATTTGTTTTCTCGTGCATTACCGTCGTTATCAAGTTTTGTAAAAAACGAATGTCAAATGTCAATCGACTGCGCACTGATCTAATTAAAGAGAAAGGATATTACTTTACTAAAATGGAATGTGATACAATGTATTTATCCAAGAAACTACAATTTAAATTACGATTATTTTTTATATCAATTATTCACGAAATGAGAGCATAATAATTATGTTTGTGTTTAATGTGATATTTCAGTTATTTTCCACTATTTTCTGTGTGTGCGTTTTTTGTTTTTTTTTGTAAAAAAGATACATTATAATTTATTAGACGATAGAAGATGCATGTAGATACTGATATAACAACATGTGAACCTTAATAACTATGAGGTATACAAAGTAAATGCTCTGATTTTATTATCTGTAGATTAGCCTAAATCTTCACTTCCAATATTTAAAAGATATGTCGACGACATGATAAGATCGACACCAGTTAATATGATTTACTGAACGCGATTAGATGTTCTCAATTCCTGAATATGAATGTGCAATATCCGTCATAAACGGAAATTGCACAAAATGCAATTATTGCATTTTGGATGTTGAATTGCACAAATAAATAGAATGAAACAATACTGATAAATTGTAATCAAAAAAGTTTTGTTCTGGTAGATATTCGACATGTTTCCTATCATGTATGTCCGTAACAAAACTTAGCTTAATGCAAAGTTTTCAGTAAACATAGGTGTTAAGTTGATCCATTAAAAGAAAATTTAATAAACAATTGTATTTTGGAAGTTATAATTGTATTTGGGCAATAGAAAGGTTCTCTGGTGGCTATTGAATGTTCTTGCCAGTTCTCTGTTATTTCTTATATATTTTTCACAAATTTTGCGAAGAATCGGGAGAGTGCGCAGGTTTTAATTCACTTTAAACGCTATATTAATAACATTTTCCATTCGAAAATCGAAATGATTCCTTTAAAGGACATATACAGCTATAGAAAGAGATCTTCTCTCTATTTTTTTAAACCTTTAAGGACCAAATGTACATAAATTTAACGTAATGGTTAATGAACGTTTGTTATTGCTCAAATCCTGCTCTCTCGAATGATGTATCGAAAAATGTCACAAATTCGAAAATAACAAAATTACGAAAATTTATTTAACAAAAATCAGAATTTTCGTAGGATTTTTATCATTTCCTGTATTAGAATACCACAGATATTATTGGTTAAAAATTGGTTGAGCTAGAAGATACATTTAGTATAAAAATTAAATTTCAAAATGGTGGCTCAAAAATTGCTACTCAATTCATTTTTTTTATGAAAGTAACTCGTCTGTTTGATTAGAAATAATGCAAATTTTGTTATGAAAATTCACAATTCTTTCTGTGATGGTAAAGATGGAAAGGTTGAACTATTTTAAGATTTTCGAGCAGACGAGTTTATGTCACGATAAAAAAAATTAGTTTAAAAAATTAAAAGCATGCATGATGAACATTCTGATTTGCTTGTTTCAGGCGTACATCAAAGATTTATGTATTGTGGAATACTTACTAGCATAAACATTCATTTATTTGTTTTTTTTTAATAATATTTTTTCTTATAAATTTTATTTGAACTTAAAGAAAAAATTTTATTTTTAAACGTGACATCTTTACTTGACATCATAATTACTGCAAAATGGCGTCCTCGATAAACATATCTTTGAAAACTTTGGAATTATTGCCATATTGGAATCACTCATGGTTGAAATTTTATTTCGAAATTCCAAATCTTGAAGAGTGGCCTCAAAGTAGGATGGATTATTTTCAATGTTTTTGATCTTCACTTTTGATACGAAATACTGGTTTGAAATTGAATAAAAAAATGTTATTCAAGCTTTGAAAGGTTAACTATTCAGACTGTAGAATTAGAGCATTGGTTATCGAATGTAATAGTTAATAAATGTATAATATATAAGTTTAAATTATTATATGTACTCACATGAAATTATATAACAGTCGAAAAGAATGGAAGAATCGTATCCTCGCGGTATTAAAAAGTTTTTAAAAATCGTTGGCTTGTGGGTTCGATGACACCCTAAGTTTCGGTTTGAAATTTATGAAGACCCCATAGACAGCTATAGACTATAGCGCCTCGGCCTTGGCAGTCACCAGGTTTATATTATTGGTACGCGTTGTATATTTTAAGAAGCGCAGGAATTTTCATGATGTTGATCGCGTCAAATAAAGGAGGCGATGACGGCCGTATAGCCACGAGCGTGAATAAAATTCTGCCGTTCCTCATTTCCAAAAATCCCCTTTTCGGCAATTCGTCTTCGAACGTTTGGGAATGACGTGTGAAAACGCGTTCGATTTTTCCTAGCGGGTCTTTTATTTTCATCCATACTTCATCCCCGGTGCTTCCGATAATTCACGAGGAACGATTTTCGCACTGAAGACTCGGTGGTTTGAATAGTCCGCGACATGTGGAAATTGATTTGTTTGATTCCTTTCGTTTTCCTTTTTTTAACTTGGAAAATCCTATTCAGGCTACAATGCGAAGATCAAATATTTTTAAAATATGGAGAATTTAAATACATTTAATTTATTAAATTGCATTTTCAAACAATTTTCAGTGCTCCTATGTTTTCATGTCGTATATTAGAGATGTTAAAATTATATTTTGGTATGTTTTTCTAAAGTGAATCAAGATTTGGCAACGCTTTAGCACCATCTCGCTCGATTCATTAATTTTGTTACAAGACGATGGATATTTATTATCAGGAAAAAGTCTTGCTTGAAAATGTGCATTTAAATTTATTTCGCTCACTCGTGCATAAATTTGATTCTGAAGTTCCATGCAATTTACGTCAGATGGTTGATGAAAGTCCTCAGGTGTATGATTAGCAGAAAAATGTACTTATGCTTCGTTGCAAATGTTAGTTATCACATATGCACATATAAACCATGTATGCTAACAATTAAGTATATTAACTTTTTAATATAACTTCTCAAACTATTATTAGAAGAAATATTAAGTAGAGAGTTGTGGGAAAATCCTGTGAAAATAAAATCACAATGTCTATCAATATAGTTTGCCGAGTGACAATTTGAATATCAAAATATCAGATTTTAATATTCATGATTATTGTCCATTTCAGATGTTGGATCACTTGACGGAAGTGATATAAATTATTATTTAGAAACACAGAAAACGCCCAAGTTCCCGAAATTTCATCCCGATAAAGTAACTTTTTACCTCCATTACGTCTCGTTAAAGTTCTTACATTTCGGTCGGCCATCTTTTTAAATTCCTTGAATCCGCCATTTTGAATATTTAAAATCTGAGTTCAGATTCGTATTCGGTGGAACCTAAAATTCCAGTACTCCAACTCGTGTCAGTTTGTGACGAAAAGTTTCTTAAGTAATGAATTTTTATTTTGTAAAAACTTGTGATCATAAAATTATAATAAAAAATTAACGAACATGATCATGCAATGGATACTTTTCTATTTATTTTCTAAAAAGAATGAGAGGCACGCTCGGGAGATTCGGTTCGCCGGAAGTTGACCCAAGACCTTTGGATTGCCGGAGGAAGAAGCTACGCATTCTAAAAACAGTTCCATCATTAATTTCGAAATTTCGGAACAACCAAATTGGGCATGAGTGCCCATTTAAATTATCTCGTGGAATGTATTATACTTGATTTTAATGTAAAAAATTGAGCTTGATTTTGATTTAGCAGAAGTTTTCTCTAAAAATAACCTTCAGGCACGTATACTCGTACTTAGAAAAAACAATTGCGTAAATATAATTTAAATAAAAAATTGTATAATTTTATAAAACATTAAAATGTAGTTTATTCAGGTGCAAACTACTATATTGAGCGATTCGAAACAAGTGAATTCATCACACTTGGTATTTGCGTTCTTGCACGCGATGGACTCGTCGGAAACTTCTTGTGTCGCAGTTCAATTTGCGCGCTTGTATGTAAGCACTCGCCGGCACTATCTATTATTATTCCAAGTGTAAATATATTAATCTTCCGTCAAGGTACCAGGTTTAATGCGCGCACACATGCATGCATGCGCACGGATTATTTTGCAATTGAATTCTGCCATTACGGACCTCCACTAATTCGTTTTGCTCGAAAGTGCATTCGCTCTATTTTTACGCAAAAATGCAGAGTGATGGAAATGTTTGTTTTTGAAATGAATCGTTGTTTGATGCTTCTCGCATTTGTTCGTTTTTTCTCCGCATTACTGTTTCGTTCTGCGAGTATTTTTGCAATAAAGAATAATCTATTCCTCTCGATTTGTTTAGGAATTATCAAAATTAATCTGAAAAAATGAAAACTCTTGGCGATCATTAATGATTTGATTTTCATTCGAAAGCGTAGATTTTAAAATCTCGCAAAAACAGCCAAATTGTAGATATCACCATATAGGCGTACAACTCCATGTCGTTCCGAATAGTACCTTTGGCTGAATTCCAATCTTCTGAGATATTACTGGAATTTCATTGTTCTTTCAATTGGATTTGAATATTATTACTGTACTCGAATATTGTGACAATAGTGCTAATAAATTGCGCCAGAAAAATGAAATCACCGTCGAGAAATCTGTAGTGGAACAATCTTATTTCTAGTGATTGCATTACAATATTTAAAATCGGATACGCACGTATTATGTCTTCCTGGATACTGAATGAATAATGAAATGTCAGATATAGTTGAACATTTTATAGCTTATCTTGTCTGCGCTTCGAAAATCCACAACGGACGTTAAATGGAGAATATAAGAATGGAGGGAGATAACTAACATTTTAATATATTTGGATTTTTAAATAATAGTCGCAGAAAATATTGTCTGGAGCAAGAAGATATATATACGTTTCAGAAAATAATGGAAAAGCACAAAGATTAGAATTATTGTTCAATATAATACTTCGGAACTTTTAGATAGTATTTTATACACACATTTTTGAAGTTTTAGCCAAAGAGACTTGTTTTTTCACAGTCCCAGATAACGATCTCTCACAAACCCCTATCATGTCGCATTTCCCATAAATATCTGTTAAAAATCTTTCCAGTTTACTTTTAAAGCGCTGCACAAACTGCACACAAACTAGCCAAAAATTCGACTCATTTTCTACTACAGGTGTTGGCCTTATTTTTTAAACCCGTAAATAAAAGAATAACGCTTAGAAAATGCTTTATTATTTATGAATAATCGACATTTCAGCTACGGCAACAACCAGTTCTTTTGCTAACTTACGATGTTTCATTTTTCTATAATTTAAGATATTAAATTTTTACATTTCTTAATAACAATGAATAAGGAAGTGGATTAGGTACGTCAAAGTAAAATTCCCTGCAGTACCAAACATCAAAATAAATGGAAACTAATTCATTGGATTTCTAATTTAATTTTTCTGCACGATCCATCCTATATCAAAATATAGCGACGAGGTGTATATTCCTATCTACAATAAATTTGAATGGTTTTAATCATTAAAATTAATTAAAACGTACTGTACTCAAACACATATTTTACGTAGAAAAATATATCGTAAGTAATAGACGACATATATAATTCATTATTATAAACTCATTGCTATAATAAATCATTTGTCGGATATTAGAAATTTTCATTTCGGATTTATTAATATAATTGTTATTTATTAAAAATCAAATGTATTAATTATGGCCTATACCATTTATACTTCTCAATTGTTATATAAATATTATGATTTTTTGTCGACATAAAAACAAAACAATTATTACATTTTTAACATATTTTAAATTTACTTAACATTTAATTTACTAAACATTTTTTTCATTATTATTTCTGACCATAAAAGTATTATTAGTTAATTTGAAAAGTGGTAGTTTGCCCTCTTTGATACTGAGAAATCATGTTTAGAAGAGCTTTGGAAGTTCGCGAATGTATTATGAATTGTAATAGAAGGTAATGGCGTAGTTAGGAATATGCATATACAAATTTCAGTTGGTAGTTGAGAAGGGTGTTACATACGTCTGTTTCAATTATGCATTGTTGCGTGAGAGTAGGTAATTCCTAAAAGAGCTGTTTGAACGTTTCATATCACGAACTCTCAAATTCATTCTATGTTACAAATATCAATGAATAATTATTTTTATTGATGGCATGATGTTGCATATTGTGGAAACTAAAATGGAAATTTTACCTTCTTGTCATCAGGATTTGTATATTATTGAATGTTTAAATTGAATATAAAATTAAGTCAGTAAAATTTATCCAGCAACCACATCATGTACACCGATGTCAAAATATTATCATATTACATACTCTAAATAAATTTATGGGGGTTTCTATATGGATATGACACTTTTCCACAACAATAAGTAAAAATTTGCTTAAATTATTCATATCTGTCCTGGATTTTTCTTCATGAAAAATCACACAAAAAAATAAGAGGAAATTTCAAAGTGAATATTAACTTCTTTTTGTGTGGCCAGATGGCAGTAAATTGGGACATAATTTCATTCAAGGGCATGAGCGTCGACTGCTATGAAAAAATGTAGAAGACCTCCATTATTTATATAAGGGCAATTCTACAGAACTTCATTTTAGTGACACCATCGTTTTTTTCAAACTGAAACAATTTTTCATTAGGTATAAGGCTGCATTCACATAAAAACGTACTGAAACAACATATTTAAATTTATTTGCATGCTAAAATGTCTGTATTTCATAATGAATTTTAAAAAATTATATGGAAAAAATAAGAAAACATCTAAACTTATTTACGTGTCACCGACTATTTTTGAAAAAGCCTATTTATTTTGCTGATCTATGTAGTGCGTGATAACGAATGAACCGAATATTTTTAGTAAAAACAATACTCTATAAGATATTACAAGTTCTAGATCCATACCAATGCACGGTGTGCCACCATCTTGAAGTTATGTCGACAATTTATTGTCAAACACTATTGATTACTTTTTCCACTTTTTTTGGCCCTGAACAATCTTCTTAGCGTCAAACCGCCTTTAGTATAATTAGTAAGTATTTATAAAAACAAAGAAAATCAGCCATCAGAGAAGAGAGTACCCTAAAAAATATTGAAAGGTAGCAACTGTAAAATGAAGAAAATTCGCGTAATTCGTAAAAAAAATTTTATATTTTTAGCGGCACAGTTCCAAAGATATTTATTATGTTTTAATATTGATTGTAAATGGTTTTTTACATAATAACTTAGCACAAAAATGATTGTTCATGTGTGTGGCATATGTAATACTTATATAAAACAGTCAAAAATAATACTAGAGAAATGTGTTATTAAAATTAATAATTCTAAAATTATTAAAAAAAACACCCGATAAGCACACTTTTAAAAAAAGTATTCATTCGGAATTCGTTAATGTCCGCTTTAAATTCATATTTACGTTATTCAAAATGTATTCAAAATGTAATCTTTATGAATAAATGTATGAATTACAGAGCTGAACCAGCCATTATTACAGTGTGTTAAAAATGTACTAAGAGTGTTCATAAAGTATTCTTTATAAAATGAATACATATAATTCTTTAGGGATAAATTTATGTCACACAGAATGTTACCCTAAAGTTTTGTTTAAAATATTAATAAAACTATTCACGAATACTAAAGTATTCTTTATGAATGCAGATTTGTATCATACAATTGTAGCGAACGCGTAAACTATTTTCTCGGAAGATTTGTCAGAGAAAATGCAGATAAAATCACTCATAATTTTTACCGGGTGTATGTGTATGATATGACATTTTATCGATGAATCATACCTGAATTTATGAACGAATACTAAATGAAGTCAGGTGTCAGTTTATCGCATTTGTTTACGACACACTTCAGAAAAGATTTATATTATATTATTGCTGTAAAATGTCGGCGCATTCGTCAAAAGTCAGGGCAAACTATGCAAACGTCTAGCCTTCGGTTCGGGCTGCACATTCGTTGCAAAAACTTTTACGCCCTCGTATCAAAAAGTACTATTATACAGGCGTGTAATAATTATACTGAGTGAGAGATATATACTGGAATATATGGGAATAATTCGTGTTGAACCCAAAAATGTCTCTTGTGAACCTGGAGAATGGGTGTCTATGTTCCACTCTCTATAACTCCCCCTGTATATATGCTTATGAATGATGATAATTATAACTATAATTTTTGTATAAATTGATATTTGTTATGATGATTATTATTATTATGACTCCCTTAAAAATAGGCGGGATAAATGCAAGCTATGTATAGTAAAAAATGTCTTTACTATGAAACTGTATAGATCTTTTAAAAATATTCATAAAGATATTAAAAGTATTCATAAAAAATACTTAATGATTACTTCATCTTCATTTTTTTTGGTAGTACAAAATCTCGTTTTGATATCAAGAATTCTTTATGATAACTTGTAATGTTAGACAGAAGCAGACATTCGTTCCATCATAAAGTTATCATTAAGAATTCTTTTAAAATGCTTCTTCATTAAGAATTCATTAGGAATTTCGCACAATTTCGCGGCCTACTAGTTTTTCTCAAAACCCCATATGAACTTATCATATTTTTCGCGCTTCCAATTACACCTGACAATTTCAATAATATTTTAAACATAATTAAAGTTTATTTTTATGTTGATGCCTAATAGTATATAATGTAACAAGGGCGTAATTAACGATCTCCGACGAATGCGAAATTAGTCGAACGAGTGAAGCGATGACGCGAATCACACTCGTTGGAGATCAATATTTCGGCCGGGTTGCATAATGTGGACCCGAAAATTTCACGGCAGGGCGCAAAATCGAGCTCTACTCCCGTAGGGGTAAAGCATATACTTTCTTTCATTAATGCGCCGTTGTCTTTTGGCAACATATTTCCGGTTGTTGTTAAAAGTAAAGACGAGTGTAACACTGAGGATTAGGTTCGGATTCACCTTAGGGAAACTCATTTTATCATTGAAGGATATCTTTTAGACATCTTCAAGACGTTTCTTTGCTTAATGAAACCTTTATTAACTGTTTTGATTAACTATTTGTCTCTATATAATTCCTAACCTAACAATAAAATCGAAAATTTCTTTAATTCGAGATTTGTGGATAGCACATCGAAGATAGCTTGTCTTTAAGCTCCGGATGCTCGTTCCGGGCGAAAATAACACTCCAAAAGCGAAATTACAGGAAAGGAGGATATAGCCGCGGATGACTCGCAATTAGTCTTATATCAGTCGACGGGTTTTGCGGTCCGTTCTAGATTCCCCGTCTCGGGGCATTTTATATCGTGCGATCTTGCGTAAATCTCATTACGCAACATATCACTAAAATACACGGGAGAGTCCGGAACGTCGCCGTTTCGTCCGGGGCCACGAGCGTACGAGTCTTCTAACCCGCGACTAGTCTATGGACAGGAGATGGGGGCTGGGGCTGGGGCTGGGGGCTGAGGAGGCCGAAGAGAAATGTCTCTCCTCGGTGCAAACGCGTTGAAATTTATGCAGCTACTTATATCAAGTCGCTGAGAGGGAATGCGACTTAAAGTTCTACCAAGTTTTATTTACGACGTGTTCCGTAGGTATCGCGTTTCGGGCGCTATATGCCATTCACGAACTTTATACTTTAGCCCAGTATCGACGATGTTAAACCCGTGGTTACCGTTTATTTCTAATACGAAAGAATGACATTCAAACAAATAGAAGGGAAATTAATTACTTTTCAGTAGGGGAATGTATCCATGAGTGGACCACGTTTTTAATTTAGTGTAAAAAGTTAATTAAATAAAGGAATTTTTAAGTCTTCTATACATCGTTAGGTAGATATATGGGCATTGTTCTAGAATTTTTAAACTTTATGTTGTCGTTCATTATGATACCTTAAAAATTTTAAATATAACATTGCAACACTACAGATCAACAAATTTTTGTTCGTTTTACATGTAATAAGTGTTTATTACTAATTACAGATATGTAGAAAACAATGAGTAAGTAAATAAAAGTAGTGAATTTGCCTGTTTTTGGTGCGCGACACTCACTACATTTTTATGGTCTGTGGTTTTTTGTGGAAGTATTTGGGATGTAAACAATTAAAAAATCTTTAACTTAATGATGTGCCTCACTGAGGAATAAAATTATATACCTTCAAACTTGCGAGATAACTTTTTTTTATAGTTGACATTTTAGCAATCAACCTTAATTTTTTTCACATTGGTTTTTAAGAAACCACACAACAGGGGTACATTACCTATATGATAAGAAGTAATTTGAGCCTTTGCCCGAATGTGTGCCACCTATACATAAAAAATGCGAATACGTCAAACTTTAAATTTCCAAGCGAAACTCACTTTGAAAAATCAAATTATTTAATGGTACATCTACAATTTAGCTTCTAAGTACTTTGGAATCATTGTGATCTTTTCTCCTATGTTATTAAAGTATTTATAACTTTTGTGTTTTTTTAATACAACAAAAAAAATACACACTTTTTGACGATAATAAAATGATTATTCTTTGCAAATCGTTTTAATTTTTTGGTATCCTTAATGTTAAATCATGTATTTGGATTTCAAATTTTAATAAAGACTGACTTTGGATTTGTAATCAGTGGCCTCAAAAACCCTAACATATCAAATTTTATAAAAATCAAAGAAATTTTGTAAAAATAGTCCGCCATATTTAATCCATTTTTTTTAAATTTGAATAACTATTAACTAGACGTTTAATTTTATATACTAGCTTCTAAAAATTAGGCTATAAGCAAAAGAACTGAATTTTTTATGTAAATTAAACGTTACAAAACTAAAAACTAATTTTAAGAGTAACGTAACATGTTACATTAAAAAAAAATACATTGTGTATAAATGAGTCACGCAAGGTTTTTCCTGTCATTTGATCAATTCTAAAGCCAATAAAATTAATTTCATGAATGTGCCTAAAAAAAAATGCAATTTTCTTCAACCTCAAAGTTTAAAAGTTCTAGAATAATGACCATATTCCCTAGGTATAAATTAAATGCATTTGGATTACTTTCTGAAAAAAAAAATTTGTATCCATGAGTGGACCACTCGTTCAAATCCTCTTAGAATGGCTAGAAACAGTAAAAATACAACAAAATTCTAATTTTCATATAATAATTTATTTATTTTGAACACTTTTACTGTGTGTAATACAGGGGAAAATGTGTAAGGTCAACATAAAAAAGAAAATTTGTGAAAAAACTAGCGAATCAATCATTCTAATATGTATTCCGGTTTAATACAACAGTTAAACGCTACTTTAATGACTTATTTATATTCAAAAACAAAATGTTAAATCACACTCAGAAATTACGCTTCCGCACAATAACCTTTACACTAATAAAAACAAGTGGACCGCTTATGGATACAAAAAGTGGTCCACTCATGGAAATGATAGCTGAAATTAAAATGCAGGACATTTTTTCGTCGCATTGAAATATTTGTAAACCCTTCAGATATGATGAATTTTTATGTTTAATTTACAAGAAAAAAATAAAACTTACCTTAAAAAAGTAATAATGTTTTTTAATACTAAAATGAAATGAACGCAAAACTTTGACAACGTTTTTCAACAGTACATTTCTACAAGCAGCTGTATACTAAACGCGAAAATGCATGTATTGACATAGGGATCTTATTAACAATGGTTTCGCGATAATACGCATCTGTTTCAACCAAAAATTTGATATTTCCTTTTTAGTTCGATAAAAATCAGAAGCGTGGGCCACTCATGGAGTCGGGCCGCCCATGGATACATTCCCCTACAATTAAAAGAATAGGTTGTGCAGACTAAAAATGATTGGAGTAATTGGCTAAGCCCAATGAAGTGTTGACTTGATATTTTTAATACTTTGAAGTATATTTTGAATCGCATTGAGTCAATCCCTAACACTGACCCCGCGTAGAAGTAGATTACTTACTCAAAACGTCTAAGATTTTATTCCTGTATATCGAAAATTGACTTCTTTAGATACAAGATTAATTCTGGGTTCAACCGATTGATTTTTACTACTTTGGTATAAAATTTTACCCTTACTATTTTAGAAGGTAAATTTCAATACTTTTTAACTATAGTTTTCATAGTTTTGTACGTTCTCAACGGTATTTTATCCTGAGCAGTGACAGTCTTTAAGTTCCTAAATGAATGTAGATTGTGGACTGAAAGTTAGTGTGACCAGATCTCAAAAAATTGGCATAATGCAACTACACATTTGCGAATAAAACTATAATTAGAAACAAAATTAACTATATGAATGGGATTTACCTAATTACCAAAGTAGTTATGTTTACTATTGATTCGTCAGAGACAAAACGCTGGATGAAGTTTTCAGTCTTAGCGTATACCAAAAAAGTTGTTTCCCTTTTAATAGTTTTCAATTTCTGGAACCAAAAATTTGTTGAATCAAGAATTTTGTTTTTTAATTTTCATTTTACATCAATCATGTTTAATTTTTTAGAATATATTTTTGTGTGTTTGTCCAAAAAAGAGCTCAAATAGATTTGTAAAATACTTTTCTTTTCAATTTGTGCAGACATTATTGTTTTAACTAAATCTTTTTGTTTTTAAAACATTTTTTAGCCTAAAACTGTTTAATGTGTATGTCTTATTTTGTTTAATATATTTAATTTAATTTGTATATTTTGTTTTAATGTTTAATAAAATGTTATTAAAGCTTTAAACGGGCTTGTTGCAGATTTTTATGGTTGCTGAACCTTTCAAAATTGAAGCCATAAAAACGGTGGATTCAGTAGAGTGGAATATTTTTTTAAATTATTCGGATTAACTTGAAAACGTTCACTAGAATGGTTTTGGATATCGTTAAAAGTTTTTAAATATTAATAACATTCGATAAAAACTATTTATTTAGGGGCGTACGGGACTGCTGAATTAGAGTACTTAGTTTTTGAACAATTAAAATTGAGAATCAAATATGGCAGACAATTTATTGTTTGAGAGATATTAACCCTTTTTTGCCTGAAATCAGAAAAGCAGGTACATCAACTCCAGCACAGTAATGCAGGTACACAACTTCAGAAAATAATTTTATTTAATTTTCGAAATATACCTTTCCTACTATTTTCAAGTGTGCTCTATCGATTCCCGTCGAGAAAGTGACGAAATAATGATTATTTATGCAAAAATTTTGCAAAATAAAATAAAATATCCATGATTTTTAGGTCATTTTTTTTCATTTTTTACGAAGATTATAATAATTTTGAGTTGATAACTTCAAAATGGCGGATCCGTAATGGCCAACGTATGTAAATCGCATCGTTCATGTGCAACGTTATTGCATGAATCTGTTTCAAAGTTGAAAATATGTGTTCGATAATTACGAATATTATACACGTTCGTGCATAACCAGTCAATATTTATATCATCATTATAAAACTCAAAAAAAGTTTCCAAGATCTCTATTTCAAGGAATTAATAATTTCGAATAAATTTGTTTCGTTCCGTGGCCATTTTGAATCGGCCGTTGCTTCTAAAAAATATTCTACCAGTATATTATTTATCTTCAACAATCGGGATCACTTTTTACGTATGCGTTTCATTGATTGTGCCCCGTTTTGGGGGAGAAAATCGGAAAAAATGAAAATAAATGACCTAAAAATCATGGATATTTTATATTATTTTGCAAAGTTTTTGCATAAATAATCATTATTTCGTCATCTTCTCGACGGGAATCGATAGAGCACACTTGAAAATAGAAGGAAAGGTATATTTCGAAAATTAAAAAAAATTATTTTTACTCCAGAAACTGTGCTGTAGTTGATGTACCTGCTTTTCTGATTTCAGGCAAAAAAGGGTTAAGGTTATTAATCCTGAATGTCGAGTCAAAATGGTGTCACTACCCATCAATTTTTTGAATATTTTTAGACGATTATAGTTTTTTATTTTTTCCGATATTTTCAGTTTCATGAAAGTATATTTTCGTTTATGACCTTCACAAAATATATAAATAACCACGTATTTTAACTAATAGTTTGCTTTTACGATTTCGAGTTATAATCAATATTTGATATCTATTGCAAAAATGTAGTAATTGATTAAATATTTGGTTGCATCTTAGCATATTAATGGAACTAACTAAATGTTAATCAAACAGTATAATGATTAAGTTGGAAGCACTGTTATTTATGTAGTCGAATTGACTAATATATGGTAACCAGCAACCACATATTTAGTCAATATTACGAAATTTTGATTTCCGGCTAGACTCGATATTTGTAGATTCTGTGACAATTTGAAATAGTGTGTTTAAATCATCGCTAGATATCTACTTTCAAACACCTTACTTAACGATGATTAGTACGAGGAATTAATGTATAATAACATCATGGTTTTCAAAACAGCAGAATCGGTATTGGGTGTCGATCACCGAAAAAATAAGCAATCGTATACGCTGTAGTATAATCATCAATATTTATCATGTAAATAACACCGAATATAGGTTCTAACATAATAACCGACATTTTATATTTGCTTATCAATATTAAGACAACAATAATGGATGATTTTTAATTAATTACTTTTTATTGCTTTAAGGAGAATGATATATTCTAACAAACTGTATTTTCTTTTTTTCAGAAGTCTTAAACGGTATCTGTAACGCGAGTAAAGAAGAGGAAAGGCGTCGAAAAGGTAAGATTTATATTTTGTATAAGTTTTCTTATTTTCTTCATAAAATTTGTAGAAATGTTGTTTGTCAATCTTATCATTCACTTATTCCAATTTCACGATTGAATTTTGGCTTAAAATTGTAATTATACAAATCTTGAAATACAAACCGCGTGAAAGAATGGTAACAAAAGTTTTGCTTGTTAAAATATGATTTAATGATACAAAACTAAATCGTAAAAATAAACTACAAAAGGGAATATTCGTTAATTGACCAGTTTCGTGGTACAAAAACCCGGCTTTTTACATATTGAGGACTTTCAACTTTTACACGTTCTACACGGAGAAAAATATTATCGAAAATTCTACTATTACAGCAGTATATTTTACCAACGAATGGTAATTCGAGGACAGACTCGTGAATATTAGATTGGATCTTATGATTTATAACAGAAATTATTATATCTGCATGGTAAAAATTTATTTTGAACTTGCAAAAATATATAAAACTGTAAAATTTACTACTAGTGGAATACGTGAGCAAACCTAAAATACGTTAACAAAACATTCATCTAATGTAGTTGTTCTTGTCGCCACCAGATGTAGTCGTGAGCTTCTGCCGCTGCTTTCCGCGCCCGTTATAGAAACGGGTTTTCTTTTGATATACAGGTACTTACCAGTGCCGAGAAAATTTTCTTATATATCTCGACACGTACACATGAAATTCCATACAAATTTTAATATTTTAACAGTCTGCACTCATTGTTACTTCCTGTTCTACATTGGAAAATAGTTATTTTCATTACTGGAGCATAAAAAACGTAAGGTGATTAGGTGATAGTCTTTGGGGTGCAAAATCTTACACTCTTGATCCATACAAAATTTTTTGTCAAAACAGATTTACAATTGGAGCTTATGTGGTAAAGAGTGGTATACTCTCTATCTTGACTATAATTTTCGAAACTATCAAGTCCTTTAATATATTTCTCCGTATACATTTTTAAAACAAGTACAATAATCTAAGCATATAAATCGTTTCGCAATTTTTAATGATATTAGACCCCGGCCTAAGTTATACGATCCGTTCATTCGAAGGTTGTTCTAAATTATATCCCTTTACTTTTTTCGGAACCCCCGTATTCGTAATTTCGATTATGTCTGAAGCCCTCCGAACTTTGCCGATCCTTGTCGAATATGTAAAGGGAATAACACGAAGCATTACGAAGACATCTGGTGGGGGAGAAGGGAAAGAGAAAAGTAAGTTTCAAAGACCAACGTATAACTTATAGGACGGGGACTACTGCAGTCAAGACGGAGCTATAACTCATGGACATACCGGGTCATATGTATGGGTAAATAACGACAGGTGTGGGGTTGTTATAGCTCCACTGTTGGTACTGTGTCCTTTGCAACGTGCTGGAGATGTTTTATTCTTTTCAAAATAAAGTATGTAATAATTTATCTGTGGTTACCACCTAACTGGTCAATTGCATAAAGTAGTGCACATATGAAAAGTCATCTACATTATTTTATGCGTTCCCGATTTTTTTGTTGTATGTGTAATTGTTTAATATTTCCGTCGCAAATCGCGATGGAGATTTGTTCGAGAGATCGTTTCATCGTTTATCGATTATATTTGTTCTCAGGTGCAGGTTACCACGAACTGTATAACGGTGTCGTGTGCAACGACACGATCCTCGCGACTGGCGTCTTCAGCTCGAAGGAGCTCTGGATGCTTTCAAAAGGTACGACGACCTTCTCTCAAAAGCCCGTGAAAGACAAGCAAACGAGAGCGATGCGACGAGTCACATTACGGAGGTCGGATCGAGCTCGATGTGCTTTTTTCATCTCCTTCTACTACTACTTTTTTTCCTATACGTCTTTTTCTTAACTCGGCTCTCCGGCCCCCGGAGATTTTCTTTTGCACTAAAGGCAATACGAGATTTACGAAATACTCCGAAGCGGATGCTTTCGAAAGGTACCGGACGATCAATGCCTTTTGAAAGCATCGCACTCTAGTGGTCTACGCCCTTCGAGAGTTTCGAAACGTGTCGCACTACACTTTTAAATTGGAGCTTAACCTCTTCGGTGTTTTTGGAAATGAGATATCCGTCAATTTAAGTCGGATTTTTCAGATTTTTTTATATTTTGAAAATCAAAAACGACTCTACGTACTAGGAGTAAAAGCCACATTAGAGAGTTATTTATTGTGTCTTTGATCAACATGAAAAGTATACTTGGGATTTGTTATTGATATTTCGTTTTCTGATTTTAAATACAACTGAATTTGGTTTAATAGTTTTTTTACTTAAATATCTAAAATAACGACTAAAATGTACCAATGCAAATGATAAAATGGTAAAAATGAAACATGAATTTGTTAGTTAATCGCCCTGGTAGAGATTTGGCTGGTTGAGCTAGCCATTATCCTTGCTGCTGGCTAGATCTGTTCGGCAGAATCACGGTAGAAATATACACGAATTCTAGATGAAACCCCGCTAGACTAGTAACATTGTATATTTGAAGTGACAAAGCAATAATTGTATACTGAAAATATATCAAGTTTGTATAATAGGTAAGAATCAATTGATTCGATAAAGAGAGCAAATGTAAATGTAAACGATTTTTTTTTCGAAATGAAGATTTGATCTTTACAGCAGAGCCAGCTTCCATATTGGTAGTTCGATCGAGAGGTATGCGAGATTCTCGAATCGAGCCGACGTCGATAATATACACTAGTTTCTATCCAGATCATAAAAATCTAGGATAGTTATGGCCAGATTCTCGTCAACATCTCTATCAGGGCGCAATTTTATGTAATATGAATAATTTTTTAATAGGATTTATTGAAAAATCATCATTTTAGGTGAGTTTTAAAGGTTTTAATTCTGAGTATTTGAAAGGTATATTTTGAAAATTATCTGTTCTGGCTGATACTGGTATGTTTGACTTAATTCTCATTTAAAACCAAGACATACGAAAACAACTTCAATAAATATTTACAATGTATTTTTGATATTTTCAGTTGCAATACTCCATGCCTTCAAAATATCGGAAATATTGCGATTCATTCTCAAACAACACAAGCCCATCTCAGGATGCCCTCAGGTGCTCCCGAGGACCAGAAGCGGACATTTGGACGTCCCCAGGAGCCCTGCAAAACATACCGGGACGGATTGCGTTGTTTGGGTTTTTGAAGGTCTAGGGTTACTGGAAAGATTACTTTTCTTATCAGTTTTGGTCCAAACAGTCAGTATCACTTTGCATTTTATGATGAAAAATATTGTTGATGACTTACGTTTTAATTACACACATTATTATCCCAATACAATCGATTTCGACTTAACTTCTGACAACCTTACTTTGTATCGTATCTTAGATTTCTCCTATATACAATATATTTGTATATATTTGTATATAAGACACATCTTTCACACTGTGTTCGTAATATTTCTTCTTAGAGAGAAGTTATGAAAGTAACTACAAGCTGATTTTGAATACTGCACGCCGTTTGTCTAAGATACTGGTAAAGAAATAATCGCATAAAAGTTGTTCTGAAAATTTAAAAAAACAATCGTAGTAATAAATAACTCTTCTAATGTGGTTTCCCTCCTAATTAGTTATAATTTAATGCAATAAGATTGTACTATTTATATTTTATTTTTGCATAAATTATTTGTAAGATTATTTTATTCATAATTTCAGGCGCCAATGAAAAACAATCGTTTTACATTTTATTTTCGTTAATTTCCTGAATTATTTACAGAACGATATTTACAGATATGTAATTCATAATAATTTAGCTTTTTCTGATATAAGGGAGGTTCCGATATTTGATGATGTTTCATATCATGAACAAAATGCACAGAGATTATTTCAGAATTTATGTGCGTCATCATCAGTGTCGCAGTGAATAATTTTCAGAATTATACAGTTGGGCAAATATAACTGGATCCGACACACATTTTTTAACTGATTCTATTCATTGAAACCTGAAACGTTTAAATATTTAGTGAGAATTGTTCACAGGATACGCATTCTTTTAAATAAGCCTAAAACGTCTGTACTTTTAACTACTCTAAAAATTTTTTTATTATTATGTTTGTCAACAGTTATAAACTTAAAACTTATAAACTCGAAGTTACTACTAATATTAGAAGCATTACTTCTTGAGGCCTATATATAGGCTCTAAATTTTCAAAAAAAACTTCTATATTGAGTAATATCGTAAAATTTTCGCTGGGGCATTAAAACTTGCAATGAAGTCTGATTCTCTGAAAATATTAAAGGAAGAAAATTAGAATTAAACTAGTTGATAGTATGTTGACACATTATTACTGCAGATATTTTTGGCAGAAAACATTTGTTGTTTACATTGTAAATATAATTATGTATAATCCAAAATAAATTTGCTTTAATATTTTTATGATGAAAAAGACGATGAATGTTATTGATTTGCAGTTAAACATGTGGACATTAAAATTGTTTAATACAAATTATAAATAATTATTCTTCTGGCATATTATGCTGACATTGTGATGATAAAAATGGAATATTAGTATTATTTAAATCTATATATAAATGATTATTCTACCTTAATGATATACCATGTGATTAACCCTCTGAGCCACGAAATTTTCTTTTCATTCAATTGACTCACAACTTGTTACTCGGGGAATTTGAGTCACTGATTATAAGTCCGTTGTCAGATGTTCGAAATTCAAAATAGCGGATCCAATATGGTGGCCCGATATCCGAAATCTTGGGAGATTTATACGAAACTCGACATTTGCAGGAGTTGGGATTGCTAATTACGAACAGGTTGTCAAATTTTCGAAATTAAAAAAGGCAGATCGGAAATAGCGAACTAAAATCCGACATGTTGACTGATTTACACGAATCTCGACATTCGGTACTCTTCGGGGTTGCAGATTCCAAATCCGTCATCACACTTTCGAAAGACAAGATGACAGATTCGAAATAGCGGATGGAGATACCAAAAATCATTTAAAAATTCAATTTCGAATAATTTAAGAGTCAAGGTTTCGAATTTTGGGTCGCCACATTGATTCGGCCATTTTGAATTTCCAAAATATGCGACCCCAAAAAGGTATAAACAAGTTTCCCATGTACATTTATACGGGTAGTCCATTTTTTGTATATTTTTATTTATAATTAATTAACTACAGTAAGTAGGGTAACAAGTTGCGACCTCATAAATACGAGAAATTGTTTTTTATAGCTCAAATAACCAACGAATAGAAGATGACTCAAAGGGTTAATAGTGTGCTATATGTAATTTGATATTATAATGAAGATAGAATATTTAAACGAATATCTTAATTTGTTTCCAAAGTGGGCAATTATAAATGTTTTCAATTATCAGGATGGTGATTAGGATGACTCTTTTTGATTGGTATTTTTTATGACTTTTTGATCATCTTGTGTTTGTTTACAAAAAAAAAAGATTTAACTCGAGCGGTTTGATCTTTCGAGACTTAAGCACGAGGATGGTGTTAATTTCGTTCGTAGTGTGTATCAAGAAAATGGGAAAAAGCCTTGAGTATTATCACAATATAGGCATATTGTTTTTAGTAGAAAGAAACAATTTGGTCAGACATCGACATATCAAACAAGATTTCTCGCAAATTTATATTAGGTGATATTACGTCATAAGTAGTATTCGGAGTGTATACAATCCTTGTTTATTAAGAAAAACATTTCTAATCCTTGCGGTATCCCCTTTGAAACAGAACAGCTGAATAATTCTTCAGAAAATGGAAACGCACAATTGTTTAGATAAAAGTTGTAGGATTCAAAGAGAAACACAAGATGGTGATCTTCATTTTAACCTTAAAGTCAATTTTGAGTATATGTGAAGGGTAAAGTACGTCTTTTTTAAATGAAAACTCCCAATTTGTTGCTCCACAATTTAAAAACAGAGAATTTTTCGTCACATTACATCAACATGCTATTGGTTCAAGGTCACTTAAAGGTCATTTTGAAGTCAAAATGGCATTTTACTTAATTGTTCAGGCGGTGACTCCTTTAGATGAAATGTATTCTCGACGAGTTCTGGGGCTCCAAACAGGTGACATTTAATGTCACCTTGATGTCAATTTTGAGTATTTTTGAAGGTCAAGTTTTCTTTTTTAAATTAACCCCCAATTGCTTCTTCCAGAAATGATAAGAAAGGACAATTTTAAGTCAGATTATGTCAAAGTTCTTTCTGTTTAAGATCACTTACGTGATTATCCCTGCGGTAACTTCTTTAAATGAAATGATTTTCAGATAGTAAAATACCCGGAATGTTGTATCTTTTAGAAAAAATATTCAATACTTTCAAGTATTCAATTTTATATTAATTAAGAGAGGGGGCGCAATCCTTGAAATGGTCCTTAAAATGCAAAGCTACAAATAATTTATTGAACAACTTTTGTTCCTGTATATCTCCAATTTTATTCTTTTAACTTATTCAAACTTTTTGAAAGTGAGTGGATTTTTACCAATGGCCAAAAAACGAAATTTAAAAAATTTTTTCATTTTTTTTCACTGTCCATTTTGCCTGTACCTTTAACATGGTACATAAGAATGTTACACAAGAATTTAAAAAAAATGTTTTCATTTCTACCAGGGTTATTGAGAAAAACATTTCTTTTTCGTTGAAAAAAAGTTACAGTTTCTAAATAATTTTAGTGGTCAGACGAAAATTCGGATAATTCGTGAAATCTTTCATTTTTTAATATGTTTTGTGATATAAAAAAAATTCACAAAATTTCTATATATATTGTATAGTACGTATTGTGAAGAAACAAAAGTTTTAGTTTATTATCTTTACTGTGGATTCCCCGACATATTGAATTTGTATGAACAAAATGAAAAGCTTGATTTGGAGTTTTCACGATCTAGTAAGGAAGTTCCAACTTGCAAACAATTCACTTTCTACGTAACTTAATCAAACGGTAGTAAATTGTCCTCGGGCTGGAAAATACGGGTAACATTGGGGAGGTAATAGCTAGGCTCGTATAGTTTCTCGCCCTCCTCGTTAGTTGTCGCTATCAAGCTGGCGATAGTCGTTAGTGGCATCGACAAATCCTTTATCGCGCTTTTAACAAGCGTGCATACCCGTATTTTAGCGCGAGTGTGCGCACTTGCTAAATCGCCACGGTAAATGGAATAATAGGGCAGGAGAGCGCGTATCGAGTGCCTTGTATCTAGTAACGCCTTTCGGCTGCAAGTTTAGCGACCGATCGCCGAACACACACCCGAGGGTGTATTAATAGCAACGAACAATGCTCGCAGACCCATCGCTTCTCCTGGGTCGTGATACGGAAACGTTTTTTTGCACTTCTACTTCGTCGCCGGTTTTAGGTAAGAAAGTGAATTGTTTCGAGATTTAACCAAAGAAAACGAAACTAGAAATACTTGCAAAAACAGCGAGGAACATTGAATTTACGATTTGGGCAGCTAATTAATATAAAAACTGGTCAACTACTAGTATATTTTTGTGTCAAATTAATCATGTAACCCAGAACAACATTTTTAATAGCTACCTGAATGTTGTTCAGGGTATGGTTTGGTAGTGCTGCGTCACGCATTAGGGAGGAGGTCTGATTATTACCTAATCAAACCCTGATAAAACTAAGCTAATTGATATAAAAACTGGTGAAACTACTAGTATATTTTTGTGTCAAATTGAACATGTAACCCAGAACAACATTTTTAATAGCTGCCTGAATGTTGTTCAGGGTATGGTTTGGTAGTGCTGCGTCACGCATTAGGGAGGAGGTCTGATTATTACCTAATCAAACCCTGATAAAACTAAGCTAATTGATATAAAAACTGGTCAAACTACTAGTACATTTTTGTGTCATATTGTACATGTAACCCAGAACAAAATGTTTAATAGCTGCCTGAATGTTGTTAAGGGTATGGTTTGGTAGTGCTGCGTCACGCATTAGGGAGGAGGTCTGATTATTACCTAATCAAACCATGATAAAACTAAGCTAATTGATATAAAAACTGGTCAAACTACTAGTATATTTTTGTGTCAAATTAAACATGTAAACCAGAACAACATTTTTAATAGCTACCTGAATGTTGTTCAGGGTATGGTTTGGTAGTGCTGCGTCACGCATTAGGGAGGAGGTCTGATTATTACCTAATCAAACCCTCATAAAACTACTGCTGACAAACATATTTGTTTTGTTTTTATCCCATGTAAAAAAATTATGAATAAATTATACACAATTGATACATAATCATCCATATATAGATTATGTATAGAATTTAACATACATGATCTATACATAATCTATACGTAAAATATGCAAATTGAAGAAAAGAGCAAAATCGCAATCGAGAAGTGCAAAACTCCACGAAACGATTTTGCGAAGCGACACAACGAATCGTCGACAAAAATGATGTATATTTTATTAAACAGCAAATGAAACCATCAAAATTTGACTTCATCACTGATGCCATTTAATCCCTGGCCACAACTCCTGGATCATCATGAATTTTCATGTGACAAAATCATCAGCAGATATAACCCTAAAAATAACTTGTAAAATTGGGAAAATTACATTTTATTATTATTTATTCAATGATTTTACTTAATAATTTAGTTAGTCGTTTCATTATGACGTACTTTTATGGAGGTTTGACGAACACTGTCAGAAAAATTTGCACATTTGAAAAATGAACATACCTTAGCAACCGCGTCTCCAACGATCCAATGAAAAGAAGAAAGAAGAACGTGATTTATTTTTGACAGTTTCTGCCCAACCTCCACCGAAGCAGGTATATTAAAAAGAGAACTACATTATCAAATAACTTAATTAAATAAATAATAATAAAATGTGATTTGTTTTATTGTGTTATTGGTATCTTTCGGATTTTCTTCGGATTAGATTTGCAGATTTGAAGCTGCTGACGATTTTCATGGTGATATTTGAGTCATTTGGTCAGACTTTTTAAAATGTCGAAAGGAATTTTTAATGTTTAGAATTTGTCAGTTCCAAAGAAATTATGTTATTCTAAACAAAATTAGCAATAAAGAGCGTTTGTTCCTATTTTCGTCAAAATTAGTCTGTTTCCTTGAAAAAATTTCAGAAATTCCCATAAATGTAACGATGCAACGCAAATCATTGAAAGTTCTAAGAAACGGAGCCATTTACATGAATGCCTAACGAATTTTCTTGACAATTTTACGTTGGATATAATTCTCACAAAGTTACTATATTTTACAACACTTTCCAAGAATTACAAATTAAATCTATTTTTTATCTTGTGTTAATAAACAAAAATTTAATCCTGTGGTTTATTATACGTTAATAATATTTATTACGACGTATTTAAATAATATATATATATATATATATATATATATATATATATATATATATATATATATATATATATATATATATATATATATATATATATTAACTTAAAAAAAAATGCTTTTTTTACAATTCGTTTTTTCTGGGTTACATAAAAACCTACATACCATCAATAGTAGAAGAAATCCACCATTTATCTCATTACCTTTCGTGCGTTATGATTAAGTAAACAAACCACTAAACATTTTAAACAAATTTTTTTAATAATATTCCTAATAGCCAATATAAAATGTATGCCACGGACTTATAACGATATCGAAATGTATATCTAAGTCTCATAATGAAAATAGTGCTGCTAATTTTATGCATCTCTAAAAAAAACAATTGATTATTTCGTTTTTAATTTGATACAAATCAAAACGGTTGCCTACTCATCTTCCTATAACTGAGTGGTTGAAACCGTTCCCATGGTATTTGTAATTGATTTACGAGAAATTTTATTACCTGTCGTTTTCAACATTTCGTTGAGAAGACCTTTATAAAGATGGATTGAAACAAAAGTAAAAACAATTGTCATTTATTCGAAAGAACGTCGAATTGAATTCCAAATTTATTAATATGAAAGATATCATTTGCGCACATTTATTTTTCACGACATCTTTGAAAAATGTTTGAAAAATTATGCACTTTTTCTTGACAAAATTTTTTGACATTTGTACAAAAGCACTGTACTATTTTCTTAATAGGGAGGATATACCCCATAAATTAATTTCTACATTTCGCACCTTGAAAGTGTCCGAAAAGGTCAGTAGCATGTGCAACACTCAATGTGAATACGGTATCCTAGAAAATGCCAAAGAAATTAATTGAGAACTAACCAAGAATTCTCTGAAATAATTCAATTTTATTTACTTCCGAAATTTTTCGGTCAGTTCTAAATTAATTTCTGTGGTATTTTCTAGGCTACCGTTTGTAGTATTTAGAATTCCCCTTACATAGTCCGAATTTCGAGAAATCGATGCAGTCATTTTTATTTACGGTTTTTAGAGAAAATGTCTTTAAATGCACTTTAGAACCCCTTTAAGACACATTGCTAGTGTTTTCCACAATGGCCACTAGTTAAGGTGCCACTGGAGGACATTAAGAACAAATAGTCAATACATATGGCAGTGCCAATCTGCTGGTTCGACAATATTGGACTGTTTTACGTTTCGCGTTTTTAGTTAAATGCAATAGAAAATGTGATGCAGTGTCAGTGAAATTTAATTGAATTTTGGGTGGTCAACCCAAATTCACATTTAATATTGACTTGCCAAATTAACAACCTGTTTTCCAAACCTTAGTTGAATCATATCCTTTCAATATTTGCTATGTATTTACATTTATGCTAGCTTAAACGCGCACATACTTGTAAAGAATAAATATTAAATTTGTACTAGGGTTGAAATGAAAGCACAAGATATATGTTATATTTTCCTAAAGAAGCCTATGTAGTTTTCATTATGTCTCAGGTTATGATATCTCTTTCATATACTAGGTGGTATTTACATATTATTGTTGGTAATCACTAAAGGTATCACTTTTTTACTATTAAAAAGCATAGCTTTATTTCGTGTATTGAAACATGTCCATGGCGATATTATCGCAAATTTTACTCGTATGAACCACGCTTAGTAAAAAGAAAATTTCTTAGAATAATAATATATAAATTTATTGTTGACTGCAAAGTAAAATCAAGTGTATTATTTCATGAAACTTTCAACATCTAAAATACGAAAAATATCACTCAGGGACTGAAAATGTCTTTAAACAATGTAACATACAATGAAATTCGACATTATTTACATGAATCCTTTCCCGATTAACACCATTTCATTGTTATAATATGGATTTATCTTGAAAAAACTAACTAAATCAGAATTAAGCAAAGCGAATGATCTTATTATATTGAGAGAAATACGAAATCATTTTAATACTATACATGTAATAGTAATTTACTATTAATTAACTTTGTATCTGTCGCAGCTCAATAACTACCTAATCGACACATGTCAAGTATACCGAACTGTAATTTATACTGTCACAGTAAATGTTCTTTCACTATTTTAGATATGCAATTTTGATATACTGATAAAACCGATGTGCAATTCAGTCCAATCTCTCAGCTAAATGAGCAACAGCCCTGCAGCAAATATTCTTTTGTGGTTTGACTATTAGTGCACAAGTAATACTTAATACTACTGCAATAGTATTTAAAATTATATGTAGTAGTATTTAATTCTAATTAGTAGCAGCTGGCTTATATTTAACGACTGCAAGTAGTATCTTATGTCACTATGTTTTTTGCGTGTAGGTTAAAGAAAGCTGAAAGTATTTGGTACCGACTTTATACATTTTCCAAGTACTACGCAATTGAAGAAATCACAATCAAAGTCGTGAATAAAAAATTTCGAATCAAACGTATAAATATACAATATAGAAACACTTATCCTGGATAATGAATGACCACACTGGTTACCAGTTAATTGCACGTATGTGAAGGCAGCAAATTCACTATATGGTTCATTGACCAATTGGTTAGTCGACCATTATAAACTGCTATTTGTTACGTACTCGAAGTGAAAAGCGAGTAATTATCGTTTCGAATCATAACGAATGTTGATGGTTCAATTAAAAGTAGACAAAAATCTTGCTGATTACGTGTACATAGAATAACTTTAAAATTTTTGATATATTTCTTTTGTTTAATTAAGAAATATTTTACCACAAATCATGATAAAAATACTTACAAAATAAAAAAATCTGTTCATATACGAGTTATTCAATACTTCTGTTGTTTAAGAATATCGGGGATATTCTATACTTTTGACTGAACTGAATAATTTATTACGACCAAATTTGGCTGCTATGGGGATTTTTATATTCCTTATACTCAACAGAAAGTATGCCGAACGTAGCTCTACTAGAAATTAAATACTTACAAAGTTATTGTAATAAAATTAAAAAATGTATGCCACGGTACTAACGTATTAGCGAAAAATATAATATTATTGTATTTATTCGTGATAAAATTATTTCATAATGATTGGGAAAAGTAGTTAAATAATGAGGTGGAATATATATTGATATGCCTAATTGTTTAATTTTTAGTGCATGTAATCATGTGGCTTAAATTACCAACTTTATTTATCGTTAATTATAAAAAAAATGTATAAAATTACTTACTGAGTAACTCGGCGATGACGTTGGACTATTTCTGATACGTACAAAATCAATATTAGTCAATGAAACGATTATTATGAATATTTGCCACGGTACTGACAGTTCATGTTTGAATCGATATTGTCAAGTGCAGTTTATATCTAAAAACTTTTCTGCGTAAACTTAACATTGGGTTAACAGCTACTGTATAAATACGCATCGTCTCATTTGATAAAATTATTTCTAGTTACATACATTACATTACATACATTGGTCATATTTACTTGCCAACTTTATGCCAATCGGACAAGGCTTTGTCATCATCTCACACAGGACGATACAAACAAATAAACAATCACAAATACTACACATAATCGACACCGTCAACAGTTAGTCGGCGGCCTATGCCGTAGCAGGCGCATCGCAAACATTGCCTCAGTTTGATTCAAGACACTATTTACGAAGCGTCGACAAAGTTGTAGTGCGAAAAAGTTCATTCCACGAATGTGAAAAGTGTGTAAAATAGCATTTTTGATACACGTGTCCGTAAAGTAGGCACTTTACGGACTCTTTTTAGTCCGTAAAGTGTGACTTTACGGACTGATTTCTGCACTTTACGGACTAAAAATAGTCGTTAAAGTGCCTACTTTTGCGAACAGTGTATCAAAAAATAGTATTTGCTCCTCGGCCGTAAAATTTTACGACCTCGGTTTGGAGATGGTGCGATCCTCGGACCGGCTTCGCCAGTCCTCGGATGCACAATCTCCACTCGGCCCGTAAAATTGAACTTTACGGCCTAGGACCGAAAAGTACTATTTACGCATCGAATGGCATAAATTTATTTTGCACACAGAGTGTCATAATAGTATATTACTCAACGAGGGAGGTAAAATAAAGAATGTCTCAGACTGCGTGTAATTTTTACCCGAGGTGAAGCCGAGGCTCCCGCAAGCGGAAGGAAAGATGCCGCTTATCCTCCCGGCCATAAAGAAAAATCGTATACTTCCCTCGGGAAGTAAAAAAGAATGCCTCAGACTGCCTGTTTCTCTCTAAAAATTACACGCAGTCTGAGACATTCTTTATTTTACCTCCCTCGTTGAGTAATGTACTATTGTTCCCGGATAGATTTACTTTACTCGTTTAAAGTCTTATAATTAAAGATATTTTTGGGTCAGTCTGTAAATCAGCATTTCAAGCTGAGGCTCGCCTTTTGGGCTGGTAGAGATTGTCTATGTACAAACTCGTTCAAGTGTCCATAAAATCGTTATTTTTATTATTATTTGAAAAACAACATTCTTACGAGGGCCCGAAATGCAAGCGGTTATTATTGTTATTATTGTTGTTATTGTTATTATTATTAATTTAACAATAACTCTTAACAACAACATTTGTTTCTTATGTCCCTCAATCGGTCCGAAATGTGAGAAATTTTGTGCTCAAATCTCTATCAGATAAGCGTGAAATTTTACTGCAACCACGCCCCAAACAATGAGGTAGGTGTCTGCAGTGACGGTACTGAGTTCAATTCAAAGCGCAGAAAATTGTCTGCACGGGGAATCGAACTCAGAACCTTCGGAGACGTTCAAGTTATGAAACAAGGCGGACGCCTTAACCGTCTTAACCATCTCACCCCCCAATTATTATTATTATTATATATTTAAGAACCTTTAGTTAATATATAAGTTACTACATAATTAATTTCACCGCAATATTAAACTAACATACATTTTTTTCGCGAAAATTGCGTTATTGACAACACCGACAAAATAAAGAAAGGAGTTAAATTACTTTAGTTAATAATTATAAGTATATTTTTTGTTAATATTTAATTATTTCGTCCACTCTATTGATACAAAAATATTGTATTCTATTTGTTTATATTACTTACAATTGTTTCAAAATTAATTTCGCTGCCATCCTGTTGTTATGTAATTAAAGAACAGAACATAAGTTACGTTATGGTTTTTTCAAGTGCTGCCTAAATTTATTATCACAGTTTTATCTAATTAATTTATTGAATATTGCATCGATGGCGTGGACATTATTTCTATTCGGTCTACAATATTATTTAGAAATCGAATAACAAAATTATCTACAAAAGTTTAAGCGCTGCTAGTATTTTTTGATACACGTTTGTAAAAAAAAAGATATATATTTCTTAACATTCAAATACTTTTTGTAAATGAAGGAGTTTGATATACAACTATCATTATTTTTGTTTTATACATTTTTGTTTGAAACACGAAAAAAAATCTCCCAAGAGGAGCCTCGAACGTAAAGCGCCCGTAACCGTTATGCATGTGTCTGGTTTCAGCGTCCATTCTGCATGACCTCAGCGACATGCAGCCTCAAATAAACACGATCAAAATAGAGCACCCGCCGTACTACTGCAGCAGCTACACCCCTCCATCCGCAGCTTCAGCAGCGGACCACGCGCAGCCTGCAGCTAGCTTCAGTAAGTTTCAAAATTTACCTTTATGGCCGATTTCGTCCACGACTATCTTTTAGGTAAGGTTAGCGCAAGGCGGGGGACACTAATCGCTTGATAATCGCGCCTAATTAAAGGAAAACTCGAACAACTCGAGTTTTAAGCACGGTTACGCCCCGTTTTAAATCCGACCAAATGTTAAGAGAGTTTTATTGTTGTTGCACCATTACGAAAAGTTTTCTCGCATATAGTTGCAGCCTCGCCGTTTTCAAAAGCTTTAATCTAAGCGACGAGCGTCATTTAGCAGTTATTGGTTTCCCAGAAATACCCACGTGCATACTCGAAATAATTATAATTAAAAAGATTTACCCACCAAGCGGTGTACTTTTATAAACGAAAAGTTTACATTATTCACATTTTGAAAACCGACCATGAATTCTTTGAACATTGGTACTTTCAACAGATTTAGCAGGTCGTCTCTCATTTTAATATTTCGAATCATGAAGTGCTCATCACTAAGGACAATACATTAAAATGAAGAGAACGCGAACCATGGTCTTTTTATATCTAACAACACATTTAAATGCAACAGTGCAGGAAAGAGCGAATGAAAATTATTGATTGACGAAGTTAACTCAGTTAAAACAGCTAAAATTAATACAATAGAATATCTTTTGTCCAAGTAAATTGAAACTTCCTTTGATTTCTTATTCATATAATTTTTAAATTCTGTGTTAACGAAAATAAAATCATGCAAAATGTATTAAAGATACCTGTAATATAAATTGTAATTGTAAACATGTAAGATAACTTCATGACTAGTTTTCATTTGAATTTTGTAAATGAATTACAAATTATAAAAAGTGTTAGCACCAAACCGTTGTAGCAAACATTAATCGAGTGAAAACTGCATAATCTACTATACGGATCTAATATATATGGATGCCAAAATACATAATCTTTTGAATTGCCTTGCAAACTTGGTATATTATGATCTGCCGGGTCGGCCCAAATTTTTGTTTAAAATGAAAATAAATACTTTAACTTAAAAATATTCAAAAAACAAGAACAAATAAAAGTTTAGAAAAAAGGAAACATGGTCCTAGACTTTCGCTACGCCCTCACCGTTAACCAAATAAATTTAGGAAAAATTTGTTTAATACGTATTTATAAATAATTATATTGATATTTTTATTGAAAACCGATATGTAAGTAAATATGTTTTGTTAAAGAAAACGTAAATAAACTCGTTTTTATGTTATGTAAGATTTGAAAACAATCAAGTTTAGAATAGAGTTTAATTACCGAAGTTTAAAAATTAAATAAATAAACAATTTGATGACAAAGAGAAAATAAATGTAACAAACTAATATTTCCAAATTCTAGTATAATAATTTCAAACAAATTTCATTATAGCCCGAGGACCTAGTGATGAATTATAAAAAGGCAATCATCAAAAGGCTTTCCCAACTTATTTCACGTGAAGCGCTACGTGCTGTTGAACAATTGCCAATTTTGTTCACTTTTATTTTTTGTTTGCTTTCCATCAACAAAATATAGAATTCTGAAATAAAATTCAAAAAATTATAGATCGTATCTGCATACAGGGTGTACGAAAAGTCCCGGGACGGTTGAATAACTTTCGAAAGAATAAAAATTTCAAAAATCGCCGAAACACGTGATTCGATTTTTCAAACAAGCTATCTTTTGAGGGGGGGTTTCGGCCCCCCAACCTCAAGGGGGGCGGGGGGCACGAGGGGGGCCAAAAATCTTAAATGGCAACATGGTTTGAGTGGGGGCTCATTTGAAAGGTATTTTCGAGATGAAATCAGATCACTGGTCATAGAGGGCGCTACGATCATTTTTCGCAGATATTTTTGACTTTTTTCAGATCTTAGACGTACTAACGTTTGAAAAAATGAAAATTTCGAAGTCGCCGAATCGTGTAATTCAATATTCTTAAAAAACTTAAAAAACTTAAAAAACTTAAAATCGTGTAAAACAATATTCTTAAACGGGTGTCAACCCGTTTCTGAACGTTACATTGAAAAGCTCTTTTACTTGTATCTCTCCGAAAAATGATCGCAGCGCCCTCTATGACCAGTGATCTGAATTCGTCTCGAAAATACCTTTCAAATGAGCCCCCACTCAAACCATGTTGCCATTTAAGATTTTTGGCCCCTCTCGTGCCCCCCGCCCCCCTTGAGGTTGGGGGGCCGAAACCCCCTCTCAAAACATTGCTTGTTTGAAAAATCGAATCACGTATTTCGGCGATTTTTGACATTTTTATTCTTTCGAAAGTTATTCAACCGTCCCGGGACTTTTCGTACACCCTGTATATTATTACTATATAAAAGACATTAGTGTTTATGTATATTGAGATAAAAGTAGGCATCTTACTTGGTCATGATTCAGGACGTTTAGACATTAAATGTAAAACCTTGAGAACAATAGATCATTTTTACATATTATTTTATATATATATGATTTTTCACGGCGATTCATGAACTTGAGGTTCTGAAAATGTTATTTTGTTAATATTTGATAAAAGGTACTTGTTGAAGTAAACTACGTATGTCGTAATGTTTCTTGTATTTTGTAATTTTTAGATCTGATATGTTATATAATTTTAATACATATTTTTGTTGATAAACAAATTCTGATTATACGATGAACAAATTAGAGGGAATTTTTTAATTAATCTTATTTAAATTCGTCCACAGCCAACTCATATGCCTAATTTAGAAGTATTATTACCGTGATCACGAACAAAATTATTTATTTGAACAGTACAAATTTTACAAATTTCGAATAATCAATATTTTCTCAGAAATCTTTTAATATTTCGAAAAAAGCTACATGACAGAATCATGAATCATTCTAGGTTTTATTTACATTTCGGTTTACATTTCGGCCATTATTGCAGCCCTCGTTAGAAATATATTCGTCCCAACTTTAAAAAAAATAATACAAAAAGTTTTTAAAAATCATAATATAAAAAAATACAAAATACAATGAAAAGTTTTATAAAAAAAATATATTATGAACAAATTCAATAAATGAGATGGTACAACAAAATTTCTTAATTAATTCCAGATGTCAGTCGCATTTCTTGTATTAATTTAAGTATTGCTTTTTACAGTGTAACTAATGAAAACATAAAATCGTATAGAAAAAATGGATATTCATTAAAAATGTACATTCCTTAAATCGATTCAAATTCATTATAGATATGTTTAGAGAGGGAAATTGTTTATTGTACTTGCTAATGTTGTATTAATCCATTTTTATAAAGTTAGGTTCTTCTATAATATTCATTACTACTGTTTGTCTCTATTTTTTATGTTTTTTAAGTTCTGGTTTTCGATAAAATGTTTTTTCTATTTAGGATCATGTTTTACAGAATATATTTTGGAAAAGTCTTCTAATAGTAACAGTGACCGAAAGTTTTCTTAGAATTTTATTCTGATATTTTCAGAGATGACCTACAAAATATTTAAATTTGCAGTATTCTTTTGAATTATTTAATATTACAGAGATATCTGGAAATATCATTTAGCTGAAATTAAAGTATACCGTAATTTTTGTTTGCTTACAATATTAAGATTTTCATGAAAACGAATCAATTTATCGAGAATTTGGCTGGTTATGTATCAACAAATCCGCAAGAAATGTTAGTAAACATTTCCCTGCATTAATATTTTCTTTTTTCTTCTAGTTAGGCTGTTATAAAGAATGCTCATTATCGAAATGCATATTACAATATGTGTTTTGTTACAATGTGCGTTAAGTAGCGAGTAAAGTGATTTTCTTCGATTTTTGTGGGCAATTTACGCACCCTGCAACAAAATAGTAGTTTTCGATATAAGTGGGAAAAAGTGTTTTTGAACGAATGTGAGGGTTGTGACACGTGCCGAAGGCGAGTGTAGCAAGCACGTCCGTCCAAAAAACATTTCTTCACATGTGCTGAAATGTATTTTTTGTTACAAGTGAGGGTAAAATGGGAAAGAAAAATGTCAAAAGTGTAAAAAGTAGCATTTTGCCCACGCCGTTACAAAAAATACTATTATGTTATAGTGTGCGTAAAATACTATTTTACACATTTTTCACTTTTTTCTGGCGCATTTTACACAAATTTGCAACATAAAATAAAATAAAATAAAAACAATAATGTATAATATTTAAAATTGCCACAAAAACATACTTCAAATATGAACATGTGAGTTCAAATCAACTTTATATATTAATTAAAAGAAGAAAGATTCAAATATATTCTTCTTTCAAAGGTAAATAATAAAATATACTTTTATCTTTAAATTATGTTCACCATTTAATATTTGTACAATCAATATATTATATTTAAACAAATAAGAGATAGATGTCTTACGGATCATTTCCCTCTCGATTCTTTTATGGCCCGACTGCAGCGGGCGGGAATTACATGTTTTGCTCCCAGGTTTCGTAATATACTGTTTTGTGCAAAATACGATGAAGTACTTTGTTTTTGCAGCTTGAAATGGAAATTCGACAAATATTCATTGATATAATTACAACGTTAATGGTACCCAAAAACTGTTTTTCGACCTAATGGAAAAAAATGTTTGCATTAAAATACATTCATTGTCAAATTTTCAATTGGAGTAAAATAACTATAAACTATTTATTTGATAAAATTGCAGCCATTATATATTCCTTAAATTGTAGAAGTTTATGCCTAACTGTCAGTCAAAAGATGTTCGTATACAATCATGAACTTTTATTTATTTGTTTATTTGTGAAATTATTACCTTAGATATTAAATTTACTATAAATGGCGACTATTAAATTTTATAAAAACGATTTAAAATGTAACCATTTAAAATCTAACAAAATAATCCTTCAAAACAACCGGACTAAAAAGTAAATGAAGATAAGAAGGGAAGGCATATACCCTCCTAGTATAAACGCTCAGTTACCGTCATAATTGCCTTTCCTTGGATAATTCGCAGACACGAACTTGGAAAGAACACCCGCAAAATCTGCGGGAAAGCCGCACAGAAAACTTTTCGATTTCAGTTCGCACGGTGCAGATAAGAAAGTGCACATTCTTTTTCTCATGCTCACTCGAGCCTTCTTTTTCTCGTTTTTCCTTTCTCCTATCTCTTTCCGCTTTCCACGCTCTTCTTCATCGATCAAACTCTAACCACTTTTTCTTTCCTCTCTTCCTCTTCCGTCTACTTTTCTGCGCTAAAGAGAATTTTTTATCAAAGAAACTGAACATTTTTTCGGTGGTCACAAAATTCCCATTCCTTCGAATAGCATTTCCGAAATCTTGGAATATTTGCAATTCAGCTTCTCTTGTAATAGACAATAGATTTTGTCAAGTGATTTAGCCATAGAACTGGCAAGAATATGAAAGAGCAAAGATCAAAGCAAATTCAATTTTCAACGTGATGTATATAAATGGCTCATTTAACCTTATAAAGCCCAAGTAAACAGAATTTTTATGTTGAATTTGATTGTGTACAGCATTTCTAAAAATATATTTCATTGGATTCATTTCGAATACTTTTGAGGTCATTGGCATGCCGATGAAAAAATGTACAAAAACATAATCTTTTGACCTCGCGTAAAAGTATATTAATATTATTTTATGATACATTATATAATGTTGTTTTTACGAAATGTTCCTACAAAGTGATCTCGAGATCCAAGGGATAATGTCTTATCTTCCAACATGCTTTATGGTATTGGTTCATTGAATGTGACCAATATTTAACGAATTTGATGTTTACAATCTGAAATAATTATAGTAGTCACACTTAAAGTGAACTCACATTATCTTCTCTACTTATATTATACATAACTAAATAGTTTTAACGTTCGCATTTGAAATTAAAAAACGTAACTAACCTAACCGAAGGGATCCTAATCTAATATAATCTGAGCACATGTCGTTTTCTTCACAGAAATTTTAAAGTTAAATAAATTCGTCAGTAAACAATATCATATTCTAACTATGGGGTGGTAGATCAGTATTGAGAGTCACCTTTATATTTTCGTATATTTCTGTTTTTTTTTTAAATTATTTTTGTTTGTAATTGATGATTTTTTAATTTTCTTTTATATAAATGTATTTACATATTACCTGCGATACACGATTGATTATAAACAATAAATTGATATTTTTTATCATTAATTCCTTCTGAAATTAAAAAAAAACTAACAAAACACATGGAAAAAATTCATAATAATACACGCATAGCAAAAAATGGAAAACCCAAAAATACGAAAATATAGACCATATTGGAACCGACATCGTTTAATTTATCATTTTGACATCAGAACTATGACTACCGACTTCGAAACAGCCATGCATGATACAGTTTCTCCGAAAATGTGAATGGAAACTGAAGACTAAATTTAAAAAAAACTCAGTTCAGACACCATTTTCAAATTATCGTCTTAAAAAAGTAAAATTTTCTTCGTATGATTTAATCTTTAGGGATATCTTGATCGTCTTTTGAAAGCAATTCGTAAAAACAAATATGCATTATAATACAAAGTATTAATTTCTAAAAGAGCAAATAAGAAAATCATCGTTTTTCATTTATTGCTTCGAAAAAGTACCTTAAAAAATTAATCTGATAGGGTTAAATGATTTTTTTTTCTAGATTTTCCGTACAGGATGCGACATTTTTTTGCCTTCTGTGCTATTTGCATCTTTTAGCAATACCCTTATATTTTAAAATGAGCTTCTACGATTTGTCCTTATAAACTTACGGCTATTTTGATGTACGAGATATATCCCGTTAATGCTATGAGCATACGCGCACATATTAAATACTTTGAGGTAGATCGTCTTTGCTGGTTATCTTGATTTGAAAATTTGTAGTGGGGATGTTTGGTGTTGCCGAATTCGAATTTGAAGTCAAGATATTAACATTTTTTTAGGCGAATTCAAAATGGGTAAATAAACATTAAAGAAATTTGAATGTAATTTTGAAAAATAATGAATTTAACCTGTTCATAACCTCAAAAATAGCAAACAAACGCAGTTTTCTTCACACCGAGAGGAAAGCAGCAACTTTCCTCAAGAGGGAAGAAAGATACCGCTTATCCTCTCGGCCATAAAGAAAAATCATATACTTCCCTCGGGAAGTAAAAAAGAATGCCTCAGACTGCATGTTTCTCATCCGCTTCGCCTCGGATAAAAATTACATGCTGTCTGAGACATTCTTTATTTTACCTCCCTCGTTGAGTAACGAACTATTTCTGACTTCGGATTCGGATTCTACGCACAAAATTACGTCGGAAATGACCCACCGCTTTCCAACAACAAAACCATGTTGACCTGTGTAATCTAAATTTTTTTAATAAATCGAACAGTGAGGCGACTCACTTCGGTTTGGAGCGAACCAATTTAGGTGGTAACGATTTAAAAAACGGAAGTCATTCTGTAATGAAAATTTCATTTTTATTTCATATAAATTCAACTATTAGTATCCCAGGTATATCTAAGAAGAGTCTCGGACTTTTCCAGAAAGCGAAAGACACCACAAGTGGCCTTGATCTATAACTAATTCCTGGAAAAGTCCGGGAAGTTCGATTTTCCGTACTGGGCTCGATCGGGGTTGATAAGATTGGGATTGAAGCAGCGCTTAGAGGTGCTACCGCTAACAAGGCGACAGTGTTATTTGCCTATATTAACAGCAGACCACGAACCAAAAATCTGACCAGGTGGTCAGAGACCAAAATCAAATCTTGCCACCTTATCAAAGATAGGATCAGTTTTTAATTGAATTTTGTATCACATAACGTCACGCAGTTTCTAATAAAACTATTCAAATAAACAGTCTTTTTTACGATATGTATATTTCAACACACGTGAAATGAATTCTACTAAATACGCAACTTTCAGTACATGACAAAAATATAAAATGATTACAAATCAATAATAATTTATTTTAAAAAATTTATTTAAAAAAAATCACATCCTTTCAGAATTAAATTATCTAATTTTTCCATTTTTTAGTAACCACTCTGACTCTTATTACTTAAAATAAAAAATAAAATAAGCTAGATGACAAATTTTAACGTACCAATGTCATTTTAATATAACCTTGCAATCTGCGAATTGAAAATAATATCTTCTCCGACTAGAAAATCCAGCCGAGGAAAAAAGGTATATCGTTCGCGAAAATGGGAATCGTGTTTTTGCCAAGTTCGCAGGAAAAACTATGCTAAAGAAATAGTTGCTGCACGTGTCGCAAAGTGAAAAAATGTGAAAATAAAGCAGGTGCAGCCCACACACATGCACATAGCCACACATACAAATACGTGTGCATAGAGGCAGAACACAAGAAGATTCTGAGGTTGATTCGGAAATAGCGCGGCCTTTGCACGCATCGTTAAATTGTCTTGCGAGTCGAGTCTTCCGAAACGAAGGCGTAAATCAAGAACTGCGTTGAAAATTGAATTCGTGCTTGAAATATTTCAGCAGGAATCGTCCAGTCCCGAAGCGCATATTTCACCCCAAGGATGCACTTTTTTGGGAATGGGTTTTTAATAAGAGTCAGAGTGTAAACAAGGAGATTATCGTAACGTTGCGCAACTATCTGGATTGTGTCACTAATTTTCATTTCAAATTTTTTAGTTTTGTAATAAAAAAAAAAAAAAAAAATATGTACGAGTAGAGAATTAAACGATGACAATGAATTTTCAGGTCCACCACCGGTCCACCAGCTCATAAGAAACGACAAGACTGATAAGGCTCCGACGGTTTCGGTTTCGAGCGCCCCGACTTTTTCACCGGTGCTGAGACACGAGGACGGCCATCGCGGAATCGACTCCCCACACTCGCAAACCGGTATGTCCCCTTCAACTCGTAAATATGTACTTACCATGCTGTAAAGGCACATTTTCCAGCATCGTATCAAATCAGCGATTTTTTTCGAAACTCGGTTTTCGAAGCATTAACGCTCTCCATCAGTCGTATTAAGTAATGATCACAAAATATCAAGCGACATTTCAAAAAGATGATCTCCGCATCTCAGATAATATCGAATCATTGATTAGGTCTGTTCTATTTTCTGATAATGCAAGGCAAACTTTCGTTTACGGAAGCACCAATTTAGTAACCTTGAAGAGCTTCCACGAGAAAAGTTTTTCCCTATTTCATCAGACGAGAAAATAGAAGAAACTTATTTATATATACGTGGTATACATAAATTTCCTTGCACTACACCCTGTCAAATAGAACGAACCTATTAATAGATTTATAGTTAGTGGAGTTAGTCACCGTCAATTTTATTTAATTCTGTTTCAACAGTTGTACTTTATTTCGCACGGTTTTGACAGTACAAATTTTACTAGCCCGTTTTGGTGACTTTGTTACTTCGGAATTCCGAAGTTCAAATCGAATGTGGACGTTAGATCGTCGGGAACGTGTAGATTTAGTTTTTTTTTGTGCAATTCGTGCATAACGAAACTTTGAAGAGTTTCTAATGTTATGAGAATCGCATTTCGAAAGGCAATTACACGAAGGAAAGTTGCTGAAATTGGACCGTTGCCCGCAGTGGTCCGAAAACCCTTCTGTTGACTTTAGGCGTCCGGAACTTTTCCGACCCTCGAGTCGTTAAAATGTATTTGTTTAACAAGAATATCTATTGTTAATATTCCAATTGTTCTTGAAACCGCGAAAACAAATTTGCGGATAATTCAAAGTACATGCACGCGATTGACGGCGGCTCAGTGATTTTTTTTTACAATGCTACCCTTTTCATTTTTTTATAGGAATAAACTGTACAAATTTTAACATTTTTAGAAACGAAATATGTGTATTATAAAAATAGTTTAAATTTTACAATAAAAAATAAAGCAAAATATTTATATATGTCGTTTCTTTCTTAAAATTAATTACTAAAACGAATTTATTAATTAGAAAAAAATCTAGTCTCTTTTATTTTAATTAGTTCTCATTTTCAATCATTTGTATTATTATATTATTTATTTATGACTATGATTATGCATTAGAATACATCGTCTTTCAACATGTCGAAACAACTCTACCATTATCATTAACCAACGCCTAGAAACAAACATCTAACAACGAAGTTCCTGGACGGAAGCCGGAATACTGTTGACTAACCAAATCCTTATGAACCTTGGTGAAATTAATTAACTAAAAACTTGTAACACCACAATTCCCCTCAGAATTGTTCGACTTTATACAATTTTACAACATATTGTTAATTGATATTAATTTCGAACTTTTCAACCAGATTCTTTGCATTTTGTCATTTTGGTTCTTTGGTTGGTTGATGAATAAACGACCAACCTCTTGTCACCATTCTTCGGCAATTCGTTAATAATGTCCAGTGTGCGATAGACCCATTCTGAGCTCACCCAGGCACCATATAAGTAAGTAATTGTTGTCGATCGCAAATTCGATCGATCGAATTTCGTGATCTTTCGATGGATAATTGCTGAAGCATTAGTTGTTGCGTGCTGCGACACCTCGTAACAATTTAGAGTAGTTTACGTCACTGTGCTCTGCTGGTCCATTGCTTATCGATGGGAATCTGCACCAAAAAACGTGTTTATTATATTTATTATAAACGTTAGTAGTAATATTTATAATAAATAATCCACTACAAACAATATTTGGCACTACAAGTACTTGATGATTAAAAAGAGTTATTTGCAATAAATATTATGTATGCAGAGATAATTTCATATAAAATTGTACAGTTTTTGCAATTATTCAATTAATTATGACGTATAGTATGTTACGTGCAAATGTTGTACAATAATATACGCAAAATTTTTTTCAAACCATTTCTTTTTATTTAACTGATAGAGATTTCATTTGAGAATATATGTAACTATGGAGACCGTGTATAATGCGATTTATTAAAACCTTTAATCGATTAGATCAATGATAAGTTTGAATTTTATTCGGGAAAATGTTCTTAGTATATTAAATTACTTCTTTAACCAATTTTGAATAGTGTTGTCAACACTCTTAACTTACCATTCCATAAGTTATTTTTAGTATAAATGTGCAATGGCATCATATCTAAATTTAAACGTTAACATATTAAGGAAGTTTCAATACACAAACGTATTCAGGAAATCTTACAATTATCTCCTCCAAATTTAACTGCAGATATAATTTAAAAGATGGTCTAAAAATATTTATGAATGTGTACGAACCATTTGCTCATTTCTCAGCGTTGCGTGCACTGCGCACCTGCATTGCCTAATGTATTTTAGAAAATGTTAACGAGTAACATATTAAATCGCTATTTAGAGGAGTGCAATTTATGAAATGAACAGCGAAGCGTATTCAAGAAACTATTGACGTAAATTTTGAATACTGTCGTGTATATATTGCTTGTTCATCATTGTATTATTGAAGAGACGGAATGTTGACAATATTGTACGCCAAATCGTATCAAACCAAATATAATCGTAATATTATTTATTAAATAACTTTTTTTTAATTTTCGAATTCGACATTACTATTTTCGATGAACAGGGCTACCGTCAAGTTCGTTGTATAGTCAACTCGTCGACGAATAGTGTCACAATGTTACGACACTGACGATGCATGACGTTAGTAAATCAATGACAAAAACGCATCGGCATTTCTAAATTCTCGCTAAATTTAAGTCAGCAAAAATCCAGTCACCTAATTCATTGACCAAAAATATTTACTAAGCCCTGCTTTTTGAATTAGATGAGTAGGAAGTTGAAGATAGAAATCGGTAACACAAAGTTATTTTTGTTGTATTTAACACTCTATTGCCTTACAGTAAATATAGGAAATTCGTATTTTTTTCTAGAATTTGTTGGAAATATTTTGAATTATACGAATGAAAAAAATGTCGAGGAAAGCTGGATTCGTCTTTTATTATGAGCCGGAAAAGAACTAACCGCGGATTATTCGTGATCTATGTTTCAGTATGAGCCCGAGACTTGCGTGAGGCTCGCTAAGTCAACTTAAAGGTACTTTGTGACTGGTTATGTTGTTACACCTTTATATCTATGTATCTCTTGATATATGCATATACCTTTTCTTGATATGTACGTGTACACATAATACATCGACATGTAAGTTACACTGATTAACCGTACCATATGAGAACTGGGCGGAAAGCTTTCTCTCTCTTCGATTTTTGCAATTTCTGAAATTGGCATTTAAAGAAAGCCACGATCAATCTGAAACGAGCTTTTTAATCAAAAGAAAAGTAACGCAACACGTGTTTCAAAGACATAAAATTGAGAAAAAGAAAGCTCCCGCAGACGTTATCATCTTGGAAAAGTTGTGCGAAGGGAACACGTGTACCCAATGTTTTATGCGAAACATATGTGCACGATGCACGACATATTTTTTAACTCAGTTTTATCCCCATTTTCAAAATTTCGCCTCGTGACATGCATTTCAAACATAGATGTGTAGCACGACACCAAACATTACCTCTTAAGGGCTACCTTTTGCATAAAACGTACTTGCGAATCGACAGCCCTTGCAAATGCTTTCATCGAGCTTTTCTTAATATTCGGTATCTATGTAATTTCCCTCTCTGTACTCTTTCCTTGTGACGAAAAACGAACATCAGTGTATTGCACAATATTGTACATACGCGACGAGAAAATGCAATAATTTAATCAGTCTGTTGTGGCAAAATTTTTTTATCACTATTTGTTTACTTGATAATGTAGCATTTTGTACCTCTAATTTATGTAACATGAAATGCGAAAATTACGTTAATATGTTGTATTCTAATTGTAGAGGTGTCACCTGTCGAATATTAGAACGATTACTATTTAGAATCATTTGCACCCGTATTTTGCATTATGTTAAGGTAGGTTCTGTTCATTCTCTTGATGTACACTCTCTTTTTATCGATTTTGCTATAGAAGAATGCTTACAACATCCAGTTTTCAAACATATTCACTTCAAAATATTTACTTTTAGAACTATATCTTATTCATCAGACCGAAATAACATAAACAAATTGCCTATGATTTAATAATAGTTATTACCGAATATTTGAAATAGTATACATACAAATTGATTATTTATGAAATGGGAAAGACATCAAAACTTCACTAATAAATAGGGGTTTGGATATCAAAAACCGTTAGATCCAAAAGTAATGTTGAAACGTCAAAAACTAACCAAAACTTATGTACAATAATAGTACTAGGAAATTTTCTAATAATTTCCGGGAATAGTTGTGGTTTAAATTAATGCAAATTGAATAGTTTTCATTTAAAGTGTAATAAATCTTTGGAACACTCAGTTTTCTAATGTAACATTGATGTCTGATTTGGTTATATATGGGTCACATGAATTTGTGGATGGGTTGAAATCGAGTCGAGATGCGTCTAGTTAGGATAAATGTGCCATGAATCATCTCAAAAATATCAGTTAAAAATTCTTTCGACGTTAAAAATACTACTATGAGTATTTGATAAATTGTAACGAACAAAAAACGAAGTGCTTAGAAAGAAGAAAAGGAGGAAAACAATAAGTCATTAAGCGGGATAATTTATATAAATATTTTGAAGACAATGATTTGTAATTGACCTTGAGGAAAATAAGGGGAATGAGTTACTCCTATACTTTATGAATTATATGACTCCCTGGAACCAGTCCAAATGAAAATGGAATTCGAATATTTATAATAAATACATTTATTTTAATGCTGTATGTAATATTTTTATATTTTTGAGTACGTTCTACTCGTAAATTAAATGTTCAATTCACAAATCTAACATTTAAGGTTTTTGAAGTTCATCAAATTGTACATTTTAAGACTCGAGATTAATGGTTCGTCGTATTGCACAAGTCAGATTAAAATGAATAATGTCTTCATTTGTCAATCTTCAGTAAATGGAAAACGCTGTTGTGCCTCAAAAACTAAATTTATATACCGATTGTATATTTTATGTCGAATCGGGTTTGAGGTAGTTTGTTTTCGACTTTGAATATCAGATTTCAGAAATTCAAAACGAAGATTCAATATTTTATCAAAATATTGAGATTTTGTTACGCATTAATTCAGTGCAAGCAAGACTTCTATCATTTTGACGTTAAAATATAATCACCAATTTAAGTCATCTAAAACCTTTAGGCCCTCTATTTCATCAAAATCAAATTAATCACATTTATTTTAGGGCCTAAAGTACACAACAAAGATTTTGCAAAATTTTTCATTTGTTTTGTAAATTTTTTGGTAAATAGCCGTTATTTTTGTAATTTTCTATACGGGGATTGATTGAGAACTCTTGAAAATAGTAGAAAATATATCTTTTAGAAGTTTTTAAACATTGTTTTTACTGGAGAAACTGAACTGAATTTGACGGATGATATTAATGGCGTTTAATGCAAATGAGTGTAAACTATTACTTCTAAAGGGTACAACAATGTTGTCCTTCAAATTACACAACAACAAAATTTAGAGACGAAGACAATACTAAAAAAAATTTATTCAAATCGGACGTCTAAGACATGAAAATACATGTAGAATTTTGTTGTATATAAGTGATTCTAGGAAAAGTGCACTGAGAGCAGTTTGGTGCAGCAGATGCACTGTTGGGAACATCAACTACACTAACAGAGGAACACGTGCCGCACACAGCCTAATGGTAGTGTGTGTGTGCTAATTTAGGGCATCACATGCTGTAAAAGCATTCCGTGTCCGAAAGGTTAAACGCCGGAGCATCCCTTAGTACAATCTGCTATAGTTATAGTAATTACGTAAGTCAAATGACAATTGGGACCATCACCTGTAAATAAGAACAACCAGTACCCGACATTTAATGCAGCACTTATAGCACGCATATCGGGCAGCAGACGATAGATCTCTTAGGACAGCAGTTACCTTAAATTTGGCACAGCGGATGCCATAAGGCTAAAGTTGCTGTTCTGCGACCGCCCATGTGGCTGCGTCACTAAACTTCTCTCAGTGTGGTAAACGCATCACGATTTGTTCTGGTCTCACTAAGTTGAAAAGTATTCCAATCCACTAATAATTATTTTCAGTTTTCTATTCTAATTTTAAATTCTTATTTGGTGTCTAAAAATGAATGTACCAGCTCATATTTAATCAAATCTATCGTTTAACATTTTTCAAACTACTAAATCAATAAGTAGAGAATGATTGGTTTAGGTACTTCGATGACCTTTATATCACCAATTTTTCAGACGATCAATGTACTGTTTTATGAAATTTTTTGTATTTCATCAGTGTTGAAAAGGTCGCAGCAATCCATTAATCCTAGCATTGAGACGTTGATATTAGCAGGAGAGATATGGGGCGCCAATGAGTAAACCTTGATTTATTGGTAGATCGCGGCTTGCTTGCCTGGCCTGAAATGGAAAATTCCGCCGGTCGGGATAATCTAGCGCCGGACCGTGAACCGAACCGATCCTGCTGCTCGTGCTCGGATCTATGACATCCAACAACCGATTGTAGCACGGTACCGAACGCAATAATGAATCTCTCGAAGTGCCTACCTGTAGGTCGATGTCGCATTCCTATGCTCGTATAACCGTCTGCAGCTATGTGCACGATTGTTGGCGCGATGCTATCGTTTGTAGGCGGGCTGATTTATATGATGTTCGCTCGTTAGTTTTTCCGTAGTAGCCAAGAAACTGGGAACGAGGAGATCGAGAAGCGAGCACATTGCGGAAAACCGTGAAAAGCCGTTTTTACCATGGGCTCTTGGATGGAACGGCAAAAACCCTGCGCTAGGCCCTGATAGCGCTCGTCGCCCTAAGGCAGTAATAATCACCAGCTATCGCCGAGCTTCGTTTCACGTTGTTAGTAAAAAGTAAAACGCATTATTAAACCGATATATGCACCTGTTTAGATTTAACTAACGATTAGCTAACGTGGAGGTTTAAGTGCCAAAATTTATTCCTCTATAAATTTTTACAATTATCGAAATCTGGGTTTCATCTCAGTATGAACGTTGGACCAGTTGTACTTCCTTCAGGGGCACGTTTTTTAAATACTATCTATGGATTTATTATCTTACAAGGTAACATAATAACACGTTTCAAACTGAAAGTATATTTCTTCGTTATTCTACTTTGGAATATGATAAGACTGTAAACTACTTGTACATCGTCCGTTAACGCAGTCTGTCTGTTGCCAATCGATCGTAGTTCATAGCAAAACATAAAGCTGAAACGAATTTCATATGACGAGATTGCTAAAGTGATAAGCAAAATTTGTCGATAATTTATTGCCGATAAAGTTATTAAGAAATTATATACAGAGAAAACTATAATTGATGCGCGAATATCTGGTCATCCGATAGTTATAACATGTGTCTATCAGGGTATTATTCAGTTTCGATGATCACTGTTGGTAGGAGAGATTAAACATTTGGATCAAGCGTTTAAAAAATGACTTTAGCTTTCTCTGCTTCCAAATTCCCAAATAAATTATTTGTAGAAAGGAAGTAAGACGGGGGTTGGGAATGGACAGACGAACGGATGCGTCTTTTTATCGGTAAAACATGTAGCTTCACACCACCGTTTTAGTAAGCCGTAGATTTCTCTCTTTGTCTTTTATCTGTCTGTCCGTTCGTCTCTCTGTTGATTTGTATTTTTGTTATTCAATCTGTATACCTTCCCAACCTCTTGTGTTCACCTTCACTGTATACTTGCCGAAATTAGACAGTTTCGTCTCAGCAAACGTATGCAACTGAAAACTCGAAATCATGAAGAACGAAGGTAATGTTGAGTCGAAGCTGTTGAATCACTGTGCACACGATAATTATCTGTCTCACTCACTGTTTACACAGCCAATGCTCTGGGTATGTCGTATGCTGGATGAATTAATTGGTTTAAGTAATGATTAATTAATTTCCGACCTTCAATATATAAAAGTCATGGTTATATTTTGCTCCGTACGATTCCACCTCTTCCATATCAATGTATATATAATTATATTGTTGTTGCCATGTTGGTGTTGTTATTTACTATATATTCATAAATCACTGTTAATGTTGATGTTGTTACCTTGATGTTTTGATGTGATGTTTACTCGTTGTTACCTTGCTGTTTGATGTTTGTCGTTGCACTAACGCAGGTTGTTACTGCTCAGATTCCGAACTCGTACGTGTCGAATTTAGAATATGGTTGTAAAGCCGATAAACCGACATTGTTCGTATTTGAGAATCGAACATTGGAACACAATGAGCTTGGAGTTTGTTGCAACACATCCTGTATATCACTTTTATATCTATATATGTATACTTGCGTGTGGCCCTTCATCTTTCGATTAATACTTTACGAACCGGAGGGAACCCTTAGATTCTTCGAGTTATAAAGAATTACATTTAATATTCTAAGTATATATAATATACCTAATTCTAGTCCCTATAGTCCTGTATAAATTTATATAAACAATGACTTTCAACGATAAAAAAATAGGTAAGCTAAAGTCAATTAAACTGAATGAATCTGGGAGGACCTCCGACTAGAGTCGAAAGATATAATCTAGGGCTACCCTGACATGCATACGAACATACATACATGTATATAGATAAACTCTGAATGTTGCGTATATATTTCCGCCGGCCACTTTCTCGGCGTACCATATACGCATGTATTATGCATCACATGTATATATACATATTTTACACAAATTCTGAACGCATCTCGTATTTTGGTGCAACTAAAACCACCCCCTAATAAAAATAACCTCGCCCTATCCGACCGCGAATTTAATAGCACTCGCTTATTGATCGATTAATTCATTTTAACAAATGGAACCGAAAGGTTCGTTCATGGAATGTAAAAGTGCATTGCGACATAACGTCAACGGCAAGCAATCATTTCAATCTTTCAGACACGGTAACATCGGTCGAATGCTGGAACGTCGGACTTTGTTTCATGCGGTCTTATAAATACGGGGGTGGTTTTGGGATGGTTCAGATACATCATAGGTTCTGACCGTTGCCAATTGTGTTTCAGGACTGCACTCGCCGCACGAGGGATTGGCTGGAAGTTCGGCCCAGAGCATGTCTAGTCTTGCGTATTACCAACCCGAACATCCCGGATCCGGAGTCGTCAAGTATCCGGAAAATGGGCACGACACCCTTTCGGACTTCGTGACTTTTGTGTGTCAAGAAGCCGAGAATACGCAGCAGCTACCCCAGGTAGTTTACGCAAACTACGTATAATTTTGTGCCACAACACTACCGTTGATGACATTTGTTATCTGTTTCGTAATCTTGAATGAACTTGCATAATTTATCTCGTAATACAAAATTCATTTTATTATATATCGCGGTAGTGGTGATGGCCCGCTTTATGACACTTTTTATAGGTTGATTGGTGTCCAGTCGCCCTGGATCGATTTCATTTTTTTAATTTATTTAATATAAAGTATAGATCAAATCAAGAACGACGATGTCATGTAATTCTTTTAGACCCGTGAGTATTATCATAACTGTCTTTAGATGAGGATCGGTTAAAAGATCATCGTTGTGTTTCATGTATCATTAGAGCACATAGAAGATTCCAAGTACTTATTAAGATATTTCCTTTTTGTAAGGAAAGTTTCACAATTGTAGTCGCGGTAACGATGTTTGGCAAAATTAACTATCAAAGATGTTCTAATCCTGTATTAGCTTACGTGTATCAAGTCCTTTAAAGGACAAAGAAGTCGATCTAGGGCGAGTGGATCACTTTCAGCTCGATCGTTGATCGGTGGTGTGTGATTTTCAGGCACAACTCGCGGGTCCGCGATCTGGTGTTCAAAAGTTCTCACAGTATTATCCAAGTTCGATGTTGCCACCACCACCGCCTGCGCCTATGGCCAGGCCGGTTGCGATCATTAGATCAACGGGGGAACTCACGGCGAGCAGCGCAAGCTCGCCTCCGAATTCATCAACATCTCCAACTGATCCTGCTGATCTTGGACAAAATCAGGAACAAATGGCAGCAGCTGGTCTGGTTGGTTCGGGGTGTCAAACTTCCCTTGATGGTAGGAAAAGTCCAACGAGAATTCTCGTTGCGGCACCACACACGAGTCGGGAGTACACATTTGCACACTTTCACTCTCAACCTGGACAGGTAGGATTTAACATCAAATCACCCAGTGTTATTTCTTGTTGCTTATACTAATAAGGTTATTTTCAAAGTTCCTGAAGACATCAATAAATTGAATAAATTATTATTATTATTCTCTTTTCTTTTTCATGTTACAATATTACCAAAACTTGAGTTGATATTTAGTAATTTTTAATTTTCTACCTATATTTTAGTTATCAAATATCGACTTATGAAGTAATATAAAATAATATTAAACATCACTCAGTTCCAAATTGAAACTGAATACTTACTTTCAGCAAATCTTCACGTACCCGACGATCAGTTCGATGTCGGGAGTCATTTCCCCAACAAATCTATCCTTGTTTTCATCCCCCGTTTCTGTGTCGAGGCCAGTAGCGACGCAAAGGACTGTTTCCAACATGGCTCCACGCTGGAATACTGCGCCATTCATAAACTTAGAGGATGACTACAATATGATTGCCCCAATTATTGCTGGCACTACGAGTGAACCCCCCACGTCGATGGATGAAGGTAAATACGAATTTTGCAATGAACATTTTTTTATGCATGATCTATCAGAATTTTGTTCTATTCTTCACATTTATATTTGTGATCTGTTGTTTACTCTTGGCCAGTTGAAAATGCTTTATTCGTTAGAACAACAGTATTCCTCGAATTCCGGATGTTCACAAAACCACTGAAGCTTTTATATAGATTCTCGGATCGCGTATACCTCTTTATATAATGAAAATTATTGTTAATGTTATTGTAATAATAATATTCGAGATCGCCGTTATCAGCATGAAAATCAATAGTTCGTTTCACTATTCACTGAATATGTATGCGTTAACTGCACATCATTGATTTTATGGCTGAAGGACATTGAGAGGTATATGGGCAAATCTTACGCAATATTTTTCTCATCCTCCTGCAAAAATAACTAAGTAGGGAATTGGTGCAATGGTATTATAAAAAGAATAGTTTATCGGGTGCAATAAATATTACACCAACGTTAGTACTGTTGATGCGATATTTTTTAATTTGTTATCAATCTTATTAACAAAAAAGGTCATTTTTAAATATTCAAGTCCAATAATGTTCGTGGAGCGACGAATGCATTTAGTATTCTTGGATTAAATGCATTATATACCTCACTGTACCTAGATTTAAACTTTCAGATCGTTACCTAGCAGGCCGTTCATATGGCCACACTTTCAGCGCATAAAACAGTTAAATGGACACGTAACGATCGCGACAAAACGCGTACTGTGGTTGTACATGCAGAAATCGCACTTTGTTTAAAGGTATACATACACCTTTGTTCTACGTAGAATAAGCATATCACCATTTATTTCATAAACATTATTCCTCGGCTCATTATTGATCAGTAACGTTTAGTAAATCCAACGTTAGTAATTTCGTAGATTTGCCCATTTATGTACATAAAGCCATAAAAAATCGTCACTATAGCGTGTTGTCGTGCTTGGAAATGTTTGTTTTTGGTGTTATAGAGTCTGTGAATACTGTTTATTTTCTAGACATGTAAACGATTATCAATGTGTTCTGATGCCAACCTCTTTGTACATGCACGTACTGATTGCAAATGTTTTCTATAAATAATCCTCTTATTACATGTGTTTGTAAATGTTTATTTTGATGTATAGCCAATTATTTAAATCACTAACGACTTGCTATCTATTTAGAAAAACAATTTAAAAGGATAATAATTTTCTGGCATCATATTGAAGTCCAATTAAAAAATCTGAACTTAAACGCAGACTTATCACTTTAGAAAGAACAGCAGTTGCCATTTCGCTTAATGGCGTGTCGCATGCTTTTGTTATCCAGCGGAGATTTGTCTAACATTATAACAGGAAGATTATATTATTAACTCTGTAGATTCCCTGATTTATTGAGCAATTTGAGCACCTTAACATTACAGATACTTAACGATAAATCCCATTTGCAGAGCGATACTTTCATCCCATCCACACAAGCAACGTAGTAGATAAAAGTGGCAACGGTGGAATGATAGGGACAGAACTGGGTGTAGGTACGGATCTCACGTCTCATCACCATCAACAACAGCAACAACAGCAGCAACAACAGCAGCAACAAGTGATGCAAGACAAATCAGGAAGGCCAAAGTCCCCTCCGTGACACTGGGGAATTCGACCGTCCCATATGACTGTCAAGTCCCTCAGCAAATCCCAGGAACCGGTCCATTGTTACTAGTTGCTGTCCGGCAGCCGGCGGCTATATTCAAGCTTTCGCGTACTCGAGTGGGTCACGGTGGATTTGGTACTTAGCTCCCTGCAAAATGTACAGTGTCATTTTAGGTGGCCGAAACTATGGCCATCGACAGAGTTCAAATCAAGTACTTTTTGCGATCCGCACCCCCTTCTAAGCCTCTTCGGTCAACTTCACAGCGGATACCAAATTCTTCGTGAAAACTTTATCAACGTTCGGCAGGCCTTTTGCTTCGATAATAACCGGTGCAAAAGTTGCTTACCCACGAATTTGATTTGTAGCGAGTTCTGGCATTCCAGGACACTTGGCACTTACGATTGTACATAGAGACAACGACGGATCCTCATTTCTACTCGGGCCTTGACAGTTCCACAGTCTTCCAAGTTTGTCCGGTCGCGTTTTCCGGTGACCCGTTGCCACCGATGCTTGCATACTTACACGTTGGCCGATGCCTAGCTAAAAAATGCTTGAATCGCGTTGCTCAAAATTGCAAGTGGATTCGTGCTCATAAGTCAATAAATCAAAAGTAGATATAAAAAAAATCGTAAATTAACGTTGTATAGCGTATGGGGATGGCGTCAGTATTGCGTACTCGACTAGATTAGCAATTTTCGTTTTGTCGCCGAACGATAAAGTACATATATTTTTTACCAAACAGAATGATGGACCGCGCCTAAAATGAGCAAAATGCACTTGTCTTGAGAGAGCGATTTGTATACACAGTACTGTAGTACTGCTAGATTTGTATACGTAGTAGTAATTTCGCTGCAGACCGGACAGAGGACTCGTAGGGGGTATGGGGAATAGTTAAAAAAGAGCTATACAGTCGCTGAAAGACACTGAATTTAATGGAAACGCTAGCGTTCCTACTGAAGAAGCCGTTGTAAAGGACGTTACCGATTGCACACGAGGATTGTAAATATATATATTTCGCTGTACGAATAACGCGCGCGGTAATCGGTTAAAGACACGCAAATGAAATGACTCGCTATTATAAATATATATATATATATATATATACATATTCGCTTGTATTTTTAAAATGCCGGAATTAGTCTTTTGAAACGAATTTTGTTGTTAAAAAATTCGCCTTTACATGTAGAAAATTTTAGACGAGTTGAGTAATTCACCAATCGGAGAACTGAACGGACTCGATACATAAATATATGCGAAGTCAATTCTAGCTCGCGAAAAGCTTCGTATCTCGTATACATTCGTATAGCTTTGTAACGTATATTTTATAAACGAGCGCAATCGTTATTATTTCTGGCGACGGGATTGATACATTTTTTTCGAGTTTGTATTCAAATTTTTAGGTGGACGAAGGCGAGCGATCGGCCGAGCGTTAATCGCGTTACGGTTCATGCCTAACGCTCGGACTAGTGCTGACGCTAGTGACAGCTGGTGCGAACTAGTCAAAAGAGGCTGCTAGTTAGAAACAAAGTATCGATAAATAAATTTCGTAGGCGACTTTTTTGAAAGGAAACGATTTACTGTAATTGGCACGTGGCGATTCGGGCGCGGAATGTCGTTCGCGCCAAAAAACAAATAAAAACGACACGGAGGACCGCCGTTACGATTTAAGTCTAAGCGTTATACGATTATATAGTGACTATCTATCCCAAATGCTTCCAACGGCTGTTAAATACCGAAACTTTCGAGACAAACAAGAAGGGCATGCAGATTAGGTGCGACTTTTGAAAAGAACCTGCCAGATTGTATTGTTAGCGAAAAATTCTTTGAATTAGGACGGACAGAATGTTCCGTGTTTGTACTTACCGAATTGTCTCGAGTAACTTGGATGACTTGAGTTTGCTATTTATCGTAGGTTTAAGGTTGAAAGGTTGCAGCACTTTCCCTTATCCAGTTTAAAGATCATTCTATAGCGACAACAGCTCAAAGTTATTGTTTATTTATTTAGAGAAGTGAGTTTTATAAATATTAGTTACGTCATTAATCATTATTATTATTATTACGATTATTTTTACGCATTAGGTATTCTCTTTTTAATTATATAGTTCTTGTTTTATGCATATTGTAATATATTAATTATGGTTTATCTTGAATTCGTTAGTTTGGTTTGTTCAATTACTGGAGAAGCACTTTACAACTGTTGATCGAAATAAGATATTGATCGTTTAATATATTGTTTATTTCAGTTATTTTGCATCCCTGAGCATCATCTATCCTTCTCTCTCTCTCTCTCTCTCTCTCTCTCTCTCTCTCTCTCTCTCTCTCTCTCTCTCTCTCTCTCTCTCTCTCTCTCTCTCTCTCTCTCTCTCTCTCTCTCTCTCTCTCTCTCTCTCTCTCTCTCTCTCTCTCTCTCTCTCTCTCTCTGCTCTATTTCGTAATATTGTCTGTTACTAATAAGTAAAATCAAGTACCCTGGTGGATTTTTTATTTAAATCACTTATTGCTAATTTGTTCTGCAATCACGTGTATAAGTTATTATTTGCACTTACTATTTTAAACATTCTTTTGCAGAAGACTACACCACATTACATCACCGGGACTTTGTATTTCGATATATTATTTGATACTTTTTTCTGTTTTAGTTAATATTTACGCGATCTTGTTAAACTCTGAGCGTTGAGTTAAATATCAACGTTTTTAGTTCGGTTTAGTATAACGTTACATTAGACCTGAATTACATTTGCAGGTAGAACGCGTAATTTCTAAAGGCATTCACCTTAATTCTTATTTCGATTTTTGTAATATTACCAACACTTTTTGTATTGATTTCGAAGCCTCCCTTTGTCATGTTAATAATTGCCATCCGATTTATCAAATTTCAATACTTTATGAAACTACACTAATAGTGCTTATAATTCTGCAATTTTTTTATAATTCGTAGTTTTCTGTTGCTCTTACAAAACTAGTATACAAATTAAACAAATTCTGTATATTTAATGCTACATTTTTTTTGGATACGTTTTCAAAATATGCATTTTTTACTATTTGTTCTTTTTCTAGAGTAGCTTACATCCTACGCCATATTTGGAGTGACAAACATTTAATTGGGTCGTACCAAATATAAATTTAACGGTATTCCATGAAAAAAAAAATATAATTTAAAATATAAGTAATTATCTTTTTTTATAATACTTATTTTATTTTTTTTGCATCTAAAAAACAAGTCTCGGATAAATAAGTCCCTGTTTTCTCAATATATTCATGAGTTTCAGGGAGATAAGTAATAAATCTCCATTTTTTCGGGTTAAATGAAAATAGAAAATTGTCTGCGATGGAAATAGAAAACGTCAGGTTTCTTGTTTTAGGCATAGGCTGAATTTTTAACAGGTAGACAACGTATTGCTATAAAAATTGTCGATAAATCTCGTATTGAGCAAAAATGCCATTTATACCACATATGGCATAAAATGTAAAGCTTATTTCGAAAAACAGCGGAAAAAATTACTTATTTCAAAAATAAAACTCATATCTTGAAAACGTATCTATATGAAAAATGTGATTTTCGAGTTTAGTGGATAACAATACACCACAAAGAAATTGTGGTCTTTCACTCGAAATTAATTAATTTTTAAAACCACCTTTTTCTATATTTCATATTAGTTGCTACTAATCGTTAATTTAAGAGTTCAGAGAAAATTTTTGTCATGAATATATTTTTTATTTTTTTTTTATTTCTTATTTTAACATATTTACACGCACTAACCTTGAAAATGAATGTCTGGTACGTAAAAATGGATGAAATAAAGTACTTTTTTAGTACTTAGACCTTAAAGATTTTAAACCCAAATTTATTATTTAGTAGTTTTTTTATTGTATCATATTTTCTGCCTCATATCAAGTTTTCTTCTCTAAAGTTCTTGAAAGAACAGTTATCAACACTTCTGCGGACTTAATATTATATTATTAAGCATTGCATTTTAATTGTAAAGTACGCATCTTTGTAGTGAAGGACACTTTGTGTTAAAAGTAAAATAATAGTATATTATGTAACACGGGCAACAATCTTCGACGAGTACGAAGCCGCATAAGCGAATTAAGTGAGAGCAACAATCAAACTCGTCAGAGATCGGTATTTTGCCCATGTCGCATACGATATTGTTTAATACCACGAAGTGTCATTGCTGCAAAACATTTTTGTACAGTCAGTTGCTTTCTGTTTTGCGCTATGCGAAGTATTGTCAGGCACACTAATTATGCACATTATTGAATTATGCACATTCTTAGAACTGCACGTGATATATATTGGTTTCATTTTCATCTTTGTTAATAATTGACTATGAGATATTTCATAATCGCACATGGAAAGCGAAAGGTGCATTTCCTCTCAACCGAATCTCAGTAGATGGAAAAACGTCGCTCGTTTACGTAATGGCAGCAGCAATAACCCCGTCAATACTAAGCGTAGATATCATGGTGCTATTACTAGACGACATAATAACGACTGCTACTGCTGCTGACAATTACACACTCTGCGAGATTTGTTCGCTCGTAAAAAGGTCATATGCGTCAGTTTGACAATTGATGATACATTTCAGTCCATTTTGAAAGAGATATTATCCAGTAACTTAAAATTTTGTCCGGAAGTTATCGAATCTTAAAAATCAACGGTGAGGACATTAAGGTGTGCCGACATACCGTTTTACGAATGGATAAGTCGCGTAGAAAGACGCTATGCACTACTAAATCGTTTACTAACCGTTACTGCAACAACTGTATACATTAGTAACATAATATCTAGAATTACTAATATTGTTATGTAACCATTGCGTGAGGTAAAGTGCCACTTCCGGTTGAAGAGACTGCACTAAGATCATCGGATCGCCTCGTCGACTGCCAATGGCACTTGGACCTAGCGATTAATTGAGACTACCACCATCACCACCACTGCTATGCTAACTTTACTATTACTACCACTACTCTTGGTACTATTGCTACACTATTAACTTCTTACATACTTGACTACTGCGATGCAGAACTGCTCCTATACATCTAGCTTCCGCGACTTTCTAAACTAGTTTTACGGAGATACAGTGTACATACGATTTTAGGAAACTATCAGAGAGTCAACAGCACTATAAGGTAGGTAGAGTAAGTGTAAACGACGTCTGAAGAACGTCGTCACCTTCGAAACCGGAAAAAGTTGGTCGAAAGACGTGCGACCCAATTATAGCACGTAACTATATTTTAAGAACAATTGTAAAATAGCCGCGAGAAATGCCAAGCAGCCGAGGTAAGATAGCACGACTCATATTTGAAAATACTTTCGTTTCTGTCATATTCGTAACAATGGACGAGAGTCGGTGCACGATCATTGACATGAGAACAGGGTAGTCCGGGATCGCGTAACATCGCTTTTATCCGAATTTACTTTCGCTTTGTAACATTTCGTCGTTTCTGTAATATCTTAGCAGGACTATTTCGAAATAGCTAAGGCGATTAAGAACGGCCGATGAGCAAGTTTGGAATCTTCAACCTAAAGAAACTAAAACTTCAAATTCATTTGTTCGACGAGAGAAAGGTAAATACTGTAAAAAAACTAAAATCTTCGACCGTTCTTCAAGATGTCCTGTGAATAACTTCGCTCGTCGTACGAGATCGCGATAAATCGTGAGATTGTGATAGATAATTAGCGTAGACCACGCGCCAGACTGAAATTCCAAATGTGGAACGTAATGAATTAGTTTAGACTGTATAGAGAATAGTTAAGAGTAACAAAGTAGGGATTTCTTCATTGACGCGTTAAAGTTTATTCTTTCATCCCTCAAAATGACTCGCGATTATCGGGAGTACTATTGAATTCATGATCGAGTATGTAAATACATACGATCGGATACGAAGGCAACGTCGCATTGTTTGAATCGAAGCGTGCAAAAGAATTCGCTCAAATTTTCAAAGACACCCGAACATTATTTTTTCTTATGACAGTCCACGCGTTCGTTAAGGAAGTAATATTCAAATATGGCGTCGGTAAGCGTGATCAGCTGATTTTAACATTTCGATTTTCTGCACCTTTTCATTCCTTTAAACCAGTAGATCGGAATCTAACAAAAACCCCCTTCTTATATGTCTGCAGACAGAATTAAAGATATTTTTTGGTTATTCCATGTTAATATGCCGCCAAGCTACCTGGAGTTTATCCGTTTATCTCATTCTCGGATCTACGAAGAAACATGGGGTGTAACTTCTTAATTGACGTATTTTTTAAATTTATATTTCGAGATGAAGAAAATTGAATGAAATTATTAAAATCGTGTGTGTTAAACAGCGTTCGCCATATTTGGTATCCAAAGAAATTTTGTATAGCGTCTCGAGCTGCCTTGAACCGAAAGTGCATTAAAAATCGTTCTCGCGATCGGTCGGGAGTGCTCACATTCTCGTTGTGATCGTCGATACGAGAGTTTTTCTACGTAAAGTAGTCTCGTGTAGGTTGAGCAAATTATATAGCGGCATTTATTGACGAACATACATGCGTATACGAATTTAAGGCTTCTGCAATTGGCTTGTTCCGTTTTATTTTGATAATCCGAATTTAACGAATTTACGTATAAAGAGATTTTTTTATATAATGTATAAGTGGTTCTTTTCAAGAAAATAATTGATCCGAATACTTCAGTTTTTAACACGGAAAACTATGTAAATCAAAATGATTCATCGATTTTGTATGCGGTTACAGGATAAAATAAGTGAGCATAAATATTGTAATGTTAAGACCCCACCTACATAAGCGTGCCGTACCTCATGCAGGCCGGGTTGACATTCAATGCATCGCGTGATTTCAAATTAAACGGTAAAATCAAAGTTACATAAAATTAATGATTGAAACCAAATCCAGCTTCCGCCCAAGCGTTCACGTTTCGATAAAGTGGACAATAATGTTTGCATCAATTGCTTGAATGTCAACAAGGTTTGGGCGTTCGATAGCAAATTATATATAACTGATAAACAATTAGATGCTGGAACTTCGGTGAGGATGTAATTTAAAATTGCAGGTAAGCCCAGAAAATACTTAATATGTAAGATAAAACGCATACATTAGCAACGCCACGAATCGAAACGAGTGCGTAGTTCAAGTTTAGAAAGTAAAAGCCGGACATTAGATATTAAAAAAAAAGTATTACAGTCGTTTTAAGAGACGATCAAATTGGAAGGAAGCAAAAGATGAGTAAAAATATTACTTTTGCAAATGGCGGTGATGGTAACATTCGAATACTTGCACTAATTTTAATCAGGAGCAAACATTAATATTCGGTTTTTAGAAACCATAGATACTTTTTCAGTAATTTAATGGTAGTATACGGATACTATTGTTGTTACAAAATTGTTTATTCGCTTTTTTAACACTCCGGGAGTAGAACTCGATTTTGCGCCCTGCAGTGAAAAATTCGGGAGCAAATTTTCGAGCCCGTCGTATTAAAAAACGTATGAAACACGAGCGAAATATCGGTCTCCAACGAGTGTGATTATCACACTAGCTTCGCTCGTGCGACAAACTTCGCACTCGTCGGATATCAGTGATTGCGCTCTTGTTACATAGTGTACTATAATTTCTTTTTCCAAATTGATGATGTGTCAAATATTCAACGTACGTTACATCGATCGCTTTTTACATCATGGATATATAGGCGACGTATTTATACGAAGATGAACAACGCCGTAAAATGATAATAATATGATAAATATTGATAAAGATAATAATATGAACTGTAATAATATGAATTACAGAAAAATAATAATAATTGGACAAGGATGAGGATAAAGTAGCAACGCAGCGATATATTATGACGATAATATATATGACATATTAATGATATACGAAACACAGTGATATATTTATCGAACATTTATTGAGCAATAACAATAGCAGTTTAGCACGGTTGTACAAAGTGAGTGACAACAAAAGCCATCGTGCGGTGGCAACCAAATTGAGATACGTACTATAGGCGTAATGACTCGAGCAGCGCGAAGAGCTGTTAATTTGTTCTTTTTTTTTTATTGAAAGCGTTTTTGGGGTTACAATTTGCGAAAGGCATAATATATATTCTTGATTTCGATTCACGATCTTTTTCTACGATTGTGAACAAAGTTCATGTTATATATCAGGGATTAGACTAAATAATAATATTTATTATATATAAGCCGCGAGAGAGGTGGCAAAAATGAAGAATATTAGGGTGGTGATAGTGGTGGAAAGTGAGCTAGGTGATAACAACGTTAGTGTACATCGAGACGATACTAAAAACCGCAATGTAAACAAAAATCGCCTCTTTCGAGACCTCGGAGAGGGGAAGATAAGTTCATTATCACCTTACCGCGCCAATTATATGTTATGTCCATGCAGTCCCAATTAATATTATGTATTATATATCCGACAATATTGATTATTAAAATTCTTAATACATATATTATGAGGGTTTTATTCATTTCAGCCTCTTCTCGCACGTCTTCAAAACAATTCATTTCGTGTGATAAATGGACGTCGTGATAATGATTGCAACACAATATGAGTTAAAATATAATATTTTATTCAAAAGTTAAGTTTTTAGCGTGGATTTCAGAGGGTACCGGAGATCTGCAGTACTACTTTAAAAAAGCACTTCCAATTACCCTCTGACACGTACCACTTATGTAATTTTTACATATGTTACACTTAAAAAGTAATATCACATCCTTATATTATAAACAACCGCAAGCTTCGACCACCATGTCTTTTTTACTTTCCATCACAATATTTCCGCTGCTAGACCTAGCGACGACGTGCAAATCACTTAAAACCGTAGGAACACAACACGGCAATGGGATTTCAGGATGTAGAAGATTCATATGTGCTTGTATTATTGAGTGACTCGTGGTTTCAATATTTCCATGAAGTGGGAATCTGCATGTTCCGGAACAAAAGTATGCGGTGTAACCCTCTGGTTCCATGATGACATCCTGAAATTAAGTGATATAAAATTTAGTTATAATATTTTCAAATATAATTTTATTATAAAATAAAAATTAATTTAAGTAGCAAATAGTGTTTACTATTCAATTCGATTTTCATGCAATTGTATATTAAACACTATTGATGGTTACCGACTACGAATTTGTATATTTTGGCATATTCAAAATGGCGGATGAATCTTTTCCATATATACGATGCCGTAGTGTAACTTTCAAAAAACTGAAGTCATATGCAGAATCAGCGACTGAAAATTCCTGATCACCCTATTTTGTTTAAGTAGAGTAGTTTTTAACAATTCAGTACGTTATTTTGGATCCGTCATTTTGAAAATTTCAAAAGCTGAGTGTCAGTTTTTTAGGTGCCCAAAAATGAATGCTTCAAAACATTATAGACTATATCTAGCTGATTGTAAATTAATCTGGCACAATTTCTTAATTTACTGTTTTTTAATGTTTTATATCAAAATATTATTTTTTGCGTAATGCTTAAAGCCATATTTGTCAACTTGAAAACTAAATTTTAGAAAACAAATATGGTATGTATGTTAGATTAAAAACTACGCTAAAAATGTTTACATATATTTTGCTCAATTTTAATATTTTTATATGAATGAAATAGTACTTACTCGCATCCCCAAATCTGTGAAATTGATGTACAACTCACGTCTTGCACACAGTTGGTCCTTAAAATGATCTGCAACAATACATAAAGTACTTTTTTTTTAATAATTCTGTCATAACTATCAATTATTTACATGGATCAAAACTTTGATATACATTTTCCTACCCGGAACTTTAATAAAAACGGAAGAGTAAAATGTATTTCAGAATAATCAATTAACTTGAATTTATTTCTGGGTATGAGAAATTTCAGAATAATGTTGGAAATATTTGTATTACAGTATATTTTGCTGAAACTAGACATAGTATGAGAATTCTTTTAAGGAATCTTTTCATAGTGTACTTTTGTTTGCTATTTCAATTTCTAGCACAGTATAGGTTCAAATATGAGACTTATATACTTGGATTTTTGCAACAATAATTATCACAATAATGTACATATTTTCCATATGAGAAAATAAATTTTGTTTATATTATTCGATTACGAAATGTGTATCAAAATTTGCGTTCATAACATTATTTTTAGATACTATATATGAAAAAAACTTACCATAGTTGTTGTCTTGTTTCGTGCTAATCTCTCGTTTCACTCGATTTTCGATGATCTTACGAAGCGGTTGCGACTGGTAAGGATCATTTTTAAAATATCCAATTAACGAAGGCTGCTTTTCGACGTCCTGGTTATCAATGGCGATTCCGACTTCTTCAGGAATGATGTTAGCTTTAAATTAAATAAAAATATAAATTTAATACTTTCGCAGGATTATGCATTGATGGAATAGAATAGTTATTTTAAAATGAAAATCATATTTGCACATGCAGGTTCATTTGTTTCATAAACGTTTAAATGGCTGACATTAATTAATCGTTAACCCATTACCAACACGAATATGTGCACAGTTATCTTTTACGCATCCACGATGGTAATTACTTTATCTAACTCGACATTTTACTGATATATGTATAGTGAATATTATATGTATAAATTATACTTACATGCATGATTGTCAGAAGTAATGGTCAATTCAAAACCATAATTTTTGCTGGGGTTTTGCAACCAATATTGAAGAGCTTCGGTAACGTTTAGAGTAATCCATGGCGTGGTGTTATTTACCATTCCGATATATTTATCTTGATAGTGAAATGATTCGTGCCTAAAATTAAGAAAACAGATTAGAATTTTTCTACCATTCGTTCTTTATGATCAGTCAATAAAAGTGTGCAAAAATATTAAATTACCCTTGTTTTGAACGATGAATCCGACTTATAGTCAGCTGAAATGAATTTTTATCATTTTCTGCAATCATTCCAACAGATTGATAAAGTCGAAGTTCAGCTCCAACCAGTTCTCTGTTCATTCCATCGTTTAGTATTTTGTACCAAATCCTTTTTCCGCCATTTCTCATCCCGCTGGTGACGTAGTCTTCTGCAATTTTTAAGATCAATAAAATTAAAATTTGAATAGAAAAAATACAAACATTAAAATTTTCTGGCATTTATTTTCATCGCAAATTTAAATATTAATGTTTAAATTCGTGTTTTTATATTAAATATTAAACAAAACTCTGAATGACACAAGTACATTTTGAACAAAACGAAATAACACTACACTTTTAGAAATACAAATGTTACTTACTCATCAAATTATAAGACGTTAAAAAATCACTTTTTTTAAGGTTTTCCGCAATTGGCGTATCTGCTTGTTTTTGCGTTGAATATTTATAAAAATTCAAAAGTGATTGGGGTGCAGATCCACCGGACAATTTCGTGTTCAGTTGATTTCTTTCCGGTAAACCAAGCACATTTCGTAATTCGGCTTGAATTTCCTGTTTATTGTCGAGCGTAAAATCATCTCCAGGAACGTTCACATGATGATCGTTGGACGTTGTTTCACCATAAGTTGATCCCTCAAAACTCAGCAACAACAGAACCGGGATCAAAGAAAATCGAAACATTTTTTTTGAACTATTAAACACTATATGGTGAAAATTAAGCACTGCGCTACTCCGGAGAGAGATCCTTCACCTTGGTCGGCAAAATTTAGACTGCCTCTCTGTAACTCTGACAAACTCGAAATGGTTTACAAAAACGTTGTATTTTCGCATGGACGTGATTATTTTTCATAGTACAGTATTATAACATGTTATTTTCCAAGTCTCGGCGACAATCATAAAAGCAATCTTGTGACTTAATCCAGATCTACCCCGGAAAAAACACGGCCAACGTCGAGTTGGTCTTCGAACGCAGACGGTTCCGTGCACCCGGGTACTATAAACCGGAGCCTCATTACTTGTTAATCTCTTCAGGTAGAATAAGTGTAAGATTTGACCACAAAATATATTCTACATCCTTTCGATATTTTTAATATTTCGCACATCATTCTAAAATTCCGAGAGAAAGTAGTTTTTAACAAATAAATAATAATTTTTAAAACATATCCACATAAAAAAATCAACCCGATTTGATTTATTGTTTTTAATTTGTTTAAACTATTCAATTTAAATGTTTAAATCTAGTTAGAAAACAAGAACACTTCCGTTCGTTATTACATTCGGAAATCCAGACGGTTATTTTAGCACTCGTTATTGAATTTTGCCAAGGAGAAAAAAAATTCAGTATACGCTATCGCAAAGGGAAAGAAGGAAATTTAATAATGTTGCTGTTATATTAGATATGTTAGTATTTTGAGTAAGAAACCGACATTATATTCCTCTGTCCGTTTTACCGCTGCAATAAAAATAAAAAAAGACTTTAGAAGATCTCAAAAAGATCTTTCTTAAATATGTCACTATTCAAGATGTATTTGAGAACTTTTTAAGACTTCAAACTACTACTTTATCAAAATCTTTTTGAGAGCTTTATGAGATCTTTAAGAAAAATTTGTACTACTTTTTGAGATCTTTTTAAGACTTTTATTTCACAGCATGATTTTACGAAAACATAATTTTATTAATCTTATCCAGATCTTTTTGAGATCGTTTCAAGATCTTTTTTTTATATTTTTCGGATATGAAAAAATATATTTGTAATAAAATGCTGAATTCTCTTATTTTTTACCAACATTAATTATCGAAGATGATTTTTAAGGTGATTACCCAGTTTACTGGCTTTCTGATCTGCTTTCTACTCTCTAATTTCCTAATAATTAAGAAGGAATAAATACATTATACTTTTTTTAAGATATCGGTAGTAAACTTCATTATTTGAAATACGTTGTATTGCAGAAATTATAATGTGTATAGGTTAAAGAAAATGTATCAATTTTTGTCTAAGACACGTAAAATTGTAGCGTTTTTCGTGCTTTCTGAAGGATGACAATTTATTTGTCTTCATTGCATAAAAGATTGTCAGCGCATCGAAAAACAACTCTGGAAATCTCTCGTCTTCGATTTGTGTTGTAAATATTGAATTTTCGTAATATGAAACTTTTTGTCTTCATGACATGAATCGCTTGTATTAACGCCTACTATGTGTTTATTTCTCATCTTTGACCCGTTGTAAATATTGACCCCATATTATAAAGTGAAGTTTTAGAAATCAGACAGGAAAGCAAGTAAAAAACGTAATTACTTTAAAATTCATTTTTAATCATTAATTTTGGTAAAAAATAAGAGAATTCAGCATTTTATTAGAAATATTTTTCTTCATATCCGAAAAAGATAAAAAGAATATCTTGAAAAGATCTCTATAAAAAGATCTCAAAAAAATAGTACAAATTTTTCTTAGAGAACTCATAAAGATCTCAAAAAGATGTTGATAAACTAGTAGTTTAAAAGTCTTAAAAAGCTCTCAAATACATCTTGAATAGTGACATTTTTTAAAAAGATCTTTTTGAGATCTTCTAAAGTCTTTTTTATTTTTATGCGGAAGATAAATATATGCAACATATATGCTAAATAAATGCATGTATGTTTTTGGTGCAAAAAGAAATTCGTGATATATACGTCAGATATAAATTTATATCTGGCATATATTCAACCCTGTGCAGTTGATTTCTTAATCTTCCTATTTCTACATAAATTTTAAGATTTTGTTATGGAATGGTGGAATTAATATGAGAAAAAATGGTAAAGGAGGTCAATATTAATAATATTAAGGTTTAAACATGTTTCAACGTCCTAGTGCAAGTCTTCAGAAACGAAATATGAAATGTAAAAGAAAAAAAACGTAGACAATAGAAATAATGATGTGGTTATAGATATTTTAACGAGGGAAAGATGTATCTCCTAATTTTGAATTTAAAATTTTGTTTAAACCAAAATCTTTTGCAAAACTTATGTAAAATGAAATTCCGATATTTTTTACAAATATATTTGTCACCAAATTCATTTGACTATCCATTCAAAGACAGTCCGCAACACATGCCAATTTAGGAAAGTATTCATAGAGTGCGACTGGTAGTCCTGGGGAAAACTAATCCTTGCGAGACTGTTTGTCTTTGCTCTAAACTATCTCATTCAGAAAATCTCAGTGGAGACTTGAGGATTAGGTTTATGCTTTTCATGTCGATGACCCCGTCCTGGATCACGATGTTTTTCCCTACGCGTACTTATATTGCGGTTACTTCAGGTAGTTTTTTAATAATTGGATGTGAAGAATATACAACAGCATCATAAATTTGTTTGTTGTGAATATCTATTAAGAGACAAGATGTACAGTAAACCCTCTCAATAGTTGCCCGGAAAGGGGCAATACTTTTCCAAGAATGCGGGTTCCCCCATTTTCTACTCGTCCGCGGAAAATTTTTCGCGCTTTCTCGCAATAATGCCGCGCCGAACTTGACTCCGAAAGTATTTTGTTTATGTAATTGGTGTGAGGTCTCATATGAAAATATATTGTTCGCGATTCATTAAATAAATATTAATTTAAAATTATGACGAATTAATTATTTCAGCTTTAAAACATAAAAGATAGTTGACTGATAATGAATCGCAGACTTCTGTAAATGAAGAAGCCGATGTTATAGAGGAAAATAACAATAAAGAGAAGCAGTCAGAGAAAAAATCAAAGAAAATGCCGTGAATGAGTGTGTGAAAAATGCCAAAGTGTGGAGTATAACACCTCTGAATTTGACAATATTTTACATACTTGGATACTAGACACTACAGTAAAAGGATTACCTACATCTAGTGTAGGCCCATAATCCAAAAACAAGCGTTAATAATTAATAAAGATATAGGAGGACTAGCACATTTCAAAGCATCCTCTGGTTGGTTGCAGAGATTTTTGTCGCGTAGAAAACTAAAAAATATCAAGAATACGGGTAAGTAAAAATGTTATTATCTGCATTAGTTTTTATCACCTCTCTATTGAAATAAACATCTTCACATTCATTTTTACTATCAATTTTTCAATAAACATAAATTTTGCATTATTTTATATTGATTTGTTGTGCATACGTAACCAGAAACTCGCTTGTTGTATTAATATGCCAATTTTTAAAAAATTTATCTTAGTTTTTTATAAACAAAAAAGAAACTAATTTTAATTAAAACAAATTCTTTTATACAAAATTTAAAAGCACATATGTATGTATCGTCCGTTTTTGTGCGTTAAAATGTAATAGTTATTTTATAGGTTAAATGTTGATGTTTAAAGAACAAATGTTGAAAAAAAGTCTCTCATAAATTGGTTATTTGTTTTATACACAATTCTTATTTGTTTCTAATAAAATTTTTATTTTAAAATAAAAATTTGGTAAACCTTTACAAAACGGGCATCCTCGCAAAAAAAAAATTAAGTATGCTATTTCCATGTATTTTTGCCTCCTGAAAACGAATATGATGATAAAAATTGGTGCTCGGCAATATCTTGGCCGCTATTTTGATAAAACAGCCAAAAAACGTGATTTTTTTTTAGTTTTTTGCATTTATCTCAAACAAATACACCTCTGACGAAAAAATGTTTCAAATAAAAATTGTAGAGCGGAAAATTCACTACAAAAAAGGTTTTATACATTTTTTTATTATCCCAACAGTACGGCTGCAAATGAGCGCCGAAAGTACCCATAATGGGTTTCTGCATGGTATTGCGACTCCGGATATATACCCGGGGCGGACAAAAACCACGTAGTGGAAGAACACTACGATACAAAAAAACCTAGAAGAAGGGATCGCGATAGTTACACCCACCCAAATTACACGTGGGTTTGATTATTAACCACACCTTTGCGTTTAGAGGTTAGGCTATTATAAAAAAATCTTAAGACAATGCGTAAACCTACGGGGTGCTTGTGTGCTGGGGGCTCCGCCCCCAGACCCCCCTTTTTATACTGGACTAACCTCCAAATGCAGGTAGGAGGGTGAACCAAGGGCATCATCAAAAACACATTATACGCACATTCGGCGCTCATTTGCAGCCTTACCGTTGGGATAACGAAACAAATGTATATAACCTTTTTTGTAGACAATTTTCCGCTCTACAATTTTTGTTTGAAACATTTTTTCGTCCGGGGCTTAGTTATCAAAATAAATACAAAAAACTAAAAAAATATCAATTTTTTGGCTGTTTTTTCAACATAGTGACTTCAACACGTCCGACCCTCAATTTTTATGATCATATTTGTAATCAGCGGGCAAAAATACATCGAAATAGTGTAGTTAATTTTTTGTTTGCGAGGATGCCCGTTTTGTACAGATTTACCAAAAATTTATTTATTTAAGAAAATATTTGTTTTTGTGTAAAATAAAATGTTATATTTCAGACAACTAAAGATATTAGGCTCTGAGGCAAATATATTTATTTTAATTTGATTGCAATAAATTTCATTGCTTTCAAATAAATAAAAATCAGATTTTTCAATATGTATCAAAATTGAAATGCTTATATTTGTTTTTTTCTAATAAGCAGTTGGCTTTCTGACATTAACTTTATTAATGAAAACTGAACTTTCTTTCATGCAACTGAAACAAGTTTCCAAAATAATTTGCGATTAACCAATTACGCGTTAGACATACTTATAAATACCGTTATACTAAGTATCAAATTTAAATTAAAGCAAATATATAAATATAATTTCATCGTACTTCACATTTATTATTTGCTAACTAACTCTATTCTTATTTTTCAAAGGAGAGAAGTTATCAACAGATAAGGCAGCCGCAAATCAGTTCAAAATCAAATTTTCGGAAATTGTTACTCTAAAGCAATTTCAAAGAGCTGAATTATTTAATATGGACGAAACAAGTCTGCACTTCAAACTTATTCCAAAAAGAATTTGTTTCAGCCGAAGTGTCACAGGTTTCAGGAATGAAAAAATAGCTGGAAAGAGTGACTGTTGCTGGATGCCGTAACGATAATGGCTCTTTTAAACTGCCTCTGATAGCGATTAACAAATCTAAAAATCCTCATTGCTTCAGAAATTTGAACAAAAATACTGATTTGCCAATATGGTATCGAAACCAATCCAGTGCTTGGATGGATCAGAATATTTTTGAAGAGTGGTTTTTGACCGAGTTTGTGCCAAGACTTTTTTGAGAACCAAAAATTTACCCTTGAGAGCAGTACTTTTGGCTGATAACTGCGAGGCTCATAATCGTTTGAAATAAATGATGTTGAAATTGTCTTCTTTCCACCAAATGTAACTTCACTTATCCGACCTTGTGATCAAGGAATTTTACAATCTCTGAAAGTAAATTACCAACAAATTTTAAAGAATGATCGAATTATCATCTAACCAAAACTTCGATCTGCTGCAGTATTTAAAAACAATAAATTTGTATAACGTCATATTCTGGCTTTCAAATGCTTGGAATCAATATTTAAATGTTGGAAACCATTGTGGTCTATAGAGAAGCGTAATGTCGCCATTCAAATGGATGACTTTGACAGTACACTTGATCTCTTAGATAATTTTACAGGTACTTAAGTTCAACAGAATATTATTGAAGACGCATATAATGAAGAGTATAATCTATTGCAGCTTATGCAAAGCATTCAAGGATACGAAGAAACAAGTTTACCAACTCTTAAACAATGGTTAAACACGAAATGTAATTATGTTTTTTTGATACATTGTTTTACTTTATAGATACAGGCTTCGGGTCGCTATAAAGATAAAAAATTGTTTCCGATGCATTACATTACAAAAATGTAGATTTAATATTTCTTAATAATAATCATTTATTTCTGTTATTAAGACTAGATATTGAATAAACATTCATTTTTGAGTCATAATAATGTAACAACATAGGAAAATATTTTATTTTTTAAATGTGTTTAAAATATTTCAATGTTAAACTTCGAAAAAAAGTCACGATCGTTAAAATTTAAAAAAAATGTAGTTGCTTTTCTTTTAAAAATCACTGGAGTCTGATTTATGCACAACAGAAAATGTTGAAAAATTTTTAAGTGCATTTTTATAAAAATGTTAAATTTAACACATTCTTAATAATTGACTCAAAGACTATTGAAATCTTATTCTGCAAATTCTGCTTTGAGAAAATTTTTGTAAGATATTTAGATTATTTAAAAAAAAGTCAAGTTCATTTTTAAACAATTTTTTAATTCTCTGATTAAGAATTTAATTTTCCGATTCATAGAAATTATTGTAACACACGTATTCCGTAAAATGTTTCAATAAAAATAATCAAAGCTCTCATAGTTCTGTATTTTTCAACTTATTTATTTTTTATTCTTTTAGACGAACCATATGCTGTGCAACAATCAGCGCCAACTGACTCGGATTACGTCAGTTTGGGTATTCATTCACTTTTATTCATTCACTCGGATCCTATAATGCAACTGGATACGGAGAAAACAGAAAAGCAGAGCTCATTTTCTTTGATTTCATTCACGACGTTGGCCGATAACACAGGTCTGCAAAATTCACTTTTTTCTTTTTTTTTTATATCAGAGTGATTTCCGAAGTATTTTTGTACGCTGAACACGAATCTGAAGACGAAAAATGTCTATCACGTCATGATTTTGAGAAAAGTCGGGACAAAACACCAAAAAACGTGTTTTTCGGTGTCTTTACCCCTAATTTTCTCAGAAGCCTGACGTGCAACAGATCTGAATTTGTACTCAAATTAAAGCTTGATTCTTCCCCTACAAAAATCATATACGATAGTTTTTAAAAAAATTTCATTGTTTTAAAAAAAAAATGGTTTTAACCTCGCTATTCCTAGTGACTATGATGAAAATGCAAATTATTTAACTACATTGAGCAGAGCTCATACAAACCACTACTTGTCTTTTTTCGGGGTTGGTGTTTAAGAATCCAGTGTCGCTTTTATAAAATTCAAAATGGCGGATCCAAGATGGCGGACGTAAAAGTAAAAAATTTAAATTAACCTCATGAAAATCAGTACTCGGGGGTTTTTTGAGTCGCTGATGACGAATCCAATGTTAGTTTCACAAAATTTAAAATAGCGAATCCAAAATGGCGGCTGCAAAATAAAAAAGTATACTTAGGATCTTAAAATCATCACTTCATTGTTTTTTTTTGCTCGCCATTAGTAATACCAGCGGTTGTTCGATTTTGTTTGCATTTTCATCATAATCACTAGAAGTAGCAAGGTTAAAACCATTTTTTTTTTTTCAAAACTATGATTTTTTTTTTAGACACCCAAAAACGCCTTATTTGGTGTCTTTACCCCCACTTTTCTCTAAATCATGACGTGATAGGCATTTTTCGACTTCAGATTCATGTTCAGCACACAAAAATACGTCGAAAATCCCTCTGATATTAAAAAAAAAAAATCCGTGCAGACCTGTATAATGCAACTCTTCGAATTTCTTCCCGACAATAGAGAATCCCGTGCTCTTATTGGTCGACTTGAATGCTAAGTAATTTAAAAACTGTACTTGCCTCGACATTTTTTCAAAGGAAAAATATTCTTAGAATTGAGAAAATTGTCCATCATATAAGGAGCTCTAATTTATTTTTTATTTTTTAATTAATCGTACAAAAAATCATACATTAACTATGGTTTTATATGTAATCATATTTCAGGAATTCCATATTACGTTTTTTTTACAGAACTGTAAACACATATATGTATGTATGTATTATAATAAACACATGTAATTAATATAGCGTGGAATAAATATGTTAAGATTTCAGAAAGAAACTTGTTTTGTACAATTAGTAACAATTTTCATGATTAGACAATAATTATCTATGTTAATAACGGAATAGCTTGTAAGTATAAACATTACTTTAAAATCAGTATTAATTAATATTACTGTATATATATTATCAGTATTATATTAATTTTTTTTTGTTTGGTATTACACTTTATATTGTAAGCCTACACTGAAAGACCATAGACACTATATTCGTATGGGCCGTATGGGCCTGTCGGAACAAAAACATATGGAAGGTATAGCGCCACGATAATCGCAGCGTCGCTCTACGGGAAACGCCCGAAGTCCATACGTAATTCATCCCTTCTCCGTCATATGAAATTCGTCCCAGCTATACATACTCTATTTTTGTGTATAAGGTGAGACGAATTCTACATGGAGAAAACGAGATATGGGGCGTTCCATGTCAAGTGGGCCACTTTTTTTTGAAAGTAAAAAATATTCTTAATTTCAGCATATGCACTTTTCAATGACATGTAAGTATAAAGTTTTTCACCGATTGCGACTGAAAAGGTTGCAAAATAAAAAAACATTGGCACAATTTGCAATTATAAGATTTTTAGTTCTTATCTCACTGAAAGTATTTGTACAAAATTGTAGTTAGAAAAAAAAATATTTTGCGAGACTAATTTTGTAGATTTTTGGACGAGCTTTCTTATAAAAATATTTGTTTAAAATTACACTCGTAAATAATGGCCAAAAAAATGAAAAAAATTTTTATTCAAATTTTTGAAAAACTTGGACCCATTTTAAAATTCTGAAAAAATTTCAAAAACATCCTTTTTCCAGTAGGAAATAACTGGTATATTCAAAAATATGGGCCGAATATTGTAAGTACCGAAAAAAATCGATTTTCAGCGACCTACGAAACAGAAGGTCCCTGAAATACATGTAAACTAAGGCAATCTAGGGGCCTTCTACTTTCTAAATTTAATTATCTGTAATTTCAAGGTCAAATGCACTTGACCTTAGAATGACCTTAAAACTGATTCTGAGGACAAACAGATTTGACCTTAAAATAACCTTCAAGGTCGACCTCAAGGACGGCGACGTCGAACACCTAATGCATGTGCTTCAGCTAATATGTTGAAAAACTACGGTGCGCGACACCTGGACCTCGTAATCGGCTACCCCGCACACCTGGTCCGTGCATTTCAGCTAATATGAGAAAAGACGACGAGGCGCAGTACCTGGTGTATCTAATCGAGTACTAATATATATGTATATCTCGTTTTCTCCGTGTAGAATTACTTCCTTCGGGAAGTAAAAAAGAATGCCTCAGACTACATGTTCTCTCTTACTTAACTACTCGTTGAGTAATCTATTATTTCAACTCGCTATAACTCAGTCAATTTTGAGAATTTTGAAACGAATAAAAAATGAAATTGTTCATTAAAGTTTCCCAGATCTAGTGGAGAAAGAAAAAATGATATATCTTAATAAATAAAAAAGTGATTAATTTTTTAATGCAGAACTGCGAAATTTGTGTTTTTATACATTCAGGCGCTTCATTTATCGAGCAAATTTCAAGCATCCGAAAACTTTCAGCGAGAAAGTTGTTCATTAAGGTATAAACAAATTTTCTGGAAAGTTTCATCTCAATTTCATTAATAGTTTTAAAATTAATGAATTTTTAACTAGGTCGACGGGCCCTAGGAAAACAAACGTATCTCAGACATTTCGTTCAAACTGGAGTATCTCACAATTCCGAAACAAACTAACGTATGTCGGAATTACCGTTCAAACTTGCGTATCTCAGTCTTCCTATGCAAAACTCGGGTAACTCGGGCGAAATTCAAAAACACGTAACTCATAAGCACTACTTAATTAAATTTTAATTCGATATTACTTCAATCTCTCTTACTTAAACACAATTTAAGTAGTGCTTATGATTGAGTTACGTGTTTTTGAATTTCGCCCGAGTTACTGTGAAGACTGAGATACGCTAGTTTGAACGGTACTTCCGACATACGTTAATTTGATTCGGAATTGTGAGATACTCCAGTTTGAACGAAATGTCTGAGATACGTTTGTTTTCCTATGCCCGTCGAGGTAGCGGCCGACGGTCAGCGCGTCATGTGTGCCACGGCGATGCGCGCAAGGCCACAACCAACATTAAACATTCATTACTTTTAAACTATTAATGCAATAGAGATGGAACTTTCCAGAAAATTTGTTCATACCTTAATGAACAACTTTCTCGCTGAAAGTTTTCGGATGCTTGAAATTTGCTCGATAAACGAAGCGCCTGAATGTATAAAAACACAAATTTCGCAGTTCTGCATTAAAAAACGAATAACTTTTTTATTTATTAAGATATATCATTTTTCTTTCTGCACTAAATCTGGGAAACTGTAATGAACAATTTCATTTTTTATTCGTTTCAAAATTCTCAAAATTGACTGCGTTATAGCGAGTTGAAATAAAAAGAATTTGTGAATGCAGTAACCAATGCTGCGTAGACAGGACTCGGTCGTGTTTCTTCCTTTCCGTGTATAGTGTCTATGGTCTTTCAGTATAGAACAAAAAAAAAACAAATTACAATGAAGGATACAAGACGGCTACTTTGCATTTTGCTTAGCGGAACTATTGAAAGAAGGTAAATAAAATTCGAGAGAAAAATATTCCAGATCAGTAGAAGGGGAAAAGCTCGCTCGACAAACTGGGGAACCGGAATTATTGAGAGCGGCTCTATTGAGAGGTCGACTGTATGTTCAATTTTATCGCGAGACAACTAAGTTACCAAAATAGAATATATATATATCTTTCCTACGGGCGTACGTAAAGTAGCACTTTTTTTCATCGATTTCTGTACGTACAGTGATTCTTTTTTTCATACTATGCGCAAAAGTACCTTTTTTTTATAGTGTGCGCAAAAGTAACGCGCAAATAGTATATTATGCATCAAGGGCGCAATTACCAATCTTCGACGATTGCGAAGTTTGTCGCCCGAACGGAGCGAGGGTGACAATCACAATCGTCGGAGATTGATATTGCCCATGTTCCATACGATATTTTTTAATACGACGTGTGTAGAGCGCGATTTTACGTACATGAAAATTTCGCCCTAGTGCGTAAAATCGAGTTTTACGCACGGAATGTTAAAAAGTTATTTTTTTTTCATACTATATGTAAACTGAAGGATTCAATAAAAGAGTAGCTGTGCGTGATTTCCGCGAAGGCGATTCGTTGTATTCATTCCGATCGATTGCACATCCAATCACACGCAGTTGAAATCCAGTCGAAAGAAGACAACAAACCGACCTGACGTAACTAGCCCCTCCCACATTTCATGCTCGCATTGCAGATTCCATAAACAATAAAAGCGTAATTTGTAAGCAAATAACCGATTCCATTGAAAACACATCCACTTCAAAACAAAGTGATGACGGGAATGAATGAGAGGAACCAAAGGAACGAAAACGATTTCGACTTCAACTTCTCTAACACTTAATAATATTTGCACTATCCAATAGTATTTCAAATTTATTCATGAAATATTTTCAATCAAATTCGCAAGTTATTAATCAAGTATGTTCAATGAATATCAAACTTTCCCAAAATGCAGGATTCTGTTCTTTTTTTTAAGTTCATTGAATGTTTTTCATTTTGAGTTAATTATTTTGATATAAACATAAAATGAAGTTGCATAAAATATGTCCATTTTATTAACACTTGTATCAAAACATTATGGAATACAAAATAAAATTTATTATTTAAATTCTACTCAACAATAAATATAATTCTATCGGGCGGGGGGGGGGGGGGCTTCGCCCCATAACACTCCTCCTACCCGCCTCTCTATACACACCTGCATCCATAAGTTTTCTTCTAGGTGACAACATTTTTTTACGTCGTTTATAATGCATTCCAATAATTCCCCCACTCATGCTTTACGCACGCGCGCCGCAGGAAAAATATTGTAAGCGCCTCGTGCGTGGGATTTGCGCACTAGATGCTTAAACTACAATTAATGCATTAGAAATATGTAAATAAGATATTCAATTTTGAAGGAAGTATTACATATTGCAATTACGATTATTAGGATAAAAACGTTACAAAGACGATATTTCCCTCATGGTCGATAGTAGATAATACGAATTACTTATCGAGAATGCCCTTCACTTGCACCAGTCCGACGCGATTTTGCCGCAAATTTACCCATGTGCATCCCGAGTAATCTTCTATGCGTTCTGATTTGTAACCCAGCTCTTTTATCAGCGAAGACTTTACTTCGATTCGCGAGGGCAACTCTCGTAAGAAGACAATTTTTGTCAGGCGATTAGTTTTAGTCATAGATTAGTTCTAGTTTTAATCTTAAATCCAGCACATTTTTTAGTCTTGATATTGTCTTTTTCTGTCCTTTCTAATGTTTTTTCTTATCGGCGTTTTTCGTTTTTTCTATAAATTCCCCACATGTATCTGCGAACTCCCTCCCGGTCTATTCCGGAACTCACCTCTCAACAGGATGTATCCCATATGAGAGCAATAAACACACATACAAAAAAAAAATTATCGAGATAATCTAAAAATTTTACAATAGAAATAAATAACAACGCCATTAAAGGCATGAGTATTGAAAACAGACAAGAGAACAAAAGTTAGATGCCACCACTTCAAAATATAAAATATAAAATATAAAATTATAAATTAATATCAAACAATAATTGGAAAAAATTATTGATTGTTTAGAAAAAGTATAAAACCATACTCACGTTTACAGAAAAAAATCAATGAAACATTCGTAAAATTTTAAAATTAGTTAATATGTAATGTAACCTACAATAACATAAAAATTATGTAATTTAACGATAATTTATATTCATTTAATTCTTGTTAGTACCTATACATGTGGTGTATAAAATCGTAATAACAGAGAGTCGACATTTTACTAAGCTATTTTTACAACTTTAAAAAAGTCTCGGAGCTGTCCGTTTCAAAACATTTAAATTAATGTAGCACTGCCGCTATATTAATTTCACTAATAAAATATTTTTTACAAACATATCTTCTGGCCGTACTACCACATCTTACCTTTTTTTTCATTCGAGTATAAAATAAATTCCCCATTATATTGTATCAAATATAATGAAAATTTTCGTATGCTTATTCAGCTTTAATAGTCCTGAAGTTTGGATGCCGTACGTTGCAGAACACTGACGGCCGAATAAGACAATTTCAAAATCTGAAAAACAGAATGCATGAGATATTTTTAATTTCACAAATTTGTTTGAAAATATACTCACTTTAATAAATGAATCCAGATTCCATGTTACGATGGGTCCACCCGATATCCGAATAGGCTTTGATGCACAGGTCATCATCATTAAAAGATATTTTTTAGAACTTTCACTAAAAGTGGACCAATCCATTTCATAAATTGCATCAGATATATCGAGGCTCTTTAACATGGAAAATTGAACTTCTTTTTCATATTGTTTATAATATTAAAAATCTGAACATTAATCGAAAGGCTACATCGAAATAATATAAATGATCTGATATACGTGCCCATACGATGGGTAACTAGCAACTTTCGAGACCGGTAATAAATATTCATATAACTTACGTGTAATGTAACTTCATTGCCATACCAACAAAACAGAAATATTTCGGAAAGAGTGATTCCAAGTAAGAAGATAACCATAAAAAATTCGACGCTTGGAATTTTTTGTATAGAAAGTTGATGTACAGTAATGCAGGTCACTACCATGCTAACGCAGAACTGAAGGAATTGTACCACTCCAAAAACTTTATTCAGTTGCTCCGTAAACCTAAAAACGATTGTCAATACTGAAGAACTTATTTATTTATCATAAAGAGGCTTCTTTAATTAAAATAATATTCTACAATAATTTGCATATATTTGCAATAAAGAAATTACACCTAACAAATTACTTCGACATACGTATACAAAGAAGCTTGTATATGATAAATAAATCGTTTTAATCGTTTCGGCATTCAATCTATACAAAAAATTGAATCTCTGAAAAGATAAGGAAATTACAGTACTTAATGCACGTACGCGTAGAAGCGAATTGTCAAAAATTGCTACTGTATAGTATTAGCCTTGCAATGGTTTTTTCTGCAAATTTGATATATCTATATTAATTATTTTAAAATAGCGTGTGTAAAATTCGATTTTGCGAACTGCTAGATGCGTAAAATGCTTCATTATGATATACTGTGCGTAATAACGAATATTATATACTGCGTAAAATACCACCTTTCGATACAGTCTTCGCAAATGACAAATACAAATTTCGCTATTTGAGGCGTAACTTTTCCTTCGTTGTGAAACTTTATTACCAACTTACGTGTACGTCTAAAGACGTGCGCTTCGGCATTTTGCCTGAGCGTAACTATGTTTGTTTAGTAAAAAATAAAGCTCATGTTTACATATATTTGCGACCGATAACGTAAACAAATGAGAGCGAATTATACGTTTTTAGAATTTGGCCGAACAATTATGAAGAAGCAAAACACGTTAATTTATTTACAAATAAATGGTAATCGTTGTAAATAATTTTTTTAATTATACATTTTAATTACATACTAAAAATACTTTATGTACGTCTATTCGGTGCGTACACAGAGAGAAAAAAATTGTTAATGGAACGAAGAAAAAATAGTAAAATCGATTTTAACCTCTTAAGTAGTACACTGTAAAAAATGGAAATGTAAATTTACAACTTGTAGAGTTGGACACAATATTGCCCATGCTGCAAGTAGGACTTTTACGCAGTATTATTGTAAATTTACATAGGCACTGTGAATATTACTTTTTTACCTTTGTAAATGTCAACTTGTAATTGTAAATTTACAATTGAAAGTGGATTTTACAGGTTACGGTAATATTACACCGTAGAGAAGTTTAAATTCTCCAAGAGAATAGTAAATTTACAACAAAATACATATAGGAAAAATTTTAGGTTATGTACTAAAGCGCCATAGCCTTATGCGGGTAAATGATTTGAACTCTACATTACGTGGTAAAATTTATGCACGTACTCCTGAACCAATTGTAGTGGCTTGTAATAATAATTTGTTATTTTAATAATTTATGAATTTAGATTTTATGATTTAATGTTTTCTTTCAACAAAAGTTTTATCGACAAAAGATTATAGCTCTAAAACTTGCTTTCGATTAAAGTTTTTCTATCAACAAAAGAATTTAGATTTAATGTTTTCTTTCGGCAAAAGAGTATAGCTCTAAAAACCTCTAAAATATTAAAATACATCTTATAATAAATTTTACAATATATTCCTCTGTTTTACATTTAAAAACAAAATAAAACTAAAATATGTGGAATTTTAATGTAAAAATTAATTTTACTACACCAATGGTTTTTCCCCTCATATTGTAAATTGACCATGTACAGAATGGGCTCGATTTTTACCCACTTATAGCGTCGGATAAACGCGTTGAAAACGAAAAATTCCCCCGGGAAATTTACAAATTTTAACGTGGGAATATCACCATATTTTTACGCAGGAAAATCACAACAAAATTGTAAATTTCATTTACATTTTTTACAGTGTAGAATTAACTATATGTAAGGTTAGAGTCGATATTTGAGGTTATTTATGAAACCATTTAACCATCGGAAAATTGTAAATGGATCAATTTTATTGTACCGTTTGCCATGGAAATAGTTAATGATGCAACAACTTTTCTTATTTATGCGTTTTACTATTACAAAAAGGTTCCGTTAACTATTTCTTTTCTCTCTGTGTAAAGTAAACTTTACGCACGAAAAAGCCGTACGTAAACAATATTTCGGCACACGCGTGTGTGTGTGTATGTGCGTAAAGTTCTTTGCGCATACGCCCTTGTAGCGAAAACTACTATTATGATGATATATTCGCGTTTTTATTTTTCACCGTTTCTATTTAACTTAATCATAAAATTATCTTTGGCCGGACAATTTTGCATGCAACTGTATGGTATTGTTGAACAACTGCAGATAAAATATGTAAACAGAAAAAAATAATTTTGTATTTTAATTATATGCATTATCGATGCAACACATAATTATTATTATTAAACTGGCAGTACTATAAAAGCGAATTAAATCTAAATGTAACGTCAATTTATTATTAGTTGACTAATATTACTACCCGTAATGGTTCGTTTTTAACTAAAGAGCGTAAGTTTACATTCGCGTCATTTGAAAATTAAATTATAATCGAAGTATGTTATGATATTTTTGGATGATATATTGCTGAAATATTCTTTCAATGTACGTTATATATTATGGGCTCAAACCTCGCAACAATATCTCGAGTTTATTTCTCACGCTTTCAAAAACAAAAAAAATAACAATAAATGTACATATTTTCCATGAGCATGATAATTAACTTCTTTCAATATTACCAACTCATCTGAATTATTCAGACGAATTTCTGTTTTCGGAAGAGAAAATGATGATAAAATAAAAAAATTGTTTGAAAAATAGAATGTATGCGGTTCATTGCAATTAGTTTGTTAACCAATTTGGTATTTTAGTGTTTCATTTATATAAGATTTTGAAACTCATCTCGATGTACTTCTATGTGAAGATTTATACGAGATACATGCGTTCTAGTGAAATCTTATTTTTACCAAATATTTTTTAGTGACTAAAAAAACTCATGCAGTGTACTTTAAGTGAAATTAAATAATTATATTGCATTTTATTAAATATATATTTAAATTAACGTTGAGTTATACACAATTTATCGCCATTGATATTTTGCGATACTGCATAGATTATAAGAATGCTGTAATGTTTAATAAACCATTCTCTCAAGGGGATCGCGATTACTAGGTTTAAACGTAAATTCTAAAATTCTTTGGACTTTTTTGTAACATTTACGAACACGTTTCTTTTTGTAAATACCTCAAAATACAACTATGATCATGTATACATTCGACGATTAAGTTCTTTTCTACTGATGGCCGACTTTCTTGTATTCTCATCTGAGAGCATATCACTTTCTCGATCGAGTTTGACAGACCATATATCCTGCTTTTTAACAATTTTAGTTGAGCACTAGACTGTAGCATGAATCCTAAGATTAGGCACACGTTGGCGATGTAGCCTATCGATAGAGCAGATGAGGTGTAGGTTTGATGGACGTAAGTCATCCAAAAATTTACTGGCGTTTCTGTACTGTACGGATACCATGCATTCAACGGTAATTTGAAACGCGCTTGTTTCTCATTACCTTTTTCATCGAAGTACATCCGTACTGTTAATGCCATAAAACATCCGAAGACAAGGAAACCCATGATTATCACGTTTCTCCTGTAGTAGAAGGAAAAAATGATAAGTTTAATACGTACTATGAAATTAAATGGTGATTTTAATTTACGAAAATTGTGCGCTCATAGGAGTATAATTCTCTCTCGTAATTTTGGCCTTTTTGCTGCAATACTGCAGTCCCTGACAAGGACAAGGATAGAGATAAGGCTAAAGGAAAGAATTAGAAAGGTTGGACAGGCAATCGAAGACATTACGAGACGATACTTTAGACAATACGTTACCCACCCAAAGCCAGCCCCTCTAATACTACGCCCCGCAGAGCGATTTGACCTATCTGTATCTCGCATTTAAACGGAGGAAAAACTATACGGAAAACTCAGATTGATGCGATCCACGAACTACTTTACCATCAGAAGATAAACTCTGGTGGTAAAACACCCTTTTCCCACCCAGCAATGGGCTTGCTATTTCTGCCGCAGCGGGCGCAACGCTCGTTTTCTTTTTAACTGTCACATTTCCAAGTACGGATCCGCAACCAGGATGCTTAACTTAAAAGTGCGACTACGCGCAAAACTTTTCAAAATTTGGAATATATTCCGTGATTATTACATGATAAGTGATATTTTGTTTATTCGTTGTTGTGTAGACTAGAGTTAATTTGTTTCAATGCATTAACTCAGATTTGATTACAAAATATGTTTAAAGAAAGAATGAACTTCGTATAGTACCGCTTGACATAATTGTATAATAAATATGTACACTATTCCAAATATTCTATAATAATTTATATACTGTAATTATGTCGGCGTGTCAGTCTTTTTTGAGAAAATGAAGATAAAAAACAGTTTTCTTGACAAAAAAAAATGTATTTATTCGCTACGTTTCGGTCTCTTATGGTCCATCTTCAGGACTTTGAATTGAGTCAGGATTCTCCAACATAATTACATTATATATTTTAATCTACGAGCGAAGAAACCTCACATCGTCTATAATAATTATAGAATCTCATAGCTATCGAGTCAGGAGTTCAATTTTTATTTGTCGTCTTCGTAACCGCATCGCCTTCGCTAGATATAAAAAGAAAAATCGTATCTCAACTATTCAGTCATAAAATAAAAATACGCAATTCAATATAACACTTTAAATTCTATTAATTATAGCGTATAATACTTAAATAAAATTAATAAATATGAATAGCCTTTGAACCACTCTAACTAAAATGGGTCCAAATGCGATGCGCGCCAATGGGAATTATTTTGTTTTTATAATAAAATACATATTCAATTAAAATAAATCATTTATAAACTACGTTACATACAGAGTGCGAAGTTTAATAAAACAATATTTATAAGATCTTAAGCAACTCAATTACTGTCCTGCAATATAATCTTACGAATTTATTTGTCATAATTACTTTTTCTCCTAAAGAAACTTCAATTATTAATGAACTTAAATAATCAATGCATTAATAAAATTAGTATTAATATTTTTAATCGGTTTATTGTTCTTAAATTAAGAGATTTGAATAGCTATTGGCTTGTGTTTTATTAAAATTTTATTGCGCTGATTTGGCTAATTTCACAATCTAATGTCAAATAAAGTGAGTTACATAAAATCAATTCTTTGTTACAAATTCATCTTCTGGGAAGAAAAACTCAATTCAGATGTAAACTTATTAAATAAATAATATTTGTTGGTGTCTAACATTTGCTAAAAATAATTGTGTTTTGTTTCTGAATTATATTGGTTATAGTTAAAACATTATCCATGAAAATATCCTATTATTTATAAAGTTTGTGAATAGTGATACCAAGCCACTATAGTTAATTAATACATTAAATGCTTATTATTTGACTAATTCCTTAGACACATTGAGACAGTTAACTAATGTAATACTGTAATGTGTTAATCAAATACTTTATTACCATGTACGAAATAATAATAATAATAATAATAATTTTCTAATATTAAAAATAAAATCACGTCCAGACTCCTTTTTCCCTCTTTTTAAAAGATAAGGAGGACTAGACAGTGTAATACAAAACAAGATAGATATCTCGATAAAGTTAATTAGAAAGCATAGTCCTCTGTCAATATGTTGAGTTATATTTTTATTCGTGTTGCTATTTTTGTTCATCTTAGTTTTTGACATTTACTTATATTTCAGATACAAGAAAATTAACCACACATGGAAATCGAGCGACAGAGTGAAAGAGGGAAATACTCCTACTTCAAGTATTGGTCTATCATCTGTATTTAAACATTGTGATAAAAAGTAGCGAAACTGTGTTCAATAATTCAGTTGATTTATGACTGTTGAATGACTCTCGAAAAATTTACCCCTGCTTGCATTGTTTTTCAAAGTATTATGTAATTGTCAATAACAATTTGTTCAAGATGTCCACTCAACGATATTTAAAATAATGTGGGATGATAAAGAAATATAAATTCAAACCTGGCTGCACGATGAAACTCGCGTCGAATCCGCACCTCCTCAGTGTTTCGATTTGCATACCACCGTTGATCGTAACATGTATTTATCAGCATTATTACCTGCTGACGACTTATTAGCAATGCAAACATTTTTATCGCATTGTTTAAAGCTGGTAAAATAACACAAATATCGTCCACAAGAGCATCAAGTAAATTATTATTGCCCAATACGAAATAAAGCCACTCGGCAAGAATAGCACTGATGTGTAGAATAACTACTATACCAGTATAAACATTGTACACTAGTATTTTATTTACTGGCCATCCTATAGGGTACCAGAATCCAACTGCCCTATAGATCAGAAAGGCTCCTGGAATAATTTCGCTCTCCATTGCCAGATCATCTTTTTTTGCTGCATCCATTGAGTTATTTTGGTAGCTTCAAACAGTTCAATAAATTGTTAATATACAGAGAATATTCACCACGAACTACAGGTTAAGCATTAACATTAAAGAGAGTATATAATGTAAGCGATACGTTATATTTATTACTTTAAAATTATTAATATTATGCTGATATAACAAAAAGTGAGTAATTTCATTGAGAATTCGTAATATTTTAAAAATTGCAAGCACAGTGCGGAATCTTGAGATCAGCATTTGTGAAACTAAATGTAATGGCCACAGTCAATGATATAAATATGTTAAAATATTCACATAGTAAATTTAAGTTTCGTTGAAAGTCATGTTTTCTTTACCTGATAACCGTAGCACCATATAAATAAAAATTCTTGTTATGCAGACTGCATCATCACTGTACTTGACGATTCGATTATCACGAAAGACTGTCGAATACTGGAGTCGTAATTTCCCCCACCCTTAGACTCATACAAAGTATTTTCCCCTCATTTCAGTTGCATTAGAACACGTGCTATTTTACTCATTAATAATAAATTTTTATTTCCGTCCTTCAATACATCTCTTATACTAATTTTAAGGCAATACATGTTTACGCATTCTTGCATTTCCGCTATTTCTCGCGAATGTAATGGACTTATAAAATATTTCGCAACATTTCTTCGTTTCCTCTGCAGTTCAATGGCCCTGTACTGCTGTTAAATTGTAGCTACTCGTGCATCGGCTATTCAGTTTACTACCAAAGGGATTCTTTTCAATTTGCATAGACTTTCTTGTTGCGGCATCGAGCGATAATGACAGAGCGCGTAAAAGGGTTGCTTCTACGAAAAATATACTTTTCTTCGAAATAGATATATCATAAGTAGCGGTCGGCCAGAAACCTAAGCACACCTGTAAAAATTCCACTTCCTTCCTGCCGTTCACAAATTCCGATTGCATTATTGCAATCATTGGCTTTCCCATACTTCTTCTCGAACATTACTTGTTCATTAGAAAAGATACTGACAAAGAAAATTGTAACAAACTTGGAACATTTATACAGTAACTTCTAAGTATGGATTCTGTGAAGCTCGTATACATTACAAAAACCACGTAAAACAGTACATCGCAGATAATAATGCTGGAATTACATTCTGATCAAAGATTACAAACACAATATGTCAATATTTATTATTTTTCTTGATAGAGGTACGTATCCGTGTTAATATCCTGTATAGTACATACAAAGTTCGTTATTTATTTGAACCATATTCTTAATTATTATCTAACGGAGTGCGAACTAGAGTATTCACACACTACAGAGGAATGAATTTTTAATCAGATCTTTATCTATCCGAATATTTCGTGACTTATCAAGAGAGTCTGTAGTCACTATCTTAAAGTACTTAATTTATCATACTGATTAAAATATTAAAATAATTAATATTCGTAATGAATAAGTGTAAATGATCTCACATTTTTTACTATTGGTTAGGAAAAGTATCGCCATGTGCATAGGTGTCTTCCGCACTTTGCGTAATGTAGATTCTTTATCGCGCTTATGTTTCATTATTTTTATTGATTCCCTCCCGAATAAACATTTCCGGAGCTGTCCCTCATCAAAAGCTTCGGACCGGATCAGGATTGTAACGCTACCGTAGATCCGTGTCAGATCCGGAACCCGGAGGTCCGGCCATCGGGGGCCGTTCCGGATCCGATCCGGATTTGGCTATATCTAACTTTTTCCAATAAGTAAGGGGACCCAGATATGTTCCTGATCCGGCTCGTATTTGGATATCTATCGTACGGGTAACATAACCTTAAAAATATATATTTTGAAGAATATTTGTACAAAATGAATAATGAATTGAAACGTCGCCAGAAAATTCGTCAAAGAGTTCAAAACCATAAATTGAAAAGAAAAAATGATCAGAGTAATTATACGGATAGTAATAAGGATAAATCTGAAGAAATGGAATTTGTTTCATGTGATTCTGGTACGCAAATATAAAGTCAGTTTTTTGTATTAATATTACCAACTTTTTACTAACAACACAGCCACACAAAAAAAAATGTTTGTTTCGGCCTGGGTTTCTCCTTATGTACTGTATGTTTTTTGGGTCGCTGAATCCGACACCGAAGTCCATTTAACACTATATCCTTGTCAGGTTTTTGACACAATCTCAAAAAATAATAATTGTAAACATTCATGATATTTTAACTCGAGCACCGTCAACTTTAAGAAAAAATGTTACTCAACATAAAATGTTCCGAATCACTCGAAAAATACATCTGAATTTTTACAAAATTTGTGAAGACGATTTTAGATTTTTTGGATTTCGCCGTTTTTCGAAAAATTTAAAATGGCTCAAAAATATTTGAAAAAATTTAGACGTACTTTTCGAGTGATTCTGAACTTTTTTTGTTATATAACTTTTTTCTTACAATTGAAGGTACACGAGTTAAAAAATCATGAATGTTTACCAATGTGTCATTCAGGATGATATTGGAAACGATTTGTATTGAAATTAATTTTTATAGGCCCGTAAATTTTCAGGTCGACTCTCAATTGCACAATTTTAAAAGGTTTTACGTAAAAAGAAAATGTTGTTAAAGTATTTTATCTTATTTTCACATTTTAGGATCGAATTATAGGTATTTTTTTGAGATTATGTCAAAAACCTGACGTGATAGAGTTAAATGGAGCAATGTTCTTACATATTTCACTAACATATATACGCTTTTGAGATAATCTTGAAATGACAAGACTTTTTTTCGAGAATCTTGTCAACCACCATGAAATTGAAATATATATATTCAGATCTGGTTGAGAAATTGACAAATTATTCGGTTTTTTTTTGCAATGGTGGTTAAGGGAACTCAGGTGGCTCGGTCGATAATGTCAAATTCTACCCTAAAATGTTATCAAACTCCACTATATAACTATACAAACTTTATATACTACGACTACAAAAGTTAGCATTATATGTAGTCACAAAACAAATTAAAGGATTGATTGAGAATTGGAGGAGAAAGCCTGAAAGAAAAAAAACTTGTCATTTCATTTACTTGTCGTCATAACCTATTCGTCGATCATTTTTTGTGGCACGTTTTTCTCTGCCAATTCTCAATCAATCTTTCCGAAATTTGTTTTGTGACTACATATATAATGCTAAATTTCGCAGTAATGAGTCCGAAATTACGAAATAGCGCTCAGAAACTTTTTAACCTCATCCTAATACACTATGTATATAGGACGGAGATTTGTCGGTAAACAAGGTTCTCGGAAAACCCGTATGGTACTTGTCACCTAGCTGTATAGACCCCACATAAAAGTTTTTATGTATATGTATATAAGGAATTATAATTAAAAGCCCGATTTGAAACAGATCAGGATCGGATAGAGCTTTCTGACCTGCGGGACCCGGACCCGACACATATCTGCGGTTGCGTTACATCCGGATCAGGTTCAGATGAGGCATTCGGATCTGGATCGGATCTGTGCTAAGGCTTCCGGATTCGTTCCTGATCCGACCCGTAGGTGAATGTTTATTCGGGCTCTGGTAGAAATGAAAACATTTTTGTACAATTTTTGTATAACATTCTTATTTACCACGTTAAAGGTATAGGGGAAATGGACAAATTTCTACGTAGGAAAATTTAATTTATTTACCACAAAGCATCGTACAAATTTATAATATTAATAATGGTAATTATAAAATTAATTGTAAACGAATAAAAAGTAAATAAATTGTATCGATGGTTCTCGGATAAATGTGAAACATTTAAAACAAATTAACGATGAAACGAACTTACCAAGTGAAGTTTTATTAAATATTTAGTAAATAAATCGTGTGACGACGTAGGCACAAAGCTAAAGAATGACGGAGCAAGTAATCGACTATGTTCAGCGGGTGCGTTTTTCTTTTATTGCTTTAAATATTGTGGCGACTAGAGTGGAAAGTGTGGGTACTCCATTTTAATCTCTTCGGAAGAAGCGCAAAGTACAATTTGTACAAAGGGGTTTAGCCCAAAATAAAAAATGACGTGTGGATAGCGTCAGAAGTGATATAGATACTGAAAATATTGTTGATATTTAAATAACGCACTTTTAATCATAATAAGTCCTATAACTGTACTCTCTTAAAACATATATTTACGTAGCATACATTGTACAAAGTATGCATCAAGATCATGGTGAATTTTATATATAAATATTTATAAAGAATATATGATATATAAAGAAAAAATGTAATTAAAAATATCTCTACATCCAAAACTTCTTGAGCAATGATATTTTCATCTTCACTTACATCGGAATTAGTCATTTTAAATAATTTTCCTTAACGATACACTGCTTTAAAACAGCTGTATTCGCCGTAACTGTTTATTACGAACTGGAGTTCTCGGGAAATTACGAGCACGTTGTTGTTGGCAATCGTTTGTTCAGCGATGCTTTTTTTGCAAACAAATATATGATATGTGAATTGCATTGTACGTGTTTTACTATAGGTTTTCTATACTGGTATTTTTTTTTTCATATTATTTTACATCGACTTTTCTGAACCCATATACTAAATCGCGACGAGACCTACAGTTTATGAAGGTGGAATCCGAACCACCTGAGTTTTGGCGTTATTAGACGCTTATAAACAAATACCGAGGTGTCCCGATGACAGATGGCAGAGGCCAGGATCAAACCAGGGTTTTCTGATTACGAAGCCGATACTCTACCAACTAAGCCACCGCTGCTCCAATATAATGGTATTTATATATTAAAAATAAATAATAACATTAAAGAATAATAGGCATTATTCCAAATTTATGTTATAAAATTTGTAATTACAATGTTTTAAAATTTTTCATATGTAAAATAAATAGGAAAGAACACTAAGGTAAATGACCTAATTTCTGCCATTGGTCACAATTACTGGTTAGGTTTAGACATTACATTTATGTATTCACATTACGGCCAGTAATTAGGTCCAATCTTACGCTGGGTAGAAACTGGGACATTTTCGGCCTGCAACCCTCACATTCGTAGAAAAAACGTTTACCCCCTTGTATCAAAATATACTATTTTATTATTTAATGTATTTCAATTATCTTATATATTATATTTCACCATAAATTAATTGGAAACGGCCGACGTAATACAAGACAGTATTATAAAAAGTAAAATTCATTTGATTAATTATATTGAAAATATAAAATATGAAAGGTAAAAATTACCTTTTATTATCAAAACACCACCCACCACCCATGTTCAGAATATTTTATATCTTAAATATAATTTGTCAAAAGAATTTTACTTTTTATAATACTGACTTGTTTATTTATTTGACAAATATTTTATTCTGATGAGGGCTTCAGCACTGAGCCGAAAACGTTTATATAAATTATTTATTTTTTACCAAAATTTATTAGAATGACCGTTTATCAATTCTACTTCATATTATAATATTTAGCTCAATAAATTAATTTTAACTTTATTATAACCTGGAATGTGTGAATACTACGTTATGTGGATTTATTATCCAATGGACGTCCGAATGTATTTTTTCATTGAAAACTTGCATGAAAATACTGGATGTTGGAAAGCAGATAAAATACCACTGTATACTTGTTCACTTAACACATTTTATGCTTCAAATTGATAAAGTAAAGTGACCGTATATCCAAACTCAATATTTAATTCTATTTTATACTTTAAATAACTTGTTTTTTTATTATTTAGATTCAGCTGCACCGACACTGCTTTGTTGTTGTGAAGTAAACGAAATATCAACATATACAATAACCAAAGCGCCTGGAGAATTAGGAACGATGTATTAGGCTGGAATCTTCGAACACTTATAAAGAATTTTTCATTATCGATTATGACATTATATTTCATAAACCGTATTAAAGTATAAACTTGGATGACTCCAAAATCTAAAAATTAGGAGGATTCAATTATCTCATTTGGAAGTTCATACAATTATAATGAACGTAGAAAAGTAACTTCATTTGATCATTTTGGTATCCGACGGAAAATCATTTACATATCGTTACTTTAACTCTTTGCTATGTAATGCGTCCTACATATTACTGGTCCAAATTTTCCGGTATGATGCAGCATCTTTTTGTATCGTAAATGCATGAGATATGTTAGGTGCTCAAAATTATCTCATATTAAATGAATGTAAGCATTTATAATATAAAGATGACAACAAACAGCATTAAAGCCAACGGAAAATTCGATGATTACAAAAAACAAGTTTGAAGTCTGAATCCTGATCGGTATTACTATGATAATTTTAAGATCACCACAAATTAGCCTGTTCTTCATATTTAATCCGTTGGAAGACTATCTCAACCTTATAGTATTCTTCTTTTAATATTACGGAATGTGCTACATATATGTACATATGCGTACGCGTTAGTATTATGCCAGAGAACAGTTTTTATGCATCTCTTTAACGAATCTGTAAAGAGCCTCCACTCATTTGCTTTTTGTGATCATTTAAAGCGATTTATTAAGCCAACGATGTGAGTGTAATAAACAGAGGAAAACGCTTCATTATTCCAGAAACATTTACGGAAATCCTTATCCTTAATACTTAATTTATCTTTTTACTTAACCTTTATTAAGCATATAAAAGCTGTTCTGTTGCAAAATACTAATGTTTATGCATTCATATATATGTAGTATATTTCATGGTGTATATTCCATAATATGGTAGTGTTCACCAGACTTCATCTGATAAAAGATATCAAACACATACTGGTTTAAATATATATCATCCTGATTTCCTACATTTGACCTTTAACAGACCTTGACTCAGATCTGCCACTATCAAAATGACATCACATTCGGATCAGCGACCACAAAAATGTATATATCCTGGTTTGCTTTGACATTAAATTGGGCTCTATGTTTGGCGTTCAATTGCCCATAACCTAAATCTGCTCAGTTTTCAGGTCAATCGACCCAAAAAAGTACAGATACTACGGACTGAATTTTCGGACCTCCCACGTTATTTTTTTTTTTTTGCGAGGCTGCGTAATTACCAGACTATATTACGATTCACTGTAGACGCAAGTATTCAAATAAATATTCACATTTCTGTTATATAGGGTGTCCGAAAAGTATGGAAAAGGTGCTGTAACTTTTGAAAGAAGAGATATTTCGAAAATCTCTAAAAAACCTGAAACGATTTTTCGATTTTACGGTGTGACGAAACGGAGTTTTTCAAGTTCTGGATATGCTTCTCCGATGAAGCTACGTTTCAATTGAGTGGCGAAGTTAATAGACACAATATGCGATATTGGTCAGAAGCAAATCCTCATTGGATGAGAGATACCCACACACAACCATCCACTCATCCACAGAAAATCATTGTTTGGGCTGGAATTTTGTGCAATCAAAATTGTTGGACCTTTCTTCGTTGAAGAGAATTTCACAGCTGTGGCGTACTTAAATTTATTGAATGCCTATGTTATACCAGCAATCCAAAATATTACTGGTACAGCATTTGACAATGTCTGGTTTCAACAGGATGGTGCTCCGAGTTATTTTGGTTTGATTGTACGCAATCGATTGAACAACATTTTCACCGGGCGTTGAATCGGCAGGAGAGGTTCGATTGAGTCGCCACCAAGGTCACCGGATCTAACTCCTCTGGATTATTTTTACTGGCGTTTTTTGAAGAACAAGGTGTACGAAACAAAGCCTATAGACATTGATGAGTTAAAGGAAAGAATAATTCAATGTTCTCATTCGATATCTCAAGAACCGCTGCAAAAAGTAAATGATAACTTCTATGCACGATTGGGATATTGTCAAGTTGCTGAAGGACATTAATTTGAACATCTCATGCAGTAGTTGGCATAAGCTTAATAAAATACTAGAAATATTAAACTTAAAAAAATAAAAATCATTACTTTTAGATTCCGTCATTCCATGGCTTTTTCAATGAAGCAAAATTAAAATGCCAAATTATGTGTATTTAATGTAAAAAAAATTTTAAATAAAATAAAAAAAAAATTCTCAAAATTGTCCTCCTCCTCGCGGTGAGAATCGGGAAACTTTGAAATAGTCAAAGGCAAAGGACGCCACTACAAATTTCAAAAACGGTATCGTCTATTGCAAGCCTGCAACTAACGAATTGTATTTAAATCCGAGTACATTTCATAAAAATGATCGGACATTTTATTTCAGCCATTTTAAATTAATGAAATGTAATAAAAACAACGAAAAAATACATTTTACAGCTTAAGGTCTATACTTTCGAATGCCGAGTGCGCATTTGCAAAATCCAAAATGGCCGCTCCAATATGGCGTCCGGATGCCCTTAATTTGTTGGCAAAAATGGTAAAATTTGCCTAAAATAAAAATTCGGTGCATGTTTATAGTGCTTTTTATGCTATCCGATGTATTTTGACCTCCCAAACACGAATCCACTCATCACCTTACATTTTTTCTAACCTCTAAAACAGGTAAGAATAGATATTTTCAAAAAATAGTTTGGCTTAATTCGGCAATTGTAAAAAACCTTCATTTTTTCAAAAGTTACTAGATTAAAAGTTTCAAATGAGTCTCCACTCGACCCATGTTGCCATTTAAGATATTCATCCCCCCTCGTGCCCCATGGCCGCCCCCTTGGGGCGGGGGGTCGGGACCCCGCAGAGAAAATAGATTTTTTGAAAAATCGTTTCACGTGTTTCAGCGATTGTCGAAATATCTTCTCTTTCAAAAGTTACAGGACCGTTTGCATACTTTTCGGACACCCTGTATGTAATACTTCACACTCTCGCATGATGGGTACGAAAAAATAATACTTTTCGCATTAATATCGAAAACTACTATTGTTTAGTTATTGAATTCCAAAATGCCTTCCCATCCAGGTCATTGCTGCCATATGGTAAGTTCTCGTCGAAGTAGATTATTTGATGTAATTTTGAATTGGAAACTAGAATATTGGAACTAACGTGATTATTTTTATTATTCAAATAAGACTGGTGTAGATAGTACTTAACAATGTCAGATTTATCTATTTTAGCTAAAGATTATTTTGTCTATTCCCGTATATTATGCATATTCTATGTGCAGGCGTTCATATTTTTGTTGTGTACTAAAGTACGCCAAAGTTGCAAAATTACTTTAACAGAATCTTTGTTTACAATAAACCCTTAAGTATACAGTTATTCACTATAGTTACTTCACAAAAGGAAAACATTCAGAAGTGCAATATTTCAACCGGATAGCAATAAAACAATCTTCTGCCTTTTGTTGACCATAATAAAATCTGTCAGATCTCTGAATCGAATTCTGGGTTTAAGCATCATGGAAAACAGGATTTTAAGCTTAGATTGTAAATTCAATGACGAGAAATTTAATATAACATAATGTTTCAAATGCTGTTATGAAAATCTCGATTGTCAATTACCAGAACAAATATGAAAGGTCATTACTTTATTAGCCCTCGTCCCCTCCAAGCCCTGCATTTGGCTTCATCTTGAATATTTATCTTCGGTCAGTTCTCATACCTTACAAGTTTGTCAAGTCAGTTTGATAACACTTACATGACCTCAGTTACTTTCTGCTCTGTATTGTCTTCTTCTGGAACTACATTAACGTTGATTTGTTGAGTGACAGTTAATTATGAAAATCATATATTATTGCATTATTAAGACCCTATAAACATATATAGATACACTAGACCATCTCCAATTTCTATCTGGTTGATTTCATTTCTCAAACAAGTATTAATCTCCTAGTCTTAATCATTGTGTGCGACTTTGAGTGTATTGCGCGGATTCTTATATGTGTAAAAATGTTTGATTTCGTTATAAGCTGGGGGGATAGCTATAAAGGATAAGCTATAAAGGATAAGGACAAAGGAAAGGAATTATCCCCCGCTTTAATGATATTTTTAGCCTATTCGCGAGCGGCTCTCGGGTGGATAGGTCAGACAGACAATCGAAGACATTTACAAGAAAATACATGTCAATACAAGGCAACACCCACCCAGAGCCAGTCCGCCCATAATTGCGCCCCGTAAAGCGACTTGACTCCTCTATATCGCATTTGCACGGGGTCTGGGAAAGCTACGGAAAACCCAGACAGATACAGTTGACGAACTACTTTATCATCAGAGGATACCTTCTGATGGTAAAGCAGCTGTGTCTCCCACTCAGCAATCGGCCTGCATATCTTTGCCGTAGCGGCGCAACGTTCGTTTTTTTTATTTTAACAGTCATCTTCCCAGTATCGATCCCCAATCAGGATGCTTTACTTAAAAGAGCGATTGCGCGTCACGCCGACCACAGGGCAATTGCTGTCGGTTTTTGATTTCGTTATAAATAATATCTATATTGGAAGGGGGATAATAATTCAAGAAAAGACCTAACATTGGTGGGTTGAATATGACAAACTAAAATGTTCCAGATCATTTAAATACAGACTACGATACGATTGTAGGGTATATTGTTGAGCTATCTTTAATTTTATATCAGAATCAACTTATTTGCCTTGTTTGCTTTAACACCCACTACGTAAAATTTTATTTTTTATGTAAAAAAGTTATGGGATAAGTTATGCATATTACTATCCGATAAGATAAAGATATATATAAACACTAAAACTAACCAATACTTCTAAAAGTAGATGTGAAAATAAAATACGAAGATCGATATTTTTATTTATGCATACCGTTTATTGATCATTATTCGCAGTATTACGCAGTGCCTACTTTATATTAATTATTACATAAGGCGGGTTTATACGTTTTTTCTATCCGCATCTCGTTTCTCGACTTCTTTATAATTATTTACATATTTATATAAATCTTTTATATATGTGTAGGCGATCTTCCGCGAAACTGTCGCATGATTTTTGCAACGGTATAAGAATCGGTATGTGATATCCGCCCCAGGATTTAAATTATTACAAATTTTGACGCATTCGGTGCCAGTTCGTCGTTGATAGTTCATATAGTTTATTTATGGAATTGAAACTCACCGAAAATTCGTAAATGTTATTTGCATATACCTCGCACAAACAAATATCGCAACTGATTTCACGAGATGCTTCAAAAATTGCATATAACGAAACGCCATTTACTGTGCGGAACAATGCTTGCTGTTTTCACAAAATGTACATTTCTTGTCAGAAATGTACTCATAAGTAATATTAGGTTGATATCGAAATTTAAATTAGCCATCAATGGACGTAAATACTCAATAATGCTGATACATTCACTTTTCACAGTATAGCAAAATTACTGTTTTCAAATGAATCTAAAATTCTTATGCATGAAATTCGTTTTTGTAACATTGTTCCATTCAGTAGCAACCGAGTATTGTGCAGGATAATGCATTTTTCATTCGCTATATATGCTCCCGCAGTGAAAAGGTACAAAAATAATTAACATTTGCAATATAATCAGACATCGGGCATAACAGCATTCTTATTCAAGATCACTCAGTGCGTTTCTAATATTTTAAATGTACGAATTCGTCAAATTTCGACTATCCTGTAGTAGTTTTGACGACGTTACTGACTTTTCCTCGCGTTACATCGACGCCTTACAAGACACAGTTTCTTGACACATATTTAATTATGGGGTTTATTTACAGAATTTCGGCGCAAGTTTTATTCGGATGTTAACACTTAGAAAGTTGAATCAAACGACGATTTTTTTCTTTAATACGATTCGGGATGATTTCGCATTGTTTCAACAAGCGTAAACACTTTCATGTACCGCTGAGCATGATTGTAAGGTATGCAATAATAAAAAATGCACATTTTTTGACAACGTGTACTCGATTCCAGATCGATCATTAAACAATGATAGAATTTGTTTACATGATTCTTACAACAAAGTAACGTAACAATTGGTATTTATAACGTCGCAATTTAAAAATCGAATATTTATATATATATTTATATATACTATATGTAAATAAAATAATGTAGGTATAAACTATCCAATTGAAAATACTATATTGTAGAATATATTATTTTCTATAATATTTGGTCTTAAATATAATAATATATCACCATACTATCTGAAGTGTATGTAATGATATAAAATTCGTACAGCAGTATGAAACTAAAACGCCCGCGTCGCGTTGGAAACAGAATATGCAAGGTTCGATCTTCACTATTAGTAATACACATAAATCATTCATTTAGTACCGTATTTTAATGAAAAAATTGGTTGAAATAGTCGGAGCAGTTTTCACAATAACAGTAGACTGCACAGCAGCGCTTATGTCAACGATAATTTGAAGACGTCGAATTAAGCGTAATGTAAAGATTGGGCGAAGAACCGGCGGTGTACAATATATTCTTCGTAAATTCAGATATTTGGCCTATTCACGACTGATAAAATCGATTCTTACATTTATTATTTAGATTCGATGATATTGTCTGCTTTTTTAAGTAAAGTATATTATTTTCTAACCAGAAAATAACATATTTTACACAATGGACAGAACGAATTTGCCAATGTAAACATCTTCGAAGACAGAATGACATCGATAATAGCTTTATTTATAAATCGAGTAAGGAAGTAACGAAATGTAATTCTTTTAAATGAAGTTATAGCGAAATGAAGAATAATAATATATTACAATCGACGTAATATTACAATGTCCACAGACATTTCATTCGTATTCTTTCACCCTAAGATGATTGTATCAGAAAGTGCCCCTTCCGCTTCGCTAACTTTGTTTGTCTTCGACCACTTCCGTCGTCACGCCGATGCAGGATGAAGGGAGGGGTGGCGGAAACGCCCGATGACGAAGAAAGTTTTGGAGCCAGGGAGGGAAGCGATTTACATCTATATGTATGAAGTATATTTCGTTACAGGTATGTACTGTGTTTTATTCTTCGGATCATGTCGGACAACGATCGATTGTGACTGGATTATTTCAGATCGTCAAAAAAAGTATTCAAGAGAATTCTTCTTCTACTCACATCCATTCGTTTTTTAATGTTGCACTGCATTTCTTAAATATCTTAGTATCTCAATTTCGAGTCCTTACATTACTATATATAATAAAGAATATATAAACGCTTTATTGCACTATTCGAATGATGAAAATGTACACGCAAAAATATATATACGTAAAGTGAAATTCGTTAAATGTTTACGCATTTAGACAATATACTATCTCGATATATCTTCAATTGAAAGTTCAACGTGCAATAATGCGCTACATCGTATGTATTTATCATTGGTTTGTAATAATGATGCAAGTATCATAACGTGCAAGCTTGTAAAAGTATTTTCGATTTTCGAGTGTGAGTACAGCAGCCTAAATGAAGTGAAGCTAATGCCACAAAGAAGATTTCCCGTTTAATGTTTTGGTCCGTGAAGCACTTTAAACATTGGTATTATCAAGTAATTAGCTCTATTATCACCTAAGGACTGTGTGGTATTTTGAATTTAAAGTTATAATTTAATCGATGTTTTTGCGGATAAAATAAAATAATAAAATAAATATTCAGTTATTTAACTTCGTTATCCGCATATTTATATTAGTATTTTTCATTTTTATTTCTACATGAATGCCGTGCCATGAAGAATAATGACTTAATTGTCGCACAATAATTGTTTTGGATTTAACTGTATAATTTAATTAAAAAAATTATTTTTTATTTAATTTGTTATAAAATTGGGTGCGCCTGAAACTATGTGTAGTACATATGGAGGAGATTATTGCCTGAAGAATTTGCTTTAATTTTTGCTGAGACAATTCCCAAATGTATAAAACGCAATTTCAGCAATAATTTAACAAATTTTAAATTATTAGTTTAAATTCAAATTTATTAACATAGTTTTTCTTATTGAATACTTAATTCTTGTTTTGGGAACATTTGGAAGAAATATATTACTTCAATTACAACTGCGAATTCAAATCATTCCATGGTGTTACTCTTCATTTAGTAAAAAGTGATTCGTTCATATCGGGCAATTAAATTTCAGCATTTATTTCAAGTAAGTATTTCTTTTTATGTATGTGACTAAGAAGTTTTTTAAATGTTTTTATGTATTTATTTTTTGGAATTAAGGTGACTAATTCGATCAGTTACGAAATACACTAAAGCCAAAAACGATTTGCATGATTTTCATGAGAGTTACATTTTTAATTTTCTTTTACGATATTATTCTTATAATATTTTTTGCACAATAAAATAAGAGCTTTGCTATTTTGAAAAATAATCACTTAAATGCCTTATGACACACTTGGTTGAGTTATTCACTTTTTGTTCTACATGCAGTTGTATTTGATTTTAAGCACACGTTGAAATCGGTAAGAAATTAAACAACAAAAATATTTACGATTGACAAAAATCATTCTTCAATATTCTCTATATATGCATATAACATTATTTCAAATTAAAATAAAGAAATCAAAATAATATATTGCCTTATACAGCAGTGAAGTGACTTTTATGCACATGTTACGATTCTACGTTCTATCTTTGAGAAATATAGTGCAAACATTTAATACCACTTTAACTATATAGGGTGTTTTGAAAACATCGTATGATACGTTCAAATAAAAAAGGCCATCACGTACATTAATTTTTAATGGTGAATACTTTCAAATCAATTAATTTATAAAAATAGGATCAATGGTAATTTTATTCGGTTATGTAGGTGTTAATTTTTTAAAAGACACTGCTTTTTCAAAGAAAACAAAAAATCGTTTTTTTAATGTTTCCAAAATAAACACCCTGTATTGTCTAAGAGTTTTAATAAACGTTTTTTTTTCTTAGAGAATGCGGAACTTCTAATTTGGATACTAAAATGTGGCTCTAAAATTCTTTTTCTTACGAAAAAAAAAAATATATAAGTTACTACTCGTTACGAGATGAGAAACCATTCCACAAACATGATCATTATTATTAGATTAATTTGAAATCTTTTTTTTACGTTCCATACTGAATAGAAATTCATAGTATTGAAAATCCATTTAATATTCGCCAGTCGTTCAAATACTAATTATTCAAAATACCTTATTGCCCGACTAATGAAGATTACATTGTCATAAAAGTAAGCGAGATTCAATACTGTGTAGCATGTTAACAAAAATTGAAACAAAATTGATTAGGACCCTCCAGAAACAAAATTCATCTTAAATGAACAAAATAATAACTAATGAACTAAAAATAATATATACAAATTTATAATAATATATACAATTTTTTCGAAATATATTAACAATAAATTATGATAACGTTATTCACAAATTTTTATATAGCAATCTACATTACAAGAATCGAGCACATTATGACATCTCGTAAAATTTGCTTCCATAATTTCGTAATTGGCAAATATAATGCAAAATTTCTATAATATAATTTTACATTCGAGGTCGTCGTTTATTATCTCGTTTTGAAAATGACATTTATAATTCTTTATTAGTTTGGAGGTACGCACATATTGGGTCACATTGCAAAAATATATGCGTGACGCCACTTGCTAAACCTTTGGCAGTTACTTTCAGAGAAAACCTGAAGTATTAGTAATATATAACGATATAATTGTTCGATCTTTCGCGCAAGTTCGATTTTTTTCATGCAAACGTTTGGGAATTCCTTGTATATCACCATTTCACTTCCATTCATTTCTCTATTCTTTTGCATTTTGTAAATGCATTTGCAATCGTTTAAGTACAACTCTGCCATTTACATAGCGCTTAATTTCATAGCAGATGTTACATAAACATTCAATATATTGCTGCAATGTGAAAATTTAAACTTCTGAATGTTATTTTTCTAGAGGTGATGAATTGTTTCTAAAAGTAACGAAATATGACGGAATACTGAGCTAACCATTCTGGTAAAAAATTTGAACAGTGATTTTTCTCAAGACTATGCAAATGAAATAAGATTTGAAATCATACACTGCATATCGTAAATGACGTAAGCACGTCAAGGTACAAGTACTTATTTATTATTTAAGCCCGGATAATTACTTTAGAAGGAAAAAATGTTCAGTTAATATATGTTTACCCCAAACTGTACAGCTCATATAGAGGCCTTGATGCATCTTAAGAAATGGATAACTAAATTCTTTAAAAAATGGCTTCAAAAGGTTTTATCTTTCTATATAGTTGCACACATTATTACGCTTAAAAAAAGATAAGCCGTAATAAAAAACAAATTTTTTATCAAACCTAATATTCAACTGACAATCCGTTCTTCTTGTTTTTAAAATTGTTTATTAATGGTATTGAATAACTAAATTATTAATAAGTCAACTTAATGATCGACACCCCTGATAACATCCTAAAGATAGCTTAAATCCTTAATAAGTAGAAAAGTCACCAAACTCGAAAAAAATGAAATATAATGTTTTTAACAAAATTAAAATGGTTATAATGTTTTTAATATTCCAAATATCTAAGTAAACTAAAGGAAATTCATTTCAAAATAAGGAAACTAATGTACTTCATAAATGAATCGTTCAATATTCATAATTCAAGAGGGTTCTAAACTTCCCCAGATAACATAGTAATCTACCTGAGTCTGAATTGAAAATAAGTGAATTTTGCCGTACATTTACTGTATATTAGTACGTACAAATTCTTGGGTTACTACGGAATCTAAATAAGAGTTAAGGATATTTTTCATAATAAATTTCAGAATAATATTTTACTTATTTCCAATAGTTCTAGGCTTCTCCTTAATTAATGTTTTTTCACTTTTAAGGCGTTGCAAGTGTATCGATTTCATGCAAGGAGACCAAATTTTAGAAAATATAAAAAAGAATTTGTAAGTTTTGTATATTTCGAGTTTCGTTACTGTTTCACTAATTGCATAATTTCAACTCACCTTATAACCTAAAAGTATAAGTTAAAAACCCTGCCGAAGTTTTGTAATAATAGCAATTGTTTTTCCCTTAAAGCAATTAAGATATACAATTAAAATAATTTATTGAAATTCCTTCTAATTAAAAGCAAGTACAGAATTTTAAAGATACAGTTTAATCATTGATTTAAGGAAGCTTGAATTGATTTTGAGTTGACTTTCACTGTTATCTTTATTTATAAAATTAAAACAATGCATTGGTAATTTTGGCAAAAGTCATATTTTTTACTTATAGTTTTTAGGTTACAAAGTAATATTAATAGGTTTAGCTTCATTTTAGCCACAGAATAATATGTCGTAGCAAGTTTGTCTTCTTATGCAGATTCAAGTATGTTCGATTACTTTCATTTACTTTTGAATTGACTCATTTTTATAATGTGGAATTATAATATCAATTTGGGAACTAAAAAGATGTGAACTGATAACAATCTTGCACATTTCTCGCGATTTCAAATTAACATTTTGTACCATGCCGATTAGCAATCGAACACACGGTCTATGATTTGCACAAGAAGTTTGTGTTATATCATTTTTCGTGAAAAGTATTATGATATTTTCAGAATGTTGTCCGAAATGTATGTCGAACAAAATCTCAAAAATTATATTCGACAATTGACAAAATATAGAACATTATTCAAGATTTTAAAGAAATTATAAAAGAATCGTGACAACGTAGATTTATTAAATTGATTTCTAATCATAACTTTTCGTGTACAGCAATAAGAAACTGTTTATGTCTTTAACTAAAATTGGCCCTGGTCCCCATTGTAATCGCGACTTACAGATTAAACTTTCGTTGCTGTTATCAGAACAAAAATAGTTAAGCTTTTGTTTTGTTTTAAGAGGCAGCCTTAATTTTGTTCATATTTTTGCTGCAATTAAAAACAAGCTTTGCTTTTATACTGGTCCCTTAGTAGAATCCAGTGTCGTATAAAACGTCAAGATTTTGTAAGCATAGTTGCAGCGTATTTGGTACCTGAGAGACAACCAACACTGGTCCCGCCATTTCATGTCGCTCCTCTCAACTCTCTTTTATTTAAAGAATTTTTAACAAATTTTAAACCGAAAAGAACAAAAATGCGTAATAAAATTAAGTTAACATAAATTATCAAAATGTGCAATTCCGTTTAAGACATTAACGTATAGTATACATTAATTTCTTGTTATATCCAGTAAAATATAAAACAAAAAATAAAAGAAATTTTGTTTTTTGATAGAATGTTAGGATATTTTTTAATATGACCAACCACGAACAAAGCAGACGACTTTCAGAAAAAAAATCATATCCGAAAATTGACAGTATGACAAAGAATGTAAATTTCGAAATATTTTTCTGAAATGTAAGAAATAATTTGAAAAAATTGTTCATTTTTCCCCTGTACAGTGGCAAATTTCATAAAATTTAAGGTGGCATATCTAACATAGAATACATATGACGATGCAACATTTAAAATACATATACATTGTTTTCAAGTTATATTAGGTAGCGAATAAAAGATTCGGTTGTTTTGCGATTTAACTGTGTTTGTTTAGCTTACTTGTTGAATGTTCATATATATATATATTTTTGTAGTTAATAGTTCTGATTTATTTATACGTATCTACTATGTATGATCTGCCATCTTTAATTTTGATCGAGATTCCATAAAAGCTAACGAAAATGCATTTTATTGTAAATGTAAAATAAGTTAAAAAATTTGTTTCGTAAACAATATTTCGCAGCTGGTAAAATTACACCTCGTAAATCGACATCTTCAGGTTCCACATAGCCTTCACTTTTGTACCAATCGCAGTGTAGCAGCGCAGAATGGCATTAGCATCAGTTTATAATTTAATACGTCATATATACAGAGTGAGTAAAATACTTTGACATTCTTAAATAAACTAACGATTTTATTTACATTTAGTCACGTTACGTTCATATCAGGATGAAGTAAATGCGTCCATATAACACGATGTTCGAATAAATTATTATTTTCAAAGACGTATTTCTGTAATATTTTACACGTTTGCGGCTTTCTTACTTAACCGAAGTTATTCACATCTTTCCAACATTTTTAGCATAGTTTGACTTTGAATTGTAACGTCTCGATGCCGGTGATATCAGCAATTGCAACATTCATAAAATTGGGATAATTTAATCCCTAAATTTAGTAGGAAACGCGATTTTACTATACTTAATTTTCTTTTAAATTTTCTTAAATATTCGTAAACTTCCGATACTCATATTTAAAACATAAGCAATTACGGAATTGCAACATCCCAGAAAGATCACGCGTGACTCGAGTTCCATACAGTACGCGAATGGTTATCGCACATGCGAAATTTCGTATCGCTCGTCGTCATTGTGTCGTTGTTGAAACGAAATTAATAAATGATCGAGCAACTGTTTGAACAATAAAATCGCTATTGCTTGATCCGCTTAATCTTCTAACGTTTGCAGTTATGATCTTATTAATTAGATAATGACAATGGCAATAGAAGTAGTTTAATAGTCTAACTAATTGCGATATTTTTAATATCGCATTGACTTCCGACGCCGATCGTTTTCATAATAATTAGAAATCGTAAGGCTACAAGGTGCACGCATATTCATTGGATCATTGTTTACTCTGCCTCTCCCTTCTCCATCTATTTATAAACGGAGACGATCGCTTGGACGCCCTTTTTAAGTTTTTTTGGGAGTGTTTTCGGCGTTCGTCAGCTTCGATGTAACAAAAATCTGTATCGGGCTCATTGACCTTTGACGTTTGGAGTTCCATGCCTTTGAGCACGTAGCTGCTGAATAAGTGACAAAAGTGCTGTCTTACGAGGCTCCTTTGTAGTGTATGAAGAAGAAGGTGAGGAACACGAAGTACGCTGCCGGAAAAGTCACCCTCGCGATGACGTCTATCGTCTTGGCCACCCTTATTGGATGCGGTGGCTCTTTCTTCCGTACCTGCACAATACAGCACTACTCAGGGTCATTACGAGGTTAACGCACACATGCTTGCACGCAACAAGAATGAAGTAGCTATGCTAGTCATTGCAAGGCAGCACTATCGCATCAAAGCCTAAACATTAACAAACTTGTTTATACATTTCTGCTTATGCACTCAAACATTACGAAATGTATGTAAAACCGTTAATAACCAGGAAGACATAAATATAACCATGACATTTAATGCTATTGAACAGAAAATAAAAAAATTTTAAAATAAATTTTATTTATAATGTTAAAAATTTATCGGTCTTCCAGATTCCGTCATAAAAATTTGTTTCTCACACTCGGAACTCAAAATAAATCATTCCGGGACCAAAATAAATCTATCCGGTAGCAAAATAAATTTATGACACTCTAAGTGAAAAAAATAATATTTTGCTCCCGCGATATAGGGGGAAAATATTACGCTCTCATATGAAAAATAATATGTGCAACAAGGGAGAAAAGATGTTTGCAGGTTCATGCGAATTGCCAAACTCGCTCTCGTCGGCAATCACCTATTTCGCTCCCTAGTCACACAATGTACTATTATAATAAATGTAGCATATGATATAAATATTTACTACAAATAACAGATTTTTCAATGAATACAAAAGCTAACAACATTTTTACTCTCAAACCAAACGATACTATTAAAAAAAAATTGCAATGAGCAAAATTTAATCTGACTGCAAAATTACATTATCATTTAGGATTTTATGGTATTCTAGAAGGGAAAAAACACAATTTTTAATTGTTTTTTAGGTTATAATATGCAAGGTTATAAATTTTCTTTTTATAAAAAAACGTACTTCCGGGATCTTAATATATGTATATATATCATATCTCGGGAAGTATTCTCTTAATAAGTGTTTTCCTCTTTGTCCAGTCAATTCTTAGATACCGACCTCGTGTAAATCTGTAAATTCGGCCCTTTGAGCCAATGTATTCGACAGGGTTCAATAAAGATGAATAATAATAGTAATAATAACAATAATAATAAACTTGTAAAAAAATTGAAAAAAAAAAAAATTTGATGGAATATGCTTTTCTACACATAAAATATCATGTAGACTTTAGAGAATATTACGTGTTATCTATTACCCATTAAACAAAAAGGAATTCAGACGTCAAGAATCCGAATTCAAATGAAGCCAATGTAATTGCCGGGCATACGAAATTCCAATTTATTTGCATGTAAATTGCTGTAGGTATAGGTATAGGGATGGTTTGGTTCTCTGATTTTATACAAAAATTCGAAGTGTAAGCCATTTTTAAACATTTGTTACATTTTTGTCCGTTTTCTCTTTTTTTACTACGACGGGCGTGGGCGCGATAATAAGCGGAGAGCTTAATTTCAGTGCAGGGCGCAAAATCGAGTTCTTCTCCCGGAGTATTAAAAACATACTATAAACTTCTTCCTGAATTACCAAGAACAAAAATAAAATTTATGGCACAGTATTAAATCCCCTAAACTTGGTTTGACCAAGATCGAATCATTTTTTTGAGATATAGGATATTCTAATCTAATATTTAATAAAAATAAATCCCATTAGTTGATTTGAATTCTTCATCTTAAATTTTTATATGCGTCAAAATGAAGATTTATAGCGGAGAGTTGAATTTCTTTTTATTAACAAAGAAATCCTGAAAACTTTCGTAAAGGAATCATTATAAAAAATAACATGTAAAAAGGTATATTTAAAATTGATTGAATTTTGTTTTTAAACCGATAATCATATCCTTGAAATCTTAGAGAAATCTTGATACATGTCTTCTGGGGCATTCAATGGTTAATGATGAGTAATCAAATAGAAACTATTTAATAGATTCATTTCAGCAAACGGATAGCACTTTATATAATCACATTGTTTAATCAGCTGAACTATCTGCAGTTATAAAAAAGGTTGACTAACTAATGGCTTAAATTATATTAATTCGTCTTCCTGAAACAATGTTCTGCTAAAAAAGAAGACTTTATATCTATTTATCAGCATCCATATTCTATTATAATGCCTTATAATGCATAAATATGGAACGTTCAAACTATTATTTTTCCCAATGGCCTTTGATTATGTTTTAGCTGCGCCAATGATCAGTAAAAATAGCATTAAATGTTATGATTTTAATTATCCGATCAACTGTATATAGTTTTTCTGGAATTCATTTAGCTAAGAGACGTCAATATGATTTGGATGAAGAGTGAAGCACATTAGCTCTCCGTTATAAATATTGTCATAAATATATGTCTTTCAATTTTCCTTAAGTTTGAAATGTCTGTTTAATATGTATTGTAATCGACTTTGATACTCCTTTAATTTTAGTGAAAACTTCCACTAAAATTAAAAATAATAAATAAGTTTTAAAATCACTAACTTTGATCACAAAAGATTTTACTAAGAATGTTTTTTTCATAAAGATTATCGAATCGAAATTGGGTCAAAAGATGTTTGTAACGTGAAATAAAAGGAACTTCAAAAAAATGTTTTTCCATGTTCTTTTTTAAAAATAACTAATAAAATAGAGGATAAACAGGGACATTTTGTCACAACTCGATTATCCTAAACGATTATTCTATTTTCAAAATTCAAAATGATGGATAAAATAAAGTACCTTCTTTTTGATTTTCATAATAATCTATATATGATGGTTTTAATGATCAAAGATTACAATGTTTCATTATAGAATTCGAATTGCAAAACCCAAATAGGTTACGAAAATTTAGAATATCTGAGCAAAAAACATTATAAAAAAAGTCTAAAGGTCTTTTTAAAAAACTAAGGAAGGCCAAAATTTGAATATAGAGCTACCACATTGGATATAATTAAAGTATTTAATTAAAAATATTTCTTGATCGAATTTTTAACTAGTAGTGTCCGATTTTGCTGCGCATTTTTATCATTTTAGTGGCAGCTTCAGAATGTTTAATTTTACGTCAAACATTTTACGGGTTGCAAATAAATGTTTAAAAATGGCTTAGAAAACCTGTAACAAGTTGCATTTGTAAATTGCAAAATGTATCTGTTATATTCGTTGAGCTATTTTGAATTTTTTTTAAATATTATTTTACGTTGGCTTTTCTGAACTCATATGGGACTAAATCGTGACGGGACCTTCAGTTTACGAAGGTGGAAGATATCTTATATGAGATTCATAAATGTCAGTTTTGACAACGAATACAATGGAAAATGTCGTGAAAATTAAATTTCTTATTGGAAGTTGTTTTGTATTTTAAGATTCTCAATTTATCCACATAATGACTTACACATGGAAGGCTACGACGTGGTATATCAAAAAGGATTCAATTTTATAGACTATGACTACACTTTTGGCCATTAGAATATAAAATGGGATATATTTCATGTTATTTTCATGTCCAAAATGAATGGAAATTTCGTAACCAAATTATCAAATACATTTTTGCAAAATCTCTCGTCTACATATTCAAAAAATAGAAATACAAATAAACAATGATAACTTATTTTAAACATTTATTGCTGAACGGCGCTCAGTTTCATGCACTAATAAAAAAAACAGATACTGCACTATTGAATTGACTTTTCTGACTTTGCGTCAATCAATATCCTGCCCTTTCGTCAGCCCTTCTACGGTAAGCAAAGGCCCGTGCGCAATAAACAAGAGCACCACAGATATATATTTCGCTTAGAAGCACGAGGTTGTATAAAGTAATTCCTGCATGCTTATATTGTTTCTTTCAAATTGCGAAGCTGCCAGTCGTATCAACAGTAAATTTAATGTCATTTTCATTCAATTTTTGTTGTCATCCTTACACGGAATAAACTTTGTAACTTAAAAAAATAAAGAAAACATTGGGATTTAGTGTTGAAAGTTAATGACAATGAGAATGATGAACGAGTTTAATTTTAATGAAACACAGTTATTCGGCATCCATACATATCTTAGTTATCGAACTCATGCTCGATAGATATGAACAATACATACCTCCGATGCGCATCCATTGGTCGCCGTATGCGTGCATGGATTTGGGCCGCAATTCGTGCATGCGACAATTTCATTTGGTCCAGGGACTCCACCAGAACCAGGCGTAGTGACTCCTTCCCTCTTCTGTTTTCCCTACGACAGGGATTCATGGTAGAAACTCGTAATAACATAATCATCACGAACGATCCGTTATTTTATTATATGTTTTTAATATTTTCAAAAATATTAATTCAAAATTGACTTTCCAGAAAATACAAATTTCGAAAAGGATCGTTCGCGCACATATTTTTGTGTATACATATACAACGAATCCCACATTAAGTTATTGCATGTTGCAACCTGTTCAGAAATAAATTATTTTTATGTTTGCAGATACGTGAAATGAACCAATTAAGCTTAAGTTGAATTCAGCGCAGAAAGCTTGTGACGTTCGGAAAGGTTCATGTTCGCAAATAAATAAATGCTTATGAGATAACGATGCGTAGCTTTATTCATAAATGATGTACAAAAAAAAAGAAAAAAAAAGTTTCAGCCTATCATCCAATCTTGATGGTAATGAGACTCGACTTAATATGGGACACCCTGTATATTAATATTGTATATCTTTTAGTGAATTATTGACAGAAATATTTCGTGCTCTTACATGGCATTTTAAAGAAATTACATGCCGCCCAAAACGATTACGACCTCTTTAATTTATTGTCTACACATATGTAAAAAATATCTTCTATATTTACAATTCGTACGCTTATCAGCGAAACAAAAGAAAACTGCTATATTTGCTTTACTGTTAATGTTGCAGTGGGTGACTTTCATTATGGCCGTGTTTGTGGCGCAAGGAAATTGTTTTTCGTTTGCATCAATTAAGGTCAACATTTCCTACTGTACCGTCATTGGAAAGAACATTTTATCGATTTAATATTTTTGACTAAAAATTAGCAAGTCGCGTAACAAAGACAGAAATGGCAATTGTTTCATTGAAAAAATCTGCATTCAACCTTTTATAACAACTTACAAATAAAAATTCACGTAGGAATAATTGCGTTTTTTTTTCCATAAATAAGGACTTTTCATAATTCGCATTAAATACTACATAATACTAGAATTTAAGAATATCAAATCCTCATTTTATATCGTATAAAATATAAATCAAATTATAAGCTCAAATGGGATACAAAATTGAAGGCACAATGCCGCATCAAAAATGGTACGATTAAGTAGAGCAGTAAATGAATGGTAATGGATCTTAATGTCCTAGTGTTATTTTTTTTTCTGCAATATTGCTTCAAATTAAGCGGTGAATTTTAGCAAAGCCTATAATTTTGCAATTTAATCCTCATGCCTTTGCGCCATTTTATTCGGGGATGCTTTCGTTTTTGGCGAAGCTTAAATTTTGCATAAGCTCCGCGCAGTCTGACGATTCTGCTCGGTCGTATTTTCAGACATAAAGAACATTTACAGTCGTAATATTATTTGATTGTAGTTACAACTATATATTATATTACACGAAACAAGAGATAAACTTGGTGAAAATTACTCTCCTCGACTAACTAAATTGTTTCTTAAACTCATCAACACCATTCTTAACATCTGAGAATACATAATAGATCGTGGATTCGAGTCAAACTGGGCGAAATTCGTTTCCGTCGATACGATTCGGAACCAATAAACAATAATTGTATACTTGCGTTGGGTATGTTAAGCATAAGTATCGTATGCTACACTGAAGCATCCATTAGGATCAGTTGCAAAGCAATTGTCGGTTTCGCAATTCAGGCATGATTAAGGTCACTTTCGTCCGACTCCGATTTACGAACACGCTGATTAATTTACATTATTACGCGCGTTTTGGTGACCTACAGACGTAGTGTTTCGAATTTATGAATTTCGTTTATGAATTTGGACAGCTTCGGGGACAACCGATGGACTCTGATGCCACGACTCCATTCTGTTTGATTTTTCTGTCAACTATATTTTTTGTAAAAAGGTATATTATTTAGAAAGGTGAAATGTTTGCTACTTAATTTAAACATATTAAAGCTTTTACAAAGCTGTAGAGGCTACTTCTTGAGTTAAAAATGACTAACGTCTTTGGTAATTTATGTTGATGTATATATAGTATAAATTTTCTGTAGTTTTGCTTTATCTAATAATCGAATTATGAAGATACTATTACAGAAGTTGGCTGCAAATGTCCTTGAAATTTAAATATTTATTGGCATTGTTTATTAAAGAAAGATATATATCCTATTAATTATATGTTAGTAAAAGTCATAAGGAAATTTATAATTTATATGTTTGAAAGTGCAGTCGAATAATGTAAAATATTTCAAACTTCCTCAAAGTTCGACTGATTTGGCAGAATTATTTGTTGAAATATTAAAATTTTTACGTTGAAGAAGTGTGTTAACTAATAGCATATCCTACAGTTTATAGTTGCTGTTTCCTAATTCAAATGGTTAAGCATTATAATTGTACACCGAAAAAACATTCAGAAATATTGAATAAGTATGTGATTTCGCAGTGGCATCCAAATATTGAGTAACTTCAATTACATTGTAATTGAATTAACTAAATGTTGTTCAGTCAATATCATAATTTTTTGAAAGAGTAAATATGTAGCATTAACTAAATATTTAGGTGTAAACCGAATTTAGCCAATATTACTAAATTTGTTTCCAGTGTGTTTTCAGTGGAAAACCATACAATGGCCACGGAAGGGAAATTTGGTGATAATGATTAAGATTATCCGTTATTAATTCATCGTCAATTTTTATACTACCGCTTGTATTAGGATTATTGTAGGTTTATTTTTCTTTATTATGCGCTTATTTATTTTGTACCATGAATAAAGCAATGTAAATATTATAAGAAATGTTGTTCAGTCAATATCATAATTTTTTGAAAGAGTAAATATGTAGCATTAACTAAATATTTAGGTGTAAACCGAATTTAGCCAATATTACTAAATTTGTTTCCAGTGTGTTTTCAGTGGAAAACCATACAATGGCCACGGAAGGGAAATTTGGTGATAATGAATAAGATTATCCGTTATTAATTCATCGTCAATTTTTATACTACCGCTTGTATTAGGATTATTGTAGGTTTATTTTTCTTTATTATGCGCTTATTTATTTCGTACCATGAATAAAGCAATGTAAATATTATAAGACCAGTGATCCGTTTCTGTTCAACCTAAAAAATCTCTTCGCAATTCACTAAAGCTATTCCGTTAACGATTAAGAAAACCTTCATTCTACTATTTATTTGGAAGCAGTCATATCAATAATAATACCTATAAATTTCTATAACAATTTCTATATTATATCGTTTTGGAAAGTTTAGAATTACTTCGGTAATATCCTGATAATTATTATTCACTAGCTTTATAAAAAATATGTTATATCTTGGGTTAGTTTAAACGATTTAGGTACCCTACAAGCACGAACTACTATGATGCATGTCGTATTATCGATAATTCGTTCCTTTAATCAAATATAATAAACAATTTTATTTTTACACGGTTGTAAAAATGTTTAATTCGATAATGTATTTCGATAAACGCTTGAAAATATGTAAGTATGTATGTATTGTATGGGTTTATTCGGAATTATGTATGCCGTTGAACATGCGAATAGCATTAGGCTGCTGTTGCGTGGGCAAGCGATGCAGAATTGATCATGAAGCTGTTGCAAATTAGCGACATGTTGCTATAACTTCAATCGAACAGATTTTCAAATAATTTTGTAAAACTGTAAGGCACTGTGTTACAAATTTACTAAGCAAACATACTATTATAGGAATGTCAACCAGGACATAAAAACGGTGCCATCTTCATATGAGTATGTCTAACTAAGCGTTGAGTTAGTTAAGTACGAATCAAACTGTCTCGTTACATGACTCGTTACTGACATTTGGCTTATTTCTTTTCTAATTGATATCATACAAATATTTATAGCAACATTCAACTATCAATTGGCATGCACCACGCCATCTTGCACAAAGTGACGTCATATCGTACCAATGTTGCGATCGAATATATCATTTCACGTGATTGATTCCGAAGCGGAAGATGCATTTTCGAACTTATATTTAACTTCTTAATTTCTACTTTTGGTGTTTGATAACTGAAGAATTGCCGTGGAAGAATTTGAAAACCAAACATCGCTGATATAGAAATGCGCAATTCGTGGTGAGCAGTTGAGAAGAGAAGATTTCTAGCTAATTATTTAGTTAGAATAGTGTTTAGTATTGGAAATATACTAGGAAAGTAGAGAAATTACCTCAAGTTGCCAAAAAGTTATATTTTTATCTAAAATAATTCAAAATAAATTGTTTAATGAACTGTCACGAAAACTAAAAACGAACAAAGATGTTCGATGTCGTAGAAACGTTTTTTTAATGAACGTTTTTGCTAATTAGTATTATAAGAAATTAGTAGATTTAAAATCTGTTTCAAAACAAGACGAAAGCGGAATTAATGAAAATCCTTCCCTCAAATCTGCTCGATCATGAATCTTGTTCATGCTCAAATAATAATAGAGAACAAAAGGGGCGAACTAAGACATAAAGTAACAAGTAGCGGGTAAGAAGCATCTTTTGACGATTACACTCGTGATACTGTGCTTCGAGAATTTGACCAATTATTTCAAAATTAAAGTAAGTAATGGATTACTCATATTTCTTAGTTGACATAATAGACATTTTATTAAATACTAGATGTAGTAAATTATATGTGCAACTTTGTTTTTTAATATTTATATTTAAATTTTATTTAAATTTGGTGAGTTTAACACAGGATCACGAGAAAAATCATTGGCGAAAAGGGATCTTACCAAGGGGCTGGCCAAAACAATCCCTATCCTGCTGATCACCGCTGGAAGCCGCTGTAACATCACAGACACCAAACAAAAAGACTTACTCACCAAATTTCACCAAACAAACTTTCCATACTTTATTCCATCATTTGTCTATACTCTTATCATTTAAGTAATAAACATTGCGCTCAATTAAAAGTTGAAAGTCAAGAAATTGTAAAACCAGATTTTACAAACATCTTTAAAAAAATGTTAAATTTCTTTATTCATATTAGAAATTACAAAAATATGAATTGAAAATGTTAAACAATAAAACAATTCGGTATCATTGAAATCTCAAAATGTAAAAAATGTCAGATTTGTTTATATAACGGTCTTATTTCTTGTATCGGGGGTTCACTAGATGTCAATTCAAGTGAATTGAATGAACACGTAGAGAACAAAATTTCATTTACGTATTTGATTTACAAAACCGATACTCGCAAGTACTGCGTCACACTCTTAAGTTTTCTTATTCTATGGTAATTTTGTAAGATTCGAATTTCGAAATTGGGAAAGATTCGGTGGTGAATATTTACAGTATTTCGTATAGCTGACGAAATCAAATTACACTCATCTGCTACGTATATCGATCAGTACTGAAAACTTATATTATTTTAAGTTTGAATCAATTATATTTTCATATTAAATCATATTTTACAAGTAATATTTTTGAAGGTAAATCGCGTTATGGTGAATAAGGATGGAATTGCAAACTAATATTTTCAAAAGTTTTTGCAAAGTTATTTCCTCTGAGGTCAGAAATTCGTATGATCAACTCGGAGTTATTTGTTGGAAAACATATTCGAATTTGAAAGTGGTGAATATAAAATTACGACTGTATCGATAGTTTCTGGTTTTCGAAAACAAAATGTGTAGGCCGAATTTTTTTAAGATTTGATGCATCGTGATGTCCATCCTTGTTCTATACAAGGTGTTTTATTTGGAATTATATTAATTTCTTCCTCTTATATTCTAAAATGACGCAATTTGTTGTAGTATTGAAAAATGGGCAATACTAAATATAATTTAAAATATTAACGTGTAATTTTCATTACAATATTTTTAATCCTTATGAAAAAATAGTGAAAACTTTTCAGCCACTCCCTTTAGAATATCTTAGAGTTAAGAGATTTTAACTACACAAAGTTACGAAACTAAACAATCTTTACTAAGATAGTAGCATTCAGAATTTTGTATAATTTACTTTTGAATTAATTAAATTACATTTACAATTTGTAAACAGTATTGATGATTATTATGGATATATAAAATGCAACAAACGAAGAAAATAGATACGATAATAAGCATGTTGGTTGGAAGAGAGAAAACTAAAACGAATATATATATAAATATAATAAACTACCGACCGAAATGAAGTTAAATTAGCACGATATTGGATTGTTGAAAGCGATGAGTAAAAATGTTTAATAAATTTGACAAAATGACCCAAATGGAGACCCACATTATCATGACTTTTTTGTAAAGCTGCAATAACTTTATTTTCAATGCCTAACCAATCAAATTCATAATCGTGGGTAATTTTATTATAAATAAATGATACAAAAATAGGTAAAGTCACAAACTACAAATTATAGATTTTAAAATTAGGTTCTGTTTTATCGTACCCAGGTAATTAAAGATACAGTCTTATACTTTTAATTTAGATTTGCAGTCCCGTTTGAAATTTTAAATATTTATTAATAACTTATTGATAATATGTGTAGTTGTTTACATATGTTAACGCTGAATATTAATTAATGAATTACATGAAAATCACCGTTTTGTTCAGTTTCTTTAAAATTTATTTATACTTTCTATTAATAATAAAATACTGTATATTTTTAAATCGCAAATTTTAGTTTACACATACTTGCGATGAAAATTTATTAGGAGATAATTAAACAGGGGCTATAAAATTTGTCAATACTTGTAAAATCCTAACTTACCGATTGAGATAACATAAGGTGTGATGGCATTCTGTGAGATGTCTCCATTGCATCATATTTGACTAATATTTCATCACGTCATGCAAATTCATTAGTCTGAATTAAAAACTATAGAAACACATTCATTTATAAGTAACAAATTTAAATTTTAGTTACATTCATACTTTTTTTAAAATTACGTGACGGAATTTCTAATACATTTAAAAGTATAAAGAAACTCAACTTATGATATAGAAAATTAATCATTTAAAAATTCAATTTAACAGTAATGAAAATTATTAATATTTTTTGACAGATTTAAAAAAAGGTAACGATGATTTTCAGGTACGTACAAAAAGATTTCGCACTTAAATTTACAAAGAAATTGCGTAATATATTGCGATGATAATAAACCTTGGTATTATATAAATAAAATTCAAATCAACAATAAATAGACGGTATTTTTATTTAATAATGTAAAATACTTATGGTATTGTTTTAGTTCTGATTCTATTTAATTTCATATAGATATTACCCAGCAAACACAAAAGTAACAGTTATGTAACAGCTATGTAACATTTATGTAACAATGTAACCATTACTTAAATGTTACATAATTGTTACTTTCTGCGTTTGCAGGGTAGTAAATTGCAGCATGATTATTTGTCTAGGTTCTTCTCGGTTATCAGTTCTGAATTAATTCATAAAAAATGTTAGTTTAGTAACGTAAGAATAAATAAGCTACCAGTAAAGTTAGTTTTCGTATGTCCAGAAGCATTCAGTTTACAAAGCTACGAAAAGATTATAGTAATAAATATTTCTTTTGGTTAAACGAATCTATATTCAAAATGGATATCATTTTAATCAAATTTTACTAAACCAATTGGATTAAAATCAATTTAAATTATTCATGACCTATTCAGAAAAATTACAATTGTATAGAACATATTTCAATGTATCAATGTTGTATATGAAATAAAAGCGTCAGGAATAACTGAAAGGACAGTCAAAGTGGTTAAGAAAATCGAATGAATAAGTTAATTATGAATGGGTTAAAAATAAGGAAGTTTCTTGATGGAAATCGGCCACTATACTGTTAAAATCTTAAAGAGAAAAAAATAAATAAATACAATATGCTCCCTACTGAAGCTGTCATTAAGACAACTTCAGTAAAATATACATTGAACGTTTCGTCTTTGAGTGTGCATAGGATTTTTCAATAAGGTTCTGCACACTCATCCTTAGATGTTCCTTAAAAAAAAGAAGAAACATAAATAAACAAATATAATGTAGGCCAACGAAAAGATGTTAAGAGTTTAATGAACCATTTGATTCTAGAATGTAGACCAAATAAAGCACCAAAAATATTGGGAGAATAAGTTTGAGAGCATTTGCATACTGCATCATTCTACTCAATTTAATTAATACAATTTCAAATGCATTTGATTGAAAATGTTGAAAAGTAATTTAATGAGTTAGAAAATCATACTACCTTCAACTGCAATTTAATGATCATTTAAATAAACGCGATAACAAATTCTTTGTTTTAAAAATAACATGTAATGTATTTTTGTTTAGATTATTATCAGTTTGTAGAAAAGAATGTCGGAAAGTTTAGAAAATTTAGGTTTATTAAACATTATTATATGAATTATAATTTAAATTTTTACTTCTTGAATCTGAATTGAATTGGAGGGTGCTGCAATACAGATACTCTCTACCCTTGCCAAAAAAGCAGCACGGTTTAGAAAATTTAGGTTTATTAAACATTATTATATGAATTATAATTTAAATTTTTACTTCTTGAATCTGAATTGAATTGGAGGGTGCTGTAATACAGATACTCTCTACCCTTGCCAAAAAAGCAGCACAAAATGTCCTGGTTATGCTCGGTATGGAAAATAGCGTACAATTTTGGGTGATAATGCGCCTCTTAACTGCTTTCCTAATCTTCCTCGACTGTACGCGTATGTTATAAGTATAAAAATTACAATAAATTTGAAGAATTTTTTCCCCATGCACCGTTTGGCGGAGGTAGTATAACGCGAGCATTATAACGTGGTTATATGCATCTTGTAACGAGATAAGAAAATGTCCCATCGTGTAAGAGAAAAGAGAAAGATAAAACGAACGTAGGGACGAGCGTAGAATGTGCCACACATACGCGATGCTGTTACAAGGGGTGGGGAAAGCGGCGGTGAACTCAAAGAAAACAAAAGAAAACGAGAATTTTCAAGAAAGAGTTTAAGGCACTGCAGTTTCCGCCAAGTTAAAGAGGAGCTACTTACACTGGAGAAAAAATGTGTAAAATAACTAGCCAGTTCGTTTACCCATTACGATAACTGATAACGTCGATTTTTTTGTAACGACTTTATGAAAGATTTAATTTTGAGGGAGAACTTTCATTCATAGCCTCAACTAAATTCTTAGAACATTGATCTGTTTTCAACCTTAACCTCAACTGCATTTCTAGTTTCAGTACCTGTCCCGAAGTAGATAAACTAACTATGGCTTGGGTTTGTCGAATAATTGTAAACTATAAGTAGGATTTGTCCATTTAAAAAAGTAATTTTTTTATTACTTTCAATTCTACGATATCCTACGACAGTTAAATTTGTCAAATCGATGTTTTCCAGTGCTATCATATAATATGCTTTTAAACGTGTCACATATAATATACAATTATTATGTTTTTAAATTGATGTGAAATATTTAAAACTTAAATTTCTTAGTCCAGTGCATGCTCATGTCATCCTGGATACAATATTTCGTCGACCACTAGTCATACGTAATTATATGTTAGGGGAATCCATTTTTCAAAACATTAAACACGATATAGACACAACAGACAATAATAATACGGAACAACAACAAAAATTGTTATTTGTTACCGGTCATATGAAAATGTAAAGTTCTGAAATAAATTTCACAAAATAATCTAGGTGCAATGCCCAGGCGAGAACTCCCTTAAAGCCACAGTTGGAACGAAACTAAAATTGTTAGTGTGAATATTCATCGAATTTTTTCGAATTCCTCACAGTGCATAATTTCACTCCAAAAAGTAATTGTTTATTATTTTCGAATACACGTCACTGCAACAAATTTAAAGTTAACTGCATACAAAAAAACTCTGGTGTAAATTTTCTCAAGTTTCAATAACATCCAGAATTATTGGGCTAAAAACCTGTTATGTGTGTACATTGATCCTAAATCTATCGAAATCAATTTAACAATGCGAGTTATTATATTTAAGTTACAATTTGTATACGTATACTCCATGTTATAATCCATGAAATGTTTTCAGTTTCGCATTACTAGAAATTCACCATAAATTAAAAAAATGTGGATGGTGTTTAATCACTTTAAAATAATTCTCAAAATGATTTAATTCACAATCATCATAACCACTTTGAAATATTATTTAAACCAATTAATTTCATGCATACTCGTGACTTCATTCGGCGTCAGCTATACTCAAACAATAATCACGTATCGACATTTCCCACTCGTAAATGACTGAATGCAGTAGAATTGCAAAAAATGTGTAATGTAATAGCCCTTTATGATGAAGTTGAATTAAATAGAAGGTATGAATGAATTGCCAAACGAAACTTGACAAATAAATTCATATAAACAGTAAAGTACCTACGAGAGTTCATTATAAATTAAAAGATGCATTATTTCGTTAAAAACTTACATTCATTTTGTAATACAACAGAAGCTGCTTTAAATATTAAATAATTGTAAAACAATGACCGCGAGAATATTAAAAAACTAAATTATCATGCACAAAAAAGAGATTTTAGTAACACAATTACTATTTTTAATCACTTAATCCTACGAGATTAATTACAACATTAATATTTATAATTTAGTCACATCTGCGAAAATTTCAGGAAGACAATGCTTGGATGTCCAGACATAATGTGACAACCTTATTAAGACTACACTGTAAGAGAAAGTTTTCTTTGCAGACCATTGAATTTATTACTTTTATTACCACCCACTAAATACATCGAGAAAATATCATAAAGGAATGTTTAACATTTTCAATTCATCAATTTTTTATCTCAAATTATCTCAAAACTGGTTTTTAATAAATGTTTTTATTCCAGCATTTTCTTTGGTAGAAAGTTCAAATTAAAACATTTAGTAGAACAAACATTGAATTACAGCTAGATATGGTAGCGATGTTAGTAAAAACAGATATTAGTGATAAATATTAAGTATTGCACATAATTTATTAAAATTCACCAAACTCTATTAGTTAAAAAGTAACGAACGAAATATGAAACATATAAAAAGTAGACGAGGTTAGAAGAAAGATATCTACACCTATGTAAGTAAACGGAGATTATTGTTTATGCAGGGACTATAAAAATGTACAGAACATTAACTAAAATGTGTCAGTGCAAAATGTCCACTCCAAAGTCACACGTGCACCATATTCTAAGTGTACGACGAAATTTCTGTCGCCGAAAAAAATTGTTATTTCCTACGTGTTCGGAATTTTTGCAGTTACACATTACGCGATTTCCGTCTTTCTTTGTACGAATTCTAAACACGCCCGTCAAATCGATTTGAGCACGCTGAGCGAACGAATACTGGGGATTCAAAAAAGAGTCGGAATATCTTCTGGGCGATTCATGTCGAGGTCAACGTTAGCTCTTTTATCTTTCGCAGTTATAACTCGAACGATGACGTCTTTCCGATTTTCGCGCATTTAACGTACGCGACTGTCAACTTTCATTCTTCTCAAAAATGCGCTTTGTTTGATTATTATTTTTCATTTACGAATTTCAATTTTATCCGATACTAGAGGATAGTCATTAATTTACTTTAAAAGGTTATTTCCTGAGTTATAAATATTTTGGAAAATTGTGTGCATACGTGCTAAGAAACGAAAGAAATTTTACCTTAGGCGTAAAAGTTTCCCTGGTTAAAATTTCGAAGCGGAAAATTGCATTCAAATATAATTCAAAAATGTGTACACTACCGGCCAAAAGTTCGTGAACGCTATGAATTTTTTAACTCATCAAATAATGCGTTCTATCTCCGAATCCTTAACGACAATGATAAAACTCATACATAGTCTTTTAAAGTACACAAACAAAGCTTTCAATTGGTGCATTTAGTTTTACTTCAGACGTTGTAGTTTCGCAGTTGTCAAATTTTGAAAATGTTAACATTTTTTTATTATTATTATTATTAACATATTATTATTAACATTTTTTTCTTTCGATTTTTAACACTAACAAAAAGTCTAATAAATTTTTCTGTATATTTCCAATTTTTGGCTTAATACTACAAATCAAGAGCTTTGACATAGCTCTTGTAAAAAGTACATACGATTTTTTTTGTCAGAGTTACTATTTTTTTGAGTTATCAACTTTTTGCCTTTTTCCAAAGAATTTTGACAAAATGAGGTAAACTGGCAATTTTTTCCCTAGACACTTTCCCCTGACTTTTCACAAGAGCCATTTTAAAGCCCTTGAAATGTAGTACATAGACAAAAATTGACTATATGCAGATACATTTTTTAGACTTTTTGTCAGTGTTAAAATTTGAAGAAAAAAAATGCAAATTTTAACATTTTTAAAATTTTACAACTACGAAACTATAACCTCTGTAGTAAAACTAAATGCACCAATTGAAAGCTTTATTTGTATACTTTAAAAGACATCTATGAGTTTTATCATTATCGTTAACGATTCAGAGATAGAACGCATTATTTGATGATTTAAAAAATTCAGAGCGTTCACGAACTTTTGGCCGGTAGTGTATTTCAATTTTGGCAGTTAGTGCATCATAATTAATTACTGAAAAATCGTGATTCCTTATTTTTATTATTAAAGTTCTTTAAAAACCCAGAATCTGCGAAAATTTCTTTTTGACAATGGGGCATGCCATGCGAAGTGGGCCAGCATATTTTAATTTTGTGTTTACCGTTTTTGTATTAAAAACTAATGCAAATGTAGTCATTTAGACAATTTATAACCCCAAATAATATCAATTATTAACGGAGTTATTGTTTATTTAATGATTTTATTTTGGTATTCAGTCGTTTTCGGTATTTTTAATTTTTTCCACAAAATGATGGTATTAAAAAATATAGTCTTTTGCAGATATTTTTACGAGCTTCAAGATATAACTATGAATTTTCAATTTCAATTGCACCTTCAACCAAAAAAACTCAATTAAAAATGTCAAAGTTAATTTTTCGAAATTTCGGGTATTTTTAAAAATCTGGAAAAAAATATAAAATATCATTACGAACATGATAACATATTGAATAAAGTGGCAGTTGAAGAGCGTATGTGCAAAAAATGCATTAAAAGTGATTATTACAAAATAAGTCCCCTGAGTGGAGTACGATTACATGTAATACAGCGGCCTTTTATTTTTCATTTTCATCCTTCCGTATCTCGGTCAAAAATTAATGAAATATCATTTTTTTTTAATTTTAAAGAGGAAAAATAGCTCTTTCACGACAAATTTACGGCTTACGTAAAAAAAGAAGATTTGCATTACTTTTTAATACAAAAACGGTAAACATAAAATTAAAAAATGGTGGCCCACTTCGCATGGAATGCTCCTAGATACCAATTGTTTGTTTTGAATTAGAATGTTCCAATAAACGAATAGTTTTAAAAATGTTATACTACTGGCTTTTCCACATTCATCTATGAGATTTCATGTAACTTTCCTTAATGAGACAAAAAAGTGGGGATGAACCAATCCGCATAGTTGCGCTAGTATCTTTTGGGTAATATTCTCTTCTCTCCGTAGTGTTCAGAATTTATGACCCTTCGATATTCTATTCGAAGTACGAAAAACGAGAAAAGGATGAGCAAGTGTGCCAGGAAAAGGGGGGGCTCCCAGACGATACTGGCATCACTAAATGGATTCATTCTTTAGCCTCAATAAGGTTACACGAAAAATTAGCCAGTACCAACTCATGGTCGCGTTATACGTAAGTAGTATAAACATACACATTTTCGTAAATATAATGTACAAAAAAATATAAATTATTTTACACGGTTTTGATGATTGACGACATCATGCACTTACTGCATTTCTCTAGGAAAGGACACATTGGCAATGAGACTACCTCAAGTTAACACTGGATTTGCTGCAAATATCTTATTAGGTAGTTATCAAGTTATATGCCTATTTTTCTTTATACAAATTAGATTTAACTCTTTGGTTAACCAAAGATATTTGGGTGCGTTAATGTGTAGTTAGATCTGGCTTAAGGCCAATGTCATGTATACAATATACAATTAAATTAACCTAAATACAGTCGTAAAGACGTCAAAGGATTAAAAATAATAACAATTATGTATTTAGGAGAAAACGACTATTCTACCGAGTTCTGCAATGTCATTCAACATAGACATTGTATTTAGATTAAATGTTGGTTCCGTATTCCTACTCCTCGTTAAGTGTATGGAACGGTTGAGCTAAATAAACAGCATTATTTTGAATTTCAAAGTTAATGTCTGTCCGTTCGTGGTTTAATCGTGTCGTGTTCTCGCAAAGTACCTGGGTTACGGGGTTTTCGCCCGGACGATAGACTACGTTGTGGAGCGGTCGCTTCCGGCCTACGTAATTGACGCATACGAACTCCAGGAGGCTGACGTAAATGAAGCACATGCACACTCCATCCCACACGTTCATGGCCGTCAAGTTCGAGACCACTGGAAGAGTCGACCGGAAACCGTTCGACGTGGTAAAGAAATTCAGCATCGTCGTCACACCTGCAAAAATCAATTTCAAATTATTCCAAGTTCCAAAATACGATTTTAGAAATTCCAATATGATCTTACCAATCATGACTCGAGCTGGCACGGCATTCCACTCGAGCCAAAATGTAATGAAAGAGCTGGTCACCAGAATGATTCCTGGGATGAATACCGTTGTGAAGTAGAAGACTCTGTCTCTGGTGAAGATCAAGTCAACCTTCAGGCAGCTGTAGTTACCTATAATCGACACGAAAATTCGATTGGTCTTACAATTTCTCAAATATTATTAGGAAAGCACTTATAATTAGTACTCTGATTCTGCATTACTTTCCCTAATCTATACTTCCAGTTTAGGGAGGAGAGATCGAGGTGGCAATCTTTGCACAGTGGAATCCCGGCATTTCATCAAGGAATCGGTTAATTGACGAGATTCCAGTGCAGTGGGTTTAATCGCGAGTATTTCCCTGAAATTGAAATGTACTTTTTCTTCCTGGATAAGTCGCGCAAAGTAATGTACATCGATAGGAAACGCCTACGGCGTAAAATATTGACTGGCAACTTCAATATGTAGGGTAGCGTGATCCGCAATGTATAAACAACTTTCCGCTGAATAGTTCCGCGTAAACCCGGTTCGTTTGCGATGAGAAACACGTTCTTTTTTCGGTCACGGGTTGGAAATTGATTGGCTGCGTATCTCCCCTTTAAAACCTACGATCTCTTGATGTTACCAGTGTTTTTGTACAACTAAGGAACATTTTTTGCAAATAATTTGAAATTTTTAGACAGCGTTTAATTGAATTCGATTATTTTCTTTTACAGTAATTACGGCAGTAGTCTCGGGCGCCATTCACGTACTAATTTTGAGTAACGAGCAAAGAACGTCGTAATGAATGTGGTCAATAGCAGTAAGGGAGTATTGGTTTCTGTACTCTGTGACACATTCAGCGATGTATATCAAAACGTTGCTTGGGGGCAACAAGGTCGGAGTATCTTCATCAGCTTATTACGCGTTCATTCTTAGACAAGGACAATAGCAGGGGTTCGCGTTTGTAGCGTTGCGAATGAAGGGCCTTAAGGCCAATTTACTATTCAAGGCAAAACCGATCGAGCATGAAAATTATGGCTCAGATAATAAGATCGATGTCCATCTATTATCGGGTAGCTTCCTATTAGGTGTATCTAATTGCCATCGAGCATTGGTATATCGCTTTGTCTGAAAGCGAATCGATAAAATTATACCTATATATCGGTTTTCCTGAAATTCTGGGAAATTTTATTATAAGTGACGATCACTTTTTGCGGTAGATAATTTGTTAAAGATCGACAGTTCGTAATTTTTCCAAATTAGCAAATATGACTCTAATTACATAAATTACTAATGACCAGATGTCAGATTGTTATGTCCTGAGGCATACAACACTGATGCAATGAAATTATCAATTATGCATAACAAAGGACAGCGATTTCGGTTATGGATTATGCTTGATGAAAAATAACTTCACAAAAATCGACATTGGTTCGTACCTTCGAATGTCGTCGGTAAAGGCGCGTTTCGTCGAAAGTGAGAAAAGAATGTAATTTTATTTTGTTATTTCAAATTATTCAGATGCGACATATAAAAAGATAAACTACAGGAACATATATGTATAAAAAGAAGAGCCCTAAAAAAGCGTTTGGTGATTAACCGTCGTTTATTACGACCCATGATAACATTTCCAGAGAGGAATGTTGGTTTATAATAAATCAATGTCAAGTTACGACTAGGTTTTCTGTGTAAAATAAATTGTAAAGTAGGGGGTAAATATCTATTGTTAGATCGCAGAAAAACGCAATATTCCAGCTCGTAAGCAAGTTTTTGCATGCGTCTGTACCAAAAAAGTCTGAATTTCGATCAATATCACGTTCAAAGGGTATCCTGATACCCACGTCGGTTGTGAATAGCGTTATTGTGGAATTTATTAAGTTTCAGGGAATACTATTGTAGATTCAAAGCTTTCGAGCCACCACCATATTGCTCCTTTCCGCGACACAATTATACTACACTACAACAAATGTTATCACAACGTCGACAAGGCAAAATCGTTGACACAGTTTCACGCACTACCTTGAATAGCAAGCCACGTTTTAAGCATCTTCCGCAATAATATAATCAAGCACATCAAGTTCATATTGAACACACCGAAATATTGATTTCTCAAATACGCAACAGTCACTATATTACGAGTACATAAAAATACTTCACTTTCATGGCCTGGGAATTCATTACCTGTTTAGATTTCTAAAATGTCAAAAAAATAAAATAAATCAGTATTGGTGCACTTTTTAATATTTTTTCGATATCGATGATAATATTTCAATTTCCACTAATTATTCGGTGAATATGTGCAAAACTATATATGAGTCTGATAACCCTGCAATGGTTTAGTTTGGCTAATTTCGCTGATGATTTGACGAATACAAGAATTAGAATGTTTCATATAAGTACCTTTGACGGCGAAAGGGTTAAGCATTGAATAGTGCACCTGCAGCAATCCTGTTCAATCGACAAAATAATGTATTATCATCAAGTCCAACATTATGCTATATTTGAATACTTCTTGAATGTTGCACAGGGTGCAAAATAGATGTTTATTCGTTGTGTGCAAGAATGGTAGTTTGCATACAAGTCTGTTTGAGAGCATTTACAATTCAGTTGAGTGGTATTCGATTATAAATAGCGCAAAAGTAACGTTTTTATACTGATTGTGAAGTACATAATGTGGTCTCTAAATATTGTCGATTATCTACAAATGTTTAATAACGATGACGTCGTTATATTTCAAAAATAATATACATTATTAGGTCAACATTTATCGACTCTATTCAATAAATTTATGTTTAATATATTTATTACCTGATATGAAACCAAACGCTACTCTGCAGTAAAGCTGGAAATTTGACCTAATTACAACCGTTGATCATTTCAAATACCCGAATGACATACGTAATACAGCTGAAATCCACAGAGGTCAAAGTGCAGTAGAATAAGTCTTGTTGAGTGAAAAGCAATGAAAGCGAGAAGTTTTGAGTTTTGCTTGCTTAAATTCATTCAATTCATGAAGTATTTGAACATTCTCTAATATATTCACTCTAAACTTATTGGACTCAAATTTCAGTCCAAAGGAGTAGAAAGTGGGGTAGGCCGGGTTCGACTACGTTTGAGTTCTTTGGAGTTAAAATGTAATTTAATGGCGTCAATAAATACGGAAAAAGTGAAAGGTGACTAATGCCGTATAGACATGACTAGTTACTACGCGGCCGGCTTTTTTATTTCAACTCGCTATAACATAGTCAATTTTGAAGGTTTTTAAACGAATAAAAAACGCAATTGTTCATTAGAGATTTCCGCATCTAATGGTGAAATAATAAATTATATATCTCAATAAACAATAAAGTTATTAATTTTTTTCTACGCAACTGTAAAATATACCTTCTGGCTCTTCGTTTATCGAGCAAGTTGCTTCGTCATAGAGAAAGTTGTTCATAAAGGTATAAACAAATTTTCTGGAAAGTTTTATCTTGATTGGCCTAATAGTCAAAAAGTAATGAATGTTTAAAGTTGGTGGCAGCCGATGACCAACGCGTCATGTGCTTCGAGGTCTTGAATAACTTCATTGTTTATTGACATATATAGTATGTTCTTTCTTCATTAGATACAAAAAACTAACGAACAATGTCTTGTTATAACCATTTCAAAATCCTCAGAATTGAATAAGTTAATTAGTTGAAATAAAACATGTTTGTCGGCCGGCCACATTCAAACCTAGCATGAAATACCCCAAAGGAGCAAATGTGACTCCAAGTGAATAAAATTGAATCCTACAGGAGCGAAATTTAACGATTACTCTCTCTTGAACTCTGCACTTGAGTCCAATAATTTTAGAGTTTCATTAGCAATATTTTAGACATTTTCTTCGTCTGCAATATAACCGGAGTGAATATAATACAATATTTGTATGTGTATACCAAATATTTTTATTTTACATTACAAGTCTTAATATAGATTTCTTTCCAAATGCAGTGTAAATTACTTTTCGACTTGCACAACTTTGAAAAGCGACGATTTTTGGTACTATTTAATGCGGTGCTGTCGCTAAGTACATAACGGCCATGCCGTTTTTATACTCAGATTTTAGCCATACCAAAGCATTTTTATCGATTGAATAGGTAATTGCGCTCACGCTGGTGTATGTCATACATGAGTTTGCTACTGATATAATGAGCTGAAGAATAGTTTTAAGATGCAAGACGCCCTAAATATGAAATTAAGCTTGAATTTCGCGATTCCCATTATGGTCATACATTAATCGACATTCGTACGGATTGCGTACCGTTTCCAAGCTGTTTCAGTATGATGTTAATGTTTACTGCATTTACATTTTTTGTAATGCTAGTTCGCTATTTTACTTCGTTTGTTACTTAATTCTTCGATAAGAACGTGATGCTTTCTCTGTCTTGGTAGAGAGTCGTATACGAAGTTTTCGTTAATGATTTCTATTTTATTTATTATCTACGAACACTCAACATTAAAGCACATACTAAACCATGGTGCAATAAGAAATATATACGTGGATAAACTGACACATTAAAACACAGACGTGTGTCCACATAATAACTTTCGTATGGTACCATGTGCTAACAGTCAAAACGGCTTGTCAATTAAAAGATTTCTACAACAGAGTGCGAGCAAGGACAATGGATAATACGTCGATTTCGAGGGCTTTTAAGCAATACGTCTACTAATTGGCCGCGATAGATCTCACGGTTTGGTAAACTTGGTCCTGTCTCTCACTCTCTTTCGGCAAATGGACGTTGTTAGAATGGTTTTCGACGATATCCTAAAGGAAAACACAATCGAATGTCATGGCCTTTACCTTGCTCCTCAAACCTGCGTTGGCACAGCGAACAATTAGACTCCCCATCATCCTCGAAGTTGAACAGTGATGCTGTAACTTCTGGAAACAGAACAGCCTCGATCTGCCTATACAGCTTCTGTTTAAACGATCCTTACCGAAGTTTGACGTTTCGTATATCTTCGGTTCTTCACAGTTTGCTACTGGCTGTGTTTGGGATTTTCGCTCTATTCGATTGCTCACTAGCATCCCAGTTTTAAAACTAGTTAAACTATGACTGATGAATTACACATGAAACGACTTTCCTGGCTAAAAATTTGACTGAATCATTCTTTGACTTTAGGATTAAAAAATCATTCTACAATCAGGTGGAAGTCCGTACGTTTAACTAAATTTGTGTCAGATTGTTTTTCGGTTATGTTCTCTTGTTCTCGAACTTTTAGCAACTTACTCATAACTACTCCACTTTGAATTGGATTTGTTCAAATATGTATTCCAAAAGTTTTAGCTAAAAATTGATCATGTTGTGAAATAGATGATTTCCATATGATAATAATGGCAAATGTCAAGTATAATCTGAATTCCTCTTGAACGTTGAATGATTTTAATTTTAGAGACGGAATTGTCAAGAACACTCAATTAGAACACTCAAATTATTCACAAGAATTAGGAGGTCATTTCGTTTCTGTAACTTATCAGCCATAATGTACACTTTTTCTAAATGTTTAGAGTACTGAACGTTTACGTACACGGAAAAAACAGGTTTGCACAAACCTACCAAAGAAGTATTGTGAATTAAAATATTTATAGGTCTACCTTGCTATTGTAAAGAAAACAATTGCATATGGAAACCCTTTCAAAGTGTATGGTCACAGCAACCATAGAATGGTTAGTATGTTCAGAGTATGGAAGGGACATAATTATTAATATAATATGGTCAAGACAACAATATCTTAAATCGTAACAACCGTGGTGTTTTTTCCGTGTACTGAAAGAAATCGAAGATATTTATGTGTCTAATGTTGCCATATTTTTCAATTTCAATTATTTTTATTTCGTGATTGCTTACGGGGGCAGTCTTTAAGTTGCTGAACTTTCATGATTGTTGCATAAGAATGACTTACTTCAGATTCGTTCCGAACTTGAATTGATATATAAGTTGAGAAATAATAAATTTGCAGGTTTCAGAAAAAAATAACACCTTTTTACATTCTACAAATTGAATTTCTGAAAAATATTATGAAATCGGTTTATGATCTACTTCATAGTAATATAACGATAGTTGACTTATTAAATCGTTAATTTATCTAGCATTTGCGCATATGCACGGGAAAAATTGTCTGGTTTCTTCCCAAACACCAGGTCTGTGATAAGCACAGCCCGAGAAATTTGTATTAAACCCATACTTATGTGTAACAGTCGCAGGAAAGCTTGTGTTACGAACAAAAGAAGGTTGTGATGATCCCAAACCTGTGAGGTTGTGATTATCACAGACCTGGTTTTTGGGAAGAACCCAGACAATTTTTTTCCGTATGTTGAGACGAAATACTATAAAAAATGTAAAGTTCTAATGAAATGATTTCTTTGAAACAAATAATAACTCCTTACGAATGACTCAATTTTCATAATTAGAATTTTGAATCTTCGATTTCTTTCGACAGATAAAAGATTTTCAGCCAATTAAAAAAAAAACAAATTAGAAACAAGTACGCTTTGACAGCTCGCAGGTCTCAAATTTCATAAAACTATTGACAACTAGATTTTTAAACTTTTGACGAAACAATTCTAAAGTGTATACTTGTTTCAAATTTGTGGTATAAAATATAAATAAGCAAAAACTAATTTGCTCTAAGAGAGTATTCAAAATTACTTAAATTCATTGTAGATAATGGGTAATTATAAAGAAATTATTAGTTTTAGCCATTCCCAAAGTGCCCAAAGCAATTGAAGTAATCGTTTCGTTCACGATCTAGAAATTGAAGATAAAAAGTTAGTCTGCCCGATCTGGCAGATCGCCACTATCAATTTAAGTGATGCAGGTTAGTGACGGAAGCTACGGAAGTACTGTCGTTCTATCAAACGCTACAGTCTTAAGATAAGGATGCACTCATGACTTTTAAATCGAAAAGAAATACTTCTAACAGCTGGAATGTCAATAGAATTCCAATAACGAGAAATAAAAATTGTAGTTCGAGTTTCATGTTAAATTTCCACGAATTTACTCTCCAAATTTCTGGAATGCAGTATTAATATACACTAAGTGAAAATTGAGTCATTCGTAATTGGTATAGTTTGGGGTTTTTAACGACAGTAATCTTAAACTTAATTTTTATGGTTTTTCTTGAAAAGTTTATACTTGTAACGCCGTTTTTTAATTAATTTTTTAAAAAGAACTGCTATTGGACAATAACTATTCCTAATGTGACTCTATAGGCGCCAAGAACGAGCAGTCTATTTTCCAAAGACGTGAAACTTCGGTGGTAACCCACTTTCGGTAATGCGTTTCTTGTAACAGCGACACTTCATTTTCGGAAGTTATTTCGAGTGCAATTAGAAAAACTTATGGCACGAATTACGGGAATTTGCATCTTATTCAAAGATTATTTCCAGTTGCGCAATTACGCGACAACCAGAATGAATGCTGTGTTAGTATGATAGTTACATGTTATTACTTTTTGTTAACAATTTATATGAAAATGTATTTTGATTGTATTTGAAAATGAGTTATTTTTATTATGTTATTAGATTTGCAAGTATTAGTGGATAACGTACAGTTTTGTGTTGCAGCGTATTCATTATACAACATTAATGAAGAATTAAATGAAAAGGAGACATTATTTGACTACTGCTGACAAATTATTAGCAAATGAATTACAAGATAATAACACGTATAAAATATAGGGGATCATAATTTACTTATTTAAATCACAATTATGCAGGATTAACAGTAATTTGACAGTTCAAACAAGAACGGTAAGCGATAATTTGTTTGCTTTAGTGCGAATTTCAATTTTTCATTTATACTTAGTACTTTTGGGACCATTTAATAAAAACAATACTGTAAACTATATTCAAAATTTTGTAGAGCTTTGCTTATCGCGAAAAATTGATTACAAGATCATCTTAGAGATAAACTGTAACAATTAAAACATTGACTCCATCGAAATTTTCGTTACAATGATTTTACATTAATGTTTCACTATGATAAAGAATGGAAAATAAATTACATGTTTGTTTATTGTCATTGTAACAGAAAAAAAAGTTTATTTCTAGTTGGATAATTTTATATTAAATCTTTTGTCTAAATTGTCTTCCTAATTTGTTTCGATGAATAATTATGCAACATTCAATTGAATGGAATTTAAATAGTAAAATGAATAAATTTCATGATTAGTATATAAAAATATCTTGCTAATATTAATTTCAACATATTCGGTATAACTTTTACGAGTTGCTATTCATTTTTTATTATTAAAGCATTGATATAAAACGACTGAAAATAAAAGCGAGAGAATCGACTATAAGAAATAAAAGGGGAAATGAGATTTCTTTGTTTCTTCCAATAAGTACAATAGTTTTATTTCATGAAATTTCGATATTATACATATGCAATTCGTTTATATGGTTTGCTGTATTGTTCACTTTTAATTAGTTAATTAAACAAAATTTACCATTTTTGTGAATAGTTACTAAATTAAAAATAAAAAAAAATATTAACTTATTACTAATTATAAAAATTGCTTAAATAAAAAGGTTCAATTAATACTTTTAGGGTAATAGAATTTTGCTATTTATTTTCTGATTAAAAAATGACTAATTTATATTAACCCACTTTTTATTCTTGATTGCCAGTCTTTATCTAATTCAGATTTAGAGAGCACGATCTGTTTAGTTAATTTATCATGTCACATATGAGACAAAGTATTTTATTTTGTATTCGTTCATGATGTGGATAACAAAATTAATATTGACTTATAAGTGACTTGAATATAAACTTAGGTCATGTTTCACGGTATATTTACACAGACATGCTGTACTATATCTTCTTTTTTTCCAATTTTGAGTATTTTTGTTATATTTAAAATGTTATTTTCTATTATACCTAAGGATCATTAGTCCATGACATAAATAAATATTATCTATCTATGAATAACAAATCCTATTAATTGTCAATAATGGTGGCTCAACTTTCAATCTCTCTTGAAATTCAGAGAGTATCGTTGGTTTAATAGAAATATGCATTGAAATCCATACGGATGTACATTTTTCAAATTTTTGAAAAAATATGATCGTCTTTGCATGGAATAGTTCAAATGACTATTTACAAAATTGTTTGTCTATATTATGTTTGTCACGTTTCAAAATGTATTAATTTGACTAATGCAAATATTATGTTGTAAATATTATAAAATTCTGTTTATTTGATTTTAAAAGTTTCAAGAATACCAATTTATTTTTATACTGACGTCATTGACTACTTATTCCATTCAAGTTCGATTTCTTTCTCGATGGTCTGACAAATCAGGTGATTCAGAAGTGGGCCGATTAGACTTCAACTGCAGCAAACTAAACGAGCAGATTTTCGACTAAACGTATAATTTATCTTAAAAATACTCTCGTTTTTCACAATAAATTGTTTCGATGAAAATAATTAAACATTGTTAAAAGAAATGTTTAAAATTGAACAAACGTTAAGATGATTATGACACCAATGAAATCTTATTTTCTTTCGTATAGTTGAAGATGAGGCAAAGAAAAAACCAATGTTTTAGATTCAGTCCCAAGTATAGATCTTATTCAAATGCCACATTGTTTGGAATGCGATCAAGTAATTCATTCAGATTTAACCATTGTCTGTCTATGTGTTTTCGTTTCACCACTGATATTACCGTCACGTATCGATTTCCGTCGGAATCACGCGATGCATAATTAATGGAACGAGCATTACGTATTCCACGGGATTCATCTGAACTCGTTATAGGAAGCTTCCTGTTATAAAAAAATCGATAACCATTTTCTCATTAGAAGAATTGGAGTGTTAAACTGCACAGTTTATTAATTTGCAAGCGAGTCAGTGACCAAGATTGCCAACCTCTAGGAGTCTAACGCAAACCTTTCAGTCCCTACTTGCATTTAGCTAATTATATAAAATATCTCTACGTTTCATGCAGCATTCAAGGACGCAGAGGTCGTATAAACTTTCAGACTTGTGTAATTTATTTTCGTTCTCTCCAAATGAAATAAAACTTGATAAAGCTTGTAAATTTATATACCTTAAATTCGCAGTCGACAGTAATTGTCTTTTTATTTATAGACAAAAATATCTTTTTAATGTTTCACCTACTGTTTATTTTCTTCAAATTCTTTATTATTTTTGACTTTAAAAAGCTATACTTTTTCTATGAAATAGATATGTAACGATAGTCTTTAAGGCACAGATAATAATATGCGAGTTCCGAATAACACGTTTAACATAATTACTTAATACCAATACAAATTTAAGGCAATCAGTATTGTGCTTAATGCTTAAGCATTTGCAGAAGCTATGCTACGCAGGCGTGATCTTAACAGGAGCTTTGCGAGGATCACATTGTGATGCAGAGGTAGACACAAACGATATGTACATGCTACTAAATGACAGAGTAAGTAACATTCTACAATTTTTACAAGATGCATTTCTATCTTTCCCTGTTTTAAACGATAACTTACCGGATTTGATATATCGAAATTATTAAATCGAAAACAACTCATATGTTTACCGAAATTAATATAAAGTAAAAGAGTTAAATTTGAAACTATTATATCCAAAATTATATTAAGAAATATGAGATAAATTTTGTAATTATATATGTGCGTGTTAATAATTGTGAATACCGTTTCTTTGACAATACTGAGTTTATGTATGTTACAGTTTTTAAAATTGGAAGTTCCTCACTGCCTATTTGATTTTGACCCCGAAACGCATCGATTGTATATGTAGAATAGATGCTCCATATAAAGCGTTTCTAATTAAACTGCTGTTGGACAAATTAATGACTTATGAATGTAGATCAATTTAATTATATTTTTAACACAATATAACTGGAATGCATAGGATAATAAAAACTAATAGCCACTTTTCTCTCTCTAAAAAAGAATAAATATTCATATTCGATATTTAACATTAATAAACGAATTATGATTTAACAAACGAGGAATGAAATCGCGCATTCTTCGCCTCAACAAAATTGGAGCCTCCTGATGGAATAAAATAAATTTAGTGATATACTTTCTGCATTTTTAGTGAAAGAAAAAACAAATTATCATCAATTCCAACGAAATGCCGTTATACAGTCGAGTGGAATCTTTTTAAAAATTATCTTTTGATGTTTGAAATATTTTAATAGATTTTTTATAAATCTTCGAGTTTACGAATTTATCTTAGACAATCGATGCGCACGGGGAGACCGTGAATGTGGCATACTACCTCGTTACTGCACTTTCCGCGTTAAAATCCAAACTTTAAAAAAAAAAGAAAGAAAAAAGAACTTGTCGCTATCCCTTTCCCCAAGTCCGGAAACCCGCGTTGAATTTAAATTAGCCGCCTTTTTCGGGTCGGTTTATTGATCCGGTCAGCACCCGGAAACACGCGGAACTTTCCACACATTGCAAGAATTACGGAAGCACTTCCAGATGCACCTTTGTAACAAGAACCGCGCACACGGCGATGGAAAATAATCCCCGATGGAGGATGCAAGTTTCATGAATCGCAGACGCGAGACCTCCATTTTCCTGTCTTACGTATTTTAAAATGATAAGACATTTGCGCTATTCTGATACTGGGTAAATTACTGGTCGAAAATAAATTTGCAACGTGTATACCAGTTACTTTTGTGATTTGGAATTCAAACTATATCTGCCTTTAACTCAAGAAGTTTCTGAAATTCTTCATTTCGAATCTTCAGTTTGCAACTGCAGTATTTTATTATATTCAGAAATAGCTACTTTGATCATAAATTCAATTTAATCTGTACCTTAATCGCAAGTTGATGAAGTTAGCGAGTATCTTTCAGAACAGTTGACAGTTGGATATACGAACGTACTGTTATTATCGTGAACGTGATATTTCCAAGTTTCAATATAGAACTTTAGACGTTCCACGTCCTCAAAGATTAATTTAAAAATTCTAGAGACGTGGGAGTAAAATTGAAAATGGAACGTAGGAAATTAAACTATTTATCGACATAAGAGCATAAAGGATTTCTAGAATATTTTTAGAAGAAATATTCATGTCTGATGGTGACACTAAATAGAATATTCTATTGATTGAATTAATATTAAACAAGTAACTAAAAACACATTGTGTTGATATAATCCAGTTCAAATCCTGGCATATTCTTTTAATGTACACAGTGTTCAATTTGCAAAATGTAAATTAAAGTAAACTCATATTTGAACGAGCTTTTCCTAACCTCATTAGAATTCCAAATCACAAAAGCGCTTTGTATGTATATGCTGAACTTGTGTTTTTAAAAATCTTATACGTGATTAATGTTGGAATAATATGAAAATTCGATAATATAGAAATAAAATGAATTGTGCAGACTTACACAGCAACGTGTAAGAGTAATGGTTTATTATACTAAAAATGTCTAATTTCAAATTCTCACCTCTCCAACTTGCTTTTATCGGACATGTGATTGTCTGGTTCCGAATGAGATACGCATTAAGTGTCGTTAAACTTGGACTTTTACGTAATGTGTCTTCATCGTTTTTCCATACGTACGTGATCGCCGTTAGCTCATACGATACTGAAAAATAATACATCAAATCAAATCACCAAAGAATTTATTAAAAATGCAATAAATATGATTAAGCACATTTAATTAATAGAATAAAATCTACTGATAACTGCAAAACCATTAAATTGTAGAATTTTTTTTATTTTTGAATATAATATCTAATTATCTAATAATGCAGATTATCTAACAAAAATATGACTGAAATATCTACGATTTCGAAAATTAAGAGCTTTTTTCGTAACGACGCAATGTGACATTCTACTTCGACAAGAAGATCTGAATGACACTTGCTTTTGTGAAGTCCAACGAAAACGTTTGACAAAGAAGAAAATCGGCTTGATATTAAGGGAGAGGATTGGATCGATATCCAGAAATGTTGGCGCAAATGGCTGTCTTTGATGATTTCCATTTTGATTCTTTTCTATTATTCAGAATAGTCAGCACAATGCTAATTCAATAAAAATTGCTGAATATATATTTCCTCTGGAATTCATATTATCAGCCTTCATCAATTTTGAAATTTTTTTATAAAATGTTATTTACTGCACTGAACTTTTGTGTATTCCGTTTATAGTTATGAATTGGCAGTATTCTTTCAATATTTTCGATATTAAACATTATTGTAATTTAATTCGTTTCTCTAGTTAATAAATTGTACTCTTGCTTTTCATAATACTTTTCGAATCCTTTTTGCCTATTCTTAGATAAATTTCATATGCTACATTTACGAATAAATAAAATTTGTGGAAAAATGTATATGTATAAAAAGTATGTTGTACGTATAATATATAACATTAGTGTCTCGTTCCCTTGCATTCAAAACAAGTTGAAAACGTATAAAAAGACAGAAGAGTTCTATGTTTTGAGTATTTATAAAAATTTATTTAATGCAATTATTGAATATTTTCGTTTTCATTTATCAAATAGCAGGTATTTTATTAAAAATTCTTATTTAATCTCTAATAAATAATTAACGATAATTTTATTTGTTGCATAACTAAATCATATTGTTGAATGTTGTTATTACACAAATAACATTTATTCGTGTCTTATCTTCCATGTACATTTATGCAACGTTATTTATATTGCGATCTAATCTGAGCTTTAATCAGTTCCGTGTGTTGCCATTACAGAGCAATATTGTATTGCGCTTTTATTATCTCCAATTTTCCTTTAACATTTACTGGTATTGTATACGATAAATCTGTTAATATGAATTCTGAGGAGGATCGAAATCATCTAGAGGGATGCCATAATTTCCCGCGTTATGCTCTAAAATTTCATTTTTAAAGAGCTCTAGATATCATTCACGATAAATAAATGAAAAATCACTAGTCGGAAAAAATTCCTCTTCAACTAAAGTGCAATTTTATTTTAATACCAATTTAAATCTCACTAGACTCTCTATTCCTACTAATCTAAAAGTCTTTAAAATACATGACTAGTTCTACATATTCGCAACTGATTATATTTTCTCTTCCTTTCGTGTTATTTACATTTAAACACTCTCCATGAATTAAAGGTTGCAATGTAAAATTTTTAATTGCAGATAACCGACGGTATTATATATAAATATAAGCAGTCGCAAAATGCATAATTGGAAAAATCATAAAGCTGACGTCGGATGCCTTTAGAATAAACCCAGAACTCGTATAACCGTGTTGAATTTACTATTATCCACGAATTGGTCGCGTTGCCAAGTACCTCGCATTGCATTCCAAGGAAAAAACTCAGTATTAAATGCACTGCAAAGTATTTCCATCGAGGCGATGTGATGACGTCGCCTCAATTTTAATATCGGACAGTAGACCATTGTAAAGTTAGATACTCACTGCTTTCAATAGCGAATGAACACTGTGGATCATCAAAGGGAAAAATATTAAGTCTACCCTGACAGGAGAGGATGAGATGGCGTCTGCAACAAAAGACAAAATCGTTTATATACATGCATACTTTGACATATATATGTACATCTACAACATCGAAGCTACTTTTCGTCCACTTTTATTATTCTCCCATTATTTGCTACAGTTGTCTTGTCACTGTTATTAAGATACCGTATATTTAACCTGCAATTAATGTAAAATTATTCCTATTATAATGGAGAAACAGTAATTACTTTGTATCTAAAAATTATTAATCCAATTCGCGTTTAATATTATATACGACAATTTTCACGATTGATTGCAATGCTTTCAAGTAAATGTCAGAATTGTATAATAAACTTTTAATACATTATATTAAAATACCAATTTTAGTATTAATTTTCGTAACACGAAATTGAAACATTCATACATTTCTTTTTACGGATTTTACTGAAGCGAACAAGCCCTCGGGGTAGCATTTAATTCTGACGTCACAGGTACGAAGTCGATCGAGGGAGTCTTTTTTCAATATGAATTATTAAAATTCATTTCGCCATGTAAGAACACAAGGTAGCGTTTAGTTTCGAAAGAAAAATTTTCTTTGCTTTATCTTTAAGTTGAAATAATATGGTAAGGAGATTCAAACGGAACGTAAAAAGACAGTTATATTGGACTACAGTTATTAATAATTTATAGATGTTAGCTAACACTTTCAAATAGTAATTTTAGTTAAATAAAGTAACTGCATTTACTTACAAGAAGAAATATACGGCAAGCAACTGAATAAAAATGCTTAATGTTGCCAAACAGATATTACGTAAATGTTACTACAGCAGTTAATGATTAAATAAGAGATATTTAATAAGCTCGGTATTAAAACAGTTATTAGATCATAGTTACAATTTCAACTAAAACTCCGGTATGATTTCCGCTTTGATTGGTTAGCAATGCACCAGTCATAAAATCACACAATTTTCTTTTATTAATTGTATTTTACTGCACCGGAAAGTGATATTTTCCTCATGCCGTTTGGTCAAAATTTAATTTCTACTCGAATACTACCTTGGGCTTCAATCTATTCAGTAAAAGTAAATTATAACTTGAGTGGGTGCAGAAAAATAACACGATAAAAAAATTGTATTTGCGACTGGAGATCAATTAAAATTTTGCAAGTAGCTGTAAATATCTTATTTCCGGATTATTGCTCACGATAAAATAAACACTATAAAGTAATCTCCAGAGATATTTAGCGTCGAGGTGGCGTATCGAGTGGAGCAATTTCCTTTAACGATTTGCCGCGTCTTAGGTCGAAATAGTGGCATTGCGAGAGAGATAGATAGAGAGAAGGGGATGGAAGTACTTCTAGAGAGAAAGGCAAAGGAAGAGGATGGATCTTGCATATTGAGTTTACAGGCAAAAATACCGCATAAGGTAGTTGACGGTGCCGTTGCGATATATTCGCAGAGCAAAGTGGACCGGTATGAGAGGATCCTTGAAGTCTCCGTGCATGATGAAGTACGTGTCCGGAAGCCAGATCTCGTTATGGTGGTGAATCGCATTCAGGAAGTCGAAACGCGATCGGTTGCTGTAACAAAGTCGTGGGTCGTACCACTGCTGCTGCAAGAGAAATTCCACCTCGTACTTCTGCAACATACAAATCGTGAAAATGAATCCAAACGTATCTCCGGTGCAACCCAAAGGAAAGTACCAAAGCACTTCACTTTCTAAAGTAGACTTTTAAAATGACGTAGGATACTAATCGCTGAGCCCTACAACAGTCTGTCGACGTATGCGAAATATACAAATGTTTGTATTATAGTGCAGTTACAGCACAGGTCTAGGACTATCTAAATGCAGCTGCAGTGTAACCTTAACCTTTAAAGGGCCGGAAAGGCGATATATTGGCTCTAAAACATAATGTTAGGATACCTCTTTATCCTTGAGTAAATTGATGAGCTAAGTTCGTATCTGAAGTTGGTTTGATCTTATCACTTCAGAGTGAAGGTCAATGAAGGTCATTTGAAGGTCAAACATAGCAATATGGTTTGAATCATTGCAAAAGATATATATTTATGTTTTTGGAGTCACTGAATTTGGGTTTTACGTCATTTTGACCTCAAATAAAAAGAGAGATGAAGATTTCTCCAAGGTCAGGTTGAGAATATATCCAGGGATTTTGTGTTTTTGAGAACGCTCGACACCGAATTTTCTCATTCAACCAATCGCATTTCTGTTAAAAACTCCACATTTCTAAAAAAAAGCTCGAATCAAGCAGATAAACCCTTAGATGGCACCCAGAAGAATGAGTATAATTACGTCTATTCACAATCAAACAGGTGCAAGATTCAGATGTAGCATTTCGGGATACCCTTAGATATAATTTTTGTTCTAATATATATGATACTTTCTGCATTTGACCTTGAAGTGACCTTGTTTGACCTCGAATGACCGTGATCATGATCTAGTTGGATACAGCACATCTCAAAACCTGAGAATATGATTTTATTCCTATTTTACCGAACTAAACATTTTTCATGACCCTCAAGGGCCGGAGAGCCGATATATCGGCTCGATCCATGTTAGGAACATTGTACATAGTTGATGGGTGATACAAGACATGAATTTGGGCACTTTCAAAAGAGGTTTCAAAACAACAAAACCCGGCCCTTTAAAGGTTAATGTCACTATAACCGTTCAGAAGAACTAATCCGCAAGGTTGCGCTAGTATATTTTTTGGTCGTATGTTCGCAATTTAATACTTTTCACTAAGTAGAATATGGGGTACAAGTACGAGGAGTAGGGAGCATCCAGACGATACGAGCCATACTGAACAGATTAATTTTTTTGGCCTCTTCAAGATTACACGAAAAATCGGCTAGTGCTAGGAACAAAATACTTTTTTTAATTTTAATAAGAGGAATCCACTTGCGGCAAAAAGAGACCCACATACCACAAGTCGAATAATCCTCTTCATCATATAACAAGGTAGGTCTAAACTAAGGATATTCCATAGACCTAGCTGCCACGCGCAATGATTATTGAAACTTATCTCCAACGTTACTGCTCAATTGAAGCTATGGAGTAACAAGTTATCAACTCTATTTGGTTTCGTTTACTACTGAGCAGTTTTTATTTTAGCTCTAATTCGGTAAAAGAATGGCAGTTAATGAGATTCTATTACTATATTAGAGATACTAGAAATTAGTTCACTTTCACCAAATTCAGTATAAATCTTTACTCGTATTGAATTCTTTAAATAAGTACTTAAAATAATTTTCTTAATAATATATATAAATAGCACGCCATTCAATATGACTTTCCCATTGAAAAGAGAATAATTTAGAATTATTAAATACAAGAGTTCTTCATTTTTTTTTATTTTTTTAATCTACCACTGTATCTCGTCGTTAATGACCAAGCAGTTAATGTGACGTAAAATAAATAAACAAAAAAAAAAAGAGTTCTTCATTATATATTTACAGAAAAAGAATAAGATTAAACTTGAAATATAATAAGTTAACAGTAATTAGACGTAAACACAAGGCACATAAATAAATCACGAGACTCCGAAGGAGCTTGTAGTGTTTAAAACGGTTTCGTTATACTCTTTGGCTAATCTAACTCTTAAACGTCTCTTATGAGAAAAAGCTTAATATTTAAAATGTTGTGAAATAATGAACGAAAGAATCGTTTCGGTGATAATGAGAACTCTTAATCAAGAGCAATTTTTTGATAATGACATCTGCGGAGTTCTTAATAATTAATAATTTCTATAAAAAATCTACTATAATGCTCTTTGTAAGAAAAATTTTAAATGTCATTTTTAATATTTTTTAAAGGCTCTGTTGGTACTTAACGAGCTACCCTTTCGAGGGAATAATTTTTGTTATACTTGTCTCTAACACTCGTAAACAAATTATTCGCAATTTACTTGTATCTCAAATATTTTTGATTCGAGGATGGAAGTATTTAAGTAATTAATTGATGATAAATATCAAAGTGACTTTGGATTTATTTACAATTCTTTACATTGGTACTTCTATCCGCAGGTCACATACTAACGAATCTTATTACTATGATTTGTAAAAGCAAGAAATTTGATTTGATTTTATGAATTAATCGAATGATCAAATGCCAATAAAACAAAGTACTAAGAACGATTTTAACTTTAAAAATTGTCATTGCCTCAAGTTAATATATATATAATGTCAATATTAAAATATCGGAAATAATATTTTTTGTTACATGTATAATCTGTATTATATTAAAAACAAAATGTTTTTCCGTTATATGATGAAACTAAATATATACGACTTTGGAAATATGAGAATTGGAATAACAGGATTGGGTTAGAATTTATTATACGAATCTTGTATTTTGCTTCATAAAATATGAGTTATTATGATTTACTAGAAAATTGATCAGGTATTGATTTTTAAATTATTATTTCATTCAGTTGAAACCACATTAGTTTCGCTTGTATTAATTTGAAACTGACTAAACTGAACCTGATTAATAATTTATTGCTGATTCTATTTTGGATGGCGAATCTTAAGCAGTGAACGAATTCGCATTGTAAACTACAAGATTCCAAATAAATACGGGTAAATATTAAATGCAGTCTAATTTATTTCAAATTCTGATCTTCGTTTAGTGCACGCTACTGGAAAGAAGTTTTTATGTTTTTGATTAGTTACTTATATTAGGCGAACTTATTTTAAGCCGCTCCCATCTATACTTTTATTTACATCAGCATTTTACTTTTATTCCCGTATTTTTTTCTTTGGCGCAATGCATAAAAAGCTTTTGCGAAAGGATCAAAAGCATACTGCAACTCATTTAAACAGAGAGAATATTCCGTGTGATATTTGAAATTACTACAGCTCATTGTAAAAAAGTATCAGAGGCTAAAAAAGCATCTCAACTTTGTCCGCTATTAATTTATGTTTTATTCATCATTATCTCCTACTAAATAGTTCTTAAAAAAATGATATTGGCTTTTTATTAAAAAAAGGTATATTTTTTAAAATATATTTCTTCCGTTAATAACATAACTCTTAAAATATTATTAAATAAATAATATTAAACTAGATTCTTTTATATTACAATTTTTTATACATTCATTCCATTTGTCCATTCTTATATTGTTGCCAATTTCATTAAAATCGTTCATTCTAACCTAAATGTCGATTACTGCTGTTATATAAATAAATAGAAATAAATTACTATTTTAAATTTTTATATAATTATCGACTTATTATTATTTATTCAATTTATTATTTGCAATAAATTAGCAGCTTGAATATTGATTTAAAAATAATTAAAAATGTTATCTCGGGGTTCTTTTCCTTATATAATATTTTAAATTAAATGCCTACAACCATATTATTTATGCCAAAAGTAAACATAGCAATGCAGAATATGTTCGACAAAATCTCAATTGGATAACATTCCGTCAATTCTCGATTTAAACTAACTTTTAATTAATACGTAAAGCAGTATGTACATAATTTAAAATTTTTTATATATTAAACAAATGCGTTAATGCAAGTTCCTTTGTTCCGCGATATTTCCTGCTTTTATTGTATAAATATGTACGTGTTTGCAGGAATTTTAATTGCGCTCTAATTAAATGAGAATGTTTTGAAATGTGCATTAAATTGTGTAGAAATATTTATAATATTAACTCTCTGTCGTTTCTAGATTGTCACTATCTAAATGTAGAGATCTTATTCCGTTAATTACCAGACTAGACTCGTCCGGCGAAGCCAAGCTCAGGAGCAAGACACTCACGTTAACGGTCAGGGTTCCTAAAACAAATGAAAATTTATTTTTGTTTATCTTATATGTAACGTATATTTTCTATTATATAACATACAGTAATATGTATTACAAGCAAAAAAACGCTTTCGCAGTAAACAATATTATTGTATCGTTTCATCTATTCATTGACATTAAAATATGCAATCCGCAATTTAACAAATACAACGCTTTTATACAGGACTATGTACCTATATTATGTACATATGTTACCATAAACGCTGTAAATAAATTAAAGTAACCTCTTTACATGACTAAAATAAACATCCGTCGATAAGGTTTACATTTCTGAATTGTAAAACATTCTGAGAACTAAATGTGTTCACAGTGTTAATTCTACTCTTAATGTACGTATTTTAAAAGATGTTCTACCCTTGGCTCGGATTGGATTTAATACCGTTATTTTTACATTACGTTAACTTCAAAATATATTAAAACTTATTAATAAACGTTTGATGAAATTTTGCAAATATATCTTTTACTGGACCTTGTTTCGGACATTTTTAAGGTTATTGTGCAAGATAAATCCTGACATTTTCTTCCGTTAATTCGTTTTTGTGTAAGAAATTTATTATTGGAGATCAAATACAAAATGTCATTACATATTGTAAATCAACACACATTTACATTCTCTTATCGTAAAAAAAGTTGGAGGGACAAATAATATGTACATTGAACTTAAAGAAATGGTTTAAAAAACGGTTTAATCGTTTAAAATAAAATATTTTAAAAAAGAGTCACTAGTAATAAATCTTTTATATAATGTATGGTAATGCTACCTGCTGCCAAACTGAACATAAATCATGAATAATTGATACGACATTTTAAACATATTTTGCTTTCCCATTCTTTATAAATCGCATGTAAATATAAGAAAATGAAAAATCGAACTGTGCTAATAAAATTTATTCAACTCTGATTCATTACTTCTCTAAAGTCGGTTGAATTTGAAGACATTTTATAAAGATTTTTTTTCTATTATTTCTTTATTTTAACATGTGATTCTTTAGAACATTGTCTCAAAGAGACATTCTTTCTTAAAATTATGATTTTATTTGGTTCTGAATTCTCCAACATCGTTTCTGAAACATTTCAATATGCGTAGATGTAATTCGGATATTTGTGAATTAAATAATTTTGTACATCCGATTTTTCAAAAAACTTTATCCATGTGTAGTTACCACATTTAGTACAATTAGAAATGAGATTACAAAAGTTTTCTGGGTACTAGTTTAATAAATGTTATTAAAAAGATGGAAATTAAAAATATCAGCAACGTAATTTTGAATTCCTATATGGTTTATCAGAATACTACTCTGAATATCTTTAACATAATACGATTATTTAATGTTTGATGGTTCGGTTTTTATAGTTGAATTTACAAAATTGATATGAATTTAGATATACGCCATATATTTTTATTATACATGAATAGTTAGGTGCGATGTGTTTTTAAGTCTTGAAGTTTAGTTTATGATATAAAAATTAGATATTGTATCAGGAATTAATAGGTATATTCATTATTAACTGTATTATCAATGGTCTACAGTATCTTTACTGTTTAATTCGAAAAATGGGATATTTGGCTAGGTCAAATTCCAGAACAATAGTGCATTCTGAAACCTTGCACTGGATGTTGGTTAGATTGCGCAATTACCAGCTGGCTTTTCACTAAAGTTTAAGGTCGTTCATGTAAAATTAAAGGTAATCTTAGGCTTATGGTTTTTGAACGACTGCATTATTAGCGGGATATAGACGGGTTTTAGAGAATTCTCCTTTACGGATCATGTGTGCGGTTTCAATAGTTCCTCTCTCTAAAGGATTGATTTTTTTGAAACGTCTAAGCTAATTTAGTGCATGACTTGAACTTGCAAAGATTTGCTTTCTGTTACTGTCCTAATTCTCATGAAAGACTCCATAGAGTAGTTTCAAAAGTACTGTGGTAATGGAATTACTTTGTAAATGTTATGCATCATTGTTATGAAGCAATCGTATGTTAAATAAAATAATCCTTCGATTTTATTATATTTTTTCCTATATTCCCTATAATATCATTTTAAAAAATATTCATTTTTTTAGTATATGCTCCTGCGAAATATTAATAATGCTTCTTAAAGAACTTCCGACTACTAAAATTACCTTTTATAATTTTTGTCTACCCATCAAATAAATAGCTTCCAAACAAAAATAACTGTAACTATAATATATTAAGAAATTTGATAAGTAGTATTATTTTAAAAACAAAACATTTAAAAGAATTATTGAAGAATCTAAATATTATTATTAATAAAACATGTTTCGTATTTTGTATTATTTATTTTATCAGACCAAGATTTTCTATTTTCATATGCTTTCTTAGAAATATATTTAAAAATTATTCTAAAACGACTTTATCTTGCTTTGTAAATATTACATGGATGGCTATATAACAAGATTTAGTTCATACTAACGTCACAGAACATAATAACTATTGCAAAGAGAATGCCCGACATACCTAGAGATCATCGTAATGCGGATCCGAGATTCTCGAAACAAATGTAATGTAGGATTTTAAAACATGATCCCTATATCGATTTCAGCATGCAAGTTTAAAGTCGGACAAAATAAACGTTACATCGAGTACAATCCTCTGCACGAGTTGGTCGCTTTTATTTATCTAAATACTCTTATCGTCGGTTTTGACGTTATAATTCATTTTTACAACAAACGTCTATTGAAATGTTTTGTACTTCCATGGGCACTTTTGTCACGTATTTCCACTGCTTGATACTTTAGTTCTCTGCAATATTTGGCACGATATGAATATTCTTTAGTGTATTATTGGCCGCACTTGAAGCAGAGAAAAGAAATAAGAAACTTATTTCAAATGTTTCGCTGAATTTCTATTGGCTGCTTGCCGAGTAGGCTAATCAATGCCACTACTGACTGCAAATGTGTCGAAATTCTCTGCATGATATCACTTACGCATTTTTTTTGTGCAGCCGAAAAAATGCGATTAAACGTTGAGTTAATAATAAAATTGAGTAATTTTTAATGCAAAAAATGTTTAAACCATCTGTGATAAATTAAATAATTCTGAGGATTTTGCTCTTTACTGTTATTGTAAATTCAGCACAAAACATTCATATTTTAGAAACTATGCTACGAGCAAAAGTTAAAAGACTGTTACAGAAAATAAAGTAGATACAAAAGCATAAGTAAAAGAAGTGTCACAATTCCCAAAACCCGTAAAGGAAGTTTTCGTATCAGACTGTGCCATTTTCGTTGCGGGCCGCCTGGAGGAAACAACTTTAACTGGTTTGTCGGATCTTTCCTTTGCGGCGGAATTAGAGGTTACTATGAAAATTTGCCTTGGGGTGGCGAGACGAGAATCTGTCATAATGAACTTTGAATTATGCAGACTTGACATTATACTGGACACGCGTTACTCTGATATCACTTTCTCTGGTTTTTAATTAAGATACCGAAAATTACTTTGTAAAACAACTTTAACAAATTAGTAGATTAATTCATGAGATTAATGAAATATTCATTGTTTTTAATTCCTGATCAAGAATAGGTACATTGTTTCATAAGAAAACATATCAATGGATTAATAATTATTTAATAAAGTATAAAATCGTTTGTATGTATGGTATTTTATTTTACGCGTCGTAATCAATGTATGCTGGTTTCTGCCTTTGTAAATTTAATTTGCACTATAAAAACTAGTAGAATTTTGTAAATTATTGAAGACTTTAAAAGCAACGAAGTTTTTCTATCTGACGATGTACAGAAGCAATAAAGCTCAGTCTATACTTTTTTCAAGTTTCAGTGATTTCTATCTGAGCAACGAGTACCCTTCAATTCAAGAGGTTTCCGAAATATTCAGAACATCTTGAAACGAGTACATAAACGCCAACGTATGGTAATTTCATGCAATATAGATATAATTATATGGTATGAGTTTTGGTGGTACGGTCTTCGGACAATAAAAAATTCAATTTTTACGTTACGTTTCGACCATAATGTTGGTCCTCCTCAGAAATTTATTGTCTACAAAAAGTTTAAATCTTACAATCAAAAGTTTATAAAAATGAAAAATGGCGAATATATATATATATATATATACTTACAGATTATATAAACTTACAGATGCATTGAAATTAACTTTAATCATCCCGGTGTCGTTGGGATAGATCGACGAAAATTCTACATTAAAAGGTTTAAAATTAGATATTTTAAGTTTACAGCAACAAAAAAGAATAAATTGATATCGTGTTGTTTTGAAATATTACATACGTCGTATAAAATAATGCACTACACTACACTCCGTACAGAAAGAACGAAACTATTGACACTTGTGACGTTACGGGCCTTTAAATACTAATACAATGTAACCTAGTTTAAACGTGGGTGTATTCAAATTCATGGTTAACGATATTCATACAATTTGATTTTACTAAGGATGTTCGGCGCATACCATCAGAACATTATGTTTTTTACAGTTTTATATTTCATTCCACTCATGATCGTATTTTTTATTGTATAATATGATTCAATGCAATAAAAAAATGCAATGGATGTACATAAGCGAGTTTAAAAGGCCATTTAAACTGTAATTTCATAATATTTACATTATATAATAGCTTCGTATACCGCTGGTAAGTTTGATTGCTCGAATCTAATGTTTACTGTCCGCTGTGATCTTTTAATGAAATAGTTTTCAATTTCTTTTCGTTTTCTACTATTTCGTTCCGTTGCTAGAATTTTGACTTTTTTGTAGTCAAAATTATGGGAGGTGTTGATACGATGTAACGTTAATCCCGTGTATTTATCTTCCGGTCCGTATATGTTTTTCTGGTGTTCTTTTAGTCTTGTACCTAGAAGTCTTCCGGTTTGTCCTATGTAAACTTTATTACAGGTCTTACATGGAATTTGGTAGACAACATTACTGCATTTTTCTAGATCAAGTTTGTCTTTTAATGGTTTTATTCCACCGATGTTTGTGTTGATGGGCTTGTGAACGATTCGAATGTTTTCTTTTCTTAAGCTTTTTGATATTTTTTCGGATAATTCTTTAACATAAGGGATTGATGTAGTTTTTATAATGTTGTTGTTGTTGTTGTGGTTGTTATTTCTGTTGCTATCCTGTGTGTTGTAAATCTGATGAACTCGTGTTTTTATGCAGTTAAAAATCAAATCGTTTGGGTAACCATTTTCTGAAAGAACTTTTTTAACAATGTGCAGGTTCTTTTTCCGGAATCTAATTTCAGCAAGTTTAATAGCGTGATCAATAAGTCCGATAATTACTCCGATCTTATAATTAATCGGATGCTCAGATGTAAAATGCAGATATTTTCTGGACTACGTTGTTTTATGGTACCAGTCGGTATCTAGGAATCCATTATCTTTTCTGATCACAAGTAAATCTAAGAAGGAAATGTTGTTGTTAACTTCCTGTTCTAGAGTGAACTGAATTCTACTTTCAATTCCGTGGATTTTTTTGAGGCTGTTAAAAACAGTAAGGGTGTCATTTACTTTATCCTTCGGAATTGAAGTCAAGATGTCATCGACGTATCTTAAGTAGAATCACAGTTTAAAATTTAATTTCCTAGTTAAGGTTTTCTCTATGTATTCCAATGTTAAATTCGCAATTACAGGTGATAAAGGCGAACCCATCGGAACTCCGAAGGTTTGTTTATAAACAACTTCGTTAAATTTAAAATACATAGAATTTAAAATTAACTCTAAACCATTTACAAAATCATCTTTGGAGATTGCTGTATGTTGTTGAATTTCAGGCCATTTTTTGTCAATTATAACTTTTACCAATTCGATCGAAATGTTGGTAAAAAGTGAAACTACATCTAAAGATACAAGTATGTGATCTTTAGGTATTTCAAAGGATTTTAATTTATTTCTGCATTCCCACGTATTTTTGAAAAAACTAGAATTTTTACCCACAATATTTTGAAGAATTTTGCTGTAATATTTGGCTAAATTGTATGTTGGGGAGTTTAATGTTGTTTATGGGTTTTCGGTAAGCCATATGCTCTAGGTATAACTCCATTATTGCATTTAAGATATTTGGCCGTGTTTGATGATATTGTTTCGTCGTTTTCCCATTTTCTAACGAGTTTACTCACTTTTGATGTTAACGTAGCTGTGTATTCATATTTAGATGGTAAATATGTGTTGGTATCCTTTAGCAAGGTCTCCATTTTTGCATTATAATCTGCTTTTTCTAAGGCTACGGTGATATTGCCTTTATCAGCCCTAGTGAATAAAACGTTTTCATTATTACTACAAAATCTTTTGATAAGGTTGTTGTTTTTTGCAGTTTGGTTGGTATTCAACTGACTATGGTGTTTATGATTTTGTATCATGTTGACTACATTATGTCTGACACGATCTTGGTTGTCTACGATGATATTTCCATCTTCATCAGATGTATTTTTTATCTTCGTAACGGCGCAGTCAATTCCGGCAATAATGTCGTGCAACGGTATTTGTTTGTGTTCGTGTATAGGAAAGGCATGTTTACTTCCTAATGATATAATTTCTTTCACTTCCTCTGGTATTGTAGTAGTGGTAAGATTCATGAACCAAATATCTTGTCTGTGTGTGTTGTTGTTTTGACTGTGCACCTTCTATTTTTTTTTCTAGTCGATATCCAATTATATTTCTTAATAAGTTTCTGTTTTTGATTGTTTAACAATCGTTCAAACTTAATATTTTCGAAATAGAAAAAATTGTTATCAACCTGAAATGGAATTTTTTTTTGCTGATTTCGTAAAATCCCGATATTTGTCGACTTCTCAAAAATTTAATTTGTGATATTACATCTGAGATCTCATAGTTTAGTAATTTCCATTTAAATTGTAAAGCTGAATTATTATATTTTCGAACAATATTGTACGAATGGAAATGTCGGTTACTAAGAAAATTATGATTAAAAAGATGATTCGGAAGGACCCTATTCTTTCTGCTATATAGATATATTTTTGGTTTAATATTCTTTATATAGAACATATCATGTGTATATCTGGATATAATAAATTATGACATCAAACCGTTATAATTTCGATTACTTTGAGATGAGATATTTAGTAAAGATGTTTTTGAAAATGGAAGACATATTTTTAAACTGAAATATTTTTATTATAATCAATATCATTAGTTTCTACAGAATGTTGGATATTTTTTCATTACTAAAGATATTAGTACAATATTATTAGCGAGAACAACAGTAATTAAATCCCATAATGTAGCCTACTTCCCATTGCTCAGTTTTCCTATATCTCTAACATTGGATATAATAAAACTGGACAACAACTAGCCAAAAACTAGACTCATTTTCTACTAGTGGTTAGAAATTAAGGAATTTTCGGTATTACCTTTTGAGCTGAGGTCAGAATCAGTAACTGAAACTAAATTAACTGATAATGAATTCATTTAAACTTCTTTTTAATTATATCTAAATTCTCAAACATAATACACTTTAATATTTGAAGGTAAGCTTGAATTTGAAGGTAAGTATGAATAACATTTCGTTTTTAAAATATAAAATGTACTCGAGAATCATTAACAAAATGTATTATATACAATATGTATAGGAGACAACCTAATAGAAAAGGCGTCTTAAAATAGTAATTTATATATTACTGTACGACAAAAACTATACAGAAATACCAGAAAGAGTAATCATAAATAAATAATTTTCGGTAAAATACAATCTGTTTGAATCAGTGTTAAAATAAAAACATTATTTTTACTAAAAAGTTTATTTTTATTCTTTTATTGATTTATCTAAAATGTTCTATAATATAATGAATACTTTTATAATTTTGTAATGCTTTTGCGAATTTTATATGAAATTAAATATTTTGGCATTTTTAAAATGATTGTCCTTAGAAAGTTTTTGAGGTTATTCAATTAGTTCCGATATTATCAAGGGAAATTCACTTATCGAAGTTTTAAAAATAATTTATTTCCAGTTAGCATTACGTATTACGCCAAGCATTTACCGATAAAACAAACAAAATCTGTTAGTCCAAAAATAAAATTCTTAATTAATGAAAATCGCATTTTTTACAAACTTAATTTCATCAAATTCTGTACAAAAGGTTGCGAACTATTTCCGGATTTTCGAACAAATCGTGGTTAGTGAAACTAATTAACGCCTTCGCTTGCATTTTATTGAAAGACCTCGATGCTTCCTAAATACTGGACTATGGAGACGTGTTCTGAATATTTCTCTGAAATCGTTCAATGTATGTTCTTCTGTTTTGTTAAAGTATGTACGGTATACAACAAAATCCACTGTTTTCCGGTTAAATAACTAGCTGTTAAACTATGCTTAACATATGCATTTAAAACTAACGTAATAAAATGTGTAATTAAAAGCAGTTTTCTATTAAACTTTTAAAATCATACTTTTTGAAACAAAAATTAAGTACGTCAAAACAATTGGTAGAGCAACATATTTTTTAAAATTTGTTCTGGGTCCTTATTTACCGAGAAATATTATAAAATACTGCCAAAACGAAGAAAACTTCATTGCAGTAAAAAAAAAACTTCAATATAATTAATGTTTGCTTATATTTAAAAATGCCAACATTGATATAATAATAAGGATTATTATCTTGAAGATAATAAGTTAAAAAAGTTTTAAACAATTCTCTGTCGCCATATTACAATAAAAATGTAAAGTAAAGGTTAATACGATATACAAACATAATAACAAATAACAATAATACATCAGATAAATTTGATTTAATAATTCGACTGCGCTTTTAATTTTAGACTTCCCTTGCGGTATTTTTCTGAAGAAGGGCTTCCACAATTAGGAGAAATAAAAATATAATATTTATGTTTATTTTTGGCATTTTCATTGATTATCAGTTTATTTTCCTCATCCATATTCACATTTGTATGTAGTCATTGACCTACTCTTATCGATTTGTTTTATTTTACTACGATATCCGAGATTATTTAAAGTATTGAATTTCTGAATTTATTCCTGACAGTCTATTTATGATCTTTTAAATATATGCATAAAAATACCATTTTACTTTGTATATATATTAAAAAGATATAATAAAAATGAATAACGTTCAAATTTAATTACATATATTCGTTATAAAGTTACAAAGTTTGACATGCTTTTGTCGACCTCCTTTTTTTTTGGATAGAAAGCCAAAAATGGACAAAGATGATGGAAATAACGTCGATATCTCGGACTTTACTTGTTTAATTGCCAACTCCTGGTGGCACAAGACACAGCCCTAAATCTCGCTAAGTAGGTTGTAATGCAGATGAATCCGTCTTTATGTGTCGCGCAAATTTCGCCATGACAGTGAAGAGAAGACATTTTATGAACAAGCGCCGTCTTTCTGTGAAAATGCCTGACGGCGATTAGACTTTGTTGTCTAGATATTTCCTTACATCACGTAAATTCTCGTGGACGCGCAAATGTAAACTTGATGTACCTTTCACCCCGTCTTGACGTTGAACGCAGGTTGAGCATCTCAAAATTATTTGTAAGTGCCTTCTTTTCATAACTCTTACGATTTTACATACTACTTAGCTTCATATATAAAAATAGTTCATAATTTTGAGTATTATTAGAAGATCTTCTAATATATGTTTGAAAGGGGGCTATAACTACGTCGAAACTGAAACAGCTGTAACGATATTTTTTAATACGATGGGCGTGAGGCATGATAATTCGAGCCAGAAGGTTTCACCCTAGGACGCAAAATCGAGCTTCGCGCCCAAGGTGTTAAAAATGTTATTTATTAATATTTCGGCTGACATATGATGAGGATCGAAGTTTTGAAAATACTGATTTTCACTTTTGACACATTTATGGAACCCCTTCCTCCACTCCCCTTCTTTCCTACCTTCGTTACATAGGGAATTTTGTCATATGCGCCACTCCTTCTGATAAAGTTTCTAGCTAATGTTACATTCTGAATGTTCCTGCCCTGGTAGAGATTTGGCTGGTTGAACTAGCCATTAGCCTAGCGTCTGGGTATATCTGTTAAGTAGAATCTCGGTAGAAATATACACGAATTCTAGATGAAAACCCGCTAGACCAGTAACATATATTTAAAGTGACATAAAGCAATAACTGCAAACTGAAAATATCATATCACATTTGTATAATTGGTAAGAATCAATGGATTCCACATAAAACAATGCCGATGTAAATGTAAACGATTTTTCTTTGGAAATGAAGATTTGATCTTTACAGCAGCTTTGTAAACAATCTCGTCAGCATGTGTGTGCGAATCAGCTAAGAGCAAGCCACCATATTGGGAGTTCGATCGACAGTATTCGAGATTCTCGAATCGAGCATAGTTCGATAAGTTGTAGGAGATTGTCGCAATCGTGTGAATTGTCTCAATGTCTCGCGTTTCGACAGATTTGCGCCAGAATTCATGTCATTTTTAGTAGGATTTCTGTCATATTATGAACCCTCTTTCTAGTTAGATCATCAAAATCTACAATAATTCTGGGCAGATTCTCGTGACCAACTCTACCAGGGCGTAGGCGTAAATTTTCATTAAAAAAATTACAATACGAACTCGTTTTATATTAATACTAAAAACTGTTAGAAAACGGATGAGTATACAGGAATAACCACGCCAACACTAGTTTTTATTACTTAATTACCATAAGACAATAAGATCGTTTGAACATAGAACACAAATAACATTAAACTTTATCAAATTCTTATTAAAATTTGGGGGTATATACCCTCCAAAGTGAACTGGTGGTTGTATCAATCAAACATTTCATAAATTCTGAATTTGTCGCATATTTTCGGTTTCTTCATATTTTTCATACAAGTAACATCTCAGTTCAGAATTTTTAATTTTCTTTAAAAATGGTTTTTCACAAAAGCCATCTTTTCAGGAATCGAAAGGATTCTGAGAGATGACGCTTGAAAAAAATACAACTTTGTTGAAATGTTGGATTGATGAAATTACCATCAGTTGCTTGGCAGGGTATAAGCCACCATTATTATTTGTTTAATACCAATCTGCACGAAATTCCAATTATTCGTATTTGTAACACATTCAACTTCACATAATGTCAAGTATAAGTAACGACTAGAGTACTTTTAATCCATATTACGATCCATGATTCAAAAAACAATCGACATGACTACTTCCTGAACAAATATTAACAAGTCAAATAAGCTAGGTATCTTCTCATTCTGGCATCATATCCGAAAAGAGAAAACCAAAATGAAATGTAATTTAGATCAACATCCTCAGACGGAATAATATAAGACTGAATAAAGTGCAAAATTTAATTCCTTGAGTATACCCACCTGTAAAATTGAAACTTAAAAATGATCTAGTAAAATATTTGGCTGTTCTATTCAGTATCATTTAAAGATGTAGATGAATTGTTAAAAGAGATTAGCAATAAGAGCAGAAGTGACCGTCGTTTCGATGCTGTCCCCATTCACATTTTGTTATCTGAAGCCTTCACAATCCTATTCGCCCAATCCTTTTTACAACGTTTTTCTTGCCCTAATAAAGGTCGAGTGCTCTAGGATGTTAACTCGAACGTGCTTGTGATAGAACAGAATGGAATGTCTGAAAAATTGAACGCGTTTAGACCCGAGGCTGTTTACACTTCGTTGCGTTCCCTGCTATTTTAATCTACCCGAACTTGACGTGCGGAAAATCTTTATTAATTTTTAAAGTTAATTTGCGTTAGCTGGTTACATAAAAGCGGCCATAACAGCGTCACAGAATTTGGTACGAGACCACCATTCCTTTTATGTTTCTACCAAAATTATTTCTTGTTAAGCTTGCTTTAGAAATAGGGCTGCAGACATTTTTAGTAAAAAATGGTCATAAATTTGTATACTAGGCAGATTAATTTATTGAATATCAAAGTGTGCATAAACACTTTTATAATCGATTTGAAATCGATCTCATATTTCTGCTTCAGTAACGTCGATAAGAGTAAATGACTCTGGAGTTCGATCATGCGGACGCTCGGGATGATGCTTCAGTACACGTGGGCGGTTCTAGAAAAATACTGGAATGTTCTTAGAGAAAAATGGCGGTTAAGAATCACAAAATCTAAAAAAAAGGAAAACCAATGAGTAATAACGAGGCGAAATAAAAACGAAACACCTTTTGTATCATTTTATGCTCATTACCTCTGGGTTTCAAATTTGTTGTATATATGAATGTTTGTATTCAATTAATCTATTTTCCCTTTAATCTTTCATTCGTTCATTTCCTTTTTATTCTTCTTTTTTAAATTGTTTAAAGTTATATTTACTCGAATTTCGAGCTTTAAGTTTATATCGTCACCTTTTTGGTCCTCAAAACCCAGAACAGTTTGAAATATACAGTACTGGCGATTTTTCTTTAAATTTACGTCACGATATCTATTTGATTAATAAAAGCAGAAAGAAATACAGTTTAAGTTGGTAACATTCAATACTTCATGTTCTAGTTCATTTATTTCTCTTGTATGCCGATAAATAAAAATGTACATAACATTAAAATAATCATTTCAAAGTAATTTATTTTTTAAAATTTAATCAAGTTTATTGATAACATCGAACTGGTAGAAACGATATTTTATATGCCATTTAATAATGTCATGTATATAGGAGGATCCAATTTACACGAATACAAATGCACTTTGGTGACATTTTTTTGGGTTTCGTGCCAAAAACAAAAGGTAAATCAGAAATCTTATTACACAAATTGCATTCGAGAATATAACACTTTTGAAATGTTCTTTAATAATTTCATATATCATCAATAATAAATATAATTTAAAATATGAAAAGTTTTGCATCACTCTATCGACATACATACAGCGTATAAGTTTTAATCATTTTACAATATGCGGATGTGCAGACATGATTGAAGTTAATATCCATAATTTAATACGAATGAATGTTGCGTCAAATATACTCAAAATTTGATCGGAAATTCATCAATAGTACATATTTATGACGTCCATCGTTTTTATCCCGCGGTGCATGATAATAAGCGTAAGGTAAAAATCATTGATATTAAAGATTACAATTACTCCTGACAATTTTGCATTATATTTGTATTTTTAATTTTTTATTTCTTTTACATTTTTTTTTTATTTTTATTGGAACATAATAAATTTCTTTTGTAAGGACTTCATTAAAGATTTTCAAAAAGTAAACAAATTGTGAATATATGTTTTTACTTTTAGAATCAGCTGAAAAAAGTTTTATAAGTATTTAGAGCAAGAAAGGGTCCTTTAATCAATTTCTGGCATTTACAATTAAGAAATGATAACTTAACCCTTTTCATGCCGAACGGCCATAATTTTGTCATGTTTTTCAAGTGAACATTTATCTGTGTAATGATAAGCAAAAAATTTTCAAATCCGTATTTTCTGACGTATTTTTGTCCATACTTTTCAAGTCTGCTAATTAGTTTTTTTCTATGACTTTGATTTTTTCAAAGTGGCGGCTAATTTAAAAAAAAATTAGATTTTTAACATTTTTGTATCTGTTTAACGTACTGGCTAATAATGTTCCCGTTGTCGGATGGGCACTAGTGTCTAGATCTTGTGATGACCCATTTTTAATGTTTTTAGTCCTTGACGCTTACTTTTTGAATAGTTTTGTTTTATTTATCTCAGCCTGATACCAATTATGCTAGAAAATAGCAATACAAGATGATATGGAATTCAAAATTTCTGAAAATATTATATTTTTCTTATAATATAGATTTATTATGTATATCTCCGTTTGATATCGATTACACAAGAAAATGACAATACAAGATGATGTGGAATTAAAAATAGTGGAAAATTTTCTATTTTCTGTCGCAATCGATATCAAACTGAGATAAATGTAATAAAGCTATTGAAAAAGTAAACATAAATGTCATGGACTAAAAATCTAAAATAAAATGAAAAAAAGACGTAAAAAATGAGTATAAAAGCCGGCATATTGGATCGACCATTTTGAATTTTGACATCCTGCGTCGCTTAAATTTTAGTTATGGTTATTATTCCACAGTTTCCAAACGTTTGTACCGATCCGATAACGGGAACATTATTATCCAGAACGTTAAACCAATAAAAAAATTTTAAAATTACGTTTTTTTGTAAATTACCCGCCATTTTGAAAAAATCAACGTCATAGAACAGAACTAATAGCAACTTTAAAAAGTACGGACAAAATTAGGCCAGAAAATATGGTTTTGAAATTTTTATGCTTATCATTACACAGATAAATATTCACTTGAAAATCACAAAATAATTTTGGCCTTTTGGCATGAAAAGGGTTAATTAAACTTCTCTTTACTTCCTGTTAAAATTCGTTATGATTTTATGGTACCTTATTTTATTTATAATAAATTACCCATCTGCGTAAGATATAGAAAGAGACGGAAAAAGGGCAGATGTCTAAAATCACCAAATACGAGTCTATTAGAACAGCAATCAGGGAATAGGCGTACATTGGAATCCCTCAGTGCCCACCAATCAGACAAAGGACGATGGCTATGTCCCCAGGGATCCATCGATGGCAAGAGTGAACGACACCGTGGTGTAGTGAATCAGTTGCTTCGTTTCCGTTTTACACTTTGCACATTATTTTTTTTCTTCATTCAATTGTAAAATAGTTTCAATTGCAATAGCATTAACTCTGCAAATGGTACCATTATACAATTTTATAACATTCGATTAACGATAAGTTTTTATTACACTTCATTTTCCGGAATGTTCTCTTAAAGGTAACCTGGATTTTCATTCAAAGTCTTATAACGCTCTTTTATAATTAAGTATATATTCATGACGTCAACTGGAATAATATTTCAAAGTACCGATAGTCAGTACAAATTTTATATTTATACTGTAATGCATATGCAATTAGAGTTTTACGATAAAACAGTTTGCATTCAATAATATTTTCTACTGTTTAAGCAATGAGTGGAATTATGGCAAAATCGTGATAAGTAAAATGGATCATGAGACGTTATCCAAGTACTCTTTCATCCTGGAAACTCCTCAGCCACGATTTATCAAATTTTGATCGGAAGAGTTCTGAATCGAAATTCATACTTTTATTATCAATAGTTTGTAGTAAGAAATATTAATTCATATAAACAAAACTGTTTGCAAACTTTTAAAAATGATATATAGATTTTGTTTAGTATTATCAATGATTGTGAATAACTAATTACATATAAATTCGTTCAGAAATTAAAAAAAAATCCTGCTAAGAATTTCAAAAACTTCCACTGCTTACTCCACTTTATTACAAATCAATTGTAGGTAAGTAATGCCTGCAGCTAGGTAAAATAAGCGTTGTGTATGCAGATTAGATAATATGTCATTAATTTCTGACGGATGTAGACAGTTGATCAGGTTTAAAATTTAGTTCCTAGTACAACTTTTGATTAATTAATTACATTATACTGCATTAAGTTTTCAAAGTTACACTGCAGCAAAATTCGTTTAGGCTGTTATAATATATGCGAAAATTGTAATCGGCTAACAAAAGTATATTTTATGATATTGAATTATGATTCCAATGTATTTTCAATACTTTTCGAATAAATTATTAAATAATTCATTGTATTTTTTAAATGTTAAAATACATTTTTTTATATAAAAAAATAAAAGAATGATACCATTTGCAATAATAAAGAGAGCAGTCACAAAATGAAGATACCTGGATTTCGAAAATCATTTTTTTTTAATCGAAAAATATTAGAAAACCTATACGTTTTAGAACATTTTTTACTTTGCGCATCGTTCAACTCAAATCCTTTTTTAAATGCTGGAGAATTTTCAGTACTGATTATCACAGAATGCAATTCAGAAATAATGCTAAATATAGTTACTAAATTCATAACTTAATTTTAAAATGTCTGCCACGTATAAATTTAAAGATACCTAATAATTATTACTAATACAATTACTGCTGATAATATTTTCAATTATAAAATATTTTATAACTAATCGATTGCTCATGTTTAACTGCGCTATATCCGTATCACCCATTTAGTTCTATTTTTTAATTTGAACAGATAGAATATACCTATATCTTAGCGAGAGAGTAAATCAGTCACCATTCTGACAGTGTTTTGTCATACTTTCCTGAGGAAATACCATAACATTCAAGATTAGCCCTGGAATCAAGGGAACCATTAAAATGTAAATACTGGTCTAGTTATTTGAGATATAAACTCAACTGCGGGCACGGGTAATGCTGAATGCATTTCCCTCGTGTATACTCTGTTTTAAGTTACTATTTTTTAAATTTATTTCATTCTTAAAACAAAAAGTTCGCCCGTCGATAGCAGTGTAATTTAATATGAGGTAACTGACTACTTCTTACATAATCAGTGAGTATGGACAGTAATTTGGTTTAACGTAGTTTTGCTAATATTTTTCAAAAATTATATCCAAATTTTAATTGAGTATATTTGGTACGTGTATACTTTATAAAATACCCAGATAGACATTTTGTCTAGAAACAAACCAGGCCCTAGATAGTTTTTAGAAACTTTTTCAGGGATCCCGGTAAGAAAACGCCCTGCCAGAACTGAATCCAGGAAACCCAGGCGATGCATTCAGGGCCGAAAAATATTATATCCAACATAAGTTAATGTTACATTTTTAAAGTTTGTTGATATGGACAATACATCTTCAGGAATGATGTAACTAAATTTCGTACAGTAGTTATACAAATATAAACAAAAAATCGATATCGAAACGATCCAGAATCTAGGTTAACTTGACTAATTCGATAAAATGTTAGTATATTTCCAGATTCTAGCCGGAATTTATACGGATATTTCCACATAGAGTTTTCCTTCCAAGCCCTGTATATAATGTGGAGAAATTAAGTGCAATTTCTACCTGATCGGTATATTTAACATGTATTTAGCTACAATAAAAATAAAACCCAAAGCCAAACAAATACTAAATCTGCTTTCCACTACTATTTATAAGCGGAGAAAAATTCTTGGATATTTTTCCATTTCAAATATTAATTTTGGGACAGATTTGCACAATGAGAAACAAATTAAAAAATGACTATTCTTTCTGATATTAATGGCTATAAGTTTTTGAAAACTTTACTACTCAAACAGTAAAAATTATAAAACAATCTAGTAATTTTTACCAGCAATAATGGCAATTTACTCGCAATTCTACATGTCTATCGCAGAAGTAATATTTCAGGAAGGGCAAATATCAAAAAAGTTTCACCGTGTTCTTGAGCGTGCTTTCATTTATACGAAACAAAATAATTGATTGTCCTATCAGAACAGTTTTGAGCTACTATACTAAAACGCGGACCCTTCGTTAAATGTAAGTGATTCGAGTAAATCTCTAGTCAGGCTTCCGAAGCGAAAATCAATGTATTCAGACACTCGTATTTATTGATCGCAATTAATTTGAATATATTGAATAAATCATCGTTATAGAGATAACAATTCAAGATGAATAGTAGTCGGAATTAATTACGAAACCATTGAAAACAATTATTACTAACTATTTTCCGTTTTCCTTACTTGCGATTGTCGCAACTATAGTAACGGAATAAAATGCCACGATAAAGTAATTCTTAAGACTCACTTAAACATTGTTATATATTATTCAATATAAAGTATTAATTTTGTTATACTTAATTTTTTATTACACTATGAAAAATATATGATAATATAATCTATAAGAATGAAATATATAATTGGTGTAAGTGACAAATTTATCATTTTAATACTGATACATATCTATTCGAAGTTTTCATTTTATTTGTTATTTTGCGTTTGTTATTCCTCATTTATTTCTAAAAAAATCGATAAAAATAAAGATATCAATAATCATACAAATGTGAATTATGAAAAGATTGATAATAAATATTTGAATTTGGAAAATTTTGAATATGATTTTGATTATCCTCTCTTCGTCCCAAATGTAATTTAATTTTCAACTTATTATGTACCATTTTGAATGACTTTTACATTTAAACATCTGTTGATTGTTGTAACATTACTAAAATACAAGTACTAAAATACACATAATAATAATAATAATAACAACCGTGATCTGTAAAATGTTAATGTAATAAAATTTGATAGATGAATTTCAAACCCCAAAATTGTAAAAGTAAATTAGTAAAATAAATAAATAATAAATATATTATTCGTCACAAAAGATATATCAGTTGATACGAAATAAGCAATTTATCGGTCCAATTATAGTTTGATTTTCTACTAGTATAAATACTTCAATGTTACCAAGTTTAATGATTTAACTTCAAATAAAGACATAAATCATACATAATATAACGATTCACGTACATAAGCTCACGTACCTAACTTTTATTATTAATATATTTCCATTCACTTCTATAAGAAATATTAGTTTATTCAAATGTTCACATGAAAAGTTTATCTAAACTTCATTCAATATTTTTGTCTACATGCATTGTAAATAAATTATGCACAACTTAATTTCAAACAATAGGGTTCAGTATTTTCTTTTTACTGGAAAGACAAATTTTCAGCGTCCCTATTTTGGTGGAAAAGGAATTTATTTCTATTTTTGAAGAAATTGTGTACTAGAAACAAGGTCCACATAGAAACGAAAGTTGCTGTTTTATTAATATTATTAAGCGATACATTTCGGCTCAAGAGTTTGTGAAACTATTATATATTGGTTACAGAATGTTTTATTTCTGATTACATTTATTTTCCCAGGTTCAATAAAATTTAATGTAATTAAATATTTTTGTTAAATTAAATGTTATACTATTGAAAAATTACCTTGAACGGGTGGTAGAATCCGTTTATCATATCGTGTTGATAGCAGCAGATTGTCCAAGACTTCTTTATCTGATTTTCCCTCCTCGTAGCTGCAAGGTTGCGAATATACACTATATTTCATTGAAATAATAAATTACTATAGTCTCATATAAACTCTACACTTGATAAGGTACCTCATTTATTAATTTGGTAAATTTTTAATTTACAAAATTTTAATTATCAAAGTGCTCCTAATAACATTATTTCTATTAAATAGAGCAGGATAAAAATCATCCACTAAATATTGAAATTCGCATAAAAAATTGGCGATTTATCCAATATTTATCAAATCTAATTTTTCCACATATTATTTTGTGTGAAAGTTAATACTTTTATTTCAGTATTTCTGGTAGACATAATAAATAAAAAATTTCATATTGTTTTGGCCTAATATTAAATAACTATTTACGTCTTTCATGTTTTATAGTGTTATAAAATAAATTTTATAAAACAAATATTGAAAAATAAATAAAATTTTTAGATGGGCCATAAATTTATTGCCTGAATCGTAAAAATGTATTCTTTGCCCGGGCGTGCGTAAAGTTAATGCATAAAGTAATTTTTTCAGTGCGTAAAGTGTTTTTTTTTCACACGAGTGTAAAGTGTCTGACGGGGCCACCCGCACACTTTCCTCTCATCGTGAAAAGAAAAATTACTTTACGCACTGGACAAAAACGCACTTCAGTGCACGCCCTGGGCAAAAAATATCGTAAGTATCTCGTGCGTAATATACTATTTTAGTAAAGTACATTACCGTATCATACACTGTCAATCACAAGAAGATTATAATATTTAACAATAAAAAGATGTAACGTGGGTCGCTTTTAACAAATAAAATTAAACAGTTCGGCTTATGCCCGCGAAAGACAAATCTATAGTTTCCCCCTCCCTGCCGACTCTCGTGCATCCCTGAGGAGGAGAACATGTCTCGATCACGATGGAAACTGGCTGTTTGTAATTTTAATTGAAAAGGTTATTTTTTTATCATTAGACGAACGAAGTAGAATCCTCTCATTGAAAATATGAGAGAACTGGAATCATCAGCAAGGCTTGTTGGTGCAGATATGTCTTGTAAGCCGGCTATTATTCTTCATGATGGAAAGTCTTTTGTACAGAATATGCTAAATTTCACTAGCTCTGAAAATCCAGCACTTGTACTCAAGACATCTGTCAGCAATCTACCAAATGTGAAGGACACACACAACGTAGACAGTGTCATCATCGTCTGATGATAAATAGCTGTTACCGATGAATCTTTTCAATTATTATTTGTGCATTTTTGCACTTTCTCGCCCAGAGCTCATTATAATAATGAAAAGATGTAGCGCTTAATACCACATAATAAAATTAAAAACAGTAAATTTCCATCGTGTTCGAGACATGTTTCTTCTCAGGAATGTACACGAGTCGGCCGAGACTCGGCAGGTTGTACTACTGTGGATCCAAAAAGTGTCAATGTGCAGTTTTCACAGATGCACAGAAAAAAATAATTAGTAGAATCTACCTAGAACTTATGTAAAATTTACCGAAAAAGTTAAGTAACTATTGTCAATAAAAATAATTAAAAGAACAATTCTAATTTTCTGCAGTTTATGTGGAATTTATCTTTTCAATGCTTGATTAACATCAATGATGTATTAAAATCTAATCTAAGTAAACAAATTCACATAATTTTTATATTTAATATAACTGGTGTCAATGTTCTTGCGAGTGTTGTTATATATTATATCTAGCCTAGTTTTTCGTTAATCTGTGATTAAACATCATTTAAAAACTTATTACTTAAGGGTTAGAATAATATTTATTTATATTCTTCATACTTAACTAAGTTCGGCAAATTCTACTTATGACTTTTTTCCGTGTGGTCTGTAGATTCCAAATTTCCAAACCTGAAAATCGTACCTGATCCTATTTTCGAGATATACGCATATATGTATACACACTAGACGGTTTATATAGATTAAAAAATAAATTTTAGTAAAACATTAATTTTGATATTTTTTTATGTAATGTTATAAAGTTTTCTGAATTATTTTCAGTTAATATACATAGATTTTATTTCTGACTAATTATTATATATATTATTATTTGTAGTAAATTTCAGCAAAGACGTTGTTGTATAGAGATGAATCTTCAAAGTCGGAATGCATGAATCACGAGATGGTTACGGAACTTGCCATTAGATGAAGTCATGGCTTTCGTCCCTCTTTTCCATATCCACTATAGAAGTGGGTTTCTGTATAGTACATAAGGAGCTTGCGCGAAACTCTCCAACATTATTCCAATACTATAATTCGCACATTTAATTTTGGTTATATACAGAAGATTTATTTCTTGTTACGATTGCTATAACTTGATTTACGTTAAAAAGTTAACCATAGTTCATTTTGAGTGTTCAAATTATTGAAGCTGGATGACTGATGCGGTAGAAAACATATCTAACATTTATCTGTCCTAAAGCATAATAATGGACAATACAAAGCGATGTTCTCATTCTGAAAATAGAAAAAAAAAGTATGCAGTAAAAAAATTTACTTTGCCTGCTATAATTCTATATCATGTAGATAAAAAAATGTTCAAAAGACCTATTCAAGTCTTGCCACAGTATAGTAGTATAATTTTATCTAAAAATACTCGCGCAACTACTGACGCATGTAATTATTATATATATTTTTATCACTGTAATTTTCATTTTTATCCGTAGCAAAAATTATTTTAATTTCCACTTTTATAAATTAAAAATTGAAAATCTCACGAAAAAAAAATAAAAATACAAACATATTTAGAAAAAGGGACCAAATAGCTGCTACGTCCACGTCGTTGGGCCTGGATAACGCTAAAGTGGCTCACATTCATAGAAACATATTTAAAAAAAAATGTTGACAAATTGATATGCCACTGCTAAAATTAACAAATAATTGGTGAAAAGAAATAAAACTCGCATTTAAACTACTGTTGAAATTATTAAAACTAATAATTTATATAGGAATAGGAATCGCGTTATGTATAAACATACATGGGTCATTCCATGTAAAATTTACAATCCAAATTTTTTTTCAAAGAAATATTTTTTTTCTTGTTTTTGAAAAAAAAATAAAATATACGTGTTTTTTTATTTGAATATGATATTCAATATTTTCGAGATATGATTTTTCAAAGTTTTTAAGAAAAGAAAAAAGTAACTTTTTGCGCCCAAACTCGAAAAGTATTCATTGTATAAAAAATGTTACAAGGAATGAAAGTTTCCTATTGATTTATAATTTATGTAGCAACCGAAAAAAATAATTTTAATTGTTTTTTAATCCATAAGTTTGACAATTTTTATAAACAAATTAGATTATATCATATTTGGGTATGTTTTTTTTTTACTATTTTACACTGAATTACAAATAATTGTTTATATTCAGCCGTGCGCGCTTTTAGCTCCGAGCGCCCTGTCTATACGCCCTTGAACCTGTTAAAGTTTGTTATTGTTTAGAGAGCGATTTTTCTTACATTTCGCATCCTTTCTTAGTGGATAAGTTAATAGTGATGGTTAATATAATTAGTGATTGAAATTAAATTGCGTGATGTCGACTCAAAACTATAAACAATTATTCATATCTCGACAAGTTATGAACGGTCCATTCTGAAATTTTTACAGAATCTTCTACGGACTTTAATACGCATTTTCAGTGTAAACTAGTAAAAAAAAATATACCCAAATATGATATAATCTAATTTGTTTATAAAAATTGTCAAACTTATGGATTAAAAAACAATTAAAATTTTTTTTTCGGTTTCTACATAAATTATAAATCAATAAGAAACTTTCAGTCCTTGTAACATTTTTTGTACAATGAATACTTTTCGAGTTATGAGCATTTCAAAAAGTTACTTTTTTCTTTTCTTAAAAACTTTGAAAAATCATATCTCGAAAATATTGAATATCATATTCAAATAAAAAAACACGTATATTTTATTTTTTTTTCAAAAACAAGAAAAAAAAATATTCCATTGAAAAAAAAAATTGCATTGTAAATTTTACATGGAATGACCCACATGCATATATATCTTGAACATAGAGTCAGGTACGATCAGGGGGAGTTAAATGAATAGGAAAAAAAGGTTCCCGTTACAATGTAGTTCCAAAGGTTCCGAGTTACGTAGATGTCGCTGCGTTGATGAAAGGAGAGCGCGGCCTTGTTTATTTACATTTTGAAATTGCCGCAGGATAGACCAGTATGGAATTGGTGCTTATGCAGACCAAAACAACACACATTTACGATACCCATGTATGAACAGAATATGCATTTGAAAATATTCAGTTTATTACTTAATTGCTTTGTGTACTAAGAAACCTAAAGATTCAAGTATGAAACAAATTTTTTGATGTATTAACATTTAATAGGAATATTTATTTAGGCAATGGGACTAAAAGATGCATGTGTAACGAACCAGAAATCGTTAATCACGGCTATGTGATAACTTGTTTTTGAATGGGTAATTGGTGGTTTTCTATTCGGTCAATTCATTTCTCATGGCAGAAACTAGCATATTATGTATCAAGGGGGAGGAGGAACTCTTCAAGTTGGGAGAAAATTCCTCAAATTGTTTTAAGTCTCCGTCTCCGAGTTGCGAAGAATGTTTTACGGAATGAAGGTACAAACGTGAAGCAGAATGAAGAATGAAGTATTTTATGCAAATCATTCGCAAAATTGACAATCAATTAATTGAAATTAACCGGTTTACGTTAAGATATTGCTATCCAATGTAACACTACTGATAACTGCCAAAATATTAATAGACAAGGCCGCGCTTTCCATTTATCAACGCAGCGACACCTATCTAACTCAAATCCTCTGAAACTACACTCTAAGGGGAACCTCCTATTCAGTTGACTCCCCCTGGGTACGATTTCGGGGTTTTGAAATTTGGAATCTACACACCATTTGTGAAAATTCCATATTGCCACATTTTGGATTCACATAAGTACAACCTGCCACTACTTCAAGAGAGGTGTGAAGAGGAGGTATCGATATAAAGTGTGTCTCTCGGAAATTGAACCAATGATTTTGAATCGTAGGTTGCTGGTAACGTGCAATATTTTAAATATTTTTTTTAAACAATATTTTATGAAATGTATTGTTTGTTATACGTACATCTCGTTAGCACTGACGATGCTGGCGAGAGTGAGAACTAGGAAGAGGATGCATAGGACGGTGAATGTAAGCGAGCTGGTAAGGGAGGCGACAGACAGCGAGAGCATAGGTGATAGGCGGGCGCCACCACCCGCACGCCGCCCAAGCGCCGCCCAACCCATTCTATGTCATCTGAAACACAAAAGGAAAACACCTCGTTAATGCAATTAGTTCCAAACACTATAATGAATCACTATGACAATCACTCAATGTACAGTTAGATTCATAATGTGAGCAATTGTTGAAAATGTCTAGACATTGAAAAGCGCAATTTTCGTACCACACTTGTAAAACACTAAAGTAGGCGGTTTTATGATCTCGTATTCACTTTATGGAACCTATTTCGTTTGTTACAATTTGCGCTTGTGCTATTTTTTATTTCTCGGTGTAAAAGAGATCGACATGTTATGTTAGAGTTTTCAAAGAAAATAATAGTTGATTATCTACTATTTTCGTATCAAGATTATAATTATTATATAATTAAATTAAAAATAAAACCAACAGCTATAAAAAGTTTCGATTTCATTCGAATCAATCGGCGATCATTTTTCGGTACAATCTTATACTATTTCATCACATGACGCCAATATATAGCAATCATTAACAACATGATTCTAAAAAGTGTTTTTTAGAAGCTCAATATAAAATTAACTAAATTTCAACAAATTTACGTAAGAATTAATAATTATTCATTCACTTTAATTTCACATAGGGGAAGTAGAGTCAAAGTGGGATTTTGGCGTTTCGCTGTATTAGAACATTTCCTATGTATTTGTTTGCATTGTTTATTTACAAAAGAGTTATCGTGATACAAATTTTGAAACACATTTTTCAGTTTCCATTCAGTATTTACCAACCGTTCGAACATGACCTAGGAAGTCGAAGTCAATTTGTAAATTCATACATATTTTCAATCGATTAGTAAGTATCAATAAATTAAGCGTAATTAAAATCTGAATTGGATGACTTAATAGTCTTCTCTCATACTCAATTTTCGTTTTTTATTTGTTTCACTTGGGGTTGAGGATGATTTTTTACGACGTATTTAAAAAAATTATATTTTGGGGCAAAGTGGGTCTCGCAGAGATAAGTAAGAACTCTCTTTCCCTCTCTCTCTCTCGTGAGTTGTGTCCGCGACTCGTAGTGGCCAGGACACTAATAAATAAATTTTTAATCTCTCTCTCTCTCTCTCCCCCCTCTCTCTCTTCCTCCCTCTCTCTATCTTTATCTCTCTCTTTCAAACCTTTCCCGAAGTAATTTTAACAACCCGTCCCACTTTGCCCCTGGATTTTCAGATTTCTCAAAAAAAAGTTTTTTCGTAAAATTCAAATTTTGAATATTAAACAGATACTTTTTTTAAATGCGTTTCATAATAAGTTAGTTGTGACCTAAATAAGGATTTCTAAACCACACCTAACCATTCTTATGCCCCATATTTTTTGCATACAAGTTTTTCTAAAACACTTTGCCCCTACTTCCCCTATATATTTTCAATATGCATAATTTCAATTCAATACGATAACAATTATAATAGGGAGTGGTATATGATGTGTAGCGGATTTTGTTTATTGTCCATAACTTTCGGTCGGATTATTCATTTTTGATGATTGAGCGACCACTATAAAGCTATCACCTAACGTCTTGTTTTACATTACAAATTCAATGTAAAAGAGAGAAGCATTTTTTGCAGCATTTCAAAAAATCCGTTGATTCTGTAAAAATATTCAGTGCAACCAATAAAGATTCCAAATTTATGAGTTTTTAATACTTTTCAATAACTTGTTGCATAGAATATGATACAGAATAGAATACAAAATTATTGTATATTATTATTATTTCCATTATTTTCGTCACTTAGCCCATCTAAGCCTGAATCGAGCTTTATTTATCAAAATTTATGTAGACGTACATTTATTTTATAACATATATATAATAAATGCACATTACAACTTACGTTCATCTCGAAAATGAAACGAAGCAAAACCAAGCAGGCATGGAGCTGTGACTGAACCCATTCGTTGACGTCGGGTGCAATTGAGTAAATTCATCGGCCCGAAGCGCATTCGTCAAATTTAGAACCGGAATACTATGTCTCCTTATAATGCAGCAATTGCTTCAAGCGACACATATATGCATCCGCTTAAGACTGCGAATGGGAATTTACCGACCTGAACCTGGAAATCGTGACCACAATCCTTACCCATCCATCTGTGCTATAGACCACCACATTTCTAAAATAAACGATTTAATCCAAATATTTCCCTCTCTACAAGTATGTGCTTTATAAAAATATGCAAAGATAATCAGTAATATCGTCACGATTAATCCTTCCTCTTATTTTTTGTAGGTCATACAAAGGAAATCTAGTTATAAAAACATATTTTCTTTCGTTCTAAATATTACATTGATTAAATGTTTCATATGATAACATCAGTTATTTGTAGTGTTGTTTCTTTCCTTTGCAGTTTTTACTCATCTTACGATCACCTATCCAAGTACCACAAACATCCTTAAATATATGCAAGTAGGTCATTATTAAGTTAATTTTTGACGACTGGTATATTTCAGCTTCTTGGTAATTTTATGTATCCACGAGGTTTTATTTATTGCAATTTATTGATGTAAATAAAAAATATTATATCTTAATTCTTATCGTTAATGATTTATTCGATACTACAAAATCGTGCAGATCAAATCGCTGAATTCAAGTTGATTGAATGCAATTTAAGTTAATTTAATTATTAAATTGACAGTTTAAAAGCACTTTATGTACAGTATGCACTGAGTAACGCATCGTTTAATTAAATTTAATAAATATTTTTCTCAACAAAACAAAAAGATAAAAATAAAAAAATGTATGAGCACTTTCGTATTCGAAGTTAGTTATATTTCTTTTATGTTGATTCCTCTTGGATATTCGTATATATTTCCTCCTGTGACTGAAATGTTCAGCCCTTTCGGGATCAATCGAAAACTAGGGACGTGTGAAAAATGTGGCGTAGGAATTTAAATGTTGCCAATGTGCTGCGACGTTTCACTGACAATACTAAAGTTAAAAAAATAAAAAATAACGAAGCTTTTACGTTAAATTACAGTTAAAATAAAATATATGTGGGATAAATTTCATTTGGAACTGCTATTTTAGAATATTTGTAATAATATCGAATCTGGAAATTTAATTTCATGTATTTTTATTTGCGTAATTGACGAAACTCTAATAAAGTAGGAAATAAAGTCACAATGCAACTCTCGAACAATTCGGCAATCCCAATGCTGGCACAGGAATAATGCAGATCGATGGAATTCGCGAATCATATTAATTCGTTCGGCGAAAGAAGTATTCTTTATAATGGCCGTTTCGCTTCGTTAATTAAAACTGACTAAGCCGCGACTAATTAAGGCGGCTGAGTTTTCCATTTGAATGCTAGCTGACTGGTTTAATCGTGAGTGACCGACGAAAATACCGGTGGGTGCTTTTTCATTTTGGTGCTTAAACAGTGTCAGTGAAAAGGAATTTTCCTCCCAGTAAACTTTACTCATTTTTCTTTACGATGCTCGTTCATTATGTGAATAAAAACGCACGACTTACTCGTATTTCCCTCGCGGTAACCCGACGTAATCTTTCTTTCTTGCCCGCTGGGAAGAACTGTGTATCCAAGTAATATAAAACTTTTGACTTTGATGCAATTATTACGGTTGTATAATTATACTTCTTCTAACGATGTTTAAAAGCGTCAACAGTAGTTCATTCCTTCAGTCTAACAAGGACGAACATCTCAAGATTCGAGTGAAATAATATCAGAAATAATAACAGATCAACAAAACGAAACCTGCTTAAAATTTATTCAGGCTAGAATTACGCCCATTTTCTAGGTGTAAAATTGATGGAGATAGAATTTTTAGGGCCTGAGAAATGTCTATTTTCGGAGCGTATTTTCTTGTAACTCAAGAATAAAGGGAAATAATCCCATTACTGGTCATGAATGGAGCGATTTCTGGAAGTTTGTTCTCTTTTTTCTATTAAATGAATTCATTAGGTTATCACTGGATTGGATTTGAAATTTTTTCAGAGTTGTTGGTTATTTTAAAGACACAATTTCTTAGCATGACGACATAATTTTTTATGTAAAATTGTTGCTGCGCCAAACGTCGATGTCGTGTTGGGTTTTGCTGGCGTATTCCTAACCAGTTCTGACTTTTACTCTTATCTGAAGTGACAAGCCACTGCAGTTTTACAAGCATATACCTGTATTCAAAGAAGGTGAACATTGACTAAAAACAAAAAATAAAAATCTACGAAAATATAAATGTCATACTTTACAGTATTTTATTCGTTATTTTTAATAAAAGTTTGCGCAGGAAATTTTCCATTTTTAGAAAAAGGAATGAAATGAAACGTTGTGTTTTAAATGCCAATTTATGTTTCATCCTAAATGAAGTTTACCTACAATAAAATGAGTATTTTGATTATTTTTCATGCATCAACACATTTTTCCAATATTAATAAAATTTAATGAAATGCTTAAAAATATAATCAGCGCGTTCTTTTTTTATAATAATTTATATGAAAATGTATTATTATACAGATACAAAATAGCAACACTATAATACAACAAAAGAAAAAGGGGACCGTGCTCTAACTATATACATATTAATAAATAATATGTACAATGAAACGCCATTTTTCTCTGTGTAATGTATTATTAATTAATAGAACATTTTTATGCATATGTTCGATTACACGTTTTTTTTTAAATGAATTTATTTTAAAACCAACATCTACACCTATAAATAACAAGTACGCCTTTGAACAAGTATTTATTGAATACGCTGTGACCACAATGTTTTCATGATAAATAAAGCCGGTAAGCTTTTATCGAAACGTAATTTTTTTTTATCGTTTCCTACCGTTTATTTGGGCAATACAATAGAAAGATCAATTGTTTTCATTCGTGTATGTTGAGATATTGTCTGCAATATCTTGTTGACACGCTGTGCTAAATCTGTAACAAAATAAATCTATTTTTAAACTATAACCAAAATGGCTTTACTCTTTTTCAGGTACAATAGTTTTATTTTCTTTGCAAATACATTTTATTGAAATATTTTCATATTATAGCTACGGAATATTCACCCAGATATTGTTTACTTAATTTACTTTACTTCCGCATAATGATTTCTTTAGGCAATGCGTTCAATAAATTGTTCTATTTTTCATTACTTAGGAGGACTAAAATGTTTTTGTTTGTGAAGATTTCGGATGTTTAGATTTATAAAATTCACATTTATATAAAAGTGATTCGACTACTTATTATTTTTAACAAATCTTTCTTTTAAAATGCTTGATAGCATTGCACTGAAAGGAAAACGTTATACGATTATAGGCTTATATAATGTTTAGATTAAATGTTTAGCAACCCTGCATTCAGCAAATTTTCGCTCCAGATTCCTAAATATAACCCAGAATTATTCGTGCTCATTTACATTAATTGCATATTACTTAATTTATATTAATTTTTAATCATACTATATCAATATTATACCCTGCAAACAGGATTTCTAATTATCCCAAATGTAAATTTCCTTAATGTAATTACCATTTTCAAACTTTACCTATCATTATATTAAATATTTTATGCGCACTGCACGAATTTATAATGTTTTGAAAATACGTGAAGAAATTTATGAAAAATTGTTCATATTCCTTTAAAATTTTAAATCATTTCATAAAACATAATTCTCTCTATAACGATATTTGTTACTCATATTCAACACATATTCCCATAGTAGTGATACAGGAAAAAGGATTATGAAAATAAAAAAAATGAAGTAATGTGGATTATATCTGTTATAGGTTTGACTCATTATTTTCCTGGAAAATAATGCAAGCATTAAAAAGTAATTTTATTGTAGCTGACTTGGTGCCCCTAGTAATATTAAGTTAGAAGTTCGAGCTTCACTTCACAATCCCAAACCCTAGTATATAAAGTTTAAAGAGACATTTCTCGTTGATTTTACGGAAAGTTTGTACCTAACCGCTACAAAACTTACTTGAGCATGGCGTAAGCAGATGACAAAGTTATTGTTACATAATCCAACGGAATGTAAACTTCAGGATTTCTATTATTAATTTACTCAATATAAGGAAAAGAAATAGTAAAATCGAATTAATTATAAAAGTAAGCAAAGTAGAATCCAGCAATGATGTTTCAAGTATAAATGTAATAATTTAGCTTTATGTCGCTTTAAACGCTTTTTAAATTTTCGCCATGGTTCGAAACCGCAAGAATAAGACATCTCTCAGAAATAGCTCCCAAAGTAACATTCACGGCGTTTCGTGCTTCACTATAAAATAGTATTCCTTATAGATACTAATATTTTTGCTCTGATTATTACAATTATTTAATATTTCTAAATTCATTTCTTTTTACGAGTTCTATAGTCATTTATAACGTTTTAGACGGTAATTAAATAAGTCGAAGGACAATTCCATAAAAAAACTAAATCAACATCATTCTGGGTCAGTTAGTGAAGGAGATTTCAAGACAGTAAATTGTTTCGTAAAAAAAAAAGGTTATTCGATACGAGATAAATTTCTGTCTGAATCTAGCTACGCTATTGTAAGTGTGAATGAGCTGAGTGGCTCAACTTTAATTCTACAAAGAGTAAATTTTCATTCCAAGATGTTTAGAGAGTTAATATCCCAAATATAGGATATTTGTGATTCATATTTTAAGAAGTCATTAGTGTTAGAGCCCAATATACAAAAAAATGTTGAAATATTCCAAAAGAATTTTTCTTTAATGCTTTTATAAAACAAAAATTCTATATAATGAATGTCCGCTGGAGGACCCTCTCCCTCATATAAAACTCGGGGTGCCTTATCCTGGAGGCATGTAAAATGACGAAACTTCATGGTACGCACTCGCAAATCTAAATGGCAGACGGAGGATCTAGGAAGGCTCGCTGAAGTTCAGCGAAGTTGGCCCCTGTTCTGGAAATAGACATATAGTGCAGTTCTGCAACTACTATAATTTTTCCCCAGACATTTTTTCTATAAGTAATTTTTTCTATAAGCAATTTTTTCTGGGGAAATTCTTTCCAGGAGAATTTTTTTCAGAGAAAATTTTTTCCTGGGGAAATTATTTTCAGAGAAAATTTTTTCCAAGGTATATTTTTTGCGGACAAATTTTCACGGGGGTATAAAGTACGGGAACCATAAAAAAGTTTTTATAAAGAATTCTTATACTCAATAGTGTGAATGAGTGATAGAATCGAGAATTCAGAGAGTTCCTAAATAATTCTTAAGGAATGCTTTTTTGCATATAATACAAAATGCTTAACACATGGACATCACTTAAAAGTGTTTATATGCGGCGCAACTATGACTTGCGGAGGACTTTGAAATATCCTATGTTGTTGGCTGTCAGTTTAATAGGTGACCGCACATTCAGGGTATCACGAATTTGTAAAAAATAATACTTTTTGACAATTTTTATTACAATTGCAAATCACTTCACCATCGACCCACAATATTTCAATTTATTCATATTTCTTGTTCCTTATAGAGGAAGCTTTTTTTTTAGTTTAAAAAAATGCCGAGATGTTGTTGCCAAATGACTCAAAACATCGAGAAAACTTTTTTTTTAATGTGTGAGTGTGTTTGTGTGTGCATACATTTCTTATAGTCCTTGTTCAGGCGCCTTTTTTTGGACATAATTCAGGTTAAATGTGAGGAAGATTGGTATTGACTTTCGTGATGACAGGTTGCGTTTTTAAAAAGTTATTAGGCATACATTTTTGCTTTTACGTTTTTTGCGTATAACTCGTTTCATGCGAATCCTGACGAATCGCGGTATTAGATGAAGTTGTAATGTAGATCTTAAAAAGATATACAATTTGATATAGAATACGTTTTTTTTATTCATAATTTGAGGCACTGGAGGACATTTCGATTTATAGAAAATGCTTTAATAATGGTATATTGGGAATAAAAATTTGTGTAAGTTAGATAGCGATATATATCGTGAAAAAAGTGCTAGAGCTGGAAAAGATATCCGGTTTGATATACACACAATAATTAAAATTTTTATGAAGAATTTAAAGAACTGGAGCTAATTTTTTATTTTTAGAAAATGATTAAAATTATAATTTTGATAAAAAGTAATTTTTAAAATACGAAGACATTATACTGTAGATTTTTACATTTGGATCTTCTGATAAAATTACTAAAGAAGACTTCATCATTGATCGAAACTTCAAATTTCGTGAAAATTACTTAGTGACTATTTTTGAAATTCTGTAAGTATTAATTAATTGCAAAAATGTTATGCTATTTAAAGAATTCTTTATTTCGAAAGTGTGCTTATTTATAAGCGGGACTCTTTTCCAACCAAGTTTGCGAGAATGTCCCTTGCCATTAAAACCCCTTGAAAAAATCTTTTTGGAGATATATTTGGAAAGGACTCTGGACTACGTCCTTAAAGTATGTATTATCTCGAGTCGTAACAAAAATAGTATTTTTCGATACAAGGCCGTGCGTCGAACATTATTTTCTGGTACTGAAAGCTTTAAAAATTCGATTTCGTCCGTATGGGTTACGTTTTTTGAACAGCACAGATCCATGTTTCACGTAATACTCGAAATTTCATTTTACGGACTAAAAGTAGGCCGTAAAATCGAATTTTACGGCTATAGCACCTACAAAATATCTTACGTTTTTTTGGTCATTTTTTTTTAAATTCAAAATTCTTTTCATTTTTATAAGATAGAGAAGTTTTAAATATTTTCAAAATAAAAGAAATGATACACAGTTTAGTTTGAGATCCTTGTCAGGAAAATGACCTTTAAAATATAAGGTACAATAATAGATACATTAATGTAATGGCAGTGATTTACCATTATTAGGTAAGAACCCCTTAACTTAACATTTAAATAATTCAAAATTGAATCTTTCATTCTGAAATTATAAATATTATGAAGGGATATTTAATTCTCTATTTCTTAAATTCTGAACTATGAATTATTTCCAATTATTAGTAAAAAAAATCAATAGTTCAAATGATTTGCATATTTAATACAATTTCTTTACAGATTTTATTAATCCAATTGATTTTATTTGAGAGATAATTTATTGAAAAAAAAGTCTACCATAAAACATTTGTTTATAATGATTAAATAGACTTATTAAGGAATAGTCATACAATGATACGGCACGATATGAAATCTAAGAATAAGAACAATGTTCGGCTGTCCTTAATTTATGGTAAACTGGATTTGTGGGCTTATTGATTAAAGCTTCGCCGCGGTGAGAAGGTAAAGGTTTGTTTTTCCTTCTAGTCGACTGGCGTCCTAAGAAGTCTTACCCTCCGTCGTTTGGCTTCTGATCCGATGATACTTAAGTTAACGATCATGTAAATGTGTGCACGGGATTCAACAACCGTGATAATTCGGTCGCAGCGTAACTTCAAAGTCTAACATAATTGTTCACGAATCGTTAATAGTCGATATAACACCTCCCTTTGTTACACCTGTTAATAAGAAATTACGTCATCGTATGAGCTATAATAGAAATAACTGGGTATCATACCGCAAAAACTATTAACTTTGTAAGAAATTTTTATATTTAGGTTATTTTAAAAAAATGCCTTTGTGAATTTACTTTCATGACCTCCTTTTAATATATTTAGCTAATTATTTTAAGACCTCTAAATGCAAAAACTCTACTTCATGTTTTTTAATTATCTTACATGTATAAAATTTATAACCACTGTTATTTAAGAGGATGGAAGGAGTAATGAACGTAAATTCAGAGATTTTTCCCTACTTAGAAAAAGTTCTTATAAGAACGTTCGTAAAACTTTAATTTACAAATTTAATTAATTTTTTTATTAGTTTCGGAAGTCCGAAGCATCACAAACTCATTATAAAACATACTTTGTGTGGAATCTCATATTATTAAAATATTCCTTATTTAGAAAAGTGTTAATCCCTATTAATATGAACTTTCATTAAAAGATTAAGATCACACTCTACTTAATAATAACGTATTACGTATTCGTCTGGAATAAATCACAATTATCAGCTACAAGACAATTGAAATCGTCGAATAAAAAAGTAATTAAGAATCGTCAGATGAAGTCGTAAATCAATTTAAAAAACCGTTAAATGTTATGATCAGTCATTTTTCTCGAGATGGGTACACAATTTCCTCTTTTTTCGAAAGACCAAATATATCAATACGTATACCCTTCAAGAATTCCATAAATGTCAAAATTTTTTTATTAAAATGCAACAAAACCATAAAATATCTTTTCACATAATTTTTACAATATGATATCATAACTTAATGAGTTTAGCATATTAAGATATAATAAAGGCGACCTTTGATTTTTCTTTCATTTCAGTCGCAACATATATGAACGTGATATATTTTATAGAAAGTTGAAAAAAAGGAGGTCTACATTAAAAATAAAACTATTTTGTTAAAAGCATATTTTATTCAGTGAATAATTTAAATTTTACACCGTTAATATTACATGCATGATATCTTTACAAACCTTTTATGGAAGAATAATTGCAGCTATATATTGAATTATTCTGTGTCATTTGCAAGATATCTTAGACTTATGAACTTGATAAACCTAATAAAAAATGGTTTTTAAAATTCGTTGAATATTTAAAAACATATAATTTGGAAACCACAATAAAACTAGTTCTAAATGATTGTTAGAAACCTTCATTAAAATCTGCTTTTAAACAAATGTTGGCTAATTTTTGCAAAAATGGAAATACCGAAAACATTTATTGAGATACATTCAGAATCTCTTGACGATATAATAATGACAGGAACATGGATTTCAGAATTAATGAAGAATAGATAAAAAAGAATCAAACAAAAAGTGCAGAATTTGAAAAAATTATGTAAGAATATCTCGAATGAAGTGCATGCCATTAATTCGATAACGGATGGGATCGATATCAATAATTGGAGAGAATGTCTCGAATTTGCAAATCGTTGGTTCGCATTGCGCTGGTCACCCTACTAGTTCTGTCATCTGGAGCATGATTCAATTGTATTCAGATGAATGTGTTGATTAACAGATTAAACAAGCTCAGTAATTAAATGGATTACGATGCCTATTCAACACCACGAATATTAATTAAAAGCCAGTTAATTTTCTTGCTCTAATAATAATATCTTATTAATTACATCCATAATTACATTATTAACTATCTATTACACGCTTGCCTGCTGAAAACAACGGAAACTTGTTTACCATTTACGTATAAAATGAAATATTGTTATGTTTTAACACATAAGAGGTGGGTGTTTAGGTATTAATTACCTTTTAAGAACTTAATTAGTAACATCCAAAAGTTTGTAAGTTCTACTCCAGCTATAAATTTGATTCAAAATTATATAGTTATTTTTAATATCGTTTGATTGTGCTATTTTATAATTAAATTTTTATTTCAAGTACAATATTTTTTCTACTAAATGGGATGAAATACTTTTTCCTGTATTTCCTTATGCGACGTAGTCACTAATGAATTTCAAATAATTGATCCATATAATTTCATGCATTTTTATCACTCAGGGAGTAGAACTCGATTTTGCGTCCCGCAGTGAAATATTAAAAAATATCGCATGGAATCCTCGCATCGCTCGTACGACAAACTTCGCACTCGTCGAGGATTGATAATTGTGCCCTTGTTACATAATGTATTATTTTAGCTTTGTTGTCGACAACTTCAAAACACTAAGACAAAATTTTAAATGTATAATTTTACAATCAGTTAATTTTAATAGAAATAAAGTACTGAAGATGATAAGAAAATTATCTAACGTTCTAAAGAAGAAATATTTTATTACTATGTTTTTTTAATAATTCCTTAAATATAAAAAGAAGCGAAATTTTGAAGATTCTTTCATCTATGTATAATTCAAAGACGGAAATGCAAATTTACAAGATTTATGCGATATGAGAATCAGACCTCCAATTTTATAAGCCGTTCTTGTTTCAACTTGCAAGTTTATTTAAGTCTTACTATTGCTGAGATTAATCAATTTTCGCGTTAAATTATCTGCGGTGAGTCCAGCAAAATTCAACAGAATATTTCTTAGCGACATAATATAAAGTGTTTCTCATATTACAAAATAGATTTTAAAAGCTAAAAGCAGTCAGTAAGAAAAGCGTTGTGAGTTTTTAAAAATAGAACTATCATCTGATATGACACTGACGATTTTCTACGGTCAGATTGGAATTCACCATTCCAGAACCCTTCGAGAAAGTACACTGTAGTTCTAAATTTCTTTACTCTGTGCCATCTATCTAATGTTCATACATATATGTTAAACTTTAAAAACATTCCAACGTAAACGGAAATGTCTTTGGATGAATTGTAATCAAGCTTCCACGATAATCGAGTAAAATGTAAAGACATATTACATGATACCACCGGTATCCGCAATATCATATGCGATCGATATGAGTAGAGAAGGGATCCCAGTAATCTATTGACGCTGAACTGATTGAAATGTAAACTAGCATTAAACTCAACACGCTGAATTAAATATGTAATTTGAACGATGTTCATTTATTTTGGAATATTAACTTCAAAATTATTTGTCATTCGTCGAAAAACTGGTAAGACTAGGACTAGGTATAGATGCAACTCTCGTACAGTTTCTCTTTTTCACTCCTATGGAAGAAGCATATAATTTGAAAAGGTAATATTTGCAGATTTTTGTGTTTTTTAATTTAATATTGCCACTTCGGCTTTTGAAGCCATTTAAATCCAATTTCGAAATGCAAAACGAAAGAGCGTACTCGAAAATGCGGACTACTCCCTTTGAAGTTAATATCTTTTTTTTGTTGAGAATGAAGCTCAATAATCGATGAAAAATGTACATCTTTGGGGCTTAATGGATTAAAAGACAGGTTTAAATTTGACAAATGGAAATTAAATAGGATAATTCTGCATTTAATTATTAAATTTATAAGTGAATTTAAAGAGCGTTATACAATATTAATAAATTCCTATAGAACCCGGTGTAACGTAGAATTGAAACACTAACAATGGTTTCCAGTCTTATTTCTCATTTTCAAATGGTTCACAAATTGCAACAATTTTTGAAAATGTTCAATATCTGAAAGTCTTTAAAGTTGATAAATCACGTGAATGCCTAATACGAAGTTTGGAGAGATTGGGAACTCGTAACTTTGAATTGGACAATTGCTCTCAATTAGTTAGCTCACTGCGGAAACTGAAGTCCCGCGAGGTGCTCCTTTCACAATTGTGCCAATGGACTGGGCTATATCGCGAATCATAAAGGAAGACTCACAGTGCGGTTAATATGACACCGGGCAGACGCTTAAGGCCTGCCCTCGACACATCGATATATCTCGTTACAAATCCCTCTGCTCGTTATACCCATTAGCTGTTACCGCTGGTATCAGCCCGCACGTTGCGACGAACCGATATCGCAACATACTTTGGAAATCTACAGCATATACCTTCCTGAAAGCAAATGTAATAAACAAAAACACAAAAAATTATAAAATCTATTTACATGACATATCATTCATATAAACAAAGTAGTGCACTTTGAAAAACATTTATTATATTCCTCATAGATTTTGGAAATCCTGTCATTGATCAAACAAATCAGAATTAGGTTCAGATTAAAATTTAACACAGTACGAAATTACATATTTAATATTTGTTGTTTTATAATATATATTTTTCATTCATTCTTTTCAAAATACTATTTTTTATACTAAATATAATCTACAATACTACGTGGTCAAAAAACGTAGATACTCCTTGTATATCGCTACGAAAATACGTGATGCTGTTATTGTGACCCAATCCGCATGGTGCCGCTTGTGACTTCATGTGGCGACTAAGCGGTCTTGTGTAATTATTGTTCTACGGTATGTATTAAATTAGTGTCTTGTAGTTTTTAAGTAAAACAAGTAAAGTTACAAGCCTGCATTTTATATGAAAAATGTATGAGTTGACAACATATATGTATGTCTAGTTTAATTTTATTATTTCCTTAATAGGAAATCGGTTAACTTGTTTGTTTTACTGTAACAAGTAAAACTTGTCATAGTATTGCGTTCTGCGAGGGATTACATTTTTGAAAGATCTGTCAGCTGTAAAACGACTTATCTGAAAAGAAAAAGTCGAGGAAAGGTTTGACAACTGGTCGTATACTCTTATACCACTTTTATGTGAAGAATCATGTCATGAAAATTATCAGAAAATTATCAAAGATTCAGTTGTTTCAGTGTCTGTTTTTTGAAAATTCCTTATGCTATATTTTTCATCTTGTTTCCTTATTGAAAGGCGAGAGTTTGTGCTGATTTGAATTTAAAAGAACATCTGTTATATGAGATATGATATAATATAGCAGGATGGGAAGCGATGGATTTGTAATAATAGATTATACGATATATAATGTTTAATAGAGGGTGAGAGAGTGTTAAAAGATAAATAACCTTAGAAAATAATATTATGTTTTCGTCCTTTCCTATCTTGAAAGATAAAAAAGAAACGATATGATTTTACATATTTATCATGGCCAAGTCATCGAAATAAATGGGAGCAATGTAAATTTGATTAGAAGTGCTTTCAAACTATTGAAATGAAGAAGAGGAAAAAGTCTTCAGCATTGTTTGAAATATACTACTAATGAATGTTTTAGCAAATTTCACAATCTGTATCAGTTTTTCCTTTCGGAGACAACTCTGAAAATATAAAATACGGAGGACTTCAAATTGAATTTGTATATGTTATGTTATTTTTTGTGCAGAAGAAGTCAGTATGATTATGGAGAATATCTTTAACTATTTCTTTTCATCTGTACTTGAGATTACAACTTGAAAATGATAGGATAGGCTGAGCAGTTGTGAAATTTAGAAATTTAATCTTACATACAAACAAAAAGAATACGATTAGTGGAATTGCTAGAAAAGTCTTCTGATGCAAAATATATACACATCAAATTATTTTAGGATTTTTAAATTATTCAAATTTTACACTTGATTTCCTGTAATCGAGCATTTTATAAAAATGGACTGCTGGTTAAAACAAGTACTGCTAATAAGCACTTGCGATTAATTCGAATCAACAATGGTTAGTCAAGGTATCTCCAAATTTTACAAAAGCTTTTTCTCTGTTCTTAATTAAAAAATATCAACTTTGTGAATAATCAATTGATCAATAGTTTAATGAAGAAATTACCAAATTGGTGATATTTTTACAAATTTTAGAAATCGGTTTTAATTATAATATTTATAACTACACCTGCAATTTCTTAATTTTTAAATGCATTAGGTTTGGAAGATATAATTTGTCCGCAGAAAGAAAAGAAGAAAATCTTGAATACTATCGATTGCGATTTGTGAAAAGCTTGCGATTGGAACTAATTGCCGTTGCACGTGCTTTGAAAACTGCAAAATACAGATAGGTCGTGGTACGAATTAAAGGTGAGTTTCCGATACTCGTTTTCGAATTCAAATGACATCAGCTTTAATTGCGTCAGATGGAAAGACCTTCAGTAACCGACGTTGTAGTGTTAAGAAAATGGCTGGTTAAATTAACTAGAGAAAGATTTATGCCCTTGCTGTATAGGTATAAACGTAATTCTAGTTAGTAAAAGGATAGAATATTTCTTTCTAGTATTAGTATACATATCAAAAGTCCCTTGATAAATGTTGAATAATATTTGAAAAAACTTTTATCAATTAACTTTGGAAACACGAAATATTTGAAAACAAAACGTTCTACAAGAAAACTAATAATTCAACGATGTCCCTGCGGGGAAAAACTTTGAATTTTCCTATGTGGTTTAAAGTTTTCAAATCAAGAATACCTTGCTTATATGGAAATTCGGTCGATTTTCTTTGAAGCGTCTCCCTCGATATATACACTGAAGTGCACAGTAGCGCAAATGGCTTTAGATAAGATCCGATGTTCCCAAAAAATGCAAGTTCAGATCGCTTCAAAGGTTGCTGAAAAGAAGGATGAAGAAGATCAACCATTTTGAATCGAAATGATGATTATCACTCAACTAAGTCGGTTTTTAATGTTGAAAATTTCGCTTATTGTTCGTTTATCTTGAAAATTACAATAAAGTGAGCATAAACCGGTATCAACTTAGACCTATGAGAAACCTCTGCTTTACAATTTACCTTAGGTGTCATGCTCACACCCACATTTACATAAACCCAAATCCAATTTAACCAAGATTAATCTAAACGCGTAATCTCTTGACTAACAAATAACGTGAATTTGCAAAGGATCTAAACCAAATTAAAGCAAACGTTGGTCTAGTAGGGTGTGGTCCTCGTGGTGGTTTGGTTATAGTCGTGCCGTTTCGAAGTGACTGACATCGACCAGGCTTAAATGAAGGTTCGAGGTTCGTCTAATCGATTAGAACTATTCGCCGATTGGGAACTGTGCGCTCAAGACAGCTCTTTGTTCTTTGATTTAAACGGACGTCGTGAATCTGCATGCTCGTCCTTGCTGACCTCCATAACCGTTAATAGATCATAATATTGTAATAACTTTTTTTATATTTCTTAGTTTACAAAAATTTTAAAATGTTTTCAATTGTTTCCATTTATATTAATAAAGAATAAATATACTTTAATTTGAAGTATACATTTTATATTCTTTCAAATGCGTAGTTACGTATTACCTAGAGTTGTAGATTTATGTTTATGTATTCAATTCAGCTTTTTCCTGTATAAAATGTTCTGTAGCTATTGCATTTCACGACTCATTCAAGCAAATTCAACGATCTTTATAAATATTTACATACGAAAAGAAAATCGACCTCTAATTGGTAGAAAATTGGAAGCATTTAGGAAATTTGTACATCTTTTTAACCTATTTCTGACCAAATCTGTTCACCTTTTTTTGGACATATATAGTAGCAAGCTTGTTCTCGACAGAATCGAAATTGTTATTAGAACCTGGCACACTCGAATGGGGGTACTCCTCAAAGAAGTAAGGGTGCGTATTGAGGAGACGCTAATCGATTTAAGACCCTGAAATAGTATTGAACTATTAATATATTTAAAGTTTTGAATAGGTGCAGGGAATTTCGAAATCGGAGCAAGGGCGAATTTCGGAGTCGGAACTGGGTCGAGTTTTGGAGTCAGAAATTTCATACAATTTTGGAGTAAAGTGTTCGGTACAACTCGAAATGGGACATAGGACTCCATTTTGGAGTATGGTACATTTGCCTGTTGGCGATTCTCTTTCGGATGGAGAGTATCCGCAGAGCAAGAAGTCCAAAGATTCGTAACCCGGAGATTAACGTAACCCGGTAACTTGCCGACACAGGAATTAATAGTTCGGTACATTTTGGTAGCACATCCACGACTAGTCTATTATCTTCCGTCGGAGAGAGATACAGAGTGAGAGAGAGAGAGAGAGAGAGAGAGAGAGAGAGAGAGAGAGAGAGAGAGAGAGAGAGAGAGAGAGAGAGAGAGAGAGAGAGAGAGAGAGAGAGAGAGAGAGAGAGAGAGAGAGAGAGAGAGAGAGAGAGAGAGAGAGAGAGAGAGAGAGAGAGAGAGAAAGAAAGTGAGGAATCTAAGGAGAAATGGAATGAAAAAAATCGATGTGCCTGCAGACTCCGTGATCGAAATTTCTGAAAGGATCGAAAAGTACACAAATAAATAAAAAGCATTTCTTGACAACGGTCTGTTTATGTGCCTAGTAATGAGCTTCTATAAAAAAGAGCATCTCCTCAACCTCCAGCTCCAGCCTTTTTCGGTTTCGGAAATTTGTCAAAAGTGGGTCATCGCGGTCGGTCAGATAAAAAATTGTCTTTATACACGCTTCAATAAAGGTATTTTATATGTTACATAATGAGTTCGTTTTTACTTGTGTTTCCGTTCGGCAGTGTGAAAATAAAGCCGGTACAATTTATATTTTTATACATTCATGGCGTGGCAGTATTTCCATCCTCTAAAGCTATAATCAAAGCACTTTATAGCAAATGAAATGAATGAACAGATAATGTCAGGTTTTAAATTAGAATGTCGTATAATATAGCTTTAAATTTATATGGGACCTAAAATGTTCTCATCATAAGTTCATGATACCTTGTTAAAAATTATCTCGCCGTCAAAGTATACTTCAAGAAAAAAAAGTAATACGAAACAAGGCTTCTTTAAATGTATAGTATGAACAGAACAACAGTATTAAACTAATATACGACTCTGCTATCTGCTAACAGTATACTCGCGTCATTCTGACTTAACGATCTAACATTTAAATAATCGACCTGTAACGAACGATTACGTACACTCTAAATTTGTTGGACTGAAATTTCAGTCCAAAGGGGTTAAATAGGTAATCCTGGCCAGACTGAAAATGCTATGAGTCCTATTGGACTAAATTGGCAGTCCAATGGAAGACTGATAATCCTTTGATTAATTTAATAGATTAAAAATTAGAAAATTCTTTAATTTTTCTGCATCGTGCGAAGTGTTCTAAAACCAAGTTATCCGTTTATTTAATATACTTTTCATCCATTATTATAAAACGCGTTTACACAACCGACATTTGAGGTTATAAAATTTAAAACTTCTTTTTTCACAACAATTATGAATAATGTAATTTATGATTAATATTTTACTTACATCTGCTAGAAACGACATTTGATGCTAGTCGATTCGATTGTATATGTGCTTTCTGTTGATAGATTTTATGTATGCTTTAATTATTGTTCTGTGTTGATATTAACGCGCGAAACACATTACACTGGTAAGGAAGGAGCCGTCCATAAACGTTACTATATTAAGGGGGGAGGGTTCTTACCCCAGTTGGATTGAATTCTCAAACCATACCAGTCATTGGTTGGAAACTCTTTATCCCAAACATTGGACTGGAACTAGTTAAATCCATAGGACTTAACTTTCAGTCCTAAGGGATCGGTTGTGGGTTTCAGTTCTATATGGATTAAAAGTTTCAGTCCAACAAATTTAGAGTGTACCGGCAAACTGCGATATGCCTGTAACGTGTAGATAAAAACGGCTTTCTTGGAGTCATCTTGTTACTGTTTCCAGAGTGAATGACAAACTTTGTGGTCAGGTTATCTAATTAATCATTATTGGTTGAAATATCAGTCTTTTTCCGTTGTAAATTCGACTTTCAAGTTGGACCTGCAGTACGCCATTAACTCTGAATTTCAACCATTTGGAAATTCGGCACCATATTGGAGTTCCTGATGGCTGAAACTCAATTTTGATCTCGAAATCTTGAAGACCGACCTCGAAAATAGTAGGACATGTACATTTCAATTTTTTTGAATTTTGAATTTGATATGAAATACACAATTGAAATTGAAGCAATAAAAGTTGTGCTTTGGGCGTTAATGGGTTAATGTGCTTAAGCTTTCTAATTTTTATTTAGTAAAGTCGTCGGTTGCTGCTAAGTACATTTTTTTAAAGCATGCGTTTTTACAAATTATAAACGAAATAGAAAAGTCTTTAAGTTAGGAATAAGTTTCTTAGGATAATAATTCAGAAGCCACCCCGTAGAACTTTCCATACAATGCAGTTTTAATGTTTGTTTCCGCACAGTAAAGTCGAACTGTTAGGTTGACAAACCTGAAGTAATAGCTTGCATTTGCAACAAAACCTTATTTGTATTGTTAGTCCCAGATTTGCGAACAGAAATAAATTTGTTTTCTCCGCGTGCATTCAGATTTTCAATGCATTTCAATCGATTTCAGATTAATTGGCAGCTTAGAGGCAGTTCTCGATGAAAGAAAATATATTCAATAAATAAATCAATAAAAAATAAATTATTCACGGCTTGCCAGAATAGACATTTTCGAAAAATGAAAATAAAACTGGATGTATATAACATCTGCATTGCTAATTATTCATTTATCCATGAATGAAGAAAGAAACTTAAGTAGGCGTATAAGACTGTATTTACTAGTTCTTATGTTGTAGGCACAAGGTAATGTAGCATTATTTTACATTATTTAATTTAATTACGTGAATTAAGTTTTATAGTAAGTAAAAAACTCTGAGCACTGTCGACATGGAATAAAAAATTATTTTTCTAACTTTTGTGAAATGAATGTCCATTTCGTAAATACGAAAACTAGCAATCTATCAGCGTAAATTGTTCCTGACATATTCAGAAGGCGTTGCTTCATACATGCAGTATAGTCACATTTTCATCCGGAAATAATATACCAGGCCATAAGAAATGTTTATGTTGCAACATTTTCCTCTCCAAACTAATTTTCTCCATCCACTCACTGAAAAGAAGGCGTATTATGCATTTTAACGGAACGGGGTCTCAGATTTCATAAGGTTGTAAGATAGTATTTCTGTTAAATATTTTATTAATATTATTAAAAGATTAACATAAGATACAGAAAGTTAATTTATCAAGTAAGATATATATTAAAACCGTGTTTCTATGAATCAAAATTATGTTTTAAGAATATTATAGAAATTATGCAGTTTTACTGCTTTATTTTAACTGAGTTAATGCTAATGTCAGTTATTTCTAAATTCTCAGCTGGTACATATATCTCATTTATTAACTATTTTTGTAATCCCATGCATTACCGGATAATCTTAAGCACACCGTCAGCATTAAGTACAACTCGGTCGTAAGGAAACAAAAGAACGTAAAAATCCTCTCGACCATCAGAAGTATTGTTGAGGATGAATGCAGTAATCTTGACTCGAAAGTTTCCCGCCATTAAAGGCCTTGTTAATTTTCAGACCAGCGTAAAATGTTACGTTCTAAAAGAACTCGGTATATAGTATAAAACAATTTATAATAATTACAGTGTCTCATATTACTCTTATAATATGAGAAATTTCGATTGCACCTTTTTAAGTTATTTTTTATTTTCAATCCTAACAAAATATTTAATTCATTTCTCGGTGTTTGCGCATTATTGAGATTTGAAAGTTGGCGTATTTATCAGTCCATTTTCGAAAACTGAGAACAATAATGGACAGACGCTTTATCCCACTGGACACTCCCGCGTGAACGTAAACGACGAAGACGCAATTCCGTTGTGCTGGACCAAATGCATCCGACTGAAAACTTTATAGAGATAGGCAATGTTGACAAGCAACGAAGTAGACTAATAGCTTCAAGAGTATTATAAAACGACCAATCTTGTTGAAGTTTTGAAGATGTTATATTCTTGTGGCGTTTGAGAACTTCTTTTAGTAACCTACATAAAGAGATTTTATTGTATTTGATTATTCATATCTTCCACTCAATTTGAAAGATTTCTTTATTTATTTTTTATTTATTTAATATAAACAGATGAAAACGTCCTTTAAAAGACAACATTTGAATGCACCATAACATTTAAATAGTGCAAATAAATTACAGAATGATAACAATACATACAAACAGGCTAACAATAATGTTAAGTAATAATACCTAGTTACAAATAAATAAATATAAAAAAACAACAGAAATAAATAAATTAAAATTAAAGTACTACGACATTTTTTATTTAGTGTGGTACAAGAATGGCAACAAATATGCAACGTTTTCTTTTTTTACTGGCATGGTTTTGAAATTTATTTTGCGCTTTTAACAGAAAGTCGATATTTTCTTATTCAGATTCGTATGCGGATAAAAAGCGTTCTTCTCATAACTGTCTTTTCATGTTAGTTTATATTTTGTATTTACTAGTGATATAAACGACAGGATTTGTTTTTCAGTTTTATTTTTTAGCTGAAAATTTTAAAAGTGACGGGAAAGTCGTAGGAATGTTTTTTTTATTGTAGTAAATTATTAACATGTATGCATTTTGTAGAAATATTTGTAATCTAGAATATTGTCTCTGAATGACATTTAAGAAAAGAATGATACTTCTATTAAAGAATCATTGCCTTACGATTTAAAATATTGAATAAGTGATGTTATTAACTAAATTAATGAATACATTTTTCATCTGTAACTCATAGTGCAAAACAGAAGGATTTATTTACTTTCTAGAAGGGTTCTTTATATACAAATAATTTGTTTCTTTTACATGTTCTTATTATTTCCAGTTTATTTTTTGTACAAAAAGAAACCAATTACAATAATGTTACAAATACATCTGTAAATTAAAGTATCCCTCATTTTTGTTTACTAGAAAGTAATATCCTCCATTTTGTAAAAAAATCAAGACTTGCGCAAAATATAAAATTTTTATAATATTTCAACATGAATTTAAATATGCACAAATAATTTATTTTTTCGTTTTTTTTTTCTTTTCCATCTCCTCATCAACGTTTTCTTTCAAAGATAATATCATTTGCAGATATTATTATTGTTTTTCAAAGCTGTAAATATAAATATACCAACACTGATAGAAATCTGTTCCGTTTTGTGTTACATTGGCCAGTTTCTAAAGGTACTTTTAACATGAAAAAGTAACAAAACTGAAATGAAACTAGCCAATAACTGAACACATTTTCTACTATAGAGAAGGACCATATCTTATTCAAAAATTGAACATGATACAACTGTGCCATTTTTCAATATATTATTTTTAAATATAATACAATACTTAATAATTCAATTAATAACGTAGTATGGAAAAATCACTGTTGCAATACAGTGGTTGCTTCTATTATGAAATGGTTATAGCTATGACAGCGTAGTCTGACATAATATATTATTAACTATTTATTCCCATGCTAATTTTACCCTGCGATGTTTATTTTATTGCAATTACTTTTATTTGACAATTTGATGTTTTATATAAAAATGGCAGCAATAATATCTTTCAATGCTACAAATATAGGGATAAATAAAAAATAAGACCAATGTTTTTCCTAAGGATCAAGTAAAAAATTCCAATTATCTGTGGTAGTAGTGTATAGAATAATACGTGAATAGACATCCTGTTGTTGTGCTGATTTATTCAACAATATATCTCATTTATTGCAGTAGTAACAGATGTAATTATTACTTATAAATAAAAATATTCGTCCCTCGTTAAAATATCTCTTGTACTTATATACAATTTATAAAATGTATAAAAATATTCATTATAAAATAAAATAGAAACACAACAATTCAATTTAGTCAAAAAACAAAATAACTAAGTTTTTTTTAACTTAATCATAATTAATGTTTTTTTTTCGTGAGTTGAAATGATATTTTAATAATGTCCCACCTGAATATCAATAATATATTTTATCCTTATAAGATAGTACACAGAGAAAATTACATGAAAAGTAGACAATAATGGACCCTGATATTAAGAGTTAATATTGTCATGTATATTCGCAATCATTCAAATTTAAAAGTGGGTAAACATACTATTTTTTGTTGTTTCATGTACAAGTATTACAATTGTTATTGTAATGAAAGATTCGAAATACAACCGGAAACGGTAATATTAACTCTGGATTCTGTAATTTTTTATTTTAGTACCAATAGCACAAGTAGTGCCTCTGTTTAGGAGGTCTTAATTTTGACAATCTGAAAAAATTAGTTTTCAAGAAGACTCATTAAAATAGTAATATTGAAGAAGTGCTTCGCGACTTAAATTTATCTCGTTTTGGATCATTTTTTTCTGATAAAACGGTCCAAAATGTTGACATTTATGTTTCTTTTACAGACACTAGATGGATTCGCGAACTAATCTTGAGCGACATTAGTTTATATGCCGACCTATTACCTATAGTACAAATGATAAATTAAATGCTAATGCGATAGTTAGTAGGAGTTATCGTTATTTATATTCTCATTGTGGGTCCTCCCATCAAAATAAAGAATAATAATTAATTGCAACAAACAACAAATTAAATCTGTAATTCTCAGGAATTAAGTTTTTGATGCAATTTTAAAATAAGTTTTTTGGAATAAAGACCGATTATTACCATGATTTATTCTTTCTAATTGATTAAGGTTAAAACGAGCAAGAAATTAATTATAAAAGAATATTTAATGTATTTTTTTAAAATCCCCTTCACAATTTTGTTCTTACCTTGACAAATTAAATCTAAATATATATCATTTTTCATACATAATATGATTAGAAAATAAAATTTGTAGTTTTAACCGTTTTAAACAAACCTGGTCATATTCTCATGTTTATGGATAATTTTGTACACATATTGTTGCAAACGCACAAACGTTACAATTTGACTCTCGACGTAATCCAATCATCCTGTGGTGCATAAATAGCACGTAGGCCGGAAGCACTTTGACTTTTGGAAATTAGAAGGAAACGGTACATGCGCGTGCCGCAGAATAACGGCACGTATGAGTGCAAGCTCCTTTGTCCGTCGAAAAGCTCGCCAATTTTACGAGCCAACGACGAATGCCCTCGTCCGCGCGGTCTGCATGCAAAAGTGCGTGCTCGACATAAGCTTTTGTCCTCGAGGGCATCGCTGTGTAATTGCAGTAAATTCTTCGTGTTTGGAGAATTACCAGATTTCTAGCCAAATTCATTGTTCCTGTAATACTTTCACATTTGTAAGAACATTACAATTTAACAAAAATGAGTGCCGTGCGAAAATAAACTTCTCTTCTAAAAGCATATGATTAAATATGTTTACATGGCTCGAATTTTTTACAATATTAGGAACTATTTAAAAAAGATGGAAACTGAGAGTAACGCAACAAAATAAAATAAGTTTTGAAAATTTTAACCAATTTTGAGTTATAAATGCTATAATGAACCTATATTAAAAAAAAACAAATAATTTATGAACTTTGCTTATGATAAACAAAAATTGAAATGCAATTTTAAGATGTTTTCCAACATTTACATCTCTAAAGTTGGAAACTAGTTCGAGCATTTAGATTTATTTATAAATTTTTGTCTCCAACATTTTTTATTCTTACGCGACAGGGCACGGAGCATAGTCGGGGAGCATCCAATGGGTAATCGAAAGATCTGGTTCGGCCTTCATTTTCTTTTTCAAAATCAACATTGCTAAAAATTTTGTAATTTAATTTTCACCATTAGAGATTTTTTTTTAATTTTGAATTTTTTGAATTTTTTTTCAATAGATCTTTGAATTGTGATAGTAAAAATGTATGAGCATAAAGAATAAAACTGAATAAAAATGAATAGAATATGAACAGAAATTTTGTAATATCTATATGTTCTTTTACTTGCATTTATAAACATATACATACATGTCCGCGTGTGCGCAAAGCACAAGTACTCCCATATTCATGCACACAAACATAAAATGTCGGGAGCAGTCATTAATTATAATATTACACTAAAAACTTTTTTCCTTCAAGATTTTAACGACCTTGATACGACCTTGTCCCTAACCTAGTCCCTTTTCTCGCCCTTATCCTCGCGTGCTCCTTTCACAGAGTTTCTTCAAATCGGTCGACACGACGAATCGAGCCTTGGCGTGATTAGTTACTCACAAAACTTGCTCGATAGGTCAAGTTCTTGCTGAAATATTACAAACTCGAATTAACGTACGTTAAATGCTGAACGGCACTCGGTGCATTTCTCGGTCTGCGAGTCTATTATCTAAATATACAATAAATTAACTGCACCACATTAATTACATTTTGCAAAATCGATTGCTAACGATGTCTACGTTGTTATTACCACGTGTACACAAATGTCTCACACATCTTTTGAAATATGATCGGAATTTCTACAATTTCCAACTATTGTCAGTTGGTAATTATCAGTACTGAAAAATTCGGAATTTTTACAAGTTTAAACATTTATTTTGTTTCCAATATTTTTAAATAAATGAAAAGATTTTGTGAAATTTATATTTTAATTCATTCTAGTTTATTAATTTGTACAAAATCAATTGTCCTTCGCAACCTAGTTCACTTCCTCTACTTGATAAATGTTTTCAGAATATTTAGTTCATAGGCATAATCAAAATAGTACAATATTAAAAGTCTTGACAATAGTAGTATAAACAAAAATAATTATGCCCCGTCTATAATATACTTGTGAAAACTGCAAAAGTTATGAAAAAATTTGCATTTTCTTAAATTAGAAACTTCTTTTGCATACGAAGACGTTGGCCGTTTGATATTAATTTATAGCTGCACGGAAACAAAAGGATGTTACCAGCTAACGTCCTGATGATACCAGATAACATCTGATGGTATCCAGTACCACGAATATGTTATCCAGTAACATCAGTTATTCAATACAATATTTTTCTCTGCGCGTAGGGGGAATAACTAGTTACACTAAAAGTTCGTTTCTTGTAACACAAAAATTATAAAAATATAAATTTTTCACCCGACACCTAGTTCCAACATTACGAATTTTAAAAACCCTTCAACGGATTTCCAATCAGGGATGTCAAACATAACCTAACCTAACCTAACCAAACCTAACCTAACCTAACCTTGGTCATAAACTTCCAATTTAAAGAATTGCCTTAGAAACATGAAGTATTACAATTTAATTATGGATAGGGGCGTCATATTGGAAAACAGACTGTACATACTGAACCGATTCCGTATGAAATCATGCGGGCGGAAATAGCAATGTCTTATAATTTCATTAATTAAAATACGTTGTTCTTTGGTGAAAAAAAGCAACTGCGTATTTTTGTTTGTTTGGTCGTTTAAAGTGTTTAAGTCGCGTTATTGCGACTTGAGCTTGTTCGACTAATTGATCCGAAAAATTGGTTCATTTCTTTTTTAAACCTTTCTATTTATCTGAAAAATGAATAAAATCTGAATTGTTTTTCTATATTCTATTAAACAATATGTAAGGCTGTCAATTAACTATGCAGATTTTTTCCGAGCAATTTAAAAATTGAATTCTTCAAATCTGAAGCCAGATGCATGACCTCGAAAATCCCCGAGTACCTAATTTTAGTTTAATTAAGTCACCGTTTACGATTTTTGCTCTTCATATGAATTCCCCATTTTGAATTTTACAAATTTAAGGTCAAATTCGAGATTAGAGACACCGAAAATATACATCTGTACGATGGTTCACAAGAATTCGCTAAATACTTTTTCTAATATGGAATCGGTCATTGAAAAATGAACTTTAGATTAAACCATAAAAGTAATGATATGCACTTACTTAGAAGTTTTCTCAAAAACATAGTAAAATGTTTCGTAGTCAAACTGGTCTACTTTCCATCGAGTAAAATGTAAATTGAGTCTACGCCAGAATGCAAAATGCAAAATGCAAAATGCAATTTAAATTTCATTTTTATTCGTCTTCCACAATAAATGGAATTATATCAATTTGAAAATTAATGAAAATTATTTATATGCACTTTTCTCATCATACCTATTGACGTTAAACATGAAAATCTCATCGGCAAAATTGAAAATATTCATGGACCAAAAAACAAACAATTGTTTCCGGCTTTTATAAATATGAATTGTATTCTCTGTGAAAGGAAATTGAGGGATTACGAAATAGGACATCAAGATTTTCATATTTCGTTTATATATTTTTCGATTACAGGAATTAAAATTACGTTACGTTTGAGATAAAAAAAAAATGAGAAAGGTAAAAACAATTTTTTTCAATAATCCGATGGTCTGCGTCAATAAAACATCCGTGTGACGATTTTCCACATTATTTTTATTCAATGACAGTTTCTTTGCACATATGTTAAATAAAAGAATGTGCAAATGTCTAAAGTCTATAATACGAGCATAAAAAATCTCGGATATAGTACGACGGTAAGAGAGACTGACCTTTAATAAAAAAAAATTCGATCTTTAAACGTAAGGTTGACTGGTAGACGCTTATTTTTACAGGCTCTACGTTTTTGCTCGGAGCTGGGAATCTCTTCTTGTGGGGAAACTAAACTAACGAAGGTGGATTCGCACCGTAATGTGAAAAGACCGACGAACTTTGCTGGGTCGATTTTAATTAAATCGAATGAATCGCCCGTGGAACACGATTTGATCAGATTCTTTAGATAAGTGATTTGAAAATTTTTGTATAACTATTCCTTGGGGAATGAATGTAAATCTTTCAAGAATAGATAATTAATATAATCGATGTAAATGAAATAGTCAGAAAAACATTAATATTCAGAAGATAAAATTTAATGTCATGAATTTTGTTTAAACGCGATCGGAATTTCTTGAGTGAAATCTAAAAAATGAATGAAAATGTAATATATTGTGAGTAACGATTGATAGTCTTTTTAGCCATTTATCCAGTTATTGTTACGTATATTTCTCCATTACAAAATTATTAATTAAATGGACGAACTGTAATTTATTTACCGGTTAATTCTTGAATACGATTTCACCTAGCTATTTCTTTCTGCTTTTTCGGTGCGGAAGATAACCAAATCTGGCAAAAAGGCAATGAATTATTCAGCATTCGTTTCGTTAAACCCTCTACTTGTAATGAAATACTCATTAGAGTTTTTCGCCACTTGCATGCTTGAATGAATGAAAGAAGTGCAAACTATGCGTTTCACTAACCAACTATTCACCCAACTTTTCTGCCAATTGGTCGGGTTAATTATGTAAATTAAATCGACACTAGTGTTAGAATGCAGGAATGTTCATGACGTTTACGTACGTCAGTCACTTCTGACTTAGTGTGATTTCGCACTTCATAATTGCTGCGTAAATTAGCAGGTATGCGAGACTCTCGAAATTCAAGCGCGATACAACTAGAACTCTGAATTTGAATTTGATTAGTTTGCTCTTTAGCAGTCAGAAAGTTACAAGTTACGACTGACTAAATAATTCGTCAGAGCAAATAGAAACCCTTATGGAATATTACATTTACCTTCAAAATTTATCTTTCAAATTTACGTTTGAAAAAGGGATGATTTTAGTTGAATATATGTTGTTATGATAAAAATAATTCAAAGTTTATGCGTTAATGCGGCCCTTTGTTATTTTTACAAAATACAAAAACAGATGCAAAGATATAACTAGTTATACTATTATTATCATAGTATTTAAAAAATTTAGAAAATACAACCGCAACAAAAATGTTGATAAAATTTATTACATCGATGTCTTCAGTACCTTAAATTTTGTCTTTGCCATTTTATTGGTTGCAAGTATCTGAAAATACAAAGTCACAAAGTGTGCGGTGAATTTTGGCAGTGATGGAAGAAGATTATGAAGATAACCCGAAATTGGGGATACAGAAAGATTGACTTCGTTACAAGTTTGAAGAAGTAATCGACAGATTTTATACCTTACAGCATACGAATTAGGCTATATTATAAATCAATATTAAAAAATATAGTTTGCTTTCATTGCTGATTAAATAGTAGAGCCCTATTAGAAGAAATCATTACATGGTATAACGAACTCATTTGTAATCGAAAATAGTATAGATGTAACATTTGAAATTAAAGTAATGTTTAGCAGGTTTGCTTATTTTACGAAATTACTGTTTTCCAGAATATTTAGTTCGATTTTAGTGCAAATATATTTATCATCAGTTCAATGATTAATTGCCATCATGGTTACTTAAATTAACGAGTTACTAACTAAGGGCATAAAGTTCACATTTAATGTAATCATTTACCGCTACTTATTATTTAATGGCTATAAACTTGCCAAGAAGCATCCAACTTTGATAATTAGATCTACTGAATTTCTTAAGATATAGCATAAGAAGGGAAGCGTAAGTTAAAAACAAAATCATCATTAAATTATTCTATAGAGAGAAGAAAATAGTAACAATGTAGTTAATGTAATATTTAAGAATTTCGAATACTATCGAGAACAACCACTATTCATAAAAATCGTCGTCGATTGTTCGCATTATTAGAATTGATATTAATATTAAAATAAGCAAAGTATTTTGATATAGCTTTTTGATGTGCACTACGTTTGTAATCTCATTAACCTAAAAAAAAATTGATCCATTATTTTATAAGAATTTTATAAATATTATTGTGTTGTCATTAAAAAGTATGTCATAAAAATGTTTACTTCACGTTCTTCGCAGTTTACGAAAAATATGATTAGGAATGTCAGTTGTACATAAATGAAATTCTCTTTCACAAAAATTCCTGAAATAATTTGAAATATAGTTCAAGCGGAAAACGTTTTATAGAATAATCCCATTATCAGGTTTTGTCGTCGTTAAGAAGATTTTGTAATGAACTAACGTTTTCGGAAATTATAAAAATAGTTTAACATAATATACATCAGTTAAACGTACTATTTCTAAACAAAGCTTTCGGATTAAAGTATATTTTTGCTTAACTAAACTAATGTAGAGGTTTATCCATATATGAATTATATTCAACTGATATGCTGATAACATGCTAAACCTTAAAGAAAAGTAAAAAAAAACTTTTATTGAAGTAATGCTGCATTTAATGTATAAAGGATATGGTTTTAATATTTAAAGAACGACGTTTTGAATGTTTTACTTTTTATAAATATTATACTCTAGATTTTATTTCCGCGTCATGAAAAACATTTTAATATTTTGACCTATAAAATAATTTTACTTGTACGTGTAGTTTTACGTACGTAGCAAGTAATTCAAAATATTATAATTTTAAATTTAAATTAACTACAGAATAAAAGTTATTGACGTACAAAAAAATATATGACGATGTAATGAAAGTTTTATTAAACTTGATCAAATGGATACTTTTTAATAAAATTCATTAATTCTCATATAGAGAACAGGTTTTTCTTCGCCGTTGGTATAGCATAAATATTAGGTTAGGTTAGGTTAAGTACCGAGAAATCTCTTTTAATTTAATGTTCAATTTTGGGCCATATATGAATTTATTCTTTTATTATGTTTCCTCAAATGCATCAAATCAGATTAATTTCATACCATAGCCAATTTCATCTATTAATTAAAAACCTTTTTTTATATACTCATATATAAATGCCATACGAGGTATTTGTAAACAAAACTAGAATGTTATTGCAATCGTAAACAGTCCCTTGTTTCCCAGCTCGCCCTATAGTGTTTTTGATGTCTTTACTTATGGGCTTTAATATATTTACCCTACGTATTTCATGTTTTTCGACGGATAGTCTCTTAGCGCATGATCGTGGTGTTAAAGTTACAAGCATTGGGGTACGTGTTATAATTTTAGTGGTGCGATGTAAACTTAATTAAGTCGATAAACCGTGACTCAAAATGTAATGCAATAAGGTCTCGTTTCAAAACTAAATAAATAACCTTTTAGTTTGGACAATTTACAATTTATAACATAAAGAAAGTTAAGATTCATCTGTACTAAATGGAAACGTTTTATAACAAATATCCATAAAATCATTTAAAAAGTTCTGAACAGGTTTCTATTAAATATTAAAGTTTATACTAAAATAACTGTGGAAATAACCTGTTAATCAGAAAGAGTACATAATAAACAATCGTTTTTTATGCAACATATTTAACTTTCTTACTGATATTTTTTATTACATTGTGAAAGTATTAAAATATTCGAAAAAAATGAAAAAGTAATAAACATCAGCATCCACAAATTTTCTGCCATTTTTATTAATATTTCACTAATTTTTGCACTTGTTTAGAAATATGACAGTTCATTTAAAAAAAAAGTACTTTTTGTAGTTTTAGTTACCGTCAGATTCCTCAGCAACCCCGAAAAGTCCTGAATTTCGAGTTTCAAAATAATCCGAACATATTCTCCGCCATATTGAATCCGCCATTTTTTAATTCCTAGTTCAAACATTTTTCTGTTACTATTTTGTTTGCATTATACTGAAATTTTTAAAAATACTATAATGAACGTTGAAAATGATGATCTCACTCAAGTGTTTAATAAATAGGCATTTCATAATATATTTAGAACATTTAATATATAAAAGTATTTTTTAAATAAAAAGCATCTATGAAAATATAAAAAGTAAATGAAAAATATAAGAAATAACCGAAATATCACAAACTATAAATATAAAACGGCAAAGAAAGTTTTCCTTTTCCTTAGGAAAAAGTTGTTATATTAAGTAAACTAACTGACGTTGATCCAGAACTGCGATAATATGAAGAAAGTTACGAAATCCATTTCTCTTATTCGCGCTTTGTTTCCGAAGTGCTATTCGAATGAAACAACCGTTGGCGACCCGATGTCTGATTTTGGTTGTTTGTTTCGGCAATTACGGCCAGCTTCAATTTTCCTCCAGCCGCATTGTTCGGACCATTCACGATGTAACGCAGAATAATGACTATAATAAAATTGAAAGGTCATGACACTCCACCAGCAGGTTATCGATTCCTGGGAAAACAGAGGACCGCATTTCGTTGGCACGTTCTGGAATTTCTACACGAAACTGGTGAAACCGACCGTTAAAAAAGACGCATCTAAAAATAGATCGTCTCTTCTTTTACTGGAAAAGCTTTTTCTACGATGGGGTTGGGATTATGTAATCGAATTTAATCGTCGATTTCGTAAAAACTTAATAAAGGAGTCAAGGAACTTGATATGGCAAAAAATTCATTTCTTAGGATTTTGGCAACATTTTTCGGAAAAGTTCAACATTCTAGTTGGAGAGTAAAGTTATGCCTTTTGTGGAAACGAGCTTTTGACGTCACGTGGGGGGTTCCTGGAAGCGTGTTTCCTGCCGCAACGCTCCCTGGTATTGATCGACGGAACATCAGCTGTATACCGTCGGACGGAATCGCCTGACCGTCCGACTGCCACTGGCCTCATCTACTTCGGGCCACCGCGACGCCGACGCCGCCGCCGCCACCGCCCGCCGTCGCCACCGCCGTCGCCGAACGTTACCACCATTCTTAAGCCACTCTATATACCCCAGTTTGCGGAAATACCGATGTACTATATGCCCTCCGTATTCGATCGATTTTCTATTCTGATCGAAACTCTTCTATTTTTAGACCACCTTTAAAAAATTACGTGCAAATATCGAGGGAAATAGTGATGTTACTTCTTAACGTACCTTGTAATCGTCAATCTTATGTGATTAAAATAATTTTTGGTAACCATCCGAAAAACTTAGCAATGTTTCGAATTGCAAAAGTAGAGCACGAAATTTTCTACAGAACCCTTTTTATATGTTGTCTTTAAGTCGAAATATAACAAACTTGTAACCAACGAAACCAAACCCATTTTAATAGTGGGAGCGCAAATAAACCGTGTTCGCCACCTAGCGGAGACCGCATCCTTAAAGTTCGTAATAGGTTATGTTACATCGAATGTACTCTCTAAATTCTGAAATTTCACTCTTAAAGAGTGAGAATTCACTCCAAGCTAAAGTGAAAACTGAGCCACTCTGTATAGAGTGAATTTTTTCACTCCAGAGAAGGAGTGAAATATTCGCTCCAGTTAGAGTGAAATTTCTGAGGTTATGTTTCAAATTATGTGTAACAAAGTATTAAAAAAACTTCACATAAAGCGAATTTTCACTCTACACGAAGAGTGAATTTTCGCTCCAACATTTGGAGTGAATTCCTTCACTCTTTCTTTTGGAGTGACTGTTCTCACTCTTTTAGAGTGGGCTTTCACTCTTTTTAAAGTGAGCACCCTGCTCACTCCAGGTTTGGATTGAAAATTTCGCTTCAAGAAAATTAGAGAGTGTGCAGTACTTCAAACCGTTGTACATTGAGCCATTGTTATTTAGAATTTCCCATTCTTTTTTAGGTTGAAAATATTTGTAATATAATTCAAAACATTTAGTAATAAATGCGAACTGTTACTATCATTATAACATTACAATTTACCTCGACAGGTTATTTTTTTTAGCGAATTTTACAAATGTATTAGAAGTTATTTTACTAATACGTAATGTAATTTTACAATATGTATCTCGTACAGAATGTATATTATAGATTTTCTCTATATGTTTTGTAAAATAACAACATGTTTTACTAACATTTGTCTACTGTAATAGGATGGTGAAATAGCGAATTAATGCGTCTAGCGGCGTGCCGCGGAACTAGTATTACAGTACATGTGTTGTAAATCTTGGTAATTTAAAAGCAATTAGGGGAAGTAGGAGCAAAGTGGGATGGTTTTTAAAAAATGTAAACAAAAAATATGGGGCATAAGAATGGATAGGTATGGTATAGAAACCCTTATTTAGGTCCTCAACTAACTTATTATGAAACGCATTTTAAAAAAAAAGTATCTGTTTAATACTCCAAATTTCAATTTTACGAAAAAACTTTTTTTTTAAGAAATCTGAAAATCCAGGGGCAAAGTGGGACGGGTTTTAAAATTTACTTCTGGAAAGGTTTGACAGAGAGAGAGAAAGAGAGAGAGAGAGAGAGAGAGAGAGAGAGGGGGAGGGAGAAAGAGAGAGAGAAAGAGAGTTCTTACTTATCTCTGTGAACCAAAATCAAAACGGAACACATCCCACTTTACTGCCCCAAAATAGAACTTTTTTAAACACATCGTAAAAAAAACATTCTCAACCCCAAATGAAACAATTAAAAAACGAAAATAGAGTGTAAGAGAAGTCTATTAAGTCATCCAATACAGATTTTAATTGCGCTTAATTTATTGATACTTACTAATCGATTGAAAATATGTCTGAATTTACAAATTGACTTCCTAGGTCATGTTCGAGCGGTTTGTAAATACTTAATGGAAACTGAAATATGTTTCAAAATTTATATTTCGATAACTATTTTGTAAATAAACAATGTAAACAAACACATAGGAAATGTTCTAATACAGCGAAACGCCAAAATCCCACTTTTCCCCTACCCCCTTACCCCTATATGTAAATTTACAAAACACGTATTATAAGTTTATAACAAATGTTTTATAATTTTACACTAATCGTCTACTAATTTTATTTTATAATACACGAATTGCTGAGATACAAAACAAATTTTTAACAGCGTACTTTTTTTGTCCTAATTTTGATATAAATAGTAACAACTGAAAAATATTTGTTAAAGATTACGGCTAACTTGTAAGATAGGGCCCAACGAGAACAATTGTCTCCAAATTGAGGTTTATAACGGCTCAATTATAATCTTAATCATAGAATCTGTGAACAAGACTTGTCGATATATATAAACATTTAGTTCTCGATTTCCACTATTTAAACTAAAAATGCATTGGAAAATGCATCTGGACATTAAACATGAAAATTCAACGATGATTTATTTTCAATTTTTGAAATCGCATGGCATATGTGTAACGAGGAATCTCGAAAATTTCTAGGTAATTAGTAAACAAGAAAAGGAATCCAGTCAATTTTGAAAACAATTCTCATTCTATTCAGTGACATTCGAATCCGGATGCCTATATGAAGTAAAAATACATCGCTCAAGACAATTTTATTTACATTTTTTAATCTATATTTATTTATTTATTTATTAGCTAATTTTCGGAGGATCTGTCTACGTTACGATAGGCGGAATACATTTAAAAATCACAAAAACCCTAATTATATTATATAAATCATTCTATTTGATACTACAACTATTTCCATAGGGGATATAGAGAATCATTTTCTTACGGAAATAAACGCATATTGGTTCAGATCCCTTATTGTTACAAATTTGTAAGTATAGTTTTAAAGAAAGAAATCAGTAGTAAATATCATTAATGTTAATCAATGTATTTTTACCTCCTATGTCTCGGGATTCACACGTCACTCAATAGAAAAAAATTGTATATTTTAAATGTGCTTCATATAAAATATACCCTTCCCGCGCAATCTTCTATGTCCTAATCTCCTACTGTCCTACTCTCGAACTCGCTCTCAAATAATATAGATGTAGAAAACGCTTCCACTTCAAATAATTATTTCTTATAATTATATTATGTTAAGTCATGATATTTATAATTATTTATATTTTTTGAAGTGAGATAATATTTTTGATAAAATATAGATTATGTCAGTAATAATAAGTTGTCCAGTAATTAATATTGGTGTGACCGAAATTCTAGAAACATACGCAGAAAATATGATTAAAACTAACGATATTTTTATTCACATTTGTCAGTAGCGAAGGAGTTAACAGTTTAAAGAATAAAGTCAACTGGAATCATGTCGAGGAAATAGAAATTATGCAAAAAAATTAAACAATAAATTTTTAATATACGTCAAACAAATCTTTAATAAATGATTTTGAAAGGAAATAAGATGTGTCAAGCGTGATTCATATCTGACGATATCAGTAAAAATTAATTACGACAATGAAATCGAAATAAATCCCAACTATTGTCACGCTCGATTAGCCCCCCTTCTTTAGTCAGAGTTACTAATTAAATCTAACGTATTAATTAAGTAAATGTCTGAGAAACGACAACGTGATTTTTCTTAAGCCAATCTGATCTTAGCGCTTTGTTATATCGGGAGATCTTGACACTCATTAATTACATCCTATTCCTCTATTACGAAACACGATTACGCTTGTTTCATAAACGACATTATATAATCAATTCCAAGATATACGTTCAAAATATATTTTTTTTTATAAATTGAATCTCCTAAAAATTGATAAAAATAAGTATAAGTGTAAAATATGCATAAAAATTGACAGTTTTGTCTTTTGCCAATAAACAAATAACATTATTTAATAATGGCGTAACAAGGTAGAAATTAATTTTCCTTTATACGTTAGCGCAATTATTACAGATATTGAAGCAATTTTGGCTAGAGAAAACTATATTTTAAGACCTATAGGGGAAGTAGAACTGTTAATTATATACTAGGCAGCATGTCACCATTTTCAGATTTTCGTCATTGTTAACAACAATTAAAATTGTTTTAAAATCGACACTGGCGGGAACTCTTGAATTGAATTCAGAATATATGAAACCATTTTTTAACAACCATGGGGCGCATGTGTGGCAGGCAATGGTTAATATTATTTTCAAATACATGCATGTGAATAGTAGATTAACGCATATTGTCACGTCAACTCTTCACGGACGAAATGCCATTATCTTCTTATAACTTTAAAAGCGGTACTTATCATTTTTGTAATTTGACCTTAATAAAATGTTATAAATACAATTTCTGAACGTTATTGTCGGTAAAGTTGCATTTGGAAATGAGAAGGGAGATCACCGTTAAAAATAAAACTCAGTATTCTCCAAAAATTTATTGGAATTAGTTTCAAATTAGAACGACCTTGTCATATAGTCGAAAGGATAATGAACTAGGGCCTGACAAGGCTGCAGTAAGGCGTTCCTGATCAGGTACTCCTGAATTTACCCAGATCAGGACATGATCAAGTTCTAGTAAGTTATCCTGATCAGGTTCGTTTGAATATGCCCTGATTAAATCCTGATTATTTTAAAATAAAGTATAACTGATACAGGGAAGCCTGTGAGTTTCCATATTAAGATCAAGCCAGAATTGATAAGCCTTGCCTTATTTTCAATTTCCGGGAATCGCTAACTGCATTAGAAACTTCAAATCAGGGGCAGATCAGGGGGCCTGCACAGTGCTTGATAAGGACGTCTACATTTTTTTAAGTTCTAAATTTTATGTAATTTGTTCAGTCGCCACTAGGTGTGATCACGCATGTACTTAATTCCTGTTAAGGAAATGTATTTCTATTTTGTATATTACCCTACTTGTAGGAACGTTTCGGGAGAGCATATTTTAGACATTGTATGTGATGGATATGTATACGATTCGTAATGTGTACATAATATTTTAATATTTTGTAGCCTTTTTACTTGTTAGATAGTAATAAATCAATAAAAATTAATTTATTGTTTCGTAATACTATTGTAAATATTTTCACCATGAAATTTGGAAAGCATGGGAAATATTGGGCATTGTAAAGTCCTGATCAGGTCCTGTACATGTGTCTGATCAGGGCCTTAACAGAAATAGCGTTACACGATATGCCAGGGCCTGATAAGGGGACATGTCAAGGCCTGATTTTGTTCACAGGCTTCGTGATCAGGACGTGATTCCAGTCTGAATAATTTTCCGCTCAGGATATCGTACCCAAATATGTAACATTGTCTTAACGCATTTTAAGAAGGGTGCACCTCAGCAGGTTTTCAGGAGCTAAATTACAGAAAGTTATTGACATGCTCCATAATAATAGGTTTTGCGGAAGCATTAATAATCTCGATCTCTACAGGGATTGAAGGATTGTTATTTCGTTTTTGCTTATTCCTTGAAATCCAAAGTAGTTTATACGCTTGAATTCTCGTGCAAACAACCAGCTACGTATATGTACAGTTATCTCACTTTTCGCTAATTATCGGTCAGACCTCATTAACCCTCGTAATTATCCAGATGATAACATTTTGCTGTTACGGTAACACGCTAAAGTATGACGCAAAAAGTAACAAAGAGAAACACGTGAACTGAATTAATCCCGTTATCTAGTCATGGACAACTCTTGACGAAATCTATAGTTACGCAATTTCCAGTAACAATGTCTGTTTCTAAATTTATGTAATTTATTTCCTATTGTTCATTAAAATGATTCGATTTTACGATTAAGGCATGAATGAATTGTTGGGAAGAGATAACGCAAGGGAATTTACCGACTTAAGCTTGACTTTTGACGTAACAGGTTTCGCTATTGTTATTTTCCGTCCGTGCGACGAGACTCGTAAAAGCTCTACCGTAGCCGGTTCATTATCGAGAGCGCTTTCGGCTTTATTTATAGCAAAAAAAAGCTGCTCTTGTCCGAGACGCCATAAAAAGAGTATAGGAACAACAATATCGGATTATTCGCACTCTGCGCGAATTTTACCCTGAATTTCATTATGCAAAATTGTGTTCCCTAGGGTAGCAGGGGTGAACAATTTTTAATTTAATTATCTCTTGTATTTGAATAACAGAATCGATTGGGGATGACAATTTATCAAGAAGAGCTCCCTGGGAACTTGATTATTTGACACTTGCAAGGCAAAATTAATGAAGTAATTTGATAATTAACGGGCCGCTATCCCAATTTCTATAAAGGTATTTCTTTATATTTCGAATGGTTATTATTCTTACAAGAAGATTTCGGTAACTGGAAGAGTACGGTCAATTATATGTTTAGCTTAAAAATGATTTCATTTAAATCCAAAACAAAATACTGTAGAACTTTAATAAGTTTACACGTAATCGAAACACCATGCATTTCTACAATTCCTTTTTCTTATCGCTTCTTCTTAAATTTCTATTTCTCAAGAAAACCTTAAATTTTCCTCAATTTTTATTATCTATTCCGCTTTATTGCTCTTCGCCGTCTAATGTTGCTGCCTTTTCTGTGTTTATTTCCATGTTTACGTATTTCTGACGTATTGGACTTCAGTTCTCTCCCACTTTATGCAATATAAACTGAAATGAAACGTGGAATTGACCAAATAAGAATTGGGGAGGAAACACTAACCCGGCAAGGGAAAGTGAAATAAATAGTAGCAAATAAGATAGGCTAATGAAGAATTGAATGTGAAAGGGATAAGTAAGTTGATAAAAGAAATAAGAAAAAACAATTAAGAATGTGTAAATTTAATTAAAACCCGATTGAAAAACTTGATTACCCAATGTTAAAAATATATAGGGACGTATGACGAAAATTTGGATACTTGCAAATGGAAATATAGTACAATTTCACGAAAGAAGAAGTTCGAATCTTTGAGTTATGTGGAAATAAAACTGCAAATATCTGAGAACATTTAAACATGAAAAGAAAAAGTTCCGTTAATAAATAACAAACTTCTATAATTTTTTTTTTAATATCAATATTATTTACTTCTTTAAATATTGATAATAGTAAATGTTAAAATAGTACTTATAATAACACGAAATATTAAAAATAATTCTAATTTAAAATGACAATATTTGGGGTAACCCAATATTCTGTAGGCATTGTATTTGGATTACGGATGGTTGTGTGGCAACTGAGTTACTATAATAGAGTTATCCCTTTATACACACGCCGTTGACTCCAAGTGTTCCACATTGCTGTTTACATTTACTCGAGATATTGTTCAGGTTCCCGTCATGCCTCAAACCTGTTGGTTAATTCCGAGTTTCTATACCATCAACAATATTATTTTGCTTTAATCATTTCCATGAAGCTTTATCTATTTTGGCTAACACAATAAAAGTAATAACATTTATTTTTCAAGGAAATTACTCTTTTATTTGGCAGCAATAAGGAAAGTTTTGCAAGGTTCAAAAATGAAAATACCATATTTTTAAGTAAGTTTATGCTTGACAAAATTTCATGGTTTTCTTAATTTTTAAGAAAGTCAAATATAAAGTAATGTTGTTAAGGGAGATTTAGCCCACTCAAATTTGACATAAACCTTTATTTCACTGCGGAATATTACTTCGTTCCTATTTTAATCGTAAAAAATGTAAGCGCTAGGCATATTTTGTTATAAATCTAATAATATACAATATTTTGTTATAAATAAAGGCAGTGCTAAGCAAATAAGATGTGTCGGTAACATTTGAATAGTCAAAAGTTTTCATATCTCAAATGTTATGTCTAAAATTATTTTGACATAACATGGCTTCAGAAAATAATCTCAGACTCGACATTTACATTATAGTTACAATATACGGACATGTTATATTCATAGTACTGAATAAATTATTGCCACAACGAGAGAGGGTAGTATTCAAACGCACTGGAAAATATTTTGCTGTCTCATTCCACTATTTTTTAACAAAATAGTCGAAACCCACAATATCTTGGACAATGCAAGTTAAAATCTACGTAGATTTTTTGTCTGTTTTAAAATATTATGTATTATGCGAAAGAACGGAATTTTCTCCATTTTTAACAAAATAAAACAACAAATAATATAAATTTTCTAATTGTTTTGTAAAACAATAATTTATTTACTCGTAAGATACTATTAACTATAGTACACTAAATACTATATCACACTGATAAAATTATTTCTATTTGATTCCCTATTAACTTATATTTTCTCGATGCTATAATAAACGTTGCAAATATCCAACTCTCAGAGTATAACAAAATGTCGTAATAAGTATATAATGAAAAATACATTATTTTGTAGTATTTTTACAATTTTACTGCATGCAATTGAAGTTTAAAATAGATATTTCTGTATAACTTTGAATAACTAACAATTAATCCTTGTCTAGTTTGAAATAACATCTTGTTTATCCGAATATTACATCACTTTAATTTAGGTTGGGAAAACTAAAAGAAAACTACGAAATGCTTCAACAGAACACATATTACATACAGGATACAAACTTAAGTGGAAAAACACAAGAATCAGGAAAATAAGCAGAAAAATTACAATACATTAATATACAAGAGGGCACAAGTATTAAATAATAACTGTAAAAAGTTATTAACCAATATTAAAAATAAATACATGCCACAAATTTAATGTAATATATTAAGTACTCCTCACGGATTAACTAAACAGTGACAACTTATAGTACGTGAACATGATGTTGTAAACATAAATTCTAGTTACATAAATTTGATTATGCCGTATTTTTTAATTTATAATGACCGTATACTCTGATGAAACAACGATCTTAATTAATTTTTATTTACTTGATTGGTTTCAAAAAAATGTTATGGAACTTATATTTTTTAACGACTCAACTAACACGGCCAAATGTATTTTAATACATTTCAAACCCTACAATTTCAAAATATAAATCTTAGTAGAGGAACTGTGTAGTATCAGTTTTTACCACAAAGAAATTTTATATTTGAATGTCTTCCAGCACTCCTATACTCGTAAAAGTATGTAGGTACTGAAATGTATTAAAAATTAATTTTAACGCATTATCGTTCTTATTTTCACGTATTTAATATCCAGTGTTAAACGAGTCAATAAAAATGTTGATCGTTTTCATTTTGCTGAAATTCAACATTGATCTGCTGAGGAATGAACGCGAGTTTACCTTAGAATATACGAGAAATTTCTTACAGAACTTTCAGGAATGCATACACACAAATGAATCAAGACCCCCTTATAAATCACCAAGCGTGATAAAACGACACAGCAGATCCTTTGAATTGCAAAACCGTATAAGTTATGTAATGCAATGAAAACATACTGCAAAAAATAAAAGAAACATTTCTATTTCAATTTGAGAATGAGAATATTCTAACGAATATTTTGTGATGCATTCCTTCACGTAGTACATGTACAGTTCTTTAGTTAAAAGTTAATGTTTTTTCGTTCTTTTTCAACAAGGTAATTAATTAATAATTGATTATAGCAGTCTCGATCTACAATTTTGAAAGGTAGATGAATTGCAATGATCTTTTCATTAGAACAAAAAAATAAGTCTTGTGTATTCTCGCAGTCCAATCAAGTTTAGAACTTTAGAACTCACGTCGCAATTTACTGAAAACAAAGAATATCAATTTAAATGGAATATATATTTTAGCCGCGTAGAGTTGATTTCACAGTGTGCATGGAAATATTCCATTGAAAGTTATGGTCCATGCAACGACCGGAAGTTACAACTTCTTGCAGCCGGTGCGTTTAGAAATTTATTCAGAATTCTGAGGCGATATAAAAGAAATTCAGGAACTTTAAAGTGATATTTGATTTAAAAAAACAATTGAAACATCGTTTCGGTGGTAGCTAAGAATAAATATGATAAAAATAACAACGCAAAAACTTCGAGATTTAACGGAAATTGTATATATGCGAATTCAAAGATACCTTTCCGTGGAATGCTATGTCTTCAAATTAAATTTCTTTCTTTGTTATGAAATATTTACTTTTACTATTCATAAATGAAGGGATTAAACTGTTGCAAGCTCGCCTTGGTATTGTTGGAAATTCATTGAGAGAGAGTCATTTCCAGGTTAATTTCTTTGAAGCAGAGGTAGCATGATGTATTTTGTACACTATCAAATGCGAAAAAAAATAATGAAAATTAATTTTCTTTAAACATTTTTTAAATCATCTTTCATACCACTCAAGTAAAATGTATATTGCATGAGTTTGCATGAAAGTATAACAATAACATAGTAAATATTTTTGAAATATATAATTCTGAAATTATTAAAAAATATTATTTTAAATTCCTTTCCACGATTTTTAATTAAATAATTATGAGAGTTCTCGGAAACGGAATTGTTACACGTTCCATGAACATAAAGTAAGTGAACAGTAGTCGATGACCTCAAAATCTGTATTCAGCTTTCACAGAATTTGCCTATAATATAACTATTGAAATATTAAATGTTTCTGTAAAAAAATTATGACTTGAAATATGATAAAACATGGACTAGTAACACAAAAATATTGGAAATCAAAGATTTCAGTGAAGGGAATTTCAAATGTCTGATCAATATTGACTGTTTTCACTTAAACTGTAGAATTTAGATATTCCACGTTTTCATAAGATAAACAACATGGAACGATAATATCAGCAGATGCAAAAGTAAATCAGGTGGGTAGTACCAAATGTACGACTGAGTGCTATAAATAAATGCCGTAGTAATGTTCAAAAACAACACTTGGTGTCCGAAAAAGATTCTCAATAATAAAAACTACAAGAAAGAAAATCATTGACAAAGGATAAAATAAGTATACTATGACATAAAAAAGTAAATATTCTTCGAAGAAATTTAAGTTTTAGTAAAATTTTTCTAGTTTGTTTTACTTTTTCAGTCGCTTTCGAAACAAGAAAAACTGCACTATTAATTAATTAATGCATATCTGTTATGACTTATAAATAGCTTAAACGTTTTTCTATCAACATGACACTAGTGTATACATAATAACCTTACACACCCCTGTGCTTGATGCTACTGTCCCATATGAAAAAAACTTTTATTAATTCTAGACTATCGCATATAATTGCTTATCTATATCTCGTGTCAACTATTTCTTTTTTTGCAACGAGATCCATTCGCGAAATAGGTACGTATACCTGTATGCATTTCACGCGGAGAACTATTTTCGCATGCAAGGTCGATTCTTGTTGCTGTATCGATTGTCTGTGAAATTTACAAAGTATAAGTTTTCCTTTCTACGACTCGTCCGCATACTTTATGCAAACACGTATTATGTGCGATCTACTTTTAGAATGCAGCATCATGACTTTTACAAACGTTGTTGCGAGAGGTGGAGTAGGGAAATATATAGTCGGAAGGGATTCAAATTCGGGCGATAACACGATGCGTACATTTATCTCTGTAGTCTGTATAAGGGAGGTCACTATTTTATGATATAAATGCTGCTTATAGGTATATAATATAGATCAAGATAATACTATAATGATACGTGAAAGTAACTTCGTTTGTGATATTATAATTTATTGCTTATGATATAGTAAAATAGTATTTATGTTCCACTGATGTTAATTTTAGAGATTTTAAACATTGCGAATTTCAACAAATGCAGGAAGTATAGTATACAGATAATGCACACTATATATTAATAAATAATATATAATTAAGTTTTTAAAATTAGTTGATAAAAGGTATAAACATGAAAATAATATACCTTAACCGACCAGACTCTCCGCCATTAATTCGATTGTACTATATTATTATTTCGGTATTATTGCCCAAGCAGCGTAATATTATATTGCGTTACAAAGTGAATCTCCATTTCATCAATGGAAAAAGAAGCCTCTCTACGAGAGGAACCGACAGTAGAATTTACAAACAATCGAATGTTTCTTGTTAAAAGATGACTTATAATATTATGGTACATCAGAAGATCAAATTAACTCCTAAATTACTTGCAATCCATTTTGCTAGAAAACGCCATTCTTTAACATTTCGAAAACGAAAACGATCTACTACCTAACATTATCTTAAATGCAGATTTTTTTAAAGCAAATGTTATATGCTATATTTTTATTTTTATTATTAACTCTCTAATAGGTCGAAAAATCATGTATACATATTTTAGAGTATTTTTATAAAAAAGAATACATTTTGTCTGTGTTCTAAAAGTGTTGCAGCGAAATTTGTATTCCACACACTTAATTGAAATTGAGAGCATTCTAATACTAGCCGTTACTAGTTAACCATTAGATTACTATAGTACCAATATATTTAATATTACTACAATAGTATTTAAAACAACGTGTAGTAGGGTCGGAAACTGCTTGCCGCAGTTGGCATGTATTTAACCACTAGAAGTAGTACTTTATACCACTGGGTTTTAATTGTGCTGGAGACAATTTTGATTTTAAAGGAATAAATTTTCCAAAAATTAAAATATTTTCAATACTCTTTATTATTATACTCAGGGAGTTATACCAACTATTCTAAAGTATGTCTTAAAAATTAAAAGAGCATGCTGCTCCTCTTCAAAAAGATATAGCTCTTGAACAAATATATTTACGATTAAAAAATATATCTCTCTAAATTTCATAATGTGAATTTTCATAATAGTGACTTGACATCGATTTATCTGAGGCAGAGTAATTGGGCATTGACAATGGAGCTATTTTTGTAAGTCCTCAAATATTCAAAATAACAAAAAAATCGATAAGCACAATAATTCTGCTATTTCAAATCTCTGTAAAATAATTTTAATTTCGTAACATAAAATAAATGAGTCCGTTATTTTGAATTTTGAAAACTAAATATACATAATGGTACTTACATTCGGCAAATTTTATTTGTAATAATTGATAATAATAACGTCTCGTGCTAAACTAAAGATGGAAAATTTAATTATAAATTATTTTATTTTTTCCCCAACATTTGTACCCCTGAAATCAGAAACTAGCCTGTAGATTTTTTTGGAATTTTTTTTGGAAAAGCGTTTGATTGCAAACGATAGAAATTATTACTAAAAATGAATGCCAAAAGTTTTAACCCCGGACCTTTCGATTGTCGTTTGAAATTCAATAATAATTTTTAGTAAGGCCTACGTTTATTTATTATTTGTTCATATATCAGTTTCATAGATTTTAACTATTATTATAATAAATACATTTCTAATCTTACAAATATAACATTTTATGTAAATATTTGATGGATCACCTTTAACGAGCAAATCATTATGTCTTTTTGATGCAAACATTAATAATTTTCTAGCTAATTATTTTTGGATACGGAAACTCGTCTGCTCAATCAGAAAAAAGCAGATTTTCCTAGAAAAATTCACAATTCCTTTTATGATGGTGCAGAAGGATAGGTTTTTTCAAAAACAAAATTAGCAGATGAAAAAGTGCCTATATAGGTCTCTTAGGGATTTCTTCCAAGACCGAAAGTTTATACATTGAATTAGTATACACAATTAACAGTTACTTATTCTGATATTGTACGTATGAAATTATTATAAAATTTGATATCTTATCACATGAAATAATTCAAATAATTTCCAATATTAGACTGTTCGAATCCGTAACTGAAGAATTATAAAAATAAAATATATTAAATTAAGCATATTTTACAATTTATAAGAATTTACACATTTTCGGGAAACTATTTTCCAAAAAAAATTATTTGGATCGCTTCCCTAGCATAGCCTTCTTAAATAAAAAGTGTTTGTATTGAAATTTAAAATATTTAAACATTATTTAAATATTTCTTAATTTTAAGACATTTTAAGTCTTGAATATGTGGATAATACTCCTCCAAATTCCCTACACATACGTTTGTCTATAATTTATTGGACCACTAACCGGAAAGTTGGATGCTAAGGGACTAAATAACGATTATCGTTGATGACGGTTCACCTTTTCTGAGTTTCATTGATTTAACTAATGGTGTTAGATATCATATTACTCTGAATTTAATATTATCTAGTGAAATTCGCAAAGTCAAAATCGAAATAATAATGTTTCCTTTTTAAAGAAATCTGCTTCTTTTGGTGTTACTATATAATTTATTATGTGAAAATATGTCAAATCTGGGCGACCTGAAGCGTGAAATAACACGTAAATATGATGCTACGTATAGGAATCGTCCCAAGGTAATTTTTCGAGTCGACGAAACAATACGAGGGTCGGCTATTTATTATCGTTGAACTTCTACGAGGGTGATCAGCGACAACGATTTATAGGGGAGTGAAAATAGAACAAGGTATATTGGTTAAAAGAAGGTGCGCCATCAGCGACTGAGGACAGACGAATTGTTGATCGCGCTTAAACCAAACCATTGGACGACATACATGTTGTCAAATTTCATGGATAAAAAATGTTTTATTGAATAGTAGCAAAAATGAAAAGAAACACTCACGTAAATGGCAGACCTTTGAATCTAGTTTGTTTTATGATTCACTTTCTTGTATTGAAATATTTAAAGCGGATGTTTCTAATGCTGGACAGTAACAATTCAAGAATTGTAGACTCTTAGAATTAGTTTCGAATGAAAAATTATGCTCTACAGGAAGACGTTTATCTTAGACCTTGAAGATTGAGATGGCACGCCTACATCAAAAGTGCCAAATCGATAACTTTTTAATCCTGTTTTAGGGGAGTTTATCTTTGTAAAAGGATCACTTTAGTCCGAAAGTCTTACATGAAGACACGTACAGGGAATTTTATTAGCCATAAAATCCACACACGGTGAAAAGAACGTTTTTGAAAAATATAATTTAACATTTTTACCGCGTTCTTTGTTATTATTACAAATATTCATAAAAAAATGGCATGGTCTAAAATAATTCTTCTTAACTTGATTAATTTAATGAACAAATACGAATACTTATCTTTTTTACATGTAAATTACAATGTTCGACATTTAATTAACTCGCTACGAAATACCGAGATTTAAAACGCCGTAAAAGTGTAACACGAACTTTAATTGTGTGCTTTACTTGAAAGGGTAACACTGCACAATGTGTTACTCCACTTACGATTAGCAAGACGGCAACTTCTCCTTTAATATCGATTTCGCGAAATTCCGCTACGGAATTAATTCTTCGTGGCTTGAAGGTTTTCAGTAATATGAATTTCTGTTATTTATTTTTACGGCCTGGTTAAAATAGTGGCGTTTAAAATAATTCGGCTCTCAAGATTAAAAGTGGAAATTGGATGTTCTTTAAATACCTTCAACATCTTTCTAGTTTTATGCAAACCTGAAGAATTTGTTGATTTATTAGCCATCTAAGATGGAACCCAGATATTTCAACGTTTTTTTAACAGCGAACCTCGTTACGTGTGAAATAAACAAGATATGGGAAAATATCAAATTTTCTTACCTTAACGTGAGAGATGTGACGGGTCGCAACGGAGGAGGCAGGTTGGTGATGTTCGTTGTGTTGGTTACCTCAACATCCGCCCCTCGACATCCCCGACGAAGTCCTTCGCCTTGGTCCACAAGAGCTGAAGCGATTCGTTCAATCTTTCATCGTCGCTTCAAAAACTTTCTCCCGAGTCACAATCTGAAATGCAGTTAGAACAAATCGTGTCACTGACTGAATTATTACAGAGATCTCAACGAGAGGACGAAAGGGATTGGGATACATTGAATCATATCGCGTCTGTGAAGTTTAAAGGATTTTCAAATGACAATAGAATTATATTTTTGCTTGCACTGATTAAAACTGTCAATAGAATTATATATAATCAGAATACTTTGACAACGCTGTTTTATATAGAACAGCGATATTCTATTCTGATCCGTACGACGGATATTTGATCATCGATTGTCATCCATTGCGCCTGTCTGCTGAATACACCAATCTATCAAAGTGTCATATTTCGCTTACTGTGTACATAATTGAGTATTCATAGTAAGCTATTATAATTTTAGTAATTCAAATAAAATAATCTATAACTTGTCGTTTAATTATTATTGAAGAACTTAATTTTATATTTTTAATTAGTTCAACATAAAAATTGTTAAACACGTAAATAAAAATACTATCAATCATGATCACGTCTACCATACATGGAAACCCTATGTCTCTAATGTCGCCTGTCTGAAGCTAATAAACGACAGGCATTATTTTCTATGTCGAGTATCAACAATCTTAAACCTATTATGTAGCATCCGTAAAACGGTAATAATATATTTATTTCAGTTTAACATTGCTGATTCTATTCATAGATATATGAATTTTTCATAAAATATAAATAACTAATCTAAATATCCCCTTTAAGCCCAAATCCCACTAATTTTGAAGTCGTTCTTTCGATTGACGCTGTTACAATTTTTGAAAAATATTGTTTAACGCATTTCTGTGAATAAATACAATGACAAGATGCGATTATTTATCTATAACATTTTTTAAATTATGATCTATTTCTGATCAGTTTCTAACCTATCACAAGCATGTTCCCGATTGTTTAACTATAAAAATATATATTTACATATTTTAATTTATATTATTTTCCATTTTAAAATGGCATCTTACGTTGTAAACTTATTAAATAGAGGAAATTGCTATTATTTAGGATGTGCTAATTTTTTTTATGGTGAAATGGTACACATTAAATCCAATAAACTCGCAATAACTTATTTGTACTTATAACAAAGAAAACCCAGTGGACGCCAGAATTTTTTTCATTTTGCAAATTTGTTCATCCCGGCGCCATTTTGAAACTTAAAACATGACGGAAATATAAGAATGTATATTTCGGAAGTCAAAACAATCGGGAACACGTTTCTGTTAGGTTAGAAGGTGATCAGAAACGGGTATCATAGTTAAAAATACATTTAAAAAATTGTATCTAAAAAATTTTGTTAACAAGGTATGTCATTAGAACCAGCGACCTCAAATGCGGTCGGATATGGATGACTCCATTTTTAAAACATGGTTATATTTTATAAAAAGAAACGATGCTGAAATCCATATATATACTCATAGTGCATATTTGAGCTTTAAAAGAATGGCATAAGAGTTAGATTTATGCGTGTTTATAAATATTATTTTGTCGAAGGAATTCAACATTTGTGCAAGAATGTTTGAATTATATTTCAAGTTTTGTATGCTAATACCTTTAATTTTTATATCTATAATCTTGATCTGATGACAAAAACTGATCTACTTGATCAGAATTAATACAATTTTTGTTATGACCGTACAGATAGAATAGTTGGATTATTTGAAGATTTTCGAATCTTTCCACATTAATAACCCTCATTTTTTCCGAAAATCTTACAATAATTCAACTTTCCATCTTTGCCATCATAAAAAATTGCTGAATTTTTCTAGCTAATTGGCATTATTCCTGATTGAGCAGGCGAGTTTCTGTAATCAGGAAAAAATTAGCTAGAAAAATTAAAAGTATGCATAATAAACATCATGATTAGCCCCTCTATGCCATCCATCATATTTATTTATTAATATAAATTTAATAATTAAGAGCATATAAATACATTTCTTTTATTTTAAGATATTCTAAATTTTTTTTAATTAATTTTGATTCTCAGCAGTTACAGTTGCAGAAACGGAGCAGTTTTTTTAATCAATTTGTTACGGAGAAATAGTTTCGAAACTATTTACGCAAAATACCACTATTGATAAAAAATCTTAACGAAAGATTAAACCCTATTGACTTTTCTATTCATTTTATAAAGGACACTTACTGTTTCGACCATGTTTTTGTGTATCGTTCGTATCCCTAAAATCAATTATTCGGAATTTCTACATAAGTCTCACAAATTTATTATAAAAGAAGTTGCTTTATGTGAAAAACCTCGGGAAAATGCTGTCTCATCGAAATTGATTGAATTCAACCCCGTACAATTGCTGCTTTTCACTTTTCCTCGTAAACACGGAAGCTAATGTTTATTCAATGAATCATTCTTGCATATATTATACACGTGACTTGCAATAATTGCGATATTAACTATAATTAATAATAACAATATTAAAACATGCAGAATTAACAGTAAAAAGTAACAATACATTTAAAATATTTTGTATGATTGTGTTAATAACTTATGAATTTATGTATTATTGTTAATGTTAAAAGCAAATGAAACGCAATTACCAAAATAAGATTAGCGTTTATTCTGGTTTCAAAAGATGTCAATTTTTCTTATAAACATTTTCTTAATTTTATTTTTATAAGAAATAATCACAATTACAGATGGAATATTGCATGTTCGTAATATGAAAGTGATGATGTAAGTGTCATGAATTTGTGATAACCATGAGTCTCTCTATTATAATAAAATATCAATATTTCAATTGCCCAAATACATGAAACACCAATAGTGATTGAATTTTATTGAACAATTCAAATTATATTTGTCTAAGAACATTCTCATGACAAAAACTCGACATTAATTTTAACTTTTAGAATCTTCAAGAAAGTACAATACTTCAAAACGTTCGGGATTCGCCAAAAACTTTTTCCTAACATCTAAAGTTCGTGGTACGCAGTTTTTTGTTCCATTGTCGGAAAAGGTAGTGTAAAAGCTTTCTTTTAGTTATCGCCAGAAGGTTACGTGGCATCGGGTTTTTCTATCGCAGAAGTTTTTGAACAGCCTAAAACACATGTTTTTATTAACAACCCTTGTTACATTTAAATCAATATACATAATTTACTATTATTCAGTAATTGACGTTTTAATTTGTAAAGCCTGGTAGCACTTAAAACTTTTTTCAGTTAAACGGAAAGTAAATAAATCTGTTCGTTATTCTGCTTTTTCAACGAGCGAAATACCTATAATAAAAAAACGTCAATGTATGTGACGAATATAAAGTTTGGAAGCATACGGGAATTCAGCGATAGTAACAAGATGTCTTCATTATTTTACCATAAAGGTACAATTTATTTTTTATAAATATTTACACCCTGGTAATATGCATTTGTAAAGTAGCTTGCAAAAGGTATACGTAATCAATTTTAATCTTATTTTAGGGGTTGATCACTCGTTAATATTCCACAATATTGTATATAACTTCGATCGATCTTAACGAGTCAATTACTGAAATAGATTAAATAATCTTCCAGTCATTTAATTGAACAATGCGTCGTCTCATCGACAATACCGACTTCATCAAGATTCTTGTTATAGAATAGCTTATAGTACGACCGCAAGAATGCTTTGTCTTTGTTTTAATTTTAAAAAAGAGTTTAAAAAAATCTTGATTCTTTTCATGATGAACTTTAACGATTACTTGTTTACTCGTCAATTTCTGCGATATAAATATAAGAACTAAAATGTGTTTATTAGTTAAAAATTTGTTTATTTTTAGTAATTTATAGTGGATTTTGATAGTTTTCAATACAACATTACAGTGACGAATTTAAAGAAAAATTCTGTTTAATTAACATATTCTGCATTTAGAGTGCATTTAACTGCGGATTATTTTTCTTTCCTTTATTTTCCATTAAATTCTTTGCATATTCTGTTGTATTAGAAATTGTTAGAGTTGCTGAATGCATGTCTAACAATCCGGGTATTTGATGTAGAACAAACTATTCACATGCTTCAAACACATGTTTTTATAAATAATTCTCGATACATTTACATCAATAAAGGCAATTTTCTATTATAATTCAGAAATGGTCATTTTAATTTATAAAACCTAGCAGCAATTAAAACTTTTTTTCGGTTAAACGGAAAATATCTAAATCTGTTCGTTACTCTGCTTTTTCAACGAGCAAATTATCTATATTAAATCACGTCATTGCACTTGATGAATATAAAGTTTGGAAGCATATGCGAATTTAACTAGTAACAAGATGTCTTTGTTCGTTTACCGTAAAGCTCCACTTTATTTTTTATAAATATTTATATTGTGGCAACATGAATTTATAAAGTAGCTTTCAGAAGTTATACGTAACCAATTTTAATCTTTTTTTCGTAGTAGATCACACGCGATTTCAATTGGATTTGATTTTTTTGTTTCTACACAGAACCGATTTTACCTATTTCGAAAGCTAACGTGAAATATTTTTATTTATTACAACAAAAATTATTATTGTTAATGTTTAATTTTAATGATTAAACAAAATATTTGCCACAATTTATTCGGTGATATATTTTATTCATATAGAATAATGCTTTTTCTTTTAAAAAATATTTCTAAAATAACTACCTTAACCCATTAACGATTTAAATGACTTTTTTTATATTTTAGTCAAGTACATTATGGCAATTTAAAGAAAATTGACAACAAATTTAGAAACATTTAGTTTCACAGAGTTTCATTTTGTAGTTATTTTAATACCGGTATTCTATTCAATCCATGGACATAGGTAGATAAAACATTCGAGATTTAAGAAAAAATAAAAAATGTCTGAAAATATCAGTATTTGCACGATGATTTCCTTGTATTCTTCCATTTTTTAAAGAGGCTCATAGTTTTTGAGTTACAGGGTCCAAACATTTTTCAGAGAAATTTTCATTCTAACGCCATTTTTCAGTTATTCGAATATTGTAGAGTAATATAGGGAAAAAAGTAACGTTTCTTTTTAAATTCAAAGAATGCACCTTTATCCATAGATCCTATACAATCGAAATATTCTGATCATATATTTCTTTTGTCAACTTTCAAATTTGACTGATAGGAAATTAAACATGTGTTTCGGTGTTCAATTTGGACTTTTTTTTTTCATTAGCATTTTCTCTTATTTGAAGTTATGCGATTCGTTCCAATCAGTTTTTTCAAGCTTTTGAAATTCTGGCATAACTCGAGACCAGGATATAGGATCATTTTTATGCGAAATTGATGGAGATACAATGATGACAAATTGGGGCATTTTTCTCTAATTGCAGAATACGCTTTTGTGTTTTCAATGTTATTCAAGGCATATTAAATTAGTTTTCTAAGGTATAGTAGATTTGAACCAATTCAACTGATCGTATGAAATATTCACAGCAAACTAATTATAAAATTAAAGAAAAATAAATAAATATAAAACTTATGCTGAACAATAAAATGAATGAAAAATGACACAATTTGTCCTCATTATATCTCTTCTAATTTATTTTCAAAATTACTTTATAACCTTGTCTTTAGTTATGTCAGATTCTCATTTCACTGAAAAATTTGATTGGATCAAATGTCACAACTTGTAATCCGAAAAAATGCTCAATAAAAAAGAGGTCTAAACTGAGGACCGACTCGAATTTTCCAAAATTTCTTTAACATTTGTTTTAGACGCACAAAATTTTAACGACAAATTTCACATCTCTTAATAAACTTAAATACTTTTTAATATATTATATATAAAGGAACTTCATAACAGAAAAATGGAAATCAGTCATTCCTTACTCTGAGTATTCGAGAGTGCTGTAAGAGCGATGAAGAGGTCTAAATAATGAACTTTTTAATGAAAATTCATTATTGATTAATTATTTGAGACCTAAATATTTTAATGTGGTAATAATAAAACTTTCATTGAAAGAGCTAGTACATTTTAGTCATTTGTCGATATGTCAATATACCAAAATTAATATGTATAGATTGATCATGTTTGTGCATGTTTTGACACTACATATATCCTACAGTTCGAGGTTATGTTTATTATGAGGAAAAGGCCTCATCTTTAAAAAGATATCTTTTAGATATCTTTTAGACATGTCCTCGTCGAAATGTTTATTGGGATGAAGATGAAGGTACATACAAGTACTATATACCATAATACATACATATGTATGTACATGTATCGTATTTATACAGTAGTTCTAGCAATAAACATATTCCTTGATGTTGCAAATAATTATCTATTTCTACTTCTATTAACCCTGTTGCTAAAAGAATAATATTATCTTTATCATAACAGTACTATTTTATTGTTACATGAATCAAGAAAACTAAGTGGAACAATGAATTTCCCAATTATTGTAGTAAGGTTTTCCTTGCTACTTTAACAAGGATCGATTAGTTGGCGCCTTATTAAATAAGGTAACCTTATTGAATCCTTGCACACGGGTGCAAGGAATTTTTTTGAGTGTAGTTAGTAAGGCGTTCTATACCCGGAGCTTACTTATGAGAAAAACTGTACCCACTAACTAAATGTCTGCTTCATACAAGTTAGTAAGGCTTACTATATTTTCTCATCTCGTTGCCACTACTGTTTTTCCATACATGTCTCAATTATCATTTCCACTTAATTCCAGCAAAAAGTCAATATCTCGGAAGAGATCTATCTTGAGAGATCGTATACGTCTTAGAATAAAGTAGTTCTCATTCGACATTTGCAACGACCGGAACATCGGAAGACTCGATCAGATCGAAAAAGGGAAATTCCCATCACGTCCGTATTCCCGATTGGCTGAACGAGGCATCGACCGTATTGGTGCATCAGAGCTTGACACCCGGCCACGAAGGTTTCATGGTGACATTGCGACCAAGGATTATTTATAATTCGTCGCAGGCTGATCTATGCGTGCCACACGGACGCACACATGAGAATTCGCCTTCTGCATCGTATGCGACGACAGTCACGCCAGTTAAGGGTTGCCGTCTGACTTGTTACCGGTGTGGGGGGTGGTAACGAGGGGGTCTGTCGCACAATACACAGCCTTGGCCCCGTGGCCCCATTTCTGAATGCTTGAGCATATTATGTTTACGAGCTTACGATGTCTTCGGCACGCGGAGACGATGCAAAAAATGTCGTTACAGCGTGGCAGACACGCCATTCAAGACGCCTGCCGAAAGCCCGACATTATGCAACCCGGAGAATGTCCCCGGGTGTACGCTGATGGGTATACATATATATTTGATAAAGGATCTTCTCGGTTGCAGCTTTTTCATTAAATTAAAATCGATCGATCATTGCGATCGTGCCACCGTTCCCAAGGAAGGCATTATTTTATTAATGGTAAATTTCTCGAGTGACCGCTTCATGACCTTCCGTGTATCGCTCAGGAAGTTCACCATTCGGGTAGCATAAAAATAACGAGGTTGAACAAATTCTCCTTTTTAGTATCTGATTCATCCTCATTGCTTATGCGGATCATTTATAAGCATTTCGCAGATCTCGAAATCAATAGATCATATTTATTAAAAATCAGATTTATCAGCGTCTCGCGCAGAACCCCAAGTAAAAAAATTATATACAGATTGTATATAATCTCCTATATATAAACTATATGTAGAATTGGGCATATATAATCTATATACAAATCATATATAATTTGTATATAGTTTAATATAGCAATTCTAAATTCCTGAAATTTATGGGAAAGTAGCAAAGTTTTGTGGAAAAAAGACAATCAGTATAGACTTCAGGATAGCCGAAATTTCTCTGACACTATGATAATGAAGATAAAACGAATACATGCAACACACCAAATCATGGTCGTTGAAACTTGGCAAAAACTTACAAAACATTCCGCTAACCTTTATAAAACGTACAACCAGACCGTCTCAACCGAAAATCCTCAATTTCAATCATTAGCAGTCAAGAAATCAGCATCATAATGCGTCAGCATGAAATTTTAACCTTTATAAAAGGCAAACTTTTCAGATACAGTAGTCCCCATCCTAAGTTATGCGGTCGGGTTTTCCAATATGGCGACCGACTGCCCAAAGTTATATCCCCTCACTACCCCCACTGCCGTATTTTCGTTTATGTTTGTTGCGACTTGCGAATGTGTGGGACTAACTTAACCAAACCCATAAAACAACCGATTACCGAAGTGTCAAATCAAATTCTACAAACAGTTGACAGAATCAAATATTGAAAAAGTGAACATTTTTATTAGCCAGAAAAAAATGGATAATATCGGAAATGAGCTACCAGCAGCTACTGTCTGCTTGAGGTTGAGTGCCGCCGTGAAGCAACATCGACCGGTTATGGCGGGGGAAGAGGGGAAATGAATAATATAACTTTGGATGGGGAAAATGTATAACTTTGGACTAAGAATTTGTTTACAGTGTTGAATTGAATGGACAGTAACAGAATATCAGGATGAACATAACCGAAATTATATTATAAAACTATTTAATAAATTTATTTTTATAACTTTATTGCACATTTTGAAACCGTGTTCTTTTCATAGAGGTTCGATGCAAACTGTCAAAAAAATTGGTGCTTATTTTGTTTCGACTCAATCGTTGCTAATGTGGTTGCTAAGGTTGGTTGACTAGTAAGTTGGCATCAACCCACTACGAAAATCGCAGGGTATCTAAATTTGCAATAAAATCATAAAAATAAACTCGTCAAATATACTCGTTGTAATAAAATTTCGGTGATTTGCATCCTGGTGTTCATTGATTTACTGCATTAGTCATTGTTGACTAATCCTGCTCCAATTTATAATATGTACAATTATCTGAAAAGTTTTGCGGATAACAAAGTTTTTGCCATGTTTGAGCTACCATGATTTAGAGTTTTGCATATATTCGTTTTGTTTTCATTATCATAGTGTCACAGAAATTTCAGCTATCCTGAAGTCCACAATGATTGTGCATGTCTTTTTTCTACACCACTTTGCTACTTTCACATAAATTTCTAAAATTTAGAATTGCTATATTAAACTATATACAAATTATATATGATTTATATATAGTTTATATATTCCCAATTCTATATATAGATTATATATATAAGATTATATACAATCTATATATAATTTTTTTATTTTGGATGATAAATAGTTTTATCAAAATTATCTGAATAAAAACTGTAATAGTTTTTGGAGACTAAAATTAACCACATTAATAAACATTACCACATTAATAATCATGTTAGTATTAACCCTAAAAAAGGCGATGCTGTAAAAGCGTGTTTGCTACACGTAAATTGATCCACAACGACATGCGGGTTAACGTAGTAAGCAGATTGTGAGAACCTTGAAGCACATTGCACGACCGCATATAACCATTCACACGAACATTTGCATTCTAGAAAAATATATGCTTACTTTACAAGTGTATAAATATAAATGGGGCTGGGTCGACGGTATTGATATAGGTTTAGAAAGCAATCCACAAGAAAAAATACGCATTCATCAATAAATTCAAAGAAAATAATCTGACCTTTAGTGCAACAGAATTTTCATCAATATGTTTACAAATTAATGTAGTTAATACTAGAAAAAGAAATAACATTCTCAATCAATAGTCGAACAAATTCACTAAACTAAAATCTTTAGTCGTATGTATTCAATCAGGAAAATTTTATTTTTAATTTCTAAGAAGCTTTATTTGGAAGTGTCTTATTTAACATCATGTATTTCGACTTTAAATGAGTTGGACAGCAATATTTAAATCCTCTATATTTTTGTCGAACATTATATTGATTATCTCAAAGGATTCAAGGACTTTTTCAAGTTCATTCAGTTTTCATTCATTCATGTTCAATCATTTTATTATCTTTTTTTATGAATTTATTTGAAGATTACGAAATCTTCTGTTGCAGACGATTTATAAGATATTCACAGTTTTGAGGGCATGTTTATTTAGTTTAAATGAATAAAAAATTTGAACTTCTATATGCATACTTAAACTTCTAATGGAATCCAGTTTAAATCATAAAGAGATTCAATGAAAATAAAGAGCATGTATTTTACCGGTTTGTAAAATAATTTCTTTACACCAAGTTACGGATTTTTGAACTTAGAAGGTGGAGACTGAAAACATACCATAAAACTACGAGACAAACATTTTAAACTTAACGTATTTGCTTTGTAAACTTAATATTCCATTTTTTCTTTGTTGGCTTTAGTAGACAATTTCTTATTTTTGTAAACTCTTCTAAAAAATGTCAGAAAGTTAGCAATTAACAAAATGGCGTCGATTTTAGAAAAAAAAGTTAAATTTTCTAAAAGCCACATTGGTGTCATTACATTTTAGTTACTCAATATTGTTGCTAATGTATTATATGTATTATTATTATGTCCGGTCGATGTAGAGCTGGGAGAATTTGTTTTTCATCATTGTGAAAACGATTTGTAGAAACCTGCGCATTGTGGGATGAAATAACAGAATAAAACAAGTTCCCTAGGAGGTTTTGGAGTCGGTGTTTATGAATCTGCATTAAAAATTTCAATTTTAAAAATGTTGGATTTATTATGGGGGACTATATAGTCTTTTTTGACATAAAATAAACAGGATGTTAAAGATAAACTGATACTTTTTCGGACCGAATTTCTACCCTCACAATAGGTTATAATTTCGTACGTTTGTCGGTAATACACCGACATTATTGCAAATGTAGATTCATACCTACGAATTCTTTTTCTGAAGTATCGTTTACTCTATATTAGTGTTTTTTTAATCATACATTAATATCTAAAATTGTTTCGTCTATAAAATACAAATCGTCAAATGTTATTATAAATACTAAGTCTTCAGAAATGTTTACTGAATTTCAGTCACATTTGCTTAAGTGTCGGTCCTCGAAATTTTACAAATACCGATTGAGTAGTATATATTTATTTACCTTCAGCAAATATTGCCAAAGTTTCGATTACGCACTCTTACTTGAAGCAGTTCGGCAGAATGTAATACAGATTTCTGTCTGTGTAGATACAATTGTTATTACTAAACCACTAAGAGTATCTTCCTCTCTAAATTCTAAAGAAATTCATAATAGATCCGAATCTGTTGTGATAAAACTCCTATTTTTGTCGGCCCAGGAAATCAAAACAAAATATAACGCCTGAAGCAAAACATTTCATCTGTATTACTTGCAATATTTTGGTAGTAATTTTTCAGATAAAGTTGGAGTTAAAATAACCTTATCCCAATGACAACAGAGTTTCAACTAAATGGACCTCTAGATAGCCATCATAACGGCTTGTGGGACGATGAAAATGGTTACAAGGATTGAGATAGCCGTGTACAGTTCAGAGATAAACTCAAAGTGCAGTACTAAGCACGTATGATCGGCATTTCGACAAACTATCTTCAGATAATGTGCATAAGGCAGTCTTAAAATGTTATTTGTCAGTTAATAATTGTCAAAAATGTATTTTTTCGAGGAATTAATATTTTTGTAATATAATAATTAAAACCAAAATAACATATTTTTTTCACGCATTCTTTCAATAAAGTCAATGAAATGATTAAGTTACCTATATCACCTCTTACAAAAATAGACATGCTATTGTACGATGTATAATGTTATTTTTTATACAACAGAAATCACTTGCGGTAAGTTGGATGTACGTAGTATCATTGATCGCATTACGTGGAATTTGTGTCTAACCACGACCACGTAATCCTTTTTTATATGAGACATAGGCATATCGGCTCTAGTCGAGCGACCCTAATTGGATTTATGACAGAAAGCTATTCATACAAGAGAAATTGATCTTGCCGTTATCCAAGATCCCGTTTGAATCGAATTACTGTAGGATTTGGTTTCATATCGTGTGGGATTAGAAAGCTATTACCAAGCAATTAAATTAAAATACACTCTCTACTTCGATCAGGACTATGAACAGATTGAAGTAATATTTCCAAAGATACCATTAAATTCAGGAATTTGCAAGCTCACTTTCTTTTACAACTTCATTGCTTTTATACTCAAATTTTGAAAAGAACTATATATCTGCCTGTAATAATTGTATTTCTGTTAAATTATTGTAACTTTTGATATTTTTTCAATTCACTATTTTTCATAATTAATGCTATTATTCCTTATGAATTATGTAAACAGTGCGTAGCTTTTTCGAAAATTGCTTTTTGATGTTTCGGAAAGGTGCGAAGGCAACAGCTTGCTAAATATTCATGTTTATACGATAATCAGTATATAATATTCACATTGATAAAAAATTATAATATCATTTACCATTCAAATTCCATTTTCATTTGATTCGAATTTAGAAATTCCGGCAAAACATCGTTTATAACCGATTCCTTTTGTAATATAGAAATATTTATTTGTAATTCATAATCTAATTTGTCATCAATTAAAATTGATTATTATATTCATTATTTATGACAAATACGCTTTGTTTTTAAACAAGTGAAAAAAACTATTTTTATTAATGATACATCTCTGTCTCCAGTAATGAACTTATTACAAAAATTTAATGATAAGAAGACTCATCTGAAATTAGTTTTAAAATTAAATTAAAGAGGTATTACGTGCTCCGGAAGAATTAGCAATTTATGAAAGTAAGAAAATGCATTAGGTGCTATAATTATTTCATCTTCATAATTTATGTACATACTTAATTGAAAGTGATACGGTTTCACAGATCTAAGGATAATAATTTGATAATAATCCAATTATGAATTCTGAGCTTCTCAATTCACTGTTTCGATATGATTGGGATTATTCAAAATTATATATTCTATCTTTAGTTTGGTATATGCATCTTACGTAATGATACGTATATTTTAATAAATAATTAAAATTATATTGAATTACCACTTTATTTAGTTAAAAACTGTGATATTGAATATCGATACGATTAATTATTAAATATTAATCGTATCGATAATCAATATCACATTTTTTTTAACTAAATAAAGTGGTAACTCAATATAATTATAAATAACGAAATAATTCAATATATTTTAAATACGCCTCAATCGCAATAAGTATATAAATCGATTTTTATGGATAATTAATTGAAGAATTTATTATAACAACGTGAAGAATACAGACGAGATTGAATTCTTCAATGAACTTTATACTAATAATGTTATTAAATGAAAATTGGGATGAAGCTTTTGTTCAATCATTTATTAATTTCAGTGAAGGGTAGCATTAATTTCACCTGCCATTTTAAAATAAATTTTGCATTTAACAGTCGCAGCTGCTATTTCCGTAATAAAATAATTGAATTAGAGAATGAAAATTATGCATGCAAAACGTTTGACCCTGAATAACACAACTTAATATCAAAGTATAGCTCCTCTACAGAACAAAAGATATCTTTCAAATATACTTTAACTTTTTTTACAAACTCTGAAATGGAAAAAAAATAATCGCTTCCAACTATAGCCTGAGAATCAAATATAATTAACGGCCAACATCCATAACAAGACTTTTATTTTCGGCAGATCATATTCATAACGGTCTATTTTGGGTCCTGATGAACGTCCTAAAAAACGTCACGCGATTTTCAGCATGAATTGTAAATTTCAGTGCAACGACTGAAAATTATGCAAGGAGATGTGGAGCGCATAAGACCGATACGTTCGGTGAATTATATCTTGATAGTATGCAAAGAATATGAAAAGGTGTAAAGCAATTAATCCGACAAGAGAAACAAATTTCTTACTAACACGCTCCAGAATATGGTCGCGTGAAGCTGGTATGATATTTCTGCATTTTTACGACTTATTCACAACTTTTTCAATGAATTATTCATGAAAAATCAATTATATAAATGACAAGCCCTCGAGATTTCAATTGTGGCTAAAAATAACTAGAAAAGACGAATGTGACAGAAGTAATTAATCAATCATGGTGTTCAAGATATCAGAATTTCGATAGCTTTCTAAATTTTATCAAACGTTATTGATAATTGATCTTTTTCAATAGTCATAAATGAATCCCAAATACAGTTCTCTTTTAATTAAAAACCTACGGTTTGTATTGAAACAATTAAAGTGTCCGAGTAAATATATCCTATTGTGTCGACGAGGGATAAATCCCCTTGGCACGTATATAAAAATAATTCAATTTGACGAACTCGCCTTAGTTCCGAGAAGCGTTTTCGATTTTGCACGAAGCATCGATTCGGCACATTTCGCAGCGTTATCTTAAAAATGGAATCGAACTGATTTGAAATTATGAACAAGTCCCGAGTTCTGTGACACGAATCATTTATTCGGGACGTGTATGAAACCCTCATGAAAAGTGTGTGTCAGAGAGTGAGAGGGAGAAAAAGAGATGTAATTTCACAGAAGCACGTGACACAGACCAGACATGCGAGCTTGCAATTGAACCGTGCGTGTGCAGGGGAGACGGTGCATAAAAGTAAAGAACGTATGCCGCACTTGTTAAGCGCTCTGGGTGAAGGCTGTAGTAAACCGTGATTACGGTTAGGAAGAAAGCGATCGATTTCTATGTAGGTGAGCTTCCAGCTGAGAGCGAATTCCTGAATTTCGATCGTCTGTCGGACTTGTAGGATGTTCGTTTTGGCAAAACTATAAAAATCATGTCTAAGAAAACCTACTCAAGTCGTTAGCATTCAGCTGATGCTCAGTCTTATCCATAATTTCGATTAGATTGATGATCTGCATTGAAGGATCCAGATAGTGAATCTGTAGAGATGCTTTGAAACGATGAGAAATGGGAAGCCGCGCTGACAGGAAATTGGATCGTATCTTTCCGGTCGAATCCAACAGAGGAATTCCGTTCAGCAATCACGGCATCTGTCATGCGAACAACAAATAAATAGACTTATGGATATACGATATCAAAATTCTAGATAGAAATAATACTTATATACATGTTCAAGCGAATCCGACTAAAATTAACAACGTTAGGGCAATTCCAATGTTTTCCAACGAAGTAGTGCAGAAGTTACCAACCATCACCGAAAGGAAACTAGCCAATTAAATCAACCAAGTGACGTACAGAATTTGTGGCAGTTACAAAGTAAACACGAATTTCAATTCAAATCCTATAAAGAAATTAGAACTTTAGGATTACAGTTATCTCTAGTTTGTTCAATGTTCTAAACATAAGTTCATGAATAACTCAGATTCTACTTTTCCGGTCAAGCAAATCAGAGGATAATTTAACTATACGTAAGTATATTGTTCCTTACGGAAACAGTTGTAAAGAGAGTTTCCAATCTTAGGATCAGAAGGAAACTTAGAGAGACTGCCGCCAATCAAATCAACTCTTAGCTGCGCGGCTGTGAGTTACACGGGTGGAAAGAGTAGATCAATTACGAACGCAGTTTGTTCTCGATTGGGTTCTGAAGTTTCCCAGCTTCCGACTTTAGCCGCAGTCGATCCTGGGGGTCGACCACAAATAAATCAGTCTACAGTCCCAGAATAAATTCTTCTTAAATTAAGCTCAAGAATTCTGCGGAATTCGATAACTGCCATTCTCACCTTAGTTTTTCAAAGAATACTTGCTTCCCATCCAATGCCTTTTCCGTTCCAGCAATACTGAACTTTAATGACGATGTTTATTATTTCAAAATATGAGATATTTTATAATTCCTCAAACGTTTTTAAAGCTCTGTTTTAAATGCCAAGGAGGTTCATTCATACATTTTATATATTTCTCATGAAAATCTAATTTCAACGGCGCATTAAATATTTGAGAAGCTTGCACGACAAAAGAAAGCACGTTCTACGTCTGAAAGAGATTCAGTAGTGAAATAATACGGTGTCTTCGTTGCTTGCGCTGCCAAAGTAGCGTACTTAAAATAATTCTTTGCAAGGGTGGAATACCGCTTACATTAAATACGAGAAAAATGGTTGGAAAACATTGAAGACTGGAGGTTTCAAATTCCTAAGAAAAAAGTAACTAGAAGAATGTGTATGAAGACTATCTCCATTATGTAACGTAGGGAAACTTGATGCATAGTGGGACACGGGTAATTGTAATTCTTGTAATTTTCAACACATTTGTATGGTTTTGCAAACTAAAATCTCTATGTGTATTTTTGAGTTACTTTAGAACTGTTCTTATAACAGGCACTCTTTCACATGTATAAAGACAGTTTTAACTTGTCATTATATCTATGACGGAAGAAAATCAGACTTTACAACTTTTCAGAAAGTACATAGGTGGATAATTGCAAAATGTGAGCTTGACATTGCACATGAACTTATAGCTGTTATTGTATAATGTGGTAAGGAGTTAAAGATAGTTAATTAAGACGTAATTAAAATATCAGATTCAAACATCGAAGTACAACAAATATGGAATTTCGAGCATTACTGTGGAATAAATTCAGGTTCCGAAATTAGGATTTACTAACTCATTTATCAGTCTATTTTTCTCTGTGACTACCGACGTTGACCCTTCGAAAATAAATGAGAGGTCACGGAAAATGAACCGATGCGCGCTATTAGTCGTACTTCTATGCAAACCGGCGCGAACTAAAATAGAAACGCGATCAATAGCGAACCTTAGATCTATAATAATCGGTATTCAAATACTATGTACAGATATACCTACATTTTTCTTTATAGAACAATATGATTCTTAAGTGTGTAACCATACTTTTACTATTTTTCCTCGTAGTAAAATTTTCTTCAATGTTATAAATATTTCAGAGTTAACGAAAGAGTTACAGCCTAGCCAGGTGGTTACCAAAAATTTGTTAAGTTACATTTAACTCAATTAATTAAATGTATGTAATGTTTGCTAAATTGGAGTCATTTAGAAGAGAATTATTGCAATTGGTTAACATTAAAAATCACTTATAGTATTATTAAAACTTTTTCAAATAAAAAATCACGCCAGTTACTCTTTCTTAGTGCAGTAAGTAGACAGTATCCTGTCGGCCATTCCAATATATCTTCCGTAAAAAGCACTACCATGAAGAAACCTGTGATATGATGGAGTGAGTACTTGTTTTTGCCATCTTACATTTTCCCCATTGCTAAGTAAAGTCCATATATAGTATTTATGTTTACTTCCTTTATGTGTACCTTATAATAGTATGCAACATCTGATTAAATATTTGACAAATTCATGTAATACAAATAAATCTTAGATTATTATTTGATCGAAACTTTTCAGGGCAGTAATAATGAGTTAGCAAAATGATATGAACTTCTCGTTGAACATTTTGATGGCGTACACTTTTCTTGTCATTAAAATGTTATGATAGTTGTTAACGTACATTTTTTTAGTTTCCAATTATGAATTAAGAGTTTGAGACAATAAAGTTTGACGGTTATTGTGGTAGATATCGTTAGCGACAAAGTCCATCACATTATTGTCGTCCGTTTCACGTCAGGAAAGTAGAGCAAGTTTGTGCTCATAACTGAAATTGATAAGGGCTCGATTAACAGCCTGCTCGTCTACCTTTGAAGTAGTTTAATTGGGACAAGTTGATCACCTTAATATTCGTTATCGTTCGCACATAAGCGTAATTCCCAAAGTGCAAATTAACTAGCCCAAAAAAAAGAAGTAACTCGATAGAAATGACCTCCGTTCCAAAAACATCGCGAAATTGGGTGACTGATGTTGTCGCCCAATTTGCACGTTAGTCTGCTTCCACCTGCTTCACGACGACCGTTCCGGGCCTCGCTCAAACGAAGCACGAACGAGCGAAGCAAACTCTCTACCGGTGTTCTAAATACCCTTGTCGTAATTGGAGAGGGTCATTGTCCTTACTCGAGGTGGCGACCTGGTCGTAGCTTTACCTGACGAGTATCGTGTTAAATAATTTTTTACTTCTCTTTTCACAATTTTGTACAATGCGCTATTAGTGTCTCATCCCACGACTTCAAGTACACTTGAAGCTAGTCAGTCTCGTACATAAATAAGAACCCACAAATGAGGAAATAATGTCTTAAATATGAGCTTTCATTTGTATTAAGACATAACTAGAATCATTCCTAACAAGAGGTTAAGTCAGTAAGTTAATTGATAAAGAGTATTATCAGCCATAGCAGCACTCAGTAACTGTAGAATTTAACGTAGGCTCAAGTAAATAATTAATAAACTTAACCGTATTTTGCCTATAATATTCATTTGAGTGGTATGTTTAAGTTTGAAATTGTTCAAAATATATCAAATACTTTGCGTCGTAATTACTCGGATTCCCAAACCGATTTTCACGCACCGTCATTCCCTTGATAGCCATACAATCCTTTCTTATCTGCGTTACTGTAAATATCTCCTTTATGCATTGGATTATTCCAGTAGCAGTTTGTAGTTAGGGCTTCTGAGGCTAATTCCTTCTGCAGAGCCTCACTGACGATTTTAGATGCGGAAGGAACTGAACGAGACGCCATGTTATCATTTTTTTGTTGAATTTACTTTGCCTGCCGCAAAGCGGTTTTATAAATAGTTTTTTTTTTATTTTTTTACTTTTAATTTATTTAATAATCATTAATTTTAATATTTTACTACTTTATTACTAGACATGTTCATATAGATTTCCTTGAGTTTTTTTAGCAAATTTTAATTATCTACCATAATTTGTATGATTGCATGCCGCTAATTCATATTCACATACGAGTTAACATTCCTTTCCATTGGCTATCAAGTAGACATTTTTCAAAGCGTCGGTTTTAACGAATATGAAATTGCAAGTGTTTTAACAAAACCTTGCTATTTGCGAATTAGAGTGATTACGACGCAAGCTCATTGAAATATCTTGGAAAATTTTAAACGTAAGAATAACATCATCTGATGCATATAAAAAAGCCGTTTACTTTATTAAGCAGTCAGCAACACTTTTAATGGTTCCTACCTTAAGACTCGTTTGTTTTATTTAGGGAAGAGTAGCCTTAAACGGACGATTTCATATTTGTCGCAACTAATTTTCTGAGTGTAAAGACTTCCAGTTACTATACAATTTTTTTCAAGGGCTGTGTACTTGTGCATTATTTGTCAGACGTCTTTAATCGGTGAAATGTATTTCCGAGATAGCAAAAATAATATTTCATTTCAGTAACTTACTCGTTCAGTTGCATTGTAATCTTTGTTATAATGTATATTTACCATGCATTTTTCACCAATATAAGAAGTATGAATTTCATTGTGTCTAGAGATGTATCTGAAAAGTTCTCGAGGGAACTTAGTAAGGTTTTTTTATTTGACTCGCACGATGGTTCGTGCCTCGAAATATTAAAAATTTTAAACAAATAATGTGTATGTCTGGTTTATAACACTATCCGTTTACTTGTATACTAGCACCCTGTGTTCTTTAGAAACTGATTTAGGCTATCCTTAACAACATATTATATTATAAGCAACAATGTTGTCTCATGTGTAACATTACGTCCTTGTAATCTATTAAGTATCAGAATGCGAATAGACAAATTTCACTACATATCAATAATCGAATTTTACGTCAAGAATGAAGGAAAGTGCATTCGCTACATTACGTTGGATATATTTATCATGATTATTAATATTACATGCATAAGGAAACTTCAATTTTATTAAGAATATATTAAACTAAAACTCCAATAAACTTTTTTTACGATCTTGGAACATAAGTCGAATTAAATTGTATTCATCCTATACGCCTTATAGTTCATGTCCTTGGGGATACATTGAATATCCATTTTTCATAATAGCAGCTTTTATATTACACAACATGCGTCACTTGTTCGTCGCCATATAATGATCAAATAGTTGATATGCTGTCTTTGAGTGCAAATGCATCCCTGGAAAAGTGTAAACATTTAGGGGGAGACCATGCTTAGATTTTTGTATTATTTTTTCATTATTCATAGAATGAAAACTTACTTTTGTAATTGGCTACTTTTATAATAGGATTTATTGGGTCCATGTAAATTTTATATTTTTATACTTTTCTATTTATTAAAATTATATATATAGGATTAACGCATATTGCGGGAGTTCAATGATGTAGCACATATGGCAGATATGTGTCCTCATGATATATCTCATACAAAACATAGAACTTCACTCTAAAAAGATTCATAATATAATCTTTACAGACGACCATAAAATGAATCTACTTATTTATAATGCTTCTTAAACTGTAAAATTCAGAAGATCTATAAATTTATTGATATTATATGACCCATCTATCGATAGCCCAAAGTCGCATTAGAAAACATGCATTGCAAACGAACTTTAGACGCCGATTCTAAAAGACCCAAGAGCTGAGCTCGGTCACAATCTCGAACTCTTTTTACGGAAAATCCTTTCTGTGTGATAACGAATATCGACATCTGCTAGAAGAAGAATCTAGCAAAAAAGGAAATCAGAATCTTACTCGACGTGAAACCACGGAGACACCATGTTCAATGTGTTTAAAAAAAGAAGATATCTTTTCCGAGATCGAAATCGATTTTATTTTCTAAAAATCCGTGTTCGAAAATAAAAAACATTTCAAATTTGAATACTCTAATTTTTCTTTGGGTATCATTCTTGATTATGCGTTATCTCACAAATTCCGACACTTCCGAGGTGTCCCCAGCGACCAACTTTAATGAATCCAAATAGACTCTCCATTCATTCGAGAATGTCATGTTTTATATCTGATTTCTTCAAATACAAACTCACTTCTGATGTTCAGATGCTTGCATCTTTTTTTTTTAATTATTGTATATTTCCAAATTTAAAGGCTTTCCGAAAATCTTCAATAAATATATATTTATATAAAAAATTGACCTTTTCCTGTTTTTGTGGCCATAATTTTAGAAGTATTCATTGCATATCTAATGCTGTTAAGAAAAAATTGTATGTCTTTAAAAAAGCTTGAAAATGAGCCCTCACTCATTGAAATAACTTAAAAGCAAGCCGAGTTATTGCAAAAAGAGCAATAACTTTCTTTTGTCTAAACTTCAATGGGCCGTCACTCAAATTTTGAGCCTCAGATCCAATTTTGTTACACGACTTTTTTGTTTGAATTATCATGAAAGAATCACCTTCTGAAACATTATTACCCAGTTCATATATACAGGATGTCTAGGAACTCGGTAACGATGTATATATATTTATATGTATTTAAGGTCACTCTGGTAGAAAATTAAACAATTTTCTGGCCGGTTTTCTGGGCTCCGTTAGTTATAGCATGTAGACCAGAAAAAAAAACCAGAAACTGGTCGCAATTTCTACTAAGACAGTCTGTAAAACAAATTTTGTAAGTTGTGGCTCGCCAAGGACAATGTACATGGTTGTTTGATATGTCTTTTTTATTTTGTTCGCCAATAAAGACAATTTTTGACATTTTAAAATCAAACTTGGCCCTCCATAATCCACCTGTCCAGTCTACATCAGAAAAGTGGTTCCGACATCCATCTCCTCCACTGCAGACTGCACCGGGTCATTTCTTTTAGAACTGCAACCACTCCCTCTACCATCGAGTTAGTGGATGCAGGATCTCGTGTGATCTCAGCAGACGGAGAGATCCCAGCAGCACTGCTTTCTGCATTCAGTCCTCTTATTAATATATATATTTTTAAATGCTGTGTGGAAAATGATGTATTAAATTCCGTTAAAACCCAAAACGGAGTATTCTTCTGGATTATCTACTTTTTAGTATAAACTGTTTTATAGGGGGGCTTGCCCTCCTATCCATTTTACACATTCTATCATCAATTGATGGTACGTTTTACTTGTTCTACGATGAACAAAATTTTATCAAATCACAGAGCGAATTTTCCATAATATGTTTGAAACAATAGTATATATGATAGTCCTAAGCATTAGTCATAATTGGACTTGTGCGAAATTAAATCATATCATAATGTGTACTATTTCATATTAAGTTTTCATTTATAATAAAATGTAAAATAATAGAATGTATAAAAATTATAAAGAAATAAACCATTAAAAACTTTTATTGTCTTGGCGTACAAATGTATTTGTTTTCTTTACAAGAAAGAATTATCATTCCACGAAATTTGGAAAGCAAAGCGAGATGTTTAACTATGTAAGGGCTTAATTTGGGTCTGAATACATAACACGAAGGTCATTTCAAGAACTGATCCATCGCTCCTGATTCTGCTGAGCCTAAATAATTTTTTGCTGGCGTTGATATATTCTTTAAAGCTAAACAGTTTGTAGATACCTTGTTGTTAAATTAGAAAGTACATTTCTTCGTTATAGAGCAAAATTTGCTATGTGATAAAAATAACCAGAGTTTATAAGTAGCTGTAAATTTTAAAGACTTGAGCCATGGGATAATTCCGACCTTCATACATAATCCAATAACTATTATATTCTTTCACACCTAGTATTGTGTATAGAGACATCTCATAAAGTTTAAATTCATTGCCAACGTATAGAGTTGCAGAAAAATTAGTCTTTATTCAACAGGGTTTGCTCTTTATAAGGTAACACAAAGTTGTGTATTATTTAGATTTCTTTTGACTTGAAAACGGAGAAGTGGTAAGTATCCATATTTTTAAAGGTCACCGGGATGGCCAAGTGCTTTTGAGGAAATCTCGGGACCAAAAGTGCTGTATGGGGAATTTACTCGCATAATACACGAAATTTTTTCCAATTTCCCTATTGCTTTCACTATATCACGATTAAAACAATTTGATGAAATAATGAGTCATTTAGTTACTCCTTTCCGGAAAAATTTCTTTTTTTGCATTTCTTGGCTTATAAGGATATAAACATTTTATATATAATTTATAAGTAAAATAATGTTTGGTTTTATATATCAACAAAGGGTCTAGCAGGATAAGAAAGTCCAATCTGCTCCAGCAGGGATTCAGATGAATGAAATTTTATCCTTTTCTATGTCGAAAAGTAATAATTCTCAGAAATTTTCAACTCCCTATCCCCAACATTGCGATCGCTATAGGAAAAAACATGAATTTTTATTTTTTATTTCGCAGCCACACTATGCAATCTTTGTTGAAAAATTCATGCGTGTAAATAATATTAGAGTGTAGCTACGAAAATTGTTTGAAGTAAATTGACGTTATAGAAACTTTTTAAAAAATTCATAAAAAATTCAAAACATGTTTTCTCGCGTTTAAAAAAAAACGCCCTCTTGAAAAAATTCAAGAAGATGTATTTTAGGCCAATCTATATGGTCAATTTTTTTTAGATTTTTAAAACTGGTGCGTCATAGTAAAAGAAAAATAAAAACGGTATTTTTTTTCATTTTTTCGCTCAATTTCTATCAAAACGAAACAACTTAGGGTGTTAAATTGTAGTTCCTTTTAAGCTGTACAACTTTCTCCTATACAAAAATTCACTAGCTGTTGAACGAAACGAGTTAGAGGCGAAAAACAGCAAAAATAAGCATTTTTTTCTCTTTTTATCGGCTCTAACATGAGAAATATTCATTTTTGGTCAGAGTATTTTAAAGATAATTTGTAGGGCTTGAAATTAGCTTCAAAATCATTTTTAATTTTTTAAAATATTTCTATAAGGTCAAATTACTTTAAAAACTTTTCGTAGCTACACTCTAATATTATTTACACGCATGCATTTTTTTAAGATTGCATAGTGTGGCTACGAAATAAAAAATAAAAACTGAAAATTCACTTTTGTTCCTATAGCGAGCGCAATTTTGGGGATAGAGAGTTTGAAAATTTCTGAGAATTATTATTTTTCGACATAGAAAAGGATAAAATTTCATTCATCTGAATCCCTGCTGGGGCAGATTGGACCTTCTTATCCTGCTAGGTCTTTTAATTAAATTATTTTATTGAAATAGAGGAGGGCTTTTGAAAATGTTCATGTATGGTACAACATGTTTTCATGCTTTCCCGAAAATTGAAGGCGAAATTAATAATGATTAATAATTAGCGACCCATTACCTACGAAAACAGATTTACGACAGCTTTTGATACAAGACTCGCGATTTTCAATTTTGCAAGTAACAAATAAAATTATATATCCCTCCTCAGTAGCCTCAAAACACCCCGAGTATCGATTCTTATGAGGATATGCTGGCATCTTCACTCGCAATATTGGATCCACCATTGTGATGAAGAGGCCATAATGATGTAAATGAAATATATCAAGGATTGCAGTAGTACCATAATAGGCTGCTGTGGATGATAATAATGATCAGAGAATAGAACGAATAATTTGATTACATTACGAAAATATTCAAAGTACGCCAATTAATATTCTAAATTCAGTGTTGCTTCCCAAATTCCGAAAGTACATAAAGTAAAATTCTTTTTAAATGACACAAAAGTGCAGATCGTCGACAATGTGCAGGTTTAAAAAAACGAGTTTCACGAAACGTTCGATGCATTCATCAATGCGGAATATCGTTTATCTTGCAATGAAACAGAGCTAAAACGGCCATGTAGCGAAATATTTTCTACATGATAATCCATTCCGATTATCGGATTGTCGCGTAACGGGAGCAACGTCTGCTCGGGATTCCGAATTATCGGATAATTCGTTATCGGCGAATTCCCCGGAACGTACGATAAGAGTACTTGCGTACGAATAAAAAAAAATGATTTTGTGGTATGTCGACTTGCATCGGCGGAGTAAATTGACCGACAAACGAGTACCTCGGCAAAGGCACGCGATGTGTTTTTGTTACCAATGACCAAGCAAATATTTATGCACTTCGCTTACGCAATACAAACCGGTGAATATTTGCGATTTTCAAAATTCCTTCTATGCCGTGTAAACATTTCTGTAAATGGCTTTTCAATTTTGAGATGAATTTTCTTTTTCAAAGTCGTTTTTATATTCAATATTTTTTATGAATGTCATTTTTTGTAATTATTGATACATTATCATTTATATTTTAATTGTGATTCAAAATAAAAACCATTTTTTATTTTTTATTTAATCTTATAATTATTATTAAATTAAAAAATGTTATCACTAATTAATTTCATATGATTTAATTAACGTTGCCTTTATTTATTTTCTTCTAGAAATCAATATTTGATAGGTTCTTAGCTTTAGTAATGAATATTCTTGAATTGAAAATCATTAAGTGATTCATTTATTCATACAGATTTCTAATTCCGAAATGAATGTTCTCAATTAAAAAAAACGTGCTCTCTTTTTTAAAAGCCACTACTCATTTTTAGAAAGCCACGTTTTTTAGATACTGTCTGACGTTGGGCGCAAAATACTTCCTAAAAAAAATTGATGAATATTGGCAAAAATTGCTTCTTATATTGTTTTTCATATTCATTATTCTCATGCGAATATTTCCATATCGAAATTTCGCGTTTCGTTTCGAATGCCGTCAAAAAGTAGTTTCACATTAATGATGATTTGATTAGATTTCAAGATAACGAAATTTATATTTCGAATCCGCGAGGAGGTCAGTCCTGAATTCAATTTCTCGTGCAACGAATATCTCGAGTTTGATCTTCATGTTTTTTCGATTTTCAAAAAAATACATAAAAAGTCGTCAAAACTTCACTGATCAACTTTACGACATATGATTTTGTCCCAACACATTCGCAAATTCTCCTAATTTAGAAGACTATTTTATGACTTTGAAGCAAAAAATCTAGGATACATAACTTGCAGAAATTACATATTTGCAAAACATACTCATTACATGACATACTACATTGTTTAAGAAGTATATTCTCATAACATGCAGATATTGCTTACACTTTTCTTTTTAAAGACACATTTTCTCACGATAATCAGTGATAAACGCACTTTCCAACAATCTAAATCTAAAATCCAATATGAAACCTTATCTATATCATTTTAATTCGGTGTAATTGCAGTTTAAATATATTGGGCAATATTTTGTAGTACACATGTATTAAATGCATAAAATGACCATTTCTTCGCACCATACATTCGGTTAAATTCAATTAAGAAATACTTCAACAAGAACTCACGACAAGTTTAATAAATTATGTAACATGACGGAGACACTTTAATGAAAAAATTCTGAAATAAAAAAGCAATTCATTACTTTACGCTGTGATACCGGCATGTATAATTAAATGTGTCAAAATATTTTATCGTAGCTTTTTCTAATATTCACACATTTTAGATTTTATATACGTGTTTTTAAAAATACTTTTCGCTAGTAACATAATGTTTAATTAGTTCACGTTGCTAAATGACTATTTCCAATAATAATTATTAAACTCTAATAAAATGTAGTGTTTTATTTTATTATCACTTGAAGCGAAATACGGAAAACATGTAAAACAGATACTTTAATTGCAAACATTCAATTGCTAGAAATCGATTTTGGTTTTTAATTTAAATAAACTGTTTGAAATTATTATATGCGTATACGAGCCGTAATACGTACGTTTTAAACACGCGGTATATTTAGAATATTTTGAAAACGTCTAAACATTTTTAAATGCAGCTTGAGAAAATGAAACGTACGTTTCCACTTTACAGAGCTATAAGTCATACATTTAAGCTGGCCCAAAAATGAGACAAAAAATTGATCACGCTTCCTAGTTCTGAGTGGGCCCTTCATGGCGTTTAGAAGTAACTTACTTGTGGTTCATGGTGGTTATCTTCTGTAACTGATTCACTTGTATTTAGACTAGGTTATTTAGACTAGGCTACCTGTGATTCGCGGAGGCTATATCTTCATTAACTGATTTCCTTGCACTCAGATATTTTCTTTGCCAGCAATTATGTCCCTTCCTCCCTCCGGTTTTATGCTATGATCCAGATACCAAAACCTTTTGAATGAGGTGTTCTATAACGTCAAACCACCCCTAGACTGACCCACGGTTGACTATCCCGAGGAAAGCGAATTTTGTCTCGTTAACAAAATAAATTCATTAAATTTACAACAAACATAAAGCCTAATTTATCATCTCCTGCCCTATCTCTCGAGCTTCATAATATTTAGGATGATTAATGCATCCCCTTCCCTATGTTACGGCATATCCCGGACGTGACATACGTTTATTTTATAATATAGAGATATATCTAATAAATGTTGCATGTATATAATTAAAACGAAAATTGGACTTCGATTGATGAAATCTTTTCTATAAAATTCATAACATCAAACGAAATAAAATCGAAAGTTTAAAAAAATATTTGAATACGGAATTCTGCAGGCGCAATAAATTAAAATATACCATTTCGGAGGCCTAGTTCCTAATCGATCATGTTATAAACTTTTATATTTATGCTTGTATGAATACATACCATAAATAAGCGAACAAATCAAAGGATCAAGATATTCGATAAAATTTAACGTTTCTCATTCTATGGGAAATGTCACAAATTTTAATATGATGATTAAAAACTAATGCAATAAAAGTGGAGTGCTCATCGAATTAGTACGATGATGTTCATCTTGTGATCGTAACTCACATGCGAATTGAAAGAATCAAATTGTCATCCTAGGCCAGTGCACCGTGAAATTGCAAGAAAATCGATCTGAAAGAAACTCCCTCAGATATCTAAGGAATTTATAAGATACGCGTCACATGCAATATGCATTGAGTCTCTAAAGTCTTTGAATTTTAAAAGTTAAAAAATTCTATAGAATCCTTTCCGATTCGATACAATGTGTATTATTATTGCATATTTTATACGCATTATTCTGCATTGGACGACAGTATAATGAATATTGCAAAAGGAAGCGAGAGTCAGAAAGATTTCAATGAAAAGGGTTTTTATATATTATAATCATTTTGAAATTGTTGAAATATTAGTACCATGATTAAATCTCTGTAGACGTCAAAAAAATTAAAAATAAATTAGGACATTTTCAATACCTGAAGCATAAGAACAGAATATAATTTATTATGGAATGCCAGTTAAATGAACTGTATAAGGGGATACTCGAACTCATTTAATTTATAAAGATTTGGAAGTATTCACAATAAATATGATAAAAATGCAGATTAACTAATAAAAATGTTATATGAAACAATTAATGGAAATCGATTATACGGAATGTTCTAATACAAATATTCGATAAATTTATTTTGTCGTCTTGATTGGTTTTAATCGATTATCTTCCATTTTTCTTAAAATAAACAATATTGCTAATTTTATATTATCCTGGAATTTATCTCTTTTCCGATTATATATTTGTAATAATTTTTTAGAATCAATTAAAATAAGAAAAATTTATTTTTCATATATATATTAAATATTATGTATTTATGCACAAAAGTGCTCATAATTTTAATCAGAAGTCAAAGCTGGAGATAATGCTTGAGGTGATAAATACTTAATTTTTAAAAAATTATCTTCAAAAATAGTATTTTAAGGTTAATGCAATTTAAATAGTTCCTATACCTACATATTAAAAGACATTAGCTTATCTGACGGTGGTAGTAATGTTTAGTCTGACCATAGGTCATATATAAAAATTAAAATATAGAAAACAATCTAAGATGAACCATCAACATTGATAAGATTGGAATTAGTACCCAACAAAATATTGGTAATGAATTAATGTTTTCTTAATATTGACGGTATACATATGCAAATTGTAAATGTGAGTAATGAACATAAACGTGCGTAGTTCTGATATTAACGCACGCAAATGATTAAGATTTAGACAGAGATATATATGGCCAAAAAACGTGATTCACTATGGGTAAAAAAGGACAGAAGAACCCCTCTTGTTAATTTGCTTTTAAAATATTGCATTAAAAACCGCTTCGCACTACAACCATTTGTCCAATTCGTATTTCTCCGTCAAAACTAAGAAAATATTAATTCAATATTTATTTAATAGCAGCACCGAAATAATTATACTTCTCTATTAAAAATTCGAAAAATGTAGGTAAGCTGCAGTGCTACTTGGAATAAACTGCACAAAATATAAAGGATCGATGGGATATTTATTAATAATAAAGAAATAAATTTGTGCCACATGAAATAGTCACAAAATTAAGCTTAATTAAGAAGTTTTCACATGTGAATAAATAAATTAAAATATCCTATTATTTGATGAGGTTCTGATTATATATCAATCTTATTTCATCGCCTGATAATCAGTTTATATTTATTCACAACGAATCTTTTACACTTTTTTTTCAAGGAATGCTGATATATCATTCTATCGTCTTAGTTTTAGTCAAAAAGCATACTAGGTAATATTAACTGATACTGTTTTTACATTTCAAGGACATTAAAGATACTTGGTGAATTGATTTTGATCTGACAGTAAGAATATTTTGACAAGATTTTCAACTGAATATGAATTAAACTTACTAAGTACTTGCCGCTTGATTGATTTATCTAATTATTCAATCCATTTTACTCAAATACAGTAACAGCAACCACAATAATAATACGTCATTCCTGCAACAAGACATTTACGTTGAATACATTCTGAAACTAAATCTTCTGTAATTACTGTAATACAAGAGCGAACCTCAGGTAATCACAGCTTTATAGTCTGACCCGTACATGGACAAATAACAATTAGAATTAATTCTAGAATTATTTTGATAAATAGTCAATGTTTGAATTCAATAAAGTAGGAAGATATTTCATAATACCAAACATTTAATGGAATCTAATATTTTTTATACCGTGATAGTATTGAACATTAATAATAATAATGCGCAGTACTAGAGAAAACAATAACCGGTTCTAATGAGCTCTTTTGGAATAACATCAGATTCATATAGGTCAAATTATATCTCAGATTTAGCCATTGCTAGCGAGATCATTATTTTTAATACGTTGTTGAATCGATTGAAATAAATATTATGTCGGATGTTTATATAACTAGTGTGAATTTGTTATAAATTTTATTAGAGATATAATTAGAAGAAATTAGATCTGCCCGAATAAACATTTACCTACGGGTCGGATCAGGAACGGATCCGGAAGCCTTAGCACAGATCCGATCCAGATCCGAATGCCTCATCTGAACCTGATCCGGATGTAACGCAACCGCAGATACGTGTCGGGTCCGGGTCCCGCAGGTCAGAAAGCTCTATCCGATCCTGATCTGTTTCAAATCGGGCTTTTAATTATAATTCCTTATATACATATACATAAAAACTTTTATGTGGGGTCTATACAGCTAGGTGACAAATACCATACGGGTTTTCCGAGAACCTTGTTTACCGACAAATCTCCGTCCTATATACATAGTGTATTAGGATGAGGTTAAAAAGTTTCTGAGCGCTATTTCGTAATTTCGGACTCATTACTGCGAAATTTAGCATTATATATGTAGTCACAAAACAAATTTCGGAAAGATTGATTGAGATTGGCAGAGAAAAACGTGCCACAAAAAATGATCGACGAATAGGTTATGACGACAAGTAAATGAAATGACAAGTTTTTTTTTCTTTCAGGCTTTCTCCTCCAATTCTCAATCAATCCTTTAATTTGTTTTGTGACTACATATAATGCTAACTTTTGTAGTCGTAGTATATAAAGTTTGTATAGTTATATAGTGGAGTTTGATAACATTTTAGGGTAGAATTTGACGTTATCGACCGAGCCACCTGAGAGTTCCCTTAACCACCATTACAAAAAAAAAAACCGAATAATTTGTCAATTTCTCAACCAGATCTGAATATATATATTTCAATTTCATAGTGGTTGACAAGATTCTCGAAAAAAAGTCTTGTCATTTCAAGATTATCTCAAAAGCGTATATATGTTAGTGAAATATGTATGTAAGAACATTGCTTTATTCGCCTTGGTCGGTGTCCCGCTTCCGCGCCATCTGTGGTCTGGGTTTCTCGATGTGTATACTGTATGTTTTTTGGGTCGCTGAATCCGAATCCGAAGTCCATTTAACTCTATCACGTCAGGTTTTTGACATAATCTCAAAAAAATACCTATAATTCGATCCTAAAATGTGAAAATAAGATAAAATACTTTAACAACATTTTCTTTTTACGTAAAACCTTTTAAAATTGTGCAATTGAGAGTCGACCTGAAAAGTTACGGGCCTATAAAAATTAATTTCAATACAAATCGTTTCCAATATAGCATCCAAAATGACACATTGGTAAACATTCATGATTTTTTAACTCGTGTACCTTCAATTGTAACAAAAAAGTTATATAACAAAAAAGTTCAGAATCACTCGAAAAGTACGTCTAAATTTTTTCAAATATTTTTGAGCCATTTTAAATTTTTCGAAAAACGGCGAAATCCAAAAAATCTAAAATCGTCTTCACAAATTTTGTAAAAATTCAGATGTATTTTTCGAGTGATTCGGAACATTTTATGTTGAGTAACATTTTTTCTTAAAGTTGACGGTACTCGAGTTAAAATATCATGAATGTTTGCAATTATTATTTTTTGAGATTGTGTCAAAAACCTGACAAGGATATAGTGTTAAATGGACTTCGGTGTCGGATTCAGCGACCCAAAAAACATACAGTACATAAGGAGAAACCCAGGCCGAAACAAAATTTTTTTTTTGTGTGGCTGTGTTGTTAATAAAAAGTTGGTAATATTAATACGAAAAACTGACTTTATATTTGCGTACCAGAATCACATGAAACAAATTCCATTTCTTCAGAATTATCCTTATTACTATCCGTATAATTACTCTGATCATTTTTTTCTTTTCAATCTATGTTTTTGAACTCTTTGACGAATTTTCTGGCGACGTTTCAATACCTTATTCATTTTGTACAAATATTCTTCAAAATATATATTTTTAAGGTTATGTTACCCGTACGATAGATATCCAAATACGAGCCGGATCAGGAACATATCTGGGTCCCCTTACTTATTGGAAAAAGTTAGATATAGCTAAATCCGGATCGGATCCGGAACGGCCCCCGATGGCCGGACCTCCGGGTTCCGGATCTGACACGGATCTGCGGTAGCGTTACAATCCTGATCCGGTCCGAAGCTTTTGATGAGGGACAGCTCCGGAAATGTTTATTCGGGTGGTTGGATTTGATCTGGTAATATCTACCGAGATATGTCCATAATGGGAATCTAATTTTGTCTAACTCCTGAAACAAATGCAACTAAAATGTCAACATTCGAGGAAAATACTTTTACACGAAATAACAAAGTCAAGAAATCAACATACATCCTGACTTGATTGAATAAATATTTAGTATATTTTACAAAATATTTATTAAAGACAGCTAAATACTGATTCGATGAGAGGCAATTAAATCTTTTATTTATTTTCCACGTAACTATTTAATGAAATTTACTAAATATTGATTAAAGTTATCCACGTATTATATTTACTAATTTTGCTTGCCATTCTGTTTAGCCTATTATTTTTTATATTTTCGTCGGGTATCTGGGTTAAAGAATAAGCGATTAAACGGAGTTTACCGCTGGGTTTTTATCCAAATATAAAATAGAAATTCTTTAATTATATTTCAAAATGTTAAACTAAACCAATTACAAATATAACAAAAAAAAAACGCTGAAAAATTGTGAACAATCAAGGGAAATAATATATTATTCAAACAAGTATCGAAAAATCTGATACAATCTATAAACGCGATAAAAGAGTATCCATTTCAGCATCCGATATTTTAATTGATCAATATCGGTATTGGTATCATGCATGAAAACGCCGAATAAAATTCATTAAAAATGAAACTTTCAATTTAAATGTAATAGTGAAATTCAATATTGTTATAATATCCTGATGCCAAACTATATAGTTACTTACTATTTACCCCCTTCGAAATTACGAAGGCGTGCGACAAGCGACTCTTAAGTGTCGAAAACTCTTCTCTGAAGAAGATTAGTACACCCTGAAATCTCAAGTACGAAGGTTCGAGAAGCTACTTAACTAGAGCCTCGAGTCAACCAGCGCATTTCCTTTCACAACTGATAGATTGAACAAACAAACGCCCTCAAGCGTAACGGAAATTTGAACACCGCTGTCAAGTCGTCCACTTCTTCAGCCTTGATCATTTTTTTTTTCATTCCTACTAAATAGATGCAATATTATCTCAATTTTTTAATCTCACCTACCCATTCTCATATTATTACAAATACAGTTTTATTTTAAGGTACGTTACTTTTTTTTTTATTTAAGCTTACCTAGATCTCTATACACGGTCCATACAGCTGTATTTACATGATGTGTTTACATCTTACATTGTCTACGAATCTGTAGGGTAGATTTTGTATAAAGGTTACATGCTTATATTGAGATCTCATTAATAAAAAAATTCCAGTATTGTATTTAACATTTTGCGATTGAGCGTTACAAGAATATTCGTTATATATTCTTTGAAAGAAATCAATTTCTTAAATAGCTCTTCTCTTTAAGTATTATATTGAGAGCACTGTCAAACAATGTGGTTTATATCTTATGGATAGTATTCGCATTCGCAGCTTGTGTTATTGATTATACCAATCCGTCCCAATGATGCTGCGAGGTTGTAGTGGCACATTACTTATCACTTATTTTGCACTTTAGAATTTTCACTACAGTTTTTTTTAAATTAATTATGAATTATCCTGTTTAGTGCATTGTTTCACTTTGAGTGAAGTTTCAAATAGGCACAGTTTCGTACAATGTAAAACATGCCAATAAACACCTTTACAGCAAAATTTATTAAAGCGTGTAATGTAGTTAAATGCACAAGTAGTATAGGTCAACGCGTGTACGGCGACTGTCGTTCTTTTCACATTTCTGGATACGCCAGTTTTAATGTCATCATTCCTTACTATTCGCTATGATCATTATCAACTATTATTAAAATTTAATATCATTATTGAGTTACAGTAACCGTTATCGCATCGTAAGAAAGACGTATTTACATTAAACATAAAAGCAACCAACATTTTCTTTGTTTTTAATAGTCAATTAACTGGCCGGATGATGACATTAATGTAGAGCCAATTATTCTATACTTAATTGTTATGTACAGCTGAAATAGAAGTTCAATATCACGATTTTGTGTTTTGTTTTACTAAACACGAAAATTAAATTTTGTATTCGAGAAACAAAATATGAAAATAAAGAAAATTAATTTTTTTTTAACCAAAATAAAAATAAAAGATTAAAAAATAAAACACATAAAATTATGCATAATTCTAAAATTTTTTATATGCAGGCTGCACGTTTATGAAGCATACTGCGTATTACTTACGAAGCTCTCTATTTTATTCTGGATCCAGATATAATATCGATATGGCGTGGGGATATATTTGAGTTTAGCCGGTTAAAATACATAAATAAGCATAACATTGTTGCGTTTTTGTTATTTTCTAAGCGTAACTATTAATTAAGTAACTACGCGGTTTATTTGTAATACATAATATTAATAATAAGCGTCTTTATTGGCACAATCAACAAAATACAGTATATTATATATCATATAAATGTTTCGAGAATGCCAAAGCGCAAGTCACAGCTCAACATATATAGTTGTTTTACAGACATTACACTCTTTTAAACTTTTTATGAAAGAGACAACCAGTATGAAACAATAGAGAAATATGGAAGTATTAAAATTATTAAATTATAAATACAGCATTGTCTAAGGTTTAATATAAATTTTAAATCGCTTTATTTTTTAATAAATAAATAAAAAAATGTAATAAAATAAAATCAATTCAAATTGTCATCAAAGTTATTTTTTCACATGAAAAAAGTGACTTTTTGACGATAGCTTGGCTTTTAGATCTCTGGTTCCTGTACACAAATTAGAAAAAAGTCTGGGAGAGTTACAGCTCGTAATAGTAAAACTGGATAATGTGCTAAAATATTAAATTAATTTAAGTACACTTCAACAATTTCTAAATTAATGTTTAATATGTTATGTTGAATTTTCGATCAAGGCAATTTAATGCTTTTTCCCCTATACAGTAAAAATGGATATGGGTAGAGACTATAGAGATAACTATGGATAGAGACCTAACTTGTAATGATAACATGCCCACTTATGAAGAGACAATGGAGTCATTCCATTTTTTTGCGAAAGTATTACATTTCAAATATTTAGTCGTAAAGTTGCGATAAAAAACAATCGTTGGAGGAACAAGATTTTTAATTAAAAAAAACGAAATTTAATCCATTCAATAGGCAAGCACCTATTCGACTAGCAAAATATACGCAAACAGTATATGGTGCAGAATAAACTGCTGCTGAAATCTCTACTTGAAGACTATATAGAGTTAATTTGATCACATGTGACCATCATGATGTTCTAAGGCGGTGTGATATTGCGGAAATTATATTTCAACTTGCGTAAGCCTGTTAATTATCTATTACTATCTGCTTTGTTACTTTAATTGACAAGACAAGTTTAGTTAAAAAACGCAACCTATAGATAAACCTTGAAGGATCTCTGTTTTTTAGGAAACCCCTAATGATCTCAGTCTTAATGATTTGCAAAAATATTCGAGCATTTAAAGTTTTTTCTACCTTTTGATCTTCATTAAAGTATAATCTCGGTGGCTTTAAACAACTCGGATCTACTCGGTTGGAGAATTATTTTTTTATCAATATCACGATTAGATCTAATCGTAGATCTTTCGTAAATCCCCCACTCGATGGAAAATTGACTATGTATCGTAGATTTGGATGTCGTTTATCAAGTAGACTCATTCCACGTACAGATCAGGTATCCCAACTCAATCGCGGAATAAGTCCAAGGTTTATGAGAACGATAATGGTAATGACCTTTTCGCAGACTGAAGAACGACTACTGGTAAGGATAAACGTATGTTCCCTGTAGGGTCGATCATTTGTCTATAGCAGTTGGCGTGACCGTGACACAGTGCAGTTCTGGTGTCTTCTCGTGCCAGCCTACGGTATAGCAGCAAGTAAAGACTAGACTGCGGCTTGAACCTGGTATATCTAAATTGAGGCGGTGTTACGATCGGTTTATACCGTACTACGTGTCACTGTATTTCATTTGGAAAATCGATAGAACAGTTTTTTTTTCAGATAGAGTCTGAAATAACGGAACGTACTTACAAGTTGTATCAAATGTAGCGCAAGGTCAATTTGCATACGCATTATTTACGTGATAAATCGAACATAACTGTTACAAAACAGTTGTGCAATTATTACATCATGCTTTGTTACAGACATCACGGTTATTCAGGCAGGTTTCACGTTTGTTTCTGTTCAGTCTGCACTTGTTTATATATTTATTTATTTATTATCCACTATCTAATATTCGATCCATTCACTTAATAGTAATTATGTTATGGATTTAAAAAAAGCTGCATTATTTTTCGTAAAAAGTAAATCAAAACATATATTTACGAATTATACGTCTTATGATGGAAAACCAACGGCACAAGAAAAATGTTACGGTGTAAGGTCATTGCTCTTTCTTTCGAATGTCCCGAAAAAATAAAGATACGTGAGTAAATTTTTGTTATAAAAGAAAAATGAGAAAAAACTATTTTCTCAAACAAAAAACCCTTTTTTTTCTTTTAATATATTTATGTGAAAATATTAGCTCGAAAGACAGAAAACTGATTGTTATAAAAAAAGAGAAAAATCATTGTTTGCATATAGTATGCGCAAGCTAAGATGGAAAGCAACTGGTTATCAAATTAATAGATATTCTTACTAATGCACTATTGGCCAAAAGTTCTTCTGCTAATATTTTTTAGTTGGTCATATATATATATATATATATATATATATACTATATAGCATCTCATTCCTTCGAATGCTTTGGCAATATTGCCGAAATCAATGAATATCTTTTAAATATATAAAAGTATATACTTTCATTTTTACTGTTAAAGCACAGTCATGTTAACTCGTTAATGGAACAAAATTAGTTTAATTTTAAATACTATTGGCCGATGTCTTGAATATGACGAAAGTAATATTTTTAAATTATAACAAAATGTTCATGATAAATTATTTATTCTGATAACTATAGTACCAGCACAATTTATTATAATAATATGAAAAACATATTTATAAGAATTCCCAAAAAGATAGTCAGCATTGTATCGGATAAATAGTACTCGAAATCTAACCAAGAAGAACTGATTAATATATTTTCTTGTTCGTAAATGTATTTTTGCATCACAGCAAAACTGCTGCTGCCAATTTAATTTTAGTCAATACGGATCTTTGTCCCACTATTTGATCAAAATTTACACGGAAAAAAATAATTAGGTACACCAACTACGTAAAGGTAGTAAGCAGAAAAAAATGTAATACACCAAAGAGAAGGAAATCCATTAAACTAATGTTTGTTACTGGTAATAATTTTAAATAGTTACACTAACTATTAAAATTCGTAAAACCTGCTTCTTACTACTATTTGCACTTAAGGTAACTACTTTTTGTTATAATGTAAGAAACTTTCAACCTTCTCAGCATGTTCTGATAGACAAGAAAAAAGTACTTTAATAGAATGTTCGATACGGTTGATTACGTATTTGGAATTAATGAAAACGAATACGATAATAAGATCTGTCATGCAGTTATACTTTGGTTGCGTTGATTAAATTAGTTAATCCATTAACTAAGTTAACCAATGTATGAAAATTAAATCAAGTTTATTTAGTTATTCACTGAAATATGTTGTCTTCTACTTCCATATTTTGTATATTTTGGCATGCAAAATCTCTTATCCTTATGCGACTAGGCTGATGCTTCGATACATCTGTTGTACTTTCAATATAAATTATAATGTCTCCTACCTCTAAAAAAATTATACACTTGCGCCATAGCAGTACCAACATTTTCAATTTAAATTGTCTAAAAATCTGCATATGACTTAAAATGAATTTTTGATTCAAAACACGAGTCACATGCAAATTTGGAATTTGTGGGAAAATCCAGGCGGTGCTCGAAAGATAAATAACGTCACTTACATGCTAAGCGATGCATCTCCGACCATCAAGTATTCGCGGCTGGTCATAAAACGGTAAACGACGTAAAAATGAAAATTGGCTCCCTTTATGCAAGATTCTCGGTTATTAAATCATTTTGCTGACAATTTCAAATATTGTATACAAATTTAATATCTGCATTACGCGGAATTTTCTGCAGAATATTTTATTGTAATTATGCAAAACCTGCCGTAATTAAATTGTACACTCGCAAACTTATTAGTTATTCGACATTATAGTTTAGTTGTTTTAAAAATTAACGAACCATAAAATTATATTAACAGAAAATTGTATTTAAGTGAGTTTTTTTTATTATACATACGTTTCGTTGTACTGTTCTGCAGATTAAATGTACTTACTCAACTGCAAATATTCTATTCCAATTACATTTAAAGCAGTTAGTCCACTTTCCTCGAAACTTCTATTATGTTGCTTAATTTAAAAAAAGTCGATATTACCGTGTTCCAACGTCATCACGCAATGCTGCCAATAATGTGTCCTTTAATGCTGCGTTTCAGTATAATATATCATTTCATGTATAAAAAAAACGAAATTCCAAATGTACTTACCTATCTTTGCCTAATTTAGATGAGGAATTAAAATTGATGAATCTCCTTCTTACAGAGTTTGTTAAGCAAGAATGAAATTACATGAATTCAGATGTCGAGTTTAGGGAATAGAGAACAACGATATTCATTTTTTTCTTAAATCATTAAAAATGTTTGATCTGTTATTGAATAATAATTAAATATTTTAGGAGGTACTATTGTCAATATTAACTGCTAGATTTGGTTGATATACAATAAATGGCTAGAGTACGTATAAAAACATAAAAAGAATGTCTTAACCCATAAATAAAAGGTATCTACTTGTTTATTCTGGCAATTTTTCACGCGAACATAGTATTTTACAGAAGTTATTTGCTGACCTTTTGCAACCATCGTAATTTGCTTCGTCAGGTGTATACTATCACGATTCATAATACCAGCGCAAAGTGCAAATTTTTGTCAAAATGCAAAGTTTTAAAATTACATCAAATTAATTCTTGGGATGGAATTCTGGGAAATCAAAATAAGAAAAAAATGTATATATTTATTAGTTTCATATGAATAATGCATACTCGGAGCTTAGGCCTGTTATTTTCTAATATCTTTTGTGTAATTCATGTAATTTCATCACATTTCATTTATTTTATTCATCAGTAGACATCGTGACTACGTATTAACTCTTTAACGCTACAATTGCAGATTTCGAGTAATCTAAGTTCGATGCCGTGCCAATTAACTGAAACCGGAGATAAGCTAACTTAAATTCTATATCCGACTATTTCTGGGTATTCTCTTTCGATTGGCGCAGGTTAGAATGCCGTCAAACCACAAATACATGGAATTTTTTTAGTTTTAATTTAAAAAAAGACGATTTTTTCGAACCTTTTTTTTGTCAAACGTCATTTTTACCTTGAAACACATTTTTTGTTTACACGTAGCCTTTTAAAATCACGCATTAGGACCTTGAACTAAAGTGTCACGGGTCTATAAGAATTAATTTCAATATATCGAACCCAATATCGCGTCTAAAATATTTTGCATTGGCAGGTTAAACTTTTTTAACTCGTGTACTGTCAATACAAAATTTTATACAACCAAAAATATTCGAAATTACTTGAAAAATAAGCCTGAATTTTTTCAAAAATTTTACAGCTATTTTAAGTTTTTAAAAAAAACTGCCAAAAATTCTAAAAAAATTTACATTTATTTCTTACATGAATCTAAGTAATTTTTTAGCTATAACATTTATTGTAATGACGGTCGGTTATGATTACAAAATTCTTAAAATGGATGAAATTATAAAAAATGGATACAATTTTGTAATTTTCACAAATAAAAAGTTAAAAGACAAAAGTTAAAAATTAAATAACTATGAAACAAAAAGAAATAAAAACAAACAAAAATACAATAAGAGATAAAACAAAGAAAAAAACAAAAAAAATGACAAAAAACAAATAAAAAAATAAAAAAAAACTTGACGATTCTGGATAAACATCTACCTCCGGAAACATTTTATGTCAAAAACTGGTATCGAAATAACCACAGATATAATAACAAACATTAGTGCATAAGACCGAAATATATTAAATGCATTAATATTTTGATGTAAAAAATTACGAAATTATATCCATTTTTTGTAATTTTATCAATTTTATCGATATATTGAAATTAATTTTTATAGGCCCGCAACATTTTAGTTCAACATTCGAATGGACGATTTTAAAAGGTGATATGTAAAAAGAAAATGTGCTTTAAGGTAAAAATGACGTTTGACAAAAAAGAAGGTTCTAAAAAATCGGAGTTTTTTAACTTAAAACGAAAAAAATAACACTCATTTGTGGTCTGGCGGCATTCTAACCTGCGCCAATCAAAAGAGCATACCCAGAAATAATCGGATATGGAATTTAAGTAAGCTTATCTCCGGTTTCATCGAACTTAGAGTATTCGAAAACTGCAATTGTAGCGTTAAAGGGTTAAACCAGCAAGAGATGGACAAAAAACGAAGATCTACTTTCGTATACAATCTAGCGTTTCTTCAATCATGTTTTTATTATTTTATTCTCAGTGTCCGATTTCATAGAGATTTCGGATGTATTTATTTGATTAGAATATTTTTGTGAAGGAAACATGTAAAGTCAATCATCACAATACACTGGTAAATATTCTATAGTTTTCTAAATTTGTTTTGCATTCCGTCAGAGTACTTTAGTGTTTGAATATAAATCTGAAACTCATTTTCATAAAAATCACGTCGGAACATTTGAATTTTCATGGAAAAGCAAAGAAGCAAATTATCGGTTTTCGATCGCTCTTGAACCCGAGTAGTTGAAGAGGGCTGTTGCGTGTTTATCTTGGCTTTTATAATGCACGAAGAAGAAAACGTGAAAAGTGTAGCGTCCAAATCAGTAGCCGTATAAATGGGTCACTTTGACCCGTATCGCACATACCGCCATTCCCTCACGCAGAAACGTACAGGCATGACGTCACCGTATATGCGAGAAGGTAAAGTCGTAAAGATAAAGGAAAAACGAGAGGAGCTACGAAAAGAAAAAGAAAGGAAAATCGAGAAGACGAAGAAAATGTGATAGCAAGAGAATGGGGAAAAGTGGGACACGAGAAACGAAAGAGATAGAGGGATGGCAAAGTCAGACGAGAGGTAAAAGGCACTGAGGGCAAAAGTGCAAGATTACACCATGGCATTTAGAGCCGGGGTCAACTGGGGTCACCAGAGGGACGAGCGTTAAAGCGTGTACGTACACACCCGTGTTAATTTTCGAAATCCAATTTGCATTATCCCATTTTTCCCAATTTCGGAATTTACGAGCGTTGCAAGAATGACGGATACGCTGTGCCGCATTTTACCATTTCTTTCTCAGATGAGATTTTCTCTAAATTTTTAGACAAACATGAATGTAACTGGATTTTCAAATCTCTCTAAAAAGAAATTTGAAAAAATTGACTTAGAGTTTTGCAGAATCATGCAAAATTTAATTAGTGTATATAATTGGAGAAACATGTTTTTTCAAGTACGATCGTGTAACGAACCGTATTTTGCCTTTCAACGCGAATTTCCATTTTTATGAATTAGAGTTATAAATGTATGAGTTATCATTAGTTACAAAAGCCAGAAAAATGCATACAGAGATTTATAACTTTCGATAAATTTTGTTAAATGTGCATCCATCACAACTGTCAGGTTAACTTTGGAATTTATAGGAGTATATCAGAAACAAAAATGAATTTGAATATGATTTTTAAAAATGCGATATTTTTTAGTAAAAGTTTGAAAAACAAAATGTTTCTGATCTATTTTTGCATCTTGAAGAATATGATGAACGCATTTTGCGCTCGGCAGTATTTTAGTTGCATTTTTCAAAAGAAAAGACATTCTTGCATTTTTAACCTTTATTCTAAAACCTGTAAACGAAGATATATTACAAATAGAAAAATGTAGAGCCGGAAAAGTTACCTGCAAGATTCGGATTTTTTTAAAACTAAGTCCTTTTTCAGGAACTAAAAATATATAAAAAATATGTCATTTCTTTGATTTCGATTATGCGTTATATTATCGGAAACTTTATATTTCGTTTTATTATTCCACATATTAAATTCTTTTGTTTTATACTATAATTTAGATTAATTACTAACCTCAAAAAATACCTCGGTGGTTTCAAACTCGTTGAATTAACAGAAATTTAAAAAATGCATGATTTCCATTTTTTTCCCCAAGAATGTATGTCTATATAAATAGATTATTTTCGTCATGATGTGACTCATTATTATATAAAAATATAAATATAAACGTTTAATTGATATTTACAAACAAATTCGTGGTTAGTAAATTCCTGATATGTTATGGATAATGGAACACCTGAATAAATATGCTGAATACAATATAATATTTCAGTGGTATATATTAAGAAAATATTATCTGCAAATCTTCATTTACAAACAGATATATTCTAATAAATTACAGATGAATAACTTTATTCACAATCATGGTCGTTGTACGACCAATCTGTATGAATTTCCAATTTGGTACGACAAACTTCGTTATCCCCGAGTGAAATGGAAATTCTATTTAGTTGCTATCAGCCTCGAATTTTGACAAATTTTAAAACAAAATGTAAATTCTCAAAAAAGAATTTTAACAAATTTATAAATATTTTCATTTCTTTTTACTGGAACAGATTTTGTGATATAATGCGTTGTGCGGTGAACAAAACGGTGTATCTTTAATTAATATTAATTGATGATAATTTCGTAAAAAAATGTTGACTGTTTTTTGAACTTTTAACCCATTAATAGAAGAATTTATATGCCATAAGAAAAACCTAGAAAAGCTAACAAAAACTGACTTCTCCTGTTACTAGGGTAGTGGGTATGTTAAATACCTCTGAGGTAAATAAAACTAAATATTTCCCTATTTATATGTATTAGCATACAAATTTAAAGCATAACGTGGCAGGGGAAATTACCTTCTTTCAAAATCCAATTTTCTCTTTGGAGGAACAAATATTATTTTTGACCACCCTGAATCAGTCCTTGCACGTGTAGCGGGGCACATTTTGTACTTAAAGTCGAAGACTTTGTGAGTAAGTAATAAGCAATACAGGAAATAATTTTTTAAATTAGTTTTTAACCGTATTTGCAACGCTTATATCTGCCGTTTTTACTACTGTTTGAACAACGAAAATATTAAATTTTGTATGAGCAGCATTCATCTTCAACTAGTGTTCAACCATACACGTATTTATAAGAAAAATTAAAACCAGAATTTTTAACGTATATTTGCATCCTAAAAATAATTATAACATCTCCGATCGGACAAATTGAAGACGTCATTTTGACAAAGTAGCCAAAAACATGTTGTTTACATAAGTTTTTGCATTTATTTTAAAAAATACTATTCTGGTGAAAAAATGTTTCTATTCACTGAGACATTGACAAACTCTGTCAGCAACCAAATGTCAGTTTTAACGTCCACAAAAAATAGAAGTTACAACAAAAAATCAGTTAAAGTCATTTTCCCTCTATATGCTTTAATCCACTATGTGACAATACGCAGTAGATGCAGAGGGCTCAGTCAGACAAAGGCCGTATCATTTTTTAAAACTTGGAACTGATGGCCTCATTGCAAACATTACGTTTTTCAGTTTTTTTTATTATTGTGCAAAAATAATAAATTAAAAACCTTTTTATATGCAGAATATTTTGACGCAAAGAAAATTTAAATAAAAATTGAATTAAAATTATATAATTCAAAGGCAGTTCTTTGCAGAAGTTATTCAATATTTTCCATCGTAAAACTGTCGCTTCTTATTTGTCAGAGTACTAGTGTGAGAACTTGCAACGTCGAATATTTCATATAAAGTGGCGCATACAGGTATGCCATCATTAATTACGTGTGTCAATCGATAAACCCTCGTCCTAGGTATTTCCTGAGTGCAATAATCGTATACAATATGCATATTCCTAAATTTAATTTCGTTCCATTCCCGCCCGTCTCGCATCTAGTACTCACTCATTCTCCGCATATTATGTAGATCGAATTCAGATCTAATGAAACGGAGCTCGTCGACCCGGATAAAAATAGAAAATCGATGCCGATAAAATGGAATATTATTGATGTTTCTATTTCCTCCAAATGTTAATTTATTGCTGCAAATATATGCCATTTAATTACGGTCGTCAAATTTTCCAGTACCCTAGAATAACCTGGAGGCGCCAGTCGAAACTCATTTTTTCGTTCTATGTTATAATGTTAATTGAAATAATAAACTAGAATATGTGATTCAGATCATTGCACTTTAATAAATGCAATAATTTACTCTATATCAAACCGAATAGTGGTGTAAAAGTGTAGAAAATCGCAGTTGATTTAATAAATTTCAGCAAAAAATGCTTTTGTAATACACAATCCTTTGATTGAAGCATTTTATACATAATCGGAATTCCTATAAATAAATATTTTCCAATTACATAAAACGAAAATAAAATCAAAATATTCATCACGTGAAAATGTTTATATATTTTATATATTACATTTTGAAAGTACACATTTAAATGTTGAATCTACTATAAAACTTTGATGAAAACATGCTACAAATTAAATATACGCAAATTTTGTTTAAGACAGAGATTCAAGTAACTTTTTTTAAATGCGTTTACATTATGCTTCAGTGAAGAAGTCCAGAAGTAATATGCGAACATGTCAATATTAATGCGCGTTTCATTTCTCACAATTTCTACCCCAGGAACGTAGATTTACACTTAAAAATTTTATGAACCGCGTGAAACAGCGCATAATAACATCATAATGAGAGTAAATGCCTCATAGATATTTAGCCTTCAAAAATCGGTAAAACTAAATGTAATATGTAAAATGAAAAATCACAACCTTATGGCTCGTAAAATATGTAATATGACATTTGCCAAACGCATAGAATTCCTAATTTACAGTATCGTATTGGATATTTTTTATTGTTTAAAAGCTTCCTGGTACATTCAATAGTAGGAAAACATTTCTCTTGTAAGAAGTACCATTCTTTCTTACCACACAATATTCTGTTTTGTAATGAAATATCTGATCCCAGTTGCTCTGTTATATTCCTATTAGATCTTTCAGCTTACACAAAACGATTTCTAATACTAAATTGGATCTGTCCTATTAGTTTAACTAAACTTAACAACCAAGAGAAATCTTGTTAACCCTTAGCTAAATAGAACATTTACCATATGTTATACACATTTTCTAACAAAAATACAGGAATAAAGATTGATATAAGCAGATAAAAATTGCCTACATATCGATTTTTAATTACGTAATATACACGAGAGCAGCTTGAAGTAGAGTATTTAATTAATTGTGACGACTTTATGTTTAAAAATCAATCATCGTTCAGCTGTGAAATAACTGTTTGATAAGTGGATGACCTAATAAACTTTGTCGCTAATAATACAAGGCGAAACTTTCTTCCGATTGTTAAGAAGACAATTTTATACGCTTGAATAAACTTGAAAATTCAAGAGTATTGCCGCCTGAAGAGTGGAAAAGTAACAGTTACAACAAATTGAAACATTAAATGAATGTAAGTTTAAGAGAAGTTCCATTTGATTCTATGAAGAGTTTATTTCTCGACATCTCATACATCCATGCTGTAAACACGTTTTTAATCTATTTACTCTTTATTCAGCATCTTCCTCCAGATCATAGAATAGATGTTTAAAGTCATATTATGCAACCTAAATTATAATGCATTATTATTACTACTATTTATTGACAAACACAAACTGAAAAAAAATACTCTCTACCTGCCGACACAATTTGTTTAAATTATCGTTTTTTAAAAAGTTAAACAGTGTACTGACAAATGCACTTAAATTTTCTATATGCATTGGTCAAGCTGTAAAACAGAATTTAAATCTGTTGAGCCTCGCCTTTTGTTATGCATTTAAATAACAATAAAGTCGTTTATTATTTATTATTATTACTATATATTTATATTTATCTATATTAACATCTTTCTTTCCTAAACGAAATTTGCGCTTGGCTAATCTCAAAACACTTTTATGTCAATTCCACTAACATTTTATATCTTCTTCCTGCCTCTGTTCATAATGCTCGACAGACAATTGATGTAAGTGTTTTTTTTTGGAAAATGTGTCATTGCTGTAGCAAATATTTCTGCAAGTTGCCTATAATCTAAAAAAAAATTGCACATAATTTTGTGATATAAAAGAGCAAAATTCACATTAGCTGTTTTTATTTAAATTTATCTAAAATTGGTTATGATTCTTTGATGTCATCAATACCAATTAATCACAGTATATGAATTCGGTGGCCCATTATTGAAGCAAAATATTGTCACCAATTTACAGGATAACTTTTCTAAAAACATGGAATCGTTTAAAAATTATTTTCTTGGTTATTAACGGTCCTCAAACTTGAATTTTATTTTTCAACCAAAAAAGGGTGAAAAGAAAAACAATCCATTAACGTTTCGGCCATTTTATGTAGACCCTCTTCAGAAATTTATTTCTAAATAATAAATAAACAATCATCTTACAATTTTGAAAAGTAATGAACTATAATTACATTTTTACAAACTTACCATATATAACGTAGTAAGAGAAGATTAGTTATAAATTTTGGGAAGTTTCCAATTTGAAAAAAGTAAAAATTGTAATACCAAGGAGTGTATCTACAGGTAAAAAATAAATTGCGAAAAAAAAAAAATTAAAAAAAAAAAAGATTTTGTTAACGTACCCACCCATCCACCTTAATTAAAAATATTTAATTGAACGTACCTATATAATACTAAAGGATAACGACCTTGTTCAGAGATATGTCAAAAACATAATTATTATATCGTTTCAAATCGAATATATGCTATTCTCCAACTAAATCCGAAAAAGTTACAAGAAATATCTAAAATATAAAATGAAATGAAAATTAATTTTGTTAAATAACCAAATGAATGTTAACATATAATTATGTACATAATGAAAAACTGTCATATTTAATTATTTGTGTTGAAAAAACTTTTTTTAAAAAAAATTTGTTTTTCTTTTCACCCTTTTTCGGTTGAAAAATAAAATTCAAGTTTGAAGACCGTTAATAACGAGGAAAATATTTTTTCAATTCTACAAACTAGTGTTGGCGTGGTGCCTCGCTCGCTTCGCTCTATAATATAAAAAACGTAATGCTTATAATGAAATAATTGATATATAAATATAATATATTTTTTAATAAAATAGCAATATTTTATGTTTTTTTTTAGATTTTGAAAGATGAAGTGTGGACAATTTAAATGTATTTCTAAACTTGCATGCTTCCTAAAACATTTTGTAGTTTTATTTACTTTTGTGTCCATACGATATTTATAGATGCTATCAATGTTTCCTCCATTTGTACCGTAATTATTGGCATTCAATATCGTCGGATTCAGTATAGTATTGGACAAAAAATCCATGTCATGGATACATATATTTATTGAAACAATATATTGTTAGGAATCCTTTGCAAGTAATATTGTATGGTTCGATTATTTGAATGTTACTGTCAGAATGTTTCCCGTAATTTTTCGATTCACTCTATACCCAGACTGTTATCGAAGTAAGGCCTATTCGTATAAATGCACATTGTTCTAACTATTCCAGTGAGTTCTCTCTGAATGATTGTCACAGAGAACTAGCATTAGTTTGCATCGCATCCAGCAATTTTCGACTTCAATCTAGAGTTTTATCTTTTTGTATCTCACCATTATTCGTAACTGAGTTATTTACGACAAATAAAAAAAATAAGTTAGCAGTAAAGGTTTTACTACATTTTTTTCTTGTTTAGTCATAGAAATTCTAGATGTTCTTCGTCAAATCTGTTTAGTGAAACAAACGCAGAGTATTTCGGAATTTTGAAGGTATTTTATTTACGATTTATATATATGTTTTTTTTTAAATATCTAGATCTTTAAAAATAATGACAAAAATATGCGGCATATGGTACAGGAAATTTTCGCCCAATTATAACAATATCAATTATTATTGCAGTCCGTTTTTCTGTAAAACGATTTTTTTGACATGGTCGGACAAATCTGTGAGAAAAGAATATTCATAATTCGCAAAATACAATTAAACTAAGAGAAATGTTGCATAAGTATTGTGTATAAAGAATATACGTGGTCGACATATTTAATTAAAAAATTTTATGATATACTCAAATTAAAACGTTAGTAAAGACTGAAATATATTTCTACACTACGTAAATTTGTACGTACTTTTGCAAAGATTGTGAACTTTTTAAATTGAATAATTATTTAAAAGCACCGAACGTTTCATTGAAAAGAAGCTGCACAAACGCAGGAAATTTAACATAAAACTTTCCCTTCGACATCTTGGTAACTCTGCCAAAACGTCAACACGCAGAGTAGCAAATTAGGATTTATAGGTCTTTGGAAGAAATCCCACGTGCCGGGATGTTGCTGCTTCTGAATTTTGAAACATTTGCTCCATTACTTAAGGTATTTCACCAATTTTGCAAGCACACACGATTCTCTCTGAAACCATAAATTTTGATCTTGGTTTCTTTTACCTCATTGTCATATTCAAACGATCGATGTCGCGATAAAAGACGTTTCTTGTACTTAAAGCCGGATGGAGATTCGATATATCCTTTTGCGTATACGCTAGAATGTTTGTTGAACAATTGTTGCCAGATTATGATTAACGATCACCTGGTATATTTATTATCGTCAATGTTCGAGTAAAAAGAAGCGGTGGAGTAATACTTCGTTTTTGTAATACTGTTTCTAAAAATTCTTTAAATTATAATTATATTACTAATTCTTTTATTCAGTATTAAGTTGAACTGTAAAACTTATTGCATTAAAAATGTGAACTGTACCATTTAGTTTTATTTGATACTCACTTAGTTATTCGAATTTTATTTAACGACTAATTAATCGATATTCTACCACGAGAGAAATATATTTTAATACTAAACGTTATAGCGATTAATTGCGATTAGTTTACAAATACTACTATAAATAATATCCAATACTACTACACATACGTTATTACTTTGCAGTATTTGGCTTGGATTTAACCACTACGAGTAGCATTTTATTTCACTGTGTTTTCTCAGTGTGTTATCCTACTCAAGTGTCATCTGCAAACGCCTCTTTCTGAACGAATACTGATTGCTAGAACTCAAATGCAGCCAACATGTTCTGATTTATTGTTGTTTGTCTATAATTCAAAGAATAGTGTTCTTAATGATCCGCTAAAATCAAATACAAGATACCAGAGATAAGTAAAGAGATTAACGATGTTCGATGTATTTGATGTTTCTGGTAATCTGTAATCGGTCAAACGTCTTTCAAAATAATTATTAAGTACTACAAGCATAATCAGACAGTCAAAGGGTAAACATTATAAATATTGTAAACATTATAATTTCAATTTTAGAATTATTTTGTTTGCTATTGTCGTATATAATTTTATCCACTTTTTTGAAGCTAACGTTAAGGCTTTTTATATTGCATCTTCATTCAATTATTTAATAATACCTTTTCATTCATTTATATGCTTTGGTTAGAATGATTGCCATTAAGATTTTAATGTCTGTTGCATATGAATATAATTAATTACGAAGAATATAATTTTATATCATTTTATACGCACAAAAGCAAAAATGGAATACTCGCAAATATATTATCAGATAATTGTAATCCATCGTATATTTCAATTGAATATGTATAAACCAACATTTTTATTCAATTGTTCACGAATTTTGCACGTACACCAATAATAAGAGTATATACATTATATATTTGCATATCTGTAATTAAAGATATTGATACGATTTCATTGCACAATTATAGTTTATTCAATTCATATAATCGTACATGAAACATTATCTCTTGGATGGCATATAACATATTGTTTTATTTAAATTTACTGTGGTTCTTTTTATATTAAATTAATTTATAATTTCTACTTCTTTTAGTACTTACGTTATGTATTTAATATTGAAAGCATACTTTTTTTCAATGCTGCATTATTTTAATAGATTTTCTGATGATATGTTTAAATGACTTCTTAAATTTATATATTTTTATATCATTATTTATATTTTTTTTATTGTGTAGATAACGAATTTAGTAAATATCGATTTTCTGATTTGTATTCAGGCTCTTCATGGAAAGATTTCATGCCAGGACAAAAAGTTGACAAAAGTATTACTTACTACCCTGCGTAAATCAAGATTGTAAAATATATACCTCCAAAAATGAATCGAGAATTCTGAAGAATGAGTTTTGAGGAAATAATTTGAGGGAATAACATTCTTGATGTTTGTACTGCGTATTGATGCCAAAACTCGTTTTCTACGCTTCACGGGATACTATATACCTTTTAGGTTTTATATATTGCATTATTATTAAAAACTAGATTTTTGTAAAATATCTTAATGTACTTAACAGAAAAGCCACGAAAATATAATAGATGAGAGGTTTTGTATATTTCTTGTTTATGAAACATTATTATGTCTGGAAACCATATTTACAATAAACACGACTAATGACTAATAGTACAAAAATATGGTTTTAGAAAAATCACTATATGACCATTTCTAAAATATTTGCATGCTAATTTCCAAATTATTTTCCGTCATCAATGCAAATACATAAACATGGTACACTCTAATTTTCTTAAAGTGACTTTTTAGTCGAGTTCGAGTATATCTAAAGTGAATCCTCCATTTCCACTGCGAGTTAGTGGAAAATGCCTTTTAAACGGAGAATCAAAACTGTTACCATAAAAAACCGAGGAATAACCTATAAACGTAGATCCCATTTTAGACATACGTTTACGAATTAATTTTTCATCATCTTGACAAATTTGTTTAAATAATGGCATTGGACGATGGCAGATGAGTTTTTAAAGTATCAGGGTCGAAATATGCATAAGTATTAATGTTACATACTTAAGCATTCCAGTGCCTTCATTAAGGTGGAAGGAAAATTCACTGTAACGACCTAATTCACTTTAAGACAATTTAGGGGGTATATTTTTTGTATACTCTAAAGCGCTTCAAAATTCGAATTCACTTTCGGATTAATGTCACGTTTTTTAATTCTCCGTGCATTATGTCTCCGATTTCATAAAACTCGTTTCAAAAATTTAAATATGAGAAATCTGTCGATGGGCATTTACCTCGCTAATTAAGGTACTGAATATGAATTTTAATTATTTCACGGAAATCCAATTAGTTACACCCTTTTTGGAATTTAATTGTTTTGAACAAAAAATTGTAACAATTCAACTTATTTTTTATTATTTATAATCATTTTATTAGAAGAACATTTTTATTTTATTTTTCATTGACAATTGCATCATACATTAACAATAATATTCGTGTGACACAATATACCTCTGAGCAGTGTTATCATAAAAATGAGCACCGATGTAATTTAATGTGTGCTATTAAAATCTTATCGATGTATTATCATCAAATTTAATAATTCCTTGTTTATAACTATTGTCATTTTACAAAGGTTACCGTAAAATATATATTTTCATTTACATTCAACTTCGTCTAGAACATAGATTAACCATTCATCATCCATAAATAATCGATAAACAAAAGAAGGATAATAGTTCGAACAATATATACGACAGAATCGTCTTTACATTTTCTGTAAGGAATAAATTTCTTCAATTAATATTCATCTCGTATAGTTTCATAAAGGTGAATTCCATGCATTATTATGCAAGGCAATATATGATGCAATCATCACACAGATGCATAGATGGTCTTGCATAATAATTTATAGAAATAATGCTTTAAAATTTTAAGACTTTAATGGTAGTAATAATAATAAAAATGCGAATGTGTAACTATGAAGTTTATGTGATAATAAGAAATAATTTAAAATGTTGTAAACTTTCGCTAGTAATAATTAGAAAAATTGGTTTTCCGAAAATGCTATTCGTAATTTGATATTATTGCAATGGAATACCGTAACCTTAGAAATAAATAAAAACAAATTTTATCTGAATAAAAAGTAATTACCGATATTGTGATAGATGACAATCTTACAAGTTCGTGGCACGTCACATAATGTCTGCGTAAAGATAAGCTTACCTGAAAAATCAAAATGGAAAATGTTAAAATTCTCAATAAGTTTGGTTAGCATTTAGTATTAATTATAATAATGTTTCAACTTATGTCAAGGTACATATAATTATATCATACTTATTGTTAAGCATAACTACAGAATACTAATAAAGTGTAATTCAATAGGAATGCATTAACTACATCATTTATAAGTCTGGGTATAATCACAAATCCATACTTCCCGAATAGAACAATACATGCATTGCTTACTAAATGGCCTGAATCAAAATTACAATTTTGACAACGTCACAATAAGCATGAAATAATGACGAATGCTGGGCAGTATTTCCTGACGGCATTGAAATTTCAATAATTAAATGATTAATTTAGTGTATTGCATTCAGAATCGCTATGTGTACGCGTGTCAATTTGGAATCGTCGAATTCTGGAGGTCGTTTTTGAACATCGGATTACTGATGAATTACGAAAATTGGTATTTAATTCCTGCAATTCATTTTAACAAGAGGATCAATATTCATGTTGTCGTATTTTACATTCAATAATTCTTTTATAAATTGACACTTTTTACGCATGTTTAAAATTTCGCTGATGTTTATAATGTTCCTTTCCTATAACATGTCTTTTATATGAGATGATGCACTGTTAAACCTTTTACAATATTTATAACGTTAAAATTGGCTTTTTGAATAATAATATCCAAAAAATAAATGCGTTTAATGTGCTGGAATATTATTAAATACAGTAAGGGCAAATGATGCCGACTTTTCGGTGAATTAATTTACTAATTACCAGTGATTCTGTAAACGTCAACGCGCCTATATCAAATATCTAATATCGATTTCCAAAATGTTAGTATTCTATGCAATTCTATGTAGTTGCTCATATAATTTCCTGTACAGTTTCTGTGTATAAATTCATAATATTGTGGATTATTTTAATCGGGAAAATACACCTGGTATAAGCAGAAGTATTATGACTGTAAAATACATGTCAATGTTGTATAGGATATGAATATGACCTTACTAATGAAGTGAATTACTGTATAAATTAACATAATTATATATTTATATGCTTAACATACTTCATACTCGAATTTTACTCAAGCTAAGTTGAATGCATGTTATGGATCATTTTCAGAATAAGAGCTTTCGTCATTTGTTGGTATGGACCATTGACGGTGATCACTTCAAAGTTTCATCGAGTTTGGAAATGTCTGTTTCTGATACAATTGAGGGCCCGGATCATAAAACTTGACGAGCGCTTGAAACTTTGAAATCGATTGGCCCTCGCCGATATGGAAAAAAAAATAAAGTTCGAAAAATTAATATTCTAAAAGGATAACTTTCTTAAGAATAAAAATCTGCCTCTTTTTTCTAAATACTTTTATGATCTGGACCTTCAATTGGCCTACAGCATGTTAAACAGTTCTTGGGATAAACGGAATTTTAGTACAATATTTTGACATAAACAAAATGCATTAACGACGTAAATACGTTAATGGATTTTGCTTATCAAAGATTCGACATATTAATGCAATAAAATTAGGGTAACATATATGTTACCCAAAGCAATTTATTCTATTTTAACATTTTCAATATGAGAGTAACTGTTGCGACTGATGCGAAATGTATTATTATTTACCAATCTCGCCTCAAAATTGTTGTATATCAAAATAAATAAGCTTTGAGGTAGCGAGTAGTAAATTTATACCAGATGGATGTCGTTTACAAGAGCATGCATATCGATCAATTTCGGTGTTATCAAAATATTCGAGTTATATCGGAAACATTACATTTAGTAGATATAGGTAATTATATCCCTTTCTCCGCATTAAATGGTCACCTTTCTCTGCACTTTAAACAATGTACAAATGTTTCAAGTTTTTAAAGTGAGTATTAATGTACGCATAAGTACTTAAATATCAATAAACTTTCAAAATGTAGTTTTTATCGATTAAATTCATATCTACATCAAATTAATGTCGTATAATATTTAAGAATGGACATTTAACATATCCCTGAGAACAAGAGAAATATAAGAAAATTCGGAAATTTAATTTTCAATGTAATTGTTTATTAATAATAACTATCAAATTCGATATTTGAAGCAAAACTTTATAAAATCATAGGTGAACAGGACCTCTTACTTATGAGATCTACTTCGATCCAAACGTTTTATTAAACGTAACGTTCAGTTACTAGTCTCCTCAAACTCATTATAAAAGAATATAAGTTGATTAAGAGAAACGTGTAGAATATATTCGAAACTCGAATAATACATTACTACAGTCATATATTATTACTACCTAATTATTATATAATTTTCAACTTATTGGTAAAGGTTGTGTGCTAATCAGAGTCCTAAAATCAGAGTTTTTCTAAAACTTGACATTAAAATTAGGTTATCGTATCAGGTTTTCGAAATATTCGCAGCTCATAATCTACCCAAGCACACTTCCATACAGGTCATATCTACATTTATTACGCCTGGTCCATGCTAAAAGCAGAACCTGAGAAATAATAAGATTTCCCGTAGCAATTCAGAAAATGAAAATTTCACTAAACTGAGCAAATTAACAAAATAATAAAAAATCTTTAAAATAACAATTAGAAGAATTAAAACTATAAATACTATTAAAAAATGTACTATAGAAAGATAACAAATAGTGTTGTTTACTGTTCCTTTCACAAAAATCGAAAAGAATTCAAACACGTCAAAAAAAAGTTAAAACACTTGTCGTTACAGCCGACTGATAATTGAGGATTGAGCCAATATGTGGGTAGTCTGCGTAGAACATCAGCCGAGAGTGAATTAATTCATCCTACTCGTCCTGCTCTTGTAGCGCTTGAAGGACTTGTCAGTCCCCAGAAATTCCACTCAAATTCAACATTTCACGTAGAACGTGTTCCATTGTGTAAGAATGAAGAGCGTGAAATTATTCAAGATAAATCGTTTTGGCCTTACATGAATTCCAAAATTTTACTATTTTAAACAATAAAAATGGATCAATAAGAAACTCTTTGTTACTCGAGATTAGATAAATATTTAATAGCATTTTCACGAGGCAAGACTCGACCCACTTAAAAATTTCACAAATTTCACAGCCGATAGGTAGTTCAAGAAGTATTAAAAAACATAATTTTTTGGTTAAGTAAATTCAATTCATGTAGTTAAGGATGTATTAAACCGTGCAATTATACAAAAGTTGAAATTTACTAACAATTTAGTTGAATGCCACAAATTCTCAAAATTAAAATGGTAATATTGGAAATACAGCGACAAATTACGATTTCAAATTTTTTTAATTTAATGAATTATTTTGTCTTATTTCGCATATCTCTCTAGTTCAAGATCCTTGCCGAACAGATGGTATCTTATTTTCAACGACTTTGCCAGAAAATGTGTAGGAAGAGTGACGTGATGAGCAAACTAGGTTATTATAGAACTTCGAGAACGATCCCGCAGGGCAGTCCTGTTTTCACCATTTACACGTAACATATTCGTTCCCCAGGAACTTTGATATTGTACCAGAGGCAAGAACTTAAAGTACCTGTCAATGCTCCGAGATTAACAGGTACTTACTCATATTCCAAGTAATATGATTCATGAAAATAAGCTTTAAATTAGAAAAGAACAATCTAGAGAAAAAGTAATAGTGCTTTAGTAAAAATTATTAATAAATTAAATAAGATATAGAAAAAAATCGAAATCCGCGAAAAAGTATTCGTTACAAGACTTTCAAGAGATTTCATGTATCACGAAGATTAAATGAAATTAAAAATAACTATTCTAACCTTTCAACGAGAAAACTTTATTGTTCTCGTGCTCAATATTGGTATAGAGAATGCTAGAATTTTCGGTACAATAAGTACAAATAAGTTAAAGCATTATATAAGGGTTAAATTAAAGAAAGAAATTTTACTAGAAAGGAAAAGTATAAAAAACATGAAATGGAAACCCCGAAATATACATATACAGAAATTTTATTGTTTCAGAATTGCAAATTCAAGAAACTACTCACTATGTTCATGACTTTTAAAATTACTTTTATTATCACAAATAAAAACTAAATTCATGAACGAAAAAATGAAAACATATATTGAAGAAATGCAAAAACAATTAATACACAATAGCAAAATCAAAAACATCAAGATGTTATAGTCTCAGAACAATATTATATAAACATATTAGCAGTGATGTAAACGTGAAAATAATTTCGAATGAATGTTGAATGTAACTTAACCGTGGATGCAAATTGTGCATATTTTACTATTACGAAACGTTGCTTATGTTGTTGCAAATGTTGGATACAAATAAGATATTGGTAGATTCTTTGTTACAAAAACATTTTGCTAGCGATTTATTTGTATATAAATAAAGTTTAGTATAGAAAGTTGTGTGGAAAGGAAATTTCCAAATAAAAATTAAAGTCAAACACTAAAGACACTCCGCACATCACGAGATCTTCCCTGTTCTTACACAGTATTAAGAAAATTTTAAAAACTTAAATATTTTACATTTTTTTAAAGCAGAAATGCTGTATTACGCTTTTTTCATTTCCAAACGTAAAACTTTCTCAGATTATAAAACCCGAAAATATTAATAAGCGGTGCGCACACTCAACCGTACTATCGTATATTTATTTACATCTTTTTCGTTTACCTTCTAGGACAATGATCATGAATACCAAGAATTAAGTTTTAATATCATTTGTATTTATCAGTAAAAGGTTAGTTATCGAGTTGCCATATACTTCTCTAATGATATAAACGCAACTATAAGTAACGGGATCCACTTTAAGTCAACATTAAGACGAGTGTTACTTATAGTTGAATATTAGTTGCACATTAGAGAAGTATAAGGCAAATATAAGTTTCCTTTTAGTTTTGTGCTCGTCAGGTTATTATGCCCAAAAAATATTAAACTCTTATTTTTAATGACTTATCTATTTCAAAGCCAGATTTAATACTTAAATGGATCAATTGCTAATACTCTTACAATGTTCGTCTTTTATAATATTTATATTAATTGTTACGAAAATACTATTTAAATTATTTAGTTACTAAAATATCAAGAATACCGAAAATTCATAACTAAAACTGTTCTGTGTATTTGAATGTTGAGTTAAAAATGAAGTAACAGAGACAAAATAACATTCAACATATATTGCTACCCAGAAAACACTTCAAAAAGTTAATATAACAACGTTATCGAGTTGAATTCGAACAATCAAACTCTCTTAATCTAAATCAGCTAAAAGTACTGAGAATCAGCGTATATAGACTGATTACCAGTGCATTTGCGATCACTGAAGTGTCAGCTACGCTGATTCTCAGTAGTTTTAGCTGATTCAAGTTGAGAGAGAAGTTCGATTAATATCCTTTAGAAACACTCAGTTCGATGATCTGATATCAATAATATCGAATTCGTTATGTAAAGTTAATTTCAGTAGTACTCAACTTTTTAACTACATATATTGGCCGTACTCGCAGAAGGTCTCCTTTTCTCGGCATGAGTAACAAAATTATATTCAAAAACCCTTAAATGCAATTGTGTAAAACTAAAATGCAAGAAAAATAATATGTTTCTTTCACTATTATGTTATAATTACAATGTTTTTTGTGGCTGGGGAACAGTTAACACAATAGATGGGAAAAAGCCAGCACTTGATACAGGAAAGTGAATATTTTAGGTCATCCACCAATTAATCTCAACGTTTTTTAAACATATTAGATATTTCAACGTTCTTCTTTTTTTAATCGCATAGACAAAGAACCTGGAATAAATAGTGATAATTTAAATTAACCACGTTCTAAAAGGGGGTTCTTTTCAAATTCTTAAACTTCTAAGAAAGTAAAAGCTTCCCTAGTAGAAATTACGAACTTGGCCCTGTCTGGCGTCCAGATACATTAACAGACGCGAGAAGGAGCCTTGCTAGAATCGGGATATTGTGAGACAGATTTCTACTCGGGTTTAAGTATAAACAAAAACAACATATTGCAATAACAATATAAATAATTACAAGAATCGAATCAGTTCAAGAACGGAAATTCAGAATCTACGTAATTTTTGCACAGGAAAAAGAATATTCAAATAAATCATTGGATTAATATAAAATGCTCACTTTGATTTGAAATATTTTTTTTGCTGTTAACTTGATCATGAAATCGCTGAAAAAATGTAATTTTTTGTATAAGATGGTGCCTATCTACGATTTTTCTTTTAATATAATTTAGTATAATTACATTATAATTTTCAGTTATATTTTTAGTAGTAAAATTTGGAATAACATATAGTGCAACTGACTACTCGATAATTTAAAGAATGTGATATTTCTAGCGGCAAACAAAATATAATAAAACTTTTAAAAAAATATAATTACTTTTATTTTAAATCGTATTTTCTTCCTTGGGCGATGGAATGTATAAATAAAAATAAAAAAAATAATCCGGTCGGAAAAGTAGGGTGATTATAAGAATCCTGTTGTCGATTATATCATTGATAATATGTTTAGAAGCCGTCATTTATACGGTTGCTATCTTGGATTGGGATTTTATATTTTGCGGTGATCCTGATAAGATATTTTATGTGGTCGCAATCATTATTATTTAATCTTTCAATTGATATTTGCACTTAGAAAACAAAATGTTTTAGGCAATTTAAAATATGGCTAATATAATAAATAAATATATCGTTTAACTACGGCATAATAAATATTTACTATAATATTTAATTTTCTTATTGTTGTAAAAAATCAATAATAAAGTTTAGACAATACAGTCTTATGTCAATTTGGAAATTATTAATAACTATGTAATAACTATGTATGTATGTGTAACAAACGATGCAGAGATGTATTGTTTTATGTTTCAAAGAGTAGACTTTATTCTATCTAATTAAAACCTTATTGCTTTAATTTTAAAGTATACTTGTTCATTAAATGAAAAACATTAAAACCCAAAATATAATATCAATATATAATATTTCAGTTAAAATATTCTTTCATGCATATAATATAAAAGGAATACATGTGCGAATTTCACGACATTTTCCAAATGCTGATTTTTAATAATTACAAGTGATTATTTCGTGTTCTCTTGGAAACAGTAATTTCTATCTTACAATATTAACACATGAATAGCTAATATATGAACAGTGGAGATTAAAAGTAATCACAGATGAAGTCTCGCAAAAAACATTAAAGTTTTAGTGAAATTAGATTGCATGTTAAATTTAATAGCTAGAGTAAATCGTTTTTATTTGAAACATGTTTCGATTTAGCTAATTGCAAAGTTGTCAGTTCTGAATTGGAACCAACGCAAACTTCGTTCATTACATTATATTCAAGTGTCTGCGTAACTTCTTCGTAGGTTTAAACTATGTTGGATATGTGAAGGCGCTTGGCACATTGCACAACAAACCAATCATAGGATATTATTATGCACCGGTTCGAAGAAATGTACTGTATTATAATATCTAAATTTAGCACCTCTTATAAGCATTATATATATTATTTCTTTATCGTCTATACATCTTCAGCAGTAATTCACCCATGTTTGGCAAATGCAAGAAGTGTTAAACATGAAGGAATGAAACGATATTAAATTACATTACTTAAACTTGCAATAACGTATAGTAATATTAGACTGCCCTTTAAAGCATGTATCTCATTTTGAATTAATTTTCAGGTATTTTTTATATTTTTATTTTATGAACAGGGTTTTATTTTTTGAAGCTGTGGCCCATTTCAAATGTAATTTAATTTCTCCAATTCCGGGGTTAAAAGCAGTCCATGTCTATCACATCAGGCTTTTCATATATTTGAGGTTATGAACTCGAAAAATTCATTTTTTTTCTATAATTTGCGGTCATGTAGAGAATACAACTAATTATTTTACTAGTTGTACCATTTAGTACCACTCTTGCCCTTTAAACTGAGTTATCAGTAGACTACTTAAGATTTTTTTTAAACAAAAAAATGTATTTTACTTGTCCAAAACCTCAAATATCATTAATTTCTAACGAGATGGGAATTAGACTTCGTATTCATACTCTACATAGAAATCTTCTTTACTACATCCAAGCCTTTTTTATTAACATGTGTTACAATTCCCTTAAATATTTAACTATTTGAATCTACCGTTCCGCGTTGCGGATAAAATAAGACGATAGTAAATTATCATACGGTTTGATAGTCTTCTGAATCCCTGATGCGAATAACCAATTTATGTTAAAAACTTTACAATATGAATATTTTTAAAAATTTATTTTTTAGTCATATTTTTAAATATTTATATTCTTTTGTTAGTACACAATTCATTTTTTGAAAATACGTCCCAACTGACCTTCATTTGCTTTTACTCTGTTTTACTGTTTCTCACTGTTTTGATTTGGTAGTATATGACAAATTACAAACTCTCAAATTTATAAAAAATACGATATTTTTTGTTATTAAGAAACGACATATTTACAATATCTATTTTTATAGTCGATAAATATTTACAAAACAAGTCATTATTAGTGCAGTTAAAACAGACCAAATCTCGTTACAATTTAAATACGGCTTTGTCCATGCATTTAATTAATATGTAACTAATTGTAAGTGATATTTGAGCATAACTGAATAGTACATGATTCAAATAAATCCCCACAAATACAAAAGTAACATACAGCAATCAAGTAAACATTCGCACATTCGCTATAGTACCATAACATCAAAAGACCAATATTTGCTCAAAAACTGAATATTTAACGAAAACAATAAAACCACTACAATTATTTACATTATTTAAAGAGTATATAACAAAACCAATTTCAAGAGTTATCTAAAAATTGTAAAATAGAATACCAGTGGATATTTTTCAAAATTCCCTTCATGTGAGAAATATGCGTTAAATTTGAAACAGAATTTCTGTCCATTGGTTAATTAACGTTCGGTATCTACCTCAAAAGCGGATCGGGAACAGTAATGTATTTTCATATCACAAAAAAACATACGTTTGATTGGTACTTTTTACCAATGAAATTACACTGAAATTATTACTTTTATTATTTTACTTCGAATAATGTATTTTACTGAATTTTGTCTTATTTATTTTATTGAAAACCATCAATATGAGAAAACTCAATTCAGAAAAAATGTGAGGATTGGGAAATTCTCAGAAAGAACACTTTAACGTAATTTATCTTAAATGAATTCCTTGGTTGACCAGATGCAAACGAATATTTCCATGCTTCAATGACTTTGACTATTGAGACTAATTTGCTTAGAATTTCTTAATCAAATGTTCGGGATAGTAACGCTGGTTATATTGAATTAGCCGCGACTAAACATTCGCAATGATGATGAAACGAAATTCATGACAATTTTACCATCGTTGTCAGTTTAAAATAGTTATTATATGCTGATTCGGACTGACAACTTTTTATTAAATAAGTAATCGCATGGTTTCTGTTCACAAATCCTGGCATGGTGTTCTTAATATAATAAATTACTTCATAATAGGGATATGAATGAAATAAAAAAGAAAACTTCTACATTATTAGTAACGTATATGTAAAAACAATGAAAATTACTCCCGATTAAATAAATATGACAACTTAAACTCAAAATATAATTAGTTCATTTTTAGCTACAATTACGTCAGCTTTCTAGTGGAAAATATAATTAAAATTCGTTCATCTCTAATTCCGCTAACTGCAGAATTTATAAAAATAACCAGATAAAACTCTTTTCATAATTCGACAGAAAAAATACGGCCAGCAATTTTAGTAATTAACTGCGATGGTGAAAATCTATGCATATGCATGAAAAATTGCCACTTTAATGACTCGCGAAAGAAGTTAATGCTATATCAATTTTCATTAAAAGTTATAAGCTCTCGCTACCTACTGGCTTTTACTCAAAATACTTTTTTGTACGTAAGTGTGTGAAGTTTGAACGGAAAGTTTCTCTTTTTCCCCGTAAAGCACCACTTTAACGCAATCGATTACGAAAAAGTAAACGCTGAACGCATTTTAATGCATAAACTTTTCTTTTCACAAGTTCGACATTTGTTATTTTATATTTGTATTTTGTTTTGATTAGATTTGACAGTATATTAACAAATCTGTTATTAATTTTCATTTTAATAACATTCTACTCTTTTATTTCAGCTTTGTATCACGGACACGTAAAATATTGAACTAATTTGAAAATGTTATGAATTTGGGCCTCTTTCAATATATTCTATTGATATAGTGATGTATTATTGCGCTATCTTCCCAAATCAATGCTTATCGAAAACGGAAATTCACTTCAAGTGAGGTGAGATTACCTTACGAGACCTTCGAGAAATCGATGTCAAATCCAGGCTAATCTTGACATCAGGAATCGTTTGAATAATCGAGGCAATACTACAACTTAAGACGACAGATTACCTCAGATATGTATTGTTGGTTATCAGATCGGTATGTAAACAAATAATTTTAAAAATATAATATTTCACAATGAAATGCAGAAATTATAAATAATTTGTGACGGGGAAAGTAAAGGATTCAATATGAGCTTGGTTTCATCAAATCAAAGACAGTGAAGACTACTTTAAAATGAAACAATTTTTAGCTGGTCCATCGCCTTTAAACTGTATTTGTTACGATGTTGTGCATTCAATATTTCCAAAGCTCTAGGCCTTGTTTAACCACTTCCTTGGGGTAATGACAGATGAGAAAACTTCATATTGCACCTGTAAATTGAAGCTTCAAGTCGTACATCAGACCAAGTAAAATTGGCCGTTCTGTGAAGATAATAGACACTTTGCTCAGGTTGTAAATAACCAGTTCCGGGATCCGACAATGCAATTTCACGTCAGACAAAGGCGGAGTAAACGTATTTCATAAAAAGTTATATTTAATAAAAGAGGCTTTAATAAGACTTAACAAGATTGGAAAATACAAGATGATAAACACATCATTCTCATTTCTTTTCAAACTAGTCAATTGTATTACAACAAATAACGAGATCCCAGGTATTTAGAACAAATATGAAGTGCTTTGTTGTGAATTTGTAAATTTCGATTTCTGATTTGAATCACTAATCCATGTTTGTTATTAGAAAATATATTACAAATTTTGCAGCTGCAGATTGAACTGTGCAATGTTTTAATGAGGGTGTCTTGGTATATTCGTGAAACCAGATATCAAATTTTTGTACGACGAATTCTGCATCGCTTCCTGCACGCTTCAATCGAAATTATTATGAAAGACAGAATAAAAACTGAATATTGCACTAAACATTGGCATGCTTCGTAATCCAATCACGGAAGGAAGCAATTTCGGTGTAAACTCCAGGGTAATTAGGTCTCGCACAGCCGTTACCCCAGGAGACGATTCCAGCCAATCGACCGTCAATAGCCAGCGGACCTCCAGAGTCACCTTGGCACGCGTCTTTGGCACCACCCGGGTAAGCTGCACAAATCTGACCATCGGGAAGACCACCGTAAATCCTGTAGGACTTGTTGCACTTATCCTTTGAAACGACTGGAACGTGGACAATTTGTAAAACCTCAGGACTTCGGCCACCTTCTCTCAATGCACCCCAACCAGTGATGGTCGTCATGGAACCTTCTTTCGCCTCCTCCTGATGTTTGAAAAGTGGAATGGGCTGTTTCGTGGAGTCAAATTTGATTGGCTTGCTTAATCGGAATAAAGCCACATCATTGATGGGAATTCCACGATTGTTCGTTTGGAAATCTTCATGCCTGATGACCTCCGCAACACGTATCAGAGAGCCGCTTGATGCTGCTTTACTGGAACCTATGCGCACCGACATCCATTCGGCTGGGTAACCTGCGCAGTGCCCGGCTGTGATGACGAAATTTTTCGAAATGATACTTCCACCACAATAATGGAATCCATTTATCTGCAAAGAGGCTTGATACGGTACTTCTTCGATCGTTGTCGGATCACCCCCGACTATGCGCCCGGTAGGTGAGTACCGAGAATCCGGAAATCGCCATATCGGATCAGCTGTTTCAAAAATCATAATATCTATATATTGATGAACTACCTTTGTTTAAATAAATATTTATGTTTATACACGCCTGTGTTAAAATAAAGAAAAATTCATTTCCATACAATTCTTTAAATTTATAAACGTTGTCGTCTTTATACACTAGGTTTTATAGACCGTAATTATGGAATGAAATTTTCTCTAAAGTCACGGAGAAATTATAACTGTTTTGATATTTACGAAAAATAATTTCTTTCATACGTTTTCGAATTTCTATTAAAGCGAACTCACCGAAGGTTGCGACTATGAGAAACGGAATTATTAATATGCACAACATATTATTCTCCTTAGTACTGGGATACTGTTGCAGTTGCAAACCTTTCAGAAATTTATATTGAACTGCAATGCGATAGCAAACGGATTATAGTATTACCTTCCGCCTTGTGATTGAGTTCATTGTTATTGAATTACGCATGCGATAACATTTTGACTGCATGAAGCGTAACTACTGAAAATGCATTGCTTAATAGGCAACATTGACAATAGTGGCATTCTACGTTGTATTTAGTCATTCACTTATTGCTCAAATCCTAAAAATTTAGTTTAGGAAAATCTATTGAACAAGAAAAATAATTTTCGTCGTATTTGAAAACAAAATTATTGTCCAAGTGCAAATAAACTTGAAGAACATAAATGATTATTTATAGAAATTATACATATTAATTAGATTTTTTTTAAGTTAACGGATGAGATTTTTAAATAACTACAGTAACTATTTCATGTTTGTTAAAGTAAATGGAAACATTGTTTGATTTGTAATACGTAAAATGTTTAACATTGTATTTGAAAATTTAGATCGCATGTCAAATTCTATTACAAGTTTTTTCGATGTTGTTAAAACACGATTGGATAGAGCTAATTGACAAACATTGTAATTAAAGATAAAAAATCTATTAAATAAATATTGAACAATTGAGGTTCATTTATACTTTTGTTCATGTAATTTTATATTTTGTCCTAAATTTAGCAGTGCCCAGATCATTTCACAAACAAAAAATTTGTTTGACGGCCGAACTAGGCTAGCCATTTCTAATCTATTATGGGTCCCGAATCCAAACCCATAGTCAGAAGTCACAACTTGGTTCGTTTTTTCTTAATTCAAAAACTTATTTTTCCGGCACATTTTGTGAGATACTGGAAGCTAATTTGCCTCATGACCATAGATTACAATTTAGAAAGGTGAAACCACAAATCCTCCAAGCACCAAATTTTAGGCAAATTCAGCAATTTTTTTAAAATTGTTCCGCCATATCGAAACCCCTATTTTAAAACCTGAATCCAGATTCGTAATCAACGACCCCAAAAAAACAAAGTACGAACAATTTGAAGCGATTCGGATTAGTTTTTAAAAACGCCGCCGTTCTCCGTATTTTTAAATTTAAAAAATCTATTCAATTGGTTTGTAAATTTAACTTCTAAATTGTGATCCCCGGTTACAATTTTAAAATTAGCTCTCATCGTTCCAGTACCTCACAAAATGTATTGAAAAAGTAAGGATTTTGAGTTTACGAAAACCAACCTATAGTACATTGTGACTCCGGATTCAGATTCAGCGATCCGAAATTCGTAAGAAATGACTAGTCTAGTTCGTCAGACATCATTTTTTTCCAGGGCTTTGTTATTATTTCAGCTAACATTATATTCAACTAAAAGTAAAGTACCAATGCTGTATAAAAACAGCAATCAAGGTCAGTATTAAATTAAGCAAGTATTTGTTTATTTTTCATCCACAATCATGTAAATCAGCTATCGGAATTTAAAAAATCATATGTTGTGCAAACTTAACCAATGTGTAGCTTACTGTGATACCTGATAAAGAAATACGTCATACTCATTCAAGAGTCTCTAGTTTATCACGATTAAACGTATCTTAGCCTGCTCGTCTGCTGTCAAACTGATGGATTTGTGGAAAGTCTCAGCTCGCGAAATATTTGTAATAATTTCATGATAAAAAAATAAAATATAAAAAAAATATACGTTCTTAATGCTGAATTGAAATCAGAGTAAAATGTATTCGCGAAAATAAAATCTGTCATAGAGTGTGCGTACTGTACATTTAAAAAACGGAAATCAGTTAAATTCCGAGCTATACATTCCACATTGGCTATCTAGGCAACAGTTTATACCATTTTTAGAAAATATATCGTGTAAGTTACAAGAATCACTTTCTTTTATGAAGAAAAAGTCCAATAAATAATATAACACGCGATAAATGAATGAATATAAGATAATCATTAAACGTAAGTAAATATGATAGAGACGTAAGTATTTTGCAAAAAATAATTATTGACTGTATACAAATGCAGAGAGCAGCGTGATTAACTCATCATCGAATCTCTTTCAAAGCGAAATACATTAAAAATATGAAAATAATAATTTTAGCGACGAGCAGTAAGGTAATAAGAGCAATGCTCCTGATCTAACTGACATCAGTAAGAAATATTCTCATGAATATTTAGTATAAGTTGTGGTGCTTAAATCCCATCGATATAAATGAGAGAAATCTTGAGAATGTCTACAGAATACTCAAGTTCATATCGGTGTAAACTATAACAAGTATAAAATAAAAGACCTTTTAGTAGAATATAATTTAAATTTAGTGCAAGACAATAAGATTAATAAAATATTTGTAACATCTCAAATCTTAAGTTCAACCAGTAAACTGATAATGATCCACTTGATATGGTGTGAACATTTTCTACAATGTGCCAGCATTTTATTTTGAAATTTCTTGCTCGTTCCAGTTTTCCACCGATAAAAAGCAATTTCGGGTTAAACGGATGTAACACCTTTTCATCTCAAGGTACGGAAAAGTTTTAAGCTGCCTACTTACAAAAAAGTTTCAAACTAATATAAACATAAATGTGTTTTAACAACAGTTGTGCAACTAATTTAATTTTGAAGCAAATTAGTTTACTTCTAGTCTTTTGATATTACCTACAAATTGCATATATCTGAACAGTGTGTGGTTGTTAAATCAGATCATCATGAAACCAATAAAATACATTAATTTCTATCATTTTAATCATCGACTGTGGAGTCTGGCAAAATAAAGAAACGGATTAAATAATCTTGAAGCACCGTTTCAGGCTAATTAAAAAAGTAGGATTTAAACTTATTTATTAACAAAAATTATACTTTTATATAATTTTTAAATACATTTTCAGTAATAAGTGCTATATCGAGTTCAATAACTGATGTATACGTGATCGATCATTTTTGGATAAGATCACAATATTCTTTAATTTAGTGGCAAGAGTGGGTCTACAAAAATAGGTACGAATGTCGGATTTTATCAGGTATATAAGTTTCAAAGAGATTGCAATTGTATCAAGTATTTCTAAAGCTAGTAATGATGAAGTACCATTTGTTCGCGGTATTACACATCGTGCTGTGCGTCGGAAGTTTAAAATGTAACGTCCTGTGTCATAAAAATTAAAATTATTCAAATGTTATTATAATTAATAATTTCGAAAAATTAATTGTTGCAAAAGTGACGTCAATCTGTATTAATTCTTATGGATTCAATTATTTCTTTTTTTTAATAGCTGATCCAATCCCACATTCGATAAATCCATTGATTCTAAATGGACGTATTGTTGGAGGAAAGGCAACAACCATCGAGGAATTTCCGTTTCAAGTATCCGTGCAGATGAATCATTCCCATTACTGTGGAGGAAGCATAATCTCTGATGAGTACATAGTAACGGCAGCACATTGTTCATTATATCCCATGAGTTGGATTAGTATTCATATGGGTTCAACAGGATTGACTGGTGGTGAACGTCACGAACTCCGGGAAATTATTAAACATGAAAATTATACGAAAAACTTGTACAGAGTTCCTATAAATGATATAGCGCTATTGCGCTTAGAGACTCCCATCACTTTTGATTCTACTAAACAACCAATTCAAATTTTCAATCAAGGAGAAATAGCAATCGAAGGTACTATGACAACTCTCATTGGTTGGGGAGACCGTTATGAAGCGCAAAATAAGCCATCCGATGTTCTGCGAAAAGTGGAAGTGCCTATTTACCCAAAAAAGCAATGCTCGGACGACTATAGGCGCGTTTTTCTTGGTGCAGTACCGGAAAACCAAATTTGTGCTGGTTATCCTGATGGAGGAAAAGGTGGTTGCTCAGGTGATTCTGGTGGGCCACTTGTTATCGATGGACGGTTGGCAGGTCTCACTTCCTGGAGTCTAGGATGTGGCGATCGTCATAGAGCTGGAGTGTTCACGGAAGTTGCATCATTTCACGACTGGATTTATAAGAATGCTAATCTATAAATTATTTGAGGCTAACATTTTTAATTTTGATGATGGATAAGTCTGTTTAAGATAATTTTGTAAGATGTTAATACTGTAATATTTCAAATAGTACTTCTGTAATAAACTAATCTACAGAAACAGAACGTGCTTTTTTGTACCTTTTATATTTTGCAAAAAGATTTCTATAAAAACAAACAAATCTGAGTAATGTTGTATAATATTGTATCATTTTTATTACTATAGAGGTATATAAGACATATATTTTCCAAGTACACGCGGATGAATAAACTGCGTATAACTTGCTTTCTTGAAAATCATTTCGACCATTCCATTAATAAAATTCAAAACATCTGAATGATATAAAGCTTTATGCTCAGAATGACACTTGTGTAAACTTCACCTAGGCAACGGTTATTTCGATGGATTCGAAGTCTAAAGCATCATTTTACATCGTCGTTCTATTTTTCCTTTGGAATCTTTTATCCGATCGTCAATTTCTAAATGGAACTTCGCCCGTTTGAGAACAAAATATGCAAAAAAAAGAATCAACCTGCAAGGTTATTGTGTACATTGTAATTGAACACCCACTCAAAACAGTCGGGATTTATACGCTATTAACGAGCATATCGAGAAAAGAAATACAAAATGCGTTTTAATATTGTAGATGTCGTAACTGATCAACAGAACTTTATTACAAATTTATAGCATAAATACGAAATATAAATGTAAGGTTTTTAACCTTATAAGGACCTTTTTGTTAACTTGATAATACGACTACATCATTGCATATTTCAGGAAGTTTAGAAATTAAATTAACTAAAATTAAATCGCGATTGATTAAGCACTCGTTATAACTCATATTGAAATTCATATACCTTGCATGCAACATTCCTGTCATGTAATTGTCATTGAACTTAAATTGAAATTTCAATAAATTTCTTTTACTGCTCTTATAACAGCTTGTATCATGCACTATTACGATAAAAAAAAGCTACACTGTCAGACGTGCCTTATACCAGTTACAATCCCTTGTTTATTAAAACGGTTTCTTATAGCCCTTAAAAGAATTATTATACTACCAAAATTCCTGTTTATTAGTGAATAAAACCCACAGCTTTAAAGTATGTTTATATTAAGTATGAAAAGCAATTCTATTAACTTAACATAATCTTATGAATTACCCAAGTATATAAACGGACAGTAACAATTTTTAACCGTCCAAACATATTTTTATTTAAATGTTTGATATACATCTGTATAAGAGGCTGTATGAATTTGTAAACATATACTTTTAACCGACGGTTTGATAAAATTTCTAACATTTTGCTATATTCCATCATCTTCTAACTAGTAACAGAAATATTGTTATCCCTGTACGTAAAAGAATGTCTTATAATAGGTATAATATGGAATAGAAATATAGGAATTCTCATATATTCTATAGCAATATTTCTTTTCCCGGTTAAAAGATTACAGATTATTTACCACAGTTATATTATTATTATCATATTTGTAACAATTTATTCGAATATGCTTTAAAAGAATAACCCTCTTTATCATGCTTTATCATTAATTACTATACAACCATCGAAAGAAAATTTATTTTAGTTTTCGATAAACACGATAGTAGCTTTCAAAAGCTCTTTTACTTACAAAATATCTATACATTTCATAGTCGACTATGAATAAAATAACAGGATATACTTCCCAAACTGCCCTACGACCTATTTTCATATTGCCTGGGTATGCTTCTGAATTTGCTATCTATTGAAAATGCACATTTTATGTTACTAGTTACTAATTTTCGGCAAAAAAATAAAAATTTCAAAATAAATAACATTTGTAATTAAAACACGCAGGTAGCAAATACCACGTTTAAAACATTTAAGTTATTGCAATAGTTCTATAAATTTCTGAAGTAAAAAACGATATATGCAGATATGAATTTAAATTTAAGTCAGATACAATGGATAATTTAATTGAGTTCAATTTTGTCTGTAATTTGAAATTTTTATAGTATTTTTTTCGTCTTTTATGGCACCATAACTAATTAAAAAGGAATGCATTACAATTCATATTCAAATAACAAATATAGAAAAAAAAATATATAAAATACGAAAAGAAATGCTAAAACCTTCTAATTTTTAACTTTTGTTAGTATTCAATTTTTTAAAAGATCTTCAAGCTATATACAAAATAGGTTTTAATTGGTTTCTTATATGGCTCAGCTATAAGTAAATGGCAATTCTTCTTTTAACGTTATATACATATTCACTAATTGAAAAAAAAAATTACAGAGTAATTTCCAACGTGTCTCTTCACTTGGCAATACGTGTTAGCTCTTTTATTTTCCTTATATTGACCAACCTCTAATATACATTAATTTAGGTGGTAACAAACACAAATGGAGACAGCATATCTTTTATAAGAAATTTATTAATGAAATGTATATTGATTAAGTACAAAGTCAGTATAAAAATAATTCATTACAAAAGTATATAAAAACATTGTCCGTGTATACAATCATCGATCAAAATCCAAATCCGGTTCTATACAATTTACAGTTCAGCATTCTTGACAATCCAGTCATGATATGAAGCGACTTCGGTGTACACTCCGGGGTAGTGAGGTCTGGCACATCCGTTGCCCCAGGATACAATACCAGCCAATCGTCCTTCAATGGTGAGAGGACCACCAGAGTCTCCTTGGCATGTGTCTTTTCCACCTTCAGGGTATGCAGCGCACATCTGACCTTTAGGGATGCCACCATAAGATTGGTAGGCTTTGGTGCACTTAGCTTTCGAAACAACAGGGACGTGCACTTTCTGGAGAATTTCAGGTGCATATCCACCTTCCCGAAGAGCTCCCCATCCGGTAATTGTCGTCAGCACATCCTCAACTGCATCCTCGTTTTGGTTGAATAAAGTAATTGGTTGTTTCTTGGCATCGAAAGTGATGGGTTTCTTTAAACGCATGACGGACACATCGTTGATCGGGATTCCAAACATGTTGGTAGAATAGCTTTCATGTCTGGTTATTTTTTCTACTTGATGAAGGTCACCACCTGTCGTTCTGGTTGATCCCATGTGCACAGTGATCCAGTCAGCTGGATATGCTGCACAATGTCCGGCTGTTATGATGTAGTCTCGAGAAAGTATGCTTCCACCACAGAAATGGAATCCATTGACCTGTAGTGATACTTGGTATGGGAATTCCTCGATGGTTGTAGGTTCTCCTCCAACGATGCGACCATTTGGAGACAATGGATTTAAAGAAGGTAGAAACCGAATTGGATCGGCTGTAAACATAAAAATAGAAATTATTACAAGTGATGATTAAATATTTTAAACATAAATAGCAATTTCAATAAATTTTAGAAATTCAATTACCGTTCTAGACGGCTACTTAGCAATACTTATAAACAATATAAGTTTTTTTTTGGCTTTAGTAATTGAAAATATTTACCGTTAGCCAATACAGCCAGAGTCAGTACAACCAAAAGACACTTCATGTTTGCTGGTTTGCTGGAACACTTGCTGTTGGTATCCGAGGTGCAAAATTTATATGCGTTGAAATCCGAATGTTGCACATGTCATAAAATCCCACTCCATTCACGACAGGTTATTAGCCTTCGAAAGCTCTAACGGGATTCGACCCAGTTCGATCTGGATTGATTGATCACTAGCGAATTGGTGCATCAAACTTAATTTTATTCAGTTAATGCGAGTATCACATTTCATGATGATGCTTCCTAAAGTCGTAATCTTTTAAGCTCGTCGTGTATATCTCTTGTTAGAAAGTTGGATGGTTGTTATCAAAACATATTCTACTAGTAATTCCAGTAGTTAAATATTGATATAACCTCTTTCAACATATCATTAGCTTATAGATATTATGCAATGCACTTCTTGATACTATTTAACAGGTGTATTCAACCGCGTATAATTTTATTTATTCACATGCCACAACCATAGACTCATCGACTGATACAATTATTTATTTTTAAATTGATATATAATCTTACAGAAGTCTTCCCTTTAATTCAGTACGTAAATGTAATAACGCATTTCTGTATGTAATGAACCTTTAACAAATATGTATATTGGATGATGCATTATAGATGTACAAGGTAATCTGCAGTACAATGACTTCGAAACGTTCTGCGCCATTTTACGTTAATCTGCAGGTCATCCGCCAAAGCCCAGATCAATATCGCGATTGCGGAAAATTCATACTTAAATCAAATGCGAACGCGGCTACATATTATTTATCAATCTCTAACCTATCACGAAAAAATCCCCGGTTCAATATTATTGATCACCGACGATAACTTAGATGCGGCTGCACATTAATCAAGAATCTGTCATCTAGGTCGTATACTTATTTAGTCATACTACTCCGATTCTTTATAAATAGAAGCAGTGCATTTTCAAGAAATCGCGATGTCGGATGTGAAATTTCAGTTAAAAAATTAAAAATGAGTATCACGATAAAACAACTTGATACGAAAATGCATAACAATTTATATAATAAAAAGTTATAGTGAAAAAGATTCGTGGATTACATTATAATATAACAAACATTTTTTAATTATTAGGACTACTTATATAATTTAATAAGTATGTAGAAGTCTTAAACTTATGGTTTGATAATTATTATAAAATTATTGTAGATAATAAATTCTAGTTTCAATTTACAAATGAAAATGGTAAGTAGTTCGAAATGTCATTTTACACAGGAATAAAATATAAAATCGTTTTTCTTGAATTGTTTTGTTTTCAATGTCGGTATAACTATTTTTAGACCTTGTTTTTCATGCTCAATAAAATAGAAGAATATGTGGTATATTCAGTATTTTAGATGCATCCGATTTACTAATTACATATTGCAGCTCCAATCCAGCAGTTAATATTGTTCGTCTGTAACAAAATTATTTAATAGGAAATAATAAGAATTCTGAAGATTATTAAGAATTTTTCTTATTAGTTTTCATTACGTACAGAACGTTTCTTTTTTAATTGCGTAGTATTTTATCTTACAATGTATCTGATATAGGTACATTATTGTGTAAATCAAACTTACTCCAAATTATTGTAAAACGTAGAGAGTAGATTATTTCTCTAATGTGGGTCACAAATATTATTTTATTAGCGTTACGAAAACCAAATTCTGTAGGTCACTTCAACGGAAGAAAACATTGAAATTTATCGGATCGTATAGAAAATGACGATAACGACTCTTACCAGACCGAAATTAGTGCATTGCAAGTGATAGCACTACCGAAAAGTAAGTCAGAGGCAATCCTCTAATCTAGCAAAATTCAATAAAAACAAAGTAACATGTCTACACCTTATTTCAAATTTCGATAAGGTATTTATACGTTCATTATCTTGTTAGTAATTTGACAAGATGAAGGACCTATATATAAAACCTGCATGACTAGTAGTCTACCATAGGAGTATTTTCTATAGGCGTAAGAAGATGTGTAGACTAGTGATACTTTTGGTTCTCGTGATTTCAATAATAGGTGGTTATGTGATATCTTATACAATACTAGATTTATACATTTTTTTATTTTTTCTTATCAATTCGAGTGTTACTTTTCATAGTTGAAATAAATTTAACATAGATCTGATCAAATCTATTCTTACTATATAACCTTAAATGTCTTTTTAAATTCCATCTGATTTAATCTATTGAAAATTAAATTATAATTATGTAAAGTCCTTAAGTTAATAATCGTTTAATTAATTAAGTTCACATTAATCTGATCGCTTATTCTTGAATTTGATTTCTTTAGTAAACGAAACAAAAGATTTAACAAAATACTTTTTGGAATCTAAGTGTATTCAGACTGAAAAAAATATTAATTATAGTTTTTTAATAATTCGCAGGAAAAAATGTTGCATATGATATATATAATCCGGAACCCTTGCTGGGAACTCGCATCGTGGGCGGTGATGATGCATCTATCACAGAAGTCCCATATCAAATTCTGATCCTATCAAGAGGAAAAGTTTACTGCGGCGGAAGCATAATTTCAAAAAATCTAGTTCTAACGGCTGCTCATTGTTTCCCATACACGATACAAAAACATATGAAAGTACGAGCCGGTTCGACTAAGGCCCACAGAGGAGGGTCTATCCATCGAATAGTGTGGGTCTATACTCACGAAAACTATAAGGAGAGTTCCTACAATGTACCTATCAATGACATTGCTATTATAAAAGTGGATCCACAGTTTCAATTCGATGATTCACGCCAACCCATACCTTTAATCGACGTTGGTATTGATACTAAACCTACCAGTTGGGGCACCGTTTCAGGTTGGGGTTCACTTAAGCAAGGAGGTGCCGTATCTAGCACTTTGAAATATGTTAATTTACCTATAATCTCAAAGAAGAAGTGCAATGCAATATATCAGAGAATAGGAGGTCTGCCTAAAGGACAAATCTGTACTGCACATCCGTCGGAGACAAGAGATGCCTGTCAGGGAGACTCGGGTGGACCATTAGTAATGTACGGTTTTCTAGCTGGTATTATTTCCTGGGGTGAAGGTTGTGCTCGACTAGGAATTCCAGGTGTATACACGGAGGTCGCTTATTATCGAAACTGGATCATTTCCACGTCTAATAAAGCTAATGCAGTCTAAGATGCTGCAGATAATTCCGTCAGCTGCAGACTAATCTTGTCTAGTCATGTACTTATCGCCTTCAAGAATGTACAGTCTGGAAAATGATAAAGTATTTGGTATATTATATTTATGTCATAATCTTAATATTTACGGTAGAAATATAGCATTGGTTTGTAAATAGGTTATCATGTAATTTTAGTATTAATTTGATTTAAATATAGATAATCATCTACGCTTAATATTTTTTACCCTGATTAAACTAATACTTTTGTTTTTTAATAGTGTATAAATTGCATGCAATTGATGCATATTCGAACAAAGAGAACAAAAAATTTCATTCAACCTCCATTCATTCATATGAAAAAAAGATTAAATAATAAAATATTATGTTGATTGTTACGAGCCTTGTTTATCCGCACTTCTTACATTAAAGAAACTTTATGTAATTGAAAATAACTATTAATAAATAACAAGATTGCTGGGGTATATAGAAGATAATCAGCATTAAATTTCATTTGTGGATATAACTTCATTTCTTTTATCCAAAAATCCTTGTATCCATTGCCTGTAATAAGCAACTTCTGTATAAACACCAGGCATTCCAAGATTCGCACAACCTTTGTTCCAAGAAACGATACCAGCCAGTGTCCCATCGATGACCAACGGACCTCCAGAATCACCTTGGCACGAGTCTTTCCCCTTTGTTGGTCGGGTGCAAATTTGACCACTTGGCAATCCTCCCCAGTTATGATAGGCTATAGTGCATAGAGATTTCGATAAGATGGGTATCGTAATTTTTTTTAGACGTTGTGATGAGGGTCCATTAGCTGATACGCTTCCCCATCCAGTAACAATAGCTGAAGTACCAGCATTAATCTGACTATCATCGGAGAACGGAATGATTGGTTGACGAGTATCGTCGAATTTAAAGGGCGTTGACACTCTAAGAATGGCAATATCGTTGGATGGAACTCCGAAGTAATTCACTGAGTAGTTTTCGTGCATGTAGACTTCTAATATTTTATGTGTCGATCCTCCTTTTATGGCATTACTTGAGCCAGCGCGAACCGTCATATTATGTATAGGCTCGTCATCCACACAATGGGCCGCAGTTAAAACCAAGTCTTCGGATATTATACTTCCACCACATAAAACTTCATTCATAGATCGGAGGAGGACTTGATATGGAGCATCTAGGATTGATACATCCTCACCACCAACTATGCGGCCTTCTAACCGTAGGAATACATTGTTTTGGTCCGCTATAAATCATATTTTTTGCATAATTAAAAATCCAAAATTTCAAATTTTCTTAAGAAAATGAAAAGATTTAATGGGGAATCAAAACCATTCTAAAATATATGAGTACTAATAAACAAGATTTTTCAATATTCTTAATCTGTTAAAGCATACTTTTAAACCTTCAGCATACAAAAAAATTTAACAGAATATCTTGAATTCATATTGAATTAAATAGTGAAATACTAGCAGCAAATAAATTGGAATAATTTAAATAAAAACTCATTTTACATACGATATTAATTTCAATTATACAAATTTCGTGGCACGCGCTAAATATGCAGTTAGGCGATAAATTCCACGACATCTGGTCGAAATTACATAAAATATAATTTCCTTATTTCACAAAATAACACATTGCTATTAAATGTTATAAAAAAACTAAACTGTCATAAACATTCCTTAATAGTTTGTAAAAAGTGTCAAAACAGAAGAAAAACTGTAAAATTTTCAATAATTACCTATGACCGTAGATATGAAGACAGAAAGTACTATTAGTTTATACATCATACAGCGTTGAAATTTGATAAGCCACTAAATTTTCTTATACAACTGTCACGTCAATATTACCAGAAATATTGTAATACTCGAATTTATACAATGGATTATCATGGACACAAAATATCTTATCGTTATTTTTCAATATAATCTAACTCATGTACTTAATTTTCCAAATCTCAGTTTGACATTATCTTTTATTATGTTAAAGTAGCTCGAGGTTGAACATAAAGTGAAGGTTTTAAGAATTAAAAGAAAATTTTATTCAATGAAACATTTGAAATATTTGCACAATGAACATAAATAATTATTTAAACCAGGTTTATAATTACCGTTACATAAATTAATCAATTTAATAAAACTCTTTGAATGAAAACTAGAAGTAAAGAATCATATCAGACGTCTTCAATATATTTTTGATATGATTTGTTACATCCATTATAAGAAAAATTGGCAACTAGACGAACTGAACCCACCACATAAGAGCATTTAAAAATGTGATCTTTCACTGAATAATAAGAATTTTATAAGAAAATGTTTTCAACGTGATGTTTAGAGAACAAATTCATCAAAAAAGGATTTATCCGTTCTCCTGGTAATATAAAAAACGACATAAAATAAGGATGAATATGAAAATAATTGACATGGCGTGTCCCCTTTCATCGTTTAATGAAATTTCTTGTTTAGTGATATTTATCTACATTGTGGTAATAGAGGGACTTAAATTCCACGTGGGTTGAATCATTAATAACCGAACCTACATGGTTGCTGTCCAGGCTACAGATATCTGGGTAAAAAAGGTGTTTGGGAGCACTGTCTTACTACACATACGCATCCATGGACCACGCATTTGTAGCAGATAATTCTTTTACAGAATTTTGTGCTCTACATATGGTGTTTAAAACAGTTTCTCGTGCGGTATTTACATTTCGATAGAACCAAAAATAAACTAAAAAAAAGTTACTATTTATATCAATTTCGTCACTTCTTAAAGTGATAAAAAGGATAAGAAACGGACGCAACCAATCTATATTCTAAAGAGAATTTTAAGCTGTTAATTTTTGGTCGAATATATTTATAACAAAAATATAACTTCAAATGAATATTATCTGTTATACTAGAATTATTTAAATGAAGAAATATTACAAATCAGAACATATTTTCTTAAAGCAAGTTAACGTTTAACAACAGCAAGTATTCAAATAAGTATTTACTTAAATACAGAAATTTGTTGCACTCTATTTTCGTTGTAATGTTAAATTTTAAAAGCTTTTATTTTATACGTTTACATCAAGAAAATTTAAAGCAGAAGATTATTTTATGTATAAAAACATTCGTAAGACAAACTTTAAATGAAAAAGATTGAATAAAGTTGATTTAAAAAGGGACTTTATACAAAATATACACGAACTACATAAAAATTGTAAACAAATTGAATATTACCATTGAGTTTACGAAAACAGTGTACTTTGTTCATAATTTCGTTATATTGTGAATGGGATTTAATAAAATAAAATAATTTTAATAAAAATTTGTTCAGATTACAACATTAATATGTATAGAAATATAAATTGTGAATAGAAATGAAGCAATGGCCAGATTAGCAATTCTGGGAAAATTATTAGAGCTGCATCTGCGAAAAAGTAACTTAGACATATTAAACAAACACTGATGAATCGAAATTAGCAGAGGTGGGGTAGAAACTGTAATAAAATCAGCATTCTTTTTATTTCAAGTTCACTGGCAACTTGGTTGCTATTAGGAGCGAATTTTTTTACAGTTTTTATCAAACCTCTGACAGATGTATATCGCAAACTCAAATATTACTTACAGAGAATACAAAAATTCTATAATTATAGTTTGTATCATCTGTTCCGTCTGCAAAAAAAAATTTTTTTACTTAATCTGTCCAATGTGTTGTGTCGCAGTGCTTTTTGCGCTGGGTCATTGCTATTTTGACATTACTACTCAGTTTCTTCTTATTTATTTTTGAAATGGTAATATTCAAAACTGAACTATTTAAAAGTAATAAGTAATTAATTGTAACTAAAGTAATCCTATACGAAATTGTTGAAAACGGTACAAAATTCGTAAACAAAATTGTAATATTCAAATTATTTACAATTGCCACCAGTCTACATCCTGTATACCAGCGTGCTCACAATGTTCACTTATTGTCAAAATGGAATTTTAGAATTTAAATTATACTAAGAAAAAAATCCATCTACATCACATAGTTGGAAAAATATAGTTAAAACTACTATGAAAAATAGTTAAATTTACCACTTTCATACTCGATTTTACTATAATTTGTTGCACCAACTATCTCCTCGTAGTTAAAAAAAATCAACTATGTAGAATGATTTAAATAAATATGACAAATATAGTTAAAATAATTATAATCTAGTGTAGTGCTCATTTCACACTATGTCTCGTAGTAAATCTTTACATTTACTATTATTCATAGTTATAGTTTGTATTTACTATAAATCCATAGTAAAGACTGCCACACCCCGTGTGTTTTGATACCGCCAGGTGGCGACGCGGCGTTCGCAGCTTTTTTCTTCGAGCCCGTGGCTCCCGTTATAGAATTGGATTTTCATTTGGTCATAAGCAGGACCGTCGGGCGCCAAACTTTCATAATACATAATGCATATGTCGTATACGCACGTGTATATATAGACTAGTTATACGGCATTGAAATTTGTGTGCTTAATGACATTGCATAGAGTGTGACATTCATAAACTTAGCGCAGTTGATTTTTTGTTTTTCTCTTTGTTTCCTTGTTTATCTTAAATAAAGAACGAAGGGAGAAAAGTAGACTTTTCATATGCTATGATATATATATATATATACGTAAATATTTACTCCTTTCCATATGTCTTATGACAATTTCTTATAGAATTTCTCTCAGTGCAGGTAGGGTAACTGTGGGTATTACTGCGGTTTTTTAGCATAGGGTGAGATTAGGCTCTTGCTTAAAGCATATGATTAACTAAAATTTCTTTCTCTATCATTTGGACGGTACTTCAGTAACAGTAGATTCGAAAGAAAAATTGTAACAAGGAAAATAACGTGGTTTTAATTCAATAAAAGACCAAATAAAAAAAATATCCAATGCATGTATTTCTGCGGATTTGTGTGCATTACTGTGTATCAATCACTGCGGAAGTGCCCAATTCTGCGTGGGAATTACTGCGGATTCTAAAGTGATGATGAAATAAGGTTATGAATAATTCTCATAGGAAAAAGAATAAAAGAACAGAGAAATTTCACATATTTATTAATAGAATTAATTGTTAAATAAGAAAGAAATTAATTTTCGCATTGATTACATCAATATCTCAACTTTTAATGTATAAAATTTTCACTCCGGTGAATAAAATGCACACATTTTAGTGATCGATGATGAATTTCAGACATAAGTGTAAGATTTTAGTCAACGAGGGGTAGTAGTAAACATGAAAGTCTGAAATTCACTATCGGTAAGTAAAATGCACACATTTTAGTGATCGATGATGAATTTCAGACAGAAGTGTAAGATTTTAGTCAACGACAGGTAGTAGTGAACATGAAGATCTGAAATTCACTATCGGTAAGTAAAATGTACACATTTTAGTGACCGATGATGAATTTCAGACATAAGTGTAAGATTTTAGTCAATGACAGGTAGTAGTAAACATGAATATCTGAAATTCACTATCGGTAAGTAAAATGTACACATTTTAGTGACCGATGATGAATTTCAGACATAAGTGTAAGATTTTAGTCAACGAGGGTTAGTAGTAAACATGAAAGTCTGAAATTCACTATCGGTAAGTAAAATGCATACATTTTAGTGATCGATGATGAATGTTAGACATAAGTGTAAGATTTTAGTTAACGAATGGTAGCAGAAAGCATGAAGTTCTGAAATTCACTGTCGGTGAATAGAGGGCATACATTCTGGAATACTAAGTCAGCTTCAAGTTCATGGTTAAGTGCGGCAAGACGTATAGACTATATAGGTGTACATATGTATTTCTAGGTTAGAATGTACCTATTTGATCCGCGCAGTAATACAAACGTTAAGGGAAAAATGGCACCTATTACTGTTTTCAAAAATAGGCAAAGAAAATAACTAGTCAGAAGATCATTGGTTACATTTCTTATAAAATATGGTTTACTTTATCGAATAACAAAGCTAGAATATACTCATGATTAACCTTTAGTAAAAATAAATAGATTTTAAATAAGCCATCTAAACGACGCCACTGCGTGATTGGTGATGAAAACGCATCGACAAATTTCAAACAACGATATAAAATTTTAAAATCACTTTATATTGCCATATTTGTAACAAATGAGTAGATTAATGTTTAATATTATTTATTCATTTATTTTTAAGAAAAATATTTAACCAGATACCGATAATTATGGCGTTTATAAATATCCGCAGTAATTGGGGCATCCGCAGTAATACCCACAGTTACCCTAGTAATTTTCTGAAATGTTTAGTTCAAAATAGTTGAGACTATTTGTCTATTATGATAAGTAGCATTTTGAATCATGAAACGATAGTTTAACTTAACTATTTCAGAATAGTTTTTTTAACTATTATCATGCATAGCTCTCATTTCACACTATGATTCATAGTAAAAAAATGGTCATTTTAACTACATTTTCTTCTGAGTACATTCGTGGCAGTGTTTTAATTTCCTCAAATTGATTTAAAAGAACAATAGCCCACCACCAGGAATCGACTATGATGAATGATATCCAAATATAATTATCAAAATATTCGCAATTGACTAGATTCTTAGGTGGTACTATAGCACAAATATTTATCTATTGCATTTAATAATATAAGATTATTATCCAAATGATTCGGAAATAGAGTATAATTTTCTTTTTAATGTATATTTTATTTATATTCATATCGCAATCGTGCACAATGTAATATAAGCAGGACAATGAGAGTAACTCGGTTTCGTGGAAATGTTGTTAATAATGTTCTTTTAAAAATGACTTTAACGTTATTCAACTTATCAAAATCGGATATGATTTATTAGATTAACGAATTAAAGAGTTCTACTCCGATAAGTGTGGGATTCGTGATAATTATTTTCTGCGGCTTTAAAGATCACTATCTCAAGCGTACTTCTTTTTTAAAAACTACATTAATGTCTGTTATGCAGTAAGAGGATCAAGGATTTTACTTTTTATTACTGTCTTATTATATATTAATTACCAAATAATGTGGCAAATTCGTACTCAAAGCCTGTCATAACAAAAATTTATTAATTACTTCTGAAAATTTTGTGTTAGAACAAATAGTTCTTGAAAATTAACATTTTAGCAGATACCTGAACACTTGTACTACTTATGTTTAAACTATTAGAAGTTTAAAGGAAAAAGTAGCGCTGATGCTACCGGGATGACCACAAACCCGGATCGTTATAACCGGTGAAAATATCTTATCCGTTAATGGTGCAATAAGGGACGTAAAAACTATTCTCATACTAAGATACATATTTTCCCCATAACTGTAACTAACATAGGAATAGTAGGCAATCTGAAAGATCCTGAAACTGAAGCAGCTCTCTATTCATAAAAAATATCTAAATTATTTTGAACAAACAAAACCATAGCATATTGTTTTCTAAATGATTCTTTCCTTCAAAATGATTTTCCACCTTACAGACATTTCTCATTACTGCACAGCTGCTAGAACCCCAATGAAATAAAGTATGAAGACAAAATATTTTTAAAAAATAGAAACTGGTTGAAAAGTATATAGCACTTTCAAAAAGAAATGAACACAAAGGTTAAAAAGGTTAATATATTATTATTAAATAATAGATAATGTTGTTTAATTTGTGACCGCAGTTAGTCTGTTTTGTTAAAATAGTTTTGTCAAAATAATATAATCTTAAATTAATGATTTTGGCAACGTTGAAGGCTAATTTTGGGCAAAATAGAAAACATAATACATAAAATATAAGTCATTACAATCATTACAGACAAAAGACATATATTTATCGAAAATTGTGGATTTACTAAATATTTGATACATTTCGAAGATTTTTTAACATGTGCACAATACGACTAGGGTACGATCCGTACACGATTAATAAGCGATTCACCGAATTCCCCTATTCATATTGCCGTAAATGCTTGTTCCGGTGAAGTGTACATTTTACGGACACGAGGCCATAAAAACCTACTTTATGGACTCGAAACGGCTCGTCAAGTATGTACTTTATGGACACGTATGTAGAAAAAACATTTTTTTAGATTAGGATAGCTAAAAGACGTAAAACTCCTATGGTTGATATTTAGTACTCTGTGGGAGGTCTCCGAAAAGCTTTTAGGATGAAATATCGCAAGTGTATAAATAACAAAAACAAGTAATAATTGCATCAATTATATGTATCACATTTTTTATAAACATTAATATAGACAAATAACATTTATACTACAAATGAATGACGATTTACAGGAAATAATAAAATTCTACTGTAACATTCATTTTAAAGAAGTTTATATATTACACGATGGAAACTTAAAAATAAAACTACGACCAATAAGGGTATCGAATTTTCTTGAATTGTTCGGAATAGAAATCGATCCAATCTCGGTAGTAGGCGACTTCGGTGTAGGCACCAGGTTTTCCAGCAGCACATTTGTAACCCCAGGAGACAACACCTGCTAGGTTTCCGTTGATGGTGAGTGGACCACCGGAATCTCCTTGACAGGAATCCTTTCCGTGTACTGGAGCGGTACAAATCTGGCCTGGTCGAATTCCTTCAAAGTTCTGCTTGTAAGCTTCAAAGCACTCTTGTTTTGATATCATTGGCAAAGTGACAGTTTTCAATGTCGACGAACCGACAGCTCCTTCGAACTGAAGAACACCCCAACCAGTGACAACAGCGGAAGAACCAGGTTTCACTTCATCAGTGGCGTTGAAAAGGGGAACTGCCTTGCGGGTGGCATCGAATTCAAATGGTGGCCAAACCTTCAAAAGGGCGATGTCGTTCACAGGACTACCATAGTAATACATATATCTCTTATGAACTTCGGACTTCACGATTGTGTGTATGGACCCTCCACTGTTCATATTTGTGGACCCAGCACGAACAATAAACGAATCTTTCGAGCGGCCATACATACAATGCGCTGCAGTGAGGACCAGATCGTTGCCTATAATACTTCCGCCGCAAATTATTTTTCCTGCGATTAAGACCTGATATGGAGCATCCCTGATATCTGCATCTTCGCCTCCAACAATGCGACCTCCGAATTGATCCAACAGTGGTGTTGTATCAGCTAGAAAATTGTTCCGGTATTACACTTAGATTCATAGTTATTTTACAAGGTATATGATTTAAATAGCTCACTATATAGAACATTTCCTATAATTTTCAATAAATTTTAATGTAATATTATTACACTTACCTAAAGCTGAAACAAACAGCACACAAGAAAATATCACGAATTGATACATTGCGCGTTGGTACTTCGTACTGTTCTGATGTCGGATTGACGATCTTAATGATTTTATATAGCAATCCTGCATGTTGTTATTATTTAACTGCTTCAAAATCCTAGTAGTGGGATCGTATTTTCCGATAATCAAGACATAATATTTCTTATCAGTATTAGTATCTTCTAGTTCAATTATTTTTTGTTTATATTATCAAAATATGTCGTTATCACTGTTGATTAGTGATCTCTTAATTACGATTATTTTAACTATATTTTGAATATTTTTAATATGCTTATGAGATACAGTTGAGATTGTCGGTCTGCAGATCGATAATCAAATATTATCCAGTATTTTTCAGCATTCACGAAACATACTCAGAGATGAAATTTACCTCTTCACGTGAAATAATACAGATAATAATATGATACGATACACCACATTTTAATGGCATTGATAATGAACAACCACGGGTAACAATATTTGTTGGAAACGATGGGCATGTGGTTCGATTTCCCCGCAAGCGCAACGGACTTCCTGCATGCTTAAAGAACTTACATGCGTGAAGCGCTAGCTTTACGCATGCAAAAGTAGTGCAATATATCATCATTGCAATGAAAGCAAAATATTAATACACTACATAATATTTTATTATATAATAAAATTATAATTATTGAATAGAAATAGAAATTGTCAAATACTTGGACTAAATGTATTTCCACGTAAAGTGTATGTTATTCCGTACATATTATAAAAGAATTAATATAAAAACTATTTTCATTGTTCTGCAGACTAAAACATAACCAAAATATAGCCTCTATGGAATAGCAGTGTATTTAGGAAGGTAGTTATCGCACACAGCATTATAGGGGCAAAATTTCTCAAGACCAATCCAAAAAATCATTCCCCTAGCAAACAGTAATGAATGGCATAAATTGTATTTAATTCCGATCAATATTCACAGAAGTAGAGGGGGGTCAAGTTTTGGGGCTCCGAAGTAAACCTCTATCTTTAAGCGCATGTAACTTGTTATATATCGCTCGAAACAAAATTTTACATTGGATCTTTTTTGTTTATTTTTAAGTTATCTTTATGTTGATTATATTTAAATTTTGTTGGAATCAAAATTAGACCAATATTTTTGTAAAATAAAGATAAATTTTGCTTTCTCATAATGAAGGGTACGTTTTATTTATAGAAAGCCAAGCCTTTTTCCTATCCGACTAGTAAGTATTAAGATGTCCTATTGTTTTGTATTTGAAATTGTCCATTTTTGGCTCAGGGCAACATTATAGCGCAATCGAATCATCACGGCGGATTTTTCAAACGCTTTCGCAGTAATACGTACAATTTACTGAAGCTTTGATGATTCCGAATGAAATAATTTTTGCACACGTGTGGATAAAGTAAGGAAGTTCGTCAAATGTCTTGGACAAATTCATTGAAAAAGACTTGATTCATTTAAAGAAGTTTTCCGATTTTTCAGAAAAACTATATTTTCAGTGTAGTGTAAACCCACTAGTCACATTGGGGAAAGAGGTTCAAGAGCTAGGAAAGAATCATCACGGGGGAGTTCTTTAATGAAAGGGTTTTTGCGACCCGGTAGATGTACCCCGTAGAGTTCGCGCGGTCGGATTTAAATCTCTTCGGGGTGCTTTGATCAGTTAGTTCCCCATTCTGGCAATTAATGTGTCTTCTAGTTTTTGAAGGTGTACTTCAAAGTTTTATGTTGTTAGATTCTTTTCTGATTTTTGGGGAATGCGTCGTATAAAGGCGAATTAGAAAATTTTTTGAAATGTAACTTCCGTTACGTCATTTAGAAATTTCATAATGCAACCGGAAAATATCTTAAGGCCAGTAATTTTTGAATAATATAATCATAATCATCATTTCTCAATTCCGCCAAAGCCAGTATCGTCGTAAAATTGAATTAAATTTTGTTAGAATATACCTGCGATCAAAAAGAAAGGAACAAGATAATGCGAAACTGAAGAAAAACGGAATGAACGAGAAAAAAAAAATCATGCAATAAAACGCAAGAAGTTCAAAAAAAGTGCGAACTTCGTATCAATGGTTTGAAAAACAGTTATACATATATGTATACATACGGCAATTCTGTATTTTACGTAAATTTGTTAGTACAGCAATTTAGTATGTAAATTGTTTTAAAATAATAACACTTTAAAATTATTTTTTTTAAATTAGATTTTTCTTTTTTTTACGTTTTCATTTTCAGATTACGCACATCGCATCAACAAATAGCGTTCGACACATATGCAAAAAAAGTTTTCATTTTTACATAAATTAATGTATTTATTCAAATCTTTATTCTTCCATTCAGATTTGTTATTTAAAATTATTCAACATTCTTTCTAATCTGAGTAGAATGTTTTACATTGTTTGCTATTGGTTTTATCGCTTTCAAATAAAGTATACATTCTCGTTTGAATAATAGTAATAATAATAATGATGACGACTATATACCTGAAAATTCTGTCGAAATTATTGAAAGTATTAGTAAACTATCTATAACTATTGTATATTATTTAATGGCAATTTAAAGTCAAATCCAAATTATAGTTTTACCATATATTTCAATCGACTTAGTTCTTCCATTTGTTAACCAGGAAAAAGACGTACATTTATTAAAGTTTTTTTTATATATATTTATAATTATTTATAAATATGATGTTTATACCCTCTTTTTTAGTATTACAATTCATGATAAACTTATATTAATAATAATTAATGAATGTTAGCTGTCGATATTGTGTTTGTTTAGAAAGCCATTTACTTCAGTTCCACCAAATCTTGGCAAGCACCGCTATATTACAAATTGTTTATTTCCAATATGACTTTATGAATAATTCACGTCCGGTTATTATACTTTACGTTCACATTAGGCATACTATATATAATAAGAAAATTGAAAAATATAAATTCTTTCGCAATCTAATAATTCGCCAAATTAACGTTAAAAATATCACACCTTGTTTAAGATCACCGAAAGAGATTCATTGTCTAATTCAAATATTAAAATATATTATAGATAAATGTACTCATCATAATAGTAGATCTTTGATCATGAGACATATTAATATCATTTGATGAAAAACATTTGACTATTAGACAAACGATATGTTTGTATTATGAAGTACAAAAGAACAGATCAAGTTGAAGTACATGTGTAGTGTTTCATTACAAATGATTATACTGTAATATTGTTACATGTTATTCGTAGCTCTTACTAGTAAAAATATTATTGTTTTAAAAGCTGGATAAAAAACTTTGATCTGCGAGATTGTATCTTGAAAACTGGAAAACAATGGCATGTCTACCATTCTAATCGGAGGAATTGTCCACTTATTTATTCAGTATACCATAAAAATATCATATTATTATCTATATTATTTCACGTGAAGAGGTAAATTTCATCTATGAGTATGATTCGTGAATCTTGAAAAATACTGGATAATATTTGATTATCGATCTGCAGACCGACAATCTCAACTGTATCTCATAAGCCTATTAAAAATATTCAAAATGTAGTTAATATAATGGTAATTAAGAGATCTCTAATCAACAGTGATAACGACATATTTTGAGAATATAAATTAAAAATAATTGAACTAGAAGACACTAATACTGATAAGAAATATTATGTTTTGATTATCGGAAAATACGGTCCCACTACTAGGATTTTGAAGTAGTTAAATATTGACAACATGCAGGACTACTATATAAAATCATTAAGATCGTCAATCGGACATCAGAACAGTACGAAGTACCAACGCGCAATGTATCAATTCGTGATATTTTCTTGTGTGCTGATTGTTTCAGCTTTAGGTAAGTGTAATAATATTACATTAAAATTTATTGAAAATTATAGGAAATGTTCTGTATAGTACTGTACCTTGTAAAATAACTATGAATCTAAGTGTAATACCGGATCAATTTTCTAGCTGATACAACACCACTGTTGGATCAATTCGGAGGTCGCATTGTTGGAGGCGAAGATGCAGATGTCAGGGATGCTCCATATCAGGTCTTAATCGCAGGAAAAATAATTTGCGGCGGAAGTATTATAGGCAACGATCTGGTCCTCACTGCAGCGCATTGTATGTATGGCCGCTCGAAAGATTCGTTTATTGTTCGTGCTGGGTCCACAAATATGAACAGTGGAGGGTCCATACACACAATCGTGAAGTCCGAAGTTCATAAGAGATATATGTATTACTATGGTAGTCCTGTGAACGACATCGCTCTTTTGAAGGTTTGGCCACCATTTCAATTCGATGCCACCCGCAAGGCAGTTCCCCTTTTCAACGCCACTGATAATGTGAAACCTGGTTCTTCCGCTGTTGTCACTGGTTGGGGTGATCTTCAATACCAAGCCGTTGACAGTCCGTCAACATTAAAAACTGTCACCTTGCCAATGATGTCAAAACAAGAGTGCTTTGAAGCTTACAAGCAGAACTTTGGAGGAATTCGACCAGGCCAGATTTGTACCGCTCCAGTACGCGGAAAGGATTCCTGTCAAGGAGATTCCGGTGGTCCACTCACCATCAACGGAAAACTCGCGGGTGTTGTCTCCTGGGGTTACAAATGTGCTGCAGGAAAACCTGGTGCCTACACCGAAGTTGCCTACTACCGAGATTGGATCGATTTCTATTCCGAACAATTCAAGAAAATTCGATACCCTTCTTGGTCGTAGTTTTATTTCTAAGTTTTCAAAGTGAATAAATTAATCTTCGAATAATGCGCCCGTATATCGAGTTACAGTACCTGTGTAAGAATATCGCTATGTCTAATAATTTATCGTTAATTATTTATAGTTGCAGTAATTAATTATATTATCAAATGACATTAAATATAATCGTTATATTCATATTAAGATATGTTTATTTTTTCGACATATTCCAAAAGAGTGCCTATTCTACCTTAGAATTGTGGGGGTGTGTTTTTCAAAATACCCAATTTTTATTACATTATAATGCAGATTTGACTGCTCTAAGTCGACTGTTGAACATGTCCTTGCAATAATGATAGTCAGTTCATTTTTGGATGTATTGACATGCTTGAAATCTTTCATCTTGCACCGTAAAAAAATATTCTTAATGTGAGAGGAAAATTCTTCTTCTTAATTCCCCTCTCTTTTTCCTCTAAAAATAAGACTATTCCGCTAGAAAGAAGAGGAATTCCTCTATTTCTGAAAGGAAACATAGCGTAAGGAAGGCTTTATAATTTTCCTATCAAATTGAGTTAAATCCTCTTAATTAACACCCAACATTTCAGTAATTTGCCAAAAGATGGTGCAAATTACGTTTCTTTTTTTTGCGCAACTAGTCCACCTCTTCTAACACAGTATATAAGCAAGTTTACATCGTCACTGCATGCATGCGCATGTATGTCGTATATTTGTATACGTATGTATCAGTGTAAGTGCATATGTATATTCTTTGCGATTCTCCGTTTAACCGTTGTATTTATAAATATGTGAGCGATTGCCATAAATTCCTGCCAAGGTCTCTGAAACTCGGGTCATTCTCTCCCGTTAGCGGTAAACTCATCTGTATTGTCTCCTGGAGTTACATGAGCTTCAGAAAAACTTGGCGTTTACACTGAAGTTGTCAACTGCCGAGATTAGATCGACTTCTATTCTGAACTACCGAGGAAAATGTGATCTTATTCCTTTTAGTTTATTCAAAAACCTTATATGTAATAAGTAAGTAGACATAATGAGGGCTAATGTGTAAAAAATATAGATAGCTCTAGTCACCACTCTTATGTTCGACTGAACAGTCAAAAGTATATAACATATATTGCTAATTACTTTGATCCAGACTTTCAGTCTGGACGAAGTATTGAATTTGGTCACCTCGGCAAAAAAATTACTCTATAGTTTTTCATCAAATTTCAACTTTTCGACATTTCTAACTTTTCCACTTTTATTTTTATTGGATTAGGCTGTCAAATAGCGTTACTTTCTGACTGTAAAAGAATTTTGTTTAAAAATGTTATGGAAATCGTAAGATAACAGTATCAAAACTTTAAACACATTTATCTTAAAATAGGGATTTCGGAGTTTGGTGGATTCTGCACGCAACGCCTCATATGAAGAAGGAAAACTGTTTCATAAGCGGACAACGCAAATTAATGCTACAATATTATTTATTCCCCAAGTAACGATCTACAAGTGAATCCGATGAATTTCAAAACTTCATGCGCCATATTTTATCCATCATTTCGTATTTTTCAAAATCAACATGAAATGCAAAATGTGCGACACAAAAGACCTGCGACTACGTAATCTCGTTCTAATTTACCGTTCGTTGGGTCAAGTATGTTAAAAAATTAATTCCTTCTCAAACATCGACGATTTTTGAAATTTATTTAGTTATATAATCGTTGATCATTTTGCATTACTGCATTTATCGTCATTTTTGTTATGGTCCAAAAAGCCTCATCTACAATGTAAACGGACTTTGTTAATATTACTTCCAAGCATTAAAACTAGAGAAAAACATTGGGAATAAAAAAGGTGGTAATCTTCACATGCTGAAAAGTTGGTTATAAAGTGATACGTAAAAAGAGTTTGAAGTTTTTCTATGAACTATAAATAATTTTTTCTGCAACAAATTTTTCTAATACTACGAATAATTTTATAAAATACTCATTAGTAAAGCATTAGTTATGTTTTTGACGATTTGAGGATTTATTCAGATGAGCGTTACACACCAGATTACGGCCCAGATTGGGACCGGGGAAATCTAGTTAGGGCCCAACCGGGCTCCAATTAGTTTTGCCAAATGGGATTTCATGTAGTTGACATTCAATTTCTACATTCGCTTAACTCCATTCTGCTATATGTACAAAATCCACTTGTAATCATTGACTGCATGATGTCCTTTTTGAAATACAACATAGGAAAACTGCAATCTCATTTCATTATATATATGGTACTTTCAAAAACACCCTTTCATATTTCTAAGGTAGAAAACGCATCCTTCTGGAGTATTTCGGAAAAATAAATACGTCTTATTATGAAAATAACGATTATATTTATTGTGAGCCGATAATATAATTAATTACTGAAACTACAATTAATGAATAATAAATTACCAAAAATAACGATACTTTTTATAAACTGTAACTTATTACACAGGATCATTATTTGAAGACTAATTTATTAAATTTGGAAACTTAGAAATAAAACTACGACCAAGTAGGGAATCGAATCTTCTTAAATTGTTCGGAATAGAAATCGATCCAATCTCGGTAGTAGGCAACTTCGGTGTAGGCACCAGGTTTTCCTGCAGCACATTTGTAACCCCAGGAGACAACACCCGCGAGTTTTCCGTTGATGGTGAGTGGACCACCGGAATCCCCTTGGCAGGAATCCTTTCCCCGTACTGCAGCGGTACAAATCTGGCCTGGTCGAATTCCTCCAAAGTTCTGCTTGTAAGCTTCAAAGCACTTTTGTTTTGATATCATTGGCAAAGTGACAGTTTTTAATGTCGACGAACCGACAGCGCCTTCGAACTGAAGAACACCCCAACCAGTGACAACAGCGGAAGAACCAGGTTTCACTTCATCAGTGGCGTTGAAAAGGGGAACTGCCTTGCGGGTGGCATCGAATTCAAATGGTGGCCAAACCTTCAAAAGGGCGATGTCATTCATAGGACTGCCATAGTAATGCATATATCTCTTATGAACTTCGGACTTCAAGATTTTGTGTATGGACCCTCCAGTATTGACACTTGTTGACCCAGCACGAACAATAAACGAATCTTTCGAGCGGCCATACATACAATGCGCTGCAGTGAGGACCAGATCATCGCCTATAATACTTCCGCCGCAAATGATTTTTCCTGCTATTAAGACCTGGTGCGGGGCGTCTGTAATGTCTGCATCTTCTCCTCCAACTATGCGACCTTCGAATTGTACTAACGGCGGTGCTGAGTCGGCTGGAAAAGTATAATATAAATTTTTTTCAGATTCAAATTATTTTAGAATACATTGCGCATGTAATTGTATGATTTTAATTGAAACAAATTATTTCGTTGTCATAAATTTTACCAATATGAAATGTCGATTACATTTAATTAAATTTATTTGGATACTGTAATAAAATAATGGATGAATGGTAAGATGACTAAAATTTTCTCTTGTACTCACCAAACGCAGATACCAACAGCGTAGCAAAGATCACTAATTGATACATTTTGTTCTAGTTCCTCAAACTGTTCTGATGTTAGATCAGTAATCGCAGCTATTTTATATGGTGGTTACATATTCCCGAAATTGATAAATGTTAAAATAGGAAGTAGTGGGATTTAAAGCATTAACTTTTTTATCAGTATTATTATTTTCGAATTTAATATTTTGTACAAATTTTTTTCTCGAATTACTTTGATAACTCGGCAGATGAAAAACATTATGCTATGGCACATTTATCGGTTAAAGATCCGCCTTCGCTGATTATACTCGAAGGCGTGTTATTGTTTTCTAGTTTTCAGAAACGACCTTGAAGATGAAATTTTACTCTCTCAGGACAAACATATTTGTATATTATTATGTTGTATAATAACGCTTTTACAGATCAGGGTTACTAATAACATGTAACAAAATTATATTTTTTTATGAAGACACACGTGTATTGAACTTGATCTATTATGGCAGTCGATACCAAAAAATATCACTTTTCTAATAGGAAAATATATTTCATAAAATGACAATGACATCACTGTGGAATAAAAATTTCTTGTAATGAATAGGAAGATATTATTATCGGTGATGTGCAAAAATATTTCCTCCATTCAAGGAAACTCTTTATATGAAGTCAGTTTCTTCAAAAGTTGACACTGTAAATTTGCTTACAAATAGTGAATACGAATCACATTTAATTCTATATATATATAATGCAATGCAATAATACATAATACTTTTACTTTTTTAAAAATTAATTTGTATAAATTATTAATCTGTCAATTTTTTTGACAATACCAATGCAGATGATAGTCTGATGTATAACGCAATCGAATTGATAAGAACAAAAAAGGCTTGATGCAGATTTTATTATCTTCATTTCACTAAACACCTAATGATGCGAAGCCAGTATTCGACAATAAAATACTCGCGAGATTTGGATATTGACGTTGAGTGGACTTATTTTGCAACCGCTCATGGCAAAGGACCCAAGCGATGGTCTAATAAGGCGGGTTTTAAGACTTGCGAGTTTAAAAATAACAACTAGTTACATGTTGAATGCTAGCGATTTATTCGAATGTTGCAAAATAGTAGATTATGTGCCAAGGGCGCAATTATATCGATCTTCGACGATTATGAAGTTTGTCGCCCGAGCGAAGTGAGGGTAACAATCACACTCGTCGGATATCGATATTTCGCCCGTGACCAAATGTATTTTTTGATCCGATTGTCGTAGGACTCGATGATTTGCGGCCTAGGCCGAGAAATCGAGTTTTACGGCCGTAGGGTAAAAAAAATATTATTCGTCATGGGCGAAATATCGATCTCCGACGAGTGTGAGTGTAAAATTTGTTTACTGTACTGCGCAGGATTCTGCGTTCTGAACAAAAGCTAGCAGCTCGATATTCGAAAGCAGTAGGTGCGAAAGATGAGTTTTCATTGTATAATCCCTACAGATGCAGTCGATTTTGTTTAAAAAAAACTAGCTATTGCCAGAAATGTCATAAAATTTGCATAACGAATTATGAAATGTTAAAAATATGTCTAATACCTAGTCTTCAAAAAAATCATAATAAAAACTCCTTAAACATTATTTCTTCTTCTTCGAAATACGTCTAAATAAGTATCAAAAAACGTTAGACAATTATCTCCATTAGTATTGTTAAAAAAATTTATAAATTTATAAATTTATAATAAATACATAAAAAAATATAAATTTATAAATTCATTTATGAATTATTTTTGAACATTTAATGTATAATCACTATTTAAGGGGAATGTTATGGAAGGGGGTACTAGTTAGAAAAAGAACAATATTTCGAATTGAAATAATAAAAAACTCTAAGAATTTTGGGGAACCGGGTCAAATCTCGTTGCAAAACACAAAAAGTGTCATTATACCTTTTGAAATGAAATAATTCACTTTTTTTTTTAAATTCAGACTTTTTCCGACAAAATATTTGTATTGGAATTTTTTTTAAACATCATTTTTATGCATTTGCAAGTGAATCTAAAATTTTCCATAAAATCAGAAAAATCCATATATCTCGCAAATTTTGTAAGGTAGACGAGTGCGTTTATGGGGTTTGGTACTTTTTATGTAGTACTAAAATATATGAGAAGTTTGGAGAAATCGGGGAGTAGAGGCCGAATCATTGTTTGCTTAATTGTGGAATGCCCCATATAGAGAATTAAATATATATATATATATATATATATATATATATATATATATTATATAGAATTAAATGTGATTATTATTAACTATTTGTATGCAAAATTTATTGCGTCGACCCGACTTCATAACAATCGAGTTTCTTTGAATGATGGAAATATTTTGGCACATTACCGTTAATATATTCATATTCATTGCAAAAGATTTTCATTCCACAGAGAAGTCAATGCAACAATACATAATGCTTTCACTTTTCTAAAAATTATATTAGAAAATTATACTATTGATTTTTTGTTCATCGAATGTAAACAATTTGTACGATGCAGCATTAGTACCACCCACATATAGCGGGCCAACGAACCTACCTATATCTGATAAAGATATTCAAAATAATCGTAAGTAACGTGTCTCTAATCGTGAAAGAGATTGCCATAGTTTGAGAAAATAAATACATAATACAAAAACTTGAAGGTCCTAATACTGATAAGGAATATTATGTTTTAATTCTCGGAAAGTTCCCACTAATAGAAATTGTCAAGTACTTAAATTTTGACAACATGCAGGACTGCTATATAAAATCGGTATGACCACTCGTTTTACATCAGAGCAGTTCGAAGTACCAAAGCCAGATGTACCGACTTGTGATATTTTCTTGTGTGCTGTTTATTTCGGCTTTGGGTAAGTGTAAGGATAACAAATTGAACTATTTTAATTATTAAAATTAATTCCTGCATAATGAGTTATTTAAATCATACATCGTGAAAAGCAACTATAAAGTTAGTGTAATACCGGATCAATTTTCTAGCTGATACAACACCACTGTTGGATAAATTGGGAGGCCGCATTGTTGGAGGAGAAGATGCAGACATCAAAGATGCCCCACACCAGGTCTTAATCAGAGGACCAATAAGGTGCGGCGGGAGTATTATAGGCGACGATCTGGTCCTCACAGCAGCGCATTGCATGCATGGCCGCTCGATAGATTCGTTTATTGTCCGTGCTGGGTCCACAAGTGTCAATATTGGAGGGTCGACACACAGAATCTTGAAGTCCGAAGTTCATAAGAGATATATGCATTACTATGGCAGTCCTGTGAATGACATCGCCCTGTTGAAGGTTTCGCCACCATTTAAATTTGATGCCACCCGCAAGGCAGTTCCCCTTTTCAACGCTACTGATGCAGTCAAGCCTGGTTCTTCAGGTGTTGTCACAGGTTGGGGTGTTCTTCAGTTCGAAGGAGCTGTCGGTTCGTCGACATTGAAAACTGTGACTTTGCCAATGATATCAAAACAAGAGTGCTTTGTAGCTTACAAGCAGTACTTTGGAGGAATTCGACCAGGACAGATTTGTACCGCTGCAGTACGCGGAAAGGATTCCTGCCAAGGAGATTCCGGTGGTCCACTCACCATCAACGGAAAACTAGCTGGTGTTGTCTCCTGGGGTTACAAATGTGCTGCAGGAAAACCTGGTGCCTACACCGAAGTTGCCTACTACCGAGATTGGATCGATTTCTATTCCGAACAATTCAAGAAAATTCGATACCCTTCTTGGTCGTAGTTTTATTTCTAAGTTTCCAATGTCAATATATTAATCGTTAATATACGCGTCCGCATGTTAAGGTTCAGCATATAAGGATATCGTTACTTGTATTAACTTGTCATGCATTTATTGTAGTTTTAGTAATTAATTAACAATAAAAGTCTTATTTTCATATTATGAAGTGTACATTTTTTCAAGATATTCCAAATGAAATTAATTTTCTACTTTAGAATGGAGGTGTAGTTTTAAAAATACTGCGTTTATCGTGTAATTATGCCGACTTATCTACATCCACTCTATTGCTCTTAATGTATTTCAATCGTTGGATATTTTGACATGGTTTGAATTTCAAAAAGAACAATGTATTCTGAAAGTAAATAAAAAATACAGTGTAAACAACAGTGAAAAGCAAGTAAGTACACGCATCTGCAGCGGAAAGCCTACACGAAATCTCTCGTTTGTTGCTAGGAAGTAGTTTATTTGCTTGTTTAAAAAAGTTATTGTAAGATGACAACATTGTTTTCTGGTTAATCTCGATCTAAGAGTAGAAAATACGACCCTAACCTTCTTACAAATTTTTAATTATTCCGCAGATATCGTCGTTGATGGAGTTCGAGACGTATGCTCGTTAATTCTTTTGGATTTCTTTCTTTTAAATCCTTACCATTCCTTTCTGTTTGCTAAGTAGTTCACGAATAAATTTCGCAATAATACGAATTCATTTTTTAAATTTATCAAATCTGGTCCAATATGTTCACGTTCACTGGGATCTATTAATTAATTACATATTTTTACCCTCTGGCCGTAAAACTCGACTTCTCGGCCTAGGGCGAAACCTTCGGCGGCGAATTCTATAGAGTCCTACGGCAATCGGATTAAAAAATACATTATTGGTCACGGGCGAAATATACATCTCCGATGAGTGTAATTGATACCCTCACTTCGCTCGAACGACAAACTTCACAACCGTCGAAGATCGATAATTGCTCGATAATAAGATCGACTATTTTTTTTTCATTGATGCGTAGGTTAATTTCCAACGCATCAAACTCAAAAATATCGAACGTCTCCATCACAATAATTATATCAACTTTTTTAACTCTCCATGCGTACACTGTAAAATGAGTAGTATGAAATTACTACGCTCAACGAGGGTAATCATTAGGACCTACTTTGAACGTGAATGAATCACCAGAAACATTGTGAAATTATGCGCACGTGTAACAATTTAATACAATCGTCACATACTTTCACAACTGAAAACGCAAATTTACCCAAACTAGTTGTTCGAAACTTAGTAAAAATACAGGGTTCAGAGTATGTAATTAATAAGACCCAATTTGAACGTGACAATTTTACAATTTTACAGTAAAATTAATATTATGAATTGTGCAATTTTAACTACAACAGTAAAATAACCGAGGGAATCATATTTTTACCACTTTCAAAGTAAGAATTTCCTCTAATTGCAAGTGTACATAAAACTGTAGTGTGATTTTACACTGGTATCTTTTACAGTGTAGAACTCGATTTTGCGCCCTAAATTCGCGGTCAAAGGTTTCGCCCTAGGCCGAGAAATAGAGTTTCACGACCGGAGGATCAAAAATAAGATTTAATGAAAAAATATTATCACATTAAATCTTAGTTAATGAAGTTTCAAAATGGATATAACACCGCTAAAATATTTATAGTCCCTTATGCCAAGCATCCCTCCAATTACATGTCAAAATCTTGGCTGCCCTTATCGAAGGATTTTGATCAGATGACATTCAGTCTTTTTATAAATTAACGTTGTCGGTACACTCTATATTGTTGCATTAAGTCGCAATTCTTTATATTGTATTAATTACATATTCCGAGAATTAGTGATAGACTATAATTGATGCAGCGCATCGTATTTCATTTAAATTCAACATAAAAATTCATTGCTATAACTACCCAAATAGTACAATAATTGTAATTACTATAATTAAAATAAAACATCTATACATCTCATTATACTTGGGACAATTATAGGTTGCTTTTGAGTATCATTTACACAATTACTGAAAAATAATTGATACTATATAAAGTAAAAGTGACTTCGGGTTTTGTCCCAGTGAAGGTAGCATATTAGGCATCGGAGGCGGAGACTTCGATTACCGTCCGGACAGCATCATTTTTAAAACTGCGTTTAACCCTCCTATGCAACATGACGAATGTATTCGTCCAAACTACATCGTTTCCATATAAAAAAGTAAAACTTTTGCTCCAGAGGGTTAAGCAGAAACTCGCAAAGAATAGAGATGACTAACGATACATCACAGCATCAGGAAGTTTAGTCTCTGGTGGAAATGGTATGAATACCCCAACTTCAGGAAACGAGTATACCATACAGTACATTTTTCTACCAGATGGAAAAACTAACCTTTCTTACTACCGCGTCGCATCACGTTAGATTTTTATATATATCAGATTAACCATAAATTGTTACTCCTCAAAATACGGTTCGCCGACTTAAAACCGGCTCATAATGTTGCTGCGTTGCTTTAAATGTATTTCTCTGCAGATTCATATATTTTTTACCAAGGAAAGTCTGAAAGAGCAGACAGCTTAAAGAAATATGTCACTTCAATGATAAACTTCATGATTATACATAAACTCTACTGTGTATTTATATTCACATACAGTACATGTAGATACACGATTGTCATTTATTTGCTTAACTTCAAAATATTTTTAATAAGGGCAGCCAAGTGTTTCATAAGTTAATGTGAGGGATGTGGAATGGAGTGATATATTAGCAATGTTGTATCCACTTTTAAACCTCATTAAGTAACATTTAATGTAATAATATTTTTTCATTAAAACTGATTTTTATGAAAGAAATATTTATGATGCTTTATATTAACTGTTTTAAATGTTCATTACTATTTAAAAAGATTTAGTGGAATTAAGAATATAGAGACAGATTGTCTTGCTAATTATTGAATACATATATCATTAGACAATGGTTAGAAAGAACATGGCCTACATGATTTCAGTCTTTTTTTTTTGTAGAATAAGAACTTCGCGAATTTTTTTACATAAAGGGTTTTTTGGGGGATTATTACATGTTAAACACAGAATTTTTAAAGCTACATCTCCATAATACCAAAGTAGAACATGCGATCTTTTGGAATATATTGAAAAAATATACACATCTTAATATGAAAATAACGACTATATTTATTGTTGATTAATTACTGAAACTACAACAAATGAATGACAAGTAAGTACAAGTAATGATATCCTTATATACTGAAACCAACTTTGCAGGCGCGATTTTAAAAAATTAAATTTATAGAGTTAGGGAACTTATAAATAAAATGACGACCAAGAAGGGAGTCGAATTTTCTTGAATTGTTCGGAATAGAAATCGATCCAATCTCGGTAGTAGGCAACTTCGGTGTAGGCACCAGGTTTTCCTGCAGCACATTTGTAACCCCAGGAGACAACACCCGCGAGTTTTCCGTTGATGGTGAGTGGACCACCGGAATCTCCTTGGCAGGAATCCTTTCCGCGTACTGCAGCGGTACAAATTTGGCCTGGTCGAATTCCTCCAAAGTTCTGCTTGTAAGCTTCAAAGCATTGTTGTTTTGATATCATTGGCAAAGTCACAGTTTTCAATGTCGACGAACCGACAGCTCCTTCGAACTGAAGAACACCCCAACCAGTGACAACAGCGGAAGAACCAGGTTTCACTTCATCAGTGGCGTTGAAAAGGGGAACTGCCTTGCGGGTGGCATCGAATTCAAATGGTGGCCAAACCTTCAAAAGGGCGATATCATTCACAGGACTGCCATAGTAATGCATATATCTCTTATGAACTTCGGACTTCACGATTTTGTGCTTGGACCCTCCAGTATTGACACTTGTGGACCCAGCACGGACAATAAACGAATTTATCGAGCGGCCATGCATGCAATGCGCTGCTGTGAGGACCAGATCGTCGCCTATAATACTCCCACCGCACCTTATTGGTCCTCTGATTAAGACCTGGTGCGGGGCGTCTCTGATGTCTGCATCTTCTCCTCCAACAATGCGACCTCCCAATTGATCCAATAGTGGTGTCGTATCAGCTAGAAAATTGGGCCGGTATTACACTAAGTTCATAGATGTTTTTGACGATGTATGATTTAAATAACTCATTATACAGAAATCTAAATTACTCGTAACTACGTGAAACGTGTTTGCAACCTTTCATTACTTTCAATGAATTTTAATAATTAGAATAGTTCAATTTGGTATCCTTACACTTACCTAAAGCCGAAACAAACAGCACACAAGAAAATATCACAACTTGGTACATCTCGCTTTGGTACTTCGTACTGTTCTGATGTAAGATTAACGATCTTAATGATTTTATATAGCGGTTCTGCATGTTGACAAAATTTAACTGCTTCAAAATCCCAGAGTGGGAACGTATTTTTCGATAATCAAAACAAAATATTCCTTATCAGCATTAGTATCTTCTAGTTTAATTATTTTTTGTTTATATTCTCAAAATATATCGTTATCACTATTGATTAGAGATCTCTTAATTACGATTATTTTAACTATCTTTTGAATATTTTGTATATGAGATACAGTGGAGAATATCAGCCTGCAGATTGGATAATCAAGTATTATCCGTTATTTTCCAGCATTTACTAATAAGATGACATTTTCCACTTCACTCGAAAAAATTACTTATGGAAAAAGACAGTAGTGGCAGAACTGCACTATGTGTGTATTTGTAGGACAGGGGCCAACTTGGTTGAGTGTGAGGAGGGTGGCTCTGTCTCCCCTCCCCCGTAACCACCCGGGAAAACTATCCTTAACCAACCTTTACAGAACCTGCCTAGATTCTCCGTCTGCTTTTTTTCTCCGACATCGGGTACACGAAATTAATTTGTTCAGTTTATATAGAAATATATTAAACAACATTAGTTTTGACCGTTATGCTTGTAAACAACTCTTTGTCAAATCGAACATATTTTAAAACTATACGAAACAAAGCTTCCGCTGTCAGAAAGTGAAAACATTATACCACTCTTATATACAAGTTTTAAATATAATGTTCAAATTTGGACTGTCATTTTGACAATAATATGCGTAGCTTCTTAACTCTAATATCATATTCAATACCAGAAATCCCGAAAACTCTTTGTGAGTCATTTCTGGGTAATTTTAGAATCTACTTAATACTTTCGGTTAGGCATGATAGATCCACCATTTTAAGTTTTGAAAATCTGAGGCCAGATTTGCAATCAGCGACATCAAAATTCCCCAACTAGTCATTTCTTTGCAATTTCAAAAACATTTAATATTTCCTGTTCGTAATGTTACATCTGCCATTTTGAAATGTGTTACTGTGGCGTCAGGTTTATAATAAGCGATTGCTAAACCCTTAGAGTAATCATTTTCATATATATATAAAAAGTTGTAACCAAATGTCTAGTTCATAATTAACATTAATTAACATCAACTATTGCAACTAATTTACTTCCTTTATTCTTTCAAAGTTACCATCATTTTATATTATTAATTTCAAATGCCATCAACCACAAATATTTAGTTGGGCCAACCAAATACTTTTTTCAGGTTAGATGCCTTGAATGAAAACCATACCAACGATTAGTAATTTGCAACTGTGTCTAAAGTTACGATGCCTGTCCATAGCATGAGATCTTGCTTGAAGAAATTCAGGTAGGTCCTATATCTGAAAGTATTATAATAAATATAGTGTCAAATTGTTCACTTCCAAGAAAAGATATAGCACAAAATATGTTCTACCGATTCAGTTTTTAAATACGAGTATCTGGCAATAAGTAGGAGACGTTAGGAGGAAACCTACCATTAAATTGTTTTTAAGAAATTTGATTTTAAGTGACGATAGTTTAATGAACGCCTAAAATATATCAGAAGTTTGGCGAAATCGGGGAGTAGAGGCCGAAATGACGATTACTTCGGAAACGAAAATGTACAATTTCAATTTGTCAATAATACGTTGTAATATTTGCCGATGCTAATAATGATGGTAGGAAAATGAATGAGAAGTAATTACTATAATTATTGCATAGTAAATGCCATATTTTATTCGGTCTTTGTATATGGGTGGTACGAATGCGGAATCGTAAAAATTTTTTTCATCCGATCAATAAAAGATCAATATTATAATTTTCTAATTTAATTTTTAGAAAAGTAAAAGCATTATGTATTATTGCATATATATAGAATTAAATGTGATTCGTATTCACTATTTGTAAGCAAATTTACTTTATATCAACTCTTGAAGAAACTGATTTCATATCAAGAGTTTCCTTGAATGGTGGGAATATTTTTACACATTACCGGTAATATATTCATATTCACTACAGCAGATTATTATTCTACAGAGATGTCAATGTCATTATATAAAATATATTTTCCTATTAGATATTCGTCTGGTATTGAATGCCCATAATAAATCAAGTTCAAGGACAGATGTGTAGTCTTCATAACAATATAATATTGTTACATGTTACTAGTATAATCCTGAGCGGTAAAAACATTATTATATATAATAGTATTCAAACATTTTTATCCTAAAACCTGGAGAGTAAAATTTCATCTTCAAGGTTGTTTCTGACAACTAGAAAACAATAACACGACTTCGATTATAATCAGCAGTAATATAAGCCTGATCGGTCAAAAAACATTATTCTATATAATAGTATTCAAACATTTTTTCCTAAAACCTGAATAGAAAAATTTCATCTTCAAGGTTGTTTCTGAAAATTCGAAAACAATAACACGACTTCGATTATAATCAACAAAAGCATCTCTTTAACCGATAAATGTGCCATAGCACAATGTTTTTCGACTGCCGAGTTATCAAGATAATTCGAGAAAAAAATGGTACAAAATATTAAATTCGAAAATAATAATACTGATAAGAAAGTTAATGTTTTAAAACCCACTACTTCGTATTTCAGCATTTATCAATTTCGGGAATATGTAACCACCATATAAAATAGCAGCGATTACTGATCTAACATCAGAACAGTTCGAGGAACTAGAACAAGATGTATCAATTAGTGATCTTCGCTACGCTGTTGGTATCTGCGTTTGGTGAGTAGAAGAGAAAATTTGAATCATTTTACCATTCATCCATTACTTTATTACAGTATCCAAATAAATTTAATTACATATAATCGACATTTCATATTGGTAAAATTTATGACAACGAAATAATTTGTTTGAATTAAAATCATACAATTACATGCACACCGTATTCTAAAACAATTTGAATCTAAAAAAAATTTATATTATACTTTTTCAGCCGATTCAGCACCGCCTTTAACACAATTCGAAGGTCGCATAGTTGGTGGAGAAGATGCAGACATCAGAGACGCCCCTCACCAGGTCTTAATAGCAGGAAAAATCATTTGCGGCGGAAGTATTATAGACGACGATTTGGTCCTCACAGCAGCGCATTGCATGCATGGCCGCTCGATAGATTCGTTTATTGTCCGTGCTGGGTCCACAAGTGTCAATACTGGAGGGTCCAAGCACAGAATCGTGAAGTCCGAAGTTCATAAGAGATATATGCATTACTATGGCAGTCCTGTGCATGACATCGCCCTGTTGAAGGTTTCGCCACCATTTAAATTTGATGCCACCCGCAAGGCAGTTCCCCTTTTCAACTCTACTGATGTAGTCAAGCCTGGTTCTTCAGGTGTTGTCACAGGTTGGGGTGTTCTTCAATACAAAGATGTTGTCGGTTCATCGACATTAAAAACTGTCACTTTGCCAATGATCTCAAAACAAGAGTGCTTTGAAGCTTACAAGCAGAACTTTGGAGGAATTCTGCCAGGCCAAATTTGCACCGCTGCAGTACGCGGAAAGGATTCCTGCCAAGGAGATTCCGGTGGTCCACTCACCATCAACGGAAAACTAGCTGGTGTTGTCTCCTGGGGTTACAAATGTGCTGCAGGAAAACCTGGTGCCTACACCGAAGTTGCCTACTACCGAGAATGGATCGATTTCTATTCCAAACAATTCAAGAAAATTCATTTCCCTTCTTGGTCGTCCTTTTATTTATAAGTTTCCAAGTTTAATGAATTAACCTTCAAATAATGCATCTGTATAAGCAGTTACAGTATATAAAAACATCGTTATTTTTATTAATTTATTAATAATTGTAGTTTCAGTAATTAGTTATATTATGGGATCGCAATAAATGTAATCGTTATTTTCATATTATGACGTATATATATTTTTGATATAGTCGGCCACCTTCCCTAGTCATCACTCGTCCCTAAAGTCATACTCTACATACTTGAAAAAGGCGCTCAAACTTTACGCATACATATATAATATAATAATGTTCGATATACAGGCGTAAAAGTTCAACTTTACGCACTGCTCCAACCTAATCACATGTTAAATTCGGTGCGTAAAGTTGAACTTTATGCCCTTATATAGAAAACTACTATTTTGAAATACTCCATAACGATGCCTGTTCTACCTTAGAAATGTTGAATGATGTTTTTGAAACTGCCATATATGTAATGAAAAGAGATTGGATATTTAATTGCTCGCTCGAAATGGTTACACTTTTGATTTTAACATGAATTAGGCATTTTATTTTATGTTTATAAGTTCCATTTCAAAAAGGACAACATGCAGTGAATGTTTTCAAGTGGATTTAGTACATATATCAGAATTGAGGTAAAGGGTAATTAAAAGGGGACAGGATGGTTAAGATGGTTAGCAGGTTGTCTCGTAAACAGAATGTTCCTTAGGACGTGAGTTCGAATCTCCGCCCGGCAACTTTGTCTGTTTATTTGCATTGCGAAGAATTTGCCTCATTATAATATGTTTCGGTTCGATAAAAATGGAGCCTGTGGAGAGACGCTAAATCTCAGAAAATTAGCGAAAAACTTTTTTGCTGGAAATACCTATTCCATAGAATGTATTCTTAAAATGTTGTTACCCAGTTCTCGGACACCCTATATACAGAGATATATGATCTGCGTAAATATTATATATAAACTATATATCGATTATATATCCCCAATTCTATATATAAATCATATACAGGACCTATATATAATCCATATATAATCTATATATATGATCTTTTTTACTTGGGGTCGACGCTTGGTAAATATTGTCTTGAATAAAAATAAAATAATGTTTGCGATGTGCCTGCTACGGCATAGGCTTCCGACTAACTGTTGATGGTGCCGATTATGTGTAGTATTTGTTCATTGTTTGTATCGTCCTGTGCGGGATGATGGCCAAGTCTTGTCCGATTAGCCAAAGAAGGCATAAAGTTGGCAAGTAAATCTGACCAATGTAATGTAATGTTAAGCGAATACAGAAATCGAAAGGTAACTATGTATATGAAACCCTCATTTTCCATCTGGCAAAATTGATTGGAGCCCGGTCGGCCCCAACTTGATTTCCCTAGTCCCAATCTGGGCCCCAATCTGACATATAACAATGTCAGAATAAATCACCAAATCGCCAAGAACATAACTAATCCTATACTAATGAGTATTTTCTATAATTATTTGTAGTATAGTGATTAGTGTTTCTTTGTAAACAAGAATAATGAAGATTTTATTTTGGTCTACATTTTAAACACGGATTTGTGTTTGTGGAGTAACCATTACCAATTTAAGAAACGAAACTAAGGTCGAAATAATGATTAGTAAATTTAATTAAACTATTTGTCATCGATCAAAAATTAAAGTGTTTAATTTCCACTCCACAATCACAAATCTGTGTTTAAAATGTAGGCCAAATAAGATCTTAAAGTTTTATCATAGTTACATTATTCTCGTTTACCCTGAAAAGAAACACTAATTTCTATTTATATTTATTCAATATTAATTATGAGAAAAGAAATTGTTAATTATATTTCCTTGTAGTGTAGTGCTCTTAGAAAAATTTCAAACTCTTTTTACAAATCATTTTGCAACCAACTTTTCAGCATGGACAGTTTATCTGAAACTCGGCATTAGCCCGCGCCAGAATATGTCGATTTTTAGTTCTCAAATTAAATTCTAAATAGTACATTTCTTCAAACTGCGCATTCACTATTATGCATTTAATAATTTATTTATGTGTTTCAAGTTTTTTAAATGGGAAGCCCATACGGGGGGCCTGGTTACTAAATGGGCCAAAATATAGAGAATTCCATAGGGTTGATGTAAGGAGCTAGTTTACTTAGCTTGGTAAAAAAAGATATTTTTTACCTATAAAATATTACCAATTTCATTTCGTCCCTTATAAGCAGATTAAATTATGCAAAAATAAAACAAATTTATTCATTGTTTCATCTGATTCAGTTATTAAGTGCAGTTCAAAAAGATGCAAAAATATTCAAAAATTATTTTTTTACAGAAATATTTCAACTTGATTCGGAAACGATATTATGAATTACACAGATTACTACCGTTTTTATTCACAACATTTTTCTCCAGTTTAAATGCTTCGAAGTAATATTAACAGTCTGTTTACATGATACTTATGGAACGTAACGAAAATTACGACAAATGCAGTAATGCAAAATTATCAACGATTATAAGTAAATAAATTTCAAAAGTCGTCAATTTTTTTGAAAAAAATTTTTGAATGAACTTGACCGAACAAACTGTAATTTAGAAGCATATTACGTGATCGGTTTTTTATGTCGCTCATTATGCATTTGAAGTTTGTTTTGAAAAATACAAAATGATTAATAGAATATGGCGCATGAAGTTTTAGAAATTCATCAGATTCACTTGAAGATCGTTACTCGGGAGAATAAATAATATTTTGACATTAATTTGCGTAGTCCGTTTTCAAAACAGGTTTACTTCGTTTTATAATGTTGAAAATGTTAATTCATTGAGTTGAACACGTATCGAAATGTCGAAATATTTGGAAAAGGTTCATCACGGCATCTAATATCTTGTCAAATTTTAAATGTGCTTTTTTTGAGACTTGCGCAGAGTGGACAACATAAGATAACGCACGTTTAGAACAGAAATAATCTTTGTTTGATTGGTTTGATTCAAAGGATGAAAGTTTAGCATAATACTTTTGGCTGTTCAGTCGAACCTAAGAGTCGTGTCTAGAGCTATCCATATTTTTTACAGATTGGGCCTCATTATTTCTACTTACTTATTCGTATATCCAGTGGTAGGCAACAATATAAACACCACGTTTTCTTGAAGCATATTTGTAACCTCAGGAGACAATACCTAGTGAGTTTACCGTAAATGGGAGAGAACAAGCGCAGTTTCCTTGGCAGGAATTGATAGCTTTCGCAATGTGAGAGTTTTTAATTATGTCAACATATCCAAAAACCAACTTTCTAATCGTGACTGCGAGCACATCTTCAGCAGTCGATTGAGAGCAATCAAATCTCCATTATAATTTGATGATAAATGAGGTATTTTTAAAAACACACATCCACAATTCTAAGGTAAAATAGGCACGCTTTTGGAATATGTCGAAAAAGTAACCATAATTTAATATGAAAATAACGATTATATTTAATGTGATTCGATAATATAATCGATTACTGAAATTATAATTAATGAATGATAAATTATTAAACATAACGATATTCTTATATAGACTCTGTATATATATATAATACGGTCGCATTTTACGATTAATATATTACGTTTGAAAACTTATAAATAAAATGACGACCAAGAAGGGAGTCGGATTTTCTTTAATTGTTCGGAATAGAAATCGATCCAATCTCGGTAGTAGGCAACTTCGGTGTAGGCACCAGGTTTTCCTGCAGCACATTTGTAACCCCAGGAGACAACACCAGCTAGTTTTCCGTTGATGGTGAGTGGACCACCGGAATCTCCTTGGCAAGAATCCTTTCCGGGTACTGCAGCGGTGCAAATCTGGCCTTGTCGAATTCCTCCAAAGTACTGCTTGTAAGCTACAAAGCACTCTTGTTTTGATATCATTGGCAAAGTTACAGTTTTCAATGTCGACGAACCGACAGCTCCTTCGAACTGAAGAACACCCCAACCAGTGACAACAGCGGAAGAACCAGGTTTCACTTCATCAGTGGCGTTGAAAAGGGGAACTGCCTTGCGGGTGGCATCGAATTCAAATGGTGGCCAAACCTTCAAAAGGGCAATGTCATGTACAGGAGTGCCAGAGTAATACTGATATCCCTTATGAACTTCGGACCTCAAGATTCTGTGCTTCGACCCTCCGCTATTGACACTTGTGGACCCAGCACGGACAATAAACGAATTTATCGAGCGGCCATGCATGCAATGCGCTGCTGTGAGGACCAAATCGTCGCCTATAATACTCCCGCCGCACCTTATTGGTCCTCTGATTAAGACCTGATGTGGGGCATCTCTGATGTCTGCATCTTCTCCTCCAACAATGCGACCGCCAAATTCTTCGGATGGCGTTGCTACATCGGCTGAAATAAGTGTAATAGGAGTTTAGTTTTAAATTTATTAAAGGATAGTTTTATCTTTTAATGAACTGAGATTCGTTTGTGCTATAAATAAGGTTTCTTTAAATATAAAAATGAATAATCGGTATTCACGAAATAATATCACTCAGTAGTGTAAATGTCTTATATCTTATGAAACTCATGCAGCAGATATGTCAGAAGTTGTGGGAATATTTAGTATTTACTACTTACAACTCTTATTGTTAAAATATATTTTTATGCATATTTAGAGCAGCTTTCTTTACAAATATGCACTGACTTCACTTGATGATAAAATAAAAAATAATCTAACGAATGAAACATTTTAAAAAGATAATATTTGTATGGTAATACTCACCTAACGCCGAAACGAATAGCGCCGAAAGAATCAACAATTGATACATTTTATTCCGGATCCTCAGACTGTTCTGATAATAGATCAATAGTCCCAGCTCTTTTATATTGCGGTCCTACATTTTATCGAATGCTGACCGTATCGAAATTATTCGTAGTGGGGTCGTATTGTACTACTAATCAAAACATTATTATCCTTATCGGTATTAGAATCTTTAGATCCAATAATTTGATCTATTTTTTGTTTAGTATCTCACCTGATTAAATATATACTATTATAATACATCTATTTATCGACCAAGTAGTGAACACTGATTAGTCTTGATACAATAATGAACTGTGAGAAAATGTTTCGCAACCGTCACAATATGTCCTTGACAATGACAATAATTGAGCAGCCACGTGTTCACATATAATATTTTTTTACCATCATGAGATAACTAGTACATTCTATACTGTATTAGATTCGGATCAATGATTGAACTTATATACATTTATTATTACTGACAGTATTTGTTGTTATTGACAGCCGATACCAGAGAATATGTTAAAAAACTGGGTACGACATTCTATTTCTGAAAAGTTCATGCATTTTGGAAAACTTGATAAATGTTCTGTAAATCCATCAAATCACATCTACCGAGTACGTGTTTTTTTTCGGCTTTGTTAAACATTTCTGTTCAAATTTTAGGAAAGCTCATGCAAAAATAAATCAAATTTCATTATTTCATGTTGCTCTCTAAATTTCTTGGAATGAGAATTCACTCTTTAATTAGTGAAAACCGAGCAACTCTCGTGAAAGAGAGGAAATTCACCTTTTTCTCCAAAGTTGTCAACTTCCACGTCTCGGAGGGAAAGAGTGAATTTTCACTCTTGTTAGATTGGAATTTCACTCTTAAAGAGTTGAATATTCACTCTTTCACGAGAGTTGCTCGGTTTTCGCTAACCAAAGAGTGAATTCTCACTCCAAGAAATTTAGAGAGTGTACCTGCTATCGTGCACTTTATCTACATGATATAAAAATTATTAGTAATTACAATAGTTTTCGTAATTTATAATTATTAAAACTTCAACATGTTCAAAATCGTCTTTTGTGTTTTGTTAGATTATATCAACTCTTAAAATAAAATTTGGTAATAAAAATAAATGTCAATAATATTTCCGTATCGCGATAAAATTTAATATTTAAACGCAAAATTTGATTAAAATTGCGATTTATTTTTAAAAGTGCTCGACATATATTCACTGAATGGTATTTTGTAAAATTGAGAGGTTCTGGTGAAAATTCAGTGTTAAGTTCATTAATAAGCTTGAACACTTCCCAGTTTATCGGTGGTAAATGTCGCTGTTTCCCGTACAAAATGCAACAATTTAAGATACGTTTTTGGGATGAATACATCGTGTTCTCCTTAAATGGATTGGGCATTATAATGCATCCGCTTTTTGTTCACTCGGGTCAACTGTTTTGGACAGGAAGAAATAATCTTACGACCGAATTGACAATACGTGGATGAGCAATCGACACTAAACGAATACTCGAATATAATGTACATTTTAACTTGGGTTATTATGGGAAATCTAAGTAATTTGCAATGCAATATGGAAAAACAAGTGTAAACAAGTAGAAATAGCAACGATAATACTATATGATAATGCATTTCACTTCTTATGCCGACTACTGTACCTTTATTGATCTCACAGTTTAGTAATTTCATTTAAATTGTAAAGCTGAATTGTTATATATTTGAATATAATTTAATATTAAAATTCAACATTTTTCACACCAAAAAAGTGTTGAAATTTTTAATGGTTTATATAACTCGATCAATTTTTCATTTAAAAAAAATCACTAGTGGCAATATTCTATTTTGTCAAAAGTCACCGATATGTAAAATAACATCAATTTCTGAGACATGATTGATATTTCCTGACGTGGAATAATGCCTCATATAGGTATGCTAATATCTAGAGTTACGCCATCACTGCAGTATAAACCCAGGATTTGTACTATTTGTCAAAAAATTATATATGTATAAGTGTACCATTGTCGTATTTATATACATGTAATTTTATATGCAGTCAATAAAACATTTCTTAAAACAACAATAGATGTATTTATACTATTAAATGTTCCTTTATCTCATAAAGTTCTTCTTGTTTCAACGATGCAGATTATTTTTGACATAATTTTTTATTTTGCACGGAAAACATGATGATAGACCTACACTGCCAATCTCAGACCTGAAAAGTGCAGATTAAAACATTTCTAACGACTGTTTAGAAAGTTGTAACTCTTCAGTAGTAGTACAATAGTATTATTTAGCATATAGATGTAGTCGCAAAACACAGACAAACCTACACGGAAAGAAATAAATGTTACCTGATAACATACTGATGGTACCGAATAACTTCTGATCATATCCAGTGCTATCAATATGTTATCCGGTAAAATCAGTATGTTATCGGATACAATATTTTTCTCTCTGTGTATTAAGATAAGAACGAAAATTACATGAAACGAGAGCAATTTAGTTTTAGGTGTTTCTCCATCAATTCTCAATCGATCTTTCTGAAATATACTTCTTTATTTGAAATAGATATATCAAATCGATTTGCGAATTATGCGAAATATTCGAGTTTATGGTGTCTACGTTGTTTGAGGGTCTATGATGTTTAGTTCAACCTCAAGTTACCATATCTAATGAGGTTAGTCTTTAAAACGGCTACGGTTAGCTGTGGCTCGCTCTTAGGCTGAATCTCTAATGTAACTTATTGCATCTTTTCGTTTATTTTCTGTTGATTACATAAATAAAAATAAAATTACAGAAATTTTTGCGATAAACATTGCAAAAGGGTTTGTGTTGATTTTTGCAATCCACTTTTGCCATCCACTCTGGTTAGGTCGAATAAATTAAATATTTTTTACATTTTTTGCGTTTCATTTAATTTTTGCAATCGTTAATTTAGAATACTGACTTGCTCGGCTGAAGTCAGAATAATATTAATTATTATTAATTAATGAAGGAAAAATCTAACGATCTTAACGAGTAAAAAAATTAAAATTGAAAATTAAAAAGCTTCCAAATTAGTTTTTTGCGACGTTTCGACGAACTATGTCGTCAATATCGAGCGATAATTAGTAAAAATCATATTTATATGTGCAGGACATGTGTACATCGTCAAAAATACGATATCACTTATTTTTTGACTCGTTAAGATAGCTAGATTCTTTTCTTCGACGGAATTTAAAAAAACGAGTGATAAATGCAACACCATTCTATTATTAATTAATAATAATAATGATAAGTGAGTGCCCGGATGCCAAGACGCCTTAGCCACTCGGTCTCACTCATCGTAAGTAGTAACATCCAGTTTTGCAGTTTTGTATATTTATCTCGTTTGGATTGATAGATAACAATGTGCCGCTATTGACAAACTTGTAGGTATTGAAGATTTCTTTAATTTGATTCAATTCTTTAATTTAATTCGATGAAAATTGTGTCCAAGGGAGCCTTTGAAAGTCGCGATTTCTAAATGTATGCAACTTAAATGGGGAAGTTCTATTGATATTTCATGAACTTTAAGCGACTTTTAAACCTCGGTACAGTGCAGCGGTGTTGTAAACGTAATAACTGTTTGTGACAAAAACTTGCGTTTTTGAACGATTAATTAACGAAAATTGAACTTAATTTTGTTTAGTAAGTTGACCGACATATACCAAGACTATTCAAATATTAAATTTATATTTTGCAAATTATATATTTCATCAGTGTAGTAAATAATTCTCTCATTTTCTGTAATGTTTCCAAATCAGTCTAACCTTTATCCTGTTCAATATGCGTAAGTCCTGATAGAAGAACCCATTTTAAACAGCAAGATGTAGTAGTGACAATGTTTCAAGTATTTCGATATCTCGATACTTGTTCTATTCAATCAAACCTTTAACATGGGAAAAATGTAAACTGGATAGAAACTTGTCAAATACTGGTTTCATTTACTACTAGGGAAGTAAGTGTGCCACGTAAGGGCCGAAATGAAAGTGGTAATAGGAAAAATAGTACATTATCATACAAGCATTGTACCTGTTTTATTTAAAAAGACAGATATTTTCGTAAGTATTCGCACTGGCTTACTTACCGATTTTACGTAGCGAAATATTCGGATAGAAGCGCGCGACATGAGATTTCCCAGTCGCGTCCATGTAGAACTCGTTACGCCCGGACGGTTACTCCGCGAGTGCGCGAATGACCAATCTTTACGCACTTGTATCGTATTGTTTTATTTTTAGCAAACTAATAACACTAGTCCTTGCAGCAATTTGAGTTGACTTTCAGCGACCGCAAAATGCACCCCATTGGAATATTTCGAAAGAAAAAAGCATCTTAATTTGATGTGTATTAATTGTGTATTTATTGTGATGCAATGTAACTACTAAAACTATAATAAATGAATGATAATTACTAAAAATTACATATTCTTGAAAACTTATAAATAAAACTATGACCAAGATGGGTATTGAATCTTCTTGAATTGTTCGGAATAGAAATCGATCCAATCTCGGTAGTAGGCAACTTCGGTGTAGGCACCAGGTTTTCCTGCAGCGCATTTGTAACCCCAGGAGACAACACCCGCGAGTTTTCCGTTGATGGTGAGTGGACCACCGGAATCTCCTTGGCAGGAATCCTTTCCGCGTACTGCAGCAGTACAAATTTGGCCTGGTAGAATACCTCCAAAGTTCTGCTTGTAAGCTTCAAAGCACTCTTGTTTTGAGATCATTGGCAAAGTGACAGTTTTTAATGTCGATGAACCGACAACATCTTTGTATTGAAGAACACCCCAACCTGTGACAACACCTGAAGAACCAGGCTTGACTACATCAGTAGAGTTGAAAAGGGGAACTGCCTTGCGGGTGGGACCGAATCGAAATGGTGGCGAAACCTTCAACAGGGCGATGTCATTCACAGGACTGCCATAGTAATGCATATATCTCTTATGAACTTCGGACTTCAAGATTCTGTGCGTCGACCCTCCACTATTGACACTTGTGGACCCAGCACGGACAATAAACGAATTTATCGAGCGGCCATGCATGCAATGCGCTGCTGTGAGGACCAAATCGTCGTCTATAATACTTCCGCCGCAAATGATTTTTCCTGCTATTAAGACCTGGTGAGGGGCGTATGTGATGTCTGCATCTTCTCCTCCAACTATGCGACCTTCGAATTGTGTTAAAGGCGGTGCTGAATCGGCTGAAAAAGTATAATATAACATTTTTTCAGATTCATATTGTTTTAGAATACGTTAGAATATATTGTTTTAATTGAAAGAAATTATTCTTACAAACAAATTTTCTTACATTTTATTGGATAATGTAAATAAAATAACGGATAATTAGTGACATAATTAAAACATTCTCTTGTACTTACCAAAAGCAGATACCAGCAGCGTAGCGAAGATCACTAATTGATACATCTTGTTCTGGTGCCTCGAACTGTTCTGATGTTAGATCAGTGATTGCAACTCTTTTATATGGTGGTCCTACATATTGCTGAAATTGATAAATGTTCAAATTTGAAGCAGTGGGATTTAAAACTTTAACTTTCTTATCAGTGTTGTTATTTTTTAATTTAATTTTTGGTACCAATTTTTTTCTCGAATTATATTGATAACTCGGGAGATGAAACACATTGTGTTGCGGCACATTTATCGGTTAAGTAGACGATTCTTCCGATTATAATCTTAGTCGTGTTATTATTTTCCAGTTTTTCAGAAACACAACCTTGAAGATTAAATTTTTCTCTCCAGGTTTTCAGACTATTGTATATAATAATATTTTGACTGATAAGGGTTACTAATAACACTCTTACATCGGATGATATATTTTCGATTGGAAATCTGTTATACTGAATACTGTTGTAACGTATCAGTAATGTGACAAATTGTTATAGATCGTATGAAATTTTTACAATGTAACACACCATCAATGTACGGAAAAAGAATTAAATTTAACATATAATATGAGCAATAAAAATAATAAGTATTTCTCAATTATTTTATCACCTTAATTTTTAACACCGTCTGATTCTCGAGTAAAATTTACGAGATTTTACGAGTGAAGTATTGTAGCTAAATTAAAATTAGGCTGTTCTGTTACCGAGGCAATCGATAAGAGGACAATCATTAGATTTAAAAAGTCTGAAATTGTAAAAACTATTGAAAATAAACTGCAGCCGTTTGAAAGATCTATCATCAATTAAAATAAAATTTCATAAAATCTATTTCATTCCGTGTGTTCTACAAATGTATACGATTATTTATTCCCATAAGCTTCAGTTAAAATGAGTCGATAGTTTCTACCGAACATAAAATTTAGTAGGGTTGTGAAAATCTGCTATATTTGAACCTGAACAATTTGATATCACATTTATTGTGTAGTTTTTGCACTAAGCAAATTTCTTGTATTCAAAATTTTCTAGGCACAAAATTGACGGAGAATTTTGTTAGTAAATGTTAATTTTTTTGATTTTGAGGAATGTCACATTTTTTGCTTGTAACTCGAGAACTATCGCTGTTCGGTCATTCATGTGCAAATTTTCTAAATGCAAAATTGATTGAAATGTGTCACATTGATTGGACTGAGGTTATCAGTTTTAAGGCAAACGTTTTTATATTTTTCCTTCTAACTTGGATACACGACATCAGCACAGAAAATCATACCGAAAAAAAAGTAATTACTAATATTGCAAATTTAAAAAATTGTCACCGTTCGTATCAGAAAACGACTATAAACATATTTTTGCGTCATTTTTGCATATAATCGAGCATGCTTCCGCCTTCACATGCGCATAACATTTAAATGTAAGTAGGGTTTTTGAAACTCTTGCGATAAAGAATATTTTGCACCAAGGGGGTAAAATGCGATTTTAGTTACGCCATGTAATTAGATAGGAGAGTGCGTAAATTCGGCATTTGACGCCCGAGTTGCATACGTTATTTTCTTAAATGAGGTGCGGCAAAATTAGATTCTGAAGTCGTTCAATTGTAATTTAGGAACGTTCAAGAATAGTTAATTTCGTATCAAGGGCGGAAAATAACTTTTACTAGCATTTGGGATCCAATGCTTGACTTCGAAAATATCACGCCTTACAAATATTAAAATCATTAAGACCATTAAAATTTGTTAATCGTCGGGTCCTTCAAATATATTAGTCTTCTACGCCAAATAACGGATATCTATAGTGTGCGATCGTAGCTATAGTGACTAGGACGTTAGCGTAGTAAGTGGGAGACCCACGTTCGATTCCCCGACGGGGCGAGTTTTTTTTCAGATTTGTTTGCAAGTGTTACATATTTATATGGGAGTAAAAAATGTACGTTAAATTAATGGTGTAAAAGTAGCACAAGGATATGCATAAATATGTTCCTAATAACAGGTATTATATATCATATCATTTTTATAAGATTTATTTGGACTGCATCCTAAATATCTGTAAAACTTTACATTTTGTTGCTCATATTGATATCAATGGTCTCGAAAGCGTTTCTAATCAATACTGGTTCATTATTAATTTCGAACTGGCAATCAGTACTAATTTAGTACTGATTTCCAGTAGTGTCGGTCAGTACCGATCCGGTATTGCTCTACTCCGGCAGTCAGTACTGGATAGCGTTACATGCCGTTGTTGGCCCAGTACCGGCACTGTCTAATATTTACCCAATAATTGTTTTGATGTCGACTGGGGAATATACCGTTTTTTCGTTATTTCGTAAAAAATACGGGAGTGACATACGATTTTCGTGTTTTTTGGGTTTATATCGATTATACATACAAATGTATTAGAACTAATTTGTAGCTCACAAAATTCACCTACAGAAATGCACTTCAAAAAATTTATTTTAACTGCTATAATTTCTAAATTTGTTCTAACATATTTTCTTCTTATAATCGATACAAACCGAGAAAAACGCGAAAATCATAGTTACATCATTATAAGCATTTCGTGGGTACAGAACGTTTTGACTCCGCCGTTTTGGCGCCAGGATGTTTTGGCGCCGGACGTTTTGGCGTCGCCGTTTTGGCTATGGATAAAAATGGACATTTCTCAACACCTAGACAATTTACTAACAACAAAATCTTATCTCCGTCAATTGTCCACTTAACAAAATTTTAAGAAAAGGAAATTGTAGAAAATTATATGATTTACAATTTTTTTCTACACACCATATTTTTTCCATATTTTAATTATAAAATCCATTTTTTTTTTGCTATCGAAAAAAATTGATTTGCTGGACCTTATTCTTCAGATGACTCAGCTAACACAACCGAGCTAGACATCACCGTATTGTGTTGAATTGGAATCGGATTTTAGGTTAAAATTACGTTGGGACATGAACATAACTAATATTTTCTCGATTTTCCAATGAATATTACCACATATATTTTACTATTTATACAGACGACATAACATTTTTATTATTGCATTAACGAAACATTTGCCTTTCTAGTACATGTCCAGTTTTTTAGAGATTTACCATGAAATACTATTGCACGTGATAGGCAATTATTATTGATATACAAAATTAGACATTATCTATGTTATTTTCAGCAAAGAGAATTTCATCTTCGAAGATATTTCGTGAATGTCGTGAAATAATAATGGATAATATTTCATCTTGCACTCAGTCGGCCGACGAAGTCAACTATATCTGATAAATGTAATAATAATAATTGTAATCAAAACGTTTCTAATCATGAGAAATATCGACATGTTTTGAGAAAATAAATACATAATAATGGAATTCGAAGATACTGATAACGAATATTATGTTTTTATTATCGGAAAATACAATCCCACTACTGGAAATTTTGAAGCAGGAAAATATTGACATTGTGCAGGACTGTTATACATATAAAATCGCTATGATCACTCATTTTACATCAGAACAGTTCGAAGTACCGAAGCGAGATGTACCGAGTCGTGATATTTTCTTGTGTATTGTTTGTTTCGGCATTAGGTAAGTGTGAATATTATACTATGTTAATTATTACAAATTGTTTAAAGCATTAAAAATTTGCAAAAATGGCACATGTCGCTGCGAGTTGCTTAAATTCCTGTCTAATGTGATATTTAAATCGAACATCGTGAAAAGCAACTATGAACTTAGTGCAATACCGGATCAATTTTCTAGCTGATACAACACCACTATTGGATCAATTGGGAGGTCGCATTGTTGGAGGAGAAGATGCAGACATCAGAGACGCCCCGCACCAGGTCTTAATCAGAGGACCAATAAGGTGCGGCGGGAGTATTATAGGCGACGATCTGGTCCTCACAGCAGCGCATTGCATGCATGGCCGCTCGATAAATTCGTTTATTGTCCGTGCTGGGTCCACAAGTGTCAATACTGGAGGGTCCAAGCACAAAATCGTGAAGTCCGAAGTTCATAAGAGATATATGCATTACTATGGCAGTCCTGTGAATGATATCGCCCTTTTGAAGGTTTGGCCACCATTTGAATTCGATGCCACCCGCAAGGCAGTTCCCCTTTTCAACGCCACTGATGAAGTGAAACCTGGTTCTTCCGCTGTTGTCACTGGTTGGGGTGTTCTTCAGTTCGAAGGAGCTGTCGGTTCGTCGACATTGAAAACTGTCACTTTGCCAATGATATCAAAACAAGAGTGCTTTGAAGCTTACAAGCAGAACTTTGGAGGAATTCGACCAGGCCAGATTTGTACCGCTGCAGTACGTGGAAAGGATTCCTGCCAAGGAGATTCCGGTGGTCCACTGACCATCAACGGAAAACTCGCGGGTGTTGTCTCCTGGGGTTACAAATGTGCTGCAGGAAAACCTGGTGCCTACACCGAAGTTGCCTACTACCGAGATTGGATCGATTTCTATTCCGAACAGTTCAAGAAAATTCGACTCCCTTCTTGGTCGTCATTTTATTTATAAGTTCCCTAACTCTACAGATTTTTAAAAATCGCGCGGGCAAAGTTAGTTTCAGTACATAAGAATATCGTTACTTGTATTAAGTTGTCATTCATTTATTGTAATTTCAGTAATTGCCTACTACCGAGACTGGATCGATTTCTATTCCGAACGATTCAAGAAAATTCGATTCCCTTCTTGGTCGTAGTTTTATTTCTAATGTTCCAAAGTGCAATATGTAAACTTCTTTAATTAATGCTTTTGTACACGACGTAAAAGAAGAATATCGTTATTTCATGTAAATTATCATTTATTTGTAGTTTCAAAAATTATTAATATGTAGGATAACGCTTACAATAAATATAATTATTATATGCATATTTCGTTGTTTTTCATTATTTAAGATATTCCGAAAGGGTCGATTTCCTAACCTGACAATACTATAAATTTCACTTGTCTATGTCGATTATTGAACCGTTTTTTGCACTCACAATCAGTCAGTGTGCCTTTAGACATTTTTTACATGTGTTATTTCAAACCGCATTGTACTAAACTTTATTTAAAAGAGTGGCTTCTTTAACAAATATGTGAAATAAGAACCACCATTAACCGGAAGTAAAAATGTCTAAATGTTGGTCTGCCGCATCTTATAATTTAAAACATCGTCTTTTTTCTCTAATTATGACTTTACGACTTGATCTTCAGGGATAGAGTTTCCATATACATATACATATAGTTTGTGCCAAAAATGTACCAATACGTGAGATTATACTATATTTCTGACATCATTTTTGCATCTGGCAACACAGTATTAAATTGCTGTTATAATTTCAACAAATTATTATTATTAGTATCGGTTATATTAAATACTCCGTTTATAAAGAGTGCACGAACATTTGAAAACAAATAACATTCTACACTATTGAATGATTAAAATTTCTTGGTCATTCTATCAATGACCTCTTTATCATCATTTGTATTGTGCTAGTTTATGATCTGATCTATTTAAAATTTCGTTCATATCTTGTGTGAGCAATGCCTATTATCATGATTATTTCATTAATTTGTTAGATTATATAATGGCAATTCATATATATTAGAGTTCAAAGATGACCCTTCTAATACATCGTTTTGGGTATAAACGTTCCAAAAAATGTTTAAAATATGAAACTACGATCTTCTAAGTTTCAGTGAGCCGAAATAATGTCTGTATTGGGCAAAACGACATATTTCGTTAGAAAAAATAGAGGATTTCTTACATAAAATCGTGGATGGTTGGACTGGGTTTGAAAGCCTCTCATGATGTATTATAACATCTTGGAAGTGCAACTTTCCTCTTTTTACATTATGTTGAACAACATGTATCTTTTTTAAATAATATGATAATATAACGCTTAAATATGATAATTGTATTGGTTCCCGGACTTTATTCCCGCGTAAAAATTTTCCCGGAAAAAATGCCCCTGAAAAAAATTTCATCTGAAAAAATTGGCGCGGAAAAAATTATGGAAAAAAGTCAGTAGTTGCAGAACTGCATTATGTATCTATTTCTTGGACAGAGGCTAACTACGCTCAGCGTGAGGGGGAGGGGGGGGGGGGGGGGGTGGCTCAGCCCCACTGGAACCCCCGGAAAAGCTATATACTAACTCAATTTAACAATTTATTTACTGTTTTTTTTTTATATAAAGTAACCGGTAAAACGACACTAAATACATAACATATTTAATTGTTTACCTAATGTACCTAAAAACTCTTAAAATTCTTCTACGTTTAACTATTTTTATAACACGAAAGTACAATTCATTTTTTTGACATCCGGATGCTTTTGAGAACAAACAATTCTTGAATATCGTCATAAATAATGTTTAATTTTATAAATGTAAACTTGTTGTGTACTTTAATTAAAAGCAGTAAAGATTCATTTAATTCTTTCTAAATATTTACTAAAATTCCCGAGATTTTTAATGATGCGATATTGTTAATTATATACTGAGATTTTCAATTAACATAACGAAAAGAAACTCTGGTTTCCAGCAGTAATAATAATATTGATTAAATCTGTTAAATTATTATATATAATATTGGTGATGAATCAAAAACGAAAGACAAAGAAGTTTCTACCTAATGAAATCACAAATGTACACTACAAATTTATTCATATTCTTCATACCATGTGACATAATACGTCAAACCCTCTCTGATGTCTGAATACATACGCCAAAGTATTCTCATGCACTTTCCTCGTCCTGCATTCTGAAAAATTTAACGATTTTCATATTCACTCAACTTCCGAGTTCCTGAAATGATATTTTAGTAAATGTTCGGAATATTTTTTTTTATTTGCACCGCGGTCCTTAATTAAAAACGTCGCAAAGCTCAAGTTAAAAAAAACGTAGAAAATTGATCTTATTATTTAATTGAATAGTAACATGAAAATCACACTATTTATCATTTAAATAAAGGCAATCAGATCTAATTTATTAACAATCATAGGATTACAAGAATAACAAAAACAAATATGATATTACTTACTTAAATCAATATTTACGTTTTATGCTATATTTGAATTATTTGGTTGATAGGGAAGTATCTTCGAAAACTAATAAAGATAAGGAACCCCATCAATTTGTCTAGTCAACATAGTATCAATTTCCTAATCTTGAAAACAGTATGTCAATAAAATCAAATTTTCCAATTTATTGTATCTTAAGGAATAATTTTAAAGAAAAATAAACACATGATCTTACTTTATACGTACAATACATATCATTTGATTTACACTGTAGTACAAAATAATATATATATATATATATGTATGTAGTCAGTATCGTTTTTAGAATATGTAATAAAAAGATTAATAATACTAGTTTGCAGTCAATTCATTGTGCATATTTGGAAGTTTATTTATCATAACATTAAATTGCAGAAGGAGGGGACGCATCATTCGAGGCAAGCCAGTAGAGAACATTGTTATCATCCCCAATATACACCAGTATTGGGCCAGCACTGGCTGGAAATACTGCGCCCGTACTTGCTTGTACTGGCGCAACACTATGTTCGTTGTCAGTCGGGATATCGGATCAAACAAAGTAATATTTTTATCATTGAGACAGCATAGTGAAGATTTCGAGATCTAGAAACCCCTTTAATTAAAAACAGGACCAGTCACTGATTCGGTCAGTGAATCAATTGTTTACCGTTTTGAATACATCAATTTCGCTGATATAAGCAGTGAATGTATTTCTCTGATTAAAGCAGTGAATCAATTTCATTGAGTCAAATAATGGAATTTCACTGATTCTCCGTGGCGCCTTTTTCACTGTGGCACTGAGTGACTATTCACTGAGAATCAGTGAATTTTCACAGTTTCAACTTGAGCGAATGATATAAACCCATGCAACAATTTCTCTTCAAGGATGAAGTTTTTCTATTTGTGTGTTTGTATACTTCATCACTCTGTCCATCAAAAATGAAAGTCTAAATGTTGTATGATAATGTATGTTAGTTTATCTACTACCAAATATTGACACCAATAAAACGCAGTACATTATGATACGAGTGCATGATTTGCATACGAGTAAAACGAGTGCAAAAGTCAGCTATTTTTCAAGCATAGATTTTAAAGTGCAAATGGGGCACTTCGCGCACAACAAATTTCGCGCACGGGGTTAAAACACAATACATTAAGTTCGTCGAACCTTTTACTCATGTACAATATTTTATAAAAATTTAAATGATATTCAGTCTATAATCTGTATGCATAGAATGAAGTAACAAAAGAAAATTAAGGCTACTTCGGAATAATACATGCAATTCAGAAAGCGTGTATATGATTTAACCCTTTGTTTTTTTTCTGACAGGTAATTTCATTTATAAAAATTCAATTTTTAGGTATTTAAAAATATTGGTTAATTTTTCTAGTAGCTAAGGTATTTGTCTAGAATATTATACCACTAATATTCAAATTTCATTTGTTGTAAAAATGTTATAAATGAACAAACACTAAAAAAAATTTTTTTTTTTGAAAAAAATCGTTTTCCGGCTTATTTCAATTTCGATTTTCATGACAATTTTTACTAAGGGGTTTTTATGGTCGCTGATGACGAATCCGGGATCAGATTTCCAAAATTCAAAATGGCAGTACAAGGATTTAAAAAATAACGTGTATTTATACTTGAAAACGTTTATTCGGAGATTTTTGGGGCCCCGAAATACGTATATGTAATACGATTTGAATTTTGAAAACTCTGAGATGGCAGATTCAAAATTTGCTAAAACTATTTTTGAAGATTTTTGAGATTAAGAAATACTAAAATTTATATAAAAAATTGTATATTAGATATTGCCGACTTTGACTACTTACCTTTGGCATAACCCGGAGCTAACGAGGAGTGCGTAGTGGGCTTGTAGGTCCACTTTCTTCTATATTTTTTATGCCTTTTTTGTTTTTCTCTTAGTATTTTTTTATACTTTTATGGTTTTTTTTAAATGTTTTTTTATGCCGTTTTATGGAAATATAATACGAATGTCCATCTGTTTTCTCAGGTGTTTCACTTGTGGTTTAATTTTAGTTTGATAACCGAATATATAATTTTCGATTAGATGTAAAATGTCAAATAATGAACACGTAATAAATCATCCTCAACACGACAATCGATCGTTAACTCAGATTTTGCTTGATTTCAATTACCCATCAAACTATTATTTAAAAAAAAACTACCTTTTATTTATTAATTCATAGTATTTTAGACAGATTAAAGCTTATAAACATATTCCAACACTTGTAGTGTAAATATGCATATTAAAATGGAACTAGTGTCAATTTCAAGAGTCTTTTTTTAGAATCAATTCAAATTTTACACATTTTGCAAATAGTTTTCAAATATATGTATAAATCAGTGATACTTTTTAATACAAATATCAATGTTGTAAAATAATGTGAATACATAATATATTGACGCATCAAAAATATTTAATCTGTTAAAGCTTTTCTGAATTAAAATGGCCAAATTTTAACTCGACTCTAAATCATCACGAAAAATTAAGTTTTCTTTTATTCAAGGAATATCATAATTTCTATAATACTATACCTTTCAGGAATTTTAGTGGGGTTTTATAGAAATTCATTAACATCAACAGAACTTTTGATGTTTGTGCGTGACGTCCCATGAGACAAAGGGCGTACTGTTGGAATCCCGTGTGCTTAGGTGGAAGCTGCTTATTACCGAGATTGAGTCCAATGCTTTTAAAAACATTACATTATGAAAACGTGGCTATTACCGAGAGTTTATCTACCATTAAAACTGACGTTTAATTTAAGGACTATTCCACATTCTAATTTTACGTTCGTGTTATTAATTTTCTTCATGAATTTATTATTGCAATCTATTATTTTTCATGCCTCGCTCGTTAATTTTGTTTATTTCTTATCAATTGTTATTTTGAATCGTAAATATATCACTGCATTAGAAAATGTTTTATAAAGTTTTTATATGGACAGATACAATTATAATAAAAATTTGATTTTATGCAACGGATTTACAAGAACAAGATAACATTTTGCTCCCTGCCAATATAAATAGACAGAAGTTCTCCACTCTTCGAGTTTGAAATTCCACACGTAAACTCGCAATTATTTGTAACCCTTATGACTAAACTTTTTTTGTATCACATGGCTGTAAACTATGTTTTCACCTGTAGACAATCCGGAAGTGAAAGTTAATTTTACGATATCATCACGAAAATAACTATCTCTCCATTTGTTTGTGTAAAATTCAATTTTATCAAATTTATTGGAGTGATAAGTTGGTCTTTATCTATTGAATTCCTAATTCAAGAATTTTAGAGAGTGCAAACTCAATTTGCGTGCATTCGTTAGGAAAAATGTACACGCAATAAGTTTGCATTGAGTTGAAATAAAAATTCTGCCACAGTACTGGTTTGGTTGAGGATTATTTTTTGATAAATAAAAAAAAAAACTGAACCGGTTTTATTCCGATAAATATTCGTTTAATTACATGGCCAAAGGTAAGACCAACTAAACTGGTCAACATAGACATTGTAATTTACTATTAGAGATATCTATATAACTACTAAGAAAATCAAATTTTAGGCATTCAGATAGGAAGAACATTTTTTATTAAAATTGTATAAAATTTGTATGTCCATATAAAAACTTCATAAAAGAGAAAAATATCCTTTATACTACTATATACATAAAGGCATAAAGTAACTATCTGTTTCAGAATCAGAAACCGAGTAAAAATGATTTTTATACTTATCTAAAAACTTAATGATACTTGCAATTGGTATACTTTGCCAATACTGTATCGCAGCACTGCTCCGTAACTCTCAGAATCATATAAAAAATTATATTTTATTAGTACGGAAATATATACCTCGATGGTGTAGCAACGGTGTTGTGTATTAGTAGAGGGAAAGATAGAGTACTGATGCGTGTTAGCAAAATAAAGAGTAGTCATAATTTCGAAAAACTTATGTTATGCTGCATGTAAAATGACATTTTATATCATGAAACATTTCTTAGTTATTAATAATAGTTACGAACGCTTCGAGGGTCGTAGTTTATAAAAAGACATTGAAGAAACCCGAGTAGAAATTTATTACGGCCTTGATCAGGGACTGACCAAAAGCGTTACACCCTGATCAGGTCCTGAACCAATTTCTGCTCGGGAAGTATTCTACAATTTTATTGAATTGATAAAACTTTAGCTTTAAGTCAAGTTGATAACTCTTGAATAAAACTCAGGTAAATAGGCACAAGTTGATTCATACGTTAATGAAATGTGATACGTAGTGTACGATTCGTTTCTATAAGTCAGTATATTAAATGAAATAATTCAGAGAAAATTACGAAAAATATTTTGTCTTGAAAATATTATTTCATCCAGAAGAAATATCATAGTTGTCCTTTTCAATAATAAGTTACAAATATTAAAACTGAAGCACGTGTTCGAACCTATAATATAAACAACGTTAGTTATCATGTTCGAATTATACTGCCGCGCAAAAAAACGTACATAAATGTTATCATGAACGTGTAACGCTTGCTACCAGAATAATTTCCACTCTCTTATCACATGTAACATGAATAACAATATCACATTTTTGATCATGCGATATCCCAAATAAAAAAAGATAAGATCTAAATTTGATTAAATTTGTTCAAAAACGAATTAACCGAAAAGTATTCAAAATAAGAGCACTTTCTTGAAACAATTCAGCATCTGAAATTTTCGGACAGTTGCTTGGATTTTGATCAAAATGAGATCTGTTTCTAATAAACATCTGATCTTTTCTGATCAATTTTTTATCTATAAAGCGCCATGTCTTTGAAACGATGATTCGACTATTTATGATTTAAATAAAAGTAGGTTCACTTTTCAGACCTAATCCAATCAATTATGATTATTTTGTACCTAATGGGAGATTTGAATTACACGCAAATTTGATCACTTTCTATCTGTTTATAACAAACAACTGAATCAACATCGGATCCGTTTTAGATCAAAATTAAATCGATTTCGGATCGATTTTTAATTAAAATGGAGATTCGATTCGAATCCACATTTTGTTGGACGTATTAAACATATCGAATTATAAATAACTCGAAGTATATAAATATTTTTAGTTGACCCGATTGAAATAACTTTGAGAACGTGTAAAATAAATAATGGACTAAAGAACATTAAGATTTAATCGGTATACAACTCAAGTACAAATATGTGGCTGATATTTACATAATAAACATCCATTGAGATGTAACAAATTACACCAATTTTGATCTTTATATTGCTTCCTCGTTGGAAAACAGAAAAAAAAATGACTTTTGATGGAATACCTTGTTTTGTTTTGTGACATTTATGTTTTTACAAGTCTACCGACATAGTATAAATATGTTGCATAATTAGTTTGTCATTTTGAGAATTTGAAATAAACCAAACTAAGCATAAATCGAGAAAACAAGAAAGTAGGTGATATGACTCTAACTAACCTCGTACATCCAATATACCAAAACGAATCTGCAACCTATTATAATATGAAACCTTTATAATCTATTACATTTTAATCTGAATTGATGCAAGTATTCGGGGGATGTAAAGTCGTTGTATAGTCGAGGGATGTACAGAATAGACGTAATCTACGAATATTTTTCGTGCATGAAAATATGGAGCCCTATTCAATGACATCACTATCGTTAAAGTATCGACTCTTTTGAACCCGTCGAAATCCGCCTACCGAATCGTATACTCAATGGAACATAGTGTGCTGAAGCCATGTTTTTTTTTGCTGCCTTCAATTGATGGGCGGATCTATCGCATACAAAAGAAAATATCGTGTATCTTCACAAACTTTTATATTGTCCATCTTAATAAAATTCAAGTGTTCAACGGAGTAAATAAAATATATGAAATAATTAAAGAACAATTTTGATAGCTGATTTACATATAGTGTAAATTTAACACAATGCAGAGTAGCAAATATTTTAGATTAAAAGAGTTCAATATCAGTCAAATGTTGGAATATGTAATTAGATTAATGTTTGTAGAATGTAAAGGTACCTGTCAGTTTTATATTTATGTAATTTTGTTGTAGCATATAAATTTAATTTAATTGTTTGTAAATTTAACAGAATAATTTTGTTCTGCTGTTGCATAATTATACATACGATCTTCCGTTCTGTTCAATTTATTGTGTATTTAATGAGATTCTCAGAGCTCGCCGTTATCACTTCCTGGAGTAATAGATATAGCCGAGTAAAATCTGGTAACTAAACGAGCCATTTTATTAACATTGTGTCTACTAGAATGTTAATGTACTGATAATACTATGTTATTTCAGAACCATTCCATCTTCACCTCTCGCATTTTCAATTTATCTAATGTATGAGATATGAGCAAAAATGATATGAACTTTAATAATAAATAGCTTTTTAAGAACAAATTTATAATAAGAACTGTTTTACTATTATATAACCCTGTTTCATACTATTATAATCAACTCTACATAATAAACTTGACAACTTTCAAATTTTACTTTTTTCAAACTGTAGAGAATAACGTTGTGTAATGTAATGTAAAATAAGACTAATATTCAGTTAAATTTGTTTTGTGTACTATAATAATATATTTGCATGGTAAAGTAGGAAATTTAATTTAAAATATATATATCATCTTCTTTGAGTTCATATTAAACTACAACAGAATTGTGTACCTTTTCAATAAGAAGACTTCCGATAAACTAAAGGGGGTGGAGGGTTCCGGGCATCAACATATTCAATCAAATTTTCTATACAAATGTTTCTTTTGAATGTTTTTCTTTCTTTTTCGAATTTACTATATATTGTAAATAGATTACATTTTCACTATCACACTATTTTATTATATTGATAATTTAATACGAACGCAGATACATTTATCGCTACAAACTTAACAATGTTTATTATTTAAACTAACTCCTACCAATATTTCAAAATCTCGAAAAAGATTTCTAAGGTAACCCGTCAATTGATCGAAAAACAATTGGTCGAATGCACAATTGGTCGAAAGCGCAATTGGTCGAAAAACAATTGTTCGAATAACAATTGGTCGAAAAACAATTGATCGAAAAATAACTGATCGCATGTACAACGGCCAGAAAGTAATGGTTCTCCGAAAAAATGACCTATGGAAAAAATGCCCTCTGCTATGGGCCTGTCTAACTTTCCCATCGTTTTTCGCTAAATATTTTTAATTTGGATGTTGGGTTAAGTGGTTTGATCATATCATAGTACAGGTTAGAGGTTAGATTAGTAGTACGGTCGGGCCCGGGGGCGCCCCCCCCCCTCCCCCGGGAAGGCTCTAAGGTTTCGAATATTATGTCCGGGAAACTTAGATGATGTTAATGGATGCCGGAAAAAATGACCGCAGAAAAAATGACCTATGGAAAATATTACTAAAGCACTGTTAGGTGGATGTGGGTTACTTACTGAGTTACATAGGTCATTTTTTCGTAGATCCATCTGATACGTTCCAACAATTGTTTTTCTACCAATTGTTATTCGACAATTGTACGTTCGACCAATTTTGCGTTCGACCAATTGTGCTTTCGACCAATTGCGCATTCGACCAATTGTACCTTTCGAGCAATTGTTTTTTCGACCAATTGTGCATTCGACCAATTGTTTATCGATCAATTGACGTGGCATCGGTTTCTAAATATTATGAAACATGTGAATTTGGTCTAATTTTATTCGACATGTCACAACATGTTGTAAACATTTTCATTCTAGTTGATACTGACAAGCTTTATAATTTAATATGTCCCATGCAACGATACAATGCGAAATGAAGTGATATTTTTCTAAATAATACAAATTATTTATATAAGTATCGAGACAATATGAATTTATTTACTATATGCGATATGCTAGTAAGTAATCATATATTACAGTTACACGATAATTATTATGTACTTGAAAACCCAAACCAGTATTTTAATAACTATTTATAAAGAATACGCGATTTTAAAATCAAATAGAAAATAAACCATCTTCTTAATTATGACTACACTAATGATAAGAAAATTGCTTCTAGCGAACCAAAATATTGATTCAACTGATATAATAGGTTTTATTTCAAAAATCGGAAAGAAATAGATGTTACCGGATAACATTATATAAAACTTTAATTTAGATACTATTAAGTTTAACATTAGAGAGACATCCACCTTGCACTTATAATTCGAAATATTGTGAAAATGAATTTCTCACTAGAGTATCACTTTGTGCTCATCAGCAGGGCTAAGGCCTTCAATACCATTATATATGTCATTATTATATTTTTGTATCAAGGAGTATGTCCATGGAATGCACTTTAAACTTACAGTGAAAATAAAATGCGCTATAAAAAAATAGGATTTTTTATGTATCTTCCATTTCTAAAATTGACATAATACTCTTAAATTGAACAGAGGTATAGCTTAAAGGTCGTATTGTATCGTAGATTACAGAGATAAATTACATGCTTACATTTAGAAGTAACAAAAGGCCCATAATTGGTCATAAGGGGACAAACACATTATCTACATCATCAAAATCATACTGAAATTTGTTAAATAGAAACTGGTTTTTGTATTTCAGGAATTTAATCTAGCGATCTTACTAAATATATAATAATATTTGTTTCCAATATAAGAGCTGATAATAGATAAGCGCTATGAATAGTAATTCTAACACAAATCGCACCATAGCATTTAGAAGATATGATATGAGTATATAAATCATGTGGGATCATAGCATTAACAAGTATTTCGAAGTAAGGGTCAAAGATGCATCGACTGGTGATCCTTTGTGCTCTTTTTATATCGGGTTTGGGTAAGTTTACATATATATTCATTAAAAAGTAACATTTTAATTTTTTAATAATACGTAAAAATGTGGTTTGCAATAACCGTTGTTGCTATGTTTGTACATTATGTATTGAAGATTACACTATTTTAAACAAAAGCAAAATTGCACATATGTAAAATGTAATTTTTATATGTTTGTAGCCAACCCCCATTTTGAACGGGATCAGTTAGGAGGTCGAATTGTTGGCGGCCATGATGTATCAATCAAGGATGCTCCTTATCAAGTTGCCATCGTCGGTGATACTCTTTGTGGAGGCAGCATAATATCCAAAAATCTTGTGCTCACGGCCGCCCATTGCTTCGAGAATGAATCATCAGAGTCCTCTACAATTTGGGCTGGATCAAAATTTTTACAGCGAGGATCTATGCATGCCATTAAGAAAGTTTACAAACACGAAAAGTTCGCGTACATAGGCAACACACCATTCAATGATATCGCTATTGTTAAAGTATCCAATGACTTTGAACTAGACGAGACCCGGAAATCAATTGCTCTATTTAGTTCTGGTGCTGTGGCTGAGGCTGATACATTGGCTGTCGCTACTGGATGGGGAACAACCTCCTATAAGGGAGAAATTTCACTAACATTGAAATCAGTTACTCTGCCAATCATGTCAAAATATAATTGCAACAAAGCGTATTATGGAGGACTACCTAGAGGTCAAATTTGTACGTCAAAAAGGGGTATGGATGCTTGCCAAGGAGACTCTGGCGGTCCTCTGGCCATCAACGGGACACTTGCTGGCATCGTGTCCTGGGGAAAAAGATGCGCATCAAAATACCCTGGAGCATATACGGAAGTTGCTTATTACCGACACTGGATCGAATCAACCATTGAGAAACTCAATAAAGAATAAATTGTCCTAATTATTTAAATTCATCTCGTATTCAGCTTCATCATCACTTTATTTATTGTAAAACACCGGAGCAGGAATATGCGCTAAATGATAATATATTGTGCAATAACCTTAAATTAAAACATCGTGCCTATTACAATGTATATTTGGCTATAATTTGATAATAAATATTCTTTATTTCTAACTATAACAATATCTTGTCTGTTTATTTTATTAGAGATATATGATTATTCAATTCTTTCAGTATATTTTGTTCATTTAATTTCCTTGCTCTCGGCGTTAAGATGTTTTATAATGTTGATAACGCTTTCGTGAAAAGGGTTTGCTTCCCAATACAACGGCAGTACATCAGCATATATGAACTGCGAATGTTTGGTTAGTTTAGGGAATATCATTTGGTATATTTTCTACTGTTTTCGATAGCATAGCTAATATTTCGCTGTGTTTGCAAATCAGAATAGCGATGTCTCTTCCAGCAAGTGTGATCCATCATGCCATCACATTTCTTTCCGTGTAGACAATAATATTTTTGTGCTGATATATTAATTGGTCTATTTTGAATAATAAACTACTTTTTGCTGTCGTTTTTCTAGACTAATATATGATGTGCGGTATAAGAACTATATACCCCTAACCTTTTGCGCGCCTGACACGGTGTGCCATATGACTCTCAGATCAGGCCCTGAACAGGCCGCAGCCATGCGGTCTTAATTCTCCCGGACAGGCACTAGTCAGTGGATTACAACCCTCATATTATCAGGCAAAAGTAGTTGTTGCCTAATCATGTTCGGAACAGAGGATTGCAAGACACGCGTTATCAGGTAAATGTGGAGATAGCCGCATATAAGAATTTTGTTTAAACACAATTAAAAGAGGTTTCACAAGAAATATGAATGCGACATTTGGTTCTACAGAGTAAATTATGTGAAAAACGTATATGTATTATTGTTACTTTTATTTAGAATAAAGAACAATAATAGACACACGTTACGTACATAATTTACTCGGTAATATCGATTGCACCAATCAGATTTTGTCTAAAACCATGTTTGACAAAATTTTTTATAAAATATTAATATAATTAATCATATAATTATAAATAAGAATATCCGATGTCCAATCGTTAGTTTGGCGCTAGCCGCGATGTGATTGGCATGGGCCAAAGCAGATAACCATATTATTGACTTATTATTTTTAACAACGAATTTACGACTTTTAACAAAACATTGTACATATTTTGGGTCTAACTTTCCCTTAGATTTATTAAAAATAGCCGGATTTCATGTAAAACCACTGTTGTCGAAGTTGTTTCTTTAAAAAATGTTATAAACTATTATTTGTTAAAAACAAAAAAACACGGGTGTTCGATTTTTCGCAGGTATTTTATTGAGGATAGTTAGTTTGACGCTACCTGAGTTGTGGTTATATAGGCATGAGCTACAATGGGTTACTAGAAGACACCATTTTTTGTAAAATGCTCCAAGTGGTGGTTATGGCGCCAGCCTAGTAAGCGAGAAACCCGCGTTCGATTCCCGGTCGGGATAGAATTTTTTTCTTATTTATATGCCAGCGTTGAAAAATACAAATACGGGATGCGAGATATAAAAATAGAATATGACACCTTATCAAATATAATATACGTGTGGATTAATAATATAATAAATATATATATATATATATATATATATATATATATATATATATATATATATATATATATCGTTACAATGTGTATATAGAAGTGCATATTCATTTCATCTAATTATTGTTTGAACGAACTTTAGACGTACCCATAAGGCCCTTATCAAGCCCTGAACAGGGCCGGATATCGGGATGTCTGATGCGGCCCGGACCAATAAAATCCTTACGTTCTTGATCAGGCCCTGATAAGGATCTGAAATATATTCAGGCAGCCGGAGCAGGACATGATCACGGCCGTAACAAAATGTCTACTCGGGATATCATTGCTTATCCGTTTAACTTCTTGCTTGCAAATTATAAACTATCATACAACACCAGGTTTCTTCTTTCTTCCATCACCACATATTCTGCAAATATCTACCATATTATGAAACATGTATTAAACATCAGTATGTAAATTTATGCCATCTGATTGTGTAAATTTGGGATTAAAATGCACCGAAAATTTCCGATAGAATGCTGTACAAATGGGAAAGGGGGGGGGGGTACATGGTTCTTATACCACACATCATATACTAGACTAGAAAAACGACAGCAAAAAGTAGTTTATTATTCAAAATAGATCAATTAATATATCAGCACAAAAATATTATAATTATAATTAATATTATAATATCATAAATGATTTTCCCTAAACTAACCAAACATTCGCAGTTCATATATGCTGATGTACTGCCATTGTGCTGGGAAGCAAACCCTTGTCACGAAAGCATTATCAACATTATAAAACATCTTAACGCCGAGAGAAAGGAAATGAAATGAAAAAAATATACTGAAAGAATTGAATAATCATATATCGCTAATAAAATAAACAGACAAGATATTGTTATAGTTAGAAATAAAGAATATTTATTATCAAATTAGAGCCAAATACACATTGTAATAGGCACGATGTTTTAATTTAAGGTTATTACACAATATATTATCATTTAGAGCATATTCCTGCTCCGGTTTTTTACAATAAATAAAGTGATGATGAAGCTGAATACGAGATGAATTTAAATAATTAGGACAATTTATTCTTTATTGAGTTTCTCAATGGTAGATTCGATCCAGTGTCGGTAATAAGCAACTTCTGTATATGCTCCTGGGTATTTTGATGCGCATCTTTTTCCCCAGGACACGATGCCAGCAAGTGTCCCGTTGATGGCCAGAGGACCGCCAGAGTCTCCTTGGCAAGCATCCATACCCCTTTTTGACGTACAAATTTGACCTCTAGGTAGTCCTCCATAATAAGCTTTGTTGCAATTATATTTTGACATGATTGGCAGAGTAACTGATTTCAATGTTAGTGAGATTTCTCCCTTATAGGAGGTTGTTCCCCATCCAGTAGCGACAGCCAATGTATCAGACTCAGCCACAGCACCAGAACTAAATAGAGCAATTGATTTCCGGGTCTCGTCGAGTTCAAAGTCATTGGATACTTTAACAATAGCGATATCATTGAATGGTGTGTTGCCTATGTACGCGAACTTTTCGTGTTTGTAAACTTTCTTAATGGCATGCATAGATCCTCGCTGTAAAAATTTTGATCCAGCCCAAATTGTAGAGGACTCTGATGATTCATTCTCGAAGCAATGGGCGGCCGTGAGCACAAGATTTTTGGATATTATGCTGCCTCCACAAAGGGTATCACCGACGATGGCAACTTGATAAGGAGCATCCTTGATTGACACGTCATGGCCGCCAACAATCCGACCTCCTAACTGATCCCGTTCAAAATAGGGGTTGGCTACAAACATATAAAAATTATATTTTACATCTGTGCAATTTTACTTTTGTTTAAAATAGTGTAATCTTCAACACGTAGGGTAAAAACACAGCAATAACGGTTATTGCAAACCATATTTTTACGTATTATTACAAAATTATAATGTCACTTTTTAATGAATATATATGTAAGCTTACCTAAAGCCGATATAAAAAGAGCACAAAGGATCACCAGTCGATGCATCTTTGACCGTTACTTCGAAATACTTGTTAATACTATGATCCCACATGATTTATATACTCATATCATATCTTCTAAATGTTATGGTGCGATTTGTGTTAGAATTACTATTCATAGCGCGTATCTATTATCAGCTCTTATATTGGAAACAAATATTATTATATATTTAGTAAGATCGCTAGATTAAATTCCTGAAATACAAAAACCAGTTTCTATTTAACAAATTTCAGTATTACTTTGATGATTTATTATTTATTTACACGCAGATAATGTGTTTGTCCCATTATAACCGATTATGGGCCTTTTGATACTTCCAAATGTAAGCATGTAATTTATCTCTGTAATCTACTATACAATACGACCTTTAAGCTATACCTCTGTTCAATTTAAGAGTATTATATCAATCTTAGAAATGGAAGATACATCATAATCCTATTTTTTTTGTAGCGCATTTTATTTTCCATGTAACTTGAAAGTGCATTATGGGCATACTCCTTGATACAAAAGTCTAATAATGGTATGGAAGTCCTGAGCCCTGCTGATGAGCACAGTGATACTCTAGTGCGGAAGGCATTTTCAATATTTCTTTCACTAAATTAAAAGTTTTATATAATGTTATCGGGTAACATCTATTTCATTCCGTGAAGGGTTAAAAGTGCAATTAAACGGAATGCCTTGTAGCTATTAAGGATTTGTTGTAAAATATATTCATTTCATAAAAGTAATATTATATCAAACTTTTATCGAAAATCATCGCGTATTATGACGTTTTTGACGCAGTCTGAAACTAAGAAAAGATGTGAAAATTTTCGCAAAAACACGAAGAATCGATAAGAGAAATCGAAAAAATACAATCCTGCACCTAACCACTGGCTTATTTATTTAAATGAGATATATAAATAAACCTTTAGTAGAATTTACTTAATTAGTTAATTTTTTGAGGATTTCTGTTTTTTTTAAAAGTCTTTTAAAAAATGCTTATTACGGACTTTTTATTCGTAGTCAAAATAAGTAAGACATTTTGTGGCTTTTATTATATTTTGTGTGTATTTACGAAAATTCTTCAAAAAACGAAAGTAATTAACTTACCCATTTCCCTTTGTTTGCTGAGGTTCTGATAATACCAAGTGTTTTTCCAATTTTATCAAACATTTCATTTGGCGGTCTATATAAATATATTTTTTGATACAGCGTGCGTAAAGTGTGGCTTTACGCATTTTTGACATTTTTTAGGTGCACTTTACGCACACTTGCATAAAAAAATATTGTTCGACGCATGTGCGAATAGTATATTTCATATAAGAATTATAATATATTGTGTAATAACCGTATATCTAAAGAATTATATATTTCGATACATGTGGATAAAAGTTTTTTCTACGAAGGTGAGTGTTGCAGGCCGAGCCGAAGGCCAGGTCCCCATTCACATTCATTGAAGAAACATTTTCGGATATATGCCGAACGATATTTTTCGACGTAAACGATCGGAAAATGTGCCTGAAAGATATAAAAAGTGTGGAAAAAAGCATTTTCAAAAGAGGTAATAAGGATGCTTGCCAATGAGACTCTGGCCGTCCTCTGGCTGTATATCAACGGGACACTCGCCGGCATCGTGTCCTGGGTAAATAGATGCCCAAAAAAATACCCTGGATCATACACTGAACTTGATTATTACCGCCGCTGGATCAAATCTATCATTAAGAAACTCAATAAGGAATAAATCGTCAAAACGCATGTAATTCCTCTCGCCTTAAGCTTCACCTTCACTCTATTTATTACAAAAAGTCTAAGTAAAATTACATCGTGTGTTAATCACAAAAAAATTTTTTATTCAAAAGTCGACATTATTTAAAATTTACATAAATTTGCTGATTAGTCAGATGTAGACTATTACAATCAGTGCATATGCCTCCATCCATTTGAGAATATCTTAAAATCTATTATATCAGTCGAATCAATATTTTGATTCGCAAGAAGCAATTTGCTTATCTTTAGTGTAGCCACAATTAAGAAGATTGTTAATTTTCATATAATAATTATCATGTAACTCTAAAATATGATTACTTACTCGCATATCGCATACAGTAAATAAATTCATATTGCCTGGATAATATAACTTATATAAATAATTTTTATTATTTAAAAATATATAATTTCATTTCGCATTGTATCTTTCCATGGGACATATTAAATTATAAAGATTGTCAGTATCAAATAGAATGAAAATGCTTACAACATGTTATGACATATGTCGAATAAAATTAGACAAGATTCACTTTTTTCTTGATTGTAATGATTTTCAGCTATGAAAAGCATAGAGAGAACAAGAGAAATAAAGATCCAAACCCCCGTCAATGATAGCATCATCGACCAGTACGGCTTTCTAGAACTTATCATAGAGACAATCACCATAAATAGTTATTATTATACCAGTATCGATATACCAATAAAGCATTATCATAGGGACGTTTTTCTTTAGGTATTTTTATAGAAAACATTAAAACTTATTATTGATTAAAATGCTATAAAAAGAAGGGAATAAAGCATAAATAGCCGTTATTTTCTCAAATAACATTTGTACACCTGTAAATGAAATAAGAAATAATATTTGTTTTCTGTACTGAAAATTATGTACTTGGAAACGGGTCACAATTTCGGATATTTCTTGTTGAAATGAATTAGGAAAACTGTCCATAAGAAATGTTATTAGTTTACTGAACTCTGAGCAAAGTATTTTCAGCTCGAATAATTTCAAAGACAAGTTCGAAAGCATGTATTATATCTGAAAGTGGAATTGTGAAATCCTATCTTCGAAATATTTATTTGCTACCGTGATGATAAAACTATTAATTGGTTTACTCCAATCTCGCTAACCGACTATATTTTGATGCCCGTGCAAGCTATTTATTTAAATTGTCTTCTATAATGCGTCTAAACGGAAACGAAACGATATAGTGGATATATCATGATCGTTTGTCCGTATGATAATTCAGCATATGTAAGTCCCGGGTAAAACGTCTCACCCATAATATCGATTTTCACTGCTTCAAATTGACAGCTTATGGAATGATTAAAAAAAAATGCAATGAATTCATCTTGTTGTTTCTGTATAATATGTAGCGAAGCACAGAAGCTGGCGTAACTTGATCAGAATTTAAGGAGTAGAAAAAACATATGAGTTCTTTAGTGTTTACTTTGAATTCCAGGAACAAAATCATAAAGATCATTGATGGACTGCAAATATATTCCTTATAATGAAAATTTATTTCGGGTTCATAGTCTGGTTTCGATTTTCACTCTGTTGCAATTAAATTCCATTCCAATAATTTTAGTGTGTACTGTGTGTATATATTGGTAATAATTATTTTCCTAATGTTGATAAAATAATTCGACATTTAATGATTTATTGACTATTTTAAAAGAATGTAAGCTAAGGAAAGAGTTTTCTGATAAATTCGCGACGAACCGATTTTTTTTTTTAAATTAATGTTTATTGTTAAATTATAACCAAAATTTATTCTGCAATGTATAATGTTATCTTATTACACATAAGGTGGATTACATTTAATTGGTTTTTGAATAAATTAAGTGGAGATGAAGCAAAAGACGATATGATTTTCGGTATTGTGACGATTTATTATTTAATGATCTTCTCAACAGTAGGCTCGATCCACCGGCGATAATAAGCAACTACTGTACATACTCCAGGGTATTTGCTTCCACACCTACATCCCCGGGATACGATGCAAGCGAGGGACCCGTTGATGGCCAGAGGACCGCCAAAATCTTCTTAGCAAACATCCTTACCCATTATCGATATGCAAATTTGACTTTAGTTAGTCCACCATAATAATTATTGTTCCAATCATCTTTTTGACATGATTGGGAAAGTAACTGATATCCATGTTTGTGAGATTTCTCCCTCATAGGAAGTTGTCCCCCACCCTGCACTAAATGGTGCAATTGGTTTGCGGAACTCGTCGAATACAAAGTCATCCGATACTTTAACAATAACGATATCGTTTAATGGTGCGTTCCCTATGTATGAACACTTCTCGTGTTTATAAACTTTATCGATTACCAGCGTAGATCCTTGCTTTAAAAATTCTGATCCAGACCAAACTTTAGACAATTCTGATGATTCATCCCTGAAGCAATGGGAGGCTGTGATTTTGCATATCATACTGCCTCCGCAAAGGTTATCTTGTATGATTGCAACTTGATGGGGTGCATTATCAACACTTCCTGACCGCCAACATTCGTCCTTGTAGTTGATCCCATTCTTAAAGATCAGTATGAATTTAAAATTCGATATTATATCTCTGAATCTCTTCTGTAAATTTATATTATTTTCTGCCTTTCGTCCATACATTATTTCCATAAATTATATAACTTAATAGGTTTTTCAAATACAATGAAGCTAGATATAGAAATGTAACTTTTTTACGAATAAAAAATTATACTTGACTTGAAAAATTAAACCCGAAATATAAAGAGCGAATCAGATCACCAGTGAAAACATCTTTGACGGTTCCGTTGAATTACTTATACCTTAATTAGTATTCATTGCGCTTCGAAAATGATCGCTTGTCAATCTTTTTAGATAAAAAATAAAACTATATGTACAGCTATATCAAAAGATCAAGTTTTTCATAAAATCATGAAACAACTGTTTGTATTTTTAGAATGTTAATATATTCATTAGATAATTTATGTTATTTACTTCCGTGTAGTAACATGTTTTCCGATGTCTTAAGATAGTTGTTTTTATTTGATCTGTTTATATATTTTAATATTATCTATAATGTACAGTCACTAATAGCAATAATTGTAAATAATGTAAAGTTGACATTTTATACATTAGTGTGTCACTAGAATGAAGTAAATTAAAATACCTCAAGAAACCTGTATGAAAGAAAATTGTACGGTTTTTACTGTGTCAATAAATAATAATTTTAGATATCACTCTAGTAAAAAAAAACACCTGAAAACATCACTGAAATAGAGGGTAGTTTTAGATTTTTCTCCATCTAATTTTTTCTGAAGAGTGCTTTACTATTCATGGCAAATGTATTTTAAACTCTAACACCCTTTATAGATGCACTTAATTCCATGCTATTCTGATATTGAAAACATGAAATAAATTTTTAATACTTTATTAATGTTTGTTATTTTTTCTTCAGTATGTGACATGTATATAAATGTTTAATATAGCAATTACGGTTAATGTATATTCAACACTCGTTAATTATATATGGGTTTAAGTATCACATGTATTATCGAGTGTACACTATAGCTATTATTAGAATAAAGTTGAGTATCATATTCCAATAAAAACAACTGATTTTCGACATCAAAAAACATAATTATACGAAAGTAAATACACTAAAATATCTAATGAATATTGACATTCCAAAAAAATAAACAAGCATCTTGTACTTTTATCAAATATTCGATATGTCTGCCTAGCTATAATACATAGTTTTATTTATATCAATAACAGGGTCGATAAGCGATAAATCTCAAAGCGCCATGAATATTAAATCTAAGGTCAATTGTAATCATAACAATTTTAAGAAGATATGAAATGAGCATATAAATGCGATGGGATCAGAGATTTCACATCAGAGTTATTGAACGTAACCGAACAAGATGATTCGACTGGTGATCTTTTCTGCTCTTTTAATTTCGGCTTTAGGTAAACAAACAAATATATCAATTCATATTCGTTAAAACGTTTCATTTCTGTACTGATTCACTATATTTCAAAAATCGATGAATGGAATTATAGAATTTTAACAAGTGATATTGATGATTGTGATTTGATATTTAATAATGGTTTCTATTGCAGCTGATCTACTTCACGAATGGGATCAAGTAGAAGGACGTATTGTTGGCGGTCATGAGGTGTCAATCACGGATGCTCCTTATCAAGTTGCCATCATCGGTAATACTCTATGTGGAGGCAGCATAATATCTAAAAATCTTGTGCTCACTGCCGCCCATTGCTTCGAGGATGAATCATCAAAGTCCTCTAAAGTTTGGGCTGGATCACAATTTTTACAGCGAGGATCTATGCATGCCATTAAGAAAGTTTACAAACACGAAAAGTTCTCGTACATAGGCAACACACCATTCAATGATATCGCTATTGTTAAAGTATCCAATGACTTTGAACTCGACGAGACCCGGAAATCAATTCCTCTGTTTAGTGCTGGTGCTGAGGCCGCGGCTAATTCATTGGCTGTCGCTACTGGATGGGGGACAACTTCCTTTAAGGGAGAAATCTCATCAACATTGAAATCAGTTACTTTGCCAATCATGTCAAAATATGATTGCAATAAAGTTTATTATGGAGGACTTCCTAGAGGTCAAATTTGCACGTCCAAAAGGGGTAAGGATGCTTGCCAAGGCGACTCTGGCGGTCCTCTGGCCATCAACGGGACACTCGCTGGCATCGTGTCCTGGGGAAAAAGATGCGCAACAAAATACCCTGGAGCATATACAGAAGTTGCTTATTACCGTCGCTGGATCGATTCTGCCATTCAGAAACTTAATAAAGAATAAATAGTTTAAAAGCATGTAATCATCTCGACTTCAACTTCACCTCAACTCCATTTATTACAAAAATTCTACGTAAAATTACATTGTAAGTTATTCTTAAATGTTAACAATTTAACTTATATTATGAAAATTATGTTACAACTTTATAATAAATGTTCTTGGTTTTTAAATAAACTACATCGATTGTTATATTTGCTTTTTTATCCTACTATTAAGAAGCTTCAGAATAAATCAGCCATCATTTAAGAATCATCTCGTGTTACGCTTCAACTCGGTTATATATGTATAGTTTGAATATTGTATTATAACTTGATGAGAAATATAGGTTATATTTTTTAATAAAATATATTATTTGTCGTCAATTGTATATTTTCTTGTTGTTGAGAGTTAGTAATATTTAAACATTATTTAAGTATTAACATAATTTGTTGATGCTATTGGTTTCATATTCATTGTTGCGCGTTACAACAATATACTGCATGATTTTTGCGTATGGATAAACATAGTACGTTTGGATGAGTCTCTTGTACTGACTAATGTAGTGTTACGTACAACGTCTATGTACTAAAATGTTTAAAGACATCCGGATTAATAATAATCATTTTATGGTGGCAATCATTTATAATAAAATAGTACTATATTCGTCTTCGAATATCAACATCTTGTTTAGTCAACAGCTAACCTAACAATTTTCAGTGAGACTATACAAAGAGTGACGTATTTTTATGCTATCTTTGATGCCTGCCAACATTACATTTCGTGGTGGTCTTTTGAATTGCTACGAATTGTTATAGTTATTTATATATATTCACATCTTCCACTTTTCAGCTATTTTTAATTTTTATTTAATTTTTAGTTTTTTAAATATCAAAATAGGCTGATCAAGATAATGGAGATATTTAAACACGTTGGACCTGTCAAACGTACCAATATGCATAGTTACGTCTGTAACTTTACTGTTCTACCATCTTCCCAATAATACGACTGCTTTCGAAAAAAAGTACAGAGTTATTCTAACATACAATATGGCCAAGAGATTGGGTCTTAACATAGCAATGATTATAAGATATGATCTTTCGGCAACTTTATAGCAGTAAAGCTGTTAATATCTATAGTCAGAACTAAAAATGGTTGCTTATCTTGCGCGTAATTAAATAAGAAGTTTAACCTGGAATAACCAACTCTCTAAATATGAATCAGCGAAAACCGCTGCAAATCAGCGAATACACGCTGCAAATCAGCACAAAGTATGCAGCTGATTAAATTAGCGGCATACTTTTCGCTGATTTGCAGCGTATATTCGCTGATTGCAGCGGTTTTCGCTGATTCGGATTGAGAGAGAACGTTCTCACTAGATACCCAATAGCCTAAGGATCCGTAGCTCTCCTTAGCTGTTCTCCGGATAAAACCTAAGATCGTTATATGTATGCGCCTTATTTAAGAGAAACCTCTGTATTGCTAAAAAACGTTCAATCATCACTCTTCGCCACATGAAGTTTCACGTACACGTTTACCCTACTCCGTAATATAGATTACGAATCACATAATGGAATTCCAGATCCTGTTATTCCTACGCAAGATTATACAATTGCGCTTCCCTTACTAGATAGCGACTAGATCCTTCCTGTGATCACATCCAAATAGAATGTAATTTGTAAAATATTTAGGATCATGTGCACATTTAAGGGATAAAGAATTGCTACCGCACTTTTCGATTTCTTCCTAAATAAATGATACATTGTTATTTAATAGACATAAAACTTACGATATTTTACAGTTTTCATTATATTTCATCGAACCCTGAAATCGAATAAAAATCTGTTATATAATCAAATTTGAAGGCTATTCGCCATCCACTGTTATGCAAGGAGGAAATTCCTGCACTACGTCGGAAGATACATTTTAGATGGGAAATTCGACTTGGTCGTGCAATGTTGTCAATCAACAAAGGAAATAATAATATCAAATATATTTTCATGAAATGTATTTATTATCAAATTGTAGAAAAATTACATATCTGGGTTCTTTGTTTTCATTTAAGATTATACAGATTTGACTTTTAGATAGTCAAATAGTAAATAGTTCGGCACGAGCGCTGTAATATTTTGATAACATCAATAAAGTAACCGATCTCAATGTTGGTGAAATTTTTCCCTTATAGGAAGTTGTCCCTATACAGTAGGGAGAGCCAATGAATTAGACTTGGCCTCAGCACCAGTACTAAATAGATCAATCGGTTTGCGGATTTCGTCGAATTCAAAGGAATTTTCCGAAATTTAGTATCTGTATCAAATATATACAGTATCAATAATTTCTAGCAGACTGTTGGAAACATATGTACTAAAAAAATTAAATTAACATTTCACAGTATGCAACTCTATTACCCAAATTATGGAATAAGAGAATTTTCAGTAAAGAAAAATACATCAATTTTTTAATTTCTTAGCTTATTTAGCTGTTTTTATATAATATTCGCAAATGTTTCAATTGGTTCACTAACAAATTTACTTTTGGTAAAGTTCTTAATTTGTTGTTCTTTCTAATACAGGCAAAACTACAAAGATACATTCTTAATATGAAAATTATGTAATATTTTATGACACGCGCCACAGTTGATATCTGAAGATTGTTTTCGAGCGCTTCAAAATATATAGGATCCCTAAATAAAATATCTAATAGCGTTTCCTCATAAAAAACATTAATACATGCGCAATATAAGAGGCAACTCCGTTCTCCGGTAAGGTTCGTGAATAACATGCTAGTATACATGAATTCATATATTAACCCTAGTGAAAATCTCAATGTACGGTCAGCCCATATGGTACATACAGTTAAACGTCCTTTTAAACTAACTCAACGTACACTAAATGTAATTGGACCATTGTGCACTTCCCAGTATATTCCGATTTTCACGAGCAAGTACATTGTAAATGAACTTCAAATGTATTTCAAATGACTATTAAATTTGGTACTCGGATTGTTCTTATTTGTAACTATACAACTTTGCATATTATAACTATAACCTTTCTTTCCAGCTACATATAAACGATTTATGAACATATTAATGAACATTTGTTCGTTAAATTTTTAAAATACTTATTTGTCAAAAATATTTCATTATTTCCAATCAACTTGATAACGAACATTTTACACTTTTGTAAATTTGTCTATATCCTACCAATGTAACAATCAATTTTTATTCTTATTACTTCCTGCAAAAATTAGAAATATCAGACTAGATAAGTAATTGAATATTAGCTTATAATTATAATTTGCAGCATGGTGTTCAGTAACATATACTGTATTTATATTATATAATTAATATTATTTACAAGATTATTTGAACAAATATCGTTTGGATGCCATTGGTTGGTATTAGATTGATCAATAATTATATGAGATAAAAGAAGAAATACACAATATTCGAAAGCTGAATAAGTATAAAAAACAAACTACTTGGAATAAACTCAAATATTTTATTCTCAATCATTCCTAGATTCTTCTTTTTATTAAGAAATTTATAATAGTTGCGATTAACATCTTAATTAAACAACTATGTGTAATTAGATTTAACACAGTACTGCGCGAAATATTATATGACTGTGTAAATAACCAAGCTTCAGATTTCCTTGATAATCACTGAATTCGGAAACACAATCTAGTATTTTGATACAAACGCCGATAACGATCATCTTCAGATCTCTATCTGCTATAGAGTTTATTGGAAAATAAATAATAAAAAAATGAAATCTTCTTATTTGCATAACTAAATTAGAATAATACAGCTTTAATATAATGAAGATAGAGATGTTCCAACTCGTTATCTTGTTTGCTCTTTTTATTTCGGCAATAGATAATATTAATGTACGCATCACAGAGTATTTTTCAATTACACCTAAACACTTAAAATTAAATTAATTACATATAAATTGTAGTTTACAGTTGCTTTTAGTAAAATGTACAATCATCAATTCGACATTTCGAAAAAACAAAGATCAAAGAAAAATTGGTAGATATTTTAATAAGTCCGTCTGCAAATGGCAATATAAATAATTTAATTAGATACGTTTTCAACAAAATGATATCTTCTTTAAAAGTGAAAGTAGTTTTCCTCGTCCCGCTGATAAAGTACTACCGCTAATTACTGAATCCAGCCGGTACTAATGAAAGTACTAGAACGGTATTGGACGCAACACTGGCCTGCAGTAAAATACTACAGTCTAATTGGCAGTACAGGCGGTCGGTACGAGACTTGGATAGTCTTAACTAATTCATACTGTAAGAAATGTATTATTTGCCCATTTAAAATGGTTGCCATATAAGCATATAAATAAAGCTAATTTGTGTAACTATCGACCACGTCAATAAAATAACGAAAAAAATTAACCAAATAAATTGGATGTGATATTTTCTAAATACGCTGTCACAGTACGAAATTTTAAGTTATTTTATAAGCGGCAAAGAAGTTTCATCCGAATCTAATGATCCATTATGAATTTTGAAAAATTGACCCCGAATTCATAATCATCTACCCCAAAAACCCTTAATAATACATTTTTCATAACAATTCACTTTTTTTTAAATGTATGCTGCAAAGAATTTAATTTGTTATTTGCGCCATTGGCCTTTGAGGTTATGTCAAAATCCTGATCTTATGGGGTTAAAGGGACCGCGGTTTCGAATTCAGCGACCCTAAAAACATATAGTAAGCATGGTGTGTCCATCAGATCAGAACATACACTTTTTTCTGTGTCTCTGTAATCAGCGATCCCAAAAACCTCACAGTAACGAGTTACGAACAAATTGAACATGAATTTGCCAACGTATTTAAAAAATTATATCCTATCATTATTATCAAACAATCCTAAAAAAGAAGTGTTTATTAATAAAAAAAATCCCCTCGTTTATTCCACAATTATTAAAAAAAAACTATATTCTTTGTATGGAAATAGATTGTAATCATTTAAAATAAAATTTGTGGGTCAAAAATTATATTCTTAGGTACCCCCCTGCAAAACAATGTAATGTGAAGAGATTGTATAGTTCGATCAGAGTCCAAATTTCAAAGCTTAATTTCAAAATACATATATATCCGCAGTAATTTCTACGTCCCAGTATTTAGTTAGATCACCGGCAGTAATTGATACACAATGTTCTGAGCAAAATTATTGCAAAAACCATTCGATAATTTTTGTTAAAGTACAATACAATAATTTAGCAAATGCTGGTTTCAGTCTCTTTGCGGACATTGTGTTCATAATTCAACTTGCGGAATATTATGTCTTCCACTAGTATGAAGAAACGGAAGTACTTTTACTTTCAAAATATATGCTACTTTTGTTCCTTAATATAGACTATATAAATATATATATTTAATTTATCTACACTAATTATAAGTAATATTTGTTTACGATTAAAGAATGGAAAGAAAATTAACATGAAATTTGATGTAAATGAATATACGTTCTTTCTGTTTACCGTTCTTTTCCAATCAAGTCAGTATGCTAATATTGATCTGATATGAAAACGTAATGCCAACTATATAACGAACCTTGTTTCAACTTCTGGAATAGTATAATAATTGTATATTAATTTTTCATTCATTCACGGTTTTGTAAATTATTTGAGGTAACGCACTATTACCCATTTAAATATTAACGTGCATTATATATGAAGAGCGTAACGGCTAAGATGTTGAACACCTTTACTCATAATGATTAATTTATGATTTCAATTCCCCTATTCAATACGGAAGAGCGTTGTTATAAACTGCTCTAACAATGTCTGTTTTAAAAGTACAATTACTCTATGTGCCATCAAACAATCGATATTGAGATATATCAATATACATTTTTTTGACCACTCTGCTATTCGAGAGATCCGTGAACTTCATTGGCAATTATCTGTTAGCAAATTATTTTTAATTATTTTATATCTAGAATGCGCTTTATTTGATTATCGTATACCGAACAGTCCAATTTGCGAGGATATATTCCCAATAAAGGAAACATATTGAAAATTATGAAATCTGTTATGACACGTGTCATATTTGATATTTAGTGATCTATTTAGACCATTTGAAAATATCGGCATTCGTGTAGATTCTCTTAATAAAATACCCATAATGCTTTTCCATAAAAGTATATAATTACACTTATTTGCAAAATATAAGAGTACATTCTGTAAACTGATCACATAAATAATCATAAGCCTATACAAGTTCACTACGTCAAAAGATTTTTTGATAACAATAAAAATTATAGTGTGTAAAATGGTTTAATATCTAAATTTTGAATTAGTCAAACACGACTAATAAATATCCAGTCATAAATAAATGGTGTTGTTGTGTAGGTGTATATATAATAAGAAAAAATAAATAAAAAGGTCGTTTTGAATAACTCGTATTCATTTTCAAGAGGTTTATTTATTTTTTCTTAAATATCCTGTCACTAATGAAATTAATAATCATTTTTATTAACCGAGAATACAAAACTTCTAATTAAATATAGTAAAATTTAACTAATCTAATTTGTTTAATGAGGTATTGAAAATACAATTATTAATTTAAAATTGGCAAACATTAACTAATGAATTCGTAATATTACTTTTTAATATAGTAAAGATCATTACTATTTCCATTAGTCAACTACTGTTGAATCCTTTGGACTTATTTACGGAGTACGTAACTAATTTTGTTTACGGAATGTACTTTATTTGCTGTTCCTATACCCACCAGATCAATTTTGTATAAATTCCTAATGTAAAAGGTATTGTTATAGTTCTGAACTATGTCGTGACACATGCCATACATTTGATGTTTGCACATTTTTTCGACTATTGCAGTATACTACAAGGTATAAAATAACGTAATAAAATAACCAATAGTGTTTTCTCGTAAAAACATCAATATATAACGGGATAGTCTGCAAAATATACTCCGAATAGTTGTGACTATGTGTACCACAACCACAAGTTTCTGGTAACCAGTACTATAATGTAGATAATTTTGCAGTAGTCGTAACCGGCACCATTAATATTTTACTGTAGAAATCTTAACTGATTATGTAACTTAATTCATTATTTCAAACACGAGAGCCAATCTGACTAGTCTGAGTTTTGATTCGGATTCGGCGGGAGGATTCGGATTCGGAACGTTCTATTATATTGTATTTTTTTTGTGTATACCTGTGTAATTAATAATATATTTCGGACATATTTTGTTGCTAAATAAATTCTCGTCTTTTAGCAGAAAATATATTGAGAATATTATTTCCTAGAACGACCATTTATTCCTATTATGAAATTCGCATCACACGGGCATAAGCATGGCCAATATATAAATTACAGATAGTTGGTAATTTTCCAGTATATTTAAAATGATCAACAATATTGAATTATATTAGAATTTTCCTCGCATTAGAGGTTTTATTAGACTTACAAGAAAAATATATCCACGTCGCCTTTCTTTAAGTTTAACCTATCTTCCTATCAAGATCAATTTTATAGCATATATAGCACATTTATTACGACTTGACAATGTAGATTACGTGCCGCAATGTAATGACAACCACGATGCATGCAATTTCCAAAACAGGTCAACATAGTAACTAATAAACGTATTTTAAATGACTACTGGATGTGGAACCTTAATTATTAATCAAATAAAAAAATTCTTATAATTACACCGATGAAAGGTAAAATAACTGACTTCGACAAATGTTTTTTAGTTAAAAATAATGTGTATTTATTATCAAATTGCAGGAATATTACATAACACCTTAAGTTATTGGCTTTAAATAAGATATGCTGCATTATAATCTTATATAGTGATTTTGCAACATTTATTCATTATTAATCTTCCTCATAGTTGATTGGATCCAGTCGTGGTAATAAGAAACTTCGGTAAATACTACAGGATATCTACCTCCACATACAGTGCCCCAAGACACTACACCAGCCAGGGTTCCGTTGATAGTTAGAGGACCACCTGAGTCACCTTGGCAAGTACTCATACCCCTTACCGAAGTGCAGATTTGACCTTTAGGTATTCCCCTGAAATACTCACGAGCGCAATCATTTTTCGATATAATGCGCAAAGAAACTGATCGCAATATTGACGAGAGTTTTCCTCCATCTTCAATTCTTCCCCATCCGGAAGCGACAGCCAGAGATTGAGCTTTGGCCTCAGTACCGGCACTAATCAGAGTGATTGGTTTTGTAGTTTCGTCGAATTTAAAGTCATTCGATACTTTAACAATGGCTATGTCGTTGTACGGCATTCGGCCTATGTACGAGAATTTTTCATGCTTGTAGATTTTCTCGATTTTGTGCCTGGATCCTTTCAGCAAAGTGTTCGATCCTGCCCAAATGTTAGCAAACTTTGAAGATTCATCCTTAAAACAATGGGCAGCAGTAAGGACAAGATTTTTGGAAATTATACTGCCCCCGCAAAGATGTGTTCCGATGATGGCTACTTGATGCGGAGCATCTTCGATTGATATCTCATGACCGCCGACAATGCGCCCTTCTAGTTGATTGTTTTGAAATAGGGGCTCAGCTGCAAACATTCGAAATCGAAACATTATTAGGAAATAAATGGTAATTAAATTATTAAGTTAAAGGTCCTTATAACTTCATAAAAAAAGTTAGTTTTTGCACTTGGTAGCTCACCTATTGCCGAAATTACAAGGGCACTGAAAATCACTAGTTGAAACATTTTCCAATGTCTAGTCGAAGCACACTGATGGTAAATCTGTTATTTGGTAGCGTTTATATATACCCCTTTTGTATCATTTAAATTTCTGTAATAATGTATATGCATAACCAGATAAAGATAGTTGTTATCTTGTACCGTCAAAAATAAGAAAATATTTTTGTCGATTTAATTCTATAGTCGATAACTGAAAACTCATTATCCGTAGTTGTATCAAAACATCGTCTTATGTTGCTAAACATAGTTTCATTAATATACATGCCCGTTTTTTGTTCGCCTACTTAAAAGGTTGGACTAAATTTATTCACTTTTCCTATATACTATTACCTTTTGAACTGAATAATTATTCGTGCTGATAATTATTTTTCATCTTGACCAGTTTTGCATAGAATCTATTTGAAGTAATCTCAAATAAAAATGTATAACTAAATAAAAGCATTTATATCATACGTGTTTCGGAAATCGAACATCAATTATTACTAATTCTGAAGGTATTAATCATCTGATTAGTATTTTACTTAATACTTATTAGATTATTCAAATTTTATTTATTTGTTCAATTAGACATATCTTATTAAATAATCGATTGAAATATCTATAAATATGGCAGTTACTGCACTTTAAGCACATAGAATACATGTAAACTTTTAACAAAATCTATTAATAAATTACAAATTTTTTTTTTCACATAGTTCACTCTCTAAATGTTGAATTAGTTAAAACCGTACCTACTAATAATGGAATCAAAATTCCTGCACTAATCGAAATTGTAGTCATTGTTCCTAATAAAGAATTCCGTAGAAAAGACCAAAAAAATTACTAATTAATTAGTCAAACTTAACTATAGTTTAATAATAACTAATCGTTAATAATAATTGATGTTTGTCAGAGCAATATAACACATATATCAGAAAATTACTAAAATGAATTGTGTTATTTACATTATTATGTAATCCTATTCTTGTAAAAAATCGGTTAATAATTAAAAGCTATATTCAAGATTTTTAATCGGAAAAATTCGTAGCCGTACTCAAACGTTTACTTTCCATGATCCAGCGTTTTATTTGAATGATGTTATATATGTATATATATAAAATTTTTTAAATCCCGAGATTTTATCTTGGAACTATATAGAAATACATTGTTTGAATACGTTTCTATGCGATTGGAGCTTTAAACCTAACGAAAAATTACATGAATTCCGGAAAAGCGATGGCGACATTAAAAGTTAACAGTACTGCAGAATACCCCAAATACGAATATAAGCAATTTACCTTATTTAAACGAATTTACAGGCGACGTATTGTATACATACATATATATATATATATGCAGTACTGTCAACTTTTAGTGTCGCCATCGCTTTTCCGGAACTCATGTAATTTTTCGTTAGGTTTAAAGCTCCAATCGCATAGAAACGTATTCAATGTATTTCTATATAGTTCCAAGATAATATCTCGGTATTAAAAAAATTGTAAATAATCTATGGAAAAATATAGAAAATATTTCAAATATAGACGTCGCCAACTATATCTGAAAAAGTGCTCTTAATGTATACACTATAGATCCATCATAACAATTTGATCGGTGTGCCACCTTCGTGAAGTTATATCGCCAATTTCTTGTCAAATACTATTTTTATTAGATTCTTTTCATTTTTCGTCCATGAACACTTCTCCTAACATCTAACTACCTATAGCAATTGGAAGCATTTATAAAATCAAAGAAAATTAGCAGCCAATAATGCGCGTGTCTTTAAAAAATAATGAAGGAGAATGACGGAAAATGAGGAGCATTAGCGAAATTCGTAAAAAAATTGTTATATTTTGCACAGTTACAAAATTATATATCACGTTTTAAGGTACTTTGTAAACGATTGTTGACATAATAACATCTCGAAAAATTACTGTTCACGTGTATAGAATATGTCATACTTATTGACCTTGCAATTATATTTTCGTATTGTTACATATTTTCGAAAAACTACTCAGCACAGATGAACAAAGTTACTGTTATTAGAAAATCAATTAGATATATTAAAGTAAATAGTAATTAAGAAGTTTAAATATTTGTTCATATATCGCTCATATTTTCAAAATGGAAATTATCGGGACCAATATAAACAAACGATAGCAGAAGAGTTATGTTTATTGAATTAGATAAATCCCTGGTACTTTAGCTGAAAGGAAAACAAAAATATAAGAAAAAAGATTGTTATCTACTTTGAAACATTGCGATAAATCAGATCGATAAATTAGATCTCCTAATCTTTAATTTGTTAGCTATTTGGGAAGTATCAAATATGACTTCTCTAATCTTACATGCTAACCAGATTCATATTATTGTTTTGCAATCTAATACTAGCTCTATAATAACATAATAAAGTATTATTATTTATCTATAGATAAAATATCGGTATATAAATGCGAAGCGAGCACAGCTTCAACATCAGTGTACTTGCACATAACAGTCAAAGATGTTTCGATTAGTGGTCCTTTCTGCTCTTGTCATTTCGGCAATCGGTAAGGTTATATACATCAAGGAATTATTTTAATCAATTTGAATATGAAAGTATTCATTGATTAGTACGGATATTAATCAAGACAAAATGTGAATAGTTTGGTTGTATATTTTTTATTATAGTTTTTTTAAAATTACTTTACAATAAAGGTATGTTATTTTTTAATTTTATTCACAAATTATTACTGCGGTGTAAATAATTAGAATTTAATTATATTTTAATTTATAATTTCTCATTAGATTTAAAATTTTCAATATCAAGTATTGAAATAATTATTTAAGGAAGAATATTAAATTCGCATAACACCGAAATATAAACTAGTTTTCTAATGTGTGCAGCCGATCCATTTTTCAAACGGGACGAACTAGGCGGACGCATTGTTGGCGGTCATGAGGTGTCAATCGTGGATGCTCCTTATCAAGTTGCCATTATAGGGGATACTCTTTGCGGGGGCAGTATAATTGCCAAAAATCTTGTGCTCACTGCCGCCCATTGCTTCGAGGATCAATCGTCTAACTCTGCTGTCATTTGGGCTGGATCAAGATATTTAGAGAGCGGATCCAAACACATGATTGATGAAGTTTATATACACAAAAAGTTCTCGTATATCGGCAACACACCATTTAATGACATCGCCATTGTCAAAGTATCGAATGATTTTGAATTCGACAAAACACGCCAACCGATTGGTCTATTTAGTACCGGTACTGACGCCAAAGTTGATTCTTTAGCAGTGGTCACTGGGTGGGGAACAACTGCATTTGAAGGAGAAATTTCACAAACATTACTGTCGGTAACATTGCCCATCATATCGAAAGATTTGTGTGCCTTTGCTTACGGCGGGGTACTTCCTAAAGGTCAAATTTGCGCATTGGCAAAAGGCAAGGATGCTTGTCAAGGTGATTCTGGCGGTCCTCTGGTCATCAACGGTACCCTCGCCGGTATCGTATCCTGGGGCAATAGATGTGGAAATGGACATCCCGGAGCATATACAGAAGTTGCGTATTACCGACAATGGATCCAAACAGTTATTGAAAGAATCAACAAAGTATAAATCGTCAGAATAATCTTCTCTCATCCCTTCACGACACAAGTATAGCTCCATCTAACTAATTCACGTTTTTATCGCACTGTAGGTCACATAAATTTTAGGCAGAATAAAATAATTTAGTTTTATGGAAAATTTGTAATACTTTTTATAATAAACAGTTGTTTATAATATATTAAAAATAGGCCTCATATTTATTTAAACTTACTTTAAATCAGTCTTCCATTCAGATTATTCTGCTCCATGTGTTTGAACACTTTTCATTTCCATTGCGATGCCTATCTAATAACAATCATATTGAAAATGAATAGTTATTAATAGAAACAATCGAAGTGTGAAACCCACTTCAATTTGGCTGTTATTCCTCGGATTTGTCTTATTTCTGTTGCCTTTGAGAGCCACCATTGAGGATACGCAAAGTACTTGTTCCTTGGAGAATATATAAGTACAAATATAAAACGATGATTTAGTTTCTCCTGTTATCTATAATTGTTCGAAATATTATTCTCTCCTCCTTCAATCTTAATATAATGATATGAAATAAATTATAAGCATTCGTAAGGGCGAACGTTGTGTGACGATCCGATGACTTATGATAATAGAACAAAGCTTCCATCTTCCTATGAGCTTCGAAAGTTTTAAATCATACCAATATTCAAAATATAATCTTCATGACTATTACCATTAAATATATCACTATTAAATTAATATGCTTGTGATTATGCACATATGAAGTATCTATTTGTTGGCATTTCATAAAAGACTGTATACATGAAAATATGTAAATAGTCTCTGACTGAAAATCAGTGATTATTCACTATTTTATCTATTGCCAAATTGAAAGAGTATGAAAATTATATCGGAGTTGCCCAAAAATATATTTTTGTTCCCAATTAACAGATGGTAGTACAGAAATTACTTACTTCAAGTTCAATATACACGTGTTCGGTTAATGTAATACACTGTTATCAGAGTACAAATCTTCTAACGCATTACACAAGTACGACTATACATATAATCCTGCCTAATAAAGAACAACCTATGAATATCTAACTTAAAAATTCTTGTAAATTCGTTGCTATACATTTTCATAAGAAGTTCATTGGCAATTAAAATTAATCTTTACGTTATGTATATTGTATGGCAACTTCTTCAATATATCAACACTGATTATGCTAATATTGGCTCGAGACTACACACGTTTGTAAATGCTAAAATATAGTTAACATTGAAATAATGATTTATACCCCGGGAAGACGACTTTAATAAAGTCCAGTAAATAATATTTCTAAACAGATAATATGTTATATTTGAAATAGAAGAAATTATTTATGAGATACGATCTTCCTACAGCAACAATTATTGTTTAATGTTAGTAAAAATCGTGGCAGTTACCGACTAATTCAGATTTCGGGAGTATCAAGAATTTTGTTTCAGGAACTTATTTTTTTTTATAAACGCGAACAAATTTCTGAATAGTGCTATATGTTTGTTATTCAATATATACGAGGATTTTGAAATAATAAATTATTCGATATTCTGAGATAATTGGAGCAATCTGGAATGCAAATGGTACGACTCCGTTACAGCGAAAGAAAGCAACGATATTGCAGCTCTCTGACAGCGAAGAACGCAACTCGTTTTCTAATATTTTTAGTATTTCTTGTTTACTATTAGATAAATAGATATTTATTTTACGCTTTGGGTTTTAAAACCCTTTAAGCGCGGTAGCTACATTACTGTACAGGTACTTAGTGTATGTTTCTTAAAACAATAACAGTATAAATAAAATAGTAGACCAGTCTTGTCAGATATAAAATAAAATGGATCATCCAACACAATTAAAATAAATAATAAAAATAAATAACAACGTAAGTTGGTTTGCGCCTAGTTATTTTCCACTGATCGCTGCAGATGTTTGAAGAGCAGTTCTTTAAACTTCCATGTAGAAGATGAGTTTCGAATGTCAAGAGGTAACTTGCTCCAAAATAGAGGTCCATGGCTCAGGAACGATTTATTGTAAACCTCAATTTTGCACGCCGAAACACTGAGTTTTAAGAAATCAGATCTTGTGGTAACTGCAGATTTGGATGTCCTGAAGTTTAAACCATTTTCCAGGTAACTTGGTCGTTGTGTCCAGATTATACGGTGTAATAGGCAGCCTTCGAAAAACAACCTACGGGTATGGACTTTAAGCCATTTAAGTTTTCCGTAGTATGGATATGTTCAAAACTACTTGAATTGCATATGAATCTTACACAGGTGTTAAGAGCTCTTTGAATTAAGAGATCAGACTCGTTTGTAATATCTAACATAGTTATGCAGCTGTAATCGATGATAGGAAAAATGAGTGACGCAATCAAATGCTGACGTATCGTAGAAGAAAGTAGACGCTTGACGACCTTTAATTTGCGTAAGGTGGTGAAGATCTTTTTACTGCATCGCCTAGCCTCAGATGACCAAGAGAGGTTGTTTGTTATAGAAACACCTAGATATTTAACCTCATTCGTGAATTCGATGTCAGTTTCCCTTACGAAGATTTTAGATGTGCAGTTGTAATCAACGGAGTTAACAAGCCTGGATGTGCCAACGATGATGGCGTTTATTTTCGAACTGTTCAATGAAAGGCCAAGATCTTCTGCCCATTTAACAATTCTCTGAACATCTTCGTTAATGTACTTTATGGTACAATTTAATTGTGACGGTTTGCAAGACATATAAATTTGGATATCATCTGCAAAGATATGATATTTACAGAATTTGAGGACTTTACTAAGTCCTGTAATATATAGAGAAAAAGAAGACGTCCAAGTACCGACCCTTGAAGTACGCCAATGTTGATTTCCGCCCACACAGAAAGGTGACCTTCTTGGTCTTTAACGGCGTGATATCGAGCACAAAGGTAAAAATATATCCATCTTAAGGCGGAATAAGAGAAACCAAGATCTTTGAGAATTGAAATGAGTTTAGCATGTATAACTTTATCGAAAGCCTTAGAGAAATCGAAAAAAACCATGATATCATACAGTTGTCGGCAGCATTTTTAGCAGCATCGAGTATCTTGAGGAGTGTTGTTTGCGTGCTGTGACTTTTTTTATACGCCCATTGAAACGGATCCATTTTATTTGTTGCTATTAAATAGTCAATAATTTCTTACACAACTATTTTCTCAAAAATTTTCGACAATGAACAAAGTAGCGAAATAGGTCGATAATCCAAACATGATATTGGATTTTTAATTTTCGGTATAGGGCTTATAATTGCTGATTTCCATAAACTTGGGACAACTTCGTTTATAAATGAATAAGTGAATAAATGCAATATAACATTACTTAGATACGGTAGAACCTTCTTGAGGATTCTTGTTGGAATGCCATCAATGGCAGTTGAATTTGATGTGGATGTAGAAAATGCCTCTTGAAGATCATTTAAAGTCGGATTCTTGAAGTAGAATTTGTCATCAGAGTAACGAGGATGGCCAAAATTCACGGGCGGAAGAGGACGTACTGAAGTACATACAGGTGCAAAGTGTAAATTACGACCCTGCAAGGGCACAACCAGCGGTGATCCAGTCCTATTATCCTTAATGAGCCCTATACTCTTTAAATGCGACCATGTTTCTTTACTCGAGCGAGAGATAGTAAAAATCGAACGGTAATATTCTCTTTTGGCTTTATCAATCTCGACCGTTACTGAGTTTCGAAGATTGATAAACGCAAGTCTAGTTGATGTTGTTTTTTGCGCCTCCACGTTCTCCAGGCTTTATTTCTAGCAGAGATTAGAGCTTTGATATTTATAGTGAACCAAGGATTTGAGACTTTATTCGTGTTACCAAATTTGAATAGGGCATGCCTGGCAAGGACAGAAATTAAATGGTGATTGAACGTTTCAATTTTTGAGTCCATATCGTTTGATAGTGCAATATCAGACCAATTTTGTTCTCTAAGTTCGCTTAAGAAAACATTATCTATCATTGAAATTCCGATAATTCCTATAAAGAATAGGAATGAAAGGATCTGACTCCACTTTAATGTTATATTCGATGTAAATAAGATCTTAATGTCCATAACCAGTGATTTTATCTTCTGTATCCGCAATGCAAACATCGAGCCAAGTAACAGAATTTTGAAGATGATGGGTTGGATGGTATGGGACGAGTCATAAGACTGAACGCATAATTTGGCATTAAAATCCCCAAAAATAACGAGGTTATCAAAATTAGCTGACAAACTAAGAAATATATCTGCGGACTCTCGTAACAAGCCAGTCTTTGGTGGTCTGTAAACTGTTGCAAGTAGTAATTTTACATTTGATATTGCCACTTCAATAATTAAAAATTCAGGTTTATAACAATAGTTTTCAGACGACGAGGCAATTATTTTACTTTTGAGCATGGTGGATATGTAAATCGCAACTCCACCACCTGTCTTCCCAAACCTGACTCGACGGTGAATATAGTATCCCTGCAATGCTATTAGTTCATCAGAAATTGTAGGTTTGAGCCATGTTTCTGACAGGTAGATGATGTGGAACAGATTAGTAGTAAAGTATGATCGAAATTCATCCAAATGAGGAATAAGTGATTGACAGTTTACATGGCAGATCCTAAGTTTGGATAAATTGATGTTATTATCCATAATTAGTTAGGCGAACTTTATTCGTTAGCATCTTTTTTAAAATTGAGCATTTTTAACCGTCCAATGCTGCGTGAACACTGTCTTGAGACTTATGTAATTTACAATTATAGCAGCATGGATTTCTGTTCCTGTCGGGACAATTTTTCATCTCGTGATCACCGGCACAGTGACCACAATGAGCCACATCATTACAATCTCTAGCAATATGACCGAAAGCCAAGCATCGATAGCAGTGCTTAATTTTAACATGATCTTTAAACGAACACGAAGCAAAACCAAGGTAGACTTTATTTGGACCAAGAAGTTTGGAACGTATCTCGGGAGGCACTTCTAAAACACACCTAGTGATAGTGGAATTTTGATAAGGTGGAAAGACATAAACAACCTTAACATCTGGCACATCAATACCTCCTAAATTTTGGTTGATGAAGTCTTCACGACTGGTTTCCTTTGTCATGTCCTTTGGTATCCCAGAGATCAATAAGCGCGGATTAAATTTCGTGTCATCTTTAATGTAGAGTCCAGTTAACGAGTCAAGAGAGCGAAGTTTTTCTAAATCTTGATCCTTCCTCGTTTCCGCCTGTTTTGGTCGTTCGGTCGACTTTTAAATTTACCGTAGCTGGATTTAATGCCATAAATAATGCCTCTTTTGTGCTATTCGAGTTTGCAAATTTTGCAGCAGCATTCGGACAGGGAGCCACAATAAATGATGTGCTAGAACATACAGGAACCGTTGGTCCACGAGAAACTTTCACAACATTGTATTGTTGTCATATATTGTTACATACGAAATTCTTCAGAGAACAGAATTTTGAAATTATAAGTTTTTATATTTTTTAAATTTGTAATTCTTAATTTCTGTCCATTTTGGATAATTTACATAATTATTTTATAATCTTTAAAATGTATGCCTTACTAGGATGACATATCTCGGCACATATTAATTATAAACATTACGTTTAAACATAAGCCCGGTTTAAAACCAATTTAATTTTGATAAACATTACGTATTGGAACCAGGAGGTTGAAGAATTTATTTACTTATCCAAATGCTAATATAACTATTGTTTTACATAATTGCAAAATTTTAATGAGATTACTGCGCATGAAATTAAAACACAAATATACACAGAAAATGCCATATAAATGCTAACATTAACTATTTCTGCAAAAGTGCTTTTAATATATGCAGTGACTAAAAACAAATTAAGTATCTTGAGAGTAAAAAAACAATACTCGGAAAGATATTACCAGCTCTAGATCCCTAATAACAGTTTAATCGGTGTGCCATCTTCGGTAAGTTATATCGCCAATTTATTGCCAAACAATTTTTTTATTAGATTTTCTTCATTTTTCGTCCCTGAACTCTTCTCCTAACGTCTAACTACCTATAGCATTTGGAAGCAATTATAAAATCAAAGAAAATTAGCAGCCAATGATGCGGTGCTTTAAAAAGATAATGGCAGAATTCGGAAAATGAGGAGCATTAGGGTACTACGTAAAAAAAATTTTATATTTTTAGCGGCACAGTTACAAAATTATTCATTACGTTCTAAGGGACTTTGTCAACGACGGTTGACATAGTAACTTATCATAAAAAGTGTTATTCTTCAAGTGTATACGTGTCACGAGAATATGTAATTCTTATCGACCTTGCAATGATATTTTCGTATTGTTACACATTTTCGAAAAACTACTCAGCATAGATGATCAAATTATTTACTGTTATTAAAAAATTAATTAGATACTTCAAGTAAATAGTAAATAAGAAATTTAATGATATAACGTGAGCATATTTATTCATATATCGCTCTTATTCATAAATGGAAATTATCGGGACCCATATAAACAAACGATAGCAAAAGAGTTATGTTTATTGAATTAGATAAATCGCTGGTACTTTAACTGAAAGGAAAACAAAAATATAAGAAAATAGATCATTATCTACATAGAAACATTGGGAAAAATCAGATAGATAAATTAGATCTCCTAATCTTTAATTTGTTAGCTATCATCAAATATCACTTTTCTAATCTCATGTGCTAACCAGATTCTTATTATTCTTCTCCAATCTAATACTAATTCCACAATAACATAATATCGTATTATTATTTAACTATAGATATAATTCAAAATATCGGTATATAAATGCGACGCGAGCATAGCTTCAACATCAGTGTACTTGCACACAACAGTTAAAGATGTTTCGATTAGTGATCCTTTCTGCTCTTTTCATTTCGGCAATCGGTAAGACTATATACATCAAGGAATTATTGTAATCAATTTGAATCAGAAAATATTCAACGATTAGTACGGACATTAATCAAGACAATTATTTAATGGTGGAACTAAATAGTATCCATAATTATAAGCGGCATGGCACTAGTCACGATCTGACATGGAAGTTTTATGAATAGTTTTCTTGTATATTTTTTGTTATAGTTTAGAATTGTATAATTTTTTTAATTAATTAACAATTAAAGGTATGTTATTATTTTTTATAATTTTATTATCAAATTATTAGTTTGGTGTAAATATATTTAATTATACATTAATTCTTAATTTCTTATTAGAATTAAAATCTGCAATATCAAGTATTGAAATAATTATTTAAGGAAGAATATTAAATTTGCATAACACCGAAATATAAACTAGTTTTCTAATGTGTGCAGCCGATCCATTTTTCAAACGGGACGAACTAGGCGGACGCATTGTTGGCGGTCATGAGGTGTCAATCGTGGATGCTCCTTATCAAGTTGCCATCATAGGGGATACTCTTTGCGGGGGCAGTATAATTGCCAAAAATCTTGTGCTCACTGCCGCCCATTGCTTCGAGGATCAATCGTCTAACTCTGCTGTCATTTGGGCTGGATCAAGATATTTAGAGAGCGGATCCAAACACACGATTGATGAAGTTTATATACACAAAAAGTTCTCGTATATCGGCAACACACCATTTAATGACATCGCCATTGTCAAAGTATCTAACGATTTTGAATTCGACAAAACACGCCAACCGATTGGTCTATTGAGTGCCGGAACTGAGGCCAAAGTTGATTCTTTAGCAGTGGTCACTGGGTGGGGAACAACTGCATTTGAAGGAGAAATTTCACAAACATTACTGTCTGTAACATTGCCCATCATATCGAAAGATTTGTGTGCCTTTGCTTACGGCGGGGCACTTCCTAAAGGGCAAATTTGCGCATTGGCAAAAGGCAAAGATGCTTGTCAAGGTGATTCTGGCGGTCCTCTGGTCATCAACGGTACCCTCGCCGGTATCGTATCCTGGGGCAATAGATGTGGAAATGGACATCCCGGAGCATATACAGAAGTTGCTTATTACCGTCAATGGATCCAAACTGTGATTGAAAGAATCAACAAAGTATAAATCGTCAGAATAATCTTCTCTCATCCCTTCACGACACAAGTATAGCTCCATCTAACTAATACACGTTTTTATCGCACTGTAGGTCACTTAAATTTTAGGCAGAATAAAATAATTTAGTTTTATGGAAAATTTGTAATACTTTTTATAATAAACAGTTGTTTATAATATATTTAAAAAGGCGTCATATTAATTTAACCTGACTTTAAATGAATCTTCCATTCAGATTCTTCTCCTCCGTGTGTTTGAACTCTTTTCATTTCCATTTCGATGCCTATCTAATAACAATCATATTAAAAATGAACACCAGTTATTACTAGAGACAATCGAAGTGTGAAACCCACTTCAATTTGGCCATTATTCCTCGGATTTGTCTGATTTTTGCTGCCTTTGAGGGCCACCATTGAGGATACGCAAAGTACTTGTTCCCTGTAGAATATATAAGTACAAATATAAAACGATAATTTAGTTTCTCCTGTTATCTATAATTGTTCGAAATATTATTCTCTCCTCCTTCAGTCATAATATAATGATATAAAATAAATTATCAGCATTCGTAAGGGTGCAAGTTGCGTGACGATCCGATGACTTGTGATAATAGAACAAAGCTTCCATCTTCCTATGAGCTTCGAAAGTTTTAAATCATACAATTATATCCAATATTCAAAATATAATCTTCATAACTATTAACATTAAATATATAACTATTAAACTAATACGCTTGTGATTATGCACATGTGAAGTATCTATTTGTTGGCATTTCATAAAGCATTGCATACTTGAAAATATGTAATTAGCCTCTGACTGAAAATCAGTGATTATTCACTAATTTCATTTTTTTAAAATTGAAAGAGTATGAAAATTATACCGGCGTTGCCCAACTATATTTTTGTTCCCAATTATCAGATGGTAGTACGCAGAGATACTTATTTCAAGTTCAATATACACGTGTTCGGTTTATGTAATACACTGTTATCAGAGTACAAATCTTCTAACTCATTACACAAGTACGACTATACATATAATCTAGCCTGATAAAGAACAACCTATGAAAATCTAACTTAAAAAATGCTTGTAAATTCGTTGTTATACATTTTCATAAGAAGTTCATTGGCAATTCAAATTAATCTTAACGTTATATAGATTTTATGGCAACTTCTTCAATATATCAATACTGATTATGCTAATATTGGATCGAAACGACACACGTTTGTAAATGCTAAAATATAGTTAACATTGAAATAATTATTTCATATATATATATATATATACATATGGGACATTCCTTGTCAACCGTAACACCTCTCAGTCCAAAATTGGTATGGACGGATTTTAACGTTTCAGGGCGGAGAATGTTCCTTTCGAAAAGAGCTTTCGAAAGTCGTATGCCGATTTAATGTATTTCAATATGCCGACATAGTTATGGCGGCTGAAAGGTACAAATGCAACATTTTATGTCCATCAAGGGCAGAAAAACGGTGAAAAGTAACGAAATTTATGTGAAACTTGCCATTCGGGAGTTTTTATGTTTGCTGGTTATGATTCTGAACTCAGTTTGTGGTAATTCAATATGGCGGATCCAATATGGCAAACAAAAATGCAAAAACTTCCTGGATCGAGATGAAAGTGGGTCCTCCGAGGTTTTTAGGGTCGCTGATTACAAATCTGAACTGAGATACTGAAATTTCAGTTATTCTCATTTTTAATTTTCAAAATCCGCATTCAGATTTGTTATCAGCGACTCCAAAACCCATAAGTACCCACTTTCATCGCGATGAGGTAATTTGTTACATTTTGGTCAGCCATACTGAATCCGCTATTTTAAATTTTCACAACCTGAATTCAGATTCGTAATCAGCGACTCCAAAAACCCCCGAGTACCTAGTTTCATAAAAAGTGGTTCATTAGAGAAATGTGTGCCGGAAAGGTTTAACGAGTAATACTACAATATTCTGCGGGTAATTTAAAATTATCTTGTAAATTTTAAGTTCATATTTGCAATCCGCAACCCCAAAATCCCCCGAATGGCGAGATTCACATAAATTTCGTTACTTCTATTAACGTTGCTTAATTTCGTTACTGAAAAAATTTTGTATTTGTACCTTTTAGCCGTCATGACTATGCCGGCATATTGAAATACGTCAAATCGGCATACGCCTTTCGAAAGCTCTTTTTAAAGCTAACATTTTCCGCCCTGAAACGTTAAAATCCGTCCATACCAATTTTGGACTGAGAGGTGTTATGGTTGACATGGAATGTCCCATATGATGTATAATATATGATATAATATATAATATATATATATTATATATTATTTCATATGTATATAAAATATACCCCGCGAAGACGACTTTTGTAAAGTCCAGTAAATAATATTTGTAAACAGATAATATATTATATTTGGTATAGAAGATGTTATTTGTTAGATACGATATTCCTACAGCAACAATTATAGTTTAATGTTAGTAAAAATCGTGGCAGTTGTCGACTAATTCAGATGTCGAGAGTATCAAGAATTTTTTTCAGGAACGGATTTTTTTTATAAATTCTGTAGAGGGTTATACATTTGTTCCGCGAACAAATTTCTAAATAGTGCTATTTGTTTATTATTCAATATATACGAGGATTTTGACATAATAAATTGTATGATTTTCCGGGATAATTACACATAACACTTCAATCTATAGTGCAGATGGTACGACTCCGTTATGCAGCGAAAGAAAGCAGCGATATTGCAGCTCTCTGAAAGCGTATAACGCAACTTGTTTTCTAATAGTATTTCTCGTTTACTATATTTTTAATTAAAACCTTACGTGCCTTAGTTATAATATATTGTTACTTACTAAATTCCTCAGAGAACAGAATTTTTAAATTGTAAGTTTTTATACTTTTTAAATTTGAAATTCTTAATTGCTGTCCATTTTGGTAAGTTTATACAAATATTTTATAATCTTTAAAATGCATGCCTCATCTCGGCACGTATTAATTATAAACATTACGTATTGGGACCAGGAGGTTGAAGAATTTATTTACTTGTCGAAACACCAATTTGGCTATTGTTCTATTTAATTGCTAAATTTTAATGAGATTACTGCGCATGAAAGTAAAACACAAATATACACAGAAGATGCCAACAGTTGGACTTCATACTGTCTTTATCTTTATATTCAATCATACTAATCTGATTCTCGATATTAAATCTAAAACTGCATGACAACTGTTTGCGATTATTACTGTTGATAATATGTAATTATTATAAGACTCTCAAAAACCTCACGTTCATTCTACCGATAACCATTGTATGTTTGGAAATACTAGCAAATTTTGTGTACATATATTCACAACAATGATCTTTCGACCATCTGCTATTCGAACAATCTTCTTATTTGCGGCTATGATAAGCGATTACTATCAAATTTGCAATGAATCGGTATACATTAATAAACCGAAAAGATATAATACGCTTATATAAATGCTAGCAAATTAGATATTTGACGTCAGTGTAATTCGTGAGAAAGATGTTTCAAGTTGTGGTTTTGTCTACTCTTTTTATTTCGGCAATAGGTAATACCACAATATCAAATTTATATTATTTTTGCATGCTTTAACAAGTCTCTCCATATATGTGATAGATTTGTCAAAAAATGCATAATTCCAGAAACTCTCTGTGGGATATATCATTATCGAAACGTAACCTGTGAGGAGTCTTAACCTGGTTATCATTCTAGTTTAACTTTTTAGCAAAACAGGGTAAACTTCAAAAAACGTAAAATTCAGCTAGAGTAATAATCATACAGGGTAAAATACTATAAAGATGAATTATAGAGATTAAGAAAACTTTAAAATGAGTACTTATTCGAAGAAGTAGTTTTAAACCCAACCGAGTTAATGCAAAATTGTGATATTTTTCTAGAGAATTCAATGAATTTTGTATTGTTAAAAAATTATTATTATATTTAATACAATCACTTTAAGAAATCATTTAAATTGATTTTGAAAGGGTTACCCTGCATTTGAGCAGATCCAACAATAATTATGAATGTCCTGAAAATAAATATTCAAGTATTAGTAGTCTGACATCAAATTATTATCTATATATGTTCAACGTTCAGAAAAATGATATAATCTTTTCTTAATTTCTTTAAAGTCTTTGAAACATAAAAAAATTAAATCCACATCAAATTCTTGCAGCTGATCCAATTTTCAAATGGGATAAATTTGGAGGACGCATTGTCGGAGGTCATGAGATATCAATCTTGGAAGCTCCATATCAGGTGGCCATCGACGGGAAAAGTCTCTGCGGGGGTAGCATAATATCAAAAAATCTTGTACTGACAGCTGCTCATTGTTTCGAGGATGACAATCCAGACTCTGCTGAAGTTTGGGCGGGATCAACACTGTTGAAAAAGGGATCTAAGCATAAAATTGAAGAAATTTACATTCATAAACGTTTTCAATACGTTGGTCTAGCACCATTTAACGACATAGCTATAGTCAAAGTATCGAATGACTTTGAATTTGACGAAACTCGTAGACCGATTAATTTATTTAATGAAGGTGACGATGCTAAGCCTGGTTCTTTGGGTACTGTCACTGGATGGGGATCACTCTCGTATAAAGGAGCAGTCTCGTCAACATTGCGATCTGTTACTATGCCCATTATTTCAAAAAACGATTGTGCCTCCGCTTATGGAAGATTACCAATAGGTCAAATTTGCACTTCAGCACAGGGAAAAGATCCCTGCCAGGGGGACTCCGGTGGACCTTTAGTAATCAATGGAATCCTCGCTGGTATCGTGTCATATGGTAGCATTTGTGGGAATGGAAACCCTAGCGTATATACAGAAGTTGCTTTTTACCAACAATGGATCCAATCTGCTGTCCAGAAACTTAATAAAGCGTAGATAAAAATATAATTTTAGGTCGGATTCATCTTCATCGTCAGTCTATCATGGGTAGAAATTTCCATATCAAAATATTTATTCATCATAATTACAGACGAAATTATATTCCTCGTGTTTTTAATTTAAGTAATAAATAACTTTTGTTTTCATAAATGTCATTTCTGTAATCTTTTTTCTAAAAAATCATAGAGTTACGTTTATTATACAAATAAATTTAATTTTTTTTCCTTACTCCTTCCTTTTCTTCTCTTACTCTATCAACACATTCTCATCCTGCCTTTCTCTAGCTTTCCTCATTATAATTTAAAATTTGCTTCATATAAGAAATATAATATATAATAAATAATCAACAACTTTCATAGTATAATATATTCATAAGTTAGTCACCTTCGTTTTAATAGCATCGAATAAATAGGTTGAATTAGTTTCGAAGAATAAATAAAGCCTACTATTAATTGTGAAGGATTATTAACAAATTTCCCTTTGCAAAATTTTATATCATGTACGTGTCAATTTTTCGACAATCACTTCATCGTATCACTTTCCACATTGTGTTAATCAGGCAATTTGAAAGATAACTTTCTTCCAGTATTGTAGAATGTCGATACTTATCAAAGAAAGCTATTGGATATTCAAACTAGAGTGATATGTATTGAAACAAGGAAATTGGGTAATGTATCTTGATGTTCTTAAGATATACAGTAAGTGTGGTACTGTGTTAATAACATTTGCTTCATTAATTTAGACTTGAATGACATTTTAATATTAAAACTAGTATTGGCGTAGTGCCTCGCTCTCTTCGCTCGCTCAGAAACTTCGACCCAGTGGAGAGTCGGCTATTCCTTAATACTCGTTCGTTTACTAACAGCTTTCAAATTATATTATAAAATTATATCGATATTTGGGGATCACATTTATAGGTCCAAGTGGCTTCGATAGATATGTTACAACAATATAGTGTTTCTTATATGTATGAAAATTGAAAATGAGCATTTTCAAACCTTCGACCCCGACGGCAGGCCAGCCGAAGTATTAATAAATAATGCTTGCAAAACACTTACTTAATGCACTTGTATTGTAATAGACAATTCGATGCATAGTACTATGTGTTACTATAATTACTGTCTGTATTGTTATGATCTTATATATACAATATATAGGGTCATCGAAAAATACATATAATTCGTCAAAGATATCTTGAAAGTGTCGAAAAGATCTCTGACGGATATAAGACATTACTATAAGACATCTATTAGATATATCGAAATAGTTATTTCCGTATCAAGGGAGTAAAAGAACTTATGCGCCCGTAGGTGATCACCGCGCCCGAGGGGCTGGGGGAGACTACCCCTGGGGGGTAGGGGGTCGAAACGTCGAAATTTGATGAAAAACTATAGGGTAATTTTTTGCCGAGGTGACCAAATTCAATACTTTTTCAGACAATAGTCATAAGTATTTTAAACCAGTTTTTATGGCATTACCGTTGACTTTCGGAAGAAAATGCATACAAGCTTTTTTGTAGAGAATTTAATGCTGTATCTTTTTTGTTGGAAACATTTTTAAATAAAATTTGTATTTTTATAAAATAAATGCAAAATACTACGAAGAAACGTAATTGGGGCCAATGTTTTTTAGTAATGGACGGATGCATCTGCGCCAAAATGTAATCAGATCTAAGTTATGCCAAGACACGTATTTTAAACAAAATTTACGTTCGAAATCTTGATTTGTTCTAAAGTTACTAGATTATAAGTTTTAAAAGTCGATTATGACCGCATAAAATTGATCCTAGCGCCATCTATGCCGAGTTTTTTTAATTCGTCTCGAAAAGACCTTTCAAATGAGTCCCCACTCGACCCATGTTGCAATTTAAGATATTCATCCCCCTTCGTGCCCTTGGGGGGACGGGTTGGAACTCCGCAGAAAAAATAGATTTTTTTAAAAAACGTTTCAAGTGTTTTAGCGATTTTCGAAATACCTTTTCTTTCAAATATTACGGGACCGTTTCTATACTTTTCGGACACCATGTATATATATAGGGGAAGTAGGGGCAAAGTGGGATGGTTTTGGAAAAACTTGTATACAAAAAATATGGGGCATAAGAATGGTTAGGTGTGGTTTAGAAACCCTTATTTAGGTCCTCAACTAACTTATTATGAAACGCATATTAAAAAAAAGTATCTGTTTAATACTCCAAATTTCAATTTTACGAAAAAACGTTTTTTTGCGAAATCTGATAATCGAGACGGGTTGTTAAAATTACTTCTGCAAAGGTTTGACAGAGAGAGAGAACGATAGAGAAAGAGAAAGAGAGGGGGAGGGTGAGAGAGGGAGTGGGAGAGAGAGAGAGAAAGAGAGGGAAAGAGAGTTCTTACTTATGTAACTTCAATAGAAACGGAATACATCCCACTTTGCCCCAAAATAGAATTTTTTTAAACACGTCGTAAAAAATCATCCTCAACCCCAAATGAAACAAATAAAAAACGAAAATAGATAAGACTATTAAGTCATTCAATTCGGATTTTAATTACGCGTAATTTATTGATACTTACTAATCGATTGAAAATGTGTATGAATTTACAAATTGACTTCGACTTCCTAGGTCATGTTCGAACGGTTGGTAAATACTGAATGGAAACTAAAATATGTTTCAAAATTTGTGTCACGATAACTCTTTTGTAAATAAACAATGCAAACAAACACATAGGAAATGTGCTAATACAGCGAAACGCCAAAATCCCACTTTGTCCCGTATCCCACTTTGCCCCGACTTCCCCTATACAATATGTCGCCTGCAAAATCCTTTAAATAAGATAAATTGCTGATACTCGTATATGGGGAATTCTGCAGTACTGTTAACTTTTAGTTTCGCCATCGATTTTCCGGAACTGATGTATTTTGTCATTAGGTTTAAAGCTCAAATCGCATAGAAATGTATTCAGACAATAAATTTTAATATATGTATGTCCAAGATAAAATATCAGTATTTCAAAAAAATAATTTTAAGTAATGTATGGAAAGATACAAAAAATATATCAAATAGAGACGTCGCCAACTATTTCTAAAAAAGTGCTCTTAATGTATACTCTAGATCCATCATAACAATTTGATCGGTGTGCCACCTTCGTGAAGTCATATCGACAATTTCTTGTCAAATACTATTTTTATTAGATTCTTGTCATTTTTCGTCCTTGAACACTTCTCCTAACATCTAATTACCTATAGCATTTGGAAGCATTTATAAAATTAAGGAAATTTAGCAGCCAATAATGCATGTGCCTTAAAAAGAACATGGCAGAATCCGATAAATAAGAAAAAATTTTATATTTTGCAAAGTTACAAAATTATTCATTACGTTTTAAGGCAGTTTGTAGATGATTCGTGACATAATAACATCTCGTAAAAAGTACTGTTCACGTGTATAGAATATGTAATTCTTATTGACCTTGGAATGATATTTTCGTATTGTTACACATTTTCGAAAAACTACTCAGCATAGATGATCAAATTATTTACTGTTATTAGAAAATGAATTAGATACTTTAAAGTAAATAGTAATTAAGACATTTAATGATATAACGTGAGCATGTTTGTTCATATATCGGTCTTATTTATACATGGAAATTATCGGGACCTATATAAACAAACGGTAGCAGAAGAGTTATGTTTATTGAATTAGATAAATCGCTGGTACTTTAGCTGAAAGGAAAACAAAAATATTAGAAAATAGATTGTTATCTACATTGAAACATTGCGACAAATCAGATCGATAAATTAGATCTCCTAATCTTTAATTTGTTAGCTATTTGGGAGGCATCAAATATCACTTCTCTAATCTCGTATGCTAACCACATTCATATTATTGTTCTCCAATCTAATGCTAACTCCACAATAACATAATATCGTATTATTATTTAAACATAGATAAAATATCGATGTATAAATTCGACGCGAGCACAGCATCAACATCAGTGTACTTGCAAACAACAGTCAAAGATGTTTCGATTAGTGTTCCTTTCTGCTCTTGTCATCTCGGCAATCGGTAAGGCTATATACATCAAGGAATTAATTTAATCAATTTGAAAAAGAAAATATTCATCGCTTAGTACGGAAATTAATCAAGACAAATTATGAATAGTTTTGTTGTATATTTTTTTTATAGTTCTTAATTCTATAATTTTTTTACATATATGTATAAATACATCTAATTTTTTTAAAATTAATTTACAATTAAAGGTGTGTTTTTTTTATTTTATTCTCAAATTATTACTGCGGTGTAAATAATTAGAATTTAATTATATATTAATTCATAATTTCTCATTAGATTTAAAATCTGCAATATCAAGAATTGAAACAATTATTTAAGGAAGAATATTAAATTTGCATAACACCGAAATATAAACTAGTTTTCTAATGTGTGCAGCCGATCCATTTTTCAAACGGGACGAACTAGGCGGACGCATTGTTGGCGGTCACGAGGTGTCAATCGTGGATGCTCCTTATCAAGTTGCCATCATAGGGGATACTCTTTGCGGGGGCAGTATAATTGCCAAAAATCTTGTTCTGACTGCCGCCCATTGCTTCGAGGATCAATCGTCTAACTCTGCTGTCATTTGGGCTGGATCAAGATATTTAGAAAGCGGATCCAAACACACAATTGATGAAGTTTATATACACAAAAAGTTCTCGTATATCGGCAACACACCATTTAATGACATCGCCATTGTCAAAGTATCAAATGATTTTGAATTCGACAAAACACGCCAACCGATTGGTCTATTGAGTGCCGGAACTGAGGCCAAAGTTGATTCTTTAGCAGTGGTCACTGGGTGGGGAACAACTGCATTTGAAGGAGAAATTTCACAAACATTACTGTCTGTAACATTGCCCATCATATCGAAAGATTTGTGTGCCTTTGCTTACGGCGGGGTACTTCCTAAAGGTCAAATTTGCGCATTGGCAAAAGGCAAGGATGCTTGTCAAGGTGATTCTGGCGGTCCTCTGGTCATCAATGGTACCCTCGCCGGTATCGTGTCCTGGGGCAATAGATGTGGAAATGGGCACCCCGGAGCATATACAGAAGTTGCTTATTACCGAGAATGGATCCAAACTGTTATTGAAAAAATCAACAAAGTATAAATCGTCAGAATAATCTTCTCTCATCCCTTCACGACACAAGTATAGCTCCATCTAGCTAATTCACGTTTTTATCGCACTGAAGGTCACTTAAATTTTAGGCAGAATAAAATAATTTAGTTTTATGGAAAATTTGTAATACTTTTTATAATAAACAGTTATTTATAATATATTAAAAATAGGCCTCATATTAATTTAACCTTAGTTTAAATGAATGTTCCATTCAGATTTTTCTCCTCCACGTCTTTGAACTCTTTTCATTTCCATTTCGATTCCTATCTAATAACAATTATATTAAAAATGAATACCAGTTATTAATAGAAACAATCGAAGTGTGAAACCCACTTCAATTTGGCCATTATTCCTCGGATTTGTCTTATTTCTGCTGCATTTGAGGATCACCATTGAAGATACGCAAAGTACTTGTTCCTTGTAGAATATATAAGTACAAATATAAAACGATAATTTAGTTTCTCCTGTTATCTATAATTGTTCGAAATATTATACTCTCCTCCTTCAATAATAATATAATGATATCAAATAAATTATCAGCATTCGTAAGGGTGTAAGTTGTGTGACGATTCGATGACTTATGATAATAGAACAAAGCGTCTATCTTCCTATGAGCTTCGCAAAGTTTTAAATCATATAATTTCATGCAATATTTAAAATATAATCTTTCATAATTATTAATATTAAATTAAATATTACTATTAAATATATAACTATTAAATTATTACGCTTGTGATTATGCACATATGAAGTATCTATTTGGTGGCATTTCATAAAAGACTGCATACATAAAAATATGTAATTAGTCTTTGACTGAAAATCAGAGATTATTATCTATTTTCTCTATTTCAAAATTGAAAGAGTATGAATATTATATCGGAGTTGCCCAAATATATTTTTGTTCCCAATTATCTGATGATAGTACATAAGGTACTTATTTCAAGTTCAATGTACACGTGTTTGGTTAATATAATAGACTGTTATCAGTACAAATATTCTAACTCATTAGACAACAAGTACGACTATACTTATAATCTAGCCTGATAAAGAACAATCCACGAAAATCTAATTTCAAAAATGCGTGTAAATACGTTGCTATACATTTTCATAAGAAGTTCATTGGCAATTAAAATTATTCTTATCGTTATATAGATTTTATGGCAACTTCTTCAATATATCATTATTGATTATTATGCTATTATTAGATCGAAACGATAGACATTTGTAAATGCTAAAATATAGTTAACATTAACATAATGTTTCATACCTCGCGAAGACGACTTTTGTAAAGTCCAGTAAATTATATTTGTTAACAGATAATATGTTATATTTGTTACAGAAGAAGTTATTTATTAGATACGATATTCCTACAGTAACAATTATTGTTTAATGTTAATATAACATTTCTTTCGTTATATTTAAAGATATGCTTTTTCTCATTCAGACATTTTGCTAGCTAAGCGTAAAATTCTCATTTATTTTTGAATAGAAAAATATAACTTACCTAGAAACATCAATGTCTCACTTGTCATTAATGGCACCCTTGACGCTACTGCTTACTCGTTCAGTATATATTCAGTAAGTCCTTCTGTTTTGACGATGATTAATTGAAATTTCTGAGTTGAACTGAATCCCACTGTAAAATAAATTTTGAATGTTGATTCACTGAATACCACAGCATGTAAATGATTCAAATGTTTAGTATGCGATATCAATAATTTGCATATAACACATAAAACCTATTTATAAATACGATTTGATATTTGATCATCTTCAGGAAACTCGTCAGTAATTGTACAATACAATAATAACCGGAGTATAGAATTATATTATATGTAAGATTAAATATAATACAAATAAAATAATAATACCTACTAGTATATTTACTACCAAATGTACTCTTAATTAACCCTCTCTCCTAATAATCTGATATCGTTCAAATTTTCTGGTTCGCAAAATACAATATTTGAAATGCATATGCATATCTTGTAAGAAAACATCATGGAAAATATATAATAATATAATATAATAATATTCATTACCGATTCATTATTTTAATTTACAATAATTAAGTATCTTATTACGTATTCAAGATCTTAATGATGTAAAAGTATAAATAAGTATAGTTGCTTGATGTAAAAGTATACATTATGTTATCCGTCGTTTCGGTACAGAGATATTTAAGAGAAATACGATAACTATTATTTGCATTAGAAATATGATCAGTTTTTGGTTACACTGCCCAGTTTCTCAATACATTGAACAGGGGGGATAGAGATAGTAGGTAGAAATTAGCAAACAGTGGACTCATTTTGTACTTGGCATTATGTTTCAAATAGCAATATTTGAGGTTTACTACCATGATCGCCAACCTCTGAAAAAATATTACTTTGCATACTTACGTTCAGAAACTCAATATAATACAATTATAATTATTGTATTAAAAAAAACAATTTACTGTATGAATAAAAACAGACAGTAAAATACATTACAGCTTTAAATGTTTATTTGTTTTTATACATGATTCTACTGATCGAGTAGTAATAATAAAAATCCAGTTTATTGACTACAATAAGACCTCATATGACAGCAATAAATTAAAATTAACATATTATTTTAAGCAAAGACAGAAACGTAATATCACAGTGTCACTTTACATTATGATCGACCATAACATTCATAAAATTGCGACTACATTTTATATATATATATATATATATCCGTCATTTCGGTACAGACTGCATACATTTTAACATATTGAGTTTCTTAAATTCATAAAGTGACGATGATAGTGGTTGCATGAAAAACTATATGCTAAACTTATTATTCTATTTTATTTTAGTAAATTCACAGCCATTTGTATCCAACTTTGGTAGAAAGAAACTTCAGTATAAACTCCAGGAAATCCATCAGCACATCCTTCGCCCCAGGATACGATACCGGCGAGGGATCCGTTGATAGCTAGTGGGCCTCCAGAATCTCCCTGACAGGCATCTTTTCCCCATGCAGCCGCGCAAATTTGACCATCAGGTATTCCATACCTGAAAGCTCGGGAACACTTTTCTTTCGATATTATTGGTAAAGCAACAATTTTCAATGTTGGGGATAGGTCCCCTCCAAAGGATTGTGTACCCCATCCACTGACTATACCCAAAGACCCATCTTTGGTCTCATTTGTAGAATTAAATAGGCGAATTGGTTGACGGGTTTCGTCGAATTCAAAAGGAATTGATACTTTTGCAATAGCGATATCATAATGCATTGCGCCTCTTGCGTATGTAAACTTTTCGTGAATGTAAACTTCCGATATTTGATGCATAGATCCTTTGTTTAAAAATCTTGATCCAGCCCATACCACCATAGACCTAGGAATCTCATCTTCGAAGCAATGGGCTGCTGTGAGTACAAGGTTTTTGGATATTATGCTACCGCCACAAATACCTTCCCCAACAATTGAAACTTGATAAGGGACGTCAGTAATTAACACATCTTGGCCACCTACAATGCGACCTCCAACGTGTTGTTCTTCCCTACGGGAAAGCGGATCAGCTGCGAATAATGTAGAATTATAAATTAATGTTTCCGGAAGAATTATCGGAAGTAGAGAGTTTCAATTACCTAATGCTGAGATTGAAAAGGCAGAAAAGACCGCCAGTCGACACATTATTGATCGACTAGTCTAGTAACACTGTTGGTAAATCAATGGGAAACCATGCAGTAATTATACACTGGTCTAATATCTTCTCAATATCAGTCAATATCAGTTTTCATTACTAAAAATATTCATAGCAAATACACGTTTATAATCTTAAGTGTTTCTACAAATAAGACTTCCGTTTTGATAGATCATAAGATTAGAAAATTGACATTGTGTCTGAGCACTAGTTAGCGTTCCAGCCTAATATCATACGTAATATATTTGTCGGAAAATATGGATAATTCTTATCTTACGCTACGAAGCATCGAGTCTGGCCGTGATCATCCGAGCACGTGTATCCTATACTATTTTTCTTCCATGCCAAATTCATTATGAAAAATCTATTGTTATTAATTTAAGGTTCATTAAATTATTTATTAGCGTTTGTTGACATCCTTTTACAAAATTACCTTGCGTTCTTCATAATTACCTTGCGGATAGAGTTATGAAAATTAGCATTTACGTGAACTGACCATGTACTTGAACTCGATTGGAACAGAAGTTTTGAGAACACTACGCACTAAATGATCGGTTATTGAAATGGATGCATGTACCTCACTGAAACGTCAAAAATAATTTCAATTCTTATTATTATATAACATTTTAAAAAATGGAATTAATATCTTATTTAGATAATAAAAAACTATATATGGCTTCGATTCTCAAGAAAGGCAATAATGTTTATTCTCGCAAAATTGTTTACTTCTGATTATTGGCAGATTTTATTCCTAAATAGTCAATATAGACGAATGAAATCAAACTGATCATTCAGAACCATCCTAAATATAAGTCCATTATCAAAATTCTAGACGGGTATATCAAAAGTAGAGTTTGTGTTATATACATAAAAAACATGCCTCGCAAATCGACTCATCACAACAACGTGGAACGCAATACATGATCTGCACTTAAAATGCGCTAAATTCACTCAATTTTTTTTACATGCGCAAATTCTGACTTTTGCAAAAACATGAAGTTTAGACTTTATCTTTACAATAGGTCACTAGTATGCGTTGTCGTGTTCGTGTATCCATGCTCGAATTAAACATTAAAACTTTAAAGATTCTGAGGGTTGCTACTCGTATCCAAGAGAAGAAATAAATGGATTTGCAGAGTTTCCTCTTTTTGGTTTAGTAAGGATCGTCGTCACATTGTAATTGGTTTAGTAAGGATCGTCGTCATAATTATTTTTTTATTGACCAGTATCTCGTTTTCGTTGTCATTTTTGGGAATCCAATCTCTTATAATCTCTATAGCCTTCACACAGCTCGAATCTTCTAAACAAACATCGGTATTTCTTATTCATTTCATTTTAATATTTTGAATCTGTTCCGTTGAAAACTCAGTCATAAACAACGGACTAATTAAAGTAATATCAAAATATGTTAAATCTGGTATCTTTTAATGAAAGGATGATATTAACCTTTATAAAAATATATGAAACCATTATACGGCTATGATATTAGACAGGATGATCAAAAAGTGTAAAAATGGTCAAATAACTTTGGGATCTTGCAAGAAAAAGTCCCAGACAAAAATGGTTTTGTTTCTAACTATTCAATCGCAATCGAGATTTAAGAACGGCCAAAAGCTACTGAATTGTATATGAAATAACTGAATTTCGGAGTTGTCTATGATAGTTTTTATATTGAAAGATGTACTCAGAAAACTATAGGTTCAACTTAAAATTGAACATGACTAATAAACAAATAAATTGTTCAAACCTGGATTACCTCTTCCCCAAGCATGCAAGAAACCTAACGGAAGGGACATCAAAGTTCCCCTAGAGACCTCGACGTTTCGGATCTATTTCGATCCCTCTTCTGGAGATAATGATTAACAAGAAGAAATCATTAACGATTTCCGTTAGGTTTCATGCATGCTTAGGGAAGAGGTCATCCAGGTTTGAACAACTTCCTGTTTTTTTTTTTCGTTGGTAGGTCTGAAGCCCGGTGTAAAACCGCTTTAGTTCTTCGTTTTAAACAAAACCTATCGTAAAAAATTTAATATCTTTACTTATAATAATTTGTTATCAATTAACCAGCATATATCTCCTACGAGATCTGGCAAATGATTTTTGGAAAGTTTTAGAACATGTTTCTCCGCACGTCACGTTAAATACTTTTGTTCCTCACAAAAAATGGCAATGTATTAATTCCCTTTTATTCTTATAATAAGCTGTAAATTTATAAAGTTAACTTATAAAATCAATATTAATAAATATAAACACTCAAATTAAATGCAAAATATTGTAATTCTACATGAAAAATAATTATTTAATGATGAACATATACATGAAAATAATTAATTAATAGTTTACGAATAAAGCAAAAGATTGATGATAATTAATGATAAACCTTCAGATTTCCCTTATAACAGCAATATCTGAAAATAAAAGGCAATTTTCAGACAAGTATTGATAAGATATATGAATGTTGTATAGCACAAGCAATTAAGTTATTATCCATTGTCTAATCTGCGACGTATCTAAACAGTTTTCTTATTTGTATAGTTTCATGTGCTTATCGTAATTTACCAATTAAATTAACACTAAATCCCAATCATATCATCATAATTTTAAAGAGATATGAGATTCGTATAAAAATGCTGCGTGCTTGCTGACTTAACATCAGAACACGTCAATCTGACCGTCCAAGATGTTTCGACTGGTGATTTTCAGCGTACTCTTAATTTCGGCAATAGGTAATTTTCAAAATCATATTTTTTAATTTATTAATAATTTCTGAATAGTTTCTTGAATAAAAAACTTGGATCACCAAAATACCTTAAATTTCTAAATTTTACAGCTGATCCACTTTTTCGGGGGAAACCACTAGGAGGACGCATTGTTGGCGGCCAAGATGTGTCAATCGTTGATGCCCCGTATCAAGTTGCCATTGTGGGAAAATATCTCTGTGGAGGTAGTATTATATCAAGCAAACTAGTACTAACCGCAGCTCATTGTTTCGATAAAGAAAAAGCAGAGTCAATGGTTGTTCGTGCTGGATCGAATTTGATAGAAGGAGGATCTAAGCACAGTATCATATATGCGTACAAGCACAAGGAGTATGCGTATATATACGGTGCACCATTCAATGATATTGCTATTGTGAAGGTGTCGAAGGCATTTACATTCGATGAAACCCGACAACCAATTCCACTGTTTGCTGCTGGAAGTGTGGCCAAGCCTGGATCATTGGCTATTGTCAGTGGTTGGGGTGTACATTTTAGTGGTGGTTACGTTTCAAAAACACTGCAATCTGTTACTCTGCCCATCATATCGAAAAATGAATGCTACAATTCTTACGGAAGCATACCTAAAGGTCAAATTTGCACGTTCGCATTTGGTAAGGATGCCTGCCAAGGAGACTCTGGTGGCCCTCTGACCATCAACGGGACTCTCGCAGGAATTGTGTCCTGGGGAGATGGATGTGCAGATGGATACCCTGGAGCTTTTACTGAGGTTGCTTACTACCGGAGTTGGATCGATTCCAATGTTAAAAGAATTAATAGAATGTAAATATAATATCATAAAATGTTAAGTCAGCCAGAATCACCATCAACATTATTTCACTCGTTAAGAAAACATCATAATAATTCAGAGCATATTTGTGTATAATTGTATTAATCTTTAAAATAAAATGTTATTACGTCAATAGATGCGTTGCCTTTGTGCACCTTTAGATATTAAGCATTTTTATTAAATTTACTTATTTGATATAATTATTTACGTATGTCCAAAGATCATGAAAATGTCGAACAGTATTTCCAAGAAACAAATGAATTCTCTTCAAAAAAGGTTACATGAATTTATTTCGTAATATAAATGGTAATTGTTAAGGAGGACGTTACGTGCGTAATCGGATTGGCGATCATTACAGACTCTTTTAGTCTATATCAAACACCGCTTCATATTCGAAAACATTTATGAAAAAAATTAAATAATGGATTTTTTTGTTCGACCTCCCCATACTCTAGAAAGAATTAACTCCCAAAGCTAATCTCATCTAAGTTAGGCTATGAAAAACTGAAGAAGAAATTGATCTTTAAAATCGCTCTTACCGTTTGAGAGATATCGCAAAAAATGAGATGTACGTACGGTCGTGATGATGGGTACTAATTTTATTTATTGCATCTTTGAGTTGTTTTGGGCCTGAAACGTCCACATTTAATGAAATAGTATACGGTAATTTTTTTTACCAAGTAACTAAATTCAATACTTTGCCCCAACCTTTGGCCTGGGTCGAAGGAATATACGGCTTTTATATATTGCAAGGGGCGAATCTTGACATCATTCTGAACAAAAAAGTTTCATACCAAATTGGGATCTGAAGCTCAGAATTTAAATGGCGAGCCATTGAAGTTTAAAAAAATAGTTTTTTTTGCAATAACTCAGCTCGTTTGAAAGTTACTTTAACGAATGATGGCTGATTTTGAAGGTTTTTTATAGACTAGACTGGAAAAACTATATTTTTTTTTAAACTTCAATGGCTCGCCACTCAAATTCTGAGCTTCAGATCCCATTTTGGTATTAACCTTTTTTGCTCAGAATGATGTCAAGTTTTACCCCCTGCAATATTATGCGGGAGTTCTGGGACACCCTGTATATTGTACTGATATAAAGGATATATAGTATATGTTATTATTTATTTTTCCTATACAGTTTTAGAATATATTTTTTATTCGAAGTATATTATTTACGGATAAATATAATAAATATTTCAATATTTGTTTGGATTATAAATCAATTACTGTCACTTAATTCTGGACGAACATCAGTGGTTAAGATGGAAAGAACATTACGTTCTACGTCTACATGTTATGCTATCTCATCCATACAGTCTCAAGTTCACTGAGAAAGAAATGCTAGTTCTTATAATAAAAAAAATAGTAAGGATGCTCTTCCAATTTCAAATATTCAACATTTTATTATACTTTGTGAATAATTACTGATTTCTATAGTGGATAATAAGCCACTTGAACCATCTGAAATTTATTATCTCGTTTAATAATTTCTTATAACTTTAGTCAATGTAAGATTGTCAAATCAATGCTTAGTATATGCTTATGTTGTTTAACTATTATTATATTCTCTTAAAATGTTATACCAAAAATTAGAACAATTACAAGATATAAAAGATATATTTTTATAAGTAAGATATATTTCTTCAAAAATTTAAATAATTTTTTATTGTTATGAATTTGGTCATTGCGATTTATAATACTGTTTTGTTATTCTAGTTTATGCATAGCTATACCAGACATCCATCGAGCAAGCTATAATACTAAATTAAGAAGCAGCGTGATTACATTTTTTTGGGAAACTTTTTACTTATGTTCTTAGAGAAAACCTTGTTTTATATCAACAACCTTGGTTGTAGTTTTTGAAATATTAAAAATTTTGTTAAAATTAATTTAAAGCCTTCAAATTCAAGATATCTGTAACTAGTGACGTCAAACGTGTCTGATTCTGAAATGTCAATTTGTTAAAAATTATATTTATCACACGATTATTTTTCATGGCCAATGAAATATTGAACTCTTATGACGAATAATCAACGAATTTATAATTCTCTACAACTACTTGTGGTCAGTTTGTTTTTCTCCTGACGTTTGTTATCAGACTAGATTATAGAATTGCTGTCTACATCATGCGGAATTTATATAACACTAATATCCTTCTATGTGGATGTCGCTACACTCCATCTAGTAAACGATCAAATACGTGTCAATATTTCTGTACGCATATATTTCCGTTGCAAAGAAATATAAGGGCGCAGTAAGGGCAACTCTTATTACTATTGGCGGTATACTAGAAATTGTCAAAGAAATTAATTGAGAACTGACCGAGAATCCTCGGAAATAAATAAAAATCACACTTATTTCCGACAATTCTCGGTCAGTTCTCAATTCATGTCTTTAGTGTCCATCTGTAGTCATTAGAATTGCTTTTACAAAGCCCGAATTTCGAAAATTTTAAGCAGTCATTTTTAATTTACGTTTTTTAGTGAAATTTCCTGCCTTTCCGGCGAATCAGTTTAGAACCCCTTTTAAGTGGAGGTTCTTGTCAAAATCTATAGCTGGAGCTGCCATTTTGTATTATTTTAACTCGAAAAAATTTTGTACACTTTTTAAAATATACGCAAATAAATGCCACAAAAATTAAAAAAAAAAATGTATGTGTACTCCCAACAAAAAAATCATGAAATTACGCACATTTTCGGGCCACAGACTAGAACCTCCCCTTAAGAAGCAATACATTATGAGAAAAGACATCTTTAGAGACGCTGCACTAGAGCGACGAGAGCGTATTTAGTGTACATATATCTGTTTTTTTAATAGATGCAAAATTATAAGACAAAGATACATTCGGTGCGCATTAGTGCATTCAGATAAAAACTCTATTACACGTCCTACCGAGGTTCTGCGGTATACATACGCTCGTTATTATCTTCTGCCGTTACATATTATTTTTCCTAGGGAATATACAGTACTTTATTTTCCCGCTTACGTCATTCTGCCATAATAAGCAACTTCTGTCCCTATATACATGGATGGATATGTCCCATTATCGTACGTGCGAAATAAATTAAAATTAAGGCAAGTATTCAATGTCTGACAAAAGTAAACGTGAAGCAACTTATTTTCTTTGCTGGCATGTCATTATAGAGAAGTCGCGGAACGTACTCATGTCGTTAAACCGCGGTTGTTCTCTGAAATATAATTAACTTGCCTTTCAATATTTCAGTTAGTATAACAGGGAAAAATAATACACTGAACAATAAGTGCAGAAATCTACGTACTAATAAGAAAGACGTCAAATCGAAAACGAAAAAATACATATTAATGCCTACATCGAAGAAATAGTGATTAATAAAATTAATAATCTGGTAACAGTAGAGGAATGTTTTGATACAATTATCGATAAAGGACAACAGCGAACAATCAACGGCACAAGCCTTTCAAGAATTAATCCTTATCAGTATACTATAATCTTATAAGCTAACTAAACAATCTTCTTGTTTGTAGCTATTACATACGCGGTGTGATAAGCTGCAATATACTAGTTCACAAAGACATTTAATCATAGCAAACCAGTTATATAGCTTAAACATTTGAAAGATATAAATCTGATATGCGAATATGTAGAGTACTTCAACACAACCTTGAAATAAGTTTCACCTCGTAAATTGTAACATAATCGACGAGAAAATAATCAATTTTCGATAGATCATTGATAGTATAATGCTTTTATTTACCTCTAATTAAAATAAAAAATGGTCGTATATAAATGTAAACAAATATTTTAATTCTCGATAGATGTTTGTGATTTATTTAGTGAAGTAACAATAATATAATTTAAACATATCTGAAAATTTGTTTTTTCCTCCCGTCAGTTGTTTCAAAAGAGTGGTTCATAATTCAATAAAATGGAGATGGACAGCAAGTCTGTTTTGTTAAAATATGTTTAAATTAAATATCACTTTTGATTATCTATTTTTTGTTGTTGTTTTATTACGTTTCTCCTAAATATATAAATTTGTGTATTACTCAAAAGGACATTCTGTTGATCTTTGGACCTAAAATATCGTCTTATACGATCTTGTCAACTTTTAAAAACCCAATAATACAAATCACGTAATAATACAAATCACGTAATAATATTCATTCAAGCCAGAATCACAAGTGTAGCGAATAATCCATCCCCTATAAGAATACATTTCCTAGTTTTGCTAAAAAGTTTTTTTTTTACGTTTGTCTGTGCAATATAGAATTTTGAAAGACAAATTAAATACTCGCCTATTTAAATACAAAACATGATTCGAGAAATTTGATGACGTATGGTATGTACATCAGGGCCGAAGTGATATAAACCACTATCTAGTTAAACCGATAGCCTGAGAAACTATTTAAATTAAAAAAAAACCCTATTTTTTATCCTAATTTATTCTATTGTGTATCTTCCTTTTAATTATAATTTTTAATATGCATCATTTAAGATAATAAAGGTTTCTACCAAACTGAAATCATGATGTAGTAACTTTTGGTATTCCATGATTATAAAATCGCTCTGATTTACCCACACACAAAACATCACAAGTTTGACAATCGAATAGTACTTTTCGATAAGAATGTTGTTGAATAAAGTACATAATGAGTGTCGAAATATTATTTACACATGACTTTACGCACCGAAATGTCGCGTGTAACGCATTTATTATGCCATTTGATCTGTTGCATCTTTAGGTTTGTTATAAAACTGTTCTTATTATACGACACGAACGTAGTTGTGGAAATGTATTTTTTAAAAGAGTTTGGAAAAAAGATGGTATTGAATAGTATATTAAAACTTTTTTAGTAGTAGTCATATTGTCTAACTAAACAGACATTCACATCACTTCGACTCTAACGTACGTATCGCACGTCATAAAGGTTTCTGGAATCATGTTCCAATTTTCAATTAATTAAGTGAATATTTGTAGTACGGTTTTAACTGACATGATGAAATGTCATTCAAACCGCAAATTTTATTCCAATAATATTTGTAAAATTTCTCATTAGAACGTTTTGGGATTATTTCAAAGTAATATTGCATTCCTATTCCAGTAATTGTAATGTGTCCAACCTTCGGAATATTCCATTTGGAATATTACAGGAAAATTGACAAATCCTACGTTATAAATAATATTAAGCAATATAAATGGAATATTTTGTGATAATTTAAAAAATACTACCGGATAATATAAGCGTAATAATGATGCTCTCTCTCTCTCTTAATAGATGGATGATTTTTCAAACTAAATTTAAGAAGACTTCCTGCAGCTCTTATAATTTTAAAATGTTAAAATCTAAATTTTGGGTAAAATTGCCCACGAAAACATTTTTTTTTAAATTAATAATAAATAAATAAAAAATCACTTCTATTCCATCGGAATATTCGGGAAATATGTTTAAAAATTCATTCATTCATTATTACACCCATATTATCCAGTAGTATTTTTGGAATATTCTAAAAAAAAATATCCTTTCCATTTCCTATAATGTTCCAAAGGAGTACTACGAAGGTTGGATATTTCAAGATTTCAGGAATACATATTCAATATTATCTTGCAATATTAGCCATATTTCAAAGGAATATTTCTGAAATGTGCTATTTGAGTAACGATATAAATGTAGCAAAATATATTACGGAATATATTATTACATACAAAATTATTACACGGAAGTAAATGCCCATTTTTCGATTTCTTTACATTTTTAAACAAATATCGATAAGAAACATTTTCCAAATATTTATGCTATATTTATGCAGCGATCTCCTGCTGTAGCTAAGAAGATTTCTCAATTATATCTAGACTCCCGTACACAAAGTTGCTACAGAGCTCCACCAGAGTTCAATTTCAGAAACTCCCTGAGGGTTCGCACAATTGCTCTGTACGAGCTCTATGGGAGTTCCATCCATAAGGTGGTACGGAACTTCATTTTAATTCTGTTAGAGCTGCAATATTCCTCAAAGAACCTTCGTGAGACTTTCGGCACGAAGACCTCACTGTGTTCCAGGCGAATTACGCATTACGAATTAATGTTGTGATAGTTTCATTAACCACCTTAAATTATCTAACCAGTGGCAGCTAAAAGATCAAGTTATTAATCATTTGAGTCTAACACGATAAAAGTTCTTCATTATTCTTACTGATTCGGGACCCAAGTTGATCCGAAACGTTGAGAAGAAAAATAAACAACAGAACTGTATTGTGAGTTGCAAACACCTTTTCGCTTGGTAATAGATTACTGCGTACTATTAGTAGCAATTACGGTTGAAAAAATTGATATTTCTTACTTATTTTGGCCCATTATATTTAAACAATGCAAAAAAAGCTCATGTCAGACTTAACACGCCCATTAATAATTAAAATACAAATATTTCTTTGTTTTTGTTGTGAAGAAAACGGTTGTACAATAATACAGCAATTGATAAAAACAACGATTTATTAATCAGATCAAGAAAATTTAACATGAAACGTGTCGTAACGAATGAAGTAATGAAGAGAATTATTACACGATTATAATACATTCTTATGAAAATTTACTCTTTATCCAGGTAATTCATAACAATCTCGATCCAACTACGGTAAAAAGCAACTTCAGTATAAACTCCAGGCTTTCCATTAGCACATACACTTCCCCAGGACACAATACCAGCGAGAGTCCCATTAATGGTTAGGGGACCGCCAGAGTCTCCTTGGCAAGCATCTTTTTTATTTTCCAACGTACAAATTTGGCCAAAGGGTATACTGCCATCATACAGATCTGCACACTTATTTTTCGATATAATGGGCAGAGTAACTGACTTCAATGTAGTTGATATGCGTCCTCCAGCTTTCAGAATACCCCAACCTGTGGCGATAGCCAAAGACCCGGGGACGGCCTCCCTTCCTTCATCAAACAGAGGAATAGGTTGGCGGGTTTCGTCGAATTTAAATGCTTCCGACACCTTCACAATTGCTATGTCGTTTATCGGATCGCCACTCGCTGCATTTGAGTAATATTTATGCCTGTAGAGAAACACAATACTGTGTTTTGATCCCCCTTTTAGAAATCTTGATCCAGCATAAACAAACATTGACTCTGCTTTTTCTTTATCGAAACAATGAGCTGCAGTTAGTACCAGTTTACTTGACACAATACTTCCTCCGCAAAGATATTTTCCAACAATGGACACTTGATACGGAGCTTCTGTGATAAGCACTTCATGCCCGCCAACTATGCGTCCTGCCAATCGATCTTTATAGAAAAGTGGATCAGCTGAAAGCATTAAAAAACAGATTATTACTGACCATGGTTTAATTGTATTCTTGAAAAAAGTATCCATAAATTCAATATAAATGAGAACTTGCGATTTCGTGAACCACGCAGGTAGGATTACTACTTAACCCATTAACGCCGGGACGGACACATTTTCATCATCAGTTTGAGCGTAATTTGTACATAAACGCCTTGGACAAAATTTATGCACCATTATTTCTAATGAAAAAATGTATGCCCTTTTCAGAATCTTTCAATAGAATTTCGATAAAATGAACGGCCAATAAGTTATTCGGGTTTCTTTGTAAAAAATGGGGTTTTTAAAAATTTATTTTCGATTCAAACATTACTTTCACCTCGAAATGGTATTGAAAGACACGTCTATAGTGAAAATAAGGTGTCCATGGATCCTCAGGAAAAAAATGAGCCAAGCCTCGTTTCGCAATTCAATATGGCGTCTGTAGCATAAAAAAAAAATGCTCATACTTTTATTATGCGAAAAATGCAAATTCAAGTCACACTGACGTTATATCAAAGTGGCATATGTAATTTTCATGGTCGCTGATTACAAATAAGAGGTCAGAATTAAAATATTCAAAACGGCGGATATCGAATGCGAAAATTCGTTTTAAATGTTCGGTGAGTATGAAACTGGGTATACAGGGGTTTTCGTTGCCATTTTGAATCCGCCATTTTGAATTTTTTAATTCTGACCTCATATTCGTAATCAGCGACCATGAAAACTACATATGCCACTCTGATATATAACGCCACTGGGTTTGGAATTTACATTTTTCCTAAAATAAAAATATCAGCATGTTTTTTATGCTACAGCTGCCATTTTGTAAGCCGCCATCTTGAATTGCAAAATGAGACATGGCACATTTTATTCCTCAGGGTCCATGGACACCTTATTTCTACTTTAGACGTGTCTCTCAATACCATTTCGAGGTGAAAGTGATGTTTGAATCGAAAAAAAATGTTTAAAAACCCTATTATTTTACTAAGAAACGCGTTCGTAAATTTTTTCCAAGGCGTTTTGTACAAAATATCGATGCTCAAACTAATGATGAAAATGTGTCCGTTCCGGCGTTGGGTTAAGTAGTAAAATGCGGACCGAACAAGTTTCGCGGATATTCTGACTGATTATATTATTAGACCAACTGAAGTACTAACGAAGGAATATAAATAAACTTTAGTCCGAATCGTACTTCATACTCTCCTCAATTATAATTTTTCTTTTTGGATATTTTCTTAAATGGTTTTTAAATATAATACAACAATAATGACAATGTTACCTAATGCCGAAATTAGAAGAGCACTGATGATCACCAATTGAAACATCTTTGACTGTCCTGTCGATGCAGACTAATATTAACATATTAAGCACCAGCTATTATATACTAGTCTCATATCTTGCTAATTATTCTTGATTTGGGTTAATTTAGATGCCGAGTTAGGAAGTAATAGCTTATCATTCATTGTCCAGATAAAAGTAAGCAAACTATTAGATAACCTTAGTTAGATAAAAATATTAGAGTTACTAATTTTGAATTGCTCGCGTAATAGGCATTTGGAGGATATTCCTTATCGATGTTTGGATTGGAACATTGCCAGGCAGCTCGAAACCTTCAGAAATCATGATGGGCTGTGAATTTCTATTTTCGAAATGAATAAGTGATACAGAATATGTAGTGCCATTTGTAAATATTTAAATATCCTATATCATCCGTGAGTATCCGAGCAGAAATCTGCTGTATGAAAACTGTTCTAGGTGGGCCTTAATTCTGCTGGACCAGGCCCTCATCAGGGGAGTACAACCTGTACCTTATCCGGCAAACGTAGTTGTTGCCTGATCATGTGGTGATCAGGGGATTGTAAGTCAAATTTTATCAGGTAAGCGTATAAGAATTTGTTATAAACAAATGTCAAAGCCAAGATGTATCATTTAAATAAAAAGGAAATGATTATGTTTTCTTGTTCATTATTATTTAATGTTGCATATCATGCATACTTACAAACATTAATTATAAACATATCATATGCATATATTTACAAACATTAAATATGATACGGCATAATTATCGTCAAAGACGTATTTATGTTTACTACATTATTTACCAAATTACCAGTATTACCAGTATAATAAGCACATGCTAAAAAATAGGATTCGCAACACGTGCGTACGATTTACACACTTGTGGGATCGAACTTTACGCACTAATTGCAAAATATACTATAATTATATTTGTTTTCTTTTTTTATTCATAGAAAATGATATCTGGTAAACAGCATATAAGTATTAAATACTACGACATATATCATTTATGATTATAATATTATTTCTGTATCATAATTTGAATTTTTAATATGAGTTAACAATATTCCAGAAGTATATATAATCTGCGATATTTTTTCGGCAGTAATTGTAATTCTGCATTTTGGAATAACAAATAACGATAATGCTTTCAAACATTTAAGGTTCTATGGAATCTAATTATATTTAGATATTGCAAATAACAGATTTGGTATAAAACCAAATTAAATTTGATAAAAATATGCCTATAACGTCAAACCGTCTCACGTTTTCTGAGCACTATTTCTCACGCTTTTGAATTTTATTCTTACAGTTCGTTTCATGATTTTTTGGAACCCTTGTACTTGCGGTTTTAAATGAATATCTGAGCTTTTGAAGTTATGATTTAATATGTTATCAGGCAGTATTATAGTATTTGGTTGTGTATAAATGAAATAAATCATTCTATTTTTATAAAAATATACATTTCATCTGATTTCATTCAAGAATAGCTAAATACTTTCGTGCTTCCCATTAGGCTTTGAATTTTTGTTTGATGAAATGCTTTAGTTATATTTTACAACCAAATCTGTATACGATAGTAACGAACTTGAACTGACTAGTATAGAACTTAATTCATGCTACTACTCTCCCACCACAAGCAATACCACATGCAATTCATTCAAATATTCATAATTAGCGGCTTAAATTGATTATTCATTCTTATTAAATAGAAACAGAACTTTTGATATGAAATTTTACGAAATAAACCTACTTTGGTCATCTAAGATCTTTTTTTCGTAAAATCAGATTTGGAATTACCCACAGTCGCAAAATGCAGAGGCAATAGCGGTTAAATTTATCGATTAATATTATTGTTAGATTCAAAGTACTTAAACATTTGTATAGCGAGTCAAAACATATAATAAATGTTCATGAACGTTAAAAAGATTTAGCTATATTATTCATTCGAGATTTGCGAAGACTAAGTAATATTAAAATTTAACCAATTAACAATTACATAATTGTTAATAAACATTTTCGAATTATACTTTAAAATGATTATTTTTCGAGTGTCCATAACAATAGGAATCATTTGCTTATTTCACTGAATACATCGTTATATACACAGGTGTTGGTAAAGTATTATTTGAACAATGAAAATGAATAGTAACATAAAAAAACAATCAGGTAATATGAGATGAAAAAGGCAGTCACACATATCACAATGTCTAACCCGAGTAGAAATTTATTAGGGCCCCGATCAGGGCCTGACCAAAAGCGTTACACCGTGATCAGGGCCTGAACCAATTTCTACTCGGGAAACTTCGGAATATTATAGTTTATATTGAAGGAATATAATGCTTTAAATAATTAAATTAATAATTATTAAAATCAGTATTTAATAACATAGGTTGTGTGCAGATAAATATTTCCTACATAGAGTTAATAATTAGACGAATTTACTTGCTTATTAAATTGGATGATATCACTGAAATATAGATCTGCGTCAACCGAATAGTAAATGATATATATATGTGCGTGCGTGGGTGCCTGCGTGCGTGCGTGCGTGCGTGTCTGTGTATGTGTGTACTACACAAATGTTTAAAGAATAGTAAAGTCAATATCAATACTGTAATCTTAAGTCCTAACCAAACTATCTTCTAATTTGTGGACATTAGACACTAGATGATAAGCGATCATTGACTAGTTCTACGTGAAAGATAATTATCTTTATGTTATATTTTTAATTATACAGACTAAACATATCTTAATATGCAATCATAAACTCAGGAAGATATGAGAATTGTAAAATAAATTGTTACTTTTTATAAAAATAAATTGATGTTTGCATAATTATGTTCCATCCATCGAACAAATTGAATCAATCACTCTAGAACGCTGTTCAAATCATTTTAATGATTGATGATTGAAACAGTTTCTGTAATAAGACATTATTATGGGTCTTGTTGAACACAAATTTTGAAAATCTACATTGTGTTTTTAAATGGCATATAGGATAATGAATTTTTAAATTAGCCAAAGCCGAAAGTTAAAGAGTACTGCTCATCAGCGATTGAAACATCTTTGACCGTATCGTCGAAGTCCACTGACATTGAATGGTAACGCAGTAATAATTATATACAGATATGCTATGTTTAGTCAAAGTTATTATTTTGCAATAGGTATGAAGAGGCGTGCCCTGTACCTTGAAGGCGTACAGGGCAGGACTGCAACACAAGACCTGCTGATGTTTATAGTTGTTGCAGAACAAGATGAAATGCCAAAAATCATTTGATGATAACCAAAATAAACAAATTTTTTCTAATGAAAATTTTCTGACCTGAATAATAAAATGGGGATGTCTCCACCACGAACACAAATTAGGTGTTGAAATTAAAGCCGAAAACATCTTTCTAAGATTTTTAAAAAAAGATCATGTAACTTTGCCGTATTCTTACCAAGAAACATATATTTAAATTATTTATTGTTTATAATGAACGACAGAAATTAAATTTGATTAGGTATGGAGCTAGCCGCGAAACTATAATGATATCTCACCTAGCTACAGAAAAAAATAACAAAATTGTTTAGGTAGATCAGAGTCAGATCATACGATAAGAAATTTGATATTCTCTTATTTTGGATTTTTTGCATAATAAGTTGTTTACAGATGTTCCTTATCGATATTTGAATGAAAACAGTCCATCAACTTCATAGTCCTGTTATCTGTACCATTTTCCAATGGACATATATTTATACAAAATGGTCTATTCGCAGTATTTTGATTTTCAGGACTCAGCCTCCATTTTTTAAAACGCCATCTTGAATATGGATATCGGATTAGGTTCATACATAATGATAATTTCTAGCGCTTGGATACATTTCAGTTATTCATCGGGATGAAAAGAAGCGTTAAAGTCCAAAATATCAGACAAAAATGTACGTTTTTCTTCATTAAATCCTCTGTAACTTTTCTATTTCAATTTTGTCATGAATTTTAATAACGCCATCCGAAAGATCACATAATTTTGTATAAGAAATATGATCTTTGTTATTTTTTTCGATACGCTAATCGATAAATGGCTGATAATCTCGAGTAATATTAATAATACGAGAAAAGTGATAAACAACTTTTTTTGTTCTGATTAATTAGACAAACATTTTCGGTTGAACTTTTTTTGCGTACCATATACCGCTTTTGAGATATAATAACAATTAACTAAACACTTTCAACAAAATCTAACCGACAGATTAAGATTCAGGAGGTCAAAATCTATAAGAATCCATGGATATCTTGTGAGGACATTGTAGGTCACACAGAAGTGTTCTCAGCGTCAGAATTATCAATACAATAGGTAATCATTAAGCAAATCTGACATCCAGTTAATCAGTTACATAAATATTTATATGTTCCCTACGCGTGCCCGATATCTATTTTGTTATTTTGTATATTTGCTGTAAATCACATTTACTGTTGTTCACAGAGTAATTTAATGTAGATTAATGTAGTAGTAACTATATGAGGTCTCCGCAATTTTTATTCATGAATTTCCATTTTGTATTTCAATACTGCCTACTGCATATTTAATCAAATAAATTTAATGTATACCTGATTTATCTCAGAATAACATGTACTTATAAAACTGTACTTATTTCGTTAACATGTGCATTAACACTTGTAAATTGACTTATTTATGCTTAAAAAGTAAGTTTCTTTATCTTACTTTCTTTAAGTTAAAAAAGTTGTAATATACAATAAACTCGATTTGTTTAAATTTAATATATTATTTAAATGAATGGTTTGCTTATTTCAATCCAATTTTATTTTAAATAAATAAAAATATGATTTAAATGGTTGTTTATTGTTTAAAATTTTGTTTTTTAAAATTTTAAAAAATGATTTGCTAAGTTAGATAAGAAGTCATATAACATGAGCTTGCATAAGTAATGAAAAATGAAGTGGACACGAAAATGCAGTAATGTCGATGCTTTCTGCGCATATCGCCAAAGGGAAGTGGGTTAGTGTTTTATTCCGTTCAATATGTGCGATACGGAAGTATGTCGTTTTTTTAAAACAGCATTTGCCGATAATAATCCACAACTTTTCATTATATACATTCAATGTTGCTACGTAAGCAATGTTTGCCAAATAATGCTACTTTACTTTATTGGTGTGCAGCTTTCATGTTTTACGGCAAGAAAGTTTTCTGACTTGAATAAACACTTACTAACATAAATCATTTTTCACAGTAATAATAAAATATTTCATCCGTTGAAATAATACATTTCATTGTGTTATCGGTTGTTTTATTGTGCAAGGAATATTTGTTCAGTGTATGAAGGTTCAAATATTAGTCTAAATCATCTAAATCTAAAAACAACTAGCTTAATTTAAACCCAAATTCTGAAAGATATCTAATTTTTATAGATGACATAAATAATTTATTAAAATAAATTCGTCGTGTCTCGAGTCAATGGGGTAAAAATAATAAAAATGTTTCCAAAATAATTTTTTGAAAACAAGTAAAATTTATAAAATAATATTCGTCCGACGTTTTGACAAGCATGTTGTCATCTTCAGGGACATTTGGCAGTAACAAATCGGCGGTGCATAAATATATAATTGTCGCTACTGCATTTTGGTCGCAGGATAAACTTCTTCAAACGTCTACATATAAGTCGAACAACGCTAGCTGTTATTGCATCTTAAAATGAGCTAACTAAATTTCACATGATTCAAGACTTATTTTTTCAGTACGTATCTGTACATTGTATTTAAACAGTACCTTTATAACTCAGTTTGGATAAAAACTAAACTAGTGTGCACTTCGACACCATCTCCTTAGTGTAACCGTAATTGAGATCACTGTCATGAACCCCTAATTTTGTTAATTTTCATAAATTATTAACATTGCAATATAATGAAGAGCATTCATTAACAAATAAAAAAATATACGTATGAAAATATAGGTTTTCAATTCCCAACCAGTAATTGCAGCGACTTCGGAAAATGGCTGATATTAAACCAATTTATGCAAATAAAGGTGGACCTTTTAGATTCACATAAAACAATCTGCATATTACAATTAAAACACATATAAATGAATATCCTGGAGGCGAGAGGATAATAAAGCAATAGTACAAAAATGCAGTAATTATGGCAATAACAACAATTTATTATTCAGATTAACAAAACTTAACAGCAAATATGATACAAGTGATATTCATTTGATGAATGAAGTAACGATGATAATGAGTCCATATTGACAATACATTCTAATGGTCTTTTATTGTTTATCCAGTTTTTCCATCTGATTTTGGATCCAACGATGGTAGAAAGCAACCTCAGTATAAACACCAGGCATTCCTTGAGCACATCCAATGCCCCATGACACAACACCAGCGAGGGTTCCATTGATGGTTAGTGGACCACCAGAGTCTCCTTGGCAAGCGTCTTTTCCTTTTACCAAGGTACAAATTTGACCTCTTGCTATGGCACCATACCGAATGGCGCATTCATTTTTCGATATGATAGGCAAAGTGACAGATTTCAATCCGTCAGTTGTGGCACCTCCACTATATTCAGCACCCCAACCAGTCACGACAGCCAAAGACCCAGGTTTGACGATACTTCCAAAATTGAAGAGACCAATTGCTTGACGGGTTTTCCCGAATGTAAATGAGTCGGATATCTTCACAATTGCGATATCATTAATTGGCACACTGCCCTTTATATTTGAGTAATGTTCATGCTTGTGGGCAAACTCAATTTCGTGTTTCGATCCTCCCCCTAAGTATCTCGATCCAGCGTAAACGAATTTTGACTTTGCATCTTCTTTGTCGAAGCAATGGGCTGCTGTCAGAACGAATTTGCTGGATATAATACTGCCGCCACATACGTAGTCTCCCATAACAGCAACTTGGTGTGGTGCATCTGAGATACGCACATATTGGCCACCAACAATGCGTCCTCCTAGTCGATCTTCTTCAAAAAGTGGATTGGCTACAAAAATATTAAAAATCCATATATTTTCAGCAGGCAATACGTTAATTTTTCTTTCGAAAAATATAAAGGAATTCTCTGTTGGTTATTACACATTAATTACTTTCGAGTTCAGTAAAAGTATAAAAAAAATATAATACTATGTACTTCGGAAAATTACCTAGAGCCGAAATGAACAGAGCACTGATGATCGCTAATTGAAACATCTTGGACCGTTGTGTTGAAGTACACTAATATTGAAACCATGACTCCCCAGCATTTATATACACCCGTTTCAGATATTGTTTTATTATTATATTGATATTTATTTACTTGATGGGTACGGAGCTTATCATCTAGTCAAGTTAAAAATATGAAACTATAGTTAGATCGAAAGATTAGAGATTTGAGATTTTCTTAATCTGAAATTTGTTTTCACATGCGAAGATGTACCTTATCTATATTTGGAAGGAAATACTCCACATATACAAGCCGTTGTAAACATTGGTATTTTCATTAATCGCTATGATATATTTTATTATTCTATAAAATTATTTATTATTCATTCCAATAAATTTTACTTATTATTGTCAATCTTATTATTGAAATAGGGTAAAGAATTTTGTATACACCTTGAGATTTATTAACACTTTCTGTCCTCGTATGAATAATGCTGCATAATTTCACCCAGGAAGTCAATAGTCGTATTTTTTATTAATAACTGTCGATCAAATTAACTGTAACAATGTTATATGCGTGGATTCTACCCTAAAATTTAAAGAGGTCCATTTTTCAGAACATTTCAATATCTAATCTCAATCACAAATTCTTTTCCAACTTAAAAATGTCTAAGATTTAGTCTTGGTATAAAACATAAGGCTTTCGAAGTGTTTGAAAACTTAACATTTTTGTTAAAACTTTCTATTACACAGAAAAAAGTCTTAAAATTGTTACATCTCAAATTAAGCACTATAAAAGGCTTAATTTCAGTCTTTAATTAAGCTAATTTTCTTAAATTAAGTCAATATTTGCTCTTAAAGTCTTACTTTCAGACAGCAAAGTTTAATTTTATACGAGATTTTGTTTAAAGAAAAAATTTTCGAGCTTGTCACACCTAAGTTAGAGAATTAATTTCAAAAATTGGAAACTTACTTTTAGTCAATATTCAGGTTCGAAATAAGAAAAAACTTAAGTGTGACAAGCTCGAAAATTTTTTCTTTAAGCAATATCGACTAAAATTAAACTTTGCTGTCTGAAAGTAAGATTTTAAAATGCAAATATTGACTTAAGTTAAGAAAATTAGCTCAATTTTATACTGAAATTAAGCCTTTTATAGTGCTTAATCTGAAATGTAACAATTTTAAGACTTTTTTTTGTATATTATACTAATGGAAACATTTTTCATTAAAATTTGCAAATGTTCTAATCTAAATTCTTCCAAGAAAATCCGACTAATAGACAAAAAAAGTAGTGACGTTTATAATTTACAGGTACAGATTTGTCGCGCGTATTAATGTTGGATGCTAAAGAGAGAAGCTAATTAAGAATGCTAAAAGAGAAAAAGATTAAATTAAAACAATTTTGTAATAAAAATGACAAATTTTCCTTAGACATTTCGAGAATATAAGACAAAACTAGGATGAGTGACAGATTGTCATGTTTTGAATCATTACGCATTTTGTTCATGAGATGGTTTTTTATTATTATCAATTTCTTTCTTAATTAATTACATTACTATTGTTTCACTCCATTAGAGTAACATTTCAGTCGGAATTTAGAGAACGTGGAAATATTAAGCAATTTATGGATATCTTTAACCCTCCTGCGCACAAAGCCGAGTATACTCGTCCAAACGAAACGTGCCCGTATGCATGAGGACGAGTATACTCGGCCTAACGTTCTTGTTAATAACTTTTGATCAAAGTAACTTTAAGATGCGAATGAAATTGCAAATTGAAGCTTAAGGTTTACAGATTATGATATAAATAATTGCAAGCGTGAATTTAAAATATTTATAAGTAAATAATACTATAACTTATTGACAAATTTCGAATAAAAATGATCAGTTTTTTAAATTTTAACCCTTTGTGCCAGGAACTTTTCTTTTCATCTAATTGACTCAAAACTTGTTACTCGGAGATTTGTGGGATCGCTTATTACGAATCCGTTATCAGATTTTCGAAATTGAAAATGGCGAATCCAATATGGCTGAGTAAACTTCAAATTCTTGGCTGATTTACACGATCCGCCATTTTGGATTTTGGAAGTCTGACTCCAAATTCGTAATCAGGGGCCCAAAAAACCTCTATATACCAATTTATAAGAAAATCCGACTGTGTGAAAAACTTATGAGTTTGCAAAGCGCTTATCCGGGGAAAACTCGTGCGCAGGAGGGTGGGTTAAAGGCATACAAAATATTGTTCGTCCGCATATATATAATATATAATACCCATGTATACAAGCTCTTTTTTATCATATTTCGAATTATTTATCAGGGATGGCATTAACTTTTTCGTAAGGTTCTGAGCACGCGTTAATGCTTGAAAACGCCATCTAAGCGCTGAGATCGTAATACAAGTGCATACTACAAGAGAATATGAGCTCTAGGACAATTAAGCCTTATTCAAGATATAACTTCTGATTTTAATTTCTTTTCAGAAAAATAAATAAGATTTTTATTTGCATGCAACATATTCAAGATGTACACTTTATTGATGTTTTTCCAGTGGATTTACTCGATTTCACATATTTTGGAATAAATTAAAACGGAGATCATATGATGATTGTTACCAAACGTGTTTAAAGTAAAGGAAATACACATATATATGGGTGAAGTGTTTGGTTTTTTATACACATTTTTGCACATAGAATAAAACTGCGAGTGAAATACTTGAACCTGTAATATTGTAAACATTTAATGAACAATTTAAAATTATATAAGGATTGGTTATTTAGATTAACTATTGAAATATTCTAAAAAATGGCAGTTTGTTTATTTTGGAGTACAATCAACTCATATTATTTTCATAATTAATTTGATAAAAAATAATTAATAAATCAATAAGGAAAATAACATTTCCATTAATGAGTAAAACATATAAAATCTGAGAGGAAAATTAAATCTTATAGCATAATAATTATAGCAAATATTTATACCGACTTCCACATGTATTTTCTACCAAATAAAGATAAGGTACATCCTCCGTTTGTATATTGTAGAAAAATGTCAGATAAACATAATTTGAAATGACTAATCTTTCGATCTAACTATAATTTCATATTTTCAACTAGATTAGATAATAAGTTATAATTGCCGTACCCATCAAGTAAATAAACATCAAAATACGAATTAAACAAGTATATATAAATGCTGAGGGGTCATGCTTTCAATATTAGTGTGCTTCAAGACAACGGTCCAAGATGTTTCAATTAGCGATCATCAGTGCTCTGTTCATTTCGGCTCTAGGTAATTTTCCGAAGTACATAGTATTATATTTTTTTTATACTTTTACTGGACTCGAAAGTAATTAATGTGTAATAACCAACAGAGAATTCCTTTATATTTTTCGAAAGAAAAATTAACGTATTGCCTGCTGAAAATATATGGATTTTTAATATTTTTGTAGCCAATCCACTTTTTGAAGAAGATCGACTAGGAGGGCGCATTGTTGGTGGCCAATATGTGCGTATCACAGATGCACCGCACCAAGTTGCTGTTATGGGAGACTACGTATGTGGCGGCAGTATTATATCCAGCAAATTCGTTCTGACAGCAGCCCATTGCTTCGACAAAGAAGATGCAAAGTCAAAATTCGTTTACGCTGGATCGAGATACTTAGGGGGAGGATCGAAACACGAAATTGAGTTTGCCCACAAGCATGAACATTACTCAAATATAAAGGGCAGTGTGCCAATTAATGATATCGCAATCGTGAAGATATCCGACTCATTTACATTCGGCAAAACCCGTCAAGCAATTGGTCTCTTCAATTTTGGAAGTATCGTCAAACCTGGGTCTTTGGCTGTCGTTACTGGTTGGGGTGCTGAATATACTGGAGGTGCCACAACTGACGGATTGAAATCTGTCACTTTGCCTATCATATCGAAAAATGAATGCGCCATTCGGTATGGTGCCATAGCAAGAGGTCAAATTTGTACCTTGGTAAAAGGAAAAGACGCTTGCCAAGGAGACTCTGGTGGTCCCCTAACCATCAATGGAACCCTCGCTGGTGTTGTGTCATGGGGCATTGGATGTGCTCAAGGAATGCCTGGTGTTTATACTGAGGTTGCTTTCTACCATCGTTGGATCCAAAATCAGATGAAAAAACTGGATAAACAATAAACGACCATTAGAATGTATTGTCAATATGGACTCATTCTCATCGTTACTTCATTCATCAAATGAATATCATTTGTATCATATTTCCTGTTAAGTTTTGTTAATCTAAATAATAAATTGTTGTTATTGCCATAATTACTGCATTTATGTACTATTGCTTTATTATCCCCTCGCCTCCAGGGAATTCATGTATATGTGTTTTAGTTGTAATATGCAGATTGTTTGATGTGAATCTAAAAGGTCCACCTTTATTTGCATAAATTGATTTGTTATCAGCCATTTTCCGTAGTTGCTGCAATTACTAGTTGGAAATTGAAAACCTATATTTTCATACCTATATTTTTTTGTTTGTTAATGAAATTTGAATCAGAACTGGATGCTCTTCATTATATTGCAATGTTAATAATTTATAAAAATTGAAAAAAATTAGGGGTTCCTCTATCTAGGGGTAATTGGGACAGTGATCCCAATTACTGTTACACTGAGGAGCTGGTGTTAAAGTGCACACTAGTTTAGTTTTTATCCAAACTGAGTTATAAAGGTACTGTTGAAATATAAAGTCAATGGAACCCTCGCTGGTGTTGTGCCATGGGGCGCTGGATGTGCTCAAGGAATGCCTGGTGTTTATACTGAAGTTGCTTTCTACCGCCGTTGGATTCAAACTCACATGGATAAATTAGATAAAGAATAAATTAAAAGATTACATTTTAAGCATCTACTAATTCTCATGTTACTTCATATGTTCATAATATCTTAAAAAGTATTCTGAATACATATCATGTACAACATTATTGATCTGAATAATAAATAGTTGTAATTATCAAATCTTGTACTATTTTGCCCCTGATGTCCGTTAATTTATTTGAATCGTATTTATATTAGTAATAGGTTTGATTATCTGAGACAAACTAAAGCTTAATTATATATTAAACCGCATTGACTATCAATAATGTAAATAATTATTGCACAGAGTTTGGATTATTTTAAACAATTGACTACTTTAATGTAAAAACTAATCCTAAAAAACGTAAGTGAATTAATATTTTTCGTTCTGCAGATCAATGTCAAATCCGAATTACTTTATGAACCCGCTTATGCCTTCAGGTAAATCAATCGCAAGATGGACATTAAACTAAAATTGAGTTTGCTTCCAAAAAGTGTGAATTCAAGACATCGACCTTAATTACAGGACTTCACTGGTTTCGAAAACGAATTATGACACATATTTTTATTAGGTTTTAAAACTCTAGAATAATAATAAAATTGATGTAGAGATTACATTAGCTTATTCCGATGGTCTAGGAAGTTTCATGAACTTTAAAAATGATATTGGAACTAATCCATTTTTGTATGAAAATACATAAAAAGAGCATGTATTTAGAAACATAAGTAACGGCAAATAATAAAGTTCATACGGATATCAGTGTGCAATGGTATTCGGAGTAATGAAGCAGCAGAGAGATTAGCTAAAGAAGTGTCGAGAAATGATGAATCCCACTTTATAATGATTCCTTTTACAACTTTTAGGGAATCTTGTAAAAGTCAAACCATTAGTAATTTTACACTTGCATTAATCTGAAAGGTCAAAAATCCCATACCACTAACAAAGTGTGACTAGTGCTTGATTCCTGAGGATTTGAAGACGTTTTGGTAAAGAAATGTTTGTACAGGTATTTTAATAATTTCATTAAAATGTAAAAAGCTATTCCATGTTTAGAATATCTCCTACTTATTTAAGAGATTATAGGAAATTCTACAAGGATAATTTTCTCAGAGTACTTTTTTATCCAGTTATGTGATCATGCCGCAGTATGAGAATTATAAGTGTGCCATTATACATTTTTTAGGTAAAACTCAATCTAAGTAAAAGTCACAAATGAGTATCGCTCAAAAGTACCCATTAAATAAAGAAGTAAGGTAACGGTAATGGAATCTACTTTAATCTGATACTCAGTATTTTTGTTTGAAATACTAAATTTATTAAATTTCGAAGCTCCACAACAGTAAAAAAATTGCAACAAATCCAAATAAATACCAGGGGACTCCATTGTCATCGAAACGAGCGATGAATCAAATTCAAGGTATTTTCAAAATCTACAGTTTTATCGAACTGCTATAAAATGCTAATAAAATGCGGCAAAATACTATCTATTGAATGGAAAAAAAATGCGAAACTCCCTGTTACTACTTACCATGGGTCGGTTCGAGGCCCTAACGCGTTATTGCAAGTGCCCCTCAAATGTATATGTTAATCATTACTTGTATTAACCGTATATACTTGATTATGTGCAATTCTCTATACTGCAAAAAAAATTGACCAATTCAATGAAATATTTCACCACCCCTTAAGTAATGTTTTCCACCGCTGAAAAGAAATGCGTGTCTCTTAGTTATATATATGTTTGAAAGGGCACTGTAGTATTTTGATCCGAATGTTGATAAGAAACATCCTTGATCTATGTACTAGACCAGTTCGAGATTAAGATAACAATTACTCCCTGTTTTTCTATTCGATCAAAATAATATTCTTATTTTGTACTAGACTGTATGATAAGCGATTATTTATAAGTTTAGCTAGTAAATAAACTCATCTTTATTCCCAAATATTATTTTGAATGAGATAAGGCCAATGGGATTGGTATATAAATGCTATGTGATCACAGACTCAACGTGAGAGTACTTTGAGTAGACAGTGCAAGATGTTCCAACTGGTGATTTTCGGTGCCCTTTTAATTTCGGCAATAGGTAATTTTCAAAAACGTACATTATTCGAATATTTTAAAGTATATATTTTAAAAGTCATGATGGATTAACTAAAGAGCTCGTCACTGAATTGGGCTCTCAAAATAATTTATAGCAGAGATAAATTAACAATGGTAGTACAGTAACAAAACATGTAATTTTTTTTTCTTTTCAGCCAATCCACTTTTTGAAGGGGATCGACTAGGAGGTCGTATTGTTGGTGGACAGTATATACCTATCACTAATGCCCCGTATCAGGTCTCTGTAGTAGGAGAATATGTTTGCGGTGGTAGTATTATATCCAGTAAATTTGTACTCACTGCAGCCCACTGTTTCGAGGAAGAATATAAGACGAAAATGTTCGTTTGGGCTGGATCAAAATACTTAAAAAGGGGGTCGAAACATACCATTGAATTTTTCCGCAAGCACGAGCATTATTCGCACATAGAGGACGAAGCACCCATTAATGATATCGCAATTATCAAAGTATCGAAGGCATTTACATTCGACAAAACACGCCAACCTATTGTTCTGTTTAACACCGGAAGTATAGCGATGCCTGGATCATTGGCTGTTGTCACTGGTTGGGGTGCTCAGAAAACCGGAGGTTATGTCTCGACCGCATTAAAGTCTACTACTCTGCCCATCATATCGAAAAAACGATGTGCATCACTATTTGGGGCCATACCGAAAGGTCAAATTTGCACGTTGGCAAAAGGAAAAGACGCTTGCCAAGGAGACTCTGGTGGTCCCCTAACCATCAATGGAACCCTTGCTGGTGTTGTATCATGGGGCGATGGATGTGCGGATGGGATGCCTGGAGTATATACTGAAGTTGCTTTCTACCATCGTTGGATCCAAAATCAAATGGATAAAATAGACAAAGAATAAGATACGATAAGATTGTATTTTTAGCGTGTAGTTACTTGCATTGTTAATTCACTCGTTACATATAATTTATAACTCATTTCATGTATAATTTTGTTAATCTGAATAATAAAATGTTATTCTTGTTAATTCTTACATTATAATAGCTTTCCCAGAAAAATAATTTATTCGTATTTCAAGGTCGTCTTGAAGTAGACAGAAAGAAATGTTTCAATTAAATCAAATTTTCGCAAATAAATGTTATTCACTGTTTCTAATCAATAAAAAAATTGTTGTTTGGACTTTCGTCATAAGTAATTCGTCCACATCACACTTATGTCATTATAATTGAACAGATTGACAATGGATGTGGCATTCATCGGCACTATTCGCTGCTTACTCCCAATATTCACTACTAATGTGTCACGCGCTAAAACGCACCTTTTGAAAAATGTATGACGATTTATTATTATTTCTTACAACAGGTTTTATAACTCAAGTTTTCAAAAAAGTACGCGTACCATAATGTTTAAAAACTCCCAAACTATAGTATAGGTATTGGTATTGGGAAGGAATTAAATTCCGCAGTCGCCATAGACAAAGTAATCTCGATTAGAAATTGGAAAAAGATATTGAGGCCTTAAAAATATCCCTAATGTGCCTGAGGTTGTAATATAGTTTTCCATCAATAAAGAGGAAGGATCTTATAAGGATCAAAATTGAGATCATGGTACTTGTGTACATAGGGTATACATGAAAGCCAGAATTAACGGGAAATTGAGCGTTTGAGTTACGTTGTGTGGTCGAAAATACACAAAATCCACCTTTTCCAGGCGTCGTATGATGACTTGCTTAAATATATGGTTGATAAAAATGATCCCAGAGGTCAAGCACTTCCTGCCGCAAAGCACATCATCATAGGACGCTTGGAAAAGCTGGATTTTGTGTATTTTCGACCACAAAACGTAACTCAAACACTCAATTTCATAGAAAAAAGTACCCCGCGACCTTACCTCAAACAACAACCCGAATGCAGTTTTTTCTCTCTTACATTAAAGCGTTTGCACTTCCAGCCGCCATAATGGTCCACCATCGTGTGTCTTGCCAAAAGGCCAGACGGCCTTAGAAAGTACAGTTAATAAGCTATCATTTTCACCCACATATGTTTCAAAAAACCTTAACCAATTTTGGGCAGAGGGGGGTCTCCCGTTGACAGAGAATGTCCCATATATATAAATCGGAAATTTGCACTTTGAAAGGCTTACTTATTTGCGAATAGTGCTAACTATTATGGCTAAAATATGGTCCCGTAGAAATTTGCTCTATTGTGCCTCAGAGTTCCAATTTAGGTCCTGTGCTTTTTTACTATTCCTATTAATTATTTTCCTCCCAGTTTTTTCTTTTCGCTTGGCTTTCGGTCCTTTTAAAACCGCATATCAATTAATTTCTCAAAATCTTGTACCAAAAGTTTTTGATGCAGAAATCGTAATTTGAGTTTGATTATTCGCTTTATCGTTTTAGTGTTGCTATATCTACATACTATCATATCTTGGATGTCATTTTGCCAAACAGGATCCTTCACGCCTTAGTTCGAGGCGGTTTCAACGAATGTCTACGCTAGGTTTTTTTTAAAGTTCAACCATTAGTTTTACGGACATTTCTTCTAATGTATACTTACATTACAAGTAAAAAAATTATGTACAGATTGTTTATAATCTCCTAGAGATAATCTGTATATAGAATTGGGCATATATAAACTTGACATCCTCCAGCGTGCAAGTCTCCGTGAGTTTAAAAATGGCATTAGGCGTATTTATTGCTCAAATTGATTATTTTTAACTTTATGTGTTTTTCTATTTAATTTGTATTTCGTATCATTTATTTATATAATTATTTTCATTGTCTTTTATCGCGTATTTCTATTTATTGTAAGGGCTTGGCCCGTATATATTGTAAAATAAAATAAATTAAAAATAAAATTTATAAATCATATATAATTTGTTTACTTGGGATAAAACACTTGTTCATACTGTCCTTGCTTAAGTTCGATAACTTGGTTACCACCCTTTGGTATGGAATTCCTCGTTAATTCTAGCTTTCATGTATACCCTCTGTACACAAGTATCATGATCTCAATTTTGCTTATAAGATCCTTTCTCTTTACTGATGGAAAACTATATTATAACCTCAGGCACATCAGGGATATTTTTAAGGCAGCAATATCTTTTTCTGATTTCTAATCGAGATATACTTGGTCTATGGCGACTGCGGAATTTAATTCCTTCCCAATACCAATACCTATACTATAGTTTGGGGGTTTTCAAACGTTATGGTACGCGTACTTTTTTTGAAAACTTGAGTTATAAATCCTGTTGTAAGAAATAATAATAAATCGTCATACATTTTTCGAAAGGTGCGTTATAGCGCGTAACACATTAGTAGTGAATATTGTGAGTAAGCAGCGAATAGTATCCTAGTCGAATTACTTATAACGATAGTCCAAACAACAATTTTTGTATTGATTAGAAACAGTGAATAATATTTATCTGCGAAAATTTGATTTAATTCAAACATTTCTTTCTGCCTACTTCAGGACGACCTTGAAATACGAATAAATTATTTTTCTGGGAAAGCTATAATAATGTACGAATTAACAAAAATAACATTTTATTATTCAGATCAACAAAATTATACATGAAATGAGTTATAAATTATGGACTTTTCTGTAACGAGTGAATTAACAATGCAAGTAACTACACGCTAAAAATACAATCTTATCGTATCTTATTCTTTGTCTATTTTATCCATTTGATTTTGGATCCAACGATGGTAGAAAGCAACTTCAGTATATACTCCAGGCATCCCATCTGCACATCCATCGCCCCATGATACAACACCAGCAAGGGTTCCATTGATGGTTAGGGGACCACCAGAGTCTCCTTGGCAAGCGTCTTTTCCTTTTGCCAAGGTGCAAATTTGACCTTTCGGTATGGCCCCAAATAGTGATGCACATCGTTTTTTCGATATGATGGGCAGAGTAACCGACTTTAATGCGGTCGAGACATAACCTCCGGTTTTCTGAGCACCCCAACCAGTGACAACAGCCAATGATCCAGGCATCGCTATACTTCCGGCGTTAAACAGAACAATAGGTTGGCGTGTTTTGTCGAATGTAAATGCCTTCGATACTTTGATAATTGCGATATCATTAATGGGTGCTTCATCCTCTAAATGCGAATAATGCTCGTGCTTGCGGAAAAATTCAATGGTATGTTTCGACCCCCTTTTTAAGTATTTTGATCCAGCCCAAACGAACATTTTTGTCTTATATTCTTCCTCGAAACAGTGGGCTGCAGTGAGTACAAATTTACTGGATATAATACTACCGCCGCAAACATATTCTCCTACTACAGAAACCTGATACGGGGCATTAGTGATAGGTATGTACTGGCCGCCAACAATACGACCTCCTAGTCGATCGCCTTCAAAAAGTGGATTGGCTGAAAAGAATAAAAATGACATGTTTTATTACTGTACTACCATTATTAATTTATCACTGCAATAAATTATTTTGATAGCCTAAGTCAGTGACGAGCTCTTTAGTTAATCCATCATGACTTTTAAAATATATACTTTAAAATATTCGAATAATGTACGTTTTTGAAAATTACCTATTGCCGAAATTAAAAGGGCACCGAAAATCACCAGTTGGAACATCTTGCACTGTTTAGTCGTTCTAGTACTCTCACGTTAGATCTGTGATCACATAGCATTTATATACTAATCCCATTGGCCTTATCTCATTCAAAATATTATTTTGGAGTAAAGATGAGTTTATTTACTAGCTAAACTTATAAATAATCGCTTATCATATAGTCTAGTACAAAATAAGAATATTATTTTGATCGACAGAAAAACAGAGAGTAATTGTTATCTTAATCTCGAACTGGTCTAGTACACAGATCAAGGATGTTTCATATGAACATTCGGATCCAAATCCTATAACATTGCCCTTTCAAACATTTATGTTATTTATTACTGAAACCTTATTTTTTATCAGCGTCGTCCATTAAAAGTTTTCTTCGCATAATTTACTAAAAGATGTTACTTCATAATGGTAAATTTATAAGTTCGTTTTATATGTGTTTACATATCAATTGTATGTAGTACATTCTTCATTATACAAACAGTACACAGAAAAAAGAAATACTTAAAATCAGCCAGAATTAAGGCTGAAAGTAAGACGTAATGTAAACAATACTCCGATTTCTTAATTTCAGATATGTCGATTTAACTTAAATTAAAAGATAAAAGTAACTGAATTTCAGCAGTGAAATACTTAAAATCAGCCGGAATTAAGACTGAAAGTAAGACATAATGTAAACATGACTCGAAGAATATAATGAAACGAAGCATAATTAAAATTTTGAATTGATTTGATGATCGTTCAGTTGGTTGTGATCGCGTCGTGTTTATGCTTCGGTCTCCAGCCACTACGTGTTTTCGCGATGTAATTCTTAAAACAATACTAAAACTTATTTTAAGAAAAACTTAAATAAGTCATCATTTGGGATTAAGGTTCTCTTTTGATATCTTCTAAATGTCAGCTATTATGAAGTCTATTTTATAGTATATAAATTAAACTGATTTTTAAGCTCTTAATGCAGTCTTAAAATGAGCCATTACTTCAACTTATAGAGGTATTTTACTTATTTTAAGACGATATTCATACAGACTCCTTGCTTAATTTAAGACTATGCTGAATTTAAGACGTAATCATTTTAAGACTTTCTTTTGTCTGTGTATATTATATGGTATTCCACATTGGATTTAGTTAATATTTTCAGAATAAAAAGTTTAAAAATACATTATTTTATCATTGAATAATATTCCGCATCGACAATTTCCGAACAGTAGTATGTACACCGAAAGCGATTAAATTTCAGGGTCAATATGTTGTTCAAATCTATCAATTTTTGTATCCCCGAATATATAAAGAGATTTTATTTTTTCATGATTTATTTGTTTTGAAGCTATGAAAGGTTCATAATATTTATTCTCTATATATTCAATATGTATTATATAAATTTCTGTTGAAACCGCTACTTATATTATTTTAAAAGATTAGACGTAGTATCAAAATACATATAAATACTTATTTTGATGAATTATTATTCAATATAGTTCGCTATATTTTGAGACGCCATTTTAAATTTTAAAAATTATCCCTGAGATTCGTAGTCATTATATATTGTCAAAAATATTGCCAGTGCAGCATATTTTTTGTTGCCTAACTAATCAAGTTTTGTAAACTGTATCAGCTATATTTCAGACACAATTTTTAAAAATTAATCAGAAATTAAGTATATATCTATTAGTTCTAGTCATCTTATAAAAATAACATTCAGAAATTCGATATTCTATCAATTTTAACAATTAACCATTAAAACCGCCATTGTGGATGCACCATTTTGAACTCTAAAATTAAGCTTCCTGAATTTTAAATTACAAGTCATTGTTCCAATATATGCACAGTTTCAACGAGATTGAAACGCGGGTTAGTTTAGGTTGGCTTATTATAAAACAAAGGGGGGGGGGAGGGGGTCTGGAGGATGAGGCCTCCATAAAATTCTGCTTGATTAATCCAACAAATCATATATCCTAAGGTAAGAACCAACAAATTTTGTCTGAAAAAGTTATGCCCTCGGTAACATAATGTATCCTTAAAGATATAATAATATTCGACAGCTTATAAGAACAACTAAATTTGTATATAAGATCTGAACATCCTAAAGAAATTATTGAGTACAAATAAACGACTGGATTTGTTAATAATCGAATTGAAAATTAAAGTTTTAATTGAGCAAATTTTATAATCGCTAAGCATTCATAACAACTCGTAATTTTATAATCTATTATTGGGAAATTCAATAGCAGTCATACAGAGAAAACAAATAAGTCTTACAACCAGGACCGACTACTTTTCAAAATTGGCTAAAATTTAGCATTATGTTAAAATATGGTCTTAAAACAAATTCTTTCTGTCTAGAAATTAAAAAAAGACGAGATTATTTTTCATTGTAAATCTGAAAAGCTTAAAACAAGCGATGAACCCAAAATAGACTTTATTAACAGATTAAAATGAGACTATCATTTTAAATCGAATGGCAATGTCTTGTTTGAGATGAACACACAATAATAGTAAGCAACATAAACAATAACGACCTTGCATGACCAAACAATTTCAGTAACAACCCAACGACGGTTTTGAGCAGATTTTTTTATCACATCCAACCACATGAAATGTTTTACGAATTTTTGTATCTAACGTTGTGCCTCGTATTTGATAATATTATAGACATTAAAGATTTAGTGTTGTTTCCGTTTTCAATTAGCCACTCTATCAGTGAAGTGGGGCGCATATTTTTTCATGGAGAGGGAGTCAGTTCTTTTAAATTCCTTCGTTAACAAAGTGAATCGATTTAAGATTCTGAAAATGACGTGTGTATTTTATAAAATGAAATGCATTTAAACTAAATCCCCTTTTTTTTTGTATATTTAATTTGCAGTGATCAGTTTTCTTTGTCATGTAGGAATAGTACCAATATTAATTTATCACAATGAGAAAAGATTCATTAAACCGATGAAACGTTCATCCGATAGCCATAATAACATATATTCTTTAAACGAATGAAATATATTGTTATTACTACGAACATTTCATTACGTTAATTACATTGATAAATATTCCTTTCATCCAGTAAACACTTACTAACAGAAATCATTTTTGGTAGTTGTAAAAAAATATTTCATCCGTTGAAATAATATATCTCATCGTTCTTTCGTTTTGTTTTATTGTGCAATAAATATTTGTGCAGTGTATGAAGGTTCTATATTAGTCTAAATAATTTTAATCTAAAACCCCCAACTGGCTTAAATTTAAACGCAAATTCTGAAAAATATCTCATTTTTGCGACTGTATTTTAGTCGCAGGATAAGCTTAAGACTTTTGAAGAAGATCGAACAAAGCTTTTCGTGACATCTTAAAATTAGCTAACTAAATTAAACAATTAAAACACACATAAATGCATTTCTTGGGGGAGAAGGGGTAATCAAGCAATAGTACATAAATGTAGTAATTATGACAATAACAACAATTTATTATTAAGATTAACAAAACTTAACAGGAAAAATGATACAAGTGATATTCATTTGATGAACGAACTAACGATGAGAATGACAATATAATCTTTTAATTTATTCTTTATCGAATTTATACATTTGAGTTTGAATCCAACGGCGGTAGAAAGCAACTTCAGTATAAACACCAGGCATTCCTTGAGCACATCCAGCGCCCCATGACACAACACCAGCGAGGGTTCCATTGATGGTTAGGGGACCACCAGAGTCTCCTTGGCAAGCGTCTTTTCCTTTTACCAAGGTACAAATTTGACCTCTAGGTATGGCACCATACCGAATGGCGCATTCATTTTTCGATATGATAGGCAAAGTGACAGATTTCAATCCGTCAGTGGTGGCACCTCCAGTATATTCAGCACCCCAACCAGTCACGACAGCCAAAGACCCAGGCTTGATGATACTTCCAACATTGAAGAGACCAATGGCTTGACGGGTTTTGCCGAATGTAAATGAGTCGGATATCTTCACAATTGCGATATCATTAATTGGCACACTGCCCTTTATATTTGAGTAATGTTCATGCTTGTGGGCAAACTCAATTTCGTGTTTCGATCCTCCCCCTAAGTATCTCGATCCAGCGTAAACGAATTTTGACTTTGCATCTTCTTTGTCGAAGCAATGGGCTGCTGTCAGAACGAATTTGCTGGATATAATACTGCCGCCACATACGTAGTCTCCCATAACAGCAACTTGGTGTGGTGCATCTGAGATACGCACATATTGGCCACCAACAATGCGTCCTCCTAGTCGATCTTTTTCAAAAAGTGGATTGGCTACAAAAATATTAAAAATCCATATATTTTCAGTAGGCAATAGGTTATTTTTTTGCGAAAAACATCAAGAAATTCTCTGCTAGTTAATACACATTAATTACTTCCGAGTTTATTAAAAGTATCAAAAAAATATAACACTATGAACTTTGGAAAATTACCTAGAGCCGAAATGAAAAGGGCACTGATGATCGCTAATTGAAACATCTTGGACCGTTGTGTTGAAGTACACTAATAATGAAAGCATGACTCCTCAGCATTTATATATACCGGTTTCAGATGTTGTTTTATTATTATTTTGATCTTTATTTACTTGATGGGTACGGAAATTATAACTTATCATTGAATCTAGTTAAAAATATGAAACTATTGTTAGATCGAAAGATTAGGGTTTGAGATTTTCTTAATCTGAAATTTTTCTACACAAGCAAAGATGCGCCTTATCTCTTTTAATATTTTTATCTTCTTAATTAATATTTGGTTGGAAATAGTCCACATATAATAGCCGTTAAAAAATAAGTATTTTGGTTAATAGTTATTATATATTTTATTATGCAATAAAATGTAATTTATTCATATAAGTGTTACTTATTATTGGTAATATTATTTTCGAAATAGGGTAAAGCATATTTTGTACACCTTGAGATTTGTTAACACTTGTATATCCTCCTATGTATAACCCTACCGAATTGAACCAAGGACTTTTCGGACAACTTGTATTATTTTATTAACAACTTTTAATCAAATTAATTGTAAAAATGTTATATGCGTTTATTCTACCACGAAATGTTGTCCAAAAACTGTGAAAATTCTAGTTTAAATATTTCTTAAAAAACAAACTAACAGACAAAAAGTAAGTGATATTTACAATTTACGGGTTTACATTTGCCACGCGTGAGTTTATCCAATGTGAACCAATGAGTAGAGAAAAACACCCACTCTTCATGATCTGCACTTTAATTTGTTGCAAAGTGTTTGAAATCGTGGAAATCCACACTTAAGTCCAAAAGGATCAACAGTGTGTACATTTTAAACAATGTTACATGCCACTAAAAACCATATGCAATTTTCTGAAAGGAAAATTAGATGATAAGTTTTATCTTGCATAAGGCTTCATAATTAAAACTTTTGATGATGTCGTGAATTCTCGGTAAAAACTTAATATTAATATTAATATTTGGGCAATACATATTCAGCACAATCTATGTATAAATAATTTATTCAATAAAGATTTATCGCTCAACTGATTGCTAATATTACGGCTTACTACATTAAATGAAAACATATGTCATAATATACATAATAAATTCAATACAAAACAATCTGGTGAGTTAAAGCCAATCCAATGAAATCGAATTTTCGAATATTATACACATGTATTCCGATCTCATCTCTTACATGGTGTTTTCAAACATTATCAGGTTCCCAGGTATAATACGAAAAGGTCAATGCCATCTCTGATAAAGAGTTCATGGTATTCAAAATAAAATTTTGTTTTAAATAATAAATTAAAGTTGCCATTATATGCTTTAAATTCCGTAGAGTGAAAAGTAACTGAAATGGAGTAAAACAATAAAGTAATTTAAATAGGTAAATAATTGATAATACCAAAAAAACATCTCATGGACAAAATGTAATGATTCAAAACATGACAGCTGGTCACTCATTCTATAATTTGGTCGGACATTTCATCTTTTATCGTCAAATTGTCTTAAATAATCGGAAAACCTTCAGGGAAAAAATCTTTTAAAAAAATGTGCTGTGCTTTTCTTTACCTCTTCTTGGCAGTCTGATTAGAATATGCCATCTTGTTGACATTCCGTCTTCCTTGGTGTTGATTATATATTTGCCTTGATGGATCGTTCTCCTTGTTCCTTAATGTTATCCCGAAAGTTTTCATAAGAATGTACGAAGTACAATATGAGATTCATCAGGCAACCTAAGTTGTTAAAATTTTGGAACAACTCTTCAACCAAATTCTGGTAATCACTCCTCTCAATTTCTGAGATACATCATTGAAACTTTGCTTTTCAGTGTTCATCATCTGTTGAACGTAATTTTTATTTTCATTAAATCAAAATTCAAATATTTATTTTAAAAAATTTCCATTGTCCACATCATCGGTATCGATCTTTGCGGCTCTGATATTGCTGTTTTTTCCCAGTGTGTTAGCATAATAAACCATTTGCCATAAAACATTTGCCATCGTGTTAATATTTTTTTAGTATGACGACTTATTTGCTTAATTAATTAAATTCATTGTTTCACCACTAGAGTGACATATCACTCTAACCTGTTTAGGGTGTATCATGCAAACATTAAACCCTTTATTTTTAAAATGTACACATTATCGATGTTTTTCCATTCAAACTTGGATTTACTCGATTTCACATATTTTTGAATAAATTAAAATGGAGATCATGTCATGGTGGTTACTAGACCTGTCTGAAAATAAATAAAATACACGTATCTATATGAAGAGTCTGTTTTTGCCATACACATTTTTGCACATTGGATAAAACCACAATGAAAATGTTGGATTAGCAACCACTCGATTGTCTTATGTATTAAGCAAAGGAAAAATCTTAGATATTTTTCGGCATAGAAAAAGATGAACAATTTAAAATAGCATAAGGATGGATTTTTTAGATTAGACGTTGAAATGTTTAAAAAATGGGCGTTGTTTGTACAACATTTCGTGGTAGAATAAACGAATGTAACATTTTTATAACTAATTTGATCAAAAGTTATTACTAAAAGAATAGGACTTTTGAAGACCTTGCTTCAATTCAGTAGGGTTATGCATAGGAGGGCAGTCAAATGTTATCAAATCTCAAGGTGTACAAAATATGCTTTGCCCTATTTCGAAAATAACATTAACAATATAAGTTTTATTGAATAATGAAATGTATCATAGCGAGTATTCAAAATGCCGATTTTTATAACGACTTTTATATGTGGAGTATTTCTATCAAAATATAGATAAGGTACATCTTCGCATGTGAAAACAAATTTCAGATTAAGAAAATCTCAAATCTCTAATCTTTCGATCTAACTATAGTTTCATATTTTTAACTTGACTAGATGATAAGTTCCGTACCCATCAAATAAATAAAAAACAAAATAATAACAAATCAATATCTGAAACCGGTATATATAAATGCTGGGGAGTCATGGTTTCAATATTAGTCTACCACATAGCTTCACCACAACGGTCCAAAATGTTTCAATTGGCGATCATCACTGCTCTTTTCATTTCGGCTCTAGGTAATTTTCCAAAGTACATAGTATTATATTTTTTTCATACTTTTACTAGACTCGGAAGCAATTAATGTGTATTAACTAGCAGAGAATTTCTTGATCTTTTCCGCAAAAAAATTAACGTATTGCCTGCTGAAAATATATGGATTTTTAATATTTTTGTAGCCAATCCACTTTTTGAAGAAGATCGACTAGGAGGACGCATTGTTGGTGGCCAATATGTGCGTATCTCAGATGCACCACACCAAGTTGCCGTTATGGGAGACTACGTATGTGGTGGCAGTATTATATCCAGCAAATTCGTTCTGACAGCAGCCCATTGCTTCGACAAAGAAGATGCAAAGTCAAAATTCGTTTACGCTGGATCGAGATACTTAGGGGGAGGATCGAAACACGAAATTGAGTTTGCCCACAAGCATGAACATTACTCAAATATAAAGGGCAGTGTGCCAATTAATGATATCGCAATTGTGAAGATATCCGACTCATTTACATTCGGCAAAACCCGTAAAGCAATTGGTCTCTTCAATTTTGGAAGTATCGCCAAACCTGGGTCTTTGGCTGTCGTGACTGGTTGGGGTGCTGAATATACTGGAGGTGCCACAACTGACGGGTTGAAATCTGTCACTTTGCCTATCATATCGAAAAATGAATGCGCCATTCGGTATGGTGCCATAGCAAGAGGTCAAATTTGTACCTTGGTAAAAGGAAAAGACGCTTGCCAAGGAGACTCTGGTGGTCCCCTAACCATCAATGGAACCCTCGCTGGTGTTGTGTCATGGGGCATTGGATGTGCTCAAGGAATGCCTGGTGTTTATACTGAGGTTGCTTTCTACCGCCGTTGGATTCAAACTCAAATGGATAAATTCGATAAAGAATAAATTAAAAGATTATATTGTCATTCTCATCGTTAGTTCGTTCATCAAATGAATATCACTTGTATCATTTTTCCTGTTAAGTTTTGTTAATCTTAATAATAAATTGTTGTTATTGTCATAATTACTACATTTATGTGCTATTGCTTGATTACCCCTTCTCCTCCAAGAAATGCATTTATGTGTGTTTTAATTGTTTAATTTAGTTAGCTAATTTTAAGATGTCACGAAAAGCTTTGTTCGATCTTCTTCAAAAGTCTTAAGCTTATCCTGCGACTAAAATACAGTCGCAAAAATGAGATATCTTTCAGAATTTGCGTTTAAATTTAAGCCAGTTGGGGGTTTTAGATTAAAATTATTTAGACTAATATAGAGCCTTCATACACTGAACAAATATTTATTGCACAATAAAACAAAACGAAAGAACGATGAGATATATTATTTCAACGGATGAAATATTTTTTTACAACTACCAAAAATGATTTCTGTTAGTAAGTGTTTACTGGATGAAAGGAATATTTATCAATGTAATTAACGTAATGAAATGTTCATAGTAATAACAATATATTTCATTCGTTTAAAGAATACATGTTATTATGGCTATCGGATGAACGTTTCATCGGTTCAATGAATCTGTTCTCATTGTGATAAATTAATATTGGTACTATTCCTACATGACAAAGAAAACTGATCATTGCAAATTAAATATACAAAAAAAAGGGGATTTAGTTTAAATGCCTTTCATTTTATAAAATACACACGTCATTTTCAGAATCTTAAATCGATTCACTTTGTTAACGAAGGAATTTAAAAGAACTGACTCCCTCTCCATTGAAAAATATGCGCCCCACTTCACTGATGGAGTGGCATTTTCCGCGTCTACTCATTCACATTGTTACTTCATATGTTCATAATATCTTTAAAAGTCTTCTGAATACATCTCATGTAAAATATTATTGATCTGAATAATAAATAATTGTTATTATCAAATCTTCTACTATTATGTCCCTGTCCATTAATTTATTTGAATGGTATTATATTAGTAACAGACTTGATTACCAGTTACAAACTAAAGCTTCATTATGTATTAAACCGCATTGACTATCAATAATGTAAATGATTAGTGTGCAGAGTTTGGTTTAATTTAAACAATTAACTACTTTATTAAAAAACTATTGCTCACAAACGAAAGTGAATTGAGACTTTTGGTTCTGCAGATCTATGTCAAATCAGAATCACTTTATTATCTTCCTTGTGACAAGCCGTTCTTGAATTTGACTTCAGATATATGAAGCGCAAGATGGATATTTAACTAGATTTATTTTGGTTTCCAGAAAATAAAATTCTTCCTTTTTATTTTATACTCAATTTTGACATAAGAGAAACAGTCATGTAAGAATGGGTTTAATTGAATTCAGGACATCTAACTGAAATACACAATATCACGGATTTTAAATGCCACATGTTTATTTGAAATAAAAAATCCTAAATAAAAATAAAATTGATGTAGAGATTACATTAGCGTACTCTCATCGAAATTTCTACAATTTTAATATCCCGTTAGTGCTATAGTAATCCCGACTAAAAAAAAGTTGATCAAATTTTGATCAAAATGAGATCAAAATCGGTCAGATTAAAAAATGATCCAAAAGAAATCCAAGTTTTGAGACATTCTAGAACCAACTTTGGACGAGTTTACAACCAAAAAATAATCTCAATTATAATTGCATGAGATTGAAAACTAATACAATTTTTGTCTTTAAAGATCCAAAAATAGTTAATTTTTTCACCTCATGCAATTATAATTGAAATGTTTTTTAGTTGTAAACGCGCCCAACTTTGGTCCTGGAATGTCTCAAAACTTGGACCTCTTTTGGATCATTTTTGGATCTGACCGATTTTGATCTCATTTTGATCAAAATTTGCTCAACTTTTTTTTACTCGGGAAGTATCATTAACTTTAAAACTGATATTGGAACAAATCCATATCATTTACGTATATGAAGATGAGAAATAGAGTATGAGTTTAAAACCATATGTAATGGCAAATTAAAGTTCATACGGATACCAGTGCACCATGATATTCAGAGTAATTGAGCATCGTAGAGATTAGCTAAACAAGCGCTGAACAGGGTAGTATCACACTTAATAAAAGTTCCTTTTGTAAATTTTATGGAATTTAGTAAAAGCAAGCCATTAGTAATTTTACACACCCTTGGGTTAACCTGATAGGCCAGAAAATAGGAACCGAAAATGAAAATTTACCATATCTATTTGGAGAAAAACGTTGGTAATCCAAAAAAGGTTTTTAACGCGAAAACAACTATTAACAGATACCGACAATGCGAAAGATGAAAAATCAATGTACCATACTACTAGGGAATATAACAAATAACACATTTTATATAGTTTCCCCTTCAAATAAGCTGCCAAGTTAGTATTTAAATTTATTTATTTAAAATATTAGATGTATATAAGTACCTTTGCATTAATGTTTAGAGGAATTATATTAAAGCTAAGAACAATAATATCTAAAAAGAATATGCTTGTCAAATAGAATATAAAATGTATATGTGAAGAATTTTATTAATTTTTATTGTCTTTTTCTAATATAATTTGCATTACTACTTTTTTAATTTCAGTTATGTATTTAATGTTCATAGTAAGTAATGAATCTTGACCATGTTTCGTAAAAAAGAAAAAACATAAACGAACAGATTTTGTTCGTTATTTCTTAGTGTATATAAATGATGCATAATACATAATACTTATTATATATTATATATGGGCATTGTTCTAGAATTTTTAAACTTTCTGTTGTCGCTCATTATGATACCTTAAAGATTTTAAATATAACTTTGCAACACGACAGATCAACAAATTTTTGTTCATTTTACATGTAATAAGTGTTTATTACTAATTACAGATATGTAGAAAACAATGAGAGTAAATAAGAGTAGTGAATTTGCCTGTTTTTGGTGCGCGACACTCACTACATTTTTTCAGTTTTAACACTGAAACTTTTTGAACCTTTTTTTTTATGGTCTGTGGTTTTTTGTGGAAGTATTTGGGGATGTAAACAAATGAAAAATCCTTAACTTAATGATGTGCCTCAGTGAGGAATAAAATTATATACCTTCAGAAGGTATCCTCCGATGATAAAGTAGTTCGTCGACTGTATCTGTCTGGGTTTTCCGTAGTTTTCCCAGACCCCGTGCAAATGCAATACAGAGGGGTCAAGTCGCTCCACGGGGCGCAGTAATGGGGGACTAGCTATGGGTGGGTGTTGCCTTGTATTGTCATGTACAGTTCTGTAAATGTCTTCGATTGTCTGTCCGACCTATCCACTCGAGAGCCGACCCGCGAATAGGCTAAAAATGTCAGTAAAGCGAAGGATAATTCCTTTCCTTTATCCTTATAATCATCCCATTTGTACATAAACAGTTGCTTTAAAATTTGCTGATTCAGTAGTATATAAGACGCATAAGTCAGACATAAATTGTTAACGACACACGTAACTACTCATTAAATGTAATAACAGATTTTCGAAAGAACAAACATTAATATATATTACTTATCATTTTTTCGTGTGGAATCATAAAATTACCCAATTTCGGCAAATTTTATACTGAATTCATAGAAGGTTATATATATATATATTATATATAGGGCATTCCACGCCAGTTTAGACAGCCGTGAAAGTCATAGTCGTGGGTTTTCTTCTAATTTTGAGGGCTGATTGTACACCGTGAGAAGAGAAAGAGGTCAAAATAATTTTGTCTAAATTTTAAAACTCATTTTCGGCCCGTGGTGGCCATTTGAAAATTATTTTTTTTTAAATCGTAGTTATTAAAATTACTTTTTGTACTGTCAATTTTTATCACAAAAATCTGAAAAAATTCAACAAGGCTGTTCATTTGTAATGTTTCTAAGGTACATACTAAAAAAAAATTTAGTCTAAAAAAAAATGTCTAAAATGTTGAAAAAATTTACACATATTTGTACTCCTTAGACTGGCCATAGACCGTATATTATGAGGTACTGAATATATTTTCTTAGCAAAGTAATTAATTTGAAAATTACGTTATAAAGTAGAGTTGCAAAGACTGGGCTCTTTTTCGGCTCCTATGCAATATATCACAATAACATATATGGGAGTTTTAAAGATCATTTTATGCTGTTCAATACCTTAATATAAAGTTTTATCCAAACATCTATATTTCTTCAGTTATAGTTTAAAAAAAATTGGAAATATGCGATTTTCTGCAGTTTTTGCGGTCTATCTTATTTTCTTCAATAGATAGCAAAAAGTTACCTGGGAATAACTTTTAGAGTGTGAAATAACCTACAATTTAACCCTCTTGTTTATTTCGTTACATAAAAATCGAGCCGAGAAGAACTTTTCAAAATAACGCACTATGTAAGTCAAAATAGTATGTTACCGGTTTTCACCAATGCTAACTCCTAATAGAGATTTCTTATAATTATAAATATGTTCTTATATTATAACAACTATCTGTTAGCGAATATATTCGCAAATATTTCGCTCGGGTGTATACACCAGGATATTCTGGTTATAATGGCTATAATTTTTAAACAAATAAAATGGGTTCTAATATTGAAAAGAAGGCTTAACAAATGGGATATCGTAAAATTTCACCAAAAAGTATATAGAAGTTAAAAAATTAATCAAAACCTCTGACAGGTTGAATCCATATGTTACACTACATCTCGAAGTATTTATAGATATAGTGTAACATTAACTCTGCCCGTGAAAGGTTTTAATTAATTTTTTAAGTTCTATAAATCAATTGGCGGATATTTGATAGCAACCCATCTCTTAAAACCTTGTTTTCAACATAAGAACCAGTTTCATATATTTACAAATGATCAATCATCTTTATGCAGTATGTACTAACAAATACGTCTTATTTACAAAATATGCATGTAGCTAGTCGCTGATAGGTACCCCAGTTTTTAAAATGGCGGTCACCTGACGGTGCTGCCGAAGATACTCTTCCATCATATATCTTGTTAAAAAGCCTATTATGCCCATAATGAAGCAAAAATAGAAGGGCAACCTCCAGCCCCAAAATATTTTGAATTCTATTGTGTGACTCATTATTTTGAAAAGCTCTCCTCCGCTCGATTTTTTGAGTAACGAAATAAACAAGGGGATTAAATTGAAGAGCTCAATTTTTTCACTTGACTACGAAGAAAATACATTTTTTATCTTTTCGGTGCAACAAACAGTTTCAAGTTACAGTTTTTGAAGACACTTATATGTTACCGTTTGTTGCTGAGAACTTTTTATTTAGTGAGAAACAACTTGTTCCTTAGGGAGAAACAGTCACGTTTTACACAATGTAAGGTGTGATTGTTTGTTGCTCGGAACGGTTTTCTTTTTACTGACTATTTGTTGTTCCGAATTATTGGAAAAATTAAACGAAAAGTCAAGTGAAAAATTAGTTTATCGTTCATTACCCTGAGATCTTCAATATAAGTTATTTCGCGCTCTAGAAGTTATTCTCATGTAACTTTTCGCTGTGTATTGATAACAATGAGTTAGATCGAAAATACTGCAGAAAATTGCATATTTCCACTTTTTTTTTATACCGTAACTGGAGACGTATTGATGTTTGGATAAAGCTTTGCGCAAAGAACTGAGTTTTTGCAACTCTACTGTGTAAAGTAATTTTTAAATTAATTACTTTGTTAAAAAAATATATCCAGTACCGCATAATATACGGTCTATGCCCCGTCTAAGGGGTCCACAAATATGTGTAAATTTTTTCAAAATTTTAGACATTTTTTTTAGACGAAATTTTTTTTTGAGTATGTACCTTAAAAACATTACAAATGAAGAGCCTTGTTGAATTTTTTTTAGATTTTTTTTAATAAAAATTGGCAGCAAAAGAAATAATTTTAATAACTAATATTTAAGAAAAAGACAATTTTTAAATGGCCACGACGGGCCAAAAATGAGGTTTAAAAATCTGAAAAAATTATTTTAACACTCTTCTCATAGCGTAAAATCAGCTCTAAAAATTAGAAGAAAATCCACAACCATGACTTTCACGGTTGTCTGATTTGGCGTGGAATGCCCCGTATAGTACTGAATTATATTTTTTTCAAACAATGTCTAGAAAGTTCTTTACTTACCGCACGGAAATGTGTACGGAAAATGATCCACTACCATTGAATTCACAACTGGGAGGTAATATCCATTACCACAGGGAAAATGTACGGTTATGGATATTACCACACGGTTTTGCGTAAAAGTGGACCTTTCCGCAAGTCTTTGAAAATATTACATTATGATACATGTTATTAAATTTCGCACTCATTATCACTAACTTACCGCACATGCATCATAATGTACTGTACTGCGGCATCAGTGCAGTAGGCATTTATAGGACTAAGTTTCAATCTACTTTCATCGAATAATGATAATTCACCAAAATTACGCATAAAATGGATTCAACTCGCGGTTTTTATGCATGCATTAAAAAATGAAATTTTTTTTAACACCAATTTTAAATATGGAAACAAATTAATACATAAGCGTGCATTATACAAATTCAGATTCCCATAATGATTTGTGATTGTATTGATAATACAAGATAGAGTTTTTATTCAAATATCGATAAACATCTTCTAACAGTCCAGTTTCACAAGAAAATAGAGAATCATATATCTAATCTCGGATCTAACTAAAGATTCCTGTTATTTTTTACTAGACAGAATGATAATCAATTATTTTTTAGTTTAGCAAATAAATAAACTTGTCTAAACTGTAGGAAAACAATAGTTATTACCAGATATAAGACTCGTATATAAACGCTACGGGATCGCAGATTTAATGTCAGAGTATCTCGATTAGGCGTCAAAGATGTTTCATGTGGTGATTTTCAGTCTCTTTTTTCGGCCATAGGTAATTTTCAATATTCCATATTATTTTCATAAATTGACCCCAATAACAACAAGTTCAATTTCTTGATATTTATTATTACAAAAGGGTCGAAAAATTATTATTGAGTAACACGAAAAGTATGTTGACACTTTGGAACCAATATTTTATTAATATATGTGTTGGATTATTTGAAATTTGGCATGCCGGAGTTTAGTATGTCGTTGATTACGAATCCGGTGTCAAGTTTTTAAAATTCAAAATGGCGGATCCAATATGGCCGTCAAAAATGTTGAAAAATTATCATTTTGTCTAATATTTGGTATATAGGGGTTTTGGAGCTAGGTGATTACGAATCCCGTGCATCTAACATTGGTCGAATTTTGTATAGTATATATTGTATAGTATAACTTATTTTATACAGTTTCTGCTTTTTTCAGCTATTTATTATTATTATTAGTTGAGGTTTGTGTCTCTGGTTTTGACTGAGAGCAGTTGCCGTGCAGTAGAAAGAATAGCTTTGCTGAAAAAAGCTGTGCCGAGAGCAGTAGAAAAAAAATACAAAACTAAACAATAGGGATTTTAACATAAATGAAGTTTCATACAAATTTGGATTATTTCAATGATTTGTGTTCAAATACTCCAAAATTATCAAAAGTAAAAACATTTTTATTCTATTTTTGTCCGCTATATTATCGCTGCCATTCAGAATTTAAAAATTTGACAAAATTATCAATTCTTCAAAATTCTCACAATTTTTGTCGGCTATATTGCATCTGCCATTTTGAGCTCTAAAACTCCAGTATACGAAATTTCATGAAAAAAATGCCATGGCTGGAAAAATTCGTGACTGAAAGGGTTAAATATTACAGATGTTACGGCTATTCGACGGCACGTCAGTTACATTGGTGGTTAAATTAGTATAAGTTGATGGGGGAGGGGTGAAGAGATACTTCGTTTGTATTTTTGAAATCTGGATTTAGGTTTAAAATCTTAAATAAAGTTATTATAACGGAGATCTTAAGGGGTGGGGGGGGGGCTAGAAATATATATTTAACATGAATAGTATTTTTCATCCCTGCCAAAATGACATTTTGCGCCCGTGGTACGAACGACATTTTTTGGCACATGCGATGAGGAGCTCTTGTTTCGAGGTACAAAAGGTAAAATTGCTAATAATTCATCAATATTTTTATAACGTTAATTGCCCTTCTTTAAATTTTACAAAATATACAATATTTATGATGTACAGAAAATATGCAATATATGCAAAATATGTAAAGTAAAATTCTTTTATAAACCTCCGCAATCTGCTCATACTGTCGTAACTGACACTCATAATACGTAAATGTCTAGTGAAAATGATATCTGTGCAGTAACGCGTTTATTCTCGAGGAAGAATGAATATCTTCGTTCTTACAGAGGGAAATGTCAATCTTAAAGGAGTGATTTCGTATTTGTTTAGAATTATCTCTGCAAGAAATTTACATATAGTGGGTCAAATCATATGAGATTATAATCTTGTTAGTCTCAAGTTTGTCATTTTCAGGTATTATCTGGTTCAATGGAGTATCTAGTCTATATACGCGTATCGGATTAATAATATCCAGTGATATCGTCAAATTATCCGGTATTTCTCGTATTTATATTCTCTTTGCATTGAGTGATGATATGACGATAACAATTCGTTCAAAATTAATTATATATTATCGATACTGTCGATAGATACCTGAATTAAAATAAAAAATTTGTCCCGTCTGTGACGTCAAAGCAAGCTACGGCCAATGGTCAGATTAAATTTTATAGTATTTCGTTTCCTGCTCTTTATTAAAATATATGCTAGTAAATTTGTAATTACTTTTTGAAGCTGTTTTTTACATAGATTATTTGTTAGCCGAGTCAAATATGGAAATAATTTAAAATCTACATCATATGCTAAAAGTGCAAAAATATATGCTTGGAAATCGTCGATAATTTATCAAAAGATTGTATAAACATATTTTTCCGATTCACGTAACATATCAATATGTATTATTAATTCAGTAATAATTTGCACATATTTCTTTTTTTTTTTCATTTTTCATATAATTTTTTTGTCATTCTCCATTCTCTTTTATTTTTAGAAACTCACGTCTCACGGACGATTTGTTTATATTAATGATAATATACATTAAATAAGGATACATTCCTCAAAGAATTTTTGTATGGATTAATATTGAGAATTTAATTTCGTTATGGTCAAACCGGTTATGCAGTCACATAAACAAATTTTAAACTGCATTCCGTGCAATTTAAATGTAGACAATTTGTTTATTTTCTATTTATCTAAAAATATTTAACAGTACATGGTAAATGTTTAAAACATATAAATGTAAAAAAAAACAAATAAATTGTTTACAAATATTGCTTTTATTTTTGAAAATTTACGTTAATTCAAAGTCATTCATTTTCACAATCTCATTCACCTTTATCAGCAAACAAACTAATTAGTGTATTCGGTATCAATAGGTGGCACCACGGGATTTAAAAACGAAACATGATATCACGATTTAAGTGCATGACCACACACATATTATTCTTTTAAAAAAAAAGTATTTAAATTTATTCATACACGAAAAAAACAAAATAGTTAAAACTACGAACAAGATAGTAGGATAAGATACAGCGATTGCTTTTAGTTAGTTTTACTATCTAAATAGTGAACTCGGCAAGTTAGGCAGCTAAACCTATTATTTAATTAGTAAACTCATTTTACAACACGTTGTTATGCTAGATCCTAATATTTAGATAGTAAAACCAACTATTGTTTCCGTGTACCTTTATATTTTGAAATATGAAAAAGTGATCAATTTTCAAATTCATCAATTTTTATTAACATAATGTTAAAGTTTAAAGATTGAATTGCTTATTACCAATAAAGCAAAAAAATCATTAACCGATGCGTATTTTTCGGGAATCCTAACTTCTTTAAAGTCCACTTTAGAAATTAGCTGCTTTTATTTAGTGATAAACTGCATCCATTCAAAAATATAAGATATGAAGCTTCAAGGTGATTAGATTTTCCTTGTGATTCACAAGATATTGAACTTCTACAAGCTTGTATCCTTGAAATTTATGAAAAAATCTGTATACTTTCTGACGTAACGCCTGATATCTGCAGAAATCGAAGTTTCTTCCATCAGTATCACAATTTGAATATTTTAATATTTTTTATAGAAATTAGAGCGCAATGGGTATAGTCAATGTTGACAAACATACAGACTTCCTAGGTGGAAAAGTTTCGTGGAAAATATATAAAATTTAAATAATTTTCGTGTGTAAAATGTATAAAAATTATAACAAATAAATGGTTTTATAAATACTGTATGGAGTTCTTATAACAGTTTATTATTACAAAATCCATATAAAAATTGTATAAAAACAGTATAAAATAATATAAAATAGAGGAACTGTAAAATGAAAATAAAACCATTTTTTTTAATTAACCACAAAATAAATGTAATTTTCTTGGAATGTATTATTTATTACTAAGTATGTATAACAAACAATGCACCTGCATAAAACATTTGAAAGCTTCCGAAATTAGAGAATGCCTTTTAAACTGGGAACTTAAGTGAGAAGCTACAAGACAGATAAACGAAATTTGAAAGCGATTCTTCTATCTGTATATTAAATTCCTCCTGATGTTCTGCATATGTCCTGCAGATTCAAGAATATCGTAAAGCGAAGAAGGTTTCGGCTTTTATCTGGCAACAGCTGTGGAACCATGATCCGATTATTGTGGTTGTGACTATTGGAGAACAGAATCCGACGTATCTGATGTAAGGAATGACATTTCCGTAAATTTCGATGGAATAACCAATAATTCAAGTAAATTATATTAAATATATGAACAAGCCGAAATCGATTCAGAAAAAATAAAGGGGAACCAGCAAGAATAACCATAGGGTTCTTAAAAACATTTCATCTGTTATAGCATGTCATAAGTCAGCAAATTTTTATTTATTATTTATTATTATAAATTCTGCCTTAAGAGTCAATTTATATATGAAATTAAAAATAGTTGATTGGGCAACTAGGGAGCAAAATAGGTGTTTTTCCGATGAGTACGAGTGTGACCCTATTCTCCAAACACCTATTCTCCCTTGTTGCACATCCCGAGTAAAAAAAATTCATCTATGATAGATCTTTCCGAGATCTCGCAAGTTTAATATCGCAAAGATCTCGCTAATGGGACGGAGCGATATTATTGATAGATTACCAAAGAAGTTAAAATAATAAGTTAAAATTATCAATTAAAAAGTAAAATAGTTAAATAAAAAAAAAAGATCACCGTCGGGATTCGAACTCGTGATCTTTCGTTCTTGAAGCTGGAACTCTAACCACTCGGCTAGACATTCATTTTATGAAGAATAACAAATGACACATATTTGAGTGAATCTATCATTGAAAGTCGGCATTGATATGTGTCATTTGTTATGGTTCATTAAATATACTATAAGCATAATATACTATTGCTCCCGGATATATTTATATTGCTCCCTATGGAGAGAATGTGCTGTTTTGCTCTCGCAATACAGGGATCAAAATAGTATTTTGCGCAATCAGTGTGAGAAATTTAATTTATTATGCAAAATTCGTTTTCTAGTATTTGAATAATTAATTAAATTAACAAATAAGAAAATTATTATCTTCATTTCACATTTGACAAGGGTCATTTTCGGAGTTAAGTTGTTTTTGCTATGCTTTAGAACATAGTCGAATATCTAATCTTTTAATCAAATAGCAATAGTGTTCTAATTTGGAAAAAATAATATGTGATTAAAATATAGTGGACTAGCGCCATTTCAAAATCGAGATATCCGTGAACAAAATAAAAAAAAAATTTGTTGATTCAAAGATTGATAAGCATTTGAATGTATCGATAACCATGAATTATAATTTCATCACCATGAAAAGTCATATCTTATATTCGGGAAGGAAATAATACAAGTTTGCTATATAAAGCAGTAAGCTCAAAAACTGAACATTGTGGTTTAGTTCTATCTAACGAAAAAACATGTATCGAGTTCTCATCTTTTCTGCGCTTTTGGCTGTATCCATAGGTAATTATTAAAATATTTTAAATTTCATTCTTATTATTATTAATTTGACACTTTTCATAAAATCAAGTTTTCGTATTTGAAAATATAATTTGATAAATAAGTTTTTATGAACCGTCACGGACAAACGTCTTAAGTACATTCTGCCAAAATTTCTTGAGTAGAAGTTCACCACTATTTAAATAGTTTCTTGAGTAGAAATTGCTCAAATGACTTATATAAAGTTTAATGGACTAACATAATTAATGTAAATTAATAAAGTGAAATTTGTGATTGCATTTGTTAGTTTTCGCAGTGCAGTACATATATATTGTATGTGTTATATTTGTTAAAGAACTATTAGAGCTCTAGTGAAATATCTGTATTTGTCTATACCTATAGTTTATGTTTCTGTCCACAGATTACGTCTGTCGTAATCAACTAAAATTTATTTAGTTATGATTGATTAAATTTTTCGAAAAATTTTGCTTTATTCTTGATAGAATCTACTATAGATTTTTTCCGTGAAGAAATAAGTTTGGAAATTTACGATAATATTCAATTTCACAGCCAATCCGCTTACGAAGTCTAAGGGGCTAGACGGCCGTATTGTTGGAGGAAAGAATACTACAATTAAAGATGCCCCTTATCAAGTTGTCATCGTTGGAAGATACATATGCGGTGGTAGCATAATTTCTGAAAATCTGGTGCTCACGGCCGCTCATTGTCTATACGGAGAATCATTGAGCTCTATGCTGGTTTTCGCGGGCGCAACAGACCTATCAAAAGAAAAATCGATACATAAAATCGCAGATGGCTACATTCATGACAGCTACTCGAAGAATCCATGGGGAGTTCCGTACAATGATATTGCTATTATTAAAGTGTCGGATCCGTTTAAATTCGATGACACGCAGAGAATGGTTCCTTTATTCGCTTCCGGCAAAAAGGCCAAACCCGGAACTTTAGCTATGGCGACCGGCTATGGAACTACGTCCTCTGGAGGTCAAGCTTCGGAAGTCTTGCAATCTGTTACATTGCCGATTATGTCGAAAACAACATGTTTTAGTGCTTTTATCGAAATGGGCGGATTACCAAAAGGTCAAATTTGCACGAGCCCAGTAAAAGGAAAAGACACTTGCCAAGGTGATTCTGGCGGCCCCCTCACCATCAACGGAGTTCTTGTTGGTATTGTCTCCTGGGGCAAAGGATGTGCGGATAGAAAACCTGGCGTTTTCACGGAAGTTGCTTATTATCGTGATTGGATCAAATATGCATCTGATAAACTTAATAATACTCCATAAACTGCTTCACATGAGCTTCATCGATATCTTTATTCATTTCATTCAAGAGTTGGGAATTAAATATTACTAATTTATATAATTTAAGTGCGATCAGTGTATATTACAGAAATATATCATAATTTATTACACAAATAATGATTGAAAGTAAATTTCCTTAATACAATTAACCCCTTGATTTATGATAATTCCACATCCAATACAAAAATGAAATGAATTTGAATATTTTACAGAATTTGAACATTCTGTACAAATAGAAAAAATAAGACATCAATCCGATTAAAATAAGATGTAAATTTTCACATATAGTCGAAAACGATATCTGTGAAATTTTTGTTTTCCTTTTAAACACATCAGATTGGTAATGGTATAATACCATAGTATATCAAAATGCAAATCGCAATGCCAACATTTTGTGAGTTTTAACCACTCCTTACTAACGTGGTTATTATAGATACATATTACTTTACAACTTGGTTTTGTTTATAATAACCACTTTTAGAATTGAAGAAATAGCTTCATTTTCGGTTTCACCGGAACTTTATTTGGTGTAACTTTTATTGATTATGTCAGCAACTTGAATGGAAGTAATTGACTTATGATGTAAATATTAGCCTTAACTTCAGTATCAGAAAAAGAATCATATAAGAAAACATTTTTTTGAAAATTTTGATAGTTGAACTAAATATTTGCTCAGATAACATCACAAACGTTAGTTGAGATAGTATAATTTATATTTATATACATATTACTTCGACCCAGACCATAGGTCTGAACGAAACATTGAATTTGGTCAGTTCCCAGAAAAAAATTACCCTATAGTTTGTCATTAAATGTCGACATTTCAAACCTCCGTAAGGTTAGCCCGCCATTGCAACGAAATCGATCGAAAATATTGCGAAAGGTTTGCAATTCCTGATTGCGATTACCAATTTTTCATTTTGCGCCTTTGTCGTTTTCAAGTTATTTGCGCAAAATTACATTCGTGTCTCAACAACTTTATGTACAAAATTCATTAAAACATTTGCGATTATATTGCAGTTGGTCTCAAACGTTTGTGATTCATTTGCGAATCGAGATTATATGTCGATTTCCCGAATATCATAATAAATAAAGCGAAAATCAACAAATTATCTAAAGTTACTAGATGCAGCCCCCTCGATATACAAAATTCATTAAAAAAGGTTTGCGATTTTTTGCAATAGGTCTCAAACGTTCGCGATTCATTAGCGAATTGAGACAATATGCTGATCTCCCGAATATAATCATAAAATAAATTTTACGCGTACTGCATCATAGGTCATAGGTGTAAATCATTTTCAATTCCCTGGTAGAAAATACGACTAGTTTTTGGTCATTTTTCTGGTCTCTGTACTGTAAGCAATGGAGACCAGATAAACTGGCCAGAAACTGATTTCTTTTTCTACCAGGGTGTTTATGCATATAATGTGAAACACTATATTGTTGTAATATATCTATCGAAGCCACTAAACCGCGAAGACCTAAATATGTTTGGACCCCCGAAATATCGGTATATTTTATAATATAACTGAAAGTTGTTAGTAAACGACGAGTATTAAGGAATAACCGACGCTCCACAGGGTCGAAGTTTCTGAGCGAGCGAAGCTAGCAAGGCACCACGCCAACACTTATTAAAATACCTTTCTAAGTTTCTCATATAAGTGAATATTTATCAGCTTCTCATTTTTGTCAAGTTTGCAAATAAATATAGCAACATGAATGGTCGTAAACAGTAACAAGTAAATTAGTATCAATATTGCTTAATTTAGAACAGGTTAATATACATATATATCAAGATATTCGATTTATATGAATATTCTAATCTGACCTGATAAACCGCAACCTTTGAAGAATACTGCAAACAATGATAATGAATCCGATTGAATGTATGCTGATAAGTACTCGATTAATTCAAAGAACCCAAAAACAATTTTCAATGCTACAAAAATCTTACCTTTGTTAAGAGATAAGAAATTAGTTTATAAATATCATAGGGCCACAGATTTAGGGTTAAAGTCGTCATGACAGTAGACATCGTACACAAAAATTTAATAATTATGTAATAAATAATATTTTTATATTTTATGTTTATTTACATTACACAAGGAATGTGGAATTCCTGCTGCTATCAGAATCAATTAAAATGTTGGTAGTACATGAAAGAAAAAGAATGAAATATTTTCCTGGTAGGGAAATTTGTATCCGCAATTTGGCAATGTTATTAAGGGCACACGCAGATTATCACATAACATGAAATCGAACCGTTTTAGGAAATTTTAATGCCGTAATTGCGGTACAAAGAGTGAGTAATGACTGTGATATATATTTGCCGTATAAATTTTGTATATTTATTCAATGTATATGGAATAAAATTCCCTGATTACACTTCAATAATTAATGCATATTTATTTTTAATGGGTAATTCATTTTCGATCATCTCGTGTCAAAATTATTGCATATAATATGATAGAAATGCCAATAACACGATTATAAAAATAATATGATTCCACGTGAAATTTCCGAATAAGTAAACCTGATTTAATCTGCTATCGGCGTGAAATGTTAATATTTTTGCGAAAATTTCATTGCTTTACTGGTGTTGTATCAGGATTTTATTCTAGTTTTTTCTTTTTAAGCATTGGAAACAGGGTTTAAAATTTTATATGGATTATATACTTCACATTTTTGTTATAAAAATCCATAGCTTATTATATTAATATCATCCAATATCTTAGGTTTAATAAATATTAGTTTGTTACTATTTTACCAAAACAGTCTTTATTAATATTCGCGCTTAACATTATACAAAAAATTGTCAAGCAGTGTTTACATATGTATCTTCTATAAATTTCATCAATATTTGAATTAACCAAGAATAATTTTTACAATAAACTTTTAAGACTTTATTCGTTTTACTTTTATTCAGTAATTCGTATTACTTTTATACAAGTAAGGAAATATGTAAATATATTTACATTAGTTTACTGCCTTATGATAAATAAGAGTAAATATGCAATTGTTTTGCCAACATTTTTTCGAACTTTTATTATTAAAGTCATCTCACTTTCATAAATGAGAAATAAAAAAAGGTAGAAAGTTTTGAAAATTTTGGAATTAAATATAACAATAAATATTTTTACGATTTTTTTTATAGTTTTTATTTACAAATTTGAAAGATTTTAGAAAGGAAAATAAAGAAAAATTCTAATCAAATACACGAATTATTAAATAATAAATAAATTGAATTTTTTTCTGGTGGCAGAACCTCCGAATTCCAATACCTCATCCTCATTTTTCTCATAAATATTAAAATAATCCAACCCTTCCATCTTTATACGATCATAACAAAATATGAATATTTTTTCATCAAAATTTGCATTGTTTCTTATGAAGAAGACGAGTTTCTTTCATCAGAAATGCATCGTCATTTGCTGGTTTAAGACATACATCAAATATTTATTTATTATAAAAAAATGTATGATAAATATTTCGATTTTTTTATTAGTTAAGCTTTAATTCATGTAAATATATTAGCATAATTTATCATTTAAAAAAAAATATGATATTGATTTATCAATAAATTATGCTAAAACATACGTGAATAACCCGTGTACTTTTCCGTCAACAAAATTCGCGATCAGCAGGGAAACCAGGATTGAAAATAATAGACATTGTTTTACATGGCGTAATGTATTTCAAATAGATCGAAATAATTACAAAAGTATACACTCAACATTTATGTATAAAATATAACTATTTTCTTAAATACTATAATCACACCGAAAATTAATCAATTACACAGGGCACACATTGCAATATTATAAGTATTTTTACTTAATATCCTGGAATATTAATAGCATTGCCGAAGATCAATCCTATTTTCTATAGATATAGAAATCAAGACAAGTAATTAAATTTTAAATTGCACGTTATTTTTTCATGTATGGAATAAAGAGTTAAATATAAACACAATATTTATTTTTGTACTTCTTCCGAAACCTCATTATCTTCGTCAACAATAGAACGGATCCAATCTCTGTAATAAGCAATTTCAGTGAAAACAGTAGGTTTTCCATTCCCACATCCATCACCCCATGACACGATACCAGCAAGAGTTCCATTGATCGTAAGTGGACCACCGGAGTCTCCTTGACAGGTATCTTTACCGGTTGTTGAAGAAGTACAAATTTCGTTGCTGGGTACACCTCCAAATCTCTCATAAGCATCAGAGCAGTTAGTTTTGGGAATTATTGACAATGTTACAGATTTCAAGTTTTCCGAAATGGGGCCTTGAGCCCATAGAGTTCCCCAACCTGTGGCGACAGCTAAAGTACCAGGTTCAGCATCAGAAGAGAAAAAAGAAATCGGCTGACGAGTATCATCGAATTTAAACGATGGCGACACCCTAAGAATAGCAATGTCATTGGACAAGACTCCCCATAAATTGAAAGAGAAGTTACTGTGTTCGTATGCATTTACGACTTTATGCAACGAGCCTCCTGACGACGAATTAGTCGATCCGGCCCGAACTTGAATTGTCCCAAATGACTCGCCGTATATACAGTGGCCTGCAGTAAGAACTAGATTGTCAGATATGATACTTCCACCGCACATAGATTCTTCAGTGTCGAGTAAGACTTGATGTGGTGCTTCCTCAATTGATATATTCACTCCTCCAACAATACGACCACCTAATCCTTGCAGTCGATATCTAGGATTGGCTATAAACATTTTGAATCTTATATTATATCAAGGGTTTTAGTTACTTATGTATAAGAATGTATATATGCTTTCAGCATATTTGAGATTTTTGAAATGTGGATTCTTTACGGCTTTTCTCGTCTTTAAATGTATAATATACAACAACATATTTATATATACATTATTATGCAATAAGTGCGTAAAGTGCGTTTTACCACACGAGCAGCGAGAGCAAGCACGAGTCGCCGACATTTTCGTTGACATTGTGAAGTTGGACATGCGGTGCTTACGATATTTTATGCAATTCTACATTGAGCAACGTGTTAATTTGCGCCCGAAAATTTCAATGCGTAAAGAAAATTTTGCCGCTAATGTGCGAAAGCTGTGCGCAAAGTGACACTTTTGTTTCTCAAGATATGACTTTCTTTAACTTTAACTGTTCGGTAGATTTTACCATAATAAAAACAAAAATAAAGTTACGAAGATATTTTTATATCCCGCGTGCAATAATTGACATTTTCAAAAAGTGAATATTTTGTATGATTAGATTAAGAAATATTCTATGTAACTGGTACGGAGACAAACAATGAATATGCAGATATTTACCTGTCGCCAAAACGAATAATACAGACAATATAATTAATTTGTACATGTTTCGATGTTTTCTCTAGCTATACTGATGCTCGGTGGTCAGTTATTAGCCTTATAAAGGTGCTGCATTTTTTTCCACCTCAATCACTGACGTTACTTTGATTTTACATGACAGTATCAAAGGTCATCATTTTATCATTACAATTCACAAATTTTGTTAACTGTAGATTAGAAACAATATAGTAACGACTTATTATCAAATTACGGATTATAATTATTTTCATATCGCTTTGACCGATCTGGAGGCTACAATAAGTATCAATGACATTTCATTGACATATTTTACAGGTGATTTACTTTATCAATAATATATATGAAATTACAATTCTGAAGTAGCTTCAAGGGACAATAAGAATGTTCAATCACTTGCACAGCATTTTGTGTTATTCCGTATTTAAAAGCAATATGGGAAAAAGTGTTGAATTTTAAATAAACAATGAAACATTAATGATTTATCTGTTATACTGTAAATATGTCAATATTTTCTTATGACCAAATTACAGAATATACTATTCAACACGATACATCAAGTCTGATAAAATTCAGATAAAAATATACATCAAAAATCAACTATTAGATTAGATGAATATTTTCCAAATTTTCTAAAAGTTTAGCACGTGTCCTATCTTTAAAGAAATTCGTGGACGATTTAGTATTTTTTGTGCGCCATAAAAATGTTCGCTGTGAATACATGTCTAATTTGTTCAAAATATTTCTATACCTAAACACTAGTTGCAACGACCCAACTAAAATTTAACTTACTCTTTAACTAATATTGGAGTAATTTAAAAAATATTTACATTTAAAGTCTATTGTCTTATTACGTCATTTGCAAGCGATACAACCATTATTAAATACTGCAATAACAACATCAAACATTTGAAAAAATATGGGGACTCCATATTCTAGATTGTCTGAATTGAAAGTAATCATTCTAGAATATAATAATATAGGTCTTTTTTAGACAAGCTTTATCTTTGAAAGTAAAATAAAAATTATTTATAAACAAATCTTTTGTTTAATTAAGTTTTTATAATTTTATCATTGATTTTCCTGTTATATATGCAAACTACTCATTTCTAATCCCTGTCATTCAACAATTTGTTTGTCAGGTACTCGAAAAATATTTTTACAGAATCCCCCGAATACTTTGATTTAGCTTCTATATTTTCACTAATAAACAACGATTTGCTTCTATGAGGATTGTTCCAACTTACAACCCGCGTGGCACAATTGCCACTCGTCATACTATACAATGCTCCAGGACAAGTATTTCATCCGCTATTACTTTTTCATTCTTTTTAATGAACTATTTGCTACGTCCACAAAAAAACCAGAACAAATGGAATATCTCTATGCAGTATTTCAGGTTTATATTCGTAAAATCTTCGTGAACTGAAACTTCTACAATCATAGCAAACCCTGCCCTAAATAAATTTAGATAGTAAAATCAAATTTTATATATTTATATAGTGTTGACATCAACAGCCGAAAATTTAGATTTAAATCCATCCAATTTTGTTTTAGTAAAAGAACCGACTTACCGAGTAACTTATATCTAATAATTGTAATTTTAACCATGTGAAATTCTTATTTTTTCTATATTTTACCCTTCATACCCCCGACTTATTTTTATCTCGTACTAATTATGAATCATAAGTAACAATATTTTACTACAACTTTTCCAGGACAAACAGAACGATTTTGTAAAATAAACATTACAAATCCAATTTTACAAAATACATTCTGTGCGATCTAGATTTCTACTCAAGGCTGAATATTTTTTTAGGTATATTGTCTTACTACTGAAGTAAAAGAATTATTAAATAATTCTCCTTATATCTCCTTTATCCTTCCATATTATCCTCTATGTCGTTTTTGTTTCATAAGAAGCGCAACATAAATAAGTATACCATTAATTATTTTGTTCTGTACTTTGAGGGGGTCAAGTTTAGGAAGATAAAATTTAATAATATTATACGTTAATATAATTATCTATATATGCAACTGAGTGTCCGGAACTGTTTAACATGAAGCTACCGGTCATCAAAATCGATTTTAAGTCCCACAACTTATGCGTAAACCCGAGTATTCTGCACACTACAATAGAAATTAAATTACTCGCTAATTTAATGCTTGTCAATTAAGGAAATTTATCTATAATTATTGGATCTGCTGCGCGTATAATATTATCTCTCGCAATTTTTCTACATTGAGCATATCAGATCATCTAGAAGTGAATACTGGATTTTTTTACATTAAATATTTTATTGGATTGTGAAATATAAATGACGAAATATTTAATTTCGTGATCTATTCGATTCCAAAAAAAGAACTGCCATATTTTCACGATATACTCTCTTATGAGAAATGATGCAAAAAGAAGTTCATAAACCAATCGTATTTTTACCTACGATGTAAGTATGAATGTTGTTTCGATTTTAATATAATAATAATATATAATACCTAATTATATAATATTGAAAAAACGAAATCAAGAATATTGTTGAACAAGCGATTGACAAAATGTTTTCAAAAGTTGAGAAGTTGAGTAGTACAATATGATGCAACCATTAGAAATCCCCATAGAAATGTCGCCTGCTGTATTTCATCTCAAAAGTAGCCAAAAACTTCATTTTTGAACGCATAACCTCAAATATCTCAAAATCCTGGCCTGATAGATCAATTTTAACCCCGGATTAGGATTCTACGCAAAAAATTACTTTCGGGAATGACCCTGCACGATTTTATAGGAATAAACTTTCCTTCTAACTCTCTTGTTTATATGTGAAATTTCGAGCAAGGATAGAGTTTTGACATCCACTGTATAACAAATGTAATATTAATAATAAAAAATTCAGTTTTTTTAAATGTTGTAATTTCATATTAGTCACCAAATAGAATGTCCATGTGCCAAATAAATAGAAAACATCGTGTGGAATTACTTGGCCGATATAAGCTAATAATCGTCCAGGAGATCAGAACTCGTTCATTCAAGTACAGTATATAATGATAAAAAATCATTCATCAAGGCCCGCATTATCGAACAGAATAATTACGAAATGTGGTTTGATATTACGTGTGCCGAATAACAAAGCGTTATCGAGGTGGAAATAAAATTTTCGTTTACTTGTAAAAACCTCGTATATTGATTATGGCCTAATCTTCAATTGAATTCGATACCGATCACCGTGTTCAGATAATAATTTGTAGGAATTCAAATCGAATGATCACTGTAGTAGCCAATAAGTGCGTAATGTGAAATTTTAAAAGGATACATGCAGAGCTTTCTCAACAAATTCATGAATTTATCAACGCAATGTTGAAAAGGACCGGGGAACAAAGTTCCTAAAATCAAAACCCCCCGAAAGGCTAAAATTTCGATATTGCGCTAGGTATTTTAGTTTGCTTTCTTTTTGCCAAATTTTCAAATATAAAGAGAAAAAAATTACGCTAGATCCATATGCTATATCGAAATTTTGGCCTTTCGGTGTGTTGATTTTCCGAATTTTGTTCCCCGGCCTTGAAAAGCTGCCATGAAAACATCTAGCGTTATTTTTTTTATATTGACATTTCCTCTTATGATTTAATAAGTTTACTAATATTTCATACAAGGTCCAGTGATTTTGTTTAATACATAGTTTTTCAGGTAAGTTACAAAACTCCATTCAAAATGTTTCACATGCTTCTGCGTTTTTTAACCGTTTTTCGGAAAACATAGGTTAGGTTAGAGTGCCGCTTAGTCGATATCTTACTGCTATATATACCTACAATAGGTCTGCGAAATTAATTATAATCCATATAGAAAATCGATATGACAATATCCTTAAATGTCAATATTAAGAATTAGTATAATTTTGGTAGGATCTTTCAACGATGACTCATGCTATATTAGACAGTATCGTTGAACTTGAATTGTTATTACTTATTAATCTAAACTATTTTTATAAGTGGTATTTGGTTAGTTTATACTGATTGATTTGAATACAGGAATATTATTTGTTTATTTATTTTATTTATTCAAATTACGCAATAAAAAGTATCTTATAATTTAATCAATAGTACCGATTTAATGAGACACTTAATTGCAAATATAAATACTCAGAGATTATTCAATAAATTTATAAACTAGTTTCGTATGAAAAGAGGCTAATATGCCATTCAAAATATCGAATAAACTCGTTCATAAATGAAGAGGAACTTTATTCCATAAGTGACCAACTGTTTCATAAAATCTAAAATTCGTAGCGTCAAAGAGTAAAACAAGAATACACGAGTTATGGAAATTGATCGATAATTATATAAGTACGTAGTATCAGTGAAGTTGAAATAATTATCAGAAAACGTCAAAGCAAACAGATGCGCATAGAATTCGTCTCCTCATAGACATAAAAATATATGTTATTCGCTTTTAGTAAATAAAATTTTATAGATAGTCCTTCCATGATTTTGGAAATTAATTTAGTACCTAACAACACGTATGACAATGCAGATTTTTTCTGCTAAATTTTACGGTCGTAATGTCTTTAAAAACGCCAGATAAGAAGTAGTTAAATATTTGCAAAGTAGTTTTATAATGATCATTATAACATATAGGGATTTACTTGATACAAACTTAAATATTTACATTGAACAAATTCGAATTGACTAAAAGAACCCAGTTAAGAGACATACAATGGTTTGTTGCATTAAATCCCATGAAAGGAACAGTCTGGATAATAATATCATATTATTTTGTCCAATCGACTTGAAAAGTAGATACACGACCTAGTTCAGTAGTTATAATGCCAACCAAACAAATAGTGGTATTCTTACTAAATAATAAGGTCAATCGCTTAAGTAGTAAAAGAACATATAAATATCATTGGTTCACAATTAAAATAAATCTTATACATAGCTTACCTGTAATTATTTAACTGTATATTAACTTGTGTTTTGTTTAGATAATAATTAAATATAGAATTTTTTTAGCATGTTAAAAAGTACATCTCCTACCTAGTGAACCTAGTGACATCTCCACTATAACTACAAGTGTCTTACTTCAAAACAAAAGTTTCTTAAAGTTACTTTGACGTCTAAAATGACATATAAATACCTTCTTTCAAGGCGTTTTCGTGTTTTAATTGACATCTTCGAATAAGACACTTATGTGTTAAGGTAAGACACTTTTCTTTGCAGAGTATAGGTTCGCAACTCAACACATTACTTTAGTTATTCTTCGTTTATAGTATGGGTTTATGAGTAAAATACGTCGTGAAAGATGTTACCCACTCTTTAACAAAAAAATGTTGAAAAACAGAAAATGAACGTAGAATATACATCTATCTCATATGGGTAAATCCACAGAACTTTTAACTTTATGCTTTAAGAAAAACATTTTTTTTTTCGGTGGCACACATTTAAAATCAACCTGAGGCCACCCCTAAACGTATAAAATGTAGAAAAACGACACGTTACGACTTTTAAAGGATTGTTCCAGCGCAGTCAGGTAAAACGAGACCTACAATTATATCTTCGAACCAACCATATTTCTGTACGCGGAAAACAAATGAAATTTGTTACTCGGGGTTTTTAAAGTTACTGGTCACGAATCCGTCAACAGATATTAAGAATTCAAGATGGCGAATTCAATATGGAAGACCGAATTTGGTTTTCTTTCTTTTTGCTTTTAGGTTCATAATATACAAATTTTAGCAGCAAACATTTATTTAAGTCGATTTAAGGCATTACAATCCCGGCAATCCTGAAAAAAAATTTAAATAGGTATAACGTAAGTTGTCATTAGTACCATATTTATTCATTTTTAACCAGAAAAGATGAAACAAGGGAGATGAAAAACAAAGTTACCCAAAGTTACATTTTCATTATTTCTGGAGCAAAGCTATAGCGAATCTCGACCGATGAGCGACCCCGAATACAAAGTTTCAGCTGGTTCAAGCAACTTTTTAGGAATTTGGTACGCCATATTGTATCTACCATTTTCAATTTTTAATATTTGTCAACGTATTTATGATCAGTTACCAATAAAACCCGCGCGTAACAAATTTCAGCATTTTTCCGTGTAAAGAAAGGAGTTTGTATCAAAGAGATAATTTCATATCTTGTTTTACCCCTGAACATCGTATTGTATTACTGGAACAAGTTCATAAATTACGCCAATAATCGAGGCATTTAATTGTGTATAGTTCTTGTGCCTGACAAAAGTGTCATTTTTCAACAACAGTTACGCACGAAGGCTATAGGTTGTAATAGGCACAGAATTGAGATGAGACAAGGCACACCTTATTCCTTGGAATACGTCACTTATTATATCATCAATTAAAAATTCCCAAATTATGGAGCCATAATATTGTTTGTTCCAAAAGTTATTGTTAGAAATTAACGAAAATTCCATTTTCCATAAATCTTCTGCACGCGACTTTGGACGCATGTCATTCTTATTAGGCGATAGGCACACTTATTTTTCAAGTATCTTTGGCTTTTATAAAGTGCCATTAATCAACGACATGATTTTCAAATGAAAAGAATACGCGTTCCAAAAGTTACAGAACAAAATATTTGAAAAAATACGATTTGCACGCAGCAGTTTATGCAAATTTTATGAGCTTTCGTGTTTCTTTTCGTTTTTTAATCAACTATCATGCAAAACAAATAACTGTACCTTGAAAAGCATATCCTTTTTAGTAAATAGTAATGTTTTATAAATATTTCTGTACAGCCGATTTACGTGAATCTTAAAATAACATGAAAGTCAAAAGTTCTGTGGATTTGCCCATATATATGATACATATGATGACGCGTGACATACATATTAAATTACATCGTTCAGAAAATTTCAATTTGATGTCACCATTTGTGGGAGTACATTTTGTACTGTAGTGAGATTGCATTTTACCCTGAAGTCTTCCCACTTCCGTGCAAAAAACGAACATAACAATTTTGATGCTAATATCGCAATTTCAAAACACCTATTGTTTTGCCAATTTCGAAACCTATCAGACATTCCATTTTTACATAACTATTCGGAGAAATTAAAAAAAAAGATATTTTCAACCGATGGCACCCGATTACCCGCCCAAGGCTTATATTTTTAAAGATACGGAAAGTTAGCTAATAAGCTAACATATTAAATAACTATAGTTACTCCTGTAGGAGCAAGAGGAAAATTGGAATGAGAGGGGACCTAGTGCGCACATAGATATAAGATAGGAGTTTTCCATTCATTCCAGTGTTAATTTGTTGACATAAACTTTTTATGCCCGAATTTTAATGTTTAACCGAATGCCCACTATGACGAAAAATTTTGTTGATATAATCACGGGAGTAAGCTGTTACGACCCACAGCAGTTAAATAACCAAAATAACTATTGCTTAATAATAAATCCTCAAGAAAATTAATTATCGTATTTATGTTTAATGACTACAACAGCACGATTTTCGTTTCCATTTCACTCCTTGTCTGAAATTTACAACTGACTTTATTAGTGAAACAAGGAATGGAATTAACAAATATAAACTCCAACAAAAATTATTTAAAAATACACCCAGTTCATGGTGTCTCCATTAACCTGAATAAAGGCATGAATCAATGAAATTTATCTGGTGATGGCAGATCACGATATCAAATTCCTAATCGTGGACATGACATTTCGTTAATGCTTTATTTGGCAATATGCGATGATTCATCTTTTTTTTTTGTTGATTTTATTAGTGGTGAAGATCTTTATATAAGGAAACTTCTAATAGAATAATTAAAAAAAAATAATCTATATAAATATGACTCAAGCTGACGTAAAAAAGAGATGTAATATTTTTTATTGACGGTAGTAAAGGAAAAATAGTAGTAGTATTAAAGAAGTATAAATTATTCTTAATAAACAAGCAAAAATAAATTAAAGCATTCATTATTAATTTCTTTACTTGCAAATTCGATAAAAATCTTTAAAAATAAAGATTTTGTAACATATAGGCATAATTTTTCCTTACTTATTTAACATTGTTATTCTGTACCATATGTATTACCTTAAAACAAAGAGATAAAAGATGTCTGTACAGAATCGATCTTGTTATGGCATTATTTCATCACTGCGACTTTTCACGCATTGGCTGGTTTGTTACTGCATTTAAAAGATATGAAACACGTCATTCTAAATATGCCTTACTATTTAATCAACACGTGCTATTCCCAATATCTCCCTTACGCTATTATACTCTAAAAAATGTATAATATGATTTTGATTTCACAGATATCGATAATATTAATATCCACTATCATTCATTCATGTTATAAGACTCACGATAAATTAGATACCTACTTTTGGTAATTCATCTAATTAAAATTAGTAAAAAGTCCTAATTTTGCGTAATTGTCCTGGAATTGAAATTCATTGAGTGTTTTTTAATTATAACATAAATTTAAAATAAAATAGTAACAAGTATTCTTTCCTAACAAGTTCTCAAAAATTATTTGTTATCTTTTTTTACTTTAATGTACAATTTCATGCCCGAAACACTATTTCGCACACTCCGTTTAGTGCGAAAAGTGCTCTATTTGCTCTCCATACTTCACACAATTAAAACATCGGGCTTAAAATTTGTCTCGCGGAGTAAAAATAGCATTCAATACACATGCGAAGGAGGCGTCATTAATCACCGCTACTTCGCCCTCTTGTATCGTAATGTGCTATTTTTTTTTTTGTTACCAACCCCATTTTTTATGATTTTTAGTATTACCGACCTGATAAAATCAAGATACATGTGATACATTTTTAAATTCCTCAATATACTTAAGGAGGCATGATCGTAAGGGACCGGAAATTCATGAGTGACATTGGTGGCGTCTAACCTGTACCGCCTAATCTGTGTTTATTTGAAACGCATATAATACAGAAGCACAATTACTATTAGCAAAATTACAATTGTCGCTGATGAAACAATAAATTAATAAAAATTATATCGATGTATTGATATAATCGTTCACTTTGACATCCAATATTTCGGATATCCAGAATTGCCAATAACGTCATATTTCGATGCGTATTTCGAATCGTTATAATATAATCATCTAAAATCTCGTTTTTTAATGATTTCTGATGGAGTACTACAAAAATATTAACGATTATGTGTTAAAATTTACAAGTTAATTTTTATTTTTATTAAGACCAATCCTAACCTATAAAAATCGACCTCCCCTTGTTTAAAATTCGCGTAAATTCCTCTGTGCTTAGCTAACCAAAAAAAGACTTGTATCATATGAAATATAAATCACCTAGTATTATTATACACTAAAAACTAATTTTTTAAAGAAAATGTACAACCCAGAACATTCTGACACAACTCAAGTTAGAAAAAAGGAATAAATGTAATAAGTAAATAATTTTGCCCAAATATGCGAAGCGGACATTCCCATCTCTGGACTAAAGAGAAGTGTATTTCGCGGCGGTAAATGTCCCAGTACTGCCGGTATCTCCCAAAATGATGGTGGCCTTTCGCGATTCTTGAAATTCCCGAACGGCGGCTTTAAGGTCTGGCGACATTCCAGTACTGTGAAATGGAGCAAGTACTCGACATCTAGCAGAGACTAATACGTCGAAAATCACTCGTAAAATCGATATGAGAGACATTTTTTAAATCTTTGTTATACTGAAACAACAAACTCCTAATTTAGTAATATCTCGAGAAAATTAATTTTCATTCAAATAAAACTTATCCTTACTGCGTTTATTAGATTAGTCTTGAGCTAAAAACATTTAAATTTAAATAACATATGAACTGATATTAAAAAAGTATATAACAAGAATATGTATCACAAAAAGTACAAAAGTTACAAAGATCACAAAAAGTTAAACAGTGACAAACATAATGGAACTCGACTCGGCATTTCACCATTACTCGAGTTTCACAAGAAAACGAGGATTCATGTGTAATGAGCGTAATGAGGATGTCGCTTTTAAACTTGGAGAATGATTTAAGAGTAACATTCTAGTGACTCGAATGCAAAGAGTTTCGGATACACGAATCTGCGGCCAGGTTTTCTTGGCATTCAATTCAACATAACGCACGAGCCGAAGTCGGTTTATCGTTTTTTGGAAGTGTGTCACATTCTTTACAATCTTTAATGTATATCTGATTATCTGCTTTGCTCGTAAAGTCTGTACCGACATTTTTATGGCTATAAAGTTTATTTAATTAAAATTTTTTGTTTTATAGGAAGTAATTTATTTTACCAGATACTTTTTTATCATCTTTCCTTTTCAGGCTGAAATTCAACTTCAAGGTGAGATGGACTTATTCCTACGAAAACGACCAACTTTCTAGAAAGAATCACCATTATCCATAGAATTTTCTAAGCTTTCGCCGATAGTGAAAGAATATTGCAAGTCGAGAAAATTGCGTTCGAGGGAGAATGTGATTTCGAGACTGGCGAGTTTTAAATTCCACTTCAAAAGAGACCAAGCTCGATCTAGAGTGTAAGATGGAATTTGGAGGTCGATGACTATGTAAAATATGTGAAGCGTCGCAAATTTTTGACTCTATGAACTGACCCGGCCCTTGAAACACTTCTTGGTTAATATATTACAATAGTAAATTCTATTTTTTACAAGATTTATCTCTAACGACAAAAGAAATAAAACTCACAAAAAGGTAATAATCAATTGATTATAATTTCCTGATTTGTATGCAGGCAAAATAATTTATTCAATTGTCAGTGGATCTTTACTTTCATAAAAATAAAGGATATACATATTGTAGGTGCACAACATCTGAATTTGGCCAATCCCCTATAAACATTTACATTTTGCATGTAAGCATTGTTGTGTCCTCTCAGCTCTACCAGGAACATCTATTCCTAACGCACGATACAGCATTTACGGCTTATGCCCGGAACGATGGTTGTAAATTTCCTTGAAGCATGATGTAACGTGCCATCTCCACTAAAATGCAGTTCAACCCTTCGCTTACGTCTTTTTATTGATAATATGAGGACTTCACGGTTCTTTTAATATTCAGTTCTTACAAATATTACATTTTTATTTTTATTGCACATCAACCAATCTTATACCATTTAATTCTAAGGCCATAGGACCAAAAAAGAGGCAACCACTCATTTTTTGTGAATTGGCAAAAAAAATCACTGTGTGGAACACTATTCAGTAGTTTAGTTGAAAGATGAAAAATCTGCGAGCACTGAAAAGGTAAAAAGTAATCACAATCAATACATAAACGAAAAAAGGTGCTACGGTTCCAACAACAACATATTTTTCATGTGTCCGATTATTAATGGTACGACGACTGATGAATATAAAAATGTGAAGGAAATACCTCAAAAACCCGACATTCAAAAACTTGATAATACAATTTTTAGACTATCGTGTTTTTGAAAGTCGAGTTTCCAAATGTTGGGTTTTCTCAAGTCGGATTTTTAAGGTGTTTGCTAAAGATTTACGCATCTCCATCTGTCTACAAATGTCCTCATGACCGTAAACTGTTAAGATAGAATAACATGCTTTCTTTAATGTATATTTATTTTTATCCGGTATAAAAGTAAACATACACCTAATTGAGCACTCAAGAAAATACATTTTAAAAACCTTAAACGAGGGTTAGGAAGACATTTCACGAACCGATTAAGTGTTCATAAATAACATAATTGTAAAAAAATGTTTCATTTGCTTAAACACGACTCACGTGTGTTAATATATCGGTTTCTATGATACGCACACATTAAAACAACTAATTTTTCATTAAATATTATGCCCAATAATAGCATATTTCTATTTCAAATAATTTGGTTAAATGTTTCTTTTTGCAGACGTCAACTCAATAAAACTGTATGAATACGCGCTAGAAAAACTATATTTTATCGTGTTTTTCTCCCCTTAGAAGATGATAACTAGCACAGACGCATACAGAAAGAGTTTGTAGATATTATACTAAGTGCCTGTTTTAAACGCCACAATAAGAAAAATCGACTTGACTTTCTTTTATACGATTTTAATGAGAGTGCTTTCAATATTCACCCATCCACGGAATTCCGCATATATGCAGAATTAAATGTTCTTATCTTCGAAACATTCGGTGGCTCGTTTGATAAACGTTTGTGCTCATTATCGAAAGATAAATATTTACAATAATATTTTGCATGACATAGAAGAACCGCAACTCCAATTTAAATTGGGTTTAAATACGATAAACTAACATTCTATATCAAGTAAATGATGGTATCTATAGATGGACATATTGATACATTTTCTCCAACTAGTCTTCTTTATACGTACGGAAATTCGTAAAAGAGATTATAAGCATTTGCGCATTTTCAGCAGTAGTAAACGTAGATTTTTTTTTAAGAATTTATTGCATTGTTTTTTTAGTTGCGCGAGTCTAGATAGACAAAATTTATAAAATAGTTTCATCAATGACCAAACATTTGCTCGTTGAGAACCCATTAATATACTTATAACTAATAAAGATGCTAAATTAAATTCGAATCGTATTTAAGACCGATATAGTCCGTCACCGAATTGGAGTGAATCATTAACATTAATTTTTTTGTTTGAGAAAACAGGGATATGAATATTCTTCACTGTATAATGTAGTAAAAATAAATATTCTGACATGTATCGTTTTTATTTAAAATTTGTGATCGGTGAAGTTAAATAGAAAATCAAGACCAAGACTCGTTGATCTTGGTCCTGAGCAAATGATGCAAGTCCAAGGACAATACTGCAAGATCGAGAGTTCTATTAGTATTTGTGAATGTTATTGCATTACAAATTTATTTTAAACTTCTCATCTCTCCGAAAATTGAGGCCAACAACCATCACTTAATTCCGAAACATATACCAAGTGGATTATTTATTCCAAAAACATCAAATTGTTTATTTATCGGTACATGTGAAATCCAAGTTCCCGCGTGAAAAAAGTTTTACCTACAATTAATCATCAATAGTTAACGACCAATTGGGTAGGATTAAGCAAATTTGTTTTCTCGAGTTTAACTCATAATGCAACAAAATCACAAAAGCAGAATTGTATTTTTTTGTTTTTTATACGTTTTGTTTTAAAAGACTGACGCGATGTATAATGTGCGTATGGCGGGATGATGATCAAAATTACCTGCATATAAAACCAAAAAATTCTGAATGTTTTCGTGCTGAATATATTAGTCATACTTTGTGACTGAGATTTACATTACGTAAATATTACATGAAATGTAAACCAACATTTTTTATGCCTTGACTCTTTAATTGCATACATTTGATACAGAAGAGCATGGATTCATTAACATTGCCTGGCATATACACGAAACCTGGTGTCTAATTAGCTAGATAAAGGAACTTACTGAAGCAATGGTAGGTAGTATCATTCGTAATACCCTGGGCTGTATTTGCCAACAACACATTTGGACAAAGAAGTACAATTTGGATTAAAGCTAAATGATACTCTGTGACCATATAAATATTTTTGTTGGTAAAATGTTTCTCATTCAAGTATTTATTTATTTTAATCAAGTATAAATATTACAATCTTTTCTTGAGAGATCACTATCTATTTCGGATATCCCGCTAATTTACTTTAAAAAACGCTTTTTACATTGTGCTATAAGAAAATGCTTTTTATAATTGCCCTAAATGTTTATTTTTGTTAAATCTTTGTTATAAGTATATGACACACCATTTTTATCAGATAAACAAGTCATGGTTTATTGTCAAAATTTATTCCCAAACAAAACTAAAAAAGTGGCCAATTCCGGCCGGAGAAGTTATTTCATTTTTTTAATAATCTTACTAAATGTCATTTGGATGGAAATGCAAAAGAGAAACGCCGATAACAAGGTTGTTATTTTATATCATAAATTCGCATTCTAGTTCACGGCAGAGAAAGGAACAACAAACTTGATTTCAATTTAAGTAGAAATTGTTTTTGTAGAAAAAAAACAGTTTTTATTAACAAAATCTAATAACGAATAATTAAGTTGCACGACAGTACTATGCAATATCATATTCGTTTAATTATATGATTTAATTTGCACACTTTTATATCATGAGTATAGAAAACGTTATATGTAACGTCAAGTATCGACAAACTCTGCACTTCGGACTAAATTAAAAACAGATAACAAATTTGTTTATCTGCACTCGGAAAAAATTGAATAGTTGGAACTACTAACTAGATAGTAGAATAAGACATAGCCATCATTTTCAGTTAATTTCACTGTCTAAATAGTGGCGTACATGTATAAAAGGGTTAATAACCATCAAACATCGAAGAAACTACAACACTTATCAATAAAATGTTATCATATGTTAATTCCTTATTTAAAAAATAACAAAGTTATCCGAAATTAATCTTTTTACTTGAAAACTTGTACACAAATGAAATAATAAAGATACTTAATAAATATTGTATATAATATTAAATAAATATTAGAGGTACTTCTAAAGATTTCACAGGACCACAAAAAAATTTGTTTCGAGACCACTTGCATCAGATAAAATTGGATCTTATAGCTTTTTGGCCGCTGAAAACGAATCCTTCATTCGATTTGGCCTATCACCTCAGGATTTTCGGATATCTGATCTGAAAGATATTTAAAAATGTACTTTTTGGCAATTTAAGGTTAAGGATATGTGAAAATTCTGAAATGATCAGTTAACTTGGACAAATAATTCGTTTTACGCGAACAAAAATCTATAAAATCCTCCACTTGTGATTCGAGTTGTGCCAAAAAAAAAATTAAGGTCTTGTGTTATTTTTTTTAGAAGTACATTCAGTATTAATTACACAGGACCGCAACATTTTTTAGGTACTGGATTTTATAGATTTTTGGTTGCTGAAAATAAATTAGTGGTCCAAGTTAACTCATCGTTTCAGATTTTTTACATCCCCTAACCTTAAATTGCCAAAAAGTATATTTTTGAATATTTATCAGATATCTTAAAATCCTGACGTAATGGGCCAAATCGAATAACGGATTCATTTGCAGCGTCCAAAAATCTATAAGATCCACTATTTCTGATTCAAGTGATCTCGAAACAAATTTTTTTTGTGGTCTGGTGTTATTGAATAAAACAATACAATAACATTCGCTTTATTTACATTAACAAATCTCTGTTTAACAATCTCTAAACGGTTGTCGAATTCAGTCTGAAAATGATAAACTTCGATACGATCTAATTCTAGGAACCAGCCAGACACATTGATTTCACAAAATACCGCGTACTTTACACAGCTCTCAATAGAACTATCTTACATTTCGCAATTGGGTTATCGAACGATCTAATCAGTTATGAAATATTATTAAATTTCACGATTGCCCCGTGGTCAATGAAGCTCCATATCGCTTAGTCAGAAGTGCGTATATAAAACCCTGAAACCAAGGTACCACAGTTACTTCAAACCGATTTCCGACATGTGTCGACTCCTAACGATTTTTGCAATTGCGGCGTTAGCTTCGGGTAAGTATTTTTTACGTTATATTATTGGTTCGTGTCAAACGTAATTTTGAATATTTTGTGAAAGGTGAACAGTGAAATTACATTCAAAGCATGTTCCGTGGATAATAATGATTAATATAAATATTTGCCTTCAACGTTTGTCTTTTTTCTTTATACGCTGAATGTTTTTGCGATACTACTAAATTATGAATTGAAACTTTACTCAAAAGCATTTTAAGTTAAAAAATAAACCGATTCAATAATTAGAGTGGAAAAGATCTTGCATTAAAGTTCATGCCTGTGTATGTGTATATATATTGATTATCAGCAGAAGAAAATATAGCAATAATAACACTTTTATAGTTACACAAAATAAGTTGTATTCTTTTGTCGTGCTAAAACTAAAAAGACATATGTAAAAATAGTTTTTTTCTTTATTTTCAGCCGATCCAATTCGACCGGGCCTGAATGGACGCATTGTGGGTGGCCGAAAAGTTCCAATCACAGATGTACCATACCAAGTGGCTATTTTCGACTATGGAGTACTGTCATGTGGAGGCAGTATAATATCAGAGGATTTTGTACTAACTGCTGCCCATTGCGTTAATTTGAACGCTCGACAGATGAGAGTTCGAGCAGGTTACAACAAATACATGAGCGGAGGAACGATGCATGCAGTGACAGAAACATACAGGCATGAACGTTTTGGATCAACATTGAATCAAGTCCCCCTCAATGATGTCGGTATTCTTCGAGTTGATCCACCATTCATCTTTGATGCCACCAGACAACCCATACAATTGTTCAACGAAACTGACAAAATAGTGGTTGGAAGTGAGGCTGTGGTTTCGGGATGGGGAAATCTGGATGAAATGCTGAATGCACCAGCAGACTTGCACATAGTCGAATTGCCCACTATCTCAAGGGAAAAATGTTCTGAGTTGTACGAACAGTTTGGGTACTTGCCCAAAGGTCAAATTTGCACCCTATATGACGGAAAGAGGAAAGATGCCTGCGCAGGAGACTCTGGCGGTCCTCTAACTATTAATGGAAAACTCGCAGGAATCGTTTCTTGGGGATTTGGATGTGCAAGGCCTGATAAGCCTGGTGTATACTCGGAAGTCTCCTTCTTTCGAAATTGGATCCAAAGAATCACAACAGTGTAAATTTTTACAGACTATGAAAAAATCCATTTCTCATTTAATGAAGACCCATTTTCATGTAGATTACCCAATTTTTATACATAGATAATTTAAGGCTTGATAGTTATTTATTGCAATAAAGACGAAATTAATACCCAATCACTTATTTGACTACAATATATTTCTATTTATTTGCACAAAACGTCCAAAGAAGGATATCGCAATAAACGATAAAACCACCTTGTTTTATTCTTAAAGTTATTTTCTATATTATTGACATCTCTTAATCAAATACGGAAATATCTCAATGTACGTTAAGTTGAAAATGATCTTGATACAGATACTGAATTCGCCGAAATAATGAAGTCTAGTTTTTACGTCATCTTTGGTACTATTTTAATAAGAAAAACTCGATGTTATTTTTCCTGTGAGAATGTTTCATGTATGTATAATACCGCACTCATGAAGATGTAATCTTAGTGGCATTTTCAGGTGGAAGCTTTTATCTTGAATATAGAGCCCATGTTATATGAATTTTACAGGAAAGTATATTTGAAGCCGAGAGTAGAACTTTTGTGAGGATTTCACGCCCGGGAATTATTCTCCGGGGACATATTTTAAAAGTGTGCATAAATGATGTTTTAAAAAACATTTCTTAATTAACCTTTAAAATCGATTCTACCTATGGTTCGCTGTTTTAACCCTCAAATAATTGAAAATGTTGAAGAGCTTCCACAGACAGAATGTAAATATTACGTTGAACATAAAATATGAAGGACATTTAGGAAAATAAGGAAATGATATATCTATTCGAACAATTAGAAAATCTCGTTTTGCAAGAGAACATTTGGAAGCAAGCGAAAAGTTTGTACCGTCGCTATCATTAAATTCTACTTTATCGTTGCAACACCTTGCTGTATGCAATTTCCTTTCACGGATATTTCATGCTGAAACATGTCAGTTGCATTCCTTGAATTAATGCTTTAGAGTTTCTCCCTCACGGAAAAAGGCCAAAAAATGAATGCTAAAGAATTTGGCTGTTGAATATACTCGGTTTCTATTTGCCGCATTTGTGAAAGGAAACCATTTAGAAACCGTTAATTAATGCACTTTACTGTAAAGTAATTATTGTAAATTTATGTTAAATAACCGCATATTATTATATCATTTTATTGCAATTTTGTTTATAAAAATAATTTTGAAATTCAACATAAAATCAAATTTCTATAACTTTGTTCTTCAAAGAATCGTATGTTTTTCTTTGGTAATAACACATTTTATGGGACACAAAATTATTCCAAAAAACTTTTGAGGTTCTAAATGTTTCAGATATAAATTAATAGATGTATAACAATTGATAAATTTTATTGAATAGGTCAAACAAAATAATGTTTTGAATGAATTAGTTAACAATTACTAATAATTTTAAGTATTTTACTCCTTTTAATTCAGGACTACGTTTTTAGTAAATTGGTACTTTCAAGTAAAACTGAATGCTAGATTACTAGCGAATGAAAATGAAATAAAATTAGAAACAATGGTAGGTAATTCAGTTTCTGTGAATCGAATGCTAAAACTACAGTTTTCATCGAATCACTTATTTAATGTAAGTAATCAACGTAAGATAACAAATTGAGAATAATAACTAGCTCCTGGACTCCTTTAATGTATTTGTCACAGTATACCAATGACAAAATAGTGCACCGCATTAAAAGTATCAATAGGTTAAAAAAAAGTATATAATTTCATAATCTCATTTTTCTGTGAATGTGCATCTATATATTTTTAGGAAGTCAATATATTTATAATTTGAATGTTTAGAGAAACTTGTGAACCAAAAGGCGACAAAACTTGAACAAAATAATTATGGATTTGTTGATGTAAATATAGCACATCCTTTTATCAATATTGCTTTTAATCTTTTGTTTATGATACATAAATGCGTGGAAATATAGCACATGTTTCATACACTCGTGACAAAATTTAAAAAAAATGTTTTTAGAACATTTTATAATTTTCTAAAGAATAGTCTTTATTTGAATGACACTTTCTGTTTACGTGTAGACTTCAAGATTCGTTATCATTCAGCATTGTAGTTAGAAGGGTATCAAAATTTATTTGATTTATCCGCATCCATAAAAAAGTGATACTGTCACAGTTTTATAATTGTTAGAATGTAGGCGCAACTAAAAATATTCCCGATTAATTTATTCCTTGTCTAACTAAAATATAAAGGAATCATAATATAAGTAAGTATATACGCTTCAAACGATTTATTTGTCTTAACTATCCCCAGTAAAAAAAAATGTCTCGCAATAGTATCTCATCAAGTCTCGCAAATATGTCTCCCGAAAGTATCACTAAACGGCAAGTGCGATATTTTAAGCCATACTTGATGTCTCATGGATCGAAAAGTATCGCTGGTATCGCAATAGTATCGGAAAAGTATTTCAAATATAAAATAAATATAAAAAATAAATAAATTAAAAACATTTGATCATGTAAATTTGAAAGAATTATTTCCTAATGTTTATTTAATCACAAATAAATAAAAAAACCGTGTTTGTTCTCACTCGAAGCGAACACCTAACCACTCGGGCAACTTTGACATTGATTACTGGTTACAAAATGACACATAGTTGATTGCATTCTGTTTCAAGTATTTTGTGTCGAGTATGCAATATCAAAGTTGGCCGAGTGGTTGGTACCGGCTGTGAGAGTTGAAGGTTCCGGGTTCGAATCCAAGCCGGGACAAATTTGTTTTTTAAATTGATTTGCGATTAAATAAACATTGTAAAATAAATGTTTCAAATTTAAATTATGAAACGTTCTTAATTAATTTATTTTTTAAGTTTATTTTATATCTGAAATACCTGTCCAATACTTTTACGATACCCGCGATACTTTTCGATTCATGAGGCATCAAGTTTTGCTTAAAGTATCGCACTTGCCGTTTAGCGATACTTTCGGGAGACATCTTCGCGAGACTTGATGAGATACAATTTCGAGATTTTTTTTTTAATCGGGATTTTAAATTTATTTGTCAAAACTATAACTTATTTAAATATATAAGATTGACTAAATCATATCATCGTTATCTTATTTTAATAGTTAGTGTATGATATTTTAAGTATTACACCATTCGTTAACATTAACCATCCTATTTTAAACTTTCACAAACTGTATTAATTATTTACTCAATAATTTATTGTGATGCATTTAAAATAACATTATCAAACTCAGAGGTGTAAATACATTTTAAGCAACTTCGTAATACTTATGATGGAAGTAATAAACAGGTAAATGTCATATTAGTGAGTTTTCGCATTTAATTTAACTTTAGATTGTACCGTTGCTAAATTACTTCAACTATAATCACGTAGTATTTGGATGCACCGTATTTTCCCTACACGACTGAAAAGTTACTAAAATTATTAGAGACAGACAGGACAGGTAGCCATAAAGTCAGACATGCAGTCGTGAAATCCAGATTCAACTTGCCCTCTGGATCATCCCAGTAGTTCTACGATAATGCGAAAATAAATAAGTTATTGTTTCGAACTTTTTTTTATCGACTATAAAAAACTTACCACGTAAAATGAAGTATGAAAAACTGTAATGTAATTTGAAATGTGTACACTCCGAAATTTGTGCACTTGTGTACTTCGAAATTACTTTCGAGCTTATTTAAATAATGAAAAATATCTATACGCAACACAAGAATGTCTAAATACTAAAAAAAAGAGATCAAAACAACACTACAGATTACGTTAAAAAATCGCTGGATTAATGCTAAGATTGGCTAACCCACTGCCCATCTACTGTACAAATTATAAAAAATACAAACAGATCTATGAATGTACAAGTCATCGACGACAAGTTAGTATACTGAACTTATTTCTTTTAAATTAACGTGGTTTTGTTTACGTAGACCGCGCGAAGCTTTAGAATCAAGAAAATGCTTTGTATAATTTCTCACTTTACCAGAGTTCGCACTATTTCCTCTCCATTTCTTGAATATATCATAACTTCAGTCTTCCTAGGTTTAGACTTTACTAGTAGTTAGATCTTAGGGAAAGTTAGATTTAACTTCCACCAAAAATGGTGGAATATATAGCTTCATGTATTGTACAAATTTGTTCATAAAGAATTATGTAGGAAAAGGTGATAATTGCTTTCGAGTGATATTAAAACCTCTTGATTAAAGGATAACAGTTAGATATAAGAATATTTAAATTAATATTTAACTATTAGTAAACAACTATATACAGGGTCATCGAAAAGTATCGGACCCCCCTAATATCTTTAGTTAGAATGCACTTAGGAGAAAATGTCCAATAGCAAAGTTGTATGGTTTCAAGCGGGGAGTAAGATGATTACCTTGACTTTGAACTTGACCATGTCATTCAAGGTCATTTCAAGGTCAATCTTATTTTTTAAATAGAACCCCCTACATTTTATTGCATATTCTTATAGCTTATCTCGAGAGCTTTCCAAAACACTATAATAAAATATTTTTTTATTAAGTACTTTTTGAGTTATAAAGGTTTGAAGTTAACAATTTGTTAAGTGGTGTGCGAGATATTAGGGGGATCCGATTAATGTATTTTCTTTAAACCAATTAATTGGTCTCATTATTCCGCGCACAAAAGTATTAAGGTTATGATTACTGAAAACTAAATAATATTTTACAAGATATTCTACATTTTGTGTCAAAAAATTGTTCACTTCAAACGTTTATAACTCAAAAAGTACTTAATAAAAAAATATTTTATTATAGTGTTTTGGAAAGCTCTCGAGATAAGCTATAAGAATATGCAATAAAATGTAGGGGGTTCTATTTAAAAAAATAAGATTGACCTTGAAATGACCTTGAAGGACATGGTCAAGGTCAAAGTGAAGGTCATCATCTTACTCCCCGCTTGAAACCATACAACTTTGTTATTGGACATTTTCTCCTAAGTGCATTCTAACTGAAGATATTAGGGGGGTCCGATACTTTTCGATGACCCTGTATATATTAGGTATAAACAGGCACAAATGGAAACACATAATTACTCAAAATCTCCAATTCGGATTAACCTCATTAGGAAAATTTCAAGGATCGTCGAATATTATTTGGTCATTCAATTTTAATATGTGTATTGCGAATAGAGTAAAGCATTTAGTATGCATCGTGGGCAATTAATTACCACGGCTGACCGCACTGAATTTAGTATACTCATCAAGTCATTTCGTTATCTATTTACAGACATGTGTACTTATGGTCGCATTTCCACGGGTGTTGGAAACACATACATGTAAATAATTAAAATTTAAAATTAAAAAGTTTAGTTTAATAATAACCATATGCTAGTATGGAAACTTAGTTCAGTTGAAAACTATGAGATACGTCATAAATAAAGCTAAACATCAAATAAGATGACTATACTAGAATTTTGATAGTCATGTTAAAATAACGTACGAATATTTCGATCTCGATTGACTGTAACAAAGACACGCCTGCAATCACGTGCAAAGTAGCAGGTTTACATTTTAAACTAATGGACTGTTTTGACACCTGGCAAAGAGTCACTCGACGCAAAGACATTTTGAATAGAGGAGGACCTGGTGTATGCAGTCGTCAATTGTTAAGGAAAAGATTTTATGTGACGCTCCGTGGCTACGTGCCATATGAATATTGTCTTCAATGTTGCATTCTTGTCTGAATTGACCTACACTTCCGTGCTGATACTGCAAACAAAACTTCGTGATTATTTAATATTGCAGCTGGTGTCCTAGAAATACCGGAAAATAAACGTGCAAGTATTTTACACGAGTAGTCAAATAAGAAATTATTTTCTGGAAATGTCTTGTAACGCTGGTCTTTATAATTAATCGTCATTTTTAAAATGTTCCAAATTAAAAATATAAAAAAGTATATTAATTTTAATACTTACCGTTTCTATTTTATCCTGATTAACTCATCCTTTAGTACTAAAATAATGTGATTTGATAGTATTTCTGGACTATACTTAATGGGTTATAGGTTGACGGGATATTTCATTCCTTGAAATCAATCTTTGTTATCACATTACTTTCTTAGCATAAATATAGAAATAGAACGTTTTGAAAACTATTGATTAGCTTACTATCGTGTACGTATAAAACTAAATTACACATACGTAAATAAGACAATAGAAATAAAAATTTAACAATTTTTGATTACTAGTTATTGTTATTTGTGCTTGTATATATATAGAAAAATCTTTAAAAGTAACAATAAAAATAACCGTGTCTATTTTCAATTTTTCTTCAATAACTGGTAATCGAAAGCACAGGAATACGCAATCACTAGTGTATAAGCGTTAATGTATATCAGTGTATACTGTATACATTAGTGTGTAAATTAATCTTTTCATTTTCCGCAGTCCAATCACTCGGTTAGTAATTGGAGAGCCACTCTATATTTTTAATTTGAAATTGTTCGATATTGTATATACTAGAAAGTTAATTCAACAAATAAATTAAATAAAAACATTGGACTCTATTTTTTGTTTAAATTGCTGAATTGAAAAATTCTTTTAATGAAAAAGGACAAACGTATTTAAAACAATTTCTCTGTAAAGAAATGGTTATATTCTCCTATGTGTTATCTAACTATATCAACGAGTAGTAATCTGACCATTTAAACAACTTATCTGTTCTAACCCCAATCATCTACCAATGTAATTTATGTAATATAAAACCTATTCTGCGTAATCTTAAATAATCAAGAACACCTAAATTTATTTCAGCACACGTAATCTGAGAGTTGTAAAAAATCTAAATTCTATTGACCATTCAAGGTTTAATAATAAATATATTCAATATAATTAATATATAAAATTAAATAATTTGTTGAAAGCCATGAAAAATTTCTTAAATTACAGCAAAATAATCTAAGAACGTAATCTAATTTGACGTCTTGAACACATAAATTTAATCTTATACTTACTTTTACATATTGTACTGTTGAAATAATCTACGTAATATAACATAACTATATAATGTAGTTTGCCCTAATTTCTATTCTACGACTAAGTGAAAGCATACATGCACAAACAATACATTCAACCTTTTGTTTAGTTGAAATTTGAATCACGCATCTATCACTTTAAGATATCACGTCAATTTAGGGAAATTTACTCAACGTTCATCTTACTAATTCAGATTATTCTCAATACACATATCCAACTACAAACAGCTCCATAGGTTCAGAGTAGTTTTATATGTATATTTTTTTAACAGTAATATCGAATTATTTGTATTTTTCGACGTCATATTTTATTACCAATAAAGTAACCCGCACGGCGGAGTTTGTGTAAACCGATTTCAAATCATGATACGGAGTTTTGCATTGACTACACTAATTACTTTTAACCAGCTCTTTTTTTAGAGGGTTTATATTACGCCATTTCTTTAAAAAATGTATAAAGTTTAAAAAGTTTAAAACTTTTTTCTAATCAATTTATAGTACAACGGCGCGCGTCAGAATTAAACACTACGGAAAATTTTCATGGTATTCTCTAAAAATTTTGTTGTCTAAAAATATAAAAATATTTTTTAGCGGAATTTTTATAATTTCTAGTTACACTGAGAAAAATTCTTGATAAATTTTAGTATATGGTGAGTTTGACTACATTTGACTAAAATTTAGTTAATCCAACTATCGGATAGTTATACGCAACTATAAAAACTATAAAATAACTAAAATAATTTCCACTGTGTAACTCGTAATATAGTTAAATTTACTAAATATCTGTATGAATGTATATAGGCAAATATCATAAGCTTTTAATTTTCATGGGACTGAGTGGTTTAAAACTATTCCCATAACATATTTTATACAATAGCGGATATACTTCTCAAAAGGACGTATGGGGGGGGGGGGTCGGTATGGTACGACAGGTCGGTATAGGACCCCTCTCCCATTGCCCGTACAAGGCATGTGCATAATACATGTATTTATAAATCAAACAAATTAAAACTTAAAGTATTGTAATGCCAACTATTATAAAAGTTATATTACATATATATTACTCCAATCGAGGAAAATATCCAATCGAGATCGGACATTCTTGTAACCCGAGTAAAAAAAAGTTGATCAAATTTTGAGCAAATTTTGATCAAAATCGGTCAGATCCAAAAATGATCCAAAAAAGGTCCAAGTTTTGAGACATTCCAGGCCCAAAGTTGGACGCGTTTACAACCAAACAACAATCTCAATTATAATTGCATGAGATGCAAAAATTAACCATTTTTGGATCTTTGAAGACAAAAATTGGATTAGTTTTCAATCTCATGCAATTATAATTGAGATTATTTTTTGGTTATAAACTCGTCCAAAGTTGGTCCTAGAACGTCTCAAAACTTGGATCTCTTTTGGATCATTTTTGAATCTGACCGATTTTTATCAAAATTTGATCAACTTTTTTTTACTCGGGAAGCTTTCGTAAGACTTAGGAATAGAATGGTTTATTAAGTTCTGACACTGCTACTAACCCATGTACATCTGAGACTAAAAACGTGGCGATGCACTAATCCGCATGACACCGATAGTATCTTCTGCGCTCCTTCCTTTCTTCCTCCCTTACACAGTCCACGCTCCGAATTTACACTCCAACAGTAAAAAAATCGACACTTCAAAAAATGAACCTGTTGACTGACCTGTTGTGGATGTTTCTATTTTGTTATATGTTGGCTTTTCCACTGTCGGCTTTGGGACTATCTTTTTTTAACCTGTCGAATTTTTTATTTGTCGGTTTCCCCGCACACAATTAGAGGAGTAGTAGGACCCGAGACGATACTAGAGTCACTGAGAGGATTCATACTTTGGCCTCAACATGGTCATACGAAAATCGACCACTTTAACCCCGTGTTTTATATGCTACAGTACCAACGTTAATTACTTTGCTGGCGACAAAATGAGACAACGAATTTAAAACAGTAAAGAGTAGGAAGTGACAGACACGTGGATGCGAACGAGGATGTACAGTACAACCTTCGTTTACAGATATACTTTCATAGTTCACCATACCTAAACACTTCCCCTATCGTTGTAGTGGATTAGCGGATTGTAACTGTCACGTGGTGTCATCTGATATTGACCGATTAAGCACGCACACGTTAATTCCACTGGAATGGAGTGTGGAGCACGTTTTGTCGCTATGTTATTAAATGGTGGTTGTATTATAATGATATAATTTATAATAAATTTAAAAAAAAAATGGTAGAATATTATGAGAAATAGAATTTTTATTACTGCAATTAAAACTGGTATTAAGTCTTTCAAATTTCAATGGATTACACGGATAAATATTTCTTGTAAAAACCGCATGACATACGAACGCAGCCAGCCGACTATGGGTAATGCACATGCCACAGGCTATGGAATTGGCAAAACCCAATTTGACCCATTAGCGCATACGGCATACCCGTGGTGCGATTTTGGACACACGCGAGTTTAACCGTTAGAATCAAAATTTTTCTTTCTGGAAACTATGTACCCTATGGTTTTAAGGGTCGCTGATCACAAAATTTAAAACAGCTGATCCAATATGGCTGTTCAAACATAGAAATAATGTTTTTCAACGAACCAGTTAGATAAATTAATCTGAACGTTCGATATAAACAGCAGTTGGTTTCCGTATGTTTTTGGGGTCGCTGAATACAAAGTTGATGTCGGAACTACAAAATTCAAAATTGCTGATTCACAATGGCGGACATCCAGACGGCAATTCTTATATTGCCGATATCTAATTCGCAAAAGTCGATGTAGGTAAGTTCTTGAGGACCCTGGCGTATCTCAAATTTATAAATGGGATGTGATTTTCAATCGTCCGTCAGCCGTCGTATACGTTTCCCGGCTTTCACCGTGCGGAGGTGGACGAATAGAGAGCCTTTTTTTTATACTTTTAAAATTGTTTAATTATTTTTTTCATTTTCTGATTTTTACATTTTATTTTCAATTTTTCATGTTATATTTTTGTGTTTTATGTTTTACTATTTATTTACTTGAGATGACTCTCGTAGTACTTATCGTAAATATGCACGTTGCATGATCGTATTGACTTAGATTCTCCGAGGGCTCTGAAAGAAGTAATGGTTGAAGTAATTTCATTACAACAGGAATAACAAACCACAGTTGCACAATTTTTCATCGACTACATCAGTTTTCAAAATCACATCCCGTTTATAAATTTGAGATACGCTAGGTTCCTCAAGGACTTACGTACATCGAATTTTGCGAATTAGATGTCGGCAATGTAAGGATTACCCTCTGAATGTCCGCCATTGTGAATTAGTCTCGAAAACTTATATAAATCGATTTAAGTGAAATTTCGATTGTCGGTGTTACAGTTAGCTTCTTGATGTCCGCCAGTGTGAGTCAGACATTTTGAATTTTTTAATTCTGACATCAAATTAATATTCAGCTACCCCAAAAACGTGCGGAAACCGTCGTTTATATCGAACGTTCGGAAGATTGATTGTCCATCTGGGTTTTTGATAAACACTATTTCTATGTTTGAATCGCCATATTGGGTCAGCTGTTTTAAATTTCGCAATTCTGACTTCGGGTCGTGATCAGCGACCCTTAAAACCATAGGTTACATAGTTTCCAGAATGAAAAAGTTTGATTCTAACGGTTAAAATCGCGTGTATCCAAAATCGGACCACTGGTATGCTGTAGGCACTAATGGGTTAATTTCCACAGTTTTCAATCACATCAATATCATATTCTATGTTTATTCCATATATGTGTTGACATAATAGTTTACCATACTTCGCGCGTTGTAGCTATAACACGATTTATCACGTAAATATCACAAGAAATATTATTCCCGCTTGTGGTCTACGATAATTCTATTTCTTTTTCCACGATTGGAAAAGCGCTTAAAATTGAATAAGCTACCCCAATTCCATTCGTTATATGAATTATTCTACAAATGTAGAAAATTTTGAGATTCCTTATCAAAACGGTAGATGCATCTACCAAATTTCTGTAGACAAAAATATTCAATGCATCTGATTTACGCCAGTGAATCTAACTTTCCGCCCCGTTACACGTAAACTACCGTTACAAACGTTCCTTTGCTTGGGAATTTCATTTGAAATATTATGCTTTCTTTTGAAAATAGAACGTTTTTCATTTCTTTTTGAGATTAAGAAGCATCTCCGCTGAAATATGTTGAAGCTCAGATGTAGATAGCGTTTCATGGATAACATTCCATGGAGAGCAGTTCTCCGAGTAAAAATAACTTTGTAAAAAATGGAAAAGCAGTAGGTAAATGGAATAACCGGCGTGTTGGCTGGCGATGCAGTCAATCGATTGAGACAGTCGAGCACCGCAGCGACCTATTATGTGTTTCCCTGCGTCACATTGGCAAGACGCACTTGCCCCACATGCGTGCACCGTGGCGACCGTGGCCGCGACTTTACGCAACCGACCCACACCCTCCCCCGAGGAAATCCAAGAGAAAAGCCGCCCGGCGAATTTCACGCTTCTATACCCACGCGCATATGTCCAGAGTCGGGCCGGTCCTAACAATAGACGCTAGTGCTTGCAACCAGTTTTTCACTGCGAAAAGCACTAAAGCTCAAGCTGCACGCGGAATATCGATTTTCCATAAATCTCGGAAAAGTCTCCACGAGGTCCAATAAAAAACCCGACGACGACCATGAGATCCCCGAGAGACGTCAGTTGCCCCTGGATGCAGTTTGATAAGGAATGTTTTGATTGGCGCTGCTTAATGGTCAAAACGATTCCATAGACATATAGGGGTATCAAATTGGAAAAAACCTTATATTTGCACGCGGGCATGTCATTGACCAATCACAGCTATCCTTAAAGGGTCATAGGTCTGACAAAAATGTGGAGAAAATCGGCTTTCACGGCTTTATTTGTGCAGCTATTTAGCTTCAAAATTTGCAAACCTTAAAATCCCAGCTGATCGTTTTCTCCAAATATAGGTGATTTACAATTTTTACAGCGATTTTTCGTTATTACTGGCGACAATTGATCTCCAATCGAAAAATGTTTTATGGGAATGTTGTAGGTATAAAAAACATCTACAATTTTTATATACATCATTTTTCACATAACTTCAAAATTTCAGAAAAAAATCGAAGAAACCGTGTTTTTTGTTTTTAATTTTTTTCGCGCTCGAAAATGATTTTTGTCTTTGAAATTTTTAGGAGACATGCCTTTTTTTGTCCCGAATAAGCTGTAATTTTTTTGAATAATAATATTGATTCGATTCTGTTTTATTGATTAAAAACCGATAAAACACCTATTTTTTCTAGTGAAAAATCTAATGTCACAACAGTGGAGAATGCAACTTTATTTGTTCGTTGAAATATCTACTTTCAGATGATATATGCATCAATTTACATTTCTATACAAGAAAGTGTCAAAAACATAGAAAAACTAAAAAACTCGATTTTCAACATCAATATTAATTTAATTTTCAACATTAATATTTAAAAAGATAGAAACAAGTTCAATTCTGTTATTGCAAAATTGTTTTTATTACGGAATTTGTTTTATTGTGTAATTACGTTGTATATTTTATCAGTTAATAAATAAATAAAAAAGTAGTTTTTTAAATTTTCGTGTTTTTTTGGCACTTATTTGTACAGAAATGTAAATTGATTCATATATCATTTGAAAGTAGACATTTCAACGAACAAATAAAGTTGCATTCTCCACTGTTGTGACATTAGATTTTTCACTAGAAAAAATAGGTGTTTTATCGGTTTTTAATCAATAAAACAGAAACGAATAAATATTATTATTCAAAAAAATTACAGCTTATTCGGGACAAAAAAAGGTAAGTCCCCTAAAAATTTCAAAAAAAAAAAAATTTTTGAACGCGAAAAGAATTAAAAACAAAAAACACGGTTTCTTCGATTTTTTTCTGAAACTTTGAGGTTATGTGAAAAATGATGTGTACAAAAATTTTAGAACTTCTTTATACCTACCACATTCCCGTAAAACATTTTTCGATTGGAGGTCAATTGTCGCCGGTAATAACGAAAAATCGCTGTAAAAATTGTAAATCACCTATAATCACCGATATTTGCAGAAAACGATCAGCTGGGATTTCGCGATTTGCAAATTTTGAAACTAAATAGTTGTTCAAATGAAGCCGTGAAAACTGTTTTTCTCCACATTTTTGTCAGACTTATGACCCTTTGAGGATATCTGTGCAATTTTCTCTTTCTTGAGGCTATGAGGAACGAAACCGCGCCGACCGTCGTGTGCCGCCAAACTGCACAAGCTTTCCCGTTCTGTTCTCCCTCCCTGAATGTGTCAATGGAATCAAAACGAACGTAAATTTAGTTAAAACAAAAGGTAAACTTTTAAAGAAAGGACAGCATCGAAAACAAATTTTGTGCTGGGTCATTTTAACGTATTTTTGTCTCCTGATTACGAATATGATCATAAAATTTGGCAGGCAGACAAATTGAAGCCGCTGTTTTGAAAAAAAAAACGTTAAAAAACCGATTTTTTACAATCTATCTCGAAAACTACGAGTGTCACAAAAAAATGTTTAGGACACAAAATGTAGAGCTCGAAATTCTCCACAAAAAAAGTTCTAATGCGTTTTAGTCGTAATATCAACGCTAATACTATAAAATAAGGGGAACATGACCATAATCAGCTTTTCCAGTTCGGCCCACAATATTGTATAGGATTTGAGACATTTGTGAACATTGCGGCAATTACAAGTTTCTAAATTTGATGTGGGGTCGATATCTGTTGAAATGTGGGTTAGGTAAGTCAGGTTAGCATAAAAAGGGGGGTGTGGGGGGCGGAGCCCCCAGTACGCACTCACCTACTGGGCCAAAAATTAAAATTTAACGTATACTGATAGGTGGTGCGGGGTAACAGTGCTCCACCTCTGAGATCCCCGTTTACTCTACTAACCAGAGATTAACCTTCCAACTAACCCTTTAACCTCTCTAACTAATCCTCAATTTAGATGTTGACGAACCTACGTGAAATTTGAGCCCTAGTAATTCTAATGATAGAACCTAGGAAGTGCTTGCGTGGTGGGGGGCTCAGCCCCCCAGACCCCCTTTTATGCTAGCCTAACATAACTATTCCATATTTCAATCCACATATCGAACCAACGACAACTTTAGATACTTGGAATTACCGAAATGTAAATACATTTATCAAAACCTAAACAATATTGCGGGCTGAATTGATAAATCTGATTGTTCCTATGTTCACTCTTGTTTTATGGTATTACCGTTGATATTACAACTAAAACGCATACGAATTTTTTTATAGAGAATTTCAAGCTCTACATTTTTTATTTGAAACATTTTTTGTAACGCTCGTAGTTTTCATGATAAATGCAAAAAACTGAAAAAAAATCGTTTTTTTCACGGTGTTTTCAAAATGGCGGCTTTAGTTTGTGTGACCGCCAAATGTTATCATCATATTCGTAATCAGGAAGCAAAAATACATTAAAATGACCTAGTATGGAATTTTTTTCATAGTTGTCCTTTTTGTAAAGGTTTACCAAATAAAACATGCATTATCCATAGCTTCTTCCAAAATATAGTGTCATTACAACCGAAGGATTCAAACCAAATGGAACGGATTCGAACCGCTAAGAAACTATGGAAGGTCAGCAGCCTTTACATTCGTTATCTTCTGTGTTGATGTCGACGATGGTGGTTGGTTTTATGTATTTTTTAATGGACTGTTCAATGGACTTAAAATTTGTAGTAGGAGGTTTATTTCGGGTTGTTTGTTTTTCATTTTTTTAGGGGGATTACCTTCTGCCTCTTTAATCGAGATACGAACTAGACTTCTCTGGAAAATTTTGCAAAAATTAATTGCAAAAGTTTACTGTAGGATTCCCAATTTATGTGCGATGGTATGGGCTCTCATGAGCGAGACCCTGGGTGATACTATTTTATATACTGCCCAATAGTTTCTCCCATACTGTGTCCGAAACTATTTCCACATAGTACCCGTATGTATAATTTTTATTCATATCAAGCCTCTCCAATACTTTGTCGAAAAAAATGGGGTGTCTTTGGGCGAAACACTGGGATTGACTATGCAAACACACTGGATAGTTTTGCCCATACTCTCTCCCAAAATATATCAGATAGTCTTTCCCATTTTTATTATTTCTACGAGTGATAAACCGCGTTATATAAATGGTTTCTCACAGGAGAAAAGAGCGAAAAAACGAATGAAGAAAAGATTAGAAGAAAGTGGGAGCACAAGGAGCTTCAAGCGACATCGTGATTTTGAAACAGGCCTCAAAACTGACGAGATAAATTTCGTAGACGGTACCAGCCCCGTGAATTTATAAATTGCAGGAACATTTTGGTGCGCGAAGAAATCCCATTGGATGTTTTGGATTTGAGCGCCAAAGTATCGTTTCAGGATTACTGAACGATTGGATATTTCAGATCGCATTATTCTTATTAGTAATGTCAATTTCAGATATTTTATTTAAAATTGAGTATACTACAAACTTTCAATCAATAGAATTAGTGGTTTATCTACTCTTCTTCATTAAAAATGAATCCCTCGTGTCACATTATTATATATATGGGGATATCCCTATAGAACTTTTAATATTTCACTTCAGAAAAAAATAAATGTTTAATGCACGCTACCTAAACTTACTTTTTTGTTTTTACACCTATAAAAGTAAGAAAATTTCTGCGCCACTCACTTTTGGATATACTTATTTGCTTAAAATGTTGAAATGGTGCTGTAAAATAATCAGCTCCCCAAAAAATTTTCGAAAAAATTAGCATCTGAAGTTTCAATCTACACTTAAAGCATGGCTTTTAATACTTTATTTTATATATTATATCAAACGCTCAGAAACGTGTATTTCTAGTTTTAACGTAAAATCCATTTTTTGTTTATTTCCAATTAAGTTTTGAAAATACTCATTTTCACTTTATACATATTTAAGGAACCCCCCATGCACTCCCCTTCTTTCCTACTTAAGTTACATAGGGAATGTTCTCATAAGCGCAAATTGTCACTCAAAAAACTACAATACGAACTCGTTTTATATATTATAACTAAAAGCTGTGAGTAAACGAATAAGTATTAGGAAATAACAAACTCGTTACAGGGTCGAAGTTTCTGACCGAGCGAAGCGAGCGAGTCACTACGCTATATGGTTTAAATCTAAAGTCATAATTTAGTATAATAACTTTGTTTCATAATAAGAGAATTAAAAATAAACATTTATCACCTACATTATCGCGGAAACTGAAAGCACACATGAATCCTGATGCACTGAACTAACAGTAACTTTAGCAGGTTGTTGTTATTATAATCATAATAATGAATAACCCCCCATGCGTCGTAATTAAACTATTTATATAAGAAGTTTGATCCTTCAATTAAGTGGAGGAGGCTATTAAACTAGACAGCTAACTTCAAACAACTTTCGGGCAGAGTACTAAGTCCACAAGTAGTGTTTGCGGTGCAATTGCGCATACGTTGAATCGGCCTATATGTCAATTCCAATATGTGACGCATTCCAGACGCAGTATCGGTCATTTGATTACTGTTGGATTTAACAACGATTCAAAAAACTCAATTAATTACCAAAGCTTCCTTTTTATACTGGTTGAAATAATACGATCCTGTCCATTTTCCTTCTTATTTATTAATTTTCTTGTTTATGGTAACTATAATATTTCTTCATTAATCTTCCGTTTGTACATCTTTTAATTTCTAATATATTTCCATTTCTTTCTTTTTTTTTCAATAAATTTGAGCTTTTTATATTTTTTTGGCCACAGTGTTTCCATGTATCATCAACTGTTTCATAATTAAGCAATAATTGCTCGTCATTCCATGTTCAAATATAACAGTAAAACTTTTTAATTTGATTTACTTGTATCGATTGATGGTTTGCATTGCAATTAACATCAATATTCGTGAAGAATGCATTCTCGATGTCACATATGTTTGTTCCTAAGTTCCAATTGTAAACTTCTATTATTTTGTATTGTTGTGATGTTCAATTGTGTATGGATTACGTAAAAACGTAAGTAAGGAAATAAATACTCGTTCAGTATCTTTCCAATTTAGATAACTTATAATCACTATGGATATTTACATATTATACTTCTGAACTTTTATATTTTGTTGTAAATAAGATGATACTGGTACTATGTTAATATTTCGAGTTTGAACCAAATATTAATTTGTCTACTACTGAACTGATTTTAGTTATCTATTAAAATACGAATTCTTGTAAATATGTAAATTTGTTTAATATGTAACTAGCTTTAATCCAATAATATTAAAGTTTATTTATTCTTTAAGTTTAGATTTAGTGTTAATTAACAATTTTTATTTTTGTATTGTAATTAAATTATTAATTATTGGCGTATTTGATTGAAATTCCTTACAGCATTAAGAAAACATCTTACTTAGAGGTTACAAACAAATCTAATTTGCTGCACAAAAAATAGTTTAATTATTCCTTTTGATGTATGTATTTATTCCTTTTTCTACTTGTATTTAATTCATGATTATAATGTTCATAGTTATTTTCTTATAGTGACCTTAATTTCAATTCATACCATTCATTGCGATAGAAAAAAATTATCTCTAGTACATTACATATTTTAATTTTTTGTTATAGCGTGGGCAAAATGCTATTTTTCACACTTTTGACATTTTTCTTTCGCATTTTACTCACACTTGTAACAAAAAATACATTTCGGCACACATACGAAAACTCGCCTTCGGCTCGTGCCACAACCCTCACATTTTTTCGAAAACACTTTTCCCCACTTGTATCGAAAAGTACTATTAAGGTATTGTTGATCACCAAAGATCACATTCGTTGCATTTTTTTATATTATACAATAATATATCTAATAATTTTACACTATTTTCATCGCATTTATTTAAACTTATTTTAGACGAAACAACAGAGTTGATAGCAAACTAGTGTATGATATACAATCTTGTACATCTCAATTTTATTGTTAAATTAATAATTTATTTTGAACTCAACTGGTTGTTAATATTTATGAAAAACACTTCTATAAAAGTAATGAAATATAATGAAACAAAAACGAAAGACGTGAAATAGTACTACTTTAAGATAAGAACTAACAAACATAAAAATGAATTTGTACCCCTCTATTTATTTTTCGCGTGGATCGAATCCAAATATTGATTCGAAAGATTAAAAGATCAAGTGCATTAATTATATTAGATAACGAGTGTATTTCAAATGATGAATACAGTTTAACCTATAGCTGTATACTGCACCTATCTAACTCATTCGACCAACGCTGGTCTCAGGGGAATCTGTCATAACATTGAGCAGGACAAGCCCAAATATTTGGGAATTTATAGAATAAACTGTATTGCCCCTATTCTACAACACTGCGTTATATAATTGTAGAGTTTTATCTTATTTCTTCATTAAGTATTCGATTACTTAAAATATGTATTATTTTAAATCCAAATTAATATATAACAAACTTCAAGATTAATTTAATTGGTCGACTGACGACACTGAAATTTTCATAACTGCTATAAATTTTCGAAGTTATATCGTGATCATGGCGGTTCCCGTACAAATATTAAAAACAAAAATAATTAAAGTATCAAACGAGCTAGGGTATAAGTTACTAAATTGTAAAGCAAAACAAGTTATTGAACAAAGCCAGAAATTTGTATGCTACTGTCTCCGAAATCGATGATCTACTACAGAGGCTGCTAGTAATTAAATAAAGATACAATTAAATAATATATCTCTTGTACTTTTCAAAGTATCCTACAATTTTGATACAAGTTAAAATACCACCTTATAGTAGATTTTACAACTTGGGAGCAAAGTAGGTGTTTGCCGACGCGTGGTTTAAAGCCCGAATGTTTCGATTACACTTGTATCGAAAACTACTATTACTTATTCTTAAAATAGTAATCTGGATGAGGGTTTATGTTTAAGGTCTTAAATTGATCTCATTTTGGATTCTTTTAGTAAAGGGATCTCCATAGTTGAGATCTGTGTTTCGATAGATACTAGGTGACACTTGAATTAAAAAATGAAATCAATATTTTCATCACATGTAGACCGGCGGATGATATAGCTATGAAGAAAGAATAAGTGATTTTACGATATTTAGCAAAATGTTATCGCAATTTTGTATTATTATTATTATTTGATATTCATTCTATTAAATGTAATCACAGTCCAGCATATAACTATACAAACGGTAAAGCAACTCAGGTAAGAATTATATAAATTAATAATTAAAGTAAAAAAATAGAAACTATACTTTTCAGAACTTTGTTTTTCATTTATAATATTTCTTTTATAGGTCACAGCTCCCAAATAAAACCTCTTTTCAGAGACTTCATATTTGGTAGAATTTGTGCTTTCAAAGTCTTCTTAAAGATCATTTTAAGAGCTCTTTCTGATAGGTATTTGATACGTAAAACATTTTTTAAGACTTCTTAAAGAGCTCTTAAAGGTGTCTTTTTGCTGCTTTAGAACTGTATCACCAATAGAATATATGTACTGTTTTTACAAAACATTATTAAAAAAAAAATCTTGTTGGTTTACGTTCCAATACGTACGTACGACGTGAAAGTGATATTTACGTGCAGTTAAATTAGTTGGCTAAACTAAAACCAAAATTTGGAAGTTTAGTTAAATTCAAGGCAAGGTTCGTCCAGGATTCGTGTACGTCGATACGGCAAAGCTGCTAAAACGAATTGGTCGAAACTGTGAGCAACTCTGCCGAACTTGGTAAGAGATTAATGGCGCCGATCGAACCGAAACGCACACAAGTCGAGATGTATAAATCGTTGCACTTTCGAGAAGAAGTTTAACGTGCCAACGATATCCGTCGGCCAAATGTCTGTGAGCTTTTTACCGAAATTCATATCTTTTTTTTACAGTACCAAAGAAAATTGTAGAAAAAATTCGAAAAATTTGAATTGAAATACTGATTACAATTATGTAATTAATGTTTTAAACTTTGTTGGTGTCGAACTACTCTAATTTATTTTCTAATTAATATATTTTGATATTTATTTCCTTTCCTATTAAATTTTAAATCCTTCATGTTTTCATTTCACATATTTAATGTAAACTTACATTTCAAATCCCCCTTATTTATAAATCGTTATTTAAGTACATTTTATGTCGTTTATGAATTTTAGTATGGAGTTTATTTGTAACATTTTCAAAATTCTACCTTGTCAAAAAATAAAAATAATTTCAAAATATTTACGAGCAGTTTAGATAGTAAATAACATTTTACATAAATGTACAATGACTATAAATACTATACATAAATCAAACTCAGATTTAGTCATTCTAAAAATACAGAAGTTTCGAAATAGACAACGTATTTTGTAACCACATAACTACGCACCTAAAACGCCGGTTCATTGTAAAGACTATACCATTCACAAAATAATATTTTATGTTATTGTAATGATTTATACATTTTTTGATTGTGCAAAATAGCTCGGAAAAATTAATGTGTATTTTATTTAATTTCGTAGCTTATACTTAAAAAAATGTGAAATAAAATTTTCATTTTAAAAATGTTGATGATGAATGAAAATTGAAGGTTAAACATCACTCTATTATAAGCCAAAAATATGTAATATACATAAAGAATTTAAGTATTTGTAATATCAGTATTTTTAAAAATAATCTATGCATGGTAGACAATGAATTACTAAGCTTATTTTGTAAATGCACTGTGCTGACATTTCATAGTATAATTCGCAATGAAATCATTTTGAAAAATATGTTCAACTTTGTTACCCACGCTCCTGAGCTGATCTGAAATTGCAATATGCATCACAGAAATGGCTGATAAATCGAATCCATTACATAACTTCTTATTTGATATTTGTTTTCAGTGTCAGAACACTGAATTTTCTTGCATAAAACGAATAGAATTTCTGAATAAAGTTATAATGCAATAGCGTTTATTGTATCTTGGAAATTGAAATAAATTATTTCCCTTCGGAGTTCATTACTGAGATGTAAGTTTCAAACCTTTACCATTTTCACATTTCTTTTAATAAGCTCATTGCGAATTCAAATTTTGAAAGTTCGTCCCTTTTATTGTATTACAAATATTTTATTTAAAATCTAAGATATTAATGAAAGTCATAATAAAATTTATGACAAATGTCACAGCACCTCAATTCCATAAAACTAAAATTTATACAATAGTCTCAGACGACATTAATTACTGATTTTGCCATTTCTTTAGTTATAATAAAAAACTGTGAACAAAAATACACGAGGCGTCATTTTAGATTCATTACATTTTTAACAAGAGCTGTCCGAGTATTGACCCTTTAACGCCAAAATGTACAAAGTTTTTTTCAAAGTTGCACGCTGCAAAATTTGTCCCTAGTCATATCTTATTGGCCAAGTTTCGTTTTTTTACAATAGTACATGTTAACCATTTTTAAATGTTGAAATAAAAAAGTTATACACTTTTTTTTAAAAAGTGCCTGACCTTTTGGGTTTTATTTTTAATTTATCGAATTTTATTTTGGGTAATGAATTTAGGATACGTCTAAAAGTCACAAAGATGGTATCAAAAAAGAATTTGCTATCAATTAGGCATATTAAGCCTGTTTATTTATTTACCTTTTACTTAAATATTTCTTGATATATGCCAGACAAATTCCATAACATTATCCTAGCCACATGTTAAAAGTTGAAAGCTCAATGGGTTTTTATGAAACTGGTATTCAATGGTTTTGTTGACTTGGTTTTGAGATTGATGATCAGCAATCTGGATCAGTTTTTAAATATTCAAAACAGTGACTCTAATGTGAGCATCAGCGACCCCAAAAATTCCTATACGAAAAATGAAGCGTTCTTATTCGCCATATTCGAATTGGCCATTTTTATTTTCATAAACTGACTTCATTGATCATTTATCGTTATTTTTTGTGTTCGCCAGTTTGAATGTGACTTATAGAGGTATGATAATGCCATTACCCATAATAAAATTCAATAAATTAAAAATAAAACAAAAAAATTTCAGGCATATTTAAAAAAACATATGCACAACTTATTTATTTCACAATCAGACATTTTTTTGACATCCACCATTGAAGTAAACTGTTCTTGGCTATTAAGAAAGGACTAGTGTAAAATTTTTCTCGGTGAGTTTAAATGCTAAAATTTAGTCACTTCATGAAGAAATTTTGAACACTTAAGCATTAAAGGGTTAAAGTAGTAGACCCAAAGAGAGAAACTTGAACTAGTAATTAGAATTTAACAACTAGTGTCTGGATTCATTGAATAATTTTTGTGTAATGTAATAAAAATATTATTTAGCTAATGCATTTATTTTTAAAACAGGTTTTTGAACAACGATGTATATTCCCTTTCTAATAATATAAGCGCATGATTTCTAAGCACACTTAAGACAACTGAAACCTTGTCGTCATCTTTGTACTTCGGTGTACTACAATATTAATAATTCATACATTACAGATATTACTCCTCTCAATCGTAAATTATTTCAGAAACGAATACATTTTTATTCAAATTTATCTTGCTCAACAAATAGATACGTCATAAATTTTAATCAATGAAAACGTTATTTCCCAAAAGCATAAATATAATAAATGATCAAAATCACCCAAATATTAAAATTTTATTCCTCATGAGTGGCAAATCAATACATATGCTTCCTGTCACACGTGAAACAATATTATGTACAGAATTTTATTTAAATTTTATGCGATAAAGTTATTTGTTACAATAACGTAAAAATATTAATTACTTTTATGAACTGTTTCAGAACGTTTGTCATGAAAAATGGCTATTCTCGGAAATTATTGATTTACCTATATATTAAACCCGGTTTCATATTTTAGCACGAGTATCGATTAAATTGTAATACTTTACGATCATTCTTTCTATTTTCCTACTAATTGTGCATATAGAGAAGGTTTCGTTTATTTATGTATGTTATTGCTATTTATTATTAATGTAACTTTCCTGGTTTCAATTTTAGTTATTCCAATATGAGTGATATACAAATACTAACTTACAATTTTTCTCTATTTTGCAGGTTGTTATAGCTATCGAATATTTACCTAGGCTGATTCATTTTACGTTTGCTCAATAATTTTCATTAGCAATCGTTACGATTCTTCCTCCACTTTGTCAAGTGTCGTATCCTGTCTATATATTTTTATAGCTGTTAGGAGAATTTCATTAAAACTTGGTCTTTCGATTTCTATATGTAGACGTTGTTTTTCTATCGATTAATGTTGATGTTAACTTCCTTTTTCTGTTTAGCAATGTGTCATAATGTACACATTTATTTTTACACGTCCTCACACTATTTTTAATCGTATGAGTCGTGATTTAAAGTTTTAATTAATATAAAATATTTTATCATAATATAATTTGTTTTAAAATATCCATGATATTCCATGAAAAAATTAATAATAAAACATATTCAGAATTTAAACTTTATTTATGAAGGGTTTATGTCGCTTTTAACAATATTGAAAATTTAATTGTATTTCAGGAAATAATATAACAATATTTGTCAGTTATTTATAACAATTTATTACTCTTGTTAATTTGTAAGATGTACTGAATTAATTTTTTTGAAACAGACACTTTCTAAAATAATAACAAATTATTGTAATTACATAACAAGTCGATCCGAAGGTTCAATCTTATGTTCATTAATTTAATAAAGTTACGTCAGATTTCATTATTGTTTAATTTGAGAATTTCATAACACTTAAATACACGGTCATGTACTTACATCTATTTAGTCCAATATTCTGATCTATTTTCGTCACATATGTGTACATTTGCGGTAACTTTTTTTTTTTTTAAATCACCATATTTTGCAATTATATATTATTTATCTTTTCCGCAGAACTTTACCGTCTTTTAATTTTTTCGAATTTTTATTTTATTTGTTATCTTAGTTTTTATGTTGTTTTATTGTGGACCTATTTTATTCTTTACCTTCAATATCACTCATTATCCTAAATTGTCGTAGATTTCTCATTTATTTTGTCAATCTTTGTTTAGTGACGTCTAATTTTTTAATATTACAGTGAAATTCACTCTTTGTCTATTTTTAAATGTGTGAATGGTTTTATTTTTTAATAAATATTTGTTTTCTTACTTTTTTATCATAATCCATTTTTATCAATATTTTTAATTTGTTAAGACAATTTCACTTTGCTTTTCTTTACTGTTCTCATTTTTTTATCATTGTGAATTCAACATTTTCCAACTTTTTCAAACTGAAATGTGTAATCCATTTTTTTCCAATTATTAAATACTGAGAGAAAAATGTAGCTCTTAATACTGGGAATGTGTAATTTTACGACAGTTCAACTTTGGTGAATGAAAAGATGTCCACAACGAGCGTAATGGAAGCTGTTCTTTCATAATATAACCTTTGTAGCGTCAATGTAATACATCGAGACACAAAACGAATTATTAAAAGTACACTACGATAACAGTCTGAAAAAATTACGGTAATACAAATTTTAATAACCGTTTTAATTTTTGTCTGATCAATACCGCACTTTTCCACTTAATTAAGATGTGTATAAAGTTGAATCTATTTTTAGTTTTATGAATAATTCACCATTGTCGTTACATAGGCTACATATGAATGGATTCATTTCGTTGATAATCAGACGTTTAATTTAATTCGTATTTTGTTACTTTCTCGATGTTTATTTCTGTATCACGCCATATACTATTTTGCTCCAACTATTTTGATCAAATGTATATTCTTGAACTTTTATCGTTTTCCGATACCTGTCAATTTTTTTGTAGCTTTCGCCATGTCGTTTGCTTTCATTAATTATTAGTGATTGCTCAATTTCGTCGATACGTACCGCAGGCCACAATTTTTTATTATTTGTAGTAAATTATCCAATCCAATATCAGATATATATGGGTGAACTCTCCCACAGTTAAATACGAGTCATTAGACGGATAGAATGCAAAACGTCACTCCAGTGGAATATAAACGATCTCTCCAAGAATTTATGGCCATTTGATTATTCTCGTTGTCACTTTTTTCACAAAATGCTCACTTACGAACGCAGTTATAAAGAATGTAGGTAACAATGGAGTACCCCTGGAATAACAAAACTTCACTCGAAATTTCGAATTAAAACCCGATTAGTCGTTGGCAAATGATAGATTTATTTCACGTGGCAAGCAAACGTTGATTGCTTAAAGTGCACGAAATATCCAACGGTGCAATTCCGTCATCCGTCACAATTAACCAAGTACTCGAATCACGGCATTAAAGTCCCCTGTTTGCGAAATGCCACAAGGTACGCAACAGGCAACATTCGCGGTTGACAAGAGAGAGGAGGTCGACAATGAAAATTTCATTTTCTTTAATACAACTTTGTTGTTGTTTTTTTTTTTATTTTTTCGGGAAATTTTATCGGGCTGGGAAAACGATCCCACAATTCGAGCGCGCACTGCCACCGAGATGCCCGTGCGTTATTATTGCGGGGCTTGCTATAACGGTAATTCGTGTCACGGCAAAGTGCTCGTAGAGGCCCTGGCAAATAATCAAAGTGCGACTCACCAAAGACGTCGTCGGCGACGATGACAATGTCAGCGCCCAGGGCCTCCGACGTCAACGGACACTTTTGTATTTTTTTTTTTTTTGTCGTAGACTTTTTTTTTCAAAAAACAATGTTTTCACGTTTCACCCACAGCCTTCCGATTGGCCGGCAATCGAAAAATCCAAGGAAGGCGCGACCGAGGACACTGACTTTCGGACCGGGAGGACGACTCTCTACGAGTTTATGTGCGAGAGGGTTCGCGTCGAATATCGCACTGAGGGTAGTTTCCGTGGCGGCGCTACTACACCACCGCCACCCTTCGTCGAGCTCACTCACTAGCGTGGCTCGATTCCCTATTATTTCCTAAAGTGATTGGCTTGTTTGTGCTTTTTAAAGCTCGTGACTTCTGCCAGACTTCGGTCGCCGATCTTCTAGACACTCCGTCGACTCTGCTTTCATTCAATTTTTAAACAATCAAGGATCTTTTACAATAAGACTTCAATTAATTTCGATCAAAATGTCTTTCTTCATTTTTTCTTTGTATAATATATAAAAGAAGTGTGCGCTTTTAACCCGTTTCCGCCCAAAATGCCGTAAATTTCACTACATTTTAATCGTCACTTTTCTTATAGAAACTAACGATGAATAATTCTGAATATTTAGATTCTATAGTTTTCAACCCTCCTCTTTCCGAATCCGAAGTCCGTTTTTCGCTAGGAGCAGCCATTTTTTAAATATGGCGGCGAAAAGGCAAAAAAATAGAGGAAATTTCGAGTTTTTTATTGGTTTTTCATGTTTTTCAATAGGTTCGCGATGACCGATCATTCCAAAGACCTGGATCCGGTGGCATAATGAGTTTGATTAAAAGTTGACATGATCAGATATGCAAAATATAAGATGGCGGATCCAAGATGGCCGATTTTTCGCCGAATTTTGTGTTTTTATAGCATTTCCGACTATATAATATAAAACCCGCGAGTAACCATTTTCATTTCGGACATGCAACGTTTTGTATTTTCCTCCGCCATTTTGGGTCCGCCATTTTGAATGATGAAAATCAAATGTCATATTCGTAATCTGCGACCCCGAAAACCACCGAGTAGTCAGTTTCATATGGATCAAGAAATTTTGTTGCATTTCAGTCGGCCATCTTGGAACCGCCATTTGGAATTTCGAGTATCGGATAGAAGATACTGTTACAAATGATTGTGTAAATCAATAATAAGTGCGTACAACAATATTTATTAATAGCTAATAATAATGTCGGAAATGCTATAAAAACACAAAATTCTGCGAAAAATCAGCCATCTTGGATCCGCCATCTTATATTTTGCATATCTGATCATGTCAACTTTTTGTCAAACTCATTATTCCACCAGCTCCAGGTTTTTGGAATGATCGGTCAGCGCGAACCTTTTGAAAAACATGAAAAACCGATCCAAAAATCGAAATTTTTTCTATTTTTTTGCCTTTTCGCCGCCATATTTAAAAAATGGCTGCTCCTAGCGAAAACCAGACTTCGGATTCGAAAAGAGGAGGGTTGAAAACTATAGAATCTAAATATTCAGAATTATTCATCGTTAGTTTCTGTAAGAAATGTGACGATTAAAATGTAGTGAAATTTACGGCATTTTGGGCGGAAACGGGTTAAGAAGATAATATAACGTTTTAAAACACAAATTTTGCTTGCGGATTTCAAAATCGTTTTATTTATAATATACAAATTTAAACAAAAATGAAGATATTCGTATCCAACTAGTTTTCAGGTCCCTCTTATACATGACATTTATACAATTTTCGAAAAATGTCGTTTAATGCTTTCTTTTTTCAAATCTTTAACCCTTTGAAGCATACATTTTTCTTTACGCTGAAAATAGCTGAAATTTGTTACTCGGGAGTTTTCGGGATCGCTGATTACAAAGCAGGCCACAGATTTTCAAAATTCAAAATGGCGGATCCAAAATGGCCGACCCAAATGTAAAAACCAGACAGATTCATCCTCGATTTCAGTCGGCCATTTTGGAACCGCCATTTTTAATTTTGAAAATCTGAGGCCTGATTCGTAATCAGTGATCCCGAAAAAAGCCCAAGTACGCAATTTCATGATCAAGTAAATTTGTGCAATTCGGTCGGCCATATTGGATCCGCCATTTTGAATTTTGAAAATCTGAAGTCAGATTCGTAATCAGCGACCCTGAAAACTCGCGAGTACCCAGTCTCGTCATATTTGAGTTATGTTTTCTTCTCAACATATATTTTCCATAAAAAATCCACCATTTTTACACTTTGTTTAATTTTTTTAAACAATATAACCTGATAATTGATTAAAAATATTGATTTATTTACGTTTCCTAACATGTTCTTGAAGTACTGAAGCAAAAAATTGCAGCCAAATTAATTAATAATTATTTTAAATATGTAAATAATGAATTACAAAAAGGTGTAGCATACACCATGCTTCAAAGGGTTAAGGTAACATTTTACTTTAATATGCAATTTTTGCTTCCCAGTAAACAAAAAGGGTTTGAAAGGGATTAATGACTCAATAAAGGAATTAAACCCGTTAGGTCATCGTTTTTATTTGTTTGATTCAATCACATAAAATTTTTATTCCATTTACTGTCTGTGGTACACAGAAAAAAATAATTAGTAGATTCTACCTAGAACATATGTAAAATTTACCGAAAAAGTTGAGTAACCATTGTCAATAAAAAATAATTAAAAGAACAATCCTAATTTCCTGCAGTTTATCTGGAATTTATCTTTTAAATGTTTGATTAACACCAATGATGTATTAAAATCTAACCCAAGTAAAAAAATTCATATAATTTTTATATTTAATATAACTGTTATTAATTTTCTTGTGAGCGCGGTTATAGAATATCTAGCCTAGTTTTTCGTTAATCTGTGATTAAACATCACTTAAAAACATATTACTTAAGGGCTAGAATACTACTTATTTATATTCTTTAATAAATTTTGCTTTTAAATCAGACTCGGTAAATCTTCCTTAACAAAGTTCGGCAAATTCTACTTATGATTTTTTTCCGTGTATCGGTTAATTTTACTTCTAGTTAGGTTAAAATCATTTTATTTTACAATGTCATTTTTACGGTTTTTTTTCGACTGTCGGTTTCTAACCAATTTCGAACCAACGAGAACTTTGGAAAAAATGAAAGAAGATAAAAAGCTTCGAATTCATCAATAATTATACTGGAATTTTGTCAGAATTTTTCGTAAATTTTATTAATTTTATTTTCGAATTTAAATACAAAAATTTTCAAAATATCATTAGAATAATCTGGGAAAATTCCAGAATATAACTCCGTGCATTCTGAAAACTTCTCATTTATGTCATATTTTGCTAGCAAGGCATTTTCAAAGCTATCGAATTGAGATTATTTATATTTTACACGTTTTCGTCCAATGGCATTCCAATAAATTGTTCACCGAATTAATCAGGTAATCTTCGGCTATGACCTAGGATCTTATTAACTTCTTTTATGAGCGGATTGTATGACTGTAGACTAAATTTTTTATAATTGAAAATGATTAATTTTGATATATATAATAATAATTAAACAGTACTGTACATAAAACTGTCTTTTTGTAACAAACTCTAGTCAATTTCTTTACTTCAGTCAAAAGGATACATTATCGTGTGATTTAGGGTAGAAATTCCCAGCAGATTAAAGAAACCTTGAAAACGCTACACCAGATCACGGCACAATTAAATGAGTGATGTATCAGTTAATTTTTTAGAGAATATTTAATTAATTATTAATCAATAATAATAATTAACTGTGGTGATAATTTGAAAACCATAAAAAGGAACATACAAGGAGACAAATTACGTTAAAATAACTAAGATATGCTGATATATTATACTAATACTAAGTCGAATAATAATAATAGTCTTTATTGCATAAACAAAACAGTACAAAGGGCGTGTCGTAGCAAAAACTAATTCATTGCAGTCTGGCCCTATTATATATTTTCTGTAACAATTTCAGAAAGATTATCGTCAAGATAAGCCAGATATTCCCTCTCAAATTTGGATACTTTAATATACTTTTCCTGTACCTATAGTACCAGGAGTTGTACGTTTCACTTTTATCAGAACAACGATTGTTTGCATTGTTTCAAAAACAAATATATCGTTTGTTTCCACAACGAAATTGTTCTTAGAACAAATTTGTATCAATACAGGTTGAAGTAAATAGAAATAAAACTTAAGTCCCTTTATCATAACTATATTGAGCATATTATTTCTTTAAAGTTATTATAGAAATAAAATTATTTCTAAAGCATGAAATATTGCTTTGCATTCTACAAGACTCTATTTGTACAAAATGGTCATTACATTAAATACATTTATGATGAGATTTATAATGTTTTATTGCCAAATACCATCCCGAAAATATATATTTCTTTAATAGTCATCCATTCTACATCAGCATCGTTTATTTTTATATTTAATAATGAAATACATGATACGTTTAACATAGTGTAAAGATTATATATAGATAAGTGATATATATTAATGAAAGTGTTGACAGTACAAACGAACAGCTAAATCTCCTTAACACTGGGAGAAATAGTCAGTAATTTAAGCAATAAATCTACAAGCCTTGAAGAAAACTTCTGCTAAAGAATTTGGAAAGAAAATATTTAATTGAAAAATATACGAAATAATTACAAAATTTTCATCATTTACTAATTACTAAATTTTTATTTCTGCCTTCACAACAAAAGCATACTTCATGTTATGAAGCTGCGTACTGAATGGGTTGTGAACTTCTGCCATACGCGAAACTTCTTAAGAAAAAAAAATTCTTAAGAATGGACAATCAAAAATCTGTTAATAATGAGTAAAACTTATAGAATATTCGTGGAAAATAACGAATAATCAGATAAATATAGAAGACATTGATGAAAAATTTAAAAAAACAGTGAATTAAACGAGCAAAATTTTGTACACAAATAATTTAAAATATTTATACAAATATTTTAAAAAATAATGCAAATGTATTTAATATGTAATAATTACTAAGGAACTTTATATTAAAATACTACTTATGAACGAATTAAATATATTTACAATTTATTAATCAAATAATATACAATATAAATACAATAAGAGACAGGTCAAAAATATAAAATTAATCCACGTATGTTAAATGAAACATTTTTCTACGACCACGATAATTAGCTAAAGCGAACTAAAAATACTCGGTGTAAATTCAAGCTAAGTTTTTTCAGTGATATATATATATATACAATACCCCACAGTGATTGACATTTCGAAACTCAAGATTAGTATTTTTAAAGCTGAATGCGACCAGAGGAGATCATTTTCACGACAATTTTGCTGTCCACCACGTCACCGAACCGTGGCCATCGGCCGCATTTCAAGCCCCATGTAATATAAGGGGAAACCAGAAAAGCAAATAAATAGATTATAAGGGAGAGAGAGAAGGCGATGAAAAGTGGGGATTAGACGAAAAAAGAAAATATATAACGTCGAAGACTATATAGAGAGTTTGAGCAGTTTACCGTTAAGTCGAGGGTTGGACTGTCAATGCGAGCTGAGTGCCTTCTTTTCAGAAGTTCTTTTCATTCATTTTTCATGTCCCATATCCTATGACTTATAATATATAAAAGACATGTCACACTGAATGCTCGCAGTAGCAATATATACAAACGACTTAACAATATCGATCAGAAAACATGGTATTGCAAAATAGAATTATGGAACTATCCCAAGGTTACACAAATCAAGTACATTAGCTTTCAATTTATGCCATGAAAATTATTGCAATTCTATGATTAGAGATTTTATTATAATAACAAATATAAATATATGAAAATTTGAAGACCACATGTATTTTCAAAGCTGTGTTAATATAACCCTGTAAGAAAATTAAGGAGTTATTGGCCAGAATCTGGCATAATTTCTGGTCGGTGGGCAGATTCTGTCCTATAGATACTGGCCAGAATCTCCTCCCAGGGCAGACCCAGGGGCGACGGTTTCTGGCCAGAATCTGGTAAAGTTTAACAGAATCTGGTGAACAGACGTTTAAAAAAATATACACATTACTAGATATGTTTACAGACATAACCTGAGTAAAACAAATAGATTATTATGAGTAAAAGCATTGATAAAATGTACATATTTATTCGAAATCAAGCCGGATGAACGTAAGTTTGACAAAATAACGCCACCAGTACTAATATGAGGTTATGTTATACGCGTTAACTCCGGACTGCTGAAACATAATATTGAGTTGTCGCACATGAACATTTACACCTGCATTTCAAATGATACTTTTGATGTGTTATTTGCAATAAGAATTTCATATCAGACTTGTATAGAAATGTTAGGACACAAAAAGATAAATAGGCATGTATATATCTTTGCATCTTTACATTCTGAAACTTATTAAATTTAGTTTATTCCGTGATTCAGACAAAAATAAAATTTCGGCTGCAAATTGTGATATATATATGTTATTAATGATACTTTGCACTCTTAAAACTAACATGATTAGTTTGGTAATCACGGTTGAAAAAATGCATTTTTTGTTCCTTCATCGAAAGTCCACTCGGAACCCAATTTCACCAGTGTTTTATATTAACTTTTTCACTACCTTAAAAGCAACTGATTGATATCAAACTGCTTGGAATAGTTTCAGAAGAGCAAAATCTACAAAATTTCATGGTCATATTAGAATTTTTAGCACAATTTCAATTTTTATTGTGTACCAAGCAACTGTTTTTTATCAGGTTTGGTTAAAGCACATAAAAATGGAAATTACGTTTCTCTCTGAATTTCTTGGAGTGAGAATTCACTCTTTGGTTAGTGAAAACAGAGCAACTCTCATGAAAGAGTGAATATTTAACTCTTTAAGAGTGAAATGTCAATCTAACAAGCGTGAAAATTCACTCTTTCCCTCCGAGTCATGGATTTGACAACTCTGGAGGAAAGAGTGAATGTCCACTCTTAAAGAGTTGAAAATTCATTCTTTCAGGCGAGTTGCTCGGTTTTCACTAATTAGAGAGTGAATTCTCACTCAAAGAAATTTAGAGAGTTATTTCACGTTACATATTAGAATAGAAAATTGTAATATTGTAAAAGAAATATGAGATAAAAATTTCCTATTAATACTGTGAAATACCAATAAAATATTGTAAAATCACAATATCAAATTTTTAATTTTACGTGATTTTTATATTTTGCAATATTTGTCGGACGATTTTATATGGTTTCTTACAGTATTATTTTGATTGCCTATTTTCAAACAATATTTTTATAAGCAAAAAGATTCAGCTTATTTATAATATTTTTCTAAAACACCACATATAAAATTGTCCAATGTCGGAAAATGCATTGTTCATTCGAAACTTTAATTTATGCAATTTGGCAAAATTAAAGAGAAATTCACCCATACACGTTATTCGATTTGTATTTTACATATTACTGTGATTATAGTAAATTGACAACATGGTACGAGCACAATTTATTTGTTGATCACAATTTGATCGTTGAAAATGCTCAGATTCTTTTTTGGATATTTCATTGTATTCAATTCTCAATTTTCCATTTTGTGTTTTCAACCTACCAATTCATAACACCAATGATTCATAGAAACTCATTATGCAGAAACACGTTGCGATCGGATGGAAAATTGTACCCACTGATAATCGTATGCTATGTCTTACCTCTTATGCGTAAAATTACCTGTAATGCTCTGCTGATTTAGCAAAATACACAATTTGCCTTAAGCTATAAAGTGATCATAGACAATTAAGTAAAATTTCCAATGCATTAATAAAACCAATGCTGCATTTCTCAATAATTATAATAATTATTACAAGAGTAAAAATATACATGACCTATATTTCACATATTTTTACTCATTAATTAACACAGTCATTAAACAAATTATTGATCGCTAATTATTTGTCAATTTAACAGATTATTCTACAGTATTTTTAAATATTTGCACACAAAATCGTTAATATTTTTAATGATAGAACAGAAATAATATTTTATGATAAAAATAGTATCTCAATGCATCTTTTTGTAAACGTAAAACCGTAGTAACAAGTTCTGGCGATCTAAATGTCAGCAAGCTAAAAAGAGCTCTAAAACGGTCGTAATAACGTTGTCACGTAAAGAGCGGCAGTTTCGTCATTAACTGCCCTAGCAACATTTGATGTTCGAAAAGGACATATCAAACTCAACTGTTTCCAAAGCAATTACTGAAGACGCATAGTGTTATTATTATTATTGATTTCAATTTCACAGCACATATACGGTCACTCTAAAGTGAAACAATTTATTAATTCGCTAGACTGGCTTTATTTGCATTCAAGTTGTTTGTTACAAGTGGTTGTAATATACAATAATCGTAGCATTAACAAAACGAAAAGTTGTCATTGATCGTATATTACATTTACCCTTCAGGGTATTGTAATTTATTAAATTATTATATTAGATATTACCGATCTCATAAAACAATATCGATCTTGTGAGACAAATAATAGGTAACTATTTTTAACAAACTTCACTGATTGATAGTTTACAAATATATAAATATTGTAATTTACATCATACAATAACTATTATTACTGTTACATCTATTTTACTATTGCAAAAAATGTAAGTTACTATTCGATTGTAAAACTATTCTTCTGAAAAATAGAAAAGCTAAGAGCCAAAAGCATGGTTGTTATACACAATTTGTTATACAAGAATCTTATTTTATCAGCGTTTAATAGACAAAAGTTCATTTTTCAAGAAATCCATTCTTAATCCAAGCAAGACAATAGTTTTGAAATAAACAGACAAACAATTGCTATAATTTCTAAATTCCCTGAACAGAAAAGCTACCTCTTATAATGTGAACATTGAGCCAATCTTCTGAATGAGTGAATGTTCGCTCGTACGGAATCATATAGCACTATGGAATTAGTGACATCTCACTTCACAAGAGTAATATTGCAATAAAAACTTTGAGTGTAATATCTATTTTACTGCACTAAATTCCATGATTTAAAACTTATTTCCATGATTTTTTTTTTCAAAAATAATACCCCAGTAAAAAATAAACGTGGCTGCAAACAGACAAGGTGTTAGCTAGCGGCACAGATATTTTCCAGTAGGGTATGATTTACTGAATAGCTTTTACAAATGCATTGCTCATCTTTGTTTCTTGCTTTTTCAGGGTATTATAATTAAATTCAAATTATTTCTTTAGTATAAAATAAATATGTAATGCATCTTACATACTAATTTGATCAGGATTTTGTATCATCCTGATTGCCAATAATTGATTCTTGACCGCTTGTATAAATTAATTTAAGAAATTGTCATAGAATGAAGATTGTAATGAGTCTTTTCTTGGTGAAGTCGATCCCTCAAATAAAACAATTTAAATTTTAAAAAACGTTTCGGCAACCTGATGTGTGCCCTCTTCAGTTTATTTTTTTACAATTCTAAAACAGGTATAACATAATTCATTTGTAAAAACATAATGATAATTCTTACAAGTTTTACTACAGTCAAAAATAAAAAGTTACTCACATGGTTGTAAAGAAATAGAAATTAAAATCACGCATTGCAATATTAACATGTCAAAATAGTGTTGGTGAGTGCAGCATGAATTCTGACAGCATCTGTCAATACAATTATGATGACTTTAAATCTACTGATGTATCTTACATACTAATAATTATTATACTAAAACGTGTGATCTTTTGAATATATGCACGTGTAATATATCCAAGCTTAAACAATACTTCTAAAAAGAATACTTATATAGTTTCTACTAGATAAAATCAATGTGTGCATTAAAACAATAATCTAAAGTTACTTTTTTAAACGTTCAAATTTGAAATTTGGTTAAAGAGTAAATGAAAAGGACATTGTTCGTATCCTAAAATACTAGGATAATACATATATGTTTGCAGGAATATCAAAAACCCGAACAAATCAATATATTACCAGGGCTATTTACTCTAGCTTGAAAAATGGAGGGTTACAAAATTGATTTGTTCAACACAGGCAATTCTATCCAGGAAGGATCGTTCTACATTAACGCTAGTAATTCTTCTTTGGAATTTCCCAATAATTTAACGATTTATAGCGAATAAGCTAGTATTATTTTTGTTATCATTTGTCAAAGATAAATGTTAAATAAAATCTGCCGTGTAATATAGAAATTGTGAGTTCCATCTAAAAAATATAAAATATTTCCTAACTGTTAGTCCATGAATAGTATTTGTAATTATATTTTATAAATAGTTTAGGCGTTGGGAGAAAAGCAATTAGACTTCAACATAAACATCAACGTAAAAGAAATAAAACGTATGTGAAAACTGTATGTTAAATTCCAGCTTTAATAATGCTTTCCTTTAATGCTTATGTGGGATATAGGTAATTAAGAATTTACTTAACTATCAGCAGAATAGACTATGAAACAGTGCGTGAAAAGGATATATGAAAATGGGTTAATTGGAATAATAGAGAAGAGATACACACGTTTCAAGACTAATATCTATCGATTAATAGGGCGAATATATACTCTGCTTGTACTGCCTATTCGAAACAAGCGTTGAATATGCGATGAATGCCGAGAGCCTTTATCAAACTACAATTACGCAATTTGTATGTATAATTTGAATGCTAAGTAGACTCCAACATGATATGAAAATGTTAAAACGGTGATGAGGTGTAGGATGAATACACTAAATAAATTTTTGTCTGGTCGATCTGTCCATCAGGGATATATTAGTCCTTGGTTCATATAGAATATTTCATTTTACTTTCTAACATAAAGATTTTATTTCAAATTTACAAATTACATTATACCAAAAACTACAAATATCACTGGTACTTTGAAGAAAGAAAAATAAATTTTATATATGATTACGATTCGATGGTTCTGTACCAAATATGATAACTGAAAATAATCACTATTAACTAGAAAGATCACGGTCGCAGATAATATAAATAACTTTGCTACAATGGATATTTTTATTCGCACTGCAGAAATAATTTAGTGTTAGTTAGAAAAATACTTCAAACCAGTAGGATCAGTTTATTGGATACATACGATTAGTTAAATTGCGTGCTTTATAGACACGATAACTAACTTTATATCTCTCAATAAAAATTGTATTAGTCGTTGGCAATGCAATGATTAAGCTATTATCAGGCATGTTACCTTTTTTTTATTTTAATAAGTATTTTTGTGAATTATTTCATCGGTATCTTTATGTGTATATTAACAGCAACCACGTTTTGTAGTATTATGCTCTTTTATAAATTTTTTAATCTATAAGCTTTTGCTTAAAAGATTTATAATTTTCTTTTGTCTTTTGAGATACTCGCTTCGAAGCGATAGTATTTTCAAACCGTAATGGAGTTTGATTGAATACTGAATGTATAGCTAATCCGACTCAGCTTTATTAATTCAATCGTTCTTCGCCTTGGTATAAATCTTGTAATCTTCCGTTTGAGAAACGACCAATTTCGTTTCCGGTCAATGGATTTTATCAGACGTGTATTTTCTTGTCGCAGCGTTCGATCAAAATAAAACTTAGTAAATTCAGAGATCATAAACTCTCAGACATCAATGGAGATATTTTTTAATAACTTTTTGTTGTTATTTACTACCAGGTTACCAAAAATGCTCGTCCGACTAAATTATATATTTTTCACGAACGTAACCAGAAAATCAAAATTCCGAAATAACACCTAGAGTTTATGATAATAAACAAAGAATTCTGTATTATGCATATCTGACACTTTTTTCAATAAGTAGATGCACTCGAGGAACTGAAAGACAAGTGGATGTGCTAACAAAAATTACAAGGTATTTAATAATACAATTTGTGTTTACATTAATATTTCTATTTAATACCATCATCAGAAAATATTTTATTATACCATGGTCTAACCTGTTAAAAGTAAATTTCCAGACATCGTAAAAATGGTTAACTACGGATGTACGATTATCACACTATCATCTATAAAATTCAATTTTACAACTACTATACAAAAAATAAAAAGCGTTTCATTAAATGAGCCTTTTTCTGCACCACAGCTTTAAAGGGGTTTGGTACACTATTTACAAATCATAAAAGACAAGAATTATCATACATGAATGTGAAATGTTCTCCACTTATAAAATCTCAACAACGTATATCAAAAAATGACTTGTAAAAACTTTTGTTTCAAACCGATAAAGAGGGGTGAAAAGGCAACTTTTTTCCAAGTACCTGCAGAGGATTTCGTTTCACAAACCGAAGGTCGAACATCCGGCAAGAATCCAACGACGTCAATGCGGCGTTTACGTCGTTCTTTTAAAAACCGCGACATTGTCCGCCCGGTAATTTTTTTACCGATAAGAAAGTAAGAAACTTTTGGTTTATCGCAACCTTGTCATTAGGCGCTCAGTGTCGATATCGTGCATGTGTAAATGCAACTTCGTGCAAGGAATATTAGCATGCCTGGAAAAAAATGTCGGCCATCCATCTGCCGCTTGCCTTTGCGGTATGTGAGTATTGAATTTCATCGTTAACATATGAAGCTTTGTAATTAAATTAATTTTTTGTCCTTCCTTTTCCGAATGTGTTAACAAGCAAGTGGTATAATCCGAAAGAGTATTGAATTAATTTGAATTATTGAAAAAAAAAATAAAAAACACATATAGAATAAAGTTGAAAAATAAAATAATGTAAACGAGGACAATTGCACAAAAATAAATAAATAAAATTAAACTAACTTAAATATAACACTCAATAAAAATAGAACAATATTTACTTAGAAATATTATGAAGATAATAGTTTCACATATTGAACGAATTGTAAAAATATATTATGAAGTTAAAATTTGAATTACTTATTAGCACATAGATGTGTTGTTTTGGTCTCGTAAATAAAAAGCCGAAGAAATTAACTGCATGTAATAATAATAGAGAATATACTAAACCTGACATAAAACAAAAATATATATCAATCAATAAACCAATACTAGACGGTCTACTTGACGTAAAAAAATGAAAAAGTGAGATTTATCATGTAATTAATACATAGCAAAACGATGTTCTAATTTTCTACAATTGCTGTAATACTTAGGCTTAAAATCTTAATATCAGTCAGCAATCATCTCATTTTATTAACGGAAAATTAGATTATCGAGCTTGTGGCACATATGCCGGAAAAGTATAATTTCAAACTCAAATGTTACTTGATACTCGATTATAAAATTGAAATCAAATAATATGTGCATTGCTGAATTTGATATGGAACAATGTTATGACATTTATTTTTCTGTAAACTTTTATTATTTAGAACGTTTCCGCTTGAGGTTTTTAGATGACAGAAAAAAAGATAACCAGTTCCTTAAACCCATAGATAAAACAACATAAAAAATTATATAAATTTGTATTCGGTTCTAGAACAATGTGAAAAGCACTATATAGTTATAATTGCAAATATTATCACACGATTATCCATAACAATAATTTTCTTTAACTTTACATTACAAAATTGTATCGAACTTGAAATATGTAACTATTACTTTGTTAGTCAAGAAAATACCTTTGAAAATCAAATTATTTTTTATTTCTGGAGAAAAACAGTAATTGTTTAAATAGTTACTAAGTATACGTGTACAATGAGATATTCGAAACAGAACAATAGCTTACGGTAGCGTGAACGATGAAAAGAACCAATAGAAACAATATTAAACTGAAAGAAATTAAAAGTTTCAACTGATCAAGAAGAGTGATTGGATTATCGCGTTTTATATTGTTCATGGCATCGATTTTCTAGTACCCCCACAACAACAGCTAACAGGATATTTAAATAATTCAATGTTAAATATTCAAAATAAAAATAGAGCTTATGTAAGAGCTAAAGTTAAAGTGACGCACATTATTGTACGATTTTAAATGAACAGTATTTGAAAGCACATTTCAATTTCAATTTATCTCTGCAATCGTAACTTTATTCTGTCCACTTCCTTTGTAAGTTTAATCATGGAGATGTAACAGGTTTCTTCTACTTTTGTACGACCCTACGTTTTTTAATAAGTAGAACAGACATAATTATTTTAGTTATACAAAGTTAATTTTAAAATCAATATTCAACCTGCCCTTAACCTCAGGGAACATGTACACTCGTTATTTCGCAAATAAATTTGCGTGCTGATGTAATCTAGGACGGTTTATTAAAACTATCAAGATGAGTTTAATTTGTGTCAAGTTTGCAATTAAGTATAACATTATAAATTAATCAGTGATCGGCAAAGATTTGTTAAGTTAAAATTAAAGTTAAACATTTCGGTGCTAAACAAAATAATATAATATTATTCTATACTGGGAATAGTTGCCCCAATAAAAACCCTATCGTTTAATGTACGTTTATTATACGTACCATTCGTTTAAAAATGGTGTGAGTATATGTTAGAAACGTGTCTTGGTACCATGTTTAGTAACCCTTTGACGTATACATTTTTCATTAAACGAAAAAGAGTTTCAATTTGTTATTTGGCTGTTGTCGGGGCCACTAATTACAAATCAGACTCAAATATTGAAAATTCAAAATCACGTTTGAAAAATGGAAAACCGAGTTCGTAAATAGTAACACGATCGAGATTAATCAGGGTACTTGTTCTTTTTTCCCAAATGACTATTTAAATTTACTTAGTCTCCGGATTCCTAACCCTGAAAACTTTGTGCAGAATTTTTTTAAAATTGCTATCAAGTAGCATTGTTAGAATTACATTTGTTGTAAAAAACGTAAGTTAATAATAATTGGATAAAATCCAAGCTATTTGAAAAATTGGATTCTTTTCTATACTCTTGTATATTAATTTATAATTAATATACTTATGTATAATAATATGCATAATTTATATAATAAATGCATAATTATGTATAATTAATATACTCTTGTATAAATTTTACATATGACAAAAATAAAAACCATTCTACCCGCGAATTTTTTTTAAATAAATACGAAGGGTCTATCCAGCCTTTGATCAGCTTTTGGTTTAATTTAATTAATATCCTTCTACTTTGTTTGCTGTATGTATGTTTCTAATGCCCTGATTAATGACATTCTTACTTTCGTTTACATCAAAGGTGTTTATATGCGGGAAATTATAAAAAAAAACTAACTACAGAACATGTTAAAACTCATAGTAAAATGTTCTACAATTTATGCAATTACTTTCAATGCATTAGACTTCATTTTTACTCGGAATTACTTTCAAGTCCATATACTGTGGCTAAATAAAACAAAGATAAAAAGGTGCCGATAGTGTTGCTGACAGTTTAAAAATGCATACCAGTACCATTAAATTACGCTTTACATGTTAAAAATCAATTTTGTTTAGATATGACAGAATTAATTGACAATAAAAATGTATGGTTACATGATAAAAAATAACGTACAGAGTTACAAATATTTTCTGCTACTGAAGTTTATATTCTCTTATTAATGTAACATAGTTTTTTCTATTGTTAGTTTTCAGAATTATCGACATTTGTTACGGTGCGGGAAAAGCAAATTCATCTGCGCGTTTTCGTATAGTAGGAGGAGCAGAAATCTCCATCGATCGAGTGCCTTTTATGGTGATAACATTTTATCAGTGTATTTTAAAAATATTTTAAAAAGACACTTGTTTACATTGTAAAATTCTACAATGAAGTATTTTTACTTTCCAAATATTTAATACTGGGATCGATTGTCACATTTTATGCGTAAACGGTATTATCGCAGTTATCGTTGAGACTGAACGATGAACACATTTGCGGCGCTTCTATAATAAGCCAACATTGGGGGTTAACGGCCGCTCATTGTACTAAGAGGTGAGTTTCATTATTTTACTTTCATAAATACGCATTACTCTTTATTCATGAAAATTATCCTGTATAAGAATCATGTTCAAAATTTGCGTGAATAAATTACAAAAGAAATTTCCATATGCTTTGCAATTGCGAATACGTTATAAGGAAATAAGAATAATAATATTGTTTTTCAATTTAGCGTTAATCTGGTAATTACATCTCTTGCTGTCTGTTTAGAATGAAGGAAGGATTGCTCTTATAAAATATTTGAAAGGTTAACTGAAAATTAATTCGGGTAAAACATTTCCATTTTACGAAGGAATTATCTCATGTAAAATACGTGATATTATAAAATGGTGTAACTATCAATGCGTAATTAAAAGCTACTTAGTTACATTACCTATTTTTGACAAATCCATTTTAACATTTTCATTGATTAATGGGACATGATGAATGTGATACAAGTACACCCGGGATTCTTATTTAATGATTTTTTTTATTAATGCATTTAACCTTACATAAGATTATTATGCTAATATATATTATTTAATTATTTGAAGGCATTTGCCTTTTTTCAGATGTTACGATGATCCAGAAAGACATTTGACCATTCGAAGTGGAAGTCCTTCAAAAGACGATGGTGGTCAAATTCATAATGTAACATTCATCAGCAATCATGAAAAATACGAATGCGACGATGATGATTATGATATAGCAGTGTTTAAAGTTGACCCGCCTTTTAAATTCTCTAATACTACACAGCCTCTAAAACTACCCGAGTTAAATGTTCCATATTACGTAGATTGGGGACTGGTTGCTGGTTGGGGCTACTTCATGGTAACAATTTTTACATTCTTCTATTAGAAACGTTTCGAATGTTATTGTTTTAAATCTATTTTTGTTGTATTTTTAGCTTTTATCACTCGTACCCAACATTATTTATATGAAATAATTGATGTGCAATGTACGCGAAATTTATATACGTTTTCGTTATCTAATTGTATATGAGATATCTCAACGGGCACGAAGGACCCAAATGTTGCTAAAACATTTTTAAAATGTTCCAGAAACGATCCTAAAACGTTTTATGTCTGCAACTTTTACGGAACGTTTTATATAAACGTTTCATCCATGTTGCAGACATTTAACGTTTTAGGAATGTTTCTGGAACGTTCTAAAAACGTTTTAAAAATATTCGGGACTTTCTTGCCCGTTGGGATTGCTATTATTGTATATTTTAATATTGCATATAATTCTTGCATCTCATTTTTATTGTTTAATGTAATACAATATTCATTGTTCGCAATATTTCTGAACCAAATCAATCGTAATGATTTGCCACTTACACAAACAGTTCAGATCGAATCTTATCTCACTACGGACATATCTTGTCTGTTATGTCCGTATCGACGTAGATTTTGTCAGATTAAATAAGAAAGTTCTTACTGCATTCACTGTAGATGTGTCAAGATTTCACATGTTACATTTAAGATCTCTGTAGATATGGCAGTAAGGGATATCTAAACTGACTTTAATAGATTTAATTTGATTGTATTTCGACCGATCTGAATTTTTTTTTAAATAATTAACAATTTTAACTAAACGATGAAGCCGTATTCAAACGTAGTTCAGCGTTTCTTTGTTTTTACGCCATGCTGAGTTGGCTGAGTTGCATTCACAAGGGCAAAAAATAGCGTAAAGCATGAAATATTTTGTTTAATTAAATAAGAATCTCTTAATAATAAATCGGTGAGAATGTTCTAGTATTTTGTTGCATAGCTCCGTATCGATTGATAGTTCTCATTTAATTTTTATAGGCGGATAATCCAGTTTTATCCAGGCTCTTGCAATATGTTATTTTGCCAAAAGTTAGCAGAACCGATTGCGAGAAAGCTTACGATGGAGCTTTCGTCGTCAAACAAACGGACGTCTGTTACGGCTTGAAACAAGGTGGAAAAGACGCATGTCGGGTAAGATTTCCAATAAAAATAGAATCGTCATTGAAATATTTGACGGATTTTCAATAAATACCTTTCACGAATTTCTTAAATATTGATACATAAACACTTCGGGACCGTACCTTAGCAAGGTTATGGAAAATTAAGAAAATGATGCATAAGAATTTTTTATGACGATTAAAATAGTATTTTTATTTAAAATCCCTTTTGCAAAAAATACATTTATATTTGGAATTTTTTAGAATAAATTAAAACGAAATATAATTAAAAAAATGAAATGCAATAAAGCTGAATGTTTGAAATTCATTTATTCAAAGAAAAATTATTTATATCCCAGTTTTAATTAAACATTTATTATTTTCACCTATTACGGGTGTTTAAGTAAGACAGCATTTCACAATGACGAACTTTTAAAGAATTTAGGCCCTTTTTTTTACATTATTTCAGTCAATTGAATTTAAAAACAGATTTTTTTATCATTTTATAAAACTTATCACAGATAGGTAAAGCTACCACCGCGTTGAAGATTGCCCAATGATGTTAAATAGCAACTTCATTTCCTACTTTACCAACCTCCAGTTACCTGTCCACCCAGTCGTTCGCATATCCACTTATATTTCATAAAGTTACACTGTTTTCCGTTACCGGCATAGTAAACTCAAGCTATCGATTTTCTGTAAATTTGAATGCGATGAAAGTAAGCAAGCATTTTGAATTACCATCATATTTGAAAGTATTGTTTTCATTTTTTGAATATTTTTTTCAATACAAAAAGTTCACGGAATATAGCTATATATGAAATGAAAATTGTTTCATGAAAATGAAATTTATAATGTAACTTTTACAAACTTTATATAAATCAAACGAATACGACAATAGTTTTATAATTGTTTAGTTTATACTTTGTGATAAACAAAGTTTTAAAAAATAAATTATTAGGATACACGGCTTAGAATTGATATGAATGAGCAAAATGAAAAATATAAAAATTTTAAATTACTAATGATTAACTTAATGAAGAATGAGTGGATATTTATAGTCGAGAAAATTGATAATTCATTTCAAATACTGTTTTTGCACAACTGCTTGTTTTATTTGTTAAATTTAGGGAGATTCTGGAGGGCCACTAGTCAATAACGAAACTATCATTATCGGCATCACCTCTTGGGGCGACGAATGCGCAAAGGCTGGTTCTCCTGGTGTGTACACTAACGTTTCTAAATTTCGAAAATGGATTCAGGAAAAAACAGGACTATGAAAATTATCGCAGGTGTTAAATCGTAATTAAAAATAAAATTTGCGGACATCTATAACAATTATTAGTCAAAATTATTATTCGCAAGTACACTTTTCTGTATTGTGTCAATTATTTCCTTATAGTATGCTCTTCGACAAATTATATAAATTTTAAACACTAAGCGACTTAATTCAGTCCCATTGTAACCTAAACGCATTTAAAAATTTGTGAAAAGTTACTCAATGAAATGTCATTATCAGATTACCTTGCCGTAAACGATAAAAATGCTAAATATATTCCACGTTCACCAAAATACCGTAAAAACTGCAATCAATTAAATTTATTTCTAATTAGCAACAGTTTTAAATACAGAACTATTAATCCATTAAGTTCTGAATTGATATTTTTTCGCTATAGTTTTCAACGGTTTTATTTTGCTTAAAAAATGTTCTAAAAATTGCCAAGCAGGCATATCTGATATAAAATTAACTAAACTTCCAGAATCTTTTGTTAGATGTTTCAAAAATTTCAACCGTAAAAAACGTACGATTATTAAAAAAAAATATACGTTTCATCCATATTATTTTTCGGTTTTGTATATTTATTTCAGATGTATTAATTTTGTTTAATCGATTTTACATAACCCTAATCGACAAGATTACTGAGTGCCCTTTTCTCAGATTTCATCGAGCTTTTTCACTGAATAGCTTATTTATGTTTATAATATTTATTAAAAGTGGTCTTATAAGTATTTTTTCTATTTCTGCTTGTCTTAAAAATATGTCTATTCCTTTGAGGTATGATACCTATTATATATACGTTTAACAAATATTACAAGAAAATGTAGTAATGTAGTAACAGCTACGACGAAGTCTCGTAAACGAATTTGGAAGATTCGATAAAATTGTATCTTCATCTTACTCATCTTATTTATACTACGATGAATATCAGGAGCAACCGTAATGTAGGATTGTGACCAATTATATAAGTAAGTAGTACCGATAGCAATTATTACGAATAGAGGACATAGCATGAAATTATAAAAGTGCATAAAAGAGAAAATGTTATATAATATATAATGCATATTTATTAAAAAATAACAAACGTTAAAACAATCTGTGATGATCCAAATATTTGATCATCTTATTAAGTATGCGCTTTAGTAAACGATAATAAATATTTATTTCTCAGCAGTTAAACAATAGATTTATTAATTAATATAAATAGTTTTGGTTTTTTCGATCATATATATAATAAAAATTAAAAATGTATGAGATTAATAATAATTTAAAATAAAAATTAGATGAAGTGGAAAAAATAACAAACAAGGGTTTTTTTTTTGTGATATAAATAATAAATGAAAATCTAGCAACGTTTCGACTCTGATATGAGTCCTCTTTCTCTAATTTTTAAATTTTTATTAAACCATTTTTAATTTCTATTATATATATGACCGAAAAAAAACTATTTAAGAAAATATTAATTTATAAATCGGTAGAAAAATTAAAACTTATCAAATGAATAGATTTATTAACTATTAACAAATTTCATTTTGCTGAAAAATGTATTTTCTCATTGAAGGTTTCGCAAATACTAAATAAATTTTCAAGAATATAAGTTGTGTTTTTTATTCAAATAATAAGGAACGCAATTTAATTTAAACTGTCAATTTGAAAATATGAAATGAAACACACAGATTTTTCAACTTTTTATTACATTTGTTTCCAACATTAACGTTTAAATGTAACAAATTGATTAATACCACAAAATCCAATGTTCTAGTCATAAAAACTTTTTACTCGATTTTTATGATCGGGTAACTGAAGAAGAATTACTAAATATATAGTAAGTAATCCCGATGCCTAAATAGAAAAAATGTGTATAGTATATAATAATAACATGAAAGTTAATAAATAAGTTTCGTATAACTTACAGAGGTCAGCAATCGCAAATTTATGTAAAAACATCCAGCAGCCGAAAAGCCCAATTTATTATTCATCATGTACATCGAAGAACCGACATCCTATAGACAAAACAATTAGTAATACATGCAATAAATCTATCTAATTATACATACAATTTCTTTATTTGAATTTTGATCCAGAAGTTGCCGCCGCCATTTCAATAAAATATATGCCATCCTGTTTGCCTGTAAACCAAATAATAGTTGTGACATTAGTCTCAAAGTGTACAGCAATATAAACTATCGCATATAAAAAAATATAGGTTTCAGTTATGTTGACCTCTGCAGATGTGAAATGACACGCGGTATGTAGAAGAATAAGCTGAATGATATAATTCATTAGCCAAAGTAAAAGACAAGTTCCAATTCTTTCCTTTGTGGTTACTGTAGTATCAAGTACAGTTTTTACCACGAAGAAGTACATATCACAAACGCCATGGGCACACAAATTTAGTAAGAAGCCCAGAAGCAGCCAAAAGTAAATAGAATTCAGTTTATCACAGGTATCCATCATGTTATTATGCAGACGTGTAATTTTCTGAAATGTACGTTAGGCATTAAAAAAAATAACCAAAATAGAAAAAACAAACCTTAAAGTAAATCACAACCATAAGATCATCCATTATAATACTACCTTTATATTTTCCAGTGACGTTTCGCGGTGATTGGCTGATGTCGCTAAAAACTGTTCGGCAATTTTATTCAGATGACCGAATCTTTGACCTAGAAGGAGAACCACCCCTGAAAATTTAACGATCGAAACTGATGCACCAACGTAGAGTATCATATAAGTGACATTTTGAAAATAAGGTTCATTCCAAGCGAAAACGCCAAATTGATTTATGGCTGTCCAAAGAAAGAAATTCCCAATTAAAACCACTCGAACCCAATATTTAGTAATGGTTTCTTGTCTGGGACAATTTAGGTTCCGAACATGTTCATCGAAATCTTGAATAGAATTGAATACTTCTGAAAAACGGTGTCTTGATAAAGCCGTGGTCAAAACGTCCATTAACATCCAGAAGAAATTCAAAGACATCTGTTAATTGTAAAATTTTAATCGTCGTTTTTCATTTTGATCATTGTAAATGGAGAGAAAATAGAATGTTAATTTTTATACAATTACAAAAATTAATGGTTTGTGAGATTGGTGAAGAATGCAAACTTTAATATGATCTTATAATGTTGGTATTATTGAATATATGGAAGATGATGTTGACATGTAAAAATAATTAAGAATATTTTGTCTGCAATAATTAAATAATAAATATTCTGCACTCTGAAGCAATTTGAATACCTCCGATACATGACGAAAATCATAAACAATAAAATTGTTCATATAATTCACAAAGATATAAACATGATAATAATAATTATAATTGAAATGAAGACTACAAAATTACAATATTTAGAATAAAAAATTTGCAATTATATAATTCTAATGTGTGAACAATATCAAGTTGTTATATGTATAATATTGAATTTTCAGTTCAATTTTATTGGTTTAAAAGTAAATTACTTTTAACAAAAATAGAATTGTAAAAATAATTCAACCAGTTATATTACAAAGGCGGTATCCAATAGCGAAGGACAACTGAAAACATAAAACCTGCGTTAAAGTCTAAAATAAAAAAAAAATACACCGGCGAAAGCCTTTGAAAGAGACAGAAATGGAAGAATGATGTAAAGAAGCTTAGAAATTCCAATTTGATTATTTAAATATATTGGAGGATGAAAATAAACAATCAATCGTAGATTAGAACAAAGTCAAGAAATGATTGAGACAAAGGCATCGTTACAATGCCATGTGAAATTGAATCCAAAAACATCCTGCATAAAATAAACAATTGACTTAAATTGATGGATGGAATCCACTTCTATGATGACAATTACAAAACAACGAAAGAGATCAACGGACTAGGAGACCAAATTAATTTGTTGTTCTTTATATTGAGATTTATTTTAATTGATGGATAAAACCATGCAGAAAGGAGTAAGAAAAAATATAAGAAATACGTTCGAGTGCAAACAAATTTTAGACATTTTAAGTGTGGATGAATGTGGAAGGATAAGTAAAATAGGTTCAGAAATATATAAATATAATGAGTGAAGTACAATTAATGCATGTACAATATAAACGGTACGTGCTTACTTTTGCTTTTTCTGTAACTCCCAAAAGAGATTTATCTAAATCACTGTCATTTTCGGTTCTGATAAAATAATGCACCAGTATATATAAATAGATAGATACCCAAATGACTGAAAAAATCTGATTAATATTAGAAGGTACAAGACGATCTCCTTCAAAAGTATAAGGAGCAAGGCCAAAAACTCTTATTGCATATACAATTGGCATAATAGCTTCAACTAAAGGTGATTGCGGTCCTCTATAGGATATACGTTTTGCCATTGATGTGTTTGTCATTTCTCTTGAATAATGATGAGCTGATAAATTTATTTTCGACATTACTTTCTTTAGCCACCAACTGTTTCTAGAGCTTATATGAAGAATAAAATGACATGTGATTAATCAATTGGAACAGTACGCTAAAAAATCTACCTGATAAATTCAACTACCGCTAGATAGTTAATAGAAAAGTAGTAAAAGGAAGTACTGTTTTCATTAGATAAACCTTGCCGATGTTGACTTTACTATTTTCATTTAATTTAATAGTTAATCATTCAATTTACTACTATATGTAATTATATTGAGGCAATTTTTTAAAACCCTTTATTTCTGATATCTTATCCTCTGGATTTTTCTTAACTTCCATATATGATATCAAATAGCCTTAGAAATAAAACAAATCTCACAGTTTGACTAGTGCACGGAATAGTAAACTTTGCGAATAGTCGTCATACTGTCTACAACACGCACTTCACCGATTAATTTGAGCACTGCCAAGAGTAATCGCTAAGACTTCGTTGACATGGACGTATCATTATTCACGTGTCTCACGTTTAATTGCAATTTATAAATTTGACATGCGTTTGTAGGTGAAGTAAACATCTGCTAAATTGATTTTCTTTTTGTAACATTTGACCCTGAGAATTTCTTCGCTTTCAAGGTGCACTGCGATTGGACTGCCCAGATCGTTTTTATAATTTTTTTATATTTGTCCGTTGTCATTTTCTACTTGTATTTATTAAAAATATTTACTTCCTGTGATATTTCAAATGTAAAAATGCATAATCTGCAGGGTGAATTTTTTGAAGCGGGTGTTAATTGAAACCACGATTAACTTGAAGATTGGTACTTACTGATAATCATTGGATTGAATCAGTAATTGCAAAAGACTCCATATTCAATTACTTCTCGGATTTATAAGACCAAATTTTTCCACAAAAACCCAATTTCGAACGGAAATCCTTTATTTTGAGCCGTTGAGAGGCATTTGTGCAACGCAAACTTGCAATACAAAAATTGATTCTGCCATATTAATGCGCATTTTTATTTAAAAAAAATGACCTCTATTTTCACAAATATTCTTTCCAACTAAATTTTAAACATTTTCAAGCCATACTGTGCATTGTTACGCCATCAGAATTATCGACAACCATTTTATTAATAAGCCGATAAAAGAAATCTAATATACCCGATTCCTGTAGTAAATATATCGAATGAACGTTGTTACGTTTTTTGCACAGCAAAAAGTATTAAAATTGCAATTTTTACCAAATTTTCTCATCACAGTTAAAAAAAACACCTTATCATAATAAGATTCATGAACTCTTGATTTTTTTTGTATTTGATTAATTTGAAAAATAAATGTTTAGTCAAGAGAAAACTGGAATGCACGAAAATTATCTATACTTTGCGCATTTTTATGTACTATTACAATATCAATTTATTCTCTAGATTCAGTGCCGGTAAAGGAAAATAGAACTCACTAACATTATTCAAGTTCTGTCGGGTTAATGAAACAGGATCCGAACAATTATCATTTCACATTTTTCGAAAGTCCTATTACATAACCTAGATTCTTTAGGGTTACTTATTCTCTTTTCGTGAAAGATCCGCATATTCTGTTATATAAGTATATCTATATAATTTTTTTTTCTGAGTTTATTGGTGATATTTACTCAATGATGCACAATTTTATAACAATTGAAAGTCTTTACTATGTTACAATATCTACAGTCATTCTTTTCATGGAGAATACCCCCCTGTGTCGAAATTTATTACAAAAATTATTTCTTGCATTACGATGAGTCACTTTCGGGCAACTGTAGGAGTATAACCAAGTATGTAGTAAGTAGACCTGCCGTCTGTAAATCAAACATTAAATTTTATTAGTAAATAATAATTATGTGTCTTATGTAGATAATTTATTTATGTTTAAAAAATCGTAAGGTAAGGCGTTACATTTAACAAAATCTGTATATTAGTAGAAATGACTGTTACTAATTATTTTTACATCGTTAAAAACTTATATTGCAGGAGATAAAGTACATGGACGCGAATTACATTACTGAAAACATTAAGTAAATCATTATTTTGAAAAGGGCTGTTCTTTACGATCATTGTTCGTTTATTACTAAAAAATTAATTACTAAAAACAATTAACTCTAATATTGTTCCAAAATTGCTTTATTATCCTAATTTATAAATCGAATATAGAATAAGTTTACGAAAAATCGTCAGAATTGACCAATTGAAATGTTTGAAATTTATTGGTGTTTTTGTTTGTTTTAAACCAACCATTGTTTACTCAGGAATATAAATAGTTAATTAGTTTTAGAATAAACCAGTCGTGAAGAAAAGATTTTAACTTACTGATGTCAATTGCCTTAAATTCACGTCAAAACACCCAGCTGCTGTGAAAGCTAATCTTCGATTGGCCATATGCAGTGTCACCTCTGGGCCCTACAGATCATTCAAATATTAAAACAAAGAATAATAAACAACCAAATTAAATGTCATTTTGCAGAGCTTTTAAATGTATTAAACAATTTAGTAAAATTATAAATACAAATAAATACACTGACAAAAAATTGTACAAATTGAAGTAAATATTAATATAAATATTTTCATATAGTAAGTCAGTTTTACTAAAAAACAGAAACATTTATTAAATATAAAAACATACGCTTTTAATTGAGGTTTCTTTTTGCAGCTATTAAAAAATATATATTTCCTTTCGTAGAGTTTTTTGAATTTATCACAATTTAAATATTTTACTGCATCTATAGTCAAGTATTCGATAGATTTATATTCGACAGAAAAACTGCCCTGAATCAAGGTTTGGATAGGTTAGTTTTTTTCCTTGATTGCCAACGTAAACTGTAACGGCTTTAAACTCATAAAAATAACAAGAGAGTAAGCTAAAATAGAATGACGTTCAAGAAAAGAAACTAAATTTAAAAAAAAGAATAGCATAAAGAAAACAATGATGGGAGGTCAAATTCTCAATGTATATTTGGATGGAAGCTGATGGTGGATTCGTTAATATGTATGTAAAACCCAAATTCGAAATAGGTCGAAATGACCCATTTTGATTTTCTATGATTAGCGTGTAAATTTCCACCACTGTCACTCATTTATTTAAAATAGAAGTCATGTCAGATAGTACTATAGAAGTTATTTTATGATCAAAATTTAGTAGTGAAGAGCATTTTTTCCAATTCGATACAATTGATCCTCCTTGACCGAAAACTAGTAATACGAGTCAAATTATTTTTTCTATGGATTTAATTATGTCCGAATTTTTGTCGTTTTATTTCTGCTTCGTTTTCTTTAGAACGTTCCTGCCATATCTACAATATATATATTCTTCCTCAATACAATACAAGTCGTTTGTTAATTAAATTATTGTGCGAATGATAGTAAACGATAAATTTTAGAATGCAATCTAATTAATTTCTCTAGATTACGCTGTTAGTACTTTAACATATAGGTTAGATGAATAGAATTATATACAAATTTTCTTGAACTCCTCTGATTTAATTCATCTGAAGAAAATGAAATCAATTATAAAATAAGTGCCTGCAGTAAACTGAAAGCCTTCAATGATGTATGAAATGAAAAACAAAAAAACAATGAAAGTCAACAATGGAACACTTAAAAGGAGTGTATAATTAGTATGTGGACTAAACAAATCGGATTAAAAAGCTCTGAACGTTTGGAATAAAACCAGAAACTATTTACGTAATTTAACATAATTAAACGTACGTCAATTTTCTTATTGGTTCTTTGTGTCAACCAACGTCGCCAATTAAGTAAAATGTATGCTGTTCGATTCGCCTGTAATGAATAAAAATGTAATCGTTATGTTTAAAATTATAACATGGACATAGGTATTGTAATAAAATACATATTTGCGGTTTGTGCTGACCACGTATGTCTACAGATATTAAACAAAACCACATCATTCTTGTATTTAAGACATATTTTAAAATAGTATGCAATAACATTTTTTTATTTACCTCGTCCGTTGTAAAATGGCATGCTGTGTGAATAAGTATTAATTGGGCTAAATAAGCAAGTAGCCATATAGCAAGACACGACCCAACAGTTCCTTTTGGATACTGATCAGAATTGCGTATTGTTCTCACGGTAAAAATGTACATATTGCTTACGCTGTGCGCACCCAAATTAAGGAGATACAGCATAAGAGACCAAAAATACAAAACATTCAAATTTTCGCTGGTTGCAAGCAACTCGTTGTAAATATTTTCTATCTTCTAGAGTAACAAACCAAAAAACGACATTCGCATTAATTTATAGAATTGTATTTTTTATTTAAACCTTTAATTATAATACATGTTCAAACCTTAATATTTTCATCCGGCAGTGCATTTTGAAAATCGCTAATGACTTTTCCGAACTGATCCGCAATTATGTTCAAATATCGAAATCTCTGCCCGAGTAATAATACAATGCCAGAAAATTTCACTACAGAGACGCAAGACCCAATGTATGATATTAGATAACAAAAGTTTTGAAAGTATGGCTCGTTGAAAGCAAAAACTCCTAATTGGTTTATTACTACCCAAGTTACAAAACTGATGACTAGAGTGGTCCAAACCCAAGTTTTGGCTGCCTTTTCGCTTCTTGGGTATCCTAGTTTAGCCGTAGAGACATCAAAATCTTGAATCGCATTCCAAACTTCCACAAACTGATCTCTTTTAAAAATGGTTACGAATATGTCACTTATAATCACACAGTAGTTTAAAATCAACTGTAAATTAAAATTAATTAATTAAATCACGCTTACATATAAAACAGCATAAGTCGATTACTATGAGAAAAAACATTGGTCATGGAAATTATATATATATATATATTCATCAAAAAATAGTCTTGAACCGCATACAATTAAAAACGTAATATTTGATATACCAATTTTTCTGTTTGAGTTCTAAGAATACAGATTCTCACAAGTTAGTTGAGAAAAAATTGTCAATGAAACTATCTAAAAATGGTAAAGATGGGTGTAACATGTAGAATTAACAACTTTGAAACGTTGTTTTTGCTGTAATTTAATTTTACAATTCCGAAAATAATTGTAAAATATACCATACTATAACTATTTTTACTTTAATAAGAGGTTATTTTCAATTAATCAATTTTATTACATATATTTTACTCTACAGCATATTTAATGATCTTAAAATAATAAACGGAACGATATTATTGTTTTGTATAGTACAGAAATAGTTAATTTAACTATTTTTTGTGATACCGCGCTTTGCTTTTGTAAAATGGTTGGATTAACTATATTTTTTCTCTTTATGTGCTCAGGAGCCTCAAGAAATAGTTATTATTCTTAAAAGTTAATAGTAAACACCCTTTTTGATGTAGTGTGCTTAAAGTGCGGCTTTACGCATTTTTGACATTTTTTAAATGCACTTTGAAACACACTTTCATAAATAGTTATTTTTGTATCAAGGGTGTAAAATGGAGTTTTACGCCTACTGCATTAAAGAAATATTGTTCGACGAATGTTCGAAAATGTTGTTTGCACCAATGCCAATGCGAACCTCGTTTTCAGCTAGACCCTTGCAACCGTCCCATTCGTAGAAAAAACTTTTACACTATTGTATCGAGAAGTACTATTATTTCTTATTCTCAGATACAAAACCAAGATACAATTTCGCACAAACTATTTGCAAACAAAAATATTTCTTATGAAAATTATCGACATGTTCAAGTCGAAGGTATCAGAGATTGTTGATTATAGTATCTAAATTTCTTGGAGTGAACTGGGTGCTCTTATGATATGAGTCACTTCAAATGAAAAAATGAAGAAATTGACTCCAAATTTTGGAGTGGAAATTCAATCTGTGTGGAGTTAAAGTTCACTCCAAAGAGAATGAGATTTTGTCACTGCCCGTACAATGGTAGCTGTACACAGAGTTTTATAATATACAAGTGTCTTAACTTCAAACATGTCTCAATACTTTGAATATGAAGTGAAATTTAAACAAAAATAACAATATTAATTTAGAAGACCCTGACGTTGAATGCTTATGAGTGAATTTGAAATTAGTAATTTATTAGATAAATTAAATACACCGACAGGTCAAGCGAAGCTCTTAAAAGACATTATAAATCTTTTAATCCCATTGAAATGCCACTTGATTACCCAAATCATCAAAGGTACAGTTTAAAAACTCAATCAATGCAATAACAGGAAATTTATGAAACTTTTGAGTATATTGCAATAATTAAGACGAAAAATTGATATTATCGCATTATGAAATATTCAGTTAGGTTAATTCCCAGAAATTCGCCTCAAAAACTTAGCTACAAAATTTTCAACTTGAATTTTTTATAACTTGTCCTTATAATATTATGTTATCTGTAATTATTTAGTACATATAAGTAAAATAAAAATGTGAATATGATAAATTGAAAATAAAGAAATAAATCAACTTTGAAAATTTGATTGACATAACTTATTTTATGAAAATATAGAAATTAATTATTTTTTATTACAATTAATAAACTTTTGTGTTTGTTTGTAAACTTGTAATTTGTATTATTCGACTCTAATTTATGCATTTCGGTTTTAAGAATTTTCTTCAAATTTCACCCCAATGGAAGTGAAATAATCATTCGATGCAGAGTGGCTCACCTTTTACTTTTACTTTATTAGGAATTCGGAGAATAACTGAATATCCAAACAAGATTACTAAACATTCTTTTTAATTCGAGAACTTTTAATTTGAGTTTAGATACTCTGGTACATTTTTAGGAAATGGTCTTTAATCTTTTATCCGGATATTCAGTATAACTTTCTGATACTCTTAATATTAAAACGTTTCGCTATTTATGGAGGAGTATTTATTATTCTATGCCCGAAGATTATTTTCTATCACACTTTTTTCTACACGTATATTTGTTGGAGCACTTCGTTTTCCAGACATAAAATGCAACGTTGCTGCACGTATACGATTGACACATTAATTCTCATCCCCTAGACTTCGCGTCACAAATTAAAAGTACAAAATCGAATTTTACTTCCTATTGTGGGACAAAGAATAGATTTTCCAAGTAAGCCATCAAATATTAGCTTTTATAGAAAATCGATCGATAAAAAACAGATTAAACCGCAGTTTTTGCACGGTAATTTCCATCTAGTTTTTAGAAAGTATAACCGGTGTGTTTTACCAGAAATTGTGAAATACAAAGTGTGCAAATAGAAACTAGCCAGTTAATAAAGAAGGCCCTATTATCATCAATAGTTTTGATAAATAAGTCACACTGAAATATACAAGTATCATATAGTTTTTGCTAGTATTCTTATACAGAATATAGTTTACACTAGGATCTGTAGTTCATGGCATTTTATTTTTTCGAAAGTAGAAAGTGCAGTATAATAAAAAGTTTTTGTATTATGATCCAATTTCTTAAGTGAAAAGTATCTTCAATATGCAATAATTTTAAATTCTGAATAATAGAAACTTCTTTCGATGGACGTTTACTGTTGATGTACTTTATACGGATGATAATTTATTATGGATGCTAAAAAACTAAAACAATAATGTTATGCAAATAAAATATTATCAGAAAAATATACTACTCTAAGTAATATTATATATTATAAAGTTATAATGGTAAATATTATTATAAGGCTTTCCTATCACGAAATATTCAGCGTCATTTTAAGACTAAATTTTGTTCCGTGCATTGAGTATTTTCGTTTACACGTCGGCCATCTACAGGTCAAAAATCGAGAGCAGATTTCAAAATATTTCTAGTGCTAGACTTGATTGGCAGTAACTAGCACTCGCACAGTATTATATCAAAACACTAAACAAATTCTGTAGCATACGTTATTCATTTTATCTTTCTTGTGCCCAATTATAATCGGGAAAACTGTCTTGTTTTTGTGTCGATTGAATTTCTACCTGACTTGTTTTTGTTTTATAAATATCATTTTTGTCGGCATTAAAGTGGAAAAGAAGAGAATTGAAATATACATGCGAAATATACGAGGAACATGAAAACTTATTGTTAGCAGAATTATTGGGAGTTGCTGAACATGTGTCACCTGACTGAGTAATGGAAATTACTAAGAACCAAGGATATTGGTTGTACGATCTGCCGCCAAGAGATGCTGAACTTATTTATGTATGATCAGTTTACAGAAAAAAATAAGTCTTAAAATGTTACATCTTAAATTCATCATCAGGTGAGGCTTAATTTAAGCCCGATCTGTAAACTGATCATACATTAATAAGTATACTTCAGCATCTCTTGGCGGCAGATCGTACAACCAATATCTTATTAGTAAATCCCACTACTCAGTCTTAAAATTGTTACATCTTAAATTCATCATCAGGTGAGGCTTAATTTAAGCCCGAAATAAGCCTCACCTAATGATGAATTTAAGATGTAACAATTTTAAGACTTATTTTTTTCTGTGTTGCTTAATAATACAAAAGATTATATACACTACCGTGCAAAAGTCTTTGGACACCAGATTATTTAAGGTTTTCGTCGCCATATTCTTTTCTGAACGAATGAATATTTCCCAAAAATACAGTTGTGAACTTGTTTATTATAGAAGACACATTCAACACCAATATATAGCAATTAAATGAGACACGGAGTAAATTACATCAAACTTTCTTTTCAACGAAAAACCCACCTTTCGCTTTCAGTACGGCTTTCACGATGCGAGGCATTCTGTTGATGAGATTTTCGAGTTTTTCCTGTGGATGATTTTGGAAGAAGAACCAACCGAACCTTTGAGACATACAAGTCTAAAACGACATTTAACATAGCGCATTATTACTGCTAAAGTCAAAACATATTCAGATTATTTCAAAAGCTGCTATCACCTACTTTCGTTAATATTCAGAGCTTTAAATCAAATATTTCTTACGTTTTTTGCTTATCATATACGAAAAATTAAGTGTCCAAAGACTTTTGCACGGTAGTGTACATTTAGGACTAAGGACAAAACATTGCTTTACTATGATCATCCATTGCAGAAAATCACGAGGACTTCTTCCGTATCGCCTGTCAAATAAAATGTTTACGGCTTTATTAAATATCATAAGTAGGGTCGCCCTCTCGACGTAATGTGTTATGAGATACTAAAACAATCAATGCGATTGCTATCAACAAGAATTGATATGTTTGAATTGAGTAATACAGTGATAGATATGATGAATTAATCTGGCGATAGTACTCGACCCCATGTTGTTAAGACCCGCATAACATACTTGGATTGATCTGTATGTTACTGTTCTGATGAATGAAACACAGCTTATCTGATCAACTTATCTATCCTTTTCAAAGATTCAAAATCGTATCCATTCGTTGATCACCTCAAAAGATGATTCAATTTTCGTGTTGGGTGAAACATTTTAGAAAGTTGCACAAACGAAACAAAATTGCAAAATTTCATGATTTCATGCAAAACTTATAAATTGAAAAACTATGGATTATCAATTTGATTGTAGATACTAAAAACTATAATAAAAATTATGTGATACTAAATTAAAAAATACTAATACTTTCTTATGATCATTACCTTTCCATTTTCAGTTATCGTAAGGACAAGTCTCCGCTTCTCTGTATTTCGCAGTAGAAACTCGACTAAGATGAATGTGTAAACAAGAAACCACACTATAGTAAAAATAGAATTCAAATTTGACGGAACGAGTAAATCTTTCGAGAACGTGTATGGAGCTAATCCAAAGACCCGAATCACGTATATCATAGGGCAAATTGCATTATAAAGTAGCGAATTTGGACCTCGTAAATGTGTTTCTTTTCCTTCATACTCGATTCCTAAATGGTCCTTGATTTTGTTTTTAAAATTCTTCATTCTGTTACCATTTAATGTTTCGCTTTTCTCGGTAGTCATTTTCATTAATCTAAATTAGAATCCACCGTTTAACTGTAAAATATCCTTGCATTATTTTGGATCCTAAAAGACATTATTTATTACACATTTATAATGTTATATTGAAGTATTTAAAACTTGTTTTCATTTGTAAAGCTTAATTTAGATTAATCTGCAAATTAATATAAAGGCAATTATAAAAAAAAGCAACGTTTAATGATGACTTCCTTCTTACTTTTTTTAATAAATAATTGAAACGATCAATAAAAGACGAGTTCTGGATTATCTGCGGCTGTGCCCTAAAAATACACATTGATCAAAATAGAAACTTTGTAAATCTTTTCTCACCCTTGTCACCACGCGCATACTTCACTAATTAATTCAAGTTCAGCCATTAAGCACTGCGCCACTTCGTGCGTCTGCCAACACTACAATAATGTGGTGCGACAAAAGGAAACATTACTCACATCGTTGTCGGTTGCACTATCGATTGTAGATGTAATTATGATTAGAAAAATATCACGAATAAACAAGTGCGATGTTAAGTACAGCAGTTCCAATGCGGCTTTCACGAATCAGATAGTAGGAACACCTACTCGTGCCAGTATTTTGCAATATTAAATGAATTCCTGTTATTATAAAGTTAAATCACTGTTATTTCTATAACATATATTGTATTTTGCTATTTTTAGCATGGCTTTTATTGTAACGAATAATGTTTGATGTTTGTAAACATTGAACGCTAATATTACAGAGAGGTGAGATAAATCTTGGGAATTTTAGCTCGAAAACGAATATTTCAATATTCAATTACAAAAAGTTATAAAATTGGAGTTTGCATATCAAAATATAATTATCAAATTGATTCCTCAAAAAACATTCCATTAGTTTCTGTTCCGTTCAATTATTATCGTATTCTTTCTGTATCATTAAATTGTGCTATCATAATTCTTACAGCAAGTATTTGCAAAATATCTTGCTAAGTTATTTGAAATTACAATTAATTTAATGTAAACACGAACATAAAATTTAAGAAGTCTTAGACGGTGTAATATCACGGTCTTCTAAGTTGGTCCTAAAGTTTCCCTAGTGTTGTTTGTCCCCTTGGCGGATATATATTTTTAATAAATACAATTTGTAATATGAAAAATTACATTATCATTCATTAAATTTTTCACATTTTTGCAATTTTGTACAGCATAAATTAGAAGCAGATCTGTTTGAATGATACAAATAAAAAACAATAACATTAACTGGATTTCTAATAGGTAAAATTTTAACACAGCAAAATTTTTATTAAATTTTATTAACTTTTAAAAACTTGAAAATCGTTTATGATTTTGTTTGAGAAATTTCTCTTTTTTAAATAAGTTTTAAATAACTTGCAAGTTAAATTACTTGAAAAGTTATCAGATAATTTCACAACTCTATAAAATTTAATTGGTATTTACTAATAAAGATTTTATTGAATTTAGCAAGTATTTAAAGTAAATATTGAATATCCTTATATGTTAGAATAAATCAGATCATGACAATACAAATTTAAAAATGTCCAATTGAAAATTTCAAATATATATTTATTTTATAATTGATTGCAATAATACTTTATAGGTTTATGTATAAAAAACAGGAGAATTACCTGTTTGTGAATGTTTTAGAAAGTTCGAGTACAAAAGCTATTAAATTTTAAGGATTTAATGAGTTTTTATAAAAAAATAGTATATTACACAAAGAAATAAAAAATGTGTATAGCTGCGCGCGCACTTAACCGTGCCATTTCTCCATCTCATTAGGTCTGCGCACACTAGAGAATACTTTATCGTAATCCTAAGGATAAGTGATTAGGATATTTCATTATGGTTGCGATCAAAATCAATTTAAGTCTGTGATTTCAGTGATTTCAGTATTTAATATTGAACGCGCAGAGCACAAGTATTAGTGTCAATTTTTTGCGATATAATTTCAGATGACTAGAGATCTATGAGAAATGTGAATTTATGTTAAATTTGTGATATAAGAGAAGACTGCTCCTAGTAGAAAATTAAATATCTTTGCACTACAATATTATTCATAAATAAAAAACCTGTCAACCAATAAGAGTTGATACATTCTTGAAAAAAATGTTTCCAATTCACAGAAAATAATGTTTAAAAATAATTAGTCTCATTAAAAATTCTTATACCATATAATTAACGAGATTTATAAAACCATAAATTTGTAAAAATCAATTACGAATTAATCAAGTTCATTATTTTCCTTAATCTTAAGATCTTAAAAAATGTTCATTCATTTATTCAGGAAAAACCATTAAAATCTTCTAAATTGTACAAGTAAAACCTAATAAAAATAAGTAATACATTTTTTTAAAATCATGTTACATCTCAAAAGTATAACTATATTGTAATTAAAAAATACAATCTCTTAAAGTAAACATTTACTACTAGAATCTCTTAAACGAACCCCTATTTAATTAACACTTTTGAAATCTGATAGAATATTACTTGTGTTAGAATTTATTTAATTAAAAATACTCTTCCTTCATAAAATCTTATAAAAACTTGAATATATTTTTATGCTAAAAAATGTTTAATCGAGATTTTATTAAGAATTCCTGGTGCAAATACATAGTAAAATCGAGTTAATTTTTTTATTAGGTTTTATTCATTGTTTTTAACGGTACACGTTTGTTGGTCTTTTACAAGGTACTCTTATTGAAGACTTATCATAAATGCCGCTCTATAGTAAGAACTTTTGTTCATTCATATAAGAGTTATTCAGGGCTTAAAGTTCCAAATGTAATTGCGACACGATTCTAATCACTCAATTAGCGCTATCGACATTTTTTGCCATCAGCATGCTTCTTTGCCATTGGAGTATATACTCCTATAGCATAGTGAGTACTCCAGGCATTCTGTAAACACGTATTTGGCCTAACGAAAATTAGGAAAATTATTTTCCATTTACGGATAACCAGGGCTTTACATTGAAAAAGTATGTTTACAAAAAGTTCCGTAACTCAGGATATAAAGTTTTACAAAGTCTGTTGTACGAATTAGAAAGCCAATTACTTTTTTCATACGTGTTACTAGAAAATTCTGTTACAGTTAACATTTACAGAACTTTGAGGCAGTATAAGATCCTCTATATATAGGTCATGTAATTCGTACAACAGACTTGCAAGATTATATGAGGAATTCTAAGCAACTTTTAAAATTCTATTTTCAAAAAATTGATTTTTATGGCACCTTAATCACCCTTATACCATTAGATTTCTAGGGTAACAAAAAATCAAAAAAGGCATTGTTAAACAGAGTTAAACAGAGTTACTTTTGTAAATACAAAAAAAAATTAATTTTAATTGATAGCGTTTAAAAAGTTCTACGACCTATAAAGACATACATAGGGAAGAATTTTTATTTCTAAATCAAGAGTGCGATAATAAAAATATTTGCAAACATTCTCGCGACAACATGTCTTATGTAAGAATGAAAGGGCCTAGTATTCAGCATTAAATAATGCAGTGTCGAGTTTAAACTTACGAAGGTAGTGCATACTAGTATATCATTTTAAGGTTTTAGAATAAGATTTCTGAAATTATTCTGAAGAGTAACATAACAAGCTTTATTAGTTAATAGCGTATAAACACATTTGTCAAAAATTGTACTAAAACCATAAACATGTGATGGCGCCAACAGTAAAACATTTTTTGCTTGTGCAATATTGTCAACATTCCCGCAACAAATGCGTCAATGTAGTGCATAATGATGATCGCTTGACATATGTATAAAAACTATTTAATGCCGCGGAACACAGTAATAATATATTTTGATTAATTTTTTTTGTTTCAGTCGAAAATTTCATCAAATACCATGTTGGATAGTGAAGAAAAAGTCCAAAAGAAAAATGGGTGTAGATATACGCATAGTGGTCGGGCTATTAACCTTTTGAAGCACACATTTTTCCCAGGTAGCAATTTCGGAGGTCTGCCGGAGTTAACCACCGGCGGGGTACTGACCCAGTAATGAAACAGAGTACTGATTTATGGAGTGGAATCAGTACTGGCTACATCACCGGTAAAGTACTGAACCAGTACTGACATACGGAGTTGAGTCAGTACCGACTTCCGTACCACATCACTGTTGACCCTATACTGGCAGTCAGTAACAATGTCCGAAACTTAATTAATATATAGGTAAATCTTTATTATTAAAACATAATGAGATAGATTAGAGAGTCTTTTGTGTAATAATTTTTGTTCAACAAATAAAAGTTTATCCGTAAGCATAACGGTATCCATTACTAGTACCCTCCTAACATAGAAAATTAAAAATAAGGGTACACAGCGTTACTTTTAAGAAATAACGACTATTTTTGTTTCGAACAAAATTTTTTAGCTTTTTAAGTTTTATATAGGGCATGGATCTAAAAATAATTTCAACCTAATCAAATATATATACAGGGTGTCCCAGAACTCCCCAATAATATTGCAGGGGGTGAATCCTAACATCATTTTGAGCGAGAAAGTTTGATACCAAAATCGGATCTGAAGCTCAGAATTTGAGTGGCGAGCCATTGAAGTTTAAAAAAAAATAGTAGTTTTTTTGCAATAACTCGACTCGTTTTAAAGTTACTTTAACGAATGACGACTGATTTTGAAGGTTTTTTATAGAGCTATAACTTACTTCGAGCATATGACCTGCAATGAATATTTTGCCAGTTATCGACCTAAAATGGGTAAAAATGGCTTTTTTTGCAGTTTTTTGCGTCCAACTCATTTCCGTAAAATACTAGCGAAATATCATATAAACAACGTTAGAGAGCTTGAAAAGATGAAGAATTGGCCCCCTCATATGTTTCGTTTTGATAAAAATTGAGTCCATGGGGAGACGTTAAAAATCAGAAAACAGGCGAAAAATGGATTTGGCATTGCTGAAGCGTGTTTTTCGCCTATTTTCTGATCTTTAACATCTCCCCACGGGCACAATTTTTGTCAAAACAAAACGTATGAGAGGGCAAATTATTCGCCTTTTCAAGCTCTACAACGCTGTTATATATGATATTTTACTATCATTTTACGGAAATGAGTTAGACGCGAAAAATTGCAAAAAAGGCCATTTTTACCCTTTTTTAGGTCGATAACTGACGAAATATTCGTTGCAGGTCATAGGCTTTACAAGGTAAGTTGTAGCGCTATAAAAAACCTTCAAAACCAGTCATCATTCGTTAAAGTAACTTTAAAACGAGCTGAGTTATTGCAAAAAAACTATTTTTTTTTAAGCTTTAATGGTTCGCCACTCAAATTCTGAGCTTCAGATCCAATTTTGGTATTAAACTTTTTTTCTCAGAATGATGTCAAGATTCACCCTCTGCAATATTATGTGAGAGTTCTGGGACACCCTGTATATATATATATTTTAATCTAACTTTGCAAAGTTTGGATGTATCTTAATGTATCAGTTCCGATATTATGTTTTGCATTTTAGGATCTAAAGGTCGTAGGTTGGAATCCCGGCACAAAAGCATTTTTTCATTTATATTTGCGAATTATTTAGAATTATAAGAAAATAGATTATAAAATGTGAAATACGTAATGCGAGAAACAACAATAATAAATTATATAATAAATAAAAATACATCAAAAACATTCAGAAAAAATGAAATTGATAAAATATTTTTCTATGAATTGAAGCGGGTAACTATCTAGTAGATAATTTTTTACCTTTCTCAAATTTTCGGTTTTGTAGGTAGACTCGCAGAGAGATGTTGCTCTGTGAACTAATTTGTAAATTACAGCAATTTTTTGTGACGTTGGGTGTTTAGAATAAAAATTTAGGGTTTTACCAGAACAAGTGGGTTTACAGTACTAATTGAGGGGCTGCGGCGAATAACGTAATAAGTCGAATTATTGCGTTTTTTATGTTATTGCATTAATAAAATATGCACTTGTAGCTGCATATTTTGTTATAATTACTTGAGTGTAAATTAATTTTTTTAACGCAAAACTGAATGCGATAATCAGAAAAACGGACTAAGTCGAATTGTTCCAGTATACTTTAAAACGGTATAATTCGAATTAATCCGTTATTCAAAATCTGGTAATTGAAAAATATGCATGTAATTAAAAACTTATTATATATTTATATAATTCTTCTTTTCCATCAATGAATGAAAACAAAAATTTTAATTTTTGGGTAATACTTTCAAAATTCAATCTTACAATCGTTTATTCTATGCTTCAGATGGAGAAGTAAAGGTTTCATTTTTAAACCATAAAATAATAGATGAAAAATTTAGAGTTTGGAAAACTACCTTCATCAGTTCATCGATAACAACAAATATTTCTAGGGTGACTCCTGCAGGTTTGTCTACGGAAAAAATGAATGATTTACTATCATTAATGAAATATATAAGTAATGAATCGTGTCTATGGTATGAAAACATATTGCAAGAAGTGAATGATTCTGCGGATAAAAACGATCGTGCGTTGTCGAAAAAATTAAAAAAAAATAAGATTTCACAAAAAAATATTAAAAAATAATCATTTTGTTAAAAAAAAGTGATAAATACAAATTTTATTTGTCATTAAAAATCCGAATAATTATGTAGAATTTATTTTCCCGTCCATAAACTAAGTGCAATATATAAAATTTGTTTCAATAATATGAAAAACGTAATAACTCGAAATTTACGATCCAGTTTTTTAGTGGTTTGTGTATAATTTTTTTGTATTATTCTACAATGATTTAATCTATAATATCATTATCTACCTATCAGCCAAACAGATTTGCGATATAATATTTATAAAGTACTTTTCTACGTTTTTTGTGTTTTTCTCAAACCGTCATTTTTCGAGTTATTACGTTATTCGCCGCATCCCCTCAATTAATAGATAAACCTTGATCTGAAGTATTTCGAATAATTATCATATCAAGGAAGGAGATATGTGAATTACTTTCCAATTCGTATGTAAATTCCAGCCTCTCATGAAAATTATTAAATGTTGTAATAATCTCCTCAACTTTGTTTTTAGGGATAAAGGTTAATTTTTTTTGTATCAGTTCTGAATTAATTTCTTTGGTATTTTCTAAAAAAGCGTCTACAGTGATTAAAATTGACTTTACAGAGCCCGAATTTTGAAAAACCGATTCACTCATTTTATATTTACGATCTTTAGAGAACATTCTTACCTTATCGAAGCACTTCTCTGCAAACACAAAAGTAACAGTTATTTAATAACTACAGTAAAACCCCTCTTACTTGAACAGGGTCGAGCCAGCATTTCCCCTCCGACCCTGTTTATTTGAACGCTTACAGTTGTTCCCACTTCTCGCGCAATATACCCGTCCGGCGGCGTGAGTAGCGCACGCGCATTGGAATTTGCATCCGCGTAAGAGCGAGTTGTGGGGGTAAGGGGAAGTAGAAATCGTTCAAATAAACGAGGTTATTTTGTTCAAATAGACGGGGTGTTCAAGAAAGCGAGTGTTCAAGTAAGAGGGGTTTTACTGTATGTAACATTTATGTAATAATGTAACCATTACGCAAGTATTACATAACTGTTACTTTCCGTGTTTGCAGGGTTTAAAACCTTATGTGGAATTTCACACTGCATAAAAATAGTCTATTTACGAAAATTCTCTATCAGATTTGATACTAATCTTTTTAGCAAATGTAAGGTCATCTTTCTTACATTTTAGATTATAACAGTTTCTTGGCTTATTCGGTCGGTGTATAAAAAATATTACGTCTCGGCTATCGATGTCAGCCCTTTTTTTACGAGGGCTGACCCAGGCTGACCAAACTGTTATAATCTAAAATTTATCTACCGTCGGTCATGAAGAAACTTCACTTATCGTGAAAAATGAATCTTTCTTATATACAAACAAATGTACCAAAAACAAATTTTGAAAAATTGATTCAGTCATTTAAAATTTTGTTTTTTATTGCAGAATACTACCTTATCTTCAGTCGACTACCGAACCAGGAGCCATCTCCTGGCAGTTTGCTACACTTTCAATTATTCAAAATTCTAACTAGGCTTACTCAGCCGGTTAAGTAGTAATCTATGCTAAAATTCTATTCGAATTTCGAAATACAACCTCTATTCCTAATTAATATACATATAAGATGCCCCAAAAATACCAAATAAATGAGAAGTGGCAGAGAATTCTCGGAAATGAGTAAAAAATATTTTCTTTATCAAATACATATTCTTATAACTTTATTTTAAAATGAACATTTAGTTTTTATTTATTACATGCAAACTAATCGTATAATTGCCCGTATAAAAAAAATAAGAAGACTTTCAGAACATTGTTAAAATATTGTCTTATAAAAAAATTCCAATATGGCAAATATTTATGAACCTTGAAATTTCATGCAATTATAGGTTAAGTAAACTTATTGTCGAACACATTTACCGGTATTGTTACCTCAAAGAATAGTCTAAAGTTTCATTTGTTGATCCGGAACTGGAAAAAAACCGGAAGTCAACGGAATTTCTTGAGACCATATAAGCATATGGTGAATATCATTTAGTAAATTTTGCATATCTAAATTCACATCAAGTACTCTAAAATGCCGACAATCGGAGTAAAACGTGATCTACTTTTTCAAACTTTAGGAAAATCTTACAGTGAGTTATACAAAATGTTTCATTCAATATTCATTTTTAATACGTATAAAAATATTTTTGCAGCCGATGATGAATTCCAAACTTTATGTTTCTCATTTGGTCTGGAACTCGACGAAGTTGTAAGTATAATTTGCAGAATTAATTTTAGATATTACTAATGTCACAAATATATTTACAGACAACAGAACAGCAGATGATAACAAAAGAACAAGGGTTAGAGCAAAGTTTTGGAGCGTCTGATGAAATAATTTATAAAATTGACATACCTGCTAATCGATACGATTTACTATGTCTAGAAGGGCTTTGCACCAGTCTTCTTGTATTTTTAGAAAAGTAAACATTCTTCAAAAATATTGTCAATACCATTTCTCTTTGAATAATTAGATTTTTATTTCCGCAGAATACAAATACCGGTTTATAAAACTATTATGCCAAAAACTAATGTGCAAAAACTTGTAATGAAGGAATCTGTAAGTATTTCGACAAAATATTCTTTAGAATCGTATTTTAACCCCTTCAATGTCGAAGTCTTCTATAGAAGACATGGTTAATTTCAAAGCGCAATTAAAATTTGCATTTTCGGCTGTCATAATGGATTCGCCATTTTAAATTTCAAAATCGGACATCAGATTCATAATCGGTGACCGTTTAGCCATTAAATTTTGTTGCGATTTTAGTCCGACACTGCGAAAGGGTTAATTAATCATAATTTGCATGCATTAACTCTAACTGTAGTTCATTATAATATTGCATAATTTCTACAGTGTAAACAAATTCGTGAACATGTAGTTTGTGCTATTTTACGTAACGTTACAATAACGCAAGAAGCATACGACAGTTTCATCGACTTGCAAGATAAATTGCATCAAAATATTGGCAGGAAACGAAGTTTGGTATCTATCGGAACTCACGATTTAGATACCATTGAAGGGCCGTTCCTGTATGATGCGAAACCTCCGAAAGAAATACGCTTCAAGCCGTTAAACCAAGACAAGGAATACACCGGAGAAGAAATAATGGAGTTGTATGCAGTGCGTATTTCATCTCGTTTATAAAATATTCAAAAAACTTAATACAATTTTCTTTTTAGCATCATGCACAACTTAAGCAATATTTGCCGATTATTAAAGATAGTCCGGTATATCCAGTAATTTATGATAAAAATGGTGTGGTATTATCGTTACCACCAATTATCAACGGTGATCATTCAAAAATTACTTTGAATACTAAAAACATTTTCATCGAATGTACAGCAACTGTCCTTACCAAAGTAAGTTTTATTTATAACCTAACAACTGTAAAAGAATAGAACAAACAAATTTTCAATCTGGAATCTGTCCATTTTCGAATTGAAATTGTTTTATTTTAATTCCATTAATACGATACAGTATCGAATCAATTCGAAAATGAAATTGACTCATTTAACTAATAATAATAATTTGCCGCACTTCCGAATAAATTTCACGAAAGCCATAATTGAAGCCGATAATTAATTTCAATACTTTGTCAAAATTCCATTGGGCGCGAAAGTACTAGAAAGAGTTCTATCCTAGAGTAAAATCTATTATCTAAAGGACAGGGTTCTAATTCTATTATTTTTTCGTTCATTGATTTGTAACACTACAGCAGTATATTAATTTAACTATGTTAGTTTAATGTAGTATTATTGTGGTAAATATAATGCAGATTTCAAACGGAAATGAAAACTGAATCTAAAAATGAACATTATAATGAAGCCTCTGTACATTTGAAACCATAATGTTACAATGATATTAGTGAATAATATATATCCATTTCCCAAAAATGCATTTTCATATTATAACTGCATTCGCCAATTAGTGTTAGACGAGCGAATTAAGTTTTGAAGATGTAGTTGATAAATAGTATTCGTTTTTAAGTAATTACAGTAGAACCTCCGTTATCGAATATTCAGACGCCTCCGTTAACGAATAATTTCCCCTCAGTTAGTCTCCCCACTCTAGACACCTGTAGATGGCCGGCATGGAGTATCGATAAGTCGCGTTGATTCGATTCACATATCGATACAATATCGCCTATGTACAGTAGTCCTTCCCTTATTTTAATTACCCTTATTATAACCGCGTCTCTCATTTTAACTTTTTATCGTGCTCTCTCGCTCTCACTGCTGGTCGTAAGAAAGAGGGGAGATGTTAAAATAAGGGAAGGGGTCGCCATCTTCCTTGTCCCGAATAGTTAAAATAAGGGGAGGACTACTGGTATGTATAACGCCCTGTAATTCCTAAAGATATAGGTATAAGTGGGGGTCGATTTTTTCTCCTCAAATATTCGTTAACGGAAATTTAAATGCCGTTGTCCCGATCGTATTCGATAACGGAGGTTCTACTGTACTTTATTTTTTAAATTTACACTAATATTTATAAATTTGCGATGTACATGATTATTAATAATATTATTACTAACGTTGTCAATAAATTGATCAGTCTGATAAATAATTAATTTATTTGGACCATGCAATTTATAGATAATTTTAAATGTGACGACACAATAATGTATCCACATATCTATTCTTTTTTTTTAAGTATTATCAAAGAAAGGAACAAAACTTTGATGCACTTTTTATAAACCTACGTATATAGTTTATCTAGAAAATACTCCCTGTTTCAACTATTCGTTATTTTTACTTTATTTCACAACAATAGCTGTAGTTCAGGGTTCGATTCTCGGTTGGAACAGTTTTTTTTAATTTATTTAACCCTTTAAGGCCTGACTTTTTTTAAGTGATGCGATTTTCGTCATACTCTGTACTCAAGGGTTTTTGAGGTCGCCGATTACGAATCTGATGTTAGTTTTTAAAAATTCAAAATGATGGATCCAATATGGCGGACGACTTTTTTAAAATTTCATTGGATTCACTTGAAATTCGTTACACGGGGGTTTATGTGGTCGCTGATTACGAATCTGATGTTAGTTTTTCTCTTTTCAGTTAATCTGATGGTCATGAGTCTAGCTCAATTTTCAAATATTTTCGTGCGCAATATTGGATCCGCCATCTTGAATTTTGATAAAAATAACATCAGATTCGTAATCAGCGACCACGCAAATCCCGGAGTAGTAATTTTCATGAGCCTTACTTGAAGTAATTTAACAATTTTTATTTTTTTGACAACCCTTAGCAAAAACATTTTTTTAATATAATTATAATTGTAAGATTGTTGTAAATTTATTGCATTATAATTTTTGTGTAAAAAGTAATATGTATGTATCTTTATTGTTCACTTTCGTGATTACAAGGCTTCCGTTTACATTTACTCTTACCTAAAAACATTCTTTTTAAACTAAACTTAATTTTACATAACTTTCGTATCTTATATGTCCTCTTGCATACTTTACTTTACATATACTTCAAACATATCCACTGTCATTAATTTTCCTCGCTCTCTCTCTCTCTCTCTCTTTCTCATCTCTTTTCCGTTCTATCATTTTCATCCATTCATAACCCATTCCATCCTCGTCTAGTACCTCGAAGTTTCTCCCCACTTTCTCTGTAATGTACTCACATTCAGTCTTTAAATGTTCCACATCTTCCCTTCCCTTTCCACACAGTCGACATTTCCTGTCTTCCTCTCTTAACCAATATTTGTTTCCCCTCTCTTCATTTCCGCACCTCCATCTTGCTATTCTTTCTAGCTTTTTTCCTCCTTTTCTTTTACTATTTCTTATATACTCTGGTGTCCCCTGCACCCTTACGTAATTTCTACACGATTTTGACCTTCTTATCAAATCTCCTCTCTCTTGCTCGTCCACTTCTATATCTCTCTCTCTCTCATTTTTTCCCATTTATACTCTCCATACTGCTGCAAGCTTATCTCACTCATGCCTCCTCTCCACATATACTCTCTTCTCTCCACCCTTTGTCTTGTCCAGGCTCCCATTTCACTTTCCCTTTCTTCTTTTCTTCTCTCTTGCATACTCAATCTCCCAATCTCTCCTCCCTCTCCTTTTCAGCCTTTCTTCCCATCTTCCCGCTCTCCATCCCGTCTCCACCCTTAATTTATTCCTCTTTAGCTCTTCCCTCACTATGTATCCTGGAGTCGTTCTTTCCAGCCCTAAAATCCACCTCAAATATTTATTTTGTATATCTTCCATTTCTTTCCACTCCTTATATCCCCATATCTCTACTCCACAATATACCTTTCAATATGGTATCAAATAACTTTAGCCTCCACCTCACATCCCCCTTAAATTTTCTCTCTCCATATCTCCATACCCACCCCATTGCGACTCTAGCTTTCCTTATCCTCTCTCTAACGTGTTCCCTTTCTCCTCCACTTCTCTCTATAATATATCCCAAATACTTATATGTTTTTACCTCTTCTAATCTATCTTGCCCCCACCACCAAAATCTTTCTTTTTCCTTCCCTCCCTTGTTCTTAAAGACCATAACCTTTGACTTTTCTATACTTATTTCTAAGCTCTTCCTTTCTAGATATCTTTTGGCCCTCCTAATCATATCTCTCAATCCATCTTCCTCTTCCGCCACCAGCACGATATCATCAGCATACTCAATTGACCACACTCTATCTCTTCCTATCTTTATTCCACCCCTTCCCTTACTTAACTCTTCCTCTATATCTGCCAAATAAATGTTGAACAAAGTTGAACTCAAAGGACATCCCTGTCTGTAAAAAGTAATATAAATTTGTGGATCTTTGCCGTTTAGAACTGAAAAATTGATTAATTTTTGACAAAGTTATGAATGTTCGAACACAAAAGTGGTTTCAATCGAAACCGCTGGGCCTTAAAGGGTTAATATAGGATTACAAAGAATTGAAACGTATTCAATACGAAAATGGACAGATTCCGGATTCAATTCTTTTTCAGTTGATGGGAATATTTGTATAATATTTGTGCAATGTGTATTCTTCTAGGCGAAAATTGCAGTTGATACATTAGTGTGTGCCTTTAGTCAGTATTGTAAGGAACAATACCAAGCGGAAACTGTAGAAGTTGTATATCCAGATGGAACGCAATATTTATATCCTGAGTTAGGATACCGCACAGAGAAAATTAGTACCAATAGAGCAACGAATAATGTGGGCATTACGTAAGTTATTTGACTTTTCAACCTACCCAGCAATCGGAAATGCATTGAAATGTATTGAAAGTTTTGAATGCGCTATTTGATCTTAAAAGTATTGAAAAGGATTGAAATGTATTACAAATTTTAATGCATGCCAATATATTTAAATCCAAAAATAATCCCAGTTCATACATTTAATGAAAAAAAAAATTTGCATCGACCGAGAATCGAACAACTTTGAGCTGTAATCACTCGACTATCTCCTTGCTGTAAAAGATGATGCGAAACTAACAAATAGTTGAGCATTTATGAATTGTGTATATAAAAATAATCTGCTAAATTTATTACCATATTTTACATTTTTGTAATAATTTGCTTATCGACTTTTGAAAAGAACGAATGCATGTATTGAATTTGAATTTATTTAACAGTACAAAATACATTATATAGTATGTACCCTACAGAGCTTGACGGTGTTGGTAGACCTGTTTTTAAACCTAATTACAAACTAAAACTTATCAACTAACTTAACCATAAAATTTCATCGCGATTTTACAATGATTTACTTAATATATATTTCTTGTTAGTTAGTTAGTTAGTTGTCTTTATTTTGCCATGGGATAATTGTCCCTTGTGGCAATTGATACATAACTCGGTATAATATAAAAATTACATAAATAAAGTAAAGAATTACAAATACATTAGAATAATATAACAAAAAATATAATTAATAAGCTAATTTCTTATAACTAAACTAAATATGAATATAAGAGAGTCTATCGTGAGACCTAGATACATTAGAAAATAATTAAGTAATCAAGTAATCGCCGAAGGAGAATAAGGACCAGGAACGCTTACTACAGTTTAGAATGAATGGGATGGTCTAAAGAAAATAGGTGTCTGAAGAGATGAGTCTTGAACGATCGAAGAGAAGTCTTGTGTGTTATAGGTGTCTTCATTTGTATTGTTTAATAAGTCTTAATTAATCTCTTATTTTTATTTTTTGTTGTACATAGCTCTTTTAAGTCTTCACTCAATAAATTATATAATTTACACGCCATATAATCGTAACATTTTTTACCAACTTTCTTCTTTTTTTTTGCGGTATTTCTACTAGTTTTCTTCTCGTATTTGTAATGTTATTTCTATTTTTATTTTTTAGTTCCTCGTACATAAAATTGACAGCTTTTTCATAATAAAATTGCCTTATATTCAAAAAGTTTTCTTCTTTCATTACTACACTTACTGAGTCTCGCATACTTTTATTGTACATTATTTTTATTACTTTATTCTGTAGTTTGGATATATTTCATAATATTACTATAAATTCCCCCCCATGCCAATATTCCATATGTCGCGGAAGATATGAAAAGAGCATAGTATAATATTTTCATTTGATTTATATTTAGTAATTTTTTTAATTTCCGAAATGCAAAGAGTAAGTGTTTTCTTCAATATTTGTTTCGTGTTCTCATCCCATCTCATACACTCATCTATATACACGCCTAAATACTTTGTATAATTTACTCTTCTTACATCTTCACATCCACATTGGTCATTTTTTGTACACTTAAGACAACACAAGAAAACATTTTCGGCCGTGTCTGGTGTCGGAGTAAGGCTGTTTTGGCCGTGCGGCTATAAATGGCGATTAAAACTCGAAATCGTTAAAAAGAAAGTTTCTATAAATATATGCACCTTTGTTATATTATTAAGAACATTTGTGTATAATTTTTAGACGTTTAAGTTATTTATTGATTAACTTTACGGTTTGCAAAACTTGTCAAAAGTAAACAAATCTGTACTCTTTTCATTTTAAGTCTTCGGTATCGAGAATGGTGCAAGATACGCCTAAAATGTACTGATCCTTTTTTGTAGAGTACAAAATTTTCTACAAAAAAGTCCTAGAGAGGCCTAGTCTAAAGTTAATAGATTAGTCGCTAGAAACTTTAACATAAAAGTTGACCATAACCGTTCTCTAATCCCTGATATTTGACGCAAATTCAACCGTTGCTCATGGCTAACCTACTAAGTTTAGACAAGAGCTCTGTGGGACTTTTTTCTAGAGAATTGAATGCACTACAAACAAGGTTCAGTACATTTTTGTCGTATCTTGCACCATTTTCGATACGGAAGCTTTAAAATGAACAAAGTACAGATTTGTTTACTTTTGACAACGTTTGCAAACCATAAAGTTAATCAATAAATAACTTAAACGTCTAAAAATTATACACAAATGTTCTTAATAATATAACAAAGGTGTATATATTTATAGAAACTTTCTTTTTAACGATTTCGAGTTTTAATCGCCATTTTTAGACACGGCCGAAAATGTTTTCGTGTGTATGTATCATTATATTTACAGATTTTAGTATACTATCTTTATAATTCCGAAATGTTATAAAAGTTGTTTTTTTTTACATTCAGTGATAGTTCGTTTATAATTAACCAACTTGCTACAATATTCATTTGGGTATTAGCTTTAAATGTTGTGTCTTTCCACGTTTTACCAGAACATAATATTACTGTATCATCTGCGAATGCAATTATTTCACTATTTGTAAGTGTCGTGAGCAAATCGTTAATATAAATATTAAACAAGATAGGACCCAACTGTACCTTGAGGCACTCCACATTTAACATTTTCCGTATCACCCTTACAATCGTTTATCTTAACAATTTACTGCCTATCTGATAAATAATTCTTTAAGAGCTTATACATGTGTCCTCTGATACCAAGATGATATATTTTTTGTAATAGTATGTCATGGTTAACTGTATCAAAGGCCTTAGCCAAATCCAAAAAATATTGCTAAGGTTGGTGTACTATTATCTAGCTTATCATAAATGTATTTAGTAACATACGCCAAAGCATCATTTGTAGACTTATTCTTTCTGAATCCAAATTGATTATCTGAAATTAATTTAAATTTATCCAAATATTTTGTCAGTCTATTCTTAATAACTTTTTCAAAAATTGTTGCTAAATTTGAGACTAATGAAATCGGTCTGTAATTTCTTTCCTTATGTTTATCTTCCCTTTTGTATATTACTATAATTTCTGCTTTTTTAAAGTGGGATGGACAAATCCCACTTTTAATCGCTAAATTTATTATATGCGTTAACGGTTGAGCAATAAATACGGCTATAGTTTGTAAAATTTTCATATGAATTCCGTCGACTCCTCCACTTTTCCCATTATTTATACTTTTAATAATATTTAATATTTCTCTTTCATTCGTATCTCTAACATACATTGACTGTAAATTTGATTTATTGTTCATTTTGAAACCTGTATGATGTAGATAGTAGATATTTTTGTTGGTAAAATAAATATTGTAATTTTTTTTCTAAATTACGCAATATCTTGAATACGTGAAATTTGACGAAATGGACATAAATCATGGGTACCTTGGTGCGATGATGCTAAGCCACTGTACATGATTAGAGAATTTTCGAAATTTTCGATTTCTAAAATTATGAAACTTTTGAATTGTGTATGTCAGCTGAATCATCGCAAAATTTCATCAGATTTCAAGTATCTCATACCGTTTACGAGATATTGCGTAAATTTGAAAACAAGTGTCAGTTAGGTGTCCAATAAGTGTACAAATACTTTTCATTTAAATGTACAACACTTTTTGGACTCTTGTGTATTGAACGCTTAAATAAAATGTACCATTTCCGACAGAGCACTGCTAAATGTAATTGGAAATTGGTTTAAAATAAACATTTCAAATTTTGAATGAAAAGTCATTTGTGGCTTTTATTTTCGAAAATAACTTTTTTGCAATTGAAATGAATAATTACGAAATGAACATAATTTTAATATTTTTTCACTTCAAAGCGGAAGTTATTTTTTTTAATTGATTAATTCGTATTAAAATGAAGAATCATTGAAAATTTGTATTCACCACACTTTAATTTTTGTATCGATTTATTTTAAATTCATTTGGATTAAAGCAGGCATTATTTTGCTCAGTCATGTATTGAAATGGATTCATTAATTCCGGTAATTAACTGTTATTATTTATGGATTCGATTGTATTAAAAATTGTCCTTTCAATCTTCATTTGTATTCAGATGGATTCACGACTTTTGCCTTTTTCGAGTATTTTTAGTAGTTTCGGCAACGATATTATTTATTTATTTATTTATTTATTTAAAGAAATAAATGGCCTATAAGACCTTTGTACAAAAATATACTGACATAATCAGCGCAATTAGAATAACAAAGAAAAGAACATAAAATTTGGTAATAGAATAATTGAAAAACCGTATGTTAAAACAAAATAAGAAAACTTAATAATAAGTGTACAATAATCGTCGCACTTTAAATCGAAATGATACAAAACTAGCAGTGTTTTTTGCATCACCGGGAACACTGTTCCATTCACGCCTGAGTCTAGCTACACTAGAGTGAAATCCATAACGAGTTTTACTATTATTTTCACAAATATCCCGATAACGACGCAATGAATACGATTGAGAACGAGTAGAGAAAAACGAAGATACTTGCTCAGATTTAATCATACCCGTAGTAATTTTACGGACAAATAGTAAATCAATAATATGATGTATTAAATAAATTGATGGCATTGAAAATTTATAAGCAATAGTAGAATAATCATGGTTCACATAACTCATAGGAGTACCTGACTTGTACGACAAATATCTTAAGAACCTGTGTTGAACCTTTTCGAGCTGATCAATATCTTTAGAAATAAAAGGGCGCCAAATAACTGATCCATAAGTTAAAATTGATAAAACAATTGATTTATGATTGCAGGAATAGAAGAGAAATCAGAAGTAGAACGTTTTATAAAACCTAAGATTGAGTAACATTTATTGATTATTGTCCGAATATGTTCAGAAAACTTGAAACTTTGATAAAAAATCACTCCTAAATCATTAATACATAAGACAGCTTGAATGGGTTCATCATCCAATAAATAAGTAAATGCCATCGGAGAGGTACACCTACTATGTGATATCGATTTACATAATTTACGAATGTTTAATTTAAGACGATTTGTGCTAGCCCATACAAAAATAGAGTTTAAATCTCGTTGCAAATTAGATGCATCTATTGGGGATTTAACCATTACAAATATCTTAACATCATCAGCGTAAATTAGAAACCGTGTTTATGTATTCATTTGGATTCATATTTTTGTATTAAAATAATAGTGAAGTATTTTTGGATTCGAATGTATTCGAAAATTTCAAAAGCGAAAAATTAATCCAAGTCAATTTCAATACAATTTCGATTGCTGGGTACAATTTGCCAATATATCTGTATTATATGAAATGATTAAAATTAGCCAAACCCCGGAGCAAGTGGCCAAACTGCTTACAAAAATGTCCCTAAAAACAACAGTCCTTGGGCCGGATGAGTTGTCGGTTGAAATTCCACCAACCCGACACGACATACTTCACGTCTGTGACATCTACGAAGATGTTGCTATAGGTTATGGATACAATAATATTACTAAAACAATTCCAAAAACTCCGACAATTGGAAAAGAGGTGAGTTCCCGGGAAAAAATGGATTATATATAATTATATACAATTTTTTATACAATTACAATCAATTATATATAATAATATATAATTATATATATGTTTATACACGATTATATATAATTATATACAATTTTTGATAAAATTAGATCAAATTATATATAATTATATATTGATTTTGGCCGTATATAATTATATACAAATCAGTCAGTTATATACAATTATATATGCTAATATATAATTATATATGTTTATATACGATTGTATATAATTATATACGACCAAAATCCATATATAATTATATATAATTAGATCTAATTGTATCAAAAATTTATATAATTATATATAATCGTATATAAACATATATAATTATATAAATTTTTGATACAATGAGATCCAATTATATATAATTATATATGGATTTTGGCCGTATATAATTATATACAAAGCAGTCAGTTATATACAATTATATATGCTAATATATAATTATATATGTTTATATACGATTGTATATAATTATATACGGCCAAACTCCATATATAATTATATATAATTATATATAATCGTATATAAACATATATCATTATATATTATTATAAATAATTGTAACTAAATTTATATATAATTATATATAATTGGATCTAATTGTATGAAAAATTTATATAATTATATATAATCGTATATAAACATATATAATTATATATTATTATAAATAATGGTATCTAAATTTATATATAATTGTATATAATCCATTTTTCCCGGATTCTAATTTTTATCAAAAATAATTTTATTTACAACTTGATATTTTTTTAGTGTCCGTTAAATAAACTCAGCGATCAACTAAGAGATGTTATGGTAGTTGCCGGATTTACAGAAGCGTTGACGTTTGCCCTGGTAAGTAAAATTTTGTAGAAATAACTTAAATTGCAGAATGATAAACGTTCGGTTTCAGTGTGCTCGTGAAGATGTTGCTGATAAACTGGGTTACGATATCAAAGACGTACCGGCAGTTCATATTAGCAACCCAAAAACTTTGGAATTTCAGGTAAAAAGAAAATGTTGCATTACCTAATTAGAGTACTTGATGTAATTCCATTTTTAGGTTGGCAGAACAACGCTGTTACCAGGTCTTTTAAAGACTATTTTAGCAAATAAAAAAATGCCTCTTCCGATGAAACTTTTTGAGGTTTCGGATGTTATATTGAAAGATCCTAAAGTCGCAGTTGGGGCCCGCAACGAAAGGAGACTATGTGCTGTGTATTACAACAAAATGGCTCGTTTCGAACTAGTGCACGGAATACTCGACAAAGTTATGTTTTCACTCGAAGTACCGTGGCATGCAAATAAGGATGCTGAAGGATATCACCTTCGTGAAGCACAAGGTACGATAATCAATTAACTTTACATCGATTTACTGTTACGAATCGCTTTAACCCTTTAAGTCCCAAATTTGCACAATTTGCACATGGATTTCAGCATCGTTTTATGTATAAAATAAAAAATTTTAAAAATGGAAACATCTATATCCGACTAGTTTTGAGGTCGCTCTTTCGATTGGCGCTACTGAAATTTTCGAAAAATGGCGTTTAACACATTTTATTTACAGAAATTCTGAAAAAAAAACGTGATTTTTTAGCTACAATTTTGTTTAAATGCATTTTTAACTATGATACCGGTTTCAGATCACCTTATAATCTGTCAAAAACGCGTTCCTGAATGGTTTACTTCAAAATTATACATTCGCATAGTTTGATTTATTTTGTTTTCCGTTTCAAAATGGCGCCTGAACATTAAAAATTTTTGAAATCGAAGAAAATGCTATTACAGTAGAGCCTCCATTATCGAATACTTCGTTATCGAATATTCAGACGCCTTCGTTAACGAATAATTTCCCCTCAGTTAGTCTCCCCACTCTAGACACCACGTTGTAGATGGCCGACATGGAGTATCGATACGTCGATTCGATTCACATATCGATACAATATAATGTAACTCCTAAAGGTATAGGTAGAGGTGGGGGGTCGATTTTTTCTCCTAAAATATTCGTTAACGGAAATTGAAATGCCCCGCAATGTCCCGACCGTATTCGATAACGGAGGTTCTACTGTATTTCGTATCTGCTATTTGTAGTAAAATCATACAAATAAGTTAATACGAGTATTCTCTGACCTATTTTGAATTACGGAAGCAGTAATATTCCATAAAACCCCTTTTTTAAGATGGCGACTACCATTTGCTGAGTTGAAATTGTATTTCGAGTTCTGTTACAACCAAAATTGGGATGAAATTTGCTAATTAACAATTTCAAAGGTTTCAGTAATTGCTAAACTCGAATCTTGAGTCAGTTTACCGAAATTCAAAATCGAGAATCCAATATGACGGACGCGTTATGTAAAATTTCACATTTCTGGAATAGAAAAAATACTATCGTATTCCAATTAGATTTTTTAAATATTTTTTTGATTATATAAATGCTTTTTGTGAAAAAAATTATATGATGAGTCTTGTCGACATTATTCGTTCTAATTTTTTTTTATCTGCGCGTCCTTTTGCCTTTGAACATGACAAAGTTGCCCGATTCTCACCGCCTTATCATCTCATAATTTTTTTCTCAAAAACAAATGGATTTTATGGGATATAGCTGCTTCTCACGATGCTTTTTAAACCGATTTAACCTGAAGGTTCTGGCACTTGGGATTTTCTTGTTGATTTCAATTCCAGATCATTAATACGTCATTTTTCGACAAAAACGAAAATCTTCTGTGGAGCCGTTTTTTAAAAATGTCGATTTAAAAATTCAAAATGACGAAAAGTCAACTTTTTTGGAAGAAATATTCATTTGAGAAAAAATCTCATAGGATTAAATTTGTAGACATTAAAAAAAGGATTTTTTTTTTTGTCTGTATCAATTTTCTCTACAATTAATAGTTTAAGAGAAAAGCGAGAGAAAATCAATTTTATACGTGTATTGTTAAGTTTTTTTACACTTTTGACTAGTTTTTTTACTCTGTGTGACAGTATAGTACTTTATTATTGCCAAGGTTGGTATGCTTTAAATTTTGATCAAAACAATTGGTAGCCATAATCTTAACAGGTGTCATGAGACGTTTTAACCCTTTTCGTCCCAAAAGTCCGGAATTTGGACACAACCTTCAACGTTGTAACTTTTGTTCCAAATTGCGTTAAAAAAAATTGAAATAAGTAAAAATCGATAGATTTGGACCTCCTCTTTCAAATGCCGTGGTCAGAATCAGCTGGAAATTACAGAGAAAAAGTTATGATCATTTTTTCGAAAAAAATACTGATTATTTCGACGTTTTTTCCCAATAATTGCGTTTTTCGACATTAAAAAGGGCAGTGCTGATCGTTGCGAAACATACTAATCGCGTCTTTTTGCTCAGACCATTCTTCTCCCGTCGGATTTTTTCAAAAAACAAAATGGCGGCTTCAAGACGACGTCTGGAAGTTGTAAGTTTGAATTTCTTGCACAAATGTCGATTATTTGACCGTGTAACGGCTCAAATCATCGAGAATTGCAATAAAAAAGTAATTATTATCATTTGCGAATACCTAGTCTTATCATGATTTATTCATAACCTCATAACCTCGAATTAGTTGGACACAATGGGTTTATACCGAGTATTTGTCTAATTTTCACACTATTTTCGACGTTTCCGTAACATTATTTATGTGTCAAATTAAAAATGACCATATACCCTTATGACCTATTAATTATCGATTTATAACCTAAAAATTTACTTTTTTTTTTATTTTTAAAATACTTTTCTTCATTTTTTTATTTTAATTTTATTACTTTCATTTTCTTGTATTCAAAACACACGTGGAGGCAAGGAGGAAATATTTTTTTTTGTGTTTGGTTTTGTATTTTGTAAATCAATATTGCAGATATTGAAAGTTATGTCGCACTATAAGATGTGGGTTGACCTGAAACTCAATTTGTAGGTTATAAACAAATTCTTCATAGGTCACAATCATATATAGTCATTTTCAATTTCATACGTACGTAGTGATACGGAAACGTCAGATATTGAGTGAAAATCAGACAAAATATCGGTAAAAACCCATTGTACATGATTTATTTGAGGTTATGAATGAATCGTGAATGGAGTATGTATTTACAAATGATAATAATCACTTTTTCGTCGTTACGCGGTCAAATAATCAATATTTCTGAGAGAAAATGTAAAATTACAACATGAAGAAGTCATCATGAAGCCGCCATTTTGTTTTTTGAAAAAAATCCGACGGGAGAAGAATGGTCTGAGCAAAAAGATGGGATTAGTATGTTTTGCAATAGTCAGAACTGCCCTTTTCAATGTCGAAAAACGCAATTATTGGGAAAAAACGTCGAAAAAATCAGTGTTTTTTGCGATAAAATGATCATAACTTTTTTCTCTGTAATTTCCAGCTGATTCTGACCACGGCATTTGAAAGAGGAGGTCCAAATCTATCGATTTTGACTTATTTCAATTTTTTTTAACGCTGTTTGGAACAAAAGTTAAAACGTTCAAAGTTGTGTCCAAATTCCGGAATTTTGGGACGAAAAGGGTTAAAACGTTTTATGAAACCTGTTAAGATTACGGCTACCAATTGTTTTGATCAAAATTTAAAGCATACCAACTTTGGCAATAATAAAGTACTATATTGTCGCACAGAGTAAAAAAAACTAGTCAAAAGTGTAAAAAAACTTAACAATACACGTATAAAATTGATTTTCTCTCGCTTTTCTCCTAAACTATTAATTGTAGAGAAAATTGATACAGACAAAAAAAATCCTTTTTTTAATGTCTACAAATTTAATCTTATGAGATTTTTTCTCAAATGAATATTTCTTCCAAAAAAGTTGACTTTTCGTCATTTTGAATTTTTAAATCGACATTTTTAAAAAACGGCTCCACAGAAGATTTTCTTTTTTGTCGAAAAATGAGGTATTAATGATCTGGAATCGAAATCAACAAGAAAATCCCAGGTGCCAGAACCTTTAGGTTAAATCGGTTTAAGAAGCACCGTGTAAATCGAAATAGATCATACAAAACTCGGAATAACTTATTTCTTCGATTTTACTATAAAGACAACCATCAGATACGAAATAATAGCATTTTCTTCAATTTAAAAAATTGTTAACGTTCAGACACAATTTTGAAACGGAAAATAGAAAAAATCAAAGTATGTGAATGTATAATTTTGAAGTAAAACAGTCGGGAACACGTTTCTGAGAGGTTAAAAGGTGATCCGACACCAGTATCCTAGTTAAAAATGCATTTAAAAAAAATTTTAGCTAAAAAGTCACGTTTTTTTCAGAATTTTTGTAAAAAAAAATGTGTTAAACGCCTTTTTTCGAAAATTTCAGTAGCGCCAATCGAAAGAGCGACCTCAAAATTAGTCGGATATAGATATTTCAATTTTTAAAAATTTTTATTTTATACATAAAACGATGCTGAAATCCATGTGAAAATTGTGCACATTTGGGACTTAAAGGGTTAATTTTGAAAGACTTGATAGTCTAAGTGTGATATACGAATTCAATTTAACGTACATTGATTTTGCATAGATCCTGCTTACCTTCCGCAACGTTGTGCTGAAGTGGTGGCCTATGGCACGGTGATTGGTAAAATTGGAACACTTCATCCGGATGTTCTGACGAAATTTGGCCTCGCTATCCCATGTTCAGTGATAGAAATTAGTATTGAACCATTTTTGTAATTTTTGTTTTTCGAAAGCATTATTTTACTATTTTTATATAGTATAACATGAATCAAGTATTTAAATGGTTACTTGCTTTATCATTCTATTACCAATAAAATATTTTACACAAAATTTACATTATATTCGATACATTTTTTACCTCCAGTCATTTCTGTTTTATAAGAAGAATAAATTTAACAAAAAACATTTTGAAAACTACAAAAGGTAATTTTTTTTTATTTGCATGAAAAATTGGTAAACTTATCAGAGAAATCTTACTTTGAATGTTTTAATTCTATGATCTGTTATTAATCTTGTATATATATATTTATTTAATGTATCCACAGTTTTGTGCTTACATGGCTTCCGATCACCTTTGCACTATTTACAAACTTTATGTTTACAACTCTCACACTACATTTATACATCTAATTTCATTCTCTCGCTTTCAATCTAAGATTTACATTTCTATTCTGCTGCTATCTCTCTCTCTCCCTCTCTCTGTCCTTCCATTCGTTGCTCACTCCCTCTCTCTCTCTCTCTTTCCCTCTCCCCGTCATTTACTTTACCTCGCTCGCTAATTACATCTGTCAGTACCCCTCTTGCCTCACCGGCACAATTCTATTTACATTTTACCATTTCGATGTTCATTCTACGCTACATTCCATTTTACTTCCCCTCTCTCTTATTCTCTCTTTGTATCTCTCGCATTTTTTCTACTTTTTCCATCCACTTGTACCCTCTCCCGTCTTCATTTAATACATCCATTCTTATCTCATTCTCTCCTACCAATTTTTTACACACCCGAAGATGTCTCATACACTCTCTTTCGTCCCCACACAGCCTACACTTTCTTTCCTCTTCTTTCATCCAATACCTGTTACCCCTTGTCTCATTTCCACATCTCCATCTTGCTATCGTTTGTATTTTCTTCCCTTCCGTCCTCTTTCTATTCTCTCTCATATATGTTGGGATTCCCTCTACCCTCCTATATTCTACGCACGACTTTGACTTTCTCACTTGCTCTATCCTCTCCTGTTCGTCTACCTCTTTATCCCTTTTCCTCAGTTTTTCCCATTTTTCTTACCCTTCCGTTCTCAGCGCCTCCTCACTCTGCCCTACCCTCCACAAGTATTGCCTTCTCTCCAAACTATCTCTTGCCCATTCTTTCTCTACTCTCTCTCTTTCATCTTTTCTCTTTTCCACTATACAGATTTTCCCCACTTCTCCCATCTCCCCTTTTTCCATTTTCTCCTCATAGCGACCTGCCCTACTTCCTGCTTCATTTCTTATTTGTTCTCTTTTCAATTCCTCTCTTACTATGTATCCTGGCGTCCCTCTATCTAATTTTAAAATCCATCTTAAATACTTTTCCTGTAGACTCTCTACCCCCTCCCACTCCTTATATCCCCAGATTTCTACTCCATACATTAACACCCCCTTTACTATGCTATCGAATAGCTTTAACCTCCATCTTATGTCTCCTCTAAATTTCCTTTCCCCGTAACTCCACACCCATCCCATCGCAATTCTCGCCTTTCTTACCCGCTCTCTTACCTGTTCATCCTCTCTATTATTTCTTTTCATTACATATCCTAAATAATTAATCCTCTTTACTTCTTGAATACTCTCTTTTCCCCACCACCACTTCCTTTCTTTTTCTTTCGATTTGGATTTCTTTCGATCACTTTGGATTTTTCTACGCTTAAATCTAATTTTTTATCTTCTAAATATTTCTTTAGCATTCTCATCATCGCTCTTAATCCGTCTTCCTTTTCTGCTACTATAGCTATACCATCTGCATATTCCAATGACCATATTTTTGTCCTTCCTACTTTCATTCCCCCAGGCCCTTTCATCATTTCCTCCTCTATATCAGCAATATATATATTAAACAATGTAGGGCTTAGAGGGCATCCTTGCCTAACTCCTTTCTCTACTATAAATTCCCTACTCTCCTTCTCCATTATTCTTACTCTACATCTCGTCTCTTCGTAAATTTCTTTTACCCTCTCTATAAGATCTTTCTCTATTCCTCTTTTCTCCATCATCTTCTATAAAATCTCTCTATCCAATCTGTCAAAAGCTGCCTTCAAATCTGCGAAGAACGCATACACCTTTTCCTTTCTACCCAGCCTCCTCCCTATTACATGCTTTAACATCTTTATATTTCCTATTGTCCCTCTATTTTTCCTAAATCCTGCTTGTGATCTCCCCCATCCTCCATTCTCGTCCAACGCCTTTACTATTCTTTTATTCAAAAAGCTTGCGTATATTTTGTATGCAGTACTGGTTAGTGTTACCCCTCTATAATTGCTTACTATATTTCTTTCACCTCTCTTCCATATTGGCACTACTATTCCTTAGTAATTGATTAGAATAAAAAATTCCCAATTTTTTGGAAATTTTTGTTTAATATTCGGCGCCATATTGAAATTTCTGATGGCTGAAACTCAATTTTGACCTCAAAATCTTGAAGAGCGACCTCGAAAACAGTAGGATACGTACCTCTTAATTGTTTTCAACTTTGATTTTTATACGAAATACTTGATTGAAAATGAAGTATAAAAATTGTCATTTGAGATCATAAATTTGATGTTATTCGCTACATTAATTACACATTAGGATAACCGAAACTAAGTCAACGACATTATCAGGGATAAATAGTCACTTTTATATTTTTATGACAATTTTATTCGACTTTTCTAATTACAAATTTTAAATGACATAATCATCGGACGGATTTTGTTGAACTTTTCATTAAATAATCTTCAGATTTTAAGTGGTATATATACAATAGTAAGATTGCACATAATTTAATTGACCTTGTAGTTAATGTATTTAATTAAATGCCAAAAGAGCGTAAAATGTATAAAAATGTACAAATATAAACTATCGTTGCGGCAAACATAAATTATGCTATCTTAACAATATTATAAGCGTATGCTTTACATCATTCCCTTCATTTGTTAACAAATAATAACTATATTAAGCACAGTAATCAAATTACATATTAATTTAAATATTTATTCGTTTTAAACATTTTTTATTCCGAGTTTTTCATAATTTTGTAAAAATATGATTTAATATAACGCAACATACTTTTCTAAAATATTTTATCCAGTCACAATTCTGTATTATCAAAATCTTTTAAAAATTGTGTCTAAACATATCTTCCCTTTTATTAGCGGTAGATTTTTAAGGTCTCTATGAATCTGAAGTTAAAAAGTCGAACGTTAGTGAAATTAAAATGCAAAAAGTGATTTGATTTAAACATGTTGATTACATCTGAATCAAATAACATTTTACAAATCATTCCACTGCATTAAATTACTGTTAATTGACAGAAATTTATTAAATTGTTAATAGTAGCCAAGAATGAATATATTAACTTTGGTTTACTTTTGTATCGTTCATTTCTATCGTTCAGTTCGTAAGTTATCTCAAATTTTTCGTCAAAAATGAACTTCCAGGTTCTTAATTGTAATATTAAAAGGCAAATAAATATAAATTTAGTAGTCACTATGATAAAGAATATAAAAACAAAGACATAAATATAAAATTCTAGATTCATATACGAAAATAGAAATACTAGAATCATTTGTTCATTATTGATTTCAATCATTTATTGAAGAAATTTAATTATGTACCTGGCAATTCATAAGTATCATTTGAATTTATTAAAATATTAAAATTATTCTCCTAAATTGTACTTGGGTCATAAACAATGATAGTGTTGAAATGCATTAAATTTAGCAAAAACTATCCAAAAAATCAGTTTGTATAAATTCAATCGATAATATTTTCATCCTGATTTATAATATATTCTCGGTTTCAAAAACTTCGTCAAAAAAGGTCGTTATTTACGTTCTGAACTACTTTCGTGTTGTACTTTTCATTTACGCAGGCTACTAACATCTTAATAACGTTTGAAAATCAACAAAGTATTCGACAGATTCCCTTTAGAGCCTTTTATCACCATGCACATTATTGAATAACAATGAAGGAATTTCGTCAAGCAAATTATCAATAATCGCTTTGTTTAACAAAGCATTTTTAGTAACTCTAAAAAATAAAATTACAACGCAGATTCATACACAGCACTAACGAAACCACGATTGTTTTATAAAATCGGCGGCTCTTTCACCAATCATAATTGCTGGTGCGTTTGTATTGCCGGACGGTACTGCAGGCATTATGCTAGTATCAGCGACTCTTACTCCTCGAACACCTCGAACTCGTAGTTGATTATCAACAACAGCAAGTGGATCATCCGAGGGTCCCATTTTGCACGAACCTGCTTGGTGGTTTTCGGCAGCAGTGTCATGTTTGACAGCACATTCCCAGTAAGCGTCACATCCAAATTTGAGATGTTCACAATTTTTTACTGGCGTACGATCCAGCTGGAATCCGTACCTGATAAACATGATTAATTTTATAATAGTTATTTTTTTCTAACGTCGGGATTGTTTTCGTTAACCCATTAAGTCCCAAAACTTTTGTTTTATTAACTTGAAATATACAAACTTTTATTTTATATATTTCAAAAGGTAGCTTTTTCATTATTTGATTCGTTATATTAGTTTTTTCTATTCTTAAAGTAGTTTTGTAGTCAATATGAGTGGTTTTATTGCTTGTCCATTGGAATGAAAATTTAAATTACTACTTAACAACAGCAGTTTTGCACAAAGTTGTACATTTACTTAAAAAATATCGACATTAATGTGTCCGATATTTTCCAAAAAAATGTTTAATTTCTATAATTTTTATTTTTAAAAGATGGTTTTAAAAAATGTTTGTGGTCTTTAATCATCGGTAAAAAATTATAGAAATTAAACATTTTTTTTTTATAATATCGGACACATTTTTTGCAAAATCCTAAACTATAAAATTTGAAATTCATTTTCTCGAAAACTATCTTTTCGTAAAAATTGCAAAGAACAAATAACTCTTAGAATTCATCAGAGAATACACTACATTTTTTTCAGAATATTCTGTAAATAAATTACAATTTTGAAAAAAATTTTGAAACAAGTTTTGAAACAAGTTTTGAAACAAATTTCTCTAAATATCATCAAAAAATTTTGAAAAAATTCCACTATATCGCTTGATGAATTTTAAGAACTTTTCATTCTAGACATTTTTTTTAAAAGTTCGTAGTTTTTGAGTTAGAGCGTCCAGGAATTTCTCAAAGAAATTTTCATTGTTGACGCCATTTTGAGGTCGTTACAATGATGTCGATTGACGTTTCGTCCATTTATTGTAGTCCTCTTCAAAATTATCTACAAAAAGGTATAAAATTTCTGAAAAATATAATATAATACAAAATAAAACATCAAATTCCATAAAAAATACAACCAATAATAAACAGAAAAATGTAAATAAAATAAAAACCGAGATAATAAACATTTACAGAATACCGATGATTAAAGACCACAAACATTTTTTAAAACCGTCTTTTAAAAATAAAAATTATCGAAATTAAACATTTTTTTTGTATAATATCGGACACGTTAAGGTCGGTATTGTTTAAGTAAATGTACAACTTTGTGCAAAACTGCTGTTGTGAAGTAGTAATTTAAATTTTCATTCCAATGGACAAGCAATAAAACCACTCATATTGACTATAAAACTACTTTAAGAATAGAAAAAACTAATGTAACGAATCAAATAATTAAAAAACTACCTTTTGAAATATATAAAAATTTTTTTAAATTTGACTACTTTATCAAAACAAAAATAGACTCATAAAAAAGTTTAATTGGCTCAAAAACAACACCATTAAACACAGAACAGAACGACAAGACATAAAGATTCAAGAAAATTGGTTCAAAAATTACAGCGATGTGGAAGTACCAGACAATATAAAAAAGATTGTGGGTTTAGGAAATAAATATGCTGTACAAAACAACAATTTTAAAAATATTCCTTATGAACATCTGATTGCGGGAGTCGAAAATGTTATTTCAGCAGTAAAAGACATCACTGATGAAGAAGGGAACATCATCGTAAACAACAAAAACAAATTATGATAAAATATGTAATAACGATTATTTCATTTGACAGTGGAACGGAGTTTCTGAGGATTGCCCATATCAGAGGCCGAAACGTAATTTGGTGACATCTTTATTTTAATGCCTTCAGTTGGCATCACTTTTACTAGACCATCAATTCCAAGAAAATTTATATTATATTTTTTATCTAATAAAACTACTTCATTTAAAAAAAGTGTAAAAATACCTTTTAAGAGAGTCAGTCTCAGCAAGCGCAATACTGAACTTGATCCCCTCGATAAGTGCACCAACATCATCAGGATGTGTAAGATATTTTGGATAAATAAGTGGTTTTGAAAGAGGATCGTTGTTTCGGAGACGTAAATATCCACGACTTTTAGGGTGAAGAATTGTAGGAATAATAAGAATACTTCGATTGGATCCTTTCTTCTCACCCACCATTCCAGTTTCAGCGCAATCGGCAAGATAGCCACCGAATATTAGTTGAATATCTGGATGATCTTCTTGAGGATTGGCATACTTCGTATTGATCATTGCAGTCACTTCAGAAATACCTACAGGAAGTAAATTCTAAATTAGTACATAATTATAATTTGTTCATTTATTTCATTGTGTTTGTTTAAAAAATAGCCAATCTGCCTTCTGTACTCAAGAAAAATAGGTGGGTATTGATAATTTTATTGATAATCATATTTTTATACATATCGGGCAAGTAGTAATGCATTCATCTGATGTTCAATTTGAAATATTATATACATATTTCATTATAATTTTAACCGAATTTTAAAATTAACAAAAGTTAACCCAAAGTCTATTTTTTCACTATTTCTCAATTGTATTTTATGCTCTACAGGCTGATATAAAATCACCTAAGAAGTGTCATAAAATTTACAACAAAATGCCTTAAAAATTAAATTTTCTGGCATTTTTACTATCTTCAAGAAAATGTCATAAGATCCAATTTTTAATGCATTTTCATAGCATTTTTATGGCATTTTTCGGCATTAATCACGGGTGTCCTCAACCAAAAACAAGTTTTATGAAAATGCCCGGGGAAAAGGTTTGCGGCATTTTATTTTATATGTTTCATAGTTTCAAAATCCGTTTCGAATGAAATCCTAGCTGATCATTTTCATAGAAAAACACTATTCAACATTTTTTGTATTTTATCCATTCAAATCCTGTAGCAACTAAAACATTTAGGATCATTAATTAATGTTAGAATTTGTTCAAATCAGACTTATAACAAGCACATTTTGTAGAGAAAGGTATATTTCACAAAATGGCAATAAACATTTCCAATGAGTCTCAGCCTAACCCAGAACCACGACAAGGACGTGATGATACAGCGGTTTCATTTTTTTTTTTTACATTTTTTTGCTTTTTTTAATGTTTGTTATATTTGTTATTATTATTGTTTTTTTTTGTTTTCTGATCATAATCTAAAGCCCTCACCATCTAAAAAATGTAAGGAATACTGTAAATGTTCAAATATTCGCGAATTTTGAGGGATACTGAAACGCCTGTACTTTTGTAAGCTTTTTTTAATTGTTTTACATATTTATCTAATTTCTTGACATTTTATAAAATACACATTTTTTTACAAAATGTGCACGTTAAAAGTCTGATTTGAACAAATTCTAACTTCAATTAATGATCCTGGGTGCTTTAGTTACAACAGGATTGAAATGGATAAAATAGAAAAAATAGAAAAAAGGTTTACTAGTGTTTTTCTATGAAAATGATCAGCTAGGATTTTATACGAAACGGATTTTGAAACTGTGAAACATTCAAAATAAGATCCCGTAAACCTTTTTCCCGGGCATTTTTATAGAACTTCTTTTTGGTTAAAGACGCCCGTGTAATGCCGCACTTTTTCGAATAAAATGTTACCAAAGAACAAATTCTTGGAATTTATCAAATAATATACAGTCGTCCCCGCCCTAAGTTATACCGCCAAAATTATGTGTGTGTCCAAAGTTATATGTTTGGGTTTTCCAAAGTTATATCACTCTCTTCCCCTCCTTCCCCACTACATTGTTTCGCTAAGCCACACTCGCTTCGCGACACTCACGCACAGAACACCCATTACACGTACAGTAGTCCTTCCTTTATTCTTATTTGTCTAGTCAGTGAAGATGACGGCCTTCTTCTCTTATTGTAATAAAGGGGAACCTTTCCCCTACTACTTAGATTTGCTGTCTCACTTTTGTCTCTTTTTCTTTTGTTGAGCATGCGCCCTTATTTGTATTTTGAAAATCCACACGCCAACATACGTCAGTAGATAGAACGCGTAAGGGGAAATATTAAAATAGAAGAAGAGAAAAAATTAGAATAATGGAAGTTATTAGCATAAGGGAAGGACTACTGTATATAAACAAAGATGCGGAAGTGGGGATAGTGAGGGGCTAGAACTTTGGAGAATCTTCCGCCAGTGGAAAAAACCGAGTATAAAGCTTATCTAACCGAGATTGTTTAATAATTAAAATAAACGAATTTATATCTTGAAAACGATCGCATGTGGGTTCCGTTTTCCTCCAGCGACAATTGTAATCAAATGCCTATTTCTTGGGACGAAACATATTTTTGACAAAAGTTCGTTAATCTTCAAGAAATAGGCATTTGATTACAATTGTCGTCGCTAGAGGGAAACAGAACCCACATACGATCGTTTCCTATAAAATAAATATATACAGTAAGTAAAATCGGGATTTCTGGTAACGATGATTTCACATCTTTCCGGCTATCTATTTATGTACATATATATATATATTTTTGTTTGTTTGAAAAACTAATAGAGGTTCCATCTTCAACCCGAAAGGATCATTTAAGAATATATTAATTCATAAATCGATCGAAAACTAAAACCTTATTAAATATGTAATAAAAATAATTAATGCAGAGGGATGTTTGGATATACGGTCGGTTGACAACAAATGAACTGCTTTTGACGATTTTTCCATATTTGACGATTCTTCCATAATGATAGCCATTTTTAACAATTTTACTATAGAGATTGACGTTAATGATTTCATTTTTTTGATCGGATGGTATATATAAAGGCTAGGAATTTTGATTTCGAAACATTATGCTACAAAACATCTAAAGATATTGTTATGCAAAAGAAAGTGCAAATAGAAATGAAATAATAATGGATTCATTCGTGCGTTTTTATTTAATATTACGAAATGATGAATCTTTTAAAACATTAGGATTTATCTAAAATCGTACAAATTCTACCGACGAGGGTTATGTAAATACTTTATGTAATATCAACATTTTAATGATGTTCTTCATATCGCCATATCGACCAATTTTCTTAAACTTGGAAAGGTTAAAACAATATCCATGTTCACTTCAAACTCAGGTATTCGAAGCACCTGAAGAGAGTTTAATTTCCGAGACTATCCTTCTCGAAGTTTATCGTGTGCGTGCAGTAATTAAATGAAAATATAAAGATTATTATTACTTTACAGATTACTATCCTGAGATTAAAAATACATTTGTAATTCTCTTCCTCAAAATTTGCCAGTACAGCTATAAATATCGAAAATCGGTGCAAATAATAAAGAGGTAATGTCAAAACGAGAAAATCGGTACACGATCCTTGATCGATAGTCACGAAAGAGTCTACATTGCGCAATAGGCTTTCACTAACTGAGCATGATTCGTTGAATGGTACGTAACATTTGCACGCGAAAGACCCTTGAAAACGTAACAGGGTTCACGATTCTAGAACTTCTTCCCGGATGTTTTACATATTAAATTATCGATTTGCCTATTCCATAAGATAAATATATACAATTGGAAATACATCTCTTTTACTGTTTTCCTATACTGCAAAACATCTTACTTCCTCACTCATTGAATCAGGGGTTTCAAAATTGTGAAATGGACAAGAAAAAGACTGAATATTAAATTCTTTTAATCCCATTTAATCTCTCTCATCTCTTCAATATTTTCCAATCATTTTTCATTCATTACCAGTCATGACAGGTTTCTTCATAATTTGCTTTTGTACTCGATTCGTTTGTAAATCAATTTTGTTACATAAATTTCAGTGTAATGAATATATTAATTATTTAAATGTTTTTATCCATCAGATCCATGTCTTAAATTTTGCGTTTTTCTAGTGTTAAGATTATATGGTTTTAGACATGAAAATATGGGTTATGGGTTAGTGGGCAGAACGATGTGTTCACATAATATTTATTTGTTTATTTTACTACAAAACATTAGTCGTACATTTGACACTGCACCTCTGTATGAATAATTAAACATCGATTTATTTAGAAACCGTACAACATTCAAGTACTTGGGTGAAAAAGTCAGCTCTAATTAGAATATACATATATACATTCTCGCTAGACATATTAATAGACTCTGAATTAATCTATGCTGTACTCTCCATAGCAAATTTAATCTGAGGCCAGTTGAATAATATGAATCAACGACATAAAATCAAAAAAGATTTAAAGCTTCATTTCATTAGATCAGTTTAGTCCAACTCATAAGCAAGTCTTCATTTATAACCTTATTTTTATCAGGTAGATGCCGAAGGGCGATTAGTCAAAATTTCGAACGTTTAATTTTGACTTTCCCATAAAATAGTTTACCTGAATGAAATAAAATTTCGTTGAAATATCAATTAGAAAATGATTCATTAAATTATACGAAGAATAACAGCAAATTTCGATTTAAATAAAGATTTATTGATGTAAAATAAATTTTCTCATTGTAATATTTTGTTTAAATCACACAAAAAATAGATTTAATCAAAACAACGTCTTATTTCCTTCTTGTAGTTTAACTATTCGGTGAAGGTTATTTAGTAACAAATGAACTTCAAAAAATAATGTTCTTTACATTCAGAGATTTTTCTTTACAAAAATTGCAAAAGCATTTTCTGTATAGGGATAACCAGGACTTTATTGTTCGGCTTTTGTACTTTTGGCTATTGAGTAAAATTTACAACCGAACATATTAAATTTGACAAACCTCAATACTAAAAAGTGCACAGGACAGATAATGACACTATATATTAGCTTCAATATTAGAAAGAAAAGATGATAAACACATTATCGATATTTATGATGAGTATACAACGCACAAAGTTGATAAAATACATCTTTTTTTTCTCGGAACATTCAGAATACTTAAAAATTGTGTAAAAAACACGGTTCATAAAGCTTCTTTTTCCGATATATTTTAAATAAATATGTTCAATGAAACATGTATTTCTTGGTCATCATCAAGGAAAATGGAAATAAATAAACAAAAAACTTCAAAAATTACGTTTCGGCTAGCTTTTCGTAGCCCTCATCAGAAATTTATTCTATAAAATAATACAAAAAACAAATTTTTTATATACATTAGCAAAACATAATATTAACAAAAATTATCATACAAATTTAAAAAAGTTATACATACAAAAGTATTAGGTGACATTATAAAATAAATTATACATATACAAAAATTATGAAAAAAATAAGTAACAATTGAAAATATTTTTTTTATACACTTACAACGAGAAGACAAACATTGACAAAAAATAAAAAGTATGTTTCTTACCTAAAAATTATGTAAAAACTTCAAATTAAATCCAATAGTGAACATTTAAAAACAATAAAAATTAAAAATTGTTGCTTGAAAATTAAAATTTAGAACTAGTTGTCTGAAATATTAAATATATTGTCAATGTAAGTCTTTTACAAATAAACATATACAACGATGAGTAGTTTAAATACATATAAAGACACACATATATATATATATATAGGAAACGACCGCAGATTTCAAAATTTACATATGTAGTAACGGAAAATACAATTGAGGTAATTCAGAAATTTCAAATGTAATATTTACAGTATTATTATATTGTTTAATAAAAAAGTTTTCTAAATGTTTTCTTTTATTTGTGTTCCTTTCAATAGCTAAAATTTGTGTACTGTTAAAGTCAAAATTGTGTCCAGTATTGATTCTATGTAAACTTAATCCTGTTAATTGTGAATCATTCAATGTTATATTATTTTTATGTTCTGAGATCCTATCTTTTAATAGTCTTCCCGTTTGTCCAATGTAAACATTCAGAATACTGTTTACAATATTATTGGTCTTCAAATATTTATTTTTTTGCTGAAAACAAGTATAGTTTTCAAGCTGTCCGCGTGGTCCACCATTAAGCTATGTTTAATAACTCATTTGATTAAATCAGTATTTAGTACCTGACTTAATAATGTTTTGTAATAAAATCGAATCAAATGCATTAAAAAGGTCCTCAGATTAATTTTTTATGCAATAAAAATGAAATTGGTTACTTATAAAATGTTTTATCTACCGCTCAAGCCGTGGGATATCAATTTACATGGAAACCTAATGAATCTCAGGCGTAGCATTTTCAAATTCAATACGTCATACAAACCTATGGTCTGGATCGAAGTAATAAGGAGAAAAATAATAAATAAACTATAGGTCTTTTAATAACTCCGCAGCATAATGTTACACTCTCCCGCATTTTAATATTCTTTAAATTATTATTTAATGAGTCATAAAAAGAATGGTCCCTTTCATCATACATCTTGTCTGCGGTATCTACTAATTCTTGAACAATCATAACATGTGAAACATTGCTTTTCGTTGATTATTTGATTAAAAAACGAATACCAGGAAAAAGAAAAATAGTCATTAAGTAAATTGAAGTAGTGCGCAACCAATATAGGAGCTTAAATAATCAAGTACTGCATATATTCGTCTTCACCCGCAGAAGTAACAAAATTTTGATAAAAGAACTAAGAAAATAAATTTATAGTAACGCATTGTTTCTTAGGAAATATATAGTTCGCGCATGTTTATCAAATAATATGCAACTCTAGCATTTGCCTAATATTATTTTTACAAAAGTAATAGGAATGATTTAAAAATTCCTTGCATTAATCTGCTCAGGTACCTTAAAAAAGACAAAGCATGTGACTAAAATAAAGAATACTTACCAGTTCCAGACATAAGTCCATCGCGGAAAAGTAAGTATTCCATGGCAGTTGCCCAATTCAAAGGAGTTGTGTCGGTATCGTTGATTGTAAATGTGAGTGCATATGCTGCATGATTGTGCAGATTTTTTCCCACGCCGGGTAGATCGTGAACAACTGGTACCCCTACTTCCTGGAGCTCACGTGCAGGACCAACACCACTGTTCAGGAGTATTTGAGGCGAATTTACAGCGCCTTAAAAGTAGTTTTTACCATTGTTTATTGTATTAAATAGCTTACAAAACGTATTTGAAATACTTAGTTTTACTGTCAATCCATCTGCCATAAATTAAATTAAGTTTAGGAAAATAAATAATGTTCATATTTTGATAATCACCGTTTGCTTTGAAACATGTTTTGGTAGAGTTTATATAGACTTTGAGAATATTAAGCAACAAAGCAAGTTTTCCAGAGGATTCAAAAATTATGAAACAACCATTTTTGTACCATGGCATGTTCACTCTAGATTTAAACTTACAGCTCAAAACATTTACTTACCTCCGCTAACCACGACTTCTTTATCAACGGATACCCGTTGAAGTTGACCATTGTGAACGAATTCAACGCCAACTGCATTTTTGGAATTATCGAACATAATTCTCGTAACCGTTGAATTAAGCATAATATGCAAATTTGGGCGGTTTCGAGCAGGACGAAGAAAAGCACGTGACGTAGATAGTCGAGAACCATTTCTGGAGGTTGTTTGGGCTATTGCGAAACCCGTATGTGTTTTTCCATTTAAGTCGACGTTTTCGTATCCTGTTTTCAAACATAAATTAACCTCTTTAGATTTGTAATTAGGAATAATAAAACGGTCATTGAATTGTTTAATGAACTCTGTACAAATAATTCGAAGTGAATAAAAAAATAAAATAAAATTGATATACAGGGGCAAACAATGAAAATCACAAGGCTCATATTTATCACATCTATTAATAAAAAAAATCGTAATTACAACAAAAAAAGAAACTACTAAAAATAGCAACTAACTCGATTTCCATCGGAAGCATGTGAGTTTAACGAGATATTTCAAGTTTGAATCATGTAATCTGGTATTAATTATATACTAGTTAAATCAAATCTACTGTAACATTACTTTCATCGGTATCTCTATTTTCATGGCGATGTCAGTTTTTAGTCAGCCTTAACAGTTTAGTGGCATTTTCATTGACAGATGAAGAAGCTTAGTAATGCATTGAAATAGAAAAATGTTCAACCACCATAGTCTAAAATTGCCCTAAGTTAGGCATTATTGAATTCGATATCAATTTCATGCTTAAAGGCGATCAAAAGAAAGGTTAATTTCTGTTTTGTAATGGGACAAAAAGCATTTTACATACTACTGTTTGAACTCTAATGACGCAGTAAAAAAAAAATTACAATAAATTAAAAACATGAAATGAAATACAATTCAGAGTATAAACATTCAACTTATAACAAAATTGTAAAATAATTTGTTTTCAACTATTTAACGCATTAAAACTAGTTTAAAGCAATCTTGTGCTTTTTTTAATGAATGTACTGCAAAGTTTAGAGAAATTAGTTCAGAAACGAACAAGAATTTATAAGAATAAATTTATGTAGAACTCACACACTTCGCATTATTACCTACAAAATTTATTCTTGCGAATTCTCGTTCGATTCTAAACCTATTTCTCTGAGATTTGTCGTACATTCGTAAAAAATGAATGAAAAAGCTTTAAAATATTAATTTATGACTTCTCCATAAAACGTATGATATGTAGTTAAATTATGGTATATGTAAAAGCGAAATTTATTAAAAAGGGGGTCCCTATTTAGCCCTTAAGCCCTGAACCGATCATTTGCCGTGGTCAATATCAACACGGCGATCTTATTGGAATCTGACATGCGGCACTGTCGTCGGAAAATTTGGAAGATTACAACCGTCATATTCATCGATAACCATCGACAAATGTTAGTTTCTAATAAGAGATATATCAGGATTTTGGTTCATCCTGATACAAGTGGATTACTTCTTGACCGCTTGTATATTAATAAATGTTTGAAAAAATGTTTAAAAATTCCTTCCAAGAATTTTTTCTTGGTTAAGTCAGTCCCAGGATTCAAAATAAATAACAAAAAGTTTCTTCTTTAAATACGTTTCGGCATAACGATATGTGCCATCTTCAGTTTATTAAAGTTATTGATGCAGAAAAAATCTTCGCGCCATTTTATGATATAAAATGTAATTGGTGACGAAAAGGATGCATTTTTGACAGTCCCTAACAGAGTAGAAATGACCGATGTTTTGTCATTTCTAGAATCAAATCTGATACCCACTACACACTGTATAAGTTTGAATAATGTTGTTGAATTGATAAGTATCAAGTAACGAATAATATACAGGAAGGAATTTTTAAACATTTTTTCCAACATTTGTTAGTTTCTAATGTGTGAAATCAGATTCAGAAGGTTAGACCGCAACCAAATGTACTCCTGTCTCAACAGAAAACTTGAACATGATCCAAAAAAGTTGAGATTTGTTATAAACAAGAATATTATTATTTTATTAAGACATAATGGGATGTGGGTACAAAAACCAACAAATCAAAAAGCCGACAGTTCAAAAAAGCAACAGTAAAAAAACTGACAATCGAAATGCCGACACTTCCAAAAATGACTGCCCTTGTCAATGTGTACATTTGTTTATGTTTCGGCTTTTTTATTTCTCGGTTTTCAACCCACACCCATAATAACTTCAAAATGTACAGAGAAGCACTTGAATTTCAAAATATCGGCATTTAATATGGCGGCTCAAAGCTGAACATTTTGTCCCGATATCTGCTGGTAATTGTCAGTTTTAAATACATACTGAAATTTTGTTCCTGTTACGATTGTGCCAAGAATGTTTTTGAAATTCAAAATGGCAGTGCTAAAATGGCGTCCAAAAAGTTCGATTTCATTTAATTTTCAAAAAAATTAATTTATTAAAAAAAAATAATAATTATGTGGATACACATGTGAAACAAATAAGATGGACAATTTTGACCCATTATTTTGCTAACTTTCAAAGCAAAATCGAATCAGGAATCTATATAAATTTATAAACTTGATCTGTTTATTTAAGAGTGAAAACTATAACAGATATTGTCATTTTCTAATAACTTTCAGGACTTAATAAGTTAACTACAGCTAAATTATTATAGTTTTCAATATATACATCGACAGTCCCGGATTCAATTTCCGGCGCATCGAATCTTTCAAATGTGCGTCTTATTTCCTTTTGTGAATAAAAAATAATAGACTAAATTCCTAAAAAAATGTTATCATCTCTAGAAGTCACAAATTTTGTACCCTACGGAAAAGTAATAAATCAAACAAACTAATAAGTATGGGAAAGAGGACTAATACCGACCCTCGAAATGAAATGATGTAATCAATATTTTTATAAATTTGAAATGATACAATTTACATGGATCATTTTTGCATGCCCCTCGCTATCTAGCAAATTTTATCAATGTGGTTCTGGGTTGTTCAGAAAGCAAAGAAAAAACTAAGTTTTCAAAAATATAAAAAATGGTAGTCCAAGACCCCCTAAGGTTCACATTCAACCGTCTATCTTTTTAGTGAATTGAAAGGGTAATGAAATTTCAAGTTCTAGTGGTAATTTACAACTACCTATAATTTATGGCTACCCAATTGATTGGCTAGCATAGAAAGCATTTCCACTTATTCAAATTTAGCAATCGAATGTCGCTGAATTAGTGAACTTTTCTCTGTAATTTACATTGACTACCAGTGTGTAATTATAAGAAGTCATTATTGTAAAACATAGTAGTACAATAGCTCTGTACTCTATTACGATACAACGGAATGGTGTCGATTTCGGTCCATCTAGAAAGGGAGTCGATTTCGAACCACTCTGACATTCACACTGAGAAAAGTGTATTTTATCAGTTACTATCCCTTGGCTTTTAAAAAGTGTATTATAGCCCTTAAAAGAAATATTATAACTAATCCTCCATCTTTCAGCATTTGTTTTTGACAGGTTATACGAAACTGTATTAAACTCTCCTATTTTAAAAGAATGTTTTATTATGACTAAAAGAAGGAATTTTTAATATTTTAATTTGCTAGATAAATTTCCATAAACGAAAATTGCTTTTAGTTAAAGAGAAAAGGCTAAAATAAACTGACATATTGGTTAGAATAATCTAAAATCTTCGTCTTTTAACAGGTAATAGAAAGATGGCAATCCCTATGCGTAAAATACTATCTTTTACGAGGCATAAGAATTCTAATACTGGGTAAAAAACACTTTTCTCAGTGCATGACATGACGGCTCGTCATTCATAGATAGCCCTGATATATAAGTAATAAAAAAATGTACACAGAAAAAACACCACGATTGTTACAACCTAAGATATGGTTGTCTTGATCATACTATATTGATAATTATGTCTCTTCCATACTATGGAACCGTAAAATGGTTGATGTGACCATATCTGTTGAAAGGGTTTCTATATGCCAAGTTCTCTTTACAATAGCAATGGTCGACCAAGCAATATTTTAATTCGCCATACTTTTTTGGTTGGTATGTCCAAACTTGTTTTTTTATACAGTTCAATTTTTCTGCAATAAATAAGCATTACTAACTGAATTCTGGCGAAACTCTGAAATTGAATCCACCGTTGTCAAAATATAATCGAGTGTGATAACCTTAAAATAAATGAGAGATACAAGCTACACAACGCTAGCTATTCGGTACAATCGGTATGGGATCATAGCCTATGAACCTTCAAAGGAAAAAATGGTAAAAATCCCCTTTTTTTCAAAATGGTGACAAAAATAAGGTCAAGCGCCAAATGTTAACATCATATTGTTCATTAGAAGAGAAAAAATTTCCGACAGTTTACCGTTTTCACACAGAGAGTAAAAAGTATTAATGGAACCACGAAAAAATAGTTGAATCGATTTTAACCTCTGTAAGTAGTAGAATTAACTATATGGAAGGTTAGAGTTGATATTTGAGGTTATGTACAAACGATTTAACAATTGGAAAATAGTAAATGTAACAATTTTATTGTACCGTTTACCATGGAAATAGTTAATACAACTTTTTGGATTTACGCGTTTTACTATTGCAATAAGGTTTCGTTAACTATTTCCTTTCTCTCTGTGCAGAAGACAGATAATTTTCCTATTTTAGAAGTTGTAAGTTATTTAATACCGAACGTTGGGACATTGCATATTTTATTTTACAGTAAATTTATATTAAGAAAGAAATAAAAAGCACGAATGTTCATTAATAACAATTATTACATGCGTCAAACATTTAAGTGGTTTCGACAAAAACAATTTCGTATTGTAAAAAATGAATGAAAAGAAAATACGAAGAAAGTAAGTCTGAGCGCTATGATTGAAAGGGTGAGTATTATGAAAACCGGTTCATATATGTTACAAAGATAATTGGGATTTACCCATTTCCTTGCCGGCTCGGAGTATGGCGTAGCTCAAAGGTGGATGGTAAGGAAAGTGCGTAACGGTGAGCGGTCCACCTACACCGTGATAACCGTAATCCACGTCATTGACTTGTTGATTATCCTCGCTTTTTATGAAATAAGGAAGTACATCGCGGTAGGACCAGCCTGCATTTCCCAGTCTTGCCCAATCGTCGTAATCTTTTCTCGAGCCTCTCATATACGTCATACCATTCATGACGCTCGTACCTCCTAAAACCTATGTAACCGCGTATGACGTTTTTATTGTTCTGCGGTATCATTGTGAAAGTTTAAAGTCCAGATAACAGCCTCGAATCGTGTCTTAATTCTAAGTTACGACTAAATTGTTCAGGCTTAATTCGAATATCTTAACTCACTTTTCCTCTGGGCCAATAACACTTTCGGTCCTCTTTATTCAAGCAAGCTTCATCCTCGCTCTCCGTCATGTATTTCCAGTCTATGTCGGTTCCCAAGAAGTTGAAAAAAAACGATGGAATCTGCGTTCCCGTGGGTTCATCAAGTCCTGCTTCGAGTAACAGAACCGAATATCTCTCATCTTCGGATAACCTCGAAGCGACCGTCGCACCTCCGCTTCCGCCTCCTATTACGATGAAATCGTATCTGAATAGAGACGTTTTCTCAATTAATTAAAATTTCTTTAGTCAAAGGCACATATTAGTTATATTTAATATTTGTGAGATTATTACGCTATACGAGTGAAAGTAAATCAGTTTCGAAAATTACTTTTCCAAAACACAATTCTCACGTCAGGAAGGCAGCGACCTAAGAAGTCAGTCATATCAAGACTTCACTAAGAAATGTCTACTTCTTTATCTTAAAATATGCAAGTGAGGGCAGACATACCATTTTCTGTGATTGGATGGTAAAAATTCCTCGTATTTAATGTAAAAATAATACGTGTCCGAAATCAACAATTATAACCAATTGACATGAAAAAAGAAACAATATACTTGAGGACATTTTCGTTAACCCTTTGAAGCATGGTGTAGCATATGGTTACATGTCTAATCAACACAAAACAAACTCAACATACAAATTCAACAGTTTCGAACTTAACAGTTAACTAAATCAACAAATAATACAAATAATACAAAAAATAAAATTATCGAACATTATACATTACAACAAGAATAAATATAAATAGTTCGAACCTAACCTAGCTTATCCTAACCTAACCCAAACATAGCCTATCTTAACTTAACCTAACCATTAACAGAGTATCACCTCTCCTTAGTAATGTTTTGATCCGATACACATACACATCGTATACTTAGTTCGAACCTAACCTAAACTAACCTAACCTAACCTAACCAAACCTAATTTAGTTCGAACCGAACCTAACGTAACCCAATATAACCAAATTTAATGAAATATCTTCGTGGACAAGCACACAATACTCATTAAATTCTTTGATACAAATTGTTATAATTCATTTGTATTATTGACAGTTATTAACACAGATTTAAGATTTAATTTATGTTACGATTAATGTTATTATTCTTGATTTTAAAAATACAATAAAATTCAATAACAGAAAAATAATGTTGAAATTGTAAATGTTGAGTTTCCTAAATGTTGAGTTTGTCGAATGTTGAATTTGCAAATGTTGAGTTTGTCGAATGTTGAGTTTGCAAATGTTGAGTTTGTCGAATGTTGAGTTTGCAAATGTTGAGTTTGAATGTTGAAATTGCAAATGTCAACATTTCATAATGTTAATTAGACCTGTTACCGTAGCATATATGCTACACCTTTGTGTAATTCATTATTCACATATTTAAGGCAATTATTCATTCATTTCGCTGCATTTTTTTGCATCCTTACTTCAAGAACATGTTGGAAAACATAAATAAATCTATATTTTTAATTAATTATCATGTTATATTGCTTAAAAAAATTAAACAAAGTGTAAAAATGGTGGAGTTTTTACGAAAAATATATGTGAAGAAGAAAACATCACTCAAATATGACGAGACTGGGTACTCGGGGTTTTCGGGGTCGCTGATTACGAATCTAACCTCAGATTTTCAAAATTCAAAATGGCGGATCCAATATGGCCGACGGAATTGCAAAAATGTACTTGATCGAGGTGAAATTGGGTACTCGAGTGTTTTCGGTATCGCTGATTACAATGTGGCCGACTGAAATCTAGGGTGAATCTGATTTGTTTTTACATTTCGGTCCGCCATTTTGGATCCGCTATTTTGAATTTTGAAAATATGAGGTCCGCTTCGTAATCAGTGATCCCTAAAACCCCCAAGTACCCAATTTCACCTCGATCAAGTAAATTGTTCCAATTCCGACGGTCATATTGGATCCGCCATTTGTAATTTTGAAAATCTGAGGTCAGATTCGTAATCAGCGACCTCGAAAACTCCCGAGTAACAAATTTCAGATATTTTCAGCGTAAAGAAAAATGTATGCTTCAAAGGGTTAAAGAAATTTTGTTTTTTAGTTTTGTTGTATCCGAGCAAAAGCTCCTTACTTATTAAGATGTACAGAAAAATAGAAATAAAGTGATAAATGAACTTCAGCATATATCGATATCACAACATTTTTTATACATATTGTTATCGAACGTTTCGACGTAAACGTTATTAATTTTGTCCCTCCACTTGTCTCTTGCACCTTTAACTCTGTTTGAAAACCTGCTTACTCCCAATTCCTTGGTTTTTAATGGATATACAACATAAATTTACTTCATTCGCATATCATTATATAATGAACATTTATTTTTTTTAATCACATAGATAACTATCTTTAATTTATCTAAATAATCACATTTTATTTTAATATATAGTTCTGAGACTAGCGGTGACAGGAATAACTACATTATGTGTACACTTTGCCAATTTCCATCCTGCTGGCTCATGTTTACTATTTGTTGTAATGATGAATTTGACTTTTAAAGTCTGAATTGTAAATTTTAGTCTTACATTTTTTTCCTTGCAATTGTCACAGAATTCACTCTTTATCGAGTGAAAACCGAGTCACTGTGTTGCACGAGAAACTTCTCAATTATCCTTTTTCGGCTAATAAAACTGGGTATTCGGGGTTTTTGTGGAATCACTATTTATGAGGCCGTTTTTGGAGTCACTAACTAGGAATCTGAACGCAAATATTGACATTTAAATGTCTGATTCAAAACGGCCGATAAAAATGTAAAAAATTACCCGATCATGATGAAAGTGGGTACTTAAAGGTTTTGGGTCACTAATTTGGAAAATTTAAAATGGAGGGTTTAATATGGCCTTAATATAGGAGTTTTCGAGGTCACTAACTACAAATGTGAATTCAGATATTCAAATTTCAGACTTAGAATTTCCAAAATCCGAGTTCAGATTCATAATCAGCGACCCCAAAAATCCATTAGTTTCCAGTTGCATGAAAAATGATGTATCAGAAAAATGTACGTGCCGGAAATGGTTAAAGAGTGAACATTCGCTCTTTATGAATGGAAAACTCACTCTATGTAGACTGAAATTTCTCATTTCGCTCAATGAAATTTAGAGAGTAACATCACATAACATCAAGTCGCTGAAAACGATATAAAAGTGGCAGAAATATACAAACGTAGGTATTTGCCTCCCTCGCAAAGGAATATGCTTGAATTATGTAAGTACAGTACTCCTTCCCTTATTCTAATGTCTTCCCTTATTCTAATTTTTTCTCTTCTCCTATTCTAATATTTCCCCTCACGCGTTCTCCCGACTGACATGTGTTGACGTGTGGATTTTCTAAATACAAAAGAAAAAGAGACAAAAGTGAGACTACAAATCTAAGTAGTGGAGGAGAGGGGAAAATTAGAATAAGGGAAGAAGGCCGCCATCTTGCCTGACTGGACAAATTAGAATAAGGGAAGGACTACTGTATGTAACCTTACTAGACCACGAACTCTGACTCTAAGCTCGGAATGGAGCCCTATGTGATGTTATGACATTTTTGTTGTGTCTTGTAATAAGCTATTTTTTATTTCCTGATATGTTAGCAAGAAAGACTGACATAGGGGTTATATACAAATATTATGATTTATCATCCTGGAAACTTCAAGGCGTCCTACATCCTGAGGGCGTCCTGAGCAATTCCTAGGGACATTCTCAAGAGGATGTGCCATCTGGGTATAATTAAAGTTAGTCTATATAACTATGTCAAATTATAAAACAGAAAAGTGTCCTGTTATATATTTCTCTGCATGTACGCAATAAGTAAGTATCTCCTATCCTTTTTTATACATTTTTCAGGGAATTTAGCTACACGAGTTCGAAACAAACATAAGTGATAAGAAGATGCACATGGTACTTTATGCTTATATTCTTCATTTACGTCCACAGTGTCTGCCTTGGACGCAAAGTAACATTTTTGGCCCATTTAAGCGCTTGTGAAACGCAGTACAGAACAATCGGCATATTATATTCCAAACTACTGAATAGGAGACATTTCATGTATTTTGGCAATTCTTAAGCCGAAAGCGATTAAAAGGGAGCGATTGATGTGAAATCGAAAAAGATCTCGATCCGTGCATAAAGCGAAGCATAAAGCAACCGGGTCCTATGCAATGCTATAACTGTTATCTCACGGGCCGGGAACTGGGTTACCGGAACAATGAGACCGATTCTATTAGCTCCGAGTTAGTTTAGTAGCGAAAGGTGCCGTTCTAAGATTCTCACGGCTCTCTCGCCTCTGCTTAGATAGGCAGGTGGGAGAGAGTCGTAATAGAAAAGCCACTACTTGACGTAATTTCAGGTTCAACAAAAAATATTACTTTCTACAGGCCGTCATTCCTCATCGTTATATGGTACTACTGTTTTCGTCGAGCGAAATGGACCAATTTCTGAATGTTTACCTACCGATTAAAATGTATACCTAACGAGCGCTTTAGTTACAAATTAATTTCCTTTTACCCGAGTGGAATGGAAAGGAAAACTGATACGTTCGAAGCATTAACCCATCAGCGTACGTAAATGACCAAAATTGTTTTGTTTTTTTCTTATTCTTAAATCATACCGCTCTTACGTAATCACTGGTAATTCAAACATAATCCTGATTTTACGTATATGTTTGTTTTTTCTGGAATAAGAATTCCACATCAACAATTGAAAAAGCTTTTGTGTTGTTTACTTAAGTGAATATTTTTGTCTTCCAGTTAAAAAGTCCAAATTTTAGGTAACAAACCTAGGATCGATCTGTGTTCGTGCTAATGGACGATTACAAGGATCTTCAAGGTCACACTGACTTCGGAGAAAAACTTCCAAAAGTCCCATGAAGAGCATGAACGATGGTCCACCGCATGTAGACGCCAAGGTTGGTCCGACTGCAGAAGTCAAAGGGCAGTTGCAGCTCATCTGAAAGAGAGAAAACAAAAGTTTCAGTTTCATTACAATTGGTTTCTGGGCCTTTCACGGGAAACAGTCGCTTCCATTGATCTATAGCGAACGACTCTCGCTCTTAATGTTTACTTTCTCATTTCCGAACCAGAGGCTAACGACCAACTTGCGGCCCAAATTACCTATATCAAAACAAAAACAAAGGTTGCAGTCCACATGGATCATTATGATTATTTTTCTTCGTGTTGTGTTTGACTTATTTATGTTCAAGGACATCTTTATTAGAGTGCACACGTACAACTATGTCCTACATTTTGACAAAAATATCAGGAATATAATGAAATAAAAACCACACCAAAGACAACAATATAAAATTAACTGTATCTGAAGACAGAGACAAGAGAACCACTGTAGAAATTAATAAGGAACCTAGAAAAGGTTTAGGGTGTCTAACATAATTAACACACTGTACAATTTACCAAAGATTTTACGACATGCTCGATTGAAGATTATGGCCATTTTACAAGAAAAATTTGATAATTCATCATGACAAATTTTGGATAGAATGTTTTTTATTCTCGATTGTAAAGGTAAAGTGTTATTACTAAATTATAAGATACGCATGAACTAGTGCTTATTGATTCATCTCATATCATAAGGATTTCTGTGTGTAACATTTCTATCCAAATCTAGTTCTACCACTTCAACGCATCTTATTCTGCTGACTATAATAAACAAAGAAGTAAAAAAGTAATGCAGTTATCGCTTCATATCGACTGCAAGCATAAGTATACATTAAAAAGATTAAGAGCCGAATATTGCAGAACAAAAACTACGAAATAAGAAAGAACACTCGTCAAGTAGACAAATATGTAGACTAAGAAATTCGGAATTATTCGTTTCTGAGAAAACAAAACTTGTCTGCGGTCATGGACACTATGTCATTGATAGCATGCAAATCTAGCTAAAGTTTCGAAACCAAGTTCATGAGCTCAAATACCATAGAAATATATTTAAAAACGAGAAAGAAGTAAGATATTACAAGAAATACTCAAAGCTATAGAACATTTATAATAAATATAAAAATAAATTCATAAAAATTAGAGTAATCCAAAGTTATAAAAATTGTTTAAATGTCAACAGCTAGATAGTATGCAGCAGTGTAATATATTAATTTTATGTAGTAATAAAATCAAACGAATAGAATGCAATCAATTTTCGGAAACTATAGAACATTTAATCTTGGTTCCGAATAACAAGATCAATAAGGATTTTGATGGCATTAAGGTAACACATAAGCATAATGAATATATCAAACTACTAAGTATGATATCAGTAAATTAATCACTAATAAGCATACATATGCTGCACTTCTTGAACTATGGAAATTGTGAATTAATTGTTGGAAAAAGCTGCCTAATCCAGATCCCGAAAAACATAAAAATTATAAAAAATTCTATAAGCTACATTTCTAAAAAGTTATAACTCACACTACATCAACTGATCTCAATTGATCAAGGAAGATTGTGAACCAAAATGTGGATGCACTACATTACCTTCAATGTTACTAATAATATTGTTATTGGAAGGATTACTATCTTTAAATACACATTGAACATCCATACTCCATAACGTCATTAAGAAGTGAATGTAAAAAAAAATTACAATTAATATAACAAAAATTAGAAGAATTTAATTAATGAGTTTAAAATCTCAATAAAAAGTTCACGGGAAATCACGATGAAAGAATATTTCACATTACATGAACTCTCAAAAAACATAACAAAAGTATAATTTGATCTTTGTCTTCCACTACTTAATTATAGTATCATCAAAATCTAATGTTAATTCATATATGCATATAGTACGAAAAGGAGTCTAGAAAACTTAAATTATATAAATATTCTATGTATATGAAAAAATATGTTTAAGGAAATGGTTTGAAAAAGGGGCTGATTGCTATATTAGTACGAAACAATTTTAATGTTTGTCAAGAACCAATATCATATTAAACATATAAAACTCATAAAACGCAAATATAGGAGGGAACAATGTACTTATCATATGATATTTTTTAACAAGCGCGCAATTATATTTTCGAACATTCACGTTTGTGAAGACAGTCTAATATAATTTATTACAATGACGGCAAAAATCTGTTAGTATAGGAAGTAAAAATAAGTAGATCTGATACAGTCGCATATTGCGTTGACCAATTTCAATTATCAATGACATTTACAGCATAAAGTTTTTCTTAAACGTCCCAGGAAGAAATGGTAATTTCTCAACTAGGACCCTGAGGCATCTCTCTCTTTCTTCAATGTCCCATCGTAAAACTGAGTTAGTGCAAAAATTACAAAAGTCGTATATGGCAGAGAAATTATCTCAATGTAGAACGGTTACGCAAGATGAAACGCGGATGAAAAGATTTCAGTGATACACACGAATAATAAACACAACGAATTCCATTTTAGTTTAGCGCCTTGTTACATGATTAATTAACTGTGTGTTTATTTTTTCCTCGCGATATTATTTCAATACATAAATTACGAAATGCTGAGGCATTATCAAATTACTGTGGATTTAATGGAATTTAGAAGAATCTAACGTTTCTTAATTAGTTTTGCAGTATCTCAGCTGATTTAAAATTTCCTATTATTCTCTAAAAATATTGTGTAGCTTTCGTATCATATTCAGATGCTATCGGCTGCGACGAACTTCTCGTTTCCTTTATTGTTTGTAGTATTAATAACTTTTTTTTTAAACGGCTTAATATAGTTTTTTATTTAAGGTATCATTCAAAGGTGCAAAAATTTCTTTATTTTTTAGTCTGTTATCAAGTATGTTGCTATTTCCCCGATAGGAGTAGCTTTTGTATAAAGGTTCTGTTTGTAAAAATTAAAAAAATATAATTTTAATATTTAACTTAATGAAATCATACAAAATGAAAATTTTATTAAAAAATGTTGAATTTACTAAATAAGAATTTTTTAAATCTTTTAATTAAGTTCTTAAAAATAAAACAATTGTATGAGAATTCATAATTATTTCTTTCATACGTGACTTCCAATCTAACTCCTTAACGTACAAATCTGCAGAATTTCTACATGGATTACACTATTTTTTTTTTCTACAATAAAAATTTGTTTGCCATGGCGCCCTCTATGTCCAACTATTTTTCTATTTATACATTTTTTACAATAATGTCGAAGAGAAACAGATTTTGTACATACGATTTTTTTCAAATTTAATTTTCACTTTAAAACCTGTTTCCGATCATCTTGTAATATATAAAAAACACATTTCAGATAGTTTGACTTCGAAAATATGCTTTTGCCCATTTTGATTTTAGCGGATTTCAGCTTGTAAATGGCGTCTGAATCAAAGATGTTCGAAACTCTAAAACGGCCTACGTTTATAGATTCCTTAACAATTAAAACGCAGAAAATTAGAAGATTCTGGAACCAGGAAGAAAATAGAAATGCGAATTGCCAATCTCGATTCGCTGGAATGCCACACTCCTACTCGTCGACAAACAGAATACAAAAAAATATTCTCCCAAAATAGTTTAATTCAATGCGAGAAATTTATTTTATTCCTTAGGGAGGAAAATTACTATTTTGTTCGAGTATGAAAACAGTTATTTAGTATTAAAATAGTTTATATGGTCCTTGCCGTTTGTTTTTAATTGATACTTTGAAAAAGAAATAACCACTTGAAATTTAAAAAAATAATCCGCGACATGGCTTTAACTGCCATAGTTTTACCAAAACATTTACAAAAATCAGAAGTGTTAGAGAAGAAAATGTGTTAATGATTTTTTATTAAAATTGCCTAAATTAATAGAAAAAATGTATTTCGAAACGAAAAAACGACTTTTTCTAATTTGTTTAAACAATGGCCTCCAACAAAACATCAACCACTTTTTACGAATTTTAACATCGGGATTCGTATTTTACTACAGAAGAGTGACCTCTTCTCCGCTTGAGCCTCCTCGTACATCACTTTTTTTCTGATAAACTAATGTACGAACTACCCCTAAAATATTTTGATCTCAGCAAAAGGAGGTATGAGTTTTGTCTAATATAATCAGAAACAAAGAATAAGATTTATGATTTTTTGTATTTAATGTTTTGTTTTGTGATTTGTATTGTTCAAGATAAAAAATGTGCAAAAATGGACATATTTTTTAGGGGTGCTATATCTCAATGCAAATTGCACCAAGCGAATATCCGTCATCAATATAATGTCAATTGTTCATTGATATTAGATAACAAATGTCAGCGAACTAGACATCGAACCAAGGACGAAGAAAAATGTGATACCATATTTATCTATGAGGAAACATGTAGCAGAAACAAAGTTGAATCTCTGGGACTAAAGAACTTTTATTAAAAATGTCAGATTCACCCTGAAAAAAAAAATTCAACCATCGTTGTATAGTTAACTTGAAAGTAAACCAGAGAAATTGCTTCTTTATTTAGGTAAATCCTGTTTATCTAATTAATTTTAGCATTTGTATCCAATTTATTAATTAGTAGTTGGATTTACCGAAATATACAGTTGACTTTTAACTTTTTCTTTTCTGTAGTAAAATACGAGCTGTATAAAAACATATTTTGTTATACTTTTTGTTTCTGATTATCGAACAATTTTTGAAATTATTTTTGCGAGATTGACACGCTCAGATTTTCAAATTGTTCTCTAAGACAACCAAAAATTTGTAGAGAATCTGAAAATAAATAAGGAACTGAAAAAGGAATTCTTCGAGGAAGTAGACATGGCAGACCTCCGTCAATTTAACAAAAATATATTTCATCAATTCCCATCAATAGCATCGAGAATGGTATGTGGACTGAATGTCTTTTTCGTCGTAGTTCATCTAGTTGGGATAATGCAAATCTAACTAGTTTATGTCGAAATCGGGACAATTTACGCATCTATATAAGCGGTGCACGTAATTAATGATTGTTAAGAATGAATCCGTGAATTGAGTAAAGATTTATTCTTGGATTTTCCGAGAATTCGAAGACTGAATATATTCAAATGCATTCGCTTAATTAATTGAGTAGAACTAATAAATTTAGCAAATTCAGTTTTTTGTTTTAGTTTTAAAATGTTTAGCAACATTTTGTATAGCATAATTTCAGGCTGAATCGACACCAAAACTTACGTCACAAATTTTTTAATAGTAATAAATCCACCATGAGATTAATCGCCAGGTTAAATATTTTTCTGCTTTAGAAATGTGTCCGTTACTTCATTTCATACCTTGCGTGTCATAAAAAGGAACGTTTATTATACAAAATACATTGGTGCGAATCGGTTGAATAAATAGCATAGAACTCATAATAGTTAACCAGGAATATTTTTTGTTCAAAAGATATCTTAACGAAAAAGTATCAATCGCGTAAAATAGGATTTTAACAGATTTCCTTGTGTTATATAAGTTATATTAATTTTCTTCTCCACAGGTGTTAAAGTGAATGAGTACAATCAACAATATGCATAAACTTAGAAAAAAACGTGAGAATTATTTAAATTAATTAACAGAAAGGAATAAAATCTGTAATAATATTTCTCGTTATCTCGAAACAATCAATTCTTCAAATTAATTTTATAAAAGGCGTTGTTATTTATTTAAGAAATACACTTTATATACCACGTAACGAAATGCCATTAACGATTTGTCTTCCTTCTTTGGGAGTGCCGAGTTACCAATTGGATAATTGAACAGCATGATATATAGTCAACGAGATGGATTATCAACATGTATACTTCCATTATGAACAGGTACGCTGTAATTGTATTTAATTGTTTATAATTATACGTAATCTATACGTATGCCTAATAACATTAAATAGTATTTTTAGCAAAATAGCAGACGCTTTTGAGATGTGTGAAAATTCAGCGTTTATTTAAAGCTAATTTTAAAAATCTAAAAGTTGAGTCATTTAGATAAACAAACAAAAAATATTTAAAAACGTTCACAATTTCTAAAAATGAAGTTTTGCTTTTTTAATTCATTATTATTATTGACCATTAAATGAAGTAATGACTGGAAGATAATCCGAAAGGTGATGTCATTAGTAGAAATATTATCAATAATACTGTAATAAATTGAACATTAATAATCTTAAATTGATAGTTTTTATTAAATCGGTTTTTGACGGATGTCGGTCGTTCTAAAATGTCAGTTAGTCTAAACCTAACCACCGCGTCGCGTCCTTTAATAAAAACTATCAATTTAAGATTATTAATGTTCAATTCATTACAATACTATAGTATATCATATAAGTATTAACTTTATCATAATATAAATTAAGTAAGTGATGCAAAAGCATCTAGATTAATTTCTCGACCCATTATAAATGAACTAATTATCATAAAAAATTATTCGTGGTATATGTCGGTCACAATACTACAAATTTAACGAAAAAAACTAATATATTCATTTGGTTTTCGATTGAAAACGCATGTTATGAGAAAAAATTTGTAAGAGGCTGGAATTTGTATAATTATCGCCCCGGAATCTAGATTGCAACGGACTGTGTGCTTTAAAATTTATCATAATATGGAAACTTTAATTCCCCAATATTTTTTTCAAAAAATTAGCACACAACTGATGGAATATATAAAATGAAAAAATGAAATTTCAATTCTTAATATACGAAGTTTATATGCAATAAAACCCATGTATTTTCAAATGTTATTTTGTAAATGTCTACATTTTTATTATGAGCTTTCGTAAATAGACACAGGGTAAATGTACGCTGATATCAGATTAACCTAAAATGAAAAGACAACAAGGAAGAGAATACAAAAGAAGGAAACACCAAAGAATAACGAATGAGGATCCAAAATCTTTACTTAACCCAGAATGGACATTTCTTTTCACTACAGTTTTCAGCGGTTGTATTTTGGGGGAAAAAGGAACTAAACAATTTCAAAGGGTAACATCTGACTTAAAATTAACTGAACTTTTAGAATCTGTTATTAGATTTTTCAATAAACGCAACCGTGCAAATTATACATGATTATTTTTTCCCACTGAAATCTCCTTTTTTCACACTGAAATCGTTTCGGAATCCTTATGCTTGAAGTGAAGAACTCGTGTCCTCGAGAACTTTAAAATGTATATATAGGTATTTTAGAAATAATGGTGAAAGCATCCAAAATAGCGGCTCAAACACGAAATAAACGTCTAAATGTTCAGCAATTTTTACTTGAAAATGATTGACTTTTGGAAAAAATGGTAGTCAACAAAAAGTTGTTGGAATCGATAAAAGAACACGCTAAAAACATTCTTTTAACAAAGTGTTCAAAACATTCTGTACAAAATTCAATTTTATTCATTAACATGTGTTCCGAAAGTCTATAAAAAAATATACTTTTATTATTTTAAAAATTATGCTATATTTAAAACCCTTGGAATAATCATCGACAAGTTCAGGAATTTTTTACTTGAAAATAATAGTCGATAGATCGTTTGAAAACTCCATGTTTTTTGGAAAAAATTATTTATGGTTTTTCACGGTTATGTTTTTTTAAAAATCTAATAACAGGTTCTGAAAGAAGTCAATTTTACGTCAGATGCGATTCCTTGTCTTCCAAAAATGACGACCGAATGAGTTAATCTTTACTTACTGTATTAAAACTTAATTTTAAATGAGCAAAACAAACTGAAAGTACAAAAATCATAGATAAATTGCACAACATTTACTCATTATGGAGATAAACCGACTTCTCTATTCGGATTCCAGCATTCGTCCATAAGAGACATTTCAATATATGTACATTTATTTAACAAAACTAATCATTAGTATAATTATAAAGTTAATAATTTTACTTTATTTTCGGGACCGGTTATTTTAGAGTTCTTAGAGACCGACAGATTAAAGACAATGTATATGAATATCCAATTGAATTTTTGTAGTTTCCAATATTTTTGGCAATAATTTTTTCTATTTGCGGATAGATTTTATATTAAATTTCATACATCGAAGACTAAATAAAAAAAGAATACATATAAGCATTTTTGTTTGATTTGATATACGTTTTTTAGAAATATTGCTCACTATCTGATGACAAAGGAATAAAAAATACAAAACTATAGATATAGTATTAAGTTTTTAACTAATAAATACACTGAAAAATCCTGTGTCGTATTTGACACTTTTGACGTCTAAAACTCTAAAAATGTCATAAAATGAGACACACGATGTTTTCTGAAGCCATTTTCATCTCGGACGATTGGTCAATATGTTCATAGTTTAAATGGTCTCTTTCTAGACATTTACTAGGTTTCACATACTTGCAGGCATTTCAAAAATAGTTTAGCGTTCGTCAAAAATGAACAAATATTTTCCAAATGGGTGTGGAGTTAAATTCATACATAGTACACACATGTTCCGTTTTCTTTGAAAGAATCAAGTAATTTGTAGTTGGATAATTGTTATGTCCACATTCGGCGGCATTGGCCGACAAAATATAAAATTACACAGCACACGAAAATCTGTATGCAGGTAGGAAGAGTGTGTCGCGAAGACGTCACATTAGCGTCATATTGCAACGAACGGTGAGCGGTGCGTTCCGAATACACGAGACCTCAGAGGGACAATCATAACATAATTATTATTCGCGCGTGCAGAAAAAGAATGCAATACCTTTCAAGAGAGTAATTACTGATATTGTAAATTGTTGATGGCCTTCTGGAACTTCGCGGAAAGGGAACGAGTCTGAGGAAATCGAGGGGCAATGACTGACACTGAGCCAAAATATCAGATACTTTCGAAAAGTCGCATCATCGATAATTTGTTTTCTGCAATCGAGTTATCATCTTCCTTCTTATGTGCTAAAAAAATTATTTCTAGCTTTAATTAAGGAGAATTTTCGAGAAAAATCTATGCAAAACGCAGTAGTCAACTCGCTTGATTCATCTTGCTCAATACAGGAAATGTGATTAAATACTTGCCAGCAAAGCAATTATTCACAGTACTTCTGAATTTCACAACATATTAGATATTGTAACAAAATATCAGTTTCTTAATTTGCATGTATTATTCTCCACGATTTTTTCTTTAACCTCTAAGCGCCGAGTGGGCCTTAGCACTCTAATGGCTACAAAAATAATGTTTTTTAAATTCGAGAAACATATAACTTCAATTGAGTTAATGATATTTTTCCGATAATGTTTTCTATATTTTCTAGGCCCTGAAAATTATTTTAGAACTCTGGGAAATACTGAATGGTTCACTTTTAACGTACATTGGTAATTCTTACTCGAAATTTATGTGAGAGTACTTCCTAGGTTTTCCAGACTCAAAAACAAACTTTAGAATACTTGGAACTACTCGAAAATGAAAATTATCTTTTTAAAATTGGCGCTACCCCTGCCGGCAGGGGTTACTTTAATGATCACTTCCGGTTTCTGGTTTTATTTTTCCATGTTGACTTTATTAGGACAATAAAATACTGTTTTTAAATATATAAATTTTCTTCAAAAATGCTGGCCACTTTACAGATTAACGTTGGCTACTTTTTTTTGGAATGAGGATCCCCGATTTTTCTCAAACAAAATTAAAAAATTGTTCCCCACTTTAGAGGAAGAAACAATAAAATTGTTTGATTAAATATACAATATTAAAAATATAACATTGATTAATAATATCAACATAATGTAAAAGTTGATTTTTAACTTTCTTTAACCTTAAAAGTCACCTAATAAGAAACAATTAGTAACAAAATTTGAAAATAACTAAAGGTAATGTAACATTAATAATTTCCATTGCATTAAAAGCCTTTAACTATATTGTTATCTTTCATAAATAATGCTAAAACACTACTAGTATAATACCCTCTTTGTAAACTAAAGAATAATATACAATTATCGTAGTATTTTTTATTTCATATTTGAAAGATAATAATGCACAATAATTGTTTTATAACTAAGGAGTTGTATTAGCAGTTGTATTGCCAACGAGTAAAAAGCAAATTCACTAAATTTCACAAAACTTAAATTTTGTCTTGTTCGTTTTTTTTAAAGAAATTCGGCGCAAATTGCAGTTTTTTATATGAAATACTGAAAATGTCAGTAAGAATAAAAAAAGTACTATAAATACTTTACGAAACCTTTTCGTAATTATCACAGAATCTGTTCCAAAATCACCCATCAAAATCCAGTAGGATTGTCACCTAATTTGTCAGTGGGTTCAAATGCGACTTTTTTAATTTGAAACTTACAACAATCACACAAATTCTCTAGAAGGAATAATTTTAATGAATAGTTGCAAAAATAAAACATCTACAAAGATGTATTTAATAAAAATGATTTACTGATTTGAGGCGATAGTTATCAAGATAGCAGTTAAAGTGTTAAACTATACAACTTCCATCAATCAAATGTTTTGAATGTCTGCAATTTGTAATTATATTAAATGTTAATATCAGGATGTCGATTATCCTTTTTTTAACATCTACTTGCCTCTGTTTATTGCTAAAAAACTGGCAATTTTCTAACATTTTTCTAAATTGATCTATTAAATCAAGTTTTGAAAACAAAAAAATAACAGGATTATTAGCTCATCACACCTTAAAGATCTTATTTGCATCCAGATAACTTTACTGCTTTCTGTTTTAATGCGAATCAATGCAAATTCTTCTCTCTTTGCCAAAGAATGCACTAAAGTAGAGCAAATGCTTGTCGGCATTTGAATAGTAATTGTTCGCCGGTTTTATGGACCAAAAAGGTGCACTTCTCGTGTATTTGCAAAAAACGTAGCACAATTTTCTTTCAGAATTCTGGTTATTATAATTTCTGAAATGTTATTTTTCATATTAAATAATTCATTTCTCAGTTCTATTTGTATTATGAATATTACTGAGACTTTACTTAATAACGATTCATATGAACTTATCAAAAAATTTTTTCAACTATCAATCGGTTAACTTGCAAAATGTCTAATTATCTAAACTTATGTTAATTCAAATGTGTTAATTATAAATCACAAAGTCATTTAATTACTGACAAAAGTTTTAGGATCAAATCTTTTTGTTGATTTAGAATTAGTCCTGTACCCATGATTATGATCTTTACGAAATTGGAATAGCTTTTAGATTTCCCAACAGGTCGATGTTTTGTGATTCAATTGTTATGAATGCAAGGCACGCAGAAGAAAAGTAGCATTGTTTAGGTATTATTACCGAACGCAATGCCCTTTCTATTCTCTTAGAAGAATCAAACCGACAGTTTCCAAAATTTCTTATGTATTTAGTTGCAAGTAAACACTTTTGTCAATAACGTTCTGTATAGCGGCAATTAACAACCAAATAATAAAAAGAAAGTTTATCAGCTTAGTCATTTAGTGGTAATATTAAAAAAAAATAAACTATAAAAACGCACCTTTTATCTGTACAATAAATTATTAAAAGTATTATATAAATTAAAAAATTCTAAGCAATAATTACGAAACTTTTACAACTGTCTAAAAAATCTTACAAGTATTCGGAGAGAGATATTCTGATACTCTGCAGTCTATTATTACTCCATTATTTTAGAGATCAAATTTTACGAGTCGTAACTAAAAGTTTCTGACTGTTATTGTTTTCATTAATACGTACTCCTGAATGCCTTTCACTGGGTGAACTGTAATGTATACTCTTCAAATACACTACCGCATTGCTATTTATACTAACTAATCATCATTTATGTTTTTTGCTTTGATTAGCACATGGTATTTAGTTACCTATAGTGTCTGTATTTCCGCGAAACACTTGAGTTTCTAAGCTTTATTTTGAATTATTTTTTTATTAATCAATTTGACAGACCATTTGGAGAAATCAACTTAACAGCAGATTCGTTATTCTATTTGAAAGCACCAGTATTTAAATTTAATTAATGTTACTGTAGTTTTTCTTTGAATTTCATAATCACTATGCCTAAATACGCTAACTGTAATTCACAAAAATTCAAGTTCAGGATTAGCATGCATGTACTAAAAGTTCTATTATCGTTGGTTAGTTGTCCAGAAAGTAATAAATATTAACCTGATGTATTTCATTTCAATTCCTTTATTCATATTAACGATTATGAATCTTAGTATGTACAGCCTGTTGCAAAACAAACTTCTAATATTTAATTTTTTTACTTATAATACATGTTAAGTTTTGAGAACATATTGAGAGGTGCAGACTAGTTGAAAAGTGCACAATTTACTGCACTGCTTGTAATATATTTATTGAATAGTCGCAAGAACAAATACTTACTTAAAAAATATATTTTTATTTTTTAATAAAAGTTTCTTTTTTATAATATGACTTACATAATGAAAATATTACCTTACTTGGGGCTATTCAAATAAATATTTGAATTTGCCAGATTTTTTGTTTCACTGTAATTTAAAAAGTGTTTTTGACGTATGAAATTTTTTTACTACATGTTAAATCAGCTGTAGATTAAAAATATAAAATAATTACTTAATTTTCCGTCACTTTGGGCTACTTAATATTATACGTCATAATGAAATGCATCACGTGATGTTATTTGCATAATAAAACTTGTTCCACATGATCTTTTAAAACATGCAAAACGCGTATGGAAAATTGGGAGACAGATGCCGAATGAATTATGCTCGAAACGATACGTGAAAAGGAAGACACCACGAGGATACATTGCGGGATGAATAATAAACAGCATCCGCACTATTAAAAATCCCGTTGCAGTGACACGAACATTAACAGTCGTCGTTTTTTAAATTGAGTATACATAAAAAAGAAACATAATCGGATCCAAAGTACCAACATTTTTAAGAACTTTTTATGTTCCAAGATTGAGAAAAAAAAATTATTAGGTTTATTTATACTGTTGTTCAATGAACGGTTCACAATATTAAGAATGTTCATCAAGTATTTCGGGCTATATATTCTATTTCTTCCTAAAATTTCGATAATTTGAAGTATTTTATTAAAAAGTTACTGCTTTACTTTCTTTCGCGTTTATTTATACATATTCCAAACTGGTGCACAATATATCTGGACATGAACCTACCCAATGTTGTTAATATGTTGAATACATTTTCACACTTATTTTCCCACTTTTTTAAACAGTAGTCAGTTTATCATTATGTTAAATAGTAATTTTTTGACCGGTGAAGAATTTAAAATTAATGATTAAACAAGGTCAATGAACCAAGTCAATATGTTAAAAATAAACATTTAACATAATTGAACTTCAAAATAAGAATTTAAATTAAATTGTAATATAAAAACAAAATTTTTTAATTTTCGGCCATGGATTATGGCCCTCTTCAGAAACAAATGATATATAGTAAAAATTCTGGATTTTACTGTTTTACTTATAATACATGCCGAAAATTAAAAAATTTTGTTTTTATATTACAATATTACAATTTAATTTAAATTCTTATTTTGAAGTTCAATTATGTTAAATGTTTATTTTTAACATATTGACTTGGTTCAATGACCTTGTTTAATCATTAATTTTATCATTATGTTATTAACGAACAAAAAGAAGTAGTCATATACATCATTCAATATTCAAATTCCCATTCCTATTTTGTGGATTAAATATATGGTTATCAGCAGTAATCAGTAAAATGCAAAATTTTCGACCGTATAATAGAATTAATTTAAGAAAATTGATGCAAGTGATCATTTTACAGAGAGAAAAAATGTTTATTGGACCCATAGAAAAAAGTAACTTCTAATAATAATGGAATTAACAACGTGAAAAGTGGTAATTGATACTATGTTACATTCACAATTTAGAATATTATAAAATAAACCATAAAACCATTATTTTTACTATGAAAATTCTCACAAAGAAATTATTTTCGTTTAATCAATTTTATTACATTTATGTTAGTACTGAGGAATGTTTAAAATGACTATTGAGGTTATGTATTCTGTAGATTCGCGGTTATGTAAACTGCTAATTCAACGATCACGAAATATTAAATGAAAAAACGCGAAGGTCTTGTTTACTATACAGAAAATTAATTGAACTATTTTTTGTAATACTTTATTTTACTATATGGTAAATTTTTCTCTCTGTGTATTCTGCGGAAAATAATAAGGAAATAATTTTTTTAACATTTTCAGTTCTTGTTATAGAAACCTTTCTCAGAAATGCCATTTGAATATATAAAGGCAAATAAGCATAAAAACATACATAATTATATACTAATTGTTTTAGATTTTCATTTGTGATTTTAAAACAATTAAAAACTCAAGTCGAAGGTGTCGTAATTTCTCAAAAAAACTCTTATTTATTTTCAATTTGGTACTATAAAGATGTTAATTCTATTTTTTATAATAAAAACTACCCCGTTGTTCATTCATGCCGTAGCACTATATTAAGTCTGCTTTATTTAAATATCAGAATTGCTTAAAATCTAATCAAAGGAATTTCTTTAGATCCGATTTTACTACATAGGTTTATAATTATGTTAAAAAATTATTTCTGGGGCATTTTGACAATAATTTATTGTTAGATTCGAAGAATCTAAATTTGGTAGCCAAAACATACATTCAATTCACAATTTATGTACACATTAGGTGCATTAAATGTAAGAGGATTTAGAAAATTTATTTTTTTAAATTTGGTCCGTGAAACTTTTTTATTTCTAAACTCACAATATCGCGTTTCCATTTAGCAATAAATAATAAAAATGTTGTAATAAACATATTAAATATAATAAATCATTAATAAATATTGTTTTCACATGTTCACGAATTTCTTCTCCCTAGTTTATTGTTTCCACACTTCATACATTTGTCAATTAATATTACTTTTTGTTTAATGAACACAACTGCATAAAAATAGTATGTTGAAATTGGAATTCCTTTACAGAATTTCGTATTAAAATATATTAGCTTCATTTTCGTGCAATAAAGCATACAATAAAAAACATTTGATGGATATATAAATGAACGCAAACATTTATTAAGTTTGCAAATCGTGGAATCGTAAAACTTGATATCGTGATAATTAATGAATAATTCTTAGAATAGGAAAAGAAAGAGGAAAAAACGCAACTATAGGACTAATGTTTGTCGATTATTTCAGTAATAAAAATTGTTAAATAATCAAAGAAATCAACAAAGGGTTAAATTTGTGGTTCTTTTTAAATACAATATTTTATCCGAAAAAGTCGGCGATAAAAAATTTAGTTCACGGATGCATGCATACAGATCATTTAAGATTTTAATTCAAATTACTATTGTTTATATGACGTCAATAACGCCAGGTTAATATCTATTATTCAAAAATTAAAAATAAAATATTGAATCCTTTTAATAAAGTGCTATTTGCTATTAGTAATTTTCTCTTTATATGTCGCTTATTTTTATTGACTATTGATACTTATTAAAGTAATTTTGCTATGTCTTTACATAAAATCTTTTCGCAAATTAATTTAACTTATTTGATATTTATATAACGTTTATTTATTGTATTGATTTAATCTTTGTTATTTATGTATAACACTCATGTTTTTCAACCCGTTTCGGAAGAAGGCTATAAAAATTGAATGTAAAACGTTCAAACTTTTTTATTACTCTAGCTAAATCCGTAAATATTCGTAATTAACTACAACAGCCAAGAAGTGCTATAGTTTAATCATTACTGTGTACATTATCATAATTTTGACAATCATTATTTAAAACTATTGAGTAATATTTACCATATTGATTACCATCACTTAAAAACTATGTACGTTCTAAATACTTTATTGTCTGTATTTATTGTGTAATTCTTAATATTTTATCTTAAGAGCCTGAAACACGTCAAAATATTTTAAAATAAATTTATCTTTTGAGAGTGGTTACAACCCCCCACCCCAAGGAGTCACATGGGCGGGTACGATGGGTGATGAAAATCTGAAATGGGAAAATAGGTCGAAGAGGGCTTATTTGAAGGATACAACACACTAGACAGAAATACTATCACTTTTCACGAAATTATTTGATTTATAAAATTATTAATATAGCAACATTTTTACAAATAAAAATTTCTAAAATTACTGAAACGCGTGAAATGATTTCACAAAAAGTCTATTTTCTTAGGGAGTTACTACTCGAAATTGTTTCACGTATTTCATCGATTTTTGACATTTTTATTTAATAAAATATGTTATAAGTCAAATAATTCCGCGGAAAGCAGCTCCAACTACGAGTAGGATTTTGAATCTCAAAAAAACCTTTGAAATGAGCCCTCACTCATGTTGCTATTTCAGATTTTCATCCCCCCCAGTGGAGGGCTGTAACCATTCTAAAAAATTTATTTATTTAACAATCGTTTGATGTGTTTCAGGATTTTTTTTAAACACAATTTTTGTTGAAAGTTATTCAAAGGTTATGATACTTTTGCCTCACCCTGTATATTTTATTCAATAGTACCGGGTCTTAATATGCAGCTCTGCAATAAAATATATATTGAAAAAAAAAATGTCGACGAAAAATACACCACCAAAGTACAGGAAATTATTTAAATACTTCGAGAACTGTCATGAGTTACCGATAACAACATAATGAACCATTTGGAAACGAATCATCAGTATTCAAATATATTCGTATCTGATTTATTCGTATCCATTTTTAAATTTCCGATCAAAGTAAAAATAGCCATTTTCTGATATTTTCTGAAAACTTAAAGATAATTTATTTTAAGCAATTTATTGTTATTTTCAGTAGCATTGTATTTATTCAATGCATGTTAGAGTATTTTAAATGAATAATATTTAAATATTAATAAATATTATAAATGAAGGATCCCAATACACATCTTTTACACCTTTATACACAGCTGCCACATTAAGGCGAACTATTCGCAGAAAATTTATTTATCTTGTCAATTTTACCGTTCGAGATGGTAATTTTTGGACAGACATTCAGAATGAGAAAAATTTTCCAATATTTGAGTCAAAACGGATAAATATACCGATTGGTTCATTTTACGAAAAATATAATCAATTTTTTTAATTCTCATATAACCTACGTTTATGTCCAGAACTAAGAAAATGTCACCATTCCGTACATTTTTTGGAGTGAACATTCACGCCATGCAGAGTGAGAAATCAACCTTTCACTAGAAAGGTTTAACTTTCACTCCATAAAGAGAGAATATTCACTCTAAAAAAGTTAGAGAGAACTTAGTTTATTATAAAAAGATCATCCCTTCTATATTAGTATTTATCATATGTATTGTTACAAATTTAAAACACAAGAAATAATCATGCTTTACATTTGAACAGTTTACTTTTAAAATTTATGTTCAAATACATAATATTTATCATTATTTGAATAGTTACGATTTAGAGATGTAAACACTCCATTTTTCTTTTTTAAAAAAGTCATTACATCGAATTTCACTGTACACAATTTTTTTGTGTAATGAATTCAAAATATATACCTTGCACTATTCTTGTTATATTTTTTGCAAGGGCTAATGTAGGATGGATCTCCTACAAAAATATTGCACTCAATTCGGTCGAACAGTTTTACGATTCCGTGGCTTTCACTTTTCCCGCCAAAAACAATCATTCAACTGTATATTGCATTGAAATGCTTTTATATAAATTATTTAAACTAAATTATTTTAATGAAGATTTACAATGAATTCAAATAATCACTTTAAAACATTTAAAAGATTTTATAATAGCGCATTCAATCTAAATACACAATTTTTTATTTTTTAACAATTTATTGACTTCTTATCAATAACATTTGGATAGCCTGAATATGTAGCTGGAAATGTATTCAAACTAGTCTAAATAAATCAAGTACTGATAAAAAACATAATATAAATGATGGCAGTTACCGTGATTGATTTAGTCTTCATTATTAAAATAAGGCACGTTAATTTGTCGTTTAATAAGGAATACGTTTTTTTAGATTTAAACTAGAAATTGTGTCTATTTTATCTCTATAACATATAAGCCAATAGAATATCTACATTCAAGCTTGATCGTTCTGACAGCATAGAATTTTATATTTCTTCCTGAATATTTTGATATTTCCAGGACAACACGAAGGTAGTTTGATTTGAATTGAAAAATAATTTGTTGATCTTAAAAATGCAAACTGACTTTCATTCGAGCTTTAGAAAATGCAGATACAAAAATAATAGAATTTCTTATTTTTTTCAGATTTGTCAGTACTAATATTGAATAATCCTAAAGTTAATAATTTACAATTTAATTTATAAATACCTTTCATAATTTACACGTTTGTTTTTAAACATTTCACAGCAGAAGAATTTAGGAAAAATCGCAGTAGCTAATAAAATAAAAAGTATATTCGAACAAACAATTATTTAAAAAATGATTCAGAAGAGACGTCAAAAAAGATGATAAACATAGTTCCAAAATTGGACTTCATCTAGGAAGTTTATCCACAACACAGAAAAAAATAAGTCTTAAAATTGTCACATCTTAAATTCATGATTAGGTGAGGCCGAAAATTGCGTTAATTTTCTTAAATTCAGTCAATATTTAGGCTTAAAATCTTACTTTCAGACAACAAAACCGACTTTCAGCCAATATTTTAGTTTGAAATAAGATTCGTCTAACTTAGATGCCATAAATCTTATTTTAAGCGAAAATATCGTCTAAAAGTCAGTTTTGCTCACTGAAAGTAAGACTTTAAGCCAAAACACTGACTGAATTTAAGAAAATTAACGAAATTTCGGCCTTCAATTAAGCCTCACCTGATGATGAATTTAAGGTGTAACAATTTTAAGACTTATTTTTTTCTGTGGTCTTTAACTAGCGATTTCTGTTTTTATTTCATTTCTGAGCACTTTAGGGTCTGAAGTGTCGAAGTTTGATGAAACACTATGGGGTACAAACAATTATTTTTTAGTTTGACAAACCATGTCAATAATGTCCATTTCACTATGTAGTCAATTTTTGAAAAACTTAGTAAAATTTTTCATGATTACTATTACACCTGATGACATGCGGTGGAGAACCAACTATTCTACTCACAGTAGTCAAAAACTATTCAAATTTACGACAAATTTTGTTTCAATGTAGTAAAAAATACAAAGGCTACACAGAAAAAAAAGAAGTCTTAAAATTGTTAAGCTAATTGTTAATCTCAAATTAAGCACTGTAAAAAGCTTAATTTCAATCTAAAATTGAGTTAATTTTCTTAAATTAACTCAATATTTGCACTTAAAGTCTTACTTTCAGACAGCAAAGTTTTTAGTCGAGATTTATGCTTAAATAAACGTTTTTCGATCTTGTCACATCTAAGTTAGAGAATTCTTATTTCGAACCTGAATATTGACTAAAAGTAAGTTTCCAAAACTAAAAACAAGATTTTAAGCGCAAATAATGACTTAATTTAAGAAAATTAGTTCAATTTTAGAGTGAACTTAAGCTTTTTGCAGTGCTTAATTTGAGATGTAACTTTTTTTTCTGTGAACACATTTTGCTGAGGATTTAGGAAAAGGGTGGCTAGGATGATCTTAAACGCGATAAACTAACAAGATAATTGCAGTAGCTTACCCTGGATCTTAATAAATTGTACTAAAAGGGTGAGGATGCAACTGAATCCGCCGGTTTTCTTTGGATGATAGATTATTGAGTGGTACACACACCAGAGAGAGATTTTTCGAGTTCTCGCGCGGTGCCGCGATCAAGAGCTAACTAGAAGCGAAACATTCTCCACTGGGCTTGTAATATTCGACAACCGTACCATGCCGCACTCCCACCAACATTATGCCTCGTGGACTTTGACTCTGATCTGGGAAGCGGGAAACGAAAAGTGCCGCAAACGCAGCAACGATTCTACAATGTCGAAATCAACAACAGCAAGGAATAGCCGGTGGCTAATCAGCCCGAGTTACTATAGCTCCTCTCAAATTACCTGTCACCCGCTGTGCTAAATGATCGCGGATTAAAAAGTCATTTGAATAATCATTTTTTATGGAATCTACGTTCCTGCTTGTAACTTTAGACGGGCACCCCACTGTGCTACTGCGTATCACACGTCCGCTGTAATCCCGAGAGCGACCATTATCTAAACGAACCAGGTATTGTCGAAATTACACTATTTTCCAATGCAAGACAATCGCTAATAACAGAAGAAATGTTTGGGATTTGGAGAAAGAAAAACAATTGCATTTTCCAACCGAATCCGTGTGGTTGACCCTAGTCCGAGCCGCCAAACCCCGTAAACGAAAAAGTATTCGGAAGTATTGAGAAGTATTCACACATTTTCCCAGTTAACACAAGCTGCGGAAAGACGTCATAGAGGCGTCGTTTTCGAGACGACTTAAAGTCTTAAAGACTGACAAAAAAGCCGGCCTTGGAAGACTGTCTTGAAAAGGTCGTCTAAGCACCGTCTCTATTAAGACGTCTTAGAGGCGTCTATAAAACGATGCATTATTCTGCCTTTCTCGCAAGTGGCAAAGTTTTATATAGACCAGTATATGGGCATTGTTCTAGAATTTTTAAACTTTATGTTGTCGCTCATTATGATACCTTAAAAATTTTAAATATAACTTTGCAACACTACAGATCAACAAATTTTTGTTCGTTTTACATGTAATAAGTGTTTACTACTAATTACAGATATGTAGAGAACAATGAGAGTAAATACACGAAGAAAAATGACTCCGCTGGATTAGCTGATTCATATCAGCTACAATTTTCGGCTGGAATTGCCGAAAATATATGCAATTTTAGCTGTTTTGATTCCGCTAAGGTAGTCTTAACCCTAATCAATTCGCGCTTAGCTCTAAATTTCCGCTACATTAGCAGATTAGTTCCATTAAATTTTCGGACTTTTTCAGTAAATTTAGCTGAAATTATCGGCTATCCCTAACAGAATTCCAACAGCTGTCCCTATAGGATAAAATTGGTAGAATCTGCGGATTTTTCGGCTGATTTTGCTGATTATTTTTCTCCGTGTAAAAGTAGTGTAGTGAATTTGCCTGTTTTTGGTGCGCGACACTCGCTACATTTTTTCAGTTTTAACACTGAAACTTTTTGAACCTTTTTTTTTATGGTCTGTGGTTTTTTATGGAAGTATTTGGGGATGTAAACAAATGAAAAATCCTTAACTTAATGATGTGCCTCACTTAGGAATAAAATTATATACCTTCAAACTTGCGAGATAACTTTTTTTTATAGTTGACAATTTAGCAATCAACCTTGGATAATTTTTTTCACATTGGTTTTTAAGAAACCACACAACAGGGGCACATTACCTATATGATAAGAAGTAATTTGAGCCTTTGCCCGAATGTGTGCCACCTATACATAAAAAATGCGACCACGTCAAACTTTAAATTTCCAAGCGAAACTCACTTTGAAAAATCAAATTATTTAATGGCACATCTACAATTTAGCTTCTAAGTACTTTGGAATCATTGTGATCTTTTCTCCTATGTTATTAAAGTATTTCTAACTTTTGTGTTTTTTAATACAACAAAAAACACACTTTTTGACAATAATAAAATGATTATTCTTTACAAATCGTTTTAATTTTTTGGTATCCTTAATGTTAAATCATGTATTTGGATTTCATATTTTAATGAAAACTGACTTTGGATTTGTAATCAGTGGCCTGAAAAACCCTAACATACCAAATTTTATAAAAATCAAAGAAATTTTGTAAAAACAGTCCGCCATATTTAATCCATTATTTTAAATTTGAATAACTATTAACTAGACGTTTAATTTTATATACTAGCTTCTAAAAATTAGGCCATAAGCAAAAGAACTGAATTTTTTATGTATATTAAACGTTACAAAACTAAAAACTAATTTTACGAGTAACGTAACATGTTACATTAAAAAAAAATACATTGTGTATAAATGAGTCACGCAAGGTTTTTCCTGTCATTTGATCAATTCTAAAGCCAATAAAATTAATTTCATGAAAGTGCCTAAAAAAAATGCAATTTTCTTCAACCTCAAAGTTTAAAAGTTCTAGAATAATGCCCATATGTATGCAGCCGAATGATTAATCACATATCACCTTTACTATATCAACATTACTATAGTACTGTATATAAAAAATGGATTACCAACGCTGGATGATAATATTAGTCGCTTGACTGCGACAGACGGCATTTGTTCTTTTTTAGATGTCTTAAGTGAGACGAGTTACTTGCGACCTTTAAGACTGTCTTCTGAGGGTGCATATCACGTCTTTAAGGCGTCGCAGAACAGTTTTCAAGACTAAAAAGTAAGACTGTCTCAAAATTGTCAGGACCGCTTTGCGTCCAACTTTCAGACGTCTCGGCGTTAACTGGGTTACTTTCAATCCTATTTGTTAGCCTTTGTGAATGCTTCCCTATTTCCAAACATTTTTAATCATTATGGAAGTATTCATTGCATTTTTTTAATGCTTCCCAATACTTCAAGATTACAATCATAAAGTGAATGCTTTGCTATTATTAAAGAAGTATTGCTACGTGTATTGTGAATGTTTCCTAATACTTCCTGTACAGGAAACTTGATGAATGCTTCTCAATGCTTCAAGAAGCATTCATGTGAATATTTTCAATACTTTTGAATGTTTGCAGCTGAAACGGTATCTAGGTGTCCCGCACCATAGTTTTTCGCCGTCCATGTTGTCTACTCCATAGTTTTCGATTTTTGAGGCATCTGGGCACCTAAACGGCACAAAATGTCAGTGCGAGACACCTAGACATGAAAAACTATGAAGCGATCGACCTGGACGGCGAAAAATGACGGTGCGGGACACCTAGACATCGAAAACTGTGGAACAACGAAACGGTCGACCTGGCTTGGTATTTTATCTGTATGGTGGGATAGAAGAGTGTTCAATTTCGAGAACAATTTACATTAATAAAGTAGTGTCTGAGGAAGTACTCTCCAAATTTCTTGGATTCACTCTTTATGAAGTGGAAATTTAGTCACTCTAGTGAAAGATTGAATTCTGACTCTTAAATGGGTTAAAAGTTTCTTATGAAGTGAAAACACTCTTTTAGCTTCATTAAATTGCAATAATAACAAATCGGCAAAAATTGGTTTCAAAATTCTTCATATTTATTCTTGGTTTATGGCATAACCACGGATTTTGAGAAGCAAGTGTATATAACCTTTTATGTAGAGAATTTTGTTGGAATTATTTTTTTGTGTGATTTGAATTTTTACAAGAAACAAAAAAAAAAGTATTTTTGTAGCTTTTTTTATTGAACCTCCCTGTAGTAAGGATGAAACCAGTTCAAAGTTAGACCATGCCAAACTGAAAACAATAATAATAATAATAATAATCGACTTTATTGCTTATATCAGGAATACACTATATACATGGGAGAGTTCACTTACTTACTAAATATAATAAGCAAAAGGCGAGACACAGCACCACTAAGCTGTTTTACAGTCCGACCCTGTAAAACGAGGTTGAACTTTGAAATTGGTTTTACCGTTGGTGAGACGCGCGAAAAATATTACACATATGTACAGACGTAAATACAAGATCACGGACACAACTTTTTTTTTTTGCATGTTTTAGTTGTTTAAGGTATGAAACGTCCACATTTGATGAAATACTACAGTGTAATTTTTTTTGTCCAACTGACAAAATTCAGTACTTCGTCCAAACCTATGCTATGGGTCCAAGTAATTTGGTTACTATTGATTCAAAACTGCAGGAAGATATACGTTGTTTATGGATTTTTCATCGATGAATAAAAATTCTTTAATTCTTCTCCGTTACTTTCATAAGTGAAAATTTCCTTTTTGTTTTCAGTTGTTTCATAGTTTTTTTTTTTTAATTGAATGATCGACATTAATGATGTTGTTATTAATGTAAGAATGAATGATATTGATGCATTTACTACGAGTTAACATTTTGTTATCAATAACTATGTTTCCTTCATTATCTATTTGATTTTGTATGCTGGTAACACCTTCTTCTATTTCTGCTATAAATTCTTGAACTGGAATCTGTTTTTTGTTATTGATGGGAAAAGAATGTTTCTGGCCTAAGCCTTTCATCGATATTTTCTAAAATCAACCACTTTTATTCACCAATAACTGTTAACTCGTACAATAAATTCCAAAATTATATTCCTTGAAACGCAGAAAGTAAATAAAATAAGATTACATTTCAATATTTATATATAAAAAAATTAATTAAATTTTTCTTTTTTGTATTTTTTACATTTAGTTATTCTTTTTTTAAATTTATTATACTAGAAAGAAATTTCGATTCTCATTGAATAGAAAAAAGTATTGAACAATTGGATAACAAATTAAAAAATGCACCACATACCACATCCCTCGCACAAGATAGGGTAGAAGCATTTATGTATAAAGAAAAGAATAATATTACAGAGCAGAGATGTTCTAAGCAGTTAGCCTGAAAATAAAATAAGTGGAACAACTAAAAAACTACAACACGCTATAAATAAAATGTGTTATTCTTTTTTTTCTATTTTAATATATATAAAATATATAGATAATTTCATTTCATTTTAAAAAAATGTTTTTAATTTGAGGATAGATTTTAGAATATTTCAATTTTGTACGTAATTCCTACCTTATTCATAAACTCGTCTGCTAATCAAGTGTTTTCAAACTTTTCATTGTTTATTCAATTCCTTTTTTGATGTCATTAAGTAGATCGTTGCAAAAAGCAACGAAGTTTATTTCTTCGACTGTACGCAATCATTTAAAATTGATGAAATCGCCGTATAGCAGTCTCTCATACGAAAAGGTAAGTAATGAGTTGCGGATTTCAACCATATGACTACGATAAATATAGGAATAAAGACTTTAAACTATTGTAATATTGTCGCGATTGAATTTTCAATTTCCTGCCGGATATATACTGAATTGAGAATCATATTTTAACACGAATTCAAAATTTACAAAAAATGTAAAAATACAGAAATATTAAATAAAATGTAGATTATTCAACCAGGCAGAAAAATAGGTGTTTGGGCGAGTTTGACGCCCGAGCGAAGCGAGTTCGGCAATTCGAATGAGTCTGTAAACACCTATTCTTCCTTGTTGCACATATTATTTTTCTTCACATCTGGAGGAAAGCAACAAGCGGGAGGAAAGATGCCGCTTATCCTCCCGGCCATAAAGAAAAATCGTATACTTCCCTCGAGAAGTAAAAAAGAATGCTTCAGACTGCATGTTTCTCACCCTCGACTTTGCCTCGGGTAAAAATTACACGCAGTCTGAGACATTCTTTATTTTACCTCCCTCGTTAAGTAATTTACTATTCTCATACGTGAGCATGCTATTCTGCTCCCGGATAAATTTATTTTGCTCCCTAGGGAGATTTTGCGCTCAGAATGCGAGAAAAATTTGTGTTTCATAAATAATTATAGAAATGTCAGATAAATTTACTTCTTACCTTTCACTGAACCTTTCACTGAACATTATTTTGTAATTTGTTGTATGAACAAACATTTATCGGCGCAAAAAAGTGATTGATTTTAGTAAATATCAATCACAACGTCCCTAAAAAACGTAACTACTCCTCCAATTTCGAATTGATCGTAAATAAATTGTTTTGTATAAGGTTTTGTCACAATTTCAAAGTAAATTACTTTTTTATTCATTTCTTCGGAACCAAAAACAATTTTTGTCGATTTTTTGTTATTTTAATTTAATGTAACTAAAATCTCACTAGTAGGTTCAAAGTTAGTGAATTCGTGTACACTATAGATTTGCTCAATTTACGCACCAAAAAAATTTTTATACCAAGAAATGTTTAGAGTATAATTACACTTTGTCAATGACAGTAATCAGGCCATACTATTGACTCATCAATAATAAAAACTCTGGATGTATATCTGGATGCACACATGATCCCTTATATGATAGGTGATGATCATTTATTCTTTAAACATTTTTTTTATTTAAACCACTGCAGTATTGAGTGATTGTTTATTGAAAGTTCATGACATATTTCGTAACTACTTCATGTTAATAACTTTTTCAATGGCGGGTTCTTTCTTGGTTCGTAATAAGATTATATTGAAATATTTTCTTCGCGATATATTCCACACTGTCTAGCAGGTCATCATAAAAAAATCCGTGCTTTAACATTATCGCCAATGTGAATACGTTAAATTTAATTTTGGTATATATATTTTTAATGATATTATCAAACGTGACATGTGTTTTCAACGCTCAAATCAACAGTAACATTATAAAACTGATTAAAAATAATTGTAGACTAAATCGGGAAGATAAATTACACATAACCATAATATTGACCAATAATTGGTTACTTTCTGACTCCGTAGATACATTTAACATAATGTGTCCCGAAACATTTTTGTTAGAAATATCATTATTATTATTGAAAGCTCTGTAAAAGTATTGCCAACGTTGATAAGAGGTTCAAAACAAAAGTCATGACGATCTTTAAAAAATGTCTATAAAAAGAACCTCAAAAAGCTTGCACCTATTTTTTTTAGCAACAATGTTAATTTGCTAACAAAACTTTGTATTGATTTGAAATGCTTTATACTTTTATTGAGACATCGCTTTCTAAGACAAACATATTGCATCCATGGACCCTTACGATTAAAATGTTCTAAACCTCATTTTATAATTCAAAATGGCTTATAAAAAATGTATCCATCCTCAAGCATTAATAGGTTAAATAAATTAAACTTGCTGAAAATAGCTGAAACTTGTTAGACTTGCCAGTCACGAAACCGGCTTCCGATTTTCAAAATTCAAAATGGCGGATACAATATGGCGACAATAATGAAAACCGTTACTTGCTGAGATGAAATTAGGTACACGCGGTTTTTCGGAGTCCCAGGAGCCGAACTAAGAAATTTCGAACCAGGGAATATAAACTATGTGTTTGCTCGATAACCTCCGGAAACCCCCGATTCCTCAGTTTCAACTCGGTCAAAGAAATTTTTACATTTAGGTATTGCATCTTGGATTCGCCATTTTGAATTGGCAAAATTTAACGCTAGATTCCTAATATATAGTCTAAATACATAGTAATAAATAGTCCAGTAAAATTAAGGTTTGACTCACAGAAAATTGTAACTAAGCCAATTGTTTCTGGATTCTATCCCAAACCCCGTGGTCAAAAATCCGCCAAAATCCGCTTCCAGAAATTTTGTTCAACTCCCAGAAATAGTGGTTCAACTAAACTATATAACCATTTCAATTGAACATGATTTCCGAATGGAAATCAGGATGTAACGCTTTTGATCAGGCTCTGATCAGGGCCTTACTAAATTTCTACTCGGGATGTGGTTCGAATATTTGATTGAAATTGTCAATTTTTGTTCAGTACGGTAATCAAAATAGTTTCGTTATGAATTCAATAGGTAAAAGTGTAGAAGAACTGCCTCACCCCAAAAATGAAATGTGCCAGAAGTTTTCGATGTATTTTGGGCCGCTGATAACGAATGTCGCAATAAAATTTGGCGCTCGGACGCATTGAAGCCGCTATCTCAAAAAACCCGCTAAAAAACGTGATTTTTTGTAGTTTTTTGCATTTATTTTGAAAAGTACGAGTCCGACAAAAAAAATGTGTTAAACACAAAATGTAGAACACGCAATTCTCTTCAAAAAATGTTTTATATATTTTCTTCCTAATATGAAAAGTAAGTGTGTAATTTGCTCAATGTAATTTTTATCATTCGGTTAAAACTAATATCTCTGGGAGGCAAAATCGAGATGGTAGGCATATTGTGATGGACGTAGGTTAGGTTTTGTTTATTAGGTTACTTTTTAAACTTTTACACCTTCGTCGATAGGCTGAGAACAATTCACCGAAAATATACATGGCTTCCGCGAAATTGATAAATTTGATAGTAGCTAATTTCAATACGGTATGTTGGTTTTAAATATAACCCAAAACGTATTTGGGCATTTATCATCAATAAAATAGGTGATCGAATAGACTATGCACATGTCAACAACAAAGTTAAGTGGTGTCATTAACGATTATCTTTTTAATATCTCAGGTTACATATTCCACCAGTGCGTGTTTGTTTAAAATACCGTGACTAAAAACCCTTCAAATTTTCATCATCAAAACGAGTTACTCTGCAATATCCATGTAAAAAATTTCCCGTTTGTTGAGATCTCTTATCACCTCTTCCAGATTACTGCATGCGAGGATTATTCCTAAAAATTTGTTCAGGCATTTTCAAGAAATTACACACTTTTCGGTTTATTTTGTTTGTGTATTATACACGAGGAAGAATTAAATATGATCTATAATCAATGTAAACATTGTTAAAACGAATGTCGTTTTTTACAGTTAACTAGAGTATTGACATTTGATTTCTTGGTCTTAACATTTTTTTCTTGTAAAAGACCTTCTTCAGAATTATTTTCTAAAAGATATTAATATTTTATAAAATAAAAAATATCACGTATGATGTATAAATGAAATTGTAATTTTTTTTTCACATCTCCCTACAAAGTTTTTATTCAAAATTATGTTGAAATCTCCAAAGTACTCCGACACCGACTAAATCCTATTTTCACAATTCGGAGTTTGACTTTTTTTTTTACTAAAGGAAATATTAAAAACCAGACAAAAATATGATATACTGAAATATACGAATGTAATCAGGTAAAAATTCAAAGTTATTTTTCTTGCTTCAAAAATGTGTCTTCGGAACGTTCAATAGATTGCTTTGAACTTTTTCTGAATGTTGAAAGTAACGAAAATTCGAAAACCAATATTTTATCTGTCGTTTATTTTTCAGGCTTATTCGTCGTTTACCATGGTCATTTCGTGATATGGTCAGTATTATTGTTACATTTTTTGTCAATATTAAGAGTAATAAAAAATAGTAAACAATAATTAAAATGCCCGGTCCTGCAGATAACGTTTCTCCATGAGACCGCTTTCTTCTGGTACCTCAACAAAGACAATTAAAAAAATAAAAGTTGGAAAAGTAATGGGGACAAAATAAGTTCGTTGAAAGTTCAGTTTTCGCTTTTATGAAATGCTATTTACGCCATTTTACGCATACAAAATAGTGCATAAAATCAAACTTGACAATTACCAATATAAAATTAGTACATTATGATACTAGGGCATTTAGTGGTGCTTTTGAGACGAGCCGAAAACGGCGAGCAGGAATGGGATGGTGAAGCTTTACCAATGTACGACGAATATCATACGGAATTTTGTGTACTAGAGTGCGAAATCGTTATTTTTGTGTCAAGGGCGTAAAATGGAGTTTTACTCCTCAACAATAGAACCCGAGAGACGACAAATTCAAACATTGTTTTTGATGCAGTAGCCTTAAACTATTTTACGCTTCGAATTGTGGGAATTTCACGCTTCCGTAGGCGTAAAATTTATTTTATGCCCCAAGAGGCGTGAAATATGCGTTTTACGCCCGCTAATAAGAGTATAAAAGGACCATTTTACGCATACTGCATCAAAAAGTTTTATTTTTGTTACAAGATGCGTAAAGTGCGGTTTTACGCTTTTATTTTAATTTTCATATGTACTTTACGCACTCTTGCAACAAAAAATGTTTCTCATGCGAATATGATTGCGATCCTTGCCTTCGGCTCAACGATTCTACTTCGATACGACATTACGATACAACTGCGCGAATTAGGTGATTTACGAAATTCTAGGGCGCAAACCGGGCACTTTGCGCGCTAAAAACAGTGGACGAAATTGAATTTCACCCACGGAGTTAAAAAAATACTATTTTCGCACACCATAACAAAAAATTTATTTTTTAAATGTCAGTTTGCGTTTCTTAACTCCATTTCATTGCAAATTTGATGTGAATTATTCAAATAAAATGTTTAATGAGTAAGCATTCGATATTTCGATCGATTGCAAGGAAGTCCTTTATATCTCAATGGCGATATAATTTCGAGAGGAACAGGCTTCCAGGCATTCTAGAATTGGAGTTTTCTTCAGTAACAATCAGTGTCAGTGATCGCGTAAAATCGTAGGTTCGTGCAGGAAGTAGGAATGAATCGCCTAAGGGGTCGAATACCTTAGCTAACTTTTTCAGTACCATGTTATATCACGTACCTAGACCGCGTTTCGACCGTTTACTCTGTAAATCACACTACGATTGGCGTCATTGCAGATATCCGTGCAAAAGGTGTTACAACAGAGCATAATCGCGAACACGACATCCGATTTTGCACGAGATATTTTCCGTAAATAAATATTAGAACGGCGGTACACTTTTGCATGTCTACGATATCTCCTTAGTTAAGGTTCCCCAGCAAACGAAAATGGATTGGAGATGGATTCAAGTGGATTCATTTTCATAAAACTGAATCCGCGGTCTTAAGTTTTTCAATCCCCGCGAATCCAAAAATAATATTTGCCTAAAATAAGAGGATCCTCAATCCATGTGAATCACTGCTTAGCGATTCATACAGTATTTTTCTATTCCCTGCGAATCCAAAAATAATATTTCCAAAAACGAGAGGATTTTCAATACATGTGAATCCCTGCTGAGGAATTCGATTTTAATATTTTTCAATTCTTGCAAATCCAAAAATAATATTACCAAAAAGAAATGGATTTTCAATGCATCTGAATTCCTGCTATTGAATTCGACTTCATATCAATCCCTGGGAATCCAAAAATACTATATTATTATATTATTTTTGGATTTGCGGGGATTAGATTAATGAGAACCGCGGATTCAATTTCATCAAAATAAATCCATTTCCGTCTCTACAACATCAAAAGTATATTGTTTTTTTATTACGTTTCGCCTAAACATTTATTTATCTGTGTAGAGATGAACCGGAAATTAAACAATCGATGATTCGTAAGGAGCAACGTTTAAAACAAATTTTTTTTTTTCATTTAAAAAATAACATCCAACGCCTTAATTTAAATTAAATAATTATTTTATGTAATAATCAACGATAAAAATCAATAACCTCTTCTACGTTTTTTCTTAAGTAAAAAATTTTTTGGTTATTATTTTTTTTATTTTTTTTTTTGTAAAAGATGTATTTTTGTAAAAAAAAATTATTTTATGTACTTGGAAAAAACAAGTATAAAAATAGAAAACACTTTTTCATTTGTAAGTAGTACTTAGTCAACAGTTAGAATGACTTCAAGCATCATTGTTTTGTAACTATTTAAGTAACTATTAAAAAGGTATGATATAATAATAATCGACTTAATAGCTTAGAATAAACATAAGCACACATGTACAGCACAAAAGTATAATTTACATATAATTATAAGCAAAGGGCAAGACGCAGCATAAGCAGTTTCAATTACATAATGGAACATTAACAATAAACATATTTAAACTTGCGACTGCTATATAATGCAGTTTGAGTATTTTGGTCTCATCTAACTGAGACGAGATTAACTTGACTCTGTTTCGAAATGAATTGTCTATATCGTGAATCTCAGATCTTGACCAAACATTGCGTATATTTGGTAGCAACAAGCTTTAATAATAAGCTTCGAAATACGACTAATAAATGCTACTCAAATATGTTCAGTTCTGATAATCAAAAAAAAGATGCTAATATATTATTTAATATAAATAAAAATTTATACCCTACAAATTTTTTGCACGTCTATATAAACAATTTTTTTTGTTTTTTGTTTACATATTATATATTGTTATATTAATTGCCTTCCTTTCTTTTGATTTATTATAATGCATGCTAACAAATCATATTTACATACCACTCTGTTCCTAGTAACTGTCAAATCGAAATTGTATCAACTTTCTAAGTATTGAATATAATTTTATCTTTCCTTTTTCTATTACCTTTTTTCGTTGTTAATTTCATTACTAGTTGAGATTATAAACATTTCGACAAGGCCTAAACGTTTGTGAATCCGAGCGATTACGACGGAAGGTGTTTGAAATGTTTATGAAATTTCCAAATTATGGCATTTTAACATCTAATGCAATTGGTAGGTTTAAGCCATTAATTATTTTATTTTAATTTTTAAATGCACCTACGTTAAATCTATATTATTATTAATGTACCCTACAATAATTTTTTAGATAATAGAAAATACGTTTAATATAAATCTGATAAATATTAAGAAATTAATAACTGATTATATGAAATATTGAGTAAGGTACACTTAAGTGTTGGCGTCTAAGGAGGAAAGTGATTAAAATAGGGGAGGAATTTTAAAGTATGTTAGATGATTCAAATCGTCTAAATTATGTTAGAATTAGAATTGCAATATAGAGTAAATTACTAGAAATGATCCTTGTCAGGGTCAAATATTATTCTTTGTCGCTTCAATATGATCTTTCGAGCAATACATTTTGTCGACTGCAGTAGTCTACGTTAAAATTAGCACATTAAAAATTTTGTATATGACTAGAACATTTTCTAATGTACATGTTCATATTAAATATTGCTATAGAAAATGGAAGAAAAATTTGATTCAATTTATGAAATAAGCATCTTCACTCAGTGTTATTCAACTTATGTTACCACGTGCAATTTTTATGATTAAAAAAAACACATTAAACTTTTAAATTGACACTGCAAGCAATTAATTTTATATAGTCCTTGTGTGTTTCGTCACATCTTTTCTTTCTATTCATCAATCCCACCCTGTCTATTTAATACTGCTGTCGGAAGCACAGTTGACATCTGCATTTTTTTCGATTTTGAGACAATTATATATTTAGATAGAACTGATCTTTTTAAATTTTATTATAATATTTTCAAATGTTATTTAACCCTTTGCGGCATAGTGACACTCCAGAGTGTCATCTTTTTCTATCCACCAATTCTCATTTTTCGAATAGTAGTTCACATGTTTTAACGCCAAATTTTTTACAGCATATAGTCTGTACTATTCTTAATTATACTAGAGGCATAAAAAATGTTTATTGGTATATACATATATTGTCATAAATAAAAAAAAGTGTAAAAAACACGTTTTTTTTACAATAAATGTAATTGTGACTAAGCTACATGATAAAAAAATTTGAAAAAAATCTGTATGAAGTATTTCGGGTCGCTAATAACGAATCCGGAGCCAGTTTTCCAAATTTCAAAATGGTGGATCCAATATGGCGGATCTAAATTTAAAAAATTATGTTTGACGCGCCATATTCCATCTGCCATTTTGAATTTTCAAAATATGAGGTCAGATTCGTGATCAGCGACCTCAAAAACCTCCGAGTAGCAAGTTTCAGCTGATTTCCATTTAAAGAAAAATGTATGCCGCAAAGGGTTAATCTTTAGACAGCGTTTACTACATTTATCTGTTATTTTATTTTATACCAAGCTGTTCAATTCAATGAGCACAATTTATCATTATTGTTTCTTGTATAAAGGCCATATTTGGCCGTTAATAATAAACATATAAATAAATAAATAAATAAATAAATAAATAATATTATCTAATAAGAACATTCATTATTTTTTATAATAAATGTAATATTTTAAAAGACGTATCTGCATACGTCGTATCAAAACTGTCATATTTTGGCATATCTGCAATATAAGAAACAAAAAGGGCGTATCTGTATACTTTTCAATGCAGATAATTCCAAAATGCCTTAGAGAATTGCAGTTAGAGCCTTTTCGCATTAAAGCTTTGCTAGATACACCTATTCCACTAAAGAGGACTCGTACGTGAATTTTTAGCCATGCAAAGTAATGATTAAAAAAATCTGAAATATTTTTTTTTCTGACACAATTTTAGGTGAGAAATCACATGAAAAAAAGAAAAACTTTAAGTATTTTTTTCACATTATTTGCAAATCAAAAAATATTTTTGTATTTATTATTTATTTATTATAAAACAAACGGGCAAAATTGCCCTTAGAAGAAATTACATAGCATGTGGAGGATCACTTCACCATATAACATATAAATAAACAAATTATAATTAATTAACATATTTCAAAAATAATTCGCAATATTTAGTATAAAATAAAGAGAAGCTATTAGTGTCGATATCATAATGAGAAATTCCGTTCCATTGTCTAGTCAGTCTAGGAATCAGCGAATTGAAATAAAAATTCAACAAAATTAAATTGGTTTTAAACCGAGCTTATGACCTACCACAATGTTTATAAAAAATGCATTAGATGTTAAAATGCTACAGTTTTAAGATCTCTAAATCGAAATTGTAGTATAATATAAATTTACTAGTCTTATAATCATGAATGTTGTTATTTTTAAAAATTGTTTGTTTTTTATTAATTTATATTTTTATCTTTTACCTTTTTTCTTTTTTTTGGTAATATTATTACTAGTTGAGATTATAAATGTTTTAAAACAAAGCCTAGAATTTGGGAATCCAAGTGATTACACGCAAGGTGTTTCAAATGTTTAGAGATCTTAAAACTGTAGCATTTTAACATCTAATGCAATTTTTATAAACATCGTGGTAGGTCATAAGCCCGGTTTAAAACCAATTTAATTTTGTTAATTTAAAAAAAAAAAACCTATCGTAATAATTCAATTTTATTATTGAAATAAAAATTTGATTTTGAGGTTTTTTCTAAAAGAGGTCTATAAAATTGATGTGCATAAAATGCACCCCGAAATACAAAGGAATTTTTCAATTCTCTAATCGAGAATCCTGCAGCATATTTCTAATAAGCAAAATATCATCGAGTTCGTGAGTAGATTTTATGGTGTATATATTAAATAGCACCAAGTGGAACAGATAACTATGCGAATAAAATGACATTGGATTATTGGTTTTAGATGACAAATATCTGATAAATTTCCATTGTGTTCGTTCCAGTAAGTTGATGTTACAGAGTAGATGGAGTCCAGATAGAGGATGCATAAGTTAATTGTGATAAGACAAGAGACTTAGAGTGTAATTATTGCTTTAGTGTCTTTGAACAACTTAGAAATCCCAGTGTACTATAAGACTTATTAGCAACATATTTGACATGTTCGTTAAAGGATAGACGGGGGTCAAACAATACCTATTTGTATGCTAATTGTATGCTTAAAAAATGTTTCCTCTTCTACAAATTTCAATATTTTTTGAAAATTCTTTTTCTGTTTTGTATCTCCAAGGTTTCGTGCCAAAAATGTGCTTAAATTTTTTATTTTTTTTTAAACATGATGTTATCATATTGTATGTTTTTGGGGTCGCTGAATCCGAATCTCCGGTCAAAATTAAAAAATTCAAAATGGTGACCAGAAAAATACCGAAGATATGAACTCAGCGACCACAAAAACCCCCGAAAAAACATTTTCAGCCAGATTTGTGAACTTTATAATCTTTGTGTTCGCCATTTTGAATTTTTGAATTTTAACCAAAGATTTGGATTAAGCGACCCCGAAAACCCCCGGTAAACATTTTCAGCCCGATTTGTCATCTTTTTTATTTTTTTGGTCGCCATTTTAAAGTAGTCATTTTGAATTTTTTAATTTTGACTAAAGATTTGGATTAAGCGACCCCGAAAACCCACAAGTAAACATTTTCAGCCCGATTTGTAATCTTTTTCATCTTTTTGGTCGCCATTTTAACGTAACCATTTTGAATTTTGGAATTTTAACAAATAAGAGTATGGACTTTGCAAAATTTTAATTTTGCGAAAAATTACAATGTCAAAAATGCAGAAAAATATCGACAAATACAGCATTTCTAGTATAATTTTGGTAAAAAAAGCCACAAATCCAAAAGTTAATGTATTTTATGACAAAATCATACCCAAGGATTTCTTATGTAATGAAATATAGTGTGTATGTTCTACAATTAATCGTTAAATGAAGTAATTTATGTTTTGGTTAGAATCGGTTTATTGACGATATGTCAAAATCGAGAAACGACTTTTCTTGCGGGGTATGGCAGAATGGTTTTTTGGTATATCTACTTTTTAAAAACTAATAATGCATATTTCTGGAAATTAATCTCCTAAATATAATTTTGCATATAAATAAATAACAAACTATCTTTTAACTTTAAATATTCTTTAGAAGTTCATAAAACTTTGGTGTCGAATATCTCAGAACTACAGATTTGCAGATACGTCATCTGTGTTTCCGACGGCAGTATAGTGGAGGTACACAAATTTCCAAGCACTGTAATGAAAAATGCTGGCATGCACCTTGAATATACGAACATTTATTAATCACCCAACTTTACTGTATGTAAATATTTTTCCTTACAATAAATAAACAAATATTATCAGGATCAGACATACAGGATGTTCCATACCATCATATATTTTAAGGTTATGTTTCTTTTCTGTACAGTAGGACCTCTCTTATTCTAATTTTCCCCTTACCCCCACGTGGGGGAACGGTTAAAATAAGAGAGGCTGGACAATTAGAATAAGAGAGGTCCTACTGTATTGATATTTATTTATATTTGCACTTCAGCCAGTTGATTAAAAAACATCAGATAATACAGTAGTCCTTCCCTTATTCTAATTTTTCCAGTCAGGCAAGATGGCGGCCTTCTTCCCTTATTCTAACTTTCTCCTCGCCCCCACTACTTAGACTTTTGTCTCTTTTTCTTTTGTTGCGCATGCGCCGTTATTTGTATTTATAGAAAATCCACATGTCCACACATGGCAGTGGGAAGAACACGTGAGGGGAAATATTAGAATAGGAGAAGAGAAAAAATCAGAATAAGGGAAGACATTAGAGTAAGGGAAATTAGAATAAGGGAAGGGCTACTGTATATTGTCCGACATAAACTGCAAGCAATTATATTTCTGCGTAAAGTTTTCGTTCTATGACAAACATTAAATTTAAATAAATCGCTTTCAAGGTAGATGTGGAATGAAAACCATTTTTAATTCCATTTAATCTTTTTAGTTTTTTTTTGGGTAGTAGAAGGATAAGATCTGTTTTAATCGAAAAATAAGAGTAAACTTTTTCAAAACTGCTATATTTTGGCATCTTACACGACCATAATCATCCTTACATATCGTCGAATTTTCTGAGACTTTAGCAATACTGTCTAAATAGTTCATAACAGATAAGTAACAAATATAACTGCGTTGAAACGATCCATTTTTTCCAGTGGATCAGAAATGAAAACTGAAAACTGGCGCCTCTGAAACATGATGGCACGAATCTGTTCTATTCGCTTTCTTACTCACTCTCACGATCATTCATTCTATCACTGACAGTCTCTCTTTATCTCTCTCTCACACACACACTCTCCCTCTCAAAAGCTCTGCTTCTCTTTTACATTCACTCTCTTCTTTCGTCGATCTATTTATCTAGGTGTTTATCTATCGATGTCTAACTCATGTGCATACGATCGCACCAAGTATTCGCACAGGCTCACGTACACATTCGACCACGCACACACACACACACACACACACACACACACACACACACAAGCGCGCACGCTTTGGCTTTGTAATACACACATTTCCTTTTATGCATTCCAAATCACGCTGGGAAGAAATACACTTACTACAATTTTCAGAAAATATACATCCTTACATCCAATCGACTCTCGTAGACAACTCATAAGTGTAAACAAGTATACTGCTCTGTGTGACGCGAATGTCAGCTATATCGCAAGTACGTTTCATTATTAAAGAGTAGTATCAAGTTCGGGAGGTAATTCTCAGGTAACTTCGAGTGTTTTGCAGAAATGCGCGATATTTGACGAAGAATTTGTTTTCCTTTCGAGGTATCGACAAAGCTCGCTATTTATATATATATATATATTTACGTCATGTAAATTTAATTATGCTAAATGATTATAAAACATATTCTTACTTTTTTCAATTCTGGTCGAGAAATCGAAAAAGAGCGAATCTATTTAAAAAAAGGAAGGAATGACGATATATTGGAATTGATAAAAATTTGTTCTTTTACTGAGAAGAAGAAGTTTATTCGATTCGAAACGCGAGTTACGAAAAATGCCCCCGACAGACTTGTTCACGAAGGAAGTTAAAAGGAGATCCCTAAGACGAGGGTGCCTGACAGGACGTGCCCGGATATGCAGTATACCTGACATTTGTGACGTTTCGGTATCGTGGCACCGATCGAAACGACCGTTCTTTATTTTTTTTTTGTTTTTTTTTTTTTGTTTTAGTTTCATGCACTTTTCAACTTTTGCGCATCGTCCCTGTCACACTCCTGACAGACAGTAGTTTTACTCGCCCAAACATCACTATGAACTACTTATTATCACAAGGTCCTTACGCATTATCAGGCATCACTTTCTTACAATTTGTAATCTTTTCTAAAAGATCACCCCATTCTCGTTATCACATATACATTGTCCATGTAAACGCTTATTAATCAAAGGTTAAACAGGCATTCGAGCATTAATACTAAATGTAAAAATTAAAACTCCTTTACACATTCATCGTCAACAATATCGACTGGCACGCTTCCAAATAATCGTTGTCGGTGGGATCCCATCCAGCAATCTCATACATCAAGTCTTGAATGCACAAGAAGGATCAAGGATCACCATCACTGTCGTCAGACATCATCGATCATCCGTCTCACCTTCTTCACTGGAATTTCACTGGCTCATCACGACTCATCACCACGTACCTCATTTTTACCACGTTTTCTTTTTTTTTTTTCTCACTGCATCTCAATTTCATCCCATGGAACTCACGCACATCCATCAACTCACATCCGCACCATCCAATTGCGATGCCATTGCATTGTATTAGAAAGCAGTATTGTATTTTCAAAGCACACGACAGTACAACCGCGAGGTGATCTGCAAAAAATAAAGGTACGTGTAAACGGTCATTATCTGTTCTACTTTCATACGACTGGTCGCAGCTTATTCACTTGAATATTATTATATTCGTGTCTCTGTATGTTTGTGTGTGTGTGTGTGTGTGTGTGTGTGTGTGTGTGTGTCACCGCACACTGTAAAAAATCCCTTTGTAAAATTACTACGGAGTTGTAAAATTAAACCACAGTTTTACTAGGGAAAGTTTAAAATCACAACTCTAAAAAGTGTAAAATTCCTATTTGGCTAGGTATTGCAATTGTAATATAACAACAAAATTGTAAAATTGCTATTCTCAGAGTGGGTCGTAATAATTACCTATTCTGAGAGTATTAATTTTACTACTCTGAAAGTTGTCATTTTCACTACTTTAGAAGCAGTAAATTTATAAGATTAATTTAATTTTACTATTCTGGAAGCTGCAAATTTACAAACTCGATGTTAATTTTACAATTTTCTTAGGGATTTTACTACTCTCAGAGTGGGTCGTAGACGTTACCTACTCTCAGAGTAGTAATTTTACAAAAGGATTTTTTACAATGCACAAGTGTATGCATGCATGTCAGAACTTATACATTTAAATGGAAACTTTACTTTAAAAATAAATTTCATTATAGCATTATAGAAAAATAAAATCTGACTTGTTCTCCATTTTTATCATCATTTATCACTATATACAGTTTCTAGCTATTCTACACAATTATATTTCTAAGTAAACAATCTGTAAGGAAATTGTTGTTTGATTTCTTTTTGAACATATTTCGGATTAAATAAATAATCTGAAGAAAGTTTACATTTATTATTATGTGATTAAAAAATAATATTTATTTATTTCTATGACGGGCCTGAGCCCATATACATTCGTTTACATTTTCTATGGCTCCAAAAAAGAAAAAAATGTATAAACATTTATAAAAATAAATATAAATAAATAATATAAAATAATTTTGTAAAGAAATAATTTCTTAGAAATATTTGTAACGAAACAAGCATTGAATACAATATATCTTATTCCATAATGATAGTCTCATTATGATTACTGTTTGTCGAAATAACTTATAGAAATTCAGAGACCACATTTCAATAAAATCGTTTGTTTTTGCACTTTTTGAAAATAATATTACATTTAACCATTTTCTGAGGGTAAGATGCATCTGGCCACAATTAAATCAATTGCTGGATAGATGCAACTTTCCCAGGACTGCATATGCAATATTCAACATTTATTTTATCCCAATTTAAACAATTCTTAACAATCCTGAAAAGTACAGGAATTAATTTTATCGATGTGCTTTATAACGTCCAGACGAATCGCTTTGTAGTATCGCCACATTCAATATCATAATTGAATATTATAATTTTATCACAGGCTGTGTGGCTTCTTCGACTGTAATGAACCTGAAATTAGCCCACACTTTCCAGCCCACATTTTTATAATTTATCCTTTTTTATATTTCTATTACGCCTGTATTTTAAGTATTTTTTCATAAATTTAGTGTTGCATATGGGTCTTTAATTGTTAGGAACCCCTGAGGTATTCATACATTATTCTTCTTTGGTCCATGAGAACTGTGGGCTGGAAAGTATGGTCTAGTTTCAACCTCATTCGACTGTAGATAAAATTGAATACTCTGTACTTTCTTGCGAAACGTTGAAAAACAATATAAAATAAAAATATTTTGTTATTTAATAACTGACCGTTACAACAAAGTAAAAAGTTCAATTAACACTCAGGAATTTTATTATTATGTTGCTTAATTTGAATCTAGTAAAATTATTTCCTTCTTTCTTAGTTTAAGGTTTAAGGCATTACTATACTAACATGAGTACGTTATTGATATTTTAAAGAATTTGAATGCAGAACAACAAAGATTTACGTTTTAAAACATTAAAATTGACAATATTATTCAGCTGCAAAGAAAAGTCTTTTCTGGAAACACAAACGTAAATGTTACAAAATATTTGCGACATGATATTATGTACATATGTGATGAATGAGAGCAAATGATACATTTTTTAAAATCTCAGTTATAGTAACTGCAATAATACTTAATTTCTTTTAAAAAAAAAGTACACCAAAATAAGTATTCAACGTGTCAGATGAAACACGTTTTGTAAATGTTATATCTTTTGCCATTTCATTTCAATAATTGTTTAGTGGTTAGGTTAATCATGGGTAACCTTAAAATACTATTCTCTTATATTTCCAAGTGATGTCTTCGGCTTATCATTTAAGGGGATTTTTATGTCATTTATTTTTCTTGATATGAAACATATAATTAAAAGTATTAATTTTAAGAAAGCTCATTTAAATTTTGCAGAAATATTAATTATTACAAACTCACAAATATAAAAGCTACATACAACTATAATTAATATTTTTAATCAAACTTTTTTTATGACTGATCTACATGTATTTGTTTGTCATAGCAAATACAGATGTACGTATAAATCTGTGACTTTTCTAAATTGCGGTTCATTCATTTCTCGGCTATGACTAACATCGTAATTTATATGTTGAACATACTAGCTTTTATATTTTATATTATGTTCACCAGGTAAAATGAACCATTTGTTGCCTTGTGTCGTTAGTACATTTATTTAACTATTTTTAAAGTTATCTCTATATGCGAAGAATTTGGTACATGTACCACTAATAATTATACTAAAGGTCTACATTGAGAATTCATTATGACTGTGGAACTACAAAGCCTTTAAACCTTAATTGTAACTTGTAGATAATAGAATATACCGAAATGTTAGAAATTCCTTTAATTTTCATGAAAGAGTGCGAATACTTTATACAAAAATTTAATGTGGATAGTTTGATTTTTCTTCATGTATCAACGATTTAGAATACACAAAATTCTTACACGTAGGGAAAAGGTTTGTAATTGCAAACCATGGATACACCATTTTTTTTATAATACCTAATATTTCGTTTTTAAAATATGCATTTGAAACTGGTAATTTGTTATTTTTATATATATACATATTAACTTAAATATCCAGTTACACATTGACCAATAAATGTCCGTGATTCGCTACATAGTCATACACTGTAAAAAATCGTATTGTAAAATTACTCTGAGAGTAGTAAAATCCCTAGGAAATTTGTGAAATTACTACCGTGCTTGTAAATTTACATAGGCGGATAGTAATTTTACAAAGCTTGAAATGCCAGGTTAAAATTTACAACAGCGTTGTAAAATTACAATTTTCTGGTTGAAATTAACAAGCGCTTGAGTAAAATTCCAATTTGCCTTGTAATTTTACACATTTTATATTTTCGGGCATTTCAGGTGAGGTTAGGTTATCTAATCTTTTGTATATTTCAGTATTTTCAGGGTTAACCTGTAAATTTTGAAAAATATTGTTGGGAAAAGGATATCATGGCAAATCAAATTATATAGTGCAAGGATTGTATTAAATACTTTATTTTATTTCTCTTTCATGGCATGTTTGTCTTTTATTTTTTTGTATAAAAGCCGTTAGGCCGTTTATTAATAAGTAAATAAATAAATACATTACCATCAGTTTCAAATCTTGCAATTAAACTTTGCAACTTTAATTTTGTACAACTCTTTTCTTATTTGATTCAGTCTCTTTGCGCTTTGAGTCTCTATAGCACTTTTGCTACTGCGAGCGTAAATTTACAATCTCGAGTTGAAATTTATTTCATAAAATACAATTCTGAAAATAGTAAAATTACTGCTCTCAGAATAGGCAATTTTTACGACCCAGTCTGGGAATAGCAATTTTACAATTTTTGTGTAATGTTGCTATTGCACTGGTAAAATACCTAGCCAAGTAGGGATATTACATTTTTCAGAGTTGTGATTTTACGCTGCTGCTAGTAAAACCGTGGTTTAATTTTACAAATCCCTAGTAATTTTACAAAGGGATTTTTTACAGTGTAGTTGTGTAAAAAGAAATATTATTCAAAATTCACATATGTATTATATTTGTTCTAAATTTGATTGCAAAATGTTTGTTAAAAGAAAAGACCTTTTTGATCGACTTATTTTTATTTTAATCCTTCCATCCCTACTGTTAGAAAAGGTCAGAGCAAAAAGGCACTCGCAAACTAATTTCGCTGACGTGTATATTTCAAAGAATGTTTCAAAATTTAATGTAATTAAGATTGATGGAAAGAACATCTTACTATATTTCATGTAGTCATATTTAAAATATAAGCATATTTTTCTTCGTTATATATATATATTCATTTTTTAGGCAGAAAAAAGGGAAAACGACTGTTAAACTGCACTAATAATAATTGTCTGAATACAGTTTACAATCGATACATTTATATTTTTAAATTCATTTTCTGGTTGGAAATAAATTGTTTAATTTAGAAATATGTAAGCCTACTGTTGTTTTAGAACTGTAATCTCTATTATTCTATGCAAGAATATAGTGAAAGAGGAAATGGTACCCAGATGGAAACCCATAAGTACCAATTCTGAACAACACGAAGAAGCTACTAAAGTTAAAAATTAATAAAAATAAAATATTTGTTCATAATTTAACCCTTTCACTGTGGACCACGTGTATACACATCCAGTGGCCCTCCCCTTATCTTAACTGCGTCTTTTATTTTAACTTCTTCCCCTCGCGAGTTCCCCCACCATTCGCCATTTGAAAGTGTTCAAAAGAGTGCGCAACTACAGTAGGGTCTCCCTTATTGAATCCTCCCTTATTCTCTGGATTTAGGATCTCTTATTGCATATATTCTCCTTCGGTCGGCGTCCCTCCTCCATTGCGTCCGAACCTAACCTTCGCGGCTGAGCGAATCTCGAACCGTTGTCCACCGCCGACCACTAAGAGTGGGGGTAAAGGGGAAGTAGAGAATAAAGGTCCGAATTTATGAAGCGAAAAATATCCGGATATTTCCCCCACTCTACCATCTTTTCACTCCCACCTGCACAAAATCGCCGGGATATACAGTAGTCCTCCCCATAAGTTTACTTCACTTAAAGGTTTATACTCCCCCTAAGGTTTACAACTTTCTTCCCTTATGTTTTATTTTTCCCCTCACGGCCTCTCCCACCACCATTTATATGCCGCCTGTAAACATGCGCATGCGCGTGGCGTGCAGAGGAACAGAGAAAACTCTGGTAGTGGGGGTTAGGGGAAAGTTAAACTTAAGGGAAGAAGCCGCCATCTTGAAAGCTGAAATGTAAAACTTAAGGGGAGGACTACTGTAATATCTGACCAAAATCGTCTGTCCCTCGTTTTCATGGAGCTTAAAATATCTGGATAGATAATTTGAAATTCTATTTAAAAAAAATTAATGCATAAAAAGCCCTGTTTTCTGAATTTATGAAAAATCGTTTTATATTTGCTTCTCTTTCTTGGCTGGAATCGTTAAAAAGAAAGACAAATAGAAATAATTTAGTTTTATTTTGATTTTTGCAATTTTGAGGTTATGATGATCGCGCGAAAGATCAAAGCATGGAATTTTAAAGAAATGTCGAGAATAATGATAATGTCCTTGATAAAAATGTAAATATTTATTATTTCACTAGATTTAAGTGATTATACAAAATAAATATGAAGATATAAACTGCCCAAATTACCAATTACGAAATTCAATTTTAAAATCCCGCCAATATCTAATAGTTCGGCACAGTCCAACTATTTAAGCGCATACAGTAAAACCCCTCTTACTTGAACATTCGCTTTCTTGAACACCCCCTGTCTATTTGAACAAAATAACCTCGTTTATTTGAACGATTTCTACTTCCCCTTACCCCCACTACTCGCTCTTACGCGGATACAAATTCCAATGCGCGTGCGCTACTCACGACGGACGGGTATATTGTGCGAGGAGATATACAGGGTCCAACTGTAAGCGTTCAAATAAACGGGGTCGGAGGGGAAATGCCGGCTCGACCCTGTTCAAGTAAGAGGGGTTTTACTGTATCTAGCTGCAATTACGATAAGAGGGGGAAAAATATCTGGATATTTTCCGCTCCATGAAAACGTACCTTAAGATAGACTGCCGCCATTTTGAAAAATCTACAGTATGCAATAAGGGAGACCCTACTGTATATCTCCTGTCTCTGTTTTCATTCTCTCATACTGCCAATGGTGAGGATGAGGGGAAGCGGTAAAATAAGGGAAGAAGCCGCCATCTTCCTTGACTCGAAAAGTTAAAATAAGGGGAGGGACACACGTGCATACACGTAGTTATAAAAGATTGAATAAATAGAGAATAAACAAACATATATACACCAGCGATATATTTTATTCAGTATTTTGAATCGCAGGATCTGAATTTAAGGTCAAATTTCAAAAATTCTAAACGTAAAATCCAATGTGGCCGCATAAAATTGGACAATTTTCAAGCATTTTTCATTATACGTGTAATTATAACCGAAGTAATAAATAGAGAATAAAGAAATATATGTACACCAGAGTTAGATTTTATTGAGTGTGAATATTGAATCGCTGAATCCGAATTCGAGGACAAATTTTTAAAACTTCAGACAGAAAATTCAATATGGCCGCTTGAAAATAAAGTTGGCCGTATTGGATCCACCATTTTGAATGATTGACTCCAAATTCGTAATCAATGTCTTCTAATACATAAAAATCCATATTTACACAAATTTCAAATTGGCCGGGAACATCGTAACATTTCGAGCCCACTTTTGAATTTTCGGTCTTCACAGCGAAAGGGTTAAAGAACATTTATTCATAATTTAAACAAATTTTTTTTTTTTAATTATTAACCCCTACGTTGGCACAGAAAATTCTACAAAAAGTGCCCAGAATGGCAGGAATTTTTTTTATCTCCATTTCGACTCCAACCCGTACTGAAGGGTTTTTCGAGGTCGCTGATTACGAATTTGAACTCAAAATTTGCAAATTCAAAATGGCGAATCCAATATGGTGGCCGAAAATGAAAAAAATTACTTGATTGTGATGAAATTTGTTACTCGGGGGTTTCCGAGGTTGCCGATTGCGAATGCGAATTCATAATTTACAACCATTTTTAGACGCCATATTGAATTTTGAAATTTCAAGCTTGAATTCGTAATTATCAACCCCGAAAATCCCTGAGTAACAAATTTCGTTACTATCGAGTAACTTTTTTCATTTTTTTTTCATTTTCGGCCGCCATATTGCATCCGCCATTTTGAATGTTTAAATTTTGACTTCAGATTCGGGTAAAATTGCAGAAGAACTGCCCCACCTAAAAAATTAATTATACGACATGTTTCTGACGTATTTTTGCCTCCTGATTACGAATATGATAATAAAATTTGGCGGTCGGACATATTGAAACCGCTATCTTGAAAAAACTGTCAAAAAACATGATTTTTTCCAGTTTTTTGCATTTATTTCAAAAAATGTAGAGAATTAAATTCTGTACAAAAAAGGTTTCAGCGACCCCAAAAACCCCCCAAGGTAGACTTGGATTTCAAATCGGAGCAAGTTAAATAGAAAAAAACCAATGCGCGCACTATTGCGTCAATGCCAACGAAAGGGTTAATATTATTATTATTATTATTTCGTCTTTATTGACATCAAAGAGAGGTACAAAACTTTTCTTATTTTTGGAATTACGAGTCTTCATTCCTGTATTGAAATCAAGTCCCGTTGAGATTATTGTATCTTATTTCAGTAAGTTTTTACTATCAAAATACTATAACACGAGTTATTATGTTTCATTTAAAAAATTATTCGACATCGGTCCTATTCATGATCTTTCTAATTGATGTTTCGATAACACATTCGTAATTAGTTTAAACACTCTTCTCCATTTTTTCTGCCTTGAAGACCTTAAGTCATGCAACAGAATTTTATATATCAATCAAACTAACTGTACGAGTTTCATTGTTTAATTTTCTTGTTTGAATTGGTTAAGATTAGGAAGATTGATATTTAAACTCCGAATACTATATACTTGTATTGTAATAATACGAAAAGAAAGACTTACCAAGTTGAAGCGACGTTAGCGGCATTTTTAACTATTCGAATCTCTTTCGTAGCCCAGATTGCTAGCGATTTGGTGTTGCTAACTCTAGAACGTCTACCTTTGTTAAGGAGTTGAACTAAAGGTTCATTATCGACTAAAGGTAACATCTTGACCCCGAACAATTTAACCAGATCCCCAAGGAGACCGCACGACGATCCAATGGTGCTGTCGGAATGATCTCTGTCTTGTGCTATCGTTGTAATGAAGTGTACGATTAACGGAACACTTGGCTCGATCACCGAGACTTCGGGATTAGGTAGAGGATCGTCCCCTCGATGACCTTGAAGGATTCCCGTGTACGTAGCCAAGATTCCTTCCCGGAGTTCGTTAAGGTAATCGATCATGTCGTAATCAGATTTATCAACCTGCGCTAGAGAAGCCTGTGCGAGTGTGGGCAGAACGACGTCCAAATACTTTTTGAACTCTGTTCCGATGCTGAGGGCTATGTCGCCGATAAGATTAAGAATCTGCGGTTTGAGCGTACGATGCACAGCGTCGTTGCCAAGATTCTCCAATAGAATGGTCATAATTTCGTCACAGTGCGGTATCATTTTACCTTTCAATGCCAAGAAAATGTCACCCGTTAGCCCGACAGCGGCTCCGCACACTTGATACTCGCAATGATTTTTGAGGAAGAAGCAAAGGAACGGCAGAAGCGCCTGTGTATATTTCAAAAACTGTTGTTGAAGTTTCTCCACCAAGATCGATATAGTTCCCAACGCATCTTCGTGAACGCCACTTGTCTTCGACAGTGTCATATTGAACATGCTGAGCAGCTCGGTCATGATGGCATCAGAGATGTTAAGTACGTCTTCGGTTGTGATCTTCCTCAATGCTGGTTGCAAAGTGGCGCACAGAAGGGCTTGAATGTCGTAATGCAGCGCTCGACTAGACTGATTCTGATTCATCGAGTCCATGCGCAGTAAAGCACGGAACCTATCCAGTATAACCAATGTTACTCTCTGTACAGTATCGTAACAATCGCGAGGAGAATTTTTTAAGAGTTCCATAAGTGCCTCGTACGCAGCAGTCCTCAAGTTTCCCTTCGAGCCGTCCGGTCGGTCTGTAGTTTCTAAGATTCGCTGTACTATGAAATCAAAGTATTCCGAAAGACAATAAGTCTCTGGTTGTTTGTCGCTGATGGACCCTTCGGTGAAGTCGTAGCTAGCCTCGGCGAGACCTGAGAATGCCCAGCATACGTTCACTGCCACTCGAGGCTCGTCTTTCAATCCGTTTACCAATGCTTCCAACAAGGGCTTGAGATACGCCTCGTTCAATCCAGCGTCAGGAATGATTTCATAGATACGACCAAACGACCATGCGGCTGTGTCTCTGACAGAAACATTCGCATCGTACATCAGAGATATTAATGTCGGGATTGCTTTGTGCACTAACGGTTTCAAGATTTCTGGTTCAGGTCCACCCAGAATTGAACCAAATGCCATGATCGCTGCATCTCGATATCTCCAATCGGGACTTTTTATATTATTTTCTACAAATGGTAAAACGTGGGGTATTATTGTTCCCTCGCAACAGCAAGAAAGTAACGTTAGACAAACTCCCGCTGCTTTTGCCGGGTTCCAGTCGTCTTCGTCATCGAACTCTTCTTGTTTTGTGAGATTTTGGGTTAGAAGGGGGACTAGATAGCCTAGCGCACCTTTTGCGTAATGCTTCGACACTTTGGATGGCGGTCGACCATCCTCGGACGCTTCGCCTTCTTCCATTGATAAATCAACTTCTTCGTCTAATACATTAGACCAAAATTCGATACCTTGTAATGCAACCTCGTTTACATCCGATTTCATGGCTTCTAATGAAATCTAGAATCAAATATTTCATTAAATTATTAAAGTAATGCTTTTTTATTTTCATAAAGTTTTGAAAAAGTACATTTTAAATTTTATTTTAGTATAAAAATCTGATTAATTTTTATTCAATATAAAATTTGATTAATTTTATTTTAGAATTAAAATTTGATTAAATTTGATTAATTTTATTTTAAAATTAAAATTTGATTAAATTTGATTTAATTAAAATCTGATTAAATTTTATTTAATATAAAATCTTATTAATTTTTATTTAATATAAAATTTGATTAATCTTATTTTAGAATTAAAATTTGATTAAATTTTATTTAATATAAAATCTGATTAAATTTTATTCAATATAAAATCTGATTAAATTTTATTAACACTTACAGGGAAAAGTGCAAAAGCCATGTAAGGTTCCATGTATTGGTAATACAGTGACATCATTTTAACAAGACATTGCAATGCAGCTACTTTAACTTGTTGATTAGCTGACTGGGTTGCTTCGCAGACAACTTCCATGATAAAGTTTCTTTCCGCCTATAAAATAAATAAAATCTTGTAGGACGTTTCGATACCTTAAGTATTTTATTGAAAATTAAAAAGTACTAACCTCGATTTCAAAGTTTCCTTTTGTAAATTCAAGAGAGTTATAAAGAGCATTCGTAGCTGCGAGAAGGATATGATAAGTAGCTTTTTGATCCTTCATACTGTTGATAATGACAGTAAGGATTCTGTTAGACTGAGTCGCTAAAACTTCACTATTAATGTCTTGACATATGTAACCTATTGTTTCTAAAGTTGCTTCTTTCATGATCTCAGTGTTGTTAGGATTTTCTACATTAGCTACAAGAACTGTTATTAGTTCACTCCACTGGCCGACTGGCAGTTCTGCAATAGCAATATAGGCGACGCACTGTGCTGCCGAACTCGGCCTGTTAGTTTCGGTTCCTAAGGCTTCCAGCACCTTTAAAAGAATAAAATTCAATAATATTCTACCATTCTAAAATTAGGATAATTTAAATTAAATAACTCACATTTTTCTTAATAAATTCTCTAATTTCTGATGGAATATCCAGCCATCGTTGTTGATACTGAGCTTTCAGATCAGCATCTTTTGATGTGAGTTGATTTTTTAACTGTAAACCTGCTGCCATCCTGGCTACGGTGCTTGTAGCACTCGTAGCCAGAATGATACTCAGGAGCCGCAGAAATTCATGCTAAAATAAAGTATATATTAGAATCATGTATTTTTTAATACTGAAATAATTGATTAATTAACAACTTACAAGATTGGTTTGAGCTGCCTGCTCTAAGAAATTTTGTGCTTCTATCAGCTGATTTTTATCTGCAAGGAAAAAGATAATATAATACCATGGTTTTTATAGATATGTTACATTTTATTATTAATTATTAAATTACATATAATTATTTCATGAAAGCATAATGAAGAAATGCACAAGACTTTACACATCTATAACAGTTTGCGAAACAAGATCACCTATGTTTAATTTACTCATACAGATTGCAACTTTGTCAATTTACATTTTTTAATTTTATTTATTCATGATTTTCAACTAAAGCTTCAAGAAGGAGTAGTCCAGTTCAATAAATTGTTAAAAGTTCACACAAGTTTAATACATGTTTTTAGTTGATATTATAAATTACTATTTAAATAATAAAATTAATAAATTGATTAATTACACAGCCTAACAAAAATTTGAGAATTTGACGTTGCCCTAGAAGTAAGAGTCGATTTTTGGTCCACAATCCAAATATGACCGTCAAAATATCCAATTGGCTCTAGTTTTTGAGATATTGACGGTCAAACATGTCAAAAAAATTCCAATTTCAGGCATTTTGAGCATTTATTCACAGCTCTAAAAAATTCTGTTGTTCCAATAGTAAGAGTCAATTCCGATAGGAGTTTTTCCACAGAATCCAAATATGTACGCCAAAATATTGATTTGGACCTACTTTTTGCTCAAAATTGAAGGTCGAAAAAGTAAAAAATCGTGTTTTAGGACATTTTCCCATCTATACTACAGAACTCGACGCAAAATATCAAGAAATGCAAATTGGCGGATCCAATATGTCCGACGAACTTTTAGAAATTTGAATCACTTCAAACTCATTATCATTTTTGAAACTTTACTTTGTTTTTTACCAAATTGAAGATCAAAGGGGTAAAAAATCGTGTTTTCAGACATTCTTTTCTGTTTTTCTAGAAAACTAGTTAAGACGATAACGAGTTTGAAGTGGTTCGAATTTTAATAGGTTTGTCGGACGTGTTGAATCCATCATTTTGTGTTTTTTTATTATTTGCGTCGCGTTCTATAGTATAGACGTAAAGAATATCCTAAAGCAAGCTTTTTTATAATTTTGACCTGGAATTTGGACAAAAAATAAATCCAATTCAATATTTCCAAATACATACTTCGATTCTGTGAGAAAAATTATATAAAAATTGACTTTTACTAGTGGAGCAACATCATTTTTTGGTATCTGTGAACAGATATTGAAAAATGCAGAAAATCACATTTTTAACCTCTTTGACCTTCTATATCTCAAAAACTGGAGCCAATTGGATAGTTTGGCGGTCATATTTGGATTCTGGAACAAAAATCCTATCAGAATCGACTCTTACTTATAGGGCATCAAAATTTTGTTGGGCTGTGTTATGTATGAAAAAGGAAAACATTTGATTCGTGAATACTTCAATTTAATTATTACATATTTTTTAAAAAAAACGGTGAACTTCGATCAAGTTTAAATAAAAGTATGGTGCACATCGCAGGTTTCTTTAAACCGTCAATGAAAATGATCGGCAGAGGAAACTCAAAATAACTCAATTTAAAAAATTTGTTTGAAGGTTTTTGTAAATATTTCCGTCAAAATAGCATTTAGATCTAGTTTTTTGGCATTAAAACTTAATTTTTTAATCAGAAAAACAATGTGTAAACTACTTTTATACTTTTTAATTCAAAGGATGTTCAAAAATAACTAAAAATCGGACGAGTTGTACCTTATTAGATTATCTGTAAAAAAAAAATTGTTATGGAAGTATTTACTAAAATCTTAAAAAAGAATACAAAAAATTGAATTATTTTGAGTTTCCCCCTGGCAATCAATTTCATTCATGGCTTAAAATAATCGTTAGGCAATCCCAAAAAGACCCCAGAAGAAATCTGCGATGTGCACGATACGAAAATATTAATGTTAGTGGTTCAAATAGAATACCTATTTAAGAATTAATATAAACGGACTTATGAACATAATTAATTGGTAGATATTAAAATTAACATTTTTTCTTTTCATCCTGATGTAATAAATTTAAATTTGACATAAAATTTCAACTTTAGTTAGTTAGTTTAGTTTAAAGAGTGGTACATAAGCACATCCCGATTTCAACTTTAATATCTATTAAATAATTATATTTGTAAGTCCGTTTAGATTAACTAAAAAACATAGTTGTTCCATGTAAACCACTTTTGTTTTTAATTTCTCGCTTTTTAATAATTCTAATGCTTAAATAATTTTTAATATAAAATAAAAATATGATTAACTTCTTAACTTAAAAAATTTATTAAAGTAGACATCAGTTATTAAAGCTTAAACTGAAAAGTGAATCTTCATAATTAAGTTTGAACATGTGAAACTATAAAATCATTAATCTCTTCGAGCTTATTATTTAATCATACACTGTAAAAAATACCACTGATAATTGCAGGAAATTTACCAAGTGGCAATCAGGCGTATGCATTTACTAGTTTAATTTGTTTAGTTTTACATGTTAATATATTTATTTATTTATTTATTTATTTTAGAATAAACAGGAAAAAATCCCTTTTTACAATTTTTTTTTTTTATATATCATTGTATAAACAATATAATAAAATATATAAAATAAAGAATATAACAAATGACGCAAAAACTAGTTAAATTCATGAAACGTACACTTAATGAGATTAATAACAGAATTACATGGTATATTATTATCAAATAAATTTATATCCACATTATAATCACAGAGCGAGTTTACCAACGAACACATTCTATGTATCGGAGCATTTCTAACAACATTTTTAGAACTGAAGGGTAAATAAAAGGTATATATGTTTCGTAATGGATAGTTTCACTCAGTAAATGGTAACATTTCGTGTAACTTTTCACAATCCAGCCGCTTCTGAATTAATTTGTAGATAAAGATAAGGTCATCAACTCGTCTAACGGATCTAAGAGATGGTATTTTGAAATTTGTAGCCATTGAGAGATAATTGTGGTCGTCAAATCTTATAGGGTTTCCTGTTTCATATACGAGATATCGCAGAAATTTATGCTGAACTGCTTCCATTCGATTGATGTTATTTTGATAAAATGGCGTCCACACAGGTGAAGCATAGGTCAATGTAGGTTGAACCAATGTATTATAAAGCATACATAAAGCTTTAGGATTTCTAAAATTCACTGTGAATCGTTTGATAAATCCAAGCGTTTTAGAAGCCTTATTTATCATAGTATCGATATGGTTTTGAAAAGATAATTTTTCATCATACAGTACTCCTAAGTCGCGTACGACAGTCTTCCTATTTAAATTATCCATGTCTAAATGGTAATTAAAGGTTTCAAGATTGGATCTTGTAAAAGAAATCACTGAGCATTTGTCCTTATTTAGCTTCGTGCCATTAAGTTTCCAACAATTTTTCACGTATAATAAATCCGTTTGAAGCAGTGTATGATCTGTAGTGTTTTTGATAATTTTGAAAAATTTCAGATCATCAGCGAAAATAAGAGGGATTGAATAACGAATTCCTTGCGTTATATCATTTATAAATATGACGAAAAGTATAGGACTCAGATGAGAACCTTGTGGAACACCTGATGTTACATGGATGGTCTTTGAAATACAGATTTTATATCGAACCATTTGTGTGCGGTTTTGGAGATAAGAATCAATCCAATTTATAATTCGTAAGTCTAAATTCCATAATCTGAGCTTATTTATCAATATGGGATGATTCACTCTATCAAACGCCTTAGAGATGTCAGTATAGATACTATCAACTTGCCATTTATTATCCAGCGCATCAATAACAAATTGGTTATAATATAAAAGGTTAGTAACGGTCGATCTTCCTGTGATAAAACCATGTTGATAAGGTGACAGTTTGCTAACTACAAATTTGGATAACTTCTTGGTGATAATAGAATCAAAGATTTTCGGAATACAACAGGGAATCGATACTGGCCTGTAGTTGCTAATATTCTGCCTTGAGCCATCTTTGAATATTGGTGTAATAAAACTACCTTTCCAAATCTTAGGAAAAGATTCATCTCGTAAGGATAAATTAAACAATAAAAATATATTTTTATATTCTTTCATATTTTCATTTGTTAATTATTAAATTGTGAACGAAACACTCGTTTATTTTGTAAGGGCCTTGTCCCCGTATATTTTGTAAATAAATAAATACATAAATAAATAAAGAACTGGTAAAATATAACCTATCGGTGTAAAATTACTCTGGAGCAATGTAATTTTAATACAAGATTAGGGGAATTTTACACTGATTGCATTGTGATATCGCACTAAACTATTCGGAGTTTACATAATTGTTGTAATATTACAATTTTTCCAATTTAATGTAAATTTACCACGATTATCAGTGGTATTATTTAAGTTAACAATATTATTAAGAAGCTGTATCTTAAATAAGACTTCAATTTATTATGTATATCAGTATTCAACAAATAGGTACTAAGATTTATCTTTAATTTAGGTTAGTAATAATTAGGTTTAAGGCGTTATTTGCTGCTGCAGACAAGGGCAGCAATTATTACCCTTATGTAGCCTTAAAAATTTTTCTTTTCGTTATTATGTTTTTTTTTTATTTTATACAATAAGTTTAATGTACAATTACTGTAAATGTATCCAAAGAATTAGAAATAAATATTATTATTATTATTATTATTATATTATTTTTGTGCCCAATGATTTTCGTGGGAAAATTACACTTTTATTGTACAGTAGGACCTCTCTTATTCTAATTGCCTTTCTTATTCTAATTGTCCAGCCTCTCTTATTCTAATCGTTCCCCCACAAGTCTTCTCCCACTATCACATGAAAAGTCAACGAAAAATATTGTCCACGAATCACAAGCTCGCAAGCAAAGTAAGTGGGGGTAAGGGGAAAATTACAATAAGAGAGGTTGGCGCCATCTTGAAAAACTTTACTAATTAGAATAAGAGAGGTCCTACTGTAATATTACTATGTTTATGGTAAAAATTATTAAGAAATTACAACAAATCTGTAATTTTACCACAAAAATCGTTGGAAATGATTACATCAATGCAATATAATTTTACTTGACACTTTTTTCAGTGTCAGACAACTTGAGAGAATTTCTTTTTTTGTATGACAAATAATGTCACATTTCAATGTACAAATTGCACAACGATTTGCTTAGATTTACATATGATATATATATAATTTTGTTCATTTCGGTAAACTGTAACATATTATAAAACTAATACTAATTTCATTTCAAAAATATGACTCTAAAATTACGTTTTGCTTTTTATATGATTAATTACCCAGACAACCATCTAGCTGCATATTGCCGCATGTAAAGGGAAAGTCTAGCGGCGAATATGTCGGCAGAAATACGGAATATGCGTCATCACACAGATTAACACCGTGTTCGTGCGTCTTTAAATCTCTTCGGCAGAAATGCGTCAGAATCGCCGCAGACTAGTCGGCAGGTGAGAATTTCCAGCAAATTTGCTGTCTGTGTGATGACGCATATTCCGTATTTCTGCCGCCATATCCGCCGCCTGATTTTTCCCTTATATGCGGCAATATGCAGCAGATCTGGCTGTCTGGATATTTAGAGCAATGAAAACCTTGAATTCAATTTTGCACCTATAATCTACTATTAAAACTATTCCCTGGATTATTTAAGCTAAGATTCTATTCTTGTACACAATCGAACATTGCTTTTAACATTTTAAAGCAATTTATGGCGTAATTGCTGTACCCCGGAAGAAAAATCGTATCTCCATTTTCTCGATTTTGACGTATCGTCAATAAACCGATTCTAACCAAAAACTAAATTACTTAATTTAACGATTAATTTTAGAAAATATACAGCGTATTTCATTATACAAGTTATCTTCCGGTATGATTTTCTAATAAAATACATTCATTTTTGGATTTGCGGCTCTTTTAGCCAAATTATACCAGAAATACTATATTCCTAATAAAAGTATTTTTCTTTTTTTGCACTGCATTATAAGAAATATAAATATAATTTTATCCCAATTTCACCGAAAATGGATATATACGACTTTTCTTCCGGGATACAGCAGTATAGATGCACACTTGCGAGCATAATGCTTAAATTAGAATAATGATCATAGATCTAATAAGCAATATACTTATGTATCCCTCAAAAAAGTATATGTATATAAATACATGCTTGATAAAGCATAATCTATCTAACGAAACGTATCGACGAATAGAGTCTGAACAATTTAATCCGATTGATATGCAATATATTTTTTAAACAATCAGCCAAAAATGTACTCTAGATATTATGTGCCTAAATAAGAAATTAAATAATAAAACTAAAATCAAAGGAATGAAACTGATGAAGGAAGAGAAAATGTATAAATTGATAGCCACCACACGGTAGAATCTCATGCTTGTTCGGAACTGTTGACAAATTCCTATCATCTATTATGAGCATTGCACGTGCATAGTTGCAAATTATTTTCATACATTGTAGAAGAAATTGTAACTTACCAGCCGAAACGGTCTTTTCCAATATTTGAATCAACTGAATAACGCTCAGATTCATTTTGAGCTTTGTTCTGTTTTGCCAATGCCGGAGTGTTTCGACAATTTTGAGATCTTGAAGTTGACGTAGTAGCTAGAAAATACGAGGGCTGAAAAACAGCTTGTTCCGATAAAAGTCGACTAGAAAAGTGCCCCAGAGAAATAACGTCGACCGAGCAGTGTACCACGAAGTGTCCCAGTCCTTGCACGCGGGAAAAAATGTCGATCCGCCAGCAAGCTTCCCCTACTGCGCAGTGCACGGAGGGATGCAAGACTTAAAACAATTGATTTATTCCAACGATCGAATACTTTTTCGTAAGAAATTAAATTTTTTCCCTATTCTTCGATTATTGCAGAAAACCGATTAACCGGTCGAAATTATTAATAACTGATATAAAATATGGGCGTAGAGTGTACACTTGGACTGCGTATTGAAGCCATATTGCTCTACCGTCACGTCAACCAATCACGAATGATCTTTTATGCTCACGGATGATTTGATTGGCTTAGTCAATTACTCCTGATACGTTCGAGATTCCCATGCTTTCGGTTTGAACTGTCGAACGTTTCGCTATTTCCATATTTCTTCTAGCATGATTCGCGTAGTTTCTACAATCCACGATATCTTTCCTTCTATTTTTATCGCCTTTTATAAAAAAGATCTGTTGAGCGTCATTTGAAGGCATTAAAAAAAATCAAAGTCAAATGTACAATGTACATAGCTACTTGCTTCCCTGTAATTGCACCTTTTCTAGAATGTTTCGAAATGGCGCCACCTGTGTAGACCCGAATTGCACGTGTGTATACATGTGCATGCTTGATTCTCTGTGTTAATGCATAGGGAAAATTTTAGTGATATTCATAGAAGGCACAAAAGTTCTAGAACCATCCATATCGTATATGTACATACACTAATCTGGGGACATACAATATGTACATAGGGAAGATAGGGAATTCCTACATATGTATGCATACATACATACATACAGGGTGCACGTCGGCCAACATGCATTAAAGAAGTAACTAGATCATCAGTCTATTAATCCCGTGGTAATTATAAGTTTTTCTACAGTCTTTTAATCCCTCGCAATACATAAATAAACAGAATTAAGAATTGTAGCAAAGCCGACAAAAGGCCTAAAAACCACGTGATTAGTCGACTGATCTAGTTACTTCTTTAACATGAGATATAGCGTCGAACATTTACTATGTTCATGGTGAGGGATCGAAACAAAAACCTCCCTTATGCGATGTGAATTAAATATTGAAACATCCAAGTAGAGTACCCGTTTTTTAAATGACACTATCTGGCAACATAATCCTATCGGGTATTAAAATAGTACAAACAAAAAAAAATACTCTTTGAAAGAAAATTTTAATACAAAATATAACAATTTCGTAACATCATTGAGGCTTTGTGTTTTCTGAATTTAATTTAAACAAAAAAAAAAGTTGTCATATTAAAAGTCCTGAAGAAGACCCACAAGAGGTCGAAATTTAGATAAATAGACGATATTCGCTAAAAATCGGATTTTCATTTTACCATTTTAAGATATTTTCACTGTGATAAAAAAAAACATTCAATTTATTATTAATAATTGAGGTACAAAAAAAGAATCTATAATTCTCCGACATTAGCTATTCATTTATATTATTTATGTTTTCTGTAAACGCTGTCAAATAAAAACTTTTTTCTGATAACTCATACTTGAGAGGTCTTATAGAGTTCTTAACATTTACGCATTAGTCTTCTTAAAGAACACGTCAAGAGCTCTTTCTGATAAATATTTCAGAAATCTTACAATTTTTAGGTCTTCTTAAAAATCGCTTAAAGGTGACTTTTGCTGGTATATATTTATAATATTCTTATGCTCACTGATGTCATTAAAATTACGGCAATGGATGAAATACATGCGCTTTATAATTTGTTTGAGGTATAATTTATAGACAACATAACAGAAACAAATCATAACATCATTTTCTATGTTTTTATACCTATCATACAGGTAACCCACCGTCAGTACCAAACAAGTTTTTCGCCAATTCTTCGATATTAAGAGTGTTCCCGCGAACTCAATTTTTATCGAAATGGAACGTATGAGAGGGCAAATTCTTCGCAATATTTGGAAATATTGTTTTCGTCATAGTAGGCGTAAAAGAACGTCTTTACGCCTCTTTTGGCGGGCGTAAAGTTGACTTTTACGCCTACTAGGGGTAAAGTGAAACCTAGGGCGTAAAGTTACCCCGAGGCCCGACCTCGAGCCGTTGATCGCCGACGGTTGTAACTTTTCTAGCCCTATGTTTCACTTAACGTCCAATAGACGTGAAAGTCAGTTTTACTCCTGCAAATCGATGCGCAAAGAGGTATGTCTTTCCGCCTACGTATGACAAAAAATTATCTTCGCACCGCGGGCGTACAACTTTTACGCCCATGATACGAAAATAGCTATTACGTACGGCTTTTCCTTGCGTAAAGTATACTCGAGTGTGTAAAGTTTACTTTACGCACCGAAAAGACATACTTAATAGTATTTTTCGATACAAGCCCTGGTAGAAATTGAAACCAATTATTGTACAATTATTGGACATAAAACATGTATACAATAAAAGTGTCCATAAAATGCCCAAGAATTGGACAATTTTAAGCAAAACATATCTTAAACAAGAAAATCTTACAAAATTGTCTAATTCTTGGACAAGAAATATGTTCAATAATTGTGCGATATTTTTATCCAATTATTATCCAAGAAAAGTGTTTTAAACAGCGAATCTTTGATGTAACCTAAACATTACTTAATATTTGCAGATGAACATTATATCACTCGCGTATTTTTCGTTTTGAACAAAAATCCTACGTATAATGTCCAGCGAAACTTAATATTTTGCGTTATCTTCGAGGCGATGATTTTCAATGTGTTATTAATTTCTGTTTTAAAGTTCAGCAATCACGGATATTGATCAAAATTGAATAAGAAGATATCTGAATATATCTAAAAGTCGTTCGAATGAAAATCAAGAGCAGAAGAGTTTTATGCTTTATTCATCGCATGTCGAAAATGCTTCAATTACAAACCTCTACGAAAACAAAGAGACATAACCTATAATGAATTATTGACATTACCGGCTTATATTCTCCAGAGAAATACGCCGAATATATGCCTGAACACAACAATGAACCGAATAAGAAAATCTATCTTGAAGGTCGCTTCGCCCTTCTATATTATCTAGGCAGATTAAAAGACAAAAACATATTCAAGTTCTAGTTATCATTCGATTTGCGTTTTCGTCGGTAAGATATTGTTTGATTTCAGGCTATAAGTTACCGACCGAACGCTATACTATAGGTGGATGACCGTTTGGTTTTGCGGGTTTTGCGGCTACAAAACTTTCTCGAAAGTACATGAGTCCAATGTATTCAGTATATCAGCAACCTTCGACTACAGCATAATTTAGTGAACGTTTCGCTACTGCGTATACATATTTGTATTTATATGGCGTGGTGCTTCTGTTGTACAATTTCTATGTCTATATGTGATGATGTAAACGTAGAAGTAAATAAATACAATGGTGTCCGAGATCCCCAAAATGTGTATTAAAATTTCTATTTTCTTTTGTCTGTTTTTCAATTCATACAATATATAAGCAATAAAATTGTGCAAAAATTGTCTAATAAAACTGTCCAATAAATAGCCAACAAAATCTTAAATTTATGTCCAAAAATTGCCTAAGAATATTGTACAATAAATGCCCAATAAGACGGCCGGAATTTCTACCAGGGAGTGCGTATTTGTAGAGTTTTCGATACAAGTGCGTCGACCAATATTTTATGTTACAAGTGTGTGTAAAATGTGCCAGAAAAAAAGTGAAAAATGTGTGAAATAGTATTTTTGATATAGTATGCATAAAGTTTGACTTCATACACGTTTTCCATGCGCAAAGTGGACTTTACGCATTTGTGCTGATCGGCTGCATCGGGCAGCACTCATCCCTAAAGTCATACTCTACGCACTTGAAAAAGGCGCACAAACTTTACGCATACATATATACAAAAATAATGTTCGATATACAAGCGTAAGAGTTCAACTTTACGCACTGCTCCTATCTAATCGCATGTTAAATTGCGGTGCGTAAAGTTGAACTTTACGCCCTTATATCGAAAACTACTATTTACGCCACTATAACATAAAGTTTATTAATATGTAAATAGGAAATAAATTTTATAAGTTCGTAGTTGTACGCTAAGGTGTATCTACGAAGGTATCGATTTTATACTGATAGTATATCTTATGTATCTAACCCGGGCCATTAATGCATTAATAACTCGCGAGAAATTGAATTATTTCAGTATACAGATAGCGTTAACGGAAGGAACGTATGAGAAAGCGACACAGAACTCATAGAAAGGGAGAAATACATATAATAGAAACAGGTATAATCGAGGGTGCATGGGGTAAAATTGCTGAAAAACTACTTCGCCCCAAAAATTAAATATAACAACGTCGTGTACAGATGAATACGAATGTTGCAATAAAATTTGGAGGTTGGCCATACTAGAATGGTCATTTTGAACAAAAAATACATATAATACAATTTTGTAAGTTTAGTATAATTATTTTCAAACATATGAATATGCTGAAAAAATTTTTCAAATAACAAAGTTAGAGCATAACATTCTTTGCAAAGAATGCTGAATCCATATTTTCTTCAGAAAAATAACGACAAGCTTATTAAATAAAGATGAGGACGAGCACAATACGTTTACATTGTCTTGTGTCAGCTTATATTACACGGTTGATTATTCTTTGTATCCGATACTAAAAATAAATTGGAGCACACGAATATTTTTGCATCCCGAAATAATGAAGAAGTTCTCCACAACCGAGAAAGAAATGCAGAAAATAGTGTCATGGATTGGTCACGATGAACTGACGATCGTCAATAATCTTCGTTATCAAAGTAGTACATAGTAATACTAGGGAGCAAAATAAGTCTCCGAAGTCTGGAAATACTTATTTTCTCTTATTGCAAATTTTATTTTCTCCGACGAGAGCGTGCTATTTGCTCCCGGCATATAGGGAGACAAATAATATTTTGCGCTTGAGAAAATAGTTGCGTCTTATTATATAACGGTTTCTGTTTGGATCAATAATAATTTCTACACAATAAACATAATCAATCTGTCTAAACCACAACCTAAAAATATTAGTAAATAAAAATGTTAAAAACAGAACTTTTTAAATATTGGTACTTTTTTTGTTAAATTACAGCAATTAATTTCTTTATCGTAATATCGAAACAATAAGTTAAAAGAATATTTTTTAGAATATTTATCGTTTTTAAATTACAAGAAATTTGTATAACAATAAAGACCTTGTGCAATTAGCACATTAATACCGTATAACTTTTGAGTAAATATGATAGAAATATCGGAGGAGTTATAAAACTTTCTTAAATTGTGTAAAAAGAAAAGTCGATTATAAAGGCCGACTAGGTGAGAATTTTCAATTCATGCGTTTTTAATCAAATGAATGTTATTCTAGATAACAAATAAAAATAGAACTGCTTTATCTGAAAAGTGTAATTAACCTTCACAAATCGTCATAATCGTATACTTTTTGCATTATACCGATAACTGTGGACCTAAATAAAATTCAAAAAACACAAAAAAGTGCCATAAAGGCGAGTTTACAATAACTTTTATGCAGCGTGTTTTCTTACTTTTAATAGCAAAAAGTATCAAGGAAAGTTCTAGAGTCAAACACATTCAAGCAAAATTTTTCTTTATTGTTAAATTTTAAGTTGCACTACATTTAGTTTTTCATTGGTTTGAATGAGAGAAATGTATGAAAGATAAACACACATATTGTATAAGGTACAATATATGTATTGTACTATTTGTAATGTTATAGAATTGACAAATGTATATGCCGAGACAGCAAGCTGATCTCAAAGAGTCCAGAAAGTTATCAGAAAACATTTCTGACCTAGTTAAGAAAACTCAAAATGATATCAGAAGTATGTCATCAAGAGATCAAATTTCTGAGAATTTAATCAGCACGTGTAGGCTCGTTTTAACTGGCTTTCAAAAAAGTTTGCATTGCAATTTACATGGCACTATTAAATTCTCATTTATGCAATATAAACTACGTTTAAAAACAGTTAAAACAAGTCTACAAGTATTGCTTAGTTCATGCTAATTAAGATCTCAGAAATGTGACCTTTTTAATAGAAATATAAACCTTTTTATAGATATGATTCTTTCTATATAATTATTTCATTAGGCATTTTTTAAAACTGTGAATATATAATTATGTATTTTATTTTTACACTAACAAAAAAGCAACTTAAACAATGTTATTTTTTTTGTTTATTTACATATATTCATTTCATTACAAAAAGTTTTTTTTTTATTTTTATTTTATATAATAATTAATTCGTAGTAGTTTTCTTCTTGTATCAAATTTTCATTCCGTATATGTATACATTATATGTTTATTTTTGTAGAATTTCATTTCTAGGCATTATTTACCGATTTGGATTTTCTTAATTAGTAGTTATAAGTAAATATTAATTTCTGATTTTTTATTTCGAAAGAAATTGTAATTGCAATATACGTTCCTAAGATTTTGGTAACTAGTCTGAACCGTCTGGACTAGAAAGAAACCCAATATTATTATTTATATTCTCCAGAATACTGGAGGAGACAATATGCGGAGTACAGTAACCCGGGAAAAAATAGATTATATATAATTATATATGGATTTTGGCCGTATATAATTATATACAATCGTATATAAACATATATAATTATATACGGCCAAAATCCATATATAATTATATATAATTATATATAATTGGATCTAATTGTATCAAAAATTGTATATAATCGTATATAATCGTATATAAACATATATAATTATATATAATTGGATCTAATTGTATCAAAAATTGTATATAATTATATATAATCCATTTTTTCCCGGGAATGTATTTCGTGCACCTTTTCTTTTTAGCGCTTCTCTTGCATTCAAACATATGTACAGCTTCCTTTTTTAAAAGTAACGACTTTTCATTTTAATAACCATTTTATTATTAAGCTTTATAATAACTAAAATATTGTTTAGTGTAGTTGGTCTGAAAACACATATTTTCTACACTCATTGTAATTTATTCCAATTCAAAGTACAGCGGGAGTCATTAGATATAGTACGTATTATGGCGACTCCAAACGATACATCCGACTACATCCTAAGATGTATACCCTTTACATCCCATAAATATGTCACATATATATATGTTCGTTATGCAGACTGAATACATGTTATAAAGGGTGTTGGCAATTAAAAACCAACAAAAAGAGAAAGAGAGTGCGTCGACATTGTTTACATCTCGATACATGTCATTTGTGAGTTTGCCCAAAAAAGCGGTTATTTCTCTCCATATTAATACATTATTCATGCATTTTATCAGATTCGAACAAAATTCGGTTATTGCAAGACGGGTGTGTTCGCTTATAGATCGACGTGATTTTACAAACCTTGCGAAAAAGATGCCCTTAAGGCGCAGATGAATCGAGTATATTACCTGTAAAAGAGGGCCATCTGGTTCGTCAATAATTTTCTTCCAGTCGATGTACATGTGATACGGGTTAAATCGTGCATTAAACACCTTGCTAACTATGAAACCAATACTACGGAATCCCATATATTGAACAGTTTCAAAATGTTCCCCTTTAGTTAATTTTCACTGTAATTTGTAATCTTTGTATACAAATATTATTAAAAGAATTTTTTACTTATTTTTTATTCGAACATTCAGTCATTTTTTATTTATATTTATTTCGGTAGTTTTGTTATAAATTATTGCAGGCAGGTAAATTATAATAATTATGCCCCCCCCCTCCCCAAAAAAATAACTAATACCATAAGACAAAAAAACATAAATCCCATCTAACTAAAAAAATATAATTGAATGAGAGACTGATGAATTTAATAACGTTTTTAGATTTTGATCATGGTTTTATATAGTAGAAATCTTTTATAATAAAATTTGACAAAAGCTCGTACTTTTGAAAGAGTTGACAATAATATGTAAAGAATAAAAAGTAAAATGGAATAGTAGAAACTTTCTGAAAAAATTCTATGTACATTTCATAATATTTACCTATATTTAACAATTATTCCATAGTGGTTATATATGTTCCTTATAAAGCTTATAAAAATATATTTTAAAAATGGCATTTTTGTTCGAACTCGCTATTTCGAAATTATCGATTTATATCGCATTTCGTTAAATGTGTAAGTAACTTAACCCTTTGAAGCATGGTGTAGCATATATGCTACACCATTTTGTAATTCATTATTTACATATTTAAGGTAATTATTAATTAATTTTGCTGCAATTTTTTGCTTCCCCACCTCAAGAGCATTTTAGGAAACGTAAATATATCAATATTTTTAATTAATTACCATGTTATATTGTTTTAAAAAATTAAACAAAGTGTAAAAATGGTGAATTTTTTACCGAAAATATATGTAGAGAAGAAAACGTTGCTGAAATATAACGAGACTGTGTACTCGGGAGTTTTCGGGGTCGTTGATTACGAATCTGATCTCAGATTTTCAAAATTCAAAATGGCGGATCCAATATGGCCGATGGAATTGCAAACATTTACTTGATCGAGGTTAAAAGTGGTTACTTGGCGGTTTTCGGAATCACTGATTACGAATTTGGCCCCGGATTTTCGAAATTCAAAATTGCGGATCTAATATGGTCGACTGAAATATAGGGTGAATCTGACTTTTTTTACATTTCGATCGGCCATTTTGAATTTTGAAAATCTGAGGCCAGATTCGTAATCAGTGATCCCGAAAACCCCCAAGTAACCACTTTTAACCTCGATCAAGTAAATGTTTGCAATTCCATCGGCCATATTGGATCCGCCATTTTGAATTTTGAAAATCTGAGTTCAGATTCGTAATCAGTGATCTCGAAAAACCCCAAGTAACCACTTTTAACCTCGATCAAGTACATATTTGCAATTCCATCGGCCATATTGGATCCACCATTTAAATTTTGAAAATCTGAGGCCCCGAAAACTCCCGAGTAACAAATTTCAGCTATTTGCAGCGTAAAGAAAAATGTATGCTTCAAAGGGTTAAGAAATACTCCGTATAAAGTGTCCCCTGCTTACGTTTACGTTTACAATTAGTGATATGCGATATGATTTGGTAATCGAGGTTTTAATAGAAGTCATATCGGTAGGTAAGTGTTGTGATTGGTTAATATTGGAAGATGCAGAATAATTTTTCGATATATCGATGTCGCATTTCACTAGCGTAAAAGAAAGTGCGACGCGGAAACAACCCGTTACCAACGGTTTTTTGCTTTATACGTCATCAACAGAATATAAGGGCGTCCCAATGTATAAAAGTCCTCGTCGGTAACATAAAAACGGAAGTCTCCACGATGCACAGAAGGTGGCGTTGCAAGCACAATTTTTAAGTCACCGTTTACGACGAAAAAACGTTTTCCGTGTGAGCGTCTGTAATTTCTGACTACATTACGACGTTTCAGCGATGTCTCTGTAATGCCATCGTTATTTAAAAAGAGACATCGGCTAGATTTTTCACACGTCTTAACGACCTCCAGGGATGCCATGGTGCTAACTGGATTCAGTAGTCCTTCCCTTATTCTAATTTATCGAGTCAGTCAAGATGGTGGCATTCTTCCCTTATTCTAATTTTCCCCTCTCCCCCACTACTTCGATTTGCTGTCTCACTTTTGACTCTTTTTCTTTTGTTGCACATGCGCCGTTATTTGTATTTTGAAAATCCACACGTCAACACATGTCAGTGGGGAGAACGCGTGAGGGGAAATATTATATTAGGAGAAGGGAAACAACTAGAATAAGGGAAGACATTAGAATAAGAGAAATTAGAATAAAGGAAGGACCACTGTATGTGGTAACAGGTCTAATCAACATTGTGAAATGTTGACATTTGCATTTTCAACATTCAAACTCAACATTTGCAAACTCAACATTCGACAAACTCAACATTTACAATTTCAACATTATTTTTATGTTATTGTATTATATTGTATTTTTAAAATCAAGTGTAATAACATTAATCGCAACATAAATTAAATCTTAAATCTGTGTTAATAATTGTCAATAATACAAATGAATGATAGCAATTTGTATCGAAGAATTTAGTAAGTATTGTGCACTTGTCCACGTAGATATTTCATTAAATTAGGTTATGTTAGATTACGTTAGGTTCGGTTCAAACTAAATTAGGTTAGATTAGGTCAGGTTAGGTTGGGTATAGTTAGGTTAGGTTTGAACTAAGTATACGACTTTTGGGTGCGGGTTGAAAACCGACAAACAAAACAGCCGACAGTCAAAAAACCGACAATTAAAAAAATTACTGTGCTTGTCCATGTGTCTATATTGTTATGTGTCGATTTTTTGACTGTTGGCTTTTCGACTGTCAGATCTATGACTGTTGGGTTTTTGACCTGTCGGCTTTTTGATTTGTCGGTTTTTCGACCCGCACCCCGACTTTTATGTGTATCGGATCAAAACATTACTAAGGAGAGGTGATACTTTGTTAATGGTTACGTTAGGTTAGGTTAGGCTATGTTAGGGTTAGGTTAGGTTAAGCTAGGTTAGGTTCGAACTGTTTACATTTATTCTTGTTGTAATGTAATGTTTTATAATTTTATTCTTTATATTATTTGTCTTATTTGTCGATTTAAATAAATGTTGAGTTCGAAAATGTTGAGTTTGTTAAATGTTGAATTTGAAAATGTTTAATTTGTTTTGTATTGATTAGACATGTAACCGGACATGTTACCTGTCCATGAAAAATGCTGAAGCATTGCTAAATTTAAAATGGTTCTTCATCATTAATTCGTTCACCTTTCATGTGAAAATTTGTTAAATTTATCATCTTTCTATAATTATATTAAACATATTGTCAAAAATTAGTGCAGGATATTTCCCTGCAAACACAAAAGTAACAGTTACGGAGAAAAATAACCGGCTAAATCAGCCGAAAAATCCGCAGATTCTACCAATTTTATCCTATAGGGATAGCTGTTGGAATTCCGTTAGGGATAGCCGATAATTTCAGCTAAATTTACTGAAAAAGTCCGCAAATTTAGCGGAACAAATCTGCTAATGTAGCGGAAATTTAGATCTAAGCTCGAATTGAGTAGGGTTAAGGCTACATTAGCGGAATCAAAACAGCTACAATTGCAGATATTTTCGGCAATTCCAGCCGTAAATTTTAGCTGATATGAATCAGCTAATCCAGCGGGGTCATTTTTCTCCGTGTGTAACCATCACGTAAATATTACATAACTGTTATTTTCCGTGTTTGCAGGGTTGTTATTATTTTCTACTAATAACAAAAGTTATGATTTAAAAAGGAAAACATCGAATAAGAATTCTTCGTTAGAAACGAAAAAGTTTGTCTGAAACGTTTGTACACGGAGAAAAATAATCAGCAAAATCAGCCGAAAAATCTGCAGATTCTACCAATTTTATCCTATAGGGACAGCTGTTGGAATTCCGTTAGGGATAGCCGATAATTTCAGCTAAATTTACTGAAAAAGTCCGCAAATTTAACGGAACAAATCTGCTAATGTAGCGGAAATTTAGAGCTAAGCGCGAATTGAGTAGGGTTAAGGCTACATTAGCGGAATCAAAACAGCTAAAATTGCATATATTTTCGGCAATTCCAGCCGAAAATTTCAGCTGATATGAATCAGCTAATCCAGCGGAGTCATTTTTCTCCGTGTATGTTAGCGTTATAATTAAAAAAGTGGGACATATGAAAAAATAACTGAGAAATTGAATAAATTTTCGTAAACTTTATTTTTCCGTGTACTTATATTTAAATAATTGATTCGCAATTACTGTGAAAATGATCTCGATTTTACGGATAGTTTATAATCTAGTATAATTTATTTCATATATAAACATTTGTTACATTTCTTCAAATTGTCATTCACGTAGAACTTACTGTTATGAATGGAATTACAATGTAATAATTATAGTCTAAGGAGTAGAATACAACTTTGGAGATACTTCGATCGTTTGATCAATTTTCAATATTCTGCTGTAATTTAGCACGACGTGATCTTATGCGCATTAAGTAAGTAAAAACTTAAGTAATTCAATTTTGGGACTTCGAGACACAATGCTCGGGGATTTACGAGGGTCGCGACAGCAGTGACGGCGATTGCATGAATGAAAAAAACGCGTTGCATCCTTATATAAGTGCGATAAAATTTGAATAGACCGAAGTACGCCGCTCGTTTCGAATGCGGTCACGGTATATAGTCTCATGTGTATAAAATTTTAGCGATGAACATTCGATAATCTATCATACATACGTCGTCGACTAGTCTAGAAAATTATAGTTTCTCGGCTTATGCTTGTATCATACATTTACAGTGAATATACACTAAATTTGATTCAACTGTGAAAATGTTCTCGTTACCGACATATTCCTTATTACATCTGAATTCCCACTAATCCATTGTTAGTCTTAAATCCAGAACTTCGAGACTTCAGTTTGTGCGCACGTGAAAAAGTTACATATATTTTTTTTGCCTATTTGAATAATTTATAGTTTTAACTACAATTTTTAAAGCGCCAAAGTTAATTCATAGTCATAAGTTGCAGTTAAACCTCAAACCGACAGTTCAGTTTTCAGATAGATTTATGTATTCTTGTATTGCCAAGATGTTTGTGACGCGATTTGGTTAAACTCGGCGACAATATGAAAAGCGAATTTAAGTATAAACTCATGACTACAATCCAGGCTTAAGACATTAGTTGACTAAAAGTAGGAGAATTCGGTTTTGAGATCTATAAAGAGAAATTGGTATTCTAAAGTTTTCCTTTGATAATGAAGGTTCTTATACAAAATAAAACATGTATTCATGCCAGTGATAGAGTAAGGATCAATTATTGTCTCTAAAAATTCTTAAAATTTAATAAAACGTATCGTTTATCGCATAAACTATCGCAAAGAACAAATATTTCTGGAAGACGATCTTTCGGAGGATATTTCTTGAAAAATAAATTCATCAAATGGAAGTCATTCAATATTACAGCATGTAGTTTTATTTTAATTAGTATAGTTTTTCAAGATAGCGCCATTCTCTACTATTTTAATTTTCCCCTTACCCCCGTTCACTTTATGTGTGCGGTTGTGATTCATGGAGAATATCCAGATTACATTTGTTTTTCACGTGTGGTGGGGGAAGACTTGTGGGTAAATGATTAGAATAAGAGTATTTACGTACAGTCAGAAGAACACAATAAACATAGAAAGAATCTAACCACCACAAAAATAAAAAAATTAGGTCAGAATATAAACAGAATGATTTTGTTTATCTTAATTTTTAGTCAGAGACAATAATCCATTTCGTTAAGGGCAATTACATGAGAAAATTTTTAAAATGAACACTTTTAAAGTTTTTGTAGACCATAGTCCAATCCTGGTGTTATATAATTGTCTAGTTCGTTTCTTATGCTTACCAAATTCTCCAAATTTTGCTTGTATAATGATAGTAAATAGTATGGAAATAGGCAAAATAAAATATTTGTTACCTTTTCGAATCGTGAAGTTTGCGTTTGTTTATTAAGTTTTTATATCGTAAGCCCACCTTTTTTCGCGGAAACGTGATCATTTTATCACAGTTTAAGCATATTAGCATATAATATTAGTATAATTCTATAATTCGCATCGTACAGAGACTAGAGTCGATTACTTATTAATAATTAATGCAATAAAATGTTTTCTGCAACTCTCGATGAAATCAAGTATAGATCATGAAGAGTATGGACATGAAAACAAGAAAATAAGTATTGAGAAAGAGAAATAGGAATAAAGGGAAATAGAAAATGGTGGAGTGTAGATTAGATTAAAATTTCTTGTAGCTAATCCACATACTAAGAAGAATAGATGCAGAGCAGGTGAAAGGGAGAGATAGAGGAAGAATGGAAAAAAGCGACGTGAGTATCTCAGTTGCAAAATCGAATGGTAATTTTAACGTTATAAAAGAATTGGGAATTTTTAAAATAGTAATGCATAGGAGCACAATAATCTACAACGAATTGCCGGTTCTTTTTACGAGGTTACTAATTAAAAACTAAACACCGCGTTGTTGCGCCCAAACATGAGATTAAATTAATGAAAAAAATTGAAAATTATTATTCGATTTTGCAAGTGAGTTCTTGCTATGTCTTCAAGACGTATGGAAGGCTTTCATCTAGCTTGGCTAAAACATCTACGATGTATACATAAATAGCGTATAAATTAATTAAGTACAAAAATTACAAACTTATTAACAAAATATTGGCAAGACTCGTTTAAAATTTCGTATGCTACCGAATGAAAATTTGTGGTTTTGCTTTAATCCCATTCGGACTCGCATCAGTGGCCTATATTAGTGAGGATGTCAATAGTTTGACGATTCATTTCTATTTCATCGATTTTTCTCTTTTTGTTTAATTTTTGTCATTTACGCTATTACATACCAATTAGATTGATGACTAATCAATTATATCGAGTCTGAAGATTATTCATAACCTTTCGTAAATTAGCTAACACATATCACAGAATACGCACTATTTCGGGGCGTTTGAAAAGAAAAATTCCTTTCTGCTATTGCCTTTGTTCTCATAGTATGTTCACGTGCTCCAATGGCGAGGCTTCAGCCACGGTGCCCGTACGTTCACGCACAAACATATTTCGGTGATGCATACCGTCAGAGATAATCGATTAAAAAATTTTCACCTTACGCATATCGATGAGAACTCATTCGCACAAACGTCGCTATACACACGCGAGGCTCGACAACTCGGGTAATAATGAGTATATTACAGAGCGATACTATTTGTATATAGTTTTACATCTTATACGATATTAACGTCCGTATGGTACAATCTTATGATCAAAGCGATCAACGTGAAGGAAGGCATCGCATTGCTAATCAATCTGAAACAAAATTGATCATCGTTAAAAACTATTTTTTTTTCATTAACATTGAATAATGTTGAGGAGTTTCATCAGCCCAATTCAAATCGTTCAACTTTCTCCCTGTCGTAAAAAATTACCGAGTAATAGTCTCATCGCCATCTTGTAAAGTATAGTTTTAAAGTTTTGTGGAATTATACTTTATATATATACAGTACCGCTCAAAAGTATGAGCTCACCCTTGCGGAATTTTGGCTAAATTAAAATGTTGACATCTCATCGCCAAGTTAACGTACGGGAAAAATAAAAAAAGGTAATTAAAGAGGAGACTTTCAACTTCTCAGTCGCGGTAGTTTCATTTCTATATATACATTTATCTACGAACTATGCTCGATTTACTAAAGTAATTTTTTCGTATTATTTTTTTTCTTTTTCAATCCGCTCCCATTTTTTTTAATATGATTGCAGGAGAAAAGTACAACGTGTGATCGAAAGGTAATCCTTTCAGCTTTAATTTGCATCTTCGGGATTTTGTCTAATATTTTTTTACAAATACTTATTCAATTATGAACAAAATAATATCATTTTTTTAAAATCTGCTATATCTCGGAAAATTGACGTGATATAAAAAATATTTAAGGAACAAAAAGTTTCATTTTTTAATTATCTATTGGCTGAAATTTTTTCAAATTTTTAGAAGGAAATTTTTTTTTACCGTATTTTGTCGACTTTAACATTTTTTGTGTAACAATCATTTTCGGATGCAATGTTGCATTTAAACTATGCTCAGTTTGCGAGAGAATAATTCATGTACAATGAACTTTATTTTAACATACATAAAAAATATAAACATTTGTATTCATGTATATATATGTACATATTTATTAAATTTTGCTTTCTTCAAAAAAACCGCCACGCGCTTTTATCGCTGCTTTACGAACTCGAGGCATTCTTTCAATTAACTTATGTAACGTTGTTGTTGTTGTTGTTGTTATTGTTGTTGTTGTTGTTGTTGTTGTTGTTGTTCATTTATCAACCCTGCACATGAATTATTCTATCGCAAACTGAGCATAGTTTAAATGCAACTTTGCATCCGAAAATGATCGTTACACAAAAAATGTTAAACTCGACAAAATACGGTAAAAAAAAATTTCCTTCTAAAAATTTGAAAAAATGTCAGCCAATAGATAATTAAAAAATGAAACTTTTTGTTCCTTAAACATTTTTTATATCACGTCAGTTTACCGAGATATAGCAGATTTAAAAAAAATGACATTATTTTATTCAAAATTGAATAAGTATTTGTAAAAAAATATTAGACAAAATCCCGAAGATATAAATTAAAGCTGAAAGGATTACCTTTCGATCACACGTTGTACTTTTCTCCTGCAATCATATTAAAAAAAAATGGGAGCGGATTGAAAAAGAAAAAATAATACGAAAAAATTACTTTAGTAAATCGAGTATAGTTCGTCGCCAAATGTATATATAGAAATGAAACTACCGCGACTGAGAAGTTGAAAGTCTCCTCTTTAATTCTCTTTTTTTATTTTTCCCGTACGTTAACTTGGTGATGAGATATCAACATTTTAATTTAGCCAAAATTCCGCAAGGGTCAGCTCATACTTTTGAGCGGTACTGTATAATTCATCTGATAGTTTGCCGATCTTTACGAATTTGTTTACATGTTTTCAAAATCCAATATGGAAGTTCCAAAATGTTGGACGCAACTTCTAAAGCTTTAAATTTCGGGAATGAAAAAAAAATTGATTTTCCATCCACCATATTGAATATTTCAAAAGTCTAAGTTTAAAATTGTAATCAGCCACCTACAAAACATGATAAATATAATGACGAAAAAGGTGTACGATCCTGCGTAAAAATGAAAAAGATTATAAAAGATCTCAAAAAGATCTTTCTTAAAAATGTCCTTTTTTAAGATATATTTGAGTACACTTTAAGACTTTCAAACTTATCAAGTTTATCAAAATCTTTTTAAGACCTCTACGAGATCTTTAAGAAAAATTTGTATTATTTTTGGAGCTTTGTGTTATTGTTTTTTACACAATGATTTTAAGAAAACACGATTTTAATAATCTTTTTCGGATTTTTTTAAGGCCTTTTTTAGACTTACTGAAAAGTTTTTGAGGACTTTTTGGGACCTTTTTGAGTTTTTTTCGAGATCTTTTTGAGGTCTTTTTGCGCACGTTTATCGAAAACTACTATTTTCCAATGCACAATAACAGCAAGATTAACACCATAATAACAAGATTTCGTTATTCTGCCTTCATTACATAAGATATCAATGATATCTTTGGGAAAGAACTCCTGCTATGTGTACTATCGTCCTCGACTCTTATTGCAAATATTTACCTTTTAATATAATGTTAACTTTAGACAGCCCGTCAGTAGGAAGAAAATATAAAATTATATTTATGCGCGACTTTTCCACGCGTGAAGTAGAAATTTCGTGCGTGATGTAATTTCTTTACTTTACCCTCATAGATTTGGCTGTTTCACGCACGCAAAAGACGCTCATAAACTATTTTATGGAACTCGTGAAAGGCGTGAAACATAATATACTATTAATAAATTTTCACAAATAAGAGAATTCAATATTATACTTGAAATATTTTGTTTCATATCCATAAAGGAGTTAAAATATTATAAGAAGATCTTAAAGAGACCACAAAAAGACCTCAAAAAGGTCCAAAAAAGGTCTCAAAAAATGGTATAAACTTTTCTTAAAGATCTCTTTAAGATTGTAACAAACGGTAGTTTGAAAGTCTTAAAATGTGCTCAAATACATCTTAAATATGGACATTTTTAAGAAAGATCTTTTTGAGATCGTCTAAAATCATTTTGATTTTTACGCGGGATGTTACTAAAAGAACAACATTCCTAGACATTACGAAAACAAGAGTAAAAGATTACTAATCCAAAGTCTAACGAAATCGGGAAAGGGAATTATTAAAACTCATTAGATGTTTAAACGTAACAAGTTTAGAAGTTGTGTTTAATTTTTTCATGCTTGTAATGATTCATCAACCTTTCAAGGTTGACACCGAAGAACTGATGAAACTCCTACTACACTAAGAAATGTTTTGGAAAATGGTCAGAGAATATTTCATCTTGGAATTTCTTTATAAATACACCTACAAGAAACGTTTAATTTGTACCCGAATTCTCTTAAAACAGTTTACATACAGATTTTTATGAATGTGTCAATGTTAAGTTCAATTTTTCTAAAATTTCGGGTACATGTTTAAAAGATTCATCTGATACCGCACCTTCTTGATTTGCCATGAAATGAATGAATCCATGAAATATCCAATGACTTTAAAAATACTAGCGCTAAAAAACGTACTAATTAAAATGTATACCTGTCAACTATGAAAGGAGGTTGTAGAGGCGACGGTATTACTACTGGTTGAGCAAGGTATTTGTCACCTCAGAGATGGACAACAGAGGACTCCCAGCGTCCGGTTTGGGATCTGTGGCGCAGCCGGTACTCCCATCTGTGATGCCGACGATGGCATTGCCTCGTGATGATGAGCCGGTGGGTAATATAAGACGTTGTTGGTGTTGGCGATGCTGCTGTTGCTGCTGCTGTTGTTGTTGTTGTTGCTGCTGTCGTTGCTGCTGCTGGTGATGGTGGTGGTTGTGGTGGTGGATATTGTGCTGGTGATGGTGCTGCGGTTGCTGTCCGTTACCACGGAGGTGTTCGTGTCCAGACCCGTCCCCGTTTCCGACAACAATGTGCTGAAATCATACAGAAGCTTTTTCATGCCAACAAGTTTGCAAGTAATTATGTCTTTTCGGTGAATGATATCATAACAAGCTTGCTATCTACAGCGAAAATGGGTGACAGATACGGGTGGTAGTTTAAAAGAAAATTTATGAGAAAAGCACGTAAATCGATTTCCCGGGAGCTAGTCAGTAGTCAATAATTGTTATATCTCAAATATTTAACTTAATTGTGCAGTTTTAGTTACTTAAAAACAAAATCGATTTCCTGACCAACACCCGTCGCGTTGAAGGAAATAGGCTAAGATGGTGAGCTAGCAGTGACACTCACTGGGATGCGTGCCGTGGTGCAGGGTGGTGATGGTGGTGGTGATGGTGGTAAGGATAATACTGGTAGTGATGGTGATGTTGGACTCCTTGCCATACCTCGGCGCCTGAGGTATCTCCATGCGTGTGGGCGAGTGCGCTTGGATGGGAATGTGAGTAACCCGTCGGTACTGCTGCATAATGAGCCGAGGTCACAGCTGGCGAATATGTTTGTTGCTGCTGATGTTGGTGAGATTGTAGGTGATGTTGATGGTGTTGTTGTTGTTGCTGCTGCTGCTGATGTTGGCTCTTAATTAGTCGCGGCGGACTTGAAGTGGTATTTTGATTCGAAGGTGGAGAGGATCGCTTCCATTTACAGTCTCCGTTAATCGAATTCATCTCTGCAAGCGATTTAAGAGGATCCCCGGTAGACACTGAGGCGATGTGGATATTACTTGAGTGAGAAGAATGAGAGGATCGCGGTGGGCTGTAACTGCCATTGTTTCGAGAAGGCGTTCGGGTCGGCGGGGCACCCCACATTAAAACTGTTTGTCGCAGTGGTTCATTTCCATAGACATCCGGTTTTACGTCTTCTATTTTAGGTGCGAGAACTCCGTTGGCACTGTTGGCACCAGCAGCGGCTGCAGCAGCCGCGGCAACAGGCGAACTACCGGCAGAGTTGCTGGACGAAGCGCCTTCGAGAGAATGCCTACTTCCGGCCCGTACAACGACCAAATTCATGTCTGTTGTTCCACTACTGGAATGAACAGGCATAGTCGTAACAGGACTAGCAGCATACGGGGAACTCCCTACGCTTCCAGGATGTCGAGTATCGGCATAACTATACTTTGGGGAATCTGTTATCTGTTGGCTACAGTAAAGCTTCTCCTCGGATTTGTTGCTACCTAACTGATGACTATCATATGTAGGTAGAGTTACGTCGATAAAGCCATTGTAGGCTGCTGCAGCTGCAGCGGTAGTGCTATGGTATTCAGGATAATATGAGCCTAAAGGACGATACTGGAACAGGTTTTCCGTTGCCGCGAGATACCTGGAAAGTAAATGGTACGTTTGAAAAAATGTACGTAATGTTAGTACTCACTTATCGTTATTATTTTAGTCTGATTTTAAAGCATGCACACCTATTATCAAGAGCCGATGTAGGATAAAGCGTTTGATGATAGGTGCCCGTATGTCCAATATAAGTCGTTAAAGACGAATCCGTTGCAGCCGCAACTGCAGATGGAGCATAAGGCGTTGGGTACATTGTATTCAAATTACTGTACGCAGCGGCAACAACGGCTGCAGCACTAGAATCAGCACCACCGAGGTAATCGACAGGTGCTACTGAAGGGGTTGCTGGCGGAGACGTAGAGGACTGACCAGTAGTTAGTTTTGTACGTTTGTTACGACACGTTGATAAGAAATCCCGCAACTGTGTTTTGTAGCGTCGATTTACACGTTGGGGTGTTGGTTGTGCTGGTAACGTTGGTGTCATAGAAGATCCGGTAAGACTTTCACTGTCTGAGAAATAACTATTAGTCAACCCAGCATCGAGATAACTGACTTTGAAATCCATCGTACGTTTCCCTAATAAATCTCTCCCTTCTTCTTCCCTGTTAAGCAAAGTAAAGTATTTAATAGGATGATATAGTTATACACCGTTATTCTATCCGATGCGTTGTTAAACATTTTACTTGCGAATTTATTCTAAACTTACATAAGTGGTCGATGAGTGCTAATAACAAAATCCGGCTTAGAGTTTTTATAAACCAGTCTGGAACTTGTTTGTAACCACTGCCAACCACCATCTTTCGTTTGGTACCTATAGGCTATCATACCGGAAGCTCCTGTTTTGAGCACTGTAATAAAACCCATGGATATCACAATTTTAATTAAAGTTAAAATCTTAAGGCAAAGTATATCAAATGTTAATTTATCAAAATAATTTAAATAGTAATTGTAAAATAGAATTACATTCTTGATGAGCGCTTGCAACGTATGCCAAATCATCGTAATGCACCAAGTCATAACCACCCAGGTTGGCGAGTTCAGCATCCGAATAACCCAATAGCATTTTTCCTCGCTGATCCATCGAGACCAGTCCGAGATCCAACTTATGTTTACTCTTAAACATGACTTCTTTTTGGGGTACTTCCAATAGCGAAGGTGGACCAAAAGGTGTGCACAAAGCGAATAAAGCCAGTGGAGGTTCCTCCGTTTTTCGGTTTTGCCCATGTAAAACCTTCACACGCCCCCTAATATCCAGCCGCTGCAAAAACGTGAAAAGTAAGAACGCTATCAGTATTTAAATAACAACACGAGAAATGTAAAATGTAAACAATTTTAGTACTATGTGCTGAGTTACGAAACTCCAAATAATATCTCTATTTTTAAAGATTACAGTTTTTCTTCTGTTTTCTTATCTTAGGCCAAGTTCATTCTTATTTGTAACTTAATTTAAAGCTAAGATACTTTTAATAAATAAATATTAATTTTTTACTGACGCAGGTCGCCAGAACAACTTGTTCCGATGTCGCCAAAGCGATGCCGTGGCCGTAAACATTTTACGATTACAGTTTCATTTTCATAAACGTCAAAGGATCACGTTTTTGTCAGGCACCTTGCAGCTGTACCTCTTTCTTGTTCGTTCTTTTCATGTTTGCCTTTGCCAGTGCTCTCGCCGTCTATGGTGGTTTTTCCATTCAAGATAATTAGTGTTTTGCACTGTATGCCTTGGCATGAGCCGTTTTATCTCGCAACGTAGAGCAAAAGTGTGTTGCTCTCTTTCTGTCAACATTATCTCTTTCTCTCTCATTTTTTCGCGGTACATTCCTAAACGAAGTTCTTGATAAGCAACGAATCGCTCATGTGGCAAAACACAATTTATTTATTTTACTGAATAAAAATATGTTTTTTAATGCATGCGAATCTGAAAAGTTGCCAATCCTCGACAATTCAATGTGAAAAATATCAATAGACACCGGGAAGTACCATGATCAATGCTAAGTCTTTGTGTGGAAACAATTTTTGGCACTGATAATAACCGTGAAAATAGTGATTGTATCATCCCAACGGGCACAAAGGACCCAAATGTTGCTAAAACGTTTTTAGAATGTTCCAGAAACGTTCCTAAAACGTTTTATGTCTGCAGCTTTTACGGAACGTTTTGTAAACGTTTCATCCATGTTGCAGACATAAAACGTTTTAGGAACGTTTCTGGAACGTTCTAAAAACGTTTTAGAAACATTCGGGACTTTCGTGTCCGTTGGGATACAACCGCCAGTTTGATATACAAATGAACTAGTCTTGTTTGAACTTTTAAAAATCGTTAAGGCACGAAACACCAGATTATCGACAAATTATTTATTTTGAAAATACCTACCAAGAAGCCGGAAGTGTTGTCTAGGAGACACCGGAAGCGCACGGTGAAACTGCGCTCAAGTAAATGATTGTGCTGTGGCGAAAGTGCCTCGTGGAGAGGAAGGGTAGCACTTTCGGATGGTAGAAAGGAATTCCACATCAACTGTCGTTGTAGCTCCTCGCGGTCTTCACTGTGCACCAGCTCGTAGACACTTTGGTGCACGATGTCGGACTGAAATGTAAACAAATATCATTTTTACTTATGCTTCAGAAAAATCATGGCAAATATTTTGTTGTCAGCAATTCCTATATGGGCTCAGATGCAGATATATGACTGCGGTGGATATAAATTATGTTAACAAATTATATATAATTCGAATGCAATAATGGTCGTGTAAAATTAGTAACATTTTCGCGTCCTGCTTTTTTTAGTTTTATTGTAATTTTTCAGGTACTTCCTTTTACACTTATATTATACATTGGGTTCATAACTCTTCTTCTCAAATGAGAGTTCGATTCCCTTTCGTTCTTTCTTTCCCGACTCTTTCCTCCCATTCACTCCCCTCTTTTATTCCTTGAGTACATCCTGCAGTCTTATTGTCCATATATATGTGAGCGAAAAGCATATACGTGCGAGAACACGAGTACGATCAAAGTTGACCCTATACCTTTTACAGGAATATGTATTGATTCCAATAAGAGCACATGTTTACTATATAGCTCACTTCTACATCATAAGCTGTACGCAAATTTATATTATGACTGATTAATTTTTATTTTACAATTTCAAAAATAGAAATATGACTACTCCAGCATCAAGATTATATCGAATTGCCACAGAAAACTTTGTGTAATGTAAATTGTCGACTGTTGAAGACGATATTGCCGTTAATTCGTTTAACCTTTAACCTGGCTATTGTTGTCAAACATCCAGAATTAATTGGGTGAAACCAAACGAAACCCAAATTTTAAAACACTTGAACTAGTGTTTTGCATAAATTTCGTCTAGAAGATATGAAGAACTACCCTGATGTAATTGATCGTCGATGTTTAATGAAAGAAGTAATCCTTAGGATTGCCAAAGGTTGACGGTACTTGACCCGTCCATTGTTTCCATTATTTAATAGTATTTTTCTCAGTGAAAGGTTGGTATAACGCGTTGTTAATAGCGCCTATGATCGCTGCAGTTAATCACGGAAGACAAAGAAGGCAGACCGCTTACATGAAAGAATTCGCGAAACGTAACAATAACCGAGCACTGAAGGTGAATAAAGATCTCAAATAACGTCATGATGATGAAAAAGGATAAAGCCGAAGGCTAAGTCGCGAGAGTAGGTAAGTGAAACGGATGAAGAACGGAGAGTGTGTGGCAAAAGGACGAAAGAAAGACGAAGAGGGGATCTTCACGCGTCCTGAAAGAAAAAAGCGACTTTTACGAACGGTCGGGAGCAAGGAATCAGGAATGAAAAAGAGGGAATGCTGGGGAAGGGAAAGGCGAGAGGATCTGCCGGCTCGTTGCCGGCGGGGGTGCACCAACGTATACACTAAATAATTACAAGCTCTTAATTAACGACGAGAGATGATCGTAAAGCCATCGGCGATGTGGTCGTTCCGTCGACGGCACGGCGCGGCGTCGTCCTTCTCCCGCGCCATCTTGTTTCGGGATTATTTAAATGAAACCTTGCCAGAAATATGCTGCGGATATTAGAGTTACCAACCTTGCTCGAGTTACTTCCAATGACGTTTTTCGTGGATCGATAAAATACCAGAAAAATATATTTCGACCCTCGGGCTGAAAAAATACTGTCTCGATCCTGCAGATATTAGTGTCTAAAACGTCTTACTTTCAAAACATAGACACTTCTACTTCTAAAATAGCTTTTCACATTAAAACTTTTAAAGTGGCTGTCTTCAAGACAAGTGTTTTAAAATTTGAGTTACTGTTTGTGTTTATCACTAAATATCTATCATAAATAACAAATATCGCATCAGCATAGAATTCGAGTATCTTTGGGAATATGCGGTAGCCCTAGTATCAATAGCTAAAATAGCTACATTTTTCATGGTTTCAACAACATGGTTTCTACCCACATAAAATTATGAGATTTCGTGTAACCTTATTGAGTCTAAAAAGGTGGGGATGAACTAATCCGCATGGTTGCGCTAGCATCTTTATACTCCCCCCACCCCCTTAACCGGAATGTACGGATATTCGGTGCTCGCATCTAAGGCGGGAGGAACAAGAGTAGGAAGGGCAAACAGTAGAAGGAGTAGGGGGCTCCCACACGATACTGCCATAGACTCAGCAGATTAATTCATTGAACTCAATAAGGTTACATGAAATCTATAATTTCGAGAGAGTTTGTTGGTTATAAATCGGGACATAGCTCATGTGCAGATTATTAGAAGATAAAAACGGGATTTGTATAAATAAGACATATGAAAAAAGTATATTGAAAAGAAAACGTGCAAGATCTTAAAAATTAAACCAAGAAAGAAAATCAGCTGTGGGAATTGTAAAAGTATCGATAAAACTTATACACCATATTTTCACATTTGGTTCACTTTGCTAAAATTACTAATTAAACACGAATGTTGATTAATTTTTACAAGACATCCAACAATAAAAATTGGTGCCAAAGTGAGTCCAAAACTGTCTCAAATTAAGGAATCGGTTTCAGAGGCGGGGTATTCTGAAAAAAATGTTTTCGAGAACAATATAGAGTGTCCAGGCCAACAACCAAAATATTTATGCTCGTAAAAATGAGAAAATATGAATAATAGCATTAAATAGAAAATTCGTTTGACTGGAAACCTTGCTTCTAGCAGCATAAAGAATGATTAACCGTAAACTACGCACTTGAAATCTATCTTCAATCGTTATTGAGTGATTGACCAACAGCTCCCTATGTCAACAGATTTTAGCATGGCAGCGTTCAAGCTCCTTGAACCAACTTTATGAAAAGGACTTGTTTTACTCAGATGACATTAACAATATAAGCTATAAAAATAAGTTCTTAAAACAAGCAAATCATCATGAAAATATGTCAACCGATTTTTTAGCAGTTTCAGAAATTCTTCTGCCCAAATATTTAGAGAAGCATTGGACCGACAGTCCAAAGATCCTAGATTTAATTCCTGACGTATGGGATCTCTCGAGTTTGGTATTCAAGTTTTTCGAAAATTAAAAAAAAAAAACATTTCGAAATTAAGAAACTTAAAGGTATTTCTTTTTGCTCTTCCACTGCTACCATACACTAATGTAGACAATCATGTCTTCTAATTTATTTAAAATACCACGTGATCGTTCTGCATTATAATAATTCTCTACCTATGTTATAGTTTTTCTTTCTAAATATTTGCTCAACATCTCCAATGGTTTAGAAAGTTCGAACTAACAATGCTGGTTAAATTATGTTTTTAAAAGCTTTTGAATGAGTTAAGAAGAGAAGGTTTGGCTGAATCGGAGTAGATTTACAGTTACATATTCCTAATACCGTTGACTAACTTAGATTTTAAACAATTTGTTACACAAATTCTACGTATATTAGAAATAAAAGTTATAAAAGTTATATACCTGATGGAAGCCAAGGTAACTTTCGATACTGTGAGTTGCGAAGAAAACCTCTCCATCACAGGTTAGGATAAGCAGGAAACCGTTTAATGCCTGAAACAGAAATCAATGAACCATCTGAAAATTGTATATTTCGCAATAGAATCTTAACATCAACAATACTTAAAACTCTAATGTTATTTTAAACACATTAATCGAAACTTGACTATCTACTGTCTTTAATCTCAGTTGGATTTAACTCGGTCTCTTAATTCGTATGATCTAAGGTTGCACTTGATTAAAAAATGCATAGTGTTCTGAAATATAATAAACGCTGACTAATATTATGAAAACGTAAAAATCACTATTAAAGACGAAAAGATATAGACCGGGTGCTTTTCACATTACATGCCAACGAATGCTACGGCATCGTTCATTAAATAGACATTCAGGTTATGTGTTTGCTATTCCATCAGTATGCGCCAGGTTCTAAAGATCTGCATAGTGATACCGACATAACTACATATATTCGTAAACATATTGCGCTCTATGTAAACATCGTCTGAATTATTACCATTTTCATGGAAAAGACAAGTCGGAATTTTGTTATACGGAGAACAATTTTCTTTGAAATTTTACCAATGCAGGTGGTAATTTTGGACAGGCTTGTACAATGAAGAAAATTGACATTTTTTAGGTATTTTATTGTAATTTTTACTATCTGAATACTAACAATTCTAAGACCTTATAATTATTTACATAGATAAAAAACCAATTTTAGTTACTTCTGGTCGACAAGTGATTAAAACGGAATTTGTTTCATTCGAAAGATGGAACCATTTCGAAGAAGGTAGGATAAACATGACAATTAGTGACTACTTAAGGCTCTTAATTCATTGAATTTGACTTTAAAGTGCCAGAAAGTATCGTTTGATAATATAAACAAAATTTAAAATTGTGTTTAAAATTTATCTCAAGGATTATCTATTACTAGTATGCATATGTTATATATAATAAAAAAATTAATTTTAACCGTTAAAAAATTAAAGTTTAATAAACTGTCAAAACAGACGGTAGTCGGCCAGTTACGATACTGAATTTTGCAAAATTAACAGCAAAAGCGCAACAAGTATTGTTTTTTCATTATAGTAAAATAATATTGGCCATGGAAGTGGTACCAAGATAATACGTGAGTAACAATCGTTAAAAAAGTATTTTTTACGTAAAATAATGTGTTTTTCGAAAGTATAAAAAATGACAATAATCGGTCACTTGAAGTAGACAGTTATCGACTACTTTTCAAAGAATTACAAATCTTATAAAAATCAATATTTCTTAATTATCTTCGCTTATGCATACTTTGAGTCTCACTAAACCATAATATAAAACAAATACACATTTCTAAAAATTGTTTAAATGTATTATTACATAAGTGAAGTGGATAACTAACTGTCCTGGTTACCCTACATAAATAGCGCAGTTTTTATTTATCAGTTTAGTATATTATTTTATTATAATATTATTTGTCTACAATTATTTTTTGACGTATTTTCATACATTGATTATGAATATGTCCTTGAACATATGGTCGATGAAGTGATTTTCGCGAACAAAACTAAAAATATAGGTTGAGGAACCTAAACCGAAACATACTCAAATTTAAAATTTTGCCACAATCTCCAAAATGTCCCCACCAAGTTTCAGCAAAACATCCCATTAAGACTTACTTCAGACGTTTATTTGACTTCATTAACGAACATACAGATGGCGCTCAACTCACTTCTCATGCCCAGCTGTACTTCTACTGAAATGTGAAACTCATCTTACCCTATAGTTTCTAATCAAAATGTCGTACAAGCTGGATTTACGTAAATCTGTCGCTAATTTGTTTGGACGACTCAGTACAAGTGAAATTCTTGATGTCTTTAAAGATAAACCAATCTCCCGTACGACTATTTTTCGTGTTTTGAAGGATTGCCGCAATGGAAACGAACAGAAAAATAAAGTTATACCTGGTCGACCACCAAATTTAAGTGTTAAAACAATGAAAAAACTGCTGTCAAGTGCAAAAAACAAGGTTGGTCAATCAACACGTAAATCAGCACGAAAATTTGGCATTTCAAAGTCTGCCGTTCACGAGATTTTGAAGAAGAACAACGTCATTTATCGTAAACGTAAGAGAGAACCAAAATATATAACAAAACAACTAAAAAAATACCAAAGTGCTGCTGTGCACTTCGACGTGAACACTTTGCGAATGAAAAATGCATAATTTTGGATGATAAATCATACTCCACATTTTCGCATCATGAATTAAGTGGCAATGACGGTTTTTACACTGACAACATCGATACAACACCAAATCAACACGGTTAGAAATGTTCAGAAATTTCGGATACTTTTATGTTACCGAAGTAACAAAATTTTATTAAATTCTGTAACAGAAGGAACCATTACGTTGTATTACCAGAAAATTACGAAATTGTAACAGAAATTTCAGAAGGAATCAGTGAAACACGGTGACATTACTTAGGTTTGTAGTCGCTAGGTGCCACCGAGCAGCCATTGCAGAAGTGGGATTTTCATTCGGTCATAAAGGATTCCGCGGTCAACCATCAGTAGTTTATAACCAGTGTCATCCGAATATTGTTGAATTGTATAATATTGATTCTTGTATAGGAAGGCAACAAATAGATATATATCGTATTTTTTCTACCCTGATGCACATTCACAAAACAGTGTTGTTTTTATTAAATTTTCTATTTTTAATAACAGGGTAGTCTTCCCCAAACGAAGGACAATAAATCATAGAAAACACAACAAAAAATATGATAAAGCAAACAAATTTTACTCCCCTTATACTATTCTGTTACTGTAATTGAAAATTCTGAAACTGTTACAAAATTTTCTGAAACAAGTAACCCAAGCTTTTTACGGTTGCCGTTTCCGAAATTTCTGTTCAAGTTTCGTAAAATTCTGAAACGTTAACCGTAAAAAGCTTCAGTTACATGTTTCAGAAAATTGCTACAGAAATTTCTTAAAGTGAAGTTAAATATGTCAGGAAATCAAAATTTGAGCCAAAGGTGCTAGTGTGAGTGGCCATTTCTTCGAAGGCAGTGCCTCTGATTCGTACAAACAAAGCCAAAGCAAATGCTGACATTTATATCGATCAATGCTTGCCAAAATTGACGCAATTCATCGGCAAATATCACACTGGCGACGAAATCATGTTTTGGCCGGATCTTGCGAGCTATGTGATTACGCAAAAAAAAACATTGGATTGTCTGAACAATCAAAAAATACCGTTGGTGCCGAAAAAGGACAACCTTTCAAACGTGCCACAGACACGTCCAATCGAAAATTTCTGAGGAGTTCAAAACGAGCTACAATTGATTAATCGAATCAAGCGAAAAATGAAAGAAATCGATATAAGCACCGTCCAGAACCTAAATGGAGACATTCGCTCTACACCACGAAAAATCGAAGACGGTGGTCCATTAAGTGTTATCTAAATGTATTTTTTTATACCAATAGGCTTAAGTACTAAATACAGTAGAACCCCCTTTTTACGACATGGGTCGGTTCCGCGACTTCCCCTCAAGCTCCCGTTTATCGACATGCCAGCTAGAAAAGTGCGTTCCCCCACCGCAACCCATCGACAACCATGCTATAGTGACGTCACACGTCACTTGACCAATGAGGTTGTTTCGCGGGCTATGCACGTATACATGCGCCGTCTGGTGAGGGGAAGCGTTTAGACGTGGTGGGGATGACAGGAATCGCTGGTATGTCGTTAAAAGGAGGGTCACTAGCGTCGTAGAAAAGAGTATGTCGATAAACGAAGGTGGCGTTAAAAGGGGGTTCTACTGTAAATATAATTTTTAATTCAATTGTTATTTATTAAAAAGCGTGGGCCAAAATTAGTCTCAATGTTAAATGGTCATATTTTAACTGATTTTGCTCTGTCCGTCAATAAAATAAAAGATGAGCACATAAATGGAATTAAAGCGAAAACAAAATATGGACAAATATATAAACAGAAGAAGGAAGAGAAAGCAGGAAGAGGGTAAAAACAAAAACGATGATGAGTGGGAGGAAGCATCGGTCAGTACATTAGACTGCATCGGTCACGTGAGTAGCGTGACTTTAGAAAATCGCGTGTTCGGTACTGTTCTATAAGCCCAGTACCGAACTATCCTTTTCGCAGTTTCTTTCGCACCTTGTCTCTACAACCACGATTCGCCTTCCATGATATCAATTCAAGCGAAATTCACTTGGATTGAACTAAGAATGTAAGTCGGCCATAGGAAAATTGGAGGAGCAATCGTGCAGTTTTGCAAATATCTCCCTGATAACAGTTCTGTTAAGTTACAGCACATGCACGGATTCAATTACCGACAGAATTACAGAAGAACCAGCTGATAATAATGGCCCTAATGTTTCATCAAAATTTCTCTCATTACTGTTTGCGAATACGAAAACAGATTTCTATTTAAATTTTTGTTTGTTTGTAAAGGTATTCACAAATGAGCAGAAAACTAAATTGGAGCATGTTTAACTACGCTAAATAGTAGGGGATTGTATCCATGAGTGGCCCACCCTTCTGATTTATCAAACTAAAAACAAAATATCAAATTTTTGGTTGAAACAGATGCGTATTATCGCAAAACCATTTTTAATAAGATCCTTAAGTCAATACATACATTATAACTAAACATAGAATTATTACTTTTTTAATGTATGTTTTATTTTTTTCTTGTAAATTAAACATTGAAATTCATCATATCTGAAGGGTTTACAAATATTCCAATACCACTTTTTGTATCCATAAGCGGTCCACTTGTTTTTATCAGTGTAAAGGTTATTAGTTTTTCTTGCGAAGGAGTTCCGGAATCGTGTCAGACCTCAGAATCCTGTGGCATAATGAGTTTTACTAAAAGTTGGTCAATATTAAGATTTAAGTTACAAAATGGCGTCCTCAAAATGGCGCTGCTGATACGGAATTATTTTGTTATTTGGGTTTTATTAAAATATTTCTGGTGACTTGAAGTGAACTTTGATGAATATGTAGATTGCTTTTGAGGTGACAGAATACTAATTCGTTATTACATTTTGCAAATTCAACATGGCGGATCCAATGTGATTTCGGAACCTTCTATATACCAAATACCAGACAATTTTTTTTAAATTGCGGCCAACCATATTGGATTCCCTATTTTGAATTTCCAAAATTTAATAATGGATTTGTATTCACCATCCTCAAAAATAATCCACTAGAACATATTCATCAAAATACAAGAAAAAATACCAGAAATATTTTAATAAAACCCAAATAACAAATAAATTCCGTATGAGCAGCGCCATTTTGAGGACGCCATTTTGTAACTTAAATCTTAATATTGACCAACTTTTAGTAAAACTCATTATGCCACAGGATTCTGAGGCCTGACACGATTCCGGAACTCCTTCGCAAGAAAAATTGCAGTTTTCTGAAAAAGTTTTCGCTTTTTTCCACGATTTTTTCCGTTTATTCGAAAAGAGCATACTCAAAAACTATAGAAAACCTACATTTTACAACAATATGTCAAAGATATCCATAAACTTACGGAGGATGAAAAACGGCGACAAATTTTGTCGTTTTGGGACGAAACGGGTTAATCACATTTTCTCCATGTATTGCACATAGTAAAAGTGTTCAAAATAAATAAATTATTATATGAAAATTAGAATTTTGTTGTATTTTTGCAGTTTCTAGCCAGTCTAAGGGGATTTGAACGAATGGTCCACTCATGGATACAAATTTTTTTTAACCAAAAAACGTCCCTTCGTAAAAAAGGTTTGATCAATTTTATATAACTGCGGAAAGTAACCCAAATGAATTTAATTTATACCTAGGGACTATATCTACCTAACGGTGTAGAGAAGACTTAAAAATTCCTTTATTTAATTAACTTTTTACACAAAATTCAAAACGTGGTCCACTCATGAATACATTCCCCTATTTAATCTTACTTTATCTAGTTTTGTTAAAAAAAGTATAAAACTTAAATACCGGTTTAAAAAGTATTAATTTTCTTATAATAAACGTCTTGAAGTGGTGCAAGACCTTGCAATAAAACATAGCTCCGAAATAATTGCGGACAACGGAACTGTGCCAGACATGCAAAATTTATAAATTTAACTACAACTCTATTCAGATGTGTCTAGATATCATTATTTTTATTAGATTTGAGCTCATCAAGGACTGAAATGTATAATATCCCAAGAGAGGTCTACACTAGCGCCAGCGGCAGGATAATCGTATGATCGTAAAAAAGGCTCCACTAACGACCGCCGATGGAAAAAAAATTTACCCCTCTGAATTAGGCAAACAGCTGAGGGTTTATTATAAAATCATTAGAAGCGTACCGGAATTATTGTACCTTCCCTTCATTGCACTTGACTCTTATGACGCTGCGATTCGCTCTTGTACATAATGCTATAGTGCCCGTTGCGTTTATGCTACAGTATAAATATATGTTATTTGTATGATATATAAGGTATTCTCGAATACATATAACCTTTTCTCTCTTCAGATTCTGTGCAGCATGATTTTAATCATTTCCAGACAATGGTTAGTTTTCTTAAGCTATGATTCACGCGATAATCTGACAGAATTAGTACGCTGGATTTTGAAACTAATTCATTTCTACAGCATGATGTTATCAGAATTATTTAAGCGTATTTGCAGCAACAATGCCGAATAATTGGTAAAAATTAATTAAACTTTCGCGAAAAGCACCATCAATTTTTATAAAGTTATAAATAGTTTATGCTCACTTTTTTACTATAAAGTAATCAGATATTTCAAGGCCTATAGTGAACAATTATGTTGGAATTTTTGCAAATTATTTTTTAAAAATCTTTCGGTTCTTTTGCCCCCTGAAGTCAGAAACTTGTCACATCAGAGGAGTTGCGAAATTCATCGAAAGATTATTTCTTAAACCGATGGAAAGTTTTTTCGAAAAATTATTTTTGTCATCAGATGAGCGAGAAAGATTTTTTTCATTTTTAAAAAATAAGTTGCAAAAATTCCATCATAATTATTCACTATAGGCCTTGAAATATCTGATTAATTTTTATAAAGATTACGGAAATATTACATTACAAATGTAGAAGTCCATGACTGGGTTCTAAGGTGGATTGTCGATAAAGTAAAAATTTATATCAAAACAGTAATGTGTGATCCCATAGTATAATGAAATCCTTGTCTATTTAACAAGAATTATGAGGAATTAAAACTTCTTAATGCCTAAGTCTACGTCACTAACAAGTAACACTACCCAAGTGCCACTCGGGGATTTACCTTTTGTTACGTGCGTTTTGTAGAGAATCGAAAAATATTTGATACGTATTTTTTTGTTTCGGCAGACATGATGTTTTAAGGGATGAAAATAGGGGTTGAAATATTGAATTTTTTAATAAACGGATGCATTTCCTTCCAGTGCTGACATGCGATTTATTTATTTATTTATTTACATCACGAATATGACCACTAAAATGGTCGGCATGGTCATTTTCAAGGTCAAAACTAAAAAAAAACATCAAAAACACGTTGTTTTTTTTTTTGCTTTTATAGGTTTATATTGAAAGGCATCATTTTTTTCAAATAAGTAAATATGTATTTGAACAAATGTGTTTGAACAAAACCGTATATAAGTGTTTCATTAATTTTTGTATTAAATTTCGTATAAATAATTCTATAATAAGACATGGTTTCGATTTATTTTTTATCAATGAAATTGAATAGCTCTACAAATTTTTCCATATTTTACATTTTTTAGCAAATTGTTTAAACAAAGATTGTTCAAACCACTTCTACTGGTTAGAATACATAAATTAGTTAAATGCATATTTGTTCAAATACATATTTACTTATTAGAAAAAAATGATGCTTTTCAATATATACCTGTAAAAGCAAAAAACCAACGCGTTTTTGAGCTTTTTTCTTAGTTTTGACCTCGAAAATGACCTGGCGGACCATTTTCCGTGGCCATATTCGTGATGAGCCCATAAAATTACATAAATATATGAAGCTACAAATAATTAGCATGTCAGCACTGGAAGGAAATGCATCCGTTTATTAAAAAAATCAATATTTCAACCCCTATTTTCATCCCTTAAAACGTCATGTCTGCCGAAACAAAAAAATATTTTTCGATTCTCTACAAAACGTGCGTAACAAAAAGTAAATCCCCGAGTGGCACTTGGGTAGTGTTACTTGTAAGTTAAAAATGACTGAGTCTTGTTTTTAAATTTCTTCAGTATTTTTGGGCGACCGAGTATGCAAACTAAAATACCTTTTTAGAGATTACATTTTCGGAAATTGATTATGTCGATTTTAATTAACAGTATTTGTAAATCCATTATGGGAGGACCGTTTTTAACCCCTTAAAGTAAGATTAATATGTCCACAAAGTTAATTTCAATTTCAAGGAATATTTCTTACAGGAAGTAAATACTGATAACTTTGGAAGAGAATCGTTTTTATAAATTTCAACATCTCTCTTTTGGAAGAACTTAAAATGTCGATAATTTTAATCAATCGACCGTGTCTTGTTTACATTAGATGCTTGTTACTCTTTTCGTCGCTAGATGGAAACTGAACCCAATAGCACCTAAATGTTGGACACGATCTCAAGTTCTTACTCTGATAAAATGATACAATATAGATTAGCAAAAAGTTCTCCCTCATGTTTAGAATTTTGCATCAATAGCCAGTGATGTTTCCTTCTGTTTTATCTTATTTTATTCAATGTATCGTATGTACGAAAAATTTATTAAATGGTATATCTATCGATTAAGTTGAAAGTATTCGATTTATGTATTTTGACTTTAAGGCAATTTGAAAAGAATAACAATTTGTTTATTATTGTCAACAAAATTATGTCAGAAATGTGAATTTTCTAGTCGAAAAGTAATACAGATCGTAAAGGTGTTGTAAGGCGGCAACCGATAAAGTAGTAATTTACTATAAAAGTTCTAAATTATTTACCTAACTAAATTTTTATATACGAAATAAAAATATTTCTCCGAAGTTTTTATATAGTAATTGAGAGCAGTTTTACAGCTCGGATTGTAAAAAAACAACAAATTTCAAGGTAAATTTCTGCCTTATCGACTGATCATAATGGAGTATCTTGAAATTTATGATGGTGCTAACAAGATGGCGGTGTATTCGTGGTATTTCACTTGATAATTTAAATTTTACTTATATTCTAAGCATTCTAATCTAATCGTAAAAGAGAATTTATATGATTTTGTCGATAAGGTAGGATTCTCATGAGAATCATATGATAATTACGAATTATTATAAGAAAAACAAATTATATAGCGACAACATTTTTGTTCTTAAACATTCCTGATTATTGTTCATAAAGAAGTCCAGTTTGTGTAAATGTTTTTGAAAAATTTTTTTTAGAATTGCAATTGGTCGAATAGTTTCTAAAATTAATATTACATTTTTTAAAATCGTTTTCATCGAGAAGATTGTCTTGAGTGGTCTACTTTACAGGCATGAATATGTTTATCATTCGTGTATATTTTATATGAAATAATATTCAGAGAAATAAATAAGAGCCTTCATTTTTTTTTTAAATTAAGAAATAATCTAAAAAATTCGTAAAAACATTTCCATCTTTTAAGTTGTATTTAAATATTAATTTTCCAACATTTTCGCAACAATCTGAATTGAGCGGACAAGTTTCCGACTTCAGGAGAGCATCCGTTGTAAAATTAAAAATTTGTAAGGACAAAGGACATTGACAATTAAAATTTATAGTCGTAGAAAACCATCGAATTGGTTCATGGAGGTCTTAAATGCAATTTAATTACTATGTAATAAAAAGTAATGAAACGTCAAATTCTTTACTGCATCTGCATTAAAATTCTATAAATTAACCAAAAAATAAGAATCTGGGCTAAGGCTATTGGCAGACACTGTTGTTAAGATTATTTAAGCCTAAATGAAGACTCTGCAGCAGATCTTCGATGTGACTAGAGTAAGAATTGGTGCAGAATCTAGTATGAAGAAACTTTAGTCACGCCACAAGAATTTGACTCTCAGAATCTTGTTATAGAATCTTCATAGACTCTGCAAGTGAATGACGTATAATAGATATAAGGCACTTGTTTCAATTTCTCATGAAATTCTCATAAAAATTCTACTGAAAATTTTTCGCACGAATATCACAAAGACACTTTTCGTGAAGTGAAAATTATGAAAGTTCTGTCAAATGCTAGATTCTAAATATTTTATTTGTAAAAAATTATTTAACATATTGACAAGTAATAATTAAATTAATCATGGTGTAATTTCAAAATCAAATTTATAAGAACATTTTTTTGGGAGATACAAAACGTACCTAACCTCATTAAAATGCAAAATTTTATAGCATTAAAATGAAATTTACATATTTGATCAAAACTGTAAACAAATTGCAATATAAAATACATAAGTCATTTGAATCTGCATCCAGAAAGTTCTTTTTTATATGTTTACACCGTATCCAAAATATGTGTTAATATTTAAGTAAAATTTATGTGCGCTAATGAGTTTGAGTAATCATTTAACATTAGATGCGTGTAGTATCGTATTAAAATCGATTAAAAATATGTGGTTTTAACTATGTAAGAATACTTTATACACCGTAGTTACAAATACAAGAGTTGTAGGCATCAATTTGAACTGATTGCAAATGCTAAAAGATCGATCTTTGATGCGGTAGTTATTGGTTAATAATCAAGTATGATGGGTAGCATGTCATCAAGATTCTCGCGACGCTTGAATCTCAATGTTACCAGACATTACTCTTAAGTACTAATCAGCAATAATACCACGTCACAAATCCTCAATCTAGTCATTCTCGATAAAGCTTTTCTTATAAATTATCTGTGACATCGCACCTTGTATAAAGAGTAAGTAGAAATTTATTGAAAATAATTTAAATCACGAAATTCCTTGTAAATTGATTGAAATTTTGCATTTCATAAATATTACCAATTTAATGATTGTAATTTAAACAACCATGAAATTAGAGTAATTTCAGGAATTAATAAGCAATTCATTAATGTATTGCCATTTTTGAAATTATAATTGATTTATGGGATTCATCATTACGAAATACACTTGGAAATTTATCAATTCGTCTTTTCACACTTTATTCAGAATATTGTATATATGGCAAAATTTTGTTAAATTATATTTTTACATACATATCTTATGCACGCATAATACAGAGCAAAGTACATCGACTCTCTCGAGCTTAGTCTTCAATTTTTTCAAAATTCGAATAATTATGAAAATTGTTAAGAAATTGGCAATAATTGAACATTTTCCCAGCAAAGTTTTTCAAATTACTCGGAATCGGACAATATCGCACTTTTTTTTAAATATTGAAGTTGAAAAAAACGTCAAAAGTAAATAACTTCTTAATATGTTACTATTTGAAATAAATATGTTATTTGTTGTTTCTTGGTAAGCGGATAGTTAATAGAATAAAATCTACACCAATTTACATTTCGGTCAATTTATTTAAGACCCTCTCCAGAAATGTATTGAAAATTCTGTAAACAAATAGAATTTTTACAAAAAATATAATTTTACAAAATTATTAAAAAATATGTGTGAATAATTTCATTGCGAAAGAAATGTCATAATGTAACATTGAGATATTTTAGATGATGAAAAAAGGAATGACAGGTGATTCACTGGAAATGTTTTTTATTGCCAATAAAAATTGTTTTCCCGAAAAATTCCCAATAAAAGTTTAAAAATTATTAAATTTGCAAAAAAAAATATAATTTACATCCATACAGGAACAACACTTAAAAACTGTTATAATTTGTGAAAAATTTGTGAAAAGCGGAGCATGTTGGAACCCTAAAAAATAATAAAAATGTTTGAGTTTTCGAAAAAACTCAGTAAGAATGTAAAAATTAAAATAAAATAATAAATAAATAAATAAAAGATTATAAATAGTTACTATAATTTACAAAATATTTTTACAATTTTGATTAATTTTTGAAATCACTTGTTTGAAGTCAAGATGTTACGACAACTGAAGGCAAACTTAAACATTCTCGGCGTTTGACCCTAACATAAAAAAAAGATGTTGACATGAAGAAATTTAAATTTTCAAAATAACGAAAAAAGATGATTAAAACTTTAAGATTGGAAAATATGATTCTGGCAAATTTTTATATCGCACATTATTTGATACAAATGTTTGATGAGTATTATTGACGAGCTCTAAAAATGTCAAGTGAAGGTTAATATCGGGGTTGATCAGTGATACTCGTCGACATTTGTACCAAATATTATACAATCTCGTTTTCGGGCCAATACGCCATCTACCCCCTAAGGTAATACCTGTAAGATCAGATTTGCGTTTCATTTCTTTTGATCGTGGTATTTAATTTCGATTAAGTATTATGAAAATAGCTCAGGAAATAGACGCATTTTATTTTTGAACAAAATTAAAAGTAACTATGAAAAGAAAACTATATTATTTTGTAAATTTCTTTGTTTATAAAAAGTAAGGAAAAAGCGTTGACAATCGTGTTTTTGAAAAGTTATTCGTAAAAAGTATTTCAATGTAACCCATACTACTTAATTAATATTTAAAACATCATAAACAGAAATTCATCGAACTCATGGTAATTTCCAGAGTAAACATATACTGTTAAAGGTGCGGAGTTTAATCGGTACCATATTTAACACCAATGAGGAATCTATGTCCACATCCTGGTTGGGGTAAGTCATCGGCGTTAATTATTTGGTGTGAAATCGAAGCAGTTTATTTTCTCGAGTCTAATAAATAATATACTCGTAAATGCTCGGTATTGATGATACCGTTCAATATGTAAACAAAAGATCGCTTAAAAAATGGATGTTGATCGTTGATTCCGAGAAACACTTCTAATATATCATCAACATCTCACACCTCGTGCGAATTATTTTTAAATCTTTTATGTGAAAATTAACACCGAAAACTATTATAACGGCTTGATTCACACCGAAAAATTGGTACTCGAATATACAGGCCAAATACGTTGAAAACATTTGAGACAGACTTATATAGTACTTTTTGGAAAACTACCATCATACATTTTTGACGAGACAGATGTTAACTAATGATGATGAAACCTGTCTGCAATTATAATCACAATATTATAAAACGTTACAACATTGTTTAATTTTCTCACATATTTTGCCTTTATTTCTAATTCTATAGAATTTGATGAAAATGTCAGTTTTGCTATTATGCCTGTCAACCATACATAGATAATACAAATTTCGGAAAACATTAGATTTTCGTATAATTAGTAGTGTTTTCCAGACTTAGTTAGTCATCAAATCATTAAATTGATTATTTATTTAGAAAATATTCCTTAATATTACTGCCTTTTTTGTAGTAAGAGACCGGCATAATTGTACAATCGTATGTTCTAATTGAGAAAAAAAATTGACGTTCATTCAAAATAATTTATTCGGAACTACAGTAGGACCTCTTACTAACGACTGGTTGGGTTCCTAGCCCTCTCCTCATAACTCTTACGAACGACTACTCGAGAGAGAAAGACTCTTCCACCACTATCATGATTTTGACCAATAAGATGCGCTCTGCGGGCAGGGCGACGTATTTACATAGACAGACGTCCGGTAGAAGGGATAAGGAGAGGTATCTCATAGTCGTTCGTGAGAGTGATTTTCTGTCGTTGATGGGAGGTGTCGTTGGTGGGAGTGCCGTTAGTGAGAGGGCCTACTTTTAGTCCGTAAAATGAAATTTTACGGATCTCTTGAAACATGAATCTGCGCTGATCTCATGAGGCCGTAAAATCTTACGGCCGTATGTAGAACATTATTTTTCGGTACTGAAAGCTGTAAAAACTCGATTTCGCGGAATGCATTTAGTCCGTATGGGTTATGATTTTGACAGTGCAGATTCATGTTACACGTGATCCGTAAAATTTCATTTTACTGAAGTATCGCTTACGGTATATTAGTGTTCTTTTTTATCATACATGAATGTCTAACATTTTTTCGTTTGTATACAATACAAATCGTCAAATGTAATTACAAATAATAAGTCTTCAGAACTGTTTACTGAATATTTCAGTCAAATTTGCTTAAGTTGCGGTCCGCGAAATTGTACAAATACCGATTGAGTAGTATTTATTGAAGACAAATATTAGAAGTTTCGATTGCAGCAGAATCTAATAAAGATTTTTGTCTTGCGAATTAAATGATTCGAGACAAGTAAAGATAGCAAGTATTTAAAAAAATCGCAATTAGCAGCATAACACGTGAAAAAAACCACATTACCTGTAGGAACATTTCACCGTCCAGGTGATGGTGATCGTAAGCTGCTAGAGCAGCTAATTCCCTCGCGCGGTAATGGGAATCATGGTGCGAATTATCTTCCTTGTCCTTATGCATCACCACTGTAAAATGATACAAATAAATTACTAAAATAGTTCTTTAAAAAATTCGGATTTATTATCTAACGAAATCGTAAACATATGTGACAGTGCATAATTAATAATTGGGATGTGGTGACGAAGTAAGTGACAGTACATTAATTCCTTAGAAATTGCAGGATTATCTTTAAATTATATAATTCTTTGAGCATTTGCTGAAAAATAATGATAATAAAGATCCAATAAAATTATCTTCGGTACTTATATCATCCAGAAGCTAATGCGTGAAATAAAGAACAGGTATAACCAGGAAGAAACGCTAGATAGGGATGACAGGGCAGATTTTCCAATTGACGTTCGATGCAGTGGGTGCTTAGATTAAGAGGTTTCAGGAACTGCTGAATAAGCGGTTAATATTTAAGTAGACGACTTGTCATTTATCAATCAGGTCGAACAATGATTAACGACACGTGTTGGTCGAAGGCTAAATTGATATCGGATTACCGGTGTCATATATATGCAACTAACTATTTATTTCCATTCATACGGGTTTATGTTTATGGATCGCTTGATGATTTAAAATCCAGCACTTGCTCTGCCGCGTGTACTGTTATAGCATGAAATTGGAATTTATCCACCACTGACTTGTTTGCAGAGCCTGAGCAGGCGTAACGTGTAATCTGGACAAATAGGATTTCGTTACGTGACAACTTTAGATATGGTCACGTATAATATCAATCACTTGTACAAAAAATTCGTTTTGAAAATTTACCAGGTGTAGAATAATAAAAAGTATGTGATTTTGTTCATAATCGTTCATTATTTTTATTAATCATCGTGCAAATGTTGTGTCTCGGAACGTTAAAATAAAATACATATTCGGAATTAATTGCTATAAAGGTGGAACCTCGTGTTGAAATAAGAAAAATGAGTAATTTAAAACGCTCGAGAAGAATTGCGTGTAAAAGAGAAGATAAAGAAGCGGGAAGAAAAAGCGAGACGAAGAAGAGATGGAAGAGACGGAAAACACCGAATGCAGAAGACAAAGATGAAGATAAAATAAAAAAGGTATTTTAGGCCTCTAATTAGAATGGATTATCGCGATTTTTCAGATTTGCAAAGATATTCTCGATGGGTCGAAACAAACGTATGTAGGGCGGAATACGGAAGGAAGGAAAATTGAAGTCTTCGAGATTCTGATAAATTTCGCAAATGCGAATCAACAACGCGAAAGCCGGCGAGATTAATAATTACGATACTTTCAACAATGGTCGACAATTTATGGGGCGAAGAATGTAATGAATTCTAAAATAAGACGATCGTAGCCGACCTGGTAAGCCGAGAGGACTAATACGCGTGACCAAAATAAAAGATAAATCCGTTATCCCTGGGACCTCGAATGCGAAGCCGGATCCGAGGAGGATTCCAGATCTGAGTTTCGAGAGGCAACGAAATATAGATTTAACAAGTTTATATACGCAGTCCGTCTCGAGCTATTAATCTCGCAGTTAGTTTGTTAGTTACCGCCGAGGATCGGCGATAAACGAGCAACCAGCGCCATTTTTACCGCGCATGCGCTAATTGTTATTTACGATGGGATATAAACTATACCGCATGGCTTTATTAAGCGGCGCGGTACTGACCCGGGATCACGATTCGCCATTCCCTCGCCTCGACAGCAGGCCGACTCGATAGACCGTCGCGAACTTGGAACCTCCACTCTCTAAGTCTCCATTCCTTAGTCTAGTCCCCAATCCTGATTATTCTCCTTCCCGTCTTCCCATAATTCAAACATTTCTTTTCAATGATGCATTTTGAAAATCTATCACAAATAGCCCCTACATTAACGGACTTTTTCGTGTGCACCTCAAAATTACGACAAATTAAAAAACAGACACTTCAAAAAACAGACAATAAAAAACCAGACATTTAAAAAACAAACAGTCAAAAACCAGACATCTCAAACTACAGACATTTCAATAAACAGACAGGTCAAACATTGATTTGACCTTCAAGTGACCTACAAAATAATCAAATCTCTTTGTCAACCATTTTTGACCTTGAAGTGACCTTCCAATGAGACCTCCAATACGGCGTGCCCGAGATAATTAATTTATATATTGAACGCACCAATCGGAGGTGTCGAAACGTCGGGTTTTTTAATGTCTATTTATTGAAATGTATTGTTTTTGAATCTCTGTACAGTAGAACCCCGCTGGATTGTCACGGTCGTCTCCGAGTCTTCCCCGCAAACCCGGCTGGACTGTCGGCAATAGGGGAAGCATCGCTTACACCTCTACGCCCTAATCATGTGACGTTCCTGACCAATCACAGACAATCTCTCTGCTTCCTATTGTAACCTATTGTAACTCCAAACCGATGCGTATGTCTAACTAGACACGCCCCTCAGGCGACGAGCTGCGTGGTGGCGGTAAAAGGATTCCGAGAAATGCCAATCCAGCGGGGCTGAATTCCGACAATCCAGCGGTGTGACAATCCAACGCGGTGCCAATACAGCGGGGTTCTACTGTATTATGAAATATCTGTTTTTTGAAGTGTCTGTTTTTTTATTTGTCGGGATTTTGAGGTGCACCCACTTTTTCTCCCAATATTTGGCAAAACGGAGACAATAATTACAAAAAACATTTGCAATTTAGGGATAGTCCTTCCATACTTCCAGAAAAAGTGAGCCCAAAATTTGCCCGTTTTTTAGCAATCGATATTCGGATTCATTGTAGTGCCAAAAGTTAAGTTTTGGTGAGATAAAAACAAGATAAAAATTTCAAGTTGAGACGATACTTCTCGAGTAATTAGGTGGTCAAATATGTCAAATTAAAGGGTTTTCTATAGTATCACCTCTATCGAGTATTCTGAATGACGAGCCGTCTCGAGAATACCATTTTTCTAAAATGAATTGTGAAATTGTGTGGGTGTATGTGTCCCAAAGACCCCTACACACACATTCTCACACCCACACAGAATGAATAGAAATAATCTGAAGTAAGTGTAAATACGACATGAGGTTCAAACCGTCGATTTACTACGACCGTCTATCGCATCCATATTACACACACATACATAACCACATGTGCACAAACAATTTGTTTTAAAAATATGATATTCTTGAGACAGATGGTCTTTCAAAATACTCGATACAGGTATAATAGAAAACACTATTGCAATTTTTTTCTTGTTTTTATCTCACCATAACTTAACTTTTGGCACTACAATCTATCCGAATTTCGATTGCTAAAAAACGGGCATTTTTTAAGGTCATGTTGGGGTCACTCTTTCTATGTCGTCTTAAAAAGTACAAATGACCTCTGCTGATAAAGCAAGATACGTGAATAGCAAAAATTGCTATGTTAAATTACAAAATTTAGGACATGTAAAATAAATTTAGTATTTATATTATAATGATCGAAAGATTTTCACGTTTATATGAGTTACAACCGTATTTTTATATTCATTATAACACCATTTGTCTACATAACATTACGCATCTAACTTCCCCATTACGTTATTTTTTCTTCTAAACGCTCATAGTTTCGTGGAAATACAAATAAACACATATACTTTAGACTTTTTCTTAAATTTTTTGACGCGCAAAGAAATATTAAAGAAAAAAAGGTTTAACCTCGATGGAGATTCGAACCAGAGACCGCGCGGCAACCGCTCAAAGCCTGCCAGCGACTGAAAACGCACGACCAATGGCACTATGCTCTTTATGATAAATAAGGTATACCTTATTACTTATAGATATCGTGTCTCTTGTTTCTTTGCCATTATATCGACTTCATCTAAGAACGATTCGTATTCCCTCGGTTAACTTCGTATATATATTCGGTAGCATTTTGCTATGTTCTGTTACATATTTTAGAAATCGCATAGTAGGAAAAATAAGGCCGTCCACAAAGAGTGTCAAGTTGGGAGTATCTTATGTTATTCAGCTTTCTCACTATACTACTTTGCAGTCCTTGGTGGACTCATTGCTTAAGACATATAAACCAGAAAAAATAGCAAGAAACAGGTCTTATTTTCTACCGCAGTCTTTATTGGTACTTTGATAATAATATTGATTAGTATGAAGTATGATTGAATATGAAAATAGTCTAGTCATTTTTGTTAAAAAATATCCCTAACTTTTAATCAATGGTAGTTGAAATTGAAGGTAATTTTATGTTCTTTGCGCTTCGTTGAAAAAATCTCATAAAATCGAGCCAGTATTGCAAATAAGCAAAAAATATTACTGTTGTCCCTTGAGATGAATTATAGAGAATAAAAAAAGCTTCAAAATGAATATTCATTTATGAAAATAACTTTAATAGAAGCTGAGTAATAACAAAAAATCGAAATGTTTATATTTTTTATCATATTAAAAAAATCGCAGCTGCAACATAGGCCTGTCAACTCTCCCTGAAAAGGTTTCAACGAACATTCATTTTTTAGGTGAAACTGGAAATTGGCTGGATTCAATAGCAATATTTACATTTGTAATTGGTTAGAAATAAACTTCAAACAATATAAATTTCACGATGAAACCCTGCTCTATTATTATTAAAAATTTAAACCATCACATGGAGAATTGGCAGATTGCAACCTCAAACTTCGAATGCTGTTACACTTCGATAAGCAAGGGGATACATAATTCCAGATGATTCCCAGCTAATCCACTTATGGAAAGCATTATCGGTATAGTTCCTTGGTATCCGGTGTCGGATCTCTTACGTGGTGATTTTAGAACGAAGGTATTGAGTTTCTTCGAAAACTTGAACGCAAAACGAGTTAAGTCTGATGCGAATGACACCCCCAATATTAAAAAATTTACAAAACGAAAACTAAGTTTAGGAATATATTTTGAACTTATTGACCACATATTTGTTTAATTAGATGAGAGAGAAGCCAGATCAACAACGAGCGTAATTTCAAAATTCATGATGGCGGATTGTATGCTTCAGTTAAGAATTCATTTATCACGGAATTCGAACGACATAAGAAACTCTGTCGTCGATATAAAAAGATATGTTTCGTGTCTCGGTACTATATTTCCGACAAAGAAAGAAATTTCGTGTACTCGGCAGATCGTGGAATGTAGCATGGTTTGGGTTGCCATGGATCTTATTCTAGATCGCGGTTTTTCACCAGACGTCTATGCACGTTTAACGGTCTGGGTTGACCGTTCTACCCAGACAAGAAGTTCGTTAATGAAAAGGTAGAGAGGGATCGAGGGGGTGGTTTGTGCCCACCATGGCTATGAGTAAATGGAAAGTCGCTCGGCTCAGGCGCGGTATCGTCAGCAAAATCCGAATGGCTAAAACGGATCGATACAGCCCGTCTTTTAACTAAGTCAAGCAATCCCTTGCTCGCTACTTACATTTTCCTATCACAGACCATTCCATTACCTTAATGCATATTTATAAACTTAAGTCTTGAACGTCGGATTAACTAATTAAAAAGTATCCACGTACCAGTTGTCGATGTGTGCTGACATGCGCGGGTTATAGTTAGTAATTTTTCCAGCCACATCATGCAGGTATTCCACATGTCGGAACCCTGGCAAATATTATTAAACCCTACAAATTAGCATGGCGAGTAGCAAAATGTTTATAATTGTTTTCGAAATATAAGCATTACATCATGCGTAACTGCAATAATTATTTTGGAGAACATGGGGTATAAAAAGGGGAAGCAGTTGCAGCAACTGTAATTAGACCTGGTAGACGTCTAATAGGTGCATCGGGGGAGGACGCGACCTGGCAATGTCACGTGCCCGAAGAACGGTAACCAAGAATCATACATTGATACCCTCATACCTTTTGACACATGCATAATGCACAAACTCAATAAATGCATACAAGTATGAAATGGTAACTTATAAAATAGATTGTTATTTTTTGAAATATTTTGTAATACCGAATAAGGAGCTAAGAAAAGGATAAAAGTCGATATATCAAATCACTAATCTCGTAGATATTCGTGCGGAAACTAAATAATGCAGCCCTGGATCTATTAATTCTACTCCTTCATGCGTACGCGACAACACAGCGATACACTTGATTCGACCCTTTTCTTTCTGTATCTCCATGTGTACTTACACATCCAAGTTGACGTATACGCACGACGTATATAGGAGTAATTGCTTTGTTTATCTTTGTCGATCAGAGGGCACCGTATCCATCAACACCGTACTATTATTACTTTTTTAATAATATACGGACATGTAATTGAATGACTCCTAATCATTAACTTATACCTTTTGTATATTAATTTATGATTATTTATTAATGTATACCACATGCTTTTGCAAGACGTACAATAGGAAACTTAGCGTTCATTTTGCAGACACGGAAGATTGAAATTTCAATCGTCTGACACTCACGCGTCTTAGATAACATTCTGGAATTGGAAGGTAAAGTTGTTTGACCCGTTGAAACTATTTTTGCTGCTTACTAACATTCATTAAACTGTATATTTAGTTGCAAATAAGGTTTATTTAATTTTTAAAATAGCTTCTTTTACAAGTTTTTGCAAAAGTTTTGGAAAAATCAATTTCTTTATAAAGTTTTTATAATTTATTAATAAAGAGATATTTACTAGAGAGATTTCTAGACGGTTTTTGATTAAATTTCATTAAAAATTATTTGCTGGATTATACAAAATTCATGTAACTTGAGTATGCGAAAAGAATGAAGAATGACGTGAACGAAGAAATGTAGTAGTGTCCATGCTTTCCATGCACATCGTTACAGCTTACAGGGTTATCAGTTGTTTTATTCTGTTCAAACTGTACGATAAAGAAATACCAATTGTTTTTTTAACGGTGATTTGCCGATGTCATTCCTTGCATGGGTTTTCAGTATGTAAATTAAAATATTACTAAGAAAATGTTATCTGATAGCGTAAATATACTATAAGGGTGGGGTACATTTATCTTTTTCAGCAAGTTGGTTTTTTATTTTTTCTGTCTTGCCAACTACACACTGTAAAAAGTGTTGATGTAAATTTACCACGAAAATCGTAGGACACAAAAATACCACTGATAATCGCAGGAAAGTTACCGATACCTGGTAAAGTATAACCTGTTCAATGTAAAATTACTTTGAAAAGCGGTGTAAAATTTCCGTGGAGCTTGTAAATGTACAGTGATTTTCTAAGGAAAATTACACAAACAATGTAAAATTTTTTACCGTTTCTGATGGAAAATTACCATAATTATCACTGGTATTTTTGTGTCCTATGATTCTTATTGTAAAATTACAGTTTTATTGTAACATTACTTTATTTATGGTAAAACACCTTCAGAAATCGCTGGAGAACTACAACAAATGTGTAATTTGACCACGAAAATCGTTGTAAATAATTACATTACTGAAATGTAATTTTACTTCCCACTTTTTTCAGTGCATGAATGTTGTGAAACTGCTTTTTTTTGTTTTGTAATCCAGGAAATGTAGGAATGACATAATGCTTCTGGTTTTACTGTAGATTACAATTTCAATTCTAGGGTCCACTGAAATTGTGTTCTTGTCTTCCGAGGTCGTAAGGAAGATACAGCAGGTGTAAAACGTCCAAACGGTCACACTGAGAGAAATGTTTGTTTACAGTTAATGTAATAGCTTCATAGTAAAGCTAACAGAATTTCGATTTTGATCTTAAGGTAAGGAACTTTATCCTGAAGTTACCGCAATTAGAGATTCGGTTAAATTTGTTATGTTAATAGTTAATACAAGAATTTTAAATATTAATGTTAAATTCATTACGAGAGATGTAGCATATTTACAAACTAATAGTTTCACCGAAACAAAAATAAACAAACATAGACGCGCGCTCTAATTGGATTTTCTTCGAATTTTTCGACGCATTGTTGACATTCGCAGTTCAAACTACAAAATTTAATGTAAGCTTAATTAACAGTTAACGAACGCTCATTGTATGTTAAAATATGCGAGTTAATATACAATAACTTTGTTGACATACTGGAAAGTACTAGTGTTTTCATCTGAAAGTTACCTGTCGTTTTTTACTTTACAGTTAATGTTATAACTTTATAGTTAATGTAAGAGCCTTGAAATTAGCTTACATTAACTATAGTTAACCAATAGCTATTAGTAAACAATTTTTCTGAGTAACTATAATATTCTAATTAATGTTTTTGGAGAGAAGATAACACCAGATAAGTTAATATATATAATTTAAGAAAAATAAAATATTAAATAATCTGCCATTTTTCCACATTATTATTAAAAAATAGAATGTACTATGCAAGTTGTTGGCTTCAAACGGACAGTTTTTTTTCTTGGACAATATACTGAAAAAATGTTTGTTTTAAGTTGAGTGCAACTGAAAACAGTGTTCATTTGGCAGGATATTTGTTGTAATCTACAATAGTACTGTATATTAAAAGAAAAATGAATAAAAAGGCAACTAAGTGGCCGCTAAGTGCTATAAATATACATGTGATAAACTGTTCAACAAGGTGCCATCTTCTGTACAAAACGTGGTTGATGGAAAACCCGTACCTGGATGAAATTCTTTTGTGCATTTGTGTTTAATAAATTGTTGATCAAATTTCCGAAATTTATAATAAAATTTTTATTCATTTCACTATATCTTATAATTAACTGAACGGTAATTTATTTACCACGAGAAAAAATAATATTGATTCCACCATATCTCTGTTAAAAACATAAAAAATGATATTTGATTCATTTAATAGATGATTTTATAGCATACATTTTAAATTTAAGGTGTATATCGTATATAAAAATCTATATAAAAATTATCAATATCTCAAATAGTTGTCCAAGTGTGCATTATTCATCCAATACCATTCTTTTATCTGCACGGCTTTAAAAGATACAATTATAAATTCTAGAATTTGTTTAAATAAAAAAAAATGATTTCTTTTAATTATTCTGCTTATTTATTTATGACAATAAAATAGAACTAAAGAAATAATTTATTTAAGTAAAAGAAATGTTTAACTCTGTAGCAATGCAATAAGTTGTATTATTTAAACATATTTTTTAACGTTTAAAACATTTTTTTCAGAATACGGACAAAATTTTTGAATCATTTTACAAGTCTATACCAAAATTACCATCTGAAATAGTAACATTTTAATGACAATGTTTCTCCGCATGGAAAACAATTTGCCACTGTTTCTGTTAAAAATGACTAAATTGTTTGTATTTTTTACTGACTGAAAAGAACATTGCAAGGACTTCTCATTCGGTGGACAGGGATATTAGCAATTTGCACTTTGTGAAATATTATGATTAGAATTTATCAGTTGCATTCCAATATGACGAGAAAAATTACAAATAGAGAAGAAATATATATTTAATGGAACCATAGTAAAACACTGTATCACAAACAATAGTTTCATTAATTTTTCGGGTAGTAAATAAGACCATGAGGTTGTTTGGTTTACTATTTTTCGATCGTTAAATATGCAGTCGAGCGCATAACCTAAAATCTACCGCAAACATAACCTCAATAATCACATTAAATATTCAGTAGTAACGTAGATGTAATAAAATTAAATTAAACCAGAATATTCTCTTAATGAAAATTGTCATTGTAAAAATAGTTATTGTATGGGACATTTTATAATATTCTAAATTGTGAAAGTAACGTAGTATCATTGACAGCTTTTCACGTGGTTAATTCTACTATTATTAGATGTGTCTACCATTTTTACCTTTTTTCTATGGGTCAATTAATAATTTTTTTTCTCTGAGTATTCTTGCGTGTCTTAAATTGTATCTGTGCAAAGATAAAGTAATTAAAATAAACCATTTATAATAATACTAAACTGTCGTGTATATTTATTGATCTTATCGAAACAAAAACTAGGATAATAATTTAATAAAAAATTAAATATTTTAGGAGTCGAAAATAATTATTATTTTTCAATTAGGCCAAAAGAATATACTCTCCTGTTATGTTTTATTAAGCAAAATCATTAGTAATTAAATTAGTCGATTACCTTTCACTCTTTTATTAGTAGTTTTCAATTTAAATATATAGTGTGCCACTTCAAATGATTTAGATAAAGTGCTTTCGAATTTATTTTCCTTCTATCAAATTTTTTCCAATGCATTAAAGTACCATTTTAGTTTACTAGTAACTGATTATCTTAATGAAATTTCTGTTTAATTCAAATAAACGATTTGCTTACAGAAGACGAAACTCGAATAAATAAAATTTTAATTAAAAGAAATAAATAATACTAATTTTTCTTATTATTGTCATTTCAGTTATAATTATTACACATTTCTATTGTGTCATTTTTCGTTATAAAAAAATTGAAATAATGGTTTCAAAAAATGTATTCCATCAACATTCAAGATGTCTGTCCATACCTAGTTCAACAACGCAGGTTATTATCCCATACAAAAATGGTTGATACGAGTATTAGGAATATTATCTGGATTTGTTAAGTTAACAAACATTTTGATTGTTTCCGATGAAAATTCCATTTTCATATTTAAGGCACCATCTTTGCTGCTTTTTGAATTTGACAAATTAGAACTTTCACAATTTGTTAAAAATGATGGTATAAAAATGAATTTACATATATATGAAGTAATTTACATATATGAAGTAAACAAACTATATTTTTAAAATCCGTAATAATAGAGCATATTAATATAAAATTAAAGTACGTCAGATTAAATTTCATTTAAACGTAACAAATAAGTATTGTTAATGCAATAAAACAAACAACAATTATAATTGTTACGATAATGAACAAATTATTTGTCAATTTCTGGACCGTTGTAATTAATAATCATGTAAATAAATGCTTATTTCTTTGTATTATAATCCTTTTACTTGTATGATACAAAGAGTGAAAAGTATATAAATAAATAAGGATGTCATTGGCCCTGCTGAGGGGCACAGTATGACATCCTAGGGAGAATGGTATTTTGACAATAGTTTAAATTTTAAGCGCTAGAGGAACGATTTTTCATAATAAATCCAATAGTATCTGATTTTAAAATTTTACTTATAGAAACAAGTTAATTTTATTGCAGTTACCTATTTTCGTTTAATTATTTATTTAATTTTCACCCTTTGTATCATACGCGTAAAAGGATCGTAATATCAATTGGTATTTTTTAAAATTCTTTCTTATGAAACAAGAATTTATTTACATAATGAATGAAAGTCCTAAAAGGGTTAAACATTAAAAGTGTAAAAAAAATTCTTTTAGAAATGACGGCATAGTATCACTAGAACTAGATTTTAGACCGAGTAATCACTTTTGGTCAATCAAACAGAGTAAAATGACAATATACTCTCCTTGTCGCATTAAAAATGTAATACAGAACTTAATTTACTGTAGTGCTCAAAGTTACGAAGCATGCTTTAAAATAAAAATATTACACGGTGGTGAATACTAGTGTTGCCTATAAGTGCAGCATGGTTCATGATTCAGTATTTCATAATTAAACGATGCATTTTCGGAAAATCGTTATTAATCTATATGCATGCTGTCGTTCTGTGATCGAATATATGTCAAGAAATAGGACACGAGCAGACCTTCAAAGCGATCATTAGTTTTGAACTGTCCTTATGCACCGACGACATAAGAGACTCGTTTCTAAACGAAAAAAGAGAGGCGGCACTTTATAAATGAAAGAATCGAATATTGTTCTAGTTCCCCTGAACGCCCCCTTTTTTCCTGTCGGTAAAGAAACGGTCGCGTTCTTTAAGCTAAACGTCATGCTGGGCATCGTTGTGACGAGTATTTTACCTGGGCCTGATCCTAGGACATTGCGGCTGCAAGCTGCATCGTCCCACCTACTACTTAACTTTTCTAACCGAGACTAAGGTGTTTTGGGGTAAGGTATATCATATGGAGGACTTATGTGTCGATGATTCCAGATAGACCAGGTGTGTTATCCGCTTGCGGGTGTCGGCTATACCTTCGGTAGATTTACAGCTCATTTCATTTTACACGCCTATCTGGAAGCAGCCTGGTGAAATATCACGATCATTAGCGATCATGCGCACGCGCCTCTCCTCGCACAATTTCAAAATCGAATTAACAGCTCGTTGTCGGATCGAATCAACCGATTAAACGCCTATGTCATACCACAACTCCTATTCTTTTATACGACTTTGTTACGCGAGTTTCATAATCGATTAGATAGATGCGCATCAACATCAGCTGATTACGTTGTCATCAGTAGGGTCGTTCATTGTTTTCATTCTATGACGAGATAGAAGAGGGATATGGGCAAATCCGTCGTAGTTTTAATTTAGTGATGAATATTAGTTTCTTTGCGCGTCAAAATATAGTATATTACCTAACAAGGGTGTAAAGTGTACTTTTACGCACCGGTCGGGAATTTTACACATCACTCGGCGTCTTCGGCGCCTCGTATGTATAATTCCCGACCGGTGCGTAAAAGTACACTTTACACCCTTGTTAGGTATCCTATTTTTTGTAATTGGGTGCCTAAAGAGAGTGCGTAAAGTACAACTTTACGCACGACCGTTCACTTTACGAATTTTGTCCTCAGGAGTACGTAAAAGTGAACTTTACGCACGAAAAACAGGCATTAAAAGTACTTTACACACTAACTTTACGCACACAATTACAAAAATATAATTTTATTTTGTATTTTTATACTTTAGCTAGTAAGGATATCGATATTGGCATTTCTTTATCTTTGTTGTTGTTTACAAACAAAAATATAAATTACTGAACTAAAACAAAGAAAAATACGAGATTTATTCTGTGACTTTAGTTTTTACGTTTTCCTCTTAGTCACCGTTTCGAAAAATGCAAAAATTCTTATTTTAATGTAGCTGGACCAGAAGGGCCGATTATGTGCCATACACCCCTGCAAAATGGAAAGCAAATAGAAATATGACTAAATTTCATGAAATATTTTTAATGTTTTTATGTACGCGACATGGAGTTGATAGACAAAAAGTATTTGGAAGTTATTTGGACGCCTAGTTACAATAATATTACGTCTCAAGAGCGCAATTACACATTAAATGTTCGATCTACGCAAGATCGACAGATGCGGTTAGATATTGATAGGGTTTTTGGGGATGCCGATTACCATGAGTCAGTTCAAGGACATTTTAAGTCATTCAAAGAAAACCATCGCAAAATCCGAAAAAAATTGAGGAATAATTTTCGATCTATCCTGGAGGTAATTAGATCGTTTTAACTGTTTTATTCTAAATTTTCCAGTAGTTATCTGTTAATTTGACCAGCAAATGGCCTCAAAACACATGCGTGGAATTTTTTGGACATTTTGGATTTAAAATTTCTATAGCAAATTATTTCAATATATATAACTGACCGTAGACTCCTATTCCTAATAAAAACATACGCATGAACTGTTTTTTACGTATGACTTTTCGAGTGACACCTTATAGTTTCATCCCAAAATAACAAATGACCTTTTAATGACCTTGGGTTACCTATACGGTAGATCGAAAGTGTAATTTAATTGCACCAGATTCGGATTCGGCGACCTCAAAAACAAATTCATGAATTTTTTCAGATTTTTTCATTGGTTTTGTCAAAACATAAATCAGGGAAATTTTAAAAGATTTTTTTTTAAATTTTTAAACGTATGTACATAAGAAATATACAAAGCAAAAAATCCCTGTTTTAATTAACGTAATTCTATATTATTTTAAACTGACGATTCGTTGCGCTATTTTGAGGGTACACGTCGACTTTTCCACCTTGTTCTCCAGAGTTCATTGCAAGTTGTTAGTATTATGAAATACTGTAAGTGATGAAATAATGTAGGCTGTTTTAAATGAATACTACAGTTAATAATAAATTGCCAATATAATAGTAAATGATCACATATATCCATAAAGAGAATTGATGAATTTTAATTTTATATCGAAATTTTTTTTCGAAATATTTTGAAAATATATCTAATATTTCTTAATTTATATCATTAAAAAAAATGATTACATGTTAGTAGGTTTTCGAAACTCTAGCGACAAAATTGTGTTACAGTGTTAAAAAATTTGTAACAATTTAGTCATTTTTAATTACTGTTAGCAAATTTTATAAATCAGAAACATTTTTTGGGGGACTAAATGTATTATTATGGAGTTGATTTTCGGTTATTTATATTCGACATATCATCCTTTTTTCAGATATGATTATCAGCTCTACCTTTTCCTACCTTAGTCATTCATAAGCCAGACAAAGGTGGCAAAAAACATTCTACGCTCCAGTATTTGTATAAATCATAACTATATTGCAGTAGAAAAAAATGACATACTTTATATCCATGTCTTATATCGATCTAATACCGAAAAATCACCAATGTAATACATGGTAAACCTTCGGAAAGACTCCGTCACCTGGAAAAAATTTTATTTACATGTTTTCCGACGTATTTTGGATCGCTGAACATGAATCTGAAGTCAAAATTTGTCGCTCGGCCATATCTTGGCCGCTATGTTGAGAAAACAGTGAAAATACGTAATTTTTTAAAGTTTTTTGCATTTATCTTGAAAAGTGGAAGTTACACATATGAAAGTTTCAATCAAAAGATGTAGAGCACAAAATTCTCTACAAAAAAGATTTAATACATTTTCTTCGTAAAGTCAAAAATAACGCCGTAAATTGAGATTGAACATGAGAACAACTGACGACGTGTTTTCAGCATAATGCCTACAATGGGCTGCCTACTGGGGGGTGGGGGCCTAGACCCCCCCGCTAAAAAAAAATACTTAACCTTCCTGGTTTTCCTAAGCTCCGTCAGGGTGAACCGCATTTAAAGTATATAACATACTTTTGACATTTTGCAGTACCGCTGACCAAACATCCTAGCGGAGTCTAAATCCGCTGAATTTAAACGCGGCATGACACGCCAAGTCAATTGTTCTCATATTCAACCTCCATTTACGGCGTTATTTTTAACTTTATGAAGAAAATGTATAGGACCGTTTTGTAGAGAATTTTGTGCTCTACATTTTTTATTTGAAACTTTTTTTTGACTTCGAGTTTTCAAGATAAATGCAAAAAACTAAAAAAAAATGACGTTTTTCGAAGTTTTTTCAATATAGCGTCCAAGATATGTCCGAGCGACAAATTTTGACTTCAGATTCGTGTTCAGCGACCCAAAATACGTCGGAAAACATGTACATCAATTTTTTTCCAGGTGACGGAGTCTTTCCGAAGGCCTACCTAATACATTTCTAAAATTATTAAACTTTGTACTGCTCCTTAAAATTCCTAAATGGAAATGTTATACGCTACTCTTTGACGTAGTTACACTTTTCGACGATAGGCGCGAGAGCAGTTATCTTAGTTATTTGCATCGCGTCCTCAATTTTCGATTTAGAAATAGATACTCATTTAGTCTTGATAGATCTTGCCTAGGAGCTCTTATATAAGATACATACCTGTGCTGCAACGAGAACTGAGGTTCGCGAAGACGATTGGTACATCGCAAACGCACCTAGCGACAAAAAGTGTAACTATGTCAGGAAACCGTCTATCGTTAAAATTAAGCCACATTAAAGGACATTACATGAAAGTTTAGTAATTTAATGAACATTGTACGTAATTTTCTTACTGTAAGTGTCGAAAATTTTCCGAACATTTTTAATACCAGTGACTTTAACTGACGATTAACTTTTTGACACAATAAAGAAGCATAAAAGGTATTTTATTTTTATTGTTAGCATTATATCCTTACGAAGTTCCATTAGCCCTTGAACACGATACGAAAGGATGTCCCGTTGTGATTGACTCCGCCGAGGAAGGGAGACAGGAAGAGAAAAAAGAGTGGACATGAGGAGGAGGAGGAGGGAGGTACGACAGGAAGAAAGAAAGAAAAGGAATATTATTTAGTCCGAGTCGATTACGGATGACTTTCCTTGGGCTGAGACCGTACGGCAGTGGGTAATTAGCGGCTGCGCGCGCGACGAGACGCGAGGGTCACTCCCTTACTTAATTACTCGTTGCCGAGCAGGCAAGAATCATTATATTCCATCGTGTGGAAATTAAATTAGGGTTCAGCCAAGGCGCTGGTTCGGTTTGCCCGAGTTTATAATCGATCTTTGATTCGGCCCAAAAGAAATTACCATTTCTTCCCAGATTCATTCCAACCAGACATAAGCTTACCTCGATATCCATTGGTTCTTAGAGAGTAACTTGATCGACCGATGAACGTACTAAATAGTACTTTTCGTATTAAGGGCGTAAAATGACATTTTACGCCCGCAGGCGATGACCTTGCCCGAGGGACGTCGTAGCCGGCGTAAGGGTATAGCGTCATCGCCTACGGGTGCAAATATTACCTATGCTCGTAATAAGAATATTATTTTTCGTCCTAGCGGGTTTAAAATTCGATTTTATGTCTCTGATTTGTGGGCTGGCTTGTGGGGAATTCCTATATAAACCATGTAATTTTCGAGGGCGTAAAATGCCATTTTAGGCCCGCAAATCTGGGCGTAAAATACGATAGGACGAAAATAACTTTAGTGAAGCTAGCCCAGGACATTTTTCTGGAAGTCGTAATTTTAGAAATTGAATTTTTCGGGCCTACCCTGCTATTTCTATAGCCTAACTTGTAGACACAGGGATTAAATTAAGTTGATGCGATTCTAGATTATAGTTAGCTGTTACTGCTCGATGAAGCGACAAATTTCCAAATTTTACAATTTTTAATGCAGCTAATGAGGAGCAATGTTTTGGACACTCGCTCGTTAAAATATTCATATTAAATATATTATCCGAATACATCGTCATTCTTGTAATAGCAGGTTATGTTTACGCTAAAAATGTCCATATCTTACTATGGAAAATAGTAGAAATGACTTTTGATTAGTCATTTGGACTGCATTTCTGTTAGTATAACCTCTTACTGCAGACGATAGTTCATTTGACTATAGGCAATAGTTATCCCGTCCATTTACTACATAAGGTAGTAATTTTTAAGTAGATTTCACTATTTTTTTCTCTCAGTGCGTGTACCAAATTTTTGGAGAACAATTTTGAGATTCCTTGTAAAAAATGATAATACAGGTATATTCTTGGAGGAAAAGATAGGTTATGTTAGGTGAGTTTGGCGTGTGGTCAGCCGTTGAAAGGGGGCACTTGACCGGACAGCAGTCGAACCAGGTGGCTAGTCGTACCATATGCCGGGCGTCGCACCGCGCCCTCGCTGGGGGTAGGCTGCTCCCACTCAAGCGATAGATACCTATGAGACCACTAATTAATTCCCAGGCCTTTGTTTCAACGGTAACATATACGACCACGTGACGAATTACTTCTTGGATCCTTGCAAATTACCTGCCATATTCGTTAGGCTGTAAAATGCCCTCGTATACGACTTTGCATTCGGCCCCACGAATAAGTGATCAAAAAGGATTGGTCTCTTAATGTGACTTATTTTTACGGAGTTGCGAGTAAATGTCATCCAAGATCGTAAATAATAATGAGCGTCCACTTCGATATAGTAATGAACTATTCGCGCAACAATGAATAATTTATTTTATACTGATGAAAAATAAAGTAATCAGTCAGTCTACAGAGCAGCTTTTATGACGCTATCTTTGGTATTGTTTGTTATGTTTGTATACAACACAGGTCAACAAAATTTATACCCAGATCTGACTATACGTTTCCGAAGGTTTCCATCGTGCTAAATCCAAATTTGACCGCAGAATTGCTCTATCACGTCAAGATGTTGAAATATCCTAACCTAAAAGTACAAAAAACACAGTTTTTGTAAGTTTTTGTGGTTAAATAATTTTTTTCTTGGAATTTGACAAAAACCAGATTAGAATGCATTCATCAAAAATCTAAATATATTTTTCCGACGATTTCGATGTACTGAACCAAAATCTGGTCGTATAATTGCTGCATGGCATAAAAATCTTGAGAATCCTAACCTAAAAGTGCAAAAAACGAAAATCATAATGGTGAACAAAAACTTCGATAACTCATTAAAAAAAAAACGTACGATATTACTAAAAAAGCATTTTAAAGTTGATGAATAATTTAATTTGGTTCTTGTCAAAGTGTTAACAAGCATTTTGTTCTCGCATAAAAACTTATTGAATATGAGCGAAAACAGTGTTTTTTGCACTTTTAGGTTAGGATATCTAAAAATCCAGGCGTGATGGAACAATTCTGAGGCCAGATTTGGATTCAGCTTGTTGACAACCTTCGGGAAAGTATAGTTCGGATACTTACTCGGATAAGTCGAATGTTATTTATAATTAGTATTAACATGACTTTGTAAACAACAATTTTCCTGTATTATTAATTAAACGGTTCACATTCTTGTTTCATTTAATAAACAATAATAAACGTTTAAAACTGGTACAGGTAAAACATTTTGTTAACTTATGTCATGCACTGCATTTAACCGAATAGTGCAAACGTTTTGTAACCGGAATATCTTCAAGCAAATTTAAACATCTTTCATATACGTATATTTATAAACAACGCAACATCTTTATTGAAGGCATTCATATACTATTTATGGTATATCACAAAAGATTTGTTAGCAATTGAAATACGTTTTGTATGTATTATAAATATGTATTATAAACGTTTATGATAAATCTACACAAAACGACAATTTAATAAACATTTTACTGATGTATGTTTATGTCATACTTTTCTAAACCATTTGTAAACCACACTTATGTATAATAAACCTATATTAAATGATAATGTATTTATTGGGTTAAATACCGTTGAAAATAAACACGCAGGAGGGATTTTTGAGGGAAAAAACATACGGAATTATCGTTTTAGAGTTTTCTTTATGTCTATGTACTTTGATTTATCACGGTAAGAACGATTATTAAATGTTTTGTTGCATTTCGGAATCATTTTGTATATAGTTTCTTGGAATTACTATAACAAAACTGTGCAATTTTCGAATTTTTAGCAAATTTGAAATTCTAAAAAGAGATCATTTCATAACATTTCTTGGCAATATAATATTGCTATTTTCTGAAAAATTTCAAGCAATTTACAATAAAGCTTCTGGCAGTGCGGTAATCTGCTGATTTTGTAAACTTCTATGAAATTTTCATGTTGAAAAAAAAAACGTGAAAAATAATTCGCAGTAAAGTTGAAAACTTATCAATTACTGTGTACAGTTAAGAAGGTCTTCAACTTGATTTTATCATTAGTCATAACCTTTTTAAAACCTTAAAAATGTGGTTATGTTTTTACTAAAACCCCGAAAATATTGTACCTTTTTAGCATAAATTTAATCACTAATTGTTAACATAAATAAAAATATGAAATTTAACTGCATGAAAGCAATGTAATGAATTAAAAAACTAGTGATTTTTATTGGCATTCGCGAAACTACCCGTTAATACTTCCATTGTAGTGTATTTTATTAAAAAACATTACTTATAATAAAACAGTTATTTTACTGATTTTAAACGTGAATGTAACTAATACCACAATTTCCTCTTTCCTTACTTTACATCGTTTTCAAACTAATGGATCTATAATTTTGTATCCAGTAAAAATAAAATAAAGAAATGAAGAAAAAATATAAAACTATAATAAAGCATGAAATACTAATACCGAAATAATTGATATGAAAACATTAAATTGCAGCACCTTATCACGTTAAAAAAAAAGCAATACGAGAAACGCTATCCGATAATTTTATTTTCGACTTCATTAAGTTCATAACAATTCTAAAACAATGTGTAGATGATACATAATTTTGAATAAAAGTTACATATTTCGTTTTGAGATCGAGGATATTAAAACTGAAGTATTTATTACAAAACTTTCTATAACAATTACCGAAGTATTTATAAGTCGAATAATAAATAAAACAATCCATTTATTTTCTACTTCGTTTATGAAAAGTTCAATGACACCGCTATGACAATTCAGGAAAACCCCTGACAATGTTCTGATACCCTCGAATTCAGACTATTTAGGTAATTTTTGTGGGAAAATATTCTTCTGTCTAAATGATCAGACATAGAATTTTGAACCTTAATTATTATTACAGTATGAGAAAATTGTACACTTTATTCTTGTAAAACACATTTTTTAATTATGACTATCAAGTAATTAATTAATAAAAAATATTTTTTTGTGATAATAAATCTGTGTTTATTAAAAAATGTAATAATTCTTTTTTCAAAATAATATATTGATTATTTATACCAAGTAAACGTATGGTTGTATTAATTTCATTAAAGTTATTAACTACTACACTTATTTATATATAGCATAACAATTTTTTTTTTTGTTATTTTTAGGATTTACTTGAAAGATATTATGAAACAGATGCTTTTAAAATCTTACCCAATAAAATTCAGTTCACACATCCCTTTTTTCAAAAAATTACTACATGACCTAACTCGCCATTTTACATTCACAATAAAAATCTTCTGACAAGGTCGGGACGGAACGTGATAAAGTTGTTTTATTTTTTATAGTATTTTTCAAATGGACCCTAAAAAACCATAAAAATTCTATGTAATTATATTGTGATTCGTTCAAAAAGTCAAAATACTGCAGTAAAAATAACTGTTTTTACTGTTTATAATAATTTTATTTGCTAAAATTCCAAAAGTATTTTGAATCCAAGGTATTTAAGCCCAGGAATTAACGAACAAAATAAGCCCACGCGCTTTGAAATACTTTGGGATTTTAAATACGAAAACAATACGGTCTGCGGGTCGAAGTAAAAAGTCAATGATGAACAACAATTAATCGTATCGTGGTGGCTGTAATTTAGTAGAAATAGGTCTCAGATTCAGTAGGGCACTAACAAATCCCAGAGAATATAAATCTGGCTATTTTTGCCGATTTTTTAAAAATGTTGAAAATGGGTACTCTGTGGCATTCATGGAAGAAACAGATTGATATAATTGAACGAATGTAGAACATACCTAAATAAAATATTTGTATGTATTCTACGCTTTTAATATTTAACTGTAAAAAATATCTGAAGTAAACTCCCGAAACTTGCAACTATAAGTATTATGCAGTTACCGCGTCCGAGTAGTGATTTAATATCTTTTAATACAAATATATATTTCTTGAAAACATAACATTAACAAATCCCTGAATTAATTTTCCCAAGATTCCAACGATCCTCGATGCATTTAATTTTTCGATTACAGAGGTGAGCAACGTTGTCCGAAAATGATATACTACCCCTTTCTATTTAAAATATAAATGACGAAAAATGTGAGAATTAATTAATGAAAGACTATCAGCTGCTCAGAAAGTTGTTAAGTTTTGTCCAGGCGGAAAGTGAAGATTTAAAACAACATTTCTGATAGCCGGTTCGTCGTTAAAATAATTAATGCTTTCCACGGTGAGGGTGTATATTTCCAAAATATGAATTTCATTTTATATCCTTGTTTCCCATCTTATCCCCCTATGTCAACTAAAATTTCTTGTTCCCTCTCTTCAGATTGCTCTCTTCCTTCCTTTTTATATTAGTAAGGTAATGTACTTCATCAGCTTAGCCCACTTCATTACAAACAGTTACCCCAAACACTGCACATCGATCAATTTCCCCGGCCCTCTTTCATATACATCTGTCAAGGTTTGTAATTAAGTATTTCTCAGTATACAGCAGTTTCGATGACCACAGGTAGACAAAGAATTACTTGAGATCATGTGGCCTTTAATTGGCTCGTAATGTCGTGTAATAAATTCGATATGAGGTGATATATGAAATCTCGAGCGAGTAAATCATAACGTGGAACGCATAGACAGAATGAAACAATGACACCAACAAATGACTAACTCATTGTTTTGTCGGTATTGTAAATAATATCGATTTCGTTCTACCAGAATAGTATTACAGCATAATTATTTGTTTTATTAATACAATGATCGCAGTTTGCTTTTTAGTAATTAATCAACAGCTATTTAACCTATTTTCATTCATCTTTTATACTTCTTTTGTATAGATCGGCTCATTCCATGTAGAAATGATCACACGTTTAAATAATTTGAATATTGCATATTGAAAACAAGCGTCTTAATAATAAGAGAAGCGTCATGTTCAGGTTATATTTATTAGGCCTCATTCTAGATCCTTCCTTCTATTATTTGGCTTTTCTGATTATAATTAGTATTTCAGAATATCTAAATCAGTCTTGTCGTCGAGACCAATAACTTTTTACTAAAAATCTCGAGGATATCGAGAGCATGACGTAAATAAAGCCTCGTTGCATTTTATAGTTATATATTTCGTTATAAATAATCGATAAATACGGTAAAAAACCCTATTTAAAAATAATCATAAATTGTTTTAAATATTATTATTACAAACACAACAAAATAAGAGCTCTTTCCTGAGACCACATATTCGGGAGGTTTTATGTATTTTTCTGAAAACCACCTCACAAGTCATTGTAAAGATTACTATAAGAGCATTTTCTGAGCAGTATTTTAGGCATTATAACAGACATAAAGAAGTTTTGTTACTATATGGGTGCTGAGTATCATAAAGAGTATGAGTAATTAACCGAATTATGAAATGAAACTTTTATATAAATATTACGTCAGATTTAGTACACTTACAATAAAAGAATAAAGTATTTATAATATTTTGCAAATTATATTTGAGTGTTCTTGTAGAGTTCTTAAAATCGACGCTTAAGTCTTCTTAAAGAGCACTTTCTGAGCAGTATTTAACCCTCCCGAGCTCCCGTGTTTCTTTTCCCATATGAAAACAATGTAGTTTGGTCGAACATATTCGTCATGGTGCAGAGAAGAGTTAAGAATTGCTACCATTTTTAGGAGGTCTTAATGAGCTCTTAAAAGTTTATTTTTGCTCCTGCAATTTTCAGATATTTAATTTTCAAATGTTAAAGTTCTTAAATAAAAACTCTTTCAAAAGACTTCATAGTTGAGAGGTCTTGTAGAGCTTTTAAAATCGACGCTTAAGTCTTCTTAAAGTTTTCTGAGCAATATTTTAGAATTCTTACAAATTGTTAAACAGCTCATAAAGGTCTCTTTTTATTCCTTTCGATCATGGAACGTACCTTTCTAGAATGATTCCCTAGGTAAGCATCAGCATCCTAAATGATCCAAAATTTATTTAAACTGTATGATTTTATAATCGTAATGTCGCAATGTTGTTACTTTTAATGTGTATTATATGTGGTCACACCTCCTAAAAATGCTACGAACGACACACGGGGTCTACGGGACCCCAATGCTTAAAATCGCTCCTGTATTAGAAGAGTAAGTTAAAAAAATTCTGAGACGTTGTTCAACCATCCCAAATTATGACCCCATTGTTCAATTTGCATAAGTTTGCATCTAACATAGTAAAGAAAATTATAAATAAAAGAAAAGTGCAGAAAATGACTTTATTTACTAAAAAATGTTTAAAAACTAAAATACATAATTTTTACCTACATACTTTGTTTATTTAAGCATAATTTTTAAATATAAGATATATAACTGAACGAATAAAGTAATTTACATCCTGATAATCGAAAATTTGTGAAGCATCTCCGACAATAGTTTCATTTTCCTCAGTATCTTCTAATTGCTTATGAATATTACGAACACTTAAATTGCCAGCCATCTCTAAAACTATAAATAATATATGTCTCATAATATTATTCACAGTAAAAAATAGATGTAAAATACGCATTATTTACCGAATTATTTCAAACGAATCATGAAATAAAAGCTTTTTTATTTTTTTCAAAGTATACACCTAGTCACACTGGGGTCCGCTGGACCCCGCCATGAATTCGACTAACTTTTGTAACGTACCACGAGTATACTGACGATTGTCAGACAACGGCATTACCAGAAATTTATTGGTAGTACTTAAAATTACCGATAGGTGTTCCAATATTTCCAATTTAAAACTAATAAAGCGAATTATGTACCTTTAAATTCATCTTGGGGTCTACTGGACCCCCAGTGCCCGGCGAAGGTTAATGAAAAATGACTTTTTAGTCCATTGTATGTTCCGATGCAAAAGTTAGTATCTCGTCCACCCAGACTGCGCTTCACGATATAATGCTTGTTAGAGGGAAAAAAACAAAGGCATAAAGTTTGTAATGCTAATTTGAATAGACGACGAATTCCGATTATATGTATAGTGTCTTTTTTTCGCATGGAGAGGGATTTGTGGAGGCATCATGAACGCGTATAAGCTAAACTAACGGCTACTTAAACACTGTGTACGTGCAGGTGGCACGCAACCTCCGACGACCAGTCGAGTACTTGGGTAGCTTCGGTGTTCTCCGAGTACCCCAGTGCTTGCATGTCGTTTGGCACTCCTGACCCATTGAACAAATCACATCAGAAGTTCATCGAACTAACAATTGATTTTTTTAGGATAAATTTTCCAGGCAAAACAAAGTTACTAACATAGGTCGACCTTTAGCAGCAAATCTTCCTCGGATGACCTCTGGCGAGTTGTTCCCGAATCTTGTCTGTCCAGGGGTGTCCCTTTAACATCGTCCTGCATGAAAGTCCCGGTCTCTGACGGCGAAACTAATTCAAAATAGGCGTATCACGATGTCGGATTCGAGAACATTAAATACTCGGTGCGAAGGCACCAAGCTGATCGATGGCGATATTAGTCAGCCAGACTCTTTATCTTTTTTTTTCTCTTTTTCATTTTGGCGTATAGCTCATAAAGGACAGGCCACTCGAGGATCTTACAGGCACGCTTGCCAGCGGAACGCCCGCCCGCCTCGACGAACCTAAAAGACAAATATCTCCACATCCATCGCCACTTTGGTCCGACTCCGACGACGTCTGGCGCTGGTCGGAAATTCTTTTTGCTGAAAATTTCTGAATTATTGTCAGCTGTTCGTATAACACACTTTTAATCTCTTTGATTGAGAAAAAAATGAAGAAGATCCGACCACAATCTATTATTCTGTGAAAAGACACCTTTAAGAGCACTTTAAAATACTGTTCAGAAAGAGCTCTTGAAGTGATCTTTAAGAATACATATGCTTTGAAAGAAATGTGATGGCCATTTCAGCGAAATAACATTCTAGCCAATTGATTTGCAGACACGGCGAAATATTAGCTACGCCAGTGAAAACAGTAAAAAATACAGCAAATGATATTCCCTAAACTAACCAAATATTTGCAGTTCATATATTCCGAAACATATTTTTCTGGACCAGACAAGTATTAGCTGGAATTCCGAAATATTTCTACCCGTAAAATAATAGAATAATATCAAAAAATTGTATCACTTGTAAAATATCATAAAAACAATTATTCTTTTATTAAAAGTATCGTCATTTGGTCAGCATATGAATTAAATACTACTAGAGTTCGTTATGGATTCGATCGACACCTAACATCTCTGGAAGGCTCTAACAGCTAAAAATTGTGGATAGCTTTTCTAAAAAAATTTTCGAAAAAGAGCTCCTACATTTAAGACATCCAACTTAGGAAATCTGCAAGTTTAATATTTTAAGAAGTCTAATAAGACTTTTTTAAGAGCTCGGTTTTGAGGATATCGTAAATAAGGCCACTTTAAGATTGAAGTCAGCTCTGCATCGCTATTTCAAGATTATATGCTGTTTGATAGTTTAATCGGATAGAACTTTTCTCGCAAAGTTTCACCGGCAGAATTCAGTCTATTAATAGATAGTATCTTTTTGTAGACGCTCCAATAAAAAATAAAAAAAAAACAACGGCATTGGCCAATTAATAAATAAATTTCTTTCCTCTACGTTACGAGTAACTATAGTACTCCTTTTCAAGGGGTTAATGCCAAACCCGTTGCTTTTTTTATTTTTGACCAGTTTATAATTCTTTCTACTTGATGGAATCCGGTTTATTTGTTGTTCTGGACTACATAAATAGTTTTCGTGTTATTTTCACGTCTTTGAACGGTACACGGTTAAATAATCGATATTTGTGAGCGAAAGCATAATTACAACTTACAAGCAACTTGCAGACATCTTGAGGCCGACATTTTGTTTTTTGAAAAAAGTCCGACGAGAAAATTAAGAGCTGAGCAAAAAGACGCGATTAGTACTTTTTGAAATGGTTCTGATTGCCCTTTTCTCCGTCCAAAATTTTTTTAAAGACACATCGAACAAATCGGTATTTTTAAAAAAAAAAAACTTTTTTCTTTCAAATCGACTGCTGATAGTGTCCACGGATTTCGAAAGAAGAGGTCAAAAACTATCCATCTTGATTTATTTAAAATTTTTTAACGGTACTTGGAACAACAGTTACAGCGCGAAATGCTGCGCCAATATTTTGGACTTTCAGAACAATAAGACGAAAAAAAGAGACAAATGCTGTTTTTAGAGTTTAATGACAAATATTTAATGCAATAATTTTAATGCAAGCCAACATCCTACCCCGAGAATAATACTAGTATTAAAAATAGTACTTTTATTACTACACATAAAAAAAACATGTCTTAAAATGGTTACATCTTAAATTCATCATCAGGTGAGGCTTAATTTAAGCCCGAAATTGCGTTAATTTTCTTAAATTCACTCGGTGTTTTGGCTTAAAGTCTTACTTTCAGTGAGCAAAACTGACTATATTTTGGCGATTAGCCAAACTATATTTTGGCTTTTATTTAGACGATATTTTGGCTTAAAATAAGATTTATCGAGCTTATGGCATCTAAGTTAGACGAATCTTATTTCAAACCAAAATATCGGCAGAAAGTCAGTTTTGTTTTCTGAAAGTAATAAAAGAATATTGGCTGAATTTAAGAAAATTAATGCAATTTTGGGCTGAAATTAAACCTCACCTAATGATGAATTTAAGATGTAACAATTTTAAGACTTATTTTTGGCTGTGTAAGAATTGAAAAACAAAAGCTGCATTGTCGTCAATATATTCTTGGTTTAATACATTTTTTTTATAAATCCAGTCAGTCAACAAGATTATCTACTCTCGATAAATATCCTTTTACTAAATTTTAACATATAGTTTCAATAAATAATAATTATCCATCAACATGAGATACCATAATCTTAAAAAGGGAACTTCGAGATAATCTTCAATCTCGCTTTCCTCAAATTCCATAATTAAATATAAAATGTAATTTCTTTAATCAAAAGCAGATATCACGTTTGACTAACGTAAAATCCACATAAACTGATGCTACCAACAGGAGACTTTTGATTAAAAATCAATTCGTGTAATATAATACAATAAAAATAAATCAATCCAATCGTCAGTAATTGTCAGTATAAACATATTGCTCCATATAGATTTGAATGCTTAAACAATTACTGAACTATTTGCAAATACGTAACATCCGAGATACTCGTTACATCAGAGTGTTCATTAATAAAAAAAAACTCTAACGGGATTGAATAATTGAACGCGCTTGCAATTAAAGACACCACGTCCGCCGCTTTGTAATTTTCGCGCATCAATTAAGGGCTCGCTTGCATCAATACATGCCTCTAGTAGTTAGTTAGCTTTGCACAATAAAGTATGTAGAACATCATCAAGAAAAATTAGGCATTCTAAATAAACGATCTATCGGTTGGATTACTAGAAAGAAAGCTCGGATGCCTGGATGTTCCTGAAGTGCAACATTTCCAATGGAATTTCTCCGATTACTTTTGCACTTTAGAAACTCCAATTCTCTTTTCTAACCAAGAATACGTTGAAGTTTCCGCCTCATGGAGAATTCGGCTTATTATCTCGCCCACGACTTATCATAGTGAAGAAATACCGGTGCTCGGTTGCTTTGATACGGCTCGATTATCTCGTTGATAGTCTTGCCCATTCTTATTTATATGCATAGAGAGTCTGATAAGTTCTCTTCTGGGCTACTATTACTACTTCGTTATTAGTGATTTCCTATGCGCATATTTTTTCTTCCCGTACCTTAACTGCTCACTGACCATCATCCACGTTGTAACTTGTTCCATTGACCATGCTATTCTTAATGTTGCGTATCATATTGTTTGACGCGGTATTATTAATATAATTTTGTCTAATTTACAAGTAGAACGAATTCGTAGGGAATATATTTCAATCATAAAATATACCAACTAAAAATAGCGTGAAAATAATTCATACTGGACAAACACCGATAATTCAACGATGAAATTTAACTGTCAATCATCCCTCTCCGAATTCTGTGAAGTCCAATTACTTTTGCCGATCGATTTCCCTGCCAATACATTTATTCTCAAAACTCATGAAAAAATGAATAGATAATTGGAAAAAAACATATATAGTGGCTCATTTTGATAGTTTGAAAAATATAAACACAATTTTTGCTGTCGTCGTGGTAAGACAACACTTCATTTACTCGGCTTTATTTGGAATATCATTTTTACACCAGAGTGTATGATCGCAGGTAAAACAGGCAACGTTTGTAAGAGGTTAATAAGACTAAGTGGCAGCGGTTAATTGTCTACCGGATTTCTCTCCAGTTTGCGGGGTCGCTCGAAGAATGGGTCGCGTGGGACGAATGGCAGATCGCCTATCAGAATCCTGCATTCTGCAGACTCGAGCAGGACGTTCGAGAATTGTCGCAGTCTTTTTAACACCTTTTGGACCTGCTACCTATCTATACTTCATTATGTCGTGGAATTATACGATTTGTGCAGTTTGGCCGATATTTAGTTGTTAAACATTTAGGACGATTGAAAAATAAAATGTCCAATTTCAAATGGTATAAATAATTTTCGTGCGTCAGGATTTTTCTGGAGTTTATTTCTTTGACTGTTCTTTATTTTCTCCGGCTCGATCGGTAGCCCGAGAGTTTGGTTGACGGTGGCTATCGATAAATCGGCACGTCCAGTCTTCGGGTCATCGATGGGCTATCCGGCTAAAAGTCGTTGGCAGCTTTGGAGATCTACGGCTCGACAATGAATTCCCATTAAAACGGCGTGAACGATGCACCAGTATTCGCAGACAGTGTGGTAGTTGTTAGGCCTGCTACCGGCTTGCAATCGGCAGCATTGCACGCGCACGCGTGTACACGCATACCAAAATGCACCTACACAAACTCGAAGAAACCTACACAGATGCAGAGGTACATTCGATGAAGACTCGTGCCCGTCCCGTGCCCGTGGCGTTGCCACTGTCGTGATATACTGCATGAGATCCTCGATACGCAAATACACAGTTACTCGTTGCAACGGTTACAACATTGCCAGCAATAACCTCCATTCGAACTTAAGGTTCGATATCTGATGTACCTCCTATACAATATCTCGTTCAACAGATTTTAAGCAGTTCATAATAAGATTTTGGAATACCACGAGAAAATAATCAACAACGACTAATTGTTGCACGTGATGCTAGAAAATCCCTATGTCAACAAATGTGCAATTGCAGCAATGAGTAAAGATTTTTTATTTTACATATGAATATTTTTACTTGCAATTACACATTTACAACCCAGTCAGCAGATTTTTCAGAAAGTCCTCAAAATGAGATCCTAATTTTAATCTCTTTATGGGTTGCTAAGATGATATCATAATGTGGTCAGAATGCGATAAACCGTGATCATAAAGTTATATTAACCCTTTGAAGCATACATTTTTCTTTACGCTGAAAATAACTGAAATTTGTTACTCGGGGGTTTTCGGGATTACGAATCTGACCTCAGATTTTTAAAATTCAAAATGGCGGATTCAAAATGGCCGACCGAAATGTAAAAACAAGTCAGATTCACCCTAGATTTCAGTCGGCCATATTGTATCTAACATTTTGAATTTTGAAAATCTGAGGTCAGATTGGTAATCAGCGACCCCGAAAACCCCGAGTACCCAGTCGCGTCATATTTGAATGACGTTTTCTTCTCCGCATACATGCTACACCATACTTCAAAGGTATCATATTTATGACACCACAATTTTATCATAAAGAAGTCATAATTTAGTAATAAATTTTGAAATTAATAATATTTACTAACAACTACTAATTAAGACATTTTAAATCGATAAATAATGTCTACAAATGAAATTCTATAGAATTAAACATACAGGGTCATCGAAAAGTATCGGACCCCCCTAATATCTTCAGTTAGAATGCACTTAGGAGAAAATGTCCAATAGCAAAGTTGTATGGTTTCAAGCGGGGAGTAAGATGATGACCTTGACTTTGACCTTGACCATGTCCTTCAAGGTCATTTCAAGGTCAATCTTATTTTTTTAAATAGAACCCCCTACATTTTATTGCATATTCTTATAGCTTATCTCGAGAGCTTTCCAAAACACTATAATAAAATATTTTTTTATTAAGTACTTTTTGAGTTATAAAGGTTTGAAGTTAACAATTTGTTAAGTGTTCTGCGAGTCCGGCCAGTTAAGGCAAGAGTGGTGTGTGAGTCCGGCCAGTTAAGGCAAATTTAATTCCAATTGGTTAGCTTGGGCAAAATATTTAATTGTACCAAACAATTCACAACAATAATATTTTACAAGATATTCTACATTTTGTGTCAAAAAATTGTTAACTAAATAAGATTGACCTTGAAATGACCTTGAAGGACATGGTCAAGGTCAAAGTCAAGGTCATCATCTTACTCCCCGCTTGAAACCATACAACTTTGCTATTGGACATTTTCTCCTAAGTGCATTCTAACTGAAGATATTAGGGGGGTCCGATACTTTTCGATGACCCTGTATAATGTACTTAAAGTTTCATTAAAATGGGGACCAGTACATATGTATAAATATCTACCCTATGTATATATATAATATTCATGCATATACGGAATGAGAGGTTTATATAAGAAGAAAACTACTACGAATTAATTATTAAATAAAATAAAAAGCAATGAAAAAAGTTATTTTTGTAATAAAATAAATATATATAAACATACAAAAAAATAACATTAAGTTGCTTTTTGTTAGCGTAAAGATAAAGTACGTAATTATATATTAACATTTTTAAAAACCATCTAAAATGAAATAAAAAGCTTTTATATTACAATTAAAATGGTCACATTTCTGAGATCTTAAATTGCAATGCAAACTTGTTTGAACTCCAATTAAAACGAGCCTTCAAGTGTTGATTACCACAGGGCGATTAAATTTTCAGAAATTTGATCTCTTTAAGGGATTTCAAGACCAATAACAAAATAATATCTATAAGTTAGACATCTGAACACTTTATGATACAATTATGATATCATTTTGATTAATGTCTTAAAAATATGACCTCTTCAAGAGATCTTCGCACCGTTACCAAAATGGCACCTTTTAGTGGGTCATCTGACGACATTATGACATAATTCTGATATCAGTTTGAATTTTCTTTACGACGTCAGAAATTTTTTCTTATATATTTCTGAGCTCTTTGCTAGATCAACTTGCTGCCTGGGAAGTATGCACTATATTCAATGCTATCGAGTGAGTTTTTTTAAGAAAAACTAGCGTTGGCGTGGTGCCTCGCTCGCTTCGCTCGCTCAGAAACTTCTACCCAGTGGAGAGTCGGCTATTCCTTAAGACTAGTTTGTTTACTAACAGCTTTCAATTATATTATAAAATTATATTGATATTTGGGGGTCCAATCATATTTAGGTCCAAGTGGCTTCGATAGATATGTTACAACAATATAGTGTTTCTTATATTTATGAAAATTGAAAATGAGCATTTTCAAAACTTCGACCCCGACAACAGGCCAGCCGAAGTATTGATAAATAAACGTTGCAAAACACTTACTTCATGCACTTGTATTCTAATAGACTATTCGATGCATATTACATGTTTACTGTGTTTTACTAATTACTGTCTGTATTATTATGATATTATATATACAATATATATACATATAATTCGTCAAAGATATCTTGAAAGTGTCGAAAAGATCTATGACGGATATCTTATAGATATCTATAAGACATCTTTTAGATATATCGAAATAGTTATTTTCGTATCAAGGGCGTAAAAGGACTTATGCGCCCGTAGGTGGTCACCGCGCCCGAGGGGCTGGCAAAGACTACCCCTGGGGGGTAGGGGGTCGAAACGTCGAAATTTGATGAAAAACAATAGGGTAATTTTTTTGCCGCGATGACCAAATTCAATACTTTTTCAGATAATAGTCATAAACATTTTATACCAGTTTTTATGGCATTATCGTTGACTTTAGGAAGAAAATGCATACAACCTTTTTTGTAGAGAATTTCATGCTCTACCTTTTTTGTTTGAAACATTTTTTAATAAAATTTGTATTTTTCAAAATAAATGCAAACAACTACAAAGAAACTTAATTGGGGCTAATTTTTTTTAGTAACGGACGGGTGGATCTGCCCCAAAATCTAATCAGATCTAAGTTATGCCAAGACGCGTATTTTAAAAAAAAAATTTATATCAATACGGTTATCCGTTCGCGAGTTATCGCGAGACATAAAAACGGGACGTACGTACGGACGTACGGACGTACGGACGTACGTACGTACAAGATCACGGACACAAATTTTTTTTTTCGTTTTTTGGCTTCCTTAGGGTCTGAAACGTGGACATTTGATGAAAAACTATAGGGTAATTTTTTTGCCCGAGGTGACCAAATTCAATACTTCGTCCAGACTTAAGGTCTGGGTCGAAGTAATAAGAAGATCTTTTTCCCTCAATGAAATGATGATATATTTTTTTGTGTTGTACAGTACGGCAAGGCTTCTATTCCCCTACAAAAGTATCTAAATTGATACTTTATATAGGCAAAAGTCAAGAGAAGTAGAAACCACGAAATCACATAATATTATGCAGGGCTCGATACAACGGTCATATACTACTGTATGAACCGATCTCACAAACTACCTGTATACAAGTAGCCGAAATTATGCAAGATAGGATTAGACTAGACTTATCAGAAAGAAGTTTGCAACGTTGCAGAATTCCTCCCATCAACGAATTGACACTAGGAAAATTGAGCTGTCAAAAAAGTTACCAGCAGTCAAGTTAACCTAAATCATGTAATATATTCAATAGAAGAAAATATTACATAAGCTATGGGAATAAATAATTAGTCAAGAAGAAATTAAAATATCCAAAAGAAATATCCAAATTCTCTGATATGGAAAAGAATGGTAAAGAATATGCGTACCAGCCTATATATGCGACTTTCAATAAAATTGAAAAATTGGTTTAGGATATTTGGAAGTGATTCATTCTTTATTTAGTCCCGTCTCATCTGTAGAAATCTCGCAAGTGGACTTGGAATGAAAATCACAAAAATAGTTCTTGCGAATTTTTCTTGATTTTTAACGGTGCAACAATGATCTGAAACACTAGTTTGGGATATTTGGAAGTGATTCAAACAATATTTAGTCACGTCTCATCAGTAGAAGTCTCGCAAATAGACTTGAAATGAAAATCATAAAAATAGGTCTCGCGAATTTTCCTGGATTTTTAGCGCTGCAACAATGGTCTGAAAAATTGGTTTGGGATATTTGGAAGTGATTCATGCTTTATTTAGTGCCGTATCATCTGTAGAAATCTTCAAATGGACTTGAAATGAAAATTAAAAAAAAAACGCATATTCTTTACCATTCTTTTCCATATCAGAGAATTTGGTTATTTTAATTTCTTCTTCACTAATTATTTATTCCCATAGCTTATGTAATATTTTCTTCTATTGAATATAATACAAGAATTAGGTTAATTTGACGGCTAGTAACTTTTTTACAGCTCAATTTTCCTAGTCTCAATTCGTTGCTGGGAAGAATTCTGCAACGTTGCAAACTTCTTTCTGATCTAGACTTAGACAAAATTTTAAGCGCTTGGCGTAATTTTTAGATCCTAATTAAGCCACTTTTACCAAGAGACATATTTGAGTAATTATTTCAGTCCTAATTGAGTATGTTGACGGCTATTTGAAACTGCGTAATTTTTTACTTCAGATTTATAATCAGGGATCCCAAAAGTCCCGAGTATACATAACTTAGACAAGTAGCTGTCAATTTAATGCGTTGAAATTGTAACAATCCGATAGAAATTAATATTTTTTGTTATTTTGTCATTAAGATTGTTTGTTTTAACATTTCTTAGAAGCTTTTAAAATTTAATTCATACTTTCCACTGCTCCTAAAATTTATATCAATAATTTACTGCACGAATTTGCTATAAAATAACAAAAAATTTTCCGTAAAACTTGCCACTGTACACCTTAATTGTTTGTAGACGCAAATACTTTCTACGCTTTAAAATAAGGTTCGCGGAAATCGAAACAAAACAAATACTGCTTTATTTACATTGCGCGACCTTACAGAGTTCTATAAATTACTGAAATGCTAAGTGTGGTTTAAAATATCCACATTTAAGAAAATATTTCAAATATGGAATTGACCATATTGGTCAACTATGGTTTTGACCAGATTTTATAATATCCCATCTATCTTTTGAATTGACGGAAAAGCCCATAGGTTTCTTAAATAAGGGAGGGGGGGGGTGGATACCTTACTTTTCACGTAGAATCTTTTTTGTAGTTGAAATTTAAAGTCGTTTAGATTCCTTACTTCAAAGAGAAAACCAGATTATGACAGGGCGTAAAGTATTGCTTTGGCGTATTTACCACTTTCTTTGCAAGGTTTAGTGGAAGTTTAGGACAAAAATAAAGTTTTCATCTTATAATGTTCAATTTTCGATTACTTTAAGCACAGCTTTAATTTTTAACCATAAAATTAATGTTATAACATTCAGTAAATGTAGCTGGTTCTTTTACAACGAAACTTTTGTGAAGGACAATTGAATAAGGATCGATTACAATAATGAGGTTTTATATGTTTTGTTCAGGTGTGCGTCTTTCTGAATATTGTTTTTATTTTAAACAGAGCATGAATCGGTTCCAAATTTAATCTATTAATTAATTTTTTATTGCTGTTTTTTCTATTTTTTCAATATCGAAGGCCAGGCTAGTATTGTTAATATATTTCGATAATCCTGGATTATTGGTTCCTTGTAAGACAGAAACAGATCATTGCGTTTTACTTAAAAGACTAATAAAACAAAGCAAGGAAAATTGACATGATTTGACGAGCAATTATTATACTTATGTTTAGTATGACTTGTGCATCAAACATTTTGTAAGCATGGAAAATCTATCTTGAGCTTCGTGGGATTGATCAATCATTATAATTCTTCATCCTTAATCAATGCCCTTGCTCATCCTCAAGGGATATTTTCGAGTAACAAATATAAGAGCCCTATTTCATTTATTAATTACTGTCAAGGGTAGCTTTGTTCAAACGATCTTTTTTTATGAAAGAATATTTAAACGCATTTAAAAATATTCTTGGCCATTAAGACTACCTCAATTGTTAGACCTTATTGTTTTCGTAACATAAATAGAATATTATATGATAGTTTGTGGAAACAAGCGTGCGTAAGCTTTGAATAGACATGTTGGATATTTGTTGGAAGGCAATGCGAGGGTGAAGTTAAGGGCGAGATCGGAAGGAGACGGTAACGAGGGTGTTGCGTGCATTACGGAAACGAGACGGATTTCAGAGGATTTGGATTAACTGTAGCTAACTTTTCCCTGCTGCCCCCTTGTCTGGATCTAGCAATGGCTTACAACTACGCTGACTCATTGATACCACAACGAGCCGACACCGGCTATTTGTTGCGATTTTGCGGTAATCGACTGCAGCTAATCACGTTAAGATGTACTGTTTTATACCTATCATGATATTTCCGGGTTTTCAATTACAGTTTAACTGGCTAAAATCTAAAATCAACTAATAAACAGGTAATGATTTCCTTTATAATACGATAGTAACGAAATGGGAAGGCCACTCACCTTGAAAATAGCTCTTGGTCCGAAGGTAACTAACACTGAGCCTTAAAATGCTGAGTCGATCCAGTTTGCTCAGAATATTTTGCTCAAACGGTAATAAAGAGGCCAGAGTATCGAGTTCAGCATTTAGACGTTCACGATGCCTTTTGCTTGGATTCGATTTCGTCACTCCTTCCTTCTGTGGTGGTTTTAAGCTAAAAGAGGATACAATTAATTTAAAATGACACCAAAGATGAATGCATGCCATATAATTGTACTATAAATTTAAAGGATATGTAACTAAATACTGAAAAACGTTCGTGAATCATTAGGTTTTCACTCACTTAACTTAATAATAAATTAAATCAATAAGGATCAGGTCTCTACCTGATCTTGATTTTTAATTTTGCATAAACGATATTCATGTGTCAGTCACAGGCATAACTATGGCACCAATAACCCAGATTCTAAGTTCTAATATAACAATAACGGTTACTCATTTTAGCGAAATGAAAATAAATGGGAGTTTTCTCTGTTTGATTCTGGTAATGAAACGTACATTTAAAGAATAATCTGTACATTACCAATTAAAGGATCCCAATTTATAATTCAACCTGATTCGTTTTAAAGCTTCATCTCACACAGAATTTTCATTGCTATCAATCACTCCATATAAATAAAGTCGTTGATTTTAGTAAATGACAGATTGTGTAAGACTGGGTGTGTAATCTCATGACTAGATTTGTAAATACAGCAGGTATAATAAAAGGCTTTAAAAGATTTATTATCTCACAGTTGCATTTTAATGTAAGAACTAAAGTTATGACGAAAATTGATTTAGCGGCACAAAAATGACAGTGTGTATGATTGCTAGTTCCGTCACTGCTCATAAAGTTGAAAGCATACATTAATATGCAAAGTCGAATTTTACGCGTCGGCTGTCTGGTAATTTATCTAATTGAGTCTCGCCTCTGTTTTCGACTTTCTTGCGTCTAAAACTTGCATTTCTCGCAACTCCTGGAGACGTGAAGCGAAACGGTCATTCTTGATTCAAAGAACACCGCCGCAAGTTCTCGCTTTGCCGGAAATCTCAACCTTTATGAAAGGTCCTTCAGTGCACAATAGCTCATCTATCTTGCAATACTCACCAATCCAGCTTTTTAATTACCACCGTCTAAAATATTTGTTGACAAAAAAGGACGATGATAAACCTCATGGACCACTAACTAATAAATCTAAATAAAAGAAGTCAAAGCAAAAACCTATTCCATGCTGATAAGTACTTGTATTTCTTCGTACAAATGTGTATATTTTATAAATGAGCTATGTAATTTAAGGCCTATGAACTAATGTATAACAATTATATGAATATATTAAAGCTTAATATGGGATTAAAATAACAAATACTGCTAAATTTATCAGATAAACATTATGCAATGATGTTAAATCGTATGTTCAAAATGTTTTAAGCTATCAAGTTTCAAAAATTTTGAATGTTTAGCTTATTTTCGAGTTTCACAACAAAATTGAGAAACAAAAAGATCATTCACAATCTGCCGATTTTCCTATTTTCGGGTGTGCTTTCGATTCCCGGAGTCAAAAATGAGATTCCGTGAATGAGAAAATCAGTAAGGCCGATTTTATTGACAACATTTTCACTTTATATATGAGTGGTACAAAATCAAAACTAAGTAAATATTGACCTAAGGTATCTTATGGTCGATCTCATCCAGTTTGAAAACTGTACATTCCACAAACGTCACGGTACTAAAGACATATAATCCAGCACTTTTTTTTCGTGTAGTTATCATCCATCGTATTTCTGAAATTTCTACACCATCTGTTATCACCCTACGGTAAAATTGGTTGGTTGTTTAAAGCAGAACTCGTTTAATGGCATGGGTCGCTTTCACGAGTAACTTTAGTAAGACTTATGTTGATCCTGCTAATTTGTTACCTGTGCCATAATCACTAGATTTATTAGAAATTAGTATTAGTTAGAAAAATAAAACTGACACGACACCACTTTGTTAAAGGTTTGTAGAGATGCTAACAAGAAAAATCTGCTCCCTATTATATCCTATCCTGTGTAAGTTAGGAAATGCCAGTCTTCCAATCAATAACAACGATAAGTAAAGTGTTTCGAAATAGTAGGGATCACGTGAATTACTGTTTTTTCGTTAAAAATAATGTTAGAAATTTCGGTAAAAGAATTTCGGAATGTAATGTACTTTACATTCTTGCATGAAAGGCAGCTGGATATATTGTTGGTTAGTTCAACCAACTCATTAGTAATCCCAACGAAAGTCGGTTTATCTTCGTAATAATGGTGATATATTTAACCATGGCTCCTAGAAAATACTAGAAGTAACAGTTATATAACATTTTTATAAATGGTTCTAGATATAAATTGGACAGCTTAACAAACAAAAGATAAGTAAGTAAACTGCAGATAGACATACAATTGCTATGAAGATGGTGGTTATTACTTAGACAATAGATCAAATCTAAGAATTCCTTACGCGGTAATGGTGCTAATAAGCCCAAAGCCCAAAATACCCAAAATACCAAAATACATCATTTGTCTCTTTCCCGCGATGTTTGTTGAATTCGTGTATAGCAATTCATATAATAAATGATAATGTTTTGTATTCCTAAGTCGAAATGAAATATACAACTGGCAGGAATCAGTTTAAGATAACCCAGGTGTCTGTGAGGTATCTTACTAGATTTTTTATTGGTTATGTAATTCAACAATTTTCGGATGTCACGCTTTATATGCTACAAGTGACCGAGTAATCCCTTATGACCGAAATTCTACAACGAGAAGCATAGGCGCCAAGGGTAGGGCTGTCAGCGTCGCGGCCGCACCTGGCGGCTACAAACCAAACTAACATCACTATCGTCTTCTGATACCTTCACAGATTTATGTTACAGTTTCGTAATTTTCTAGTAATGTTACAGTACTTCGAAGGACAAAATGCCAAGATCTTCCATCGTTTTTCATCCCTCAAAGTGTTATCCTCTCGATGGTGGAGCTTTAGAAGTACAGTAGCCCCCTTCCTAAGTTGTCCCATCCAAAGTTGAGTATTTCTCCCTTCCAAAATTATACAAGCCCCTTTTCTCCTTCCATGATATTTCGTTTTGCGCATCGCGACGACAGTCACGACAGTTGCGACACTCTACAGACGCACACATGCAAACCAGGTACGATATTCGGCAAGGATCGGCAAACGTTGAAACACTTCGGTTATACACGCATCACATACGCTCTCGCAATGAACTTAAACATAAATGCGACAGAGGGGGGGAGGGGGTATAACTTTGGACAATCAGTCGCCATTTTGTAAGAACGAATCGTACAACTTAGGGTGGGGACTACTGTACTTCGGGTAATAAAAGGATCTTTCATCATTGTTCATCGTTACTATCCTCCTTATGCTGAAGGAACCCTGTACTGGTCCGAAATGTTGAGGGAATCTTTGATAGGGTGTATAGGGTCCGTAGGTTGTTGACCTACGGTCCCTAGGATATTACCATCATAAAAGAAGCACCTATTTGCAGAATTTTATCCTGCATTGAATTTCTTCCTTTGTTATATTTTGGAAGGTTATGAACCCTTTAAGACCTCAATTTGTTAGGAAAAATCTGTACCAAGTACAATTTAGTTTCCAAGGTAGATTACAGGAGGTTTCGATATTGCTTCATTTGTCCAAGATACAGAAAGTTTCACCTTCAATCTTAGTCCTTAGGGTACTTTAGCTTCAAAAAGTGCATATGTAGAGTAAAAAAGGTAAACAAAAATGGGAGCGTTACAGCGTGTAACCTGTGTGTTGGTCTCGCCATAACCAACGCGAATCGGTCCGCGCACGAATGTCGTTGATCTTCGCGTCTGCGTGCGCGATTCGGTATTCGCCTTGACCCCGCAGTTGGCCGGTTCTCAAGTACGAGGAGAGGCAAAACAAGGGAAGGTGAGGCGAGACGTCGCGCCGGTCGGTGGAACATAACACGACTCGGTAGCTGGTAGTCGCGTGACCTTTTTTCGAGCGTGCAATAAGCGCGCTCCCGACGGCATCAATGCGTCTCCGGAATAATTAGCTTTGTTTTTCAAAGGGGGGTGAGTCCTGGAGAGCAAAGAGAGCCGCTCCTAATAACGTGTCCGAGCCCGCGATTCTCGTTCCTAGGTCCTCCACGCGGCGGGCCGATTCGCCGGACACCCGGAACCATCAGGGCTCGAGTTCGTTGACGCCCTTGGGAACCAAAGTCGCGTCGAGTAATGGATTTTGTGTCATCCGATAATTAATAGAGTTCTCCAACGTACGGGTTCGTTCGTTCGCTCACGATGCAGACCTCATTCATCACGCTTTCTAACCCCTAAGCATTTTAATTAAAGCAACCGGCCATTTTTACAGTCTTCCTGCCGCACCCGATCGCGACTCGATGCTAACCGATTCCACCAGAAAACTCCCCTAACTCTCCATCCTCCTTGTCTTCTCGCAGTGTCATCAGATGCACCATCACTTGATGGATTGGACAATGAAAATTCCTCGTTTGACAACTTTAGGAATTCCTCCATTGGGTAGCTCTTCCAGTAAAAGTGAAAGAAGGGTATCAGATTGGTAAGAAAGTTGCATGTCCCAGACTTGCGATTCACGTTCGGAAGCCGGTGCAAGCTGCTGCGTGCCGCGCGCGTGGCATACCACCAAGTAACAGTTAGGAAAGTGTCAGGAGCCGAGAAGGCCACCGAGAACGCACGCTATCGTTCCTCGACGATTAATTTATCCATTCGCGCACTCTTGAATTCTGCCCTACATACCTACTCGTATTTGTAGGCTAGCACGCGAACGCAATTGGCACGCACGTTATGCCCGCTTCGATACGTGCGCGCTCGACTTTGACACCAACTGCGACCCATCAGGAAGCAGGAAACGTCCTGGAATCGCGAAACCCGTTTTTCCACCTGGAAAATGATCAGGAATTGAACATACGAATGAATTCCAACCCCTCCCTGAGATTAACAGTAGGGTAATTCAGAGGGGTTTCTAAAGGTATGGTGGGATTATTGGGAGCTGACTAATAATTGGCTGATGAGGACGATAAGCTGGATAAGAGCGATAATGGCAACAGCTCGGTGAGTTGCAGGTAACGAACGCGTGTGCCCTCGCTGCGGGAGTTGGCCCAAGGTATCGTTCCTAGATTCGAATCGAATTCACCGGGCGTGAACGAGAGTTCTAACGCACTCCTACCACAATTAGACTGCGGCTGTTTTCCGCATGATTCATACCACACTTTCGTTAACCCCTGTGATTACCTTCAACTGCCCAAATGAGAAATTTGAAATTCACATCGGAATATAATTTCCTCCGGTTCTATATATACTCCTACAACGCTGGTAGTCAGCTGAGGATCTACGGCGCTCGTTTCCCCGTACTCTTTTTCGAACTTTTGCTTTATTTATTAGGGCGGATATAACAAATGTAGCGACACGTATTGATCAAATAAGTATACTGGCGGTCGTCGCATTATTTCGTGACGAATCCGCAGTCGTTTAGAACGTTCAGAGCTGCTTCATAGGCTGGAAGGACTGTCGTTGTCTCCAAATATTTTTACCACAATCCTATTAATTTTGTTAGTTATCAAAGAGCGTTAGGTAGCCTCCTAGTCCTTAATGGACGTTAATGCCTTAAATTATATCCATCGAACACTTCCGTTCGAGAAATGTTCCGGGATATTAGGGTGTCTTTTAAATTACCAACAAATCCGAGGAATGAGATATGACGCTATAGCACGCTTCTAACTTATAGTGTTCCACGTATTTAGCTTCATGATTTAAATGTTGGTCTGCTCATTGAGTAGCAAATCAAAAGTTCCGTTCTGACTAGATAATTACTCCTTTGATGGAAGGGGCAATCAGTATGGCGTATTACTCGTTATCGTTATCGCGTAGCCCTGATCGGCAGAGACTGCGCGTTGCGCCAACTTGAATTATTCCTTCTTTGTTAATCCGCCATTTTGTATACACTCTAAACTTCGATGCTGGGGTTCGTTAGGTCTGCTCGGGTCGGAGTCCGTTTGGGCAAGTTCGATGCGCAGAACCTGAAGCGAGATAGGGGTTTAAAAGTAAGAAAGTCTTACAGAAAAAGACAGAAGCTTGAGGACAGGTCGGATACTAGGTAGGTGTGTGTAGGGAGGGAGTGAGAGAGGCGTACAACAAAAGTATCGGCGTGTTGGAGGACGGCGCAGGCGCTTAAAGGGATACGCGGACGGGACGGACAGCTATGGATTTTCGTGGGTGTCGAGGGTGGATGAGGCAAAGCTGCGGTTGTGCCGCAGTTACGGAGTCGACGCAACCAGACGGTTCCTGGAAATCCGGAGAATCCGCGCTGCTTTACCAGGAGGAGTCTTGGTGAGGGGCGGGAGTAATGTCGGATTTTCAACCAAACCTAACTGGATTCACTACTGCATATTTTTTTTTGGAAATGAAAAATTGTCAAAATCAACTAAAACAACCCTCAAAAATCGAATGTACTGTCTCAGGGTTTTCTTTGTTCTAGAAGATATTGATCAGGGAATCCTTGCGACTCAACGAATTCTTTCTCTGGCATAGTTACTTTCCAATCTAAAAAGTTTTAAAAATAGTTCCCACTACTATGGCGGTAAAGAGGATGAAACTTGACGATGTCATAATTACATAATCGTCGATCGCTAAGAGCCGCTCAAATTACTAACATTTATTTCCTGCATATGTCATATAATTGTACCTTTTACTTGAACAGGGTTTCGAACGCATTGTGCATATAGAATGGGAGTTCAGGGGAAAAGGTTCGTATCAGCGCATCCTGCGTAACTCGCAATTGCCTATATGACGTCTATTGAAATTGGTGGGCTTTCAGCCTCATCGTTCGGTAATTACTAACTTCGAATACTAAGAAATATTGTTGTGACTATTTTTCGATGTTAGTCACACTAATTCACGGAGCGCCGTATGGTTGACACTTTCGTTTGGATCCTTACTTCTTTCACGGAGAAAAATGACTCCGCTGGATTAGCTGATTCATATCAGCTAAAATTTTCGGCTGAAATTGCCGAAAATATATGCAATTTTAGCTGTTTTGATTCCGCTAATGTAGCCTTAACCCTACTCAATTCGCGCTTAGCTCTAAATTTCCGCTACATTAGCAGATTTGTTCCGTTAACTTTTTCAGTAAATTTAGCTGAAATTATCGGCTATCCCTAACGGAATTCCAACAGCTGTCCCTATAGGATAAAATTGGTAGAATCTGCGGATTTTTCGGCTGATTTTGCTGATTATTTTTCTCCGTGTTAACATTCATTTCAACTTTAACTGTAGACTGCTGTAGCTGGTTTGATAGGATTAAACGACATTTTTCTAAAATTTTACCAACACTATTCGAAAAAGGATAACTCAAAACTTGTCGGACGTGTCCATTTAACATTTTTTATTGTTGAATAAATAAATCGATGTTGAAATGCAAGTATAAATTGTGCAAATTTGATCATTACAGGGTTAATCTGCACTGTATCTATTCAGGGGACGTTTGATTATTTCATTTTAATCTACTCTACAAACATATTAAAGTGTTGTATGGGCAAATCTCCAGAAACTTTAGATTTAGTGTTATTTGCATTTTATCATCACTTAGACAAAGTAATATGACTTTTAAAGTATGATATATATATATATAATCCGAAAAAAGGAAGAGCAAAGAAATGAAAAGAAAAGAGATAAAAATGTACTTTGCAAATTACTATTCGCATTTTTACAACTGTTTGATTCATTTGTTTCAAAACGTATCGTACATCTTACTACTATTTAATATTAATATAACAGGCACTGGCACTCGCTTAAGCGTTGTTCATGAATAAATATCTATTTCTGAATGTATCAAGCAACGGTACCATAAAAATCAGAAGTGTGTTTGCATCATTATTTTTCAAAAATCGTCGACTTCAAAATTGAAAGGTTCTGGAGATTCGCCCATATACTAATGCATTTTCAAAGATACTAAAGAGAGCCTAATAAATTATTATCGTTAGTTCTAGTACCTACATGACATAAAAAAATTATATAGTTCAATAAAACTTATGTAAACAATAAAACAATATGCTTAATATTATTAATGATAACAATAACGATAAAATAACGATAAAAATGGTTACGCCGTTAATGGTAATGCCATAAATAATTAAAATTATTTTTCTACAAAATAGAAAATGCATCTTATTGCTACCACCATGACGGGTGTTGTAATTATCAAGTTCCATCTATTTTCCACCCATCTGGCGCTTTAAGGCGGTAAAATTAACTTCCTATACACTCGATATGCAGGCTTTTGAAGAAACTTTTCCTGCAGGTGTAACAAAATTGAAGGGGAAAGACAAGCGATAAGGTAATCGATTAAATGAGGTATACAATATTCATTTTAGTTTTTTAAAGAACCGCGTAGCTAATTTAAAAATACTAAATAAGAAAATGCTCACGAACTAAAAATTTAGTGGTTCCAACGAAATATATGTAGTTGAAACGAATTTAAATCAATATTTGCTTGTGTTTAACCCCAAGAAAATTGAGTTATTGGAGTAAACACATATTTTCTGAAATTAAGTCAAATTTACTAAAAACAAGAAGAGTTAGTAAAAAATAGAATGTTTTTTGAATTTATATAAATCTTTTATTTGCGACTGTTTCGTCTTGAATGATTGATTTGGATTAATTTGGAATAATTGGGAAATACAATTTATATGTATTAAATTCATACTATATATAGTTAGTAATATTGATTTCATACAAGTTTTTTTCTTTAGTAAGAGACTATCAAACTACCAGGCACTTGTGAAATTGAAATTCGTATTGATTGTATCAACCGGGTGTTTTAATCTGATTAAGTTATTTTTGTTACGTATGAGGCTAATTAATTCCGTCATTGTTGACTAAATGAAATGACAAACCAACAAAAACCAAATAATTTTTTAAAATTATCACCCTGTTGCAGAACTATATTATTAATATTTTATGCAAAATTACTAAAAGACTTTTAAAAAATCACCGACAAATTGAGACAATGATGGATTTTCTAAAAAGTAACTTTTTAAATACTATATAATTATATATTAAATATATATTTTAACCCATATTTTTAATACTATTACTATTCTACGAATGTTCAATGAAAAAAGAAAATTTCTTTATATTCTGGTAAAAGTCATGAGCAAATTTTTGTAGACGTTCTGAACTTATTTCTCCGTGATGTATGACTTCAATTTTCATAATGAATGTAGATTTATGTGCTCTACATCTTGAAAACATTTATTTCAATGTGTAGAAGAATATCCATTTCATGGTAAAACTAAACCCCAAATAACGTTAATTGTTAATGTTTGCCCACTTTAGGAAACAATTATAGGAATTATTATTTAACTCCGATAATCCAGTCAGATCTTAAATTATGGTATGAAATCAATAGTATTAAATTAGTATATAAAATAGTAACTTTTTGTATGATCATTTTGTATATTTTCCCCACTATGTTCATTGACGTTTCGATATAGATTTAATATTCCGTGTTAAAAGATGTGCATTTTTTAAAACATATGCATCTATGTAAAAATAATGTATTTTTTATGACGATTTTCTCACTGCATTAATTTATAACAAAAAATCCCGCATTCAAATAGAAAGTAAAATTGCTTACGTCAGAATTGACAATTATTTATTTCTTTGAATCAGTATTTTTAAACGTGCAGTTCAAGTCAAAACCGAGAATGCCAAAAATAAATACAATTTTCGCATTGAGTATAATACGTTTCTATAGGTTTAACATTGCAATAAATTTTAAAACGTAATTTGTTGGTGTTGTATCGATGTAAATTTAAGTGTTTATCTGTCAATCTAAAAGTCGCGAATTCAACTCCCGGCACATAGAATCTCTGGATGTTGGTTCTCATTTTTTCAAAAATTAGAAAATGATTTAATGACAACAATTGGTACATTTCTAACAAAAAAGTACAAATTATTATAATCGAAATAAACCAAATTTATACACTCACAATATTATTCAATAATAAATAAACATGTGGTGCGACTCTTAAACGAAAAAATCAGGATGTTTGTGGTGCATATTTTTTATTTTTCTAAGTTTTTTCTAATGACAGAAACTCGTCTGCTGGATCTGAGATAATGCAAATTTTGTTAAAAAAATGCACAAATTTTATTAATATTGATAAAGATGGCAGCGTTAGATTGATTCTCAAAAAAAATTAAGACCATTAAAGTGGAAAGATTTGGAAATTATTCTGAATTGGATACAACTTTTGACAAAATTAAAATATTAACTTTCATAAATTTCAACTTAGTTCACCATAAGCTATTTATTCAAGCCACAGTGTTATTTACGGAGTACAATGTGAACTTAAATATATTGAAATAATTAAAATTTTTATATAAGAAATAAAAAAAATTAAATATCTGTTAATAGACAATTGATATTTTTCGAATTTGATGTAAAAGTTGGTTGACTTTCTTGTTTTTCTCAGCTGTCGGGATAAACAAAGAAATAGGATAGCACGTGTTACGGAGAGAAGGCAGTGGTAGTAATGTGACATGGCCGCAAAGGGGAAAAGAGGGTTCGAAAAAGAGGACCACGAGAAAAAGTGGAGATATCGGTGCTTGATGGCGTAACGATAGGTCAAATTAAAGTGAGATTAGTACTGCGGTCTCCGGAATGCTAAGGTTTCGACTGGAAAGTCACTTAAAAACTCATTAACGGATATCGAGCTGTTGTGTCTCCCACGCCCGTTTCAGTCGCTTTCGGAAACCTGATTAAATCCATGTTGCATTCGAATAAAAATCAAATTTCTGTCCTTGAGCTGATTTTAAACCGACTTCTGATATAAACATACCAAAATATAGAATTTATAATTCAAACTGTTTGTCGCTTGCTTAGTCTTTCTCCCACAGTAAATACAACATCTAGAAAGTACTTTTGCAGGTGATGAGCTAAAATATTATATAATATTATTAAAATCATTACCACTTCTTCTCGATGCATTTCCAGTAATATCTTGATAATCGAAAAGAAGAAGAAAAATTGAATATCCGATTGTGGGCAAGTCTGAATGGGCCACCATAGGGAATCTATAAATCAGTCGGGCAGCATATCTCGAATCGAACTTCATTGACGCAAACCTGGTATATTTATCTCGATTCGAAAATCGCTGGATTTTAACCACAATTTCACAAACTGTTTAGTCGATATCGATGCAGGTATAAGGACACGTTGGATGGGTAATGAATCGACGTGTCCCTCCTACGTTGGCCTACCGTATTCGCTTTCATGACAATTAGCTCTGTATCAGATAAGATGCTGTAAATGCAATTGTGGTGAGAAGAGCCTGTTGGATCTATGGCACAGTGATAAAAAATGTTGAAATTGTCATCAGGATTTAAAATAGAGCTGGATAGGAAGCATATGTAAATGGCAACATACTGGTTAAACAAGGGCGACTAAGGTGAGATACAGTTACAGCGGTTACAGCTACCGACGTACTATAAGATTTCATAATATAAGCTTAATGAGATAAAAAAAGTGATTATATGACTTTTGATTGGCCCCCATAATGTGCGGAACCTTCCGCTATTCGTCATTCGCATATGAAGTGAGAGTGAGGGTGTGGGGGGTAATCGGTTTGAAGAGTGGGAAGCTTCAAAACGATGCTGGCGTCACTGAACGGATTAATTCTTGGGCCTCAAAAAGCTTACACGAAAAATCGGCCAGCGCCAGTCCTAAGGTTACACCTAAATTTGTATGTTGATTGTAGAACTTGTCTATTTGAACATCACTAAATTGTATCTTTTATAATCTAAATATTGTTATTCCAATTTTTGTTATTGCAGTGGAAATGGTAACTCTTTAAAACAATACTTCATACCGGAAAATAGTGGAAAACATTACCATGGTCATTTTTCAGAGTTTTCTTGGTGCCTTCGTGAATGTGCATCATATACAAGCCACAGAATATGCCTATAGACATTGTATATTATTGGTTAACTTTAATGTTAATAAATAATCAACCCTTATAACATATATTTTCATGCAATTACAAAATACAATTCTTTATTATTAATTCGAAATTGGCGTCTTTTAACCTGCATTGTCGTTTGCACATTTCAATATAGTTGAAATATTTTCAAGCTCCCTTACTCGAAATCCTTACAATTTCCGAACAGCGGCTTTTTTTCAGCACATTTTTCACAAAAACTATATTAAAATTCAAATTTGTTACGTTAAATATAAGAAACGTAAGAAAAACCCGAAAAGATGTGAAACATTCAGGAGAAATAACGAAGAACTTGGAGGAACATCCAGTAAACGCCAGAATACAATCCTGGGAACCGAATTTGTAGCTTAAAAGCTGAATAAAAGTATTAATTGTTACTATTTATTGTATAAAAATTCCATCATTCTTTTATATATTAACAATTATTGTTTTGACGTTCATGTAATATTATATGTATAAATAAAATGAAATAAAAATAAATATGCTGCCTAAATGCCTTGTGAAGAACAAAGATATTTAATTTTTCAGAAACTCATCTACAGAGTTTGGAATAATCTCCATTTCTTAGAATTCATTTTTTTAATTGTGAGGTGGTGGTAATGATGGAAATTATTCAAGAAAAAAAAGAATCAACCCAAGAATTTTCGAATGCCGATCGGATGCTGAACAAAAATTGAACAAAATTAAAATATTAGCATGTATATTTCAGGTTCGTCATTTACGGAATTTTCCATGTTTATTATTTATATAGTAATACAATTAACAAAAATTATCCTTAAATAACTATTTCATAGCATTATTTTTAACATATTAGATAACCGATATGTAATGACTTTGAGTACACATAGTACTAAATTTAAATTGTTTATTAGAAATATTACTACGAAATTTCTTTCGAGTTATGGATAGTTTACTTTTAAAACTAACAATAAAATCACCACAACTTCCCTGGTAGAAATTTGTCCATTTTTTCTTAGACTGGCCATTTCCCCCTATACCTTTAACATGGCAAATAAGAATCTTATACAAGAATTGTACAAAAAATGTTTTCATTTCTACCAGGGTTGCCCCCATTTGAATGTTTTTTCTTTACATTTATTTTTTTTAGAACGATTACATTTCCTCTGATTCAAAATGTACATAAAATTTCCCGCCATCGTCAGTATTATTTAAGTTGTTTATTGATTTCTTATCATTTAAAAATCTATCAGAAATATTCATGTTTTGTTTTTGACTTTGATTGTGTAAAATAAATAACAAACACACCGATTCTTGGTAACGAAGGTCACCATTCAATTTATAAACAAAATAACTTGTAACCTCTGGCATCTACTGATACTTATTTTGTATTCTTCTCTTTATTTTTAATTCAGGCGGCATTCAATACTTCCGAGAAATATTCAGTTCCAGAGTTTTATTGGTGTCTACTTTGGTAAATTAAAAAAAAGAAAAACATAAATGTTTTTGAAAAGTCGCACAGATTTGAAATCGTTTGTGCTGATTTTGACGCTGTAATATAAACAGCGTTATTATATATTTAACAACTTCAATTTTCAGATTTTCATTTTTATTAGAAAAATTCCTATATCGTTTCTTACAGCGAAAAGAGAGCTATGCTCTGAAGCTGAAGAATTTTTAGAATGAAGTACTTTATAATGTGTGGCAATTTTGAAAAATGTCCTTAGTGTAAAGGGCACGAAAAAGATCCTTTAGAATCTTCCATTTATTTGCACGACTGGCTTAAAAAATTGGATGCGTATGAGTGAAGTGACCCTGAGCGCGCTAATAGACATGTTACGGGACAAAAGTGAGTCCATAAATTTGCTATTCGACATCCTAAACACGATCCTCGGAGCACAGCATATCATCCAATCAAGTAACAAAAAGGAACCTATAAAAGACACGATCCGACCCAGGTCCGAATCCGAGGTAGAACTTACCGCCAATTGATTAATTAATGCGTTCCTAACCTCCAACTGGCGAAAGATTGTCATTAAGAATGCGATTTTTACACGTCTTGAAACGTGTGTTTCAAAGAGTGTTACAGGTTAATTTTGTTTAAGGATGATGCATTTGTTGATACACTCGATAAATGGGATTTACCATAGAATATGAGTATTTCGTAACACTATTATCAAGAAGAATCTTAAAGAGTTACAACCGAGACAAACTTTTAAATATAAGATGAAGTCGATTGTTTCAATTACGATTGCGGCATGACTAATTAAATACTGAACACGTGGCCAAAGTTCATGATTTAATATGTGTTGTTAATTTCGGTGTAACGTTTCCACCACTTGCGGACAGATCTTGATTGTCAGCTCCATCTACCACGAAATAAGGTAGCTTACATAGGTTAATGGATTGTAAAAGCATTAATCAGAAGGTTATTTTTTCGTTATATGTACAAATGTATTTATCAAGGGTCGTTATTCGTGTATATAATATGACAAGCGAGAATGACCAATGTTCTCCGGTCTTTGCAAATGTCTTTTATTCGAGACGCTTCGTAAATGTTAAGTTTCATATTTCTCAGCAATGTATTTTATTGTCCAATAAAGGTAGTATTATTATTAATACTAATAAAAAATGACGAGTATGTCCTTTTAACCCGAATTTAATCGAATATTCTTTAAATCGTACCAAAACCCTTTTATTCTTCACATTGGAGTTTTGAAAAATTCCAGATTCTGCGATTGTGGGTGGACGAGAAGATGGAGTGTAGCTCGGAGTTAGCTCGAGCCGATAGGAAGAAAACGCGAGAAGGGATGTGCAGGAGAGATAGCGCCACTCGCGATCCGTAGGCAATTAATTAGCGAGATAATTAGGGCATGCCGAGATTTAAGCACCTCGACGTCTGCACCTGTGCGCGCTCGAGCCAGGCCGCCGAGCTACATCCGTGTGCGTATGCGGATGTTGTCCAGGGCAAATGTGTTGCGGAGCTTATGCAAATCCCGAGCTAGAAATTAAGATGTACGACGAACGACCGATGCCGAGTCGGGTGTGAGCGCATGTGAGCTCGCTTCTCTTTTTATCGTCCTTATACTTTTCCTTTTTCCCTTTCCACTTTGGCTCATTGCCTTTTGCCTTTTTGTCTGCGCCTATACCTGCGTGGGAAGGATACCGAGCAGAGCGCGTGCTCGCCTTTCTGCACTGGCTTTTTCATTCAAGAAACAGAATGATGCGTCGATTGATAGTGGTGAAAAATGTCCCGCTTAAATCCTTTACCTTAATTTTTTTTTGAGGTGAGGTTGCTACTGCAAAGATTCGGCTAAAGACGGAAACATTTTTCCCAATTTACTAACCTTGATTCAGTGAATCGTGTTTTATTTGATATATTTTGCACGATATAAAATGGCGGACCATGTCAGATTTGATGAATCTCCTCAACCGCCATTAACGATGGACTACTTTCCTTTTTACTTCCTTATCGTTCCTACTCGAGGTATTATTCATAGATACTGGTCTTACGTCGGCAGCTCGAGGATCTTCAGAGGTCGTAGAAAAAAAGTGAAGACGAAAAAAATTTACTGCGTTTTCAAATTCAATATGAAGTCTACCGAACAATTCACAAGATGGAGGTTATGTACGATATACCACAATGTATTCGTGCGAAAATCACATATTCAAATATTGGCCGGAGCACAACGAAAACTTGAACTCTAATCTTGTCTTAGTTCCTTTTTCAAATTTATGATCACGACAATTATAGATCACGGAGCTCGATGTCATATCCTTCTTTGTAAAGGATAAGTTTAAAGTTGTTTTTATTATGCTTCGACCATGTGTAGCACTGCAACTTGATTATCGGCCATGGCCGCCCTAACTTTTGTGCTGCCACTGTTCAGCTTTCGCATGAATCGTCCAAAAAAGTTGATTTTGCATGAGCTTAATATATAGTAAAGAAATATTGATCGAAAACAAACTTTAAGATTAATATTATAAACAGTAATTACGTCCGAAATTTTTGGGCTTTAAGCAATAATTTCCTAGTGTCATTGGAAAAAAGTAAAATACCTGTCGATTTGCTGGTAACTTTACTAAACGCATTTCTTGTACTCTTCTTTATTGCACATATTATTTTCTAGTACGAGAGCGAGATGTTTTTAGTGTCGCACCTTTTACATTTCTTTTTGGCGGGATTAGTCAGCATAGATATTATTTATTATTTTCAACAGTTGATACTTTTTTTTGTCATCAGCCTCGTGGAAGCATTATTTTATCACCTATACTTTAATATATAATTGTCATCTACATTCGAATGAAATATGATTTTTTTTTATTCTTAATTTTTTTGAACGCCTAAGGATGAAATGCTGAAGAACTAAGTCATGCTCACATTCAGGGACGAATCATTCAATACATTTTTTAACATCTTTTTTTGCGTATAGGGATCGATTAAACCAAGAAACCTTTTTTTTATGAATTACTTACAACGGCGGATTATATCTAAAAATTTATCACCCAAATTCCAAAAAAGATAGAAATTCAATTTGATCACAAAATAGAAGTGTCCATGAAAATAGTTTGACATTAAGTTCTACTTAATCCTGCCTTAAGAGAGACACTCAACATTTATGCCTGAATGTTCCACGGAACTTAAAAAAAATCCAAGCTAAGAATTTTCAAATTGTTGTTTGGCTCTCCAGCTATTGGTTTTTCGAAATTTCTAGAAAAAAATTGCCGAAAATTGTAAATTTTTGCTTTTATCTACAGTATATTGATGTAATGCAAAAGTTTTAAAGAAAAAGTGAGTATGAAGTTCAGTATAAAAAATAGATAAGTGTATTATTTATGTAATATCGCGTAATAGTAAATGAGCACTAAATGTGAATTTAAGCAATAGATTCGAAGTTCAATAAAAAAGTTACGACCTCTTTCAGTTTATTTTTAATTATATATTATAATTATAGCATTAATTTAAGTTTATAAATGTTCGATGGTATTTTCGGTATATTTCGAGAAAATTATCAGCTAAAATAATAGTAATTTTAACCTGTAAATAGTTAAATTTAAAAACATAAATAAAACGACGCGATCTAGATCTTTTTTCGAAAAAAGTTTGCACACACACTTTCCTAAACAATATAACAAAAACCGAATTAAACAGAATAAATAAATTGTTTTGAATAATAAAAGAATTTTCTGATAAATAGGTAAACAATATTATCATTAGAAAATTTAATTGATTGAAAATTGTATTAGCGAGGAAATGATTGGAAAATGAAAGGACTGCTCGTTTCTAACGTATATTGGAACTACCGGGGTAGTTCGTAGTAAAATTTGTTCTTCAATAAAAATTGTATTATATCACTTTTTTTGCGAAAATACCTTTGAAAAAATGAACGGCAGAGCATTTTGCCATACTATTTATAAGTCTACAAATATAGAAAAATGAAAGTAGTTTGTCCTTTAATCCCTATTTTTAGTTTTTTCGTACGCGAAGAAAATTTTCTTGGAAGTTTTACTATTTCACATGGTAATTTAGAGGCAGACTTATAAACTGGAGAAAATTACAAGATTTTATTGTAATTTTTCCTGTTTGAATTGTAAAACTTCTAAAAACTGATACAAATTTCTATCATTAAAAAAATTTTTCTTATTCTGCAAGTCTGTTCCATATGAAATGGTAAAATTGCCACGAAAATTTTTCGCAGTGTTAGTGAAACTAAATGTTCCAGAGCATTTCTCATACGTATGTTGATTGAAACAACTAATAACTATATCACGTGTATAAAATAGAATAGTTTTTGAATGAATCTTATTATACGGACATGTTTTCATTGATGCCATAATACCGTGTCGAACAGGACGCACGCATTGCAATATTTTTTGCCCGTTTATATGAAGCACGATGCTCCGCTGTTTGCTCGCTAAATGCAACGTCCGATATGAAAGAAACATCGTCTTCCGGTCACTGCAGACTATGAAATGAAACTATGCCTTCATTCCATTATTGGATTTTTGCGTTATTACTGTAATTTATTCCATAAAAAAAAACATCGTGAAGTCCTTTTTAGGTTTCATAACAATTAAGTGATTTTTCCTTCATTCTAAGTTTCTTTTGTCCTTTTCGGAAACTCGCTATAATTTTGCACGTCAGAAGCTACTATATTTATATGGAACATTTCTAAATGATTTTAATGCGCATAACCGTGACCGACAGTGCAAATGAGAAAAGGAGTGCTAAAAGGCGTAAAATGAATTTATTTAGATCCGCGACGAAACGGTACGATTATCAACTGCTACGGTCAATTCTGGGGATTTAAGACGATACGAAAGGTTTTTTAATGTTATTCAATTATCAATTACAGAATTTTTCATGATTTCGATTTCAGAAAGTTCTAAGATATGGATGTATTTTCTACTATACTAACGAATACTTTATTCCAAGCAAATTTTCAATGATCAGTATTAATTGATTACTGCGAATATGAAAAATTTGACTCGATACGAAATTGGTAACATCAACTATGTTCTTAGTTCGTAGAAATATTTGTTCATTGATCTAATCAATTTATTCACAACAGTTTAGAGTACCAACTCCAGTAGGAATGTATTGTGGCCCTGATCAGATCCTAACTGCGCGTCTGATCAGGACCTCATTAAATTTGTACTTGGGAGGCAACCGATTCGAATATTCCACATATTCAATATTTTTTCCGCAATATTTATTCAAACTATCTTAAGTAGAAATTACGAACGACTATAGGAAACACTCCTCGTATACAGCAAATAAAATGATTATTAGATTAGATTAGTATGTAATTTAGAGCAACCGTTATTCTACTCGCAAAAAGTATATTAGCTGAAGTGTATAAATATATATTAGAAATATTGTATGATTGATCAATAGTTATATGACATCTGGATCATAAGAAGTAAATAAATCAATCAATAATTCTAACTTCTAAGTAGATTTCCAACTACATGAGGAGAATTGTCATCGCCTAAAATGTCGGCGATGGATAATGTCTAATAGCAGTGTCATAATACCAACAAAAATGAAATGTCTGTCAATCATCATGAAATAAGATGTTCGCTTAGACTCGATTTAGTGCTGAATCATCTTACTTCACTCAGTAAACGCCAATAATTTGATTGAGATGAAGTGACTATATGGACATCTTTGTTTCAAGGGTAAATGTGCATACACCAAAAGCGACATTTGAGTTTCGTCACACCATTACATAACTATCATGTAATTGTGACTTGAATATAAACGTAATTAATCAAAATTGTATTTTAAGAATTAAAAAACCCTATATTATCTGACGATCAACATAAAACACCATGTAAAGATATGCCTTGCTCCGTGCAAGTTCACATTTTAAATTGACAACACTGAGCCTTTGCAAACTATCAGCAAAGAGCACTGTACGACTGAAAATGGCAGTTGCGAAATGGCTAATCCAATAATATTAATAAATATTATAAAATGTAGAATTAATATAAATGTTGTAAAAATTAATTTTATAGTTCGCAGTTTTTCGTCCAGGTTTTACCGGCGTAGATACTAATCTACGCAGTCACGAACGATACTGAAGAATACCCCGGGGTTAAAGAATGTAAAGTTAAGCCGAATATAAGGTTAGTTTTAACGTCGGGTGCATACGACGTAAAGCGAGCCGTTCTTCTCGATCACCGGTATCGAATAGCTTATCGTACACCGCGTATTTCGCGCACGAGAGATTAGCGACCCCGATATATTTCGATTTGCTGTTTTTTTTTTCGACGGACGTGCCATTATATATGGATTTTACTCTAGCTGGTAACACGCACGTATCATAGGGCGTGGTCAAGATTTTTCTCATCTCGCAATTAGAGTTATTGTCACTTCGCTTGCATAAATCGTCGTACCGCTGTTTAGATATGCGCAACGATGCACGAGACCTATGGGTCAAAAGGAATTTAATCCTACACTCACATGTGCTTTACCAGCGAATGTCGAGTTCCAAAGTTATTCTGCAGGTGTTTTTGGATTCAGAAGTTTGATCTGTAAAGAAGGAGAAATTTTTGTCTTGATGGTTGTTCCAAACGTAGTACTGCAGGTTGTGACCATAGTTGAAAGATCTACAAGTACGCATGTTTCTTTGTTATGTCTGTAGGTCCAGAATTCATTGCAACACGCGCGAGCAGAAACTTGGAAGGGAATCGATCGAGATCAGTACCAGTGTGTACATGTACGCAAAATCGGAGAGCTCTAAAAAACAGGAGTTTTCGCTATCGTTAGGTCTTCTGTGCTGATGGTGATTCTTCGAAGAGGACACGCTCCTGCTCTTTCTGTTTCTCCTCCTTATGCTCCTTCGCTCATCGCAGTACGACTACCTGTAGATACTGTGGACTGCTGCGAATGTAAATAGCCCAGACTCCCATTAACATACGTGAATCAGTTGGTCGCGTAGACTCGTTAAGAGAGAAATTAATTATCAAAGTTTTCGGGTTCGGCATGTATTATAATACCGCGAGGTTGAGAGAGTGCATCGAAGATTAGTAGCCGACACTCGCATTTCTTCTAGATTAGCGAACCAACGAGCTAAGAAGTGCAGCGGTCAAGTGGTACTAATGAGATATTGAGTCACCGCTTCAGTAGAGGTATCGAAAGGTTGGGTTCGCAGACGAGAGGAACCAGTTGACGCCTGGATCTGGCACCCACGTGCTCGGGTACGAGGATTCTTGTAATATAAGTCCCGGTTGCTTCTGTTCCGGACCGCTGAGATTCCGAGTCTCCATGGAGCAATTATCCTAATGGATGCAAAGTCGCACCCTTCAGGTCGCGCCTGGCTTGCACTCGGGATGGTAATGAATCGATATCACCACATACCAGGACCTTGTACTCTTCGATCCTGGCCACGACAGAAGCGCGAGAAGTCGACCGGAGCACAGACACACAAGGTAGATCGAAATAAAGAGCGAGAAATTCTTCGCGTCGTGATTTCTTCCTTTTTTTCTCTCCAACTCATTGCTCACTTTTTCCCCAATCGAATTCCTTCAAAGATCTTTCGAATGCGGATGGGAGTTCGGAATTCGGACGGCGATCAATGTTCGAAGGAACCCAGAACTGATGAGATTCGCAAATTCATCTGGTTGCTAGACCTGTCCAGAACCAAACGTGGCTGGAAATTGATTAAATAGTCACACTACTGGGATAAACTTGTCAATGGCTTCTTGGAGGATGCGGTCAAGTCCCTTGGCGAGAATATTGAGTTGTAATATAAGCGGCGATAACTCCGTCCACATGTATATATGTAAATATGTATATATCGCGCATCGGTACGGTTCCACGGCTCGGAACGGTATTAGAAGGCTTCGCACTTGTCACCAAGTTCCGACGCGGCTATCTCCTACGAGTTCCGAGAAGGTGTCGATGGGGTTAGAGCGCCACTACGAGACACGACCTCTGCCACCGTATATGTACCTGCTGCTTTAGACGTTCCAACGTCATCTTGCCTTGTACTGCAACCGAACCGTACCAAACAACGTCCTATCCCAGTGCATCTCGTCGTACCGAACCACAGCCTCGAGTAGCATATAAGGTAGAGTAGTGCTGATGCCTTGCTCACGATTCGTTGGAATCCCCCATAATTTACGACTCGTACGTCGCTATATCCTGTACGTCTTCTCCATGCATGTATTTTAAATCTGGCGTCACTAAACTATGTCGATATATTACCAGCTAGACACTTTTTTTGACTTTCTTGAGGTGGAATACTCAAATAGACTGTTTGGCGAGATAGAGGCACAGCGGGAAGAGGTCGGACTGAACTGGGCGAAAAATCGAGCGTCCGGGGCTTTATATATGCCGTAAACGAACGGGGTAGCATTGATTGAAACGCGAACCAGTGAAAGGGTGCAATATAATACGAACCAGAAGCAGCTATTTTGTCAACGTGTAGGAGTCTTTACCTTTTCCAAACTCACGAATAGACTTCGTAACGTACATGTGTCGAAACCCGAAGTATCAGGATTAGCGGTATCATTTTCATTGACTAACTGAAGTTAAACCACACATTAAACACTCAAATATATCTCCCGCAATATCAATTCTGTATTCTGCAATCCGAAGTATACTTAATTTCGTACTAAAAAGTATTAATTTTTAACTAATGACTGCTCAGTTGTATTTATTCTCCAGACGGAATTTATTGTAAAGTGTAAATTGGTAGTAAAATTTAACATAAGACTTAGTTTGTGACGCAAATTATGTCAAGAACCAAATAGTTGCGTCAACGGTCTTATTTAATAGTGCAATATTATTGTAATTAGATTACTGCCTTCCTTTAAATTAAGCTTTTTAATGTTTCTTCCCATTTTGTTTTGAGTTAATAGAATTGATTTTGGAAGGCTTTAATGTGTAATTGAGCAGGATAATCTTTGTGGATCAACGTTGTCGATTTAATTGGAACGATACGAATCCGTTCTTTCTTGTAACAACACGTAGGGTAAGGGATTTAGCAATTGGATATGTACAAAATACGTAGATACACACGACACGGTTAATTATTGAATTATTCTAAGAAGTACCGGTGGAAGTCCAGCGGTTAGCAGGCATCGGCTTGAGTTTGTTGGATTCAGGATTATAGTAATCTCGTTTGTCAGTCTCTCTGATCAGCCTATCCTCGCCAGCCAGGGGTGAGCAAACCACGCCCTATCTTGATAACCCGACATGACACTATTCTTAGTTTACATTTCCCGACTTTTCCAGATTGCCAAATGAAAATTAAAAATGAATTGTGAAAAAACGATCTTCAAATAAGTTGACAGTGGCTGTTGTAGAAATAAGTTCACTGCAGTAGGTTTGCAAGAGTGAATTTCAGGTGATATCGCTCAAATTTTGCGAGAAAAAATATATTAAATGCATTACTTTCCTCGATTGAATGGTGCCAGAAGAAGAGATGTGAAGTTCGAGCAGTAAAACTTCACGAAAGTTCTTTTTTACGACGGCTAAATCTAAGAAGAAGTAGTTTATTGTCTTTGCTGACACGATAAATGTTTGAAGTGTGTTGGACACCCCTGTTGTTATTCGAGTAGCATGATCTTATTAGCGAGCCCTGGGGTGGCTTTTGCCCTCGGCTAGCCGCAATCCTTTAGTTTCGAACGGAGATAACCTCGTGTGCTGGTAATCACTTCAACGGCGTCTTTAAAGAGGATGATCTTTTGAAAAACAGTTCATTTCAAGTTTACGGCTTTAAAACTGTATGAACTATAATTTTATATTGGCCACGACGCAAATAAAGCCCGAAAAATGAGTGGATTGCAGAACAATTTCGATGTCGTTACTGAGCACCTTTCTGGTGGTTTGCAGCTATTAACTGAACTCAACTTAACTAAATTTTCTCAAAGAATTAAAGTAACGCATATTTCTTACGTAACTAACCGATCGCAAATTATTCACGAAAGGAATTTAACAGCACTAGAGATAGAAGAACAGGGATGCCCCGTTTACGATAAAAAAAGACGATGCAACGGAAATCCAGATGACTTTAGGAACGTCGAACTTTCTAAATTACTCGATGACTTTCCGGGAATTGACGTTGAGTAGTAATGCGATATTAATCGCTGTTAAAAAGTTGCTTTCGATAAAAAATGTTGTGATAATTACCGATTTCAGGAGGTTCAGAATTGTGGGAAAGCACAGAAGTAAATGGCGCAGTGGTTAGAAATGAAAGAAGCGTAATTTTTTCAGAAGGAGAATGAATATCTTCTGCAGTACGTACCGAACTGTTTTTTTCCAAAGATAACCATCAGGCAGTTTCTTCAATTATATGAAACATTATCATGATGATTGTTTACGATATGATGAATCTATAGTTTGTTGTTTTCGTTATGAACATTCCAGAAACTGTATTACGTTTTAGCGTGAGAAAATCATTTAAAAAAAAAGAATTAAATAGATACGAAAATCTGAATTTTGATGCCGAGTGATTAGTGCGTGAGAGGAGTCGATTTTTCCGACGTTTCGTTAAATAATGTACAGATCGCGCCAGCGAAGACGACGTTTGGTGGGAAGGCAGTAACGAGAAGTAAACGAGGTAAGAGAGAATAAAAAGCAACGGAGAGGACAAAAAAGAGACAATAAAAAACAAAATCCTGCAGTGTAGGAGCAGAAGCAAAGTCTCGACTACAGATCGAATCGGTCGGAACGTCGTTACCGCATTACAGAACGAAGAAGCTATTCGGTCCAAGAACCTCGAGAGAAGGAACGGGTCAAACTCTAGAGACTCGGAACCACAGTTCACCAAGCCGAGGCCGCAGAAGACCAACAGCAACATCAGCAACAGTCTCACTTGGTGTCGTCGCAGTTCCATTTCTAACGTATCTGCGTGAAGCTATCTTCGGAGGTACTAAAAACAAAGTAGGTCCGACGTCTGTGCCTCGAGGGCTTTACTTAGACGTGGTCAAGAGCGCCTCTTTTCTTCTCGGTGCATCCAGCTTCCTTAATCTGCCGGTTTCTCACCCTCTGCTCGACACCGTTCGATACGATCGATCTTTCCATAGCTTAATGGGTGTGAAAACGATTACAGTACGATAAAAGGAAGAAAAATATCCTTGTCACTTTTGAGCCTTTAAATGCCAGAATACGCGGTAGTGAAATTTTACACGTTGTTATTAGTCATGGCAATGTTTGTACGTCAAAATAAATATTACTATAATACGACGATGCAACCTCTACTTATCGAGTACTGGGCGTTCGTCGGGAGATAAAACGCCTTTTAAATGTAAAACCATCCTACAAATCGCAGTGGCCCATATGTCGTAAATGGCAATATTATGGCGATGGAAAGTAATTTCGCTTCAAGACACGCCCTTGAATTCACGAAATTGATACATATAACCAGTTTAATTCACCAGTCAATTCACGCTCTTCGAAGTTGGGTTAACTTAATTTTTATATATTACTGTAACAAAGGGAAAGGGGACGTGTAAAACCTAAAAATTAACAATTAAATAGAAAATAGCTTTGCATTTCGACATAGGAATTACGAATTTATAAACACGTTTATAAACAAAACTGGTCAACTTGTTTTGCCTTCAAGATTATATGCATACTGGGATATTACTGCCCATCAGATCCACATTAAAAACTATCCTAACCGAATCGCATTACGTCCATACCAATAGTTTTATCCCTGTTATTTATTATCACATATAGTAGGGGAAATTATCGTGGAAATACTCAATGTCATGCCTCACCCTTCAAGAGTCTTAAAAAAAACATTATTGCAATGACTGGTAATTCGTGTTTGCGAAAGCGGAAGAATAAAATTCATTGCCACCTAATTTTCAGATTTTTGTGGCCTTCGTGGTGAAGGCGGATTTATTGCCATCGGGAATGAACCCATCGACGGAAAAGGAACGAGGCATTTAGGTGTTTATTTACACTGGCGAAACAACCTTTCTCGTTTTTACATCAGGTGAAGGTTTCAAAGGACTGTAGAAAGATAACGACAAAAACACGCTGCCTGATATTTGCGAGGAACGAAGAGAAAAATATGAGCATGAGAAAGGGTAAAGATGGATGGACGTAAACGATTTAGAAATTATCAAGTGCGTACAGCGCTTCTACGTAAGGATGGCACGGCGTGAATCTTCGTCCGACGAAGGGAGCCTGGTCAAAACCTCGTAAAACAAACCACTGATCGTTTCGCGACTGCCGAACCCTCTGTTTGTGGGTTTCATGGTGTGCCATTTCTTGCAATTACAACTTTTTAGCTCTGAAACGATACAATTTTTCTTTCTTGTTTATACTTCCCCTTCTCTCAATTCGCGTGCGGACTTCACTTGGTGCTGACACTGTGGATTGAAAATGTTTCTTAGTAAAACTGTTTCTATTGCAACATATTACAAACTCTCGTTTGTAGTATTCACTGACTCGGTTATCTAATTAAAACATCAATAGTTAATTTCCGAAAAACTCGTGATTGTGTTATCCGTGATGCAAAGGTGTGTCGTTAAGTGAAATTTAGCGTGCCAGGTGTCCAGACTCTTACTGTACCCTCCACTAACGAATGCCACCCAAAGATTGCCCTATAGGAGTAATGTTCAACTATCCGGCGTATTCAGAAAGCGAATCTTCCACTGAATATTTGGTAATGTGGAAAAGAATATGCAGCTTCGATAATTCCTGGATATATGATATTTATCGATGGAGAAGTAACGACTATCTCTGGCCTTTGCATCCGGCCGACTTTCGTTAAAGACAAGGACGATTAAACAGTAAATAGCAGTAAACAGGATATATAGGTTGGAATTAAACGTGCGTAATGGGTTCTTAAAGGACGAGACGCGGCTGAAGGAGAGCGAGAAGCAAGGAACTATAGAGTGGATGGGCGGTTAGAAAAGAAAAAACAAAAGTGGCGGTAGCGCACCTTGTGTACAGCTTCGAACGTGCTTAATGGGGTTAACCTCTCAGCTAACCCCAGTATAATTAAAAGCAGAAAATGATCCGGCGCGAATCGGGATTATCGATCCGCCGATTTCCGTGTCATGTCCATTGGTTCTTTTCGATTCTTCCATTCCTTTCTTTCATTCGGCTCGCGATAGTAGATGTTCAAGGAACGTATATGAATGTAGCTGAAGTTAGTATCAGTAAGTACGACCGATGAAATTCTAATAAGTTGCGTTTCTATAATTCTTGAGTTTTGCGTTTGCAATCGAGACTATATGAAGCAGACAGTTTGGTCGTGATAGTGTAAAATCTTTTCCGAGGCTCCACCGATAATTTAGGTCATTATAGAGGAACGAAAATGGCTTTTAAAGCACCTCCAACCTTTTTCAATTCCAAAAGTAGTCAATAAAGAGAATGAAAAGGATATAAGAGAGCCTCGAGCGAGACAAAAGGCGTTAACCCCACCAGTTATTTAATTACAGAGTCGCGGAACACGCTGTGGACGTATACAGGACGCGAATACGTTCTGGCCTTTCGTTTTGACGCTGCAGAAATTGAGAAATAATAATCATTTTCAAGTACGGTGCATCTCGGTCCTCCCGTCGTGCCTCCAACTCTCTTCTCTTCTTCCTCTCACGTAATGAGCTCCAGCACCTTCCCTCGAAACGATCTGCTGTTAGTAGAGTCTGCTGTAACTGAGATCTCTTCAATTACTATAAAATGTGCGTATAGTGCCTACATTTTACAGTACACGAAAAAATTACTTTCTACCATTATTCCTTGGATTGTTCCAGTCAAATGTATTCCTGCGACAAGGAGACAACGAAAGAGCGAACGGTTAGTAAATATGGTCTTATATTTCTGAAACCTCTCAACAGTTTCCCGACGTAAATTGATATGAATCTTTTCGAAAGTAATGCAAAATAGTAGCATATTCAAAGTGTTTATTGCACCGAATATTGCACCAATATCGTATCAGGATAATAAGAACACATATCGAAGTATCGGGGTCGCAATAATCTAACCGACGATCGTCAGGTGCAACTATCAATCCTCACTACGTTCCCGGCCATTGCGATTAACGATCTGCCAATTTGCCGCAGCGCTGATAATTTCAAATATTTATAACTTAACGTCTTCTCGAGAGGGTTTACTGCCAAGGATATAAAAACGATATTCCCATTTTGGAACCTAATTTCGAGATGAAGCTAATAGAATGGACTAGTGATTGTTGACTTGGAACGAAATCGAAAATACTACTTACGATGCCGGAAGGTCAAGATTCCTATCGATTAAAACGGCGACTGCCTCTATCTAATTGGAAGTTGTCGTTGTGTGATCCAATGCAGGTAGGACAGGTGCAACGCAACGAGGCACACTCGGACGGAAGGCATCGACATAGGTAGTACAGGCAGAGGTTATTCGGATAGTCGCTCGACCAGTTTCACGTTCACTACTGATCAAGGTGTCATCATCTTGCCACCCTATACTCGCCCTAATTTTAGTACCTGTCTCAAAGACTGTCAAAAAAGTCCTAGGTCTATACTCCCATTGCACATTTCCTGTCAGCTTATAGTTAAGGTTTTCGGGAATAAATTAATGGAGGTTACAAAATAATTTCGTTCTAAAATTTCCTTGATCGTGTTACATTGGTGAGTTTCTTACTTTTGCGCTAGAGTTCAAATTTTACCAGGGATGACTCTGTGCCCAATAATACCTTTTTGATACACGTGTCCGTAAAATAGACACTTTACGGACTCCTTTTAGTCCGTAAAGCGTGACTTTACGGACTGATCTCTGCACTTTATGGACTAAACGACTAAAAACAGTCGTTAAAGTGTAAAATGTTAAACCGGCTTCGCCAGTCCTCGGATGCACAATCTCCACTCGGTCCGTAAAATTGAACTTTACAACCTAGGACCGAAAAGTACTATTGATGAAGGGATTCTGAGCCAAGATGTCATTTAATTCGTCATGTTTCTAAACGTATTACCACCTCTTCTTAATAATATCAATTCCAATGTTTTGAGCGTCAGTGCACTGAAGGATTGCACATTTACTTAATGTTTAGATAATTACCCAAGAGACAACCAAGAAATTTTTGGAAGCTAACTTGAATCAAAGGTAGTGGATCATCTAGACTAAGATAATTGAAAACAAATTCGTAGGTTCGCTAGGTTTTTCTAAATGTCCTAACCTTAATCCTACTCTGATTCAATAAGGCGGTTTGACTATTTTGCTTAAAAACTTGACTTGATTGGCCAAATATAATAAAATGAATTATCTCTGATTAAAATTAACTCCCAGAAATATTATAGTCTCGAGTTTTCATGACATGAACGAATTTCACTTATAGGAACGTTGGTCAGAATCGTTGTCGGTGGAGTTGGGGCAAATATTTCAGCACTGTTACCTCTATGCTTCTGAGTAAATATATGCCATTAGTGAAACGTATACATTTATGAAAAATACAGATGAGTAACGGAAAAAGGGAAAAGGGTGAGAGGGACAGGGGGTCGCTCGTAAACCTTGATACAGATTGCTGTTTCTACGCGGTTAGTTTCCTGGTATCAGACTGCGCCGCCACCGGTGCCTGGCGGTGCTACGCAACCCCGACTTCCTTTTATGACATCGACATCGACTAACCTCGCCCTCGCCCCCCTTTCCCCTCTCGTCCTTCCCCTTAAACGCCCGTCCCGTTCCACGACTCATTCCACATTTCCTATCTCCGTTTTTACTCAATCTCTCCTTATTCCGTTTTTGCTGGGCCAATAGTTTCGCTAGCAAGGAACCTCAAGCGATCGCGCTAAACTTTTTTTTTTAAGGAATTTTCCTTCTGATGTACATGACATTTTTTTCTTGCCTTTTCTGAGGGATATCTTTCATAGTGAAATCTATACTTTACATAAAATCTAAAACGTGTTAGTAAAACCCTGTGATTCGGAAAAAAACTCTGAAAGAACGACAAGACAAATAGATGCTGACTATTAGTATTCGCACGTTTAAAACACTGACAGTTATCTTCAAATAGTTCATGCCTTAGATATTATACCTTTCTATCATGACGTTTAGAATAACACGGAAGTTCCACAGACATTAACATTTCAGATAGTGACCAAATAGGTATTTTTGACAAAAAGCGTCAAATGGAGTTTTACGCCTCGACAATAGAACCCGAGAGGCGACGAAACCGACTCGGGGTTCATGAGGGTGAAAACTCTACGCCTGAGATTAAAACATAGTTTTTTTATTAAAAAAATTCATTTTATGTCTACTCATCAGAAATATTTTTTATAAAATATCGTATGCGACTCGTGAAGTGCGTGAAGTTACGCACTCGTTGCATAATATACTATTTATTATATTTTGAAAGCCTGTTAGTTTAAAATTAAGAAAAGCACAAAAAGCAATTAATGATTTTTATACCATTTGTAGTTGAGGATTTTCGAGATGACTTATTCCGATTCTACTTTGAAATTAGCAGTTTCATCATGGTGATTAAATTTAAAAAAAAAATATGGCCACTAAACTTCATCCCCCCCTTTACAAATATTTCAAATTTATTTTATAAACAAAAGTATGGGATGAAAGAATTGGTCGCAATATACGTACAAGTAGTCTTCAAAGGGTTAATTAGTAAATTAAATAATGATCTAAATTTGGTGAGTGAAAATTCATATGTCTGGAAGTAGGTGTTATTAATAGTTGAGAACTGGATGGAGGGGTATGAATTATGGACTGGGAGGCGCAAAGAACGGCGAGGCTGCGTACATTAGACTCAGTTATAGAAACCTACAAGCAACATGACGTAATAGGACGCGACAACGAGTTTCGCGCGATCTCATTGGACCAATTTGACACGCCGAGGGGATCTCATTCGACGCAAGCTCCAATGCCTGCTTGTAATCATAAACCCTCTATGTACCGTAAGAATGTCGCACATCCGACAACTCTAAGTTATAAATTATATAGTTTAGTTTGTCGAGCATTTACTTTGATTATATACTTAGTGTTTGTTTACCAGTCACTTCAGATCAACGATAAACGAAAGATAAATAAAAACATTTAAGTAAACAATGTATATAAAAAAGTAAATAAAAGTAATTCAACAAATAATTTTTATATTTCTGCCTCTTTTTTGTGCCCTCTTCAGAATTGTGAAAAAATTATTATCTCAAAAAGATAATGTGGTTTATCACTTTGTAACAGGAGGAAAATTACATCTCCAAGATGTTATACATAGGGAGAAGATTGCAAACGTACACAGCAAAACCGAACAGGATGATTTTATGTAAAAAATCTTTTAGGAACTAGTAATGATCATGAAAAAAATAGAATAGTTGATTTAACTATCTGAAAAATAGTTGATCAAAAAATAGCTAACGCAACGAACTAGTTTGTAAAGATGACACACGAACTATGGTTAAACGAACTATTTGTAATTGGTTAAATTTTTAACTATAAAAAATGGTAAATTTGACAATATTTTTCGCCATTTTAGTAATGCCATCTAGTCAGTCTAAATATTTTTAAATGGTTACATGATCCAACTAAAAAAATTGTAATATCAGTTACTTCCGTCGTTGAATGAACTATTTCCCTAAGTATTAACTATTTTGTTGTGGGTTGACTAACTGTATTGTGTAATAAAAAGGCGAATACATCCTTCGTTCGATATCGCGAAATGGGATGCGGAATTCGGAAGAATATATACCGTACAATTTATTATTATATGTATACCATCTGTAAATACGAAGCGACCTTTGCGGTTAATAAACAAAGTCACACTTCATGCGGAGCAGACATTCCACAGTTTAACAGTAAATTACATCAAATTCTTGGTGTTAAAATGGAAATCAATGTTCGTGAAATTTTAGAAACCTGGAGACTAGGAAAATATGTTGAAAAATTTGAAGGTAATTTTTTTTTAATTTAGAATCATATACGAAGAAAATAAATTTATGAATCATATACATACAGAAGTCGAAAATTCGTCGCCAAATCTTTGATTGGTATTTTGCGTTTTGATCCCCATATTTTACCCCAAACTTTTCTAGTGATTTCGCAAAACATTGTTTGCGCTGTTAAAATACTGTTAGTCTCGGTGTTGTGACAGCCAGTTATTTGAAATGGTCATGATTACTATTTTTATTAGTTAAAAGGGAAGTCTGTTACCAGTTAATTAATTTAAATAGTTAAGTTGACTGCTTATAGTTATTTCAATCGTCTGTAATAGTTGATTTACACAATCAAAATAGTTGTTCCAACTATTTCTGTTGGCTGTAGAATAACAATCTCGAAATAGTAACAGCAACTAAAAAAAAAGTTCTTAGATATATACACCCAACATTTTTGGCTGAATTTACTATTTTTTAGTTGATTCAACCATTTATTTTTTTCCGTGTAGGACTATGCAAGGGGTTAAAATCATATTATTGTATGGAGAAGATGCCGACATCTATTGTTGTTACTATAGGGAAATTATTCATATCTATTGAGTGATGAATTATACATTTCTGGTAGGTTAGTTTCTTCAACTCTAATATTTACTGTGTTGTTATTGTTTTAAATACAAAGTTTTCTTGCCTTTTTTATTATTCGTTTCCATTGCTAATAAATTCTTCTCCTTTTATATGTCTTTGATGTTCTTTTACTCTAGTCTCTAGTTTCCTACTAGTTTGTCAAATGCATACACTGTTACATTGCGCACAAGGTATCTCGTAGGCAACCTTGCTATGTTTGAATAGAGGTAGTTGTTCTTTAAAAGGTTTTATTGCTCCGATCTTCTTAAAAATTGGTTTTGCATCCAGACGGATGTTTTTTAGCTACAAATCAATTAGGTTATGCATTTTTCGTACACGTGCAACGATCAGCTTGAAAGTTTGAGGAACGCACATGTCCGTGTCGTTACTCATTGGGATTTGGTAGCAACGTCCCACGAATTTTACGAAGGTCTTTTTGGTGCATGAATCTGTTTTCGCGTGTATGCGCGCTGCATGCACTTAACCCGCTCCTTCACCCAGATCGTATGTGTGCGGAGGGCGATATGTCTTTCGAGCGTGTTCTCGGCTGCGGTGTCTAGTTTAATGGGAGCGTAATGGTCGCCATGCATCAAACGCACTTACGTGACGATAATTACGTCGACATTATCCGCTCGTGCCACAGGTAGATCGGGCTAATTTTGAATCCTGATTCCGATCCCTCGCATCGCCTTCTTACTTTTGATGAATTGTTCATCTGCACTGCTCTTAACCAGTGGCAAAATAAACCTCAACGTTGGATGTTTATGGTGTACAAATTCAGCAACTGCGTTATCCATGTAACACCAGCTCCTTTGAAGATGATTGAACTATTCAAGGTGGCCACATCAAATGTTAAAAATTACACCGTTGATGGATGGTTTGACCCTTAGAGCATGTTTTATTTTTTTTCCCAAAACATCAGAACCGGAGGAAATGTAACATTTATACAGCGTTCCCGAAACTAGAATATGGATTTTCATTATGAAGGAAAAATGTCTGTTTTATACATCCCTCTATTAAAAATGTTGGCCAATCATAATGAGGGTCGTTTCGTGCCTGACCAGCATTTGCGACAAATTAAAACGTGCCTTGGAGGAGTGTGGGGTGGCTTTATGGGGCATCGGCGTAACGTTGATATGATCAGCGACGGAGTATTTCTAATTAGAAAGCTGCGAATGCGCGAATAAATTTTTGGGAAGTTGGTAACCGAAAAGGGCGCAGGCGCCACCACTCGTCGATATATCTGAGCAGAAGGACTTGGGTAGGGAGCAGCATTCGGAATATATTCCTAGAGACATTTCGTAATTTAATTTACCGACATCCTGGCTTTCGAGCCCAGCGGCCTTAGCGGCAGGGAGCGGCTCTCCTCGTGCCCTTTTTCCTGGCATTCGCGGGTCTCCAGGGTGCTGTGGCTCGTCCGCCCTCACCCGCCGCGCACCAGCCGTCCCCTGCGATGCTCGCGCGCTGGCTAAGATATTACTACATTTCGTATCAACGTGACTAATGAGAACGGGGCAGCTGTCACGAATCGCCCAGGTCGGAGCACGCCCTAGGCCCCGTTCCTACCAAGCTATAACTAAATAAGTAAACCTTCAACAGGCCACTTTAACCTCCACTAAAGTCCAAAATAATGTTCAAACTCAAATATTACAATTTTTAAATGATATTTACTAAATCCTATTTACAATCTTCGTTATTTAGCTGATTACTTTGGTAAAAATGGGGCGTTACTTAAAAGTGACTGTTGGAGTGTCAAAGGAGTGTGAAAAGCGTTAAAACAGGTGCCAAAAGTGTTAACAAAGAGTGAATTTGGACAAAAAAAAACGCTTAACGTACGCTTAACCACTATTCCATTTTTTGCCAGAGAGCTAAGCGTATCATAAGCGTAAATTTGGACATTTTTACGCTCGCGTAACGCTTCATTTTTTCCAGGGTATGGTTTATAAAATCCTTGGTTTATAAATTGAGGCTTTGAATATACAAAGTCCCGGGTAGAGATTTGGCTGGTTGAACTAGCCATTATCCTATTGTTCGGTAGAATCGCGGTAGAAATATACACGAATTCTAGATGAAAACCCGCTATAGACCACTAACATATATTTAGAGTAACATAAAGCAATAATCACAAACTGAAAATATCATGTTAAATTTGTATAATAGGTAAGGATCAATCGATTCGACAAAATGAGCAGGTGTAAATGTAAATGAAGCTTTGATCTTTACAACGGCTTTGTAAACAATCGCGACAGCATGTGCGCGCGAATCAGCTGAGAGCAAGCCGCCATATTAGACCTTCGATCGAGAAGTATTCGACATTCTCGAATCGAACCGCGGTCGATAAGTTGTAGGAGCTTGCCGCACTCATTTTACCTAATTTATATTAACTGTCCCAATGTCTCGCGTCTCGGTCGATTTTCGCCAGCATTCATGTCATTTTTAGTAGGATTTCTACCCATATTATAGAGCTAGCCAGATCATCAAAATCTAGGATAATTGCGGACAGATTCTCGTGATCATCTGTACCAGGGGTTATAACATTTAATATGACATTTATAGACTCAGTCATCTTGGAAGTGTCGAAGTCAATTTTCTGACTTCATCTTCGTATCTAGTGTACTTACAACGTCTAAGTACAGATTTTCAAGAAAAAGGATAGTACAAATATCTACTGCGTAATGTGACGACTTATGAGGTTAAGATTCTTCTCGTACACTGTAAAAAATCAAAATGAAATTTACAACGCACTGGTAAAATTCGGACATAAAATTTCTGTAATAATACTGCGTTGAGCGTGGGATTTTTTTTCCGAATTGAGGTTAAGTTCAAGACTGCGTTGTAAATTTACAACGTCGAGCTTAGGAAAAATGTTAGACTTGTGTATTTTTACTATGCTGTACGTAGGTAATTTTTCGAGCCCACGCTGGACGTTGTAATTTTACAATTGGAGGAAATATTACAAGATTTTATGTAAAGTTACATCGTTCAACATTGTAAATTCCCTGCGCTGAAAGTGGGTAATTTTTCGAGCCCACGACGCATTGTAATTTTACATGAAAATTTTTTACAGTGTAGCTAATTGGAATGTTGGATGAGAGAGAGAGAGAGAGAGAGAATCATGGAATATTGTACAAATTGTCTCAAGTAATTGTAGATTCAAAATTAGAGCCAGAATTGGAATCCTAAAAATTTTTTTAAAAGGAATAAAAAAGGAGATAAAAAACGGTATCATTTTTTAAAATTAAATATACGTTGACCTTTATGTGATAATATCAAGGCAACAGATAAACTTCTTGATAGTTGAGGAAGCCATTTTTTTAAATGATATATTTTTACTAATATATGAATGTAAATATTTACAAAGCTTTCGAGATCACCATACAAATACTTTGAAAATATTCATCCACCACGTGGGCTTCTTCATTTTTAATTTCAGAAATCAAATGTTAATATGAAATTCGTAATCAACGAACCTAAACATTTCTTTATACAAATTCATGTGGACATTCAAACCTTCTCAACATTATGGGTTCCACCATTTTAAATTTAATTTTTCCATCAGCGCGTTTTAAAATTAACGATTTGCGGTCGCAAAATGTTTACTTTGTAATGATTTTCTTAATGGATTTTAAGGCAAAAATGTTGATAAAACAAAAATGTGCAGAATATAATTCGACTTTTGTTAAATAATACAGGACTACGATCAAATTCTGTTGGTAGATAACTTGAATCAAAGGAAGTTGAGCTTATCCATTTTCGGCCGCGAACGTTAGATGTTTCACACATCCTAACCTAAATTTTGCCAAAAATGATATTTGTATATATCTTAAAGTAGTGACGTGACGGGACAAAGTGGACAACGAATTCGGTTTTAACGACTAAAAAATTTATAAGATCCACTACTTCTGATTCAAGTTATACGCCTCTTTTTGCAGGCCTAAATTTTTCACGCTTACTTGGCGTAAAGTAGGATTTTATGCACATAAAGCATAAAATTGAAAATGATACGATCGCTTGTGTCAATCTTGAAAAACATAAAAATATTGCAAACAAATAATAGATATTTGTTATAATGCGTTCATGACTTTAAGGTCCCTTTCTCCGAAAGACCTTGTGATTGTTGTTGTTTATTACGCGCACTCGCCGTACACGTATATTGTTTTCGAGTGTTTGTTGTGCAAAAAATGATGAAATTATAAGTAGTGACTGTAAAGAATATATTCTTTCGGAACTAATCGATGCATCCAAGGACGCAATGAAAAATACTCTGCCAAAAAGATCAAAATCAATAAAGCAAGAAGCTTTTCAAGATTTCAAAAGAGAGTCCAAATATGGATGACAAATAATAATACCACGAGCTACTGTGTCATCATCCTTGCTTATTTCAATGAACATTCAAAAACTGTGGTTCCAGCATTACTGTGGTCCATATATTCCATATCAAGACAATGCATTCCCTTGAAAAGGTGGTAATATATCGACGGATAACATTCCTATAACACAAGAAAATGTTGCCATCCAAGTTATAAAATTAAAGTTTTTAAGCCAGGTGAACTAAACAAATTTGTCAGTGAAGCCCAGATACGTTATATACAATTGCCTTGTTTATAGGTGGCCCTGATAGTAAGAATCGTAGGTATGTGTCGATGCGATGACCTAACAAAATTAACAATTAACAATGTAAAATTTACTATTCACTTTCTCAATAGTAAAATGCATTTTTCTGGCCTTATATGCTCCGTTATGTTAGAATATCGTCGCGTGCGTTCGGATTTGAACGACGCATTGTTTACATTGTAATGTTTACGTTCCCTTTGTTTCCATATAGTAAATGCGCCGTAATACGAAGAAATAAATATTGGATTATTTGAGCGACAAAGAAGTTTTAATGTCTCTATATGAGACTCATAGTTATAATGTGAAATTTAATTCAATTATTGAACACAAAAACCCACATTGCATGCAGTTTTGCAATTGAAGGTCGTTTCAGCAATATTTTAGAAAAATGTAATCTATGACCATCGAAATTAAATACTAAAAACTTTTTCCTGACATATCAAAATGACAACTGTGCCAGCAGACAACCAATGGGTAAAAAACACAATAGGAAGTTTCATGATCAAAGTTGCTGAATGGTTAAAATCACCCGAACTTAATAGATATACGGGGCACAGTGACGCCGATCGGCTACAATATTTGCAGGTATCGACATCACGAATCTGAAAAAGCACCGTCGACGAAAATCGACTACTATCGCTGAGGGATAGATAGATAATTTCATTACAAGAAACAGAATTAATGAATTAGTATAAAGTAGATAATTTATCACCAATAATGAACATTATAACGTGTGCCAATAAAGTAGCTGGACAGAAGTAAATTGCAATTATATCTGTATAGGTGTGTTTATTTCATCTACTGTTTTTGTTATCTAGTATTCCTAGAAAACAGAAATTTAGTATAAATCTAATCAGTAATCATGAAGGTCGCGGAACAGAACTATCTCCGAGAGCGTGTTTACAAACGGCTTAGACAGCGTTCTAAGAAAGAAGGTTTGGAACATTTTGTAAAAGAAAATGTCGCTCGTTCCATAATTTATTATATATTTAAACGTTACAAAAATGGTCAGTCAAGTGTGGGAATTAAGAAAAAAGGTTGCGCAAAAAAATTAAGTAAATCTGAGCTTCAGAAATTGAAGAAAGCTGCGATAAACAAAGTCGGAGCATCTAATCGAAAATTAAGTAGAAAACTTGGTGTTTAGACAGAGACAGTTCGTCAAAAATTGATAAATATGGGTGTAAAGTATCTCAGAAGAGTGACCGTTCCTAGATATAGTGAAAAGCAATTTCAAAAAAAGTGCAGAATTCTTCGTCGAAAATACTTCATTGGTGAGATTAAGATCATTCTTGACGATGAAAAAATTTCTCCTATGCTTAGAATAATGGCAAACAGAATGCGGGATTTTATACAAACGATAGTGCAAATACTCCTGACGCTATAAGATTCGCCGCCAAAGGTAAATTTGAATAAAAAATTTTAGTTTGGGCAGCCATATCGACAAAAGGAGTGTCGCACCGTTATATTCGAAAGCTCCAGCTATAAAAATTATACTTATATAAGTAATTGTCTTACTAAACTTGATAGATTTATTAAAACTATACACTCTGGTGACAACATAATATTTTGGCTGGTCTCGCAAGCAGCCATTATGCTGGAAAAACATTAAATTGGCTTAAGAACAAAAACATCCATTTTGTACCAAAGTATGAAAATCCACCAAACATTCCGAAGGCAAGACCAACTGAAGATTTTTTGAGTTTATTGTGTCAGGAAGTGTATAAAAATGGTTGGGAAGCCACATCCAATAAATAACTTGCTGCAAGAATTAAGAAATGTCTGACAAATGTTAATCTTCAGGTCGTCCAAGACATGATTCGAGGTATAAAGTCGAAATTGCGGAAAATTGAAGATAATGGATCTTTAATTCTCTACAGAAACTAAAATTATTATGTAAGTTTAATGTAAATCTAATATAAATAAATAATTTTTCTTTTAGTGAAAAATATTTCTATAATATTATGTTTTAAGTTTGTCCAGCTACTTTATTGGCACACGTTATGTAATGTTAAGTTGGTTGCGATGGGATATAATGGACGAAGTGACAATGGCGAAGAGATTTTTACGATTTAGGTAGTACCTCCTCGTGCGACGCGTAAATATACGCTGGTACATATTGACAGGTAGCACTAAACCCTGAAAGATCATTTAATTTGAAAAAGGAAGCTATGGAGACTTTGTTATTATTGGAATATGCAGCGCTTAACGTAAAGGGTAAGCAGTTATTTGGAATAGTGCACGAGGCGATGGCGGCGCGCGTTTAAGGTAGCACGCCTACGCAAATTGACCGGCTATTCTAGGTACATCGAAACTACGAGCACGCTATGCCCCATCTCTCTTTTTCGACCAGCGCTCTCTTATCCTGGCGTTGGCGTCGCCCCACGCTGCGTTCCTTTCGACTTGGTCGTTCACGTCGCTGTTTTGCAGCTCGAATACCATACCACGCATCAGGGCAGACCATGAGAAAATGCTGCTTTACCTCCATTTTCCCTTGCCTTACGTCGTCGCACGTACTCTATACGTATACTTTACCACCGTGGAGATTACAATTTTGTCGCGTGCTGTGAGGCGATTCATCCTTCGATGCATGGTCGAATAGGAACGTTATAATCGATCTTGTAGAAATCTGGGTTGTCTCGAAGAATACTCTCCGATTATTTACTGGATTCAAATTTTTCCTTCCTATTCGTTTCATCGGCAATCTGTCTATTCACTTGCATTTCCCCAATCGTTTTGCCATCGCTGACAAAATGGAACTGGATGTGTTTTCCTCCTATGCATATGCAGGACGATAAAGTAGAATTCTGTTAACACCATTTTATTGCGACGTTTTCATTCAGGGTTTTACGCAACTTGCCGGCAATGTGGCGACATGCGGTTCACGACTCTCAGTCGCTAGAGCAGGTGGCGCATGATGCATCGGCGCACGTCATGCATATTCATTGAGTTTGCTTTTATCGAACTCGTATTTATCATCTTGCCAGCGTTTACTTAATTGTCTTGTGATTCTCTCATTCGAACTAATGGGTTTGTACAGGAACCGTAAATTTACCCATTATTTTCTCGTTAAAGTGAACAACGGCAATACTTTGCGTCAGTCGTAGATGAGTTTGCACCACATCTTTCATCGTATCATGGTTTCCCATTTGGCATTTATCAAATAATGAAACAAAACCGCGAGAATTGGTAACTTCGAATCCAATGAACATAGAATGCCCAAGATGACCATCCCTTATAAACTGAAATTAGACAGATTTTGGTTACATGTTTACCTCTGAAGAGACATAGTTACTGGATCATTTGGTCTTTGGTTCCATCAAGACGGGAAGATCGGACTGGATCATTCGATCTGATAATTTGGCCGGTATATCGCGTTACACTTGGGTTTACAGCAGGCAGGTGACTCCTAGCCGACCACCCTGTCCGCCCCTTTAGCCAGTTTGCGCACAAGACTCCACATATCGAGCCAAGGTGACAATTTTGACGTGAACTTTGAAAACACAGGTGCAATGTTTGAGGTTATCGTTTTCGATTCACCTGAACGTTTCAAAGTCCTGCGTCATAAGTAGGCAATACTAAATCCACTCATATTCTTAAGCCGTTTGAAATTCCGGCTGCTGTATTGGGCTCCCTTTTTTTTTTTGGTTTAGATCATCAGAATGCAGTGTTCCTAGTTTAGGGGTATGTTGATGGAGGAACATTTTCCTGTTCTAACTTATGTATAACATGCTCCTATGTTCGTAAAAATACTCCTAAACTGGTAACACTAACTCTTTTATTTTTGGGACATAGCCTATACCACTAGACTAATATATACTTAATGTCACCCTGGTGGATGAAGAGTGCAAGCGAATGTATCTAGAGGCAGAGCCATGACGAAGTCTGGTTTCCATTTTGAAATTCAAACCAAATCCTTTTACGAGTGGGCTATAGCCCCCTCCAACTCTTGGTGCTGGTCCAAGAGCGCCTTTAGCTAACGAGAGATTAGGTACCGCGACCCTTTTTAGATGAAGAATCTCAATTGATGCGATGACCAATTCTTCATATCCGAGAAGTAGGACGAAATATCTCCAAGAATCTCTCGACCAACCAACTCACAAGTTGTATTCTTAAGTCGACCCAATCTGTCTTCGGCGGACGCAAATGGTCATCTAATCTTAGTGATGAACCAAACGCGAATTCGGTAGTCGTTGTCAGGGATCGCGAACCTTGACTTTTGGAACCAAATCGAAGTACTAAACAATAAAAGGGTTGAATTGAGAACTCAACTCAATTTTTAACGGAATGAAATGAAAGTTAGGAATGGCTCGTCGAAGGGAACGAAGAGAACCCCTGCGGCTCCGCAAACCCCGAATCCGATCGGGCCAACCAAGTATAATCTCGGTTTATTTCTATCGCGTCGTGGCCGGGCCGAGAGTCGGCCGGGAGTATCGATCAAACCGCTGTTCTCCGGCTCGGTCGAGTTTTCCGTTTCGAAGGTCGTCGGTGCAGCGTAGCGTTGCGGTGGCGGTGGCTCGACCCGTCGCTCGTCTCGTCGAGTTAGTCGGTTAGCTCTAGGGTTGGGCTGGGCTCGATTCGGCTTGACTCGCGAGTAACGCAGACATGTAATCTTCCGAGCTAGCCACTGGGCGGGGTAATGATACGCTTCCGAGCGGCCAATTCTAGCGGGGTAAGAAAACAGTACCTACACATCGCGCATACATACCCGCCAACCTTTTCTTTCTTTGCCTTTCCTTTCCTTTTCATGTCTTGCCTGTCTTTCTGCGCCGTATCGTTCCTTCATATTTCGTGTCTTACAGATCTGCTTCCATTTCTTCCAACTACTCTTTTTTCCGTCTTAGCGATAGTATGTGCCTAAAACGTTCCACATGATGCCACCAGAATGATGAAAGGAACAGTAGTCAATTTGGTTATTGATACCTTTATAAAAATATTAGAAAGCAAAGAACTAAATCTGATAGAGTTGATACAATGTAGCATCTAACAAAAAAAAACGTACCTCCGGGAGCGATTTCTGGCGAAGACTACAAAAGACGCAAAGAGGTAAGAAATTGCCGTGTGCAGTCTAAAAAACAAAAGGATAAAGAAGAAAGGCGAAAGAAGCGCAATTGAGAAATCGGTAGCAACGCGGAGGCCCTTCGCGAATTCAGATAGCCTGTGTTTATCGAGGCAGCGGCAGATTTGGGCGGTGCAGGTTGCATACGCGTACGTGGGTATCAGCGGAGTTTATATCCTTGCCCGCCATACCATTCTCTGGGATTCGGCAACGGACGCGGATCCAGATTTTCGCATGCAAATTTCCTCGAATCGATGACCGCCAAAATCCAAAATGAGAGGATGCGAAAGGTCCGATTAATTCTTATGCGTTTGCTCCATAGTGATCAAATTCGTCTAGACCCATATTTGTGACGGCAAGGAGATTTCGAGGGAATATTGAGAGATAATCTTCGGCGCAGAAAAAATTGATTTGTAGGCTCTTGGACTTGTAAGGTTGAAACGTTAAATACATGGATGTATCCTCGAGCGTCGACAATGAGTTAGCAAGGTATCGTCCGTTCCAAATCTCGGGGGTTCATGGGGTTCATCGACAATATTTATTAATCGCTCATGAGGCAGAAACGAGCCACGAGATGCAAACACGCTATATAAAACCAAGTACGAAGCACCGACAGGGTCGAGTCGCGCGCGACTAATAGGCGCTCGATGAACGATGGTCTACGCGAACGGGGGGCCAATACATAAAGATACGATCAATTTCACGCTCGGCTGGTGACGAATGGGCGGGGGGAACTATCGAATGGTTAACACACTATATCTCCTCAGCCGTCCAGGGCCGTCGGTGGTATCGGACCTGAGGTCGGTCGGACACCTCCGATCATCGCATCATCCATTTCTTCATCTTTCAGTTTTACGATTTCACGCCTCTATGTGTTTAGTCACCTGGAATTAAAGACAGAAACATTTAATACCATTCCAAAATGTCCACTAAGTGTGAATGGAAATAAACGGGGAACATTAGGTATCGGTAAAACTCGGATAATTCCGTAGGTCGTAGTTAATGTTCCTCTTTCAAATAAATAATTCGATTTAATCGTGCAAAGTATGGGTGAACGATATCACGAAATGTATTACTCCAGTGTTATAGCAAGTTCGTCCGTGCCTGCAGTGGATGTTCACCTGCGCAGTTTCACATCGTTACCGCTCTATTCACGGTGTAATACGGAGCCCTTCTTTGCTCTTATTGTATATCTCAGGCACCGTGGCTTCGACCGGCTTCTCCCAAAGTCCAAACGCACTTTATCACCTCGACTACTCATCGCCCAGCTCTCTTCCTCTCTTCCACCCTCTTCATTCCCAATTTGTACAACTGATTACGTTTAATATAGCATTATATATTAAAGTTCATGAAACATTAATTTTTTGTAATATTCTTGGATGAGGGAAAAGTTAACGAATATTTATAATAATAAAAATCCGTTTATTTTGTTCCAAACCTGACGAATATTCAGTATCTTCATTCGCGACCTAATACAGTATTGCTATGGTAATTGGAAACAAGGCATAAAACACGGCAAGGTGTGGTCGTTTATGGATGTGCGCACATTTTACTGCGCGTAACCTCTTTTCCAAATGTCACATGCTAGCTAGCCATTATTACCACTTAGTATGTGGTCCAGATTCCAGTTGAAACTATCGTTCGTCATTTTTGGGGGGTAAAGAACAACGTCGTATTTGCTATTTGGTTTTCCACGATTGTAAAACTTTCAAATGAGTCGTCGAACAAACCAGATGAACTTAAATAGTACCCTACAAGACAGAGAAATAGAAATACACTGACAGAAATAACGCAAGGTTCCTGGCACACGTATGGCTATATCAGACATAATTATGGTTAGATCGGCTTTCATCTGATCTACCCATCCGTATGCCAGGAACCTTGCGTTATTTCTTTCAGTGTGCAACGCATGTGACTATATTCTGACAAATCCGAAAAGCATTTTTCATCTACGGTATAATAAAGCAGATGTAATAAATAGAATGCGCAATGGACTGCCAATCAAAATGTTTTTATGATTTATTTGGTTTAAAAGACAACGTAGAAGTTCTATATACTTGCATAGGGTGTTTGAATTGGCCTCTAACAGTTGGTCCCGTAACTTTGTCCCTGTCTCATATGGGCATTGCAATACCTTTCTTATTACACCCTGTTCTCACTTACGTAATGGGCAGAGTGATAATTTTATAAGGCATGAAAGAAAAACTTGAGGTGGAAATATTTTCGTACTCTAGTAGAAAATGTAGCATTGAGCACCAAAGAGATAGGAAGAATGCAAGAGGGAAAGACAGAGAGAGAAAAGCAAAGGTGCAGCCTGCGATGCTAGAACGGATCCGAAGCGTTGTTCGTATCGAGACAGAAGAGAAGGGGTGGGGTGAGACTGGCTGACAGCCCGGACCTGATACCGACTAAGGCTAAAGTGTAATCAAGATTGGACTTGGAGGAGTTTGGTGCAGTCCAGAGTAATAACAGTAATCCCTCTCTCCCGAGTTCGGCATCGTGTGAGAGAGAGCGAGATAGCTGCAATTTGCTCGTTCTTCGCTCGAAAACTCCAAATTATAGAAGCTGCTGTCATTAGCGGTGCTCCTTTTCTTTCGAGCTGCAGGCTTCAGACAGTCAGTTGCCAAGTTCGTCGAAACCGGCGCGATTTGCGGAAAGTCAATATTACGAGGACAATCGGACATTGATGTTTCAAGCAAACAGCTTTATCACTCTCGTGCTCTTTGGAGCACTGCGTAGCTCTCATGTCAACTGGATGCAGTAACGAGCCGTGCGTCACCTTGCAGGCACCCGAAACGACGAGTCAAAAGGCGAAATAGCATCGTAAAGTTGGGACCCAATAGCGATAACAGTGATTTCGCGAAGTTCTCTGCAAATTTGGTTGCTCGCGGCCAGCCGGGTTCGGACGAATTCGAGGATCAGTATGCTGACGGCCGCGAGCTCTAAGTTCCGGTCCCAGACCAACAGCCAAATTTCGAGGCGATGGACGAGACCTTTGGACCAAGTAGCCTCGGGCATTAGGCACGCATTTAGTGAATTCTTCGTCTCTTTTTCTCTATTCACAATTTTTTTCTTCTTCCGTTCTTTCTTTTAGATGTACCTTTAGCTTGTTTTCAAACGTTCGAACAATGCGAAGTCGACCATTTCTGCTGAAAATGACTCTTTTCCTCTGCTAGATCTACTCTTTATTATTTACCCTCAGCTGTTCTAGTCTTATTCCTTGATTAGAATCAAATTTTTCGGGTGTACCTCAAAAACCCGACAAATCATAAAGCAGACTCATCAAAAACCCGACATTCAAAAACCAAACATTTCAAAACGCAGACATTCAAAAACCAGACATTTCAAAAAACAGACATTCAAAAACTATACCACATACAAAAAATGACCACGGGTCGACGTCCTTGATGTCTCACTGGAAGATCATTTAAAAATGTTTAACCAAGGAATTCATTTTTTAGGTCACTTCAGGGTCAAATCAGTTCGACTCCTGGATTGTTTATTAAGCATACTTAGAATTGAATCATTAATAAATGTCTGGTTTTTTAATGTCTGTATTTTGAAATGTCTGGTTTTGAATGTCGGGTTTTTTATTTTGCATCCATTTGACAGAAATATTTAAAAAGGGAAATGTAACCGAGGATTGATTCACAATGTGAAGTTGACGCAAGGTCACAAATATCGCACATCGATTCCGGCAAAATCGCGATATGAAATATAATCTTCCGAATACCCCTTTCGACCTTCGCAATTAATTGTATATTTCCCTAAAGTTTCCTTGGAATCGGAATGCGATTTTTCTTAACCCTCTTTTCGTTATATTATGCAAGAAAGCAATCGGGAATTATTTGATCTTTCGACGGTCTTGTGATAGTACACCTGAATATTTCGTGAATAAACTAATATTTTTGAAAATATTTTATAATGTTTTCAATGTTTATAATTATTCTTGTTTCTCGTAGTTTTTTTTTTGGTACGTAAACATAGTCGCAAGGCATTAACGCTGACAAAGATTAACTGGAAATCAACAATATTTTCGACGAATTCTTGGAATATTTTGTGTTGTTTTCGAGCGTAATTCAGGATGTAAACAAACAATAAATCTTATTAGAGGCTCGTCATTATTATACTTAGAACTTGTATCCATGTAATGCATATGATTGGTTTATCAGATGTTGTGAATATACTTGGGCCAAATCCAACCAAGTTCAGAGACTTCCTATCTATACCGACGACAAAACTCAGCAAATACTCTAGAAAACAAATGGCAAGTGTAAAAGTACCAAAATAGTACCGTGCACTATGTCAGATTATAAACAATACTAGTATTAATTATACTATAAGCGATATGAATTGTTCAACCTTTTTTATTGTTTTTTTATCGTGCTGATCGAAATTATTATGAAAGTCAGGGGCAATGAGCGCAATTATTTTTGATCTTACTTCAGCTAACCATACTGTGTATTCTTGCTCCCTTACATATGACGTGGAATTGAAATAATTGAATACTATTTACATTGATTAAATATAAATGCCCTTAACGAATAGGACATGCCCATCGGAATGTTATAATTACTACAGCCATACATACACATCTTCGAGAGGCGAAAGATATGCCACTGAGAAAATTAGGCTACCGGAAAGACAGGATAAGGCCATCCGTATGGTCCCATTAACTATGACTCATGAGTTGCACTGCTCTAATTAACCAATATAGTAATCAAATATCACCTTACCTAACCCACGTACTAAGGTTCGAACTAAGACCTATTGTACCTCCCAATATTAGCCTTCCTAATATTAACCCCTCCCACTATTATCCTCAAGGGTCCTTTCGATATTGTCTTTTTTCGCTTCTATAGCTGAAACTGTCATGTCGGTCGTATTTTTACTTTTGCACTTCCGACTCCAGATGAAAAGGTTTATTGTGCCTGTGGTCGACGGATGCGCATTGTCTCATTATGTGTGCCGACTACAGGAAAAATTTCGTCTCCTCATTCGGTTAAGATTGAGGAGGTTAGAAAAGGATAGACTAGGCTGGTCAGACTAATATTGGGAGGGAGTTCTGTTATACGAATTCTATGAAATGATTCAGGAACATATCATAATCCACAATAGTCAAAATTTCCAAATAGTATGACTGTGTTGATCTTAGCAAACATTTGTAATTTTGGATTTTCCTAATTTCGACCTCCACCCCAAGGTTCGATGGTGTTTGGTTAAGCGTTTGTTTGTAAACAGACCCAAGCCGATTGGCATTTAATTCTTAAGACTATTGGTAATTTAATACTGATTGATTTCAAACATCAAGATAGGGGAGAGATACAAGAAAAGATGCTGTAAAGTTTAGTACATCGGTGGTGGTCGTCCAGGGGTCGCGTGAGGTCGAGGACGCTCGCGAGTTCACCGGGCCGCGAAAGCGAAAAGTAAAACGTGAAGCTCAAAGTGATCATCCCAACACGCGAATTTCCTTTGGTTTTCATATACAGTCTTTTCACATCAACTTCGTACTTTATCTCTGTCGACTTCGTCAACTATTTCATCGCAATTTCTTCTCGAGTTGTCGAGCAATTCAGTTCATAAGCATTCATAGGTATATATTATACTTATTTCGTCATTCACACTTCAGAGAGTTTCCGTTACTATCTTGATTGGTAGTCCTCTAATATGGTTTGTAACATAAGATATTAGACTGAAATAATTCAATGTGATTTCTTGAAGAAATTCATATATAATATAATATGACATATTTAAGAAAATATATAATTGAATAAAGAAAATAATTGACTATAGGAAATAATTTTTTTTTGCTTCCAAAACGAAGTGAAATGTAATTAACATTCATTTAATGCTTGAAAAAAACTCTTGTAATGGTACAGTTCATTTTTTTTAATAAATTTCATAATACATGTCGAAAATATGAACTATTGACCAATTAAATTATTAGTCAGTATTGGGATCATAAATTGGGAGAGTATTGTAAGAAGGAATAACTTTATGATGTTCACTTGAAAATAAGCCTCCATTTTTTCAATATTTATTATGGTGAATATTTAATATGGTAATGTTCTACTTTATACTGTTTGATTAAATTCTAGGCCCTAATTTTGAAGATTTTAAGGTCGTGCAATGTGCTGTCAATAAGAACGTCGATTAAGTAATGCAACAATTACGAAAGTAAATACAAATAGTAGGTCATTTAAGAATAAGCAATAATAACTTTGATATTTAAGGATCGGTTCGTAATTTTTGAGTTTTAATAAAGTTAAATCACGGAATGATCTAAATTTAACGTACTTAAAATAAATTTAGAACTGCAATATGGAGTGTTCTTGACAATACTATTATTTATTGATACATGTACCATAAAATCAGGAATTGTTAAACCGTCTACTGCAGTTTGAGCGAACGCTAAAAACATTTGACCAGCAAATCGGAAGACCGCGGGTTCGAGCCCCGGCACATCAAATCAGTTCGATCTTAATTTTTTTTTGTATAAAAAAATGGTCAATAAAAATCATGGTGACAGTTGAAATTGTTTTCCAATAAATTGCAAATAATTCTAATTTCTATAGACGAGTTTCTGACTTCAGAGGAAAAATATTAGATTGAATTTTCAATTTAATACATCATAAAGCGATTGACACGTATCATTGTTACATACAAAGAACTATGCTACATGATGTTTATTGTCACTTAGCCCTTTGCGGCATACAGTTTTCTTTATGCGGTAAACAGCTGAAAATTGTTACTCGAGGGGTTTCGGGGTGGCTGATTACGAATCTGAAGTTAGATCTTGAAAATTCAAAATGGCGAATCCAAGATGGCCGACCAAAATGCGAAAAATTAAATTGTCTGGAGCATGCTAACGTAAAATTATTTATAATTTATTTTAAATATTACTAAAAAATTGACTTCTAGGCAAGTGATAATTTTTGCAGAAATAGGAAACGAAATCGCTGCACTGTTGAAGACATACAATATTACTACAACAGTATAAATTTAGATGAAAATCAATAGATGGAATATGATTAGGAATGTATTAAACAAAATAATATCCTGTCTGCTAAGCCGACTCTATATGTACATTTTACTCATAAATTTCCAGTTAAAATCAGTACAATCATCGATTAAAGCCTTTTTTAGCTGTGCTTATTATATTTGCATTGTAATTTTATTCTTAGTATATTGAGTATTGCCAAAGGAAATAATATGTCTGTTACCTTATAATTTTAATATACTGTTCAGTAAAATTAAGTTTATCCGTCTCATTGACTTTTTGATACGCTTAAAAAACGTAAATGTTCTCAATGAAAAATAATAATTATTTAACAAGCCGTTAATAAAATTGATAATTAATAAAATACATTCCAAACGTGGTACTCAAAACTATTAGTACAAACACAAAATAAGTAGTTAGAGTTATAGCTTAAGTAGTCACGGTGATATGACACGCTGATAGCAAAAACGGACTAAACATACGCCGCGAGAAAAAATGGGTTATTATTCTGTTTGCGAGCAAAAACGAAACAAATTACAGGCTGTGGGCAAAAGTGAGTTACACTATTGTGAGAGCAAAAATGACTTAAAATATTCTTCAGGACAAAAACGAATTAGAGATTTAAGTCATTCTTGCCCGCTCGGAAATTATAAGTCACTTTTACCCGCAAAGAAATTTTAACTTATTTTTGCTCGTGTTATAATTTTGTATAGAAACTTGTTCGCTTTGATATCGCAATTTTTAAACTTTTGGGATTCTTTTAAAAATATACAAATGATTTAAAATTTTAATCATTATTTGCGTTAATTCCCTGATTACACTATTATACTTCTTATGTTAATTCTGTAATAAAAGTATTCAATTTGGTATGCTTCTACACTGAGGAAAGGATTGTTTACTAAAAAGAAGGCTTCTTAATAGTTAAGAAATCATATATTTAAATACGGCGAATCCAATAATTTTTCAAGTATAAAATAATTATTCGTTTCATATAAAGCTGATATTTCTTTAGTGCAAACAATGCATTTTATATCTTACGAAATATCTATTAAATGCAACCAAACATTTCTTAATAGTTAAGAAACCACTTGTTTACTACGAGTTTGTATCTATAAAGTAATGATTTCTTAATAGCTACAAAATGTAAGGTTGGAGTCGATACGCAACACGGCTGCTTTGTTTGGTTTGTTAAGAACGATTGAGCGCCATTGCAATTCGGTGGTTATTGTTATTGTGAAAAGAAATAAATTAAAGATATTGTTTATAATATGAAATATGCTTATTTTATAAACAAATACATCGTATAAGAGACATGTTCCATGTCTTATTTGTGAATTTGCACAGCTGTCGAGTTCAAAGTATACGTTTCTTAACTATTAAGAAATGGTCAATTCTGATATAAGAAATAAAATGCTAATATTATATGAATCGCATTTAACATTACAATGCCATCTTTACATTAAAAGAACGATTTCAACTTTGCAATTGAATGATATTTTTTTACAACAAACGATCCTTTCTCTCAGTGTACATTGCTTAATTCTCGGAATTTTTGAAAGAGACGTGTACAACTGATATTCATTGTCATTGACTTATTGTTTTCACCAATTTTTTATTGCAGGGGCTCAATGAAGTATTGAGAGGCACATTATTTGCAGAATATACGTTCCCTTATCACTGTTCGACGCTGATTTTGCCTTTGTATCGAAATTAGCGTTTTTGGCCATGTTTGGATTAATTTTAGGGCACAAGAGATTTTTCACAAGCGAAGTATCATATCCGACGTGTTTTTTGTTATGATGCTAGTAGAATTTTCTGTTACGTCACATTTTCGAGATTAGACGCTACGAGCAAAAATGTGTAAAAATATTATGAAGATAAAAATTACATTTATAAAATATTCTTTTGGGCAAAACCGAATTAAAAATGTATATCATTTTTGCTGGCGCTGAAATTATAATTCGTTTTTGCTCGCGCTATTATTTTATATTATTGAACTTGAACGGTCGCGCTTAATAATCGTTTTAATATATCACCTTATATTGTCACTTGTCATCAACTTTGCAATTACTTTGAGTTAAGGCCATCCTTATAATATGGCCTTTCTCATTGCTAAGCTTCGCAAGCTAGTCTCAAAAGATTCAAACTTTCTAAGTTTACGAGTTTAAGTTAATCGGTAATAATTGAATAAATCACAACACCTGTTTAATTATATAGATATATTTTATAAAGTACATAAATGCGTTCTTAAACAAAAAATGATGAAGTACAAAAATAATATGCTACATTATTCGTTATCGCTATCTCCACTGGCAAAATCATAGTAAGAAATAAATAAAACTTTATTATTTTCATAATTGAGTTCTTTTTCGATTTCAATTATAACAACGTCATATTTTAACAACATTCCTAAATAAATAGAATCATGTTTACACATGATTATACTCGTAAGTCCCGTTTCCGATAAACAAAACAATAAGAGTCACTTTGTGTAGATATTATTCGAATTAATACAAAAACGGGTTAACTTTTGGAAATTGGTAAAAGTGAGTTAATTTCAGCTAACGGGTAAAAATGGTTTACTTTTTATGATGCGAGCTAAAGTGGGTTAAATATTCCATAAGAGCAAAAGTGAATTATAATTTTAATCCATTTTTGTCCTGAATATTATATAAGTCATTTTTGCTCGCGGAGATTATTTCATTCATTTTTCCGCGTTAAAAAAGTTAATTCACTTTTGCCCGCGTTATATTTTTGACCCATTTTTATTCTCAGCGTGTCATATTCAACTTTACTTATTCAGATCTTACTACTTGAATCGAAAAGTTACCTTCTTTAAAGTAGTTGTAATAACTACTTGCTTTTTTACTTAAAAGTAGTTACAATGACTAGTTACGTTTTCTTATTGATAGTTTCTGAAATAAAACCGATTTGTGCACTGGTTCATTTTAAAAAGTAACACAGAAGAAACGTATAAATCGTGACAAAAATGTTTAAAACTTAAAAATATTTTTTCTTGAAAACTGTAACCATTAAAGAGCATTTTCATAGAATGACAATGTCTTAGTATTAACCGCAGAATATCCTCAATTTTTTTTAAAGTTTTAATAAGATTTTTGTTTTGTTAGAAATTTGAAAAATCGAAATTTGAAAAAACAAATCATAGATCTGAAATTTTTCTGTAAAGTTTACAGGAGTATATTGATGTGTACAATGTAGTTTGCAGATTACATTAATCTTTCATGATAAGTATACACTTTAGGAGAAAATTTCTTAGAACTAAAATGTCTTAAAATTGGTGAAAACTGTTCTCCAATTACAAAATTGTATGCAAAGTTCTGAAAATGTTTAAAAGCATTCTTTGCACAATTTCAATACATTATTGTTCTATGAAAATGGTATCTAAAGTTTATACTTTTCAAAAGATAAATGATTAAATTTTACGAAGCAAAGTTAAATTTTGTCATTGCGCTGGCCATGTTTTTAACAGACACTTTTTAAATTTTGCTTACTGTATTTGTTTTAATTTCAAACATCAAGGACGCTATTTAGTTAAGTTTCGGACATGAAGGATCAATCAGAAAATAACGTTTCTTTTGTTTAATTTTCGAGTTCCCCATAGTTAAAATTCATTTTTTAAAGACACCGTTATAAACAGCACCCTCAAACGCATAAAGACAATATGGTTCCGAAATATTTTTACATTATATTCCTCTACAGAGGCGACCCAAACTTAAATGCTTTCAGTCATTTTTATCAACCATTTTTAGTCATTTAAAAAGTAGAATTTTCGGTTCTATATCAAGAGAAGTTCAAAATGAGTCTGTAATTTGTTAATTGTTAAACTACTTCAGTTTTTCAATAGATATATTTTCAACCGATCTCAGAAACGCTGCAAAGTGCTGTCAACATCCAGTTTTTATATTTATATTTTCATTTAGACAAACGTTTATGTTGGTTAAAGTTTACATCTTTATTAGAATAGTATACATGAAAAAAGTTTTACAAATAGTAACGTAGTAGTAACCAAGTAGACAGTTAAGTAGTAATGGCAACAAAAAAGAATTATATGATCCACGTCTTACTACTTAAGTAGTTACTTTATAACTACAGTAGTCCTTCCCTTATTCTAATTTGTCCAGTCAGGCAAGATGACAGCCTTCTTCCCTTATTCTAATTTTCTCCTCGCCCCCACTACTTAGACTTTTGTCTGTTTTTCTTTTGTTGCTCATGCGCCGTTATTTGTGTTTATAGAAAATCCACACGTCCACACATGGTAGTGGGAAACGCGTGAGGGGAAATATTAGAATAGGAGAAGAGAAAAAATTAGAATAAGGGAAGACATTAGAGTAAGGGAAATTAGAATAAGGGAAGGGCTACTGTATTTCTTTTCTCCGTGCACAATGAACTATGGTTTTTTAGTATTATAGCAGTACTTAGACAATAAATGGTGTTTGGTGAACCAATGCAGTGCAGGTCCTGTACTGATTTTCTGCTCACTATTAGGACCAATATCATTACAGCTATGGGATTTCAGGGATAATTTAAAATTCCCATATTTTTTTATTACAGTAGCGCGTAAATATTACTTGTGGTAAAAGTTACACATATCTGAATATATTTTTTATCTTCAAAAAATAACTGATAAATGATTTCTTATTAAATTTGTGTTAAATTTTATTAAAACTCTGGATTAGCATGAAACCTACAAAAACACAAACAGCAAGGTAAGAACGTCTGCGGAATGTAAAATTCATGCAATAGCACCCCCTCGAACCTGAGCGCATTGTCAGATTAGGGTATTCGAAGTCGAAATGGAGGCGGGCTGTGCACCTGGCTTTTCTTCGTTTGTATTAGCTGCAAGTAGAAAAGCAACGATATCATCTTGCACCGGTCATGCACTGTGTTAGTACTACTGGGTATGCTACTTACTGCTACTGTTACGGGTATTGAGCAACATAGCAAAACTCCCTCATTTCGTATTATCTATGTCAGCTGTCAGTATCAACTACGTTCGTTTGTCCTGTGTACATTAAGTTAGTCTCCACTGTTACTGTTTGTTACTTTGTTAAATCTACTTTGTGATCATTTCCAGACAGTAGCCTTGACCACAAATTATTTAAAATATTCTCTCATACAACGTTTTACAATTTCCTCAAAGCGTTGTATTTCATAAAATTAGACCATTGACAGGAATGACGATTCAGGATATGACATACGTTATCACAAGACCTTCAAAATTATCGGAATATTTCCCAATAGCTTCGTGGCAAACAATTGAATGTGTCAAGTTTTGCAGATGAAAGGTCAAGAATGACAAGCATATTTTTCTTATCGCGGTTTCGGTCCAATGCCATATTCCTGGTCTCGTGACATTTTTCACGAACCATTATCTTAGTTACTTTTCCCAATTCTACTGGCTTAGCCTGTATGAAATTGGCTGTCAAATTTGCGAAAAATGATTGACAGTAGAGAAAATATCTCCATCGTTCTTACAGAAGGGAGTAGCAATAAAAACGTGAAATTTTTGGTGAATATTCCATGCCGATTTTTAAAAATCCAAATATAAAAAATACCCGAAAGATGTGATTGGTGGATGTAACTTCCAAATTCAAAATCAATGCTTAAATTATTCGGAATTTCATTTAATACTGACATTTAGAGGTAAAAATCGACGCCGTCTTACGTAAGACTAACCATTTTTTTATTTTTATGCCATTTGTAAATCGATTTTTACAAGTGGTGAGTTTATAATTCATTTGCCAAAGAGTTGTGATTCATAGCTTGAACTGGAACGGGTAGGATTACAACTTTGATGACGTCATTTATTGGGGGTTATTCAAACAAATTTAATGAGCCAGCTGAGGGTATAATGGTAGGAACTCAATACCAACTACTACTACGGCCACCAAAAAGGGAGATATAACTAACAAAATAACGTACTAAAATCAGCTCCAACATTAATATTCCTTCTCTGCATTGAAATGGAGATTTCAGAGATATATTCTCAGATGTTAAATTAATAATCGCATGTTTCGGGGCTTGTACTGTAAGATATTAATCTAACATTAAAGATATTTTGCCACTGTCAAAAGGTAATTATGCATACATACATGTAGATTTCGAGATGGAAGAATAATACAGTGAAAAATTACGTTTCTGACTTGATTATGTTTTAAAACAGAATATGCTGGAATAGATAAGAACATACGATTCATTATAAAGACAGATTAATTGTGACGATTGTTAGGAAAATTAAATTACGATTATTCTTCGCGAAATAAGATAATCAATGCACTAGTCTTATCTTTAAAAAATACTAAATTCATAAGATTTTATTTGATCCATTTTAATATACAATTTGAATGGAAAATTTGTTGAAATAATTTTACCAATTAAAGTCAACAATCTTCATTACATTTCGTAGTATTAAAAAGAATACATTTGTAAAGAAAATATATGAACTAAAGGCGTTGCAAAATGATTATAATTTTCTACATATATTTATAAATGTGACGTTGTGTTTCTGACGTTATGAGGGTATGTACTTACTCGGAATATTCCATTATCGTAACAAGTTTCGTTTCCTAGATAGGAATTTCTTACGCATGTAACAAAATAACATACTAACTTCTTTAATAACATTTCATAGTTTTAATGTATTGTATAGGGGTTCAAAGAAATGGTTTTTGTTTTGCAGTAGGTGAATGATTAGAAATTGTATAAGTAATTGCAGTTCTATGGGAGTTTTAAAATATATTCAATGTTTTCTGTTAAAAGTTAAATTTGGATATGTCGAATTTCAGTAACCAAACTTTAGTTATATCATATTGTAAGATAAGGAAGTCCTACAAAAAAAAGTGTATCGTCAGCTTAAAATGTTTACATTCTCACTTGATTTGTAAATTTAACGAACATCAAGCATGATGTAACCGTGAATTTGCACATTTTTAACGAACGATATACGTTTCATTGTTACTACGCAGGAAAAACAATTTTTAATGTTTCAATTACCCTACCTGTTCTTTAGTATAGGTTTTATGGGGATTCTAAAATCGCCAATCGATAAGGTAGTAAACTACGTTCAAAAATCGAATTTGAAAATGATTGAAGCTGTTTTCAATAATATTGGCTCTGTAGCTGCAATTATAACTATTAAATTAAACTCCTATAAAATATCAGGGAAATTCGTCTGGAATTGATTGAGAATTTTCGGAGAGAAGCAGAACTCTTCTACTTTCAAAAATTCACGGTCACGGAAACATTTCTAGCAAATAAAACCATTATAACAAATAAAATTAAATACAAATATGTAAGCTAAAAAAATAACATTTAAATTTTCAAATCATGTCATTGCCAATAATTAATCGGAAGCTGCTGACTATATCATTGTAAACAGTGTACATTGCCGTCGCTAACTAAGTTTGAAAAGTGTATTATTAACGATCAAACGAAAATTTCATGCTTTATTAGATTTTGAGAATATTAAATTTCCATAACACATGTTTCCATTAAAAATGTCAGTTTGGCTATTTCCAAAAAAGGTGGGGTTTTGTGCAACAGTAGTAAAATTCAAGTATGCGTAACCATCGGCTTAAATCGCTTTAAATGTTAAATTTAGGCTTCTGCAGTGCATATTACCCGAAATCTGACAAAAGTTTCACTACGACATAGCTGACCTCTGAAAAGTCGAAATGGCGCCAAAGAAAAAACAAAATTTGCTTAAAATCCACCGAAGCAGCCCTAGTAGAAAATGCGATCAGTTTCTGGTCATTTTTTTTTTGAAAAACTGGCTAGAAAATGGCTTAATTTTCTACCAAGGAGCGATCCTTTAATTTGGTATTTTTGTAGCAAAAAATTCTGTGTTACCCATTCCCCTAAAAAAGTGCACAAAACCCCAAATAAGATATTTTACTGACGTGTATGCAATACAATGCAATGGAAGAACAAAATATCTTTGGATATTCAAAAGGACCTAAAACCAATATCAAACACTTATTTACGTTTCATATAAATTAAAAAGCTTCACGAAACGGCTATAAATGTAAACTCCAAAAAATATTTTCGATTCGAGAAATTAAACTCCATTTACGTTCAATAAATCGGATTGTGAGCTATCTCAGAAGAAATAAGTTACCGCAAAGCCAAAGAGATGGCAGTAAGTAATTCTCTTTACTCTCGAATTGTAGATTATAAATCAGCCTTAAAATAAGAAATAAGGATGACATTTTGAAAATCAATATTATTTATTAGATCGATACCACTCGTTTCACGCTACAATACAGACATGATAGATTTTTGTTTTAGTGACGGATATAATTCTTTAAACTTCATACTGTCATAGAATATCTCTTGTAATATCACCAACAGATCTGAGAAAAAAACAACATGACTAAACGTAATTCGGTACTGAAAAGGTAAACTTTGACCTCAACTTTAGATACAAAATGGCGTTTACTCTAGCTATAATTAGCAGCCCGTGAACATATTTTTACAATAAATAAATAATGAAAATATATACTAAAAATAACGAATTCAAACAAATTCAAATAAATTAAGAAAAAATAGTTATAATTTTAAGAAATCGTTATACTTTTTTATTTATCTTTACACAATTGTTTCTCATTTACTATCCCACAGTGCGATTTACCTACCGGTAGGGACCACTTTTTTGTTTAGCTTCTGGACTATGTGAGGTTCAAACTTCGAAACATACGGACATGCACGGGAAAACCTTTACGAGTTTTGTTCGCGACTAACTTCACGCGAAGGTCGAAATGATGATTTACTGCACTAACATCCAATAGTAAGAAAGCGATATGTGACTGTAACTATGTTGCAATAGCCACCTTTCATTTTTATTCGATATCACTAATTATATATGGCGTTCTCCACATCTTCAATTGGTTAAATATTCAATAAAATCAACATTTAACTAATTACACTCAAAAACAAATAGATGCATTTTAAATATTACCGCAGAAACCCACTCTTAAAATTATACAGCGAATACTATGAGCCACTATATGAAGAAAATGTCAAAGTTTCACTTTTTTACTAAGAAACTTCGATTGTTAAAACTAATCGAGAGTCGCTTCAAAATGCAGTGACTATATTAAAATTATCGTACGAAATGATTGATAATATTTTAGGGTTTGACTATAACAACTTAATCCGTCTGATTATGCATTTGACATCGAGATCCTTTTACGTTAGCCTCGATAGTTTACAACTCAGTATAGGGTTGGGGGCTGCATCTTGTTTTTTGAAAACTAAAGTTGTAAAGTTAGCTACTAACTATCCTCACAGAACTCAACTCTATGACAAGATACTGAGAGGTTATAAACTTTAAACGACATATTCTTCCGATGTTATGGGTATGTACGTTATAACTAATCTTAAAGTGAAATGTTAATATAACATGCGTTTAACCCGACAAATAACAGACAATTTAACATTGCAGAAGCTTATATACCAATATTTTATTAACAATTATATAAAGTTTGTTATCATTAATTGACTTGTTTTCTATCATCGCCGCTAGGAGCGAAATCAATATTGGCAGCTGTTTGGCTCCCGGTGTGTAAAGGGTTTCGTTAACACATTAAGTTGACCTTACAAAGCTGCTCTAACTTTCTGCAATATGGTACCAAACTATGATTTTATAAAATATGTAAAGAAAAAATGTTTATTTTAAAAAATATCAAATATTAAATACTATAGTTTCCTAATGTTATTCTGAATCCCATAATACATACATATCCAGAGAAAACGATTTTAATATTAATGTAACATTGTCCTGTATCCTCCGCTCAATGTCCCGTATAGAAAATAATCGTTGCACTATAAGAATTCTATATAATACTAGATAGTTGAAATGACATCGCGATCTGGATACTTTTTAAAATGCAGTTGTATACATTATACTAAAAAACTACATTCAAACAAATTGTATAATAATAAATTATCTTTTATTACAGGTAGTTCGTAAATTTAGAACAAAATTTTGATTTTTAACAGAACATTAAAATGTCGTGTCCAATGCTATTATTCAGACACGAGTATCAAAATAATATTTATGCAAATACCCATACAATATGCAATTAGTTGTTGGTTACTCTCTGCCTTATGACGAAATAAAAATCCACTCTTATTACGGGAGCCATGATCGCGAGAAATAGAGTTCATAACGTCGCGACGGCATCTAGCGGTAACAAGCATAGCCAAAAATCGAAATTTTATACTAACTTTATATAGATTTATTTCCGATTTAACTAGACATAGAAAAATGTAGTTTTACTAAATACATTCTAGATATTCGGTATCTATGCAGTTATTGAAGCGTGTTTAGGCTAGGGATGTTTGGTTCATCATTCGCATGTCAACATAACAGCGGCATAAGGTTTTTAGAATGTTTATCAATTTCCAAATAATGCTACAATCTTACACAAGCAAGATTATAACCACATTAATGTTCTGTGAGGATAGCTGTTGAATGTCAATACATGTATTGCTGAGGTGACGATATGCATAGGTCGTCTTCATCTGAAAAGACGTTGGGTCCATTCATAAGAGGCTCTTGCAAAAAACATTCTAGTGCTGATAACATGAATCATTTAAAGAGGGCATGGATCATCATTATGTTCAGCTCATCCCATGATAATTAACTTATTTTTCGATAGATCTCTTACAAAGGCTCTTATATGCGGTTATTCAAGAACATTATAAAAGTTGGAGTAACTTGATCGATCTAATGAAGAGCAGTACAGCATAAATATCACATCCAATAGAAGTAAATTATTCACTCGTTTAGACTAAACATTTAGTCTACCAGATACAAATGGACTACGGATTCAACCCGTTCGATTTTCACTCCTTTGGAATAAAATGTTACTGCAACAATTTTAGTATAAGATACCACGGGATACTCAGATTCTACCCCCACAATTTTTTTCAAACATGATGGCATAAAGAGGGCTAATCCTTTGACACCCATTCATCTACTACTACTGTGGGCAAAAAGTAAGGTGAATTTTCAACTTAAACTTCGCGAGCTTAAAATTTAGGGGTAGTTCTTTTTCTGGCAGGACTGTTAATGATATCTGGGCGAGATTTCATGTCAATGTCATTATCAGTAATATATTTACGCTTGTGTTTACCAAACGACCAAGAGTGCATTTTTCGATTTTTACAATGTCTGATTTAATCGAGCAGAGAAGTGCCATCAAATTTTCGTGGTGTGGTGCACTATGAATCCCTTCCACCTCGCTAAACTGTTAATAATAATTTGAGTGTTAGGCGTCGTTTGCAATTCGTCTGAAAAGACTAACAACTCTTGGTTTTTGCATCACGATAATGCACCGTCTCACACTGCACTCGTTCTTGGTGATCATTTCGCCAAAAATTCGACGCATATCTTTCAGCAACCACCGTATGATTTGGCTCCGTGTGACTTCTGGCTATTCCCAAAACTCAAGAGACCACTCCGGGGAAAGCATTTCGAGTCGATTGAGGAGGTAAATGCAGAATCGAAGAAGGCACTGATGGCTCTACCGGAAAGGGACTATTTAGCAGGTTGCGAAGATTGGAAAAAACGTTGGTATAAGTGTGTTTCATCGGAATTGGATTACTTTGAAGGGGATGACATTGATTTAGAAGAATAGATAAAGATTTTTCATTTTACAAACAAATTAATGAAGCTGAATCTAGCCCCCTATTATATCCCCTATTTCTCTCACCTCTAAGTTTATAACTCGTTACTTAATTTCAGCATCGTTAAGGTCGTTTCGGATTCAGATTCTGCATTTATTTTGGCATATCTATGAATTTTCTGGACATCGAACTGATATGCGTATGGATAATATTAAGACTATCGAGCGGAGTAGAGGCTGGCTAGTTTCAGCTTCATAACAAATTCACCTTACTTTTTGCCCAAGGCAGTAAGTACTGGATAAAAGTAACTTTGGAAAGAGCTGTATTGGCTGTATAAACATGTTTTCACTTATGGTTTGATCTTGAGGGCAACCTCCAGCGTCCATCCACATGTGTAGAAAGAATAAAAGGGGGTAACAAAGGACATTGAATGGCGAAGGTGAAAGGTAGGGACGAAGTGGAAGGCGTTCAAGGTTCGAAGCCGAGATTATGGAGTGATTTTGGTGATACGGACCTCTTTCCGTTGCGCCTTCGTCGCTTGGTCGCGTAGACGGTGCCGAGCTGACTCATGGCTACAGGGTTGTTCGGTGCCGTCGCTGCCGCTGCTGTTGGCGTGTTGGCGGAAGCTGCGGAGACGGGGGCTGGGGCCGAGGTCGGCGTCATGGCCGCGCGCTCAAGGCCCGGGGTGGCCTGATGGTGCGTGTGCGGATGCGGGTGCGAGTGCGGATGCGCGATGACGGTCGCGGGACCGAGCCCGGAACCCGGGGTTGCGTAGCATGCCGTTACCGCCGGCGCAAGGGAGACGGCCCCGATGCCGATCCCGGCGCCGCAGAAGCCCGCGACGCCGACGCCTCCGGCACCTCCGAGGACCCCCAGCCCCGGCGCGCTTCTCTCCAGCGCGTACACCGTGCGTACCGTGGCGCCTCCGCCGCGGACGCTACGTCATCCTCCGTCACCAGGCGGTCCGATGCCGATTCTGGTTCCGGTACCGACGCTGACACTGACACCGTCGCCGTTTCGTCTTCCTGACCTTTTTCTTCTTCTCACCCGTATCGCGTCAAATACTATCCACCAAACTTTTCCTTCACTACGACACACTCACCGTATCCTTCCAACTACACAAAAACTTTTCACGCGAGCACTCTCCAACTTTCGTCCGCGCGTGTTCTTGTCCTCGACGAAGCTTCACTCGCGTCCTGACATATTTCACCAATTCCGAGGCTCCCTTTATTCCCTGGTTCCTTTTTATCGAACCGACGTTCAGATCCTCCTACCGATCTCCAGGATCCACCTTGCTGATAATGGATGCTCACGTGTCAAACATTCCCGCCACCCTTCGAGTAGGAACCGGTAGGATTGGAGTGGATCACTTGGTAGCAGGTGTACATTAGCCGATAAACACTTATCCGGCCTGAATTTGATACTGGACCCCAAGATAAATAACGCGTATGGGTCAGAGCCTAAATAGGACCAGACTGACCTTCCGGTAATCTAGCTAGAAACGCGAACGAGACCGCCCGACTCAACCGAGCCGAGGCCTCGCGGTGCAACAACGAAGCGTTCCCGGTCCACGATACTCTCCCCGTCGAAGCGTGTTGTGCACTGTCGCCGTCGGGCAGCCTGCAGCGGAGGGAGGTAGTAAAAAGGCCGAAGCCAGCCGAAGCCCAAGATCGGCAACAGCGGGGGCGGGAGCGTTCGCCCTCTGCGTCCCTCCACAAGTCCGAGTCCTCGGTCCTGAGCGAGGGCGAGCGCTCGAGCGCTCTCTGTGCACCCTTGCGAAACACCCCCTTCCACTACCCGACCTTCCTACTCCAATCGTAGGCTCCGCCTCTGAAATCCAACCAGGTAACCAATCCCTGAGCCAGTATGGCGCCATACAAATCCTCGATAACATCTCACCACGAACCTCTCTCTCTCTCTCCCACGCGCAATTCACTTTTCCCTTTCTTTCTGTCTAATCTTTCTCTACATTCTTTCCTTCTTCCTTTGACTTTTCATTGTCTCTGTCTGATCTGCACTTTCTCATACATCGGCTGTTCATTCCATTATTGAAACCTGTGCTCCTGCTTCGTCCTGACGACGTATCTACCCTCACCCGTCGCAGTCCTTAGCCACCCGCCGCAACCCTCCTCGACCTTTTTATAGACAACGGAACTTGTTTGTGTGTGCCTACCAGAACTACTCAACTTCTCGCTGGATGTCCTTCTCCGTCAAGTTATTTCCGATTAAATCTTATACTACAAGGTTTTCTTTGAAGAGTGTCTGCGACTATTTCAATGCCAGTGGTGCCAGTTTAGGGTCATTTTGTACCATGGTAGTAGAACCTACTGCAATGTTTACTCCAGTTTCTCCCACTATCGTCAGAAAATATCCTTTCTTGAGAACACTATTGAAAGGGCTGCCAATAAGAAGTGACTCTCAATCTGAGGATTAGAATTTTTTTGTTATATATTATTTTACGGCAACTTTTCTGAACCCATATGGGACTAAATCGCGACGAGACCTACAGTTTTTGAAGGTGGAATCCGAACCACCTGAGCTTTGGCGTTATTAGACACTTATAAACAAATACAGAGGTGACCCAATGACAGATGGCAGAGGCCGAAATCTGAGGAACAGATAATTACGGAAGGACATTTCACGGTAATAGATGTATCGATCATAGGTTATCGCTCCAAAGGTGATATAACCAGAATATTAAACATGGATCACTATAAGGTGTTCTTAACTATGCGTCCTGCTTTACGTTATTTAAATTATAGGTTAGATCCAATCATAAATTTAACAAAATAGGACTCAATATTGATTTCAATGCTAATTGGATTTTCAATCATCAATCTCAACCGGAATTCCCCAAAAATTATTTACCTATTTACTACCTGTATAACAAATAGTCAGTCCATGTACTTATCTATTCTGGACTTTAACAGTAATGTTGGAATAGACATACATTCTATAGCATCTAAATTTACTCGTAAGAACTAAAGATTTTACTTCTTTGTAGTCTATTACACTCCAATACGATATTTACTACTTTTACAATGTACTTTAACTGGAATCATTTTTTAGTGTGTACACAAAAGGAAATAGATTGCAATACTGAAAATATTGTACCAAATACAAGATTTTGTGATTCTTCCCCAGAATTTGAATAAAGGACTTACACAAAAGTATACAGTATGTAGGTAATTATTATGTTCGAGACGTTTTGTTTGCAGTACGAATATTCTGGTTGTATAATAGATTGTACAACTAGAAAGGGCGATTTGTAAATAATACCGCAATAACTTTGCTAGCTATGTGTGTATATTCGCTGAATTAATTTTTATTCAATTATTTATTTTTATTCAATTATTTATTTTTAATCAATTATTTCAGCATTTTTCGGAAATATTTCACGACACTTTTAAGTTATGTGAGAAAAATTGACATAAATCCGTAAAACTCGATCGAATGCAAATTTCAAATTCCACATACAAAATAATCGTGGCACTATAACAAGGCTGTGCAGTTATACTAAATAGTTGTAATGGCGCGACCTTGATAATCTGTAAAAGAACTATGATAAATTGTAACGATGTGATCGAGTAGTTACTATGTAGGTAGACTGCACATAAACTATCTCGTATATGCAGCTGTATTGATTATACTAAAGAAACTATTAAATTATAATAATTTAATCTATTTCAGAACAGTAGGGTACCTTTTATTTCGAGAAGTTCTCCAATTAAGAAAAATTATTTTTAAAATAACTATTACTTAAGAAGTTGTGTACAACGCCATTGTAAAAATCATATTTATACAAATACCCATAGGTATAAGGTATACTTAATATAATATCAGTAATTGGTGATTAACTTATGACCAAATGAAAATTCATTTTTATCACGGGAACAATGATAGCGAGATATATAGTGCGCCTGGTGGCAACAAGCATAACTAAACCTATTCGATTGGGGTCCAAATTCGATTCTAGTATATTTGAACATCTATGCAGCCCAAGCAATGGCACTGCCCACCAGTAAGAGTCAATTCTGATAGTATTTTGGACTTACTTCTTGCCCAAATTGAAGGTCAAAGGGGTACAAAATTGTGCTTTTGGCAATTTTTTCTGGTTTTCTGAAGAAGTAACCAAGACGATGACGAGTTTGAAGTGAGTCGAATTTCAAAGAGTTCGTCGGACATAATGGATCCTTCATTTTCCATTGTTTAACTTTGTTTGAATAGTATTTTGTAGTACTGTTTACTCCTTTGTCCTTCACTAATTAAAAAACTAGAGCCAGTCGAATATTTTGGAGGTCATGTTTGGATTCTGGAGCAAAAATCCTACCAAAATCGACTCTTACTTATAGGGCAACGTGAAATTCTTACATTTGTGTTGCACGGAGAAAAGTAGATTTTGAAGTTTAATAATATTTCCTCAGCGGCACTGTAAATTTCGTCATGTATCCAAGCGAAAGGAACTAAACAGCTGAGTATGTTGTCTTCACAGCACTGGCTATGGCGCGGTCGTTTCGTAAAAAGTTCAACTCGCGATAATACAGCCAATTTTGAGAATTTTGCAACGAATAAAAAACCAAATTGATCGTTAGAGATTTCCACGTCTAGTGAAGAAAGGAAAAGCGATATATGTCAATAAACAGAAAAGTTATCAATTTTTTTCTACACAACTACATAATATAGTCTTTTATATCTTCAGGTGCTTCGTTTATCAAGCGAATTTCGAGTATCCGGAAACTTTCAGCGAGAAAGTTGTTCATTAAGGTATAAACAAGCTTTCTAGAGAGTTTCATCTTCATTCCATTATTAGTTTAAAAGTAATGAATGATTAAAGGTGGTAGTTGCACCGCTATTAGAGCCGCGGCGCACGTCAGTCGGCCGCTGCCGAATTTAAATATTCATTACGTTTAAACTATTAATGCAATCAAGATGAAACTTTCCAGAAAACTTGTTTATACCTTAATGAACAACTTTCTCGCTGAAATTTTTGAGATGCATGAAATTCGCTAGGTAAACGAAGCACCTGAAGACACAAAAACTTATATTTTGCAGTTCTTAATAAAAAATACAATAACTTTTTTGTTTCTTGACATGCATCACTTTTTCTTTCTTCAATAGACGCGGACAACTCTAAAGATCAATTTCGTTTTTTATTTGCTTGAAAATTCTCAAAATTGGCTATGTTATAGCGAGTTTTCCTTGACGGCACAGTAAAATATACAAAGCCAAATTTGAATGTCTCATATACTGCTCACTGTGACATATACCAGGAATCGAACTAGATTATACTAACTTTTACTCAGAAGTTTAGTAAAATTCACTGTTCACTTTTCTCCGTGTGGGCTGTATTATACTTTTGAGTTTGTAGAGCATGTTTTACACCTGCGGGAATTCTGAAATTTAGTTTGGGCGTATCACGTGATGAAGGTGTCGCGCACGTACAACCTTGACCGACGTCTAACTCAATAGAAGAGGCTATGTGCTTACGTTTACGAATGATTCGATTCTCGTTCTCGATGGCGAAAGTAAAGGGCGGAGTAGCAGCAGTAGCGGTTTCGAGTCGAGAGTCGTCACGCATATATGGTGCTTGGAAGCTCAAAGCGTGTAAACGGGTTAACGTTGGTCAGTGTCGAACCAGCAGCTATATACGAATCCAAACGTACGTGCCGCACGCATCGCATAGCCAGCAGCGCAGCGTGCGGATTCTGGCGACTTCCGCTTTGGGCTTCCGGAATTCTCGTCATCGCGTTCGTGTTCGGATTCCTTCACAGTATAGACTTGCTGGCTACAAATTCAAATTAACGTATTGGATTTCTTTACACGACCAGATGACTCTAAGAAAGGTAAATACAAACAATTCATATCAATGCGAGGAAACGAGAACTTTCATGGTACATTAGAAGAAATTTTCATACTTACTGGATAATTCAAAAATTATCATGAAGATACCTTATATCATCGTCAAGCGGTCAATACCGCCGTAACGTCATCATTTATTTAATAAAAAATGACACTGAAAAATATACATTACTATAAAATTTAAAAAAATTCATAATAATAATACTAATACAATGAGGACTATATAATTTACTTACTTAAATAAACATTATCGTTGTTTTAGGTAAATTTAGTATTTAAAATTTTTTTTAAATCTATGTTTCTCATTGTTGTAGCACGATGTGGAAAACTGGGTAAAAATGAAAAAACAACTATAAATGCACTGAAACTATTGTAACAACTTTGGAGTAACTTTTCAAAATTATGCGTTAAAAATACTTAATTTACCTTCACATTAATAGTTAAAAATATTACACCAACAGTAAAACGATTACGTACGATGGTATATTGGACTGCAGACTAACTGTTTAAGCAAAGCATCGGTTTGAACTAACGAGCACATATATTCACCTACACATTATAATTTACATCACTCATCATTTGTTCGTGATTGAAGGTTGTTATTTATTTCTTATAATGTTATACGTTAAAATTCGAAAGTAGAGCATACCACCAAAATATTAAAACTATCTAGAACTGTGTATATTACCAGTAAACATGAGACTTTATCTGAAATAATCGTTTGTAAGTTCGCGACAATTCCTCCATTATTTTATTAAATTGAAATAATTAGAGGGTAATCTCGAAATCTCAAAACGAACATTTACAGCATTTTTATGCTTCCTAATATTAAAGTTCTCCAATTCTAGTCTTTTTCTAATATTTCTTTCTTTAGCTAAAATGCTTATTTTTTTAACACAGTGTGCGTAAAATTCGATTTTACGCATTTTGGGCAGTGCGTAAAATGCTTCATTATGATACACTGTGCGTCAAAACGAATTTTACACACTACGTAAAATACCACTTTTCGATAGAATTGTCGCAAATGAGAAATACAAATGTTTCAGATTTTTTTAAATCAGGCATTTTTTGGAGATTTATTATTTATTTATCAAATCTAATTTTCTAATATTTATAATTATACTATGAAATAGATTTCTATACAATGTTATTATTGTTTTGAAACGAACTCCGTATAGTGGTGTTATTGTTTTCATTTTCGTAGACTCTCGAATTTCTCAGTAACTGGGCCTTTGTTGTAAACAATAATACACAAATCTCAGTGTACGTTTTGCAGTTACAGATTGACCGATACAGATCAAGATTGAATTTTTCAATAAATTTTTATTATGTATATCATTATAATTTGGCATCTCGTCTTATCGGGGGGGCTTCGCCCCCCCCGAACCCCCCCTTTCCGCCCCCAAACGAACGGCAAACGCGAATACATGCAACTGACAAATATTGTATATATTTATAGGTTGCATTAATACTCGGCGTCCATGGAGCCTGTCGAAGAGAAGAGTTGTACAACCTAACAATGGAAAATGTAAAAATAATCGAAAATTTTTATTTTTTGTGGTGGTAGAGGGTCGATTGATGTCCGAATTTTCCACACCCTGCATAAAAAAACAATGTATGCAACACGGGTGTACGTTTTTCGCACTCGACTGCGTCGATCACACTCGGTGCGTAAAATCGCATTTTACACCCTAGTTGCATAAATATACTTATTAAAATCAAAAGCATGACCTGTTTCAACTCTATGTTTTGTTAGACCTGTATGTCGTGATTCATCTAGTTCAATATTTTTCTTGTGTTCATAAACTCTTTTTTGTAGTAATCTACCTGTCTCTCCAATATAAACTTTATTACAGTGGTGGCATGGTATTTTATATACCACACAACTTTGTTGTAGTAAAGGAAGTTTGTCTTTAAACGGTTCAGATAAAGTCTCATGTTTACTGGATAATGCAGAATATAATTGATATCGAAAAAAATAAGTCTTAAAATTGTTACATCTTAAATTCATCATTAGGTGAGGCAGCCCAAAATTGAGTTAATTTTCTTAAATTCAGTCAATATTTAGGCTTACAATCTTACTTTCAGACGATATTTTGGTTTGAAATAAGTTTCGTCTAACATAAACGCCATAAGCTCGATAAATCTTATTGTAAGCCAAAATATCGTCTAAAAGTCAGTTTTGCTCACTGAAAGTAAGACACTGACTGAATTTAAGAAAATTTACCCTATTTTGGGCTTAAATTAAACCTCACCTGATGATGAATTCAAGATGTAAAAATTTTAAGACTTTTTTATTTAATTCTTATTAATGATTCATTTCAATTTAGCGCCTGGCCTAGTATGGCGCCACATGTCATCTCAATTATAATTATGATTGGATTGTTTCAAGATCTCGAAATTAATGATGCGAACTTGCGAGAGGGCGGGTAGCTCAGATGGAAAGAGCATTCTACCGGCAATAGAAAGGTCCCGGGTTCGATTCCCGGCCTGTCGAATCTCGCGAGTTCGGCCCTCCATTGTTTTCGAAAATCGAGAACAATCCAAAAAACAGTTTCGTAAAAAATTCCATCCTTTCCATCTTTACGAATTAAAATTTTCTCTGACATATTTTCAATTCTTCTAATGAATCCAGGCGAGTTTCTGGCTTTAGAAGCAAACGTTAGAGAAAATTTAAAAAACTTAGTAGTGCAAAAAAAATACCATCTGATTGGTTCATCTACCGCCTTAAATCTTCAAATTATAACTACCTACTTACTCAATTGTCTCGGCGAAAGCCTTCGAAATTCGCCCCCCCCCCCTCTTCTCTGAAACAATTTAATGCATTATCTAAAAAATGACAAGAATTGAAAAAGAGATAATTATTGTCATCACTTTCCACTAAATTTAATCAAAAAATTTTGACAAATTGAGAGTAAGAATATAAGGTTAACCACAGGTATCGTCTGAGAACTTTAAGATCGGTAAAAATGGTGAAAAAAATGCGTAGTGGGGACCGATTTAACACATTTTTCCGAACATTTTCCCGCTAACCGCATGAGTGGAAGCGCTCGGGTTAAGTTATTTATGAGTAATATAAAAAAAAATAAGTTATTTCTAAGCAAAATGCGGTTTTCGTTAGAAAAATTGCGTAGAACGATAGATAAAAATTCCGAAAAATAATTTTATCCGGTGTATCATATATTTTACAAATATGTTAAGATGATATTTTGAGATACAGAGAAAGAAAATCAAACCAATAAATGAGAATTTTTTATTGTAAAAGTTGCGAAGTTCTCACAATGTATTGTAAATCATCTGAGTCTATCCATCATTCTCACAACTGTAATGTAATATAACAAACTAATACTTTGCAGTGTTAACGGTGACGAATCATTGTTTATAAACATTACAAAGTTAAATCAAACAATCCATGCATAAATTTGTCATTGTAAGACGAAATTACATACATATAAATACTAAGTTCGTTGTTATGTTAGGGTAAATACTTGTTTCTTAGTTGTTACCAATCAATCAGTATACTACGCTGGGTTAAAAATGAGTTTTCCAAGCAGTCACGCAGAAAATAGAGTTTAAGTTTGTGGTTGTTGTGGTAAAAAAATATTTACGGGTAATAAAGGTATAAACTTTTATAAAATAAGTGCCGCGTGTGTTATATTAATTGAAAGGAACATTAATGAAAATTTTGACATGGACGATTCAAGATTTCCACAAAGTGTTTGTAATTCTTGTCGAAATACACTAAACGAATATGGTAAAGGAAATTTCAAGCGACCATTACCTGCTATGCCTATTTACGAAAGTTTAGTTTTACATAAAAAAACAAGAACAAGGGGAGACTGGTATTTCACTGTAACACATTGCTAAATAAATAGCTTCTATTCATGCAACTAGAAGGAAATTATTGTTTAGAAAAATGTATTAAATCGATCCCCACACTGAGAGAAATTATTTACTAATAGTTAACGTAAGTTAATTTCAAGGCTCTTACATTAACTGTAAAGATGCAACAGTAACTGTAAAGTTAAAAACGACAGGTAACTTTGATATAAAAATACCAGCACTGTCCTGCAAGTCATCAATGTTATATTGTGTATTAACTCATATATTTTAACATTCAATTATCGTTCGTTAACTGTTAATAAATCTTACATTAAATTCAGCCGTTTGAAATTCGCATATCAACAACGTGTCGAAAAATTCGCAGAAAATCGAATGACTATACGTGTGTTTGTTTGTTTATCTCCGTTTCGGTGAAACTGTAAGCGCGTAAATATGGCACGTAATGATCCCGGCATTAATATTTAAAATTCTTATATTAACTATTAACATAACAACTTCAACCGAATCTGAGATTACTGTAACTTCAGGATAAAGTTCCTTACTTTAAGATCAAAATCTAAATTCTGTTAGCTTTACTATGAAGCTATTACATTAACTGTAAATAACCATTTCTCTCAGTGGCACCACTCATTTTTTTCACCATTTTTATCCATGTTAATGTCCTCAGAGGACACCTGTGTAACATTAACGTAAAGTGCGGATTAATCTCCCCACTCGCTCGTTTTCGCAACTTGCAGACAATTTTGGGGGTCGTCGGAACGGACGGCAGTTAAATTCGCAGGTTTATTCTATATAAATCAATCAATCCTATATCAATACATCTAAGACAACATCATACATTCTAAAATCTTTAAAATGAAAATTCATATTACAAAATGAAATTGTTACTTACATATATATACAGAGTGAAATTTCACTGCAAACACAAATGCATATTTAATATATGTGTAATGTTAATTACGTATTTTTGGATCACACATGTATTGAGTAGAACAAACGTTCATGAAGAAATTGCCATAGATTGCCGATTATCGATGTCTATTATCCCATTTGGTAACCGCCAGCAACCGGTGGTACGATCGATTCAGAACGCGCATTTCTTATATTAATGTATAAGGAGGATTTATCCATTTCACTGCTTGTGAGAATAATCCACGTGAGGTGGATGACCTCACTAATTGTATCATACAGTGACTGTCAAGATGGTTTTCAATCTCACTTTACTAACAGTGAAAAATGTCATGTAATTCAATACATTGAATACTTCACTCTTATAAGAGCGACTAGTTAATAGAAAATCACTTCTTTGTAGTTTCACTTTTAAATTTTTAGAATATATAATGTATTTTACGATAATTCGTTCAATAGGTGGTTCATTATACTATTGAAACAAAGGCAACAAAAATTTCTGCTCAGCGACTGCAAAATAAAAATTCCAATAACTTGTAGTCATCATTATCAGAAATAATGGAAATTTTTCTCATTCTGCAAGTTTGCCCTAAAATTACCATCTAGATTGATAAAATATGAAAGAAATGTTTTTTCTGCGTAGTCCCAAGAACTCATTTAAGATAAGAGAAACTGCATAGAAATCGCCACAATCTATCCTACTGTAGTAGGAAAAATTTTGATAAACTGAGATCCTTATTTAATTTTATCTCCAAATTGTAAATTACTACAATACAATTTACCTTATATCGATAATTGCAGGCGTTGCTGGCACCCCAAGAAAATTACCCTTGGAAAATTTCCTATACTGTATTTATATGGGTGGGATGTTCTGACGAAGTTTTTTGCATTTTAACCCATTAAGTCCCAAATGTCGTTAATTTTCAATGAATTTTCTTTCATTTTTTTCATACTACAAGTACCCAAAAAAAATATCAATACACCATATCCGACGTAGAATTTATTGTTCTTTCAGAATATGGCCACAGAAATTGTCTAAAGTTAATGCTTAAAAAAAACGCGTTGTTTTTTACTGAAAACAAATTTAGATCTAAAATTTTAATAAGAAAACGGTGGTATACATAGAAAATTGTTTGCATAGAAAAGTGTTTTCGAGGCCTAAACTGTAAAATGTTTGTATTACAATTTTGAAAATAATGCAGAAAATATCCACAATGACGGCAGAGACGAACAAATCGTCGAAATTTTTGTTCAGCAACATTTTTTCCAATAGTTTATCATTTTAAAATAAAAAATTCCTGAACTTTTTCCCGCAAATTGAAAATTGACGACATTTGGAACTTAATGGGTTAAAGAAATAATTAGAATAATATAAAATGTTCTCAGTGTAGTTAAATTTAATTTAAACTTACCCTGGTAGAAATGAAAACATTTTTTGTACAATTCTTGTATAAAATTCTTATATTTATAGATATAGGGGAAATGGACAGTGAAACAAAAAAAATGAACAAATTTCTACCGGAGTATTGTTCAATTTGTAATAAAACATTACATTATTTTGTAATAATATAATAATATTAATAATAATATTTGACTTTATTTTTTATAATTAATAGTCGCATATAAATAAAAAAAAAATACAAAAAATGTACATCTTATTATAGCAAAGGGTAAGACACAGCATCCCTAAGATGACAGTCTGAAACGCACAATAATATTTACTATTGGTATGTAGAATTTTTAAATAAAAAAAATCGAGTATAATATATATTTTGTTAGTATGTAATTATAAGAGAGGTTACAAAAACGAACTCGATCGAGCTAAAGGGCGAGTCACATCAGCAGCTGTTTTACAGACCCACCAATAATTAGGCGGTCAAACAGGCATCACATGCATATATATATTTCAAATTTTAAGTATTTTAGAAATATATACAACAAAAAATATGCAGTTTTAATTTCTTTGTTAAAAATCAATAAAAACAATTATGATATTTAAATTGTTAGACTAATAAGTTAGAAAACTTAAACAGACAAAATGTTTGCAAGTGAAACAGTATAATAATCAATATGAATATTAACTATACAAAAATTTTATTTGTTATTGGGCAACTTACGCAAAAAGACTAATTCGAATAATTTTTAATGCGCATTAAATTAATGAGGCATATCTCAACTCGTATCGAATTGTACAATTTGAATTGCTCATGTCAAAATTTAGATTTAAATTGATTCTAATTATGCCTGGCTCAGATAGCCATCAATTTCTCACAATACCCATGTATAATAAAAGTTCTTATCCCAGATCTCTTCAGGCGCGATATAGAAATTGATATATTTGACTATCAAGATATAATTAATCTTATTTCTTGCATGTTCCTGCAAGTTCTTTTACGAAGTAGAGAACAAAATATTCATTTTTAATAAGTTCGAACATTTTTAGGTGGTATGTTAAATTTCATGAAATAATTCATTCCGAACAAAATGAAGGAATTTTAGTCCACTACATTTTAGGGGTAAACAATCACACAGAAAAAGAATAAAGTGATGTAAAAAGCTATATAATTAAAAAAAAACTCCATAATATCGAAATAGCATGTAATTAGTGATCATTATGAATTGCCACACTACTACGAAGAAATATTTATAGATTTATAGATTAAATATTCTATTTAAATACGTTTTCTGAAATTTTACCAACTCAGATGGTAATTTTGCGACAGATTTTTAGTATGAGAAAAGCTGTCATACTTTCTGATAAAAATGGATAGAAGTTCTTGTAATTTTTACTATTCAGACAGTAAGAATCACAAAAAAAATCTCGCAATTTTTACCAGAAAAAGCTATTATTTTTCTGCAAAGGCAATTGCAGGGAGAAATTTAACTTATGAATTTTATCCCAACAACGACTTGAGTATTCATATTACCCTATTAAAGACTACATTTTTCTACATAAGAATTTTTCTTGGAAAATTGCGCTTTCGAAAGTATAAGCAATTTCGTTTCTAAAGTACGAAAATTGAAATTTTTATGTCTCAACTAAAGGTTAATGTAACGTTGTTGACCTGTAAGGTAATACATAATCGACATTATTATACAAAATGTACAGTACAGATTACTTTAGAGCGCATAAACAATCATTAATTATTACGATTGATATATAATATATTCATTAAATTCAAAGTTAGTTTATGGATTCTCTTGTTCTCTCGCCTAACATATTTTTATACGGTATAAAAATATTCTATTTAAATTAAGGTCAATAACATATTTTACTAAAATACCAATTGCTTATTAATGGCTAAATATTGTCAATAATTCAGGTCTAATTATTTATTACGCTTTGGAGATACTTGCTCCAAAGCGAAAAGAATAAATTTTTCATTTCCATGTAATGTTTGTAACGATGCAAAACTTAATAGGTGGGATCTACTAAACTATCTTCAATGTTGGTATAAAACTTTTGCAAGACCAGATATATTTTATTATGTATATTCTTTTGAACGGAATGAAATTAAACTGCAAGCGACGCCATCTCTAGACGTGGCTCTATACTTCTTTTTGAACCATTTAGTATTTGCTTGCAATATAGTTCGAAACAGTTTTGAGGAATATTTCAAACAATTATCATAAAAAAATTTGTTACACGAAATAGTAATACCGACATTAATTTTTAAGGAATTTTAGTACCTACCATTTTTGGAGCCGTATTAATGTTTTCTTGAACAGATTTTTTTAAAATTGTTTATATTGCAAGGGCCATCCCTACATGATTCATTTTGTTTTTATCTTCTATTTCATATTTTGTATATTATAATCTATGTTGCAAAAACTTACCTTAACTGCATGTTGCATTAATGAATTTCAGTTTTTGAGCTTTGACTCTTTTTCAATTTTCTGTTTTAATTTCAGATTCATGTAATGGTACTTTTCTGAAATGTAATTTTGTTTGTATTTATATGCAAATACTTATTTCATCGATTTCTCGAAAATTGCAGGCCACCCTCGAAACAGAGCCAAGAACCGACATTCGTCTAATGTTATGCCATCTCTCGGTCGAAAGGGCAAGCATCTACCTTATTTCACTTTCATCGAGTGGCAACGCCGCTCCTCGGCATCGCTTGCCACGCCTTTTCCATCGGTAGCGTCGAGTCCACGTGAGACCTCGGTGATCACCCTCCGGTAAACAACCCAATCGATATCTTACAAAATTTCAAAATGTAACTTCAAAAAACTAATATTTTTACTAATATTAGTTTTTTTATGACTTGACTGAAAATTTCGCGGATTATATACATAGAAAAAGAGAGTTAATTAAAATATGAAAAATGCGTATCACTGAGAGAAATGTTTGTTTACAATTAATGTAATATCTTCCTAGTAAAGCTAACAGAATTTAGATTCTGATCTTAAGGTAAGGTACTTTATCCGTAATTTCAGATTCGGTAAAATTTTAAATATTAATGTTGAGAATTCCGTATGTGCAACATGTATATTTACGCGTTTAGAGTTTCGCCGAATCAGAGGTAAACAAACATACACACACGCAGTCGTTCGATGTTCTGGGAATTTTTCGACACTGCCAACATGAGCAGTTGAAACGACAAAATTTAATGTAAGATTTATTAACACTTAACGAACGCTCCTTGAATGTTAAATATACAATAATATTGGAGGAAAATGCTGGTATTTCCACCTGAATGTTACCTGTCGATTTTGACTTAACAGTTACTATTTTACAGTTAACGTACAGAGCCTTGAAATTAGCTTACATTAACTATATTAATAAATAATTTCTCAGTGTAGTTGACATAATGTTATACTCAAAAACAAACTATAAAGTATAGTAAAGATCTGTATACGATTGAGTACGAAATAAAAGTGGTTGTGTACGTTTTTATATACGATGCATAAACGTATATAACCTATAAAAAAATATTACATTACATTGTCAAAAGTTTGAAACTGGAAGTTTAGAGTCCTTGCAAATACGGAAAATAACAGCTATGTTATATTTACGCAATGGTTACGTTGTTACATAACTGTTACTTTTATGTTTGTAGGAGTGTCATTCTCCTGCAGATAGGAAATCGAAAACAGATCAAAATCAATGATTTTACTAAATCGATATGATTAAAAATCATTTTCAAATTAAAAAGACGTTTGAAATAGTCGAATCGAATCGTTCCCATTCGATTTTGTACTATTTCATTAAACCAACTATTTTTGTCACACCTGCATAGAAATTCGCGGACGTTCAATGAAAAACTCCGGCGGGCGGAAATATGCACTACCACTCTTTACACATGCGCAGAAGCGAATTTGTCCAGGTGTAACAACAAATGTATTGGCTCTAGTTTACTATTTAGAAATATTTAAAGTAAACAAGTATAAACTCGCAATGCTTAACTTTTGAGGGTACGATTAATGTAGTCTGATAAGTTTATGGAAATTTCACGCACCACGTTGCTTTTCCGCCTCTAAATAAGCTATAAATAAACGGTTTCAAACCAAAGGTACCCGAATGCTACCGACTGTGTTTGGATAAATTCGGGAATCACTGTTGTCGAATAAGTGGCTTAGTAGTCCTCATCGACACTATCACGATCCATAATTGGGATTTCAATGGTTTCTATTGCTCTATTAGTACTGAGGATTACACTGACAAACGATACAAACGAGCCAAATTACCAACATCTATATCCAGTTAAGTAATTCGATGCTAAAGCATCCTGATTAAGTTCTCGACCGCTTGTAGATGAATTAATTATCAAAATTTCTACTTAAATTTCAAATAAATAAAAACCATATGTGTCTAAGGCAGAGATCTCGTAGAGCCTTACTGATGAGTCCTACATAAGATCTCAGGACGAAACACATTTTTACAATAGAGAATAGTTAATTTAATTACCGCTAGAGGGAAACAGAATCCATGTACAGTCAAGGAAATTTTAAAGCATATATACAGTTCGTTGAAATCTTGAGTTTGGGGCGATAATTATACAAATACCAGCCTCTTACAAACATTATTGATATCATAACACGTATTTTTCATCGAAAACCGATTTAATATATTAGAGCCTTTCATTTTTTTTTTGAATTTTGTAGTATAGTGACCGAGATATACCAAGAAGAACTTTCGTTAATTAATGTATATCCAGTTTCGTTATAAAAATAATAGATTATAAACTAATTTAGATTTTGAACAAATGCTTTACTTTTTGTTACAAACCAACCTCGAAGAATCGATATAATATAGATAACAATTAACATAATAATGGAACCTGCTAAAGCGAATGTCATTTGAGTAAACATCGAATGTAACGATAATCGATTTAATATCCTTCATAATAGGTATTCTCGCTCTTTACGTGATGCTGTGATTATTCCGACGGTTTGTGTCTATGCTCGAGCATCGGTCATAATGGGCCGTGTATACGGGATAATGGTCAGTGCGCAACAAAAGTACGTCTAACAATGCAAAAATAAGGCTTAATTAGATAAATCATTGTTTTGAAACGTAAACCCGCAATCAGGGCTGCAACTAGTGCCGCAACCGATGCCACGATACCGAGCGAACGAGCGCGGCTCGGCGCCGCTGCCGTCGGTACACGCCGTCTACACCGAGCAACAAGGCCCGCCACTACTCATAATTGCGTGCTTTGAATAATTACTCCTCCACATAAGTATGAGTAATGTGTCTATGTTCCTACACGTTCGACGTTACTGCCCGCGACCTACCAACATCCGTACCGCGCCAACGCGCACCTTCGCGAGTCCCCAACATTCCACTTTTTCATCCGCACACCCTTTTCTCTTTATTTTTATTCCCCTCTCCATTTGCATTATATTATCCCGGTATTTACGGCTTTTTATTGATACGTAAATAACTCACCAAATGGAACGAGTCCATGTTTCCTTGATATCAATGCCATATCCAGGGATGTACTCTGGGTTTGTAAGCATTTCTAACTATGTGAAGCAGTCAACGACTTTTCTGTGACGTGAATCTGTTAGCTATGAAAGCTTTGTGTTTTATGTCCCACACATATATCGTGATAAACATTGAATGCGTTTTACGTGACTTCATGTATGACATGAAATATACTGCAAGTGTTTTGTACCTTTCAGCCAAGCGTTCATCATTTAGAGCTTAATGCGACGTTCGAAATAAAGAAAGAGAAATAAGAATTGTTAGGTGCTAGAAAGTATGAATGTACATTTATTTTATCTTTATTGAACGTTGATGCCATTTACCCATCAAGACCTCACGATCGTATGCACGTGACTGGATGACCTTTCGCATCACCTAATTGTGGCCAAAGAATTAATCTATTCAGTGACTCCTGTATTATCTGGGAGCCCCCACCTCGCGTACTACTGCCCCTACTACTTCTGCTCTTCCCGTATCAGATGATTTTTGGTCTCAATAAAGTTACACGAAATCTGCACGTGGGTACCCAAGTAGGAATTTCCTTGATTCTTCCCCGATTATATAGTGGGTCAACCTTGGAAAATATATCTTGGAAAATCTAGACAGGTCCAGCATGTCCAGTTGCTAATTTCCACAATATGATAATAAACAAACCACTGACTGAATAGCGGCTTCCTGGCAAGTGTCATGCGCATGTGCATAGCGAGCCATATTGCGAAGAAGCCCGAAGAAAGATCGGGGCGCCACTCTCGATAGAAAAGCCAAGCCGAGCAATTCTATGAAAAACAAGACGAGTCAATGCAAAGAAAGTGCATGACAATAAAGACCACAGTCTGAAAAATATCGGAAAGTATCTTTATGATGAAACAACAGCGAGCTAGTGTTACCTGGAATTGATCAGTGTGGTAACGATCGCAAAAAATCGTCTTAGAAATTTCTGAGTTCGATTCTCGTGTAGGCAATATTCTGCGTGATGACATCAACTTCACATCGATAAAGTTGTATGAAATTATACATATTGTTGTGATCCGTTCATCAGGAATGCAAAAATTATTATTATTATTATCATTCAGATGAAGTGAAGACCCGAATGCAAATGAGGATTCTGGTAATGGTTCCAGGGCAATTTTCTAGAAATAACGTGGAACGGTCCAGGCTAGTTTTGAAACAGGGGATCTGTCAATGCCAAGCGTCCCCAATCACGCATCGATACAGGCTAGATTTCCAGAACACTTACTAGCTTTAGTCAGGAAAACTACCCAGGTCCAAGCTTGTTCCGAGACCAAATTTTTACTTGAGTAGTGTCAGCCTCATGGTCGGAAGTAAGACGATATGCAGAGAAGAAACAAACTCGGTTTATATTAGTTTTTGTTGGGGGAATTGACTTTCTATAATGATGCAATGTGAATAGTGCCGTAAATTCGACAATGGGACTAAATTAAGATAGTTTTAGTAATAAAAATGTATGGCGCTACATCGAAGGTCTCATTTCAGCGAAGTAAGGTATTTTCTATTTCATCCTATCCCATTTCATCGTAACCCACTTAATAGTTGTCCATTCAATCTTTGGCTGGATCACTTTATCCTCTGGATAACTCATTATCTGCCTCAACTAAGTATTATTACGCGGGATTTGTACACCTAGCGTAATTCAACAAGGAAGTTTGAGTGGAATTTCTTACACTAGCGGGAATAACTTATTAATATATAGGATAAGAAAATGTTCCACCACAATCACTGAAAATCACCCTAAATGGTCAACACAGAATTTAATCTTATTTAGCAGAGCATCCACAATTGTAGCATTCTACTGTACTCTAGTATAAGATGCTATTTGACACTGTGGTCATCACATTTACCATATCATGGACATACATCCCAGACGATGAAGTGTCCCAGATGATAAAGTATGCAAAGAATGAAGTGTCCATATGCTGAAATACACAGTGAAGGATATAAGGTAAATGTTCACATCGCGATATGGTAAGTATGGCACGTTCATCGGAGAATCTTATTGCAATCTGCAAAATCCAAATATTGCTAATATGCTCAATAAGAAGCAACACAATTTTGTGTGTACCCCATACGTATCGTTAAAGAAAACTAGTCTATTTTTGAAGGCAGTCACATAAATAAAGGCTCATCCCTAGTCTTGATGCACAAATTATTTTCCGAAAGATTCGGTTTAATCTTATATGTTATAACCATGTTGGCAGTATAGAATTACTTCGTAAACAAATTCAACACATCAATAAAGATAAAAAGAAAATGGAACATTTCGTCTTTATAATTATTATTAGTAATAGATGTTATATCCCACGAAAATTTGGGCAGGGAAAGGTATTTTTATAATATAGTATTATTTGACATTTTGGTAAAGACAGGGTGGTGTCTTGTAGTCTTGGTATTTTCGGGAACTTGTTAAAGGGTCGACATAGATGTAGAATTGAAATACAGAAGGACGAGGCACGTGGCCCACGCGTGGGTGGCTAAGTCATTGTGGAAAGTGCAAGCCGGTATTGATGAACCATGACGTTCCTGAACGGGAAAGTCAATGCTTCGGGACGGGACGATCTAGTCGACACTAGTCTATTAACAAGACTGCCTCGTTTCTACTCGATGCTGCACCGCAAACCATTCCTACCGATATTACCCGGTCACGGGAAATTGAACTTTCATCGGGATTAGCTCCGAGTTTGCTAGTCTCCGGAGGATTAGCGCTCGATTTATCTACATAACGGGGCTTCAATGGCACAGTTTTGGCATAACGGATGCCGCATTCGTTCAATTGCTTTAGGCCAATACCAATAGCTAAGCTAAACCGCGACCTCCCCTTGGATTTCTCAACTCTATTCACTTGCTTCCGATGATTACCGGGAGATTAATGAACTGCAAGGCACCGGGTGACTGCTGTCGTTGGAATTCCTATTGTTTTGGGAGTCCGTTTAGGTCCGTTTCGATCAATGTCGAATCTCACATGTATTCTTTAATACTTTATGTCGATTCTGTAATCTACTTAATATTTTGCACGCTATTGGGCCAATCGTAATAGGCCAATACTTAGAACAATAAAATATCCACATAATAATATGGGTAATTGTAAGGAAACATTTTTGTATGTCTCTGGACAATTTCATACTATAGAATTTCTAAATAATCATTCTTTACTTCTCAAGTGCGTATTTCAATTTTATTTTCAGTAAACGTGGCTTGAATAATGAAATACATTTTATTGTTTCGCATCGTAAATTAAGTTTAATGTATATCTTGAACTTGAAAGAAACTGGTTAAGAACTATACGTATAATTATATGGAATCCGAGACATGTACTCCAAAACTTACATTTTGTATGTATATGTTTATAGAAGGAATGTAAACTGGGAATGAGATATCAATTTACCAGTTTAATCTTAAATCTTACTTTAACATATAAACTGACAAAAACTCACACACATTCAATTCATATTATATTTCATTCTCACTCATGTATTTTACACTTAGGTTATGTCAGAGGTTATGTTAATGGTGTTCATAATGTAATATATTATTGGTTTCCTCACTAAACTATGATTCGATGGTTACGACTCGACTTGTATCAAAATCTGGGCTAAACAACAGTAGCACTGGTTGAGACTTAATTGAAATATAATTAAAAATATATCTTAGGCAAAACTAGACCGGTACTAGCTAATATTTGTATAGTACTATATCCGGGCACTAGGCAAATTTTGTATCCCACAGTAGGTACGAATACTGGCCAGTTTCACTGCCCATTGTCAAGTAAAACTGGCCAGTACCTTGTTTTTACCTGGATTCAATTTCTACTTGGGAAAAATTCCAAAATATATGAATTCGTTTAATGCATACTAACTTAACTCAGTGTTTTCAATACCATTAATGTAACCCTTTTCGACATAAGGACTAAATTATTGTGTATTTTTTTATAATTTATTAAATACTAAACTTTTATAAACGTGCAAATGATTAATAAATATTAAATAAGAAAGTAACTTACAATGAAAAACACTCTATATCTCTCATTCAAACTTAAGTAACTTGTATTAATTATTATTTGTTTAACCATTTTCATCATTTTATTATTATAAGTTTTTTCATTTCCACCATAATTTATGTTGATCTTTTCCTTCAAATTAGCGAAAACAAGTACTAACAAAAATAAAAAAGAAAAAAGGAATAAATTAGAAGAGAAGTACAAAATATTGCTTCTCCTTTACTAGTTGATCTTATAATTTACCAAATACGAATTTAAATTTAAAAAATAGCAAATTATTTTATCCTGCTTAATATTTATTACTGGATCTCTATCTACTTTTATTCGCTACAGTCGAGATAACCAAAATTTGTCGCGGTTATTTGTAATAGTTGAATTACGAAGTAAATGCAAATATCGCTGTTGACCAAAGCAGGTGTTAATAGTACCTGTCCGAAAGAATTAAATTTTCGAATGTTAAATAAATAGTATTTGTAAAAATGAGGTAAAGCATCAAGAATTGGTGGATCTTATTACCAATTCTAATAAGTAGTTTCTTATTCATAGTACTTGGATGTATGTCACTGACAGGGTAAAATGTCATGTATGCTTGACACTTCTAGAATGACTGGAAAGGCACAATCGGAAAATGAATGCGCAATTATGACAAATGCAAAGGGAAAAAATGGAGTTTGCAACCTATCAGGTTCTAGGAATGGCGGCGATAAGTATACGCTAAGGACGAGTAAAGCTCGTAACACAAATAAGGGTTGGTTATTGTTGTTACCAAGAGGGTCGGCGCGAGCCAAGGAGGCGCGGGCAAAGCGATTAAGAATTTACGATGGCAACTGCAAAAATGTAAGTGGTGGCTAAGCACAGTGTCACGCGAGTCGCTCGATCATCGTTAACTCGCGCGTGCCAAGTAAAAAGTACAAAGAACTTTTCTTCGATTATCGCGTTATCACGTGGAACTGAAGAAAAACTTTCGTATTGCGCCTTTTCCTGTATTCGTCGCGAAGCAGAAACAAAAACTCAGGATCTCGCAAGTTAAGTGTGTAGCAGATACATGACAAAGTACTGCAAAACCAGATACGTATAAGAACCTAGAAACGTATCACATGATGGAAATCCGATTTTAATCTTCAGACTTCCTGTGTTTAAGATAGTCCCCATTTTAAATAACAAGTAGAAGAAGAAGTGTTGCCAAATTGTAGGAAGTAGATTATTGGATATCCAGATGAAGTATAGGATTCTTCGCGGTAGATAAAGTTAAACATATCGAAACTAGTTAGCATTGTCATCACGTACTGCATTGCAAATATTGTAATGTACTCACATCTCGAATCCATTATGAAATCTCATGGGTGACCCGTAAGCCTCTCGCAATCTATGAAATTTGCGAATGATGGATATTCGCCGAAAAGGATGACAGAGAAACGTGTAATTAATATAAAATCTCTTCCGAGTTTCTAAGATCTATCTATAAGAATCGATTACGTTAACGCTTGATATTCCTGAAAAAGCGCCGAAGACGGATGAGAGTTGGAGAACGGCGACGATGAGAGGAGAAAAGAGGTTGAAGGTCGGATCGCTAATTATATCGATCCTACATCGAACACCAGGTATTACATTGTTATTATAATGAACGAGAATAAGTAGAAGCCGCGAATACGTGATGCTCGCAATTATCGCGACTTAATGATTTTCAGAGGGCAGAGGAAAATGGTGAAGCGAACACCCGTTGATGCCCGGAAGATCTCTAAGGCAACTTGCTGGGCATCAGCTTCCAACCACTTCTGTTTGGTTGGCGGAGGCAACCGCAACCACCGTCGTCGGTTTCAGAATTTTCGAGCCGGGTACGTCGGATTGACTTCGTGGAAATTATCAGAAATTATTACGAGGCGAGGCACGTCGGCCTGGTGGAGAGAAATTGGTAGTCTAGCCTGCGGATGATTGACAGGAGGTATGTTCACTCTTCGGTTTCATCTCCGATATCTCGGTTTTCTCTTTCCTTTTCTCTCTTCAGTCTCGTCTCTCGCCCCCGTAGTTTACTCCATTTCCCAATCGTGACTCCCGAGGGAGAGATAATCCGATGATTGGGGAGCATTATAGGACCGACATTATAGAGGATAGAAGATGCGCGCCGATCACGGAAACGGTATGAAAAAGAAAGGGACCACAACTCCTCTCCTCTGCCGGAACGGAATCTGGGTCTGCTCTTCGCAGAGTCAAAGAGAGGCCGCTTCTGTTTTTCGAATTTATTATGCAAATCTATATGTAGGTGCTCACAAATACACCTAAAATTCAGATATCGACACATCGCTAGTTCCCATTTCTATAATACGAGGGACCCGAATGAGGAATAGCGGTTCGATGGCATGATTCCGCAATGATAATGATATACGGGAATAGCCAAAAGTGGTTGATGCGGCGGCAAAACTCCAGTCGCGAATACTAATTGCTATTATGATTGCTTTAGTGAAAATAAGACCTGTGAAGCATATACTTTCTCCAATATTTGTCCGATAATAAGTATCAGCCGTTTGAGATTTGGTTTCTTTATAAAGTGTTCAGTATGTCTCTTAGAACAAACTGTGACTAAGAAAGTAAACAACTATGTAAAGTTTCGCATCCAAATTTCAACCAATAGAATTGTAGCATTCGATAATACTTTATCTAGTCTACATGAAATTGAAGTCTACTTAATCTCTAGTATTTTACAGGTTGAATTTTGTCAGTTCTCGCTTACTAAAGAATCGATGAAAAAGTGGAATTAATTTTGCTCCTTTCGCGAAGAAAGGAATTATTATGTACTGAAGGCCGAACCGCTGAAGGAGCTGGCGGATATTTTGAAGGACAGGTTCATGAAGTTCAAAAGAATAAAGAAAGTGCGGTAACTTTGAATCATCGCTAATAATACTGACTTAAAAAAAAATGTTTCCAATGTCCAACAATTGTGATTTTTATTATAGAACTCGAAACATGAATAAAATTTCAATTACGTGTGCGAAATTGGAATGAAACCCCCCCTCCCCCAGAATAGCACTAACACTCTTGAAAAATCTTGAAATTTATGATGACGCTGATGAAGATGACAAGGAAGATTTCGCAGTTATCAATCTAGAGTGAACTTTCAGAAAATAATAGCAGTTCAGAATATTACTACTTACTGTTGTATACACTCTAGGGGAAAAAAGGGTTTTTACAGTCGAGTGAGAGCTTAACGCCCAAGCGAAGCGAGCAAACACCTACTCTCCCTTATTGCACATGGGGCATTCCACGCCAACTCACCCAATTTTAAAATCGACCATCACTAATTTTGTTCGTAATTTTTTTATAGATGCACTTCGGTAAAATAAGACTGGTCAAATTTTTTCAGATTTTTAAAATCACTCGTTAACGTGTGAGAATTTTTCAAAATTTTTAAATTTTAGAAAATTGAAAATTTTTAAATTTCTATAACTCGGTTGCTACTTATCGTACAGTAACGAATAAAAAATGAAATTGTTCGTCTTGAAATGTACTTTTCTATGGGTATAATGAAAATTTAACTGGAATTTATTGACATGTGTATTTTTACGTGTTAAGTAAAAAATTCAAAATTTTTGCAAAATGGACATTTTTAATTTTTTTTAATTAAATTCACAAAAAAACTACTGAAAATAACGAACAATTTGTGGGGTCGTACAAGATGGCAAGTTGTTTCGTTAATTTTTTACAGATTTTTACATTCTTTTATACAAATTAAATTTTTGCTCAAATCTCGAGATTTAGTTTATTGAATTCACAATTCACTGTTTTTCACTTTTTTTGTGTATTTTGGATTTTCCATCTTTCAGGAAAATCTATTTTCGAAATCTATTTTAAAAATCTTATTTGATTCATGACTTCGAGACTCGCTAAATGATTTTTATCATAACATTGATTTCTTTCCCCCGTTTGAAAGTCGTGGTCGCCAGTTTCGGAGTCTTTTTAAGTTGTTTCCTCTATTTCAGGATCTATTTCTTCCATTATTTTGTGTGTTTCATGATCTACTTCTTCATATGTATTTCCCGCTATATTTGTGACTTCATTTTCAGATTTCTGTAAGGATAATTTCTGAATCTCATTTTTACATGTACTACAAATTTTTACATTTTTCGGCAATTCAGGAAATAGTAACATTTGCGCAGCCGATAAATATCTCAAATTAGTTTTTTTAACATGTTTTGGTTTTTGAAAAGGATTTATACACCTGTCACTGAATGTATGATATAAGGACATGACTCTTATAGGGAACAAAAAACAGGGAAATAAATTTTGACTGTAATGTAGAACCTGCACGGATGATGGCTATATTAATGTAATTTGGGAACGCTTTAATTGCGAGTAATTCGACACCTAGCGGTAATCGTGAGAAGATGCCCCAATATATTTAAGAGCTTTTGCGTAAGAACAAGATATACATACAAGTATGATACAGAGAAAAATGTACGGAGAAAATATAATGTCATTATAATACTAGCAATTCGGAAGGCAAAATTTACGACATCAGCCAATAATTGTAATGACAAATTCCTTAATGCTTATGTCAATGATTTTGTATGCGACATGGAAATAAGCGACATGTTCACCTGACAAGTAAGAGCCGTGAGTTCGAAAAAGAAACTAGTATAATTCTTAAACCCTTGACACACAGATTTATTTAAAACAAAAGGAAAGGGCTGTTTCAAATAATATTAACGAAATTTGCATAATCAATTTAAAAACTTCTAATTTTTTCAATGTATGCATTGAATCACGGAAAATCAAAAACACACAAAAAAAAGTGAAAAACAGTGAATTATGAATTCAATAAACTAAATCTCGAGATTTGAGCAAAAATTTAATTTGTATAAAAGAATGTAAAAATCTGTAAAAAATTAACGAAACAACTTGCCATCTTGTACGACCCCATAAATTGTTATTTTCAGTAGTTTTTTTGTGAATTTAATTCAAAAAAATTTTAAATGTACATTTTGGAAAAATTTTGAATTTTTTACTTAACACGTAAAAATACACATGTCAATAAATTCCAGTTAAATTCTCATTATACCCATAGAAAAGTACATTTCAAGACGAACAATTCCATTTTTTATTCGTTACTGTACGATAAGTAGCAACCGAGTTGTGGAAATTTAAAAATTTTCAATTTTCTAAAATTTCAAAATTTTGAAAAATTCTCACAAGTTAACGAGAGATTTTGAAAATCTAAAAAAATTTGTCCAGTCTTATTTTACCGAAGTGCATCTATAAAAATATTACGAACAAAATTAGTGATGGTCGATTTTAAAATTGGGTGAGTTGGCGTGGAATGCCCCACATGCTATTTTATAATAAAAGAGCGTGTTATTTTCCTCCTGCGATATAGGTGGCAAAATAGTATTTTGCATTCCGAGTGTGAGAAACTATTTTGCACCCGGATATATTTATTTTGCTCGCTAGAGAGAGAAAGTGCTATTTTAATTTTGCAATATTTTGCGCTCCGAGCATGAGAAATGATAGTTTTTCTTCATGTTTGAAACTACATGACGAGGTGGACCACATATTAGTGAGAAAAATCTCCCACACGCATCTTGAAAAGAACATAATTATGTTAATCTAAAAAATGAGGTCTCACTTACTTATTACGTCATAAAATAATAATCTCGTATAAGAAGTTTTATTCTTGAGATTTTATATTTATTTAATTTTCAAACAACTTGTAGTTGGCAAAGAAATCTGTTTAGAAATCTGAGTTTCTCCAAGAGTCAGTAGGTGGCGTTCGAATCCAAAATTGAACTAGAGCGATATTTACATGTGCACAACGGAGGCAGCGCTGTAATAAAATACTAATTTTATAGAGGCACACGCGATGTCATACACACTTTTCATTATTAGTATGAAGTCTCTCGTCTCTTCAGAATAATTCTCTACTAAATTAATATAAAGACCATATTTTTAAGAAATATCATATTTATTCTAAATTGTTAATTTTGTAATGAGAATGAAAGCTCGACCCATGGGTATTCTTAAGGATTACATTAAATAACTCTTCCTAAGCAGTAACTAAGATTTCTTTCAAATTTTAAGTCATTTTAAAAAGCTCATGCTTATGACTTTTAGATATTGGCGAAAGCTTCAGAAATTCGATATCTAACATCTGAATTAAACAGAAATATCATAAGATCCAATAAAGTAAACACGGAGATGGTACTACTTTTATTTAATACATTCTAATCCCGCTAGTTTTCAATTAAGAAAATACCCATTTGACTCATTCTCAATATTTATTAAGTAGAGCCCTCACCCCACAGTCGGCGGCCACTGCCGACAATCTCCCCAGGAGGCCCGCCTTTTCTCCTAATTCGTAGATAGTTGTATCACTTTGTTTCTTTATTATTTAGCTAATTTATAATCCATCTAAACCATATATATCGTGCGGTCCGTATTATATTTGCCATTATATGGAAAAAGCCATTGACCAATATATTGCAATATTTGGTTAGCATCAATGAAGAGGTTAATTGAACAGAAAATGCTACAAGCACCTGCAAATGTTGTTTTACAATGTTTTCAAAACTCTTTGGAACAATTTTTTCAACTTTTGAAATATGCATTGAATCTGATATCCCTTTATCGGTTTATTTTATAAAGAGGAAGGAGGATTTTGCATTTTGGTAAGTCGAATATCTTTCGTAATTTGAATCTGTAACCAAGCCATGATCCGCTTTGCCCGAAATTCTAAGCTGCTATAATCGAAGCTTACAAAGAAATTTGACACGGGGTTAAGTGTGTGGTGTTTTCATTCGGATACGTGATACACATATCATGATAGGATTTATGTTTATATATAGTTTGATAGTTCTTGATTGAAGCAAAATCGATCATATTCATAAGAGTTGTTCTACAGATGTTCTAACTTTTACAGCATTTTAAGAATTCGAATCTCGACCTATGTAATATATTTTTATGTAATGTATCAGAAAGTAGGCTCCTACATGAGTTTAAGAATATTAAGATTTGGTTACGAAGAAAATTGAGCTGAAAGTACAATTTTTTAGGAATTTCAGGTCGTATTATAAACAACTATAATTTTAATATTGTTATAAAAAAGTTCATTCATTCTGGACAATTCAGAAAATCTCCCTATATTAATATTGTATCAAACAAACCGTGTAACGAGTTTCAAGCTAATCAGATAGATTACACAAATACGTACGCAATATTGGAACCGCCATGTTCAATTTGAACAATGTCCCTGATGATTCGCAACTCAAAAACTAATAAATACTATAAATTAATGTGATTGAGTAAGATATTAGCTTGATAAGATAATGTCGACTGCTGCGTTTCCAGAGTAATAAAAGGAACTTTAAAAATAGGCCACTTTTGAGTATCGTATTCAGTGACATTCGGAATCAACATTTAAACTCAATCTTAAGTAACGTACGTGTGATGTTAATCTGTTTCTTTTTTAATATTTTTTTGTACGAACCTTTTACTCAGAAAGTACGTCAGTATAGACGTACAACACATCCAAGATTTAATAAAACAATCATTTGAATTTCACTATACTTTTATTACGTGTTATTATTGTTATTGTAATACAATTAAACGTTTACAATTAGATTAACTTTACTGTTTACTAATTACTTATGTAATAATTATGGAGATTTAATGAAAGGTGCAATTATTATTTGTACTTGTACACTCGACGGAATTATTTTACGTAAAAAATCACTGCGTGTTTAATAAAAACTGATAAAAGTAATTTCATTAAACAGCTTTACACATGAAAGCGTTTATTTAACATTTTTCATTCTGCTAATTATGAAGTTAGGGTGTTTGATACGTTCGATATTGCGTGAAAAATTGGTAATGCCGTAAAGGGAATTTAAATTCGTATCTTTCTTAAGGAAAGGTCTACTTGTTTTAATTTTATTTCTAATCTTTACGAGGATCTTCCTCATTTATTAGAGAAACGACAATTTTAAAACTTTATACAATTTTCTTATTTACTGTTTAAAATATAATCAACGCTTTTTAAACATAGTTCAAAAGTGAAAGCATGTTATATTTTTTAAATTTAATTACATTCTGCATTTTATGTATGATTTAATGTTTGGTTTTGTGTTTCTTGTTTTATTTATATTTATTTTATACTATTTATGTATAGAATGTATAGATAATATAAAATTCATTTTTTAAGATTTTCAACTTGTTTATGTTGAAAATATAAAGAAAATGTAGACTTTTAGATTTTAGACTACGTCATTTCACCCATTGTAATTTATACTTATACGCCTCTTACAAAGATTATTATTACGTTATTCTTATAGGCCAAAAATGAAAGTGCTAGTCATTGTAAGAGACGCCGATTTAATAGAACCCGGTAAAAAGGGAGAAATGTTATAATAAAGCAAGTAGCATTAAAAATTCTTTTTTTTAATTAACGAACCAACTTATTTCCTTTTGATTTGCTTTATGCTTAATAACATTTAAATCAGTACATGATAGTTGCGGGGATCCAGCATTTCAGCATGAAACAAACTCGAATAAACAAAGGAACAAATTGTGCCAAAAGAATAAAGTCGCATATTAGACATTACACTCTTCGAATTATTATGTATTTTGTTGGTCATTTGGAGTTGCATTTGTCACCTGGTACAAATCTGATGGACAGTTGAAGCTTTCGTATCCAAAATTTCTTTAAAAAATTCATCGTACGACACCTGGACTGACGTTTGACATCTGTCGTCAATCTCGTAATTATCGAGATTCTGGAGACCCATCTGGACATTGCATTACCTTTACTTTGCAGGATTGGAAAGTTAATTCTGAAAATGCAATTCCACCTAACAGTTGAGGAGTTTATCTTATTAATGTCAAATAATAACAATGATTTTCGTAGACCAGCATATTAATTTTCATTTTACCGTTTTTTTTCAGTGTAGAGGATCCGATTTTTGCAATCGCGTGCTCGTAGCATTCGGCTTGAGTGAAAAATTGAGTTATTCCAGGGCGCATGAGACAATAAAGCAAATACGTCGCGCAATAACGGTAAAATAGGCGTACGTGTCCTCCTTTGTCGGAGTACAATAGAATTATGTAAAAAGTAGTACTCGGCATGAGAAAATTCTCTGGAACATCTTCTCTAGGTTTCTTCATTTATTCCCGCGACAAGACATTGGTGACAATAATAGCCGACGTGTCGCGTGGCACGTTCGTAATCTCTATTAAGCCGTTAACACCATCGATACATCTGAAAAAAAAATACAATATACGATAACAAGAGGGACTGAACAATTAATGTCGTGTCGCATGGATGAACACGGCGACACTTGCTTCCGTCGTATTGTCGCCGTCGGCCAGTCGTGAGTTTGTCCTAGTTCTTCGACTAATTGCAATCCCATCCATGTTGCGTCTTGTTGACATAAATGCATCCTCGGTACGTCTCGTACCTTTCACCACCATGGGATCTAGCTCAGTTGTCAAAATCACAGGAATATTGTGAATCGAAAAATTAGACTCGTTTCTTGGACAATCTTGTCGAAAAACCTCATCCGGCGACTTGGTCTGGATTGGTCGAAATGTTTTTTTCTTCATTTACACCGGAGACGAAGAACCAAAAGCTCCGCAAGGCGAAAAGACCGAAGACAAAGAAGAGGAACGAACTCGCGGTTTCGCGGTGAACGCTTCAAAGTGCGGTCCAAATTAGCCTGCAGGATCGAGCCGGATGTTTCCCAGCCCAGTCCGAGTCTTCCTCTTCTGTTTCCCTGCACCCCCCTATCACCTAACCATTCTCCCTCCTATTTGTTCATTCTTCTTCCCGCCAATGCCGTCTGACTTACTCTTTATGTGCTTATGTTTTGCCGCCATTAAGTCCTTCCTATCCTTTTTTCCATACAAGGGTTTGTTTTGCAAGTTTCAAATGGTGGATATCAAAAGTACAACCTAATGTAACATTGGACCAACCATGATGTTTCCCTAATCATCTCCAAACTTCGATTTGTGATATTTGAATCATCCGGAAGAAATCTTATTTCTGCAAGGAAATATTTGTTTAGGAGCATTTGGTTACCAAATATTGGATTTCGAAATGTCATATTTATGAACATTTATCAATACCACAATCTAACTGGAGAACGTATTGAAAACGTTTACTGTATATCTAAAATTAAGATTTACAATATTAGGAATTGAATGAGGAACTTTTTTCTTGACTTAAGTAACTTTACTTCCTTCGATTCACGACTATTATGATCCCGGAAAAGGTTTGAACTTTCTATTACAATTTTAGACTATGGATGTCCAGAACTTATGTATGTAGGAAAGCATAAATATGGCAAAACACCTTTCAAACTCTTACTGACAAAAAGTCCTGAAATGAGCTGAAAATTACATAAACGTATACAATCTAACAAATTAAGTTCGTAGCCTATTCATACATTCTTGCCAATAGCAGAAACAATATTTTAAAACTGTGATTACCAGTAATGAAGTTCATCCTACAGCGATTCTCCAAGGTACTTGAACCATGAACACTAATTAATTCAGTAATTCGAAAGGAGCTACTTTAATCTTGCGTTTTAAAACAGCCGTAAACGTTTAAAATAAGTAAGATACACCTTGTAATATGTTGGAATTATCTTGCCATTCGCAAGACTTTCAGACTCACCGCGACCTACGAGAGCCAAAAAAAGAGGCGATTTACTGAGAAATTGCTTTGGACTATTTCTCATTTAGATTTGTCTCGAAGCGAAATTATCCCTGCACGCGAGATTCTAGCTAAAGAACCTGTTGTTCGATTACTCTTCAATTTCTTGTTGTGTTTTTCGTCCTTTCTTTGTTGCTCTTGCTGTTGACAATGTCCTCTTTTTGTTCTTCTTTTTGTAAAGGTAGATCAAAGAATTTATGAACATTTAAATGTAAAATGATCAGTATTATTTCTGGGACTAAAAACCATGCCTGCTTGTGAATTAAAATGCCAAATATGAAGCAATTAATGCTATTTAGTTTTTCTGTGTAGAATCGAAAATTTAATGCTAAATAAATAATATCTAATTATTGTTAAACATACATGGATTGCGATTATGTTATAGTATTATTTCTTCTTCAATCATACATATTGCATCCATCAAAAATGTAATGGGGGATGTTTTCGAATGTCGTAATGTGCAGATTTGTGACATTGCACACGGTTCCTCAAAGATGGAAAGTATTTAAAAAATCTAACCAAAATCGGATTTCAAAAAAGTTTCCATCTGATTTCTAGGTTCATAATCAGTTCCAATTAAAATCGTAGCTGTTCCCTTTTTTTAAGATATGCGTTTTTTTGTATTTCAGTTTTAATAAAGTGGAAGATCAAACTTTCAGTATTTTTAAATATGAAATTGATTTCCCAAAAAATGTTCTGGAGTTTTATTGTAAAAAGATATCGGAGTACATATATGAGCCGATTGAGCCCCATTCATCTCCCTCCGTCAGCCTTCTTTAATACGAGCGTCACAAATCCAAAAAAGTCAAGAGTCAAATTTCCTGTTTTATTATAGGTATATTAATTTGCCCTCAAATTTTTAATGATTGAAAGTTCGCCTCTAACAGGAGGCTTGAAAAAAAAGAAAAGTGAAGACGCTTGGAGAATATAACTTCGTCTGTTACCGCTAGTCGGCGTCCTCAGTGGTAGTCCTGCGTATTGTGCCTGTTAAAAAAGATTTCGCCAATTTTAGACACACCAATAACATCAGAATTTTTTAAGAGTTGAGTATTGATACATTTTTTAATTCAATAAAAACATTATTTTGGCATTGACAAATGAACTTGAGAATTAAGTGTTTTCATGCTGATAATAGACGTAAAGTGTGGACCCCATGCAGAAGAAAATTAATTTTGAAAAATACCCATCGCCACTCTATTGCATTCTTTAATAGCAATTTTGATTTAAAGGATTTCTGGAAGTTGAAGGTCGTGTGGTTTTTATAAATAGCAAAAATTAGTGTAATAGTTTCAAAGTGTCACTTGGTGATTCATTGATGTAAGGATTGCGGATTGGGGCGAAGGAGACCTAATCAATCAATCGCATCTTGGAAAATTTATTTTTTTATATCTTAAAAACGACCTTGAAGACAAATTTCAGCTGAATCGGTTCAATGTCGTGTTTCAAATACAACAGGAATACTTCGTTTCGCTTGAAACCTAAAATATAAAAACGCTTATCTCAAAAAATGGAGCTGCTGCGATTTTAATTGAAACTGATTTTGAACCCAGAAAATATGTGCAAATTTGTCTCTGAGGTCCGATTTTGGTTACGTTTTTGAGAGACGTTCAATGTTCATCCTATAATGAATTAATTTTACTGCCATAAATTTAGAGAGAATATGTATGACGGTCGAATGTTCCAGCGAGTAACTAACAATAAGTATAGAAGATATGAGATTCCCTCTTATAAACCAGAAATTATAAAGATTATTTTTTACAGCAAGACATTTGAATTTTTCGGACTCCATGCAGTAAATCATTAATATCGTCCCAATTAAGGAATAGATTATTTACTTCAAATCACTGCAAGTTTATTCCTTTAGATTGAAAATTGACTTGAGTTCAACCAATCCATTGTTACTCCCTTGAAATTAAATTTCACTCGAGTTTTAAATCATTATAGTTTTATACACTATGTTACTTTTGGACAACACAAGAATAGACAAAACTCTCCGAAAATGGAACCATTAGTCTGCAGTTAAGCCACTCATGACTATGAATCCGAGCCTTAAAGTGTACAAAAGAATTGTTTTAATGATTACAATTATTACTTAATGGAAGAAAAAGGGTAAGAAATCTGAAATCGATTTCACGTCTTTAATTCACGGACAAATGATCACATGAGAAAATATCATGGACATTTAATCGCACGTCAAATTATCACATTGATAAAATATCACATCGACAAAATATCAAACATTTAAATATTTTTTTGATGAAAAAAATCATATTTGTATTATTGCAAAATATCATATATTTATGTATTATGATGTCTAAAAGATGATATTGAAAATATTGTTTCATCGTGTTAAAATAATATTCTGAAAATCTATAATATTTTGTTTACGATTTCCACATATGTTTAAAGATTTATTTTCCCCGAACAAAATTTCCATGTGCAGCCACACGTAGGTTAGGTTAGGATATTTTTGGGACACCCATATGCTTGTACTATACGAATAAACATAGTGATATTATTGTTTATGGTGATTTGTCCATGGGATATTTTGTCGTGTGATCAATTGTCGTGTTCCATTTTATTGTGTGATTAGTTGTCATGTGAAATAAAGACGTGGAGCCCTGAAATCATATATTAATCGTGAAAATTGTGTACAACCAATGACCTGAAATTTGTCGACGATCGAGAAATAAACAATATGAAACAAAAATGAAAGGCAATATGACTTTCCTAGACAATAGTATATATAATTACTAACAATGCTACTAACAAAGGACGAAGAGCGTCGAAGAAGATGGATATTGTTTGGATGACAGTTCGATGGTATCGGTTTGGTGACCTCTGTAAAGTTTCTAGAAAAAATACGCAGTCTCGAATATATTCGGTATTTATCCAAGCTCGCATGCCAATTAGAGACATCGCTCATTGGGATCGCACATGAAGCGAATAACAGGAGCGTATTCATTGCATAGTACTCATCTTGTACATATAAAGTATAACACTTGGCACGACGAATACGACGGCGCGCCAATGTCGATAACGCAAAAACGAAACAACTGCATTATTCCAGGAATACTGTTAACGCGTTTATCGCCCTGCGACATCGCCATCGACGTTTGCGTCGGCATTAACACAGCACCCAGAACCCTGCAATGGTTATATATACAAAATAGTGCAAGCAAGATAGAGAGAAAAAGAAATTTTCCTCGTATATGCACATTACAAAATGGCAGAGTCGAAACGCACCGTTGTGGTGGGGAATAAATTATGTAGAATCAACCTACATTAAACAAAGGCAGTGTTTACCAAGTTCAATTTACTTCTGCTGGAAATTATCATACTTTTCCGTATATCGTCGATGTTACGAGTGATTATTTGAAATAGGTAATGTGAAAATGCGTTGCTTTTTATTATATTAATGTAGTGGGGTTTTAAATAAATATTTGTGACTCGTCTATGTAGACATTTAAAATGCATGAAGGTGCAATGATATTGAAGGCTTCGGGTGGTTGCTAAGCTCTTTGTCAGTATTACGTCGAAGTTGTGGGAACTTTGCAGTTAGGATGTTTTTTTAAAAACCATATCTAAGCTAGAATCTAGGAAGTAACTATGATCAAAGAAATACAGTATCCATCCGAATGAAAATACTTTAATAATGTGTCTGTGGTGAACACTAGAAATTATCAGTTCAATGGTATTGACTGCAATTCTAAGCAATATTTACTGATATAGATAGAATTATGTCATCAGACCAAATGTTGTTTGTAGGGAATTCTTATTTCATCCTTAGCCTTAGCCACTGACGTTGGTAATGAATTTATGCTGCTCGGATTGACCTGAGCTGATGGATCTGAGGCTTTTAATTCTAAATTTGCTTTTAAACCCTGAAATAAACAGGAACATAGCAATAAATACTATAGACAAATAAAATTATGATACTAGAAAAAATAGTGATTATGTGGGTTAATATCTTTGATGCCATCATTACAATTCGGAATCTAGATTATATCATAAGATGGTATATTTTTTCTGAGGCATTAGCATCTTAAAAATGAGTACAAGATACTCGAAATGTCGATGTATTTTTATGCCAATACTTGTTATCTACCTACCTAGTACTGGTTACTCGGTGCCAGTACTGGTCGCAGTTACTAACCCAAGATCATAAACGCAATATTATAGTGAAGAATACATTAGGTAGAAATGTAATCTCATCGGTGACGATCAATTTTGCAAATGATTGTAAAGCTATACTTGAAGTATATGGCTACAATATAATTTAGGTTACTTTGCAAAACATTTTTTGATTCATGTTACTAAATGAGATATATAAGGCTATTCTATCAACCCTTAAAGAACTAAAGAATTTCAAACTCGTTATCATAATGTATTAAGGGTTGCTGATCATGAATCAAACACCAGTTGATAAAAATGCAATATGGCGGATATAAAATGGCCGACAGATTTTTTAAGGTCAGTACATTTTGTATGAAACTTGTTACTAGTGGACGACTATTTAAAATTAGGTTAGGTTAGGTTAGGTTAGGTTAGGTTACACATGACGGATTTCCCGCAAATTTATAGTAGGAAAGTATTTTGTATACATGGAAACAGAAGTCTTGAGATGATATGCATTTTTATAAATTTACGTTGATAGCAAAGTGAAAACAGTAAAGTAATATGTTTAAAATACATTCTTATTAGTTTGAATCTTGAAAAAGAATAATATTTGATTATGTACTTGCCGGAACTATTGTTAAATTATGAAAATAATGGAGACAAAAACAATAGTGATCGAGAGGGACACGCTATATTGAGTTTAATGCAATTCTTAACGATGAGTGGTCAATTTTGAGCAGAGTTTGTATTGCCGCACAGAACTCGTAAAGCCCTCATGAAAACTTCAACTTACAATAATTGTGCCTGTATTGTTACTGGTAACGATAATGCTGCATTTTCAGTTTCGTGTTTCTTTAGTGTTGTGGCAGAATTGCAGATAAAGAGTCGCGTGTTTTCCTTAGTAATTTTTGATACAGTGAAAAGATTTGTATTTAAGTGTGTGCTAAAAAATTTCCCAATTATCGCTAAATACAACGAAACAGATGAAAAGAAAAAAAAAGAATGGTCTCCGATTTTCTAATATACGTGAAGGCTTGAAATGTGTCATGGACTTCTATAATATATGAAATAAAGCGCTAACTAAATATATTTTTCTCTTTACTGTGTCCTTCTTTCAACCGAGCTGCAAAGTACTCACTTTTTTTTCTTGGATGATGTTCATCTAAAGTAGTAAATTTCGTGTATATAGCGATGTTAATTTTATTGTATTTATTCGAATTTGTCATGAATAGTTATGTACACATTGCAATTCGAATAAATTTACATTTGCAATCTAAATCATATTTTCGTATTTGAGTACGTAATGTAAATAGAAATGATCAAGAATAACATTTACAAGAAATGAAATATGTTTACCAATGTACCGAAATATTGACCGAAAGTATAATAATGCTGCAGCGCAGAAAGAGCTGAAATAGTTAATCATCAATTACATATACATTGTGTCGAATCTTTTGCAAATATTTGAAGTAAGTAGAGAGAAAACAGTACATTGAGCAAGTAGGACTGGCATATACTATTTTCTCATATCATAAAATAATAAATCAAGTTAATAGATAATTAATAAAAAAAAATAGTTAATTAAGCAAATTTCGAACCAAATGGTGAAAATGAATTGGTCTCTTATGTACTAATTGTTGATACCGTGTACTACTGTAATTATTATATTACTTTCTAAACAGTTACAGTAAGTTTATGGAGTGAAATATTTTCTTAGTAAATTTTAGTATCTTTGAACTATTTTGAATAGGTCCTAAACAATATGTCATCAGTTTCAATAACTATTCTAAAATATATAATATATATATATATATATATACACGGAAAAACACCACGGTTGTTATAACCTAAGATGGTAATTAGTGGACTAAAATATACAAGTTAGTTTGACTATATCTCAAAAAGTTGAGTCAATTGAACTATCCATTTTCTTAAATTAATGTAACTACTTAGTATACCTAATAGTGGTTGAAATTATAACATACATTTTTCAGACTATTAAAAAGGCTTGCTAATTTGTAGTCAGAGAAGCCTATTCAAATCACAAATTATCCTAGAGAATTAAAGTAATGAACCTACTACATATGCAACCATTCCAGCAACTTCCTATTTGACTCAATACAATTTCTACTTTCATTTGGAAACACTGAACAGTTCACTGTTTGAATCAGTGTGTGATTATCTTAAAATTCAATCAGCGGTTTCCACTGAATTTAATGAATAAACAAAGTAACACGAGGATCAATACTTTTATCACTGCGAAAACAGCGAAATGTACATTGTTTGAATGAATGAATCCTCATTTCATAATATGAAATATGCTGAACGACATAGATATCCCTGTTATATAGCCATCCACGCGGAGAAACATTTTCTTAGAAATTATATCATTCCAGATGGTTATTTTGAGAAAGAGTTGTAGAAAGTGTCATTCTTCCTGTTAAAATGTCTGTAAGTTTATTATTCAGATAGTAAATATCACCAAAATAATCAGTCATTTTTACCAGAAATTAATCTCAAAATTACCAGCTGAAATGGTAAAATTTCGAACAAAATTTGTATCCATGCAGAGAACAATTTTACAAACTTTGACGTTGCCTTCTTTGGCATTATGTAAGTAGTTGTATTAATTAATCTGTTTATCGTCTGAGTTCGAACCTCTGTTGTAACTTTTGTATGTACATTATTTTATATTGTTTGTAAAAACAGTGTACTACATGTAGGTAGCCTAGGAAGTTTATACTTCAAGCCAAGGTATGTAAATAAATTAAAATAATAATAATAAACATTCAAAAAGTACAATTAAAAAATAAAATTACAGTTTAGCTTTTAGTTGGTCTAAACAAAAATATTTCTTTTCATAAATAATTGATCCGTCTTATGTACTTGAAATATTAATTCCTGTATTCACCTCAATTTTGAAAAAACTTTTAACATTCATATTGAAATTGTTATTACTTGAATTTTTATGTTCAATATTCTGTGCAACAAATGAGAGACAGAAATACGCCTTATGCCGAACGAAGATGGAAATTGCAATCTAATTTTTTATATTTTTTTCCAACCGAACCCTTGGGGTCAGAAACTTGTATGTACAACTCCCGTTATTCGAAATTTTTTTTAACAATTTTCAAGTATCACGATGATAAATGATGGAAATAGGAATATACATTATTGCCCATATAATCCCGATTCCGAATGAAACAAGTATTTTTATGAACACCTGATAATCTCTTGCATGTGCAAATTAAATGGAAATGGTTAAGTACTGGTTAGATCACTTCATACACGGGAAATTAACGTATAGTACTTTTAAACAAAATTTTCTTGCAAATCGAAGCTGTAAAATACTATTATTTCCCTAGAAAGTCAAAATGTTACTGTTACCGTCACATTTCATGCAAATATTATTAAGGCAAAGTATGTACATGTATAAAAATGAAAAGTTATATCGATGTCAGATAAATTCTTAATTTTGCACTTAGTGAAATGTATGTCAATATTATTACAATACATTTTGTAATATTTCAAATAATTACTGTAAATTATACAATGTTTTTTGTGAGTATTACAATAAACAATGTACATTTTGCAATACATATTGTAAATCTTAACAAATCATCTTTCCATGTTAAATACTTTAAAAAATTACATTTTAACTAAAATTACCTTTAAAAAAAATTACCTTTTTTACGTTTAGAATAATGTGGTGTGTTATAACTACATTTACTTGCTTTTTTTATGATACCGTTAACCCTTTTTTCTCTCCTTGTAGTAACTTTAATTGAAAGTTATAAGAAATTAATTTTTCATTTTTATCCAAAATTATACCATTTCGTAGAAACTTCTTGACCATTGATAATAATTTAATAATAACAACAATTACAGATGGTCCTCGTATAATACTTATTTTGGAGTAATTAATATAATGTACACAACTGGAGTTGTTAAGAGCACATATTTCATATAACACCACTTGAAAGTTGATCATCTATTCATTGACACAAATATATTGTTTATTCTGATGATGGTCTATATGGAGGCCGAAATATCATTAATTGTGTACATTATTTTAATTATCACTCAAGAACATTTTTTACAATATTAAATTTCTGAAACATAATTACATTTTAGGAGTTTTGTAAGGTATTGCGAAACCTCGTGCAATAAGAATCTTCATATTTTTATTGTTTCTACGAAAGAAGTTTCAAAATATGTTGAAAATCAGAGAGTAACATGACGTTATTCATTTTATTAAATAATAAATAATATATAATATATTTAATATCATACAGATCACTTAATTACAAATAATTTGTAAAAAGCTATTAATAATTTTCGAAAATATTGTATTCATTTACATGGTTGGACACAATTTAAAATTATTATATTTACAAAGCCGTCTATTTCAAACTATAAACAGGCATCTAATTTCCTAACAGCATTTGTTGTACAATTTATCAAGTAGTTCTTTCTACAGTGGACTACATTTTATTATATCTATTGTTCAAAGTACAAGTGGTTAAAATAATATCAGTCGTTATGTTAAAAACATATTTACACGTATACTCGTTCGTTTCTAACGATAACAAAACATTAATATTCTTTTAATATAATTGTTATCAACACCTTGAATATACTTACGTAGAGTAAAAAATACTTATTATTTTCCATTTAAGGACATTTCTACTTTGAAAAAACGAAATAATTCTTTAAAAAATCATAGGCATAATCAACGATATAAACCTACATGATGATAAAGAAGCATTGACGCTTCAGACTAACTACGTAAAGTTGGTGTCATATAGTTATAAAAGAGGAGTGTCAGAGCAATTGCAAAATGGCGGAACGCTATAAAGACAAAGCCGAATCAAGACATATTACATTCGCGAATATACTGCACAATCAAGTACGAAAATCGCCTTATGAATTGAAACAATATTTCTACAGATGGTTTTAAAATTGCACATGAATTTGTGCATCAACAGGAAATTTGAATTTCAATAAAATTTAAAAAATATATCGGCGACTTTTAAGAAGAGTAGCACACGAAATCATGATTCTCACGAAAATCAACACAACTTCAAACATGCATCGTAAATTAGCGTTTAAACGACTTTTCGACGAAAACTAGACAATTTTATTATTTTCTTGAGAAAATAAGCACAATTAAGGTTTTGCGACAAAACGTAGCATAAGTTTGATTATTGTGAAAGAATTACGGTTCATAAGAATAGTATGGTTTAAATTGATATTACATGAATGGTAGCACTAGAAAAACTTTAATTAAAACTTTAATTCTAATGTTTTTTACTGTATAATTTGTTTAGCATCTATGATTTTCATAGGATATGTACCTTATACTTACAATTAGAAAAATTAAGATACAAATTGGCAAAAAAAATAGTTTTTAAGAAAATACATTTTCTAATATCAACAAAAATGGCCATTTTGTTAATTCTGAAGAAATTGAATATTTTCTTACGAATTTTGAATGTGTATATATAAAACATAACATACAAATTTCGAAGAAAAGACTGAAAAGCATAAAGTCAAAAGGCATGAAGATTTAGTGAAAAAAAATGATTTTTAGAACTTTAAATTTCAAATACTTATAACTTTGAAGGGCAACATTTTTTATCCAATTTGGTAACATACGTCTGACATCATTTCTTTTCAAAAATATAAAGTTTCCATAATAATCCACGACTTAAAGTGGAAAATCTGACTGATTTGAAATGGAATCCGTACAAGGTAAAGTTACGGAATAATTATAGGACCTAAAAAAGTTATTGCATTATTTTCAAGTTAAGAATTTTATATGTGCTAGTTTTCATTGGATCATTTTACTAGAAAATTTTGTATGAAAAGGTGTTAAAACATAATATCTCGCAATAAAATTGACCAAAATCGATGGGACCAAAACAAAAGTTACTATAACAAATTGTGTAATAATGGAAAATATTTATCTTAGAATATTGGCCTTGAAAATCCACAAAAAATACCTTTTTTATGGAAATACTCTATTTCAGGTTCAAGCAGGTCAAAACAATTGAATCTTGATGTCTAACAGTTTTTTGGTTCGCTGATGACGAATGTCATATTCAGAATTCAAAATGTCAATCATATAATTACAAGATTTCTTGATACAGTTTGTATTTTATTTGCTTATCTTTTGCAGGTGATATTATGACGAAAAAAACCTATTTGAAGTGAAGTTAATCTGCATCGCGTTACATCTGATATTTAGATCAGCCATATTGAGTCCGCCAATAACCCCGAAATACAGTCCTTAACATGACTCACGTGAGGTTTGCAATTTTTATCACCCATGATGGGTTCATCATACAGAATTTTGATTATATGATAGATATCAAATTCAAAATCAGCAATCAAAAAAACTATTAGAAATCAAGATTGGTTGGTTTTGATGTCCTGCATCTTACGATAGATCCTAGAATTTGTGCATTTTAGAAAAGAGCGAACAATTTATGAGAAATATTTCTCAACATTTTTAATCTGCTCTGCAGTTTACTATACTGAATTCTGTCCTATCGCATTTGCTCAATTCTATTGTAAGATATGGTTCTGATACAACTCTTTCAAAATGTGTTGCGAGCAGTCGATATAATTTAGTAATTTACCAATTGTACCAAGAAGAGGCTGAGTTTGATAAAATTTGTCAAAAAGACAAATTTACAAATAAAAAATTTATTTTATATTGTTGAATGAGTCAATTAACTAATTAAAGTAACTTCATTTATCAAATGCTTCAAGCATAATATTGAATTTGAATTAAAACATTTGCATTTCTGATAAAAATGAACACGACAATTGTATTAAAACTTATCTGAAAAACCATCTTTTTCATAGTAAGTATTAAATTTGGTCTCATTCCATTTCCTTCGTTATTTATAAAACAAAGAAATAACATATGCCATTTATGGACATTTCTGCTGCAACGTGGACAAAAGACTATAGTTGATAGTAACTGGTAAAAATGAATAAATTTTACCAAACGGAAGTATTAAAATTCCGTGATTTATTACTAAAATCAAGATTCCATCTTGAGCTCCTCTTGAACAGTCCAAAGTTTTGGAAGGCTCGACCTCCCCTCAACGAAGATGTCCGTCCGTCGGTTCGGGAGCATAAATGCTTCTCAGAAATTCATCTTCTTGGTCTCATGGAGAAACAAGGGCTCCTTCATGTGCGCCATTGTCCTTTTCCCTGCGTCTTTAGATGTATACCAAGCCGTTGTTTCCCCCAACGATTCTCTCATCGGTTATTCCCGACTGGCTACCAGGAAGAACGACGATTACCTCTTTACAGAAAGCATAATCGCTCTTGTCTCGAACCTCAGAGATTGGTCTCAGAATTATATTTGAGTTGCCAGTAATAATCGTTTTCGTCATCATCTAAAGGGCCTCATCATAGTCATAATTCATAGGAAAATTTCCAAAACCAAAGCCCAAATCTCAGTTTTAACATAATTTTCGATCCTGCCTGCACTTTTTCCCTTGATCATTAGTTTATTTAAGTAAACATAGCACTTATTAAAAGAGAATATATTTAAAGAGATCTTAATGTGAAATATGTCCTCTGTCTTAATCCTGCGTTACCCAATTATATAACACATCTGTGTTTTGGTTTCATTCTGCAATTGATGGTACGTGGAATTTTGTGTAATTCTAGAATCTCGTTATTCTCTCTGTTGAGTAAAAAATCCTCGGGATATTTTCTGCATACACCTTCATTCAAGATTATAGAAATATTCTGACTCATGACTTCAGCCACGAAATATGCATGAAGTATTCTCAATCTCGCATAGTTTCATCGTTTAGTATTTACTGTTCCAACAACTTCCTTTCAGGATTATTATAAGTCAGTCCAAGGAACAAAATTCTAAATTTGATCAAATTTGGACGAAAGGGAATTGATAGTCGAAAAATGATAAAATAAAAATCACTTTTTTTAAACATTTTAGGATGTGATTTTTTTTGGTAATTAATGGTGATTAAATCAAAATTGCACTCAAATGACATCTCTCTCCTATTTTTATTTTATCTGTCCTTGATCCGTTTTTGTACATATGCAATTACGATGGTATTGCATGGTTTCAAATTGTATAAACTATCAATCAAAATAAAATTATTCATGATCAAAATTCACGTTCTGAATCTTTTCATTCGATCACGGTTGCTAAGATATGTTGATTTTTTAAATGCACGAATTTTGCTGTCAGTGTCTGCCGAACCTGCAAAAAAGTCATATTAAACAACTTTAATTTATAAAAAAAATACATTAAATAAATAAGAGTACAATCTGATTTTCTTCCATTGAGTCAGTGGTCTTTCCTAATGATTTTGAGAGGTGTAACGGCTGATCATTTTCTTGGCCTTACGTGACAGTTTGTGACGGTCGAAGAATGATCAACTGAAATCAGCGGTCAAGACGGATTTGGATAGTTCTATTTTGTTTTTAAGGAAACATTTTCGATGTGTCTTTATTTGTCGATGTCTTCGTCGGTTCTGTTGGAATTTTAAACAAGGTGGAAACTTCGTTTTGCAAATTTTTGTATGAGTCGATTGTGATTTTGCCATTTCCTGATTTTGCATATCTCCGGCTTGAAAATGTCAAGTATCAGGTACAATAATTCCAAGAAATTTGTCGCCCTATAATAATATAAATTATTTAAAATTTGTATGCAACCATGTCCGCAGCATTCGCAAGACTTTTTAATACCAAGTTAAGTTTGAATGAAAAACAACTTTTATTATGTATATTTTTTTGTATATCAAATACTGAGATTTTTAAATACATTTTCAACTTGGATACCATCAATATACTTGGTAATACTTGGTAGTCACCAATGAATAAGATTATTGGTTATTATAAGGCATAATTATTAGCATGCCTTAAAATAAAATTATGATTATTAGCGCGACGATTTTCGAGTAAATAAAGCCTAAGTGGCGGAATTTCGCGGGACTCAGTTCTGACGGCTTCTTTGAAAGTTGAATTAACAACGAGGCGGAATTACTCAAACGGTGCAGCTCGTATATCATTTATAGACAGACTCGACCGACTGACGACCACGCAGTATATGCTGAAGGCCTCGCCGTCCTGATGAGTGCTGTAAGATGCCACCGGTTATCGTAACTCATCTTATAACCCCGCTTAATATGTAACTTCTTTATGTTGCACTCATTTTGTTGCGCAGATAGTGTAACTAACATAAAAAATATCCAATGAAATAACTTCTTTCTAAACAATTTAAGGTGAAAATACTCAGTCTTTGAAATCATGGAGGGGTGAGTTTAATATCTTTAGAGACTCTCTCTCAGAAAGAACTTTCAGAAATATGTTTCATTTATAAAATTTACAGAATTTAGATGTCAATCATTACTTGCACTCTAAAATCTTAAAAATGAAATTGTTATAACACTACAGTTTACAACACTACCTGTTGGCAATTTGCGGTACGATAATATTAGATTAGAACAACACCCTTTGAATTGTTTGTTACGAATGTCGCACTTCTCCAAATATGTGGAATAACTTAGCATTTTATTTGAGCATGGAAACAGATTGCCTCTTTATTAAAATTTAGTATACGTAGGAACAGCACAAACTGATAGATGACTGGAAGAACATTGCCACCTACTAGGTTTCTCCTACACATCACACTGTAAAAAAAATCCAATTAAAGCCGAATAGAGGCTTAATTGGCTAGCGCCCAAGATGGCGTGAAATGTCGAAGTTTTGGATCTGCAATCCATTTTCCATTATATTTAACCGCTTTTCCAACATGGCGGCCTGAACTCAAAAAATGTAAACAAATCTTCTTTTCCGGAATAAACACTCATATTTTTGTATGAAAACTTTATCTAATCGGAATGTGCGTTTGGATCAAGTGGCATAATGACTTATACGAATAGATTATAGCAGGCACGATTGAAAATGCAAAATGGCGGCTTCAAAATGGCGTGCTCAGTGAACATTTCTGGACATTAATGGGTTCATTTAAGACATAACAATTTTCAGACTTATTTTTTGCAGTACACACTTTGGTAAATTCCTAGAATAACATCGTCTTTTATTTATAGATATATTTGGGAGAACATCAAATTTCATTTATTTACCTGTCTTATTTTATTTATTTGTTTAAAATTCCTGGACGAGCATGACTTGATTTAATGACTGGAGGTACATGAAATTTGATGGATTTGGTTATGTTAAAAGTTTTGGTTCTATTCTGAACTTGGTTTGACTTTAGAATTATTATCAATAAGTAATATCCATGAAAATTGTGTATGGAGATCAGTGGAAAATACACATTCTTTTGTCTTTATTATACAGCATATCGAGGTCTCCTTCAGTTGGTTTTCGTGGTCTGCTATGACGCCTGCCAATAATTTTTTATGTTATGCATTATAGACGATTATTATTATTACTGTATTGTACTACTTTGTAACAGTGCAATTTTAACTGTATTGAAGGCAATACGATTTGTAGCAGTTGGTGTAAAAGTCAGATTAGATTCGGAACTCACTGCATAACATGGTAAGAGCGGCCAATTTTTAACACGTATAGTATTATGTAGATCATTAGTTGAGACTTAGGTTTATATTTACTAGTTCCTCTTTCTCCTTGCCCCGGTGGTCGGGAAACCAAAATATGACTGTTAAATATACTGTAAAATACCTAAGAAAACTATGTATGGCATGCTTTTTCTGGAACCGAATAGTAGTGCTAAAAAATTGTCGCTTGAAAATCGGAACATATCCTATGCACAAGAAAATAAATTCATTCAGTAGAAAGTAACAATATATGGTATTTTTTGAATACCCCTTCACGGATGTATGCATTTTATCATAAAAGTTGTTCTTCCGTAATTTGTAGGTAATTAGCCTCTTTACGAAGCTCTAGAGCATAACAAAAACATTTATTGATTATTGATCTACGAAAAATTGAGTTTTCCGTAATACCTCCTCAGGAACGAATTTTAGTTCCTAGTAATATAATAATATTGTAAGGTGTTCAATAATCACTAAGATATAGTGTGATAAATAGCTTTTGTGATGATAGATGCAGATGACCCTTTCTATCATCATTTTACATCAAAATTGTAGAAATTCAGTTTTTAAAAAATATCTTGCATTCTGTGCTAATGAAAGTCCATTGAAACGTGATAGTAGAAACATTGAAAATACACATTCTGCTGATGCATATAGTGTAATCGCTTTGATTACTCGGTAATTCAGGTATTTTGGGATTGTGGTCTGAACATTCTGCAGAAGCAGTTCGTTGAGAATTCATGATTTGTTTACACAGCCTCGAGATTGTCTCAAGTGCAGATTCGTTTTATGGAAAAATATTGAAACACGTTGTTCTTCGCTTCATATTTAAAACTTATATAGTAAGTTATTTTTTAATTTGTCACACTGTTTTTAATTCATTGTTTCAGAAAATATTATGTACTTCAAGAGTTAAAATAAAATTGACAAAAGAGTGTATTGGACTAGTTTGTATAATGACAGACAAACCGAACTTTTCAGATTTCGGTCGATATTTTTTCTATGATCTACCAAAACTTTGTATCCATGTTGAACATTTTTTTCATGCTTAAGGCCGCATTTTGAAAGTAAGTGAGCTTTCTCCCAACATCACAGAGCGTAGTATCGTTAGATGTTGAAGTAACGCTAGGATGTACCAATTGGCTACTTTGTATTCTTAATTTTTTGCACTCTTGCATGAGCTCGTAAAGTGCATCCAAGTGGAGAAAAACGTATCACAGTATTACAGCTTAATTTTACAGGTTTATGGTGGCTGTAACTATGTTATCGATACAATAGATAATTTCGTACATGAAGTTCTTTCACGCACTAACATTTTTGCAGTGCAAATCAAGCACTCTGGCCTATGAAATCAATACGCAAAATAGAACTTGACACACCTACATGGAAAATAATTGTAAAAATGATAACAACACATAAAATATGTGAATAAAAGAATTTGACAGATTTAGTGAAATATCACACAATCTTGCTGTGTATGCACATTTTCCAACTCAGTAAGGTTTCATGTATTGATGAAGTTAATTTGAAATAGTCATTCTTACTTTTTAATAAAAAGGATCAACTGGTTCAGAATCGTGACTCTATTTCCACAGTTTCACAGTGAGTTTCACTGTTTCTAATTGAATCGGTGGTATATTATTTATCTTTTATATATAAAAACTCCATCTCTTATATTGGTGATTTTTTAAAAATTGTAGGGGAGAGTGGGGTAAGTTGGCACGGTTTTTTTCATTTGGCTACAGAATTTTTTCAGTAATAAATTTTAAAACATACTATGCGGTATTCGAAAGATCATAAATTCCGGCGAGTTTTTAATCTAGAACCTTTTTTCTGGCGTGTCTCAGAAAAACAGTTGATTTACCAAAAAGTGAAAAAGTCACTTTTTTCAAAAGGTGGTGTAAGTTGGCACATGTTGAAAAATTAAGGAGAAAATTATTAATAAGTCTCAAAAAAAAATGTAACTACGTGATTTGGTGCTACGGCGTTACTGCTAGTCTTATTATATCGGTGTCTTATTCTAACCTTATATAAACTTATATAAATTTTCTTATTTTAATTGCGGCATGTGTTAATATTTCATGTAAAAAGGGGGTTATCGCCTGTAAACATGTAGTAAATAAAGAAATAAACATATTCATATATAATACACATAAATGATACATGCCAACTTACACCACCTTCCACGTGCCATCTTACGCCACATGTATATTTTTTATATTTCATGTAATAAATTATTCACCCTATATTTTTTCGTAACATAACAAATAGCAATAAAAACGGTTTTAAAAATAAAGTTAAACACACACTTTCCTTAATTAAAATTTGAATGTAAAATATTGTTTTACGTGCATTCGACGACACAAATTGACACTTTCGAACTATCGAATATTGTTTGTATGTATTGCTTCGAAGGAAACAAGTAACAACGACTACATACCATCAAAAGTTGGCGTGTATTAAAGTTAGTTTATAGTATAGAAACGGCAAGTCTGGCAATACTGTAACGCTTAAAAATTAGACTGTGCCAACCTACACCACTGCCAACTTACACCACTCTCCCCTATTATTTTATATCTTAAGTAATAATTGGAATATGATCTACATATAATCAGAGTTAATTTGTATTAGGTAATAAATGAGATTTAATTCTTTTTAATAAAAAATGAAAACAAAATAAATTATTTTCAATGTTTTTTCCAATAAAAACATAAACAAAATGTCAGTACCACCAGTATCATTTTTTCGGATAATCAACAAAATAGAATAGCATTTATACGAAATTAGCATGCTCATGCTGAATTTTAAACGGCTGTCAAATTAAAAATAAGACACATAAAATAAAATTCAAAAGAAACTGGTATGAATATTTCCTAAGTGACAATACACTATGAATTCCGTAGTACTCCTGATTTTTTATGACCATTTGGAATAAATTTATAGGAAATATGTGGTCTAATTCATGAATGTTTCATATATGGTTATCAATTCTATACATATTTCGCATCTTTTTTACATAAGAGTTTTACAAACTTTCAAATATTACTAAATTTCTTCCAAAATATCACACTTTTTTTGAAAAGCACCTATATGTCTCAGGCGGTTAACGCTCTGGACTACGAAGTCGTAGGTCGTGTGAGTTCGATTCCCGTCCGGTGAACAATTTTTATATTTCGTTTTCAAGCAGCAGCTCGCTGTTGGTAAGACGAACCACGTTGTTTGTTTACGTTTCGAAAATATTGTTTATCTGGCGGAAATCGACTCATGACCGCTGCTGTACTTGGTGTAGGTTTCTGCAGTTCCTACATTTCATACACAAATGTGAAGTATGGCGCCATCTTGTTAAGTCGATCTGCAGCTCTCGCAAATATTACAATTATTCAATATGTATGAAAAAACTTTGTAAAAGGGCGATTCCGCCGTTAAAATAATAAATAAATAAATAAATAAATAAATAAATATGTAAAAAAAAAATGCTATGATGGAAACGAAAATGACGACCAACGTTTTGTTTCCAATAGCATTGCTGTGCCTTCATTCTGTAACTCGTTATTACGAATAACGTCGACGTTATGACAATTCCAACCAACCACGGTCCAGGATATTGTCGTTATCGACTGTAACGTTAACGTTATTGTTAATACCGACTTATAGAATACGGGCACTGCCGTATTCGTCGAGACCTCCTCTACCGCTATTGTTCATATTGTTATTTACTAATATTCATTCACATAATAAAGTTGTCCAAATGAAAATAATGCTTTCAAATAAATTCTCAATTAATGTTTACTACGAGTTGATAAATGGCCCTTAAAATCATTTTCTTATATATTTGGATTGCGACAAAGTTTTACTACAGAAACCGGGTAGTATGAAATTTACTTTTTATATTTGATATAAAATAAATAATTTACATTTTTTATTCACATAATAAAAGTTCATTAAAAGCTAAGAAATAGAATATTTATGAGTTATAATGTAAAAGCATACATTGGGTTCCATAGTTTTTCAGTTGGTACTCTCGGCACAAACACCCATGCACACCGACACAGGTGCAGTGTTTTTATCACAATTTAATCGCTTGGTTTTCAAGTGTTATTTAGAGAGAATATTGAAGCAAGTTCCGCAAATTGGCTGTCGCGTGTTTCGCAAATACAAAAATACGAAAATACATAGGCCAAATAACTGCGGCGCGGCGTGCAGAAAAGTTTGCTCGCTTATTACTAGGCACCGTTCTCCGTGTCGTGCAGGAACATTATAAATATTTTTAGAGATTGGTAACCGATTCGATATTCTGCCGGTTTCTGAATAGTTAAAAAATACGGTAATACCACTATCCGATGTAAAGTAAGAGCAAGTTCAGGTGGATTTCACCTCAACTGCAAATACTTCCATCCAAACTGTAAGTTAATGCAATAATAAGGTCTACCTAGTTTCCACCGCATCTCCGACATTAAAAACGATTAAGTAATTTTTATTCTGAATTTGATTAATAGCTTGATTATAAGATGCCGAAGATAATAAGTGCGATGCTTGAGAAACTGAAATGTGTTGAAAATGAAAGGTACTCAAATAAATAGAATACGTTAAAACGGCATAATATGAAAATTTAAAAAACTGTTCTTTTTAACTGAATACTTACTCTCTCCAGTATTACATATCTTGTTCAAAATTATTCCAGAACAAGTAATGCGGATTTTTCGAAGGCGTCGTTGTTTTGTCTATAAGCTCAAACGGTATTACTGAGATGCCAACGGTCGAGAAAATATATATGATATGATTTGGGCGTAAGTCAAAAAAACGTGATACATTATGAACCCTTCGTAGAAAAAAAATAAAGGGAAAAGGCTTTCTTAGCTAAAATTAATGCAATTATTTAAAGATTAAAGTAAAATAGACTATTTCTTAGATAATAAATGTTTATTTGTATTTGCGTTTTGCGGAAATACTACCTAAGTCTATGCTTTCATTTCGGAACTCAAGTATTGATACTATTGCTTAGTAAAACGTTTGTACCTTCACCTTATAATTTGCTGCTGTAGTACATTCAAATGTAACTGAGCAATAATTGTAATGAGTTCAAAAAGTCTGAAATTTAAGCAAGATACAATAAATAAGAATTTCAGAAATGAGCCAAGACTACTGACTTGGTATTGTTATTGTTAAGTAGCGAGCCGGATATGTGTAGACTACAAGTCGTATTCAGCTACTATCGTCAAGAGAGAATGGCGTTCATTCTCAAACGCAGTCTTTCATATTAAAAGGGTAGATCTTTAGCTCATACGGAAAAATTAACTGGGCTTCAATCTGGCTTGTAAAGCTCATCCCAATAAAAACCAAAATCGGGAAGAACATAACTAAGGCTACAAATGAGTATTTTACGAAATGAATTGATGGTGAAATGTTATATTATGTACAAACTTTTGTACATTTAATTTCGCAAAATATTTTATAGGAATTCCTAAGGCGCTACCAACTTTTCAGTATAGATAGTTTCAGGGAAACCTAGCCACAGTCCGCTTTATAGTCTTCCGAATTTCGGTTCTAAAAATTACATTCTAAAAAGTACATTAGTTCAAACTGCGTATTTACAATGCATTATACTTATACGTTTGCTAATTTATATATGTATTTCAATTTCTTTGAATGAGCCGCCCACATTGGCCCAGGTTTCAAGTAGAATATAAGAATAGAGTGTTGCAACACACTTGTCGATAAGCAAGTTTTCCTTGCAGCCTCGTTGTTCTACTATACGCTGCCACACCGGTTTCACGGATTTCTCAATAAGTTTGTTCAAGATGTTGGTGAACGATTTGTATAACGTATTGAGACACGTAATTGGTCTACGGTTTCACGGATCAGACAAGTCTCGAGATTTTTTGCTTAGTGTCGTTCGGCCCTCCACCAGCCAGTGCGGAATGGGTTGGTCTCTATTTATATAAGAGGTGAATATTCGGGCTAGGTGTTAATGGACAGAAGTGAACTTCCACCAATAGTTGTTAATTCCATCCCATCTCGGCAGGAGAAATTCCTCGCTCTTTTGATGGCATTATTCACCTCTAATACACTGACGGATGGCAATCTTCACTTTGTTGTGCGGGTTTGTCACCCAACTCGATAAGGATTTCAATACCTAGAGTGTCAGCATTAAGCCTAGATGTTTTCTCGTAGATGCTCTCCCAGAATTCCTCAACCGAGGCCATCGACGGGAACTCGCGTGAGGCTGTGATACAATGTTTGAAGAGGTTGGAAGGATTCGACCAAAATGTTGTATTTTGTCGAATTCCATCCTTCCCTCTTTGCAGCCTCTTTTTGGAATCCGCCAAAACCCGAATTTTATCCGCCAAACGTTGCTTCATGTTGAGCAACTTCAGCTTTTTCAGTGTGTGGTAGTACATCCGCAGTTGTTGCACGAACTTCTTGACTTTAGCTGTAAATGAACGGCCAGATCTTATATAGTTGATCACACACTGAATTCGGGAAGGGAGTTTCCGTGTCCGTCGAATTTTGTCTTTCAATTGAGACATGCGTTTTGTAATCTCTTGGATCCCCGATTTCTTCGCCAGATTTCACACGCAGCCTCATAAACTGCACAATTAACTTGCCACATGTCCCAGTCATCAGGAAGAGCATCCAGAAGTAGGCTATTTGCTCTATCTATTTCTCGTTGTTTAGACAAAATTTTCGTTGTCAGATTTCGCCTAAACACGAGTGTCGTGCTTTCATAATGTGGAGCATCTCTCTCAGCACCGAGTACGGGCTCAGATGTTGCCCGCACATCCGGTACCGGTTGACAGCTGGGAACAACGAAACCTATCCGCTTGAGATAGGCCACATAATTTCTGAGATGTTGTTGAGAAAATCGATCTGCCAGGTCGGGATGCATTACTGCATTCGCCCCATGTAGCCTCGCTGTTGCGGACAGCTCTCCTCGTAGCAGCGCATTATATCTTGCCTGAGATCCTTGTCCACCGAAATTGTCCGTAGACATTTGACGGTCGTTGTCCCGGGATATCCCTTATGGCCCCTCCACCTCGGGACCTGTATCCGAAACAACCCGATGGTCAGGAGCCCTGCGCATTTGTTGTTGTGTAACCGCACGTACAGGGAGTAGGTTGTTTAGCCCTACTCCCCGTTGTTATGCCTCTCTCGTTGGTCTCTATGAGTCCGGGGCCCACCGGCTTTAAGAAGCACATGTGGAGGTGAGAGTAGGCCATTTGGAAAGATAGGCTATTTGTTCCGCTTCATTTCCTTCGTAAATTAAGTTTTACATTGAGCACAGAAGCAGATTTTTTTATTTTGGACATTTCACTATTTTGGTTGAATGCCCCAAATGTATTATCAATTTTATTAAATCAAGCGAATATATAAAATTAATAAAAAAGCTTGAATTAATTGTTGAATAAAATAATATCGAGTATTGTGTCAGTACCCACTCAAATTCCTAAAATAACCAGGGACCCGTAACGAAAGTAACGAAATTAAAATTATGCATAAAATTCACGGGATACCGAAAAGGAAACGAAATATTTCGTTTCGTTATCCTATGCTGACAATGTATAAGCGTGATAACTTTACGGGTCCCTGAAATTAACACAATTGTTTTCGAGAGGGCGGGACTTCACCTTGTCTAAATTCCACTGTTTTTCCTTCATAATCAACATCGATAGATTTTTAGATAATATTTCCGAGTTCCAAAGTTATAAACATATTACAAAAAAATGGGGATGAAGCGAAAGGTATGTTTTCCTTTAGTACAGAGAGAAAATCCATCATGAATATCGACTATTTCCTACTCCCGAAATTTTTTCGATAGGTTTTCTAAAAAGATATTCGGAGGCTTTATATGTATATTACAATGAAACCATTGTCGGAGATGGAGCCGACGAGAAAAGGGAAAACTTAAAATTACATTTAAGAAAATCGGACATTATTGAGTAGGGATGAATTCGTAGGGAATGACGGAAAATTTGAGACGTGAAAATTTCATGTGGAAGTAAATTAATATAAAAGAGGAAGGGGATCTCAATATGGCGTAAATATTTTCAGTCACCTCGATGTTTTTTTATTTTCCCTACGTATTTTTTAATTAACACTTTGCCTAATTCGTTATCATTTTTGTTCATTTTATTTTGGACCTTCTAACAACTATCCTCCAAAACCAAAACTTCAGTAACGTAACGAAATCAAGATAAATCTTTCGAGGATTTTATGTTTTTAAGGTGTACTTTTATTTCAGCCAAACATGTGAGAGGTATGATTGTATTCCACATATTTATTTAATCTTCATAAACTTGGCACGCTTCTTTACACTTCCTTTTCTTCATCATTAATGACCGTGTCCCAGGTGCTCAAGTTCTTATTTACGGATCATAAATATTGTAAATATAATTATATAGTATCATCGCTTGTTACTCAGCGGCTAGGAAGCACAAATATATGAGAACTTCATTTCTTAAGGAAGACATAAATTCTCAACGCGAAATTTATTCCAAGAACTATTTTCAATGCATACGAGATTTTCTCTCAAGGAATAATACTTGGAGAATGAACATCTAAGTTGGCGATCTAACAATAAATGTATTAAATGTCTCTGGAAATTAAAAATCGAGGAACTAGTTCATTTTAGACGAAATTGTGACCAGTGTCATTTTCTCGGGTATCGTCTCTGTAACTAAAGCTAACCAAGAAAAAAATAGCCAGAATTTGTTCTTTTGCTACCCAAACATAAAGAATATATCTATAAGAGTTCTTTAAACTGCTTTAACAATTTTAAGATGTCTTATATACTACACAGAAAGAGCATTAGAAACTTCCCATGTAGGATGAGAGAGCTTTTCTCTCTCAGAATATACCATAAAAAATTCCTTTGAATTATAGATTCTATTTTTGTCCACGTTAAGTATTGCAATTAATATATTTTAATTGATTTCTATTTGCCGAATGCTTTTTTTATAACGTTCTAGACTGCAATTATTGTTAGTTGATGAGAGGTCTTATAATAACGATAAATAACTGGAATAATACTTGTTAAATAATATAAAAGCACTCATGTTTTCTGTATAGGTATCGCACATCAGCCGGTGAAGTCAGTGTAGCGTGCGTTCACTTTTAAATTTGAGCTCCATTAGTGTCTCCAAAAAAACTTAATATTTTAAATAGCCACAAAAAAAATTGTTTCCCCCACAACGGGACCTCCAGTTTATGAAGGTGGAATCCGAACCACATGAGCTTTCGCGTTATTAGACACTTGTAAACAAATACAGAGGTGTCCCGATGACAGATGGAAGAGGCCGGGTTCGAACCAGGGTTTTCTGATTACGAAGCCGACACTACCAACTGAGCCATCGCCGCTCATAGATATGATTTCATAAAATTTCTAGTAGTTAGACCCATGACATCGGTTTCTCCGCTCATCGATAGGTGGCGCTTTTCCATCCACAAACGGAGCGTCACCGGAGAATTGCATAGGGTCGACGATGTTCCAAGCCTAATCACTCGCCTTTTGTTTGGCTCACCAGCAACCAGCTATCACTTTATTGGTTACTCAAATTTAGGTCAAATCACGTAGTTTCCTATTATTTTAGGGGTAGTTTGTGGTTTTTTTTTGTAATTTTTGACTAATCACATAAAACTCGTCATCAGTGTGCCCAAAAACCCCAGAATTAATCTATTTTACAAACTAACATGAAAAATTTTTTGTTCATTATAGTGGTTTTTCCGTTCTCTAGAGGTTAACAAAGATCTCTTGAAGTGGTCTTCTTTGTTATTATCATAGAAAAGGCTCTTGAAAATGTTTGTAATGAGTATTTGAGGTTTGGCGAAGAAACGGCCGCAAGGGGTATGATGTTTTGATGTCCGCAAATGACAGCAATATTCTTAATAATACTAGAGAAAGAAATTATGCTAATTTATTCCATTATACCTCTGGCTAGATTGGACCTAATTTTCGAAGTATGATCGAAAAAGTAATGCATAGCCTTTTGAACCCTCGCTTCTTACACTCTATAATAAGTGATATGTGATCTGCAGTAAATTACATGCGAATCCTAGACTCGCGGGAGGACCGCGCAGGGTGAAACGCGGGAAAAGTTGTAGGAGGCGCAGGGTGCGGATAAAGGTAAAGGCTAAGCGCAAGGTGCGGGTAGGTGTATTGTCGTGTATTAGGCACGTACCGCCTTTCGGTTTCATTATACGAGCAGAGGCGGGCGTGGTCACGAGCTCACGCACGGACAATAACTTCCGAAGTCGCATAAAACGGGCGCAACGTCTCACTTAATGAGCGCCTCGATTACCCCCACCCCGCGGTTATGAGCGCACAGCGAACGTCACCGATCGCGCTTTGCCGACCGCTTTATTTTGCGACGGATTTACGAGCGGAGATTACGCGGAGATCCGACGGGGCGCGAACTGGCCACTGCCCGAATAACGAGCTTTCGCGCGGACTCCCTTCTGAATTTTTTAATTTTTCAAGTCGATACCAGTTTCATACATGCGTTGTTCCGTATATATGAGGTTGTATTCGAATATGCGATGAGTGCAGTTGTTAAGCTGCTGTAACATGTGCAGATATATCCTAGCCGACACCACGTAAACAAGAATGACAATATTTTACTCTTTGTTTGCCTTCGATGTCACAGCGTTTTCGTTACTAAATTTTCAAATACATGTAGCAAATACCAAATGCATTTGTCAAAAACACAAATTTCTATACATTTAACCCCACTTTTTCGACATACAGCGCAATATTGAGATTCAAAATGGTACATTACGCCACTTGTACGCAATATGGTACTTTTACTGACAAGAATAAAATAGCGGAGACGAACGATTCGCCGATTATATAAAACTGTCGCCACAAGAGGCACTATTTTCCATGCGTAGAGCGTCACTTTTACGCCCTAGTGGTATAATGTATTGTTGCTAATTATTTCGTTTGTTAAAGACAAAATATATATGGGAGGATTATGGTATAATTTTGGTTAATGGTAGTAGAATGTTTGCCTACTCTAATCCTTGGTGCGGATTATAAAGATAGAGCATACACAGTTTTCGACTATTTGATTTCTGTATACGTCTCTTCTGTGCATGAGATAAGCTTGTCCTTGAAGTACTTACTATTACTGTACTTCCCGCACATAATAGTTGCGCATAATAATGGTTTTCAATACAAGTGCGAAAAAGCTTTTTTACAAATGCGACTGTTGCGCTTCGAACCGAAGGGTCGCAATAACATTCGCGTTAAAAATAGGTACTTGAATACTAACTAAACGAATCATCAGAATTAGGTAAGTGTGCATTAATTTTTTTCATTTCATAATAACGTTTTGGATTTGTTAAAAAATCAGTGATTTTCGCTATTCTCACAAAATACCCTTAACTGGTAACACTGCACTGAATTTCTTATTAATTTATTTGCAAGTCGAATTAAGCTCGTGCGAAATATATATTCGACCAACACTTGTAATCGTTGTTCCACAAATAACAGACGAACTCGTTTTTGTTTTTATAAATATGCCCAAGCTCTTGGAATTTTGTTGCCTTACACTGATCAAAACAGCCATAGTTAAATATACTATATCAAATAGTTGGAAAAAAATAGCTGAAACTATTATGAAAAATAGTTAAATTAGCGCTTTCGTAGTCGATTTTACTATAATTTTGTTGAACTAACTACTGCCTTATATAGTTGTTTGAACTAATATCATGCACAGTCCTCCTTTCGCTCTATGTTCATAGTCATTTTAACTACTTTTTTTTAGTGTAAGTACGCAAAAGAAAAAAAAATTGTTCCTTAAATGTGTGTTATTATGTGGTCATTATTTATTTGTTCCATGATGAAAACATTTCAATGTTTTATTTAAAAGATCGTCATCTTTAATGATATTCATCGTAGCATGAGGGTTCCAATTTTAGATTTTAGTTGATTCCTAGTTAAGTTGTTACTACAGATAAGTAGTAACTATAGTTGTAAATTTCAGTATAACCATATGATTCATCAAGCTGTTTCGGTTCAATCATGCAACATATCAGAATTGTGCACAAGGATTCTTACAAACCTTAGAGCCTTAGAAGTATAGCATATACTGTAGATTGCTTTTCTGATTGAAACTAATACCTAAACAGTGTATGTGTCTTTTTTATATAAATATATATATGCAGTGGTAACATTCGATACAATTTTTTTCTGAGAATGTGAAGGTTTTTCACATTCATACAAAACATATTGTCACACATGTGTCGTACAATTTTTCATGTTGCAAATGTGTGTAAAATGGGTGGGCCAAAAGGAAAAATGTGTAAAATAGAATTTTATGCAGTGTGCATAATATATATATATCTATAAGACAAACTGCAACTCATACGGTTCGATAAGATATAAGTATGTTTTAGGTATTTTTGTGAAGTGTAAATCGATTACACTAGAATAATTATGTTAAGAATAGTTTACGACCGTCCTGCAGATTCTGGAAAACATATTTGCATTCTTGAGCGTTTATTGTGTTTTAGTAATCAATGCTTTGAATATTAAAATCGAAAAATATTTGAAGTTTATTTATATACATATTTACACTCTGGCCCTATTCAATAATTCATTAATACCGTGAAATATTTTTCGCACACTTGGTGCGCAAAATGTTATTTTTCTCCCTATATCGCGAGAGCAAAATAGCGCGATTCTCTTCCTAGGGAGCACAACGAATTTAGCCGGGAATAAAATAAGTTCCTCACACTCTGAGCCCAAAATATTATTTTGCTGCCCATTTCGTGAGAACAAAATAGCACACTCTCGTATGAGAAAATAGTTTGTGCAACAGAGAGTAGATATTTGCGAACTCATGCGAATTGTCAAAATATGGCTCGTCGAAAAACACCTATTTGGCTCCCTAGTTGTGCAATATACTAACTTTAAACTCCATTACAGTAAGGATGATTGATACTCCCCTGGTTTATTTACAAAATGATTATAATCATAACAATACTTAAAATCAGTAATTTATGACATGCAAAATCGGATATCTGCCAAAATCATGCCACTGGCCTATTTTGACTAAACCACCTAAATTTTTGTCATATACTGGAGGAACTGAATCACATCGAGAAGGAGCACGATCTGATTTAAATAGCATTAGATAGAAACTTCTTTTTTCCAAATTCACCACAATTAAAATATTCCGAATTCTTGTACAGCAATTTATATAGTTCATAACCAACTGGACGATCTTTTCGTTCCTGTACAGTTAAATATGCTAATTAATTGTACAATTCTCAAAATTTGTTAATCTGAAATTTCACTTGTCTAAAGTCACTCCCTAAAGATAGTATTTTACTCTATGAAATTTAAAAATATATGCTAAACCTCAAATGAATCAGATTATTTATTATATTCAGAAGAGATGTGGCTAACTAATTTAAACCGTTTGCGAAGGTAACGACTTTGTCAGTGAAAAAGATTTCCTGCATTTCATCAGTACAGTTAGATTAATATGAATTTAGAGGATTAAAGTGAATTAAAAAATAATTCAATCTAACTACCCATTTTCGTATAATTAATAATTTCTTAAAATAGAATAAGAATTCGTGTATTTAATTTTACTATAAAATAAGATCTTCTTAAAGTTTTTCGTAGTTACATTATTCTCGTTTACCAAGAAACACTAATTTCCTATTTATATTTATTCAATATTAATTATGAGAAAAGAAATTATTAATTATACGAAAATGGGTAGTTAGATTGAATTATTTTTTAATTTACTCTAATCCTCTAAATTCATATTAATCTAACTGTACTGATGAAATGCAGTTAAGGATCTGTCGAATTATGCAAATTAATTTAAAAGTATTCCAGTTTGCTAAGAATTTCGTCAGTATAATGGCAAATAACAATTATATTAAATGAATTGCAACAAAGTCTTACATAGTAGGTTATCGTCGATTGTAATTGAGGGACTTTCGTTAGATGAAATTTTGCTGTTTATTTCTGGAAAAAATTACTGTAATTTTGAGAAATATACAACTATTTGAATGATATTTACCATATATAATTAATATAATAAATAATAAGTAGAAACATTTTCATCTTATCCCATTATGAATGTGGAACATGTTGACTTTTGAAATTTAATGAAATTTAAAATTCATCAATCGTAGAGGTTAGAGGTTGATTTTTATTCCTTTATCCTAATAGAAATATTATATTAGTTTTTATTCATAATTTTTATGATTATTTTGTCAAAATTAAGAAGGTCGGGAATATTATACTACATTGTTATAATGATCGTTATAAATTAGGTGTAAAATAAAATAAAGTGCTCTGTACGGTTAAAAAAGTTATTTTTAAACCACTCACTACACTTAGCTATAGATGATATCAATATAATTATGTGCATGTTTCTCGTTTGTACGGTCATCGCAAAAAGTAATTCTTAAATTTCAATTTTGGAGGTGAATGTAACTAAGCATAGTGCACGTACGGTGTTCATACAATTTTTTATCTACTTTAATTTATGGCGACATATTTAATCTTGCGAATAATATTATTTATTATATTTATAGCTTCATATTGCTACACAAAGCGCGCCTAGCGTGCTACCCGTTAATAATGGATTCATTTTTACGCATTATTCATAATCCGCGCCCTTAATAGCCCAAGAAAACAAGCTGGGAAGGAGAATTAATTAGAAAATTGTGTTTTTTGAGAAAATGCGTCTCTCATCAGAAATGGTAGCATTACGTACATTACGGCTAGTATTCATATATATTTTTTGTTGTAATTGAAGGATATAAAAAATAGTATTTTAATAAAATATCAAAAATAATCAAATATATATTTTAATTCGCTACTATATGCTGTTAAAATTTTGCACGATGAATAAAATTATTAGATAACAAATTTAATTTCTTTTCTCTTTTTAAATTCAATATAATAACACACATAATCTTGCAGGTAGCTATGATATATTGTACCTATATTTGTGTTTCATGGCACTGAGAAAAATATATTTAAATATAGTCGTAGCAAATATATAATGATATAAAAAATATAATGAGCACAATAGAAAAATGTTATAAATCGTAAAATATCTCGTATTCCAATAATTGTATAAATGCTGTTTCAGAAGCTAACAGATTTGTTCATTATCATCTACGTACTTCGAATTGAGACAGGTAGTTCTCATTACTATTTTAAACAGTATACCTTATTATCGTGGCGTTTAAAATAAGTTTATAACCATGAAAGTATAATTGACTCTCTAAATCTCAGATAGGGATCACAAATATGGTTACATTAAAGGTTAATTTCATGATCTCCATTATCTTCTTCTTCTTCACGTCTAGTTTTCACTATGTTACAATAGGCTTTGTTTATAAGTTAGTCGTGTTTAAAAGCGGTCACCATAATATATAAATACATAATTTAATTAATGTTTCGGCTCATGATTGTAACCCTCTTTAGAATCGATTTTTAAATAATGAAATAAATGAATAAATATATAAGTTCAAGAAACAACGTAAAAAATTCATGTTGAATTGAGTCAAGCAAGTTTCATTTGATTGTATATGAAAAGACATATTTTGTTTATCCCTTTTTTCCATATACACCAACCAACCAACCAGGATCAGTGTGAGACATGCTGTTTACTGATGATCAAATGAAAAACTAGGTTTTACAATCGGTTATACAAAGAGAATTCGTCAAAAGCAGATAAAAACAAAGCATACAAAAATCATCGTAATAAGATACACTGTGCACAGAACAATCATCGGTTCCTATAATAACTTTTCAATTTAGGTGTAAATTGAAACGGTTTCGAAATAAATAGTCTTAATTCTAATGGTAACGCGTTAAAAATTCTCACTACAAAACTAGAAAATGCGTCATTGAATTTGGCTGTTGAGGAGAACGGTACACAAAGGCTAGAAGAAACTTCACGTCTATGTGTCAAACACCTTTTTTTCACTGAAATTTTAGAATCGCGTCCATTCCTTATCGAGTATATATTAAGTTGGGAAATTGTGACGGTCATAATCTTAAATAACAATTTAGTGTAAAAATTAATAAAAATATATTTTCACATAGTCCGAATTCAAAATATACAAATAAGCATACAGAAATATTCTTAATAACGAAATTGTAATAAAAATTCACAATTAGTGAATAACTAAAGTTGACAGTGTTTAATCTCTCTTTATAATTGAATTATATGTATCTCTATTTCAAAGTCCCGACCACCGTGAAACTGAAAAGTCTACAACATGAAAATCATTGGAATGACCTCCGTTTTAATCCACATGACTATGCAAATTAATTAAATCGCAAAATAAAATAGCTGTTTTCGCAAAAAAGACGTAAAATTAACTTTTACGCCCGTGTTACAAACAAAATCAGATTTTAAATTCGAGTTTATGCTAACAAATTAAATCTCGAAAAATTACTGGGAAACTCCTATTTTATCCATGCAACTTTCAAAAAGGTAAAATGCGATTTTACTCTTGCAAATGGAAGCGTAAAATCGGACTTTACAACTCCGTATGACGAAAAGTAATATCTTTGATGCAGTAGGCGTAAAATAAATGTTACCCACACGGAGGCGCGAAATTGGCATTTTAGGGCCGCAAATTCAGGCGCAAAAACATCTTACGCGTATACTACGTCAAAAAATAATATTTGAATCTCATCAGGCGTAGAATTTTCACCCTCACGAACCTCGAGGCGGCTTCATCGTTCCTCGAGTTCTGTCGCCGAGACGCAAAACTCCATTTTACGCCCTTGATACAAAAATAACTATTTTATAATTAATAATAAAATGAATTTTTTTCGACCGTACTTTATCTTTAATTAAACATTTATTTCAAGTTCTTTGTATATGATGTGTACTCGTCTAACTCGATGGTATCCATGAACCCTGGTTTCTTTGTTTATTTTAGTAATTAAACGCGGTATATTCCAAAGCCATTAGCCTCATATATTTCGTCTTTAATTGCAAAACTATCAAATCTAAGAATTTTGTATTATAACAGATAATTAAATAACAAACGGTTACATTTCACACTCTGAGTGCAAACAGCTATTTTGATCTCTATTTCATCACAGCATAATAGCATTTTTTTTAAAGGGAACTAAATAAGCATGTCTAGGAGAACTATAAGTTCTTCATACTCTTGTATGAGAAAATAGTATATGCAACAAGGGAAGATATGCTTCGCTCGTACAGGAAACTCATTGGCAATCACCCACTTTGCTCCCTGGTTACATGATGTACTGTTTTATAATTGATAATAGGTGCTATAATCTAGATTATTTGTTAGTTGGTTCGAAAAATATTAAGCTTATATATAAAGACAAATGCTTGTTAACCATTAAGACGATTCCAGCTGAAATTTAGGAGGTAACCTCAAATTTAGTTCCCAGATATTGACATTTTTAAGATATTGAAATGAAAGAAAGTGAAATTCGAGGCATAAAAATATATGTTTGACAAATTAAACTCAACAGTTTTAAGGCGAGGCTCGGAAAACCGCCACCGTAAGAATACAGCCTTATTATAGCCGATGAATGGAAAAAAAAATGTTTTAGAAAATAATATTGTGATGTTACTGGTAATAGACAACATTTTCTCCGTGCGCAAGATAGTTAGCCAACATTATGACATTGCAATGTTATATTTCAAACATTTATCCTACTTTTAGCTATTTCATATTCCGTAATATTTTTTGTTATTGTCATGAGATAGTCGTACGTTTATATAATTTTCCGTAAAAGAAGACGATCGAAGATAAAATTATTGGCATATTTGACGTAACGCCGCAACAAATGAAATAGTCCTTCAGATGACAATACGAAGCATCTCGAATCTCAAGATTGATATGTCCTCGAGTATCTCAGCTCATTTCGAAAGGCATGATTTTACGTCATTCCCGACTTAAAGTGGGCCGTCGCGTCGCTATATCTACTTTTTATGCTTTAATAGGATTCAAACGTTATTCTTCATTTCTACTAAAAAAAAAACAACGTAACGTAATTGTTATTTCCTGCATTCTTGTTTTTCTACCAACTCAAACACATGACAATATGTAGAGATTTATAGAATTAGGAGTAGCAAAAATCCTCACGTGCGAAATACGTTGAATTAAACCTCGAGTGAGACTTTGGTGTAAAAAATTCACGAATGTTTGTGGAACAGCCCAAAAACACATCCATCCACATATAATTGGAGTTTTGCTTTTACCGCTAGCCAGATCTTATAGTCGCTATCCGGCATCGGTATTCGACTCGACTTCGGCAAATCGGCAGATGGGCCTTTGGAAGCAACTGCCCCTAATTAGTCTTCCTTCTTTTGCATTCGGTGGATCTCTTAACTTCTCATACTCTATGAATAACCAAACACCACAATCTGTCTAATATTTTCGCCTTTTAAGTTTTTGAAATATAGTGTAAAATATTCAGTTTCACTCAATATTTACATCAATCACAAGTACAGATTTTAAGTAATTTGATTACTTTGTCTAACTATATTTTTCAATGTTCGTTTTCGAATACAATTACAGTAAATGTAATCAATAGAACATCATTTTGTAGTTACTATAAATATAAAATTTAGTCCTTTTCCTTTAATAATTTATACGTGTGTCTAAATATAGTAAATAGTATATTTTCTAACGAAACAATTTCAGATTAGTTCAGTGAATTTTGTTTCTGAACTTTATTTTTTTACATACGTAATTCGATTACAATAATTAATTCTCTTTTTTTTAAATTAAAAAGTGTTTTTTTATAAATCTGAACATCTCTGCATTTCAGTAAAAAATATAACCGCCCGAACATCAGCTGCACCTGGGTAACCAACCAATTATCACCGATTTCGTAGCAGCTACAACAGATGTTCTCGGTGATTTCGGATTTAGAATATAAAATGTTTACTTAAAAATGTTAATGTATGATTATTTTATATATAAAAACACAAGCAATCATTGACTTTAAACAATGTTTGTTCAAACTTATACTAATGTAAAATATGAAAAGCACGGATGTCAATATTGAGCCTTATGTTGATTTGAGGAAATGATTTTATTGTATATGTGTTGAAAAATAGTTACCAAATCAATACTTTGGAGTGGCTTTTCAATAAATGATCATTTACTGTGTACACATTGTCTTTTGAACAAACCGATATTCATAATAATCCCTGCACCTGAGTTTGAATGCATTATTAAAACAGTTTGTTAGAGACTATGGTGTAAAATGTACGAAGGTGTATATGTTTTTTTTTATATAAATTTTAACCACAGAAGTGATTGTTTTATAGATATATTAATCAGTATAGCACAAATTTAATTTCTATTATACACACGTCCCCAATATTTTCAAATATAATTTTTATTGTGATGAGGTTAAGCAAGAGGTAAGAATAGATGGACTACTATATTTCTCTCCATATATAATATATTACTAAAAATATTTATTAATATATTCACTAAAAATGTAACCCATTAATGTAGGAAATGCGTAGAAATATAATCTATCTGTAAATAAGAGATATGTTTTCCTCGAAATGCAGAATTTGTTTTACATGAAAAAAATGGGGAAATTGGGCAGGTATCTCAAATGTAGAAAACGTTACGTAACAGTTCTACTGGTCTATGAATCACATATTACTGGTAAAATATGTATCTCAAACATAAAATGTGTTAAAAAAATGTGTGTGCGTTGAGGAAGACTGGACAAATTTACAGTCCCAATTAAAAGCAAGAAAAATTATTGTTCATTGGGCAACGCGATACGTTTATCAGTTTAAATTATCAGAAAAATGTTATTTGTAGATATAATGCCGATAAAAATGTTTGCATAATAGTTTTGTTAAAAACCGATGACGATTCCGATTCTAAATACTAAGGCAAAGACAGACAAAATGACAGATCATTTGATTTTTTAATTTACAACTGACGGATCTATTTTCATTTTTGAAGATTACTCTTTTATGTTTTGTCAGAAAAACTCAGTCTTGTTATGCGAAAATTCGTTTTTATTTTTCTAAATATTACTGTAAACTGTACATTCTGGACCATAACGGTTTTATTTAATACTCAAAGAAAAATTAGAACTCAACGATCAGATAAAAAAAACATTTTTTGCATGAAGCAGGGTTTTTGCATCTAATGAACACAATTAGATCATTTTAATTTAAATATTTCTAAATTTATTCTTGTAGTTTCTAATATTTGATTAATGTGTTTTCAAAACGGAATGTTATTTAAGTGTCGCACAGATCAGTATTTTCGTTTTTGCATTCAAATCATAATAAACGCAATTCAAAATCTACATGCCAAATTTTAATTACAAATATTAAGAAAATAAAAAATCGCCATAATCTTGTCAACATTTGTGAGGTTCAACGACTCGTAAATATGACTATAAAACTTTAATTTGACTATTACTTCAATTTATTCCTCTATGAAAAAATATATTTATTTTTCGTGTGGGATTTTTTAGATGTAAATGTTATTTTCAACACTTTTTTGCGTTTTTTTTAAATTTATCAATAGGTACATAATTGTATGACAAGAATTTTACAGTACGGACTTCAATGAATGTATTTGACATTTTAATATATTATCAAGTTATAATATATCTTATACACATCGCTATAATTATACACGGAGAAAAAATAGTTTTGAATCGAGACAATCCAGGTTTGTGCTCAACCCAATTTTGGAAGTTTGTGTTAACCTTTTAAGGGTGTACTTCAATTTCACGTAATGTTTGATGGTACTTTGTAGTAAACGAAGAGAATAAAATTTTTGAATAAATGTTTTTAGTGCATACACCCTGTTCTTTCCAGAGCAGTGTATCAAAAAATGCCACAATTTAAAAATAACAAAACTTGGAACATTTATTTTTTTTCACTTATCGTTATTCTTGTATCACTTCCCACATTAGAATACCTCAGATATTTATAAATATCGCGTCAAAAATGTTTGGACTAAAAGATAGAACTATTGCAAAAAATTAAATTTCTAATGCTAAATTTAATTTTTTTTCAAAATCACAGTCGCGTGAACTCAGTCAACTGATCCGAATCAAACTTGGTTTTCGGTGGTTTTTGCGGTTGCTGACTACAAATTTGAAGTTAGTTTTAAAAAATTCAAAATGGTGTCTCCAACGTGGCAAAGGAATTTACTAAAATCAAACGAAATCACTTTATTCTTAGTACTTGATGGTTTTTGAGGTCGCTGATTCCGGATTGTGGAACTTTTGCTATATTGAATTTTTGAAAACTAACATCCGATTTGGACTCAACGACCCCAAAAACAGCCTGGTACCACGTTCGAAGTGCTTTCATTCGGGTCAATCGATTGAGTACATCGTCCGCGGTTATATCGCCGAGCTTTTGTGTTATTTGTTATTACGGTTGGTAAAGTTTATAATCGAACATAGCAAATTTTACAAATCACAAGAGTAAAAGGTATAAAAGTCGGATGATAGACCCCCGGTTATCCGTACATTGAAAATCATTTTGCAATTTCGTAAATAAAAGGCTTTGTGTGTGTTTTATTCTATCACGAAATATCTAAACATCGTTCATGTAACATTAACCGGTTACTTTTGTAATATTTTGTCATCGAATGTTGAAATTAATAAAATTGTAGAAGTACACATTGTGTACAATAAAATTCTTCTACGTAATTTTATGTTTATTATAGCCCATTTTTGTGAAAAATTCGTCTGTATTTACAATTAGTGTTTGTGTTAAATGATCCCTGGTGCATCTGTTCTGGTGATTGGATATTTAATTGGATATGAATTTTGGATATTTTTCACAATTGGTTTTATATTATTATTCACAACGACGTTGATATGTATTATATATTTGCATGAAATGCTTCGACTACTTCAGTGAAAGGACATTTGCTAGAAGAAAATCTCTAAATTATTTGATATTTACGAAAACATTAGCTGTATCTATCCGGTTAACAATGTAAAATCATTTTTGAAAGCAATCCAATATACGCTATTTTATATTAAATGTGCGGAGTTAAATCACTGTGATATTTAACACTGATTTGGTTTTCGTATACATATATGTTTATATTATGAATAATAAACATTTCCATATTCATCCATAGTAAGTTTTAAAATAATAAAATTAAATATCACTTATATAAGGGAATTAACGGTTTGAATGTTTTATTTTTTTTCATTTAAAAACCCTTTGTTGACATTTCGTCCTCTTCGGAATTTATTCATTTTGTCAATTCACAAAAACCACGATAAAATTAAAGTATTTAAATAAAAAATTGATACAACAACACCTAATAATGTATGTTAAGATGTTAAAATGGTAGAAAACAGAAGAAGGTGCACACTGTTGTTTTAATACCGTATAGAGCGTCAGGATTTTAGATGTTAATCCTATTCTATATAGTAATCTATTTGAATACCATTTGTAGAATACTTGATCAAATTAAATTTTAAAAACCTTTGTGTTCAACATTCCTACTAGCTCAACCAAATAATAACCTGACAAGTGGCATGAAATGTAATATTCTGAGAAAAATTGACTACAACTTAGATGATATATAAAAAATACTATCCCATTTCAGAATATCTTTCAGTTCAAAAGAAATAAAAATATGAACAAAAAAACTGTTTATCAAGTTGTTCAAGTGAACTTCTATGCAGGAAATACTAACCTAAGTATAAAAATAGTAACCCTAATAGAAATTTTGATACGACTTCAATCAAATCCGATTAGGTTGTCTAAGTATATATTTGGGATTCTGATCAGGACCTGGATTTATTCTAGGCATTACTCAAATTATTGTTGATTAATGCAAGAAAATAAAAACAAACCAATTATTGAATCTGTAATTTTTACAACGTTTATGAACAATACCATAATTTTGTATCTTGATTATTTTTTAAAATGTTCTAATAAAATTCTGATAGAAACAGTCACCGTAAAAATATATTAGTGCAAGTTCTGTTCGGCATCGTAGTTATTCGTAGAAAAAAGTTAGACAAATATTCGGAAAAAGTTCGTGCACTTGTATAGTCAAGTATTATATAGTTTATGGTGACCATTTGTATCACAATTTTATTTTAAAGTCTTTAATTAATACGACCGAGGAATCAGAATTCGATTCATTTAGACTTGATTAATTTTATTCAGCGTTTTGCACCACTTTGCATGATTACTAGGTATACCATTAGGTTAAATAGTTGCACTTGCATACATATTTAATGGTTGATATCTTTCAGCTTCTAATTTACAGTTCTTGAGAGATGGTAACACAGTTTTAGACAGCAATAATGTACCTTCCATTATTAACGATCCCGATGTCAAGGAAAAGAAATCTTACATTTGTATAACTCTCTAACAGTCAACCGAATACTGCCACTGGGCGGCCTATATTCCTCCGTAGGTGCATTGTGTGAAACCTAGATTTCAGTAACTATTAAGTATTGATTTAGATAGATTTATTGAAGTATTTTCATTGCTTGGATAGACGTTTCTTAATTTATTTATTGGTTCTCCAAGATGCGATGAATTGACGTAGGTATTAGGCAATAGATGAGAATGTTAATTTAGTGATCAGGTACTAACGACGAACACTTGCCTAAGCGAGTACTGATCAGTTCATGATCAGGTATCACTCACGACCTCCGGAGAAGACAATCCTGACGGAAGCTTTGTCAGTTCTTGAACAAGTTGTTATCAAACAGTTTTGATATCACAATGTGTTCATAGCTAATCTGCAGAGCCAGTATCGTTCACTGAATTATTAAGTATGAAATCTCGATGTGTATGTGCGTGTTGTATGCATGTGTGCGTGCTATATTTTTTGTTTGTTGCTAGTTAATTTATTTCTGACATTGTCAACATGCAATAAGAATGCGTATTGTAATTTTAATACATTAGTAATTCTTTTGGGATATCGTACCTTAATGTTCCTCCTGATATATGCAAAGTTAACGCGATCATCCACTACTACGTGCTATGTCGTCCGTCTGGGACTTGGTGATTCTTTTTTTATGTATAATTCTTATAATTCAAATATATTAGTATTAAAGTATTGTAAAAGTTAGCCTGGAATTTTGTAGCAAGAAAACCATATTATTATATGACATTCTTCATTCCTGCGGGATCATTCATGTCACTGCCTGAATATCGATCAGGGCCTGAGATTTTTGCCGGACAGCTTACAGGTGAACACTGAAGTTCGACCAGATCGCTCTTTCGGCTATATAAGTTATCTAAATTACGATCACGCGAATACCTTCTCCTACTAAAAATTTTGTTTCAGCATTCATGTCCGACATGATATTAATAAAATGTTTCGTTAAATCAATTCGCTGTTGAATTAGTAATGCGTATCCGTGGCAGGAGAATAAAAAGAAGGTCGGGCGGTGTCCCGACGTGAAAGCATCATGGGCGTGCAGCCACAATCATACGTGTCGAGCACATATGCCGTTTGCAAGTGTGCACCGCATAAATCTACGCACCTAATATACCTGCACGCCTTTTTTATAAGAATCGGGATGGACGAGACTAAGGAAGACCCGTTCGAAAAGAGCCGCTGCGTTCACCTGCGAAACGCGGACCCTCGTCGAAGCAAGCCGGAATGTACCGGGGGTATATACGCGCCGGCCACTATATATACGATCCTAATTGTTATGGCTCTACGGAGCAATAACCGCGTGCTTTACGACGGTTGTTCGTTTCGCCGCGCAGAGCATCACATCCTATCGCATCGCATAACATCGCATCGCATCGCATAACATCGCATCGCGCGTGCCTCGCTCTTGATAATCGTTATATTCGAAAAAAGTCGGGTATGACGACTGACGAGACCAACGGAAGTAAGGGTGAATAAAATACTGCACTCGCCTGTTTTGCCTCAAATGTCGCATCTCCCTGAATCAGAATGCTCATGCGCGGGTGCGCCTTTTCGTGCCTGTTACTGTCGACCTATCAAAAAGGATCCAGATCCAACGCTTGGATAATAAATTCATTTAATCGCCAATGTATTGCAGTTTTCGGGGAGTCAGCGAGATCTGCTCAACCGCGAACATCAAAAGAGCACCAAGACAGAAACGAGCTCCGACAGGGAGAGAGACGTCTCATCGTAAACGTCTTTTCTCATTTAAGATCACGAGTCACTTACCTCATTCGCGCCTTATCGCCCTTAATCGAGACAGCAACTGAAAGACCCCTTCCACTTGTCACTGCAACGATGACGGCGGTCAAAAACAATAACCACATGAAAACAGTGTTGCAAATTATTCTGCGTATGACATTGAAAGGCATTTTGACACCTTCCAGGCAACAGAGGTTACCTGATTTGTGAATTTTGCGGATTGTGCAATACTTGATGATCAATATAATTCAGAATCGGACTTCTTTGTCAGAAGATTTCAACGAGACATTCACGAAAGCATTGTATCTCAGGTCTAATGACCACCATCCACCGAAATACTGCAAGACTTCAGACAAACCATCGGCCGAACCAAAGAAACGGAATCGTTGGACTTTGTCGTTACGTTTAGTGCGCCGTTATTAAATTGCACGAAAGTTTAAAATTCGTGAAAATTCGTGGTTCGTAGCTTGACTTTTGCGCGATCCTGACTCAGCTCATTAATGGCAATTTACAGAAATAACGAGGTACGCGCACCAAGGTGTAAAAAAAAGGTGGCGCAGGTGTGGCGCGTACCAACACACTCGTGGTTTCGCCGAGAACGCGAACGGCGAATAAGCAGCGCGAATTATTTTCCTCATTATTTATAAAGCAGCTTGGCTAAAGTTTTAATCGATATTTCGACCAAACGCTAAAATTTCATACATTATTTAATATGAGGAACTATATATTTATTTACAGGAGTTTTTACTCATCCGATCCTGATGATTGGAGACTCTCGAGGTGTTCTCTCTGTGTATTAATCGGCAGGTTGCTCGCTTAATTTTGGTACCTGGTAATTGCTTTTGGAGAGTTCAAACGCAGCAACCCTCAGATCTACGCTGTCTGAATAATTCATTGACCAAATTACACGACCCAAAATGTATGGCAAGCAACTATAGAGAGTTTTCCAACCAGGACAAAATCTGAGAATGGCAGGCGAAAAATGATATAGATTAATTTCTCGCTGAAGCTTGCATTGAATAGTGGTCATAAAGCATGCCGATGCGGAGAATGAGATAAGGCGTACGGAAACTATTTATCTTTGCTCGTTTTAATAAAGAAGAATGCATGTACATGGCGTGCGAGAACGAGGATGGTAAAACGAGCGAGCACGCGCCTTAGAAAGAAACGCCATTAAAACATCTTATACCAAAAGATCACGAAAGACTTAGCGTCGCGTTGGATGGCGCCGAGTTATTCCTGTTTCTGAATGATTTTACAGCTACCTGCGTCCACAGCTTAGCGGATCCCTGCAGATATACTATACTATATACTATATCCTTACCGACATTTCCAGTGCGTGCTCTTGGAAGTTTTTTGCGAGGCTCAGACGCATGTAACGTTTAAGGCTTAAGTACTCAGCGTCGACAAAAAACTATCTACCCACATATCTATCTCTGCTCTGCCAACCGAGTTACGCGAGCGTTTTACTGAATCACAGTTTTGTTGATGTTCGTTTTGTAATGCTGCTGTTAGTTGCCATAGTAAAGTTATTGGAGTCAATTGCGTCGTCCTAAACACAGTAAGTGTGAAATTTCATTCGGTTAGAGTTAAATTGCACTCCCTTCGAGTAACTTTCAATTCTTTGGGGTTCTACAAGTTGTAATCAAGTTCATCCAATAGTCCCAGAGGAACTCATCACATCGTAACCCTCTAGTGAAGAGGAAAAAGCGGTATAAGAAGGTGTTTCGTAATAATTAAGGTAAATATTGTGACGTCCTAATAAATATATGTCCTGAAGTATTTGTTCACGTACATAATGATACGAAAATAAATGCAGAGACTGCCATCATAACCTTACAGTATAACCGGTTCGATTTCCGTTTGTTTCGGCTGTCTTTACTCTTGTATTGACTTTGTTGTAGCATAAGAAAATAACACGAGTTAGAGAATAGGTTATATTCAATTCGTCGACGGATTTTTACTCCAAGGAATTTAAAATTAAGTCAAATAAACATGAAGTCAAATGTAATCTTTTATGATACATTTTAGGTTATGTGCGGAAGACACCAAATTGTGAAAGGTTTCCTATGGATAGGTCCTATACCACTACTCTTTCTTTGTAATTTGAGAGTCGCCGTTTCAATTGCGACATTTCTTCATCAAGTTACGTTTCATTAATGTCATGAGAATTTACTTTAAATACTTTCAGGCAAGCACTTTTCTACTGTGTTTTTCTCCTGAAAATTTATACTCTTTTAATCATTGCAATGAACGAGTGCTACATTTTACATGGATTTCTGTAACATGGAATGACCTAGTTTCATAACAGAAACCCTCTCTGACAATATAATACTATCGGGCGGAAAGTTTCGCTATACTCCCATGGAGAATGTCCATAAATTTTGCATTTCGTGGAAGAAATTCATATGAATGTAATTTACCAACAAGTTAAATAAATTTCTATTTTAAATTTGACATTTGTAATAGCGAAGGAGCACGTTACGTTAAAATAAATTTTATAATTTTCGATACCTGTATCGATACGCGAGCTGGACTCATATCTATCCATCAACTAAAACTACCGAAAGTGTAGAATTAAAAAAGAACAAATTTCTCATTAAAAATCCTAACTGAATTAGAGAATTAATTGCAAATGTGATATTGCAGAGAATACAATTAATGATTATTTCTAGGAATTCTAGAAGTATAAAGAACGATAAATGTAGGAAATAAAGTATCGACCTTCCGGAAGTGGTTAAACTGCTATTCGCGTTCTTCTAGTAATTACTCTAAATGCATGCAAGTTCGTATAATTACAAAAACCGACTTTAATTGCATTCAACAAAGCCTTAAAGTGACTAATAAAAATTACAAAGGTGAAAACGAAGTAGCATATTGTGCATTGCTATAAATATCCTTTTAATTTGAATATATTTTTTTGGATGGTTTATGAGAAACAATATTATATCTAATACAAACCCTAACTAAATTAGAGATCTTCAAAGACAAAATAATATCGAATTTAAATAGGATCTTATAACATTTAATGGAAACTAAAAGAAACATATCTTCATGGTAACTTCTAAATATAGAATTGTTTTACTATGAGGTAAATTTGCTGTTAAATATTGAGAAATACAATGAACCCTGGTAATGCAGATGAAACATGAAAGTTTATACGTTATTGAATAAAAATAATATTACATTGTTTGTTTTTAAAATAAAAAATAAATTTTAACATTACAAAAATTTGGGATATTCGTCTGCATCCAAAATAAATTGTGAAAACTTGGGATATCTCTGAAGAGAACTTAAATATAAAATTTAATAATATAGGAATATTTTTATTAAGCATAATAAACGATACAAGTTTCTTAGCGAAAGACTTCTCAAATAATATGTTTGTCACTTCCAAATAATTATTTTAAAGTATTTTCACTTTAGAATAACTTTTATTTCGAATGCACATTTACATAAATATAAATTTACGCTTTAGTTTTAGATCTTCGATACATTTGCAATCAAGTTAGCAAATTATCGATTACATCATGTATCCATATAAATAAAATTTACTAAAAAATATCCAGTCACATAGTAATTTATTAGATGGGCATCCAATTGACCTGTTTCCAAAGTAGAGAATAAAACCATACTTCTTTTCAAGGTTAAATTCATTCTGATACGCATGGACTGAGATCACAATTTAATAAAAATCTAGTACGCTCAAAAAATCCGGATTAAAAATAATATTTCATCAAGCAAAGATTTGTTCGCAAGTCTAAAAAAAATCTAAAAAAAAAACAGTAGCACCTTCTTTATTTTGGGAACATATACCCAGAGTATACACGCTCCTATACTGACGCACCTAGTTAGATAATTTATCTTTAAAATAGTCGTTTCTCTATAAAAATTTCATAGATTTCTTTAGGGTGCATGCTCCAATTACTAACGAAAACGATAAATAAACTTAAATAAACATGATCGATGCAGTTCAGACTTGATGAAGACACCTAAGGTAAAAATGGAGTAGATCAGAACGAGGCTGAATAAACAATGATTCATAGCATTTGTACCCATGTAATAAAATTCCATATTTAAAAAGGTTTGAAATTTGTTCAAGCATGGACGAAAAAATTCACATCTTTATAAAAAATAGATCAAAACAAAATCAACAAAAAAGTGATTGGTCATTCACCATTCAGTTATTTTAAATCTTACAATCTCGTTAGTTAAAATGAATATTTTATTATTATAAACTTAACAACGATCGCCAACACTCTAAATTTGTTGGACTGAAATTTCAGTCCAAAGGGGTTAAATAGGTAATCCTAGCCAAACTAAAAATGATATGAATTCTACTGGACTAAATTAGCAATCCAATGGAAGACTGATAATCCTTTGAACCCAAGTTGGACTGAAGTTCATGATATCGCGTACCGCAAAGTATGTATCAGCTGATTCCAACCAGTGTCTATTATGTACGATGATATAGATTGTACATTATGCGTCGCCGATTTGCCTCGTCGCATCACTGTCATAACCGGGGTTTCGGACACAGAACAAAAACTAAGGTCGAATTCGTTTCCTCGACTTTTTCGAATTGTACCTTAGATATTGTCATTTCTAAATGTAAAGTAGTGAAGTGACGAACTATACAATTGTTTGTGTAACTAATGCTTGTGTTTTATTGTTTATTTAATTTGGTAGTTAATGCAACCCGATAAGATGAATTTGAGGTTATGTTATGTAACCTCCCCTACAGCTCACACTTCATTCTTACCCCAATTGGATTGAATTCTCAAACCACACCAGTCATTGGACTGAAATTCTTCATCCCAAACATTGGACTGGTATTAGTTAAATCCATAGGACTTAACTTTCAGTCCTAAGGGATCAGTTGTGTGTTTCAGTTCTATACAGATTAAAAGTTTCAGTCCATCAAATTTAAAGTGAACAATATAAAGAGGTTTATTTTGATCTATTAAAGATCAAGTTAAGGACATTGCTTGATGGTTATTAAATATATTTAAGAACCTTATCAGATCAGTAAAGGATACCATTTTAACTTTACGAATCTGAAGAATTATCGAATTTTGAGAAAGGGTTCCTTTGGAGCTATCACGGTGACACGGTACCGATTTATAGTGTAACCTTATTGAGGAAAGAGTTAAACTGCTAAGTGTCGCTACTGTGGTTTGGGTACCCCCTACTCCTCGTATTGTTTGCGGGTACAACTCTTGCTCTTCCCGCTTCTGATGCAAATAACCATAAAAAGTTGTAAATAGATCAAATACGATACCATGCTATATGTAACCATGCGAATTATAATGCCAGCATAAGGGTCTGGTTCAGAATGGTTTCTGATCATTTCTAAACCTCATAAGAACGTATAATAAATCCAATTCATCTTTCGGAATAGATTATACAGAGAAGGGATTTTTGTAATTTTTACAATTCTGCCTTACAAATAACGGATGCGAATAAGGATAGAATCAGAATGGTAATTACCTTTTTAACGTTCAATTTTGGTTTATAAAAAGCCATAAAGAAGATCGCGAAAAGTGAAAGAAGAAAAGATGCATATGCAGGAGAAGATTATGAGAGAAAGAGGAGGAGAGACAAAGAGGAGGGAAGTTATCGGGATTTCGCACCCCGGGGATGACGTACGAGTCTGACGCAGCGTGTGTCTCGCGCTTTTCCATGCCGGCGCTCCTTCGCGCTCTTGGTACCCGTCATCCTCCACCCTGATTCCCATAAGATGTAAACCAGCCCCAAACGAGCCGCTGCAAATAAATATTTGAATTACAATCCGAGACGCTCATAAAAACGTCGTCACTCGTAACGGATGATACGCCCGTGCATTATGAGCCCACTGCGCCCGCAGTCCGTTCGCTCACCTAACTCTCAGTAGTCTCTCTTTCGCTCTCTCCCATATTACTCTCCCTTTTCTCTCTCACTTTACGGGTGCCTTTACCTTCGCTTGCTAGATCAACGACCATAGCACCCACCGAAACGAACTTTTTTTTCTCTTAAATCCTGTCTCGTTATTACCCGTTACACCGCAACTGAATCAGTCTCAATTTCATCTTCACTATAAATACTCGAACAACTTCCACATCCACATTTTCCACTGTTCCTATTAAACGCAAGAGATGGTCCCTTTAGACCTATGATTATATCGAAAAATAAAGTTGAGACATTATTTTTCAACTTATCTCACATAGAAATAAAATCTCCAGAATATCCCCAGAATATCACATAGGTTACAATTGAAATATTGTAATTGCAGCATGTACAGGATATACTGAAAATGTCTGAAACAAAATGTTGCAAATGAGATATTCTGATAACATTTCAATTGAAACATTCTATATGGTATTCGAAATGTCTCGCAACATTTAAAAGTTAATGTCGCCCGAATGTTGCTCAGAATACATTGCAGAACATTGCAGATGAGACATTCTGAGAATATTTAATGTGAAATATTCTGGAGATGACCTATTTGAAATGCTTCACTAAATCTCAAATTTAACATCGCTAGAATGATTTGCGATAATCGTTGCAGAACACTGCAGAAGAGACATTCTGGAAATATTTCATTTGAGACATTTTACACATATGGTTCATAGAATATTCTGGAGATATCTCGCCTGAAATATCTCACCATATCTCAAATTTAACATTGCTATAATGTTTCACGAGAATCTTTGATTGATGGTGACAAGTATCAACATGCCTTCTGTGTTACTCTTGTTCACACGATAATAATATATATGCGAGCGTAGCGTAGTGGTTAAGACGTCAGCGTGGTACACGGAAGACCAGGGTTCGATCCTCGGTGGGGTAAATTATTTTCAGGTTCATAAATTTATTTGCATTTCATAAAAATCAAATTAAATATCTAGAATAATTCCTTCTATTTTTTAAGCTTTCTTTATGACCAAAATGTCTTCAGAATGTCAAAACAATATCTGCAGAGCATCTCCAGAACGTATATGTTACATTACAGAATAAACTCAGAACGTCTTTACAATATTCTAGATGTCACCAGAATATCAAAAAAGCGGACATAAGACGTTCTGGGAATGTCTCTAAAATGTCCCTGAGAACATCTCCAGAATGTTAATGTCTCAAAAGTAATATTCTGGAAATGTCATCGGGATCTCTTCTATGTGGGATATCTGTGTGATTTCGTGTAAAGTTTTTGAAACCGAAAATATGCGAATAAACTGATACGCCAGGCTGCGCTAATATCATTTGGTTATCCCTACTTACAATGTTCGGAATTTACGGCTCTTTGATACTCGTATCTGAAGCGGGAAGAGCAAGAGTAAGAGGGGTAAGCGGTACCAGGAGTAGGGGGCCCCCAGACGATACTGGCGTCATTGAACGGATGAGTTCTTTGGCAGCAATAAGGTTACAAGAAATATCGGCCAGTGTCAGCCCCGTGACTCTAATTAAATCTAATACCCGTGTTAAATAGCCCGTGTCACCTACGAATCTGATCAAACTATATTTGTCTATCAAATCGATCTGAACCATTTCCTTTTTATATGTAAGTTATCGTCTATAACAATTAAGGGCGATAGCTGGAGATGGTTGGAAAATATTAAGAAAGTCCTACTTGTCAAACTTATTCGCACATCGAATTCTCTTTCCACGACCAAATTTTAAAACGATATCTGTAGAAATGGAAGCTACAGAATAGAATCTATAAGTGAAGGAATGATGAACTTACGTAGTTCAACGTGGCCTATTATATAGATCGTTAGATTCCTCCAATATATTTGATTTCAACTATTATTTTATCATGCAGATAACTAATACTATATAAGAGAAAGTTCGCGACTGGTGTCGATGGAAATGGAGCGGATGAGGATGCTGATCACCTACTGGGAGATATACCGCACATCACGTCGAAGCACCTAGGGGTGCCGATGCCGCTTCGCCGTCAAATACCATCCACCCGTCCACCTTCATCCTCTGGTTCGTTCCTTCATTTTTATATGACCTGCCGCAGCGCGGAATCTGCTTCACCACCCTGCGTAATTTCTGCTTCACGATATTCCCAATAAATTTACAATCGAGCACGCTACAAAGCCATAGATATTTGGCCCTAAAGCGGAATATAAATGCTATCATTAAGAGCAAAGCTTGAAATTTCGAAACTCTACCTAGTAATTGAATTACACAGGTTCGTATCGCTTAACTCCATGATGGATCATGTTTCATCCCGTTACAATAATTCTTTCAAATTAACATTTTTTAAAATCCAATTGGGTATATTACCTTTTAAGTAGCTACAATGTCGCATACATATATCTCCGTATCTGGCTAAAGGAAGTATGCGATGGAACTGCCTGAATCCTGAACACCGACGCCAAGTTGCTTAGCTATGAAGGCAAGGTAAGGGCCACGGACAGGACCATAGCTCGTAAGCGCGAGTGCTCGGCCGAGTCTTGTTCCAAGAATAATTTGTTAATGATACGAGCTTGCCACTAAATAGTCCGAGGAATGCAAAAAATATGCATCGCACAAAACAGCAAAATATACGGAATAAGCGCCTGTATACACATATATCCCTAGTCCATCCACCTTATAGATTCAGTCACGACGAGAAAAAGAGATATTTTTTTTTCGGCAGTTGGATAATCTACCGTTTTGGCATAAGCATTTGACGGTCCTCGTGTGTGGTTTCCTACATTTTATGAGTTGCGTATTTTATATCAACGTATTATTGGGCCGATTGAATATCTAGGATACGTTTAATAAATATAGTAATGACATTTGACTGAAAACATGACCGTGAGCAGTAACGACAATGTCTTTTAACAAAGTTCTCTGCTGAAGAGTACATATTAAACAAAGGTTATCTCATTTGCTAATAGATTACTAGCTGTAGAACATTGGCTAGCTGGATGAACATATTGGTAAAAAAATTAAGCCAACTTTGGGATGTGACCCTACGCATGGTCATTGGACTATTCGGGTAGCATTTTTGCGGCATATCGTTGTCGCTTGAATGTATTATGAGAGTGAAGCTGACACCGCATCTCGGTTTCTCGAGCGGTGAAAGTGAGACATCGTAAATTCGTGTAATTCGCTCCCTTCGCCGTCCACTCCCATAAACTCAGAAATAATAACGTAAGATACTTCTCCCTTTCCCTTCATCTTTTTCGCTTTTCGTTTTTATCCACCTTCTGATACGTCTCGATTTTTGTTTTTCAAGTAACTGCATAAATTATTCAGCCAATGCCAGTGATCCTCCAGCTGTGTGGCTTTCATTTATCTCGAATTTCCCATCTTTAGCATTCAAAGGTACTTAAATATATTCTAGCTGAAAGTTATATATTACAAGTGCTGCAATACCATCAGTACTTGGGGATTGCACATTTACTATTTATACAAGAGACTTTTTCAATGCATGATTAACACTTTTAACGCTTCTTTGTCTTTACAAGGAAAATAGATTTCGAACACATCTTCTATTACAATAATCTACCTCGTCTAGAAATTCTCCGGTCATTCTTAGAAATGTATCTAAAAATTCTCGGAATAATAAATGAAAATATATCGAGTACGATACGATATACCAAGGTCTCCGAACCTTTTCGGCGATTTTATAAAGATACGTGGTAGGCTTTTCCTTTTTTTCTAATGGTTTTTTGTTGTTTTATTTTTTCTAAACGTTTTCCTTTTTGCTTTGTTCCATTGATTCGATCGATCTCCCTTTCACACTTCCCTTGCATTGTTGTTGCTTTTCGTTGTCCTTTTATTGTTTACCGTTCCTATATAAAGTGTTTTCCCATTTGATTTCATTGTCTCCAACTGGTATTCTGGATAGCTGGACACTAATCCCCGGTCACTTGATCCAGACTCTCTGCAAATATTTTGGCAAAAAACATTAGAGAGACCAGATAAGAAGAACGAAATTTCTATTTCAGTCATATTTAATTAGTGTAATTTATAATGTTGCAAGTGTTTTGCCTAAACCTTTGATGTTTAACTCCTCCACTAACAATCGCCATGTTATGAATGGTACAGGAGGGGAGCAACTTGCCGACGGAAATAATGAAAACTTTAAATTTAAGGGAGATTGTTGTACAAATATATACAATAAGCAAAGAAATAAGCTGGGAATCAGATGTCCTGAGCGAGCGTCAGCGAGTGAAGATATAAAGCTCGTTCAACAAGATTTTGAAAAAATTCCAACAAGTCAAAATCGAAGATAAGTAAAAAAATGTCTAATTTTTGCATTATTTCTTGCGCAATGCTTTTGTTTTGACGTTTTTCTATCATTTAAAAGCACGGATTCATCCTCCACAAATATGGTTTCGTGCTTTTTAGTCCCGGCCATCGCTTTTAGAGGATAAGAAAGCAGTGAAAAAAAAATATATTTCTCTCCGTGTATAAAGCAAAAAAAAAATGCTCAAAAATACTATTATTTTAAAAGTGGGTAAAAACGTAAAATAAAAATATTTTCCTGCGTGGTAGGTATATAGGTTTTGTGGAATTTCAGGTTGTATACTGTTGGGCAATGAAGGAGCCGGTAACCTGAGTAGGGCGAGGAGGAAAAAGTAACGGAGAAGAAATTAAATATATGGGTATATGTCGGTTTAATAAAAAATAAGAAGCATGTCTGTCTGCTCGGATCGATAAGCGCGATTCGGGAGGCGGATCCGACAGCAGCAGGTGACACTATAAACTCAAAGGCTCGATCGATTCGCATCGATCTTGTGCTCGAGACGGAGAGGGCCTTAATCAGCCTATTTAGCTAACACATCGACGCCGCCACCGAGAATTAGCCCGACGAGATCGCGACCGATTAAGATCACCGGACGACCAGGTTGCTCGCCTGATGCGCCTCTTCGACCGACCACTCGCCGCTTCCCTCAGATGCGCTTTAGATGCACCGATTCTTCTCTACCTAGGGCCCGACCAAAATGCCGAGATATAACGGACGACAAATTGTTACTGTTATTTCTTTACTGATAACTTGCAGCATTCCATTATAGAACCTTTAAATATCCATTCCATTAAATGTAATACAAGTCACTTGAAAATAATCGATTTTTAATCGCGATCCGAAATGGCCATGCTTACGAAGTTAAATTCATGTAACGTATTCTCTTATGACCAAGATATACATTTGTAAGGTATTATATACGGAAAATTTTCAGACTCTAAATTAGCCATAATTCTGCCTAAATTAGCCATATTTTCTATTGGAAATAACCACGACCGATTGCTCTAAAATAGGTATGCGGAAAAAATGTTGGAACAACTAAGTGGATAGGATTAGACACCGCTGTGGTTTCTCGTTAATTTTACTGTCTGAATAGTAACCTCGACAATGTAGGTAGCCGTGTTTACTATTTAAATAATAAACCCAACTGAAAAGCGTCGTCGATTAATCTAGTATAACTATCTAATGTTTTCAAACTTTCAGGATTGGTATGGTTAAGCGAAAGATCTATATGTTCACATTTTTCATTCACTTGTTTAACTAATTCTACCCGTTAATTCGTGCGACTGATCTATTGACTCCTTTAAATTTCAATGTTCAATTTACAAAATAAAATTGAAATATGAAATGCAGTAGGTACTCAATTATTTCTGAAGTCCATAATACGTCCATATTTTGTCCAAATGGCCCTGCTGTATACTTCGATTGGACATCCATATTAGGACGGGACCAAATTTGGATGGTCAATGGACAAAATATGGATGAGCATTGAACGTGCAGAAAATTCTTGTACACTCAAAAAAAAGGCACGTAACGTCTCAGATTTGGGTCTCTGGAGTACGTTGGCTGGACAATGGACGTTTTTTTGAACGTCCGGGAATTGTACACGTGGCGTACAATGGACTGTATGCAAACTGTTGGCTGTACACTGTCGCTAAATAATTTTGAAACACTTTTATTTTCAGATATGCGACTTCAAACTTTTTAACTCCCCGACGGTGGATCGAACCCGGGTCTCTCGCGTCCTCTGCTATGATATGGCAATTGGGTTTATCATACGAAATATATTTTTTGTCGCAGTAGGCCGCAAAATGCGATTTTGCGCCCGCATTGTAACCATAGAGATGTATCGTCGAGGTCGACGGGCGCTCATTGCATTTTGTGACCTGCTGCGACAAAAAATGTTGTTCTCCCGGCTACGCCGGCCCTCGGGCTTCCGATCAGCCTGGGGTGCGAAATGTCATTTTGCGCCCTAGGGACGAAAAATACTATATTTGTAATAAAGAGTTGAAGCTCATGAAATGTGACGCCCACTCGATTAACCCATTAAAGTCTAAGTTTTTCTTTTGTTTGAGAGATTACTTCAGTAATGAAAATATAGAACAATTTCAATGTAACTCATCTTAATGTTTTCTAGGTCGCTTTTCAATTTTCCGAAGTCAAATTGAATTTCAGCCAAAGCAATTTCAACATAGCATCTATATTGAAAAAAATGCCAAAAAATGTTTATTCTTAGCAATTTTATTTGAACTATTAGGACATTGGAATTCGATTGAAACTCTATAGATAATATATGATATACACGATAACTTGAATTTTAAGAAACAATTTTATTTTTTTTTGCTCTATTTCATTTTAACGTCCTCAAAGTGGCGTCCACAATGAAAATTAATTTAAAAAACTTTCAGACGCTGTAACTCATAAACTATAGGAACATTTCCAAACAAAAAATACTAAAAACAAAACATTTTTCCGATTTATCGAGAAATGTATTGGAATTGTTACATATTTTGTACATATTTGTCTTAAAAATTTGTGAATTTTAGTGTATTCCACGATAAATTGTAAGCAGTTTTTTCTAAAAGCGGCTAGTTTTCAGAGATAAAAATCACAAATGTTACAGTTTAGGATACTTTTTCTAAAAAATCTGCTTACATCCATTTTTTGTCCTGCACGAATAGACATAAAATAGGCGAAGTCCGTTGGACATTGAGTTCGTATGTCATTGTCGCATATAATATTCATAAAAGCTAGTGGCACGATATTCATTTCTCATAAGCAGAGTTCGTAATGTGTTAAATGCAATCGTAAACAAATTTCATAATATACTATTAGTAAAATGTCCTGTTTTAAGGATGTCTGTTGTCATATTATTTTCATATATTGTTTATTTGTACGTTTCTTATTTCACTGCTTATTCCAAACATATCTCCAAAAAGATCCCTTAAAGATGTTTTAGTTGAATAAAAAAGTGAAAAATCTGCTCATGAAGATGTCTAACTTTTGATATCTTTAAACTCTAAGAGTTCTAATGATATTTTGTTTCAGATCATAGTTCTTTTTATAATGCTGACATATAATGTTCCGTGACATTTGTGTTCTTGCTTGTGACGGAATATATCAAAATTTAAATCTGTTGTTTGAATTGGTTTCCTGCAACAAAACCTTGTACAAACCCACATTAAAAATGTGATCATTTTAGTTTATTCTAAAAATACTAAATGACGTTCGATTCCAAAACTAAACAAGTAGGAAGTTTAGGTCACATGCCGAGCAATAGACGATTATACCTAACCTGAAAATGGGTATATGTGCTTACAGTTTTAAACTGGAATAAGTCTACTTTCAACATATATTGCAGTAAATATACTGATATTAGTTATTTTTGACTTCCAAATTGCTTACTTACCCAATGAGGTATAAAAGCAGTTCAAAAGATAAAAAAGATTTACCATTTCCCAAATAAGATGCTCCAAATCAAAGTCATTTTCCGTCGGCTCCTGGTTTTTTGAACCTTGAGGTTAGGTCATTTGAATACCGTAAGGAACTTTCATAACTTTAGTATTCTGAACGTCCTAGAAGAAATATTCTGTCGCAACTTCTACCTTCGGGTGAATCCTCAAAGTACTGAATTGATAATAGATCAAAATATACTTATAACTTTCGAGTTAGACAACTATAAAAGCATTTTTAAATTATATTTATGCATTTTTGGCGTGCGTTTACGACATAATTTTGGCATGATCTATTTGAATCCTACATGGCATAGAAATAAAGATGGTTCTATCTCGGTGTGACAATGACAACAGATCTACCTCACAAGAGAAATTATGATTGGTAACAATACATTTCGTCGATGATTTTTAAAAAATCCAAATCAATATAGCCCCGTCTGCCTTCTACGCTGATAAAATGTATTGTTACCTAAATTGGCATCAAAAACTTTCCTCCAGCGACAGAGCCTTGTTTCTTCCTGCTGATGATCTATACTCATGGTGGACACACAAATAACCAATTTGTTGGTGATAGATACGATAAATACATTTCACGCTGCAAAGAAAACAATGCTTATCATGGAGATACCATCGTTTTAATCGTCGTCAAGTAAGATATATATATATATATATATTCACATACTTACATCTGGTGATTATTTTAGTAGCTCTCCGAGCCACCGATTTTTTATGTTAAAATCGCTTTTATGAACGCAACCTAACTCTATACAATTCTTAATTCTTAAATCAAGGTTAGAAATATCTAGCATGTTGTAATTGAATGATTGTTGAAGAACAATTTTTAATCTCATGAAAATGTTATACTAGGAATATGATAAAAAATTTAAGAATAAAACAAACAAAGAAGTAATATTTCTTCAGCTCTTTTCTTATAATATATCATTTATATTCTACCTAATGTAAGCCATTATTAAATTGACTATTACCCAATATCAATTATACTAGGCGAATTAAATTCCATGTTATGCAACTAAGGACTGAAAATTACTTTAAAATTTGAGTTTCAGAGTTTGAAATGGTCGCTTTTTTTAATATATCATAAAGTTTGTCAAAATGTCCAAATAATTCACGCTCACAAACTATTTTGCTTCGTTCAAAATGGGCACTCATACATCTGCTGTTTATGTGGTTCTATCATTTGAGCGAAAAAATAAAACTGTAAATGAAGACACGTATAATTAAATAATCGTATGTGTATACTATCTATGCTTATTTAAAATTGACGTATGTATAATTTATTTTAAATACTTATGAGCATACGGCTGATGAAAGTGTTGCGAAGAGGGAGGAACACGAAAAAAGAAAAATGAGTATGCTGATTGGAAGTCGCACATGCGCCTGCGGTCCGTTTATTAGCGGGCCCAATTTGCGCAGCGATTCCAAGATGATAAACAAATTCCGCATCATGCGTAGCATTCAACGTAAACATGAAGATTTACTTCGCCCTGTCGACGAGTTTACTCGTCTCCATATACATTTTCAGTCGGGTTTTTACTTTGTACGACTCAAAATTAATTAGGTCGGTTCTTTTTTTTTTTTATCTAATTTGCATTTATTCAATTGCCGTTACGGAACAGCTATGCACAGTTAACTAAAAGATATTTTTTAAGTAATTAACCTTTCTACACGGAGAACAATCTTCTTGGACATTTTATCATTCAAGGTGGTAAAACAATTTTAGGCAAGACTTGCAGAATGGAGTAAATTGCCTTTATTTTTGATAAAAATTACTATTTTATTACTAATAAGATTTATTACTAATAAATCTAGTAATGTTTACTATAAATAAAAGCAATTTTCCAAGAAAAATGTTGTACCGAAACAAATGATTTGTTATTAATAAATTATTATTTTAAATGTATTCTTGGGTAATTACGGTCTTTCGACTTAATACCAGGATGGAATGGTAATTAAAATACGTTGATTTAAACGTTTCGGCCACTAATATGGGCCCTCTTCAGAACAAAATGTATTCTAAAAAAATTTTTTACAAATATTAAGAATTGTACAAAGTTGTGAGAAATATATTAACTAGAGATATCATGAAACTCTCACCATAATTAAAAGTGTAAAATCATAATTCCATTAGTTTGGATTAAAATTTTTGTTTATACAATAATCCATCAGAACATGGATGAAGTAGTCGAGTCATCTGTAAAAAAAAATCTTTTTCAATAATAAGGAATATAATTTGAGGTTATACAATGAGTAAATTTATAGGTTAGAATCTCGGTTTATGAAAAAGTTATTTTTGACCAGGAAATATTATTAGATTATATGTATTAGATGAAAAACAAGAAATTAAAATTTTTTAAGAAGAAACCAAATTCATTGTAAACAAAATAATATAAAAAATTTCAAAATTACTGTTGAAATCTATAATGAGCTCGAACCACTTATTACTACCATGTGTTTCTGATGTTGACTGTTGAATTCGAAAATTGCAATACCCCTAATCAGTGTTTGTCAAATGATTTGTTGTTTGTTTATAGATAAAACTCCAGATTATTCAATTTAATACCTAAGTATATGGCTTTCAGTGTGAGATTATTATTCTTTGATACTCTGGCATGCAAAATGCTATCCTGAGCTTCGTTCTTATGATTCAATATTATTATTCAAAATGTTAACTTTTTATATGTAAACATGAGTATTATGCCTGTAACTCCGAAAAATGTTTCAGAGCCTAAGTCTGTTCCTTAACGATTAAATCGGAGTGCAATCAACTTATTTTGTTTGAAACATCTTTTATAGCGATTAAGAAACTAAAGAAAGTATATTGGCATTTTCACTCCTTTTTTTGTAACTACATCATCCTAATGGGAGAAAGGTTTCATTATACGATCATTGTAAATAGGTAATGTTAATAGGCAGTAGAAACTGCATTATATTAAACGACATCTTATAAACAAGTTTCTCAAAGGCAAAACAAGTATCGTAAATAGATCAAAAATCGTAGAGAATAAATATTGGTGGTAAATGGTACAAACAGCTCCGCTGAAAGAAAATTATTATTTTTATTTAGTTAGTTTTTTTAGAATGTGTTTGCTTTTTATGTTATTGATTTTAAATACAAACTATGAAAAAAGAATAATTTTCTATCAAATTTCACATTCTATACTTCCGGATTTTAACAGACTTTCAAAACCGTTTCTAAACTTTTTTCGTATTCTCATTTAGTTGGCTTTCAATACGTAACAAATTTCAGTTTCGCAGCTTTTGATAAAATTAGCAATGTTCAAGTGTGAATTAAATTGAGTACAGCATATCATTAATGGTTACGATGATGCGATTAATCAATCGATGGACTGTCATTGTATTCACATAATTATCATATTAATTGAGTTTAATATCTTAATTACATCTACACGAATCGATCATCATTATGACAGTACCCGCTGCCGACTTAAATACCCAGACGTTAATTGTATATTTTGTGAAAACGTAATACCTTATCTGTATCAAAATGCAGTATTTTAATAATTTGAACCCCATATCTTATATTTTAATGAGAAATTGTGTTTTATAAATGAAATCAAGTGAAATCTAGACATGCTGAATGGGGTTTGAAACTTTTTATAATGAGGACAAAAATAGAGCAGATTCCCTTTCATGTACTCTGCAAACATCAAAACGACAACAATTATATTTGCTCGACATAACGTTTAAAAAATAAAATTATTTAAGTTGTCCAATAAACATATGGTCATCTTCAATTTTTGATTATAGAAAACGACAATCATATGTCTCATTGATAATTTTCTTAAGAATTATTGGAAAGTGTGACAACTTTAAATTTGTTTTTGTAACTAAATTATCAGGAAGTTTCTGTAACGATATTACTTTACTTTATTTTATATAAATATACAGAACTCCGCTTTTTCAAGAAGGTTTGTAAACTATATATATCATACTATCCGATATCTCATATAATAGTTATCGTTTTGTAATTTCGTAGACTGAGGTCTGAAATAAATAACGCTTCCCTGGTAGAAATTTTGTCAACCCAGTTTGACAACCCAGGCCCTAGATAGATTTTAGAAACTGTTTCTGGGATCCCGGTAGAAAAAAGTATAGATTTCGGCTCAGTTTGATGATGCCATGCCAGGACTGAATCCAGGAAACCTGGCGTTCAATTCAGAACCGAAAAATATTATATCCAACATAAATTTTTTTCATATTTTTGAAATTTATATAATTTAAACTAGTTTTAACCTCAACATGTGCATATGTACAACACATCTTCGCGAATAATGTAATAAAAATTCTAATTTTTGGACTTCGAAATTTAGATATACAAATATCGGGAAAACTCGATATCGAAACGGTCCAGAATCTATCTGGATCCCATAATATGTTGGTATATTTCTAGATTCTAGCCGGAATTTATACAGATATTTCCACGAGTTTTCCTCCAGGGCCCTGTATATAATGTGGAGAAATTAAAGGCAATTTCTACCTGCGTTGGTTTCGTGAAACTAATGTTATATTAATGTATTGAAATTTATTTGAAAACAATTATCCCGAACCTTTTATTACTAAATTTACAAAAATAAGTAGTCGTTATTTTAAGATCACGTAGCCTAAAGATAGTAACATGCTCATATAGATTTTCCTCATGTAGTGGATATCCATGAACCGCTCAAACATATCTTACGAAAATTTAATATACAAGCTATTCCATGTAATGAAATAACATATTAAGTAACATCATAATTAAATACAAAAATTCGGTAAAAAACACGGATAAAAACAACACTAGTTTCAAACAGTGTGAAAACTGTGAATGTTGGTGAAACTAAAAATCAGAATTTCTGAATATAAATGTAATATACAAAAACCATCACAAAAAGAAAAGAAGAGAGTAATTACGATTCGTAGACGAACTACGAAACGGGGGCTTAAATGGGATGAAATACAGATATCAGATCAGATGTTTAAAATAGATATAACTCTAGAATAGTATCAGAAATGATAGATCAAAGAACTCTTGAAATAAAATCGAAGATACCCAAAATAATTTTGCAATAGTTTTAAAGATATATAAATGTAAGAATTAGCGACGTGTATCTTTGTTTCAATATATTGAAACAAGAAAAAGTGAATAAAAAACCAAATCAATATAGAACGAAAACAAGTGTAAAGATTTTTAAAATTTTTGCATTTTTGCAAAGTTATTATTTTTCGCAAAGTTTATATTTTATCCTAGCAAGTGTGGTTATTGTGTTTAGTTACTAAAACTTTGTTCGCTATACTTCTAACAAAAGGTTATGGGAATTTATTGAGCTGAATTGGTAGCAAATGGTTATAGATATCTATTATGAAATTTCATTAAGGACAAAAATGAAAATTAATAACTAATAGTATTATAATAGCGTAGAGGTTCTTCACCATCAAAAGAACCGTAAAGTTCACAGGGATAGTATAAAAAATGTTAAAATTCCAACGTTTTGGAGCTCTTTGCTCCTCCTGGAGTGTAAGATATCATTTTAATAAAGATAGATTTTCCACTATCATTTATCTGCTGTAAAATTTTAATTCATAATACGTAAGAGGTCTAATATAAATTGATGAATATGAATTTAATGCATACTCATGAGTTGATTTGCATTTTTGTGTGGATCATTTCTAAAATTTTTCAGTTTGAAATCGTCTTCATTGTATAAATTGTCAATATGTAACTGATTAGATTCATGATTGTGTTTCGTCGTATGGTCAGTAATGACGATTGTGCCAGCCAAAGAATGTTTTGTTTATATGAGTAACTGCTTTCTGGCGTTTTTTATTTCTCCTACATACTAGCATAAAAGCTTTGCGGATGGTATGATTGAAAATTTAGTATTGTACCAGAGTAGGTTGACTTTTGATATACCAGTCAAAACCTAAGAAATTATTCTTATTCCTTTATTCTAAAAACCGTAATTTACTGTTTGTGTTCTATATTTTATTCTATTATATGTATATTATTTATTCTAGAGAATTGTAATGCGTTTATTCGAAGATTGCATCATGTTTTCTTGCAGGTTGAGGACAGCCTAAAAACTATGCTTTGTTTCTACAAAGCAATAAACACAGAAAGGTCAATGATATTGCAAACATTCATATGAATGATCAAAGCAAATAAAGAGATGTAATTCTTAAATTTGTGCATCGAACGCTGACAATAAATAGTGATTATATGTTAATTGTCTAGTCATTGATAGTCGTTTATTCAACGGCATATTACCTGATTGATTCTTTTTATTAGATTAATGCCATCAAGAAAGTTTTGAGTCTACTTTATTATCTTTATATGTATTTCAATGTGTAAAATTCTTTTCCAACAGTCTTTGTCAATATATAATACTTTCCATAAATTGGTAAGAATTCATCATTTTCTTAACCCATTAAATCCGGGAGATGAACATTTTTAGTTGATTTTCGACCTTCATCCTCAGCAGGAAATACGATTAATATTGACTTTAAAATGACCAACCCTACCATTTTCGCGTATACTCTTTGGATTTGCGTGATAAAAATTGCATTTTAAATAGAAAATCAATTAAAATGATTTTTGAAAATATCAAAGATTAATATGGAGATGTTGCTCACAAATGTTGTTCAATGAAATATGTCACTATCTTATGAACAGCTATCTATTTATAGAATCTTTAAAAACCTAGTTTTTGTGTACGTTACGTCCCCTACACTCCTTTAAAGAGTTTCATTTAGAGTTAAACACCAAATCATGGCTTTGCCTCAAATATGGAATCTCCTAAAATATTTAATATCTGTTAAATGTGTTAATCTTCCGTTTTTCCGGCCATTCGGGGTCACGTGCTGTTCATCGATAAAAAAAGTACATTTTTCGCATATATAGAAAAGATTATATGTTCGTATTGAAAAGACATATGCTTGAATTGCAGCAAATTATGCCTAAATTAGCCATATTTCTGGCTCTTGCAGGCAGATGTCTGTCTAATACTGCTGTAAATTTGCTCCCGTACATTAGATCAATAATACACTATTTCTATCCAGTTCACTTCATGAATTACGAAAAGTCATAACTTTATAAAAAAAATACTTTATTCGTAATTTAATTCTTTTTGATAATTTTATTGTTCATATTGCAATGTTTGAAGTGTGTAGTTCTTGATCCCAAAATCGAGTTGGGTGGTTCTTCGTAGCATCCATGGATATGAATATATTATAATCAAGTAATAAGACTGCATAATTATAAAACAGATTCGAGTTTCAGTTGAATGGGATCTTGCATTTCTGAGTACAATACCAGAGACCGAAATGCAAACAGCGTATTTATTTGTAATTCTTAAATACCGTTAGAGTACCTATGCAAGACTTGGTCATTAATAATGTTATTTATCCATTATTTATTAAAAACTAATTAGGCATTAATTTTAGGTTGCTTGTGAAAACATTTCAAAACAAAAAGTACGAAATTAGGACATAAAGAAGAATGAGCGACATTATGTCTGAAATAACAGTAAAAGTTTTCCCTTTTTGTGGAATAACAATTATTTGACTGATTCTTGTCGAGGAAGTCGAGGGTCAATTGAGCGACGGACGATTCGAAGAGTTAGAGCAGCTACTTACTTACACTGCCACCTGCTCCGGATTTTTGCTCCTCGTGGTTCTCTCGGAACAACGAATGACGACGCCCTGTCTTTTTTTTGTTCGCTTCCCGTCTTCTACGAAAATTAGGGTATTTAAAGCAACTCGTCTGTTGAATCGTGAGCGATTCGTTTGTGCTCACCACAACACCGATCTCACAGACGATGTGACAAATGCAGACCTTCGCATTGGCGCTTTCAGTGCATCGCACCGTTCCTTAGGCAAGTTCACCTCTTTCGTTTCCTGCCGCTGCTCATATTTATGTATGCAGTTCCCCACCGTCACATTCCTCATTGTACGCCAAATAAGTTTTTCTGTCAGTTCTTCCTGATAAACAATAAACTGTGATTAGCCTGCATCGTAACGTTGAATAATGTCTACCTGTATTCAAGTGTTCCCGAAAAGCTTGGTAGCTATAAATATGGACAGTTAAGCCTGCATGCATTAACATATTTTTTGCATTTAAACTGAACGTTAAAACCCTTAGCATTTACAACCGTGAATGTAAGTACTTACATTACTTACCCACTTGTGTTACTATTGTTACCATTGTCTTACTGTAAAGTTCACGGACACAACAAATCATATGGCTTTAGAATTAGAATATTAAGCAATACTTAAAGTTTACAATTTTCTTCATCCGTGAAAAATACGAAAATGGCCAGTAAGATAAATAATTCTCCTGAATTTTGCCCGCTTATTCCCTGCAAATGTTGTGCAGGATATTTCAGGGCTGACTTCCAAGTTGAAACCTGCTAAGGACTCCTAGAGAGCCGAAAGATTGAAGAATTCATCAGAATTATGTATTAAATATTAACCTACACTTTCAACCTTATTATGAACTGTCAAGATGTTTATTTATAAATATATGGTAATATTGGACTAACTATCAGTTGCGGAACTGATAGACCCACGAACTAGAAATGAATCGCCAATAACAGCAAATATATACTCATACATCTACACATCTTTGTTTGAAAAAACTATGAAAAAATCGAAACCGCATGCATTGTTATTCTTCATTACGGTACTGCTTGTGCTACGCAATGGAATCTCGTGGCACCTATTTCGAGACAAGTTTCAAAGGAATAAATAAATAGTGTCTATTACATAATATACTCAATTACGCGGACTTGTTTCATATTATATGGATGCTAAATCAGGGTTGTTGTGGCGCTTACAAATAAGTACAAATACTAGTAAGTAAGAGTACGGCACGAGCATCGACCAACCAAGCGACTGACCGACGGGGCGGCCCTTCGTCACACGAAGAAACGACCTTGTCGTGATCTCGCAAACGCGTTTCCGATGTGTCTGCGTGATGCATGTTCCTACAAACTCTCCGTTTTTTATTCCATGTACGAGTACCACTACGCGTCACGATGAGATGTTTGCCCTCGTTTACCCGTCCGTTGACATCCCCGACACGAAACTAGACCCAGTTACGGTTGTTGGTATCAAAATAGGTTGAGCTCCTTCCCCTGTGACAATTATTGGGCACTATTAGAATCATCTGATGGACTCTCAAAAAGAATATACCTAAGAATTCGTGGCACCATTCAAGCCTATCCGACTTGAATGAACTCATGAAGGGGGCAAAGCCTTTCATATTGGCTCACATGACTGAAACAATCAGTTGCACAATCGACATTTTTATTTTTGACAGTGATTCCGTTTTTTTTTTATATATTTTACACGAACACGTTGGATTGTCGTGCGATCGAGCTGTTACCTTACAAGCCCATTCAGTCCGTGACACATCAGTTGCACGCGACGATGACACGACTGCTAGATGCCCGTTTGTAGCTTCGCACCGGACGGTGCGATTCCCTCGAATTATCACCGCTATTCGCTCATCCTCTTACTACATGCCGCACGATCTCATTCACTAACGTCTAATATACACGTGGATTCTATTTTGCTATCTTTCTTCTTTCTACGTCTACTACTAGCAATTCTAATTTTGCTTAGATTCAAATATGTATATTGGTATTTGGTATTTGGTATTGGTAAGTCTTCATCAGGTTTGGGGTGAACCCCAGAATTCAGCACTCTTAGTTGTTTGGCTTTGTATGCTATTCCTGATGCTATTCAGGGTTCCGTTGGGTATCTAACTGCTTTGCAGAATCTCAAAAGTTGGCCGAGATTCCGCTCCCTGATTTGCTCCTTGCTCAAAAATGGGAATCCAGGTAACTCCTTCGAGCCTCCACTACGGCAGGGCACTCGCATAGGAAGTAAATGGATGATTCCTCCTTGTTTTCATCACACGGTAAAAGTATCCATCCCACGGTGTGACTGTGCATATTTAAATTTCTATGTCCGTTTAGGATTTCAATGGAGATTCTTATTTCTGTTATGTCCAATTCGATCAGTTTTTCAGCCCATCTGTTCGCTTGCAGCTCTCCTGCAAGGCTTTTGGTTGTGCTGCATTCTTTGTTTTTAATCCACTCTCTAACCTGTTGGGAATTCATTTGTCTCTTCAGCAGGTTGAGTACTTCTTGAAATGACAGTACCACCCTCCCATACAAGTCAGTTCTATTAACTATTCTCGTCTTGGCAAGAGTGTCCGATCTTTTATTTCCTTTCCTGCTCATATCGCCTGGTCCAGGTATCCAGGTCAAGCTGAGTTTATTTCTTGTAGCCAGGTTACGTAGGCAGGTCTTTGTATCTCTGACTAAAGCTGATTTGACGACTAGCTTGTCTATCGCAAATATGTATATGGTCAGTCATTAAATTCCGTTCACAATTTAAATGAAGTTTCTACAAACTTAACCTAAAATGTTGACAAATCAGACTTTAAAACCACCAAAGGTGCAATAAATAACCAAACGTACTTTTCGCGTTTCGAATACATTCCTGTATGCGATTAACTGCCCTAGAGAGTTCATAACGACGAGATAAATAAAGCAGGAAGTACAGATGTACGATTAATTGGTAAAGACAGCAAAGTCGAGTTTCGCGCAGCTTGCAGTTTGGCCTCCGGTCGATGGCAGCTCCGGTGGGATTCCTTAAAAACCCGTTTCCTTTTCTCTTGACTTCTACCCTCGACTCATATTAATTTCCACTTACTGGATACAAATGAGGTTGACATCAACCGATGCACACTTTTCCATGTATTTTCGGGAGGTTGATAACATTTGTATCCTGTATACACCACCTGACACCATCCGCCAACTCCACTGGATCTTATCGTAAAAAAATGTATGATTTAATCATTATATTTCTGCAAATATTGCACTGGTATAATATTCCATCACTGAAACATCGCACTCTTCCCGTGATATTCTGGAACAAAACGTAGGCAAAAATAATACAAAACTGGTCACGGATCGGGACCCGGCTTTCGACTCGTCGGCGAATTGCAATACAGTGGCAGTTTGCAGTTTGCTTGAACCATGCCGATCGTCGCTTTCGATAATTCCTAATGACTTCGGCAGCTTGATTCCCGAGATGGACGAACAAATTTGTATGTGCGGAATCGCGATACGCGTACGCCAATCTGCCCATATGATTTTACCGCAGTTAACTCCCTTCGATTTCAGCTTTTTTCTTCGTTTTGTGGAAGGCATTAAAAGATAGCATCTGTTTTTTTATTGCATGTAAAATTACAGTCGTTCAGTCGCGACGGTTTCAATGACTGAATTAAATGCAAACTGTGAGCATCATCGTACTTCTGCATTTTCTAAATTTATTTTGATATTATTTATGACCGGGCGGTTGCTTTGTGGGAATCGATTCTGCTGTTCGAAAAGATTGTCGCAATCCATATCATTATTACGCTTATGATGAAATAGTTTTCTACTATTGAAGTATTCATTGATTTTTGCAAAGATGAGCTATTGATAAGGTATGGAGATTATGTTTTCGTTCGATTATTTAAAAATGAGTGAAAAATGAACGGATTGTGAAGATTTGTTTACAAGCTTTGACGCCTTTCATTGGGATTTTACGAGTGAAATACAATATAAAAACAATAATGACTACAAAGGAACACCCAACTGGTGTGACAAACAAGGTTTTAATAACAAGGTATCCACAACTCTATACAGATTTCCTGCATGCTGTCAAATTATATCCATCACATTGAAAGGAACTTTGTAACGAAATTAATGTTATCGGTATTGTAGCAGTAAATTTAATTGCATGTTGTTTCACACTGTCTTGTGATTCGTTCTCTTTACTAATAGACGTTTTGAGATAGAGATATTTTAGTATATAAGTATTAGTTCATGCAACTCGTAACCAATGATAAAATAAAATTTTATTTCACACAAGCGAAGCGTTCACTCATTAATCTGCCCATGTTGCATATGATTTTTTTTAGTACGACGGGCGTAGGGCTCGATAGTTTGCGCCCTAAGATTTCACTGAAGGGCGAAAAATCAAATTCTACTCCCGGAGTGTTAAAAAGTTTTATTTTAACATTCTTTGTAACGAAATACTTTTATCGTTGTGATGTTTTTCAATTATTCAAATCCCTATTAGAAAATCGAAATGTACCTAACGTCTGTTAGATTCCTCATTTTCATCTCTCTTATCTCTCATTCGGTAATGAGCGAATATTATTTTTCCTTCAAAAAGATGTAAAACAGCAATTTTTTAATTTACTCAAAACGAGAAAAACAGTGTTACCAGTGTAGGACGAGTTTTTACGAAAGTGGAAGAAGCTTAACAATGAATTGGAACAGGAAAATCATCCACCACCATCGCCCAAAATTCCATGAACTGGAAATACCGAGACAAGCGTAGAAACGGCAAAAAACGTTTAAGAAATGTATTTTTTTTTGTTTGAAAAATGTTATCCTAAAGTATCGTAGTTTTCTATCCATCGTGACATGAGAATTAAAGTGGACAAAGATCAATTCAATTTCAAGGTTAAATTGAAGTAGACCCACATTTTTTATTTACATAGTCAAGACAACATAAACTCCTTCTATTTACGTGGTTAAAAATATGGGTTCACATTTATAAAAGTCAATTTGATCTTAAATAAAAAACAAGACCGCGATCAAAGTTAAATCAAAGTTTAGGTTTGAACAGCCAGGGCCTAATGAATCTTAAACTTTTTACATATCAATAGAAGATTTCTCTAATTAAAAAAAAAAGCATTTCGTGGCGTTTTTGTAATTACAAACTGTAGTAGCTAACTTATCGCTGTACATATAAAACTTGACTCTCTGGGTTGTCGAAAAAACATCCATTGTTTTGACCAAATGATTTATATAAAATTATACAAACAAATATCAGAAATATGTACTTTCTATACGAAGCCACGAAAAATGTAAATAAATTTGTACATAGCCGGTATTTGTTTGTTTTCTTTTTGTATTTTAATTTTCATATTAATTGACCGTACATACCAAGAAATAATACTTTGTATTAAATTTTATAATTTTAAGAGTTCCAGAAAATTTTATTCGGTTGTTTACTTATAAACAATTATTTGATATTTGAATTTATTAAGTAAATAACTGAATATAATGATGGGTATTTACAAACAGAGTTGATTTACCATAATTTTCTTAATTCTAATCTTTAATCAATTCTTTAGCAAAATTTATAGAATAAGCCCTTATATTTATGATTTCTGATAATTATTCATATATAGACCGTTTCATGAAGAGAGAGATCGATTACTTTCATAAACAATAGGGCTAATTTTACAAATAAAATATCGTTGAACGCAAAAGATTGTTGCCAAAACTGTATTCAATGTACTCTACTTTAAAGATTACACTTGAGAATAAATAATTCAAATCGCAATTACTTCTTTATCAGACTATAAATTGTGAAGATCCCGTGGAAAGCTTGTGAAACTAGCGTAATTAGCGAGAAACGTATAAATTAGGCTAGTGGAAAGTTTGTAAAAAGTTTTCCTTATTTATTGAATGACAAGTGACCAGATCATACCCGTTTCCTTATTAAATTTCAAAGTTAAACGATCTGTTTAATATTAGCATGAATAATTGAAGGATCACAGAGCGTGACGTAGAAATCATGTTTTTGTTGTACGATGCAATTCTTGCTGTCAAAGTTTTTCTGCTTCCTGCGAGGTCTTCAAGTTCATAAAGCAATGAGTGACTAAAGCCACACACGGAGCGATGCAGCTATTACGCGTGCAGTCGTTTTCCGTGGGTGGAAAAGGGAGTCGTGAACGAAAGGGAAGGAAAGGAAAGTAAATAAAGAGAAAAAGTTTCTTTTGCAAAATTACTGTGTAAGTACAGGAAGGTGTATTGTTGCGATCTCAGTGCAGTAACTGCTCGCTGACTCGCGTCATTCCCCCTATTCAGGTCGGCCAGATCTCTATTAACAGCCTTATCTACCTACCTACCTACCTATAACGCAAGTCTATAATGACTATATGGAAATAAACTATGCCTTACATGTAGTTTTATGATTTATGTTATTTCCTGATCTTTGGTGTTAAAGTCGTTAATAAGGATCGAGCGATTATTAAGGCATCAATCTAAGAATACATCTCACTTATTAAAAATATAATTTGTCAACTTGCATTAGTTACTTCACCAACTAATCTCTGAATAGCACATAGTCTATAAGTAAGTATGGCTGCTAATGATTACTTCTTAGAACTCTGCAATTCCATGTGATGCATATTAAAGATATGTAACTCTAATGGAAATTTGACCTGGTCTGTTTACATTATTATTCAAAGGTTGTCAATATTTTAAGATCTATGTAAGAGTAGTATTCAACATATTGCAGTAATTCTTGATTTGTGGAATGAAAATGTTTAGCCCAGGCAGACATTTAAATAGGTTTGTATTGGTACTATGATTTTGCTAATTATTTGATTATGAATGATTTTGTAATGGTACTATGTTGGAAACGCTATATGGAATTTATGAATTAAATTAACTCGATTCTATATTGGTACCAGGAAAAAATTGTTAATATAGTAGAAATATTTAAAAAAACATGATTAAAAAATCATTGAATTTGCATAATAGCGAGAAAATGGCAATTCGGCAAAAACAGTTCTAAAATTTTTATTAACGACTGAAAGTTTTGTAAATGTTTTCATTAAACTTTCAATTACTTTACGTGTGGGTAACTTTACAAGTTATATATACAAGAGTAGATTTTATATGGAAAGCTCACCTGTTATGGAGTGTAGACTTACTATGCAAGAATTCACTCTTATATTTAAAAAAATATCAAGTTATTTTCTGCAAAGAAATAGAAATAATTTTGTTCTAGCATTAGTAAACGAATAAACTCTTTGTGTTGCAAAGAAGATGTGAAGACATTGTAACAAATCATATTGTAGACTGAGAACTCAATAGTAGTAAATGTTACTACAATTGTAATAAATATTACTATTGTACGAAAATTATATATTCGTTCAAAAGTGAGAAAAATTCGTATTATATTTTGAAAAGTTGCTGTTTGAAGTAGTAAAATTAAATTTACAACAATTGAAAATAAACACGAACAAATCTATTTTTATTACCGAATAGACGTGAAAGAAAAGGAATTATTATTGTTACAAAGCATTAGTTCTCATAACAATATAGATTGTTGAAAATTCACAGAACGAACTATTTGATTTTTGCAAAAATAGGCTTTCATTGTCTCAAAAATTTACCAAAAATAATATGCAAAATTAGTTTGTTATATAGGTTCTGAGATAAAATTTGATTTCTTGCGTAATAATCTTTATAATGAGGATAAGAGGTAATATACCTTTTCCTAACCGCATGCGAGAAATCCGTATTTCCCGCATAGTATTTAGGAAATTAACATTAGGAAAAATAAATAACATTAGGAAATCATATTTCCCGCACTTGTAAGGAAATATACTATTTCCATGCGTTTTATAAATAAATGTGCAATTTTTACAAAGAAAATCAATTTAAAAAAAAAGTCTGTTTGTTTTCAAACTTTGTAGTTTTTGAAACGCTAATAGTATTAGCAGTAAGTATTAAAATAAATATTCTGTTTCATTTTAAATGCGGATATTATTTTCGCCTGGTTTACAAGCAATACTGAGTTAATTTTTTTTTATACAATGTGCTAAGAACCAAAAATTGAACAGATTGCTGGAGCTAGTTCAGAACACTACAGAATTGTTTTAAAGATAACAATTGAAAAAGCATATAGTCGTAAGCAGTCAATGTTAAAACGTTAAACTCGATGTAAATGAATTTAAAAAAAAACAGAATTGATAAGACTACGGTATTTATCAATATAGCCCTCATATTTCAGAGGTTCCGTGGAACTCTTAGAATGGAAGCAAAAGTCTTCTTAACGTTCACTTTAAGAGCTCTTTCCGACAAATATTTAAAACTTTTTATAATTTTTAAAACTTCAGTTTTAACCTGTTTGGATACGACGGACACTTTAATTTAACTTGCTACCATTTGTCCCCTGACGATTTTGTTGTAGTTTTTTCTTGTAAATATATCTCCCATCAGATTTATTCAGTAAGATAAGGACATCATTACATTATGTAACGTTATATCATTATTAACGAAATTGATTCCTTAATTTAATTTGTATTCCATTCGTGCCTTGAAAATATTTCTTAATTTTCTTTTCTACTTGGAGATCGAAACAGTAAAAGAAATAAAGTCATATCAAATAATTACTTCCACCCAGACTAAGTCTGGACGAAGTATTGAATTTGGTCACTTCGGGCAAAAAATTACCATATAGTTTTTCATCAAATGTCGACGTTTCAGACCCTAAGGAACCCAAATCAACAATAAAAAAATTTGTGTCCGTGATCTTGTACGTACGTACGTCCGTACGTCCCGTTTTTTTGTCTTGCGATAACTCGCGAACGGATAAGCGTATTGACATAAATTTTGTTTTTAAAATACGCGTCTTGGCATAACTTAGATCTGATTAGATTTTGGGGCAGATCCACCCGTCCATTACTAAAAAAAATTAGCCCCAATTAAGTTTCTTTGTATTTTTTGCATTTATTTTGAAAAATACAAATTTTATTAAAAAACGTTTCAAATAAAAAAGATAGAGCATGAAATTCTCTACAAAAAAGGTTGTATGCATTTTCTTCCTAAAGTCAACGATAATGCCATAAAAACTGGTTTAAAATGTTTATGACTATTGTCTGAAAAAGTATTGAATTTGGTCATCGCGGCAAAAAAATTAGCCTATTGTTTTTCATCAAATTTCGACGTTTCGACCCCCTACCCCCCAGGGGTAGTCTTTGCCAGTTCCTCGGGCGCGGTGATCACCTACGGGCGCAAAGTTCATTTACGCCCTTGATACGAAAATAACTATTTCGATATATCTAAAACATGTCTTATAGATATCTAAAAGATATCCGTCAGAGATCTTTTCGACACTTTCAAGATCTTTGATGAATTATATATATATATATATATATATATATATATATATATATATATATATATATATATATATATATATATATATATATATATATATATATATTGTATATATAATATCATAATAATACAGACAGTAATTAGTAAAACACAGTAATCATGTAACATGCATCGAATAGTCTATTAGAATACAAGTGCATGAAGTAAGTGTTTTGCAACTTTTATTTATTAATACTTCGGCTGGCCTGTTGTCGGGGTCGAAGTTTTAAAAATGCTCATTTTCAATTTTCATACATATAAGAAACACTATATTGTTGTAACATATCTATCGAAGCCACTTGGACCCCCAAATATCAATATAATTTTATAATATAATTGAAAGCTGTTAGTAAACAAACGAGTTTCAAGGAATAGCCGACTCTCCACTGGGTCGAAGTTTCTGAGCGAGCGAGGCACCACGCCAAAACTAGTTTACTTTTGGATTTGTTAAGAAGATACATCATTAATTCACTATGATATATTTTATAAGAAACAAAAGTCATAAAAAATTAGAAAACTCAAAACTAACTTGAGAACAAAATTATTAGCCAAAAAAAACCTTTTGAAAATTTGTAGTTACTATTTTCAGTTCAATTATTTTTGAACTGTAAAGAAAATTATACTTCTTTCAGTATAACTTAACCAGAATAGACTTAAATTGATATAACCTTAATTGATCAAGAAGTCATGCGCTGTTGATTGATTATTGACCACTGAAAAAGGCCTGAAAGCGATTTATATATATATGTATAATAATTTTGTTTTCTTGTCAGCGAGTTTGTCAGTTAACTTTTACTATCACTTGTTAGAATGTAAAATAATATATATATTGCGATGTTCTTAATACCCAACTTTATGACTGCTAACTACACGATTGTTAATTTTTTAGACCATTTGTTAATTTCAAACTACACATTGAGAAGGATTACATCGAAAATTTTGCTATTCCAAGACGTATCAACGACAGACCTACCTACATTTATAAGTGAATACAACTAATTTAGTAAATTATTGTATTCTTTATAGAAAACTTGCTGTACTGGAGAAAAAATTTAATATAAATAGAAACATTCATTACATGTGTAATATGTACTGATCAATTACATCCTAGAAGTACAAATTTTTTTGTTGATATTTGAACTTATTTCTAAAATGAAAATTTATTAATCTGAATGTGACTTAGTCCACCATTTTCGAATATTCCGTTAGGTTGCCGTAGGCAAAATTGTATTTGAATGTTCCGAAATCAAAGAGGTCGGGCTTTAAACGAGAATACACCGAAAATTACTGAGATTGTATGCATGTTTCTTTGTTGGACATGTAATGAAAATAATTCGGGAATCAACCATAGGTGCATAAAATTATAAAAAAAGATATGAGAATTTTTTTTCCGCCTACAATCACCTTAACCTTTATAAAAATATTATTGTGCGATCAGGTACAACATATCTGATCAAAACAAAAGAACCAATGGCAGCACAAAATTTGTTATTAGTAGAATATTTTGAATTTTGCAATTATGCCTATAGAAAGAGCATTTCCAAAATAGTAAACCAGGTCTTTTTCAATATTAGCCCAAAATATCTTCTTCCGGACCATGAAAGGTCTCCTAAAAATAATGTAAAAATTCCTTCGTTTATAAAAAAAAGTTCAATGTTGATTTCGATAATTTGTAAGATGGCTAACTTAGTAAAGGCCTATTGAAACTAATAAGGAACTGGAAAATAGACTAGAGACGTCTACGCGATGCTCCATGACGTTGCGTCGAAGTCTCGTTACAATGCCCCTACCCTATCGTGTAATAAATTGTGGAAAAGTGATTATAAGAGCTGGGGGGGGGGGGGGGGGGGAGGTCGTGCGATCAAGCAGACATTTTGTCGTACGGCGAATACGACTTGCACGTTCGTGTCAATCAGCCGTCGCTTAATGAAAGTACGTTTGCATTCGCGACTATAGACCCATCATAAGCTTCAAGTACTAGCATTGCACTGGCCGCTACTTACTAATCTACTCTATAAACTTATTCTTTATTCAAGTACCTACGTATGTGCACACAAGCCAGCTCGTTACGAGAAATAACGGAGCTGTACATCAGCTTGCGCGCACGCTTACGTCAATTACTAACTGCCTGACAATACAAACCTACACACTTACGTAAGTAGTACATCATTCGACCTGGAAGATGAAATATTTGTAGAGCGACTTTAAACAGCGCAAATATTTACTAGTTTACTTTGAATTCGGAAAGAAGATTGAAGAGGAACAATGTGCGCTTTCTGGAGTTTCCTGTATGCCATAACTCTTTCTGTTCTGGATAAATTGTGTAAAATTTATTGATGATGAATGGTAACTCAAAAACTGTACGGATTGACATTTAAATAATACCTCAAAATATTTAAAATCACCAACAAAAATGTTGCTGTACGCAATTCAACGCGTCTTACTTTAACTTCCCAACGGGCACGAAGGACCCAAATGTTGCTAAAACGTTTTTAGAATGTTCCAGAAATGTTCCTAAAACGTTAAATGTCTGCAACATGGATGAAACGTTTATAAAACGTTCCGTAAAAGTTGCAGACATTTCATTTAACGTTTTAGGAACGTTCTAAAAATGTTTTGGAAACATTCGGGACTTTCGTGCCCGTTGGGTTATTTAATATCTTAGATTGCAAAAAAAAACCGTGAATAGTTTAGATATTTTTTATTTATCTCAGACAGAAAAATAAACATTTAATCTTGATCTTAAAAATACAGCCAAAATGATTCTTAAAGGAGTCTAATTATTATGTATTAATATTTATTTTATTGTTATTGTGATGGTTATAAAATTTTTCTAAAATGATTAAATATTCTACGGGAAAATGACGGAGTTATTACACACACACACACACAATACATCACGTTTGCAAAAGAAAATACCGAAAATGGAAAATATAAAATAGAGATTATAGTTGACAACCATGATAGTATAATATCACACCAGTCGCAAAAGTTTTGTAGTCGTAGAACATACTTGAAATTATGTTGTATGCAATCCGAGATACATTCCTAATCTGAGGCCAGAATTGGCTCATGTTATAATAAAATATTTGAGGTTAGATGAAAAAATTCTTAAGTAAAATTTACCGAACGTTGGAACAACTTGAAGGATAAATTTAAGGTTAACTTTTTCCCTATCTTTAACTTTTTAAAATTTTCATCAGAATTTAGTTTCCTTAGCTATTTTTGAGGCAACAATTTTTTATTCAAGATTGGCTGCGAGAACATAAGCTACTATTTTTTCTCACAATCATATTTTTTTAGTACATAATCCTCAAATTTCTTAATATCAGACCTCTTGTTTGGAGCCTATTCACAAAATCAATTCGGAAACGATCCATATATTCCCATAACAACTTAATCCTATAACTACTTTTTTAAGGACCTGTCACATCGAAAATATATGAACAGTAAGAGCAATCCAAAGTTTTGCATCAAATTTGGTTTGTAATTGGTTTTATTGTAATTAAGTAATTTATTATCAGATTTTTAATGTTCATAATGGCGATATACAAATTTGGAGTCTATCATAATGTGTAGAATTCTGAAGAGATAATGCTGAAGAGGATTCCGTTTTAATTAATTAAGGCACTACAGTATTGGACATCTAAAATATTATTTAAAAAGTAATTAAAATGTAATTCTGTCAAAACGCAGTATCCTCTTTGATGGTTCGGCTCTTCAAATTCCTAAATTAAAAAGAAACGTTTTAAAGGAAGTTGGTGGTTAAATTTCCATGCTGAAAACATTCATTCTGTTTTAATGCATTGTACGAAATAATAAACGTCTTTATCGTACAAAGATACAAAATTGTACAATGAGCGAGACACAGCACAAGCTGTTTTACAGCCTGACCCAAAATAAGTGATTCAAATTGAAATAAAATGTTTAGAATCTCGCCAATTAGACGCGATGTATGAAGAAATATACAAAAATTCATTGTATTTGATTAAAATTAGTAGAAAAAAGTATACTAAATGAAAATTGATAGTCAGAAACTAAATTTATGCTATATATAATTTTATTTAAATTTCTGAAAACTTAAAATGCAATTAAACAATTCATAATAAAAGAAACATAAAAAATCTGATGTTGCAACTCCCACTTAAGAATTCGGTACATCCATAGTGTTCGTAACTTTGTCCAAGTACGTTGTACGTAAACAATAGCCATTCGTAATTAAAGCTATGAGTAAGCACGTAAAAATTACGATTCGTATGAAAGTTAATTATACGTATACATACGTCGTTTCTTGTGAATTTGTCCATTCTAGTCGCCTAAACTGCTAGTTGGCCAGTGCAGCATTATGTCGGTAGAATTCCCACCGTTTCGTTTAAATACATACTTTACACACGCAAATAATTCTGCCAAGACTCCATTCGACGTAGAAAACCTCAATGTTGACCTTTTGTTGTCGACATTTGTCGGCGACAGATGTGATCTAACGTACAACTTTTACAACGCGTCGATTTCTTTAGAAAATAATTTTTGTTTCTATATAATAATTCTATAATAGCATAATTTTCGAAATTTGGGCGATTGTGACATTACAATTTGTAATAAATCCAAACGTGGCCAACGTAAATTTGATATTTTATTAACAAACATGTCATTGAATAACAAACGAAGTAACGTTATCTGACTAAATTAATTCTGAATTTCTTAAGAATATGTCGTTTGAACGTTTGCAATAAAGCAATATTTATTAAAGTAAACAAGAAGGTAATTTTTAATACTATAATATACATAAGTATCTAATATACTGCTCATAAAATCCGAATTAATAAACTTAATAAAAATATTCTAGTATTAATTAATAATTAATAAACGTCTTCTAACGGAATTGGTAAATTTATTCAATTAGTAATCGACATTTTACCCATTTTAATGTCTGTATTAAAAAATAATGATACTTTTTATATTAAAATCATCAATAATTGGAACATTGTTTTTAAACATAAAACATATTGTTCCTTTTTTAAGGTAATCTACATTTATGAAATTCTACTTTGAACGTATTAATGAAGCTTTACACGAAATAATAATATTTTGAATTTATTTAGTTAGTATGATCTTTAGGAAATCTGAAGTAATTTGAAAAGATATTCGATTTATAAATCTTGATATAAAATTCTATAAATAATAAAATACATATTCCTGCTAATGTATAAACTGGTCGAAGTAAATCTCATAGAATTATAGCACATTATGCTACTAGTGCGTAAAGTAGAACTTTTAAATACATTCTACACGTTTCGTTACTTACTTTTACACGCTATAACACCCAGCTTCTTCAGCCACTTCTGCCCACAATTTTAGGACGCAAAAACTTTCCTCATTAGCGGTATTATTTTCAAAGATTTCCAAAAATATCCAGAAAATATTTTAAAAATAAATTAGAGAAGATTGATCATAAGTAAATTATTTCGAAGACAAAGGACTACTATGCTATTGGATATTACCTTGATTTGAAACTTAAATGTGACTGCTTATAAGAATAAATATTCAATCCATCTTGATTGAATTGTATTACCGATCTGCAGTGACATGTTACTGTAAAATAAATTCTCTGTTTACTCCAAGAAATATGCAGATTAAGATACAAATATCGTTTGATATTTTTTTATATAGCTGTGAACAAAATCAGTGAATCTACAATATAACCTGTCACCAATCCATCAATGTAACAGTACTTCCGTATTTAAAAGATTGATTCATTTTTTTGACAAGGAAAGATTCTTTGTTTTCATTATTCACTGTGGGAATCGATTGAGAATTGCTAAATTGAATCATCTGATCAGATAATTGCTAAAACCTGTCGAAACAGGTGATCAGCAACTTTATGATCTATCTTGTCACAAAAGAACAATAGCATTAATTATTAATTACACACAAGTAAGTTTGGGTACACGGATAACAAAAATAGTTGGATTTACAATCTCCATAGCAGGATCTGGCACCTTTTTAGGTGATTTTACTATTTAAATAATTGTCTTGACTATTTAAATTGGCGAGTCACTCATTAAATAGTACACGGAGAACAATTTTCTTGGAAATTTTAACATTTAAAATGGTAATTTGAGGACATACTTGCAGAATGAGAGAAATTGCTATTGTTTATAATAACAATAACTGTAAGTTCTTGGAAGTTTTACTTTTCAGACAATAAAAATTACAACATTTTACAAATTTTTAGTAATTTTTCCCAGGAAAAATGGCAATGTTCTCCATTTTGCAAGTAATGGAATATACAAGTAATGGTAATAGAACTAAATAATTTATTGTAGGTAATACATTTGCAACTGATCTACATCTAAATAAAAATTTAACAGAAATTTAATATCGAATCATTGAAATTGCTTCCTCAGAAGCTTGGACACATTTTCTAAGACAGGGAACTGGAGTCACATTGAATGAACAAAAAGTTTTTCAGTAACGAAGTTTAAAAATAGTGACGTCGGCAAATTAGGTATGCCTATTATTTCAATACAGAATTTTAGTACATTCAGATATTTTTCTCTTCTTAAAATAATAATAATTTTATTACTTCAAGATCTAAATATAGCTTCACTTTTTTAAATAAATAATATAGCAAAAATAACCTTAAAATGAAGGGAATAAAACGAAATTCAATTAAATGTTTTGAAACAGTTAGGAACCTACCTTACTACTGATTTTATTCCTACTGAAAGTCAGCGCTTTACTGATTTTTATTCACCCAACAGGTAGTTGACAAAATCCAATAATCTATCTAAATTAGATTACTCTTCATATCTCCATATTCACCAGTATTTCGATTGTTCAATTTGTCTTTTGCCAAGTAATTAAAATAATTTGAAGCAAATTTGATAAATGATTAATTACTATTGATGTTGATAGTGCATATACATATAATAATAATTTGTCACTCGTTAAGAGTGATTGTTAACTCCATAAAGCGTGCGAAAACATCGCCTGTATAAGTAAATTTTCACACAGTAAACATTGAATTCTCACTCCAATAATTTTTGACTGAAAAATAAAATTAGTAATATATATCAAATTGGTTGCCTGTTAGCAGACAAATTTTAAGTAATGCCAACTACATTTTAGCAGAATTAACTAATTGTTGTTGAATTGGTATCATGATGTAGTTGGACGCACTAATTTGTAGTTCCATTGAATAAATCATTAAGTGTTACTCGGCAACCACATATTTAGTCAAAATTACTAATTTTTTTTCAGTATAGTTTACTACGAAATGTTTTCCTTAAATAATTCACCATCAGGTAAGAAGTCGTATATGCTACATGCTGTACATTTAGAGTTTAATGAATTTATACTCTTTTTGGTTATATACTTTGTTATTTTAATTTTTCCGTCATGAGTCCAGATTATGGCCTTCCCTACAAATAATTTAGGTTTATTTATTCAAATTGGCTTGAATAAGTTCAGATTTCCTTGATCAATAAAATAAAAAATATATTACTGGCATGGATATAGAGCACAAAATAAAAAGTAAAAAGGTACAAATACTGATAACAGGAAATATATAACGATAGTGGATTTGGTAATATTTATAATGCAAACTGAATCTGAAATAATTATACTATAAAAATAATAATTATAAAGGATAAATTACTTTAATAAATAATATTAAATAATAAATTATAAAATATAAATAATTATAATTATAGTAAAAAATTAAATTGCAAGTAATAATTGTTTTTAACTTCGTTTTATTATCATTGTCAATACGAGAATATACAATTTCTAAAGCATTATATTATAAAGCATTATACTCTTTCAAATTCTTGGAGTGGAAAGTTAACGTTAATGTGCAAATTAATCAACATTAATCAAACAGCGAATTGAGACTTTCCAAGCGTGAGTTTTTATTGAATGCAAAGTGATTTTTTCACGTGTAAGAATTCCCTTTAGTTCAGTTTCCTCAATATTACTCAATGTTGATACAGAGTGAATTTCCATTCCATTTTTGAAAAAAGAATAATTTCGGTAAATATGTTTACGATTCGTGTAGTGAAAATTCGACCACTGTGTGAAAGAGCAAAATCGTCACTCTTTAAGAGTGAATTTCCGCTGCATTCAGAATGAATTCCCCTTTCAAGATTTTTAGACGGTAAGGACTACAATATCTCCTATCCTCTGTATTTCTTAGAGTGAGAATTACTCTTCAAGAATGACAATTAATTCATTCATTCATTCTTTCAATGTATATAGCTTATAAGTATTATATTTTAGGTATGAAACACCACAAAAACTCGATTACAAATGCCTGAAAATCATTCATAAAGATATTTATCGGGGTCGTTCTTACACATGATATAGATAGATAATCATTAAAAATGACATGAATTTGTTGAACCTGAAAAAGCAACTGATGAATAGTAATAATATTGTTTAATACTTAATTTGGGGTCCATCAAACATTTTCGGAGAATTGTTCGAATGTTGAAGCAAATATAGCCTAATAAACACGTAAATTCCAATTATTAAAATTACTATTTAATCAAATCTTGGTAAAACATTTTTGCAAGTGAAGAAAGGTATTTCCACACACTCCGTGATTTTTCGATACAAAATGTCTCTTTTGTCATAAAAACAATGATATAAACATATAAATATATGAAAATCATCATACAGGTTCTGATATGTAGGCAAAAAAGTGTTCATGTTCAGGTTTTGTAGTATAACAGGGGTTTCGATTTCTTTGGCGGTATATAAATAATTGGAGAACTACTTTAAACGCAGGTTCTGGTTCCCTCTAACGGTAATAATGTAAACAAATATCTATATAAACAATGTTATTTTAGATAACTAACGGAAATGATATCTTGGCACTACTGGATCGTTCGATTTTGAATAATTTGCAAATAAAAAGATGCCCAAGTGTAAAAAGTGCCTAGTCAGCCTAATGCCATGGCGACGGCCGCGGAGTGGTCGTACGTCGTCGCCCCGTCCGACAATGGCAATTGGTCCGGACGACGTTTGAGCCGACGGTGTATGTGTAAACGCAGTGCAGCCTAGCGACAAGGGCGACCCCGGAAATTCTCCCCCCAGTCGCTAATTCCCGGCGAGGCGGTTCCAGCAAGAAGAGGGGATCTAGGCGGGGCCAGGGCGATGCCCGCTCACGCCCCCTCTACGCTTCGTCTGGGTTCCCCGCCCGTTAAATGCCCGCCCGAATTCCGCACTCCAATATTCCATCCCCACCTAACCTCAAATTACTCCTTCACTTTCGCGCTTCTTTACTTCCTTCCTTCCTTCCTTTCAAACCTTCGTCTTTTCCTCACCTTTATCTGCCTCTCTCTTTTTCCACAAGCTACATTTTCTTTTCTCGCATTCCCGACTATCGCTTTCAGTATATCTGAAACATATATGTAACCCTTCCAAATTGTCCCAGTTGAAAGTATAAATATACTAAGTAATGGCGTGGTATTTTAATTAACGACTGGGAGAACGTTAAAAAAATATAAAAATAGCTAAAATAAACAATTCGTTTATTTTAAAGTTTTGCTTTAAGCAAATGAGAAAGATCCTAATATAAAATGTAAAATTTAAGATCCCCGTATACGAATACAAAAATCTTCTAATATTCAATTAGAAATAAATATCGGACAATGAACTTGTGCGTGAAGTAATTTACACGTACAATAATACGTTCAGAAAATATTAAAATGAATTTGCATGTATATTTTTTATAAAGCGTATTGGACCCATGCATATTGGGACCACATTCATTATACATACGCGTTACTAGCTATATGAAAAAGAAACTTTTTCATATAATAACATATACAACTAATAATTAACTGAGCTGTGAACACGAGGCAATCGTGTACATTACGAAACATGAAATTATTCCAGGTTGCAAAAATATGGTACGCTGGTACATATAGCAATGCGCTACTTTACTATCGAACATCGCCTCCACCTACCGACGTACGGAAGAACTATCCAATGTTTGATCGCGTACTGACACACTAGAGCGATGAAAGTTAAGTATCTGTAATATTCGAGGATATCAATTTAATATAAAAAAAATCGTGTGTCGCAAAATAAGGTAGCCAGAGAGAGGGATATTAAGTAAAACATTAAGATAACAAAGCATTGTTGCACATGGTAAATCTGCAACACAGTAAGACCTTACTAATTCGACAACCTCGCGTGCTGGACAGTGCCGGACCTTGCTATTTCGACAGTGGGCTGTGACCCTCTCCCTCCCCCACCCGTGTACCCGTCGCGCCGAGCGTTCATGGTCACAAAAGAAATCAACCAATCATATTTTCATGACGTCATAGTGGATGTGTTGAAAGCAATGTCGAGCATTTCGAACAAACGAGGTATCGACAATTGTGTTATTCGATTTTTTCGGAGGCTAACGTGTTTGAACGCTGGTACCACTGCACAACATTATTCATGTCCTTTGTCGCGGACAAAGTCTTCAGATATTTATTCTTGTGTTGGTAGTGAAAATGAATATATTAAAAATTTTTGGTTGAAACAGTAAGCAAGCGCATTTCGAAAAATCACTCGCAAAGGTTGTAGCAAATCGTCCTATGCATGGATTGTGCCCGCGGTCTTACAAAGATCACATTCTTGCTTTTTATGCTATGTTCGAAAAAGTGAAAACCCAGCCATTGTTGTAATCCATGCGTAGAATATAGAGTGACAAATGTTTTTCCCGCATATTTGAATGCCAACAGCATTTTGCTGTTTCTTTTAATTTGGAGATCGACCCAGCAACTCCATTCGAGTCAAGGTGAAAAAGAGTCTACGTACAAGTGACTGAAAATTGAGTGAAAATCTGACGAAAAATATGCAATTAAGATTTATATTTCGGTTCAAATATTTATATAAAAATAAAATGTAACTATATTCGTATACAAAATAGTATATTACTCAACGAGGGAGGTAAAATAAAGAATGCCTCAGACTACATGTTTTTCACCCTCGGCTTCACCTCGGGTAAAAATTACACGCAGCCTGAGACATTCTTTTTTACTTCCCGAGGGAAGTATACGATTTTTCTTCATAACAGGGAGGAAAAGAAGAAACTTTCCTCCTGCTGCTTTCGTCCCAGTGTGATGAAAAATATATTTTTTCTGAATTAAAACACCTTTGTTACTTAATACATCATTTTTTTAAATTGTACAAAAGCATATACTTTACACCCATGGTAGGTATCCTATTTTTTTTAACTCCGTGCGCGAAATTGAATTTCGCGCACTATTTTTAGAGCGCGAAGTAACCCATTTGCGCACTGCCATTCGCGCACTGAAATGAGTGCGCGAAGTACTTCTCTCACGGAGTCAAAAAAAATAGAATACGATACACGTACGTTGATAGGTGACTTTCGCACTCGTTACACTCGTGCGCAAATCATATACTTCGCGCACTTGTATCGTAATATACTATTTTGTAATTGCGTGCGTAAAGAGAGTGTGGAAAGTTTTGATGCCTGATTGAGTGCGTAAAGTAAACTTTACGCATGGCCGATCACTTTACGAAGATCGTCCTCGGAAGTGCGGAAAAGTTTACTTTAGACGCGAAAGATAGGCATCAAATAGTATTTTTTAACACTCCGTGCATAAAACACGATTTTACGCACTAGGGCGAAATTTTCATGTACGTAAAATTGCGCTCTACGCACGTCGTATTAAAAAATATCGTATGGAACATGGGCGAAATATCGATCTCCGTCGATTGTGATTGTCACCCTCGCTCCGCTCGAGCGACAAACTTTACACTCGTCGAAGATCGATAATTGCACCCTTGTTGCATAAAATAATAATTTGTAATTGTGTGCGTAAAGTTAGTGCGTAAAGTTCACTTTACACCCTTGTCAGGTAATATACTATTTCGTATTTGCGTGCATAAACTTCGTTTGTAAAATACTTTTTAACACTCCGTGCGTAAAACACGATTTTACGCACTAGGGCGAAATTTCATGTACGTAAAATTGCGCTCTACGCACGTCGTATTAAGAAATATCGTAATTACGCACGGAGTGTTAAAAAGTATTTTACAAACGAAGTTTATGCACGCAAATACGAAATAGTATATTACCTGACAAGGGTGTAAAGTGAACTTTACGCACTAACTTTACGCACACAATTACAAATTATTATTTTCATTTGGGAATTTGAGAACAGACATGAAATAACCGTCACTTTTGAGAATATTTTGATATTTACCTATAATCGAATTTCCTAATCCCGAATAATAAAATATAATATAAACTTTTTACCATTTTTAATGTTTTTGTAGAAAATTTTACTGGTCACGATAGTAAAATTGTTCGCGATGACTAATGAACACTAAATCATGTGATAAACACAGAAATTAACGCGTACTGGACCAAGGATTCCTTCAATCTACTTACCTTTGTCGCCGTCAGGCGCGCACGCGATGATCACAAGTCTGCTGTGGTTCCCATTACAGAAGTGAATTTCTGTATAATCAAAAGCAGATCCAATGGCATGCTTAAAGAACGTACATTTATTAAATGTTACCTGCAGACAGGTCATAGGATAATATATAGGTTTCAATGATACTTGTTCATAAATAATTTCAATTTAGACAAGGAAAGGAATACTACTTAGTAAAGTTGGAGAAAATTATATAAAATATTAATATAAATAAATATAAATTAAAAAATAAATATTTATCACAATAAAAATATAATTTTTATGCTATGTATCAGTATTTTTCCATAGCTAGAATGTTCTTCATTGGCACCAAAAAATATGCAAAAAACATCAAATCAGTTACATTGACGAATGAGAAAAGGACGAGACACAGTAGCCATTTTGCACACTAATCCAAATTCATATTTACAGACTACGATTTCTAAAAAGTAATGATCATGTAGATAAGATTTTCCAGGTTCGAGTGATCGATATTCAGATTAGATTCGCCGAATTCTTATGAATGGGATAATTTGCCTGCTGCCGTAAAATCAACTTTTATGACCTTGTGAAGAAAATACTATTTGTTGTAATACTTAAATAAAATTAAATAATAGTACATTAGCTACCAATACAAAGTTTTTTTATCCGGGTTAATATACACTTTTGCGCGTGTGCCACACGATATGTTATGTAACGAGGGAGAAAAAAGCTCTTGAAAGTTCGCTTTCTACTATGGAGTTACATAAAGTTATTTAAACTTAACCTCTTATGAATGTCATTAAATGTAATTATGATAAAGAAGCGGATTTTATGAATCATGTCATATATTAAATTTCAGGATGCAGGATAAATCGTTCTCGCTCGGTATAGGAAAAAAAGAGGAGTGTATTTATTTAATGATTTATTTTACCCCCTTGTTATGCAAATACAGTATTTGGAACTCTGCTCCCTTGTATCAAGTATGAGCAGTGTAACGGAACGTTCGAAAATTTCAGAAAGAGATTGAGGTCATAATAACGAAATTAATAGTTATAAATTAATAGCTGCTCGATATTGAACACCTGTGAGCTATGATTTTAAGGTTATTTGAAGTTGAATCTCAATCTTGAACCGTGAAGTCCCTCTTTCTAGGTCAAAATCTAAACTTTTCAGAAAATTTGGTGTTGATAAAAGTTATTCCTTTTACCAAAATAAAGGACCAACAACAAATATTTGAAAGTAAAATCTATATCTTTAGTTTAACGATACACCTTTAGAATATGAATTTCTATCTAACAAACTGACGCAGACCTCCGAACATCGTTGCCAGTCATCGCCAAGGTCACATTCCAGCTCATCATTAGATTCGTTCAAAATTACTTGAATAATGCCCGTGACCTTCTAAGAATCCTCACCTGAGGATATGTCCTGATTATCCGTTATTTTATGACTCCTTACAATTCTCTCAATGCAAAACAGTAAAACTAATAAAACAATAAGACTTTCAGTAACTGATCAAAACAAAAAGTTTATTAGTTTTTCGAAATTCGGATTTTCGATTTTACAATGAATTGCAACCAAAACAATAGTATATTTCGATGCAAGTAGGCAAGATGTCGAAAAAGGTTTTTCTATGATTATAGTCCTTTGTTTGGGACATCTAACAATATATTGATTGATGTAAGAATTCTATTTTAATAAAAGATATATTTTTATTAATACGAAAAGTGTTCAAGAAATAGGCAAGCGTTGATTCTGAAAGAGGAGGAATGTTTCTGCAGAGTTACATATGTTTCTTGGAAGTAGTGGCCATCGTTCACACTGTAAACAAACTTAAAAATTAAAAATACAGGGCAATATGATGCCAATATAACGATAACCATCATTACCGAGAATTTAGGTGTGTTTACTATTTATTATATCATTCAGACATTCATTGTAATTGTTAACCTTTCGCTCTGCTTTTAACTATGTATAATGGAAAAAATCATTGTACCGGATAACAAAATGATGGTATCGGTTAAAATGATCATGGTACTTATACCGACTGGAATCTTTTGGATCAGTTACTATTTCAAGACGGTAAACAGAAGCTTGTTCAAATGATTCAGATTATGAAAATCTTGTATGTCATCAAAAATAGTCAACACACTTTACTATTGTCCTTGATAAAACTGCCATCCTGAAGTACATGGCGACAAATACAATTATATAAATATCAGGGAGTTTTTTTAATAACTGCTCATTTTCCGAAAAGAATTAGTAGCTCTTAGATGGTGATAAACCGGTAAAGCTATAAGTATTGATCCGCAAAAAATGCTAATCTGACGAAAAAATGTTGATTCAAATAAAATGACGACAAACACATGTATTTATTTTAATGCAGCATTTCTACCGCTTCGCCATTATTTCTTTCCTGGAAATTTGTATACACAATAAATTCGGTTCGATACTTATTTTCATATACTTTTTCTTTACCGAGTAAAATAACAACACCCTCTGAAGTTATTGAATATCAATATATTTGCAGTATTAAACCCGTGTAAAAGAGCACAAAAAGAACATCGAATAGGTAGACCGGAAAGTTATACGGACTTGACTACACGGAGGATTGAAACAAATTATGATTTCAACTATAACTAGTGTTGGCGTGGTGCCTCGCTCGCTTCGCTCGCTCAGAAACTTCGACCCAGTGGAGAGTCGGCTATTCCTTGAAACTCGTTTGTTTACTAACAGCTTTCAAGTATATTATCAAAATTATATTGATATTTGGGGGTCCAATCATATTTAGGTCCAAGTGGCTTCGATAGACATGTTACAACAATATAGTGTTTCTTATATATGTGAAAATTGAAAATGAGCATTTTCAAAACTTCGACCCCGACAACAGGCCAGCCGAAGTATTAATAAATAAAAGTTGCAAAACACTTACTTCATGCACTTGTATTCTAATAGACTATTCGATGCATATTACATGTTTACTGTGTTTTACTAATTACTGTCTGTATTATTATGATATTATATATACAATATATATACATATAATTCGTCAAAGATATCTTGAAAGTGTCGAAAAGATCTATGATATAGATATCTATAAGACATCTTTTAGATATATCGAAATAGTTATTTTCGTATCAAGGGCGTAAAAGAACTTTGCGCCCGTACGTTGTCACCGCGCCCCAGGGGCTGGCAAAGACTACCCCTGGGAGGTAGGGGGTCGAAACGTCGAAATTTGATGAAAAACAATAGGGTAATTTTTTTGCCGCGATGACCAAATTCAATACTTTTTCAGACAATAGTCATAAACATTTTAAACCAGTTTTTATGGCATTATCGTTGACTTTAGGAAGAAAACGCATACAACTTTTTTTTGTAGAGAATTTCATGCTCTATCATTTTTGTTTGAAACATTTTTTAATAAAATTTGCATTTTTCAAAATAAATGCAAAAAACTACAAAGAAACTTAATTGGGGCTAATTTTTTTTAGTAATGGACGGGTGGATCTGCTCCAAAATCTAATCAGATCTAAGTTATGCCAAGAAAAATTTATGTCAATACGCTTATCCGTTCGCGAGTTATCGCGAGACAAAAAAACGTACGTACGTACGTACAAGATCACGGACACAAATTTTTTTATTGTTGATTTGGGTTCCTTAGGGTCTGAAACGTCGACATTTGATGAAAAACTATATGGTAATTTTTTTGCCCGAAGTGATCAAATTCAATACTTCGTCCAGACTTAGTCTGGGTCGAAGTAATAATGTGAGCATTGATAATAATGATCATGATTAATGGTAATGATAAGGCTAACACCTGACAGTCGAAGTTAATTGTATTAAACGAAGAGAAATTGCAACATTTTTTATAAAAAATTATGTGAGTGTTAGATTTGGAAAATCTACATTACCGAATATTTATAATTCCTTGATGAAAAAATAATTCATTTTTCTTCAGAACATTAATAGCTTACCTCAGGTTTCATTCTTACTTCTTCACATAGAGGGAAATTTTTTCTAGATTAGAAGTGTGGCTTAATAGAGATATATGGGAAATCTGAGAACGTTTAAAAAAGATTCTGTTTTATTTTTATTTTTATTAAAACTCTTTATGTTCCTCTCCACCTTTGTTTAAATATATCTGCCATTACAATTGCTCAAAGTGAATAATTATTATTTTATATACATATTTTTATACAATTACTTCGACCCAGACTAAGTCTGGACGAAGTATTGAATTTGGTCACTTCGGGCAAAAAAATTACCCTATAGTTTTTCATCAAATGTCGACGTTTCAGATCCTAAGGAACCCAAATCAACAATAAAAAAATTTGTGTCCGTGATCTTGTACGTACGTACGTCTGTACGTCCGTACGTCCGTACGTCCCGTTTTTTTGTCTCGCGATAACTCGCGAACGGATAAGCGTATTGATATAATTTTTTTTTTTAAATACGCGTCTTGGCATAACTTAGATCTGATTAGATTTTGGCGCTGATCCATCCGTCCATTACTAAAAAAAATTAGCCCCAATTAAGTTTCGTCGTAGTTTTTTGCATTTATTTCGAAAAATACAAATTTTATTAAAAAAATGTTTCAAACAAAAAAGATGGAGCATGAAATTATCTACAAAAAAGGTTGCATACATTTTCTTCCTAAAGTCAACGATAATGCCATAAAAACTGGTTTAAAATGCTTATGACTATTGTCTGAAAAAGTATTGAATTTGGTCACCTCGGCAAAAAAATTACCCTATAGTTTTTCATCAAATTTTGACGTTTCGACCACCTACCCTCAAAGGTAGTCTTCGCCAGGCCCTCGGGCGCGGTGATCACTTATGGACGCATAAGTTCTTTTACGCCCTTGATACGAAAATAATCGATATATCTAAAAGATGTCTTATAGTATCTAAAAGATATCCGTCAGAGATCTTTTCGACACTTTCAAGATCTTTGATGAATTATATGTATATATATTGCATATATAATATCATAATAATACAGACAGTAATTAGTAAAACACAGTAAACATGTAATATGCATCGAATAGTCTATTAGAATACAAGTGCATGAAGTAAGTGTTTTGCAACTTTTATTTATTAATACTTCGGCTGGCCTGTTGTCGGGGTCGAAGTTTTGAAAATGCTCATTTTCAATTTTCACATATATAAGAAACACTATATTGTTGTAACATATCTATCGAAGCCACTTGGACCTAAATATGATTGGACCCCAAATATCAATATAATTTTTTAATATAATTGAAAGCTGTTAGTAAACAAACGAGTATTAAGGAATAGCCGACTCTCTACTGGGTTGAAGTTTCTGAGCGAGCGAAGCGAGCGAGGCACCACGCCAACACTAGTTTAAATATTTCAATTTTTTTATTTTACAATAATTTTTGGTCACATGTTTTGGGTCAATGGCCCAGTTGTTTAGTGATCGTGTAATTATTTGCATTTTAAAATCATATACATTCGGGATATTTTAAAAACCCCAAGTTTTAAAAACCAAAAGTAAATACAATATTGCTTCTTCAGTTCATCTATACTTCATCCAAAACGAAGGCCATTCAATTATGGATCTCTATTTACAAAAAAAAAGCAATCAGTAAATTAAATGAACATTTGATTATTTTCACAAAATATTGTTGTATTTGAAAAAATCGTTTAGCTCATTCAGAAAAATATTTAGTAAGTTTAATGAAATGCTGAGTTGCAAAGTTGGGACTCAATATTTTGCAGTTTCTATAGCTGTATATTCAGGTGACTTAATTTGAAAGTTGGATTAAATAAACTACAGTTAGATTCCAGAAATGTAGTTATAAATACTACTAAAAATTTACTTCACACAATGTAACTCACCATTGTGTTAAATTTACTAAATAAGTTATGAATGCAAAATTGAAAAAATGCCTCCATATCTATATGACAATAACAAATTGGTGTGAGTTTGGAAATAATGCTCATGTTTACCCCACTTTTCACAATTTACTAAAGGAAATGTTTATACACAACTCCTGAAAAACCATCTATATTCCGTTCCATTTTCTCTATATTTTTAAAATCCACATGAAAAATACACATTAGAAACTACCTGGCTTAATTAGAGTTCAGTTTATCGACTCTTGTCTAGATTTCTCATTCCGACATTATTTCTGAAAACTAGGATTTTAATATTTTTGTAGATAAAGTGATGCTAGAAGCCATCAAATAAACCTTGGGTATGAATAACTTCAATGAGCGGATTAAAGAAATACTGTGAAGCCACGAACTGGTTATATGATACCACATACAAATAGCGAGATGGACATAGCAGACATTCACCTAGATCTTATCTACGTTAATAACTGGTTGTACACCAGATACGAATACGTTTTGGGTGACATAAACGTTCGTCAGGTACGATAATCCAAGAACGATAGGTCATCACCGATTGTTACATGCATTTCATCGCCCATTATGCATATTATATCAGGCTGTACTTTCTGTCATCTCGTGCATATTTTAATAATAATCACACTATTTCCCACTACCATTTCAGTGTAAAGAAAAGGCAGGAATCGATTAACACCATGATTGAGCTTTATCTGGGACCTTTCATTTGCTGGTCGAATGATCTTTAAGTTTGGTCCACATTTGTATTCCACAATTTTTCAAAAAATTTTCATCAATTTTCTATCATTCACCATATAATATACGTATATGGGCAAATCCACAGAACTTTTCATTTTGGTGAAAAAAAAAAATTTTTTTTCAACTTCAAAGCACACGTTTTTCTTATGATACACATGTTTAATTGGTCAACTGAGACTAGGAATCCGTCCCTGTTACTCATTTTTAAAGGACCGCGTCGTGCACAGAGGGTTAAGAAATAAAAATTGTAGATACATTACATTCAAAACATAGAAGTAATTATAAATATAGTATGAAAATATAAAATTTTGGGGTTATCGCCTACAAAAATTGCTACCGAATGTAGGCCTACTCTATATAGTAATTACGTGTCTGATAATAGAAACGTACTTAGTGGACAACTCATGTTTAAAAGCGCTGAAAATACATTCTACAATTAAAGTATACATCTAGACATATAGTGTGCGTAAAATTAAATTTTGAATGGATTTTTTTTTCATAAGTATGATACACGTCGTCTAAAATGCTTTTTTAGTGGTATTAAACACAAAGAGTTACCCGATATATAGACCACTAAGCCGGCATCATCAAAATTATTGTGAAAAATGGCTATTTCAATCCCTTGACGTATATTGTACACTTGTTGAACTAATTAGTTTATATTATATTACATTACGCAGTAAATATACAAGCGTATGACCTTTGATATATGTGCATGAGTTGTGCATGATATTTTATGGGCACCCATTGCTTTACTTGCCGTAGAAAAGTAATGAAGAGAGTACAAAGTGTACTTTATACATAAGACAAAGTCGTTCATAAAATTAGTTAAGCCTCTGCAGCCTAATATTTAAATGTCTCACTAGCGCCACTGCGTTTTTATATATAAATAGAGTAAAGAAACCAATTACAATCTCAACTAGGCCCCCAAAGATGATATTCTTGATGTGCCCTAGGAAAAACTGATTTTTCTTTGCGAGTTACGTTTCGACAACCTATATTTGAAGTGCTGTCATTTGATGAATACTGGCAGCACACACTTCTACCACGTCTCAAAATTTTCGTTTTCACGTTAACTATAAAGGTATGTTCATAACTTTGAATTTAGAAAGACGGCGCGTTGTTAAAACAGTTAACTTTGCCAAAATTCAAAAAACTCAATTATGTTCTTACACATTTTAACAGTATCATAACTTCCGTCTGGGGAGTAGCACATCGATTTTGTGGCAGGTGAGATTGTATAATTGACACAGAAAGCTAATTCAATTGGATTTAGTTCGATAACTATTACGGCGTCACAGAAAAACTGTTAAGATTAGAAAAGTTTAGGCAACTTACAAGTCAAACTTGTCAATTTTTCTTCATTAGCCTTCCTGAAATCATTTCAAATTCGCTGCTATGAGACTAATACTTCATCGGTATCTATATTTACTACTATTATACTTGTTTTACCCTGTACATATGTTTCAATACAAATATAAACTAGCATGTCTTCACTTACACCTAAGTTTAAAAGTTCTGTGGATTTGCCCATATATAAATGAAAAATTTATATAATAAATTTGCAAATAACTCCGAAACGTGTACACGAATCTCGGACTTGAGAAGGAAAACGTTGAACAAAATTGGAATATAAGCATAGACATTCCATCTTGGTTCATAAAATGGCTATTTATATGGATTATTCTTAACTAAAACATGTATTTCTCTCAGGCATTAAAATTTGAGAGAATCACACAATTCAAATTATTAAAGTCCACAAACTGCGAAGTAGGTTTGAGACTATTTGTGGAAATACGTAATAAGTTTTGACAAAGTTTAACAAGGAAAAATTGTATTGCATAATGTAATAGTTTAATCAATAGCATATATTCCAAGTACGCAGTGCGCAAGACTGGAAGGAGACGAATAAAACATACAAAATTGATTTTAAGTGGCGCTCCATAATAGACGCGAGTTACGTTGGTAATTGGGTTGCTGATGTCGAAACAAACTCATGACTTCCTGAAAAGCAATGTTCCCACGTAAGAATTTATACTTAAAAATCACGACTATTGGCATGTTTGTTTTTTTCTCATAACTCGTCAAAATTCGTGAAGTACGTTGTTATAATTACTATCGTTTGTTTAGAAAAAAAAACAGCTTTTGTCCTCTCTGGATGTAGGATGTTGATCAATTAAGTCGCAAATATCGTACATTCTTAATGAATTTTCTTGTTTCTTTTAATTTTATCTGAATACTACACAATGCTCAATAAGTTGGATTTGGATCTACACGGAAAGAACAAACTGGTTAGAAAAACCAACTGTGAGTTGGTTGGATTCTTTTGGTTGGGAGAATCAATTAATTGGTAGGGAATCTTTTTAATTGAATGGGGGAACCAATAAATTGCTAAAATTGTGCCCTCTAACCAATTTATTTGCTAGATCTCAGCGCATTAAGCCACTTTGGGCCAGAGGATTAATTGGTTTCCCCAACCAACTTGTTCTTTCCGTGTAGGTTATGCTTGAATAAAACATCTAAATATCACTTTTTTATGGGGGTTTCTTGGTTTTCACCATCACAAAATAATTTAGAAAATACAGCCGTTTATTTCTTCTTAAGTCATTCCGCTATTTTAACAGTTCTCGTTCCGCAGTCAAAGTACATGGGCCCCAGATTTCAGGCTTATAATAGTCCATGCTACTTGTCGTAGAGATGAGACGAGAAATTAAACTATGAAGGAATTGCCAAATAACTTGTTACTTAAAACGAAAAATAAAGCATAAAATAGTTGCATAGTTGTATTGCAATATTTACGTTTTAATATAAGTGTAAAATTATTTAATCATCCATTACATGCTTTCACGAGAGATGTTACGAACATACGGAGCTGTCGACAAGATATGGACGACGAGGATCAAAGAAGGTGATGCAAAACATAGCGCGATGTAAACTTGGACAGCAAAGTAGAAAGTCGAACTCGCTGCAAACAGTTTGTAACGGGGGCGCATCGCGAAAACGAAAAGCGAATTGCGCGTATAGCGCGAGTCAAGTTTGCAGCTTGACAGTTTGATCGGCTAGTAATTATATATCGGACGGCTGCGTACGTAAGAGGAGACCCTACTGGGGCACGTATGCGATATAACGTGCATCACATACGTGCATACTTGGATATGTTCGCCTACTGATGCGGCCACTAGCACTTCGCTTGCACTTACTTTACGACGATAGTCTAACCGTTCAGCCGTCAAAACATTTCTCCGTCTCTTTAGTGCGAGAATCAGTTTCGAGTTTACTGTTTATAATTGGATCCTTTGTGGATACTGACCCAGTTAAATTGATCGAGCAACAACCTCGGAAACTTTACTCAACGTAAGTTCGCTGGTGCAACCGTTCGGTGTATCTATTACATGAGTAAAGTGATTGCAATCATCAAGAGATTGAAAGCTACTCGTAAATTCTAAGGGTGTCCGGAGACTAAAGCTCTGTTTTTTTAAAAATATTTTTTATTTGTTCAATCATTTAGCGCAGTAATCAATTGATTTTCCCTGGTAATATAATATATGGTAGAACGGTAATTGTGGGTAAGGGAATGAAAATTTATTCCTTTATATTTTTATTCCACCAGAATACAATTTCACTCCCTCGATTTTACGTCGTTATAATGATAATATTATAGGAACCACTCTTTCACAGGACGATTAATTGGCGGCTGATGTATAGTACATTATGTATCAAGGGCGCAAAGGAAGGGATTAGAGACCAGAGCGACGTACAGTACGAGAAGAGGGCTGCGACGTCGGGCGTGTCACCCTGTACATAAAAAATTGCGCTTTTATATTGCTGGTAAAATAAACGCGAGTGCGAAATCGCGAAAAATGCGAAGTAAATGCCAAAGAGTGGAAAACGCCCTTTGAAGCGGGCGCGAAATTGCGAAAAGCGCCCGCCGGATTCCACAAGGCGCCCGCGTTCATAGCGTATCCCGCTTTTTCAACTCAAATCCCATTTATATAACTGCATTTTTTTGCTTTAGTTGGATTTTTTAAAATAGTGGGAGGTGCATTCATGCATTAAAATAGGGTAAGTTCCACCACCATTATCAGAACTTTGACCATCTTGGGGTAGTCGGAACGATTTATTAAAATTTTAGGGAGGGGGTCCGCTTATTTATGCGTTTATTTCTTTATTTATTGGTTTTTTTACGGTCGGCTTTTAACTGGTGGTTTTTTGACAGTTAGCGTTTGCCGTCGGTTTTTTGTCCTGTCGGCGTTTTGATTCGTCAATTTTTCGACCCGCTCCCGTCTTCTGGAACTGTGCATCCTTCATCAAACAATTCATCGCTTTACTTTCCAAGCTCACTTGCACTATTTCTCATCAACTTTGCCATATTTTCCACGTCTGTCTCTGCTTTCCACGCTACTAACTAGTCTTCACCATTAGTCCCCTCTTCTTTCTTCTGGTTTCCATTTCTTCGTCACTCTCCTGGCCTCCCTTTCTTCGATTCTTTTTCACTTTTTCTTTGCGAACTTTCTCTACTTTCTTCTTCTTCACTTTCACAAATTTCCTCTTCAGTCTCTTTCTGCTTCTTTTCTCTTCGCATACTTTGAACTCTTTCGTTCCTTTTTTCTCCTATACCTTCCATTTTCTTACTTTTCGTTGCTTTTTGCTTTCCTGTAGTACACTTCCAAGTAATCGGAATCTATGTCCATAACTGTACTGAATCTTATTAACGTAATTTCAAACTATCGGTAATTTTGTCAGTATTTATGTTAATTCCTAATACCTGCGTGGTAAATTTTCATTTTCATGTATAACAATTTGGTTCCGACAAAGTTCATGATAAATCTTCCTGTGATAACGAGTTGTTCTATTGAAGCTTAATTAAAAAAAACAACATTGTAGCGAGAATCTAGCGAGGACCTTACGCGAACCGTAAACATCAGAGTATGTTAAAATTTGCAGGCTATTATACCCCCTATGACCGGGTGTAACATCTATGTACTATTTGGTTTCCTAGTTTGAAAATGTAAGTTTGAACTAAACCAAATTAGCAATGCAATATAATAGACTTTGTTTTGACACACACAGAATAGAAATCATTATTAACTGGTACAAAAAAAAAGAAATGAACATTTTGAGAAACCCTTATTGGCGTAAAAAGTAAGACACTACAAATTTCGAATTATTAACCATTTTTAAACAAATTTTTTATGAAAGAAATTTCTATACATCCCAAACATGTTAAATAATAATATAATGAAATGCACGATACAGTCCCCTATCGTTCCAACCTACACTATGGCAAAAATGTCATAACAGGAGATTCATTAATTCGTTAGGTGAACATCTGCACAATCAGAAGAGTTATAGCGAACTGTTTTAATATGGTGGATTGTTACGAAGTCCGATTAAAAAATAATATACGATACTAAACCAATAGATTTAGTCAGTTTCATAAATTCGATTGAGTAATCTTCATCAGAAGATTGAGACGCGATTCATTTCAGCATTTGCACGCATAAAACACTGAATATGAATATCATGGGAATATAAGTTAGAACTTTTACAATCTGATACGGAGTATCTGAAAACGGATTATTATTCATGTTTTGGCGTTGCTGTTAAAATGATAATGTTCTAATTAGTATCGCGCGCTGTGCTCATTACGTACAAGAATTCATCCCAGAAGCTACCGGTCGTAAAAGGACTAATGAGGCTCACACGACAATATCGTAAATTTTGCGAATCATCAATTTCGTTGGGACTGGCATGCAATTCCGAGATCGAAAAATACCGATGTTATCAAAGGTTGGGGAATGGCACTAAAATATCGTGCTCCTGCCTATAGCTGCGGCTGCTGGTGCTGCTGCCTCTTCTACAACATGTGGCACGTCTTAGCCGGACTCGTCTGCTTTTGGCTCTCTTGATAATTCCTGCTGCTTCCTCGGTTCCGCCTTTCTTAATTATTTTCCCTGCTCGCTGGCTCGCTCGCATTTTAATTAAAGCAGACACGAGCCTAATTAAGTCGTTCAATAACATTATGCGAAATATTCACGAAGCCACGCGTTACATACCTACACACGACTATTATTTATACCTATTATACATTCGACACGTTACTTCACGCGTTATATATAAGGATGCCAGTACACCAGGGTGCAGCATTCTTGCTCATTTACATGCTAGTTTCGACGAATGCGTCAAACTGTCGGACGAGTGCTGCTTCTTTAATGGGCTACTGCCAATTTCATGAGTCACCACATTGGGAATTATTTCAAACTGGTTCGCTATTCAAAAGTAATGACTGTCTGGCTTTTACTGAGCAATCAACTTACGAGAATTGATCATTGATTCGCAATTGTTCCCAATATCAGGAATTGCTTCATAAATTTATCTTCTGCCCACACGATTCATCGAAATTATTTCTAAGATACACCCAATTTGAAATATATTCCACATTTGCTACTGCGACAGATTTTATGGTGTAACACTGAACAAATAAGTTTCGATCGTAGTAAGATGCATAATGTGATTTTGGGCTTCGTTGTCAGGGTCACGCTCGTCCTAACCTGGCAAAAAATTAAAAGAACAAGAATTAAAGTATTAACCAGTAAAGTTTTTTATTTTGTGTCTGGAAAACGAAGTCATATTTTCAATCTACAATTAAAGTTCACGTTTTACTCATACACCACCAAACATCATTTTAAATTGTAAAATATGGTCCTTCGCTCTCTAAATATGAATATATTTGAACATTCGCTTATAATACGTTATATGTTCTCCACATAGAATGAATCCTGCATCACTTATAAAAAAGGGTATATACACTTATTTTATATATATTCACATTATTCCTCTACGTCGACGACTTGTAAAAATGTTATGCGATATTGTTTTACTCTTCATGTATTAATTGTACATTTTTCTGGTTAAAACGGCCTGTAGTATGACCTCGCTAACTCAACACTGGGCTTTTTCGACAACCTCGTTTGTTCGACAATGCCGGACCTCACAAGTTCGGCAGTGTCGAAAAGTTCTGTCCTCCTATATGTACCCACCGCGCAGTAGGCTCATGTTCATACAAAGGAATGAACCAATCACGTGTGGTTAAAGCAATGTCCAACTAGCGAGGTTGTTCTTTACTTTAAGTAGTTAAAATTTGTCTGAGATAAAGAAAATGTAGAACTAACTGAATCAAATTGGATAGATTTATGCTTGCTTGGGAGGTTCATATCCTACGACATGAAACTAATAATTCTTCCATACTAAGGAAAAACACGCGTAAGTCACTATTGCACTTACGTAAGTTTTTCCGTAGCAGGGCAGAATTATGTCTAGTAAAAAACTAGTAAAGAGTGCCAAAAAATCTTTAACTTTGAAAAGAAGAATTGGTGAGAAATGATGCCTTCTATTTACTTAGGATTAAGTAGGATTTAGGATTAAGTCAAGCAATAAAAATTACATAAGTACTCTTACTATTATTTACAAGCCCTTCTGTTTCTGTTGTGCTTATTTCCGATATCGTAACAAAGAAAGAGGTTTCTGAATTCCGTTCTTTTTTTTGCAAACTAGAAATTACTTAGGCGATTCATATCCATAAAAGAAATATTTTGGGTTTTCCGGAAAAAGTATATTTAATATACAAGGGAATTCGTTACATTATCAAACTGATTTTATAGATATTCATTCATTCATGACATTCATATTCGCTTTGATGCCGAGATATTTATATCCATGTGCGTTATAAACACACCCCGAACATTCAAGATATTGTAAGACAATGCAACCAGTTTATAGAAGAAGAATAAAGAAACAATTTGTTTACATTTCGAAAGTGTATTTTCCTTCCGAATTCGTAGAATTTTCCAACAGCCTCGAAGAATATTATTCGAAACAATTGCCGTTTAATTTAATGCTGAGACGTGACCTTCATTCATTATAAATAATAATATAATGAAAAACATTTGTTTAATGTATATGTATATTTTCATGTAAATAAATGAAGAAAAATACAACTCTTTAACCATACATAGACGAAACTTTGATCGTAATTGTCATTTTAATAATATTACTATTTTAATTTCTAAAAGAAGTAAATATAAACTCAAATATATCGATAATTTGTTTATTAAATCAAGCATTAACCACTACTCACACTGTATATATATTGTGGATTAAATGTCATAACGAAAACCAATCCCAGATGAAAATGCCATGTGCTATTGTTTGCTGCATTTTTAAAATAAATATTTGTGTAACATTCATTTAAATTTGACGGGTTTACGCAACGCATCTGGTAGTAGTTGCATATATTAAACATTTCAAGATAGTTGAAGGTTTTTTTTAAGCGCCATCTATCGTAATCATTTCGATTTTCCAAACAGCGTCTTTTTTGAAAAAACATTTTTTAAAGAAAATGTTAAAAATACGAAATTAAGATGTTAATTTTATGAAAAATATGTAGAAACCGAAAATGAGTGAGAAATTCTGAAAAAATAACGGAGACTTTGCAAGAACATTCGGTACCAAGTAGAGCCAAGCATTCCACCGGCAATCGAAAGGTCCCAGGATCGTACCCTGGTATATACCGAATGTTCTTGCAAAGTCCCCGTTATTTTTTTTGAATTTCTCACTCATTTTCGGTTTCTACATATTTTTCATGCAATTAACATCTTAATTTCGTATTTTTAACATTTTCTTTAAAAAATGTTTTTTCAAAAAAGCCGCTGTTTGGAAATCGAAATTATTGATAAATTTGAATTACCGACTTATTTTAAAATAAAATTCGATTGAAATAATTTTTTTACGTCAATTTTCAATAAATTTGAATTACCTAGTTATTTTAAATTAAAAGTAGATTCCAAATAAGTTGTCAACAATATAGAAGAGTGGCATATAAACGAAAATACCAAGAATTCATGTCTCCGAAAAGTTGTTTACATTCGGCGCAATAAACACAGCATACGTCGCTATGCCGCAAATTTTGTATTATAAATTTTGATTATCATTTATTTTCTTTCAAGTTATGATGATTTATTTTCTTTTAGGGGGCGGGGGATATTCAAAAGTGCATAAAATGCTATTTACACTGAAGCAAAATATATTATAAAATGTATTATTTTTATTTTATTATTTACTTTTTAGTACATACTTTTCAAATCGGGGGGCTTCCCCCCCCCCCCCCCGCATTCCCCGTTCCCCTCCTAAACCCTTCACATCTTATTTATTCGAAAATTTGTCATTGAACTTTACACTGCCATCGTTAATTCACTTTTCACCTTCACATCCCTGCTAGTTTCTGTAATGCAGTTGCGAATTTTACGCCTGCCGGCCAAAAAATAATGTTCGTATTACGGGCGTAAAATTTTACGCCCTTAATGCGAAAACTACTATTTATGAACAGCATGCTTCTCTGTGTCGCACTTCTGTCATAATACACAAGTATTCTTATTATTTCCCTCACGTTTTTCTATCTGGGTAGCTAACTCTATTAATATACGACATGTTAGCAGCAATGTATTGATCAAATATCATATTTTACAAGCTGTCTGAGTTTATCACCAGAGTACTAAAAGATAAGCAATGTTTGCAATCTCAAGAGATTAAGCTAATTAATGAACAGAGAATACAAGATGAATAAAGTCATTAACACTCCGGGAGTAGAACTTGATTTTGCGCCCTGCAATGAAATTTTAGGGCGCACATTATCGAGCCCCACACTCATCGTATTAAAAAAAATGGTATGTAATATGGGCGAAATATCGATCTCCCACACTGAGAGAAGTTTAGGATAGCAGGTACCCTAAGCTAGGAGACGGGCGGTCCGAAAAATAAAAACCGCAATTAAACCGCGATTAAAAATTCTGGGCGTTAAATTAAAATTTCTTTTCTTTAGCACCATCCTTGTTTTAGCTTTAAGAAAGTGTATAAACAACTTCTGCACGGTTAAAGTATTTAATGATATTAAAAAACTCGACCGAAGTACAAAAGTTGGTGTTATTTTCATATTAACGCTTCCGTCGTGAAAATGGTGCAAGATAGCGTAAAATTGTACTAAACCTTTTTTATAGAGCACGAAATTTCCTACAAAAATGTCACGGAGATCCCTAATCTAAAGTCAATAGTTTAGCCATAAATAATGCTTAAAGTTGCATCGAAAATTTTTGAGGTTATAGACCGGTCACCGTTGACTTCTAAGATGAAATTATGTCGTTATTTGTGGCTAAACTATTGTCTTTAGACTAGGGCCCTCCTTGACTTTTTTGTAGGAAATTTTGTGCTCTACAATAAAGGTTTAGTACAATTTTGTGCTATCTAGCACCGTTTTCGATACGGAAGCGTTAATATGAAAATAACACAAATTTTTATACTTCAATCGAGTATTTTAATATAATTAAATACTTTAACTATGTAGATGTTGTATACACACTTTCTTAATGCTAAAACAAAGATGGTGCAGAAGAAAAAAATTTCTATTTTAACGCCCACAATTTTTAATCGCGGTTTAATCGCGGTTTTTATTTTTCGGACCGCCCGTGCCCTAGCTTAGGGTACCTGCTACCCTAAGCTTCTCTCAGTGCACGAGTGTGATTGTCACCCTCGTTTGGGTCATGCGACAAAACTTCGCAATCGTCGAAGATTGGCAATTGCGCCCTTGTTACATAAATATACCAATATATTATTGTTAAGCAGTCCCTCGTCGAACCTTCAATAACACAATCTTAAACATGTAGCATTAAATCGGTTCATATTTCACCCCGTATTTTAAAACGTAAGTTGGAAATGTAATTCGAAAATGTTTAAAACAGTACACGTGGTTCATAATATTATTTTTAAATTAAATCACATCGATACTACATCTTTATGAGCTGAATTAAAACGTAGCTCAAATTAACAGCCTAACGGTTCTGAATCCTATGTAATTAGACTGTTATTACACGCAATCTCGAGAAATTTCATTAAGTCATTGGTTCTATTGTACCTGGATAACATCAAACAAATAACAAACAAACAACTATCAAAACATTGCACTATAATTGTAGATGACGGAAATTATTAAATGCTACACCAGTTATATCAATTATTACGATAAGTGATAGTTCCTCAATTCCAATGAAAATGTACATGTACAGTATTCCATGCCAAGATCGGTTCATTCAAGAAATATACACGAGGAAAGCGAAGATTAAGAAAAAAAATCACCAGCCTGGATGATAGAACGATCGCCTAAGTGAAAATGTAGTTTGGTGCAACTAATGATTTAGTGCGTTATCTTATCAGTTCAGCAATTAAGACTAAATAAACATCAATGTTAATGTAAACGAAGATTAGGATTCCGTTAAATGGGTGGAATAAGACGGCACTGCTGTGAAGAGCGTCGAGATAGTAATTGATGTTTCCTCGCGATAATGTTGTTAATAAGTAATTAATCTGCTCGCGCAAACTTGCCCATTCACGGGTCTGTTCTGTGTTTTTATTTCCTCTATATAGTGTTGTTTCTTTTCCCTCGCTTCGAGTCTGTTCGATATCGCAGAGCGGAAATCGCGATATAACGCGCGGACCCATAAAACCGCGCGGGCGCACCGTATGAAGAAGTCTGTGTATCTTACATATTATGCGCCAATTATCGTAATCTCGGATCTAATTATTAAGCGGTGCATATACGAATATCGCATCGTGCAGTAAGCAGCTCACCCGGAGTAGCCGCCACGCTTCCCTCGGTTGCCTTTATGGTTTTGGAATAATAATCAAGACTTGGCTACTTCGCAACTTGGCCACCGCCGCGCGGCTATACTCGTATATACGATAACCGCTCGAACCACTTCCGGTTTAGCGATCGTCGCCTCGATTAATCACCATTTCATGACCTCGCACATATACGTATAATATATGCCTGGAAAGCCTTAATCTAATATACCTCTCTGCTATCACCCAACTTTTCCCTCCCTATATGCTACCTCTCTTTACTTAGGTTGCGGCTATTTGGATCTATATCGTCGGCTCGGTGAAAAAAGGAAATCTGTTTGTGGCATCGAAAAAGGTCTCGATATTTCTCCTAAAACGTCCACGGGGGTGCGGCTGTCAATGCTACGCTACGAAACTGCTGTCACCTATTTTTAAACAAGTTTAGAGGGAATGAACTAATTCGCAAGATGTCGTCGCAGACCTCTTGTCTCCTGCATTCCATGCCAGCTATTAAACCGAAAACAAAAACGGATGAGAATGTGCACGGTGGTGCTCAACGCGCTACTGTGCTGTTTAGTTTGTCGGTTTCAAGAGGGAACCATGTCAAATTGGCCAGTGCCAGTCCCGTAGTTCTGTCTCATTGTCGCAATGAAAACACTTTTTATTTCAACACAACTTTCACTAAAGTTTCGGTTGGTAACAATAGATTTATTTGTCTGTAGATGGCCTCTTTTTTCCACAGCACTGAAGAAATCGTTGCTAACATAAACTGATGTCAATAAATTTTCATCACCAAATAAACCTTCTTCGTTGCTACGACGAGCTAGAAAGGTAGTGCAACAATTTAACAGGTACAAATGTGGATACCATCTCGTTTGTATACACCATATTGGCCACGTAACTTTTTTCCGCGGTTCATGCGTACACGAAATCTATTGCACACGTTCCCATTTGGACGCGAGATCTATTGCGCACCTGTCCTATAAAAGGGTCCCGGCCCAGGTTTCATTCATATTTTGGAGGTAAGTTAGATACATTCTCAAACTAATTTATGCCAATAGTTAAGTTACAAATTTGTTGTTTTCTGAAAAAATTGATATGCTGAAAACATGTTTTCAGTCTAAAATGTGAAAACTTAACGCTTTATTTCTGTGAATTTCAATTCTCTACAAGTCGCGTTGGTGCGGTGCCTCACTCGCTTTGAAACTTCGACCATGTGACGAGTTTGTTATTCCTTAATACTCGTTCGTTTATTAGCAGCTTGTAGTTATAATATAAAACGAGTTCGTATTGTAGTTTTTTGAGCAAAAATTTGCGCTGACGAAAACATTCCTAATGTAACATAACGAGAAACTGGAAGAATGAGTGGCGTATATGAGAACATTACACCTATATGTAATATAGGTAGGAAAGAGGGAAAATGCAGGAGGGGGTTCCTTAAATGTGTAAAAAGTGAAAATGAATCTTACCATATTGTTTATTATGTCACCCGAAATATTAATAAATAACATATTTACCACTCCGGGCGCGAAGCTCGATTTTGCGCCTAGGGCGAAACCTGCGGTCTCAAATTATCGAGCATCACGCTCGTTGTATTAAAAAAATATCTTTTCAGTTGTTTCAGTGTCGACGTAGTTAACTACACTGAGAGATCTATGGTCACGGTCGAAGTAATACAAAAACTGGTATGCACAATTTTATTTTCATTGTGATGGTAAATGAGAAACGGGCGAGAAACAGACTGGCCAGTTTCAAATTCTTCTTAGGTTCGTGCATTGTAATCATTAGTAAAGAGGTAAACACGGATGGACCACGGGGCTCCATTCTTGCATAGACCAGCCTTTTATACCAGTTTGTAACCAAGCAGGTCTATTTTTCAGCAGGTATCATATTTGAATCCTTGCGATTACCGTGATTCACATGATGACCCAGAATTGGGTAACGATATTACAGGAAGTGATTCTCCGTGATATTTCGAACAAAAAAGTCCTGTACCAAAATTGGATCTGAGTTCAGAATTTGAGTGACGAGCTATTGACGTTTAGAAAAAAAATTCGTTTTTGGCAATAACTCGGCTTGCTTTGAAGTTATTTCAATCAGTGAGGGCTCATTTTAAAGCTTATTTTAAGCCCTACAATTCACTTTCATGAAATACCATTTGAACATTTGAACTGCGATGAATATTTCTGAAGTTATGGCCTCAAAAATGGGAAAAAGGCAAATTGTTGGGGTTTTTCGCATTTAACTCATTTCACTAAATAGATAATGAAATATCGCGCAAGAAAAAGTTTTAGAGCTTAAAAAGGCGAAGAATTTGCCCCCTCATTCATTAGGTTTCGAACAAAATTGAGTCGACGGGAACGCTCTCAATGTCGTAGAATTGACGAAAAACGCGTTTGACACTGACGCCGCCCAAGTTATTGCAAAAAAACGAATTTTTTTTCTAAACTTCAGTAGCTTGTCATTCAAATTCTGAGCCTCAGATTCAATTTTACAAGCCTTTTTTATTCGGAATATCACGGAGAATCACCTCCTGCATTATCAGTACCCAGTTCTGGGACATCCTGAATATTAATATAGGAAAATGTTACTGCACAAGAGATTGATTGAGATTGGAACATGCTACGCAAATATTATTCACATATTAATCCCTCATTTACCTATTAAACCTATTTTGTAGAAAATGTTCTCTATATTTATTGTTTGATTGATTTATTTTTCGAATTCGTTCAATTTTTTAAGATAAATGTAAAAACTAGCAAAATTATGGGTTTTCGATATTTGTTTAAAGACAGTCGCAAAGATATGCCAAAATGACAAATTTTTACTCGAAATTCATATTCGTTCAACCAAAATACACCGTAAACCATATCAATTATTTCTTTTCTAGCTGGCGTAGTGTTTATGGAGATCCAACAATTAATAAAAGTACGTGTTTTTAGTCATGTTTTAATATCCGAAAAAAAACATTCTTATGTAAAACTTAAGAAAGAGAGAAAGGTTTGTTATGCCATATGGGCCCTTGATCTCTACAAGTGTGAGAGAGTGAGAGAGAGAGAGAGAGAGAGAGAGAGAGAGAGAGAGAGAAATTAGTTGCCTTAACACTGAAAAAACGATATCTTAATTTTATTATAGTATAGAAATTGATTTATGTAGGCTCGTATTTGGAATTCTACCCGAGAGGTACTAAACTCTATCATATCTAAAAAAATAAAACTAAACTGTACGGAAATCATCTTATAACGGCGATAAAATTTTTTTATATCATTAATTATGTTATTAAATGTCTAAAAATTTTCAACAGTGCTCTAGGATACTTCAAATAAAAGTTAAGAGTATATTCTTGTAGGGGGAGCTCTGCTAATTTTTAGACCATATTCTTGACGCGTTTGTCAATCATGAATATGCTGAAAATAAGTAAGATATCTTTCAATTATACAAATTTAAAATGAAACGTCTATTACTACATAAGACAATTAATGTGATTATTTTCCGAGGCTGGATTTCAGCCAATCACAGCGCGGTAATCGAGCGGTACGATGGTCATTTGTTTAAAATTATACTGGAAATTCCACACTAGCTTGTGTAAATTGCACCCGATAATTGCACACTAGCATATATAAAATAATACCTGCGCTCCGTTTGGCCGAAATCCAACCCAGGAAAATAATCTGCCGAATACCCCACGACCTCCAAAATTAAACGCAATATTTCCCTCTAGCTTTCCTGCAAACAAACTACAAATTATAACTGATGATTTTAGCAAGAAAAATGTTCTCACTACCTTTACAAGCAAAGTATTTAAATCCATGTAAAACCCATCTTGCAAGGACGTCCACAGGGGCAGAGGGGGCAGCTGCCCAGCCCTGGCCCGCCAATGTATATTTATTAGTCTATATAACTTCCAGTAACATTTAGTCGCATATTTAATTTTGCCCCCCCCCCCCCTGAAAATAATCCTGCGGACGCCCATGCCATCTTGTCATTAATAACATGGTATAAATGTGATACAAGATCTCCGTCACATTGGACACGATTTGATGAGACCAAATTTTGCAGAAACCTGTCTTTCTGGTGACGGATCATAATTCCCACGTCAAAATTTCCACCGTCATAATTCCCACGTCATAATTCCCACTGTCATAATTTCCACCGTCATTATCACCATCTCCATAATACCCAACGCCATAATTCCTAATATCAAACATCGCCATGTTATTTGTGTTTTCCCACATGTTGCTGGTGTAGAAGATATCCATTTAACACTAAATCCCGTTTGCCTTTTTGATTTTGTACAAAATGTAAAGGCATCGTAATATTGGACGTGTTGAAATGTTATAGACAACTTACCAACTGATCAACAATAATTGACTGGGCCTTATATATCTTATTTCGGTAATTTTTATGGGGAGAATAATGGCAGTGGAAATTGTGATTGTGAGAATTATGGCGGTAGGGATGTTGGTGGTGGGAATTATGACGGTAAGGTTAGGTTAGGTTAGGTTAGGTTAGGTTAGGTTAGGTTGGAATTATGATGGTGGGGATTATGACGTGGGAATTATGGCGGTGGGGATTATAGTATGTAACCTGTCTTTCTATCAAACAGTTTCATATTATTACATAACGTTTAGAATTATAGGCGTGGTAATCCATAGTGCAGAAAACAATCATATTCTTCTGATCATTATAACTGAACGTTATTATCAGTGCAAACAATGACAGACAGTAACAATGCTTTGATATAAAAATAATCGTATTAACCCATAATCCCGACTGAAGGGTCGTTTTCGACCCAGAGAAAATTCAAATTGTACTTTATAAATTGCATAACTGTAAGCATTTTCAAACGGAAGGACATATTTGACCCAGGTAGTGGAAGGAAAAGGCTTTAAAATAGCCGACGGAACTAAGGGTCAAAATTCTTGTAATAAAATTGTAACAAAATTTTCTCGATAGTAGTAATTGATTATAATATGAAAAATCGGAATAAATGGTACTGGATTAAAGTAAGACAGTATCAAAAAAGTAATCTAATAAAAAGTTTCAATTTCAGGTAAATTTTAAATCTTTAAAAAAATGTATCAGTTGAATAAATTATAAACAGAACAAACAATGCTTTATACAATTAATTTAATTTTTATTTTCATTTTTCATATTCATTTATGTAACTTTTTTTTAATTCTTGATAAAAGATCTACAAATTTTGAAAATAATTAACCAATGTTATGCAACAAATTAATACAAAAATTTAATTATTACGAAAATACTAACAATACTTAGCAAATATAGATAATGTTTGAACATGCATTTAAAAGTACAAATATTTTTTAAAAAATCGTAAAATTCTTATTTACGATATATGTTACGTAATAATAACCGATAACAACCTTGCTGACAGCATTCTTCTGTACTTCTAAAGCTACACTGCGATACTACGGCTTTAGAACAATTTTTATAATTTAGAAAAATTTTAATTCCTTACAAATTCGAATTTATAAAACATACACCAAAAACGAAGAAATTAATAAATCTGTATAAAAAAGCGAAAATATTTTAAAAACGAATAAATATATTAGCAATTATATATAAAAGTCAATAATAAACGAAAACTTGAAAAAATAAGCAGCAATTTAAATGTAGATTTATAAGCTTGTCAAAAATTAGCAAAAAAAAAACATAGGTTTACTAATTATAATAAATTTAAAAAAAATATAATTTTATATTAATTATAACAAATTTTGTTTACTCTGTTGGAGATTACCTTTGACATTCAACAGTTAGCGTTAAAAGATGCCTATAAAAGACATTCTCTTACACTGCTCGGCTCACATCCGCTCAATAGGTCAACAAAAGCATAAGCCTTCGATAGCTCAGTTGGTAGAGCGGTGGACTGTAGTTGGTATTACGATGTAGAAATCCATAGGTCGCTGGTTCAAATCCGGCTCGAAGGAAATCTTTTTTTAATTTTAATAATTTAAAAAAAAATTTATTTTTGTTATAGACGCATATATTAGTTTGTACTGTTACTACTAATGACAATATTTTAATTTTTTGTAATATTTATAATAATCTACTATCATTGACACTTCAAAGCGAAAGCGCATATTTTTCATTTTTTTATTACATTATAGAAATATCTTAGATAAGATAAAAACGATAGATAAATATATTGTAAATTAAAATGAATTAGTTTATTTATTTAACATAAAATGTTTCTAAAATATACATCCGTGTATTCAGAAATATTCAAATTGATATCTAATTACATTAATTACACTACTTTTTTCGTCATTTTGAGATAATTCGAATAATTATGTCTAATAAAAGAGAAGTGAACAGAAAATGAGTAGGAAACAAGATTGTTTATAGCAAATTGTACCAAAAAAAAATAGACGAGGGTCTTTTTAAGCAAAAAAAACTAGCCAGCAAGGCAGGTAGGTATATAGGCCACCGTGTGTAGCGCACTCGGATGTAGAAGTGTAAACCTACCGAATACTGATGCTCATTATCTCTGCATAATTTTCAACTCCATAACCACGTTTTACTTAACGACAATGAACACGATTACGCGATGATGATCTTTAACAAAGAAACGCGAGCCTTTCCATCATTCTCTTCCAAGAATTTCGTCTGAAACTTCAACATTATTGTAGGCATCTAGGTTACTAATGATTTATTAATATTAACAAAGTGTTAATGAGGAATATTATCACAATTACGTTAATGGTCAAGTTACATTGAAAAATACATTACATTATCATCAATTAAAAATCTAATTGCTGCAAATTTAAACAAAAACATGATTCATTTTTGAGAAATGATACATATCATAAAAATTTAAGAAAATCAAATTATATTGTTAATAATTATTAGACATTTAATTACACGAAAAGTTTCTACACAAAAAAAAACATGTTTTTATTCAATTATCGAAGTTTTCTGCTCTGTAAGAAACCCAAGATTATTTTTCATAAAAATAATTTTAAAAATCGTCAGGAAAAATACAGAAATAGAAGTTTACTTCTGATTCAGTAGCATTTTATGTAATAGTCCAGTTAAAAGCTCGACAATATTGAAGCTCTTGACTTATAGGAAAAATAAAAAACATTTTTAATAATCATTAAAGTATAAAAAATATAAAAAATCATTTTAAAAAATATTGTAATAGTTTTTAAGGACTGAATTCAAATATAAATAAATCGAAATCTGCACGCTAACATTTTAATTTGTTTTTATCCTGGCAGAAACGTGTGTGCAAAATTTAGAATAAATTAAAATTTGCATTTATTGGCCAAATTTTTATTATCTGGATATTGCTAAAATTATTTTACCATTTTTTCATCATTTTCTGAATTTTGAAAACAATGAAGACCGAATTTGAGAGATTCGATAAGTTGCACCTGAACCCTGGACTTTTGATTACCTGTCGAAAATTCTTCACCATCTAGGGCATTCTTCAAGAGAAACCGAATATTATGTACTTTTATACAAATAAGTATAATTATACATCGTTACGATTTAATATATTCAACATCACGTAATTATTTATTATATACATGTAAATAAATATACATAGTGTTACAGGTAATTATATGTATTGTAAATAAAATTATTTATTTTTTGAATAATTAACCATTGCATAATTGATAGTATGCTGCTTATAAATGTTGCATTTTGCAGTACCGCCACTATAATTATACAAGCATTTTAAAAAACGCCTTCTAAATCACGACCACCCAGTGAGAAAAAAATGGCTCATGGAACCATAGAAAATAGGTAGAAATGGTTGTAACATCTACTAATTGTAGAATTAACAACGTGAAACGTTGTAGTTGATAGTATCGTTACTTTCGCAATTCAAAATGTTATCAAATATACCACACAATATTTAATTATAACCCTTAACCCCTTATAAGCATTTTAAAAGGGCAGGACATATTTGACCCAGGTAGTGGGAGGAAAAGGCCTTAAAATTGCCATCGGAACTAAGGGATACTATGATAATTCTCATTAACAGATTATGTTTAATCAATTTTATTACATCTATGTCGCTACTGAGAAATATTTAATGTAACTATTGAGGTTATGTTGGTTGAAGATTTGAAATTATGTATTTAACGCTATTTAACGATAGAGAAATAGTAAACTAAACAACGCAACGCATGGACTTGTCTATTATCCAAAAAATTAATCGAACTATTTTTTGTAATACCGTCTTTTACTGCGGTAAAATAGTTCCATTAACTATATATTTCTCTGTGTGAACACACATCGTATCCAAAATTTGGGCAAAAAAGGCAATCTTTAAACGAAACTGATTCAATCAAAATTGTATGAAATTAGAGTTCCACTAGATAATTTTTTTTTATTTATATATAACACCAGAACGTATTATTTTAAAAAATATTAGTTGAAAACGTTGCGTCAACCTCGTAACATCGAGTGGTGCAATATTAATGGTCGACATTTGGGTTGGAAAAGCGTTAAATCACGATTTATATCTTTCAAGGCTACGTCGTTAAAATAGCAATCATTTTCGAAAGCTTAACAGCAGTAAATCCTGGAAATCCCCTTCCTCAAATATAATTATAGATAATATTCGAAAAATTGGCGCCGCAATTTAAAAAATAATACCGACGTTTATGCAATGAAGAAAAGTGCTCCATTTTTATATATAGTTCCTGTTTAATTCATACCTAAATTCGCGTGACATTCATATTTGGCGTCGGAAATACTCCTAAAAGGAGATTTATTATATTTTTTATTATGTTACTTTTCGCCAGGAAGCCGATAGAAGAAATTATATTAGTACACATTATATTTTTATACAAATTATTTAAAAAAAATGTTTATTGCAAAAAGTAAATTTATTACACTTATAGACAATGATTTTCGCTGATTCGAGGTGTATTTGAAGTTGTACATAGCATGCATCAATATTATAATGATTAAAAAATAAAAACTGATATCACATTCTAAATTCTAATCAGTAAACTATGAATTATAAATAAACTTTTCCTCAAATCGTTTCTAATTTGTACGTTAATTTTATTTCTCATTTATACAAATGTTGTTTTTCTTACAGATACTTTATTACATATTAAATATATATGTATTATGAATTTTTATTTTTGTTATATGAACTGAAAAAGTATTCCTATTTATTTCTTTTAAAGAATGCTGTGTGGAATAACATCAAGGAATAATTTCTTACCTCATAAAAATATTTAGTTAGCGTTAAAATATATTACAATTTGATATTTTAATAAGTAAACCATTCATCACATAAAAATTCTATTTTAACATTCAGGAGCTCTTATTTTAGGTGAATTAATTTTTTTCAATTTAGCGAAATGCGATTTTACAGCTTCTTCCGTAAATTTGGCCTTTAAATATTAACCAATTCAGTTATTCGTCTTTCTTCCAACCTTTTGGTAATCGAAAAGTGCTTCTCCAAGCCCGAAGTTGAGATGATCTGCAACACAAAGTTCAATTATCCTTTAATAAAAGACTAACTTTTTTATCAGATAATTATAGCCTAGAGTATTTTTGTTTGTCTGTAATGTATAAATTAAAAAATGTATAATTCAAAAATATTTTTCTTTTCTAATGAGATCGCGTGTGCATCACTAATAAATTAATAAAATATTTTTGCAATAAAACAAATATTTTTCTTATTCGATAAATTATTTTTTTTAACGGTGATTTTAAATATTGATAAAAATAAATCTATTATTAACTTAACATGTAAATTGTCTGAGGTGTGATACCATTCTCGTGACGCTTGACAAGCGAAGGTTCATAAAACTATAGGAAAACATTTTTTTTTAAGTACATAAAAAAAAAATTTGCGACATCGTACAAAACCTAACATTTTAAGTTACGATGACGAGATAGATTATAACCTCTTGTTATAACCTCTAATAAAATTACAGGAGATTATAAAAAAGTATTAACTGATTTGACAACAAAAGTTAGTTTAACTCGTCAGCAACGAGAGACGTTTCGACCAAATGAAAAACAGTATGTCGTAATCCCATAAAATATATCATTTTTCTTAAAAAAAAAACATTTTTATCGAAAAAAAGTAATTTAAAATATTCTACCATAAGTCTAACAGATTGCTAAGACTTGAACACATGTCAAAAATTGCCTAGGTGTTAACTAACAATACCTTTGAAGTTCCAAACTGACTTCAAAGTTAATCTTCATAGGTGAAGAATAGCAAATCCGCATAAAAACTAAGTCCTTAAAGTCAAATATGTCAAGACAATACATACTTTGAAGTTAGTATTATAAACTTGATTAATCGCGATTACATTATTTCGTCCACGTGGGCAAATTAGCGAAAATAATAATATTATATGCTTTATTTTTGTCAATAATGGCGTATTGTACGTTTACTCTGAAAATTGAATTTGACATGAGAAATTTGCCATAAGGGTGTTTCGACTAACAAAAGAATGATGCGGTATCGTATATTTACCAGATATATTGACCCCAAGTTTTTTTAAAACTTTATAAAAAAAATATGTCTCGAAAAATGTCGGTATATTGGTTACGTATTGGTATAACAATAATTGAATTTTTTCTAAAATCAAACAAAACTTTTTTCTTAAAACCCTCACCTTTTTTCTCCATATTTGCGAGATTTATAGATCACAGGTGCAACTTACCACAAAAATTTCCTTTGGTATTTTTTTTGCACGTACAATTAGCTGCAAATGTGCACAATTAGAAAGAAAATAGATGGGGTTTATGTGACCATGGAACTTTATACATGAAAATATATATTCCTGATATATGAAACATGCTCCAAAAATAATCCCAGGCGAGACTGAAAAGCTTGAAAATTTAGGAAATTCTAGGCCTCTGAATAAAAAATTCGCAAAATTCTTATCTTGTTGAGGAAATCTCAAGCAATTCATAAAAAATTTAATAAATTTATTTCCAAAAATTAAAATAAAACATGTGTCCTTTTATTTTCAAGCCGAATAATATATCGTATCATGAAGTTAATTCATATCATGCCATCGGTCTGTCTACATCATTTGAAATTGATTCGGCCTCACCTAGATATCTCAAAAAATAGTTTTTCGTCTTTCAACAGTATGAATGTAAAACTATTTTTCCGTTATAAGAATTCTTTACAATATTCCAGTCTTATGTGCATCATCGTTCCTCACCCTTTCTTCTCTGTGTACTGCAGAGCGTTAGTACACATTCAAATCATCTTCATTTTTCGAAACATTTTGGGGCCGATCGATGCAAAACTGGAATTACTTGGCCAACAAAGCCAAGTATAGAAGCCTGGAACGCAATAAAATGGCAAAACAACTGCATCTATGAAAAAAAGAAGGGAACGTCGGATGAGGCGAATTAAATAAGGTAAAATAAAAGTGAGAACCGCTGATTTAGCGAAGGGATATTTGGGCGAGCATTTCTGTCCGTCTGACTGAGAGCTCGGAGTGCGACGGTTCTCTAGCTTTCGCTTCAGACAGCACAATGAGGCCAATTACTTTAATTGCAGTTCCGACCGATGGCCGCGAAAGCTCCCTTCCAGCCAACCACAGAGCCCAAGGATCGTTCATCGGCCAAGAGCCGCAGCAACGGAGTAACCGGAAGTCGGGTTCTGGGCTAAACGCTCTAAGACAATCGTCTATTTTCCCCGTTATGTGTAATGCTGTCCTTCCGCCAATTTGGCTCTTTTCTTTCCAATCGACGGCCGCGTTAAACGATTCTTTTCGGTCGCGAGCATTTTTTGTGCCACGACCGCCGGCGTTTGCGCATTCCGACACTTTGCATTTCACCCGCCGCTTCAGATTTGTGTCATACGAATAGAAAGTAGTCAAATTTCATGACTTTTCTCGAATCAATCAGTTTGCTTAAGGCAATCTTGCTTGGTCATAGAATGTTAGAACTCAACTGAGCACCAGCCAGTACCATAACATCGTCGACAGCTAATTATGTTGCACTCCAAAACTATTGGTCAAATTACTTGTAGAACAAGAAACATTGATTCTTTTCTTGTATTCATGATTGACATTTCAAAATTACTGTGGCTTTTCTGAAAAATGACGCATCCCATGACTGATTGGGTAATTAAAAGAATTGCATTTTCTGTAAGTTTTCAATCCTAGTTACTTCTGGATAACTGTGATAAATCTAAGATACATAAGCTAAATGTGATAAATTTATGAAACTCTAGAACGCACGAGTAATGAAGAATGCTGTCATCTTTGAACGCATCACCACTTTTACAACCAGGAGGGGAGTTGTTATTCCACATATATGCAATGCGCACATTATTTGTAAGTTTAGTCAATGTTCAGAAGACTTGCCAGATACTGTGAAGCACACCAATCAACCCAAAACAAAGAGTGAAGGTTGTTTCCTCTGCAAAGGGTCACGAAGGGATAACAGGTGGATCAATTCTTCATTTCTGTACGTTCGAATACTGCAATTATTTGTACCACAATACAACCTGAGTGGTGCATATGCAAATAAGTCAAGAAAATATATACACTTTCGAAATTAAACATGATGAAGAAAGACTGAATTGAAACCTACAATTATTTCTTGGGTCATCTTACTCCTGGCTAGTAAATTAACATTTTAACCTCCACCCCGATGCCCAAATGTACATCAGTGTGCAGAAGTTTGTATTGGTTCACTTCGCCCAGTTCTATGATGACGTAGAAATTGTGTACACTGCCAAATGTTAATTACATTGAGTACCAACATATAAACCACGTACTGCAACTATTGCTTGACAATTTAGGATCTCCTCTAGATAGCTGTATCATGAAATTATAATGACATTTCTATCTATACGACCCACCATACAGCTTATTTTATGGACACATAGACTAGTCAAATGATAACCAGCTAAAGGGTGAACTTTAGTTTGACCATTATTAGTCTAAACTTAGGATTTAACGTAGCCTTAGAGAAAATAATCGAAGAGTGCGTCTGGTGCATCGAATGAATTATTTCTTATTTGGATGTTTTCAGACATATCCAGCGCTCAACTGGCAAACTTTTTGTTGCCATCCGGTTGAAATTTTGGCGACGGTACAATCTTATATAGATTTGGATCAAACTGCAATCGTCAAATAAGCAAAATGATATTCTGGAGATATCTAATTCATCTGATCAGCGTCGATTCGACTTATCGGGGTTTTACTTCGATATGACAATACGAGAGCTATGTTTCATTCAATATATACCGATCAATGGTTGCTTGATAGGTTAAGGTCCAGAAAAACTGAACTTCTGTTCAAACTTATCGTGGTGCAATGATTTGCCTGATCACTGGAAGACTTGCTAATAAAAACAATTGTGACAACATTCACGATATATAGCGGTAAGCACGAAATGATGCAACATAAAATGTAATGGGGAATGTAGCTGAACATTTTGACTGTTGGAAGTCATTGGCAACAATAGCCACTGCTGAAATTATAACTTGGAAAAACGGCAATTACTATTTGTTCATTCTTTGCTTAAACAGCATAATGTTTCAGACTATCTTCACCCAACATATTATAATTAAAATGTTTCTCGATTTTGCGAACAATTACTAGCCACTTATTATCAATTTGTCGAATTCGTGCGTAATATGATCATTTTTTCATACTCAAGATTATCCATGTGTGGTTGGGTTGTGCAGATGTTCGCTCATTGTTTTCGTTTCATCAAAAGAGGAGGGACAATATGGCTGATTTTTTGGCTCCGATGTCACACTTTGCATTGTATTTTTATTAGTAGATATCAACAGCTTTCTAAATGCTCTACTCAACCGTATTTCCGATGTGGTAAGTGATAGTTGCACGGAAAAAAGAAATGCTTAAGTTCAGTTAGATTTAAGACTGAAAGTTATATGCAATGTAAATAAGCCCATTTAGGAAAGGACAGACTTATGCACTATACATTGACTGTATTTAAGATATCAGTTTAAGTATTTCTTTTTAGAGTGTATGATCGATGAAAGTCAGCGTAGTATTGCTAAATGGGAAGAATCAGTTTATTCTATAAAAACTTTTCACGACTAAAGAATTTACTCTTTCTATAAGGTTTTGGAGGTTGCTAATTTTATAAAAGTCAATCCAAATCGCATGAAGCTTGTTACTTGGAGATTCCTAAAATCACAAGTTACAAATTAAACCATAATACAAAATGGCTATCCAAAATGGTGGACGACTATCTTAAAAATCAATCCAATTCTTATGAAACTTGTTAATCTCTTGATCCAATTCTTATGATCGCTGACTATGAAGTTCATGCCGGATTTGCATAAACATTTTTATGATATAATCAGTGATGGCAATGAATTTTTATTTATTATTATTATTACTATTATTCTTTTCCTTTATATGTACTGATAACCACACGATGTATTGTATACTTGTATAATAGTATCGTAACGGGTTAATTTTACAATAGATAAATATATAATAAATTTTTTAAAAATTCACATAAAAAATTTACATAATTCTGGTATATTCTTCAGTGAATTCTAAGAACTTTCATTCGTTCTATTTATTTGAGAAAGCTGTTTTTTTATAGTTAGGGCATCCTGAAATTTTTCAAACAAGTTTTCATGTCAGAGGCCATTTTGGAGACTTCCCTCCCTCCATACTGCATTTTTTTTAAAGGCTTTACAATATTAAAGTCCATATATTTTTGTCAAGTTAATTGATCCCGTCTAAGATGTCCTAAAGTGGAAAATGATGAAAAACGGTAAGTAGAAAAGAATTGTAAAATGAATTGTAAATTGAATCATGAAAAAACATCTACTACCAATTTTTGTTCATTGCCTTTTAATACTAATTTAATCCTTAATGGGCTAAAGTTTGTCTGACTTTCACTTGATTATAAAGATTTTATAGGTATACAACCGGAAAATATAGAGAATTATTTTCTGTGTATAAGTGCATTGTGTTGTCTTAGATACACAACATCTAATGTTATTGAAAACTAATGCAAACCAAACAATTTTTACAGTTATGAACAGTTATTTACTGAATTTTAAAAGTACCTGCAGCATGAGAGTGAATAATTTCCAATAATTTCTAGAGATTGACTTTGAGAATTTTGTTAAAATGAACATTAGAAGGGTTTCTTTCATAGCTTCGTGTTTTTTACAAAAATGCCAATGAGGAACCTTCATAATGATTTCCACCCCTAAAATATTTTAAACTTATAAATATCTTTGAATAAAAATATAATAATGTAAAAGAATCTAATGCTAGACAATGAACAATGTTGCATATCTAAAAAAGGCGTCATTTTGTTGCAAATAGATAATGTTCAACCGTGTATAGGCGTTGCATGATCAACCGACGCCGGCGGTGTAAAAGACATCGCGTGTATGGACGTCGGTATATGGCGCTCTACATTCATAGATAATATTCAATGACTTTGACAATTATCGTTAAAGGGTAGAAACAGCGTCGGTCGCTGCACTTATTACGTACATTCAGAATGCAGAACCAGGGGATAATATGTGCACCCCCTTGCATCGATGACAATCTCGATGAATATTTCAAGTTATAAGAGTCGTCCCCAAACCATGTGAAAACCAAGTAATGAACAGGCAAAAATACGAATGCTTAATCATTTTTATTAAGTGTTTGGCCAAGGTTTTTTAAATACATCTTCCCACGAAGATCATTCAATGATGTAATGCAAAATCCAGGAACTTCCTCAGTCGATATATTTTTATAAGGTAATACTGCTGAGTTATCGAAAACTTGGTTATCTTTGTCTTTATCAGAAACAAACATTTTCAATAGCACTTGCAGTATTACGTAATGAGATTACGTAATTAATTTACAAAGCACTTGTCGCGTTATTCGTCCATGATTGACAGCCACGAAAGCGACAAATTTAGAATCGAAAATGACGAGGAATGATCGATCGTCTAGTGTGAACTGCTCATGAATTGAAAATAACGCCGTCAAAGCGTCTCATTTTCAATACGATAAAGTCAATTTTACTTGTCCGTAAACGCCCCATTTGCATGTTACTTTTTTGAAGCACGTGAAGTGTTTCAAAATGTAGTCACTGTGGCTGATTTTTAAAAGAGAGTATCCAAATAAAGGCATAATATTTTAATTAAGTTCTACTTTTTTCTTTATTAAGAACTAGTATAGACTATTTTTTACATCACACATCTTAATAGTATTTTTCTGTATTATCTTATTATAGAAATAAATTAACTGACTTCTTAATGCATAACGATTTTTAACAATATTAACTTCCTTGTTAGTCGCAGTGAGAGTAACGACGATTTCGAGAAAATTTTCGTCTTTTCTTGGATTCGTTGTGATTTTTCCAATTAATAACAATACTCGATGAGTCGGACAAGGTCTCATTAGAGCAGGGTTCACTTCTCGGAGACATTTGCGATGATCCTGACGTTAGAAGTAGGGCACAGCAGCACATTAACAGGAATGCTCCGAAGAAGGCGGAAATCTTTTTGAAGTTATTTTTGAAGTAAGGAAAATTGAAATTGTTTTTTTTCTAAACCAAATATGTATACATAATTTAAAAATAGAGGCTAGTTACATATTAATAAGTTATTTTATGTCATTTCTAAACGTTAATGTATCGACAATTTTTTCTATTTCATTTTTTTACATTAAATATTAGAGAATAGGCTACTTGCACCAAAAATGAAAAAATTCAGAAAAGATATAGAGCACGTGAACAATGTTTTTATCCAAAAATTAACTTTTGACATATGTGTTTACAATTCGGTAGTTTTAAGTGAGAAATTATAAACGTGAAAGGAAAATCGTATTTAGAAACACTAGTCATCGCTTTAAGGAAATAGTATATTATTTTATTTTGAAGGTTTCAACAATGTTATTGTATATTGCTGAAATAAGAGTTTTCCAAAACAATACAAATGAACCTTCACTGATAACATTGAATACAGAACAACAAACAAAAGAACAAAATAAATACATATTCTTGAATTTCAATTTACATCCAGCAATTAATTCAAAATCAAATATAGAGTAGAAATAACAATAATAATAACAATTGATAATGATCCAATTATTAACAAAAAAAAATTAATAGAAAAAGTATTATAAATATAAAAGAAAAAAATTAATGCAGTTCATCTGAAATCGCGAAAAATATTTTTTGAAATAATTTAATATAAAAATATATACATTTTTGTTGAGTAAAATACGAATAGAGAATGTTTTAAATAGTTAAAAATATATTAAATAGAAACAGTAAACATCTGCAGTTTATTAGTTAAACAATTTTTGCAACGAATATTTTTTCTTCTTATTTATTAATTTATATTTTAGTGTAAAATTTACTGCTTATTTGACAATCGAGGTACAGAGAAACCTTGATTTTTTTTTAAATTACTCCGAAAGATTATTCCCTAATCAATATAATTATTTTTTTTTAATAATTTGTTCAATAATTTTTATGTCAAAATATTTGAATAAAGAAAATATAATTGCCATAATTAAAAATTAAATTTACTAAGATTACATTTCATATAAAATAATTAAAAATAAATTTAAAAGTAAAAGTAAAATTAAAAATTGAAATTAAAAATATCATTTCAAATTTTATTACATGTGAACAATAACAATTTTAGAAACAATAAACGTTTAGTGGAAAATGTGTTTTATCGTTTATTAAGTGATTAAAAATTAATTAGAAAAAAAAATAATATCGATGCTGATCATTAATAGAAATTGAATGGTTAATTACTTTTTCCATGCGAAATATTAATTTTCATAAAATTAGTACCTTCGACAAGTGTGAAATAAAAATAAAAAAACCACAGGTCCCACCGAGATTTGAACTCGGATCGCTGGATTCAAAGTCCAGAGTGCTAACCATTACACCATGGGACCTTGACGTTTTTTTGTTTTCAAAGACTCGTTATATTGGGAGAGGTTACTATATTTTATGAAACATTATGCTTTCGGCTTTGTCGTTATTTGTTATAACTGATATTATTTAAAATGTGAAGGGATATTATATTATTCACATTTTATTCTATATTACGACAAAAAAGATTATGTCTGTATTTAAGACAACTCTTGTAGGCATAATAAGATATAATTAAAATTCTAAATAAATTATATTGAAAACTAAAATTTTGTTTGACATGGAAAATTATGGTAAACAATGATAACGAGGTTTCCAAAATTACATTACTATTTGACATTTTTTATAATTTTAAAGAACTTTTTAAAGAACTATTTGTTTAACAAGCAATCTAGAAAACAAAAAAAAACAATTTAAAAATTATGAAAATTGTCGAAATTAAAAAGAAACTTTATACAAAAAATATTGAAAAATAGAAAAAAAAACGCATATAATATGAGTCTTGGTATATTTAGAACAATACTTATGGCCTTCAAAAGAATTCGTAATGAAAACAATTGTCAGTAAGTCAAGTGCGAGGCAATGGAGCTTATACCGAGGAGATAAATTGAGGGAAGAGTGGGAACGATTGCAACATCAAGAGACATAAATATCTTAGATACTCGTTCGTGCGTACCTATTCACATGTGTTTGTGTGTGTGTGTGAGTTAGTTCACGATTCAGTAGACAGCTCACAATCAGTTTGTTTTCGGCATAATTCGGCTCTTTTCGCCAAGAAGAGAAAGCAGTCGAGCAAAGATAAATGAAACGTGGATGACCGATGATTCGGAGCGGCGTTAAGAATACGATGCATACGGTAGGGGGGAAGAAGTTTCCGAAGCACTCAAGTTTTTCAACGTTTAAAATACAAGGTCCCATGGTGTAATGGTTAGCACTCTGGACTTTGAATCCAGCGATCCGAGTTCAAATCTCGGTGGGACCTATGTTATTTTTTTTTTATTTTTTAGACATTCTAGTTTTTTTAATTTTTTTGTATTTTTTTTTCAATAATTCAAACTAAAATATGGATTGTGTAGAAACAAATAAATTATTGTAGAAAAAGAAAAAAATTTCGTACCGGTTTTAACCGAGGTCCCACCGAGATTTGAACTCGGATCGCTGGATTCAAAGTCCAGAGTGCTAACCATTACACCATGGGACCGTTCTGTACATAGTTAAAATTCATTTTTGTCCAATAAGTTAAGTACGCATATTAAAACGATTTTTAATCAAGTGTTAAAACATTTTCTCATTTACTAAAATTATAATTAATGAATTTTAATAATAAATGAATAACAAATAAAAAAATACAGATTCTATATATATAGATAATAATTGTAATGCAGACATTAATTTTGTATAAATTATTAGAGTAAATACTCTTTCTAGGGAATAGTAGCTAACAGAGTGCATGTATAATACTAAAGTATGTTAACAAAATATGTATTTATTTACAATATATTGTGAATATTAAAGTTTGTTAAGATGTCGCAAATTTAGACTTCAGGCATTCAATATTTTTGTGATGATATTAAAATAGTTAAAATAGATATTCTAATAATAAAAAAGAAGGAACTGTGGTTAAGGTAAACATGAGAAAATTTATTTATTCCTTTAACATTGTATATAAAGCAGAACTGTTTATGAAATAAATAAGACATAAATATTACCTTAAGGCAAACAACAATTAATAATTTTTTTTTTTAATTTAAATATAACTTTATTTAACATTAATTATGTTTTTTATTTATTAATAAAATTTATAACGGATTATAAATTGTCGTGATTTCCTATCAACAATAAATTATAGATTGCTTGCGGCAACTATTACAATGTAATTAAATAAACGATTCAAAATTTACAATATTATCTTGAAAAAAACTTTCAAATATTAACTTGTGAACATCGGAAATTAACATTGGTGAACTTTTAATAACTTTCTCTATTTTAGAGTATGTAACTTATGTGAGTTTAAGTTAAGTTAGCAAATTATTTTAGTAAATCATTACTGGAATTTCAGTAATTGTAAACCGTAAATAAATGAAAGAAGATTTATTCCTGATATTACGAGGTAATGACGAATTGCACTGTTACAAAATGACAAAAAATTTTTTTTTATACCATAATTGATCGACATTAAATATATTCAACATATATTATACTGCTATATAACAATAAATCCATTTGATGAAAAACCTAAATTAATTTATTTAAACATTGATTATTTTTAATAATTTATAGAACTGTAAAAACATTTAATTCTCGTCTGCCAGACCATTGTGTGTCTTACAACAAAAGAGTTTTGTTTTGTAAACAGAGAAAGGAAACGACATGAAATATTCAATTTTGTATTTCAACATTTTGCAGAGAAATAAACAAAACTTTTTGAAAGCTTGTGTTTTCTCTCCATATTACAGTTATAAATATAACATAATTTCCTTTTCCTTAACCCATTAACGTCACTTTTTTCACTTAAATTTCAGTCAAAAATTTCATATGAAAATCTAACTTCAAATAAATTGAAAGGTACATGTCTTACTATTTTCGAGGTCGCTCTTCTGAGTGCTGTTGTCAAAATTGAGCTATCTTAATTAGAAAATTAAATATGGCGATTTAAATGTCAAAATAACGCGAAAAATCGAGTGTTCTTTTTTATAAAATATATGTTTCTCATCGAAAGAACATTTGTCGTCAGAAAATTTCTTCATTAAACGTGGACCCAATAGTTATAGTATTAAGATAAATTTTTTTAATATTTAAAAACTAACATGGTGATCATAAAATGGCGACTCCAATGACACATTTCTAATTAAAACTTAACAATAGTTTTTCTTGAAAACTATAGACTTCAGAAAAAATTTTCTAAAAATAAATACGTTTTAGAATGAGTCAAAAAATTCCTCTCAAATTTTTTCAGAATATATTGTTAAAATTTTTTATTTTTCGAAAATTCAAAAAATCGAAATTTTTAAAAAAGTAGTCCAAAAAATCTGAAAAAATTTAAATTACTAGTCTTGAAATCTAGAAAAGTTTAATAATTTTTTTGCTTGAAAACTGTAGACTTTAGAAAAAATTTCCTTAGAACAAAAATGTCTTCGAATAGATCAAAGAATACTCTCAAATTTACTCAAAAATAAAAAATTTTAACAATATATTCTGGAAAAATTTCAGAGCATTTTTTGACTCATTCTAAAACGTATTTATTCTTAGAAATTTTTTTCTAAAGTCTATAGTTTTCAAGAAAAACAATTGTTAAGTTTTAATTAGAAATTTGTCATTGGAGTCGCCATTTTGTGGTCACCATGTTAGTTTTTAAGTATTTAAAAAATTCATCTTTATACTGTAACTATTGGGTCCACGTTTAATGAAGAAATTTTCTGACGACAAATATTCTTTCGATGAGAAAAAAATGTTTTATAAAAAATAACACTCGATTTTTCGCGTTATTTTGACATTTAAATCGACATATTTAATTTTCTAATTAAGACAGCTCAATTTTGACAACAGCACTGAGAAGAGCGACCTCGAAAATAGTAAGACATGTACCTTTCAATTTATTTGAACTTGGATTTTCATATGAAATTCTTTATTGAAATTGAAGCGAAAAAAGTGTCCTACTTGATGTTAATGGGTTAAATTAAACATATAAGAAGTCTTTGCGCCTAAGTTTGTGCACATGCGTTTTGTTAAGATTATTAAAAAATAACAAAATTAATTCTTTGAATAATATATTCATTAATGACGAAAGAGAGCGTTAACTTGAATTAAAAACAGAATTGCTGTTCAAATATGAACAATAAATAAGAAAAATTTTAATAAATCTTGAAGAAAGGTGACCTTCACTGCAAAGGTGTAAAACTAATAATTACTTAAAATAGTTAGAATGTTTAAGTAATAGTCTTAAAAATAAGTGTTACCTATAAATAGATACATTCATTAAATACAAAACTATACCTATCATATGTTTAATTTCTAGGTGTCAGATCATTTGAATTCTTTGTCAAAAATATTGGTTCTGCTAAATTAGTGTAAACAAAAATTATATCGAGTATGATCATATTTTTCTTAACAGAGTGTTAAAATCAATACAAAATATTTAAATTTCCTTAATCTTAAAATTACAAAAATATCATGTGATACTTTCTCCTCCCTTAATCCATTAGAATATAATAATACATTATGCAAATACTCGACCGTTCGATATGTAATAAACAAAAATTAGTTTTGGTGTTTCTCGGCCTTAACAAAGATTATACGTTCTACTTACTTTTCAGCATTTTTTAAACAATTTTTGTGATTTGCATAAGATATTTTAAGAAAAAGCCTGAGCTTTAAATCATGTTGCACTAGAGATGTCTGTTACAAAAAACCAAGACTATTGCCACAAGCTGGATACTCCATAATACAAATCATTTTTGAAACTTGAGTAGATGCAAAAATAGTTTGAGCTGAATTAAAAAAAGGATACAAGGATGAGGAAAAATTTGATAAATCGTTGTCGAAAGCCAGGGTAGCGAATCTGTACATTGCACATGTGAACATAGTTGTGACGGCGCCTGTCGAGATTGTTGATTGGTTGAGATGTCCATCCTTTGTCGCAAATACAGAAGCCTGTGGTATTGTCGTGATATCCACGATGACAGTACATATTCTGCAAAGTTTGCCAGTAGATACACGGTCGTCGTTCCGACAGCGATAAATTACCTATTACAGTCTCTAGCACGCATCATGCAATGTGCATCGAAAATTGTCGGCACGAGACACTCTCTATTCACAAATTATATACAAATCTGTTGGTGACTGACCGTTTAAATAAATCGCACGTTTTCGCAGACAACCGATCATCTACGGATGCAAATTGCAAACGCGTTAAACGAATTAGAAATTAAGCAATTTTACTTTACGACACTAATTGTCAAGATCAGTTCACTACACTGATTATCATAACCTAACCGTTTTACACTTTTTGATTCCAAATTAAAGGATAGTACAAATAAATCGGGCAATTATGCAATGTGCCAGAACTTTAACTTCATGTGCGGCGTTTATTTAACTCTACTTAGTATTTCAATGTAATGCAATGAATATAACAACACAAATGTATCTCTGACCTACCTATTTCGTCATTACCAAGACAAGATGTTATGACATCGGAATATAATCTTCTAATGAATCTAAGTAACCTTTTTTTCTTACCAGAGAATATCATTTAAATGAGCTGTATAAGGTACTATATCTTGAGTAAATCAAGATATCAAAAAAAAAAGAATTCTCCGACTTCAAAAAAAAGCCTAAAATGAGTACTCACTCTTCGAAAAAACCTTAATACTAGTCAAGAATTTCAGTGGCTCACATCCAATTTTGTTACTACCATTTTTTAACGAAAATGTCACCTAAAATTTAACATATTACTTTGCAATGTATTTTTATTTAAACGCATTATCTTGTAATTTCATTTACTCCGTTTTCTGTAATGTAATGGAGCAAATCTAAAAAAATCAGTTTAAAAATTACTGATAAAAAAGTGGGACGTTGTGAACGCATACAGGTAAAAATCTCAGGAGAAGCACATTCAAAAGAAAGGATGACCGACAAGAGAAAGTTTGAAGCAACAAAGTTTTTACCTGTCAAAAAACGTAAGGTCCCATGGTGTAATGGTTAGCACTCTGGACTTTGAATCCAGCGATCCGAGTTCAAATCTCGGTGGGACCTATTTTTTTTAATTTTTTTTATTTTAGGTGCAATAATATTTTGAAAGAAACAACTCTCACAATGTTACGAATGAATAGAATACATTATAACTGATATTGACAAAAAAAAATTAAGGTTTTTTCCGAGGTCCCACCGAGATTTGAACTCGGATCGCTGGATTCAAAGTCCAGAGTGCTAACCATTACACCATGGGACCTTGTTGTGAATAATACAGTTAATTACATTTTTGTATATTTGATAAGAATATAATGAATGACCCAGGCCTCTTAGATAAGAAATTTAATGAAGTCTTTGTTGATGAATGTGAAAAGGTGGAGGAAAATAGTCTTTCGCAATTTAATTTTCCTGAAAATCATTTATTGCAATAATGTTAGAATATATTTTATGTATATCTTCGTTGAAAAACATTTGACAGAAGAATCATGATATAAAATTTAACAGAGAATAGAATACAATTATTGTCGATAGATTTAGTATTTACATGTTGATAAATTTGACGTTGAGATACACATTGAAAAAGCCATTGAATCTTTGATTATATCACATCTAATGAAATGCATTCTCTATTCAAAAAATCAAATATTAATTGTCAAAATTGACCGTCAAAATTCAAGTCTGGTCTTCAAGCTGTAATTATGAGTTAGGACTACGAAGTTTTTATTTTTACTTTGTCAGCTCCAACAGTTTTTATCCGAAAAGGCTTTGATTTTATGTGTTTGCTATTAACAGATTCCTTTTGTCAATTATACAAAAATAAAAATTTTAAGACATGCTAACATTTTTCCTAGAGGGAACACATTGATGACCATGAATGTACCATCTCAAACTGCCCACTACTATCTTAATTCGCATTCATATATATTGCTAGCTTAATATAGTTTTTTTTTATTTTTTATTTTAATCATTTAGAATTTTTAGCATTCAGTTTTTGAATAAGAACAATTTGTTTACAAATCATTCCTTTTGTTTATTTATGGTTATACTTGCATTCTGCGAAAAATGTCTATTATTTCTGGTAAAAATTAAGTTTCAATTCTGTGAATTTTACTATAATTTGGATAAATTTTTACTATACTGATCATCAAAACCTTCTAATACTGTTCAACATAAATAATGCCAAATTTTCTCATAATAAAAGAATTCCCTTAAATTACAACGAGGAGCAATAAAATTTTCAACATAATTTTTTTTTATGCAATTTAACCTTCGCTAATATCAAAATATTATTAACCTTGTACAATGCAGCTACAATTGCGCAAAATACCTTTAAAAACTTTTCGATAAATGGCAAGCGAAACAAAAATTAAATGGCAGTAATCAACAGTTTGCTGCGGAACAAACCTATTACCATCAAAACACTACAGTTTGTAAGTAACAAGAATATTTTCCATTAAAAGGGCTTGTATAAAGGTTCAAAAATTTTATACCTGAAATTTGGGTACTGCCATTTCCGATACCCATGCCGGCTCAGCTTCGCCTCTGCGCAGAGCTTGCACCTCTTGTTCCGTTACTGACTTTTCTAGGTCACGACATGTGTTGCTGATCGGAACGTAAACCTACACATTTAAACGATTATGCATTTAAGTTTGTATTACATAAAATATAGTATTTTCACTTACAGTTATTATAATTTAGAGTTTTTTAATCTTTGAAATAAAACTTCTCCATTTTTTCACTGAATAATTTTAAATTTTAGGAATTTTAGATACAAGATGGGAAACGCAGGTCAGATTATCCTTGCATAAAAATTATTTTTAGTAAAATTGAGTATATTTTATCATTTTCTAATAGGACATCATCCTAAATTATTAGTTATTAATATTTCATCGAAAAGGCTGTCGCTGCATAATGAAAATGGGCAATGGCCAAAATGGAACAGTAAACATCAAATAAAACTTTTTTCGTCTATAATTACATAGAAGAGCAAAATCTTCGTTGACTCATAGATCCCTAAATTCGTTAGTAAATTCGACAAAAATTATAACCAAAAATCAGAAACGAACATACAAGCTAATGCTACAAATACCACATTCCAATGTTATTGTAATAATACCACATATATAGTGAATCATAAAAAATCGATTATTGCTAGATGTTAGATACTTCTTGAAGTACTTGCGAAGAAATGGGCAAATTATGCTTATAAATTATAAAATTAACGTAACATGTTCGTTACCATATTGGAAATGAGGAATTCTTTTTAAACTGCATTTTAAAATTATTAACAGTAGATTAAAATTATACAGAAGTTATAAATTAATAAATAGTTTTAGATACTATTAAGAAAATCAGAAAACACGTGTAAATGCATTTTTTTTAAATTTAATCAAAAAGATTTACTAAATGTCTAGCAATGACAGATAACTGGTTCCATCGAAATATAATAATCGTATTGTATAATTTTCTAAATTCAATATCTCAATGTTAGCATAAAATAAACATGCCAAAAAAACTGATAAATAATTTGAAATAAATTTTGTCATTATTGAACAACGGAAACATCTGAAAATAAAACTTAAAAAACAAATAAAACATATGGAATAAAAATATTTTTTAACAAAAATATCAGAATTTAAGATAATAATATGCCGCTATATGTGAAATCTTTAAAACTAATAAGTAATTAAAATGCCATTAGAACTGCTAATGAAGAGATATATCCTTATTTTCGCTTGGATTAGATCAAAATACTCTAACGAGTAAGAATCAATTATTTTATGATGTATTGAACCTAAATTTTAATTATTATTATCTTTAATTATAGTAATTATTTGTGTAACTCAAATGTATTTTACATAATGAAACCGGATACACGCGTCGTAATGTATACTTCTAAAAATGATGTCTTTCCGTTTTAAAAAATTATCTTTTAATAATTTTTGCTGCAACAATCATTGTTTATTACAGGTTCTGCTGACAGGTACAAATTTTATAATAAATCCTTCACGTTCTATAATTCAGATAATGAAAAATATGCGACCGTAGACAGAAGCCTGATTTTAATCAAATTCGATTGACATAAATTCCGAATCGAAATTTTAATAATTCGAGAAATGATCGTTTAATAAAAAATAGATTTAATATCACATATGATTTAAACGAAAAACATTGTATCTATTACATTAAAATACAAAGATAAAATTGGATAAGGCTAGACACGATCTAAATGATTATCTGGGAAATACACTTCTCGGCTCTAATTGGAACAGATAATACTGACATTTATAATTGTGAATAAGACCAGTGTAAGGAATAATTATAATATATGAAATGTTTATGTATAATGTACCACTGCTGCTAATACTAGATCTTTACACGATTTATGAATTCATTTTCATTAATTATCATTTATAGAAAATTTATTGTTTTAATTACCGTAAATTAACAGTAAATTCTTCAATTCTATCATATTAACTGAGCATTTCTTATACATATAAATAGTAATGCAGTCATGAATTTCTTAGTTTGCTTGCTTCCATAAAGTCATAGATTTAAAATGTTTGTTATTTTACTGACTTAATCCGTTTCAATTTGTTACTTATTTTGCGCTTTACAAGAACTAAGATAAAGACAAAAACTGTTTGAAAAGATGCAACGAAGAATAAAAATGTGTTAATATATATTTTTTTAGCATACAAAACAATATTTGTACAAGTCTATGATAATGCCATTTATTGTAAATGCAATTTTCGTACTAATTCTTACGAAGATTCATGCAGATATTTTTTTTGTTTATGATAATGAAAACACTAGGTTGTGAATGTTCATGCATTAAGACATGTCTTAATCGAATTATTGTCCTACGATTTCGAAAGTATAAATACTTATGCCAAAACTTCAAAACAAATATATTATTTTATCTATAAATTAGTGTGGAAACAAATTGTCGTTTTATTAGATATGTATGTTGCATTTATTGAATGCAGAGAGTTTATTGTATTGATTGTTTGCTAACTTTTGAGAACGATTAAAATGACGTTAAGAAATTTTTTGATTAGAAAATAAACCCACTCATGTGCACTCATGAAACGGCAGAGTATACGTTCTTATAATTTCAATATATATTATACATATAATATGTATGTATGTATGAATACAGTGTATATATAAAATATAAACATTTAATCATTTTAAAATTCTCCAAGTAAAAGGCACTAAAATTATAATTTTGTATTACTTTATTTGGCATTTTTCCTACTAGCTAAAAAGATGATAAGAAATTTAATATATAATGAACAAGTACATTAAATTTCTTAAAATGTCACTTATACAAAGTACCACCTTATGTTCGTCAGTCTTGTTCTATTTCTTCAGTAGAAGTTGCATTGTAGGTACCACGCTGCAAATGACAGATGTCACTATGACATATGGTAATCGTATGCGAGGTTAGCTTCAAATTGTCAACAATCAATAAGTAGTAGGCGTAACATGGGAAGTTAACACAGTCCTTTTGATGATAAACTATGGAAAATTCATTTTCCACGCCGATCATAAATATAAGAAATGAGTTAGATCAAAAGAATATTGAATTTATCTTAACTTGCATAGGTAATTCATGAAATTTCTCTTGAACATTTGATACTTTGTTTTATACACAGAACCGTATAAATGCATTAATCTATGCAAATTGGAAACTTAATTTCCGCGGTTAAAATTATTATACATATGGTTAAAAAAGTAAACAAGTGAATGTTGTATCTTTTAAAGAAATCTCAGCTTTCTGCGCAATTCCAGAAAAATACGATGCTTATTATTAATGTTAATTTTCTTATCTGGGTTTTATCGGCATAATTTAAATAATAATGATTTCTTTTCCCAGATCTCAATTCTCCGATAAGGATTTATTTTATATAAATACTGAGGAAATGAACAATAATTTTTACCTTTTTAAAGTTGCTTTTTTCTATAGAGAATATTTGGTTTACACATTTTTAAAACTAGTCTTACATTTCAAGACTTATAAACTGCTTAATTATATAAAATATTTTGATAATCCAGTTAAGAAAATTATATTCAGTTAGTTTTTTAAAAGAAAATATAATATTGATGACAATCACTTTTTGTTGTTATATGGCAGTAATAAATCTTTATTCTACACGGATGCCATTCTGTAAAATTTAAATTATTCTGATAAAACATTACTTTTTTATACAACATTTACTAATACACATTAAAAAATACTCCAATACGGTGTAAACGATCTCCAATTTCTGATAGTACCTAAATATAGAAGTACTGAATTACGTCTGGAATTTTGAGCTCGCGTGTTTTATTCCTAATTAACCAGATGTAATTATATATTAAATATAGTAACCTTTATGTAATTGTCCAACACAAATTTGATTTAAAAGTTAGAAAATTATACATGTACGTAGTAGAAAAACAATTTTAAAGCCAATCATTTTCATCAAAACGAAAATGCTGTAATAGTACAAGAAGGAGTAATGTAGTGAAAAACTTATATGAGCAATACTTCATTTACCGTGGTCTTTGGATAATAACAAAAACAAATGCGAAAATTGATTCAAAATGAAAAATACCCAGATTATATCTGTTAAAAACTGAAAAATATTGCAGAATTGTTAATAATGTACTGGCGAAATCTTAGTTGCGACGGCCGGCGGATCATCGAAAACGAAGATACGATCTATGCATCGAGGTATTCTATTACCTTGACATTATTTATTTATTTTTGTTGAAATATTAATAAATAAATGTAAAATCTGTATAAATTATACTATTCGAAATATGGTATATTTTTTCGTTTTTGTTCGTATTTACCAAAAGTTACTGTTAGTGTTTCCTGCGTTCGGATATGAATAATATCATATCAAGAAAATTTAAATAATGAAATTATTTATTTTTCTGTATTTAACTATCTTAAAATCCCGCAAGTTCCATTCACAATTGTACCATATAACAATCAGGTGTATTTACTATTACACAGTATTTTTTTCTTATTTTTTCCTTATGTTAGAATTAACTTTTGCACCATTATCAACAATTTTGAGTTTACTTAAGCGAGCCGTATTTATTTAAATAAATCAGATCCTGTATGTCCTTAACATTAATTGAATTTTATTTACTTGCTAAAGAAGCATTTGCTGTAAAATACTTTGAAATTTATTCCATACAAATACTAACTTATTTGGTAAGCAATTCTTTCATGTCATGTATACTAAAATAAATTCTACTATTCTAACTAGGGCTCGTTTTTAAATAGACCTATTTTTATTTTTGTACTTACTTCGTTTGTATTTTACTACAATTTCCAAATTGTAAAGAGAAATTGCTAATACAGAATAGAAAAAAGGTAGCCTACATAGTAACTGTTTTCTGCAGAATTTCTAGTTTTCATCAATTTTAAATTCAAAACTCAGTAATTCCTAAAATCGTAATAAAATATTATATGCTTTAATTGCTTTTAATTCATGGCTTATCAATTTTTAAAATTTTGTAACTATAATTGCTATCTTATTCGTAAAATATCTCTTTTTCAAATTTTTATTGACAATTTTCAAATAATAAAATAGTGTGCATTACGAAGAATCAATGATCAATTGCTCTATGATTGTTGGATTTACTTCCTTAGTAAGCACGGTAACTACCTGCAAATTTATGTAAGACATGATGGACATACAAAGTAGATCGTATCAACTAAAAAACTTAAAACTTAAACTACACTCTAAATCACTTAAAGTGAAAATAGAGTCACTCTCTGTTAAAGGTGACTTTTTCACTATTTCTAAAGTGGAAATTTAACTTTATTAGAGTGGCACGTTTCTATCTACTTTTAATAAAGTGAAATTTCCACTTTAAAGCTGTTGTAAAAGTCACTATTAGCAGAAAGTGGCTCAATTTTCACTGTAAGAAATTTAGAGTGTAATCCTGAAATACGTGTCTTTTTTTTATGAATTTTGAAAAAGTCAACTTGACATAATTCAGTTAATGGCCAAGCAAAGCTCTATTCATCGATAAAAGCTGCTTTCCTCATGTAGAAATAACTCCTGATGGGATCCATGCAAACTACAAGCATTCAAGAACCTCGTACGTGGAAATATATATTCTTGATCGGGTATTGCAGGTACTTAACAAGTATACATATAACTATCTTATATATACCTGCCTATCTGTGTCCACGTCCATGTACAGGTTCATGTCCACCCTCGAGTATTATATGCTTTATCGTGTAAACTCGTCGTTTTTTCAAGACGCACGACATTGGCCGTCATCAAAACGTCAAAAAAAAACTTGCGACTGCATGTAGCGTACGATCAAGTTGTAATGTATAATACAAAACCTTACAGCCGGAGGCTTTTCTCACGTAAGTAAGCTTTGACGCTTTTTCTGTACATCGCTCAATGCCCGACTCTTGACTGCAGACCTACCCTCCTTATGCGTTAACCTGTTTTTATCCTTCAACTATGTACTTTAATTATGGCAAAGAGCTATACAGAGGTTTATTCTATCGGATTTTACTTTAACCGTTTTGCTTAACAGTGATTCTTAATATTTTCTTTAATTTACTTCGATAGTTTAGCTGATTTATTTATTTAGAATACACACGGAGAAAAATTGCTAGGTTTTGCCTGATGCTTTTGTTTCACAGACTTTTTATCCTCTAAAAGCATGGAGGCATCCTCCAGTAGCATCCACTATGATTTCGTTCTTTCTAGTCACAGCCTACGTTTTTAGAGGATACAAAAGACGTAAAATCATAATACAAAACCTAGAAATTTACTCCATACTTGGGGCCATTTTAAGCCGATATTGTGTATTTATAATATCAATGGGTCATCAGAAAATACTTTAATAACCCATTGTTAAAATTGAAATCAATGTCGAAGTGGGATCGGGAAGAAAAAAAAAGATAAAAGAAGAAGAAATAAATCTTTAGATATGCACTATGAAACCTACAATTTGTTTTTAATAATAATAAATATATTGTGATCTCCAAAGTGTGTAAACAGATGATCATGTTATTAGATAATGTGTATGCAGATGTAAATCGTACAAACAACAAAAGACAACATTTTTTAGACATTTGGATCGTAACTCTCGACGTACAAATAATATGTAAGTATGAAAAATCGAATGATGATACATTATATCCTCTTATAAGAAAAACTAACTATCGGTTATTATTTTCATTTTTTACAACTACGGTTGCGTTGATTGTTTTCAAAATATTTAAACATTTTTTTGCTATTTCAGTAGTTGCAATACATTAAAGAGTGCAATATTTACATTTCGATTACAATTATTATGAGATTACACTATATGGATAACATAATGTGGAGCTCTGATTGGTAACTTCGGGTTGTTCGAGGGGATGAAATTAAGAATAACTTTTAACAGATCATTTATTAATCAATTCTAATTTAAAACAAGAATGTATTTTTTATCTTTTGTTCATTCTGGATTACTTTCTTAGGATATTACAATTGAAGAATTGCTCGAACTATTAAAACGAATCGTAATGAATTATTTGTTTCATTCTTGTAATTAAGATTAGGTCTTTAGTACTACAAAAATGAAAATATTATTCTTCTCTCAAGACAGTTTTACATGTAAATAATTGAAAAGGTAAAACTTCTGGTCCTCGTAGTAAACCTAAAAAGTTTCTTACAACTTTATTGAACTAAAATTCTAGGTGTAGATTGTAATAACTAACTCGAATCAATCCACATCGTGACTCGCTACGTCAGGAATTTTTCGTAAATGCGGATATCGAATTTATTCATGTACTGTATTCTGATTCAAAATCAGAGATTTGGTACTATTATTTTATATAAAACCTTTTCCCAGTCTCCAACAAAGACATAAAATATTCAGATTCGATGCTTCTAAGTATCTAATTATAAATACAAAAGATGAGTTATTTACAATATTTACAAATTTAATAATTCTACGCTGGTTAGATATAATTTAATTTCTACATTCAGAAAAAAAATAGTTAAAATAACCAGAAAAGATGATTTAATAAAACTAGCATTATTGTTAAAACAATTATTTTTCTAATTAAACTACCCAAAATTCTGGTTATTATAATCAGAAAAAATAGTACGGTCGTTTTTAAGCAGAACATTTTTTTGAGTGTATGTTGTCAGTAATTATGAAACTAAAGAGAATTTATGTAAATAATAAAAAAAATAGTGTTGATGACTTAAATAGTAATTATGCATGGAACATAAAAGTTGAACTATGATTGTATGTGATCAATATTGTATATTAATACTAATTATGATAGGCTAAATGCACCATCCACAATTTGATGCTAAGTAAACCAGTAACAACGCTCTCGAGTCAACAATAATTTGTCTACGGTATTTCAAAAATATTTTAATGAAACTAACTTGATATTTCATTGTAGAAATGTTATATTTGATTTTGTGATTATTTGTTTACAGACATAGAATGACAGAAACGATGTTACCTAATTTATATAGTATGATAATGCAAGCTAACTTCAAACAATTTTAGGACCACGCCAAATTGTAACGAAAGTTTGAATTCTTGTATACAAAGTTGCTATGTCTTTCTGGCAAATCAATGCAAATTTCATGTTATAAAATTACCATAAATACAATTTATTATTATTAAAATGAAAAGGGTATGCAATATTCAAAATGTTGCCAACCGTGCACTATACTGATAATTGTACTTCTTTTGTTCGATAACTAGTAAATCGTATAACGAAATTTGTTACACAAATACTAATTATGAGCAAATCATCTTCCAGATCACTGGATCATGTTCAAATTCATTTCAATGGAATTTTCTAGTAGGAGTATTGTATAATCTGTTATACAAATTTTTAATACAAAAATTTAGCTCCCCATCTCATAGTAGCTGACAAGTCTATCAAATTTCAGCAGACAAAAATGTTCAGTATAATAATTCTATTCTTTTCGTGTAGAAAACATTAAATTCAGAAATATTTTCATCGAATTGCAAAATTATCAATAATTCTAAAATGTACGTTTGTAACGTGATCAATAGTTATAACTATAGTCTAGAACTACTGTAGGGATTCAGTAACTTCAATACTTTATGGTAAAATGAATCTCAAGTCCATAAAATTACAATATAAAATTATCTAGTTTCATCTATCTATAAGCTCACTGACACTTGAATTATTAAAAATTTGGCTATTTATTACAAATTAGTTATGGCAATAAACTTTACTATTAATAAGTGCATTTTTTCTGCAAAATATAAATTGCGGATCCATGAATTCATTTCGACACAATGAAAAAAGTAAATGCATGTATAAGATAAATATACTGAAGATAGCTTATTATTTCTTCAAGCAATTATTCACAAATAGTGCAAAAATAAAAAAAAAATTGTTTAAGGCATTATATTATATAGCTGTGCTACAATGACTCTAATGTGCTACAATAATTGTAATTCTATACATCCCACGATGAAATAAAACGTTCTGTGTCAGTAATAACACAAAACCCAGCCATGATCATTAACTTTCCGTGCTTTCATATTCGCATTGGCAACCCTAAGAAATTTTATAAATATTTTAATTTTTTTATCATTAAACAGCGGCCGTCTATAGCGAGAAATAGTCATATTTGTTTATATTTTAAAGTAAAACTTAGTTAGTAAAGTAAAATACGTATTTCTGTCTTTTAACAACACTAACAATCATACACGGTTGTTTTCTGTAAGAAATCACTAGATATACATTATATGCAATAATTATTAGATGCAATAGTGGTTTAATGCAAAATAATACAAAATTGCAAAAACCTGTTTTAATGCCAGACTAAGTACATGTAAATTAAAACAAAACATCAATATTAAAATAGAACTATACTAAATTTTCAATAATCTGTAGGATTAACATCAGTCCACCTGTTACATTTTCAATGGAAACGATTAAGAAAATTTACGGGCAATTGATATTGTTTTTCTCTGACATCTGTTTGGCTTGCATCTGTCTTTACTGGTATACCATACAAAAACCATCAGTTTTATTTCATCACAAAAATAAATGTTGCAAATAAGAATATAAAACTTTAACCTTAACTCGCAAAATGAATTAAAAATTCCTTCCTACGAAATAATTAATCCATAGTAACTGATCGTTTTTTAAAGTAGAACGTTCAAGTTAAATCATTCATTCTTATTATTCCTAGTTAACTCACATTGTCCACAAATATATAGAATTTTGAGTAGGACAGCTTTCTTGCAGTAGTTGTTATTATCTATAAATAATATACAGTCTTATGGGACATATATGATCCTTAAAATCGTAATACCATATCAGTGAGTCCTAAGACAGTATGTTGCGTTTTTTAAACAACCTGAATTAACCTAATAAAACAAATGAGTGCTTCATAGGTACAGAAGTGTCTACAAAACAATCATATGAATTCTTTTCTTAGATTTGTTTACAAAATACCATATAACCTTAACTTATCCTATCCGTCGGTGATTTTAACTTTGAAACGATTTTCATCATTTTTTGTTGAATACTATATAATATTACAAAATAATAATTTTTTCATGAGTTTACGACCAGCAATACAAGTGATTTAAACAAATATTACTATTAATGTTCACGAAATTGATGCAACACATGCATTTATCTTATATGTGCATGGATCAAAATATAATAAACCGGAAATGTGTAGTCAATATTAACAACTATTGGTATAATGAATATCTATTTTTAAAATATCATTTTAAAAAAGCGAAATCAAAAGAAATGGTTCTTTAGTTTACTCGAAGAACTGAGTGACAAATAATCACAAAACCTTGTAAACCTTGTCTTAAAGAGTATTTCACATAAATTTAAAAATATTCCACGACATTTATATCAAACAATTATTTAAGAAGCTTATGATTGTTTTGTTCCCGATCAATGCTTAGATATCGTATTAAGCATGAAAAACGAATGCGTTGGCCGCCGGTAGATCCTATCGATTTCTGTGTTTAAAAACATCATACTGCGACACATATGACAGTCATTAACGGCCTAGCAAACAATTGTTACTCTAGTGTAATTATGTAACAATGTAATGTTTACGTAAGTATATATATTTCTATAGTTTAGCATGATTTTGTCAGGGTTTCAGACGAAACCATAATACTATACGCAATTATAATGTAAAAATGTTTTTTACTACTTATGCGACTATCATGTGATGATATCTAGTGATGTCTATGAAAAAATAAAAAATTAATGCATTTATTATTTATAAATCACAGATATTTATAAAAATTAAGAAAAATAGGCAGCATAAGTTGCGAACAATACTTTTTCGATGGTCCCACATTTTACGTCAACAACTTTGGCTTATTTTATAGTCTTTAAAAATTAAAAATTTATACAGAACATGTGATATCTTAATTTGCCAGCATATGGTAATTGTTATATGCGTTTTTAAAAATGGCGTTTAACTCACTATGTCGGGTAATGACTTGGTAGCATCTGCAATACAAACGGATACCGGCTGACATCGTTTTAACTTTTCGTTGAAAAAGTTCCTCGCGCCACTATATTTGATTTGACAATTGACAGGACGGCATGAATTCATTGCATCCAAATCCAACGTCGCACAACGCTGGACCATCAACGGATTGTAGAAACCTGTGAAAAGGTCCAGTGGTCTTTGCATTTCAAGGTCATTGAAGATAATAAACGCCCGTTTAAAGTGTTACGAAATAAATTAACGACATAAAAGTATTTTTCAAAATTAACATGAAACTTTGTTACCTGCAAGAATAGGATTAGACAGGGGTGCCGTCAACGTAGTATCAAAAATCATTGAATAGCGAATTGTTCTCCCTTGACTATTCAGGTATCCGTAAAAAATGTCGATTTTACATTCTCCTTTTCGATCATGAAGGTACTAGGGGGGACAGACATCGTAAAAAGTATATTTTATTTACATAATTTACTCGTATTAATATCAAACATACTCCAATTAGCTGCACTAAATCATGTCAAAATTGACATTCTAAAATCTGTTTGGCAACAAAGATGTAAATGTTTTAATGCCTAATATCCAAACATCCCCTCATAATGCATTTGATGATATAGTTTTGAACAAGAAGTCCTGATATCCTGATACTTAGGGAATATGATGAATCTTGCACTCTTTTGATTATTATGGCTCGAATTTCTGCATATAAAATAACTTTAAAACTAGTCTTTTTATTTTGCAACATAACAAAATTCTTTCTTTGTAAACGATAACGTCCGAATCTGCATCGTGAACCTGTTATAAGTACCTTAACTTAAAATAGATCAAAAAACTAAACAATAATGAGCTCTACTAAATCTCACAACAACCAACAACGGAACGGATATGTCCATTTTGTAACAATATTTTTTGTTTAATTACTTCAAAATTCAACGCTACGAACTTTTGTGAACTCATATGTCAAGTTTTATTAAAATTCCCAGGCAATAAACAACCACAGATAGCCACAATCATCGTTCGTGAAACAATACCTAGTTCTACAAAAATGAGACTAAATGATTTAATAATAAGTCTCTCATTGAGGAAATTTGCTTCGCGTGAGTTGCTCGAAAATATTTAAAAAATTCAATTGAATAGTTGTAGGTCATAACTCTTAACTTGCTTTGAATAATTCATGAACGGGTTTCAAGATCCCAGTACCCTTATTTGTTGTTTACACTTTGCTGCTCTTGTTGCAAGTGTAGTTGCACTTTTTGGAGTGCACAGCGAGAAAAATATAGTTAATTGTACCATTTTACAATATTAAAACAGAAAATTACTAAAAATAGTTAAATCAACTACTTTTGCAGTAAACCAGACAATAATATAGTTTTGTTCGCTATATCCCAATCCTTAAAAATGCAGTAAAGTACATAACCTTAATCCTATCGCAGTTTTTAATTTGCAAAGGCAGCAACAAAATTTAGCTAACATTTATCAGCCGATGATAACTTTGTTATGTGACAGAAAAATAAATCTTAATGAGATCATTGACAGCCTACTTTCGAGGTGTTGGTACGCATTGGGTAAATTTAAACAAATATAAATCAATTGAAGACTTATTTTATTTTGTGTATGCCACGATTAGCATCCATAGTACTTCCATATGGTACTTCCATAAGCCTTTTCGTTTATTTTTCATAGTTACTTTATGGCTTGGACTATTTGTGGTCCCTCTTCAAACAGAATCTGAATATTTCCAGAAAAACGGTCATCCGTTGTATTTCTGATTGAATAGGTAATAAAATAAATAATAATGAAAACTGAAATACATAGAGGTCTGGTTATACCACTGAAGAAATATAAAAGATCCGGGGCTACAAACGTACAAATTAAATGATTAAAACATTCATTGCTTTGGTATTCTGCGCAAATCCATCTACCAAAATCTTTGCTTTTTATAGTTACAGTTCTGCAGTACAGCTATTGAATAATTCAGTAACAATTAAGACACATCAATAATAATAATCATCAACTATGAACAAAGGATCCCATTTTATTTTTCCAAAGGTTCTTGGTGCGTTGAATCCGTATCTAAAGTAAATATCTCTCAATTGACTATGATTTCCGTGATATTCCAACCTGCAAGTGCAAAATTACTTATTTTTGCCTAGATTTGAGGTTCTGCAAAATCATATTTTGTCTATACCGTTGAGTATGTTTACATACCTCTTTTTTGCTGAGATATCGCGTTTTGAAATTTTCATGATTACGTTCCAGGCATAGATAAATGTATAAAGAAAAACAGTTCGAAATAATTTAATATTTCTCGGTGTGACGGCGCATTTAATAAATGGATAACAAAAGAATGTAAATATCAAAATATAAACATGCGTCGTTCAAATGCGAACAAACGTCCAGAAACCATAATGGAACCAAAGGATAAGGGACCTTTCGCTGTCCAGCGTGCAGAGTTTTTCAAATCTATTGAAATCAAAAGTGGTTTTAGATTCCCTAATTAAGAAAGAATTTAATCGTAGAATCTAATATAAACGACGATTTTGCAAGGTGCACGGAGAGAACAATCCTGTATTTATACAATGGGCCATCATCTTCAGAAAAGACTGTGGGCTCTTCCGTAAAATATTGCTGAATCTCCATATGATTTTTCAAACAAATTTCGAGTGATCACAGTATCTATTCGGATCATAATGTGTTTGTACAACGCTGCATTATTTATTTATTTGGGATCCTTGCTCTTTTTCTACGATACCCACCATATTTTCCGATGGATCTCTTGGGAAAAAACCACGTACATTACAAAGGAATATTGCGAAATGTACCCTGGAACATTCCTCAGGAACGTCGTTGAGCATGGTGCATTTACGAACAAAAATACAATTGTGTTTTTGAGAAGAATCGATAACAATAATAAGGTTGGTAAGTTGCATTCTAAAATATAAAGCGTCTTTCTGAATATTGATACTGTTTTTATTTTAAAAGATACAAATAAAATATCTCATTAGGAAACAAAAATGGTTGGTGTCAAAGGCATGTAAAGTGTCTTACAAATAAACCTATCGAAGCATAAATCTTCGATGTATAGGAAATTTGGTTATATTGTAAAAAATAAAAAACTAAGAGACGCGTATTTTTTTATTCGTGGTAAAACTTTGGCAAGCAAGTATAAATGGTTAGTCTGATCTTTCAAGTTATCGCTTGAAGGTTGTTAAGCAATATTCATGATTTTTGGTACGTAAGTATCTTTAAATAGAAGAATAATATCGGCGTAGGCATTTTGGAAGGGGGATGAAAATTAGGGGTGTTTAACCCCTCTCCCCCAAATTAATTTTTGGGTGGGCTGTTCTGCCCCGTAAAACGAAATACGTGTCTCTTAGTTTTTCATATTTTGCAACGATATCCAAACTTCCTGAAAATCGGACATTTACACTTGTAGGTTTATTTGCTAGAGAAAGACAGTTGTTTGCAGAGTGTAAGTAGTAATTCTTTGTCGCATATGCTGAATCTGCCATGCTGACAATTGTGTTTTTCGACGTCTTTGAGGTATGGCGCATTTGACAGCTGGTAACACTGTTATTGTAGGTGTCTTTTGGTGCCATTCGACATTGTCATCTGATATTTAGCAAGAGAATATTCGAATACATGGATTGTTAGTTGTAAAAATTATTGTTTTGAAAACTTTGGTTGTAAAGATAAGTAAGTAGATTACGAAATGTAAAACTCATGAAGGCTCTTCATAATTTTCTTACGAATCGAATGAGCCTGGTTTTCCAGACATCGTATTGTTGATTTTGGTAAGACGTATGAAAAATCCAATATGAAGTCATTGAAAATACGCGGAGCAAGAATCAACAAATTTTATTTATGGTTTACGCGGTAATTTGAATGTAATCAATTTATTTGATGCTATTTTTTTCAGTTGGTATACAATTCAAAAGATTAACGGCAAAAAGTGTCGTGTAATTTAACCCGACGTCAGACACCAATAAAAGTAAACATAGAACAAGTGATGACGTTTGTTATATACTTTCTCCACGTATGAAAGTAAAATTTCATATTTCGATTCCAACTTGGATTAATATTGGTACTCTTTACAAATTTTTGTATTCAAATAAAATTTAACTGTTTATAATAAGTTAAACAAATATAGGTTAATGTGCGCTAAGTTCTTTTCGGAATATGCTCTTGGGGTCTATTCTACGTTCAGACCTGGAGAGGACTTAGCGAGCCAGAAATAACTTAAAATATAAAGAGAAAGATTTAAATATTTTCCATTATTCATATATAAGAGTCTCATAATTACAAGTGCAAACATTAGAAAAAAATTTAAACAAAAATAGATTTCAATTCTATCTTGAATTCAGTCTAAAGAAATATTTTTTTAAGCACGAAAATACTCTTGTTAGTGGATTTGCCTCCTTTTTCGGAATCGAACAAAAATGGTACTTTTTCATTGAAAATCCGTAAGGAATTCAATGAAATATTAAAAAAACCTGTCATACATCTCTATCACGAAATATATTCACCAAACAAAAATTGCAGTATGTTTACCAAAGAAAATGTTACACAATACTCCATTTTGAGGTACTTCGTTTCTTGTTCTACTATCTCTATTTCATAGAAATCAAATTCTTTTGTTCTTGGCCATACTCCATCGATAGGCTTACAGTCAAACCCGACGGGAAGCTGCTGGCATCAGGATTTGACTGAAATCTTCACTAAAAATTCGTTTCTTGAGCATTCGATCGAAATTTCGTAAAAAGTATTTTTTAAGAATTTATATATAGACCGATTCCATTTCAAATCGGGCAGGGGTAAAATGTTGACATCTAGAAAATTGTTTTCCATGAAATATGTTGTTCTTTAGAGCAAATAAGGAGACCCGTATTTTTTTGTTTCAAGAAAATTGTTTTTGTTCAGAGTTATGCGCAATTTAAAATCAGGAACGAAAATCCAAAAAATAGAGTATAAAACTTAAAAAATGCTGCGTTTCCTAAAGTTTTTAATTATTCCTCATGCATATGATTGTGTGATTGGTATTTTATCGATATCCAATAATGAAATTGACAAAAATTGAAAAATAACAAAATGGAGGCCATTTTTTGAAAAAACTAAAAAGTCAATTTTCCCAAAAACATCATCTTTTTTTCTTCCATGTTTTTTTAATCAAAAACCCGACACTTCAACAAACCGACATTTCCATGACTTTTGCCATATCAATTTCTTTTCAGTTTTTTGTTATATATTGTCAAGTTTCCGAAGTGCTAGGTTTGAACATATTGGGTTTTTGAGGTGTCGGGTTTTTGGCGTATCGGGATTTTGGTATGCTGCCTTAATATATTTGTACATTATCTGTATCTCAAACATGTTCTTCATATAATATTTTTCAATTCACTAATAACTTTTTAATTTCAATTTTAACGCATTTCACGGCATACGTTTTTCTTTATGTAGTAAATATAACTCAAAAACCTGAGGTACAAAAATTGGACTCCTCACAAATCTGACACTTCAAAAACTCGCCAATGTATGAAAAATAACTCGAACGAAACCGATACGTCAAAAGTTATGAAAATGTTGGTTTTTTGAAGTGTCGAGTTTTCGAGATGTCTGTTGCGCGTTGTTGACGTATTCCCTTGTTGAAATAATTTAGATAAAACGAAATATGTCCTATCCTGACAAAATTTCTACTTTAAATTAAAAACAAACAAAACATTCTGCAGCCGAGTAGCGTCTTTTAGCGTACATGACATAGTGTCAGATATTGTGTCTAATATGACCAGTAATCTATCAGAAAAAAATGAAAGAAAAAAAAGGTGACGTTTTTGAGAAAATTGACTTTTTAGTTTTTTCGACAAATGGCCGCCATTTTGTTATTTTTCCATTTTTGTCAATTTCATTATGGGATATCAATAAAGTACCAATAACACAGTCAGATGCATGAGGAATAATAGTAAAATATTAAAAACTTTTGAAAACACACCATTTTTAAAAAGTTTTATACCCTATTTTTTTGACATTTTTAAATTACGCATAACTCAGAAAAAAATTTTTTGTTCTCAAAACAAAAAAGTCCGGGTCTCCTTATTTGTCCTAAAGACCAACATATTTCATGGAAAACGATTTTCGAGGTGTCAACATTTTACCCCTGCCCTTTTTGAAATGGAATCGGTTTATAATCCATAAAAATCTCCATAAAAATGTTTGAATAAGAATTTTTAAGAACATTAAAGTGTTAGGTAAATATTTTGATATTTACAAGGAAAGTCCATTGTTTCCTTGTTCAAAGCTCGTGAACAAAGAAACACTTGGGATAAAGGAAAGCCTAGTGAGGTACTAGAAAGAAAGAATGGAGAAAGTGAGTGAGAAGGTAAGAAAAGGAGAGAGGAAAGAAAGGAGAAAAGTGAAAGAAAAGACACCTTCGAAAATCATGATGGCGGCACGAGAAGGTCGAGAGAAGGAAAGAAAGAGGGAATAAAAGGAAGGGAGGATGGGTAAGAGTGAGAAGGAAGAGTGGTTGACGGGAAGAGCAGAGACAGCGTTGGTTTGCTGCAACCTACGGCGCTGGGCCGGAGTACGTCGAGGTAGTGGTGGTACCGTTTATAGTGATAATACTTTCCGAACATGGTAGTGGCAGAAGTACACGCTCGAATATGCTGGTTGGTGCATGGCGGCTCCGCCCCGTCGGAATCGCGATAACAACTAACGTACTATTATATTACTCCCACGCGGCGTCGCAGACGGTTCTCCTGGTCTTTGCGAACCCCACGGTCGGTCGTATTCGACTGGCCCGACCCGGTCCGGGGTCGGACACCCGAACACACCCAAGGCCCCGGCAACGTCGACCTTCGTCGCACCAGTTACGTCTTCCTATAACACCATCCTCCAGGCTATTGTCCAGCCCCCCTTTTGCCCGCGTACTAGTGCCAATCCTAAATGCGAATAGTTGCTGGTCTGCTCGTATTTTAACACGATCGCTCAACCGATAAACTCTTGCTTTCTGTATATCTACGTTTAGTTCATCAAAAACAGTATAATTATGTAAGATTAGTAACACTGCCTAGTGGGAATGAGTAAGTAAATTTTGGTATTTTCATTTGCTTTGGTACTTTGGTTGTTCTGTAGGCTCGACTACAGAAATCGCTACTATATGTTAGGGGAAGCTTTGGTTAATTCATTGCGAATAAGAAGAAAGTCCAATTACCATGGTTACCAATGATAACGGGTGCGGGTCGAAAAACCGACAGTCATAAAGCCGACAGTCAAAAAACCGACAGTCAAAAAGCCGACACAAAATCAGGAGGACAGTCATAATGCCGACAGTCAAAAAGCCGACACAAAATCAGGAGGACAGTCATTTTTTGAACTGTCGGTTTTTTTGACTCTCGGCTTCTCGATTGTCGAGTCGTTTTCCATTTATCTGATATGGGGGTGCGGGTTGAAAAACCGACAAATCAAAAAGCCGACAGGTCAAAATACCGACAGCCAAAAACCCGACAGTCAAAAAACCGACAAATAAAAAAATTACTGTGCTTGTCCATGTATCTATATTGTTATGTGTCGGCTTTTCGACTGTCGAATCTATGACTGTTGGTTTTTTGACCTGTCGGCTTTTTGATTTGTCGGTTTTTCGACCCGCACCCTGATATGATCGGTCATAAATCCGACAGTCAAAAAGCCGACACAAAATCAAGAGGACAGTCATTTTTTGAACTGTCGGTTTTTTTGACTATCAGCTTTTCGATTGTCGGCTTTTTCGACCCGCACCCATGATAACAACTGAAATCTACGTCAGCCGAGTCGTTTTCCATTTATCTGATATGGTCGGTCATAAATCCGACAGTCAAAAAGCCGACACAAAATCAGGAGGACACTCATGTTTTGAACTGTCGGTTTTTTTTACTATCGGCTTTTTGATTTGTCGGCTTTTTCGACCCGCACCCATGATAACAACTGAAATCTACGTCAGTCGAATCGTTTTCCATTTATCTGATATGGTCGGTCATAAATCCGGCAGTCAAAGAGCCGACACAAAATCAGGACAGCCATTTTTTGAAGTGTCGTTTTTTTTTTACTAGCGGCTTTTCGATTGTCGGCTTTTTGATTTGTCGGTTTTTCGTCCCGCACCCATGATAACAACTGAAATCTACGTCAGTCAAGTCGTTTTCCATTTATCTGATATGGTCGGTCATAAATCCGACAGTCGAAAAACCGACAGTCAAAAAACCGACAGTCAAACAAGCCGACACAAAATCAGGAGGACAGTCATGTTTTGAACTGTCGGTTTTTTGACTGTCGGCTTTTCGATTGTCGATAAGATAACAACATAAATCTATGTGAGTCAAGTCGTTTTCCATATATCTAATGTGGTCGGTCATAAATTGCGATTTCAAAAACATGAATTACTAAATTTAGATGGACTAAAACTCATAATTCCATTCCTACAGTTTCGATGAGCCAGATTAGACCAAAGTGTGTGTAACTATCCGATCATTTGAAGGGCTGCGTGGAAAAACGGCCTAAGTCGAAAAAGTGGATTATGAGACAATTGAAAAAAACTGTTAAACTGTTTACAGGGTTTACTAACAGTACTCGTAATCACTATGAACATCAATAAAGGACATCTACGAGATTATACGTATACACAGAGAGAAAAAAAGTGTTAATAAAACCACGAAAAAATAATAAAATCGATTGTAACCTTTGTAAATAGTAATAGAATTAATTATATGTTAGGTCAGAGTTGATATTTTAGGCTATATGTGTACGAACGATTTAACAATCGGAAAATAGTAAATGGAATAATTTTATTCTACCGTTTACCATGGAAATAGTTAATGCAACAACTTTTCGGATTTACGCATTTTACTATTACAAAAAGGTTCCGTTGACTATTTCCTTTCTCTCTGTGTATATTTTCCGCATCTGTACAATAATAAAAGTTATATTGCAATTGAAAAATGTGAAATGTTTTTTTTATAAATATTTAGCAAAATTAAGTACTTTTTATGAATATTTAGAAAATATCAGCATCATACATGCAGATGGATATTAATGATAAAAATATTGAGGATTTACGAAATATTTACAATACAAGAACAAAATAAAATTTGGGATTTCAAATCGCATTACAACATTTTTAATATTAATATTTCTTATACTAATTGATGAAAAAAACGACTTGGTTGGGATAACCAATAATTTGTTGTCCTTACCAACTGCCTGAGTGGACTGAGATCTACACAAGAAATTTGTCAGCAAGATTACTCCCAGTTGGTTGAGTGGATTATTTAATTGGTTGGGTGTATTGTATATCAACCACATCATAATATTACGGAGTATAAATAAAAGCTGATTTCGTTTACAATTAGGCTAATGAATTAATTCTCTAGACCAACCAACTCAGTTTATTACGAGGGATATTTTTTATTTTTTCTAACTAACTTCAGTTGGTAGACGGAACCAAGTACAATTCTTTATATTATATTACTTGAGTTTTACCAACCAATTTGTAGTTGGTTCTCCTAATCAACTGGTTTTTTTTTAATATTAATAATAATTTGATTGTTTCGATTTTCTTAAAAACAGCCTAACTAAACCGTGTTAGGCCGTTTTTCTATAAACGGTAGTTGCTTTAGCCTTTAAAAAATTCTTCATTACTTCCTAATGAAAACATTAAGTACAACATAACATGCTCTTGCAATTTAACTCATTTCCGGAAAAAGCACTTCAGCCGAGTTCGGCCGTTTTTCCACACAGGCCCTCATTTGTGTACTTAATGGAATTTATTAAACTTAAATGAATTTATTTTTAGGAAACCGGCAAACTCAAACATGAAAGTGCAAGGAACTATCTGTTTAATGCACATGACAAAATCCACTGCAGTGTTAAGATATCTTCGGAAAGAGTTGTAAGACACCTCTTTAAAAAGTAGTTCTTGCCCTAATGAATAAGTCTAGCGCGAGAAGTAGAAATAAAATGCATGGATCACAAAATTTGATTGATATAAATTGTAATAATATATTTCGGTACGTGTGCATGAAATGAAACACTTTTTAAGAATCAATGTCAGTTTCGGTACAGTTACCAACCTCTATAAAGACAACAAGAATTAGGGTCTATATGCCTAAAGGCATGGGAGTAGTTGTCGACTTTTTGCTTGTTCACAATGTCGCGAAAACGTATTAATTGCAGTAACAACTTTTTACGATAGTGTCAGATTATTCTGTTCCAGTTGGTTAATAAACTTCAAGTAAGTACATATAGTAGCCATTTCTAAAGTAGAGTCTACAGGATATCCAGCAAATGAAAACAATAAATTAACTTACTCCTTCCCACGAGGTATAGTGTTACTAACCTTACATGATTTTACTTTTTTTGATGAATGAACCAGCCAAAGGTACAAAATAAACGTGGGACTATATAACAATTCTATATAGTTATACTAGATAATTGTAAGGGACTGATCTACGTAATCTGTAAAGGAACTGTAATAAATTGTTACGATGTGATCGACTCGGTACCAGAAAGTTTGACTCTGCAGAAGCTATCTCGTATATGTAGGTGCGTGATTAAACTAAAAAATTGCATTGAAACAAATTGTATAATAATTTAATTTTTTTCTGAATAAGAAGTTACATTTGATTTCAGGAAGTTCTCAAATTAAGGTAATTTATAAAATAACTATTGAAAAGTTGTGTACAATGCCGTTATTAAAATCAGCCGTTGGTATAAGGCATAGTTTATGCAAGATCAATAGTTGACGACAGAATTATGACCATATGAAAATCATTTCTTTAATGGGAGAAGTCACAAGGTCGCGACGGCGCGGCACCTGGCGATAACAAATCTAACTAAATCTATCGAAATTCTATAGCAACTTTTTAAAGATGTATCACAGTTTAACTAGATACAGACAAACATTTTATTGGGTAGATTCTAGATAGTAACGGTAGGATGAAGGACGAAAATCCGACCAATCAAAAAACCGACACATACAAAAATAGACACATCGACATGCGAACAGTCATTTTTTGAAGTGTCGGTTTCTTGACAACTATATCATGGTACGGTATAGTTGTATGAATCTAATCGAGAATTGCAAAAAATGTCCAGTTACTGTACACCATCTAGCGTTACGTGACTATTTTCCAAGCGAGTGAAATAGAAAAATATTTTAATTCTTAATATTGTGGTTATTTACTATTAGTTTACAAATACTACTGCAAGGAAAATCTAATGCTACTTCAACGGTATTTAAAAATACGTGTAATCGTGTTCCAAACTGCTCGTAGTAAATTTGTATTTAACTACTACAATTAGTTTCGTATATCACTATGTTATTTCGGTGCGAGTATCGAACAAACTATTAGAACTCTGTAAATGTATAATGCACATTGGATAATGTGCCGGCGGTAACCTATTTTGTACGTAGAAACTTTGCGTACAGTTTTCAGACATTATTTGCAATTATTCATTAAAATTTTGTTATTTCGATAAATGTATCTTATAAAACATTAAAATACCTTTAAAATAAAAAAAGAATATTTTATTTTGAACAAAATTGAGCGATATAATCGAGATTGAATTTGAAGAAAATTAATCCCCTGTATCGTGCAGTTTACTTGTGCATCGAGGGATTTCCATTTAATCACATTTTTCGGGTCGATGTTTTAATTGTAAACCGATCAATAGCGAAATTTTTAACTGTACTGGTGAAAACTATATATTGAATGCTTACTCTGAATTTCAGAATTTTAAAAAAGATCCATCCTTGAAAAAATGTAAAACTTTAAAATTATTATTTGGGCTCATCCTGTAATAAGTAAAAACGGATATTTTCAAAAAACTACGTAATACACATGTTATATTAATTATTTGTTTTAACACTTTTGAGTGTAAATAAATTACACTTTGCAAGAACAGATTTTTCTAAATAGCCTCACAACTTTCGAATTTACAGTGTTCTATACGGTAAGAATATTTCTTTTGCATATACTAGAGTTATCAAAGCAATATACAAAAAAAAATTGACCATTTGAAGCGGAATGCCCCATATGTACACAGAGAACAAATTTCTTGGTAATTTTGCAACTTCAAGTGGGAATTTTGAAATGGACTTAGAGAATGGTGAAAACTTCCATTATTTTTGGAAAATATTACTAGATTTTGTTGTAACTTTTAGTGTCTGTATAGTAACATTTCCAAAAGCTAATAGTCATTTATATAAGAAAAAATGGTAATTTTTTTTCATTTTGTGAGTCAGTCAGGAAATTTCAATAAAGTTTCAAAAATACTTCTTCTTGTATCTTCGCGTACATAAATAACGCAGGCTGCATAGACGTCAAATGCTCCAAAGTTGCTAAATGAACGGCCAAGAATTGTTCCTCAAAATCATGCTTTTCAAAATTTAAATTTGGCTAAACGTATCATGTTGCGAAGCTCTGACGTGATTATGAATACGATGTCTCTTTTGGTTTCAGAAAAATATGTTTCTTATACGTATTTTATCCTATAGCAAGTGCGTATTATCAGTTTGTATCTTTGTTGTTCTTGTGTATTTTTGTGCGTACAAAATATATTAACCATGCAATGCAATGTAATGTCGATATAAACAATCTACGGTTTTTATAAAAGTTGGTATTGATGTAAAAAATATATTTAAAAATTTTTTAGAAGGCGGAAAGTGAATATGAAGAAATATTGAGAACTATAAATGGTCCATAAACAATTTAATTCTGTTAAACATAAAGCGTCATAACCTAGAACTAAAATGATTAAATTTCATAAAAACAGATGGAAATGTTTAAACTACTTCGTAAACATTGCATTTTACATCGGCAAACATATGATTTGAACTTTTCAAAATTATTGTAAAACAAAAAAATCAATAAAATTTAATGCTGCATGTCATACCCGGCGTTTGTAGAAGAGGTAGATTTTTATATGAGCACTGAATGTTCCAATATCTAGTACTTTCAATAAAAAAAGTCTTAATTTACGACCACTGACACTAAAATGATTAAATTTCTACTTTTAAGATTTACCCAACAAAAACAAGCCTAGTTAGAAAAGAGCAAACATATGCGTCACACTTTAACTAAATTAAGACGTATTTGTTTACGTGTACTGCCTGAAATTACATTATTGAATATGTGGTACTATAGATACTAAAAAATTAATATCACAATTTTAATGGCATCATTGTTTTTCTAGTCATGGTGTACTTAAATGGTATACAAAATGGTGATGCACAAGAAAACATTAACGACTAATGATGTTTTTCAGTTCAAATGGCCTCAAATATCTTAATGAAAATTTGAGACATTATTTCCGTTTATTCGTCGTAAATAGAATATATTGTCCACCTTTAACTCGTCTTAACTAACTTAAGATGTTTCTGTATTGAAACATATCAAAGACGCCTAATCAATTGGACTATTATTCGTATATTGAGCCATCTTTGTTCAATGTTTTAACTACCAATTATTTAATACCGATTAAACCGTGTAGAACGCAGAGTAATAAAACATTATTATAAACGAAAGAAACATTTTAATACTAAATGAAGTAGCGATTTATTATTAGTTTACTAATACTGCTGCAATAGTATTTTAACCGGTGTAGTAGTTAACGATACTGCTTGCAGCAGTTGGCTTGTATTTAACCACTGTAAGTAGTATCTATATCGCTGTATTTTCTCAGTGTAGACATACTTTTGAAATTAGGCTTGTTTTAGTGATATTTAATCACATGCTTTATTAACATTTCAGATAAATTTTCCCCAAAGTAATAAACTAAACACAATCACAAGGATTGGAGATACTTATCATCTGAACCAAATTACTTCTAATGTCTTTTTAAGACAAAAATGTGTTAAAAGTTAAAACAAAAGTGCCTCAAATTAAATTGCTTGATATTAAACATACTTCATCAGTACTTTTCTTACTGACGTTGTTTAATCTTAATTTCCTTAAATATATAGTACACGTATAATCTATTTTATAACATAAATTTCGAAGCAATTTCGAGACAAAGACATACAAATTATCACAGAGGCGAATATAATATTATAAAGTTGTATAACATTCTGGAAATGAAATGCTGTCAACGTTGCTGTATGCCAAAAATATACGATAAAAGTTTCACCTCTCGTGTTTTAGCAAGAAATATACTTTTGTTTAGGATAGTCTAGTAAGGTTTCATATAAGTCTTCCTTATTCTCAGAACTATTAGAATATTAAAAAATATAAATGTGCTCCCAACTAAACTGCATATGATGACCAATTATTTAAAAAATATATTATGAAATGGTAATTGTTACTGAATCCAACGTGTGCCCAACAACTGTGCAGTAAATATAAATATATTCTCATTTTTTCCCGCCCAAACACTAATTAAATAACTACTATTAACTTTCGAAAAGGTAAATAGAATAAATCTTAGACTCAGTGCATCGAACTGAATATATCAAACGTAAGATACTTGAGAGTTTTTATGGTGTCACAAAAAATCGATGCTGCACATGCCTAATCTGCTATATTCTGTTTAAGATTATTGCATCCCTAGTATCTAAAAATTAAATGACATGACAGATACCCAAACTCAAATTAACATTAGCCTTTACATTAACCAGCTTTACTATTTCAATTAAATTTCGACACTTATAAATAAAAAACATTACGAAGTATTTTGTAACTTACAAGTGTCGGCCATATCAGGGTGAGATTTTTCATAGCTTTGGTAGTCAGTTCTCCCATGTATCCACCGACGAGTCGAATGTGCTGAAACCAATTGAGAATGTTCCATTATCACGTGCTGCCTCTACGGTCGATCATTGGATGAAAAATCGAACCTCACAATCGACGTCATCGGAGGCGATGGTTTCGCAGCATGAGAACATTTGTACTCCGATGGCCAACGGCTCGTCGCTCGCATTTTCGACTTCGATGACTGCACATAAATTGCCACAACACGATTATTTTGACTTTTCAATATCCTTACATTCACTCTGCATTTTTAATAACAATATTTAAGGACCATTCCCACGTTAACTTTTGGATTGAATTTTTCTCAAATCACAAAATCGAAAATGATTGAAATTAAAGAAATCGACAAGAATTGTATTAGTATTTTAGCGATGTTTCTTCCAGCACTGTCCGCAGACTACTAATCGAGATTCGGATCCGGATCTGGATTCGGCAAAGCTGAGTGACTGACCGAAAGCAATGGGAAGCCGCGAATTTCGAGCAAAGCCGTCAGTCACTCTTCCGAACCGTTCAGCTCGCGGATGATAATTATCGTCGCGAGAAATGAAGCCGATAATCATCGTCTGCCTAATCAACGGCTGCCCGACATGTACAATCCGAGTGCTCTTGCATGAAAGATCCAAATTCTGCTCCCTGATGCCCTCGTTACACCCAGCCCGCCCCGAGCGAACCAAATGGTGTCCGAAACCAGAAAATTGGAACCAAACGTCACTATATCCATCAATTAGAACATCTTCGGTTTTAAGGACAGTTCACTCGAGAACAGTCTTATTTTCGATACAACTTTCGCAGTTTCAATTTACATCAATGTTGCAAGCAGACCAATAATTAAAATTGCATCCTTCAAATTAAAAGTAAAGCTGAACACTTACTTCGCCTTATAAATTGAGTATCCCATGATGAACCATTAGCGAATGACCTGATATCAATTTGCTACAGTCGAACATTATCAACGAAAAAATAAGGAGGAAATTGTATGATATATTGGAATGAAATCCGGTTCGGATGAACGTTAAGCTTGTTCCAAAGTTTTTAATTTTGCCTTAAACGACCTCAGTGTCCAAGAATAGTAACTTCAATTAAGTAAAATTGAAAGTTAGTAATCAGACTTGTTTCTCATGCTACAATGAAATCAACAACTTAAAACCCTCGAGAGAAAGAGAGGAAATACAGAAGGTTTTGCTTTTTTTCATACGTCATTAACTGACGGCAAGGAATAAACGTTCAATACATCGTGGTAGTATGGAAAATCAGCTAATATACATGAATCCCGGTAAGTTTCGATGTTGAAATTAAGAAACTGCATATAAATTTCGTAAGAAAACACAATTTTTTGCGAAAACGATAAAACAATCCAAGTGGTGGCAATAAAATAATTATAGAATAATATCTACAGCTCCACAGCGTTAGTTAAAATTTCCGTACTTAATCACAATGTACTCTCTAAATCTGAATTGCTTAAAAACTACCAATAAGAACATGAAAACTGAGTCACCACATAAATTAGTAATCATATTTGCTAACAAAAAGTTAAAACCTACTAATTTCTTACTAATACTTTCTTCTAATAATTCCTTATTAATACTAGTAGTAATTTATCACTATTACTACAAACTACTAAACTAAAAAAGTCAACGTCTACTTGTAGATTAGTAGAATTGTACTAATGAATTAGTATTTTCGTACTATTTGTCAGTAAAAAACTTACTAATTCATGGTAACCTACTTTTCGATGTAGATAAGTCGTTTTTTATTTATTCAAGTTTAGAGAGTGTTTCTCTACGATTGTTATAGTTGTTGTTTACAAATTCAAATAATTTTCTGCGTGCTTTACTGGAAATGTTAAACTAAACTTAACAATATCCTTTACATATAATGTCAATATGAATTTGTTTTAAGGTAGAAATTTATGGGCGAAATTGAAGTTAAAGATGGTAAGTCAATAGTTTTGATGTCTTTATTTTACTTGTTAAAGTTCAGGATCAAGAATATTTGCGTGAATGTCGCCTTTGCTGTCATTCCTTGAAGTTTCTCTTTTAAAAGTCCACTGAATGACACGTCTCGTTTTATATTTATAATGTTACATAAATAAGTAAAAAGTCTGAATAAGGAGGAATGCAAATTGACTGAATAATTTATTCGATTGTCAATGACACACTTTTGCATCGTACGACTTTTCATTCTGATTAATGGCGAAAGGCAGCCTTGGTATGGCAAAAATATAATACTTATGAGACCTTGCCGCCCTTTTTACTTTCTTCTTTCTCCAATTTACCCATAATTTGTAGTATAAGTACAAACTTCCTTATTTTCGTCGATGACGTAGATGTTGTGTACATTCATAAATACAATCTTTTATTTTTATTTACAAATAATTATTTTATGTTTTTGTATCAAAAGTAAATTTGTTTTTAGTCATTTTGTATACAATCGTAAGTGATATAATTTTTTATCAAATATATTGCATAAAATGTTTAATAAATTAGAATACTTATAGGTTAATTAATTATCACTTGGAATAACCTCCTTAAAAAATAGATATTTTGTTAATATAATAAAACATCAGTATGGCTGTGTTCAAATCAAATCTTTTCAATATATTTTTATCAACATAATTGCTAATAATTTAATTAAGTATAAGTAATAAAATTATTTACGTGGACTGGATTTGAAAAAATTATAGTTTCTTGCACTACCACACCTGTTGGTTTTGAGAGGTACATTTTTTAGTGTTGATATATTAAAACAAATATTTTCCATTCGCCAATTATTATATGTAAAAGTAACCAAACAATGAGTCTAATTATAATAACATTACATGTTTATTATTTCTTTATTTATAAATTATTTTCTGTTGATATTCATCATTACATTCCGAATTTGTTTTCCACTTTTTAGTTTAGATCTATTCAATCAACATCATAATCACAATTTATAAAACATGCTTTATACTCTTTAAGTATTATAATGGCATAGTACATTTTATTGAAATTGGTATTAAAATACTACTAAAAAATCTAACTAGAAAAGACCAAGAACAATATAAACATGTAAATAAATTAAAGTTAATACTCAGAAATTTTCAGTAATGTACCTTGCAAGATGGAATATTTTTATAATTTAATCATTTTGGTGAAATTTCCTGGGATTCAGACTCTTTTTCTTCTGCAAACAAGAGTAATTTATAACGAAACTATTTACGAAACTTTTAATTATCCTTTTTTAATACTATTGTTAGGTTTTACCAAAACGAAACAATGAAATAATTATTTGAAAGACATTTAATAAAATAAGAAATTAAAGACAATTCAGACTTAATAATTATCTTAAGTTACAAATAAAAATAAAAACAAAATTTGATAATTCTAAATAAAATTACAATGGTTCACTTTCATTAAACAAATTGATTATTAGTAAAAGTAGGGATTTTTTGTATCATTCTAAGCAACAAATTTTCTATAACAAAAATTCAACATTGTGTTGTGCGACGGAAATCATTTTCTAACCAATGGGAAAATTAAAAACCCCCCAACGGGCACGAAAGTCCCGAATGTTTCTAAAACGTTTTTAGAACGTTCCAGAAACGTTCCAAAAACGTTAAATGTCTGCAACTTTTACGGAACGTTTTATAAACGTTTCATCCATGTTGCAAACATTTAACGTTTTAGGAACGTTTCTGGAACATTCTAAAAACGTTTTAGCAACATTTGGGTCCTTCATGCCCGTTGGGCCTTCACTTGATGTTAGAGAAATACGACCGAAATTGGACTTCGTCAGAAAATTTTTGGTCTACAATTTTTAACGATTCCGCAGACGGCGTGAGGTTCTCGATTTAAATATTCGCGGTTTCAAGCGACTTCTCAGTCGTACTTGAAACCCAACATTTTTTCCGAGTCAAACTGACTAACGACTTCCTGGTCGGCGTGAGTTCATAACCCTAACGAATAAATAGAGGGTAGGTAACAAAATGTTATAAATAAATTAAAAATAAATGATGATTTCGAAAAATCTTCTTTGGTTGTTTCAACTAATGGGTCAAGAACGAGGAAACCCAATATGCCCTAAAGAGAAATAAATCTTAATCCACAATACCTCCCCAAATAATCAAACGACGAAAGATTTCGGAGGTAAATATCGAAATTCTGGCGAAAAATGTCAATAACTGAGGTTATCTCCTCTTCCTTCCTTTCCCTTAACATTCAACCAACATTAATTTACAGTCATGTCTCGCAGGCCAAGTTCTGGTAAAAGGCTTGAGTGCGTTGACCAAAATAGGCCGAAATAATTTTTACTCTAGATCTGCTAGCCAGATCTAGACCTAACATTACATTAGCTACTTTCAGATCATAACCAATATTTATTTACTTATACTTTTATATCAATCGACTACATTTACTGGTTTTTCAATGTAAAATCTTTTCAAAATTCTTCACTTTGAACTTGTACGAAACTGGAAAAACGTGCTTAATTTATGATATGTAAGTCTACAGTGTGGTGTAAGCATGTTACCTCTTAGTAGGCGATGTCTGGAAAACTGCGTATACAAATGTATCATGAAGAAATTAATTTTAACGATACTATGCTCACAAATAAAAAATAAATTTGACTATCCTAGTAATCTTATTGAAAAGTAGTAAATTATGACGAACTAGCATTGAACCACTTTTCTAGCAGTTACCAGTTTTAATAACACTTTTTTTTAAAATATTAATGGTCTTTAAAAAAAGATTGGTATTTGTTAGGTCGATAAGCATTATATTTATGTTCGTGTAACAAATTAAATGTTGTAAAAGAATATTCCATGCCATTTTTTTTTGGTACGCAAGGCTGAGATAGAACGTAGAATTGTATATTCAAATAAGAATGTGTAATCTTACGTACTATACAATAATCTTATGGCTATTCCGACTCTATGACTGATATTAATTAATACCTGCACCCATTCTTATTACGAAATAAATTTAATGTTCAACCAACAATTTTTTAGTGAAAGTAAACACTTCGCATAGTATCAGCAACTAATGAGCAGTTTACATTAAACCTGAATTGAATTGATTTTTAATATGTTTTTGGCAATCGTTTCTTCCGACAAATACCAACCTTTCTCTCATTTGCTACAAGACATTAGCGGCAACAATGTATAACAATAGTTTTTCCATACCTATCCAGCAAAACTGGTCTTGTTACGTAATCAGTCAAATTTTTAAGATGGAAGTGTGAAATCGAAAAGTAATGGTCGGAAATCGAATAAACTCACTACCGGTGTGATGAAGAAGAACCTCGAGTGAAAACTGAACGTTGTAGGACGTGGACTGTGAACGAATCTTCCATTTGTATTCGAGTGGCAGCTTGTTCGTGGTTTGAGACCCGGGACGACCTCCTCATCGCGTGCTACCAAGTGCAACGAGTGCACGATCACCTTCGACATCGGAGGATTCATTCCGTGTTACATTTGTTTTATCCCGTCATGACGAATCGTTACACTGTTCAGAAAATTTGTAAATTGATTTCAAAATTTTCTTCCATCAAATGGAAGTTGAAGCTTTTGATTATTCCAAACAAGAACTTTGGCTCACTCAGAATGTTATCTCAAAATGATTGGTAACATAGTGGACTCCATGTGAGACGATGATTGTTCCAATTTTGTTCTATTTAGCAGAAGTAAGGTGTTATTTTACTTTCATCAGTGTCACCAATGATACGTCGAGTTATAATATCATTTTGGTTTGGACGATTAATCCATGCGTGACTTTTAGTTTTATAGTCAATTGATACCAAACGGACAATAAAATATTTATTGTCCAACACTTTTCCGAACCAAAATACAATGAAATATATCCTACGAAAAAATAGCGTCTGCTGCAAGGCATTATTAGAGGTCATACAATAAGAATGATCTCTAGAGATATTGTGAAGTGAATATACGAATCTGGACACACATTCGAATGTAACAACTTGAAGAGATTATACTACGAATAGGCATCCAGTCTGGTGATATAGAATATTTTAATTTGGACATATATCACCCAGGATTTCATAAAATGTATGCTCTACTTATAACAGTTTATTGCGTTTGAACTTGGGCACGTTCAAACAATCTCTACATCATTAATATTTTACACGATGAATTTATTATGAACTATACATCCAATAAAGTGTTCGTAGAAAAGAAATATTTTATATCATCCAATGAAAGAGATTGAATGGAATACAATGATTTTTATAGGTTGCACCTGAATATTGGTTAGAGTCTTACAAAAGGACAAACTCGTCACCAGTTAACAACATATTAAAAAAGTCGATTTAACTCGAATTACGAGCATTGTACAAAAATCAGGATTTTTGTATAGGATTTTTTTCACTTATTGTTGCTTTGTTATCACTTCCCGGGTTAAAAGACCTTAGATATTTATAAAAATATAGGCGAAATTGTTTAAACTAGAAGATAGAATTAGTGCAAAGAATTAAATTTCAAATTGACGGCTCAAAAGTAGCTGTTAAATTAGATTTTTTTAAAATCATGGTTACGTGTACTCAGTCGACTGATTCGAATGAAATCGCTTCAAATTTGTTTCCCGTGAATTTTCGGGGTCGTTGACTTCAAATTTAAAGTTATTTTTAAAAAATTCAAAATAGTGGATCCAACATGGCAAACGTATTTACTAAAATCAAACGAAATCACTTCATTCTTGGTATTTGGTGGTTTTTGAGTTCGATGATTCCGAATTATGAATTCGCCATTTTGAAATTTCGAAATTCATACTGACTGCCATCACATTTGATGACCCAATGACTCAATGACAATGACAACCCAATGACAGACTCAATGACCCCAAAATCTGCAGTGTACCAAGTTTAAAGTGATTTCATTCTGGTCAATGGATTGAACACATGCGACTATGATTTTGAAAAAAAATCGACTTTAGTAGGCATATTTTGTGCCGGTATTTTGGAATTTAATTTCTTACAGTAGTTCTATCTTCTAGTCCAAATGTATTTAAAAAGTCAATATCGTTAAAGTATTGTTTTTTCGGGTGATTTTATGTGGAAGGCAAAGAATTTAATAATAATAATAATATCAAGGGATACAAAAAGACAAAATGTATCTTAAAGGTAAATGTGGAGGACAACAGATTTTAATAAATAAAAAAAAAGGTTACAAAAATCTAGTTAGACAGCACAAAGAGTACAATTGAAAACTGATAAAATTATTTAAGATTTCGACTCTCAGTTGAGTCCTTCTCTGAAAGAACTTTCACAACTTTGAGGAAATTGGTCATATTTATACTATTCACGGGATTTGTGTATGAGTTAGTAATATGGTACTAGGAATGCAGGAACTCTTGCTTATGTATTTATGTAATTTGTGATGCATTAGAATAGAAAGGATAAACTACAGAAACAGGCGATAAACTTCTAGTATCTTAGGTACTTCAAAGTGAAGTTAGTGCGATCTTAAGGTGGAATGGTTTAAATCTGTCCGTTATAAAACGTCAACAAGAAATTTTTGGGGGTAAATTTGTTGGCAACCTACGCAGAGAAGACTTAATCGCAATATGGACCTCCGGGTTATATTATAATAAGTAACAAATTGTAAATTTTTTAAATTCCATGTGTCCCAGACCTTCAATGATCCATACTTAACCAGCTTAAGTACTTGAAGTATTATTACGAAAAAGGAAATATTTTTTTCTTTTTGATATTTCAACATTTTTTTATTTTGTGGGTATTTTTCATACCAAATTGGTACAAATAAAACAGCTTTTTAGAAACTCTACGTAGCAGAAAATTACCCTGAAAAACTGACTGGTAATACAAATTCAGGGACAAAATAACAAATTACATATTATTATGCTACGCGAAGTCCAAGATATTTGCCCGTTACAAATTCTCACACAGTGATATTGCATCTTCATAAGGACCTACATCTTTATACCATAAATTTCTACAAATTCAAATCTTCAACAAAACGAACAAGACTTACTTAGCTAAGGAGAAGAAATTCGCCAGTCGAGAATTACTAGCGCATTTATCGCCAAGTAGCTCATAAACTGCAGGATATGTACAAACGCAGATTGGCAATCTCGAAATACCTTATCACGCATTAAACTAATTAAACGTAATTGGCCAATTGTAGATTCGATCGGATCGCACGTTAACTGAGCGCGAGAAAAATATGCAGATATGCACTTACGCATCGAACAAAAAAAAATGTATACGTATAAACTACGAAAGGTCACGAAATCAGCAGACGTTGAATTTCGTAACGAATCCAAAATTTTTCCCAACATCAGTAATACTCTTTCGCAAAACAAACTTCCGACTAAATGCCCCGGTTACGCCGGAAATTTTTGACCCTTATTTATAGCGATCCATTTTACTCGTTTCGCCATGCATTTATAGCAGTAATTGCAGCGGCTTTTTCCGGTAACTTTACGATATAATTAACAGTTGGAATAAATAAGAATGAATATATTTGTTGGCTAATACGCTAAAAACGCTCTGTCGCAATTGGACATTCGCCGCTGATACACGTCGATCCAGTATTTCGAAATTCGATGTAGGAAATGCTCCTGTTTTATTTCGCGGTCATCGCCGAAAATGCCAATCATTCAAAGAGCGAATGTGGCAAAATGGAACTGCAACGTTCAATTAGCATTGAAATACCCAATTGCCAAATCCATACTTTAATGGAATCGCAAATTCAAAAAATTTTTAAGCCTCTTTCATAATGGTTGGTGCATGTTGCGAGATACTCACAAAAAACGATGCCCACATCCAGTCGACGTATGTGCTTGATGCCGGATCTCTGAAAATTACATTTACGTTAATGCCAACAACAGGATGTTATATACTTGGAGTATTCGAATTATAAAAATGAATTTGTAAGATTTTTTTAGCATTTTTTTTGACAATGTTTGCTGATCATCGACGTGGGCCAATATCAGTTTTATCTCATATTTACCATTCAATTTCTACACTAATGATGCAGTGTCGTGTAATTACATTTTTTGTATTATAAAAATTTCATTTAAATATAGTAAATTCTCGAAGGAAATGTTTATCAGCATTAAATATATCAATTTAAAAATCAAGAGATTTTATTTTAAGAAAACATATATTTTTAAAAGAGAACAAGTTATTTCCAACTTTACGATAGAAACGATTAAAAATGTTGCAACTTCAACGCAAAGTCAACGTCATAATCTCGATTGTGCCAACAAAAGAAACTAAACAATTGACCCCGGACAATAGAGTTTTTAAAACACTGGCATCGCTGTAATAGTTTGCTTTATCAGGTGATTGTCAATTACTTCAAATACAAGTATACATTACTTCTATCGAATTGTTCGATTAACGCTAAGGTTATAAAAGATTTTTCAGTTATAGTTTCTGGAAGATTTAAATCATTTTGACTAACTTTTCACTGGGCAAAGCGAAACATTTTACGTAGAGAAACTTTCCGTGGTTTAAATTGTAGTTTCAAACATCAGAATACAAGGAAATGCACTACGTTCGCCGTCGTATATATGTGCATAGAGGTAGTAAAAACACGACATATTTTTTCGTTATCGCGATAATTGCATAATTATCTTTAGTACTGCACTTTAATGTCGGCAAAGAAATCAAGTACGCCGTGCATAATTCATAGTATACCGGGCTCATATTATGGATTTCCTTTAAATCGGCATTAGTGGCCGTAATTTATAGTCTCAGAGTTAAGTTTAGTATATGGGATGGTAAAATATTCAAAATGACATTTTGACACTCGTACGGCAGTTCTTCATGTTGTGTAAAATACGACTGAAAGGGAGGGAAAAAGACGTAAAGTCGTCTGTCGAAACGTAATTTTAGAAGATTTGAGAAATCTACCATATTAAGAATTTATAAAATTCCTTAAATATTTAATACCATTCTCTCTTATCTCATTAAACGTCAATTGCACTCAAACTTTACTTCGTTTGAACTTTGTTTTTAACATTTATTTTTTGTATGAAACAAGTACGAAAAAAATCGTTAAGTATATGGATTTTATTGTTTGAAGGTCGCTTTTTCGAATGAAGGTGGTAATTTTTAGAAAATTTGTAATTTTCAATATTTTTGTGCGTAAATATGTAAAAAAAAAAAACTGTTTCAGTCACAATTCTGTTCGTAACTCGCGGCATTTTTTGTCGAAACGCATTTCTATTGGTTTACGATATCATGCTTTTTGGATTTCTGATAAAAAATTCATGATTTCAATTTTTCAAAATACAAAAGGGCAGAAAATTTGTTTCTGTTTGGATGACACGACAAAATTTTTGTTATTTGTGAAATTAAAAAGTTTAGAGGTATCCGTCATTTGCAAACCTCCAATTTGAATTTTGAATATCTGACCACAAAATCGTTATTAGTAGCCTAAAATGCATACAAATATTGAAAATAAAAACATTAATGATTGTTATTTGATAAATGGTGTTATTGTGTTGAAGTATATATGATAAAAAATATAAATATACAGGTCGGCGTTGTCCTACAATTTGATTTGATGAAAATTCTCTTGAAAATGAACACGAGTTTGTTCGAAACGTTCGAAAACCTTCATCAAATCGAATTGTAGGACAAAGCCGACATGTATATTTATATTTTTTATTATTATTATTTGATATTTGGTGCCTTCCTTTTTGGGTTCGCTATTTCGAAAATCTATAGAAATACTTTCACATCTGATTTAGTGCAATTTTACAAAAATATTTCGTCGAATCGACCGCTATTTTAATAATAAGATAATAAAATAAGAAATATAGGATGATAAATTACTTTGCAAACTTATTGGTTGCATGAGAAACTAAGAAAATGTATTGGAAAATATTGTTTTTTACATATTTTGTACCAAAAATGATGAACATCATTGAAAAGGACTTCAAGCAGCAACATACTAGTTCTTTTTCTTATTTGCTGCAAATGAGAGAAAAACGCTAATCTGAAGGTGAAATTTTAGTTCATTCGTCGGATATTGATTTAAAAAATGGTACAAAATTACCAATTTATTTCGGAAGTAAATAAACAACCAATTTTTTTTTATAAAATACTTATTAAGCTTAACATATCGTTAATTTATTACGTGTCGGAATTTTATAAATTTAGTGAAATTACAAAATATTATTTCATCGATGTCGGACTTTATGATTCGAAAGGGTTTGATCTCTAAAAGAATTCTGATCGCTTCTGACTGCATTTGCAAAAACACAGGATTAGTGTCCGTATTCTGTTTCTTGCAAATAATTAAAATATGTATTATTCCAACCGAACTATTTCATTCTGAAAACCAAACTAGCTTGGTAATTATCAATTAGTTGCGCGAACCACATTAGGTCCAACAACCACACAGGTTTGGTCAGAAAAATGCATTTATTTATTCCCATGAATATTTGCCCTATTACTTATTTTTACAAGCCAATACACGACATTTGCAGCAGTTACTAAATGAGAAGGTACAAAACATTGTATCTAACCGACATTAAAATCAGAAATACATCATCATGGACTGCAGAGAAACATCAGAGAGAGGAATGATAGTAGAAAAGTTGAGAGACAGAAATTTTCCGGATTGCTTAAGAGAAAATCGCGATCTTTGAAAATATTTTTTTGCAAGCACGCTGTACGCCACCGGGCTTCGTACTGCTATTCCGGCTGTTTTTTTTTGTTTTTTTTTCTCCTTCCTTCCAAACGCGTAGCGTATAGATAAGTCGTGGAAGCAATTTACGTGTCAGCTTGTCAGGCTGTAATTTCACCGATAGAGGCGCGTTTCTCTCTTCCTCCGTTTCTCCCTTTTGTTGGCTTTTTCTCTTTCCCTCGTTGGTTCTTATTTTATATTGCGGCGTCCTTGCGCAGCACAAAACTCTAAATGTTAGAGAGAGACGTTACGAGAGGAGAGATGAAGACAGGGAGAGGGGCAAAATACAGTGCAAAAAATAGAACGCGGACTCTTGTACAAGAAAAATAAAAAAAAATGGAGAAATGTGAAGGAAGAGGGGGAAGAGAGAGGGAGAGACAAAGAAAGAGAGTGAGAAAGCGGCGCACAAAGAGAACGGACGTTCCTGGATTGTAGATAATTGCGCGACCGAAAAATCGCTCGATTTCAAAATACATATCAGCATTTTAATACGAGCCGCATGAATGACGCGCCATTCCGCAGCTAAGCCCCGCGGCCTTTTCGATAATAGCACTATCGTCTGCACATGTTCCGACGCCATACCTCTACCATACGCTATTCTATATTTCCCATACACACCGACAGCTATGTACGGAGGACCGACTCTTTGGCACCGGATAACCGAACTTCACCGACGGCGACGGATATTCCAAAATCAGGATCCATGAAAAAAAAAACACCAGTCTTTCGATATGTATATTGCGCAAGGATCGATCGATTCTTTCGTAGATCAATTTCTTGCTAATTCTTTCATTTTTGGCACGACATTCTAAACCTTCTTGAAATTACCTAATCACTTTAAATATTAAACTGTTGCAGGAAATTGAGACTAGACAATTTTTGGGTCAATTCAAGGAGAAATTTCATGGAAGGATCAAGGGCTTCTGCATGAGGCAGCCAATCATGAGATTGTCTTAATTAGTGATTCTGGGGTAAAAACGAATAGTTTGAATTGACACTCCTGGAATGGATTGAGAAGCTTCAGGTCTAGTGCATACAAAGTAAAATCTGCATTTGAAGGCCTGCGTGGAAAATCGGCCTAACTCGACAGAAGTGCTTTTTCCGGAAATGAGTTAAATTGTAAGAGCATGTTATGTTCCCCTTAATTTATTCATTAGGAAGTAGTAAAGAATTTTTGAAAGGCTAAAGAAACTACCGTTTATGGAAAAACGGCCTAACTCGGTTTAGTTAGGCTGTTTTTAAGAAAATCGAGGCAATCTTGGTAGAAAATCTGAACAGTTTTTATGGGCATAACACAGAAACCAGCCAATTTTACTGCCCAAAACTTGCTACCAAACTTCTAGCAAGAAATTCGTTGACAAATTGTTAGTTAATGCCCATTTTAAACTGGACTAGCATCAACCTATCTAGATTTTGCCCAGTTTAACTGTCTGAAAAATATGGTCTTCATTTACCATATTTATGGCTAGAAACTAGCAATGAAATGGGCATATATTAAAACGATCTTACCTCAATAATATAACCTACACAGTTTGGATTAAAAATATATCGCGAATATTGTAACAAATGGTCCTCTATATATATATATATATATATATATATATATATATATATATATATAATGGATAATTCGAAACCATGTACGACAAATACTTATCGGAAACCTTTCATCGGATAATTTGAAATCGCTGTTTACAAATTTTGTTATAAGGCCCTGGATTTTTGTGCTTATGAGAAATTTATCGGGTTTAATGTTTCCAAAAGATATTTTTTTACCACATGGGCCACAAACTTTAAGTCTGTTTTCAGCATGGGAACATTTCTTCATAGGATGAGACATCTTATGCCATAAACGTAACGAGGAACGGCGCGGCGTATGGCCCGCGTTCTTATGAACTTGACGTTACACACTTCACTTGCGAGAAACAAATTTTGCGCTTGCTCCAACTACAACCAGCAGAGCGGCGCGGCGGAAGTAAAATCGCAATTTGTTATATGCGGTCCATAAAGATACAGCAAAGCTGGTATTATTTATCATCAAAATGAAAAATTAAAAGTGAGATAAGTGAAACTATAATATATATCAGTATAATTACTAGCAAAAACAATCAGAAAAATATTAAAATACGAATATCTCGAGAAAAGGAGCAGCTACGATTTTGTTCTTTACAGATTTCGAACCTATAAATGATGTAGAAATAACATATCAAAGCCGATTTTGGATCCATTTTAGTCAAACTTTTCCCTGCTTGAGGACTGGTGTGTGTACTAGCCGTGAACGTGTCCAGAAACATCGTAATACTGATAAAATAAAAAATAATTAAAACGCTTAGAGATTTCAGTCAACATTTTCAGTCTGAAAACTGGCCAATTTTTACCCGGTTTTCTACAATAACAATGCGAAAACCTACATAAACAAGTCAACTATCTAGTATAATCTCGTAGGGTTTTTGGCCATAAAAAATGGCTAGATTCTGGGCAAATGGGCGTTACATTAGGGGAGGCGTGGGGTGTACCGCTCACCTAAGGAAAGTATCGCTTTTAATAAATGCATAAATAATTTCAGATTTGTTTAACGATTGAAATCGATTCTATAAAGCCCCGACAGTAATATACAAGAAGATCTGAATTTTTACTAACGCTAAACATATTGAATTATAGAATTTAATAAATATCAAAGATCCAACAGGATCTCCTGTCAATGTGGGTAATACCGCTCACTAAATTTAAGTTGTTAAACTTATTCTTATTCACTTAGAAACAATGTAATGAAAATGTAATGAAGTTGTAATGAAGAAATATCAGTGCAGGCAATGAAAATGGTAAAGAAGAATGGATTCAAATTAATGATTCATAAATAATGAATGTACCTAACCTATGAAATTCAATGATATTATAAATCAATTTGTTGTTAACTCACTTGTGTACATTCAATGTATATGATTAATTACAAGAAGTTCCATTTCAAATATCCATTATTTTAGTACTTTCTGTACATTTATTTGATCAACAATATGTGAAATATGCCATAAACTCTGTGAGCGGTGTTACCCACTAACGCGCCGCGTTGAAAAGTAATGAATAATTAAAAGTCAATGTTGTTTTTAGTAGTTTACCAAATACCATTTGGTAATTAACAGTACAACAAGTCTATTTGTTCATATTTTTTCCCATTGGGTACTAGTAAAAAGATGGAAACCCGGCGTATATTGTAAAGACCAATTCTTATCGTATTTATGTCAACTACGTTACAAAACTTTCCATTTTTTTTTAATCAACTTTTAGCAATAAACTATGTAAATTTTTTGTTGAAATTAGATTTTGACATAAAGTTCTTTAGTAAAAAAATATAAAAAATAATTTTAACTTAACGGAAGGTTGAGAAATATGAGTGAGCGGAATTACCCACTGAGCGGTACAACCCCCGCCTCCCCTACCACAGGGAAACCAGCTAGAAATGTTGGCCAAAAGCTGCACAGAACCCAACGGGCACGAAGGACCCAAATGTTGCTAAAACGTTTTTAGAATGTTCCAGAAACGTTCCTAAAACGTTAAATGTCTGCAACATGGATGAAACGTTTATAAAACGTTCCGTAAAAGTTGCAGACATATAACGTTTTAGGAACGTTTTTGGAACGTTCTAAAAACGTTTTAGAAACATTCGGGACTTTCGTGCCCGTTGGGAAACCAACAAGATTGGGCATAAACCAGCCAAAAAATGCTACGTTTTTCTACCAGGGAATCAAATTATTATTAATATTACGTAAAAAATAAGTTGATTATAAGAACCAACTACAAATTGGGTAGTAAAACCTAGTAATGAATTTTACTTGGTTCCGTCTACTACCTGAATTTAGTTAGAAGAAATAAAAAATATCCCTCGTAAGCAGAGTTGGTGGGCCTACAGAATTAATTTGTTGACCTGATTGTAAACGAAATCGGACGGCTTTTACTTATACTCCGTAATATTATGGTGTGGTTGATATATAATACACCAAACCAATTAAATAGTCCACTCAACCAACTGGAAGTAGTCTTGCTAACAAATTTCTTGTCTAGATCTCAGTCCACTCAGACAGTTGGTAAGGAGAACAAATTTATTGGTTATCCCAACCAAGTCATTCTTTTCATCAATTATTATAAGAAATATTAATATTAAAAATGTAATGCGAGTTGAAATCCCAAATTTTATTTTGCTCTTGTATTTGTAAATATTTCGTAAATCTTCAACACATTTGTCATTGTAGATGCTAATATTCATCTGCATTTATGATGTTGATATTTTCTAAATATTCATAAAAACTACTTAATTTTGCTGAATATTCATAAAAAATGAAACTGATTTTCAGAATAACGACCTAACTCCACATTTTTCAATTGCAATAAAACTGATATTATTATAGAGATACGAAAAATATATACGTCTAACGTCGTAATAGTCCTTTATTGATATTCATACTGAGTACGAGCACTGTTAGTAAACCCTGTAAACAGTTAAACAGTTAAACTTTGAAGCATACATTTTTTTTACGCTGAAAATAGCTGAAATTTGTTACTCGGGAGTTTTCGGGGTCGCTGATGACGAATCTGGCCGCAGATCTTCAAAATTCAAAATGGCGGATCCAAAATGGCCGACCAAAATATAAAACCAAGTCAGATTCACCCTCGATTCCGCCGTTTAGAATTTTGAAAATCTGAAGTCAGGTTCGCAATCAGTGACCCCGAAAACCCCCGAGTCTCGTCATATTTGAGTGACGTTTTCTTCTCTACATATATTTTCCGTAAAAAATCCACCATTTTTACCCTTTGTTTAATTTTTTAAACAATAAAACATGATAATTATTTAAACATCTTGATTTATTTACGTTTCCTAACATGTTCTTGAAAGAAGGAAGCAAAAAATTGCAGACAAATTAATTAATAATTACCTTAAATATGTAAATAATGAACTACAAAAAGGTGTAGGATAAATGCTACACCATGCTTCAAAGGGTTAAGTAAAAATTTGAAGAATTTTTTCTCGGAGTTCACAAATGTTTCATCTTGTAACACGGAGAAAAATAATCAGCAAAATCAGCCGAAAAATCCGCAGATTATACCAATTTTATCCTATAGGGACAGCTGTTGGAATTCCGTTAGGAATAGCCGATAATTTCAGCTAAATTTACTGAAAAAGTCCGCAAATTTAACGGAACAAATCTGCTAATGTAGCGGAAATTTAGAGCTAAGCGCGAATTGAGTAGGGTTAAGGCTACATTAGCGGAATCAAAACAGTTAAAATTGCATATATTTTCGGCAATTCCAGCCGAAAATTTTAGCTGATATGAATCAGATAATCCAGCGGAGTCATTTTTCTCCGTGAAACCTTACTTAATTAGAGAAAATATTTCTTTAATTCAAGTAAGCACGGAGAAAATTGGTAGAATCTGTTTTGTAGAATATTACTACGTTTTTTTCAGTGTACGTACAAATAAACGTTAACATAATTTAGTTATTTTATTATTACTGATATATAGGGATTCAATAACATCCCGACGAAGAAAGGGATTCGCTTCCGGAGAATATACACTGGAAAAAATTTCCTAATTTCAAGTAAATATTTACTTGAATAATCGCAACAAAATATTTACTTAAAATAAAGAAATATTTTCTTAATTTAAATAAATATTTACTTGCTGGATAAAATCTAATTAATATTTAGTTCAATTAACCTATTTTTCTATTATAAGTAAATATTTTGTTGCGACTATTCAAGTAAATATTTACTTTAAATTAGGAAATTTTTTTCAGTGTACCATAATAATATATCAATATAGACGAAATAGGTATTTTAGATTAATCTAAATAAATACAGATGGAAAATAAAATAAATAAAACTAGTCTAGCGAGAATCGTGAAGGCAGATATAAAATATGAATTAGTTTCCTAACAAAAAATCACGACGAAAAAAGGCAGCCTTTACAAAATTAAAGAACAATATCACAAACACCCTGTTGAAGTAATTTACCATTCTTTTATTAAATGAAACAGAAAAGCATTTGTTTTAAAAAGCGCAAATATTAAACAGTCAACATTTTTATTTGAACATCGCATAGCAAATCAGCAAAGTGCTCAAAGTTTATAATCATCCTGAAATTCATTATTTTAGTAACGTTAAAACAAATGAATTCATCGACGGAGTTTTGAAATTATTAAATGTGTATTTATAGTTTTTTCAACATTTTAACAACGTTTAATTGCATGAAAATACTGAACGAATTTTTCGATCAATATCCATTCCAATAAATATTATTCATTTAACAATCCAAGCAGTTTCCACGGTTTAGAATATGATCTACAATCGAAAGGGATCAGGTTCGAGTCACGGAGGATCAAATTTCTAAAATATCTGTTTTTTTTCATTATTTTTCAAAAATAAAAAAAAGGCTACGAAAATAGAATAATGTTGCATCCTTCACGATTTTGGGTAAAACATTGGTAAAAATTAAACATGATTTCCTTTCCATCCTTAGTTCAGCATCAGAGGATTTATTATGTCTACCAATGCTACTTATAAAGTATAATATAACTTATCAATTATTTGGATTTGTGTAGCTAATAAGTTTGTCGAGAAAAAAAATTTCGTAATATGCTTCTTTAAAAAATTGACATTCGCGCATGCCACCTGAAATTGCGTGAAATACACACACGGAGGTTATAAAATTTTAATATTGCGTAAAGTGCAGTGTGCGTAATTGTAATAAATCAGCAAATCAGTTTACTCACTCGTATTTGTAAATCTGCCCAACAGAATAGATACAACAGGTCGATTAAAATGTAAACTAATAAACTGAACGTCCTCTTTCCCATTACTTTCCGATTTAATATCTGGAACTATTTCTAACAGAAGAACTGCAAAAAGAACATCATATGACTTACTTTATAGCGTATGTTCTTCTACTGAAAATGCTACATTAATATATAATTAATTTTAATCAGCATTTGACCGATGAAAACAAATTTATGTACACATTTTACATTTTTGCTTACGTTTTCACAATTTCATTTTTAAATGAATCATTATCAAACTCACATTATCTAACAAAAATAATTTTATTATTAACTATATTTTAAATAAAAAGGAATGTCATGTTTTCAATTCGATAAATAATTTTATTAAAAAACAGCAGTGCCTGATATTTTAAAAATTGTAAAAAATATATATGGGTGATTCTCCTGAAAAGTACACGTTTTCGCAATTTTTTAACGAACAAACTTTTTTCAAAATAATTTTTTTTTGTGTGAAATATGTTGTGGGTACGTTCTGAAGTGAGAATCGAATGTTGCGCAAAATTCATGATTGTTATTATTAACGCTATGCCATTCTCAAATTTTAATTATTGATTATACATTAAATGAAGAATATTATTATATTGCACGCTAAATATTAGTCAATATACATACAAAAGTCACAAATTATGTTAGTCGACGATTATAAATTTTTAAATATTTCAATTAAAGATGGCGGATCCATTATGACGGACCGAATTCTTAAAAAGTTACTTGATCAACCTGAAACTGGGTATTTAGAATCCATCAACAGATAAGCTGAGTTCAAGATGCACAAATATAAACAAATATCGTTATAATATCTTTTTAGGACCAATGAATACTTAAGTTTTATGGCAGTAGCATTTATTTATAACCTGTTGATTCACTTTTATTCCCAAAAATGAGAAGCTTCGGAGATCACCTGGAATTTTTAATCGCAAAAAAACACAAACATTAAGCAGTGATAAAAGATATAAAAACAACATTTATACGTAATTCACCTTATATATTATAAAGAGCATAGTTGAAAGTAATTTTTAAAGCATTGCAAAAAATTATTTATATTTTTTACTGCAAGGAAATACATTAAATAGCCATTTTTGTTCAAATTTGACAACAAGTTTCTAACGTTCGTTTTAAACTAAAAAATAAATTTTAAATTTAGGCTATATGCATGAAAAGTTAGTCAATATATTCTAGTTTAAGAATCTATTTATAGGAAATTGCAACAATATAATATTTATGATAGTATTTCATTTCGAAACAGTCAAATAACATTGGTGACACATTTCAGTGTACTTTTAATTATCATTTTTTATAACAATATTTAATAACGTTTCGAAGAATTTAATTTTCATTATTAATAATATTGTTGAAAAGTGAAAGCATTATTCTTTAAACAAAAAATTTAAATGTGCAAAAATAATTTGTTAGGCCCCTTTTGTTATTTTTTCAAATTTTTTCTTCTCTGCTGTTAAGAATTTTTTAAAATGAACGGATTTTAACTAATCATGGCTTATTTTTTCGAGAAAAAGATTCTCTACAACATTACCGTAAGTATTTTGAAATTTCCGAAGCCAATGATAAATTATCTCTATTTATTTAAAAAAAAACTCATGTTTTTTCACTTTCGAATGGTGGGCAGTGTTGGGTAGGTAGTTTACTGGAGGTAAACTACATGAGTTTTCGACATGTCGAATACCTAGTAGACTACACCTTCTGTTTTCTACACAAATAGAGGTAGTTTACATCAAACTTTTAAATTTATTTGGCGCAATCATATGTGTATATTTTTAGTTAAAAAATCAAACTGAAGACTGAAAAATCCAAAAAGATACAAGGTATCCGTAAAATATTAGTTATAAATGATGTTAATATTATCAAAACTACTTTTAAAACCTCGCTAATGTCACCATTAAGGAGGATATCTTGTTTTTGAAAAATGCTTTTGTGATTTTAGAAATTAATAAAATTTATTTCCAAAATATTATAAATTATTTTTTACGACAGGAATATAAAATTAATTGGTTTATTACTGCAGGTAGTTAGACCCCAGAATATCATATGTTGACGATAAATATTTAATAACGTTTCGAAGCATTTGATTTTCATTATTAATGATATTGTTGAAAAGTGAAAGCATTATTCTTCTTGACAAAAAAATTTAAATGTGCAAAAATAATTTGTTAAGCAACTTTTGTTATTTTTTCAAATTTTTTCTACTCCGCTGTTAAAAATTTGTTTAAAATGAACGGATTTTAACGAATAACGAATAACTTATATTTTTTCGAGAAAAAGATTCTCTACAACTTTACCGTAGGTATTTTGAAATTTCCGAAGCCAACGATAAATTATCTCTATTTATTTTTAAAAAGAACTGATACTTTTAACGATTTTTTAGTAATTTTCGTGATCAGACAAAGAATAATTAAAAAATTATGCGGTAAAGTTAAAGAAAATCTTTTTCTCGAGGAAATAAGCCGCCATTCGTTAAAATCCATTCAATTTTAAAAAATTTTTAACAGCGAAGAAAAAATTTGAACCAACTACAATTACTTTTACTTTTCAACAAATATTATTAATAATGAAAATTAAATTCTTGGAAACGTCATTAAATATTTTTCATCAACATATGATATTCTGGAGTCTTTTTATTTTCACGGAATTTTATGAAACCGTTTAATTAATTTAAAGTATCAATGTTTCAGTAAATAATTTAAATAATTATATTATTAAATAAACGCTCTTGAATAATGCATATTATCTTAAATAAGTTTTAATTATAAAAAAAGTTTACGTGATATATAATTTAAGACAGTGTCAATCTGTTGGCTCTAAATGACTTTCCAAGAGAAATTTTGGTAAGTGCGATGGTGGTGTAATGGTCAGCATAGTTGCCTTCCAAGCAGTTGATCCGGGTTCGATTCCCGGCCATCGCACATTTTTTTTGCTTTTTTTTAAATTTTATTTTCTGTATAATTTTAACAATGTTTGCCATTAATATATTTACAATTAATTATTTATAATTTATTTATATAAACTATTAATTTAAACAATGCAAAAATATTTTATTTACAATTTAACTGTATAAAAATGATTATATCATTACATAAATTGTTTAAATAATTGATAAGAAGCATGAAACCTGTTTTCAATTAAACTATATTTATTATTTTAGTTTTAATGAATCTTATTGTTAGAGAGAATAATATGAAATAAATAAAGTACTACTTGTCTACAGATGTCAAGGTTGTTAAGAATTACAAAACAGCAGGTCAAATTCAACATTCATTTATTTACATTTCATTCGCAGGTACCTTCAATTAAAATTTCGTGTTGTAACATGTCAGGACTTTCCGAACGAGTATTACTAATTAATATAAATTGAATACGAAGTTAATGAATTTTACTTATAATACAAAAAGTTTTCTAATAAACGTCAGATCTCTGGAAATATTCTGCATTCTATGTTTATTTCCGTGTATACATTTATCTAATCGCAACAAATATTTTTAGTTATACTATCTTATTAATACTCTGGTAAAAAAATTATCGCTATATGACTAAAGTTACAACCAAAATCTAATACAATAATGAACTCAACCAATCGTCATCTACTGGTTGCGGTAGACTTTGATTTTCAGTCAGCACAAAATCAGTAAGAAAATTGTCCAAACAATAACTTGGGACAAGCTCTTCTAACGAGTAAGTACCAGGCGATATGTTACCTGGTATCAAATACATAGTCTCTGCAGAACACGCACCTGCAGGTACCATTTCCATCTGTGTATCGCCTGCGACTTCGCTTACTTTTTCTTCAGTTTGCTCTGTATCAGAGACTATTTTTACATTTAATTTAACCGACTTAAATTGACTTTCAAAGTCCTGTTTGACATTAGAAGGGACGCCTGTTTGTTTCGTATTTCCTCTCCCCTCCTTCAACTTCTCTCGAAGTTTGCTGAAACTAAATTTTTGGTATTTCATTGCCCTACGTACACCTTTTTGGTACACTTTCGAATTTTTCTCAAGCTTTTCAGGGCTGCAATCTGTGCTACTTAGAGGACTGTCACACCTTTCTACATTTTGTAATTTTGACATCGATGTTGGAGTCGATTCTGGCGCTGGATATGAAATAATTACAGGGGGCAATCCGCATACATTCACAGTCGTAATATTTACATGCTCGGAATTGACATCATTTTTATTTTGTTTCAAGCGTTTTTTTGGTATTCTACGATTTCCTAACATTGATTTTTCAATTTGAATAGCATTGCTTAATTCTGCATAACTGTTCGAATCACTTACTGACTCTGTAGAACTATTTGTAGGACTATCAAGTAACAAAATTGAATCATAATTCGTTACTTGTCTAGGACTTTCGTTTCTTGCTTCCAATGACGTACAGCAAATGCTGCTAGACTTCTCTTTACTACTATGACTAGACGAGCTGTAAAGATCACCATTAACATTTACCGAAGCATTTAATAATCCTGGTACAATAGAAGTCAATAAATTACATTCTTTCCCCCTGCTCTCGCTGGCAGGAGTTAAGGGTGGCGCATACATTGCAGATTCGTTAGGTAAATTTTCGTTCCAACTAATGGACCAGCCATTAGGATGTCTTTCAAGAATCTCAAAGTCTAGGTAACCGAATGGCCAATGGCACTGAAATAAAAATTCATATTTATGTAAATTCATGTTCTACTAGTTAATTATAAAATTATACCTTTTCCGACCGACACATCCAAATTGCTTCTTCGAAGTTGATTTGAACGAGAATAATTTTGCTGCTGACACCTACGTTTCTGCACACAGGACAAAAGTCTTGCATCATGCTGTAAGATAATACCTTTTTTATACCATTCTGTCAGGAATTAATTAAAACATATCTTAACCTTAAGTAACTTAAAATATTATGAAAATTAAGAAATATAAATTTTGCGAAAGGTATGCACATGAGAAATGTTTACATACATACCACAATTTTAATTTTAGAAATTGTAAAAATATGAAGAAACGCCGGTAACCGGCAAAATTTGTACATGCTGCAGAGTCTACGGCTCAACTTCAAATGTACACAAATGACATACATGCGCAACACCGAAATATATAAAAAGAAATTTCGCACGCGCTTGTGAAAACAAAAAAAAAAAATTTTTGTAAACACACATTTGCGCACATGCGCATGAGCTACCATCTGTCTGTAAAGGTACGTTTTCATGGAGCGGAAAATACAGTGGCTCTCCCCTTATTTTAACTTCTATTATTTTAACTGCGTCCTTTATTTTAACTTTCTTTCGTCCCTCATGTTAACTTCTTCCCCTCGTGAGTTCCCCCACCTTAACTGCTGGGTAAAAGGAAAAAACAGGTTTTCTACAAATGTATGTAGATGACCGGTAGTTTACGTCGAAAACGTAGAAATCATGTAGTCTACATGAAAATGGTAGAATACTGAAACATGCTCGAAAACATAACCTATTCAAATGTTTATGTTTTATGGGTTTCATTAAATTGTTTTTTATCCATTATAAACGAAAAAGAATTTTTCCTGAATTCAAGATGCCAAGGTATTTGAAATCTTAAAAGAAAAGATGAAGGTGGTTAGACCCCAGAATATAATATGTTGAAGAAAAATATTTAATAAGGTTTCCAAGAATTTAATTTTCATTATTAATAATATTGTTGAAAAGTGAAAGCATTATTCTTCTTGAAAAGAAAATTGAATTGTGCAAAAATAATTTGCTAAGTCACTTTTGTAATTGATTCAAATTTTTCTTTTCCGCTGTCAAGAATTTTTTAAAAATGAACGGATTTTAACGATTGACGGCTTATTTTCTCGAGAAAAAGATTTTTCTTTAACTTTACGGCATAATTTTTTAAAGATTCTTTGTCTGATCACGAAAATTACTAAAAAATCGTTAAAAGTAGCAGTTCTTTTTAAAAATAAATAGAGATAATTTATCGTTGGCTTCGGAAATTTCAAAATACCTACGGTAAAGTTGTAGAGAATCTTTTTCTCGAAAAAATATAAATTATTCCTTATTCGTTAAAATCCGTTCATTTTAAACAAATTTTTAACAGCGGAGTAGAACAAATTTGAAAAAATAACAAAAGTTGCTTAACAAATTATTTTTGCACAATTGAATTTTCTTTTCAAGAAGAATAATGCTTTCACTTTTCAACAATACTATTAATAATGAAAATTAAATTCTTAGAAACCTTATTAAATATTTTTCTTCAACATATTATATTCTGGGGTCTAACCACCTTAATCTTTTCTTTTAAGATTTCAAATACCTTGGCATCTTGAATTCAGGAAAAATTCTTTTTCGTTTATAATGGATAAAAAAACAATTTAATGAAACCCATAAAACATAAACATTTGAATAGGTTATGTTTTCGAGCATGTTTCAGTATTCTACCATTTTCGTGTAGACTACATGACTTCTACGTTTTCGACGTAAACTACCGGTCATCTACATATGTACATTTGTAGAAAACCTGTGAAAACCTGCAGTAATAAACCAATTAATTTTATATTCCTGTCGTAAAAAATAATTTATAATATTTTGGAAATAAATTTTATTAATTTCTAAAATGACAAAAGCATTTTTCAAAAACAAGATAACCTCCTTAATGGTGACATTAGCGAGGTTTTAAAAGTAGTTTTGATAATATTTACATCATTTATAACTAATATTTTACCGATACCTTGTATCTTTTTGGATTTTTTAGTCTTCAGTTTGATTTTTTAACTAAAAAAATACACATATGATTGCGCCAAATAAATTTAAAAGTTTGATGTAAACTACCTCTATTTGTGTAGAAAACAGAAGGTGTAGTCTACTAGGTATTCGACATGTCGAAAACTCATGTAGTTTACCTCCAGTAAAGTACCTACCCAACACTGCCCACCATTCGCCATTTGAATTGTTCAAAAAAGTGCGGACTGCTGTTTGCGCTTGCGCATACAGGTGAAGAAAGACGCCACTATATTTCCTCTCTCTGTTTTTAATCTCTCATACTGCCAGTGGTGAGGATGAGGGGAAGTGGTAAAATAAGGGAAGAAGCCGCCATCTTCCTTGACTCGAAAAGTTAAAATAAGGGGAGGATCACTCCAGATATTTTTCTTTTCCCCCTCTTAGCATAATTGCAGCTAGATATGCGCATAAATAGTTGGACTGTGCCGAACTATTAGATATTGGCGGGATTTTAAAATTGAATTTCGTAATTGGTAATTTGGGTAGTTTACATCTTCATATTTATATTGTATAATTAGGAATCTACTCAAATAATAAATATTTACATTTTTATCAAGGACATTATCGTTATTCTCGACATTTCTTTAAAATTCCATGCTTTGATCTTTCGCGCGATCATCATAACCTCAAAATTGCAAATATCAAAATAAAACTAAATTACAGTAGTCCTTCTCTTATTCTAACTTCTTCTCTTATTCCAATTTTTTCACTTCCTCTAATCTAATTTCATGCATACAAACATAACCTAAAAAACTCTTTTTTAAAACAAAAACATTTAACAAATAAGTCAATTCGGTTATCTGTCTAATAAATAATATTGTGTAAATTAATATTGATGTAAAAACCCCTCACCAGATCCTAGAAAAGTGCAAACGTTTTTGGCGGCAAATTAGAATACAAGAAGGAGACGCCATCTTGCCTGTCTGGACAAATTAGAATAAGAGAAGGGCTACTGTATTTCTATTTTTCTTTCTTTTTAACGATTCCAGGCAAGAAACAGAAGCAAATATAAAACGATTTTTCATAAATTCAGAAAACAGGGCTTTTTATGCATTAATTTTTTTAAATAGAATTTTAAATTATATATGTATCCAGATATTTTACGCTCCATGAAAAAGAGGGAAAGGCGATTTTGGTTAGATATTATATCCCGGCGGTTTTGTGCAGGTGGGGGTAAAAAGATGGTAGAGTGGGGGAAATATCCGATCCGGATATTTTTCGCTTCATGAATTCGGAGTTCGGACCTTAACAAAATTCAAATCACGGATAAAATCTTTTAAATATTTTTTTTGCCTTTTTTACATGGAATAAGTCATTTATAACAGTGACTCATCATGTAAAAATTCCAGTAAAATTTAGTGACATTACCAGAAATCTTTGACACAACAAAATGAAAAATCTGCAAAATTCCAATCAGCGCCACCGTACGTCTTGCGAAAAAATTTGGAAATGTTTGGTACAGACATAACCTAAGTTCTGTCAATCTCTGTTGTATATGAATACAACTATGCGTACTAGTTTGGTTCTGTTTTGAAGTCTGCATCTGATCTTATCCTCCATGATCATCTGATCATTGTTTATGGGATCATCAGAAGATTCAGATTTCAGCAAGCTCTTTCATTTACATCTTATTCATGATTGTATTTGAGTCAGTCTGTACATATCTGCAATCCATATTTACTGTCTCTTTGGGTTGATAGTATATATGCTTTTATAAAATGCAACAAACTTCAAACCCGGATACACCTTCAAAAAGATTAAAAAAAGTCCATAAACAACTTTTTGTTGGACGATACACTGAAAAACATTACATCGAATCGCTAAAAGGCTACAGGTACAAATTTAAAACAATTTCATCACTCGTTATATAAATACATGTATTATATTCGATTTAACTATAGTAAAACTATTCTATTCTGAATTGAAAGTTTTCTATTTTTTTATTTCATTGTCGAAACAATTGAAGCGCAATATTTCATGAAATAAGATACAATTGAGAATTAGATCAGGATTTTGAATCGTTCCGATTGGAATAAATATTTCTTGAACATTTGTCATTTTCTGGAAAATTCTATTGATTAATATAGGACTTTTTTCTATGAAAAAACTTCAGAAATTTCTTTAAACGTAAAAATTTGACAGCTCGGTCAGCAATATAGCAAATACTCTTAGGGCCGATTAAAACTTAATCGATGATTAAATCCATAACCACCAATCACGAGCAGTTAAACTGACGTTAATCACTGATTAACTTTTAACCGGAGTTGGTGAAATCGGCCCTTATTAATCTTTAATTTGATTGTAGTACATTTTTTACATGAAAAGATATTTGTTTCATTTACTAACCTACAAATTTAGTAATGTACGTTTCTAATATATGTTGCAAAATTAATATATCAAATGTAACGTAATTCTATATTGTTGAAAAGTGTTTAACCTGTAGATTGCCGGAAAGTCTATACTGAAGCTTCTTGGAACAAAATTGTCCAGAACAACACCATTCGCAAATTAAATACAAATTTTAAATACAAATTGTATACAAATTGACATATTTTGCCGCAAAAAGGTAATTTCTGCGGGAATACAATTTTAGAATCGCCATATGAAACAATTTTACCGATATTTAACCATTTGCAATAGAAATTACTAAAAATATGATTCCCCTATGTATCATTCTTTCACATCCACCCGATATATAGATTCGCCCCAAAGTACGATCTTTATATAGTTGATACACGATACAAAACACAAGTTTAGGCTTTTTAAAAGAAGTTTTGACATCTTCAATCCCGGCAATCGAAAGGTTAAAAATTGTTAATGTTAATTACATATTATATGATATATGATACATATTACAAGAAAACTTAGACTATTTCTATCTGATTCAAGCAAATAAGTTGAAACGCACTACCTCAAATGCAGTAATTTAAGATTTTGTCATAACAAAAATCTGTTTATATTTTATTACCATATATTAGGCAACCTTGTTAAGTCACTAAATGAAGTAAAAATATCTTCGAGTATTTTTGATAATGCATTTATCTTTAATAAACATCTTCGCAATTGATCGTCTTTAAAAAATATTTAATGTTAAGTTTGGTGTCCACACGGAAAAACCTTTTAACTTTTCAAACAATGATTAAAAATATAAGAGTGTGAAATAAATTTTTTGCTGAATAGATATCGATTCATAGTATCATTAAGAAAGTTTATGCACTATTTTTAGACCATCAAATTACTTATATGATTTATAAAGATAGTTAAAAGCGTAAAAACTGACATTTTTTTCATTTCAACGATTCCATATCAAAAACAGCAGAATAGAGTAAAATTGCACTGAAGCGTTTTTGTAGAGCGTGAAATTTCGTACAAAAAAGTCACTGGCAGCCCTAGTCTAATGTTAATAATTTAGCCACAAACAATAACGGAACGTCAACTTACAGTTTGATCGATAACCAATGTAAAATATTCGGAATATTTTGTTTAAATTCATGCTTTCTTTCTGGCTAAACTATTAACGTTAGACTAACGCTGCCACTGACTGTTTTGTATGAAATTTTGCGCTCTACAGAAAAGCTTTAGTGCAATTTTGCTCTATTTTGCTCTATTTTTGATACGGAAGTGAAAAAAGTGCCGGTTTTTACGCTTCTAACAATCTTTATAAATCATACAAGTAATTTGATGGTCTAAAAATAGTGCATAAACTTTTTTAATGATACTATGAATCGATATCTGTTCAGAAAAAAATTTATTTTTACGCTGTTATATTTTTAATCATCATTTAAAAAGTTGAAAGGGCTGCCTGCCCGGTTTGGGCGATCCCAAAGGTTTCTCCCATCGATTATTATTTGTGTATCCAGAGGTGTGCGATGTAACATTAATTATTGACAAACAATTTTATTGTAAAGAACTAAATTGTTTATTTATTTACGTCACCAATACGAGGTCTCAAAAAATGTCAGGATAATAAGTTTTGCATATCACAGATCTATACTACGATCCGTATAGAATGGAATTCCTTACCAAACTAATGGCATATTTAAACGGTTGCACCGTTTTCGCTCCGTTTTCTTAAGTATCTATGTAAAAATGTGCATTGCAATGATGCAAATTTGCACTGTCATAATGCAGATTTTTACATAGGTTCTTATGGAAACTGCACAAAAGCGATGCCCTCCGAATACAGCATAATAATTCAACAGTGTCAGCATTTAAAATTGCAAGAAAGTGAAATTTATCCACTTGTATATAACCTAAGTAGCTTCGGTTTATATTAATGTTAGCAATTATATTAATTTGCTAATATTTTTATGAGTAATTTTAACAAAAATTAATAAATATTCTTGTATTTTTCGTGTTTCTATGTAAGATGGTATTTATTAACTATTGTATCTAATAAAGTTTTTCGGATCATCTACACCGATATCCGTGCATACCAACATTTAATCAAAAACTGAAATTCTATCTCATTCACACTGGAGGGGGTCATTAGCTTAATATACGTCATGGTATAATAAATATACGTTACAATTTTATAAACGCATACATTGAAAATCGTTAACATGAAGTACTATATATACAGGATGTCCCAGAACTCCCGCATAATATTGCAGGGGGTGAATCTTGACATCATTCTGAGCAAAAATGTTTAATACCAAAATGGGATCTGAATGAAACATTGAAGTTTTAAAAAAAATAGATTTTTTTGCAATAACTCGGCTCGTTTTAAAGTTACTTTAACGAATGATGGCTGATTTTGAAGGTTTTTTATAAAGCTACAACTTACCTCCGAGAGCATATGACCTGCAATGAATATTTTGCCAGTTATCGACCTAAAAATGGTAAAAATGGCCTTTTTTGCAGTTTTTTGGGTCTAACTCATTTCCGTGAAATACTAGTGAAATATCATATACACCAACGTTGTAGAGCTTGAAAAGGCGAAGAATTTGCCCCTTCATATGTTTCGTTTTGATAAAAATCAAGTCTGTGAGGAGACGTTAGAAACGCTTCAGCAATGCCAAATCCATTTTTCGCCTGTTTTCTGATTTTTAACGTCCCCTCACGGGCTCAATTTTTGTCAAAACGAAATGTATTAGAGGGAGTATTCTTCGTCTTTTCAAGATCTACAATATTGTTCTGTATGATATTTCGCTAGCATTTTACGGAAATCAGTTAGATTTGAAAAACTACAAAAAAAAGGCCATTTTTACCCTTTTTAGGTCGATAACTGGCGAAATATTCATTGCAGGTCATATGCTCTCCAAGGTAAGTTGTAGCTCTATAAAAAACTGTCAAAATCAGCCAACATTCGTTAAAGTGACTTTAAAACAAGCCGATTTATTGCAAAAAAAAAATATTTTTTTTTAAACTTCAATGGCTCGCCAATCTAATTATGAGCTTCAGATCCCATTTTGGTATGGAGCTGTTTTGCTCAGAATGATATCAAGATTCACCCCTGGCAATATTATGTGGGAGTTCTGGGACACCCTGTATAATAATAACATATTGCGCAATAGTGTTATTATGTATTTGTCCATAATTAGCAATTCCATCATTTGTCAAAAATGTACTCGATAACAACACATTTAACAATAATACACTTATCAATTGAATAAATTCTCTGAAAATGGCCAACATTATTGCTGACACGTCAAATTAAATCGTCCTTTTTGTCAATGGACTGTAATTCCAATACTTTTTCATTCATGTATTTATTTCAAGAAGCTGTCAAGAAATGAACTTACACTTATATATTAATAATTACAATATAATCATAATATTTAAAAATATAATGAAGGTTATTTTAATAGAAATGTTTAATCTCATACTGCGAGTGAAAGCATATTATAATATTGCCTTACTCTGCGCATAAGAAAATCAAACTAAATTCAATCTAAGATCGAATGTTCACAATACAAAACCCTGGTAAAAATTGTGGTGTTGCATGAGCATTACTTAAGAGTAACAATAAGAGTTCCAAAGAAATTTGAAAAGCTTTAAATCTGTTCGAGAAGCGTGCCATATGAGTTAACAAAGTAAATTTGGACAAAAATTGCTTAACGTATTCTTCGATTGGATTTGTACTCTCACCTAACACTTCATGTTTTCCAGGAAAGTCATGCTTTGTATTTAGAAGTAATAATAATAATAGCGAAACTATGGAACAAAAATTTACTAACAATGAACCGATCATTGTGACTTAGAATCTTTTTAACTTTTTCCAATTACATTCATATACAAATGCACTTAAATATAAAATATACATTTAATATACAAATGACTTCAGTAAGAGCATACTGACGTACCCTGTAAGAAAAGTCGTTTCTCCATTTTCTTGATTTTGACGTATCGCCAATAAACCGATTCTAACCAAAAACTAAATTACTTAATTTAACAATTAATTTAAAAAAATATACAGCGTATTTCATTATACAAGGAATCTTCGGATATGATTTTATAATAAAATACATTCATTTTTTAATTTGCGGCTCTTTTAGCCAAATTATACCAGAAATGCTGTATTTCTAATAAAAGTATTTTTCTTTTTTTTGTAGCTAATAACAAATATTCAGATATTTTCTTTCAGGAAATAATGCATTGCATTATAAGGAATATAAATATAATTTTATCCCAATTTCACCGAAAATGGAGATACGACTTTTCTTCCGGGGTATGGCAGCATATATCTTCTATAGAAACATATCAGTATTTCCTAGTATTTTAAAAAAATCTATTATTTTTTTATATTTTACAGAGATGTTATTTCAATTCATCGAGACGAAAGCATAATTCCTCATTTAAGAGATCTTCAAAAGGATCTCCTTCAAGAAGCTGCCAAAAGGTGGGTGGGAATTACAAGTAAGTATTTGACAATATATCTAAATAAAATTATACAGTAGTAGATTTATGTTGCATTCATATAATAATAAAATAAACCTATCGTCAATGTTTTAACTTATAACAGTATAAATTATTACCGGAATGTTCCTGATTATTTCCGTTAAAAAATAAAAGCCTGCTTACTAAGTTCATACTAAAATGGCTTTACAATATTCTTATTTTCATGAATGATATTTGGCTTTGATTGTTGAATGCCAAATGTTTATTTAGCTTTATAACATATTAATTAACTTTTATATCTTCTCATTAAAAGAACATTTGGAATGCACCCCAGTAAACGAAAACAAATAGAAAGTTAAAAATACGAATTGAAATGAATTCAAGTGAATTAAAATGAATTAAAAAGTGGATTCAATTAATCATTTTCATGCATTTTAATTCATTTTAATTCACTTGAATTCATTTCAATTCGTATTTTTAACTTTCTATTCGTTTTTATTTACTGGGACTTGTTCTGTTTTCTATTATTTAATAAGTTAATACATAAATAAACAAGGATATAAATTTTTCATAATCAATATAAGTACTTTTAATTTACTTCCATTTTAAAAGTAAAGATTCTATTACAAAAGGAAACAAATTATGTTGTTCAGTTAATGGATTCATTGAGAAGATAACGTAATTTGTTTACTTTCGTATAATTACTACTATTTTCATCAGACATTCTTTATTTTTCATAACGGAATAGATTCTGTAACCACTATGCTATTTAATCCATAAATGATATTATTCTTTTATCCATTTCCACTTTATCCTGATTTTTTGTGTTATAAATTCGGTATGTAACATTAAACGCATCAAGGACATTAAAATTTAAAATGTTTTAAAAAGTAGGGGAGGTCGAGGTATGATTGGACACGGGGTACTGTTGGACAGTGCGATATTTTTCCAGTTTGTAACGCTTAGAGTCTCCATCAACTAGCATCGACTCGTCTTATCATAATCTCATTTTCTATGTGTTTTGATCATTTTTACATTTTTCGAAGAACCAAGTCAAGTAAATATATTTATAATATTCTTGGAATTATAAGCTTTTGACGCATATAAGAGTTTTTGATGAAATTTGCATTGTGTTACTTATATGCCAACCAACCGGAACACTTTCACGTGCCTTACTTTATTTTATTCATTGTAATATAGATATTCTTTCGATTTCATTAACAAATAAACGTTTTCCAGCAATAATCCTTATTTTTTTTATCGACTTACCACACCGTTTCTCAAGGATCAACAAGTTTAACAAAAATGTCAAAGAAAACTGTTGACGGCATCTTATTCTACATATTTTGTACTTTAAAAATCAATTTTGATCGAAATCGTACTTGCTCGTTTTCATAAAATAATCTAAAAAGAGTTTTAAATCATTTTCTACCATTTATGCAATATTTGAGTTTAACATAAAAACACAACAAATCAATTTTGCATCGATACCCTACTGCTTTAATAATTAAATAACGATATTCAAGACACGCGCAATAGCCCTTTGTGTAAAATTATTAAATTATATATATATATATATATATATATTTTTTTTAATTAAATAATTACATTTTTGTTACTCTCCTTCTGCATTACCCAGAGCTAACGACGTGGACGTAGAGAGTAAAATGTAGCCCCATATTTGTTTTTTTTTTATTTTTTTTTGTTTTTTTCTTTTATTTATATTTTTTTATTTTTTATTGCTTTTATATGTTTTTTGTTTTTTATTCAGCATTTAATTTTATGCTTACTCTCTAAATTTGATTTAGTAGAATTTTTACTATTTCAATTAGTAGTTCAATATTTGACTAATGAATTAGAAAAATGGTCAGAATTTACTAATTCATTTAGTTATACTTAACTACTATTTCAATTAGTAATTTTCTACTAATTGTTAGTAACTGAGTTTTCCTTATTTCAATTAGTCAAATTACACTAATTCATATTTAGAGAGTAGTAAAAGGACCGTAAAACTAAGAAATCGAGTCATAATTACATAAAAAGCGGTCAAGAAATAAATTCTAATTTTTGGAATCTGTCAAAAAGTTATTTATAATATAATTTAAATATACAGAAATGCCATGTCATATCCTATCGAAGATCGCATACGCTGCACTACTTTGAGTATACTTTAGGGGAAACTGCCTTAAGCAGAATTTCTCATATTAAAGACTTAGGAGTGATTTTTGATGAAAAATTGAAATTCAAAAAGCATATTGATTTTGTGACAAGTAAGGCATCGAAAACAATGGGATTCTTAAGAAGAAATACAGCTCATTTTATAAACGTTACAACTATAAAGATTTTGTATTTTTCATTAATACGACCAGTATTGTTGTATGCATCAACAGTCTGGGCACCATATTATGATATACATATAAAGAATTTAGAGAATATTCAGCATAAATTCTTGAGATACGCTGCTTATAAGATTAATAGACCGATGCATCCATTTAACCACGACTATTCTGAAATAGCTAAACATCTCAACATCCCTACGATTCAATCTGTCATTGAGGTCAGTGATATGGTATTTCTCTATAAACTTCTGAATAGAGATATAGACTGTGAATATTTGAACAATAAGATTACTCCACATTCTCCGATTCAAAATCTCAGAAATCCTAACATTTTTGCTCTACCTAACTTTCGTACAAATTATATCGTAAATGCCCCGATATATAGAATATGCAACTTAGCCAACAACCATTCATCACAAATACAACTATTTAGTAATCAAAGAAATATATTCATGAACTCTATACAAAGAGTTCTACACAAATTCTAACATACATCATGATTATACTATTATCACTGTTACTATAACTTTACTTATAAGTATATTTAAGCAGCCTAATACTGTATAATATATATTCTTTGTAATTAAAGGGAAAATCCCGTCAAATAAATAAATAAAAAAAAAAAAAAATAATTATAAATAATGTTTATCATTTTATGAATACAATTTTATGAAAATGTTTACCATTTTATCGATGTAAAAAGTGATAGAAAATCACTAAGAATTATATATAATTCTAAGTGATTTCTATTATATATGATTATATATTATATATGATTCTAATAATAGAATTTCTCTAGTTTTGTATTAAATTCAACTATTGCATAAATGGCAGAAAATGATTTAAAACTCTTTTTAGATTATTTTATGAAAACGAGCAAGTACGATTTCGATCAAAATTGATTTTTAAAGTACAAAATATGTAGAATAAGATGCCGTCAACAGTTTTCTTTGACATTTTTGTTAAACTTGTTGGTCCTTGAGGAACGGTGTGTTACAAGACTGTCCAATAATACCCTGAGATTTTTTAAAATCTCAAAAACCAGTTTTTTGCGCCAGCTGATACAGAGTGTACAATTTGAAACAATTAGGTCAAATTGCTGGTACCAAATGAAAGGTTATTTATCGTACCACAAAATCCAGCTTTGAAATTTTGAGAAAAGAATACGAATTGAAATGAATTCAAGTGAATTGAAATGAATTCAAGTGAATTGAAATGAATTCAAGTGAATTAAAATGAATTAAAAAGTCCAAGAATACCCCGACCTCCCCTACTAAAATAAAATCAAAATCTGTTGGTACAACATACAAATTCTTCATTTGTCCTTCAGATGATCAAGATGAAAACACAGATGGAATGTTACTTTGGACTCAAATAGACAATGTTCCAGTCGGTAAACATTGGTTTCAAATACGATCAGTAAAATTGGAAGATACAGAAGTGCAGCTGCGAATACAACATATAAGGCCGTACGAAGCAAACGAAAGCAACTTTTGTAAAAATGATCCGAACGTTACATTTGATTTACAAGAGGTAGGAACATATTAATCAATAAATTAATGTACGTTATTAGCAATAATTTATTTCTATTTTTAATTTCAGATACTTACGTTTCATAATATCTGCAGCGCATTCAAATTCAGCACTGTCGTAATTATGACACTTGTGACATTTGCAATTGAAACTGTCAAATATCTTGCGGACTACTCAATCAAAGTGTCGTATGCATTACAAGGACTCATTCATGCATTGACACCAACATTTTTAGGAATAATCGATTTGGTAACTAAGTGCGTTGGAGGACTTTATTGGCTTATTTACGTTTTGTTCAAAGGTACTTTGAAGAGTAATGTAAAAAATGTACCAGAAGCACTTCAATATCGTCAAAGTTACAGCCAATACCAATCTAGTCCCTCGCAATCAAAAAGCAGAGCTTTACCCATCACCATGGGTACATACAACAATGCATACAAAGACACTTCACAAACGTGGAATTCTTACAACACCAGAAGTAGAAATTCAAGTGCGAGGGAATCATGGTTTCAACAATAGTGTTTAAACCACTTGATAATTGGCCCAGTATTATTCGGGTGTGTACAGTAAAGCAAAATGTGAAGCTTACATATAATTATCGTTATAAATTAATGAAAAGAAGTTTTACCTTGGACATGTATTTATAAAATTTCTTTTAAATAACTAGTCAGGAAGAACCGATGTGAAGGTATTTTGTAACATTTATATAGTCCTTTCCTGACTCACAATTGTTACACTTTTTAATAAAGATGTTGATAAAAAAACAATTATTAGTATGATATGAATGTATTTTATTTAATACAGTTTGTCAGTAGATTACTCCTCTAAAATTCTTTTATAAAGAAAATAAGAAGATATAGATACATATTAACACCAGAATGATGTATCTTTTACAAGCACATCTTGTAAACCATTATCTTTTTTCACATTTTGCTAAGAATTCATGCTTTTGTAATGCCAATGACACCGCAAGCAACTCGTGCTCCAGCATTTCCAGTAGTTTTAGAAAGCTCGTGTCCACCCTTACCCAAGTCATCTGGATCGGCGTGTACCTGTGGAAAAAGACTTTTTATTTCTCTATTCCTTGTATAATTCATTATTCATGAAAATAATTTGTTACTTACAACAAGAGTTCTGCCAATGATACTGTTAACACCTTGTAATTGAATACAAGCATCTGTAATATTTACATTAGCCACTCCGTTTCCAGCAGCTTCTACATTTCCAAGATCACCTACGTGACGAACCCCGTCGGTTGGTCCACCATGTTCTTTTCCTTCAGGATTGAAGTGTGGTCCAGCACTAGTACATCCTGTAAACAGATATTGTAACATATTTATATAAATGCAAGCTAATGTTCAAAATATTGTTGAAATAAACTTCAAAAGTAAATAACTTCTTAATCCGTTACTGTTTGAAATAAATATGTTATTTGTTGTTTCTTGGTAAGCGGATAGTTATCCTAAAATATATCATTTAACATTTAATTAATCATTTAAAAAATCAAGTAATATTTCACACTTATGTCGGCCATCTTGGATCCACCATTTTGAATTTACAAAATCTGACTTGAAATTCGTAATCAGCGACCCAAAAAATTCCCGAGTACCAACTTTCATTAAAATCAAGTAAATTTTTTACATTTATGTCGGCCATCTTGGAACCGACATTTTGAATTTTCAAAATCTGATTTCAGATTCGTAATCAGCGATCCCGAAAACCCCCGAGAACCCAGTTTCATAAAGTTTGGGTAATTTTTCGCATTTCGGTCGGCCATCTTGTATCCGCCATTTTGAATTTTCAAAATCTAACTTCAGATTCGTAATCGGCGACCCCGAAAACCCCGAAAAGTAACAATTTTCAGCTGTTTTCCGTATAAAGAAAAATGTGCGCCGCACATTTTAATAAATTTAGCAAATTTACAGCCGCCATATTGGATCCGCCATTTTGAATTTTCCCATTTTTTTTGTACATATATGATCCATTACCATTGAAGTGGTTAATAGAATAGAATGTACGTTAATAAACTAATTACGTTTCGGTCAATTTATTTAAGACCCTTTTCAGAAATGTATTAAAAATTCTGTATAAAATCCATATAGGCACAACACTATTTAGAACAAAACTGTTAAAATTCGTGAAAACAGAGCATCTTGGAACCAATTTTGATTAATTTTTGAATGCATTTGTTAAGGCAACAATTTGTCAAAAATTAATCAAAATTGGTTCCAAGATGCTCTGCTTTCACGAATTTTTAATACATTTATATAAATTTATAAAACATTTCTGAAGAGAGTCTTAAATAAATTAACCGAAACGTAATTAGTATACATTTTATTCTATTAACTATCCACTTACCAACAAATAACATATTTATTTCAAATAGTAACGGATTAAGAAGTTATTTACTTTTGAAGTTTTTTTCAACTTCAATATTGTGTCTATATGGATTTTATACAAAATTTTTAATACATTTCTGAAAAAGGTCTTAAATAAATTGACCGAAACATAATTAGTGCAAACTAATGTTATTTAAATTAATGATAAATTTTTTTTTCTTTCAAAGATTTAAAAATCGTGTGAGAGATTATTTCGTTAAATTAACTTTATTCATTTATATTGATGTGTCCACAAAATTGAAGAAAACTGAAAAATATTAACATAGACAAAAGTGACTGAATATTTATTTTTAATTTCCAATCCTATAAAAATAAAGAATGTTTAAAATTTGACGTTAACATGAAATCTTGGACTGTTCTTAATTTCAATCTCAATTTTTCAATATTTTTTAGCTTTTTAAATTTAATTTTGTGTTTATTTTCCAACAAGTTTCTTGTGTCTTTTAATAACAAAAAGTAGAATAAAGAAACTGAGATTAGATAAAATGAATGAATTTTTTAACAACAATTTTACCCTTGAACTCACGGTTTCCTTTAATTATCTATATATAATCTCTTCTAAGATATAATGTGTTGTGAATTTTTAACACTTGATTAAAGAACTTTAAGATTGATAGTAATAAAGAAGTAAAAAGAACACACATTGGAATGATCATTTTAAAGGTTACTTAACTAAATATAACAAGAGGAAAACAATTAAATTAAAATAATTATTATATACACAATTGTAAGAACTCATAATTTAATCAAATACGTAAATTATATAATAGTAGTATAATATAAATTTCTTTGAAGCAATTAAATTTTGGAAAAATATAAATTATATAATATACAGCAACCAGAGAATTAATTTCATTTTATTTTTGTTCTGATATTCGAAATGACTAACGTGATTGTTTCGCACTAAGATTACATTATTCAAACATTGTGCATTCATTTTTAGCACCTGCTTTAAATTGTAAATGAGTTCCTAATGATCATTTTCTGTTTAGGTGAATAAAATACTTAGAGGTATTTAATATAGTCTAAATAGTTTTTCTAAATGTGGCATAGTAATGTTAAATTTATTTTGAAATTTCAAAATTTTAAGCAAGCAGTTGTGATTTAATTATTATAATTATCATATATAATAATAATAATAATGTATGCAATTAGTAGTCTTTTTTCGTACTGTTCATAAAGTAGACAATTATTTTATGCATTATATAGACGTAATAATATTTGAATAGTTTTATGGGTATTTTTTGCGTTTGGAGCAACAGGTATGGTGATGCGAATAAAATAAATATTTACAGCGAAACAAAAATATATACAGAATTATATTTTATTACATATGTATAATAAAATTCAACTTATATCGTATAAGAAATATTTATTAACGATGATTATGCTGTCAATATTATTTACATTGGTTAGTCCAAAACATATATATATATATATATATATATATATATATATATATATATATATAACGAGTGTACGATATCCCGACACTGTTATAAATTGTATGTGTTCAAATTGATGGTTTTAAACAAACAGTACAATGTAAAAAGTCTATGTAATTTTACAATGAAAAAGTGGAAATAAAAATACCAGTAAAAATTGTTGTAAATTTACAGTGAAATTGTAAAATTCCTTCATTATCGATGTAATTTTACATGTGCACTGTAAAACGGAAAAAATCATTTCTATATTTACACGGCACTGTAATATTACAATTAAACTGTAAAATTCCTCGAGTTTGGTCAGAATTTTACATTTCTACTGTAAAATTACATTGGCTCAGTGAAATGTCCCAAGTTTTGGTGTAATTTTTAGATATGATTGGAATGATATACCAATATATCAACTAAATATATAATTAGATATGTTTTTAAAGTAAACTTATATTCATAATGTAAACCTACTGTTCCTTATTATTCTGTGCAGTTGTATACAATGTATATATGTGCCTTTTACATGGAAAACATTTGAAAATTACAAAGATTATATAAAATTACAACGATTCCTACAGGTATTTTTATTTCCACCTTTTACGCTGTAAATTTACGTTTCCATTGTAAACTTTACACGTTTACAGTAAATTTCCTTCTGTTTTCGTTGGATATTTACTGAAAACATGCAATTTTGCAACAAGAGTAATAGGAAATTTCAACAAAATTTTAAAATCTCAGAAATGTAATTTTAGATTACTTTTTTACAGTGTATACTTCAGACAAAACATGACATTTGTTTCAATATTATCGTTAGAGGAATACTGAATCTACTTTTAAAGTATATGGATAATTTTTATATATTCCATCAGCAGAAAAGAAATTCAGTCGTGATAATATCCGATAATTATTACATTTTTAATACCTTTTTCTTCATTTTCAACATTTTAAGTATTTGTACATCGACAAAACGTTTTATTCCTCAATTTTTCTACTTACCAGTCAATTGATCGATCAAACCAAGAAATAAATTCATAATTTATTATGCTGTTAATGTTTAAACTTTGAGTCAATCATAGATATTCCATTAACCCATTAACGCCTGAAATGGCATTTTTTATACTTCATTTTCAATCAAAATCGAAGTTGAAAACAATTGAAAGGTACATATCCGATTATTTTCGATGTCGCTCTTCAAGATTCCGAAGTCAAAATTGAGTTTCAGCCATCAAAAATTCCAATATGGCGCCGAATTTTAAAAAAAATTGGGAATTATTTATTCCTATCAATTTTTTTCGAGCTTAGAATATTGGAATTCTATTGGAACCGTGCATAATGGTGCATAAAACAGTTGAATTTTAAGAAAAAATTTTACTTTTATACCCTCCATCATTCTAACGACCTCAAAATGGCGTAAAAAATGAAAATTTCTTTCAAAAATTTCTGAACGTTCTAACTAAAAAATTACGTGCTGTTATACAAAAATGCTAAGAATGAAAAGTTCTTAGAATTAATCGAGAAATATAGTGGAATTTTTTCAGATTTTTGTGATGACATTTTGAGAAATTTTTTTTCAATATTTTCAGGCATTTTTTTTTAAAAGTTCGTAGTTTTTGAGTTAGAGCGTCCAGAAATTTCTCAAAGAAATTTTCATTGTTGATGCCATTTTGAGGTTGTTAGAATGATGTGGGGTATAAAAGTAAAATTTTTTCTTAAAATTCAATTATTTTATGCACCATTATGCAAGATTTCAATAAAATTCCAATATTCTAATAGCTCGAAAAAAATTGATAAGAATACAAAATTCCCAATTTTTTTGAAATTTTTTCATATTCGGCGCCATATTGGAATTTCCGATGACTGAAACTCAATTTCGACCTCGGAATCTTGAAGAGTGACCTCGAAAACAGTAGGATACGTACCTCTAAATTGTTTCCAACTTTGATTTTCATACGAAATACTTGATTGAAAATGAAGTATAAAAATTGTCATTTCAGGCGTTAATGGGTTAAATACATATATACTAACTCAATTATTTGGACATACAACATTGTAAAACACAGTTCAAAAATTTTATCAATGAAACATAAATTATTGATGGAAATATGAATGTCAAATCTTGGTAAAATAAATACAACTTATACACTTATAATATTGAAAAATAAAATATTCTAAGAATGATTTGCGTTTTATCCTGCCTTTTTACCGTATGTATGATTATAAGTATATTTTATTATTATAAAACATATTTGTTCATTTATAAGTAGACTTGAGATGTCTTGTTCATAATGTAACATTCATCGATATTAATGTCCTCCAAAAGAATACATTACATGTATAAAACATTCGCTAATTATATATTGCCTTTTTTTTATATCGATTATCTTTTTATCTTCAATTAATAGAAAAATCAATAAATACAAAATATAAAACGGTAATTATTTCATAGTTGTTGAGTTTTAATTCAATATACGACGCAAATAAATAATCCAACACTCGTCACATGCATAAACATGGAAACTAGACTTACCATTAGTATTATCGCCAAATTCATGAACATGGAAGCCGTGGAGACCTTTTTGAAGTCCAGTTACTTCTCCGCATACCTTGACCGCCTGCGAAGGGTTCTGTAAAAAAGAAACATAGGGTCACCTTGAAATTTAATAATCGTAGTAGGTTAATCGAGAAGTCTAAATTGATGGAATTAATCGAGCAATATAAAAAGCAAAAGTCTTACTCCTTGCTCGAAGTAAATAGTTCCTTTGACTGGTCCATCGCCTTGGAGGACACACACTGCTTTGACCGTCATTTTTTAGATGATTGTTATATTAAATTCACAGTTATTAAAAATTTGTTCGGTTCGCAACGTTTGACTGCTAATTCGTGACTGATGATTCTGCTGCAAGGTACTCAGATATTTAAGTGGAAAGAAGGAAACGGCGCAGACCCTTGTGGTTTTTGCTGAATCACCGACGTCTGCGGATGTCGTATCGCGGTATTGGCGATACAAACACGTGAACGATTTTCTGGAATTATGTATTTTTTTGGAGGCCAAAGCCGGTCGCTCGTTTTATGATTAGCAAACTGATTTGCGATGTTGCCAGATCGCGAACTGCAACGCAGCAACGAAAAATATTAATTTACCCTTGAAAATTATTGTTATTGCATGTAAGAATATGCGTTACAAATCGGAGATTCTTGTCATTACAAAGTTAGTAATTGAAGATACATATATATAATTCTAAAATTTGCGCGTAGTTTGTTCATGACTCATGATTTACTAGTTACATACAAAAAACATACAAATTATACAAACAATGCATTTTGCCCCAACAGTACTTATTTACAGCCATTATTATTTATATATTTCCACGAAATAAATAATCATAATTAAAAAAAATGTAATATAAATTATTTTTTAAATTCACAGATTATGGCGGGCATGGTACATGTAGCCATGATGGCGGGTGGAACCTTTTAACACGAATCCGATTGGTCCATTTCGATTGTCCAGGACAATGGCGGTGGTGAATCAAGTAGCCAATGGAGTAGCAGGAAGGTAAAAATGGAGGGCGCCGGCGACTTCCGGCATTTTAAGAATTTCCGGTTTGCGGCGTGTCGACTGTCGCTACGACGCATGATTCTGTTTTCGTGCGTATCTCAAAGAGACACGAAGGTATCTTAACGACGTTGCGGTTTTTTAATTTTGACGCTATCGAAGGCATTGGCCGCATTCGTCCTGTTTTTGTTGTGCGCGGAGTACCTCCGTGTGGATCTCCGTGATGTACGACGACGGAAATTCAATCGAGACTCGTGAAGAAGTCCCACATTTCCAAGCACCGGCTATCCAGGACAATACGGAAGGTTGGGGTCCTTGTGAACTACCAGATCAGTTCAAGGATATTCCTTATCAGCCTTTTTCTAAAGGCGACAGGCTAGGCAAGGTAAAATGCATTGTTTATTTTCCTATGTTACGTCACTTGGTTTTTTGAACATTTTTAATCTAACCTCTATTTTTTCCTTTCGACAGATCTCCGACTGGACAGGTCCTGGCTTTCAAGATAAAAAATTCACCAGTAAGTACTGTCACATGTTATTTATTCTTCTACTCGTCTATTTGTATTTTGCAATGCATCGTGTAATTCGGTTACGTTAATGGTTGTTGTCAGTTCTACTTTTCATTTGACTGCTCCGTTACAATTTGATAGTCTATTCTTATCTATTATCATTTATAAATTAGTTAGCATTTTAGTTTTTTTCATCTCAGTGATATATAATTGTTATTTGTCTATACTTTTTATAACATTATTAATGTATGACATTTGACATATCAATAACATATGTCACTTGAGATTTTATTACTCTCTTGTTAAGGAGCAATGAGTGTTAGCATTTAATAATTATTATATTTATTTCAAATGTCATAAACAATTTAGCTATAAACACAGTGTCAAAAACTCCATGAAAGCTTTAAATTTGTTAAATTTTTCAAATTATGTATCGTATCTTCGAAGCCTTTGCTGATATCGAAAAAACTGAAAGGATATCTTTAGCCTATAATAATAAGAGTTTTCAATTATTCACATTTAGTATATCAGATATTATTTTCTATTAGTTTCTACATTTTTTAAATGTGGAATTTTTCAATTTTTTCCTTACAATATTTTTTTAATTTCTGTTTTATGTAGTGTAAAAAAAGTTCATTATAAAATAACTAAATAATTTAAAAATGGGAGTTTGAATTTCAAATTGTATTGTTAGAATATTTTTTTTTTCAAAATCACTGTTTCAGAAATGTATAAAATTAGAAATTATATAAAAGAATAGTATATTATGATCCTAGGCCAGTAAAACAGAAAGTGCTGTAGATCACATGAAATTGTTGGCCGAGGCGAAGCCGAGTCTGATAAACATGTGATTTGAGGCTTTCTTTTTTATTGGCCAAGGGCCGTATACTATTTTTCTGCTCGACATAGCCAGAAAGCCGCAACTTCGTTTCGCGCAGCGGCCAGGAAGTTGCGGTTTCTGGCCGCAGGGCAGAAAAATATTTTAATAGATTCACTTTTATTATGCCATTATAACTTGTGCAACTAATAAACTATTTCGTTATTTGTATGGTCTTAATTTTTGACACATTGTTTTCAATCATAAGAATTTTGCGAGAGCTGCAGATCGACTTAGAAAGATGGCGCCATATTTCACATTTGTGTATGAAATGTAGGACTGCAGAAACCTACACCAAGTACAGCGGTGGTCATGAGTCGATTTCCGTCAGATAAACAATATTTTCGAAAATGTAAACACAAACAACGTGGCTCGTCTTACCAACAGCGAGCTGCTGCTTGAAAACGAAATCGAAAAATTGTTCACCGGACGGGGATCGAACTCACGACCTACGACTCCGTAGTTTTTTTATTATTTTTCTCAACCGTTTTATAAATTATATCTTTTACTTCGATTTATTTATTTATTTATTTAAGTAAATTAGACGGGCTTCATATGATCCAAAAATATCAACCCTTAACAATAACGAAAATTAAAGAGGTAACAAAATTGTTTAATACGCTTTGTGTAACAGAAATAAAGGTAATATAACCAAACAATATAAAAGGATTTGATATATACTTATCGGTCAGTATTAATAATAACCTGTAAGATTAACTTAAGGTTATAGTGAGCAGCGGTGGTTCAATTGGTAAAGTATCGGCTTCATAATCAGAAAACCCTGGTTTGATCCCGGCCTCTGCCATCTGTCATCGGGACACCTATATATTTGTTTATAAGTGTCTAATAACGCCAAAGCTCAGGTGGTTCAGATTCCACCTTCATAAACTGTAGGTCCCGTCGTGATTTAGTCCCATTTGGGTTCACAAAAGTCGACGTAAAATAATATATAAAAAAAAAAAATTAAGGTTATAAAAAAATATATATAAAAAAGGAAAATCGAAGATGGAGTGGAATTAATTTTAACAACACACCGGCTTAACCCAACATAGAAACAAAATGGGACATGATTTCAATTATCAAAAAACAAGGATTTTTGCTACAAAAATAAATTGGAAGAAATAACATCCGCTTCAAAAAATCTAATCTACCCGAAGTTTCTAATTCCTTATTCCATTAAACAATTCAAAATTTTTCATAGAAATATAAATTAAAAACAGTTCGGTCGCATTAACACCCGTACACATTAATAAGCCTATGTTTCCAAGTTAATATAAATACGAGTGAAGCACACGCTCTGTCTGAAGATGACCCGAATCTAGAGGTCGAAACGTAAACAATTATATCCATCTATTTTATTAAAATTAATTCCACTCCATTTTCCATTTTCTTTTTTTAAATATATTATTTTATAACTTTAAGTTAATCTTACAGGTTATTATTAATACTGACCTGTAAATATCAAAACCAAATTAAAAGATTAAAAGATTCTTCCGGAAATTTAGAAAATCTCTTCTGTTTCATTTTAAGTGCAAGGTACACAAAAAAAAAATAAACTTTTTTGCAAACATTGAAATTTTGAGCACAAATAGCGCTAGAATCTCATCTTGTAAGATGAAATTCTAAAGCTACCTTCACATATAGTCGCTCATTCGCTCGTTGCTTGAGCGACAAATTTTCTAGCCCTTGTTAAGCATAAAGGCATTACCTACAGATTTTTCTGGGCGTCTTTATACTAGCCTAACCTGAGTTGGCGACGTGCTGCTTGTAGTTAGAAAAATCCAACTTTTTGGTGACAGTCGCTAGAAATTGAGCGACATATCTGCAGTCCGCTTAAGAGTTCCAATGCTGCCTGTGCCTAAAGTGTTAACTTCAGGCCAATGCTTTCACTGACATTTTCGTAGGAAATTTCATGCTCTGCAAAAGTTTAGTTTATTTTTATGTACTTTGCACTGTTTTAACAAACAAGTTATAAGGAAATTTTTGTAAACTTTTGTCACATTTTTACTATATTCTATATTCTTTTATTTCTTCTATAAGTCTTCTAATTTAATAAATTTGTCTGCCCGGTTAGAAGTATTTGCTCATATGTCAGAAAAAATTGACATTTCTTAAAAATGTATTTTTGTTGTATTTCTAAAAATAAAAAAAATTAGGTTGAAGCTCAAGAGATTCAAAGTATTAGGAAATGAATCAAAGGATTCTACCACTAAATATCATAGGACAAAATATAATGCCAAAATATCATAATCCAAAATATTATAATCCAAAATATTATTGGAATAAAATATCACAGGAAAAAATATTATTTGCATAAAATATTATTTAGACAAATTATTATATTGTCGAAAATATGAGTTTTTATTGACACTTATAGAACACGGTCTCAGTTTAAATAGATACACATTCGTTAAATATAATTACATACACACGTTATGAGCAACCCTCTTTTTTTCTGTAACATAACAAAAAAAAAATATACAAAAATAAATTTTACATAAAACATACAAAGATCTTTTTTTGAAACATACAAACAATTTTTAAATAAAAAAAAGTTCAATCCTTTCTATCTTTGCGAAATGTCAATTTTTTTCAACATGTATTCAAATACTTCAAATATTTGAATACATGTCGCAAAAAATTGACACACTTCAAATATTTGAATACATGTCGCAAAAAATTTCCACACTTCAAATATTTGAATACATGTCGCAAAAAATTGACATACTTCAAATATTTGAATACATGTCGCAAAAAATTGACATTTCGCAAAGATAGAAAGGATTGAACTTTTTTTAATTTAAAAATTGTTTGTATGTTTCAAAAAAAGACCTTTGTATGTTTTATGTAAAATTTATTTATTCAATAATAATATAAGTGTCAATAAAAACTCATATTTTCGACAATATAATAATTTGTCTAAATAATATTTTGTAAAATAATATTTTATGCAAATAATATTTTGTCCTGTTAAAATTTGTTCTAATAATATTTTGGATTATAATATTTTGGATTATGATATTTTAGCATGATATTTTATCCAATAATATTTTGTCATATGATATTTAGTGGTAGAATCCTTTGTATTCAAATACTTCAAATATTTGAAAACAAGCTTGGATGGCAAAAATGTTTAGAAAAAAAAGTTATAAAAATTTGTAAAAATATACTCAGAACTTATTTGTTAAAAGACATTTTTCTTCATTATTTGTAATATACTTTGATGAATGTAACAATTACTTAATTATTTGTCATGCAATTAAATTATTCTGACTAATTACTATCTCAGAAAGTTATATTATTCTATCTATTGTTCATAAAGTTTTAGTGATTCATAATTACAATTAGAAGTGTAACTACATAATTATATCTGCTCCGAATCATTTCATTTCATCCATCATTCTTATATTGTCAATTAATGGATTATTGCTTAATTGATGTTTTTGGTTCAATCACTATTTACACTGTAAAAAATCAAAATGAATTTTACAACGTTGAGTATGGGCAAGAAAATTACCCACCTTCAACACAGTAAATTTACAATGAGGAACATTGTAACTTCGTAACTTTCGAAACGTTACTTTTCATCTTGTATATTTTTCCTTGATTTCTAAAATTACACTCTTTGTGGGCACAAAAATTATCCACGAATGTCGTAAGAGTACACATTTTGATGACGCTGAAGCTAGCAGAAGATTCACAGCAGCGGATTCAAGAAAACTCTGAAATTGGATCATTTCTTATTAAAAATTACTTGCATTTAAACATTTTTAGACAAATTTTATACAAATAAACTACTTTTGGCAATTTTAATAGCTGAAAACTATAGTTTTTTCGAATCCGCTGCTGCGAATCTGCTGCTAGCTTCAGCGTCATCACATTTTCGTATATTTCTTATACGCAACATTGTAAATTTACAACACAGTCTTGAACTTTAACCATGATTCCGAAAAATTCTAAGCTCAACCTATTATTATTAAATAAATTTTATGTCTGAATTTAACTAGAGCGTTATAAATTTCATTTTGATTTTTTAGGTTGTAGTACCCTTTATTAAATATTGCAATTATATACACTACCGGCCAAAAATTCGTGAACGCTCTGAATTTTTTAAATCATCAAATAATGCGTTCTATTTCTGAATCGTTAACGATAGTGATAAAACTCATATGATGTCTTTTAAAGTACACAAACAAAGCGTTCATTTGGTGCATTTAGTTTTACTTCAGACGTTATAGTTTCGTAGTTGTCAAATTTTAAAAATGTTAAAATTTGCCATTTTTTCTGTCGACTTTAAACACTGACAAAAAGTCTAAAAAATGTTTCTGCATAGAGTGAATTTTTGTATAAATACTACAATTCAAGGGCTTTAAAATGGCATTTGTGAAAAGTCGAAACGATTTTTTGCTCCTGAGTTATGATTTTTTGAAAATTGTCAGTTTACCTCATTTTGTCAGAATTCTTTGGAAAAAGGCAAAAAGTTGATAACTCAAAAAAATAGTAACTCTGATTAAAAAGATCGTATGTACTTTTTACAAGACCTATGTCAAAGCTCTTGAATTATAGTATTTAGCCAAAAATTAAAAATATATAGAAAAATTTATTAGACTTTTCGTTAGTGTTAAAAGTTGAATGGTTGTTTTTTTGTTTAGTGTGAAAAGTTGAAAAAAAAAAATGACAAATTTTAACATTTTTAAAATTTGACAACTGCGAAACTATAACGTCTGAAGTAAAACTAAATGCACTAGTTGAAAGCTTTATTTGTGTACTTTAAAAGACATCTAATGAGTTTTATCATTATCGTTAAGGATTCGAAGGTAGAACGCATTATTTGATGAGTTAAAAAATTCAGAGCATTCATGAACTTTTGGCCGGTAGTGTATAACCACAAAAAAAGTTTAATAACATTATAGGAATTTAAAAATGGAACTGATTAAATTACATTTCTAAAATTATATATATAAAAAAACTAAAAAAATAATTTTTTTCTTCCAGATAAATATGCATCACAGTTTGGTTCAGGAAGTCAATACGCTTACTACCACGATGAAGATGAGTCAACGTTTCATCTGGTGGACACAACACGTGTTCAGAAACCACCTTACCAACGTGGTCGTTTTGGGCGCAATCAACGTGGAATGCGTGGACGCGGTGGCCAGCGTGGTGGAATGAATCAAATGCAACAGCTAGGAAAGTTGAAACTTCGTGAAAGGGAGCGAAAGGGACAGACAAAACGATGGGGTCGCCAACAGGGCCTTAGGAATCACAAAAACCAGGCGCCTATTAAAATTCGCGATGCATCCGTTACCGTACGCCCCGATTGGGTAACCATAGAAGAAATGGACTTCCCTCGTCTGGCTAAACTGTCGCTACCAGGAATCAAGGATGGCGAAGACGTGCTTTGCTGCGGTTCCTTGGAGTACTATGACAAAACGTATGACAGAGTTAATGTGAAAAACGAGAAGCCATTGCAAAGGATCGATCGAATCTTCCATACCGTAACAACCACTGACGATCCGTGTATCCGCAAACTGTCCAAGACAGAAGGAAATGTTTATGCCACTGATGCCATATTGGCCACAATTATGTGCTGCACACGTAGTAATTATTCGTGGGACATTGTCATTGAAAAGATTGGCGACAAGTTGTTCTTTGACAAAAGAGACAATACAGAATTTGATTTACTCACTGTAAACGAAACCAGTGTAGAACCTCCACAGGATGATGGAAACTCTCTGAACTCCCCGAGGAATTTAGCACTGGAGGCTACTTTCATAAATCATAACTTTTCGCAACAAGTATTGAAATCTAACGAGCCTCGATACAAGTTTGACGAAGGAAATCCTTTCATTTCGGAGGAAGAGGAAGGTGATGTTGCCAGCGTAGCCTACCGTTATAGAAAGTGGGATTTGAACAACGATATTGTGCTGATATCGCGTTGCGAACACGACGCAGTCATGCAAGGTCCAAATAACGAGATGCAATTCTTGACGATCAAAGCCCTAAACGAATGGGATTCAAAGCTTGCAAATGGAGTTGAATGGCGACAAAAATTAGATACCCAAAGAGGAGCCGTTCTCGCCAACGAACTTCGTAACAATGCTTGCAAATTGGCAAAGTGGACGGTGCAGGCCCTGCTTGCCGGTTCCGACCAACTTAAATTCGGTTATGTTTCCCGTGCTATGGTTCGCGATTCCAGCAAACATGTAATCTTAGGAACGCAGCAGTACAAGCCAAATGAATTTGCAACCCAGATCAATCTGAACATGGACAATGCCTGGGGAATCTTACGCTGCATCGTCGACATTTGTATGAAACAAAAAGACGGAAAATACTTGATCATGAAGGATCCCAACAAGCCGATGATTCGATTGTACGACATCCCGGACAACACTTTCGAAAGCGAAGGCGACGAAGACGACGACGACGAGCCTGTACACGACGCTTTTCAAAACTGAATCTCGGTTCATCGAGAACTTAAGTCTCCAGACAAAGTCGAGTCGGTAGATTGAAGGGTCTCTGATTCACTCTCATCTACCATTGTGTTCGCTAGCTTCTTGTAAAAGTAGAGTGATGGAAGGACGGCTGGGCCCGAAATTGAATAAAATATTATTTACACAAATTTGGAACGTTTTGAATTTTTATCAAAGTATATTAAACTCTACAATTTGTATTTACGCTTGTATAAATTTATTCATTCACATGCTTCCGACTATTCTTAAACACCATTTCGCATTTTACAGGTATTGGTCGATAAAATCTTCATGACGTAGTTGACCTTCTTGATAGCCAGTTCGGTTTGGTGGTCGTTAATGTCTCGGTAGAAAACAAATCGCGCCATATCGCTCAACATGGCCATGCCACGCACAATAACTTTGTCCTCTTCCACGTCATCCTGAACTTCCCTCAGTCTTGCAATTAAATCCTTAGCCGATATTCTGTCGGATGATATCTTAACAAATACTATGTTGGTTTGAGTCGTTTTTAAGTCTATGGAGAACATATCGAACTTTGCTTCGATGATAGAGTTTGCAAATTTTTTCGCCCTTGCGTGGTCATACTGAAGTAGGGGAACTGTCTCGTCGAGTGCTACAATACCTGCAGCCGCTAAAACTCCAGATTGCCTCATGCCTCCACCCAAAACTTTCCTTACTCGTTTCGCTTTTTCTACAAATGCCTTCGATCCACAGAGTAAAGAACCTACCGGTGCTCCCAGTCCTTTACTAATGCAGAACGACACTGTGTCAAAGTCGGCAACAATAGTTGCTGCAGGTAGTCCAGAAGCTACGGAAGCATTTAGCAATCTAGCCCCGTCAAGATGCGACTTAAGACCATATTTCTTTGATAATTTAGTCAGATCATCGATCCAAGATTGAGGCACTACTTTGCCATTGATAGTGTTCTCGGCTAACACTAATTTCGAGGTGGGTTCGTGAATGTTTCCGAAGCGTATTTCACTCTCCAGTTGATCCAGATCGTAGGTTCCATCAGATTTATTCGGCATAATACAAAGGGTGACACCAGCGATTTGCGCTGCACCGCCTTGCTCGTGACGGGCTACATGGCAGTCCTTCCCACAGTATGCTTCGCTGTCCCTCCTGTCGCAGTGGACCATGACTGAAATAAGTACATACTTTAATACAAAATGTAAAATAGATTTTAGTTTACGGCTGTCTTTAATATCACATTTGAAATTTGTCTTTTGCATAATAAAATATTAGTTTATTCGCTGATTTCTGGTAATGTTACGAACAATTGTAATTTAAAATATGAATAAAATGGGATTTCTTTCAGTATTTTCAGGATCAAGAAAATTTCAAATTTAAACAATAAAAGTAATTATTTTCTTTCAAATGAATCGTAAAAATCACAATGCTTATCATCACTCATTAACCCATTAACGTCAAGAATTTGACACTTTTTTCACTTCAATTTCGATAAAGAATTTCATATGAAAATCCAAGTTAAAATAAATTGAATGGCACATGTGTTACTATTTTCGAGGTCGCTCTTTTCAATGCTGTTGTCAAAATTGAGCTATCTTAATTAGGAATTAAATATGGCGATTTAAATGTCAAAATAACGCGAAAAATCGAGTGTTCTTTTTTATAAAACATTTTTTTCTCATCGAAAGAATATTTGTCGTCAGAAAATTTCTTCATTAAACGTGGACTCAATAGTTGTAGTATTAAGAGATATTTTTTAAAAATTTAAAAATTAACATGGAGATCTCAAAATGGCGACTCCAATGACAAATTTCTAATTAAAACTTAACGAATTATTTTCTTGAAAACTAAAAACTTTAAAGAAAATATACTAAGAATAATTATGTTTTATAATGAGTCAAAGAACACTATGAATTTTTTTTAGAATATTTTGATACAATTTTTGATTTTTTGAAAATTCAAAATATCGAAATGTTGAAAAAAGTAATTAAAAAAATCTGAATAAATTTTAGAGTATTCTTTAACTAATTTTAAGACAATTTTGTTCTAAGGAAGTTTTCTCTAAAGTCTATAGTAATGAAGAAAAAGATTATTACATTTTTTAAAAAATTTCAAGACTAATAATTTATTTGCTTGAAAACTATAGATTTTGGAGAAAATTTCCTTAGAACAAAAACGTCGTAGAATTAGCTAATGAAAACTCTCAAATTTTTTCAGATTTTTTTAAATTATTTTTTTTCAAAATTTCGATATTTCGAATTTCCAAAAAATCAAAAATTGTATGAAAATATTCTAAAAAAAATTCAGAGTGTTCTTTGACTCATTTTAAAACATAATTATTCTTTGTATATTTTCTTTAAAGTTTTTAGTTTTCTAGAAAATAATTCGTTAAGTTTTAAAACGACATTTGTCATTGCGGTCGCCATTTTGAGATCTCCATGTTAATTTTAGTTACACTATCAAGATAAATTTTTTAAATATTTAAAAACTAACATGGTAATCACAAAATGGCGACTCCAATGACAAATTTCTAATTAAAACTTAACAATGGTTTTTCTTGAAAACTATAGGACTTCAGACAAAATTTTCTAAGAATAAATACGTGTTAGAATGAGTCAAAAAATCCTCTCAAATTTTTCCAGAATATATTGTTAAAATTTTTTATTTTTCGAAAATTCAAAAAATCGAAATTTTTAAAAAAGTCGTCCAAAAAATCTGAAAAATTTGAAAGTATTCTTTGACCAATTCGAAGACATTTTTGTTCTAAGGAAATTTTTTCTAAAGTCTACAGTTTTTAAGCAAAAAAATTATTAAACTTTTCTAGATTTCAAGACTAGTATTTTTTTTTTCTTGAAAACTGTAGACTTTAGAAAAAATTTCCTTAGAACAAAAATGTCTTCGAATTGGTAAAAAATTTTAACAATATATTCTGGAAAAATTTGAGAGCATTTTTTGACTCATTCTATAACGTATTTATTCTTAAAAAATGTTGTCTGAAGTCTATAGTTTTCAAGAAAAACAATTGTTAAGTTTTAATTAGAAATTTGTCATTGGAGTCGCCATTTTGGGATCACCATGTTAGTTTTTAAATATTAAAAAAATTTATCTTGATACTGTAACTATTGGGTCCAGGTTTAATGAAGAAATTTTCTGACGACAAATATTCTTTCGATAAGAAAAAAATGTTTTATAAAAAAGAACACTCGATTTTTCGCGTTATTTTGACATTTAAATCGACATATTTAATTTTCTAATTAAGACAGCTCAATTTTGACAACAGCATTGAAAAGAGCGACCTCGAAAATAGTAAGACATGTACCTTTCAATTTATTTGAACTTGGATTTTCATATGAAATTCTTTATTGAAATTGAAGCGAAAAAAGTGTCCTACTTGACGTTAATGGGTTAATATCACATTTGAAATTTGTCTTTTGTACAATAAAATATTAGTTTATTCGCTGATTTTTGTTAATGTTACGAATAATTGTAATTGAAAATATTATGAATAAAATTTGATTTCTTTCAGTATTTTCAGTATTGAGAAAAATTCAAATTTAAACAATAAAAGTAATTATTTTCTTTCAAATGAATCGTAAAAATCACAATGCCATCACTCGTTAATCCTTTAAATCGTTCGAAATTCATTCAATTTGGAATGGAATTCTTGGAATCTTATTTAGAAACTTGTTGATATTGAAATTCCACTAATGAATTAATTTGTTTTTTCTCCTCGTTTAGTCGGAATTATGATCATCTATCTGCATCATTAAGATTAACAAAATGTGTTTTAATTTTCTATTTCATATCGTAACAAAACTCGTGTTTACAAAACAAAAATCATTCATGTGCGAAATCTAGCATTAAAATTGGGTCTTCATTTCAGTATTATCTGGATGTAATCTTGTTCGTGTTCTTTCATCAGCGTAGTCTACATTCCAAAATTTTAAAAAGATTGGAACCCTATTGAAAAAATCCATGTAGATTCCATATGGATTTTCCATATGGATTCCACGTGGATTGATGTGGATTCCATGTGGATTCGTATGGATTCCAGATGGATTTTTGATATTGATTTTCTTGTGGATTTTCCACACAACAACAATGATTTCTACAAAGCGTACAATGTATGTAGAGAAAATCCATATAGAATCCACATCAAAAATCCACATAGAATCCGTATGGAACTCCACATAAAAAGTCCATATGGAATCCGCATAAAAAATCCATATGGAATCCAGACGAGTCCACATGGAATCCACATCAATCCACATGGAATCCATATGGAAAATCCATATAGAATCCACATGGATTTTTTCAATAGGGAAGTGGATACAGAACGATTGAAACGAATTTAATTGAATTCGTAATTTGTTCCAATTGTATAATACCAGAAACAGTACTCTTATTAATCTAATACCATCACTAAATAATAATGTATTAAAATGTTCAATCCCTCTGAATTATTTTTCGATTACTGAGAAGGTTTTCAAGAAAATAGTCAAAATAAGAATGTGGCGCAGGAGTAGAAAGAATGGAGAACAATTCCATTGAGATATTGTGAAATTGAAAATCGATACCAATCAATAATCAATTATTTTACAAAAGAATATTGTTTACTGTGATTGATAAATAAAATTTAAAACTACAAAACTTAATCATTTCTAATCATTTTTAATAATTTTTTGTTCATTAGGTGAACTAAGAAAGCTGAATAGAACATAATTATTTTATTCGTCTGCATTATTCAAAGTCATATTAACCACAAAAATACCCAAATGGCGTTCCTCATTAAACTCATTTTCTAAAGTGTGTACCCTACTTTTAATTACTACAAAGCAATATTTTCATATTTTAGACATCAGATAACAAGATTATAATAATAAAAATTTCAGTTTTTGAGATTTTCAATTTTTTTTAGCTTTGAAATAGGCTATTCTCAATACTTTTCAACAAATGGCGTTCCGCCTTTTCTCTATTATTATTCAATAAAACTCATTTTTTACAAAAAAAAATTACAATGCAATATTGCAATGTTCTATAGATTAGAAATATTTCATATAAGCATCTTTTTTTGTAAAAAATTTGTTGAAAAGTATAGCCGATTTCAAAGCTAAAAAAAATTGAAAATCTCAAAAACCGAAATTTTTATTATTATAATCTTGTTCTCTGATGTATATAATATGAAAATATTGCTTTGTAGTAATTAAAAGTAGGGTACACACTTTAGAAAATGATTTTAATTAGGAACGCCATTTTGGTATTTTTGCCAGTGAAGTGGTTAAACTCGATTTTTCATCAATTTTTAATTCATAGTTTTTATAACATACTTAAATACAATTGAATAAATATATATTTTAATTCATTTTAATAAAGTTTTTGGTGATTTGCTAGTTTACATTGCAGACATTAAAATTGTAAAAAATAAGTGCTCATCGCGAAAATTCTGCAAAAATTCTCCAAAAATGCAAGTGTTTTGCAATGTGGCCAAATTTGGGAAACATTTTGATGAAAAGAATGAAACTAAAATTAAAATAATTTAAAATATAGTGAACAAATGTAAAAAACCTTTTTCAAAATTAAATTGTTCACAATTTGTTGGATGCGCTATTTTTTATAGCAATTTTTACCTAGTTTGGTCCTCAACGATCTACACATCATTTTTTAAAGATAGAATTTTTTTTTTTTTAATCTAACATGTTTTACACAATTCTTTCATTTTTTTTACTGTAATTTTCGCTTAATTTGGTATGTATTTTTAAAATTGATAGAATTAAGAAGTTTCCACTATTTTCAACAAAAACAATATTTTACATTCATTTTTTTAGTAAAGTAGAAACTGAATTATTTTGTAGTCGTTCGGTGATTGATAAATTAGCATTTTACATGCAAAATAAAGAAAATATGCATAACAAAGATATAAAAATGTCCATACTTGCGATCAAATTTCCCATTGTTCCAGACGTTACGAATAAAGCCGCTTCTTTCCCGAGTAACTTGGCAGCTTTTCCTTCCAATTCTAAATAAAAAGAACATTTTGTATTGCAGATCAAATACATTTGATTAAATTACCCATTATGAGTATAAATTTTTTTTATACTTTTAACTGTTGGATCTTCTCCGTAGACATCATCGCCAACTTCGGCTTCAAACATCGCTCGCCTCATCGCATCGGAGGGACGAGTTAGCGTATCGCTTCTCAAGTCCACCACCTCGACCTATTTTCAAAAATATAAAATAATGTTTAAAACGTTGAGTAATGTAATACATATTCAAATATTGAGAATTAGATCACGCCTTTCTCTGATCATTATATTAAGGCATGTGTCAGTACTCACGAGTATGAACAATTTTTAAAAGAAATCTTGTCATTTCACGTGAACTCGAAGACATTTCATATGTAATTAATATTTTCTTCTTCTTTGATTTTTTCGTAAGTGAAATATCTCTTCAAATTTTTTGTTTGTTATGTTTTTATTAGAAGAATGTGTAAGTTTAAGTTTAAGTTTGTCAAAGTTTAATCTTGTGATGAAGAATGATTTGAAGAGACATTTCATATGTACTTTGAAAATTTAAAAAATGACTAAGAAAAAACCTTTGGAATAGGACTGAGTAAATTAACAAAAATTTTGAACTTTTCAAAATTCGAAATTCATTTCGATCTCAAATAGATTTTAATATAGCAATCTCAACCTTAACTATGCTTATTCCAACGTTTTACAACTAACTCCATTTAACAGACAAAAAAACAAATCTTTTGCCTTAAAAACTCAAAGAATATTTCGACCGGCAATCGGAATCTCCTGTTTTTTAATTAAAAAAATCATAAAAAATATCCTACAAAATTTCCATCGTGAAGATTGTAATTTTACTCGACAAAATTCAAATTACTATGAATGTGACTTAAAAATAAAAACTTGTAAAAAAACAAAATATACGAGCATCTTCCATTTTTATCTTAAACATAATACACCACTTTTTATTAGTTTAATTTTCAAATGTTTTTTCTCCAAAGCAAAATGAGAACATAACTGATTAAGAATCTTTTAGTTTTTGTCATTTCTGAGTACCAGAAGCAGCGATATCTTCGAACGAAGTGTGAATTTGTGCACACGTGTGCATTGAAACTATCGTAATTGTTTTTAATTGTAATACATACAAATATGTTTTTGAAACGATAATAACTGATACTAATACTGGTAAAAGTGTATTATTATTAAATAAAATAATTTGTAGTTTTCAGGAAAAGGATATAACATTCCAATTGGTTAGGTTTCTGATTTATGAAATTGATACACGTGGGTGGGCATGTAAATCATCGACTTAATGTTTAATATACGATTTCTTATCGGGTAAAAAAAGAGAAAATCGCTCACTATACAATAATATTTCCGAGTACTCTTTAAATATGAATACAACACAGATGAAAGACTGCGTTTCATTCGTGTAATTAGTCTCTAAATTTGTTGGAGTAACAAATACTCTCTAAAGTACAAATAATTTAAAACTACTAAGTCGTAAACGAAAAAGTGGATCATTCATTTGATTAGTAGTAATTTTGCTACGAAAACATGAAAAACTACTGTCTCATGAATTAAATATTATTCTTGTACTATTAGATTAGTAGAATCGACACTTCTATTAGTATAATTTTACTAACATATTTGTTGCATTTTACTATCTGCTAGCGAATAATTTACCACATTTCATTTTATAACAATATTTTTTAAATTAATTTAGCGTTAGGGAGTACAGAGTAAAAATAGAGTGTATATTGAAAGAGCGAATTTTCACTTCACTTACACTAAGAAAAAAAAAGTTAAAATAACTAGAAAAGACGATTAAATAGGCCCTTATTATTTTTTCTGGTTAAAATAACCAGAATTCTGGTGGGTTTAACCAGAAATATTGTTCGTAAAACTAGAGCTATTGTTAAACCAATTTTTCTAATTAAACTACCCAGAATTCTAGTTATTATAATCAGAAAAAATAGTACGGTCGTATTTAACCAAAATATTTTTTTTAGTGTAGAGTGAGTTTTCACTAGTTAAGAGTGTGATTCAAATTTCACTCGATAAATAATAAATTCTCGCTCGACGAAGTTAGGAAACACGCACTTAACAATTGGCAAATTAAATAAGTGTTATAAAAATGACTAATGTATTTGAGATGAAATTATAATAAGTAGAGTAATATACGCACATTTGTTGCTACTAAGTGGTTAATGATGTCGGGTTCCTGGCCGTAACTCATGGTGGATGCAGTGCAGTAGATCTTGTGTCACTAAAATACCTAAAAGTCATCGATCGTTATAAAGTTTGTTTTATCCGTAAATACAGCAAAAATTATCTTTCGATTTGGCACATATTTAAAACTGCACATATATTCCTCGTTAACAATTATTTCTTTTCGATAAAGAAAAAAATTATCGGTGAAAGTTGCGATTAAGAAAGCACACAATACCTTATCGAAAGTCAGTTAACATTCAATAAACAAATACATTTTAATACAAATTGAGTATGTACTATTAAATTTCACTCCATTTAATATTTTTTTTTTGATAAATTTTGTTTGATATTTTTTGGGAAATTTTTTAAGTAAAATTACTGTCGGAGCCCGTTAAACGAGATTTATGGAAATGTTTTCTTTTGTAACCTGGTTTATTTTTGTTTAATTGTCATATTCTAGCAAGTGATAGAGAAATACTAATATTATACTTTTCGGTTTTACTCTAATTTCATGTTTTCAGAATATTAAATAATATATTTTAAAACTGTCCTTTGTTTCATATTTTATCTTATAATAACTGTATGTTCGTGTTCATTGAGAACGAATTTTTGTTTTATTGTTCGCACGTAGTTTTTAAAAGAAAAATTAACTTTTTTTTGAATAAAACTTAATTTCTTATTTATAGAAAAATATTAATATTTTGGTTATATTTGTACAATGCTTTTGTTGATTATATTTTTTGAAATTGGAAAAAGTACTATGTTAGAAGTAAAACAATTTATTTTTGTAGGGATTGCAAATCTTACTTATAAAAGATTAATAAGAATACATGGAGTGTATTGATTTAAATCATCAATTTGTCACGCAGTGAACTTTGATCTGTAGATAATGAAGACAAAATTAAAAGCAATTAAATTTGTCAATACGACATTGCTAAAATGTCCTCAATTTTGTACAAGTACATAACATTGCAATAAGCATATTTTTATAATAAATTTAAATGTAAATCTTTATTATTTGTTTATTTTTGGTTGACAAAATCCAATATATTTTGAGTCTGCATTTTTTGTTTTTAATGGTAAAATAAAAAGAGGTTGCTTACTTCCCACGAGGGTGAAATTGCTTCAACACGATGAGATGTCGAACTCTTCGGATGACTCACAACAATAAGTTGGTAATGACAATATTTCTTCCTTAAATTTGATATTTTTTATACTTTTATGTTATAACTATAATTAACCCCACTTATTTAATTTATTATTATTTTTCATTTTTTAATCAAAGTATTTACTTTTCTTTTATTGATTTCCAGAAAATATCAATTTCGTTGTCATTTCCAATTATTCTTGTTAATTATTTTATTATTGTCACTTCCGCTCCAACTGTGATACATATTCGTATGTAATACACACCAGTTTAGCCTCAATTTTACGTCAGTACATCTCAATCATGTTGTTGATTAAGTAATCGTTTCATTAAATACTTTAATCCTCTCGGGTTTATTTCGCTAGTTTACTATCTAGAATTCTCCTCTTATTTAGTATATTATCCGAATTTCAAGTTATCATTTTCCCCGTACGTCTTATTTAATTTATCAGCCAGTTACTTAATTCAGTTTTTTTATACTTTTTCCAAAGTCTTATTTTTCTGCATTAAAAATTCATTTCCTCAGTGTTGTTGTCTTGAGCATCCCTATATTTTAAAGTTCTGTACTTTAATTGTTATCTAATTTAGAATCTCTATTTTTATTTTACATATTTGAATATCTAGACTTTTCCCAATTTTTAATGATATTTTGTCTCATCATCCGCTACTTATGATACAAGTTGATACATTAGTATTTTGATAAATTTCCGACGATATTAGTATAATTATAATTAAAAATCTCATCTTCAGTCAATAATGACCAACAGAAAAATCAAATATCATTCTTGGATTTTCATTTCCCCATGAATGTTTGTCACCGATTGCATATCAAGTGTCATTACTAAGAAATAACACGTACAGTTTTTTGCATACTTTTACTTTTGCCACGTTTGATGCAAATCGATCCCATTCCATTAACGTACCCCACTTCGCACTTCAAACCGATTTTTCATATTCAATAAATGGATACAACGCAGGACTTTATTTGGCAGTCGACGAAACACCAGGTAGCAATTTTTTAAACTTTCGTGTAGATTTGCACAATTAAAAAAATAAATTAACCGACGTTGTCACGCCCTAACTAATCACAGAACAAATTCGAACAGTTTATTAAAATTATTTATTGCAAGTAAATTACCACGTGTCAAAGTTGAAAAACAATCCAATGTTTTCCTTAGCGATTCGTCGACCCCCAGTGGCAGCTCAAAACATTACATTCGTATGTCAAAACATTTACGTAATGACATGTCACAACCAAATATTTTAATAGACAATATGGTTTTCATCGTTGAGGAAATATAGATCAGTATATAAGAAAAAATCCAAGGGAAGAAAGCTGTTTTCTCAGTCATATTGATCACTCTACTTTTTTAATTGTTTTGTAGCGGCATGTCATTGCGTAAATGTTTTCAAACAATAGTGCTCGTATTAAAGATGACGACAATGATCGTTCTAATATTAAAAAACATTCGTTAATGTTTACGGTTTCTCTATCTTGACATGCGATTGTTGCAATTTATTTCAAAATCCTGATCGGCCATGTGAAAATGAAGCCTGGGATTTTTGCTTAAATTAACAAAAAAACAATTCTTTACATCAACAATAAAAGCAATTAACATTTCAAAATGAGTGGACATTTCTGAACAAATTGTAAATTGTTTTTTCGAAATATTTTTTTTCGTAAAATTATTACCAAAAGTTATTATTATATTCAGTTTTAAATTCATTACACGTGATTGATTAGCTTAAAATACAAATAAGATATGCAATCTATAATATATAATAATAATTGTTGCATTGAAAATAGTGATTGTAAAATGTCGATTGTAATGACTTCAATTTGCAATTTTCGCAGTAAAGTTTTTTCTGTAAAAATTATAAATAAAATTAGGACCTATTACAGTTAGTCATAAGATTTAAAAATATGATGTTTTTATCACCATAAATCAAGTCACAAAAAATGTATTATTAAGAAAATGGTTTCAATATGTCATTTGTAAATCAGGAATTTTTTGAAGTAAACTGCTTTATAATTAAACAAAATTAAATAAAAGCATATGATTATAGTATTTATTAAAACTGCTTTCTTTCCTTTACGGAAGAAAGACTAAAAATTGCCTATTTAAACCATTTAATAAAGTTACTAACAATGTTTGTTTTCGTAAACGATGTTACCAATATCTCAGATTTTTGCTTAAATTAACAAAAAACAAAACAATTCTTTACATCAACAATAAAAGCAATTAACATTTCAAAATAAGTGGACATTTCTCAACAAATTGTAAATTTTTTTTTTTCGAAATAATACTTTTTTTTTCGTAAAATTATTACCAAAAGTTATTATTATATTCAGTTTTAATTTCATTATACGTGATTGATTAACTTAAAATATAAATAAGATATGCATTTTGAGAGCCAAAATTATTTTTATAATCTATAATATATAATAATAATTGTTGCATTGAAAATAGTGGTTGTAATGTTTGTAATGACTTCAATTTGCAATTTTGACAGTAAAGTTTCTTCTGTAAAAATTATAAATAAAATTAGAATCAATTAGTCATAAGATTTAAAAATATGTTCTTAGCACCATAAATCAAGTCACAAAAAATGTATTATTAAAGAGAATGGTTTCAATATGTCATTTGTAAATCAAGAATTTTTCGCAGTAAACTGCTTTATAGTAATTAAACAAAATTAAATAAAAGCATATGATTATAGTATTGATGATAACTAGTTTCTTTCCTTTACGGAAGAAAGACTAAAAATTGCCTATTTAAACCATCTAATAAAGTTACTAACAATTTTTGCTTTCGTAAACGATGTTACCAATATGTCAGTAGTAAACCTGCAATTTAAGTCACAGTAAACTTTCACCAGAAATAATTAAGCAAAAATAAATAACAGCATATAATTATATTATTGATTAAATATGATTTCTTTATTGTATACGGAGGACAGACTAGAAATTGCGCATTTAAATCATTACAACCAAGATATTGGAAACAGTTTTCACTGACGTAAATTTTAGTCATCTTATTTATGTATTTTAAATCGGGTAAACTGTGGAAATTGGAAATAAAATTAAAACCAATTAAAGTTCTTGATAAAATTTCAAAATATAAACTTTTTGGGCAGTATGAACCAAGTTACTAAAACTTTGCGTTTTTGTATATAGTGTGTCCAATATGTCGGTAGTAACGATTTAATTCTGTAATTTAAATAACAGTAAACTTTCACCTGTAGTAATTAAACAAAAATCATATAAACACAGTGTAGATCAAGACTATCTTATTTAAATGTTTCGTTACTAAATACAGTTTCTTTAATTTAACCAAAGAAATGGTAAAAAAGTTCAGCTTTAAATAATTGTTATATTATAATCACTATTATTAATGCCGTCAATTTATGTAAATTATTAAACATTAAGAATATAACAATAACTGCAAAAAGTGGTAAGTTTTTGGGCGATTCTTGTCCAGAGTACACCCAAATAGTGTCGTGGGAAGTTCAGCCTGGTTCAGCGCAGTGTATTTTTTATTTAGAAAGCACAGTTGTCTAACACATGTTTTAAAACAGTGTTTCAGGCCCACACAGAAAAAAATAATTAGTAGATTCTACCTAGAACTTATGTAAAATTTATCGAAAAAGTTAAGTAACCATTGCCAATAAAAATAATCAAATGAACAATCCTAATTTTCTACATTTTATCTGGAATTTATCTTTTAAATGCTTGATTAACACCGATGATGTATTAAAATATAATCCAAGTAAACAAATTCACATAATTTTTATATTTAATATAACTGGTGTCAATGTTCTTGCGAGTGTTGTTATAGAATATCTAGCCTAGTTTTTCGTCAATCTATGATTAAACATCATTTAAAAACTTATTACTTAAGAGCTAGAATACTATTTATTTATATTCTTCAATCAATTTTGCTTTTAAATGAGACTCGGTAAATTTTACTTAACTAAGTTCGGCAAAGTCTACTTATGATTTTTTTCCGTGCAAGAAAATAATAAGAAACGCTATCATTCAAAGATGCGTGTATGCATCAAATGCGCGCGCATCTAAAAAATTCAACTAACCGCGCGATTTCGTAGTTTCATTGTTTTCCTTAATAGAAGAAATCAACTTTCGACTTTTGTCCATATATGGAGGTAACGGAACTATTCCTAGACCACGCAACTTGAGGCAGGCTTGTGGGCTCGCCCTCGCACAATTCCCTTAAATAGGTGAATTTTTTTTTCAAATTTTTAGCAAGAAATGAAATTTTTCTAAAATTTTGATTTACTAAGCCGCGTGGTATATTTTAGTAATTAAAATGCAATTACGTACCTTTGCCTGTTGGACGCAGTTGCACGTGGTGTAGTGAACTGAATAGCAGAGTTTGGTGAACTCCAGTTTCCCAAAGTGTTTCGCGACTAGTACAAACACTACAACGAAACTACGTATGATGTAATGACGCGATGTATATGTATTTTATCTTTGACGCTGTGCTCGCTGTCATGTGCTAGAACGTATTGGAGGCTCTCTATTAGAACGTATACTATATTACCACTGTTCTATATAAGATCACATGTCACTACAGGCTATGTGAGCTGCAGGGAACGTAAGCTGGGACACCGGATAGGTGGACGCGCAAAGGCGACGTCTCGTGGAAAAAATACAAGTTACGAGCATAGATCGATTTATGTTTTAAATTATGTACTTAAAAAGCACTTAAGAAAAACACCTATCAAGCAAGTTTACGTAGACATTTATTGCACCGCAATAAAGTCACTGACTTGTCCAAAATACTGTGGACAATTCTTACGTTTCATTTAATTTTTGCAAAAAGTATTTACAATTTTTTAATTATAATTACCGATTATGGGGTAGTAATTCTTAACTTAGTAAAACGTAGAAAATTGAAGTATAATTTTCTGTAGCAATGTTTTATTTTACGATTACTAAAGATTTATTTTACAGGTTTACTTTATAATATTATTCCATAATTTTTTTCATTAAAAGAGTAGTTTAATTCAACAATTAATTGTAAAATTTACTGTTTTTTAAACTATGAGAAATAGACTTACAGTTCGTTGATTTAAGGTATTTCTTAAGTGCCCATAAAACACCAAATAGCTGACTTGAGAGTGACAGGTCCAGATCTTTAGAGTGTAAAGATGACGCACAAGCTACTTTCACATTATTAAGTATTCTGAAATACCTCGACTACTTTGGAGAAGGAATAATATAATCTTGATATAAAATGGGGTCATAATGCTAAAAACTATCATTTTGTACTCGTAACTCGATTACGAAGGTAGTTTGGTGAATCTCATCGTGGCAATATGATTAAATCTAAAAAAAGACGTGGTTTATGAATTATTCAGTTTTTAATAATGAAAATACAAAAATTTTCTTTTTTTAATAAGTTTTTAACGTTATCATATTCTTGCAGAATTCACCACTATAGCCATATTTTTCAATTTCTTTCGATGTTATGTGTACCTATTTTGCAAACAATCATTTTTTTAGTAAAACACTACATATATGTATTAATATTTCAGATAATTTCGTAGATATTAGTAACTGCAACATTTTTTACGATATGCAGTTTTCAAACGATTTTTCGTAACATGATACATTTTGATTTTCATTGTATAATTTAAAATATATATCACCCATATTGTTATTAATTTACATTAATGAAAAACTCTAGGTTTACTTTTGCAAATGAATAAGTAGTTCACTATTTATAATATTTTTGTACATACTGTTTTGTTGCATTAGCTGTATCATAAAAGTTGCGAAGCGTGCCCAGCAATCTAAAAGATAAGGACAGTCGCGTGCAAGAGCTATAATTTAACCAATTTAGTCCCAAATGTCCCTAATTTTTAACAAAATATGTATCAAGTTTTTTTTTTATATTATCCGTAAACAAACGCTTGAGCACATGTTATGCAATGTTAAATTTCAAGCGATTTTCCAATATGGGCACATAATTTACTTATTATTAATACTTAAAAAGTTAGAAATAATTTTTTGCAGCAAAATAAAATTTGTTGACCAGAAAAAAATGTATATCTATAACTTCTGCATGAAACTTGTACCACATAGAAAAGTTTTTTAATTTTAAACTTTAAGATAATAAAACATTTAATGTGACAATCGACAAAATAGAGTTCGAAGTGAAATTTTTGAACTTTAACTAAGAAGCTGAAGCTTCTGACTAAGAGCTCTAAAACATGATAAAAATAAATATTTCGCACAATTAATTCAGGATACACTCGAGTTTTTCTACACTTTCTTAATGATACTTTGGCAAATTAAAAAAATTTTCAACAAAATTGTTAATGACGGATATTATATATGACACACACACGATAATAAATCATATTCCTGTTATTTATAAGGGTAGAATAGTTAGTGATTATTCTATACTTACTACTTTAGTACTTTATTTTTGCTAAGGTAAGTGAAGTAATATTTATTAAATTTGTGCGGTCACTATACTAAAGTAAAAAAAAATTCATTTTAATGTTTTCGGAGCATAATCGTGGCTAAATTCAGAAATTAAATAGCAAAAAAGGGGTATTTTAAATAAGAAAACAAAAGAACAATATACTTGTGTCTTTTGAGAAATTGTTTTCTCTTCCTTTAAATGTCGAGGAATAGCGTAAATGAAGAGAATGAATTATCGACTAGAAAGATTTAGTACTAACGTTCAGTTTTACTAACGAAAACTTATAAAACAATGAAAACAAAATGTTGTAACGAAAGTTATTATTTATCCGTACTCTATATTTCATTATATTAGATAGGGGTAATAATATTATTATAATGTTTATAGTTTCGTAGTTGTATTTTTTAATGAAATAGTTTTCCATTTCTTTCCTTTTTAAACTATTGGATACTATGGGGTACTATGGCTAAAGTTTCAATATTATTACAATCAAAATTATGATTTGTTTCGATGGGCAGTTAAGCCCATAAAATTTGTCGTAATTTCCTGCGATGTTATTGGTGTGTTCTGTGGCTCGTGTTTCTAGTTTTCTTTCTGTGTGTCTTGTGTAAATTTTGTCACAGTGGATTTGCGTCATTGCATTTTTGTTAAGACTATGATTTTCTTATAAATAATATAATTTTTTACTTGATAATATAAAAAAAAAACACCTATATTTACATAGCTTAAATTGTTGTGTATCGGTTTAGCAACGAGTTTTATATTTCATTCTTTAGACACCGTGGTAGCATAACTGTCACTCCTTTTATATATGGTCTGGAAGATGTTTTAAGAATGGTTCTATTCTACACTGCATTATTTTTTTCGATTGAATTTAATGTATTATTTTAGAAATACGTAGCGTATAATTTATGTAGGATATCCATTTTTCCTTAAAATTTTTCTAACAATTTTAGGGTTTCTCGCTAAATTTTATTTCTCATTCAGTCTTACTGTTCGATCCATGAGGCCTAAAATCACACTTATTTTTTTTATATTCTGGGCGATAATTCATTTGTTACATTTATGCCATTCTCTAGCACATGAAAAAGAGAGAATAATTTCTCAAAAGGTACTTTTAAATTGTTTTATCATTTTTTACTCATAATACCTCCTTTTTGCTATTTCTGAAGATGACCACCATTATGACCGAAACGGCCGAAAACGTTAAAATTAAAAATCAACATTTTGTTTACTTTAATGACCACATACAATACCGAAATTTAACAACTTAATTAGAACAATGGGGAAATATTATTTACATAATTTATTCTAAATGAAATAATGACACATTCAGAATTTGTACATACATTTGTAAAATACATCATATGGAACAAATGGGTTTATTTTCCTCAAACCTATCAACATTTTTTGCAAATTGTAGAAAACAAAAATGCTTAAAATTCTTTTTAAAAAGTTCATTGGGATTTATCGTCGAATTTTTCAGAAATTGGACATTTTTGTAAAAGTTCACACAATAAATATTTCAAAATATCATCAAGAAAATTTGCAGAGAATTCCTCGACGAATTCTACAACTTTTTTTTTAATTTACTGGTAATATAGTTGTTTATTATTATTATTATTATAACTATTATATTATTAGTAGTTTTGAATTAGGTAAACGGAAGGTAAATAAGCGAAATAGAGAAGTAGCATATTTGATCGAATGTTGGAAGAAGAAATCCTTTTTCGATTAGATAACGGAAAAGCGCCTATTTGATTGCAAAACATGACATTCAATTTTCCTTTAGGAACAATTCTTATTAGTATATATCCATCTATACATTTAAGATTATTATAAATATATTAACATATTAATGCCTGAAAAAAATTCGATGAAAATATGCGAATACAATGTGACATATATATATAAGTCACATATTCGGCATTTTTCGTTTTTTTCGCCGAAAATATATGTGCATTTATTTAGCATATATGTCGCATATATTTATTTTCCGTGTAGGCGTCTTATTTTTAAGTGGCAAAAATAACAAAAATTGTTACAAAATATTAAATTATTGCAAACATTTGTTACGTCTTCATGAATCATTTTTCGAAAAAGTATGCTCGTAGTTTTTTTTTCAAAATTCATCTAGGTACATTATTGGATCTGCCAATTTCGAATTTATCATTTCTAACAGAAGACTTTTGCGATTAATTAAGTGCTGCAACAGTTAAAAAAAACTCATTAATTAAGATATTACGAGTGATATTAGTTACAAAGCCTTCTATTGTTAGAAAAAAATGTTGAAAAAAAATGTTAAAAAAAAATGTTGAAAAAATCTTCCTCTATATAGTTTGTTAGTGCAAACAATGATGACAAGATTTTGGTTGATATTAAGATCATAAAAGTATATCTGTTAAAATTCGGGCGTTTTCTATAAAAACAATTGTGTGAAAAAAAAAAACAAGTTGTTATATAAATTGATAAAAAAGAACAATACAAAATGTGCCCTGCACACTCGAAAGCATTTGGGACAATTAACAGATCGAGAATAGAAAATTAAAAATGATATGATAAACAATATATGTTATTGTGATAATATTTTATATAAATGAGATATTTGTCCACAGGTTTTCAGTCGAATATTTTTCCCATATGCAATGGGAATTTAACTAAATATTTATTTGAATAGTCGCATGTAACAAATTTATTCTTGCGTTAAGAAAATGTATTTTTATTTTTAACTAATGTTTTTGCTTTTAAGTAAATCTGAGTTCCTTTAAGGTAAAATTTCCATACGTAAAGTAAATATTTTTTTTCCGGGCTGTACAGATGAAAAACGTAAATGATTACTAAAAACATATGATATGAAAAGTTAAATATTTCGATCAGTTCTAATACCAGATTTAATTGAGTAAACTATATTTCTGTATATTATTTCAGTGTTAAAATAGGATTGTAGTCATTACTAAAATTACCACTGGGTCAGATAAACGAATAGAATAGTTCGTGATATACACATTATATATGAATTGTTTTAATCTAGGTTACTAAATGAGTTTCTGTTAGTTACTACATTTTATTACATGGTGTACCAACGAATGATGCTCAAAATGTCGTTTGTAGCCACCAATAGTAGCCTTATTATTTTGTAATTATAAACGATACCCCTTATTCCCAAATTAAAGAAAAACAATTGCAATTATGGTATATTTCTTTTTTTAATGATAATTTATTACAAAAATTTCAAATGGTAGAGCAAATCAGGACAGATCCACTTTTTAAAATAAATGTACATACAATAAAGACACTGTGTTAATGATGTTTCTAAATGTACTGCCAAATATTGACATTTACGATACGAGTACACTGTTAGAAATGACATGAAATTTAATATTACATTTTACGATTTTGTAACTAAATAGTAGTTTTAGTAAAATTTACGCCCTTAATACGAACATTATTTTTTGGCATTACAGAAAGTAATAGGGATGTGGAGGTGAAAAATGATTTAATGACGACAGTGTAAAGTTCAATGACAAGACGTGAAGGGTGTAGGAAGGGAACGGGAGGGTTAGTGAAAAGTATGTACTAAAAAGTAAATAATACAATAAAAATAATATATTTTATAATATATTTTGTTTCAGTGTAAATAGCATTTTATGCACTTTTGAACACCCCCCCCCCTCCATCATCATAACTTGAAAGGAAATAAATGATAATTCAGAAAACCCTGGTTCGATCCCGGCCTCTGCCATCTGTCATTAGGGCACATATTTTCATAAACTGTAGGTGGGTTCACAAAAGTCGACGTAAAATAATATAAAAAAAAAATGATGAAATTTAAAATATAAAATTTGCGACATAGCGACGTATGCTTTGTTTATTGCGGCGAACAACTTTACTGAGACACGAATTCTTGGTATTTTCGTTTATATGCCACTCTTATATTGTTGACGATTTATTTTGAATCTATTTTTAATTTAAAATAACTAGGTAATTCAAATTTATTGAAAATTGACATAAAAAAATAATTTTAATTTTATTTTCAAATAAGTAGGTAATTCAAATTTATCGATAATTGGTATACAACAATTATTTTCATTTTACGCACCCGGAGGCGTAAAACTCTATTTTACGCCCGCAAACGGAGTCGTAAAATCGAATTTTACGCCCGGCGGGCCAAAAACATATCTTAATGTGCAGCAATATAAGTCATGTTTCATGCATAAACAAATTAAATTTACTTTACGCGTTCATTAAATTTCAATACAGCTTAAGAATGTACATTTCAATAGTGCATGTACTTTACTAATATTCAATTAGATGTGTATGAAATTTCAACAAACAGAAAAAATATGTTTGCCAGACGCATCTGCAGAAGACCCTCCTTATTCAGTAAACGAAGGAATTGCTAGACACAAATCATCGAATCATTATTTTGTTACAAAACAGTGAGTAAAATTGGATTGATTATAACTGCCGACAGATTTGTGCAAAAAACCTACCTAATTATTCATTAAAATTATTCAAAATATGTATAAAATAAATGTAGATTGTAGAAGGACGCATATCAAATTCAGCGAACTGTTTTCAATCCTCAACGTATGTTGCTTACTTTTTACGGTTGTTATTAATTTCATTGGCCGCGGTTCTTAGAAAAATTGTACCTTGTTATTAAATTAGAAGTCAACAATCGGTATGTCATGAATATTCGCCTGGTGTGGATCGCCGGTTTGCATTGTGTTAGTTTGGTAGTAAGATCAGTCCGGATCAGTCTTTCCCGTCCGTCTATAATGATATTGTTATCTGTCGCTAGCGATCATAGAATTGGATTAAATTGTATAACAAATTTCAGGAAAATTATGAAGGAAACCTATGCACATGTACTGAGTATATAAACTCCTGCGAAGTAACTGATGAACATGTTAACTAAAATAATAGCAGTAGCAGTGACCATTATACTCGTATTAAAGCTGCTGAAAAGTTCAATCTTTTTTCTAATAATAATTACGCTCAAAAAACGTCCACTCCAAAAGTACAACAAAAAAAACATCTACATAATACTACCTGAATTATCGCCTAGCAACTAGACGACAAAGTATTTAGGTTGTTGATATTAAATATTCTAAGTCCTTTTTGCAGAGACAGAGCAGAAACCGTGCACAGTTTATCTAAAAAAGATATCGAAAAATAATCCGTAATGTTTTACATTTTGTTTGAAAACTGGCCATGTTATTCACAAAGTGGCCAATACACAAAGGACCCCGCATCAATTACATTAAAAATTGCTCTCCGTAGAATTTTACTAAACTTTGTAGTTTTGTAGTTCATAGGATTGTGAACAAAAAATCTTAGTACCAAAGTCAAAAAAATGGATAGTTTTTTTGTTATAAATAATTGAAAATGCGAAATTTGTATTTAGCGAAAAAACGAAAAAGTTTAAATAATTGTGCATTTTAAAAAGTAGACACATTTTGTATTTACTGTCTTTCATGCACAAAAAATCTAGTAGTTTTTTTGCAACATCTGATGAGTGTATGTTAAATGACGTAGAACGTGGCGCCATCTACGAGATTTATTTTTATTGCAAGTCCTAATGAATCACTTTTGTGACGAGTTTTTTCTGTCTCTGTTTACTCATAGGCTATTATAATTTTTAAAGATTGTATGAAACACTTGTTTTCACTTACAATGTAAGTCAATACATTTTATATTATTAAATCGCTATTTTGAATCTGCTTTTTTATGTAAACATTTCAAAAACCGTTCAATTAATTCGTATTTGTACTCATGAATTAAAAAAACTTAAATCATCATTACTTTTATCTAGGAAACTAAAAATAATTTTCGATTACTTACTTTTTTCGCTAACTACGAATTTCGCATTTTCATTTATTTATAACAAAAAACTCTCCATTTTTTTTTACTTTTGGTACTAAGATTTTTTGTTCACAATCCTATGAACTACAATACTACAAAGTTTAATAAAATTCTACTGAGAGCAATTTTTAATGTATTTGGTGCGGGGTCCTTTATTTGCCAAAAACTGCACCAAATTTAGACTGAATTTCTACCAGGGTTACTGTACTTTAAATTAATTTGTAGAGTTTAATTTTTTTATAGTGAATTTTCCATTCGGTGGCATGGATTCATTTTTAGGGTATATATGTCAAACTCTATGGAGAATGACACGAAATTTAAGGTACAGACATTTTTTATGTAAATTTAAGCTCTGGCATTAAAAGTCCTCTAATGTCAGAATTGAAATGTGCTTCCAGCATATGTTCATTAAACTGAATATGTTTCCTGTTAACAGTATAGTACTTTACGCATATAAACAAAATTAGCCAAATTTTCCGTCAATTTTAATCCGTTTTCATTCAATACAAGAGCATTTTATAGGGCATTGAATGGACTTTCCAAACGTTAATAAAAAAAAAACATTTCCATGATGTAATTATATCGAAAAATCATCGACAAAGTTGAACAAATTAAAAAAAAAGCGTCAATATTGTTGTCTCTTAGTTTTTATTTTATTTTTATTTTGTTTTGTTATTATATTTTTATTTATATTTTTAACACATAGTTTTTCTAAATTGACCAATTTCCTACATTTGTATAAAGTAAGTTATTTAGCGTTAGGAGTAGTTTAGTTATATTTATGGAAACAAAATTAGATTTGGTTATCGATTTACAAGATGGCGGATTGTTGACTATACATAAAAATATGTTAAGTTTCGTTTTTATCATACAATCGAGAGGAATTGCAATCTATCAATTATCGTTTTATTCAGTTTCGGGTATTCGACTGAATTCGAACTGGAAATCACTTTTTTAACATTCAAAATGGTGGACCCAATATGACGACGGGTTGTGTAAAATCGACAACAGGATGTAATTTTGCTTCCGGAAACATGAATAAACTACCCTAAATGATAGATAAGTTATTTTATATGTTTGAACAACCACACATTTGGTTGTTCAAGGGTTAAGGGCACTCTCTTGGTAATATAATTGACAAACCAATTTGAATCAAATTTGGTATATTTTTGTATACAGGTATATAAAATAAGCTGTTGAAATTTTAAAAGGCTAGGGTATTTATGAGAGAAGATATGAATAACTGTACCATTCGAGAAACTGCAGTTTTTAAGGCTTTAATAAAATATTATGAGACTTGTCACAAACAGATTTTATTAAAATTTATTTAAATAACAGTTGAGTATATACTGAAAACTTTCAGTCTAAACAAATTCTCATTCAGTAACTATGAGAGACAAAATGAATTATTTTCCAAAAATTGCCACCGTATTTCGGCATTTCTTTGCGATGAACTGTCATTATTTGTAGCCATTGGTAACGTTGTATACTTGCAAGCTATCGAAGTGGTTAAAATGACTTCAATTGGGTCTAGAACGTTGCCAGCATTAATTGTCTGACTTACTTAGAACCGAATGAATAAAATCAAAATTCGAATGGGTTCGTACTTTTGACTAGCCGCATAGGGAAAGCACTCACTTAAAGTAATAGTCAAAAGTTTCAAACAGCATGTCTTTTATTTTTTTATTATAAATACATTAAATAAATAAAACATAGCTTATAACTAACAATTCATACCGAACATTCCAGTTTTCACTTCTCATATTGCATTCGATAATTTCTTCATAACATATTTAACTTTTTTAATAATCAATTCCAATTGACTGTCGTCAATCTCGTAGTAGAATGCAAATCTAGCCAAATCTTTTCCCATAAGCATACCCCGTACAAGAATCTTATCCTCTTCGACGTCATCCAGAACCTGCCTCAACCTGACGATTAAATCCATAGCCGTGACTTTCTCTGAAGTTACATTTATAAATACTAAGTTGGTTTCAACTGTTTCTGGATCTATTGTGAATATGTCGAACTTTTCCTTAATAATTTCGTCGGCGAATTTCCTAGCTCTTTCATGATCGTTTTTAATCAGAGGAAGAACTTGATCGATTGCTACAATTCCGGCAGCAGCGACGATTCCAGCTTGGGTCATGGCACCACCCAAAACCCTCCTTATTCTCCTTGCTCTGTCCACAAATGAATTGGAACCACAGAGCAAAGCTCCAACTGGTGCTCCCAATCCTTTGTTGATACTGAATGTGATAGAGTCGATGTTGGCGACGAGAGTTGAAGCAGGCAAACCTGAGGCTGCTACAGCATTACATAACCTTGCTCCGTCGAGATGGATCTTGAGATCGTACTTCTTTGCCATTTTAGCCAAGTCTTCAATCCACGATTGTGGCACAACTCTGCCATTGAATGTATTTTCGATGACGATCAATTTTGAGGTCGGCTGATGCATACTTCCGGTACGTACCTCACTTTCCAGTTCATTTAGGTCAAAGGTACCATCAGGTGTGTTTGGTAAAGTGGAAAGTACCACGCTGCCTATTTGAGATGCTCCTCCTTGTTCGAATCTCGCTATGTGAAACTGTTTGCCACAATAAGCTTCGCTGTCTCTCCTATCGCAGTGGACCAAAGCTAAAATTTTGGGAGAGGTATTTTTTAGTATATACTTGACATTAGTTTTCTAAGATAAACAAAAAATTACATTGAAGTTTAATTCCAAGAAAATATTTTTAGGATATGGATTGCAATTGTGAAGCCTGATGATTTTCACAATTTAGTATTTTTCATCGACGAGTAAGTCAAACTTCTAGTGAACGAGTGAAGAATTTTCTTAAAATTGTTTCGTCTTTTGAATATATGTCCCTCTTTCTCGTTAAATACATTAAGCATTCATCATATGAAAATCAAGCAAACAATTGGATTACAAAAAATTCTTCATTGATTTTTAATTCAATCAATTGAAATTTTTTAGATTTCATAAAAAATATTCCGTCACAATGCAACATTTTATCCAAGAAATTTGCAAATAAGTCTACTTCGTGGAGATGTTTTTCTGACTTCCGAGGTAAAGCGTTGAAAAAAATTAAAATATTTGCGTACATATTCCTTCTTGGTTGACCACAAGAAAATTTACATATCTAGTATTATCGCTTATAAAGTAATGCACGTAACATATCATTTATTTAGAGCTGGGTGTTTAATTTAACGGATAAGCGGTATGTAAACTATAAATAATTTCCATTCACCCATCCAACAGATCTACAGATTCGTATTTAAAGTACTAAAACCATTTTTTCCAGATAAATCCTACACTTAAAGTAAGTAAAATAACGTTTGAAAAAACGAAATTAAGAAAAGAAATTCCCTTACTTGCGACTAAATTTCCCAGTGTTGCAGAACTCATGAACACTGCCGCTTCTTTTCCGAGTAACTTGGCCGTTTTCACTTCGAGTTCTAATTAAAAAATACATTATTAAAATTGATATTTTTCTTTTTTAACTAATTTAGATAATTTATAAAATATTTACCATTGATCGTTGGATCTTCTGCGTATACATCATTGCCAACTTCAGCCTCAAACATGGCTTTCCTCATTGCAGCGGAAGGAAGAGACATTGCATCGCTTCTCAAGTCAACTACTTGAACCTACACAATTTTTACGTTTTATAATACAAAGTATTATTTTGTAACTCACTTAACCTAACCTAACTCATTTAGTAATAATTCAAAAAATCTTATAAAATGATCTTTATGCCAAATTGGAGTTTAAAGTTACATGTCGAAAACAAAAATTGTGAATGTCTACCTGAGTTCTTAATATTCTCACCAAATTTCTTGGTGAAATTTCCTTCTTTAAGAAGTGAAAATTAAGCCACTCTAGTTAAAGATCTCTGCGGTCCAAAAAGAGTAAATTTTTGCCCCAAGAAATTTAAAGAGCTGCTGATTTACAAGAATCCCAATAGACTAGTAACTCTAATTATCATTTAGCACTATTGTTAGTTATATAAAATCATTAGAAACATGTCTTCAGTGATAATTTTATGTTAATACTTTGACCAATTCCATTAAGAATAATAACATTTGAATTGGCTTTATGAAATAAAAATACATCGTGATTCAGGGGAACTTACAGAGGGGATTACCCGTTTTAAACACTTCCCAAAGGCAATTCAAATTCACTAATTGGCTCTTATTATTAAAGAAAAAAAAGACAGTACGCAACAGAAAATTAATTTTCACTTAATTTCGATTTCATGATCAGTCTACAATGAAGGCATAGCATTCTATTTAAAAACTGATAAAACCTAGACAAAAATGTCTGTAAAATGATATACCGATTGTTATGATAAAATTGGAGAACATCATTGACAAAACGTCCAATTACATTTTTTTCATGTGCTGATTGCACTACCAACACTTCTTCTATTTTAACTATTTAAAAACCATAGATATAGAGAATAATTAATTATTCTTTGTAGAAAAAGAGTCCAGTTCCTGGGGAGCTTTTATCTAGGTTTTTATTTTTAATTTTTAACAAAAAATGGGTACAATTCTAACAGGGTTGGTAGATTATTTAATTAAACGGCTCAATCAACGATAAGACATTTTTTTACTTTAGAAAATATACAATTCTAACAATGTACTTACATTGGACGCCACCTTAGGGTCGACAAAATCAGTAGGTTCCTCTCCGAAGTAGCTCATGATTGCAGTGTAGATGATTTGTCAAGAATCTATGACAGAGAAATAAAACCAATAGCATTATAGACATATCAAAAAGTCGATTATAATTCGCTAATTGTTTTTCTGCAGAAAATTAAATAGTTTTTTACGAAATTACGCAAAGTAATTATTAACAGCGGGAAGAACACCAAATTTTAATAAGGAAAATTTTCGTTATGATAAGCTTTTCCTAGTATTTCTATCACTTTATGTAGGAAAATGTTTCATTCTTCGTTCTAATAATTTAAAAATCTAGTTGGCACACATAGTCTAAGCGTGATTTCATTGTTGAGTAATTTTATTGCAGTACAATTTCGACATGAAATTAACGCTATGCATTGAAAACGAATGCATCTTTCGTTTTTTTATATCGATATTAACTTTTTTTCTCATAGTACGATTGGGCTAAATCTACATGTTCTACGTATTTTTTAATTCCGAAATGTGAAATTATGCAATATTAATTTGGTCAAAAGCAGACGTTATGTTGCCATTATCTTTATATAATTAAAAGCAATAAAAATTGATATCAATGACATGTTCCGACCCTACACTAGTAAAAACTACGAAAATCTATCATGATGCAATTAAAGCGGTCCCTCAACGTGGTTTTCGGCTTGCGAGAATAAAATGCGCATACATTTATACAATTGCAAAAATCTTACGCTATATTTAAAAATCTCAATGCACAACTAGGAATATAACATTATATCATTGTTACCATTTAACTGATTAATACGATCACATAAAATTGCGTCATAACATTTTTGAAACAGTATTATCCATTTTTGTAACTTTTCTAAACATGACTGCAAAAGGGCGATTAAACGTGTCATTTTTTTAAAATCATTTTCATTATTTTCAATTAGAAAAACATAATTACCAGAGATCATTTTAAAAATAAACATCAATGTTAATTAAAGAAGTCATGAAATCTTAAAACTAACTTGTAATTGTTCAGAGAATTAATTTTTAAGAATGAAAAAAAGGGCTAATTCTTTTTTTATGTTGATCTGTATCTGAATGTTTCAATTTTAATTCTCAAAATTTTATGAATTGAAAATTGTATCACTCTAATGTAAGGACGAACTGTCACTTTTTTTATAGTGAATATTCGCCCTGTAATGTGAGTTTTCACTCGTTAAGAGTGATAGTTCACCCTTAAGCAGTAGAATGTTTTAATTATCAGTCTAGCGAATTCTTCACTCACGATGAAAAACTAGAGGGTAATTTTTATGTCCGAAGTGACCAAATTCAATACACGAGTACACTGTTCTTAAATCGCTAATTGAAAATAAATGTTTACCTATTAATTAATCTTTCTCTGGTTAGTATTCCGCACTGAATAGATACGATGAGTAGACTTCAGCTTTGACGACTGTTATGCTATTACTGTCTTCGATTCGTAATATTTATAGGCATACATTGTAAGTTTATCTATTATCTCACGCAATTCTAGAGGTCCTATACATGCCATTACTTTTTGGGATTTTGTATGTTCCAGGAATCCAATAGTAAACCCCAATTTTTATTTAAATTATTTTCGTAAGAAGTATTTTCATGCCATACATGGGGATAAATGGTTTATTTCAGTATTCAAAATTGTTATTTGGCAGTACTGTCAGTATAGGCAATAACAATCAAAGTTAGGTACCATAAATAAACATTAAAAATATTCTAACAACTTTTGAGGACATTCTAGCAAAAGTCTTTAATTGAAATACTATTTCACATTCTAACATTTAAATATAAAAAAGTCAATTTTTAATTCTATAATTTTTATGCAATTCTCACATGCAATTTTGTATGTTAATTTTTAAACCATAGTTAAATACGGGAATATGCATTGTACACAACAGAATTCACTACAATAAACCTAAAATAAAAAATTAAAAAAAAGCAATTTTCAGCACTTGTTATAATTATAGGATATTGACAGTTCATTATTAAATGACGCTTTTAAGAAAATTTATACAGTATAATATTGATTAAACAACATTGGTGGGGCATAAGCCGTATTTAATTTGTTAAAAACTGACCCACTTTACATCGTTTCATTATTATTGATTAAACAAGTTATAAAAAATGGAGATTTTTCTTGTTTATACCAGAATAGTCTCGTTTATTTATAATCAATGTAATTTCTTTCTAACTTTCTTACAATAAGAATATCCAGTAAATTTGTAGAAATTGAACTAATCGCAACAAATTAAAAATATTAAATGTATTGTTAATTACAATCAAAGTTCGTTTTCCAGGTATATTCAGATTGCAATTATTTTAGAATAAGTTTCGCATACGTAGTCAGTATGACTTTATTACTAAATGAAAGCCTATATAAAACCTAAGGAAACCTTCAAATAATAAGATTTTTAACCCTCATTCTGGAGATTATTTTTCGACATTACGATTATTTCATAGGTAATTGGGCGATTATTGAATCTTTTTAAGTCTTCTTTTTAAATTTTTGTAAATTCCCACTGATAGTAAAAAAAGGTTAATGGAACCATTAAAAAAAGATAACAATTATTATATAATAAACGGAGAACTAACAAGGTGAAATGTGTTTGATCGTATATTAATTTTACAATTTAGAATATTGTAAAATATAATAAAAATATCCACTTTAACTACGATAAGAAGCTATATGAAACGAAATACGTTTAATCGATTTTATTTGATCTATTTTAATATTCATGAATGTTTAAAGTCGTTATTAAACTGTAAAAAGTAACGAACGGGAAAATTTAAAAGGAGCAATAATCTTGTTTACTACAGAAATAGTTAATTTAACTATTTTTTGTGATCCGCATTTTACTTTTGTAATATGATTGAATTAATTATATTTTCCTGTCTGTGTAGATATAAGTTAAGAACTGGTTGATTTTTTAAGATTATAAACATACAAAACAGACATTTCTTGTATCAAAATGTAAGTTAGTATCGAATAAAATAAGTGAATACGTTTTAATACAATGTCATGATTTCTAACAAGTAAAAACAGTACTAATTTATTCTTTCTTACTATTATATAATTTTAATATTATTTAGTTTTAAAAAGAATTAATAACAAAAGTATCATCTGATTATAAATTTACTAATGCTTATAATACCAACAAGATTTTAGTATCATGAAAATATTGAATTCACTAGAGAATGTAAAACTGCACGCCTAAATTACTTTGACTATTGATTAAACATTTGATTTAATTTATTTTTAAAATTTAATTAGATAACTATATTTATTCACGCATGTCCAAACAAAATAAGAATTAAAGATAAGAAGTGTAATACTGCCAATGATCACAGTAAATCTTAAAAATTAGACTTTCTTCTTCATTCTATAAATAAGATTGATAATTTTTTATTAATTATTTATAAATAACTTTTGTATTTGTAGAATTTATCAGGTTTATGTATAATAAAATTGGAGCCCCATTAATTTTTATTATTTAGTTTTTTTATTCTTTATGTTTGTCATATTCAAAGATATTTGATGAATTAAAAGATGCTTACCTGCATATAAAAAGTTACATAAAAAAGTTCTGAGTGAAATTGCCACAGTTGACTTCCAATTCAAGCCTAACATTTATTAAACATTTTATTTCTCTAAAAATTTACGAGCCAACGAGAAAGAATAATAATATTCCGTTCATAACATGAATGAAAGAAGGTGCAACTGACTCGTTTAATTGATAGATACTATTTTAATATGCAAAGATCATCAACTGCAGTACTGCATTGCATCAAATATTAATGCAAATCTATAACGCAGATTAGAAAATCAATACATGGAAACAAATTGCGTCAAAAATATTCTGAGAAAAAGTAAGTTCTTCCCTAGGCGCATAATTGCTTTGTAAATCACCACGCCGAAATGCTAGGAATAACATAAGACTTCATTATTCGGGGCTTTTTTCATAACCTTATTATTTTTGCAAGTATTAAATATTTTAAATTTATAGGATTCTTTATTATAGTTATGATTAAACTGATCTAAAACCAAAATGGTAACTGATATGAATATTGGCTATCACTGCACACTAGATGTCTCTTTGGAATTTTTTATTGTATAAATTTTAGTTGCAATTTTTAAAAAAATATTTGTAGTACACGGGAAAAATAGTAATTATATGTTGTTCTAACTACAAATAGTAATAAACAGGCAACAATTATTTTTTCTAGTTAGAGTTACCTTTTTAGATTACTTGGCATTCTTAAGACTTTTCTTTGTAAGAACAATTACGTTGTTACTTGGAGTTGCGAATTTTTATTTTATCCGTTTCCAATTTTGATTACTTAATTTTCGTAGTTAACATCGTATTTTACAAAATATATGTACCACTATTTTTCATCATGATTTATAAAACATTAATAAATTATTACTAATAAATTAGTTATTGAAAAATATCTCCAGTTGGTAAGTAACCGACCAAAATGTGATAAAACTAGCATTAACTTTTAGTTAGCGTTGGTTGCATCGCGGGTTCACTAAAATATAATTACTACTATCAAGGCATTCATAATAATGGAACTCACGAGAAAAAAGATTCTCTGGAATTAACGCATTGCATTAACCTGTGTAGTGCGTCAACCCCTATGCCCCCTCCCCTCCTTTTAGTATAAATTAATCATATATGCTGCTCTATATTTTTTGTGCACCTGATTTTTTTTTCAGATTTGTACTTAAATAAACGAAAAAACTCCAAGAAATCTTGCATTTAGAGCATTTATTTAAGACGCATACCAAGATATAACTGAACGATATATTTTTTATCGGATTCGTTTCCATTTATTCTAAATATACATAATATATGCATCAAATTTTATTAAAATGCTTGTGTTTAGTCTGTCGACGCATGCTAAAAAGCTCAGAAGTATGTTTCATTACTAGAAAAGTAAGTTACCTTAACTTTTACACATTTCTATAGTTAGTGTAACCATTTAAAATTACTACCATTAACAAACATTAGTTTATTCGAATTGCTATATTTTTATTGCACCCACTACTTTTACGCTTACTGCGTGTATTAAAAATCTGATTTTCTAATTTATTCCATTAAACATTCCAAGTTAAACATATGTCAAATATCACATATTAGTTCAAAATAATATGAAATACTAAAACATTGTCTAAGACTACTATATGCCTATTAGATACGAATTGTAGTAGGTGGGGTACTATTTATTGGTAACGTCAAATTTATCATCACTAATGCAAATAGTACTATTATTTTATACATTTAAAGGTGTATTAAATATAGTCTCTTGTCTTTGTAGTTAGGGCTTATCGCAGATTTATGAAGTTGTAAATAAATAAAAATAAAATATTTGGAAAGTGAATATATCAATTCCATGCTGATGATCGGCTTCGGAACCGAAATTAGCAAAATGCCTGCAGTGACGCATCTATTTCAGACTAATGAAATGAGCTGTCTTGAGTTGGATCTTTCTCAATAATTAAATTATCAACTTGTTGCACATGATGACAGCACCCCATTATGTAATAATATTTTTAATTCATCATATTATTTATTCCATTCAATTCTCGTGAACGTCCAGTGAGATTTGTTAGGGCCGATGTCCATGCCACATTTTATGGTGGTTACGTTAATTATTCTCGCAAAACATTTACAATTTAAAAATGTGGGAGGTAAAAAACAAACCCCGAAAATTCAGAGGTTTTTTTTTTAAACTGTAACTTTGGTTGTAACTTTGTTATATTGCCTCCGAGGTCAATTTCAACCACCGGATCTGAAAGAGGAAGCTTCAAACTTTCGAATATCAAAACAGGAAAATTTTGTTCGGCTCAATTATATTAAAAGATTCAGCATTGAAAGTTGAGAGAACATAATGGCCTTCCCGTCCAAAAAGGGCTAAAGTGACAAACGTCCTCAAATCAATTAATTGGATTATGAATTACAAATGATACAAGGTTTTAAAAATGGATAAAACTGTTATTTTCTTCAAACTTTTAAATAAGTCATATAACATGAGGGTTTTCAATAAAATTTGTCATGGCACATCAAAATGTTTGCTATTTTTGTTTAAATGTTAAATATTAAAAGTATCATAGATTTATTCATATACACCTTTTTAATTGCACGAACAAAATATGAGGAAAATAATATGGTTTTAAATTGTTAAGTGTTTCCGACCTACTTGTAGGTTGTGTGCATTTAGATTTCGAATTTGGTATTTGTAACTCTGTTAGAAATTAATATTTTACTTCGACCAAGACCATAGGACTGGACGAAGTACTGAATTTGGACAAACAAAATTACACTATAGGTTTTCATCAAATGTCGACGTTTTAAACTTTAAACAATTACAAAATGCAATAAGAGAAAAATGTGTCCGTGAACTTGAACCTACGTCCTGTAATTTTTCTTTTCGCCCGATAACTCGCCAACGGTAAAAGCGATTTTAAAGTTCAACCTCTTTTTGAGCTTTCCAAGACTTAACTTAGATCTGATTGGATTGTGGAGACAATCCGTATATCCGGTCGTTAAAAAAATGGTAAAAAACTTAATAAAACAATAATTTAAAAATATTTTTTTATTGCGAACAATGTAATTGATTATCGTACTTACGAAGATTTTGTGGTTCACTGCATTCTGAAATTGACATCTGATTAGTGACCGGGAGAGAAGATAATACATGAGCACTACCCGTGTAAATATTCAAAACATAGTGAATATGTAATATGCATCGAACAGTATATTACAATACAAGGGCGTGAAGTAGTTGTTGTAATAAAATAATGGTTTATAATGCAATATTTTCTGAAAATATTATAACCTTATTAAATGTATAATATTTGAATAGTATAATATACATATGAAAATTTGTTTCATTAATTAAAAAGAAATGTTGTTCCTACATTTTGGATCCTCCTTTTTTAATTTTTTAATTTCGATGACAGATTTCAGCAACCCTAAAAACCTACCTATGTCAAGTTTCAGAAGAATCCTTATACATTTTAAAATTTATGTGTGTCAATGTGCATCCAATATTTTGAATGTTTGAACTGTAACGCCAGATTTCTAATGAGCGACAGAACCATATCTTTGTATACCGGGTTTCAAATAAATATACGTCTATCAGATTCTGCTGTACATTTTTCGATCAGCATAGAAAATTCTTCTTAAACCGTGAACGTGTTACAGTACGTACGTCAAAATTACTTATATTACTTACTTAGAACGAAATCTGCTGTAAGAAAACATTCATGGTCGTTCGATTGTTGAGGTACCTTTTCGTGATATAAGTAAAGTAATATCAAACATAATTAAAAACCAAAAAATTTTAAAACCAAAGATAATGTTACTAGATTTTTAGTGAGTAGGCTTTTCAAAAATATCAACTTAAAATTAACCAAATTACTTGTGCATATAGGACTGATTTTACTTATGACTAGTACAAAAATACTTTAATTGAAATATTCAAGTGATATTTTTGTAAAAGTGAAAAATTGCTGTTAAATTGTTTCAGGAATTTCGAATACACAATTTTTAATTATGCTCTTTTCCAAGCACATCGATACTATTTTCCTTTATTCCAAACTTATAGGTACACTAAACAGAAATCTTCGAAAAAGAAACAGATCCGTAACATGTTTTAAAATGATAAGATATCTTAAATACTGCTTAGAAAGAGCTATTATTAAAGAACATTTACTCTCACTACATATAAAATAAATAATTTTATTCAAAATTAAAATCCTTTGAATTATAGATTCTATTTTGTTTTGTTTTTATTATTATGATTAATAAAAAATGTATTAACTGATTACTTTTTGCTGTCTGTACCGAAATTTGTAACTTACGTCTGAACTGATTGCGGAAAAACAAAAATCAAATCACCTAATTTCACGGAACACGTTACCAAAATAAAATTCGAAATTTAATAAATTCACTATCAAGACCAGTTCCAAATTAATATTTTAAGACTGCACAACTAAGAATTCTTAATAGCCCCTTTTTCAGAATATCCTAATCTTATAAGGACTTTTTGAAAATACAGTGCCCCCTCGAATATTTGCCTCGTCCATCTTGTCTGTCCTTTTCTAACCCTCCCAATATTTGCCTAGTGAGGGGAAGAAACGTTACCCCTACTCTGCCGACATACAATTATAGATCGCGCATGTGTCTACCAGAAGAAATCAGTTTAACCATATGGTCGCCACAGAATTACCGCTCTGTGAGAAGTGTCGGGGAAGAGCAATCGAGGGGTAGCAAATATTTGGCAAATATTAGAGAGTAGCAAATTTGGAACGCAAATATTGGGAGGGACTACTGTATCTTTGTAAGAATTGCGGAAGATCTCTGTAGGGGCTTTTAATGTAATGTTAACAGTAGTACTTACTCAAAAAGTATGTTAATTAACAATTGTCTACAGCCAAATCACATTGCGGACATTTACTTGTGCCTTATAACTCATAATAACTTTTCAATTGTATTTTATTCTGTGTACTCATATTTTTTAAGTATCAGCAATAAGGAATTAATATGTATTTTTACATTATATAATTAAAACGAAGCACGAGTTTATTACATCGACAATGTACTTTACATTTTATCAAGAACTTATCAAATAGAGTAATCCTTAATTAATATTTACATATTTGATCATTTCGATTAAAAACTGAAATATCGATAGTTCCTATCGAAATTCATCGAAGATGAAATAAGAAAACCGATTGCTTGGTACAATAAATTTTTTTTGTCGAATATTTTCAATCGGTAATACAAGAAATAAAGTTATGAACTTAATTTATGAAACAAAAGACAATAAACTGCTTAACATTATATTATTTATACACTGGCTGAAAGGTGTAGACGTGAGGATCATAAGTATGGTATATATAAATATACTAATCCTAACAACTATATTGGTCTATCAGTGTAGTATTTGAAAAATACTTATTTGTCGAAATATCGATTGAATTTCCGAAACCCGAATCTTTCGCAAATCTCTGCTAATATTAGTTGCTTGATGAGTAAAGCTCCATTATGTACTTAACTTTTTTAATCGCTAGTTCATTCTGTTGGTCATTGATTTGGTAATAAAATCCAAACCTCACGCAATCACTCGACATAACCATAACCCTCACAATAATTTTATCTTCCTCGACATCTTCCAACACTGACCTTAGTCTAATAGTGAAATCCAAGGCTGACACCTTGGTGGATAATATATGTACAAAGACCATATTTGTCTGGACAGCTTCCATGTCCACTTTGAACATATCAGTCTTAACCTCATCGATTGCTTCAGCAAATTTTCTTGCTCTCTCATGATCAAACTTTAATAAGGGAAGAACTTGTTCGAATGAGACGAGTCCAGCTGCTGCAATGCATCCAACTTGTCCCATACCACCACCCAAGGCTTTCCTTATTCTTCTGGCTTTCTCTACAAATTTTCTGGTTCCACAAAGCAAACCCCCAATTGGTGCCCCCAGACCTTTATTAATGCAAATTCCGACCGAATCGAAGCATTCAACTAGACTAGCAACCGATTGTCCGGTAACTACAGCAACGTTGAATATCCTGGCTCCATCAAGGTGCATTTTGAGGCCATGCTTCTTTGCTACCTTTGCTACATCTTCGATCCAAGATTGCGGTACAACTCTCCCGTTGAAGGAGTTTTCGAGTACAACTAATTTCGAGGTAGGTTCATGAATATTTCCTGTGTGTATCTGTTTTAGGAGATGATTGATATCGAAGGTTCCATCAGGCTGGTTCGGCAGACGATAAAGGGTGACACCGGCAATGTATGCAGCTCCCCCTTGCTCATGCGCTGCTACGTGAAAATCTGTACCAGCGTAGGCTTCGCTGTCTCTGACATCACAATGGATCATCACTGAAATAATACAAATTCTGAATTATTTGTATGCAGTTAGAAACAAATAGGGTAATTTTAAGCAATCCCAGACATCGGAAATGGATTGAAGTTGATGAAAACGCATTCACTTTTACGATTTTGAATAGCGGTTTCCTGGACTTTTGAATCCATGTTCATACACTTTTAAAAATTCGAAAATATTAATTCCAATACCTTTGCATCCAGAAAAAGTTGCGTTCTAAATACGGAAGATGTAAATGCTTTTTCATTCGGAATGCCGAATATGATATGTGTAGTTTGAATTCATTTCAATCCATACGTTTTTTTTTTTGCGAAATTAAAGATCAGAATGCCTATTAATTATGAAATAGGAATACATCGTTTCAAACCATTTGAATACCGAATAATTATTTTTAAAAATAAAACCCAAGATTGTTTTTGTTCAAAGATTAAAGCCACAAATGATTTTATATTCAGAATTTTTATTAAGAATTTTCAGTTTCAAACCAGTTTCCAATTACATTGAGAAACGGTTCATTATTTTGAAAGTATATATTTATGTATATATTAGTTAATAAATTATGATATTTCCGAGGTCTGTGTTTAATTCTTACGTCGTTAACAAATGGACTCATCCTTTTGATGTTTTTTAAAATGTTTTCTGACCACATATGACTTTTTTAAGGAATTATAAGTTATCTGAAGAGGACTATAAATAAATAGATCGGAAAGTTGTTATTTCTACTATATGGTTTTATTTTACCATGGTTTAACTTTTTCAGTGAACTAAGAAGAATTATATTCAACAAAAAAACAATTTCACTCACGAAAAAAATTACACGGATAAGAAGATAATTTTTATTTTTTACTAATAAATGACGATAATCGTAATAAATACGAAAAGGATAAATTATATATTATTGATTGCTTTAAGCCATCTAAATCCAAAGCTAATTTACTTACAAAAACCTATAGTCGATTATTAAACACAATAAAAATTTGTGAATTTATATTATTAATGAAAAGAAATACATATAGAATTTTTTATTTCCAGAAATAATACTATTCTATGAAATAATGCAGATGTTCTTTATTGTGTACAAAATTGTTGCGAAAGCTAATAATCTGCACAACAAATAATGCAGTGGATAGACAATAGTAATAGACTAATGAACTGAGTTGATGCTAATTTCAAGAAGATATGGCACCTAAAATCTCCTTTGGATGAGAATCTAACCATCCATGGAAGATTGAGATATTAACATTCTTTCGATAGCGGTTTCAACATCGATGGAAAATTTCAAATTTGAATCTTCTTTTCATAACAGTTTTACATTGATAAATATTTAAGGTCTAAAACTACATAAAAAACTATAAAGTAAAATTTTTGTATAACTTTTTTTATATTCCAAGTTGTCAAGTTGTAAATCGACATTATTTTTATTTCGGTTCCTTGCCGTAAATTCGTTCAGAATAAGAGTATTTTTTGTAACTAAGGATTTAAGATTCACTTTAGTATCAAGTCAAATTTTACTTTTAAAAGGGTGGTTCCATTCTTTAAAGTGACATTCTTCATATTGCAGGCGTTTTTATGTTAACAGCATTATAATGTTCATTTTATTTTAGTACTTTGTTCTCTTATATCCACAATTATTTCATACATATTTTGAATAATTTTGCTGAATAATTATTAAGTAGGATTTTTGGATAAAGCTGTGAGCAATTTGTAACTTAGCCAGAAAATGTACTGTATACGATAAAACTGGACAGATTTTTTAGCAGGCCAATGATTTCGATAATTTCACTGTTTTCATATTTTACAACTGCTATTTTCTACACTGAAAGAAATATGATTTTTGTACCAAAGATACAAATATATGGTTATCAATTTCTCTGTAACCTAAAAATATCGATAGGAGTTCGAGCCGTAAGTATTTCTTTTAAAATGAATATATGGTTGAAGTATAGTCATACTGCAGGCTTCCCGTACGGAAAAAAAATTCTATGAAAATATATGCGAGAATATAATTATATGTGGCATATATGTCACATTTTGTATATTTCGTCAAAAATATATCTGCATTTATTTTCCGCGTGGGTTGTACAAATGGTAGCAATACGATATTGTTGATCTACACTGTTAAACAAAAGTGCATGAAATTTAATGAAAATGCAACGAAAGCAAATTTCAGGCAGATAGATTAAAATAAATAATGTTTTTTATCAACATTTTTCAAGGGTATATACATTTTTGTTAATACCCCTGCTTGAAATTTGCGTCGTTACATTTCCTGCAATTTAATGCACGGTACATCAAATGTAATGAACTGTACATAACAAATTTTAATAATTCAGTTGCTTGAAATTTGCAACAGGAATATTACATTCGCCTGGAATATTTTTGCAAAAATATTTACCGGCAGATTAAAAAATTGTAAAAAATGTTGAGAATGATTTTTTATAGTTCTATTTTTTTAGTTTAATACCATTTAACACGATCGAAAATACATAACTAACGCCTAACATCTACGCTGCGCTCCCACTTAAGTACACTGATAAATAGATTTATTTGTCGTAATGAAGGCTTATTTAAATACGCTGGAAGAAACCATTTGTTAACAGTAAACAACTTTAGTTAATAGTTAAAATACATCTCTTATTAATTAAGACACGTATTTTACTATTAACACTTGGTTATAAATATTAAGAAACTTATCTTAACTATTAACGAAAGTTGTTTACTATTAACAAATGTTTTCTTCCAGCGTATTTAAATAAGCCTTATTTACGACAAATAAATCTTTTTATCACTGTAGTTGTGTATAACGAAAAATGATTACTTGAATTTAGGGATATAGTAGACAAATATCCGTAAAGACAAATATTAATTGAATTACAGTTACATTAAATTTTATGCACTACTGTATATTAAATTTCATAACATTTTTTACAGTGTATCTATATTATAATTAGGTTTGTATCTCAAAATGATTAATTATTTTATTAAACATCAAATATGCAAAGCATCTTACTTGCAATCAAATTTCCCATAGTTCCAGAAGAAACAAATAGAGACGCTTCCTTTCCGAGTATTTCAGCAGCGACTTCTTCCAATCCTTTATAAAATTTCAGTATTAGTATAAGGTATGAGCAATTTTTGAAACAATTAAAAGTATATAAGCATCATTTACTGTTAACAGTCGGGTCTTCTCCATAAACATCATCGCCCACTTCAGCATCATACATGGCTCGTTTCATGGCTTCTGAAGGATAAGTCAACGAGTCGGTTCTTAAATCTATCACTTCGACCTGAAAATGGTACAAATTGCATTTACTACATTTAATATAATTTCAATACACATAAGTTAATTTTTTAAAAACCTTTATATCGGTCATTACAGTCATTTTAGGACCTTTTCTTTAATAAAGTATTAAAATAGATTTCTACATAATTTATTTATAAACTATTGTATGCATTTCGCGCAATAGTCCAGAGTTCTTTAGTGTTCTAATTCTAAAGTATTTGAAATGTACTATTTCGGAAAAAATACGAATTATTATATGTCATATTTATTATCCGTTATTAGAGAATCACTCGGATTTGAACATGCACATATTTGTAAATGGCTGAATTAGAAGCACCATTACCAAACATTTACATGGCTTTGGTATCACAATTTTGAGCTCTAAGCATATACGCGACGTTAACGATGGTTTTGGTTTTTATTTTAAAAAATGGGGCGTGCTTCGAATGTTACTCTAGACTTATTCCTAAATAAAAATGGGCCTTTTCCGGCATAAAAAAAATAAAATGATATAACAATACTTCATTATAACACTTTTTACGAATTCTTATTATTTAACTAATATAGTAAACTATTCGCATAATATCTACTTAACAATGTACTCGATTCACAAATGTTCTAAAGTTGCCCATCTCAAGAAACTGAGTTCTATAGTTTATTCGGTTTTTACCAATCGAGGGTTCGATAGCATCACGAGAACGACGGAGGATATCAAGATTATTTTGGAAATGGGCACAAAGTAGAGGTCTGGATATTAATTTTTCTAAACCCCTAAGCTGTCTTTACTGGTAGTTCCTATTTCATCTACTTATTAAATTTAGCTAATTCGCTCCCAATCAAAGTATCAATCAGAACAACACACTGGTGTAAGTCAGTTCCACCATCTTGGATAATTGGACTGAATTTGAATACTCTGTCCTGGAAGCTTCACATTAGTACCATATCAAATCGAATTTATGTAACCTTGAGATACTTATGGAGCAACAAAAAACTCCTTACTCATTGACAGTTTAACCCTTTGAAGCATACATTTTTCTCTTCGCGGGGGACAGCTGAAACTGGTCACTCAGGGGTTTTCGGGCTCGCTGATCACACATTCGGACTCAGATTTTCAAAATTCAAGATAGCGGATCCATTATGTCGGACAAAATTCAGAAAAAGTTACTTGTTCTAGCTGAAATTGGGTACTAGGGAGTTTTTAGGGTCGCTGATCATTAATCCAGCCTCAGATATTGAAAATCAAAAATGGTGATTCTAACTTGGCTAACCAAATTCATGAAATCAATGGCGATTAGGGTAAAAAGATTAAAAGATCTGGTGTGTAACTACCGCATTCAGCCGAAACCGGAGAGGAACAAGGAGGACGCGGTAACTATTTTTGGAATTTGATCCGCCACATTGAATCCGTAATTTTGAATTTTGAAAATCTGAGTCCGGATTCGTGACTCAATATCTGACGCTGGATTCGTGATCAGCGACCTCGAAAACCCTAATATATCGTAGTTTACAAAAATATGTTAAATACTTTTCCCAGTAATACTTTTTTCTTGAAAACAGTGATATTTTTCAGTACTTATTTGTTTATATCAACAAATTTGCAGCAAAAATTGACTAATAGCACATAATTTCAGGTTCTTTGACACCTTACGATATTAAAATAACAAAAAAAAAACAAAGAATTGATCAAATTTTGACTTAAAACGATAAAACAGCGAGGAAATAGGTGGTATAGATTCTACACCACCATGCCGCAAAGAGTTAAAGTATCTCATTACCTGCAATTAGCTCATTAAAATAACTCACTACCGTATATTACCTTATGATGCGCTTAAAATAAAACTGACATATGTTGAATGCTAATATTCGCTTCATATTTAATTTACGAAGATATGTAATGAAGTACGACACTCTTCTTATCTATGACAATTACATCAGACGTAATAATATTACTAAAAGTGTTGAAACTAAAACGGATAAAAAATGAAGCGTGAAGTCCAAAAACGTGTATCCGCTCTGTCAATGAATGCGCGTTGTGTCATGTAACTGGATTTCAAAGTGCTTTTGGGATTACACTTTAAAAATTATAAAGTAAAGAATTCGAATATCGAAAAATCCTTTTTTCGACTCACTCTATTAAGGATACTGTGAAGCTAATTGTTACACTTGAGTTCAATGGTTTACCAGTGACTTATATTTTATGTATCACTGAGATAGCACAGCGAAGATTTCGAGGCTTAGAAGAATTCGGATTTCGATTATTGTGATTTATACATATAGTTATATTCGAATTTGTCCTTGAACCTAACTGAAATCCCAAATTCAAGCCAAGAACACTGCTCAGATTTCTTTAAACAACTTCACAACATTCATTTGGAAAGGAAAATCTTCCATTCAAAGAATATTGCTTTGTGAACATTTTTAAATTATTTATTATTTTAGATCAACCTTATTCCAAACAAACACATGTCACTCATTGAGGACATCGGTGACTTGTTTGCAGACGAACTATATAATTATATCGGTAGATGGACCGACATAAACGTGGGTCTAGAAGGTTTTTCAGAATGGCCAAGATGATTTTCTATGATTCGGCCAATGAATCAATTCCACTGTTTTGTCAAGTAAATTAATTTCACTCAATTAAACAGTGAAATTTCACTATTTCTCAGTGGCGTTTTTTTACAGGGATGGATTCAATGACTATTCGCTCTGAATAAGTACATTTTCACTGATTCCAATTAAGAAAGTACACATACCCTATTACGAATGCCTTAGTCGCATAAAAAAAAAGATTAGTCCATCGAATGCTTTCTTTGCCAAATCGCAGGTTCAAAAATGTTTACAGTGGTATTTTAATGACTTTAAATTTTATATCAGCTGCGTTTTATTCCCATTTACTTTATCGGTAAATAGCTTTAGTGTGAATTAACTCGTTGTTTTAGAAAGTTGACTTAATCAACGTTACTTAGAAATCTCATGTAGGTGTTTCACATCTTAATATGATAGCTTCGAACTTATTCCAATACGATTCTGTATCGTACTTTTGATTATTTCTACGAAACCTTTGAAATATAGATCACTCCATATGTGTTAACAAAAGAGGTGATCCGTCACTATTAACGAATGTTATTGTGTTCTATTCTATTAACCGTTAAAAATCCCACAATTCAGTTATTTGCCAAAATTAAGATAACAATTATTGCAACACTGGTCTTATCACAGCATGAGGTGAAAAACGAGCAAACAATTAATGTTTTTACGATCAACATAGAATATTTTCCAGAATATATGATATGAGGATTACATAAATTAAATATATATTAGTATATTATATAATAATTTATCCGTAACTAATTATATTATTTACACTGGTAAAAAAGAAATGGTTTCAACTTGTCGTAATTAATGGCAATTGGATTAAATAATTATCACATATTTTTTTAAATACTTTACATATTCAAAGCATCGTAATTCATTTTTTAAAGAAAATCTATATTTATGTCGCCTATTGGGCATTTAACATACACACTGACATTATCTTGCCTCTCAATTTAAAACGGTGAAACTGATTTTCAGTGAAAATGAAGTCACTGTATCATAGTGAGTTTTAGGTCACAAAAAAAGACGCGTTTTGTTTATAAGGTATAAATATGCACAAATTAAACAAATAAAAAATTGTTATGTGACATAATTTTCCTTCATAAATTAAAATATTTGTTTGGCAGATCTTAAATTGTTTAGTTTTTATCAAAGTCAATGTTATTTGAAAACATAAAAAAAAGTCTTTATGTAAGAAATTAATTTATTGTATAATTTTATTTTTCATTATACGTTTTATATAATATTATTGTAATCATTATTTTGTAATTTCTTTTTATTTTCTTCATTCTTTCGTTTTTCTTCTTCCTTTTTACAAATTAACATTTTTATTTTTGTGTAAAAAGCATGATGCTCTGTACTTTCAATACTTATGGTGTATTCCGTTAATAATATTATTTTTTTGTAATTTAGCACAAAACAGACGAGAGAATTTCTGGAGAAACGAAATGGCTATAAATGATACTGAAATCTTGTATTAATCTAATAAGAACAACAAACGTAAAAACTAATAAATTTAAAAAATATATACGAAGTTAATTTATTATTTACGGTTTAATGAACATTATTCTGGAATTTTTGTAAAAAAAAAGGTGTTAGCGCCAAATAATGCGTTCCCAATCATAAAACAACTAAAAAAGTCTCCTCCTTGAATACATAAGAATTGTTAATAAATTTTGGAATCTAATCTAATATATCTGGTTTATATTACAAATAACACATTTTAAGTTGAAAAAAGCATTTTTTATTTTTATGCTACACTAATTTATTTCCAAAAAAAATAATGATCATCAAAATTTTGGTTTCATAATTTTTTTACAAAGATTTAATAACCAATATGTCACTGGTCCTTTAATGGATTAAGTATTTATTAGTTACTGTAATAAAACCACCAAAAAGAACTTTCTTTGATAGGTAATATACCAATAGAAATTTAATGTTTTATATTATATTTTCAATATAAAAATTAATATACCTCCACGTCTCCCAATCTGGGATCGACGTAATCTGAAGGCTCCTCGCCGAAATAACTCATGATGACTGGTATACGGATCTTCGACAACTGACATGCCATTTACATTTGTTTTTAATATTGAAAACAAGTGTAACGTGATAAACCATGAACTTCGAAATTTTCGAAGAACATTTACGCATTGATAGTGTATACTTTTTAATAATCAAATTCCGCTCAAGACTTTATGCAGATAATATATTCTGGGTATTGATTGCGTATTTTTAACGTACAGATTGTACATAATACTGCCATATTTCATGCAGTAATTGACACCGGGGCTATGTGTTAAAAAATAATAATATTTTTTGATTGAATCATTGATGTTACATAATATAAAACTCATAGGAAATGAATATTAGGAGTTAAGAGACTACGTATTTGTTTATGTAATAATAAACGTTTCAACTTATCATTAACAAACCTAAGACATTAAAAAGTCCAATTAACGTTACAAACATAAGTATTCAAATTTATTGAACAATTGTAGTCATTTTTTAATTTTAGCTTATTGAACTGCATTAATAATTTGTATTTGAAAGAAACTTATCTGCGTTAACAACATTCATATTTAATTTTATTCATTTTCATTATTCATACTTCCCAAAACATTTTCCAAGGTTCTCCAACAGTATTTCTGTGCAATTCATTCACGCAAATACGAATCATTTATATGGAGACACTTTTCTTACAAGCAAGTAAACAATTTCTAGTTTAGCAAAAAATAATATTTGTAATGTTTTGGAAGTACGAATTTATTAATTTTTACATTCATGTGAACAGTGATAAGAACAGACGCTAATCGTTATCGACAGGAGAGCTTTGAACTCTTGTTAAAGAGATTTTAAAGAGATCAATCGGTAAAGTAATGTCTGAGATTTCATTTACACACTGAAAGAGAAAAGTAGTAATATTTACAATATCGAGATAGTAAACAATCAAGTAGTAGTTCTCACAATTTATTTAGTAATCTGCTATGAGATAGTTACTTGGATTACTGGAACTTAGTAATTATTAGAACTAAACGAATACCTAGTCATAATTTCTGTTCATCGGTAACATGACAGTTTAAATATTTAAATTTTCAGGTGATTATAACTGGATTTTAAGGTATAAAAAAGTTTGCTTAATATTTTAAAAATTCCATATTCAAAAATAAAGGAACTCGATTAATATGAAAATATTTTGAATATAAAAAACATAAACATGCAGTGTTAGAAAGGTTATAAACAAGTTTGTTAATTATTATCCAAAAAGAAATTAATTTTCTTGACGTCACTTAGAAAAAAATACATGAGCATGTGAAAAGATGATCAGTATAAGTTTGGAGAATGTTTCATTTATACGCTGAATAAAAATACATGTTCGCATAATAAATATTGTTTTTTTGTTTAGAAATACTTCGTAATTTCTAATTTATACACATAACATTTTGTAGTATTGAATATAGTAGATAATTTGCAATAATAGTATAAAAGTTTATTTTATCCTTATTAATATACTTTATAGGAAATATGAAATATAACTTATATAATATAATGCTCAATTTATAACAATATTTCACACATTTAATTTTGAACCAAAACTCAAAAACTTGTAGATCAAATTGTTGTACTTTTTTCTAGAAAATCCAAATCTGTAATAAATCTTGGGGCTCCTATTTAAGTTTTATATGCTTCCCCCACCTCTACCTCCATGACGTGGGGGAGAAGGTCGATTTCGATTTGGATGCTTCTCTCCATGACGAACCGTGACGCCACCTGTGAACCAAAATACATAACATATTATTAACCCAAATTAATTAATGTCTATAACACGCAAAAAATAGAAATGTCAACATCATTTACTAATTTTGACTATATTTCTGATAATAGCACCTCCTAAAGAGGATAGTTCGTTTGACGACTTTCAATAGTTGCTCCGTCAATTTACTGCAGCCACCAAAAGACCGAACGTCTTTTAAAGGCATTGACATGTTGAATGCTGCTGAATGCATTTTACTGACGTAAATTTTATGAACAGGCGGAATTCAAATGCATTTTAATTATGAAAGCTTCTGAATACCTATAATTTCTACATTTGTTGTGCAAAAAAAAAGAATTTATATACATTCAAAATATTCAAATATCAAATTGTTTGAATGGTATTGAACTAATTAACTATATACTAAGGAATCGCGACGACGACCAACCACGTGGAAAAATCGCGACACTTCTGACACCAATTGAATTAATTAACTAAATTAATTTGATTTTTATTGGACGTGTTAACTTTTCTATGGTTATGCATAGACTAACTTGACAGCTTCAAAACCCGACAAATGACATACGTGTAGACAAGAGAATGAAGGAACATGAACATATGAATATAAATATTAGAGTATAAAAATACAAGTTCCTTACAGTATTTATATTGTTATAAGGTCAAGACCTTGGAAGGATCATACTTATCGGTTACAAACAGTGCAAACAGTATGAATAAACTTATAGATCAACATTTTTTGCCATTCCTATGAATAGTGTTGAGTACAATTATTTAATTTAAAATAACGAATTGTTCATTATTGTGTACATTTTGTAATAAAAACTAGTGTTGGTGTGGTGCCTCGCTCGCTCAGAAACTTGACCCTGTGGAGCGTCGGCTATTCCTTAATACTCGTTCGTTTACTAACAGCTTTCAGTTATATTATAAAATTATACCTATATTTGGGGTCCAATCATATTTAGGTCCAAGTAGCTTCGATAGATATTCACAACAATATAGTGTTTCTTATAGTAGTAGCCCGGGAAAAATTCTGAAACTTTTGTCTGAAACATTTTCCCCGAAAACGACCTCTTGCTGAATTAATTCACAGCTCTAGGAGTTTTAAGTTTGGCCTTGAAATGACCTTGCAGAAAAAACGGCCATAGTATATTCGGACGTAAAATTTTTTGCTCTTTCCGAATCCGTGAAAAAAAATAGCAGTTTCCATTTAAAAAAATAAACTTGACCTTGGAATAACCTTCAAGGTCAAATTCTACGGTACCATTAAATAGTCAGGAAAAAATCCTTAAACTTTTGTCTGAAATATTTTCCGCGAAAATGTCCTCTCGCAGAGATATTTTATTGTTCCGGGACTTTTGGATCACTTGAAAATAATTTACAACAGTGATCTATGGCCTCGATCGACGTAAAATTGAAAATGAGCATTTTCAAAACTTCGACCCCGACGACAGACCAGCAGAATGATTTATAAAGAATACTTATAAAACACTTCCTTTATGCATTTGTATTGTAATAGATGACTATTCGATGCATATCACATGTTTACTATGTTTTATTAATTAATGTCTGTATTATTATGATCTTATACAGGGTGTCCCAGAACTCCCACATAATATTGCAGAGGGTGAATCTTGACATCATTCTGAGAAAAAAAGTTTAATACCAAAATTGGATCTGAAGCTCAGAATTTGAGTGGCGAGCCATTAAAGTTTAAAAAAAAATAATAGTTTTTTTGCAATAACTCAGCTCGTTTTAAAGTTACTTTAACGAATGATGACTGGTTTTGAAGGTTTTTTATAGCGCTACAAGTTACCTTGTAAAGCCTATGACCTGCAACGTATATTTCGTCAGTTATCGACCTAAAAAAGGGTAAAAATGGCCTTTTTTGCAATTTTTCGCGTCTAACTCATTTCCGTAAAATGATAGTAAAATATCATATACAACAGCGTTGTAGGGCTTGAAAAGGCGAATAATTTGCCTCCTCATACGTTTCGTTTTGACAAAAATTGAGTCCGTGGGGAGACGTTAAAGATCAGAAAATAGGCGAAAAACACGCTTCAGCAATGCCAAATCCATTTTTCGCCTGTTTTCTGATTTTTAACATCTCCCCACGGACTCAATTTTTATCAAAACGAAACATATGAGGGGGCGAATTCTTCGTCTTTTCAAGCTCTCCAACGTTGTTTATATGATCTTTCGCTAGCATTTTACGGAAATGAGTTGGACGCAAAAAACTGCAAAAAAAGCCATTTTTACCCATTTTAGATCGATAACTGGCGAAATATTCATTGCAGGTCATATGCTCTACAAAGTAAGTTATAGCTCTATAAAAAACCTTCAAAATCAGTCGTCATTCGTTAAAGTAACTTTAAAACGAGTCGAGTTATTGCAAAAAAACTACTATTTTTTTTAAACTTCAATGGCTCGCCACTCAAATTCTGAGCTTCAGATCCGATTTTGGTATCAAACTTTCTGGCTCAAAATGATGTTAGGATTCACCCCCTGCAATATTATTGGGGAGTTCTGGGACACCCTGTATATAGAATATATGGGCATTATTCTAGAACTTTTAAACTTTGAGGTTGAAGAAAATTGCATTTTTTTTTAGGCACATTAATGAAATTAATTTTATTGGCTTTAGAATTGATCAAATGACAGGAAAAACCTTGCGTGACTCATTTATACACAATGTTTTTTTTTAATGTAACATATGTTACGTTACTCGTAAAATTAGTTTTTAGTTTTGTAACGTTTAATATACATAAAAAATTCAGTTCTTTTGCTTATGGCCTAATTTTTACAAGCTAGTATATAAAATTAAACGTCTAGTTAATAGTTATTCAAATTTAAAATAACGGATTAAATATGGCGGACTATTTTTACAAAATTTCTTTGATTTTTATAAAATTTGATATGTTAGGGTTTTTGAGGCCACTGATTACAAATCCAAAGTCAGTTTTCATTAAAATTTGAAATCCAAATACATGATTTAACATTAAGGATACCAAAAAATTAAAACGATTTGTAAAGAATAATCATTTTATTATTGTCAAAAAGTGTGTTTTTTGTTGTATTAAAAAAACACAAAATTTATAAATACTTTAATAACATAGGAGAAAAGATCACAATGATTCCAAAGTACTTAGAAGCTAAAATGTAGATGTGCCATTAAATAATTTGATTTTTCAAAGTGAGTTTCGCTTGGAAATTTAAAGTTTGACGTGGTCGCATTTTTTTTTGTATAGGTGGCACACATTCGGGCAAAGGCTCAAATTACTTCTTATCATATAGGCAATGTACCCCAGTTGTGTGGTTTCTTAAAAACCAATGTGAAAAAAATTATCTAAGGTTGATTGCTAAATTGTCAACTATAAAAAAAAGTTATCTCGCAAGTTTGAAGGTATATAATTTTATTCCTCAGTGAGGCACATCATTAAGTTAAGGATTTTTCATTTGTTTGCATCCCCAAATACTTCCACAAAAAACCACAGACCATTAAAAAAAAGGTTCAAAAAGTTTCAGTGTTAAAACTGAAAAAATGTAGTGAGTGTCGCGCACCAAAAATAGGCAAATTCACTACTTTTATTTACTCTCATTGTTTTATACATATCGGTAATTAGTAATAAACGCTTATTACACGTAAAACGAACAAAAATTTGTTGATCTGTAGTGTTGCAAAGTTATATTTACAATTTTTAAGGTATCATAATGAGCGACAACATAAAGTTTAAAAGTTCTAGAACAATGCCCATATACATATAATTCGTCAAAGATGTCTTGAAAGTGTCGAAAAGATCTCCAACGGATATTTTTTTTTTGTATATTCCGACCCTTTCTGCCCTCTGAGGCTAACTTATTTTTCTCTAACGGATAACTTTTAGGGTATCTTTTAGGGTCTATAGGGTAATTCTTTTGCCAAGGTGACCAAATTCAATACTTCCTCAGACAATAGTAATAAGAATTTAAAATCAGTTTTTACGGCATTATCGTTTAGGAAGAAAATGCATACAACATTTTTGTAGAGAATTTAATGCTCTATCTTTTTTGTTTGAAACATTTTTTAATAAAATTTGTATTTTTACAAAATAAATGCAAAAAACTGCGAAGAAACTTAATTGAGGCTAATGTTTTTTAGCAATAGACGGATGCATCTGCGCCAAAATCTAATCAGATCTAAGTTATACCAAGACACGTATTTTTAAAAAAATTTATGTCGTTACGCTCATCCGTACGTGAGTTATCGCGACCATAAAAAACGAGTCGTACGTACAAGATTAGGGACATAAATTTTTTTATTGTTGATTTGGGCTCCTTACGGTCTGAAACGTCGACATTTGATGAAAAACTATAGGATAATTTTTATGCCCGAGGTGACCAAATTCAATACTTCGTCCAGACCTATAAGGTTTATCATTACATATTAGTCGAGTCGATTCGTCGTAAAAATGACCCGAACCTTACAAAACACGATGTGGTCTCATTTTATTTTTGTAATTCGAAGGAAAGTCGTCTATAACAAAGTGTAACAAAATTTATTTCAGTCACAGAAATATTTATATGTAGATATATCGCTGGTCCTCGTACGCTGGTATCGCACCAGAGCCGTAAAATCTCGTTTTACGGCCTTGTTTCGAAAAACACTATTTTACTATGCCGTGGAAGCCAGATATCTAGAAAATACATTTCAGTGATGTTTTTCAAGAGCGGAGCAAAGAATGCTCTACTAACCTCTAAAACCGAAATTGACGCTTAATATAGTCGACTTTCCTTCGAATTACAATAAAAAACAAACCAGGTATTTTTTTGTAAGACCTAGGTACGAATCGACTGAAGTATGTATGAAATTAATTCATTTACTATGTGTAAAAAAAATATTCATTCAGAAAGGCAATAAAACATTCAATTCCATTTTTGCAGATTTCAATAATTTATCTTCACTTCAAGCTTGTGCTGTATTTTGCTCAATTTCGACAAATGTGATTCAATTATGAACCCAAATATAAGCCAAATTGAAGTGGATTGGTCTGAATTAACCAATCTTTGATGATATTTATTGAACATGGTTTTCTATCCGGATCTGACTGAAATTCAGCAACAAGTTTTTCGAAAACATTAAACATTTTCCAGCTATATAAAACTTGAACAAAATAGAAACTATCCATCTCGATTATTAATGGCTAAGAACTATAACACGGGATCTCTATGTATTCAGTTGTAAGATTTTTTTAAGTTTTTCATTTTATGACATTAAAAATACTTTTTGATACACTGTATTAAGAAAAGTTCAACTTTATACATTTTTACTATTTTCAGGAGCATTTATGCATAATTGTATCAAAAAATACCTTCGACTTGGATCACAACGTTCCCATTCCCAGAAAAAGTTTTTTCGCCCTTGTATCGAAAACTGCTATTTCGATACACGCTTTCCTAAAGTAGACACTGTTTATTGCGTCAAGTGTGATTTTACGGACTGGTCTTAAACTAAATAGAGACCGTAAAGTGTCTACTTTGCGAACAGTGTATGTCAAAATAGTGTTCACTCCTCGGCCATAGGCTTCGACTTGTTAGATTTTTTTGATGGCTTCGCTAGTCCTGGAACGCACAATATCCACTCGCTCCGTAAAATTCAACATTACGGCCTAGGACCGAAATGTACTATTTCGTTGAGAATATTTAATTATGATTCCACATGAAGGAACAAACGACACTCTCTTTCGATTTGAAAGCAGTTTTGAAAAAAGAAACAGATAATTTATGGAATCTTCAATGTTGGAGATAAATGGCTGTTATGACGTCACATGAAGATTCGCCTAAACTCGTTCGTAATCGGAATATTGGAAGTTGCAATTTTTAATATTGAAATATTGGCTTAATAAGTTAATTGATTATCTTTCGATCACAGCGTGTCAAAGAAAATGAAAACACTAATTTGTGATTTTCGGCGTTTCGACGTAAATTGCCGTCATCTTCAGGACTGCAAGACAAAAACGGAAAACAATTTATTAATAAAACATAATATGTCTACTAATACAATAAAAATACACTTGTTTGTTTTCCGTTTTTGACATGCAGTCCTGAAGATGACGGCAATTTACGTCGAAACGTCGAAAACCACAAATTAGTGTTTTCATTTTCTTTGACACGATTCACATTGTTTCTAAAGTCAATTTTTTGGGAAATTCAACTTTCAGAGGGAACCAATAAACAGATTGCCTTTTTGCTATTTTTTTTTGAAATTAAAGCTAACGTAATTCCGAACAACTTTGTGGAGCCAGAAATTGTTTTTTCAAGTTTGTTTATATGTAACATTTATATTTGTACAGTACGTTAAGGATAGATCACAAAGTGAAGATCCAAAGTTGAACAAAGGTGATTGTTATTGTTATAAATTTTACAGACCTTCTTATATGTTAATATATATTCATGTGCATTTAACATTAAGTTAGAATTATTCTCTTCTTCTGATTAACTTAAAATTTGTTACTCGGGGGTTTTCTGGCTCGCTGATTATGAATTTGATGTTAATTTACCAAACTGAAAATGAAGGACCTAATATGGTGGACAAAAAATTAAAAATTGACTCAAATTGGAAGAAATCTGTAACGCGGGTGTTTTGGGGATCGCTGATTATGAATTTGATGTTAGTTTTAACAAATTCAAAATGGCGGATGAAAAATTAAAAAATACCAGAAATTTGTGTTGTATCCTTAATGTACTGTACAAATATAAATGTTACATATAAAAAAAATATTCTTAAAAGTTACGCGGCAATAGGACACTTTCATTAGAATCACCCACATATATATGTAATAATTTAAATAAACAAACTTGAAAAAACAATTTTTGGCTCCACAAAGTTGTTCGGAATTACGTTAGCTTTAATTTCAAAAAAATACAAGGCAATCTGTTTTTTGGTTCTCTCTGAAAGTTGAATTTCCCAAAAAATTGACTCTTGAAACAATATGCGATGTGATCAAAAGATAATCAATTAATTTATTAATCTAAAAATTATCGTGTGATTATATAAAAAATTATTCAAAAAATTTAAAAATTACTAAAAAGTCTGAAATGAAAAATACGTGTTTATTAAATAAATTAAATGTTTTTAAAAATTACGTTATGACCGAATTAGGTTTATTTTGAAATTTCGTACTTATTCCCAATTAAAACGAATATACAAGTACCCAGTAAACAAAAGCGGATTAAAAGACAATCGAAATTACGTAGTTTCGTTAATTATTTTAATCCCTTTTAATCTGTTGTTATTTACTGTGTTTTTTAAACTTATATAACTGAAATTTGGTAAAATTGTACTGTTAATTGCTCGTATAATCTAAACAAGGAGCAGAATTAATAAATTTATAAATGCATCGGATAAACTGATGAGTTACATCAGTTATGTAGACTTTCTGTTGAGTCACCTTTAGGTTTTGTTAAAATTACAATTTAAACTTGTGAAATCCTTAACCCTTAAGAGGCTTGGTGGTAACCCACGTTACCACCTCGATTTGATTGATATTTGCTAATTTAAATTCCAGTTAACGCATTTTATTACGATAGTAATAGAAGAATCTATAAAAACAATTATTACGATATGATTGTTTATTATTTATGATTTATAAATAAACAAATATGAAAAAAACACTATTTTTTCGAAAGAATTCGTTATTAACGCTGTTTTTTAAGATAATCATATGAAATTTGGTATAATAGGGTTTTAGATATCGCTGATGACGATACCGATATTGGTTTTACTAAATTCAAAATGGTGGCTTCAAAATGGCGGCCATCATGATGTAAAAACGCAACAATTGAATAAATTTTCATATTTTTGTCCGCCATATTGAATCTGCCATTTTGAATTTTAAAAATCTGACACCGGATTTATAATCAGCAACCCTGAAAACCCCTCAAGTAACAAGATACAGGATATTTCAATGGATTTTCATATTTTTGTCCGCTGTACTGGATCCGCCATTTTGAATTTTGAAAATTTGATTCCGGATTCGTAATCAGCGACCCCGAAAACCCCCGAGTAGCAAATTTCAAGTCAGTCCAACGTAAAGAAAAATGTATGCTTCAAAGGGTTAATGTTATCCGTTTTATGTATTTAAATTTTCGGTTTTGAACATAAAATTCTAAAGCTTCAATTTGTAACAACTAATTTAACCCGTTTCCGCCCAAAATGCCGTAAATTTCACTACATTTTAATCGTCACTTTTCTTATAGAAACGAACGATGAATAATTCTGAATATTTAGATTCTATAGTTTTCAACCCTCCTCCCCGCTAAACATGTAACGTAAATGAAACGTTACATGTTATCCCATTTATGGCAAAAACGTAACGTTTCGTAACAACTTCTTGATGCCGTTTACACGACGTTGCACGATATCTAAATACGTAAAGGTAATGCGTAACATTACCAGAATGTCAATTTATAACAGTTTCAAAAACGTTTTATGGAATCGTTTCTGCAACGTCACAAAATCACCAAGGAAATTTAAAACGTCGCATTCAGGTTACTAACGTAACATTCATGTAATGTTACGAATGCAACGTTTCGTAGACATGATTTGTTGCATATCTTCTATCGTTTCGGCCGGTTCCATCTCAGACTTCGCCATCAAGATTCGGAAGCTTTCGAATGCAGCATTTATTTTCGTATATTAGCATGATTTACATGCAATCTTTTTTCTTCTTATAGTTATTCTTTTTTCTGGTGCATAATATTATTTGCTATTATTAATTTTGTTCTTTTTATTTCTTATACGTGTGTAACTTAAATTCATTGATGTCCATTAAATTCAATATTTTTTTTGTAATATTACTACAAAAATTAATTTAAAATATAGAGTAATTTGAGGCTGAGACTGCAATGAAGTGAAATTTAACTATTGTTTATACTTCACATTTGAAATTGAAACGGGTTTTGTAATATTTAGAGAATATGCATTTTATATATACAGTGTATTTATTTTAAAAAAACTCGTTCGCTTTTAATATATTTATGTACAAAATTTGTAAATTTCCGTCACTTGTAGAAAAATAACTCGCACCTTATTATTTTTAATGTAAATTGTATTAAATTTAATTCATAATTTAAAAAGTGGTTCACTTGTGTTAATTTTAATATCCGCGTAATTTCATAACTTATTTCCAAGTAGTGCATTTGTAAAATATACGTGTGTCAATTAACTTTACATTTTTTAAACAGTGTCTATTAATCCATTTCGTTTAAAAAAAATATTATACGGATATCTTAAAAATATTTATTTAAATTACAATAAATTACTACAAAATAGTCAAATAATATTAAAATATTATTATTCCCAATATAGAAATGACAAAATTAATTAAACATATCTTGTTTAAACTAAACCCGCATTTATCAAGAAGCCTTCTACGATTGAGTATAAGAGCTCTCGTTCGCATGGTAATACGTATGCGAGCGTAGCGTAGTGGTTAAGACGTCAGCGTTGTAACCGGTAGACCCGGGTTCGATCCTCGGTCGGGACGGATTTTTCTTAGATTCATAGATTTATTTGCGAGTAAAATTATAAAACTACATTCTTTCATAACATATCTAACGATACATAAATAATAATAAAATTTGAATTGAATAAAATAATTCGTCGAATTTCTTATAATTTTTATTTATGACCGTTTAATGTAACGTTTTTACAACGTTGGATGTATAGTTTTCAAACGTCGCAGGTACGTTACGAATGAAACGTTATTTAAAAACCGTAAATGTGGCAGGACATTTCTGGTTCCAAGGACGTCCCAAAAATGTTTTTGTAATGAAACAAGTTTGGTCGCATGGCTATAATGCGACGTTTCAAAGATGTTGCTGTAACGGAATATTGTTTAGCGGGTCTTTCCGAATCCGAAGTCCGTTTTTCGCTAGGAGCAGCCATTTTTTAAATATGGCGGCGAAAAGGCAAAAAAATAGAGAAAATTTCGATTCTTGGATCGGTTTTTCATGTTTTTCAATAGGTTCGCGATGACCGATCATGCCAAAGACCTGGATCTGGTGGCATAATGAGTTTGGCTAAAAGTTGACATGATCAGATATGCAAAATATAAGATGGCGGATTTTTCGCCGAATTTTGTGTTTTTATAGCATTTCCGACTATATAATATAAAACCCGCGAGTAACCATTTTCATTTCGGACATGCAACGTTTTGTATTTTCCTCCGCCATTTTGGGTCCGCCATTTTGAATGATGAAAATCAAATGTCATATTCGTAATCTGCGACCCCGAAAACCACCGAGTAGTCAGTTTCATATGGATCAAGAAATTTTGTTGCATTTCAGTCGGCCATCTTGGAACCGCCATTTGGAATTTCGAGTATCGGATAGAAGATACTGTTACAAATGATTGTGTAAATCAATAATAAGTGCGTACAACAATATTTATTACTAGCTAATAATAATGTCGGAAATGCTATAAAAACACAAAATTCTGCGAAAAATCAGCCATCTTGGATCCGCCATCTTATATTTTACATATCTGATCATGTCAACTTTTTATCAAACTCATTATTCCGCCAGATCCAGGTTTTTGGAATGATCGGTCAGCGCGAACCTTTTGAAAAACATGAAAAACCGATCCAAATTTCTCTATTTTTTTGCCTTTTCGCCGCCATATTTAAAAAATGGCTGCTCCTAGCGAAAACCGAACTTCGGATTCGGAAAGAGGAGGGTTGAAAACTATAGAATCTAAATATTCAGAATTATTCATCGTTAGTTTCTATAAAAAATGTGACGATTAAAATGTAGTGAAATTTACGGCATTTTGGGCGGAAACGGGTTAATAAAGTATGAATTTAATTGGGATATTATTTTGAATCTACCGCCAAAACTGGGGTTGAATGACGCCATGTTGTAAATGTACCATAACCTAACCTCTGCTGTGAATTCTACTGCCATAGACTCTATGGTGTGATGTTTTCTTATTTCTTTACCGTAATTTCAGTAAAAGCCGTCCCCCTTACATACCGTTAGATATTATTTTACTATTAATCGAGATGTAAAGTAAAATGTCATACAGTACTTTATAGCAAAAATGTCGTTAAATACGTCAACGTCAGGTGTTAAGGTGAAAAATAACCCATTAACCTTTTACATTTTTTAAATATTAGAAACTTTCCAACCAGTTATTTAATGTGTACATTTATTGTGTAAACACTAGTAATCTATTTACTAGTGATACCAAACTTGGTAACGGAGTCATTCTAGAAACGAGTCCATCTGTCAACAATCATGAATTCGATTATTAAATATACATTTACATATATATCGTATGTATTTTCATAAACTTTTTTTGTGAGTACTTTGTTAATATTCCAGAGTGATGGTGACGGAGATTACGACTTGAAACGTCAAGGATCGTTCAGAAAACTTCTGCCAGTTAATACAAACGATGAAGCGCAACTGAGTACATCTGTCAAAATGATAGATCGACCAAACCTATCTCAAAACAGTAAAGAATATGCTGTATATCTCCAAGAATATAACATTCTTGCTGAATAGTAAGCGAAATAATTACAAAAATGTTCAGTTATTTTATTGATTTTAACTTTTGTTAATTTTACAGTAATATGCTACGAAATCAAGACCTTCGTGGAATTTATGTAATACCTTCAGCTCAGAACCCGTTTTGTAAGTGTTTCAAGTAATCTTTAAAAACGATCTAATTAAATGTAATTAATAATGTAACTTTCTGTGTGTTAATTAGTATGGTTCGGAGTTCAGTTCATACACCAGGGAGTTTATCAAGGAGGAGTCTTTAGGTTTACAATTTCACTGCCTTCAAATTTTCCTGACGGAGGATGTCCGGTCAGTAAATTTTTATAAATGTTTATCCATTTTAAAATTGTAAAATATAATGAATTTTGTATATTTGCAGGCAGTAATATTTCAATCCACAGTGTTTCATCCCCTTATTAACTACGAGACTGGGGAATTAAGTACGAGTTGGGGTTTTCCGGAATGGAGAAAAAGTAATCGAATTTGGCAACTTGTACAGTACATAACGAAAGTGTTGACTAAGCTAGATCCAAAAATGACACCAATTAACCAGGAGGCCTCGTCTTTGTAATAAAAACTTATTATGTCTTGGTTATGCCGATAATAACAACATTCTAAATACAATTTATTTTTAGACTCGGCACAAACTTTGAAACCTTCAAAGACCACGTAAAAAAATGTGTAAAAGATAGTTTGAATAAGGTCTACGACGTACCTGAAACTGACGATGCCCATTACATCACCTTCAGTAAATACAACATTGAAATACACGATCCGATCAGAAACGAAATATATAAACAAAAGGTAAGAAATGTTTAAATTCTATACAAGTTTTATATAAAAATAATTTTTATTTTGATGTTAGGATGACGATGACAACAAAGCTACAGGCTTTTCTTGGGTACAACCAGGGTCATTTCAACCATTTTCTAAACCGGAAGTGAGATAACAAATAGCCTTAAATATTAGATGGACTACTACCGAATGATGTGAAAAATTTACAAAGTTTCTGCTATTAATATATGTACAAATGGGGAGTTTAAATATTTTTATACCAAGGAGTGTTGAATAGCGAGTATTTTTACTAATTTAATATTTGCAATTTTTTATTGAAAATTTTCTATTTATGAAAGTAGATTAATGTAGATAATTAATATATAATACTCGAAAATTCTATGACCTGCGATCTAATTAGTCACTATAGAGAAAATATTTAGTCAAAAGGCGTGAGAAATTAGTATTATAGCGATTGTTATATTTTTATCTGTAACTAGCTAATCTGCGTTACACAAATTGTTAATTTAAAAATGATAGTTAAAACATTACATACATTGGAAAAGAATTGTCTTTTGTTTATTTAACGACTGGTACGTATATAGCATTTTAGTAATTCTTCGATTTATTGTGTACTATCTTTTTGATATTCGTTTCAATTTGTCTCATTGTTTACCGAATTTCAAAGGGTATACAAAATACTCCGTTATGCAAAAATATAAGTTCATGAAATATAAAATATTACCAACAATTGAATGAAGTCTTATTATACCCAATTAACTATTAGGCTAAATTAAAAATATTTTTAGTAATATATATGAAAGGGAAATCGATGACATCAATGACCAAATTGTTAAAAGATAATTGGCTACGGAAATACTGAAGTTCAAAATTTATTTGCTTTCATAGTACGCTTCTGTGTTCAACATCTTTAATTTTAATTAGTTTATTCTCGTCCAATTCAATTGAATATTGGGCAAAGTTAATTTTTAAATGGGGATTCAATCAGTCACAATCAATTGTCGCAATACACATTTTTAAAAACAATTTCTCATGTTCGACAAAACAACGATGCGGGACCACTACATTTTGTTGTATTATAGTTTCCGAAATTTTCCGTTTTTGCATACAAAGAGATAAGAGAAAGAGTAAGTAGGAAAATTATGTAATTATTTAGAAAAAAAATGTTGTAATGAATTTTACACATTGTTTTTCTTGTGTAAATTTCGGAAACTAAATGAAATAGTAGGAAATATTATTAATTTTCAGCAGACTAAATCTGATAAAATAAAGAATGCATTACCGTATTTGCCCGAATATAAGCCCCCTTTTTTTTCGTTTTTTTCCACTCTGAAATCCCAAGGGGGGTTTATAATCGCAACTTTAGAAATATGGGGTTAGAAACTTCGAGATATTCGCGGGTTTTACGTTGGCAACAGTGAAATATGTTGGTAGACCTATTTGCTGATGTTGGTAGAACGAATATTATCATAGAAATGTTAAATATAGGGATATTTGATGAAAAATTTGGTGATTTTTTGTTTGTGCAGTATACGCACCCTGAATAATCGTTTTAAAATAAAATTAACCTAGATCTTTTGAATGTGATGTGTGAATTTTGGTCGGAATGTCTACAAAAAACAATCCGCTTGAAAAAAGAGGCACTCAAACTACATGGTGGAATAACTCAAACTAGCTAAATTCCTACAAGATTTAGAAGGAGTTACGATGCAAATTTGAAATTGAAGGTTATTAATGATGTCAAATTAACTTACAAATATTGACCTACCTTCTGATATACTACTGTAGAAGCAATCCATGCCAAAAGATTTAAAAGATTAAATATTGTTTATTATGTTATGCGTTCTGTAAAATGTTGCAAAATGGAAAAAAAATAAAATTTATTTTAAGCAAATTATTATTTAGGATTTTTTAGCTGAATTTTGGAGGCTTATATTCAAGTAAAACTTTTTTTTTTTGTCATTTGGTCTTCAAAAGTCAGAGGGGGCTTATATTCGGGCAAATACGGTACTTCGAATGAAAAATTAATATTTTATCATTGATATGTTTAATATTTCGTACGCAATCGAATGCAACCCAGTAAACGAAAACGAATAGAAAGTTAAAAATACGAATTGAAATTCAAGTGAATTAAAATGAATTAAAAAGTGGATTCAATTAATCATTTTCATGCGTATAATTCATTTTAATTCACTTGAGTTCATTTCAATTCTTATTTTTAACTTTCTATTCGTTTTCGTTTACTGGGAACGTATCAGCAAACGAAAATTCATTGAAATTCATTGACTGATTTTGAATGAATCTTAATAGATTTGAATTGGTTTTTTTAGTTGAAATCTCTTCAACAGAGCTGTAAGCAATGATTTTCTATTGTTTTAAGGGGTCTGTCTAGTAGCTCGCGCCGAAAAAAACGCGATTTTCGTGATTATTTCTTGGGATACTGGATAAAGGTAATGATATAAAAGTTATTAGGCTTAGTAAATGCACTCTTGAAATACATAAAAAAATTTTGTTCTTTTATTTTATACATGTATTATGACCAAAAACGTCAACCAAACGCAACACCTCGAAAAGTAGGTAGGTCCGCCTTGTTGATAAAATCTCTGAGCTGTGTTGTCTGAAACAAAAAAATCAAAGTGCTTTAGGTTTGGTATGACAATGGCAATGTCCCCAGTGAATTTTGTTCAATTATTTTAAAAAATAAAAAAATGGTGAAGAAAAAACAAAAAATTTTCAAAAAACCGTTTTTTTTTCGCCGACTTTTGAAAAAATAATATAGTTGAATTCAACATTTTTGAAAAAAATTTATAGGGGACATAGCGATAGGTTTAAAGAATATGTAGTTCAAATTTCATAAGGATCGGTCGAGTAGTTTCGAAAATTTCATCAACAAGGCGAGTAAAAGCGTTGTTTCGAGAAAAACGCGTTTAAAGTTTTTTTTACATGAAATTCTTAAAAAAAAATTACTTACACCTAGTCAGCGATGCCTGGACCGTACAAAATTCCTTATCACACGATATTTCTTTATATATTTACTTTCGAAAAAAGTAAAAAACAAAAAACCGATTTTTCAAATGTGAGTTACTAGACAGACCCCTTAAAATCATTGATTTCAGTAAATGCTTATTAGATTAGTGAAATTCATTGAATTTTATTAACTTTCGCATTTTTTTAATGATTTTGTAATAATAAAAGGATCTACATTTTATGTATTTATTTTTCTAATTATTTATTATTAACTATGGTTCATCTTGTCACATAGGAAGGAAATATTATTGCTAACACTTAAATTGTAGTAATTTTCTCGTCCCATGGTGTTTTTCGAGGTGTGAATCTTGCAGAATACCTGAAAAAGTTGGAATAATTTATATTTATTTATTTAAATCTTTTAGAGTAGATTAAACTGTCTTAAGGGGGTACCATTAAGTAGTAATCACAGCTAAAAAAAAGTAAATTAAAAAGGTCTGATTCACTTTTTTTTTAATTCAGGCTTTATAAAGGCAATTCTAACCATTGTTTACTATCTTCTGAAAAGAATCAAAAACAATTAATGAGAATTGGCCAAGAATTTTCTGCAATACATGATTTTTCGATATTGAAAAAATTCTCGGTCAATTCTCGACTAATTTCTTTGATATTTTATAGCATAAAAATTGTTAGAATTCCCTTTATAAAACTCAAATTTTGAAAAATCGATTCAGTAATTTTTAATTTCGATTTTTAAACTTAGATTACTACAATATCGGCTGATCGTATGAGAACCCCATTACTACTATCTTCGAAATTGATTTAAACACTTTAAAAATTTGGGTGAACATAAAAACACATTTTTTTAATTTTTTTATTCCAGCATCATTGACTTCCCCGTTAAAAGTTACTCAAGAAAAAAAGTCTTTAAACTATTAAAATTCGCTAAATTAATTTAAACATTCACATTCACGTATTTCCGAAATAATTACGCATGGATTTTTAAAAATTCCATTTCTTTACGAGGAAAATAATGTTTTGGGTCAACAAATTTTGTAGAATTTTTATTATATTATCTTTGAATTCCTCGTAAGAAATGACGAAAGAACCAATTTTTTGCATTTTTTGAACCATTGCTTCATTTAAATATTATATCTCCATTCAAAATCATTTACCTCCCAACCGTCCTATTAGTAATAATCGATTCGATTTCATTCAAAGTAGTTACATTTTCATCTAATTTTTTTCGATTCAAAATCTTTAAATTTGTAGTCCAAGAATAACTATCTATTAAAATTCATTCGAGGCAAATATAACTATTTTTCTATTGAAATTCATTCAACAAAATTATTTCTTCATTCCACTATTTCCCCATTCAAAATCATTAAATCGAACAACTTTTTATGAGTTATTTACCATTCAAAATCATTGAAACACATTTTCTCATTGAAATTCATTGCAGAAGACAAGAAAACGAATTCAGAATGCAGTGAATAAATTTCAATGGATCTTCAATGAATTTTCGTTTGCTGGGATGACATCCAATAAACTCGAAAGACGAAAAACGTTCAAAAAACATTGGATGCATGAAAACATTTAAGAATGTTTAATTTCGTATTAAAATTTGCTGAATTTCACTCGAAAGTGGAAACAAATCGAATCCAAGCTGAAAATCACTGACAATTTGGTACACGGTCTATTCGGTGTTTTTTAAGGTAGCTAGACCCCAAGATATCATATGTTAGCGAAAATAATTTAATAACACTTCCAGGAATTGAAGTTTTATTATACATGATATTGTTACAGAGTTCAAGCATTATTATTCTTGAAAAAAAATTGAAACTTGCAAAAATAATTTGTTAACCAACTTTTCATAGCGACTCAAATTTTCTTCTTATTTTCATTCAAATCTTTTCTAAAAATGAATGGATTTCAATGAACGATGGCTTATTTTTTCGAGAAAAAGATTCTCTACAATTTCACCGAATAAATTTCTCAAATTTTTTTGCCTGATCACTAAAATTATTCAGAAAAGTTAAAAAATAATATATATTTTTTTTTAATAATTCGAGATATTTGACCCTAGTTTTAGAAATTCAAGAAATTCATTCGGTGAAGTTGTAGAGAATCTTTTTCTTGAAAAAATAAGCCGTCATTCATTGAAATCCAGTCATTTTTAGAAAAGTTTTGAATGAAAATAAGAAGAAAATTTGAGTCGCTAAGTTGGTTAACAAATTATTTTTGCAAGTTTCATTTTTTTTTCAAGAAAAATAACGCTCGAACTCTGTCACAACATCATGCATAATACAAATTTTATTCCTGGAAGTGTTATTAAAATATTTTCGGTAACATATTATATCCTGGGGTCTAACTACCTTAATAGATTTTAAAAAAAGAAAAATCGGGTTTAAAATAAAAAACATCTATCTTTGATTTTGGACCTGCAATTGAGTCACATGTATATCAAATTTCAGCAAAATTAAGCTAAAGATTGAAGGAAATGAAAAAAAATAAGCGAAATTTATAAAATTTACCTTTGCAGGCAGAATTGTTCTAAATCAACAGAATCTTTACTGAACGTGATTTTCCATTTAACCGAATCTTTGAGTGAATGTTGCTGAAATTCGGTATACATTATCCGCAGTACACATATTGAACAAAATAAATAATTCAAAATATTCAAAAAAGATGGTAATTCAAAAAAGAATGAACTAATTGACCTTATAATAAATTTGTCGACTATCTCTTGACATCTAATGTGATTATTATATTTATTAAAAGTCCAACGATCCTTTCTGCAACGTGTAATTACCTCATTATTTTATCTGAAAATAAATTGTAAATGTCATATGACAAGTTTTTATTTGAAGAAAACAACTTTAAACTAATACAACTGAACAAAAATTAACTAAATTGTAGTTGCCAGTTAGCAATTAAATATTTAGTCAATGCAATTACACTTCGAACAAAATCCACCCATAAAAAAATTGTCATTACTTTCAGGTGTACTACCCAGCGATACCTAATTTTGTGAAATAAAAACTTTTCAAAGTGTTGTACAAGAGGATCTTCATTTTTAGATTGATATTCATTTGCATTTATGAGATACTATGAAAAATATAACTATAAAGAGTGTGAAAAGATAAAGTTCTTCATTATCACTCATAAATGTTACCAAATTTTTGAAACGACACCATTAACCCGTTAAGGGGTCTGTCTAGTAACTCACTTGAAAAATCGGTTTTTTGTTTTTTACTTTTTTCGAAAGTAAATATATTAAGAAATATTGTGTGATAAGGAATTTTCTACGGTCCAGGCATCGTTGACTAGGTGTAAGTAATTTTTTTTTAAGAATTTCATGTAAAAAAAACTTTAAACGCGTTTTTCTCGAAACAACGCTTTTACTCGCCTTGTTGATGAAATTTTCGAAACTACTTGACCGATCCTTATGAAATTTGAACCACATATTCTTTAAACCTGTCGCTATGTCCCCTATAAATTTTTTTCAAAAATTTTGAATTTAACTATATTATTTTTTCAAAAGTCGGCGAAAAAAAACCGGTTTTTTGAAAATTTTTTGTTTTTTCTTCACCACTTTTTTATTTTTTAAAATAATTGAACAAAATTCACTGGGGACATTGCCATTGTCATACCAAACCTAAAGCACTTTGATTTTTTTGTTTCAGACAACACAGCTCAGAGATTTTATCAACAAGGCGGACCTACCTACTTTTCGAGGTGTTGCGTTTGGTTGACGTTTTTGGTCATAATACATGTATAAAATAAAAGAACAAAATTTTTTTATGTATTTCAAGAGTGCATTTACTAAGCCTAATAACTTTTATATCATTACCTTTATCCAGTATCCCAAGAAATAATCACGAAAATCGCGTTTTTTTCGGCGCGAGCTACTAGACAGACCCATTAAGTCCCAAAATGGCAAAATTTGTATCTTGCGTTTGAGCTCAGGAAACTTTGTGAAAAAGTAAGAAAACCTTTCAGAAAATATCCAACCCTACTATTTTCGGGTACGCTCTACACGATAGAATGGTTTAAAATTTTCAAAACTTTGGTTTTCTATTGTTAATTAACTATTAAAAAAAATATGATTTTTTTACGAACAATTTTTATTTAATCAAAAATTTGAGTGGGAAGGAAATTTTGTTTACTGTCGTAAATATGCACAAAATTGCACAAAACATCTAAACTTTCCAACCAGCTTTGGTTTTTTATCGTACGATTTTTTTAAATAAAATGGCGGCCAAAAAACTAAAGCTAAAAATCAAACTTTCATTTTAGTACTTGTTTTGACGTTTTTTTCATTGGAATCGTGTAAATTATTCAATTATTTCAGTAAAAATGTACTTAAATATAATATATTTTTTTAAAATAACTATAAAAAGGGTTAAATATGAAAAATAATGTTTTTAAGGTTTTAACAAGTCGTTTTTTACGGTTTCTCGTCATTATTTAAATAGGAACTAATGTAATGATCTGAATATCTTTGGTTTTCAAAAAATTGGTTTGCATTTTGATATTTTCAGAATAAATCTTCGTGAATCAAGTAAATCTAATAATTTTTCAGTTTTCATCTCTTAGCCGTTATTTTTTCTTTAACAACGACGCCTATACGATTTCAATGAAAAAAACTTCATAACTAGTACTAAAGTTTGATTTTTAGCTTTCATTTTTTGGACGCGATTTTGTTAAAAAAAATCGTACGATAAGAAACCAAAGCTGGATGAAAAGTTTAGATATTTTGCGCAATTTTGTGTATATTTGCGAAAGTAAAAAAAAAATTCCTTCCCCCTCAAATTTTTGATTAAATAAAAATTTTGTATAAAAAATCATATTTTTTATTTTAATTGTTAATCAACAATTGAAAATCAAAGTTTTGAAAATTTTAAACCATTGTATCATGTGGAGCGTACCCTAAAATAGTAGTGTTGGATATTTTCCAAAAGATTTTCTTACTTTTTCATCCAGTTTCCTGAGCTCAAACGTAAGATACAAATTTTGCCGTTTTGGGACTTAATGGGTTAATGTTTTGAAACTTTAATAACTTTTTATTAAATAAATGTAATTTATACATTCATCCACATGCCTCTTCAGAATTTCTTGTTGTATCTTAAAAAATGTAAAAAAGTTCATTAATTATCAATTATAGGTCTGGAAATGTCTATATTTAAAACATCGATACTGACGAATTCAATTTTCCCGGAAAAGTATTTGATCATAAAGAATCAAATTAAATATTGATACAGTTTCAATCGATAAAAGACACAATTACCAATTATATGTCCGCATAACAAAAAATGAATAAAAATTGAGGTCAAAGTCAACTCAGAATGGCAAGCATCCCTCAAGTTAAACGACTAAAAAGAGAAAAATAATAAAAATTTTCACTCGCGTGTCCTCTGAAATCTGCGAATGACGAAACGCAGCAAAAAGACTTTCTGAAATTAGTCACGCATTGCGGTGGAGACCCAATCTTTCCTTTTTTGGAATTCGTTACAATTTGTTTAAGACCGTGTTACGCGACGCATACTCCAGAATTGATTCAACCGACCGCGACGAATCATAAATTAATGGACCGAACGACAAGAAAGCTTCTTCATACAATCTCGAGGAATTATTTAATACCAAAACTGCTCTAAATTCCATATCATCGATGATGAGTCATATGGCGAATTGTCTAAAGGAAAGATAACACCAGCAAGGAAACGTTTCTAATTAAAGCTTGTTCACCTGCATAATCAATTATGCTAATAAATGAAGTTTTTTTCATAACATGGATTTTGAACGGTTCTATTTAAAAAAAATCATATGAACCCAATTTACATAATATCCATCAAGGCGAGATAAAAACAGATAGGTACATATATCATAACGATGTAAGTACAGTAGTCCTTCCCTTATTCTAATTTGTCCAGTCAGGCAAGATGGCGGCCTTCTTCCCTTATTCTAATTTTCCCCTCTCCCCCACTACTTAGATTTGTAGTCTCACTTTTGTCTCTTTTTCTTTTGTTGCGCGTGCAGCGTTATTTGTATTTATAGAAAATCCGCACGTCAACACGCGTCAGTGGGGAGAACGAGTGAGGGGAAATATTAGAATAGGAGAAGAGAAAAAATTAGAATAAGGGAAGACATTAGAATTAGGGAAATTAGAATAAGGGAAGGAGTACTGTAAATGCATCCACGGAAAGAAAAAATCAAGTATTTCAGTAAATATTTATTTGGATTGTCGCAAGTAAAAGATTTACTTCAATTAAGACAATATATTTTTATTTTTAACATAGATTTCTTTTTCTTTTTAGTACATCTTATTTACTTTACGATAATATGTCCTTATACCAAGTAAATATTTACTTGCTACTATACAAATAAATATCTATTTCAAATTTCAATTTTTACTTTCTGTGTAATGTAATTTCGTCCTATTTCGGATTGTACTATCAAACAATAGTCTAGCAGCTACCATGTTGCCGTAGTTTTTAATATGTCCCCACTTGAAACAATGTTTTTATTATGTATTTTTGGCAACTAAACACGAATTTTTTAGGTGGAATACTCAAAAGTGGTCGATTAATTGTTTGTAACAATTTTTATCTGTTTATAGATAATTGTCCATTAGATATGATGTTCGGTTTAAAAATAGAGCTGATTGAAGATTTACATATGTCATGAATAGATATACATAGAGTATGATGTGACAACATGTATTGTAATATTTATAATAATTACTTTCAACTACATAACTTACTCTAACACTGTATAATATATATGCACTATTTAATATATAATATTATGCAAAACTAAATATAATGTTTAATTGGTGTCCAATGTTATTTTGTTCTGCAGAATGTCGTGAAAAACATGGCTTCTGAATTTCTTATAATTTATATAAAAGTTTTTTTGGAAAAATTTAAATTTGATAAATTGGTGAAAGAATGTAAAGTTTTTTTCGATTTTTGAACAAAAAAAAAGATAGATTTCTTCTTCTTTTTTAGTACATCTTATATACTTTACGATAATATGTCCTTATACTAAGTAAATATTTACTTACTACTACTCAAATAAATATCTATTTCAAATATCAATTTTTCCATTCTGTGTATTGTAATTTCGTCCTCTTTCGGATTTTACTGTCATACAAGTTTTTTCAATTTTTAAACAAAACAAAAATGAGTACCAAACTCTATAAATTAGGTTTAAGCATTCTTATGATACCGGGTGTAAGTTCCAACACATTGGGGTAGATAGATTCGTATAAAGGATCATGTATTAATTTTACTTATGACAATTTCGAAGTAATCATAAATAGCACAGTTTGGTTCTGAAGTAACTAAGAAATTGGTTTTCAGTATTGTATTTGTAATAAATTGTTACACATTCAAATTGGCTGCTCTAATTCTGAGCCAAATATTCAATTTCAACTGTTTTTCAGAATAACGTATAGTTCAAATGCTTAAGTACGTTTTTGTTTATGTTTTCTTTCCTTCTATAAAATAATTATTCAATAATTTTTTGTATGTACAATGTAGTCTAGGAGCTACCTATGTTGCCGTAGCCTTTTATATGTTCACACTTGAAAAAATGTTTTTTTGATGTATTTTTGACCGCTTAACACGAATTTTTTGTGTGGAATGTTCAAAAGTGGTGGATTAATTGTTTATAACAATTGTTTAAAACAATTGAATAATTCTGTTCTTTTTGCTCCGGAAAACATCTTTTCATGTTTTTTGGGTAATTTTGGACAAAAAAGGTCCTAAGTAACTTTCACGTAGGACAACTTTTCGACATAAAAATTCCAAAACTTTCGAAAAAGTCGATTTTCGCCATTTTTGACACACTACCGCACCATGCTTAAACTTTTCTTCTATTACTATACTTTAAGTAAAAGATTCGATTTTATATTTTTTAAATGTTTTTAAAAACAGTTTAGTTAGTGTGGATATGCACTAATTTCGCATAGATGTACTTGAAGATTACACATCTATCCTCGTACTCAGTATTTTCTTCTTCTTTGATTTTTCTTAAGTGAAATATCTCTTCAAAAATTTTTTTTTTAATTTATGATGTTCGTGCATAAATAACGGTGACTAAAAGGTAGTACTGTGTGAAAATGTGTTATAAAAAATGTGTTTAGGAAAGAATTGATTTTTTTTACATCTAATTGTAAGTAAGAAAATTCTTCTCGTAATTGATACCGAAAGTTTGTTTTTTAAATTTTTCCATTCCTTAAGTAGTATAAGAGTCTCCTTTTCATAATTGGATTTAATACAGTTATAAAAATTCATTTCTTCTTATGCTAATGTATTATTATATTCGAATAATTAGTATTGTCTTCTTCTTTGATTTTTCTTAAGTGAAATATCTCTTCAAATTTTTTTTTTTTTAATTTATGATGTCCGTGTATAAATAACGGTGAATAAAAGATACTATTGTGTGAAAATGTGTTATAAAAAATGTGTTTAGGAAGGAATTGATTCTTTTTACATCTAAGTAAAAAATCCTGGTACTTTTAGACTACGAAACTAACATTGTAAAATGGAATATTATAAAATGGTCGATTGCTTATAAATAGTGTTCATAGCAATTTTTTTATAACAAAATGAAAATAACAAACAGTCGTTTACATCTCTGGGTAAGGTTCTCTACAAAGTTTTATAATACTTTTCAAACCTGTTTTTTTTAAGTTATTCATATCACGTTTGTAGGGTCAATTTTCACATTTCCATCAACGGATTTTTCGATATGTAACTAGAGTCTTGTAACTTGCGTTTTTGTAAATTATTTTGTATTTTATGTGAAACTTTTTTTAAAAATTGTATTTATTTATTTATTTATAGAAATTATACTGAAGAAGGCTCGCATCGAGAGCCGAAACGTTTAAATTGTTTTTTAAAATTATTTTTGGACCGTCTCACCAAGAACCTCCTAGAACTCCTTAAGGTTTTCGCACTTTATTTAAATCAATTGGTTGTTAAATAATGTAGTAATTTTTTTATTTTCGGGAACAAAATGTTCACGTTTTGTGTGATTTGAAACAGAAAGATCCTTATCAACTTATAATTTAAATATTTATTAAGTTGTTAATACAATTGAATTAGAACAACATCACGTCGTACAGGTGCAGATTTCTGATTTGATCATTTCCACTTTGAATAGTAAAAAGTTTCTCCTTTTTCTTGAATTTTAGACAAATAATAAAAAATTTACTGTTTATAAAATCACTCATTTTATTTTAAATAAATTATCAAGCTCTACATAGTTGTACTTTACGAAAGAAAATGCTACTAAGAACGTTAACGCGGAAATCAGCTTATAGCGACTTCGTTCGAATTAGTTTTAAACATGTTGAAACACACTGTGAAATGTAAATGTAAAATTACATTTCTGAGTTTTTACATTTTTGTTAACATTTCCTATTACTATATGTTGTAACACTATAAGTTTCCAGTAAATATTAAACGAAAATATACGGAAATTTACCATAAACGTATGCCATTTACAGTGAAAATGTAAATTTACAGTACAGAAGCTGGAAAAGAATATACCAGTGGTAATTGTGGTAATTTTATATCGATTATGTAATTTTACATCGCCTTTGTAATTTTCAATATTTTCCATGCAAAATGACAAGCTAAATGTAAACTGGCTCTAATTGTTTACCACCATGGTGTTATTGACCATAAAAACTAATTATTTCCGATTTACAGTGCACGTGTAAAAGTACATCGATAATGTAGAAATTTTACTATGTCACGGTACATTTACAACGATATTCACTGGTATTGTGATTTCCACCTTTTTACTGTAAAATTATATGGAAATTAAAGTGCACGACTGTTAAACAACTATAAACACGCGTGTGGCCGCGAGATTTAAAATTTAAACAACAAGAATTGTATAAATTAATGTTTAATGCCAAACATACTATGTTACAAGAAAACAAAAACATACTTGGATTAAAAATAGGCTACATTTAACCATGGGTAGTAAAGAATTGTAAACATTGCAAATTTCGAGAGTTGCAAAAGAAATAATGAATGTAAGGTACACATTTTTAAAATAAAAGTTAATAAACAAGTTTACGATAAAATCATTCTTATCCAATTGTATTAAACAATAACTTAATAAATATTTAAATTTAAAATAAAAGTTGATAAGAATCTTTTTGTTTCAAGTCACACAAAACATGAACATTTTTTTTCGAAAATACAAAAATTACGATATTATTTAATAAACTAATGTTATAAACAATTGATATAAACAATCAGCTGCTTTATAATATTTCATCCTAGATGGTCAGAGATTATAATCACAGAAAAACATGAAAATTTTTCTGAAAAAACAAAAAATTACTACATTCTTTAACAACTAATTATTATAAACAAATTCTTATGAACAATTGTTATAAGTAATCAACCATTTATTAGATTACCTACTCTACAATATTAGATTCAGAGGCTAAAAATATGAGGATAGATGTTATCGTGAACTATGAAACTATGAAAACATTTTAAAAATGTCAAAATCGAATCTTTTACTTAAAGTATATTAATAAAAGAAAAGTTTAAGCCTAAGTGGATTAAACAAAACATCGGTATTGGTGTGGTAGTGTGTAAAAAATGACGAAAATCGAGTTTTTCTAGAGTTTGGGAATTTTTATCTCGAAAAGTTGTCGTCCTATGTGAAAGTTACTAACGAATTTTTTGGTCCAAAATTACCTCAAAAACATGAAAAAATATTTTCCGGAGCAAAAAGAACAGAATTATTCAATTGTTTTAAAAAATTGTTATAAACAATTAATCTACCACTTTTGAGCATTCCACTCAAAAAATTCGTGTTCAGCGGCCAAAAATACATCAAAAAAACATTGTTTCAAGTGTGGACATATTAAAGGCTATAGCAACATGGTAGCTGCTAGACTATTGTTTGATAGTAAAATCCGAAAGAGGACGAAATTACAATACACAGAATGGAAAAATTGATATTTGAAATAGATATTTATTTGAGTAGTAGTAAGTAAATATTTACTTAGTATAAGGACATATTATCGTAAAGTATATAAGATGTACTAAAAAAGAAGAAGAAATCTATCTTTTTTTTTGTTCAAAAATCGAAAAAAACTTTACATTCTTTCACCAATTTATCAAATTTAAATTTTTCCAAAAAAACTTTTATATAAATTATAAGAAATTCAGAAGTCAAGTTTTTCACGACATTCTGCAGAATAAAATAACATTGGACACCAATTAAACATTATATAAAATCCGTTTTAGTTTGGCATAATATATATTAAATAGTGCATATATATTATACAGTGTTAGAGTAAGTTATGTAGTTGAAAGTAATTATTATTAATATTACAATACATGTTGTTACTTCATACTCTATGTATATCTATTCATGACATATGTAAATCTTCAATCAGCTCTAATTTTAAACCAAACATCATATCTAATGGACAATTATCTATAAACAGATAATTCAAAATATTATTTTTGTAATGGAAAACGATGCTTTGAACAAAATTTATCTAAGATCCCCTGATGAGTAAATTTCACATTTTGCGCCCGCAACGTTAGGTATACATGTCAATTTCATCCCAATATTAAAGACAAAATGATTAATGTTCAGCAATAGAACAGATTTATCTTCCTACATCGATTGGAAAATATAATGAACAATAAAAATGATGTAAATATCATGGTTAATTTTATATCTGATCCAATTTGTCTTGTTGTTGTGGGTATATTGTGCTATCATCTTTCATTTTTATACGTGACAACATTTATTGTACACATGGCTATTAGACGAATATCGCTGATAATTTTAATTGATTTCAAGATTATACTGAAGAACTTATCAACAAAAAAAAATTCCGAGACATCAAGGAATGAAATAAAATTGGTATTTTAAACAGGTCGTTGAATATTACATTTAATTATCGAATTAATCGAAAGAAAGTTCCGATCGAAATTAATGTCCGTAAAAAGTTTACTAGGGCATCCCCTTTAAGGCCCGAAGAATCCGCAGTCACAAGGCTGTTAAGAAGTTGGGCTATCATCGATATATATGGATTTCTCTGTACCGAACGTGTTATAATTACAGAGTGAGAATTAAAAGCTGATTTCACTTATTACATTTGTATTACTTCCAAAACAGACATACTCTTCCTTTCGTTACGTTTTTACGTCTCTGTTTTATCACTGCTGACTTTATGAGCTGAATTATTTTTAAAAGACAATTAATTTGGACATTTATGGAAATTTTTGTGTTTCCTTGCCATTCAGGGCGTACAGGCAACAGAGTTTTTTTATAAATCCCATCATCGTTCTTCCACGATGACAATGGTGGTTAGAAAATGATTTTACAAGAAAAAATAGATTCTCAAATCAGGAAAATCGTAGTATGAGCAACATCTTTAAATATGCAATATAATAATTCTCGAATTAATTTGAATTGCAGGAATTAACAGAAATTAAAAACCCTGAATCGTGATACAATAATTTGAGGAGTATTCAAATAAATGCAACGTCAATTACTTTTCGAATTGGCCACTTATTAGAAAAATTTCTGTAAATACCTGAGTAACCCAAATGGAAGAACAATATTCAAATTTAACGGAAAATTGTTTTCTTGGAAATTTTAACGTTTCAGGTAGTAATTTTGGGACAGACTTCCAGAATGAGAAAAATTGCCATTCCTTCTGATAAAGAATTAACATCTGAAATATCTATCTGGCAAACATGTTAGCTATTCAAACAGTAAAGATTCCTAAAAATTATAATAATTTTACCTATAATTTTTTCCATTCTACAAGTCTACCTCAAAATCACCATCAGGAATGGTAACATTTACAAAATAATTTTTTTCCATTTTTTAATCTCTTCTGAATACTTGAATAATAATGATAAATGACTTTAAAGTCACTTAGAATAGTTAAATATTCAATTACATTTAAGGAAAGCAATTTCATTTGATCCGGGTATATATTTAAAGCAATTCGGAATATAGAAAGATTTGAATTCAGACAATTGTACGTGATACATTTCAATCCATTTTCATTTATTGGAATCTGCAGTTATAGCTACCTTCTATTCATTTCTCCCTACTAAAAAATTGCTATAGAAAACTATGACAAAAATAATGTATGGTTCTGAATGGGTTTCACATGTAAATAATACCCTGGTAGAAACTACGCTTACATTCTAGCTAGTTTTTTGATAATAAACTTACTTACTAGACAGCATGTGGACAATAACTTGGTCAGTTATTCACTGGAAATGTAACAATTTGATGAATATTTTTTACATACACTCCCCGGCAATCACTTTTGCATGCCAAAGCCGAAATTTATTAAACTTCAAAGTTTAATATCTTTGCGAAAAATTATCGTAGCTTAAGAAATCGAACGGTATTTCAAAGGTTATTGCAATAGCTTTCATTTGAGCAGAGAAAAGACGCAAAATTCAGATTTTTATCGATAAAAAAACAACAAGCAAAAATACGATATTTTTTATCTTTAGTTAATTGTTTGTCAATTTGAAACGAATAATTGTAGGGTAATGAAACTAACGGGGATTTAAAGGTATGGTTTTTAGCTTTAAAATGATCGCTCGCCCATTTTTGTGCGACCTTTCTGACCGGAGTTACGACTATTTTTATAAAATAACATGATTTTTTTTATTTTCTTATTATCTCAAAAACTAAGAGAGATAGAAAAAAATTTTACCTACAAAAAATACTCGTTTTTAGGTAGAAAATACCAAAATAAAGTCAAAATTTTAAAAATCAAAACAATTTTTTTTCTCCATTTTTTGTAGATAGAAATTTTTTGTTATTTTGTCTCTATGTGTACATACATGCAGTACAATTATTGCACGTATATGTTGCCTCACTATAATATGTACATTTTTAAAAGTAACGCTGCAATTTGTTCGTATGTATAACTTTGAATAAAGAACTATGTTAACTATAACTGTATTATAAAATGAGAAATTAAAAAAATTTTCTACCTAAAAAAAATGAAAAAACAAATTTTTTGATTTTTAAAATTTTGACTTTTTTTTGTATTTTCTACCTAAAAACGAGTATTTTTTGTATGTAACATTTTTTTTTATCTCTCTTAGTTTTTGAGATAATAAGAAAATTTTAAAAATCATGTTTTTTTTATAAAAATAGTCCTAACTCCGGTCAGAAAGATCGCACAAAAATGGGCGAGCGATAATTTTAAAGGTAAAAACCATACCTTTAAAACCCCGTTAGTTTCATTACACTACTATTATTTGTTTCAAATTGGCAAACAATTAACTAACGATAAAAAATATCGTATTTTTTCTTGTTGGTTTTTTATCGATAAAAATCTGAATTTTGCATCTTTTCGATTTTTTCTCTGCTCAAATGAAAGCTATTGCAATAACCTTTGAAATGCCGTTCGATTTCTTAAGCTACGATCATTTTTCGCAAAGATTTGAAGTTTAATAAATTTCGGCTTTGGCATGGCAAAAGTGATTGCCGGGGAGTGTAGCTTTGTAGATAAATCTTGGACAGTTTCTGTCCAGTTTCTAGATAAATGTGATTCGGAATATTTAAAACATATAACCTCATCAGTTTTTGTCTAGATTTTAAGCCAGAATTTTGCTAGTACCGGCAGTACCCGGATAGGATCGGGTTTTTAAAATGATAATCTACAAATTTTTACGTACATGTTTTATCCATCTTCTGTACAGTTTTTATCCATTTTCTAGCTTAATTACTCTTTGAAGCACTTTTATAATACCATGCCCCTCTCCAATCCACATTTATTTCATACATATTTTGAATAATTTTTTGAACAGTTATTAGGCAGGTTTTTTAGACAGCTTCAATCCATTTATTTCTATCCAATATTTAGACAGTTTTGGAACAATAAATTGATTTACTGATTTATAGTTGTTATTATCTAGTTTGTGGACATTTCTACTGTACACAGTTTTAAACCATTTAACTTAGCCAGAAAATGGACTGTATGAAGAATTTGGCATTTGCATTCTTTTACATTCAGTTTCTCAGAGACCGACAGTCCAAGTAAACAAAAATGGACTGAAATATATAATAATCATAATTGAAAGTGCAATAAATGAATGTCTTGAAACTCTTTAATCTTACCGCATTCCGAATTATTTGTCTTTGAATGTAGCAGAATACTTGATGAATCTAATCAACATATATTCATTTTAATACTTATCAGAGTTTTTAATTTATACTCATTCATATATTAAAAAATCATTCGTGAATTACTATTCAGCTATTAAAAAGGTTGAATTCAAGTATTCAGAAAAATTCGAAATATAAAAATATTTTAATCGATTTTCGTTTGATGGGAGAATTAAAAATTTGATGAAAAATTATTGAGAACAATGAAGCACGATTCATACTCGTCAAAGTGAATTATTCTGTCAACCCAGTAAATGAAAAGGAATTCAGAAGTCAATCGCACATGTTCAGAAACGTAGGCACAAATTTTGTTATATTCGCACCAATTTTAAGGTATATAGAAATGAACTTGGAGATCTAATATTAAATGCGGACCCCTGTCGTCTCAATTCAATTGCGGTTATTGCGGAAAACATTCAGTCAAATTTCTGACCCTTTCTGCCTCTTGTATCCTTATAAGTTTGCCGTCTTACAAACAAACATCATTAGAAAAAAAACACATTTTTAATCCTTTTGAATGCCTAATTGCGTTTCGAAATACCCTAAAAATAATTCGAAAATAAATTTCAATTGCAGGAATTCACATAAATTAAACTCCATTTAAATAATCTGAGACGAATTGAAATTAATTCATTATAAACTAGATTTGATATATAAGATAATATATTCAAAGAAGATATTTCAACACGTTGACTGAAGTTAACAGAAGAGTACCAGCGTAAGTTAAAAAAAAACAATGGTTCTCAACTATTTATAAAAACAGGCCATAGTTGCAAGGAAAACGCATGGTAATTGTTTATTATTTAATTATTTAAAACATAGTAGCATGTTTATTAATTTTCTTTTTCTACATTCTAGACAAGCTGCTGTGAAAATTTCAGATAGGGACGCTATTAACCTAGTTATGTGCCTGAAGTGTCTGAACATTATTTAGACAATTTTTGCAAAGTTTTTCAAAGTTTGTTTATCTTTGGAACTTGGTTCGGAAGGCATTATGATACTTCAGTTAAAATTGCAAATCGATAACTGCGTTTGCATTCATAATTCCTCTTCAACACCTACTTATAATGATTTGGGATCGCAATAAACTGAATTCAAGGCCATAACACTGAATCAGTTGCAATACTTCCCAACCAATTTACTTGAAATTCAACAGAAAAAAAAATAATTAAAATAAACTGAAATGTCAAGACCCTCCCAAAATTTTTTAGTAGGATTCTTATGAGAATCTCATGAGAAATTGAAACAAGTGCCTTATGGTTGTCGTAAATGGACATTACATACATGTATTTGTCATACAAGTATCGTACGGAATTTGTAAAGTTGTATCACATGAAAGAAACTAATTTAATAGGTAGTTTTATGAGCATACAATCGTGAATGTTTTAAGTTGAAATTTTATGGAAATTTTCTAAAAATCTCATCACAATCAGGTCAATTTTCATACAAATCGCAAATATTGTCGAATAGTGTTTTCGTAACATAGTGCGAGTACTATACGACATTTATATGAAATTTAAAAGGTACTTGTTTAAATTCTCATGTGATTCTCATACCTAACATTTTTCGCAGGGGAACTTCAATTCAATGATCATAAGTAAGAATTCATTTCTATTCCTTAACAACGATGCGAATAGAAATGAATTGGCGACTATATATCTGCATTACGAATCTTGACGTACTAAATAATTCTCTATCTTTAATCTTTTTGAATCATGAATGTGGGATTCATTATTTTCAGTTTTATTAATTCCTGATAATAGAAAATCCTAAATGTAAATAGAAATACTCCTGAAAGTACTCAAAGGATTGCTGTAAATACTAATCTGGTGTTATATTTTCAAAACAAAAAATATAAGATAAAAAATTGGAGAATGGTTATTGCGAATTCTCATAAAAATTACTACTCGGGGGTTTTTGGGTCTTCAAGTTTTCCGGAAAATTGAATGCGACTTTTAGCATTGGTAACCTCCATGATACCTACGACAACAATTTCTTCTTTAGAAACCACGCAACACCCTCAAGTAACTATTTTGACGAAGATTTTCTTGCGTTTCCGTTATTTATTCGCGATTTTGAATTTTAAAAATCTGACACCAGATTATTATTCAGCTAACAAACCAAAAATTGTTCAGAATAATTGAAATTTTCAATCATTTGAAATCCTTTTTCTTGCTTCGAATGTTTTTATATTCTTCTTATTCTATTTCAATGAAAGACCTTAAATCATTTCCCCTGTGCTTAAATTATTCAAGAGTGTTTTTCAAAAACTAATCGGTCATGCAGAAACAAGTTTCTTCAGAGATACTCAATTGTTATTATTAATTAATACAAATTAATCAACGGAATTTATCTTAGTTTGAATTGTTAAACAAAGAATTAATTATTATTAAAATTCGTCGGCATCTATTACAGTAAAATTATTAATAATCATAATGCCGACAGAAATGCAGTATGATTTCATGGGATTAATTCATGTAAATATCTATTACGGCATTCAAAATGATTCATATTTTGGTAGATATCCGGGGTGATTCAGTAAAATTCACGTACCATCATCTGCATAATGAATTACGTATTGGAAAACTTTCAGCATAAAATGTCAGTCTTACCTAATACAGTAGCGATCAAAATTATGTAATAAATATTAGTTCAAGTATTGAAAATTATTCACAATAACTAGAAAAGAATAGAATCGTATTAAAAAATGTTCTATTCAAACCCGTGTTTATCCAGTTATGGATTAAATCCGATTCGCTACAATCCGTTAAAATTCGTTTTAAGACTAATCCGTTTATGTAGGATTAGTCCGAAAATGTACCTCCAGTTCGTTTTAATTCGACTTTTGAAATTTGAAGAAATCTTATTACAGTCGATTCAGTTTCAGACGGAAATCATCAAATTGTATTAATCCGTTGTAATTCTAGTAGACGAATTAAATAGCACAGTTATATTTCTTTGACATATAAATATTTGAAAATAAATTTCGACAGGTACGATTCCCAGGCAGTCAAATAAAAAAGAGTTCAGAATGATTTCGAAACGTGCTCTAAAAGAAGTCAGATGTCCCACTTTCTGATGGTTTTCTGAACATGCTGTCATTATGAGATCTTTATGAACTCATGCTCAGAAGACCTAAGAAATAATAAATTGTAAAAAAATGTAAATTTCTTTATAAAAATTGTTTATAAGTATAACTTCTCTCACGTAAATTGCAAAAGGGATATAGTATTCAGATTCCGATAAATTAAAAAACTTGGATAGACGCATAGACCTCTCGGGCATAAACAAATACTTGCTTTCATTCTCCAGAAAGCTTTCAAACTTCTGCATCAATGTGAGTGATGCTTCCTAATTCTTCTAGACGTATTTATGTACATAACCTCAATCTTAAAGATCCAGAAATACATAGAATATATTCGTTTGGTGATTTCATAATATAATTTGCAAAATTCCATTCCAAAGGAGTGGACAAAATTTAATGCAGGTTTAAAATGTCACAAACGATCACGTTTAATTCAAGAATAAGATAGACAATTCGTTTAATAGGATTTAGAATGATTGATAATAGAGAAATATTGTATTCAACAAAAAAGATTAAAAATGCAAATAAATATGAATAATTTATTTAAGGTCTAGCGAAAACTGATTTAGAATTATTGACAATGGTTCACTTTTAAGCTTTGATTTCTATTTGTTGAACTTTGTGAATAATTTCCAAAAACCAATCATTTTAAATCCTATTGCAAAAATTTACTTATCTTATTCTTGTGTTGTTCTCAATGCTGGTGTATATAAATTATAACGCGAATTGTTCGCTATTCCGAATGAAGCTTTGATGTGAATGTTTTGAATCCTTCTGAATATTTTCTGTGATGGTAAAATGGTTGATTGTATTCCTTTTCTTCTAGAAGCATTTTGTGAGAAATTGTCAATTATCCTGAATCCACACACTTACGAATGCTTCATAATTATTAGGGAAGCCCATAAATACTTGCTATCCAGCAATCGATATTGGATAGGATTGGATTGAAAATTTCAATTCATTTTGAATTCATACTTTGATTCCGTAAATATGTTTTCAAATGGACTGAATTCCGAAGAAAGGAATCCATCTGTATTCAATTTCACGAATACAATCCGAAGCGTAATTTGCCGGATTAAATTTCAAAAATAGTAATCCATCTGTATTCAATTTTACGAACAAAATACAATACGCGCCATAACTATAATTATATATTTTAAAATCGAAATTGACGATCAGCTCATAAGTAACTTTTTCAAATCGATTATCCATAAAAATTCAAAAGAATTATGCACAACCCAGTAAACGAAAACAAATATAATGTTAAAAATACGAATTGAAATGAATTGAAATGAATTAAAACGCATGAAAATGATTAATTGAATCCACTTTTTAATTCATTTTAATTCACTTGAATTCATTTCAATTCGTAATTTTAACTTTCTATTTGTTTTCGTTTACTGGGAATTATGCATAAATTGCAAACTGACAAATATAACAATTTTACGAACACAATTTCTGTATTCAATTTTACGAACACAATTAGATAGTTTTGAATCCGTAATATTGAATACAGATTTATTCAAAGTTTATTTTTTGAAAGAAAACTTTTTTTGCATAGAAATGAATACGCTTAGATAGTTTTGAATCCGTAATGTTGAATACGGAGGCATTCAATATTTCGTTTTGAAGAAGGAAACTTTTTTTGGATTGAAATCAATACACTTGGATAGTTTTGAGTCAGTAATATTGAATACGGATGTATACAAAGTTTCTTTTTTGAAAGAAAACTTTTCTCGCATTGAACTGAATACGCTTAGGCAGTTTTGAATCCGTAATGTTGAATATAGATGTATTCAATGTTTCGTTTTTGATAGAAAACTTTTTTTGCATTGAAACGAATACGCTTAGATAGTTCTGAATCCGTAATGTTGAATACGGAGGCATTCAATATTTCGTTTTGAAGAAGGAAACTTTTTTTGGATTGAAATAAATACACTTGGATAGTTTTGAATCCGTAATGTTGAATACGGATGTATTTAAGATTTAATTTTTAAAAAGAAAACTTTTTTTGGATTAATATGAATTCAGAAAGTAACCTTTTTATTCGTATGAACGAATAGAATTGTATTTACGTATTAAAATGGATTCACCGGTGACCAAAGTATGGATTCAGAATTTAATAATTGAATCCAATTCTATACAACTCTATCCAAATTCGATTGCTGGGTGGTTTCCCTGGTAAAAAGGAAGCGTACACTTTAAATGTACGGGAAATATACACGAAGAGCGACGCTTCATGTACTTTTATGCTCCCTTTATCTTGCCGAGAGTATAGGAGTGAATTTGAACATTTTAAGAGTACTCGCGTACACCTCATGGAATGTACTTCGAGAGTGAATGAAAGGTACCCGTAGATTTTTAAGAGTACACTTTTGATAGTCATATTCTTATTAGGAATGAAACAAGGCGCACGGGAGTGTACTTAATGAAGCTTTTTCGAGATGAAATAAAGCGTACGAATATCTTTTTTCGATCACTCATTTTTCTAATCGGATGTAAGTGTACACCTCTTGAAATAATTAATGCATTCATCTGCTAAATAAAGCATTCAGTGCGCCTTTATAAAAAGAAATGACTCAGAGCTTTATACTTTAAAAGCTTTGTAAATTAGAGCATGTTCAAGTGATCTAATATAAAAATATAAGCACATGAGGAATAAAACAAGTCACCAGAAGCAAGGTTAGAGGGCGGGAATGTAACAAATGAAATATCAAATAAAATTAGCAGTTTTGATTTATTTCTTTCCGTATATAGTACGTCGTTTTTCAATTTTGATACAAGTAAAAGTTTGAATTAAATATTTTATTTAACAATATTTAATAACAATTATGTTGTATATATTTATATAGGTGTCTAGGCGAAGTGTGGCATACTTATATTTACAATCATATTTATATTTTACTCAGAATTCTCCATACTCATAGTAAAGTAGACACTTTACGGACTCCTTTTAGTCCGTAAAGTTGGATTTTACGGACTGGTCTCCGCACTTTACGGACTAAAAACAGTAGGTAAAGTGTCTACTTTTGCGAACAGTGTATCAAAAAATAGCGTTCGCTGCTCGGCCGTAAAATTTTACAACCTTGGTTTGGACTCGGACTCGGTCCGTAAAATTGAACTTTACTGCCTAGGACCGAAAAGTACTATTTACATTTCTTTTTTACAGTGTACGTACCCAGCAATCGAATTTGTATAGCGATGTATAGAATTGTATTCAATTATTACATTTTGAATCCATACTTTGGTCAACGGTGAATCCATTTTAATACGTAAATACAATTCTATTCGTTCATACGAATAAAAAGGTTACATTCTGAATTCATATTAATACAAAAAAAGTTTTCTTTTTAAAAATTAAATCTTAAATACATCCGTATTCAACATTACGGATTCAAAACTATCTAACTGTATTCATTTCAATTAAAAAAAAAAGTTGTATTTCAAAAAATAAACTTTGAATACCTTCGTATTCAATATTATGGATTCAAAACTGTCCAAGTGTATTCATTTCAATCCAAAAAAAGTTGTATTTCAAAAACAAAACTTTGAATACCTCCGTATTCAACATTACGGATTCAAAACTATCTAAGTGTATTCATATGACTTTAAAATTAGAGTATTTGTTATATTTGTCAGTTTGCAATTTATGCATAATTCCCAGTAAATGAAAACGAATAGAAAGTTAAAAATACGAATTGAAATGAATTCAAGTGAATTAAAATGAATTAAAAAGTGGATTCAATTAATCATTTACATGCGTTTTAATTCATTTGAATTCATTTCAATTCGTATTTTTAACTTTCTATTTGTTTTCGTTTACTGGGTTGCGGATAATTCTTTTGAATTTTTATGGATAATCGATTTGAAAAAGTTACTTATGAGTTGATCGTCAATTTCGATTTTAAAATATATAATTATAGTTATTGCGCGTATTGTATTTTGTTCATAAAATTGAATACAGATGGATTACTATTTTTGAAATTTAATCCGGAAAAGTACGCTTCCGATTGTATTAGTAAAATTAAATACAAATGGATTCCTTTCTTCGGAATTCAATCCATTTGAATACATATTTACGGAATCAAAGTATGAATTCAAAATGAATTGAAATTTTCAATCCAATCCTATCCAATCTGGATTGCTGGGTACTCTTCATATACCTTTAATTTCACTCTTACTGTACTCTTCGTATACGCCTCCATTTTTACGAGGGTTTGTTTACAAACATATCGCTCTGAGATTATAAATTCGTAAGACGTAATTATTGCAAATTAACGAAATCATTTCTCCCGTTTTCAATAACTTTCAGTAAAATCAATTCAAAAATAGTTGAGAAAACCATATACAGTAGTCCTTCCTTTATTCTAATTTCCCTTATTCTAACCTCTTCTCTTATTCTAATTTTTTCTCTTTTCCTATTCTAATATTTCTCCTCACGTGTTCTCCCCACCGCACTTATTACTTTCCCTAGAAGCACATATGACATATACAGTAGTTCTCCCCTTATTCTAATTTCCCATATTCTAATTTCTTCTCTTATTGCAATTTTTTCCCTTCTCGTATTCTAATATTTCCCCTCACGCGTTCTCCCCACCACGCCTACCGCTTTATGTGCATGTGTAGAATGTATGTCCATATGTATAGGTACGGTATATATGTATGTATGGGTATGCCTTATAGGAGGAATGAAAACATAACCCCTAAATATAATTATTTGTACGCATCCGTAAATTGATCGATGTGTCACAGTGGTTTGTATGTAAATTATTCACGTTGAATGTTTGGATAAAGGCAAAGGTACTTATTTATGTTGAATGTTTGGAGAAAAAAGTGAAACAAGAATTTGAGTAGTGGGGGAGAGGAGAAAATTAGAATAAGGGGAGAACTACTGTATAACTGTGCATGCTCTGCGAAAGAGAAAGAGAGAGGGAAAACGAGACAGCAAACGTTTAGTGGGAGAGAGGAGAAAATTAGAATAAGAGAAGAAGGTCGCCATCTTGCCTGACTGGACAAATGAGAATAAGAGAAGGACTACTGTAATAGGATGTATGATAAATATTCGAACGAAAAAATGTTCGACCAATGTAATTTAGACTTTTGACTCGTGTAAAATATACGATCGAACATTTTTTCGTTCGAACATTTGTCATACACCCCTGTAATAGTTAAAAATCTTCATTGTCAAGAAACCGTTAATGTTTTCTAACACAGATAGACTTTTTTGTAGGTTATGTTATCGTCCGTTAGCAGCAGATCGGATTAAATAGGATAAAAACGTAGAGAACTATGTAAAGAAACCAAATTAAACCGGAATGATTACAACTGAATTGGTTTTCGTTTGTTAGGTTAACTTTAAGAATACGCGCCAATTTCGGGAACTTTCGCTTGGGTGCCGCGTCGACGAAATTGACACGCGATCGAACCTCGAAATCACTCTCGAACTCGAAACTCTCGAAGCATAGAGATCGCAATGGACAAGTGTATTCCACACGCACGCACATACACAAGGAACGATTTGGAATGTCACGGGTGTGGGTTCCGAAAAACGGAGGCGGTAACTTGCCGGCTGGTTTTTGAGAACACGGCAAAGTATGTGTAACGAAATCATATTTGAACGTTCCCTGAAAAATCGGTTGAATCGAGAGGGAGTGATCGAGAGTTGTAAGCATCACTCGCGCTACTAAAGAGAGAGAGAGAGAGAGAAAGGGAAACGGAGAAAGAGAGCGTGAGTAAGATCGCCGGTGAGAGAAAGAAAGAGCGCGAGAGAGAGATTGTTGAGTTAGAGCAATTGAGTAAAGAGGGGTGTGAGGTGGAGGAGGAGGAGGAGGGAGGAGGACCGGCTCGCATCTCGCGACGCAACTCGCAACCTCGCATGTGCGTGGTGCGCGCAACGGGTAAAGGAACGAGGAGCGGACGGCCGAGCGCGGACGGGTGGACGGACACGAGTCCTAGACGTCGGATCGTACCCAAGAGAGGATATACTCGGGTTATAGAGTCGAAACCCGTAGAGTGACCTTTTGCATTCGGCTCCGTAAAGGGCGCGAGACAGAGTGAGAGCGGCGACGGGGTGAAAGAGCCTCTCTTTCTCAGGAGTGTGTTGCGTGTGCGTTGCGGCGAAAAGTCGTCAACTCCGCGGAGACCGCGAGTGCGCGGAACCTCAAGAAAAATGGCGGACGGCGACTCGAGGGTGGACCGCTCCGACCCGGAGCTCAGGATCCTCTCCGTCGACAGGAACAACTTCAACGACCCGGCCACGCAAGCCGAATGGACCCAGAAGAAGCTCGTCTGGGTGCCCAACGAGACCCAGGGTTTCGTTGCGGCCGGCATCAAGGGCGAGCGTGGAGACGAGGTCGAAGTCGAGATCGCCGAAACCGGCAAACGCATCTACGTAGCCAGGGACGACATCCAAAAGATGAACCCACCCAAATTCGACAAGGTGGAGGACATGGCTGAACTCACCTGTCTCAACGAGGCTTCTGTACTCCACAATCTCAAGGATCGTTATTATTCCGGCCTAATCTATGTAAGTACCTAACTCCTACAATTTCTACCAACGGTTCTCCAATAATCGGATTTTTCACCTATGTACCCTATAACTTTCTCTTATGTATATATATTACAAAAGCCATAATATTCCTCTATAACTCAGTGGTTGGTCACTTTCATTTTGGAGTATTTAATGATCGATCTTACACGTAACTCAAAATCATATTTATCTTCAGTTATAAACCGTCAAATTGGAGTACCTTCTGGTTCAACTTTATAAATAAAAATCTATCATTTTGTACATATCGTAAATTTAGTTCTTGAGTGAGTAACTTACGACTTGTCATTGTCAAAAGTTCTACATATTTAGAAGACAAACTTGCTTGTCAAATATTAATATAAAAATGTATTACATACGTTATAAAAGCCGTAATATTCCTCCTCTATAACTCGGTGGTTGGTTATAACTCTACTTTCATTTTGGAGTATTTAATGATCAATCTTACATGTAACTCAAAATAAATTTTATGTTAATTTATAAGCCTTCAAATTGGAGTAGCTTTCTGCGACAATTTTATAAATAAAAATCTATACATACCATAAATTCAGTTCTTGAGTGAGTAACTTACGACTTGTCATTGTCAAAAGTTTTAGATATTAAAAAAACAAACTTGTGCTTGTCAAATATTAATATGAAAATGTATTATATACATTATAAAAGCCGTAATATTCCTCCTCTATAACTCATTGGTTGGTTATAACTCTACTTTCATTTTGGAGTATTTAATGATCGATCTTATACGTAACTCAAAATCATATTTATCTTCAGTTATGAGCCGTCAAATTGGAGTACCTTTCTGCTTCATGACACGGAAGTTAGCAGCCATATTGACAGAAATCGTATCATTTCAATTTAAAAAATTTTCAAAATCGTGAAATCAATTTATTTTCAACAGTTTATCGAAATAGTAGCTTATTTTTGTTCAAAATAAAATAAGAAAAATGAATTTCATGATCTGGCAGCTGAAATATGGCTGCCAACTTCAGTGTCATTCTTCTTCAACTTTATAAATAAATACATACCATAAATTCAGTTCTTGAGTGTGTAACTTACGACTTGTCATTGTCGAAAGTTAGAGATATTTAGAAGACAAACTTGCTTGTCAAATATTAATATGAAAAAGTAAAATGAAAATGTATTACATACATTATAAAAGTCGTAATATTTCGCCTCTATAACTCAGTGGTTGGTTACAACTATACCTTAATTTTGGAGTATTTAATGATCATTCATATATATGTAACTCAAAATCAAATTTATCTTCAGTTATAAGCCGTCAAAATGGAGTAGCTTTCTGCGAGAACTTTCTAAATAAAAATCTATACATACCATAAATTGAGTTGTAAAGTGTGTAAATTACGACTTGTCATTGTCAAAAGTTTTAGATATTTAGAAAACAAACTTGCTTGTCAAATATTAATATGAAAAAGTAAAATGAAAATGTATTACATACGTTATAAATACCATAATATTCCTCTTCTATAACTCAGTGGTTGGTTACAACTCTACTTTAATTTTGGAGTATTTAATGATCGATCATACACTTAACTCAAAATCATATTTATCTTCAGTTATAAGCCGTCAAATTGGAGTAACTTTCTAATTCAGTTTTATAAATAAAAATCTATCATTTTATTTATACCATAAATTCAATTCTTGAGTGAGTAACTTACGACTTGTCATTGTCGAAAGTTAGAGATATTTAGAAGACAAACTTGCTTGTCAAATATTAATATGAAAAAATAAAACGAAAGTGTATTACATACATTATAAAAGTCATAATATTTCGCCTCTATAACTCAGTGGTTGGTTACAACTCTACTTTCATTTTGGAGTATTTAATGATCAATCTTAGACGTAACTCAAAATCATATTTATCTTCAGTTATGAGCCGTCAAATTGGAGTAGCTTTATGCGTCAACGCATATAAACAAAAATCTATACATACCATAAATTAAGTTGTAAAACGTGTAACTTACGACTTGTCATTGTCAAAAGTTTTAGATATTCAAATGACCAACTTGTACTTGTCAAATATTAATATGAAAATGTATTACATACGTTATAAATGAACAAGTGCTTGCCCTTATAAAACCCTTAATATTCCTCTATAAATCAGTGTTTAGTCACAACTCTATTTTCATTTTGGAGCATTTAATGATCGATCGTAACTCAAAATCTAATTCATCTTCAGTTATAAGCCGTCAAATTGGAGTAGCTTTATGTGTCAACTTTATAAATAAAAATCTATACATACCATAAATTGAGTTGTAAAATGTGTAACTTACGACTTGTCATTGTCAAAAGTTTTAGATATGTAAAAGACAAATTGCTTGTCAAATATTAATGACACTGAAGTTGGCAGCCACATTTCATCAACCAGACCATGAAATTCATTTTTCTTATTTTATATTAAAAAAAGTTGAGCTACTATTTAGATTAACTGTTAAAAATAAATTAATTTCCAGATTTTGAAAATTTTTTAAATTGAAATGATACGATTTCTGTCAATATGGCAACAAGAATGTGACTGCTAACTTCAGTGTCATCAAATATTAATATGAAAAAGTAAAATGAAAATGTATTACATACGTTATAAATGAACAAGTGCTTGCCCTTATAAAATCCTTAATATTCCGCCTTTATAACTCAGTGGTTGGTCACAACTCTACTTTCATTTTGGAGTATTTAATAATCGATCTTAGACGTAACTCAAAATCATATTTATCTTCAGTTATAAGCCGTCAAATTGGAGTAGCTTTCTGCCTCAACTTTATAAATAAAAATCTATAAATACCATAAATTGAGTTGTAAAGTGTGTAACTTACGACTTGTCATTGTCAAAAGTTTTAGATATTTAAAAGAGAAACTTGTGCTTGTCAAATATTAATATGAAAAAGTAAAATGAAAATGTAATAATAAAAACGGAGCAAAAGTTAAATATCAATTGATATAAAACTTATTTATATCTATAACTTTTCGTCATCAATTCCAAATTCTTAGGAATAAACACTAAAATCAGATTCGCAAACTTTGACAGGAGTAATCGGTGATAAATGTCATAACGGTGTTAGTTTTAACTAACCCATTTGTGAAATAAAACGAATAATAATGACACTAAAGCTAGCAACAGATTCGCAGCAGCGGATTCAAGAAAACAGTGAAAGTAAATAATTTCTTATTAAAAATTACTTGGATTTAAAGATTTTTAGACAAATTTTAAACAAATAATCTATTTTTGGCCATTTTAATGGCTGAAAACCATAGTTTTTTCGAATCCGCTGCTAGCTCCAGCGTCATCGAATAATAATTTACGACCTTTTCAATAGTTTATATCAACTTTCGTAGTTATTCTCCAAATACATTTCAATTCATATTTAAGATGGTTACACCCTGGAATATCGTAAGTTGGGAAAAAATATTTAATAATATTTTCCAAAATGTAGTTTTTATTACAAAGGATATTGTCGAAAAGAGAAAGTATTATTCTTCTTGGAAAAAAAATATAAACATGCAAAAATAATTTATTAAATGATTTTTTTTAATGACGCAAATTTCGTCTGTCAAAAATTTTTTTAAACTGAATTGATTTTAACGAATGATGGCTTATTTTTTTGATGAAAAGATTCTCTACAATTTGACCATACTATTTTTGTATATTTTCTGAAGCTGACCGCAAATATCTCTATTTCATTTAAAAAAAACTATTACTTTATACAATTTCTGGCTAATTTTAGTAATTTGGCAAAGAATTTGGAAAAATCCGTTTGGTCAAGTTGTTGAGAATCTTTTTCCCAAAAAAATAAGCTGTCATTTTTTAAAATCTATTCAGTTTAACAAAAATTTTGACAGACGATAAGAAAAAAATTTGTGTCATTAAAAAAAATCATTTAACAAATTATTTTCGCATGTTTTAATTTTTTTCCAAGAAGAATAATACTTTCTTTTTTCAACAATATCATTCGTCATGAAAATTATATTTTTGGAAACGATATTAAATAATTTCCCTGCCTTAATTCAAAATAATATTAATCTGACATTTCTCGTCACTTATCAAATACTTATATTAAAATTTGAGATATATATTCTATCATCAATGATTAAAGAACATTAAAAATCTATTTTATAAAATTTACGAACTCGATTCATTCGTAAAGGTACACTAAAAACGTAAACATCTCCCCTAATTTATACAAAAGATGAAAAATTAATTTTCGAGCTTCGAAAACTTCTTTATTTTAATATCTTTAAAACCCAGTGTGCAAATTAAGAAAATGTGATTATAAATGTTGTAAATAATGATTAATGAAATTTTAGGATTTATTTCATAATCTCATAAATCGTTTGAAGTATATAAATAAAAAATGTTTCACCTGTCAATCGTAATAAAAGTTAAATTTGCCATAACTCCAAAATATTTTTCGAACATAATCAATTTTATATAAAGGTAAAGTACGTTATTGAAAACGTGTAAATTTTACTTGACCGCTTAACCCTTTAAGGCCCGACTTTTTTTAAGTGATGTGATTTTCGTCATACTCTGTACTTAAGGGGTTTTGAGGTCGCTAATTACGAATCTGATGTTAGTTTTTTAAAATTCAAAATGGCGGATCCAATATGGCGTACGACTTTTTTAAAATTTCATTGGATTCACTTGAAATTCGTTACTCGGAGGTTTATGTGGTCGCTGATTACGAATCTGATATTAGTTTTTCTCTTTTCAGTTAATCTCATGGTAATTTTTACGAGTCTCGCACAATTTTCAATATTTTTGTCCGCCATATTGGATTCACCATCTTGAGTTTTGAAAAACTAACATCATACTCGTAATCAGCGACCTCAAAAACTTCCGAATAGTCATTTTCATGAGTCTTACTTGAAGTAATTTAACAATTTTTAATTTTTTTAACAACCCTTAGCAAAAACATTTTTTTTAATATAGTTATAATTATAAGATTGTTGTAAATTGATTGCACTATAATTTTTTTGTAAAAAGTAATATAAATTTGTGGATCTTTGGCATTTAGAACTGAAAAATTGATTCATTTTTGACAAAGTTATGAATGTTCAAACGCAAAAGTGGTTTCAATCAAAACCGCTGGGCCTTAAAGGGTTAAATTAATATTATAAAATGTTCCTTGGAATAACGGTCCTTATACTTAAATTAATATTTATTTCTCCGGTTGAAAGGAAAAATAAGAAACTTTTATGCGTTTCGGCCAATTGATTCAGGCCCTCATCAGAATTTAATACTGAAATTAACAATATTTGCACATAAATATACAAAAAAATTTGTTACAAAAATATTTACATGTCAACGTTCGGTAAGATAAATTATATAAGCGTACTTTGTAGAATTTTAAGTTCTTTGTCAATTTTTTTGTATATTTATGTGCAAATATTGTTAATTTCAGTATTAAATTCTGATGAGGACCTGAATCAATTGGCCGAAACGTATAAAAGTTTGTTATTTTTCCTTTCAATTGGAGAGATAAATATTAATTTAAGTATAAGAAAAAATAATAATCAATTTTAGTTATTATCTGTGTATTATTGATTAAAGAACCAAATTTAAAATAATGAAATAATTAATTTTCATTTATTGGAATAACAGAAACGTACATAATCTATCAACTTTTTTATTTAACTGTTAATTTCAAAATAAAAAAACAGGAAATGTAAGTGATTTAAAAATATTTTATTAAATGTTAAATCACGTTTGTGTCGTGTTTTGTAGATAGTAGTAGTGTTCGAACAACATAGATTGTCCTCAAACCATAACCATAAAATCTTTATTTGTCTGGAAATAAACGGAACTCAAATGATAACAGCAAATTCCGACCTTAAACTAGAAGTAATATCCGTCACTTGCTTAACGCATCAATTAATCCCACTTGTTTCGCAAGTCTTGCTTTATCTGATTTAAAGTCCTAAACCAAAATTTCATTACTTTTTATTAGTTGAAATCGTATGAATTGTACTTGAAATTATGAAAACACAAGTCAAGAATGTCGAAGTAGTAAACTTTATTATTTTTAATTGGAAAAACAATGAATTGTAGCATTTTTTGTGAATGTTGTCATCTCTAGTTTTATACAGATTATTGGAAGACTCCAATTACATTGTCAACAATCTAACGATATCAAAAAGTCATTAACGGTTTGTACTTATCCGTTTTAAAGATTAGAAAATTTATATAGATTTGATATACAGTTAAATATAAATTACAAAAATGTTACTAACAAAATTTATATTTATGTGTGACAAAGTTGTCTTGGAATTCTTTCAATGAAATGAAATGTTAACTTTTACTTGTTCATATCGAGCAACGTAATCAAAGAATTCAGTATTTATTGAAACAATATATTTTAGTGATACACATGCTTTGTAAGTAAAATGTAAAGTCAGCAAGTTGCTCACGGACGAATAGGTTACTCACAAGTCTTAAAAATAATATCCTGCATTTAAATCTGCAGTGTTTTAAATACCTACCGTTAAGAAACAGCGAAAAAAAATGATAAATATATGAAATTTTGATAACTTGTAGAAAATATAAACAATAAAAACATACGCAATATATATTAACATAATTTAATATTTTTAAGTTAAAATAAATGAGTTCAATAGGCATATTAACGAAATAATTAAGGTTTACATTTTTTATGACATTTTAATCTCAAATCTAAACATTTTCAGAATCATTAATTACATCTCCATATTAAGTTTATTTTTGACGTCATCTTTGATGTTATCAATAATGAAGTTATTTTTCCTTCGACTATTTTGGTATGAATTTCAAATGTCTTTGAGATCATTGACCTGGTTATTTAAATATAAATAGACAGAAACTAAGCGATTTAAGATATAAATCAGAAGATTTTAATTTTTATTAATTCTTTATGGGTTCATTATGATTGTATAGAGTAAACAAAAAATAAAATAATGGATGTTAACATTAAAATAACAACCTTAAAAGTTACTTATCAGATCAAACAAGAACTTTCCATTCTTGTTGACGAAGGAGTACAGTAGGACCTCTCTTATTCTAATTAGTAAAATTTTTCGTGATGGCGCTGACCTCTCTTATTCTAATTTTCCCCTTACCCCCACTTACTTTGCTTGCGAGCTTGTGAATCGTGGACAATATTTTTCGTTGACTTTTCGTGTGATAGTGGGAGAAGGATTAGAATAAGAGAGGCTGGACAATTAGAATAAGAGAGGTCCTACTGTATTGAATTGTGCTATAATTTAAAGTGCAAAATAATACAGATTCTATAGTTGTCCTTTGAGTTTTCATTACCTTGATGACTGAAAAATGGCTACAAAACTAATTTCTTTCTTTATGTAGACAAGGCAGAATGTAAATTTTGTAGTTTGCGTCTTATTTAGTAGTTTTACGAGGAAGTAGAAAATAAAAGCTATCTATGACTTGTTAAAAAACGACTAATGTTGAAGCAAACATTAAAAAAAAATTCTCTTTGCTTTTTGTTCTTGGGGTAGTAAGCTTTAACTAATTCAGATATAGAGAGGAGTTAAATGAAATATTTTAATCTACAATTATTTTGTTGTTAGTGATTTCGCAAGACGTTTAACTATTTCCTTATTGTAGGACAAAAATGATTTATTTGCAGGTAATATAAATTACGTACCTCGTATTGTGCTTTTCATAGCAAAGTAAGGTTGTCAATAATATTACATATTAACTTTTGTACTAATTGTATCATATTTCACAAATATATATTTAGATTTAATAAGTAAAAAATTTAATTTGATGAAGTTTTTCCTCAACGTTTCGAACAAACTCATGTTCATTTTCAAGAGGTTACTTCTTGTATAATTGATAGTATTAGTTTAGCCCATGCTTATAAATCCTAAATCGTCAAACAGTTTTTCCTTATAAAGACTACAAAACTAACAATATTTGAATGCGTTTAAGGAATTTATAAATGCTTATTAAATCTAGATAAATGGTATTGTTATGTAGGAGTATACATAATAAAAAATAAGTAAAGAAGTTGGCTTTGTCCTACAATTTAATTTGATGAAGTTTTTCCTTGACGTTTCGAACAAACTCGTGTTTATTTTCAAGAGGATACTATCAATTATACAAGAAGTAAACTCTTGAAAATGAACACGAGTTTGTTTGAAACGTCGAGGAAATTTCATCAAATTAAATTGTTGAACAAAGCCGAATTGTTTACTTATTTTTTATTATGTATACACCTACACAGTAACACCATTTATTTAGATTTAATAAGCATTTATAAACTACTTAAACGCATTCAAATTTTGTCAGATTTGTAGTCGATTAATCGATGACCATAGAGGTTTAATCGATGCAAAATTGTTAAGTATAGTTAGTAAATTTCTCTACTATATGTTTTAAAATTTTCAGTAATTAGTAGCGGTTTAATTCAGTCACTATAATAAATATAAATTTTTATTCACGTTTCATTCTTTATGCCAAAGTCAGAAATCATCAGTAAGGTAAAACGATGGCATATACTCTTATATGTGATTAAGAAAAGATGTTAAAATTTATTAATTCAAGCCTTGGATTTAGGCTGTAAAAAAATATAGAATAAATGGATACAAATATCGTATTGTCAATATTATTTCGAACGATTTAAAATCGTCAAAATAACATTGATCTAACGTCCATTATGTATAAGAAGAATAAACGATTTTACTTGCGTAAAGTAAACAAAAGTAAACAATGTTAACTTTACTATACACTGATTGTATATGACGCTGAAGCTAGCAGCAGATTCGCAGCAGCGGATTCAAGAAAACACTGAAAATGAATAATTTCTTATTAAAAATTACTTGCATTTAAACATTTTTAGACAAATTTTATACAAATAATCTGTTTTTGGCAATTTTAATGGCTGAAAACCATAGTTTTTTCGAATCCGCTGTTGCGAATCTGCTGCTAGCTTCAGCGTCATTGATTGTATAATTAAAAGATGTAAAAAATGTGAGTTCTTATGTTTTTATTTTAGACATCGAATGATGCCATCAACAATCATAACTTTTTTAGAACTCTTTAGAAGTAAATAACTTAATCCGTTCAATTAGATGAATCTTTATGTTATTTACCTTTGGAGACCTTTAAAATAAGTATTATTAGTCAATTTCTCGACTGTATGTTATAACATTTTCAGTAATTAGTAGCTGTTTAATTCAGTCACCATAATAAATATAAAATTGTATTTATTATTCAATTTTAAAAAAATTATCGGTAGCAGGGGCCTTCCGATAGGAAAAATGCATTTCTGTAGCAGCAGGTATATGCAACAGGTTATTGATCGAACATCATGCGTGTCGATGCCGTTCACGCAAATCAAGGAGGCACGACTCTAACAGCCAATCGGAAATTACCATTCGAAATATGCATAGTCCCAATACAGCAGCTCCCTGTTTTATCTAGCGAGCCAAAAATTCGGAAATGATACGAAATCTCAAATGTCAGACGTCATAATAAAAAAAATATTACTTAATATATATTTATTAAACTCAAATTCGGTTTAAAAATAGTATAGGGGTCTAATATCAATAATATAATCATAACAATACCGAATTCCATTTACTGCCTTGCGTAATAGCGTAGCGGTAAAGTTGTTACTTTTTACGCCGACGTCCCGGGTTCAAATCTCGTCAGAACACTCATTTTTTTTGCGATAATTTAGTTTATTTAATTCTTAAAAATGATAATAGATATAATCAATTTCTTTTCTACATAAAGTGTGTATTAATCTCGCTAAGATTATTAAAGTCATGATTTTTTAAAAATATACTACGTAAATCATAAATTAAAAGTATATTAAACAATTCTTGTCCACAAACATTAAGGTAGTTAGACCCCAGAATATCATATGTTGACGAAAAATATTTAATAACGTTTCGAAGAATTTAATTTTCATTATTAATGATATTGTTGAAAAGGGAAAGCGTCATTCCTCTTGAAAAAAAAAATTGAATTGTGCAAAAATAATTTGTTAAGCCACTTTTGTTATTTTTTCAAATATTTATTTTCCGCTGTTAAGAATTTTTTAAAAATGAACGGATTTTAACGAATCATGGCTTATTTTTTCGAGAAAAAGATTCTCTACAACTTTACCATAGGTATTTTGAAATTTCCGAAGCCAACGATAAATTTTCTCTATTTATTTTAAAAAAGAACTACTAATTTTATCGAATTTTGAGTCATTTTCGTGATCAGACAAAGAATCTTAAAAAATGTATGTGGTAAAGTTAAAGAGAATCTTTTTCTCGAAAAAATAAGCCTTCATTCGTTAAAATCCTTTCATTTTTACAAAATTCTTAACAGCGGAGAAGAAAAAATTTGAATTAATAACAAAAGTGACTTAACAAATTATTTTTGCACAATTCAATTTTTTGTTCAAGAAAAATAATGCTTTCACTTTTCAACAATATTATTAATAATGAAAATTAAATTCTTGGAAACATTATTAAATATTTTTCGTCAACTGATATTTTGAGGTCTAACCACTTTAAATACACACCACATTTAGACCAAATTTAAATGTTTATAAAATCAGGTTTTAACGTTTTTTATTAATATTTTTAAATTATAAATTAACATCATATTTTGTCTTTATTTACACGTATTATCTGGTGAATCGGCGGAAATTCGGAAATCCCTGAATTAGTTGCCCTAGCACATAAAATACTATTATTAATTATTTATAATCATTCTTTGTCGATTAATATTTTTATCGTGAATATGAGTCACCGGTTTCATACATGACGCGGTTATAAAATATAAGTTAAAAATAAAATTAAATAGTAATAAAAAAAGTTTTATTTCAATGGTAAAAATCCGAATTTCAACATGAAAAAATGAATTTTTGTGAAGGTATTGTAATTCTGACCGTGAAGGTACAACGTCTACTCATTATTTCTCGGAAGTTACTCATTTCTGTTATATTCTTAGATATTTCCAAGAATGATTTGGTCAGCTCTTCATCGATAATTGCTGCCGAAACTTTGATCGACGTTTGAAAGCGATGAAATAATATTTTATGTTTTATTATCTAGTCTTCATACAACGGCTAACGTACAAAATTGACTGAATGTGGTTACAAAACTTATTTTTAACAAAATTACACAAAATTCTGCTAAATAATAATAATAGTGTTCTAACCTGGTATTTATGAGCATATCGAATCATTTTGAACTCGCATCAGACTTACTGTCGACATTTTTTAAATGATAGACCGTGGGAAAAGTTATTTCGATATTAGAATTAAGATTTCTCGACCGTGATAATTTAAATAAAATATTAATTAATGGCGTTAACAACGGTCACAAGAAATAAACTGTTAACAATACATAAATAAATATTATAATCAACAATTAAAAAATTTAAAAAGTTTTAACGTTTTCGGCTCTTGTTCGCAGCCCTTTTCAGAAAAATTAGTATTAACCCATTAAGTCCTGAATGGACGTTTTTTCACTACAATTTTCAACGGTTGTATTTAGTGTGAAAAAAGGCTCTAAAAAATTTGAAAGAAGACATATTTGACGTAAAATTAACTGAACTTTCAGAATCTGTTATTACATGTTTCAGAAAATGCAACCGTGAAAAACTATATTCGATTTTTTCAAAAAAATCATGCATTTTTCAAATGAGTTTTTTTTTCATTTCGTCTTTTCACATTGAAATTGTTTCAGAATTCCTCTAAACGGTAAAGAAATCGTGTCCTCGAGACTTAAACTTTAAGATGTGCCTATGTCCATTTTGAAAATAAAGGTAAAAGCGTCCAAAATGGCGGCCCAAACACAAAAAAATTAGCGAAAAATTCAGGAATTTTTTATTCAAAGACGATCGACTTTAGGAAAAAATATTACAGAACAAAAAGTTCTTACAATTATTCAAAGAATACGCTGAATTTTTTTCAGAATTTTTTAAACACTTTTTTCATTTTTCAAAATCCCAAAATTTTGACAAATCGAAAAAGTCGTCAAAAAATTCTAAAAAAACTTTATCAATTTAAATTGATACTAAAAACATCATGTTTCTTAACGAGTAAATTTTGTTATCAACAAATTAATAAAGAATTATAAATTATAAAAGAAAACCTCGAAAAAATTGTCGAGAAGTTCAGGAATTTTTTATTTGAAAATGGTAGACTTTAGGAGAAAATGTTAAGGAAGAAAAACTTCTTGCAATTAATCAAAGAATGTCCGAATATTTTTTTAGAATTTTTTGACGACTTTTTCGATTTGTCAAAATTTTGGGATTTTGAAAAATGAAAAAAGTGTTTAAAAAATTCTGAAAAAAATTCAGCGTATTCTTTGAATAATTGTAAGAACTTTTTGTTCTGTAACATTTTTTCCTAAAGTCGATCGTCTTTGAATAAAAAATTCCTGAATTTTTCGCTAATTTTTTTGTGTTTGGGCCGCCATTTTGGATGCTTTTACCTTTATTTTCAAAATGGACATAGGCACATCTTAAAGTTTAAGTCTCGAGAACACGATTTCTTGACCGTTTAGAGAAATTCTGAAACAATTTCAATGTGAAAAGACGAAATGAAAAAAAAACTCATTTGAAAAATGCATGATTTTTTTGAAAAAATCGAATATAGTTTTTCACGGTTGCATTTTCTGAAACATGTAATAACAGATTCTGAAAGTTCAGTTAATTTTACGTCAAATATGTCTTCTTTCAAATTTTTTAGAGCCTTTTTTCACACTAAATACAACCGTTGAAAATTGTAGTGAAAAAACGTCCATTCAGGACTTAATGGGTTAAGTTACAGCCTAATATGGTACAAAAAATATTTTAGAAGGAAGGGTAATTATATAATTTTGCATGTAATACATAATGGTAAACTGGTGGTTTTTAACTGTTAAGGGAAGAGACCTGCCTCTCCTTTAGCAATAAGAACTGATGAAAAATTACTCACCCTTCCTTCCAAAATGTTTTTTGTACCATATTAGGCTGTAACTTAATACTAATTTTTCTGAAGAGGGCTGCGAACAAGAGCCGAAAATGTTAAAACTTTTTAAATTTTTTAATTGTTGATTATAATATTTATTTATGTATTGTTAAAAGTTTATTTATTGTGACCGTTGTTAATGCGATTAATTAATATTTTATTTATTGCGATATATTCATATTTTAGTTTTTAGATACATTTTTTAGATCAACATTTTGGAGCTACAAAGTTTTAATAAAAAATGGTATTTTAGGTGATAATTTAACCCTTATTTGCCCAAAATGAGAGAAGCAGGTACGTCAACATCAGCTCAGTTTCTACAGTAGAATGAATTTTTTTAATTTTTGAAAAATACGTTTCCGACTATTTTGAGGCGTGTTCTATCGATTTCCGTCGAGTAAATGGCCAAAAAACGATTATTTCTGCAAAAATTTGTCAAAATAAAAAAAAAATGCCATGTTTTTAGGTCTTTTTTTTTTAATTTTTCACGTTTTTCTCCACCGAAACGGATTTTAATGAATGAAATGCATATATAAAAAGTGATCCCAATTGCTGAACATAAATAATATACTAATAGAATATTTTTTAGAAGCAATGCCCGATTCAAAATGGCCGTTAAACGAAGCGCGTTTTTTCAAAATTATTATTTCCTTGAAATAGAGAGCATAGAACGTTTTTTTTTTAGTAATGTAATAATAATGTAAATATTGACTGGTTATGGACGAAAACTATAATAATTTTGAGTTGATAAATTTAAAATAGCGGATCCATAATGGCCACCTTAAGGTGGTTAGACCCCAGAATATCGTAGGTTGGCGAAAAATATTTAATAATGTTTCCAAGAGTTTAATTTTTTTTATTAATAATATTGTTGAAACGTGAAAGCATTAATCTTCTTGGCAACAAATTGAATTGTGCAAAAATAATTTGTTAAGCCACTTTTGTTATTGATTCAAATTTTTTCTTCTCCGCTGTTAAGAATTTTGTAAAAATGAACGGATTTCAACAAATGAAGGCTTATTTTTTTGAGAAAAAGATTCTCTTTAACTTTACCGCATAATTTTTTTAAGATTCTTTGTCTGCTCACGAAAGTTACTCAAAATTCGTTAAAAGTAGCAGTTCTTTTTTAAAATAAATAGAGATAATTTATCTTTGGCTTCGGAAATTTCAAAATACCTACGGTAAAGTTTTAGAGAATCTTTTTCTCGAAAAAATAAGCCGTCATTCTTTAAAATCCATTCATTTTTAAAAAATTCTTAACAGCGGAGAAGAAAAAGTTTGAAAAAATAACAAAAGTGGCTTAACAAATTATTTTTGCACATTTCAATTTTTTTTAATTAAGAATAATGCTTTCACTTTTCAACAATATTATTAATAATGAAAATTAATTTCTTCCAAACGTTATTAAATATTTTTCGTCAACATATGATATTCTGGGGTCTAACTACCTTAATGTTTGTGGACTAGAATTGTTTAATATACTTTTAATTTATGATTTACATAGTATATTTTTAAAAAATCATGACTTTAATAATCTTAGCGAGATTAATAGACACTTTATGTAGAAAAGAAATTGATTATATCTATTATCATTTTTAAGAATTAAATAAACTAAATTATCGCAAAAAAAAAATGAGCGTTCGGACGAGATTTGAACCCGGGACGTCGGCGTAAAAAGTAACAACTTTACCGCTACGCTATATTCTGACCTGACAAGATCAAAATCGCGGATTCAATATGGCCTCCGGTACACGGCATTTACTTTACCTTCGTTAATTAATAATTTTGAAAAAATTTGCTTTCTTCCGTGGCCATTTTGAATCGACCATTGCTTCTAAAAAATATTCTATTAGTATATTATTTATGTTCAACAATCAGGATCACTTTTTATATATACATTTCATTGATTATAATCCGTTTCGATGAAAAAAATCGTGAAAAATAAAAAAAATTATGTAAAAACATGACAATTTCTTTTATTTTGCAAAATTATTGCAGAAACAGTCGTTTTTTGGCCATTTTCTCGACGGGAATCGATAGAGCCCACTTTAAAATAGTCGGAAATATATTTTTCAAAAATTAAATTTTTCGAAAATCACCATTTTTTAAAAGAAAATATATGTTTATCATATTAAAATTAATTAAAAACGTGTCATTAGTGTTTGTACCAACAAACTATGGATGTAGATTTTTTTTTTTAAATTTGTTTCCTTTGGAATGCAAAAAATGTTGCCATTTTTATTTTTCCGTTTCTGACAGATGAATTGTAATCAGCATCGTCCAAAACCCAGAATAGACACTTTTGTGAATAATCGGCTATCGTAATAGTGAAAAAAAACTGAACAACTCTGATAATGCCCGCGCTAGTGATATTTTTTGCATTCCAAAGCTTCCTATTTTAAAAAAAAAAAATATTGAAAAAATCCACATCCATAGTTTGTTGGTACAAACACTAATGACACGTTTTTAATTAATTTTAATATGATAAACATATATTTTCTGCTAAAAAATGGTGATTTTCTACGAAAAAATCCCGTAAAAAAAGTTATTTTTTATATAAATTTATCAAAAAACAATATAAAATGAAATTTTTCACTTTCTAAATGGTCCCATCGTGTAGAGCACACCCGAAAACGTCTAGAACAACTTATGCCAAATAGAAATTTCTACGATTTCATTAAAAGATTTTAGCTCAAAGTTACTGTACGATTTTTGGGCATTCTGGTATTAATGGGTTAATATAAAACTATAATCAATTGCTTTAGGCGAAAAATGAGACGATTATTTTAAATTTGTTTTCTAAAAATGTCTGGAACTTTTATATGCAATTAAGAGAAAATATTAAAAGGTACAAAAATAATTTAGTGTAAAAATTCACTCTTTCACCCCACAAAAAATGTTTTTATCCGCGAGATTTAGAGATCAATATATGAACCTTACTAATGGTTGAAAAGTATCATAATGTTTTTTACTTGTAATTGAAATTTATTATTTTAATTCTCAAAATTGTGATTTTTTCCCATTTATATAATTATAAAATTTTGTATCAACCGACACCAAAATCTACTTTAAAAGGAATATTTTTAGTCGGTATAAATTGAATAAAAAGTAAGTGGAATGGTCACGTTCTCACGTGGGACAAGGTAAACACATACTCCTAATATCTCTGCACTAAGAAAAATATTTACAAAATTTAACTCAATGGTGAATTACCCAGCGTAAACTAAATATTTAATAAATATAATTTAATAAAAGAGTTTTTATAATTATATATGTAATGAAGTATATAGTTCAATGAACCAATTATTTGCAAATTGGACGTACTAAATGTTAGTCAAAGGGACGAAAAACATATTTAAAAATTGCTAAATATTGTTATCTTTAAATAAACAAAAAATGTTTATGTTTTACAAAAGTATATAAATTTCATAATTAGTAACTTTTTCTATGAATACTATTAGTAACATCAGTTAAATAAACGGCGAATAGGTAAATAAGAAAAAGGTATAATTGCAGCTGTAATTATAGAACTACAATTCTTCTATTGCATAAAACCGATTAATTTCTTTTGGTACATTTTCATCTGCGAATTATCCAATTCTATTGGACCTGAAGGATGGAAAATTCATTGTTATCTAATCGATTATTGAATAGGTGTAGCACCAACGCATACAGTATCACATAAAAATGATTCGACATACCATTCCTTCGGTGAAAACGATATCAATGTTAGTCGTAGAGATCAAATTTCCTCGATAGTGAAATATGTGCAATTGTTCCTTTGTTTCCTATTGCAGTTAGACAACTATAATTTCGTCAAATTATTTTAATGTCAAAGTAAAACGTACGAGTGAAAAATGTTTTTGAAATATCATCAGACGCAATTCAAGACTAATCCTTGAATCAAGGACTCAAAATTATGTAAAAATTTATGTAAATTGATGTTTTGAAGTTCGAGTCCAATGAAAATATATTTTTTTTTCGAGGCTTGTTATTTTATGACTGTGTTATTTATTTTTGTGATAAGGTCATTCAGTATTTATCATTTTGACATTATTTTTTGCCAAAAAAAGTCTAAAAAAGCACCAAAATAAATTAATAATGTTTGCATTTTCATTAGATAAATTAACGTTTTTTTTTCAATATCAATCAAGTATTTCGTAACGAAATCTAATCTGAAAATATTGCAAGGTACATATTCTACTATTTTAATGGTCGCTTTTCAAACTTCCGAGATCAAAATTGAGTTTCAGTCATCAATTCTTCCGATATGGAGCAAAACTTTTTAAAAAATTTGGATGATACAACAATTTTTTAATTTAAAGAAAAAATTTAAAAAAAACTGCTTATAATTCGTTCCAGATGGTAGTCAAATTTTTTCAGAATTTTTCATAAATAATTTAAAATTATAAAAAGAAAATATTGCTCAAATACAGATCAATTTAATAATAAAAATTAATTAGATTTTAATATTTAAATAAAATTTATATTAAATTTATTCAAATAAAAATTAATCAGATTTTTATATTTAAATAAAACATAATCAGATTTTCATATTTAAATAAAAATTAATCAAATTTTTATATTAAAATAAAATTTATATTAAATTTATTCCAATTAAAAATTAGATTTTTATATTTAAATAAAAATTAATCAAAATTTTATATTAAAATATGTAATTGCAAATATTATTTAAAAAATCTGAAAAAATGCTACTATCTTTCTCAAAGAATTCTAAGAACTTTTCATTCTTAGCATTTTGAAAAAGTGATCCTACTTTTTTAGTTAGTGTTAATAATTTCGTACAATGATTTGGAAAATAAGAAACTTTTTTTCTTAAAATTCAAAAATTTTGACTACCATTGTACACATGTGGGCATTGTGCATCTCAATTTTGTACAAGTACAAAGACTAAAATTTGGATATAAACAAGTAAAGACAAAAGAAATGTTTTTAGTCTCTTTGCAATTTCAATTATTATGTCTGTGCAAACGTATGTGCTACTCGTTTCTCGGACTTCTCGTCTTATCAGTACGCGATAAGACATACCTTAGTAGTTGCAGTTATTCCCTCGATCAGTTTTCTTCTCTCTTTCTCTCGTTACCGCAGACATAATTCTTTTTTCGTTGCACCAGAATGTTTGTTTATTACAGCTGAATCATATTCTGCTAATTAGGCAAATTCCTACGACTAAAAGTCGAGTAATGAAGTGTAACAAAGACTTGGATTTATAAATTAACCTTTACTAATTTGTTAGGTTATATTCATTATTTATTTTTTATCATGTATTTTTTTTTGCTTAATCGATCAATTAAAAACTAAACAAAAAAATGTTAAGGTGTTTATTAATTAAAAGTCATAAATAACATCAGAACTATAAATAGTATATTTCTTAAAAGATCTTTTATCGAATAGCCAATTAAAAAATCAGATTAAACAGAAGTTTTTCTATTTAAATAATTAAGCATTTAAGTTCATCTCTATTATTAAAGATTTTGTCATCAATGATTAATTTTAGTTCATCACATCGTTATGAAACTCGCAACTAAAAATCATTTTTTTTCGTTGTTAATTTATTTGTTCATGTACCGGACGTTTTTAAAATTCTATTTTTAATTTTTACCATTAACGTGGATATTGTTGTACTTGAATTATAAGTCATTAGAGCGTATTTTCTTGTATTCCTTGTAATATTCGTATGATCGTGTTATTATAAAAGTTACCGTGACTTCCTGGAAAAAAAACAAACAATATAAACATAACAATAATTGATAATCATTCGAATGAATGGCCGTAGTATTGTGAATTAATACTATTTCTTAAATCTAAATCGTTGTAAGTAGTAATACTATACGGAGAAAACATTTTCTTGAAAATTTTATTATAATTTTTGACACCGACTTGTAAAAAAGAGAAAATTACCAATTTTTGTCTACATTTTTTATTTTTAATATCTGAATAGTAAACATTCTCAAACTGTAATTGCCATTCTTTAATCATTATTGTCTTTTATTGTGAAGAAATTTTTCGCGATTTTTGTTATTAAAAAAAAAATAATTAGGACCGAAGTCGAAAGTTTTTGTACGCAGCGACTTGAACCCGAAACCTTTCGGTTGTTGGACAAAAGTGAAATATAACGAAAGATGATTTAAAAAATCGAAAAAATTCTCTACCATCCTGGTCTAAATATTTCATAAGAAACCAATAAATATTTTATAACAATATTTGTTTTATAAGAATTAAAGGAAAATCGAGATACAACAATTTGATATCTAACTAGTTATCTTATATAAAATCGTTTAACCCTTTAAGGACCAAATGTACAAAAATTTGACACGAAGTTTGTCAGTATTTTTTAGTATTTAAATTCAATGAAAAAAATTGTGGTATATACGTTTCCAATTGCTCGAACCCCGCTCTTTCGAATGGTGGATGGTAAAATACTGTCAATTTTAAAATGAACGAATTACAGACCATTTTTTAACAAAAATCATGAGATTTTAAAAGTTTTTTTTCATTTATCGTTTTTTTTTTATCACTTATAGCATTACTATGCCTCAGTACGATATAAATAACGTGACAAAAATGTCTAAGCTTCAAAATGGTGATATATGTTTTTATAAAATTCGAAATGGCGGTCCCGAAAATGGCGTCCTAAATGAAATTTTCTTGAAAAATTTGAGAACGCTCTGACACAAAAATTATGAACTTTATACAAAAAATAATAAGAGTAAAAAGTTGTTAGAATTCATCGACGAATACACTGGAATTTTGTCAGATTTTTTTTATGATATTTTGAAAAAATTTTTAATTGTTTTTTTCCAAAAATTCTGAAAAAATTCGAGTACATTTTTTGATGAATTCTAAGCATTTTTTGTTCTTTGCATTTTTGTCCTAAAGTCGATAGTTTTCGAAGAAATAAATCTCGAATGTTGCGTATTTATATATATTTTATATTTTTTCCATCGGAAATTATCAACTTTTAGAAAAAATTGCAAAGAACAAAAAATGCTTAGAATTCATCAAAGAGTATACTAGAATTTTTTCAGAGTTTTTGGTAAACTTTTAAAAATTTTCAAAAAAAAAAAATTAAAAATTTTTTCAAAATGTCATGAAAAAAATCTGACAAAATTCCAGTGTATTCGTCGATGAATTCTAACAAATTATTACTCTTATCATTTTTTTTTAGAAAGTTCATAATTTTTGTGTTAGAGCGTTCTCAAATTTTTCAAGAAAATTTCATTTAGGATGCCATTTTCGGGACCGCCATTTCGAATTTTATAAAAACATATATAACCATTTTGAAGCTTAGACATTTTTGTCACGTTATTTATATCAAACTGAGGCATAGTATTGCTATAAGTGATAAAAAAAAACGATAAATGAAAAAAAAAACTTTTAAAATCTCATGATTATTGTTAAAAAATGGTCTGTAATTCGTTCATTTTAGAATTGACAGTATTTTACCATCCACCATTCAAAAGAGCGGGGTTCGAGCAATTGGAAACGTATATACCACAATTTTTTTTATTGAATTTAAATACTAAAAAATACTGACAAACTTCGTGTCAAATTTTTGTACATTTGGTCCTTAAAGGGTTAAACGGAACATGTAAATGGAGAAATGGTTAAAAAATTATTAACGTTTCACCTCGATACGTTTAAATTGTTATGCCGCAGTACAAATAATGTTAGGGGCCATCCATAAACTACGTTACCATTTAGGGGGGGGGGGGGAGGTCAAGAACTACGGTCTATATAAAATGTATGTATAAAAATCATAAAACTGTCTACGGGAGGAGGGGGGGGGGCAAAAATGCCTAAAAAAGGTCTATGTAGTTTATGGATAGCCCCTTATTAAAAATTTGTCATTGTGTACAGTTCGGCGACTGTCGTAGGCGATAGTAACTTAAAAAAAAGTGATTAGAAGAATTAATTGAAAGTTTGAGATTAGAAAAATGTGTAATGTTTTGATTGAGCATCAAAGTCAATTTATCTCATTCATTTTTTTACGTATTCTGGTAGTAGTATACGCGTGGTCATTATCGTGTTTTGTTCGATTATAAAGCGTAATCTCCCCGTATGTATATGTATACAGTAGTTGAAACGAGAGTTACTCGGAAAGTTGGATTTAATTGGATTTCGTCGAACTATAACGGTTCGACGACAATTTTGAAAACAAAACAATCATGTAATAGCTCGGTCGGGTTAATACGAATCTTCTTAAGGAATAATATTTCCTCCACCTAATGATTGTGTTTAATTTTGCATAATAAACAGTTTAATATCAATTACCCGACTATTCTGATTTTTAGTGTATCTGAATTTTTTTTTAAATGTAACTTTTAGTGTAATTTTTTAATTACTACATTGAGAAACTTGGTGTTTAGTAGTTTCTGTCCTAAATTATGAGATTCGCTCGTTTTAAATAGTAGAAGACTGTCCTAATATGCCTTCATTACCCCCACCTTCGTTTACATCAACCGAGGTTTGTCGATCCTTACCGAATATTGCAAGGAAGTGGCGTACACCGGAAAAGTTGTTTTTAGCTATTTTTGTTATTTGTTTGTTTATTGTGTATTTACAATTGAATATTGCATAAAAAAGAAATGAATTGAATATCATAAAATATTAATATTTTAACAATCGTAAAGTCGATTCTAAATTGAATTTTTATGAAAGAATTATACGTAAATAAATTCTTAAATCTCAATTTGTAATTCTTAAATCTAAATCGACAAAAATTTGAAAAGTTTGTTTAAAACTAAATAGTGCAATGACTGGCTTTTTAAATCCAATTTAGAATTGAATAATTTTGTTAACTTTACATTGGAGTTATTTTTAATATTTTGTTGTATAAATAAATGAATAAAAACCCATCTGTATATTTAATAAGTTAGTCAGGCAAAGTCTTAACGATATACTTTAAAGTAAACGAATTTTCGTGAAAAACACTGAAATAAACAATTTTTCGCGGTGAACGTTGAAGCAAACTAGTCTTCGTAATAAATGTCGAAGTACACGAGTCTTCGCGACAATCGCTGAGTTAAATGCATTTCGTGGGGAACCGAAATAAACATGTCTTCGTAAGAAATTTGAACTAAACGAGTCTTCGTTAGATCTCCAGATTACCAGTAAGTTTAAACGTTTTCGCAAGAAATTTTTCCAGAAAATGTTTTCATTTAAAAGAAATTTATAAATGTATTTTCTAATGGATTGTATCATGCAGAAGTTTCAAGTACTTTCGGATATGGAACTACGCGTCTATTTTTTAGCTGAAATATCGTCTTCCGCCACTCGTGTACACTCGTAAGCTCGACGTAGCAGCCGAGGTAACGAATACCTCCCGCCGTATATGTAAAATTAAAAATAAGGCATCACTCGGTTTTATAGCGCCCACGTTGTCTCATGGAGATACGACCGAATGCACAGCAATTCTGGATTTCGCGAAACTGCTTTCGTGTGCAGTAGTTTACGTAGGTGTGAAAGATAAGATACGGAAACATTTGATGAAAATCGAGAGGGTCTTGTTTGGAGAACTGCTTCGCTAAAATGGTATTAAGGCCGATTCAAAATATCATAATCAATTCAATTTTTCTTTTATATTTAACCCATTAACGCCCAAAATGCAACTTTTTTGCTTCAATTTCAATCGAGTATTTTGTATCAAACACAAAATTCAAAAAAATTGTTCAGTAGTCCTCCCCTTAAGGTTTATTCTTCCCGTAAAGTTTAAAACTTTCTTCCCTTATGTTTTATTTTTCCCCTCACGGCCTCTCCCACCACCAGACATTTTGTTACCGCCTGTGAACCGATCGCAGGCGCGCGACGTGCAGTCGAGCACGAAAAACTCTGGTAGTGGGGGTCAGGGGAAAGTAAACCTTAAGGGAAGAAGCCGCCATCTTGAAAGCTAAAATTTAAACCTTAAGGGGAGGACTACTGTACATGTCCTACGATTTTCGAGGTCGCTTTTCAAGATTCCGAGGTCAAAATTGAGTTTCAGCCATCAGGAATTCCAATATGGCGTCGAATTTCCAAACAATTTCCAAAAAATTGGTAAATATTTATACTTATCAATTTTTTACGAGCCATTAGAATATTAGCGTGCGGGTCGAAAAACCGACAAATAAAAAAGCCGACAGGTTGAAAAACCGACAGTCGAAAAGCCGACAGTCAAAAAGCCGACACATAAAAAAATGACACATCAACAAGCGTACTATCATTTTTTAAAGTGTCGGTTTTTCACTGTCGGCTTTTCAATTGTCGGGTTTTTGACCTGTCGGCTTTTTGATTTGTCGGTTTTTCGACCTGCACCCGAATATTACGATTCTATTGGAACAACATATGTACAAAGGTCCATAAAATACTTGAATTTTAAAGAAAAATTTTACTTTTATACCCCACATCTAACCACCTCAAATGGCGTAAAAAATGAAAACTTCTTTGAAAAATTTCTGAACGCACTTACTGATAAACTATGAGATTTTTTCAAAACATGCTAAAAATTAAAAGTTCTTACAATTCCTAGAGAAATATAGTGAATTTTTTTCAGAATTTTTTAACGATATTTTGAGAATGTTTTTTCAACATTTTAGTTTATTTACAAAAAAGTAGGAAACAAATATCTTCATTTACTTAGCATCCTGTGGAAGTTTTTTATTCTTTGCAAATTTTTCTAAAAGTTGATAGTTTTCGAGGAAATGAATTTCAAATATTATAAGATTTTTTTTCACGAAAACTATCAACTTTTCGAAAAATTTGCAAGGAACAAAAATATCTTAGAATTTATAAAAAATACACTATATTTTTTTCAGAATTTTTCATAAATAAATTAAATTTTTAAAAAAACTGTTGAAAAAAAATTCTAAAAATATCATTAAAAAAATCTGAAAAAATTCCACTATATTTCTCTATTAATTCTAAGACCTTTTCATTCTTAGCATTTTTAAAAAAATTTTTTAAATAAATTTTCATTGTTCACGGCATTTTGTGGTCGTTAGAGTGATGTGGGATAAAATTTTTTCTTAAAATTCAAGTATTTTATGCACCTTTGTACATAATTTCAATAGAATCGTAATATTCTAATGACTCGTAATAAATTGATAAGTATGAATATTTACAAATTTTTTGGAAACTGCTCGGAAATTCGGCGCCATATTGGAATTCCTGATGACTGAAACTCACTTTTGACCTCGGAATCTTGAAATTAGTAGGACATGTACCTTCCAATTTTTTTTTAAATTTTGTGTTTGATACGAAATACTCGATTGAAATTGAAGCAAAAAAGTTGTAATTTGGGTGTTAATGGGTTAATTGGGACTTATACTGTCTTATGTACATTATTTACTGCTTCGAATTTACTAAGAAAATTAGTTTTATTTATATAAAAAGTAAAAAAATTATAATGTCACATTAAAATAAATAGGTGGTAGGTAATGTACATGTATTACTATGAAGTAAGATTAGGGTGTATAAATCCCTTATAGTTTACTTTTTCCAACGTTTTGTATTCTGAAGTCGGAGAAATAATAGTTGTCAAAATGGTGGTAAATCTACCGAACTTTATTCAAATTCAATGGAATTATTAACTGAAAGGCCGCGGGTTCAAGCCCCGGTGCGGCAATCTTTCAAATTTTATTTTCATTTTTTAAAAAAATATAAAAAGGTGAGAAAATAGTTGGCTGACCCATCTCTTTTTTCTACTGGCTTTCTCCGCGTTTTAACTAGTATTTTAATAAAAAGTCTATGATTTTGTATGTTAAATACACAAAAAATTAATCATTGACCAGTAATTGTTATAAAAATAATAAAATGAAAGAAATATTAAAAATTTACTAACGTGATATATAATTTTGATCCACATTCTTTTAATACGGTTTATCGTAAAGTATTTTTTTAACTTTTTTCATAGTTTTAGATAGTTAAATATTAACAAAGTGATAATTGTATTTAATTCTAAATTTAAGTTTTACAAGTATTGCAACGAATCCCCGGAATCACACCTGGAAGTACTTCCGCAAATTTCCACCCAATGCAGTACGTCAAAAATATCTGCATAAGTAGAAACTCGGTACCACCTCTATAACGGGAGATGCGCACACCTAGCGTCGGTGACCTGTACTACTAAATATAATCGCCTCCCGCCGTTATATAATGCTGCGATTATTCATAATGATTTTATTGAGTGACACAAGTTTAATTCTTGGGAAAAGTTTGTAAATTCGCAAAAAAAAGGTTGGTAATGACAGGGATTTGTAACGTTATCAACGTAACGGAAACCGACGGGACAGCGCGCTTTCTCCGTTTTAAATGTTAAAGGTCCCGGACCGAGTCACTTTCCGGAACGATAAGATAGCGGAAAAATTATTGGCATGCTGCGAGTTCCCCTCGGATTGGCCGCTGGCAAAGCGGCGCGGTATCACTCTCCCTCCCTACATATGCCAGCGCACAAAGCCATTGTTTTCGATTTCAAGCGCATCATTTTCTTTTCTCGCGTTACTCGCCGGTACGTTGAGGTTACTCAATGACCTACGCACGTTAACGCGCGTAGTATACGTAGGCTCGTATTCTTGTGGAATTTGGTCGACGCCAACACTCATCTTTTCCCGTCAAACTCTCTCGATCGCTGCCGTCGCGTCGGGCGACCTTGGCCCCTTCGCCGCCCCCGAACACAGTCCAAAGTCGCACGAAAACACGAGCAAAAATATCTACATACGTGATCTTTTCTTTTTCCTTACGGACGACCAAGTCGCAAAATAGGAACATGCCTTCTTCCATCTCTCTTCAAATACACCGTTTATTATTATTTCTCGCCACCTCCTCGGTTCATCTTTGCGTTGTTTAAAATTCTTTGGAAATTCTGGCTTTCCAAACAAAGAAATTAACAATGGCGTCGCTGGGTGCGAGGAGCACAAAATGGTTGTCCCGGCAACAATGAGGTTTACGAGTCTCGGGTTCGTGCCTTTGTCGACCAAGCCAACGTCAAAGTTTTCAACTTGAAAATTACAGAAATTCAAAATGGCGGGTTTAATTAAGATGACTTATAAAATATGGAACATATAACAAAAAATTAACAACCCTTTCAGTCACGCATTTCTCTTTTCACTGAATTTCGTTGAAACTCGTTACTCGGGGATTTTTCGGCGTCGATGAATACGAATCTGATGTCTGTTTTTAAAAATTCAAAATGTCGGACCCAATATGGCGGACGAAAAAATTAAAAACCGACTAAATTCGTTCGAAAAAGTTACTCGAGGGTTTTCGAGGTCATTGAATACGAATCTGATGTAAGATTTCAGACATTAAAAATGGCGGATCCAATATGCCGGACAAAAAAAATTAAAATTTGACTAAATTAGCTTGAAAAAGTTATTCGAGGGTTTTCGAGGTCATTGAATACGATTCTGATATCAGATTTCAGAAATTAAAAATGGCGGACCCAATATGGCGGACAAAAAATAAAAAATCTACTGTATTCGCTTGAAAAAAGTTACTCAGGGGTTTTCGAATCCTCAAAGTCTATTTTCATTTTCGTATTTAGAGACCTCGTAAATCCCCGAGTACCTTTTTTTTTTCAAGGGTATTCAGTCGATTTTCAATTTTTTGTCCGCATATTGAATCCGCCATTTTGAATTTTTGAAAACCGACATAAGATTCGTATTCAGCGACGTCAGAAACGTATAAATAATAAGTGCCCCGTATATTTTTGTACGGAATTATTTGTCACACGCGATTTAAAAAATAAAAATGGTCATTTTTTGGTATATTTTTGTTTATAATTAATTAAACTATAGCATTTTAATATGTGTGATATCTTACATTCGATCAATAAATGCCTTAGCTATGTAGAAAATCAATCACAACGTAAAAAATATATGAGAAAGTGATTTTTAAATGCAAAAAAAAGTAGCGGAAAAAAGGTTGGTCTCTGAGAGATTGTGTCCAAATGTAATCCATGAAAAAATACTGGCGGAAGATTTCATTAGTAACAATTAGAAAACATCTTGGTAACGGAAAGACAATACATCTAGCGGCAATGACCTGAACTACTAAATTTAAATGAATCACTTACGGTCGATTCCGTAGCAATAATCTTCTGTCATTTATTAATACGTAAGTATAATTTGATTTTTTTGTGTTTTCAAAATTACGTTAACCTATTTTTACGTTAACCTATAACATATTTTTAACGCCGATAATTTGTATATAAACGTCTTTGGACAAATTTTAACTCCAGGGTTTCTAACGTAAAATTTTATCCTATTTCAGAATTTTTTAATAAAATTTTGATAAATTGAACCAGAAAAAAAGTTATACAAGTTAGTTTTCCTAACATAATTTCGTGGTGAAAGTGATGTTTTAATAAAAAAGAAAATGTAAAAAACCATGTTTTTTTTACAAAAAAACATGTATAACTTTTTTGCGGTTCATTTTATCAATATTTTATTAAAAGATTCTGAAAGAGGATAAGATTTTACGTTAGAAACAGTGGAGATAACATTTTTTCAAATATCGACGTTGAAACCGGTGTTGAAAATATGTCCCTCCCGTCCTTAAACTCGAAAAATTGAAAATGGTGAATTCAATATGGCAGACGAATTTAGTCGTCGGATTTACTCGACATTTCTTAAGTTTTGTTTTTTCGGGGTCATCGACTAGTAATCTGACACTAAATTTTCCAAATTTGTTGACAATTACTTTTTAATTTGATAGGAAGTTTTCGACATCTCTATTTTGCGCACGTAGAAAATATCTTTGATTTACCAAAATGGAATGGTGACTAATTGAATTAGGAATTATTTAGTAGTACTTAGTACTTTAGTAGTAGTACTAGTACGACTAAATAACTTTGCAAAAATGACTTTGCAATAATAACCTCTGAAAAATAACTTCAAATATATCTGAATATATATACAATATGAACATTGTTCATTACCAAATTATCAAACAAAATAGTTAAATTTTGTATTCTTCTTATCCGATTAGTAGTTTCATAAGTGAAAAAGTTCTTGTAAAATATATAAGATTTCTTGTATGTCGGATATTGTTCATTACATTTTTAACTACTATTCATAAAGTTACGTTAGGTTAGGTTAGGTTAGGTTAGGTTATCAACGCCTACTTAATATCGTTGAGATTATAAAAATCGACCAATTATAGAATATCTGACAGATATTTCGAAAAAAATACTTTTTTGTAATGTTTGTTAATGCATCTACAGACGCGTTGAGTTATGTATAATTCGCAAATGTTGTGTTGAGTTGAAGAGATATTTGAATTTATTATTATTAAAGTTATTTTTATTCAAGTTATTTTTCTTGGACTTATTTTTCGGAAGTTATTTTTGTAAAGTTATTTTTGCAAAGTTATTTAGTCATGTAGCCCCTTTTACTTCTAATTATTGATTATATAATTATTAATTATATATTAATGATTTCAAATTAGTCATTGTATTATTAATAGTTTATTACTTAATACTTTATTACTAAAATAAAACAATTAAATTGGACTTCTGAATTAGTAGTTTCTTACTCTCCATTAATAGTTATTATTACTATATCAATAATTAGTGGTCGGCATTTTATTATTTCACCAGTAGTTTTTTTTTTAACACATTAAGTCCCAAAAAGGCAAAATTTGTAGCTTACATTTTAGCTCAGAAAACTTTGTGAAAAAGTAAGAAAATCTTTTGGAAAATACCGAACCCTACTATTTTCGGGTATGCTCTACACGATAGAATGGTTTAAAATTTTAAAAAATTTGATTTTCAATTGTTAATTAACAATTTAGAAAAAAGATACGAATTTTTTATGAAAAATTGTATCAATCAAATAAAAATCAATCAAAAATTTGAGTGGGAAGGAATTTTTTATTTTTGTCGCAAATATGCACAAAGGTGCACAAAATATCTAAGCTTTGCAACCAGCTGTGGCTTTTTATCGTACGATTTTTTTAAACAAGATGGCGGTCAAAAAACGAAAGCTAAAAATCAAACGTTCATTTTACTACTGTTTTTTATGTTTTTTCATCGGAATCGTGGAAATTATTCAATTATTTCAGTAAAAATGTACTTAAATATAATATTTAAAAAAAAATAACTACAAAAAGTGTTAAATATGAAAAATAATGTTTTTAAGGTTTTAAAAAGTCGTTTTTTACGGTTTTATGTGAATTGTATATACGATTAGCCAAATGGTGGCATTTAAATCTGACCAATGTCTATGTCTATGTCTATATTATGAATTTTACCCTAAAAGTATCAGATCATCAATCAGTATTTCGAAATTCAACGATATTCAGGTTTTTGCATTAGTTTCTGAAATAATAACGAGAAACCATAAAAAAACGACTTTTTAAAACCTTACAAACATTATATTTCATATTTAACCATTTCTATAGTTATTTTAAAAAAAAAATATTATATTTAAGTAATGAAATAATTGAATAAATTGCACGATTCCAATGAAAAAACGTCAAAAACAATAGTAAACTGAACGTTTGATTTTTTAGCTTTAGTTTTTTGGCCGCCATCTTGTTTAAAAAAATCGTACGATAAAAAGCCACAGCTGGTTGTAAAGCTTAGGTATTTTGTGCACCTTTGTGCATATTTGCGACAAAAATAAAAAATTCCTTCCCACTCAAATTTTTGATTGATAAAAAATTTTTCATAAAAAATTCGTATTTTTCTTCTAAATTGTTAATTAACAATTGAAAATCAAATTTTTGAAATTTTTAAACTATTCTATCGTGTAGAGCATACCCGAAAATAGTAGGGTTGGGTATTTTCCAAAAGATTTTCTTACTTTTTCACAAAGTTTTCTGAGCTAAAACGTAAGCTACAAATGTTGCCGTTTTGGGACTTAATGGGTTAACTAAAACAATACCAACATTAGAAAAATATAATTATTAAATATAATTAATAAAATATTACGATTTCTAAACATTTTTAGTGTGATCCGAGGTGATCATAAATAACTTAGAGGAATTTATAATTTCATATTTGGAATGGGTGCAGGTATTGTAGAAGGTGTTCTCGGTAATATGTGCATCGGACCAATTGTGTTACGGGTTTTTTAGAATTTTAGTGCGACCTGGCGTAATCTTGAATAACTGATCACACTAAAAAAATATATTTTTACATTTGGAAGACATTCCAGAAGGTTTCCCGAGTAATAAGTGCATCGGCCCATTTATATTACTGGTTTTTTAAATTTTTGGTGTGATCCGGAGTGATCTTGAATAACTGATCACACTAGAAATTTATATTTTCACATTTAAAAGGCATCCGTGAAGGTTTCATATGTAACTTACGCATTTTAAAAATTCGACTATATAGTCGACTCAAAACTTCAGCGACATGACTTAATGGGTTAATCATTCAATTTTAGACAGTTAATAGGCAGAAGACACAACTATTAATTTTTCATAATTATTACGCAAGATTCCACGAAGAAGACGTACATAATTGTCTAAATTGGTTGCATGACTCCAAAGAATCCATCAAATTTACAGGATTTCAAATAAGAGGAAAGGAGTAACTGGCCGAGCAAGCTGGTCCAGACTGGTTGCCAGCCCTTGGTAGATCGCGGTCAGCTGCATACCAGCTGATCGCGGAGGCGTACTCGAAACGGCTGATAACGAACCATCGAATCTAAACGAATGCATTTCTCGCACATATTATTAATTTTAATCATTTCGTTAATCGATTCGTTTCGCTTGCACCGTCGATCGGTTGCAGTTGCGCAATTCTCGCAAGTGTCAGCAGAAGTATTTGTCGGATGACAATGCCACGTCATCGTCATGTCGAAACCTGGACGAGCATCGAAAGAAAACGAATTTATAAATGTTGTGGAACGAAAATTGCCAACTTTAATGGGTAATCCTTTCGAAATGCTTCCTAACTCTCACAAAAAAAAAGAGAAAAATTTCGTGATTTTTGGACCTCGAGCACGAATCTGATAATAAAAACTCATCGTTGGGCTTTTTTGGCTTACCTTGCATATTTTGGAAAAATACATCCATTGTTCTTTTGTAGAGAATTTTCTGCTCTATATTTTTTATTCGAAATATTTTTGTCTGATAACACAGGCCGACAAAATTTGAGACAATTGCAGAATCAAGAAGTAGAACATATTTTCCAAAGGTTTTTGACGCCTTGAATTTGAATCGGACCTCGAAATAGCTCCTAAACGTCAGGTTTTTTAGTTATTTTAACCTAAAAGTGCAAAAAGTACGTTTTTTGGTACATTTGAGGTGCTGTAACTTTAAGACAGATATGTTTTTCAAAACGATCGTCATGGTATCTCAAAGTACTGTTTTTGCACCTCAAAATCTGTTTTGAAATTTAGAAAAATCGTTATTGGTTACTGAGATATCGTCTGTTGAAGTTTCTGATTTTGGCGAATTCGTCAATATTCAGAAACTGAGTAGAATCAGATAAAGCTTAAAAAATAGAAAGAAATTAACCACAAAGACCTACATTTCGAATAGCTCTTAAGATGTTCGGTATTAGTGAGTAGGAATTTCGAGGGGGGTTTGGAGATTGCCGAATACGAAACTAACACCAAAATTGCATAATTTTTAGACCCTGATTATTAAAAACCAAGTTTTTGGTGTTAGTTTCATGTTCAGCAACTTCGAAAACTCCCGAGTAATAAGTTTGAAGCGAATTAGGTCGATTTTAGAAAAGCTGTCAGCCATATTGAGTCGGACATTTTGTATTTTGTTATTCTAACTTCAAATTCCTACTCAGCAACACCTAAAATCTTAAGAGCCATTCGAAATTTAGGTCTTTGTGGTTCATTTCTTTCTATTTTTGAAGTTTTATCTGATTCTGCTCAGTTTCTGACTATCGCCGAATTCGGAAACTTCAACAGAAGATATCTCAGTAACCAATAAAGATTTTTCTAAGTTTCATAACAAATTTTGAAGTGGAAAAACAGTACTTTGAGATACCGTGATGATCGTTTTGAAAAAAAAATCTGTCTTGAAGTTACAACATCTTAAATGTACCCAAAAAAACGTACTTTTTGAACTTTTAGGTTAAAATGTCTAAAAAAACCTGACGTATAGGGGGTATTCTGAGGTCGGATTGGAATTCACCTCGTCAAATACCTTCGGAAAAGTATTTTCTGATTGTTGATTCTAAAATTTGTCGGCCTGTGTAATATTTAAAAAACTGAAAAGATGTAAATAATTTTTTGGAGGTTTAATTTGCTGGACCACCAAATGTCATTATTGTACTCCCGGGAAAAAATGGATTATATATAATTATATACAATTGTTGATACAATTAGATCCAATTATATATAACAAGATATAATTATATACGTTTATATACAATTATATACAATTGTTGATACAATTAGATCCAATTATATATAATTATATATGCATTTTGGCCGTATATAATTATGTACAAAGCCGTCAATTATATACAATTATATATGCTAATATATAATTATATATGTTTATATTCGGCCAAAATCCATATATAATTATATATAATGATATATAATTGGATCTAATTGTATCAAAAATATGTATATTATTATATATAATTGTATCTAAAGTTATATATAATTGTATACCCGGGAAAAATGGATTATATATAATTATATATAAATTTAGATGCAATTATATATAATAATATATAATTATATATGTTTATATACGATTATATACAATTATATACAATTGTTGATACAATTAGATCCAATTGTATATAATTATATATGCATTTTGGCCGTATATAATTGTAGTATACAAAGCCGTCAATTATATACAATTATATATGCTAATATATAATTATATATGTTTATATACGGCTAAAATCTATATATAATGATATATAATTGGATCTAATTGTATCAAAAATATGTATATTATTATATATAATTGTATACCCGGAAAAAAATGGATTATATATAATTATATATAAATTTAGATGCAATTATATATAATATTATATAATTATATATGTTTATATACGATTATATACAATTATATACAATTGTTGATACAATTATATATAATTATATATGCATTTTGGCCGTATATAATTATATACAAAGCCGTCAATTATATACAATTATATATGCTAATATATAATTATATATGTTTATATACGGGCAAAATCCATATATAATTATATATAATAATATATAATTGGATCTAATTGTATCAAAAGTTGTATATAATAATATATAATCGTATATAAACATATATAATTATATATTATTATATATAATTGCATCTAAATTTATATATAATTATATATAATCCATTTTTTCCCGGGCTCATAAACGATAATAACAATACGTCGAAAAAGTTTCAAAATTTTTTGAAATTTTCGAAAGGTTTATCAAAAAAAAAAACGTTCTCAATGAATTCGAATTGCATCGACTGAATTGAATTGAAAGAAGGTAAGGCAAGATTGCATTCGCGGACGAATGCCATTTTCGAGTAGTCTGAAAGTATCGATCCGTTTTTGGAATGGAAAAGCGACGACGAATTCGGTATTCTCGAGTTTTTCGGATCTCCCATAGTCTGCGCCGTTGTCGCGAGTGACTCATGCCCCCGGATTGATTCGGCAAACGCCCAGTCGTTGTTGAAGAAGGATAACAAAAGGAAAGGAACAAAAAAGAGTTAAATGCGCGCGAAAAAAACGAGAGGGCGTGAGGGTTCGGGAGGGAGAGAGCGGCCATCTCGAAAGAGAAGTGCGGGGGCGACAGAGGGATAAGACAGAGACGGAAAGTTTCTTCGGCGGTCGGTTCCTAGGTCACGCGTCCCTAATTATTCGAATTCGCCATCTTGCAGGTCCGAGGAGTACGGGAAATTATGAGAGATTTCGCTGTTTCGACTGGTTGCGAAAATGCCATAAGTGCGACAGCAGCGCCCCAATTTTGGTCAACGTCATTCAGGAAACACTGCTGATCTAATATTTTCCGAAAAAGTTCGCATCCGAACGTTGGAAACATTTTTTTTTTATTTTTAGTATTTTTAAATAATTTTTATTGATAAAAAATAATACTGATGTTTGCAACAAACAAAAATTAATGACACAGATGAGTATATAGTAATTTTCGATACAAGGCTGTAAAAGCAGAATTTACGGCCGTGTGTCGAACCCCAGGAAAAAAAGGATTATATACAATTATATATAATTATATATAAATTTAGATACAATTATATATAATAATATATAATTATATATGTTTATATACGATTATGTATAATTCTATACAATTTTTGATACAATTAGATCCAATTATATATAATTATATATGGATTTTCGTCGTATATAATTATATACAACCCGGGAAAAATGGATTATATATAATTATATATAAATTTAGATACAATTATATATGTTTATATACGATTATACATAATTATATACAATTTTTGATACAATTAGATCTAATTATATATAATTATATATGGATTTTGGCCGTATATAATTATAAACAACCCGGGAAAATGGATTATATACAATTATATACACTTATATATAAATTTAGATACAATTATATATAATTATATATGTTTATATACGATTATATATAATTATATACAATTTTTTATACGATTAGATCCAATTATATATAACTATGTACGGATTTCGGCCGTATATAATTATATACAATCGTGTATAAACATATATAATTATATGTAATTGTATCTAATTTTATATATAAGTGTATATAATTGTATGTAATCCATTTTCCCGGGTTGTATATAATTATATACGGCTAAAATCCATATATAATTACATATAATTATATATATAATTGGATCTAATTGTAACAAAAATTGTATATAATTATATATAATCCATTTTTTCTCGGGAATCTTATATAAAAATATATAATTATATATTAGCATATATAATTGACTGCTTTGTATATAATTATATACGACCAAAATCCATATATAAATCATATATAATTATATATAATTGTGTCTAATTGTATCAAAAATTGTATATAATTATATACAATCGTATATAAACATATATAATTATATACACTTGTATATAAACATATATAATTGTATCTAATTTTGTATATAAGTATATATAATTGTATATAATCCATTTTCCCGGGTTGTATATAATTATATACGGCCAAAATCCATATATAATTATATATAATTGGATCTAATTGTAACAAAAATTGTATATAATTATAGATAATCGTATATAAACATATATAATTATATATTATTATATATAATTGGATCTAATTGTATCAAAAATTGTATATAATTATATACGACCAAAATCCATATATAAATCATATATAATTATATGTAATTGGATCTAATTGTATCAAAAATTGTATATAATTATATACAATCGTATATAAACATATATAATTATATATTATTATATAGAATTGTATATAATTATATATAATTGTATATAATCTATTTTTTCCCGGGACGTTATTTTTCGATACTGAAAGCTGTAAAATTTCGATTTCACGGACTGAATTTCATCCGTATATGGGTTATGTTTTTGACAGCGCAGATTCATGTTGCACATGATACGTAAAATTTCATTTTACGGACTAAAAGTAGGCCGTAAAATCAGATTTTACGGCTTTAGTACAGAAAAAGCCTTTTTCTAATTTAGAATTAGCTGGTATATTTATAATTGTAATAGGGGGAAACTGTTGTAGGAACTTTTCGAAAATCTCGATTCCCAGACGTAAAGGGGGTATTGCGTAAGGATCAAGTCGAGACTTTGCCGGTGCTGACGGCCGTAAGCTCCGTATAAGGCACCGAGTTTGACCGATTTTATCGAGAGACCTTGCAAAAATGTATGTGCCAACGCAAACAGTCACATATATATATATATATATATATATACACATAGGTATATTGGTTTGCGCATACCTCGCGTAATATACAACGTCGGCGCCTTTCTGCTCATGAATTTGCGGAATTTCTACATATCGAAGCGATTTCGAGTCTCTCTTTATATTCGTATCAACGTGTGCAACCTGCGCGAAAACGACATTACCGGATTGATCGTTTTTGTCCTTTCTCATTTAGCACTTGCGGCGCGACCAATACCAACTTTTTTTTTGCGAAGCAATGATTTTTCGAAGAAGCGATACCAAAAAAAAAACAGCAAATTTAATACTTCTTATTGACCACATGGAAAATTTGATCATTTTATTTTAACCCATTAACGCCCAGAGCACAAATTTTTTTGCTTCAATTTCAATGGAGTATTTTGTATCAAAATCGAAGTGAAAAAAAAATGTTCGAGGTCGCTCTTAAAGATTCCAAGGTCAAATTTGAGTTTCAGCCGTCAGGAATTCCAATATGGCGCCGTATTTCCAAAAAATTGGTAAATATTTATACTTATCAATTTTTTACGAGTCATTAGAATATTACGATTCTATTGAAATTATGCACAAAGGTGCATAAAATACTTGAATTTTAAGGAAAAATTTTACTTTTATACCCCACATCACTCTAACGACCTCAAAATGGCGTCAACAATGAAAATTTCATTAAAAAATGTCTGGACGTTCTTACTCATGAACTATAAGCTTTTTTTAAAAAATGGTACGAAAGAAAAGGTCTTAGAATTAATAGAGAAATATAGTGGAATTTTTTCAGATTTTTTTAATGATATTTTTAGAATTTTTTTTCAACAGTTTTTTTTTTTAATTTAATTTATTTATGAAAAATTCTGAAAAAAATATAGTGTATTTTTTATAAATTCTAAGATATTTTTGTTCTTTGTAAATTTTTCGAAAAGTTGATAGTTTTCGTGAAAAAAATCCTTTAATATTTGAAATTCATTTCCTCGAAAACTATCAACTTTTAGACAAATTTGCAATGAATAAAAAACTCTTAGAATTGATCGCAGAATGCACTACATTTTTTTCTGAATTTTTTGTAAATATACTAAAATTTCCAAAAAATGTTGAAAAAAATTCTCAAAAAAATGTTGAAAAAAATTCTCAAAATAGCGTTAAAAAATTCTGAAAAAATTTCACTATATTTCTCTAGGAATTCTAAGATTTTTTTCATTCTTAGCATTTTTTAATTTCTGGACGCCCTTACTCAAGAACTATGACCTTTTTTTAAAAAATCCCAACGGGCACGAAGAACCCAAATGTTTCTAAAACGTTTTTAGAATGTTCCAGAAATGTTTCTAAAACGTTTTATGTCTGCAACTTTTACGGAACGTCTTATAAACGTTTCATCCATGTTGCAGACATAAAACGTTTTAGGAACGTTTCTGGAACGTCCGAAAAACGTTTTAGAAACATTCGGGACTTTCATGTCCGTTGGGATGCTAAGAATGAAAAGTTATTAGAATATAGTGGAATTTTTTCAGAATTTTTTACCGATATGTTAAGAATTTTTGTTTCAAGATTTTTTTTTTAAATTTTAGTTTATTTACAAAAAGTTCTGAAAAGATAATAGTGTCTTCTGTGACAAATTCTAAGAATTTTATGCTCTGAAGTTGTTCAAAAGTTGCTAATTTTCGAGGAAATGAATTTCAATTTTAGGATTTTTTTCACGAAAACTATCAACATTTCGTCAAATTTGCAAAGAACAAAAAAATCTTAGAATTTATCACAGAAGGCACTATATTCTTTTCAGAATTTTTTGTAAATAAATTAAAATTTTGAAAATAATGTTGAAAAAACAATTCTTAAAATACCATTTAAATAATCTGAGAAAATGCCACTATACTTCCCTATGAATTCTGAGAACTTTTCAGTTTTGAAAAAAATTTTGGAATTGGTTAAAGAAAAATAAATTGCAGAGTGAATTTCAAAGTGTGAAATGCGCCTTGTCAAAATTATATTAAATAGGATCCTCCGATTAGTGTCAGGACAATTTCCATGCAAATTTTTGTTCACCATGAATTTGACATAACAAGAATGATCGCGGAAGTGTTGCAGCACGAACGATTGTTTTTTGCCTCTATATTCCAGATTTCCAGAATCCTATTAAAGCTGTACGTAACCCCTAAAAAGAGTTAATGCTCACATGTTGCCTTGTAAGGCTTCACCTTTCATGCGAGTACAATGAGCAATGTTTCACCTTAGCTTCTTCACACTTTGTAGCTGATTCGCAGTGGTTTTTGCGATTCAATGTGCCCGCAGATACTCAAGACACATTTTGAAAATGATGAACGCACTTCGAGAAAAGTATATTCTGTTAAAGAAAATTTTTGTACGTTTTTTACGTATATTTTTGAGTCCCGGATTACAAATATATAATAGGAAATCTTCGGATGATTCAAGTGTTCGAAACGGGAAAAAGTACAACGTATTTTCGACGTATTTTGGCCTCCTGAAAACGAATATCGCGATAAAATTTATCGCTCGGCCATATCATGGTCGCTATTTCGAAAAAAACAGACAAAAAACGCTTTTTTATTTTTTATTTTCGATTTTTTTTTCAATATTACGACAAAATTGTGCATTTTTTTGTTGAGAATTGTAAACCCTACAATTTTTGTTTGAAACATTTTTTCGCCAGATTTGTATGTCTCGAGATAAATGCAAAAAAAAAACTTTAAAAAATCGCGTGTTTTTGTTGTTTTTTCAATATAGCAAAATACAAAGTACATCGAAAATGCGTTGTAGTTTTCCACATTCCGGTCAGGTAATTTGAAATAGTAAAAATTTTCCAAAAATTAATGTATCCATTTTGTAAGAGTGATATATTACACAGAAAAAAAAAATTATTTTGGCATTGTGGATTTTACAAAAAATCGATTAAATTCACTGTTTTTTTAATTTTTATATGACCACGCCTCAATAATTACCCACGAAGACCTGTCAATTTGAAAATATCAATCCTGGATACAGAATTTGTTAAATTTTCCAGGTGTATTTGATAATACTAATCGAAATAAGCGTGAAAATGGCCGATTCGCTGGATGAAGTAGACAATGACCGGAAAAAATGTGCTGTATCGGGCAAACGTGTTAAAGCGTGAAAATTGCGGGTGTCAAACCATCCCGAGTTCGAATCTCCGTCGGGGTCGAACATTTTTTTCTTCATTTTTGAAAAAAATTAAATGACTGAGCGTGTTTAAGTTTATGTATGTTTCGGCAAAATTGTAAACTAGTACAATAAAAAGGATAAAATATTTTTTTACTTACTCTTTAATTCTACATTTGACCAATAATTCTATAATATCCGTTAAATTCTTTCGCATATCCTTAATTATCGAATAAATTCTGTTTTATTTCCCCGGGAAAAAATGGATTATATATAATTATATATAAATTTATATGCAATTATATATAATAATATATAATTACATATGTTTATATACGAGTATATATAATTATATACAATTTTTGATACAATTAGATCCAATTATATATTATTATATATAATTATATATAATTTTATATAATAATTTTGGCCGTATATAATTATATATCATCGTATATAAACATATATAATTATATATTAGCATATATAATTGTATATAATTGACGGCTTTGTATATAATTATATATAATTATATATAATTGGATCTAATTGTATATAATCGTATATAAACATATATAATTATATATTATTATATATAATTGGATCTAATTGTATCAAAAATTGAATATAATTGTATATAATCGTATATAAACATATGTAATTATATATTATTATATATAATTGGATCTAATTCTATCAAAAATTGTATACAATTATATATAATCCATTTTTTCCCGGGTCCTTAGTTCTAAAATTACCTTTTTCAGCTTCACGCGTTATGATATATATCTTTTTTTTTCATTTATTTTTCAAAATATTTAATCCAGTGTCCAGATATTAAACTCCAAAATGCTTTTTGATTTTAGAGAATCGACTTTTCTGCGAAGTAACATCATAAAATAGTATTGAAAGTTATGAAGTGTTTAAATATTTCTTCTTGCAAATTTTTCGAAAAATTGCGACGAAGGTAGAGCAGAGGTTTTATTTTATTAAAAAGATGATTCAAAGAGTCGTCACCGACGTGGACGGTAAATGACGAAACGTTCGAGAATACCAAGATAGACTTTGCAAGCTTTATCGTCGACATGTTACTGAGATAGCAGAATTTGCTTTTCACGCGTTTAACCGCACTCTCGACGTGAAATTTGAAAGAATCCGTTGTTTGCTTAATCAATTTGTCAGGCCGATAAATACCTAGAGAACCATATATTTTTTCATTTCTCGAGAATGACTCACTTTGGCAATGAACTCGAATGATGTCGGCAACCCGAGTTACTTTTTCCGCCGCGTGCGCGAATAAAGAAAACGCCAACTAAAAGATACTTTAAGTTCAAACGGAGTTCAATGAAAATTCCAAAACATTTGTCTTTTTAGTCTCGGCTTATTTTTTTGATAAATAGTATTACCCGGGAAAAAATGGATTATATATAATTATATATAAATTGAGATGCAATTATATATAATTATATATGTTTATATACGATTATATATAATTATATACATTTTTTGATATAATTAGATCCGATTATATACAATTATATATAATTATATATGGATTTTGGCCGTATATAATTATATATAATCGGATATAAACATATATAATTATATATTAGCATATATAATTGTATATAATTGTATCAAAAATTGTATATAATTGTATATAATCGTATATAAACATATATTATTATATATAATTGGATGTAATTGTATAAAAAATTGTATATAATTATATATAATCCATTTTTTCCCGGGTAATGATACATGCTAAAAACAATAATGACATAGTCGGACATAAATAAACATAAAAACAAAATAAAAAATAATAAAGCGGTTGTGACCCTTAGCGAGTCGAAACAATAACTTCCCGATCAATCTCTCGTATTTTATTCCGGTTTATTTAACGGATTGGCTATATTCACGTACGTTTTCCATATTTTGCGTTATATAGAGAGCTTCTATTTCCGAAATCTACCCATTATTTAAAAAAAAAACCGACTAGTAAAAAATCGGCATATTGTAAAGAGAATAATACTTTTACCGTGTCGGCTTTTTAATGTGTCGGTTTTTTACTTGTCGGCTTTTTTATTTCTCAGTTTTTTGACGCGCATCAACAGTTTCCTCACGAAAAATGACGGAATTTGTTAAATAATATCATTTTTTCACGTTATTTGTACTATTTTTACTACTTTTTTGGAATAACTCGAAAACCGCTCAGCCGATCATGCTCAAAATCTAATCAGCACGAAGTTAGGTCAGGACGCATCGATTAAAAAAAAAATTAATCAATTCGCTTCATCCGTTGAAGAGAAATCGTTGGACAAAATTTGGTTATCATCCGTACACACACACACACACACACACACACACACACACACACACACACACACACACACACACACATCTCTCTAAAAATGTGTCAGTTTGCTTCTAGTGGTCACAAAACGTGGAGATATCATGAAATTAGCATTTTCCATTTTCGAAGGTCATTTCAATAACTTCCCTGTAGACCGGGAAGTTAAAAATGTTTTGGTTAGACTATGCAAGGAAGACTGCCCTCAACTTATTTACCAGGCGATTTTCCGAAGTAGCGTGCGAATTTGCGGTATTACTTATAACAGGAGAACTCGGAAGTCTGCCCGAGGCGATACCCGACGCTCTCTCTAATGACGACTAATGACATCATACACGGGAATACCCGGATACGACGATCGCCCTGGAGAACAAAAGGGCATCTCGAAAATGTCCATGAGGTTACCACCAGCCAACAGGCCGACTGGCGCAGAATGCTACCAATAATAGTACTTTTCGATACACGTGCGTAAAATGAAAAATTTGAAAATTTAGAACACCCGCTTATCACCAATGCGTAAAGTGAACATTTTACGCACCAAAAATTACGAGTACAATCAAATTTTACGCATACGTATATCAAAAAACTAATTTCGGCATCACTGCGGTGAAATTGGATTTTACGAACTGTTTGTAGGTCAGTCTGTCGATAAAATCTAACTTTACAGACTATGGCATCATAAAATAATGTTCGTGTTAAACAATTTTATGTTACTAAAGTAACAGAATTTTACTAAATACTATAACGGAAAGAAACATTACATAACATTACCAGAAAGTTATGAAACATTAGCAGAAATCATAAAAGGAATTAGATAATTAAGGTGATATTAGTTTGATTTGTAGCCGCTAGGCGCGACTGCAGCGCTCGCAGCTATATCCATGGCGCCCGTGGTTCCCGTTGTTGAAGTGGAATTTCATTCGATCATAAGGGATTCCTCGGTCAAACACCAGTAGCGAATAACGCGTGTCATTCGAATATTGTCAAATTATATGACGTTGAGTCTTATGAGTACGGTGAGAATATAGAGCATAATTTTCTATTAACTACTGGGCAAGTATGTTTTATTAAATTTAATAATATGTTGCAAAACATATTAATAACTGTAAATTAACCAATAGTCAAGAAATTGTTTACTATTTGTTACTAAAAAATAACACTATTGATCATTGTGCTTTAGGGTGGTTCAAAAAAGTGCTATTTTTTTTAATTCACCAACGATGGGTGAATTTTGGTCTTTTGTGCAAAAAAAAATGAACACATGTTTCGGCCTTTTTTTTTTAAATTAACACGTGCCACTCGAGGCTCGAGTTTTAATATTTCTTTAAATAAAAAAAAAAAGTTTTTTTAGTTTTTTCAAAATTAAATACTAAAAATTCAAAATTATCGCTCCCACAAACATTGGTCCCTTTTCTTTAGTTTTGTGCAAATAATTAACGAACATCCGATTTTTAAAAAATTTGTTTGGCTGAGTTATTGCTTTTTGTGTGTGATTTTTTAACAAAAAAGGAGAAAATACCGACATTAAAAACGCAATAACTCGGCCGGAAAATCGGGTGTTCGTCAATTATTTGCACAAAAATAAAGAAAAGATACCAATGTTTGTAGGAGCGATACCTTTGAATTTTGAGTATTTAATTTTGAAAAAACTGAAAAAACTTTTTTTTTTCATTTAAAATCAATGTTAAACTTCGAGCCTCCGGTGGCACGTGTTAATATCAATTTAAAAAAGAAGGCCGAAACACGTGTTCATTTTTTTTGCACAAAAAACCAAAATTCACTCATCGTTGGTGAATTTAAAAAAAAGGGTTTTTTTGAACCACCTTTTGTGCATGCATACATTAAAATTAAACAAAATGTTTTATGGCAAAATGCTATCAACTTCAGAATTGACCAACAACAGGTAAAGAACTTTGTCCTAAAAACATTAGTAAAATTTATTAGTATTCTATTTCTCTATTTCAGATTCCAAAATAATGAAATTCTAACCAATTCATTTTTTAACGAATAAAAAAACAAACGTTTAGTTGATAGCAAAAACGAAATTCATGAAAATCCTCTTGATTTGACAGGCAGTTTGCAATTATTCAATTTTGTTATAGTTAAAAAGTCACTACGTTTGTTTACTGCACATTTTGAAAGATTCTTCCGAGATATTCTCGTTTAAAAGGAAATGTTATTGCTAGTACTTAAAAAAAAAAATGTTTTGTTGAAAAACATGAAGAAATGATCTTTTGTCCTGGCAAGCTAGTGGTTTACCTTCACTGAAATCATTTCTAAGAAATGCTCAGGATTCTGCATCTTAAAAAATGAAAATGATATTCAGTGCGTCGAGCACGTGCATCGTTCTTCCTCACCAATTCAACTTTAGTCGAGCTGAACTAAATTTCACGGATTTTACTTATCAGTGCAATGACATCGGCACTTCATATATTGATTGAAATACTATTTTCAGTAACTTTGGAAGTAAATAACAAAACAGCAGTTGTCTCAAGTAAGCATAACCTTAAAATCATTATCTAAATTTCATCATAATAAATAATAAAAGTTTTTTCAAATTTTATTTATCTTTTGTTACTTTTAATCAAAAGGTGAAATACTTATTTATTTTCTTTTTCATTTTGTTAATTTACAGATGACAATATAGGTTTATTCCATCTGCCTACTATAAATTATTATTCTTATGCACAAGTAGCACGTGTTAATTAATTAATTCCTTTCTTCACGTCTTGTAAACATTTTTGTTAAACGCGAGAAACACAAATAGCTTTTATGTATTAGGTGAGACATCATTTCTCTATAAAAATGAAATTCAAGACTGTGATATGAAATAAGATTGTAAATTCAACATAATTTTTATTTTTGGATATTTTTAGAATAAATTTCTGAAGAGGGCCAGAAATTTAGGCCGAAACGTAAAAACACTTTACTTCTTCTACTGCAACCTTGAGGATCAAAAGTAAAGTAAAACTTTCTGATGTAACCCGTTTCCGCCCAAAATGCCGTAAATTTCACTACATTTTAATCGTCACATTTCTTATAGAAACTAACGATGAATAATTCTGAATATTTAGATTCTATAGTTTTCAACCCTCCTCTTTCCGAATCCGAAGTCCGGTTTTCGCTAGGAGCAGCCATTTTTTAAATATGGTGGCGAAAAGGCAAAAAAATAGAGAAAATTTCGATTTTTGGATCGGTTTTTCATGTTTTTCAAAAGGTTCGCGCTGACCGATCGTTCCAAAGACCTGGATCTGGTGGAATAATGAGTTTGACAAAAAGTTGACATGATCAGATATGCAAAACAAAGATGGCTGATTTTTCGCAGAATTTTGTGTTTTTATAGCATTTCCGACATTATTATTAGCTATTAATAAATATTGTTGTACGCTCTTATTATTGATTTACACAATCATTTGTAACAGTATCTTCTATCCGATACTCGAAATTCCAAATGGCGGTTCCAAGATGGCCGACTGAAATGCAACAAAATTTCTTGATCCATATGAAACTGACTACTCGGTGGTTTTCGGGGTCGCAGATTACGAATATGACATTTGATTTTCATCATTCAAAATGGCGGACCCAAAATGGCGGAGGAAAATACAAAACGTTGCATGTCCGAAATGAAAATGGTTACTCGCGGGTTTTATATTATATAGTCGGAAATGCTATAAAAACACAAAATTCGGCGAAAAATCCGCCATCTTGGATCCGTCATCTTATATTTTGCATATCTGATCATGTCAACTTTTAGTCAAACTCATTATGCCACCGGATCCAGGTCTTTGGAATGATCGGTCAGCGCGAACCTATTGAAAAACATGAAAAACCGATCCAAAAATCGAAATTTTCTCTATTTTTTTGCCTTTTCGCCGCCATATTTAAAAAATGGCTGCTCCTAGCGAAAACCGGACTTCGGATTCGGAAAGAGGAGGGTTGAAAACTATAGAATCTAAAAATTCAGAATTATTCATCGTTAGTTTCTATAAGAAATGTGACGATTAAAATGTAGTGAAATTTATGGCATTTTGGGCGGAAACGGGTTAAGTTAAAGGACCGACAAGTACCAGTAAACAAACAAATTGTGCAATTTCAAATAAGCGGTCGAGTAACAACAAGAGATCAAGGAATCAAGATTTTAAAGTCTCTATTAAATTTCACGGAGTATAAGAAATCTTGAGATTGGCGTGCATCGTTTTTCTAGGAAAAAAATATCGCAAAACGGCATTTTTTATCGAAATGTCATGGAACTTGAAATAATTTGTAAACAAAAAAATGTTGGACAAAGAAAAATGTAAACAATCATTGAATAATTTGTTAGAAATGGTTTGAAAAATGGCTTAAGGAAAATCAGCAAACCAGGAAGGAGCGAAACTGGTCGGTTTTAATACAGCATTACATTACGTTGGAGGGCCCGGTGTTATTCGACAGGTGTTTCAGACCCAAACTTCAACAACTGGCTTGCTAGTCGTTTATTGCCAGGGAATGATAAACAGTCAGTCCCGCATATGTTGCGCTCTCGATTCGCTTGTCTGCTTTGCCTTTTATATGGCTTTTAGAAGACGCAACAACTAATCGCAATGTTTTCAAATAATCCCATTGAATGGCGAACTATTTTCCTCTACGACAAATTGTCGGTTCGTTTGAAGGATGACGGCCAATAAAAAGATTGATCTACATTCGAATGACATCAAATGCATTTTTATATATTGTCGTGATAAAAATTGGGGTCACTAAATAGGATTTTAAAAATAATAAATTCGTTTTTGTAAAGACTTGTTGGGGATGGTATATTCAATGTAGAGAATGAGCAGAGTACGATGACTGACCTATGAACTTTGTCCTATATTCCGTCTCTAATGTGAACTTCAAAATTACTTTACTAGAACCTAAGAATGAAGAATGACATCACATGCATCAGATGATTTGATCTACTTTAATTCGGTATTTCCTTTGTCGGTTTGTTGCATCGCAATGGGTACTTGGTAATTTGTATGGATTTTAGTTTCTACTAAACTGTCATTAAAATTTAATAAATGACGTCAAGGAGTAGTTTATTTTGGTATTATAGTAAGGAGTGGAATTTGTTTTTCCTGGATAGTTATGATAATTTTCATGTTGCACAATCTTCTGTTTCGTATTAAATTGTACTGTTTTAATGTTAAAAAATCTGACAGGAAATGATAAAAGGCTATTGTATGAAAAATATCAAATTTTGATAGTTGATTACATTTTAAAATTGCAAGTATGTTTAAAGAGCAATTGTTTATAATATTATGATAATTTATAATATTATTTATTTATTTATTTATAAACGGACATTTTTGTCCTTAATATACATGTATAACATTACGTACAATAATTAATACTATAAGAATAACATAAATCTATTGTAAACATAAAAACATAAATCTATACTTAAGATTAAACAGCTATATTTAAAATCATACACACATATAAACAACATTATTATTATTATTTGGAAAAAGTTATATTAAAAAATGTATATTCGGTGTATTAAAACAATTATTAGCTCTTATTTGGAATAATTTTTCATCTAATTAAAAAGAAATTATCAGTTTTTAATAAACACTGAAGTTAGCAACCACATTTCAGCAGCCAGATCCCGAAATTCATTTTCGTTATTTAATATTAAAAAAAATTGAACCATGTTTTCTATTAATCTTTGAATACCAATTAATTTCTAGTTTTTGAAAATTTTTCAAAATTCGCTGACATGAGTTTTTCCATTGTGGCTGCTAGAATGTGGCTACTAACTTCAGCTTCATCAGTTTTTACTAACTGAAATTTGTAAAACGTTCTGCAAGAAAAACGTCAATCTTGCACAAATATGTAAAGAAATTCAGTATAGTGTAAAATACTTAGTTTTACACGATAAGAGAAATAATTTCCAACCAAGAAAAAAATGGTTTAACTATTAATAATAGTACTACTATTGTCGACGAAAATCAAGTAATAATCGAAAACAATAGTGTTTGTATTTCGCAAATCGAGTTTAAAGTTTAACCTCTTTATGAGTTTGACATGGCCTGATTAATTTTTGGATTCGATGTATATTAGATTATAGGGAGATCGAACAAAAAAAAAGCGGAAAAAATATCTTTTTTTGCGCGTCTTATAAAAAAAAAATCCTACAAAAAAGATGGAACATTAGATTCTCTAGGCAAAAGGTTATTCGAAAAATCTCCATTAACCCCCAAAGGACACTTTTTTCCTTCAATTTCAATCAAGTATCAAAATCGAAATTCAAAAACATTGAAAGATACACATCCTACAATTTTCAAGGTCACTCTTCAAGATTCCAAAGTCAACATTGTTTTTAAGTCATCAGGAATTCCAATATGGCGCCAATCTTGAAAGACTTGTTTACAAATTTCGAAATATTTATTCTTTTCAATTTCTTTCGAGATGTTAGAATATTGGGATTTTATTGAAATTATTTTAAAAAAATAGTCAAAATATTTGAATTTGAAGAAAAAATGTTAATTGTATCCCCCCCCCCCTCCTCGCATTATTGCAATGACCTCAAAATGGCGTCTTCAATGAAAATTTCTTAACAAATTTCCTAACAGTCCAACTAAACATCTGTCAGGTTAAAAAAAATGCTAAAAATGAAAAGTTATTAGAATTCATTAAAAAATATAGTTGATTTTTTGGTATTTTTTGATGATATTCTAAGAAATTCGTGTCTAAATTTTTATCAAACCTTTAAATTATTTTCAAAAAATTCTAAAAAAATGTTAGAATATTTTATGATGAGTTCGAAGTATTTTTTGTTGTTTACAATTTTTTCCAAAAATTGATAGTTTTTTTTAATATTTGAATTTCAATTCATTTTTCCAAGATTTTTTTCCACGTAAACTATTAACTCTTCGTCAAAATTGTAAAATCGAAGGATTCTTGGGTGAAGAATTAATTAAATTATGAAAAATGGGACATTTTTCAGATATTGTAGAGATTTATCAACAGATATAAAAATCATTTGATTACTCAAAATGCGACTCCTTATCGCAATTCGTTCTTGTTTTTTTGTTAAAAAAAAATGTATTTTCATTCCCAAAAGGAACAATATTTTAAATTCCACAACCTAGAAATCGTTGTGTTATTTTATGCATTACCGATATGTGAAATCACGTTAAATATCTCTATTTTCACTTTATTTTGAAATCACCAATATATATATTGACATATTTATTTACATACTGAAGTCAATGACCGTGTTGTCATTTACCTTTATGTATAATTATAATTGTTTCGAATTTCTTTAAATTGGAAAGATGCAAACATTAGGTACATTTCAAATACATTTTTTGTAGAATTTTTGTAATTTTTTTGTACCTGTTTCTAGCGCTTTATTTTTGACGTGATATTAGTGTATTAACCATTATTATATTATTTTTTATCCAAAATAAGTGTAAAAAAATTTGTTGTCGAATTTTTGTTGGTCTCCAACAATGCAAATTTCTGCTACTCATAATTCTGACTTGATGGGTCAATACTAACCTAACCTAACCTAACCTAACATTTCGAGTATACGCGGAAAATAATAATGAAAATGATCTACAAAAGGAACAAAACATATGTGATCTGTGCTATCGATCGCAGAGACACGTTCGAGATGGTTCAATTTAAAGAGAAGCGGCGACGGATGAAATCCGACCAGGACGCAGATAGATTAGCGTAAGATAAGATTGAAGTGCGACGATTAAGGCGCAACGAGGAGACAAAAAGCAATAGGCAAAGACGCGTCCTTATAAGGGCGAGTGTCCTTAACCCGGTTCCACGGATGTACCTCGCCGATGCGCCTGCAGTTCCATCGGGAGGATGACGAAGACGCCGATCGCGTCGGAGTAAGCCTCATAACGAGCTCCACGCCGATTTTGCTCCAACATCCGAGCGACATCGACGCAAGTTTATATACGGTTGAGCACTTTGGCGAGCCTGGAGTCATCATATACGTAAAAGTACTTTGCGAAAGAGCACCATTTACGGTCAACCCATATTACGTGGGTACGGCCTCGCCTCGCGCAAGGCAAAAAAATCCGACGATGACTCTTTTCCTCCCCGTTTTGGCAAGATTTGACGGAGCCTCCTTTCCTGATCTGGACCGATTTCTCGCAGGCGCCGCGCCGCATAACAATTACCCGCGTACACGTTTTTTATTCCAAAAAAAGTCTCGAGAGATCTTCTGGAGTGCTGCCTGACAAATGACGAAAAGAAAATATACCCAGGCGAGATGGCGGCCACCCGCGCAAACGAGCCCAACTTGTTAGATTCCGAAGCGCACGCCGGCCGCCGAGGGCCTTTAGGCAGGAAGCAGGAATGTCGAAGGCTCGAAACCGGGCGGGTCGATGACACGCGACTTCTGCGACCGGTTTTGGGGACCTTCGGACCCGCCGCCGCACTATAGGGACCCGTATTCTTCTTCTCTTCTCAAAAAACGTTCAAAATCCCGCGAACCACCCACACGTCGCCATTCCTGAATCCTTTTGACTCGATCGATATATATCGAATTTCCTCGGGTGCACTCGTTCGGACAGCGACGGCTTTTTGAACTTTGGGTTTCACATTTTTATTGCCTTTGGAGTATTCCTCAGTATTACATCAGCAGTAACAAGTAGACAAAAATTTGAAATGAAATTTTTTACAGTCGTCCTCCCCATATTTTAACCTTTTAAGGGCGGCTTCTTCCCTTAATTTAACGCTTCCCCTCATCCCCACAACTGGCAGTATGTATAAGAGAATATAAACAGAGATAAGACGTGTAGTGGTGTCTTTCTTTACCTATGAGCGCAAGCTCAAACAGCAGTCCGCACTGTTTTTGGACACGTGTATGTACAGTGTTACAGTCCTTCCCTTATTCTAATTTTTTGTCTTCTCCTATTCTAATATTTCCCCTCACACGCGTTCTCCCCACTCATGTGTGTTAACGTGTGGATTTTCAAAATACAAATAACGGCGCATGCGCAACAAAAGAAAAAGACAAAAGTGAGACAGCAAATCTAAGTAGTTGGGGAGAGGAGGAAATCAGAATAAGGGAAGAAGACCGCCATCTTGCCTGACCGGACAAATTAGAATAAGGGAAGGAGTACTATATACATATGTGAACTGCCGCTACATGCCGAATGGTTTGGGAACTCATGAGGGGAAATGTTAAAATAGGGGACGCAGTTAAAGTAAGATGAGTTAAAATAAGGGGAGAACTACTGTATTTTTTGTTCACACCGGGAAGAAAGCAGCACTTACTTCAACTGCGTCCCTTATTTTAACTTTTCCTCCTCATGAGTTCCCAAACCATTCGTCATGGCAGTCCACATATGTATACAGTACTCCTTCCCTTATTCTAATTTGTCCGGTCAGGCAAGATGGCGGCCTTCTTCCCTTATTCTAATTTCCCCCCTCCCCCCACTACTTAGATTTGCTGTCTCACTTTTGTCTTTTTCTTTTGTTGCGCATGCGCCGTTATTTGTATTTTGAAAATTCACACATTAACACACATGAGTGGGGAAATATTGGAATAGGAGAAGACAAAAAATTAGAATAAGGGAAGACATTAGAATAAAGGCTTCGCCTCGAATAAAAATTACACGCAGTCTGAGACATTCTTTATTTTACCTCCCTCGTTAAGTAATTTACTATTATTAGACTCCATGATGCGAACTTCAAATATATGAAGTTTTCGTAGGGGAATCGATAATTGACAATTGCGACACATCGATATTCAATCGTTTACAATTGTTTGAAACTTCAAGTACGTAACCTCTAAACCCTTTTTTCTCGAAACGAGTAAAGCAGATACGTCAACTTGAACTCAGTTTTTCCAGTAAAAACAATTTTTAAACATTTTTTTAATTATGCCTTTCCGACTAATTTTAAATGTGCTCAATCGATTTCCGTCGAAAAAATATGACAAAAACGATTATTTACGCAAAAATTTGTATGTTTTTTTATTTATGATGTTGAAGTTCGAAACGTTCGAGTCTAACGAAAGAAATGTTTGTTTACTAATGAAATTCTGTTTTAATCCTTGTCATAGACAAACCCAATGATAAAAAAATGTTTCTAACCCCCAGGGTAGGAGGGGGGGGGGGAGGGGTAAAAGGTGAAAAACACACATAAAGCTTTATAAAAGTGGCAATTCCAGTTTTGCCCCTCATTTTTTTCATCGAATAGTTTTTAATGATGGTAATAAATAATCTGACTTATAAAATAATCTGACTAGATTAAAAATCGGATGACAGAAAGGCATTATTGCAACTTTAATGAACCGTTGTTTGTGATTTTCACCGCTTTTCGCCATTTTTCCCCCTCCAGCGGTGTCTTCCTGTCATCCGATTTTGTTAAAAATTGGTCAAATTGTTAATTGCCATCATTATTAACTATTCGATGAGAAAAACGAGTGGCAAAACTGGAATTACAACTTTTTTGAAGCTTTATGTTTTTTACCCCTCCCCCCACTCGTCCCCTAGGGGTGAGAAACATTTTTTTAACATTAAGTTAGTTTGTCTATGACAAGGATTAAAACAAAATTTCATTCGTAAAAAATGAAAATTTTTTTTTCGTTGGACGTTTCGAACTTTAACATAATTTTTATTTTAATTTTTCATGATTTTCTCAGTTGAGTTGAGGTGAATTAATGAAATGCATACATATAAAGTGATTAACACGTGATCAATGACAATAAGTGGTATGGTAGTAGCAATTGAAAATAATCAATTTAATAAATTAGAGAAGAAGTGTCCTTAATTTTAATAAACATTGTTAACAAAATTCATGAAATGTTTTAAAATTCAAGACAATTGTAAAGAAATCACTTGCTTCGTATTATTAAGTGTAATACTCTCTAAAATACAAATTTAAAACGAAAAATGAGTAACTACGAATTAGTCGATTTTTCATTAACAGTAGTAATAAATGACTAGTAAAAAAGGAACACATTGGTCAAATTATACGAATTTGTTGATTTTACTAATCTAATAGTAAAAAATAAGATTTGATTAATGAGATAGTAGGTTTTCTCTATTTATTAGGAAAATGAATTACTAATCGAACCAGTAACCCACTTTCTGTTTACAAATTCATGTTTTAACTAATTCAAAGAGACTAAACTTTTCAACTTTTCTTTTTACAAGGCGAGGTCCAATTTTTATTAAATATGATAAATTCTATAATGGCGACTATCTTACGAAATATTGTAAATTGAGAAATGCATTACACATCTGCCCATCCTTTTTAATCGAAAATTTTTCGTAGTCTTCGGCATTTCCGAAGACTGAGGAAACGATGTGCCATCGACCGATAGATCATCCGGTAGTGGGTTGCGTGGCAGTGATTAATTAATGTCGTTGTATCATCGGCGACTTCTTTCTGGAAGAGAATGAAAGGCAAGCCTTGCAATACGCGAGTAATCGAGATAAGGTGAATTGCAATTCCATTCGATCAATCCAAACATTTCAACCCTGACATATATATTTTTCATTTCAATCATCCGCCAAGTTCGCACCGCAATGAAATTATCAAAAAATATGGATTCCATTCCGTGGCCATGTAAAACTGACATATCGTTTATTAGAATTTCAAAAATCACCAGAATAGTTCTAGATGTGTTAATTAGTCACGAATTAATAAATGTACTTTGAAGTTTTTATGGGGTCCAACGAAAATACTAACAAATTTTTTAATTTCTTCGCCCCTTTTATTTGCCATTTGAAATCTTTCATAGAATAGATGATTTTTTGCATTTAATTATTATTAACAATTTATTAATAATAAATCGAACGACTAGAACTTTTCTCCATTCCTCTTCGAGTATTCATATAAGCAAATTTCACAATATTTCAAGATGATAGTTTACTACTTAAGTAGAGAAAAGTATCAGTCTTACATTGGTAAAAATGTTCTGAAATTTAATACCTTTTTAATAAGCACAACGAAATTAATTGTAGTGTCTGGTGTTTTAATTTTAAATGAATATACTCAAATATTAAAGATTTAATACATATATCGCACTCGAGTGTTCAGTGATTGCTCAAATGAAAATGATAAAAATTAAATTGATGAAATGTGATCAAAATTGATCAAAGTACGTCTGAGCGACTCAAAAATGAGATATTTGATTGAATAGTAACAATAAAAGTTAATCAACTTCTCCTGAATCTCATTTAATTTGTGGCTTTTTTTATCAAAGAAGGATCTTATTTTTTTCTGTGTAAAAGATACGTGACCAAACTTGAACAGAAACGCGATTGGATGTTGTCCCTTCTTAATTGAACAATGCTAAATGAAATTTTGACCAATGAGGTGCAACTTCCATATTCAGTTTTAAGTTCATGAAAATGTTTTAAGGAACAAACTTCTTAAATTTTATGACAAATTCTTAATATTTAGTTACATTTATGAAATATGCTTCATAAATTTCTCTTAAATTTCATGAAATTTTTTGCAGTGTTGTCAACAGATTCCTGTCTGACATATAAGTCCCTAGACAAAAAAATTAACGTCTTATTATTTGATAGAAATAGGCTACTTGCATGAAAAATGAAAAAATCCAGAAAAAACATATGTAATGATTTAGATCCTCCTCAATTCCAACAATTTTTTTTTTAATTTCTGTTTCTGATTGGTCATTTTGATTAAAAATTACATTTTTATTAAAATTTCGTTCTTGGTTTCCTTAGTAACTAATAAAAAACGAACAATCATAATGATATTAAATTTAGTATACATGTATATGCAAAGGACTTCATATACATGTGTATTAATTTTGATGCATATTTTTAACAGTGTATTTTTTTTTTCTAAAATATCCCTTTTTGCCATTTAATACTTATAAAAATAAACACAACACATAATTTTTGGAAATTCTTATTTCAAGACAGATATCTGTTAACCAAGATTGGACTACATGGATAACCCGAAAATAGAATCTGAATCACCTCGTTCGTCTCCAAAATAAAATTCAGTTCGAGTCTGACAAGGTGATTGTCCTAACGCGTACTAATTTGTAACTCGTCCCATTACTTTATAAACATTACGCAATGGGAAAGGAGCAAGTTGCAAAAAACTGGGGCGCCATTTCAAATTTGACCATTTACCTTACAAGGTCGACAAAATTTCAATCTCGCATACGAATTTGGAAGCTTGCCGCTCGGAGGACACATAAACTTTGCTTCTTTGTGTGCTCACGTCCAGCTCACCTTACTTCAAAATGTGGAACGCAAATTTTTTATGACCGAATTGAAATGCAACCGGGACAATGTGTCGCGTCATTTCGTAATGCTCAATTATTAAATCAAGTAATTTTAATCTTTTCCCACCTTTAGTCGAAAGAAGGTATCTTCAGGTTAATTATACAGAAAAAAAGTCTTAAAATTGTTATATCTCAAATTAAGCACTGTAAAAAGCTTAATTTTAGTCTAAAACTGAGCTAATTTTCTTAAATTAAGTCAATATTTGAGCTTAAAATCTTGTTTTTAGGATTGGAAACTTACTTTTAGTCAATATTCAAGTTCGAAATAAGAATTCTCGAACTTAGATGTGACAAACTCGACAAATTTTTGTTTAAGCATTAGCGACTAAAAGTAAACTTTGCTGTCTGAAAGTAAGACTTTAGGCCCAAATGTTGACTTAATTTAAGAAAATTAGCTCAATTTTAGACTGGAATTAAGCCTTTTACAGTGCACAGAGAGAACGAAAATGGTTAATAAAACCATTTTAGAAAAGTAAAATACGTGATTATAAAAAATGTTTTAATCAATAATTTCCATAGTAAAAGAAAGCAAAAACATTATTACGTTTACTATTACCCGATACCTAAATCTACAGCATAGCACATAACCTTAAATCTACCGTGGCTTTACAGTTTAATATTCACTCGAAATATTTTTGACTAGGGAAATAGATTTTGTAAAAGTGATTAAATAAAAATAACTACTTATCATCATAAAAAGTAATTATTGTATATTACATTTTACAATATTATGAAATGTAAAAATAAGATACTGTAATGTTACAATCATTTCTACCTTTCTTCGTGGTTCCATTAACCTTTTTTTTCTCTCTGTGTGCTTATTTTGAGATGTAACAATTTTAAGACTTTTTTTCTGTGTAAATATTGAAGAATTATTTATTTTGCATTGTTAATTTATGTCGTGTTGCATAATTTTTTATTGTCGCACATAAACTACTAAAAATTCAACATTTTGGGCAGACCAGATGAAACATTTTTTCGTTTATTGAATTTTTTAAATTTAATAAACAGTACAATTCTGAAACGATTAAAAATCGCTGAATGTATGACGAGATGTGCTGTAACAATAACGAAATTAATGGTTTTAATAAAATATTTACTAGAAAATTGAAGTAAACTGATTTATTTAAAATATATTTACTTAAATAAAATAAAGATGTTTGGTGATAAGAATTATATCTTGGAAATAAATTATATTTTCTTAGAAAGCAAATTATTTTATTCAAGTAGTTACTTTCAAATAAATATTAACGGTGCCCAAAAAGTGGTCGTGTTGACTAAATTACTGAGAAACGAATGTATTGTTTTAATATTGAATGTCACATGGTCTCGCTCCACTTGAAGTTATATATTATGAGATGTTAAGAATTCGTCATTCCGCAATGTTACTCAAACTCGGAGACTTAAACCGCAGCGTCGACGAATATTTGTTTGATGCAAATAATATTCCATCTTGTATAATAACAACGAAAAATGTGATGGACCTGCGTGTCTTTTTTGCGTAATCCGGTAATACGTCCACGACACTAATAACTTACTATTCAAGAAGTGCACATAAATAAAGAGTTGAGCAATGTCCGTCAAAAGTGCACATTGCAGAAGAGCTAAGAGGAACTATCTGCCATTTATTTTCTTAAATCGAAGAATAACAGACCGTTAAAATTACGAGTATGTTCGACATCATCGTCACTCAGCCTTGGAAGCATTCAGGTTCGAAGAATGCATAAGTGATCCTAAGCTGAGAAATTTCTGCATTATCGCACAATTTTATCGATGTATTATTATTGTTTAAAACAAATAAAATAAAATAAAATACAAAACTAATGTCTTCGACCCCCACCGCGCATGTCAGTCGGACATTTTTGTTTCTCTGTAATATTTATAATTAACCCATTAACGCCTGAAATGACAATTTTTATACTTCATTTTCAATCAAGTATTTCGTATCAAAATCAAAGTTGAAAACAATTGAGAGGTGCGTATCCTACTGTTTTCGATGTCGCACTTCAAGATTCCGAGGTCAAAATTGAGTTTCAGTCATCAGAAATTCCAATATGGCGCCGAATATGAAAAAAATTTCCAAAAAATTGGGAATTTTTTATACTTATCAATTTTTTTCGAGCTATTAGAATATTGGGATTCTATTGAAACTCTGAACAAAGGTCAAAAAAATACTTCAATTTTAAGGAAAAATTTTACTTTTATAGCCTATGTCATTCTAACGACCTCAAAATGGCGTCAACAATGAAAATATCTTTGAGAAATTTCTGGATGCTCTAACTCAAAAACTACGAACTTTTTTAAAAAAATGCCCAGAATGAAAAGTTCTTAAAATTCATCAAGCGATATAATGGAATTTTTTCAAAATTTTTTGATGACATTTTGAGACATTTTTTTTCAACATTTTTTTCAAAATTGTAATTTATTTACAAAAAATTCTGAAAAAATTTTAGTGTATTCTCTGATGAATTCTAAGAGTTATTTGTTCTTTGCAATTTTTTGGAAAAGTTGATAGTTTTCGAGGAAATGCATTTCAAATATTATATTTTTTTTTCCCAAAAAACTATTTACTTTTGGAAAAAATTGCAAAGAACAAAAAACTCGTAGAATTCATAAGTGAATACACCAAATTTTTTTCAGAATCTTTCATAAATAAATTATAATTTTGAAAAAAATTTTGAAACAAAATTTCTCAAAATGTCTTGTTTCACAAAAATCTGATAAAACTCCACTATATTTCTCGATTAATTCTAAGAACTTTTCATTCTTAGCATTTTTTATAACAGCTTGTAGTTTTTGAGTTAGAACGTTCAAAAATGTTCATTGTTGACGTCATTTTGAGGTCGTTACAATGATGTGGGATATAATAGTTTTTGGGGGGAAAAAATCCTAAACTATAATATTTGAAATTCATTTTCTCGAAAACTATCTTTTCGTAAAAATTGCAAAGAACAAATAACTCTTAGAATTCATCAGAGAATACACTAAATTTGTTTCATAATTTTTTGTAAATAAATTACAATTTTGAAAAAAATGTTGAAAAAAAAGTCTCAAAATGTCATCAAAAAATTTTGAAAAAATTCCACTATATCGCTTGATGAATTTTAAGAACTTTTCATTCTGGGCATTTTTTTTTAAAGTTGGTAGTTTTTGAGTTAGAACGTTCAGAAATTTTTCAAAGACATTTTCATTGTTGACGCCATTTTGAGGTCGTTACAATGATGTGGGATATAAAAGTAAAATTTTTCCTTAAAATTGAAGTATTTTGTTCATCTTGTTCAGAGTTTCAATAGAATCCCAATATTCTAATAGCTCGAAAAAAATTGATAGGAATAAATAATTAATAATAAATTGGAATTTTTTTAAAAGTTCGGCGCCATATTGGAATTCCTGATGGCTGAAACTCAATTTCGACCTCGTAATTTTGAAGAGCGACCTCGAAAACAATAGGATATGTACCTTTCAATTGTTTTCAACTTCGATTTTCATATGAAATACTTGATTGATAATGAAGTATAAAAAATCTCATTTCAGGCGTTAATGGGTTAATCAAAGCTTAATTTGTTCTTTCCTGCTTTATCACATTAAATAGGAAGTTTTGTTCTTGGAACGGATGATCTAAGTATAGAACATGAACTTTTATATTTCTTTTTTATAGAGAACTTTGTGGTCTATCTTTTTTGTTGTAAACAATTTTTTTTTGTGATTTGTATTTTTGGTAAGAAACGAAAAAAAATAATTTTTTCAGCTCAACTTTTGTTCCTAAATTCTAGCAAAAAACTGGGCATTTACCTGAGTAACTAACCTTCTTGACGTTCGTGACGTCACGTTAGATATCTCTATAAATATTCACAACATTTTAGTGCAAAAAACGGTGCAAAAGTGCAGATCCCGAGTTATTACATACAGGAGAATCATATTTTCGGAAACATCGATTGCAATTGTCGAAATGTGGATAAAACTTGCTTGGTGCGGAATGTACCCGTAGATAGCAGCCACATAGAAAAAGCCATAGGCGTCGACAGCAGAGGGAACAAATTTTGAAAAGTCCTCCTTATTTACATAATCAATGCTCCATAAGAAGAGGCATTACCCACATAGGCATACGGAGAATAAATAAAACACTATAAACAAATGCCTGTTGTTTAAAATTGTTATAAACAATTGCGGGACAGTTGGTAAAATGGACACGCATGGTACTAGAATTGCGGGAAAAATTGCTTCTGGTAGCATAAACTAGCCTAAAAAACACCCGAATAGATTAATCGAGTAACACTGCCAAAAGGGGTGTCTTGGTTAAAACTCTTTTGTCCTCACTTTCAAGACGTTTTTGGGTGTCTTATAGAAAGACGTTATAAATGACTTTTTTTGAGACAGTAGAAGTGTCTTCAATCGCAGCCTGAATGTACTGCTCGATATTTGATACATAACCTAAAATTGTTTGATTTTTATGTGAAAAATGGATGAACATTCGTGTTCTGTTTGCAATTTTCGGGCAAATTGCTTTGAGGTCTTGATCAAACATGTCATTCGATACCACAAGAACGAACCAAATTTTAAAATAAAATGTAAGTTTCGTGGCTGCGGTGCTACCTTCACAAAATGGAGGTCATTTAAGAAACATGTGTCGAGAAATCTTTCATTGATGCAACAGTACACAATTTTTTCACGGATATCGGATTTATGAACACAATAATCAACCCTTGGAATCACATCAACCGAACAACCGCGCATCAACAGAATAGGTTATGTAGCTTTTATCGAGACGTCGCTTCGAGTCGACAGTTGCCGAATATTCACGAAGATACCCGGATCGGCAATGTGTCTTCGATTTACAAGTGTCTCAATACGGAAATGTCTTAAATTGGCTAAAACAACTTAAATGTAGACACTTTTACCGTCTTCTTTATATGTCTCAGATTATAAGACAGAAAAATGTCTTATTTACGATCGATAGACGCAAATAATGTCTCAAATTTTGAGACACTTTGCATCGAAGACACATATATTAAGACGGGGTGCCGGTCGATAAACCGACAAATAAAAAAGCCGACAGGTCAAAAAACCGATAGTCATAAAGTCGACATTCGAAAAGCCGACAGTCAAAAAGCCGACATCTAAAAAACTAGACACAGCGACAAGCGGATTATCATTTTTTGAAGTGTCGGTTTTGGGTGCGGGTCGAAAAACCGACAAATAAAAAAGCCGACAGGTCGAAAAACCGACAATCGAAAAGCCGACAGTTCAAAAAATGACTCTTCTTCTGACGATGCATCTATTCTTTTATGTGTCGGCTTTATGACTGTCGGTTTTTTTACCTGTCGGCTTTTTGATTTGTCGGTTTTTCGACCCGCACCCTTAAGACGTTTATTCTGAAAAGACATTTTTGAAGTGTCTAATGTCTTCAAATAAGACATTTAGAAGACACGAGTTTTTGCAGTTAACTCGCCTTAATTGTTTATTTACGAAAATTATCAAATTATATTTATAGAATTAACTGATGTTTGCAAATTCTAAAACAGATACTTGCCAGGCAATTTTATGGATCGAATGCCCTCTTTGGGATACTGGCTCAATGTTCAATGATTTTGCTCTCCAGGAGATTTCGAGCGCAACTTGCAATAATCAAAAGTAATTCATGCAAAACCAGTTTATAAAGTTATGGTAGTTGGAAATAGGTATTAAACGTTGTCAGGCTGCAGAAGAGGGATTTATAGATCGCGTCATTGCTCGGTAACTCCTTTCTCCGTGACTGTTTGGGCGGGAGAATGATTCGAGGCTAGTAAATTGTGGTGTATCATTCGGTGGCATTCGATTCAACGGCGCATCGTCAGCGGGAATTCCCTTCATTATTTCCGCTTTCGTCTTACGGCGCTTTTTTTTCTGCCTTTTGTTATACCTCGGGGCACGAGTCCCGGACGTCATTCGGCCAAGCTCGAGAATAACCGACGGATTCCGATGGTATTCATCACGAGTCTCGTCTTTTTACTCGGACATACGTGCAGAATATGGGATTCTACGGGGAAAAAGATTGGACCCTTACGCGGCCTTGTACCTCCCACTCCATCAAACTCGCTTTTTTATGCCTGCAAGGCGATTCTCAATTCTCGACACATTTTAAACAATGCGCTAACTTCAATGACAAAAAAAGAACTAGGATTTGTCATCCAAGTACTTTCGATGATTTGTGCTGCAGAAAAAAGTGAGACCAACTTCCCAAAATGTATGTCTTTGGGCAACAAAAACATCATGGTACTAGGACTCTAATTTATGACGCTGCAGCTAGCAGCAGATTCGCAGCAGCGGATTTGAAAAAACTATTAAAATGGCCAAAAACAGATTATTTGTTTAAAATTTGTCTAAAAATGTTTAAATGCAAGTAATGTTTAATAAGAAATTATTCATTTTCACTGTTTTCTTGAATCCAATGCTGCCAATCTGCTGCTAGCTTCAGCGTCATCTCTAATTTCGATAGTTGCGATTGTTTGGACAACAAAAATAGTGTACGATATTCAAGATACTCAATTTAGTACAAGACACGAGGCGTGTAAACAGAGAAAACAATAGTTAATCGAACCATTTCTTAAAAATAAAACCAGCTACTGTAGAAAGTTTGTTAATATTGTGGCATTGACCATTTTATCGAATTTGAACATGAAGCTGAAGTTAACAGCCACAATGAAAAAACTCATGTCAGCGAATTTTGAAAAATGTTGAAAAACTAGAAATTAATTGGTATTCAAAGATTACAAAATCAATTACATAAAACACAAGTTCAAAATTCAAATAAAACCGGAAATAAAAGATTACGAAAAGTTTTTCAGAAATATTTATTTCTTTTTATTGTAATTTATATTATTTTGTATTTTTTGTAAAGAAATATATACTATTCTGAAGAGGGTCAAAATAAATGACCGAAACGTTAATTGTCTAATTTATTAACAACACCAATTAAATCTGACATAAAATACAAGAAAATTCAAGAACATTTCACTTACGAAAGAATCAGAAAAGAAAGAAAGAATTATTCAAAGTTTAATAGAAAAAATGGTTCAATTTCTTAATATTAAATAACGAAAATGAATTTCGGGATCGGGCTGCTGAGATGTGGCTGCTAACTTCAGCGTTATAATTTCAACACGTAATAATAAATAAATTCTTCTTATCCGTGTATTGTTTTCATAAGTGAAAGAGTTCTTGTGTAACTTTTTTCTTGAATTATGGAAACGACAAAAACGTTGAAATAAATTGAAACAAATTTTTTTTACGTTTCAACCTTTATTATATTAGGTCCTCATCAGAAAATATCAGTAATTTTTACAAAATTGGATCAATGTAATTGTATATAAAAAAAAGGTTTATCACAATTCATTTTAAAAACAAAAAAAAATGTTCTTATATTTAAACAAACTCCCCGAATCAAAAATCGTTTTCTCAAAAATCTGAACTAAGAAATCAAAACTATTTTCAAATTTGAAACTTCTTATCTACAACAGCTGCAACAATGAAAAATTCCATGTGAAAATTATTTATTCATCAAAAAACGGAGTTCACACTTGAAGTCACTAAAAATAGTTGCGACAAGGGAAAAAGATTTTTTTCTTTGTGTCGTGAACATTATTTAGTCATTAAAAGTAGAAGAACACTTGAAGTCCCTATTAAAAAAAAACAAGAAAAAATTAAATGAATTACAATAATTCAGTAAGAAGAATGAAAAAATTACTAAGTAAATTATAACATGTGAAATTATTAACGATCCAAGGGAAACTAAAAAAACGATTTTTTATTTACATAGAATACGAAATCGACTTAGTACAAAAGTAAATGAACAAACCGATATGTTGTAAGTAAAGTCAAACGAAGGAATTTAAGTTTTAAAAATTTAAATTTTAATGAAAAATATGTACACGTAATCGTGTAAATCCATGTGGTGACGCTTAACCTAACCCAACTTACCTAATAATTATACTCTGATCTTCCAAAGTAAAATATACGTATATATACGGCACTAATATATGGTACAGTTTACAATTTGAATGATAAAAGTAACAGCCTGCCAACTAAAATACGTTAATGACGTTCATTCTCGCATTATTAAATACTGTAACCATTTCTGTATATTTGTAAGTGGTTTCATAAACCTTATGTTTCGCTGCACAATATCTACTTTACAAATAAGGTATATTCAATTTGTACAATTTAAAGTTGAGTATTTACGGAACGAAAAGTTAGCCACGGGTGCTCCTTTTATCTATGCCAACCGGCTAATAGTGGATTCCTGAGTTTATTCTAAGTAACTTTTTCCTGTACCAAAATTGGATCTGAGGCTCAGAATTTAAGTGAAGAGCCATTGAAATTTAGAAAAAATATTACTTTTTTTGCAATAACTCGGCTTCTTGTCAAGTTATTGCAATGAATGAGGGCTCATTTTCAACCTTTTTTTAAGCCCTACAATTCATTCCTGAGAACATTGTCCTGCGGTGAATACGAAAAAAACGTTTGGTACTGACGATGTGGGTTTTTCGTCAATTCTACGATATTAAAAGTGTTCCCGCGGACTCAACTTTCTTAAAAACGAACATATGAAGAGGCAAATTCTTCGTCTTTTCAAGCTCTACAACTTTTTCTAGTTTGACATTTCGTTAGCTATTTTGCGAAATGAGTTAGATGCGAAAAACCGTAAAAATTGGCCTTTTTTACCATTTTCCAGGACACAACTTCAGAAATATTCACCGCAAGACAAATGTTCTCCGGAATGAATTGTAGGGCTTAAAAAAAGCTTGAAAATGAGTCCTCATTTATTGCAATAACCTGAAAAGAAGCCGAGTTATTGCAAAATGAAGTAATTTTTTTTTCTAAATTTCAATTGCTCTGCACTTAAATTCTGAGCCTCAGATCCAATTTTGCTACAAGAAAAAGTTACTTAGAATCAACTCAGGAATCCACTATTAGCCGGTTGGCATAGAAAAAAGGATCACCCAGTATACACAGTGAATTTTTACACAAAAATTTGATCCTTTTGTCACTCTACATTTCTCGTTGAGTGAAAAATAAGCTACTCTAGGGAAAGAATTAATTATCACTCGAAGGGAGAATAGTCACTTGTCAAGAGTAAGAATTCCTTTACTAGAGTGGTTCAATTTTCACTTCATAAACAATGGATTTTCACCACAACAATTTTAGAAATTAATTTACTTTATTATTTACGGATATGAAATAAATGTACCGTCAGTAAGACACACATAACTAACGATAGTACAAAGATAGTCCAGTCCCGCCTACTTTTGGACGACGACACATACTTAAGGTATTACACCTTGCAGGTTTACACCATAAATGACTCCCACACATCCCCGCTCAGTCCAATATGCTTAGAACGGAACTGAATTTCATATCGTGTAGCGTGGGCACGTGAAAACACATACGTGTCACGATGAATCAAAGAGAAAAATAAATATTTAAACATTAGGGACTAAAACGATAAAACGTGAACGAATCATTGAAATTTAACGAAATGTCTTGGATTTTTAAAATGCTCGAGAAATTAATCTTTGGAAGAATTTTTCTGAAAAAGTCCAGTAAACTTTGAAAAATTAGAATTTTATATATATAATTTTAGATATATATATATATATATTATTCTTTCAAATATTTCACTTCTACAAAATTCACGTACTTTTTTTAAAAAATAACCACCTAACCTAATTTAATCTAGTCAAGTTATTGCTGCATATCTGTGCGTGGCGTTTGTTCGAGTTACATGAAGATCTACAATTAAATAATTTTAGCAATTGTACGAAACTTTTCAGTATGGGAATTTTCTTATATCAAGTTTGTTACTAGAAAAAAAATGTCGGAAGTATTTGCATTTTACGAGTATATCCGGCTCAAGGGTAATCTTTTCAATTAAAAAAAGTACAGACTGTATGGTAATCTTTTTAATTCAAAACGTACAGCTAAATTTATTTGCATAAGAAAAATAAATTTAACTGAATCCAAAGATCATTTATTGGGAAAAAAGGAGGTCCACTTCCTTCAAGTATATGTGTAATCAACATTTTCTTAATTCACTTTTTTTTGTTTACAAATTTGTTTGATTTTATTTTAAACACGTCGAGAAAAGAGTTATAAGTTTATAATATTTAATAAACTTTCTCAACATTAATGAAATGGTTTTTTAATAAGGGACGATAAAATATTGAAAAATTACAGGGTTTAATCACTCAACTTTTTTCAAGTATAGCATATCCTTCTTCGTAACAGAAATTAATCTTTGGAAGAATTTTTCTGAAAAAGTCCAGTAAATTTTGAAAAATTAGAATTTTATATATATAATATTATATATATATATATATATATATATATATATATAATAATATTTAATATATATATATAATATTATATAGAAAAATTCTAATTTTTCAAAATTTACTGGACTTTTTCAGAAAAATTCTTAAAATATTTTATCGTTCCTTATTAAAAAACCATTTCAGTAATGTTGAAAAAGTTTATTAAATATTATAAACTTATAACTCTTTTCACGACGTGTTTAAAATAAAATCAAACAAATTTGTAAACAAAAAAAAGTGAATTAAGAAAATGTTGATTACACATATACTTGAAGGAAGTGGACCTTTTTTCCCCAATAAATGATCTCTGGATTCAGATAAATTTATTGTTCTTATGCAAATAAATTAGTTTTTTTTTGTAGGCCAGACAAAGGAGTTGTAGGCAGTTTTCCATTGACCGATCAAAAGTGAATCGAACCAGTGCGCACGTGTGTAATTACGTAATTAATTGGTATTGCGCAGGAGTTGGGTGCATTTGAAACACTTTCCATTTACGGAGTCTCGTGTATAAACGATCATAATAGGGATCGAGCGCACGCTCATCTCCAGAGAAAGTTACGGCATGAATCACATTGTTCGAGAGAGTGGCGACTCGGCGCACACTGTGTCAGGAAGTACTGGCACTGGCACTGGCACCGATACTTTCATGCACGGCGCTCACTCCGCGTGACGATTAATGATCCTGCATGCCTCGACGCAACACACGCGGATCACCCCCACTCCATGATCTATACACCTATCGATCAATTTGCGCGCATTCACACCTATTTGCGAGCACGCTCCTCAATAGGTTCATGCCTGACCTAACATAGGCGCGAACTCGATTTTATTAGCTGAATAACCGCAGGCGCCATGATTCGATGAAATTAAGGCAGTACTCTATAAATCTGAATTAATAAAATTTTACTAATTGTAAGTCAAATTCTGCTAATTGAAAAAGAGAAAAGTGGGTTACCAATAAATAGTAGAAATTTACTAATTACATTAGTCAAAATTTGTTACTAAACGAATTAGTAAATCTGAAATACTAAATAAATTAGTAGAAATTGATTATTTCGTATCCCTTTAACTGTTACCGTACGAATTTGTTAAAAATGATCAATCTTCGGTTACTGTACTACACGGACTAACAGAGGGTAACTTTCTAGCTGTAATGAATTAGTACATTAATTTAGTAATGTAATGGATTAATCATCATTTTGGAATCTATGAATCTGTAAAACACAAATCATTAATCATTAACCTAACTTTTAGAATAAAACTTTGGGTAATACCTCTAAATTCAATACTATACCAAATCGAAGTTAGAATTATGGTTTTTGAAAATTTAGCACGTTAAATTTTGAAAAATTATAACGCGTTTTAATTTTATTACGCTACATGTCGTTAAAAACGCCCAGAGAGAAAAAAACGAACAAAATTTATAAAAATATTGTGCCCAGCAAGAAAACTTACATTGTTAAACATTCTAACCTTAATTATACACAAAATACTTACGACTTGTTTACGACGATTAACCATTTTCGTTTCCAGATCTTGATGGATAACAAATAATCGTTATTCTGCGGCGAATATGTGATACCGCGAGGTTTCAAAGTACAATCTATTGTTGATATGCACTTTCCTTACATTACGACATTGAACAAAGAAACACGCGGATTTTCGACTAATTCAAACAGTGAATTTGTTTACTATTTCAAATGGTGAAATGATATTACTTATAAAATAGTGATATCATTTTACTATTTGCTATTAGTGAAAACAATATGCCAGATTTTACTAATTCATTAAATGATATTGGGAAATTTGACTAATATAGTACTAATAAATTAGTCAAATATTCTGCTACTTATCGAAATAGTAAAAATCGAATCTACTAATTCAGATTTAGAGAGTATAGGCACACAGAAAAAAATAAGTCTTAAAATTCTTACATCTTAAATTCATCAGTAGGTGAAGCTTAATTCCAGCCCAAAATTGCGTTAATTTCCCAACCGGCACGAAATCCAGAATGTTGCAGAAACGTTTTTAAAACGTTTCAAAACGTCCCAGAAACGTTTTTAAAACGTTAAATGTCTGCAACATTTACAGAACGTTTTTAAAAAGTTTTATTCATGTTCCAGACACTTAACGTTTTAACAACGTTTCTGAAACGTTGTGGATCGTTTTAAAAACGTTTCTGAAACATTCTGGATTTCGTGCCGGTTGGGTTTCTTAAATTCAGTCAATATTTAGGGAATTTTACTATTTCAGATTTTGGTAATTTTGGGACGTGTAGCATGAGAAAAATTGCCATTCTTTATTATAAAAAAGACTACAAGTTCTTAGGGATATTTGCTACTAAGACAGTAAAACTCAGAAAAAATCTAGTAATTTTTACCAGAAATAATGACAATTTTTTCTACAAGCCTGTGCTACAATTAAAATTTGGAATGGTAAAATTTCCAGGAAAAATTTGTTCCTTGTATTAATGAATATTGGTACACGCTAAATATCTTGAGTGAGTTCTCGCTCTGCATGGAGTGAAAATTCATTGTCAAAGACATAGAATTCACTCTTTGACTAGAGTGGCATAACTTTCACTCCATACATAGTGAATTTTTACTTCAAAAATATGTATAGTAGAAAAAAATAAGTCTTGAAATTGTTACAACTTAAATTCATCATTAAATGAGGCTTAATTTCAGCCCAAAATTGCGTTAATTTTCTTAAATTCAGTCAGTTTAGGCCTAAAGTCTTACTTTCAGACAACAAAACTGACTTTCAGCCGATATTTTGGTTTGAAATAAGATTCGTCTAACTTAGATGCCATAAGCTGGATAAATCTTATTTTAATCCAAAATATGGTCTAAAAGTCATTTTGCTCACTGAAAGTAAGACTTTAGGCCAAAACACTAACTGAATTTAAGAAAATTGTCGCAATTTCGGACTTAAATTAAGACTCACCTGATGATGAATTTAACCCTTTTTGTCCCAAACATCCGGAATTTGGACGCAACTTTCAACGATGTAACTTTTGTTCCAAACAGCGTTAAAAAAATTGAAATAAGTCAAAATCGCTAGATTTGGACCTTCTCTTTCAAATGCCGTGATCAGAATCAGCCGGAAATTTCAGAGAAAAAAGTTATGATCATTTTTTCGAAAAAAATACTGATTTTTTCGACGTTTTTTCCCAATAATTGAGTTTTTAGACATTGAAAAGGACAGTGCTGATCGTTGCGAAACATACTAATCGCGTCTTTTTGCTCAGACCATTCTTCTCCCGTCGGATTTTTTCAAAAAAACAAAATGGCGGCTTCAAGATGGCGTCTGGAAGTTGTAGTATGTTGTAAGGAAGTTGTAATATCGATTATTTGACCGTGTAACGGCTGAAATCATGGAGAATTACAATGAAAAAGTAATTATTATCATTTGTGAATACCTAGTCTCATCATGATTTATTCATAACCTCATAACCTCAAATTAGTTAGACTCAATGGGTTTATACCGATTATTTGTCTAATTTTCACACAATTTTCGACGTTTCCGTAACATTACGAAATTAAAAATGACCATATTCCTTTATGACCTATTAATTATCGGTTTATAACCTAAAAATTTAGTACAGTTCGACTTTTTTTATTTTTAAAATACTTTTCTTCATTTTATTTTATTTTAATGTTATTACTTTCATTTTCTTGTATTCAAAACACACGTGGAGGCAATGAGGAAATATTTGTTTTTTATTTTTGCGTTTTGTTTTGTATTTTATAAATCAATATTGCAGATATTGAAAGTTATGTCGCTCTATAAGATGTGGGTTAACCTGCACTCAATTTGTAGATTATAAACAAATTCTTCATAGGTCGCAATCATATATGGTCATTTTCAATTTCATACGTACGCAGTGATACGGAAACGTCAGAAATTGAGTGAAAATCATGACAAATATCGGTAAAAACCCATTGTACATGACTAATTTGAGGTTATGAATGAATCATGATAGGAGTAAGTATTCACAAATGATAATAATTACTTTTTCATCCAAGTTCTCCGTGGTTTGAACCGTTACGCTGTCAAATAATCAATATTTGTGGGAGAAAATGTAAAATTACAACTTCCAGACGCCATCTTGAAACCGCCATTTTGTTTTTTGAACAAAATCCGACGGAGAAGAATGGTCTGAGCAAAAAGACGCGATTAGTACGTTTTGCAATGATCAGCACTGCCCTTTTCAATGTCAAAAAACGCAATTATTGGGAAAATGTCAAAAAAATCTGTATTTTATTCGAAAAAATGATCATATCTTTTTTCTGTGTAATTTCCGGACGATTATGACCACGGCATTTGAAAGAGGAGGTCCAAATCTATCGATTTTTACTTATTTAATTTTCTTTTAACGCTGTTTGGAACAAAAGTTATATCGTTGAAAGTTGGGACAAAAAGGGTTAAATTCATCATCAGGTGAGGAGTCTTAATTTAAGTTCGAAATTGCGATAATTTTCTTAAATTCAGTCAGTGTTTTGGCTTAATGTCTTACTTTCAGTGAACAAAACTGACTTTTAGACGATATTTTGGCTTAAAATAAGATTTATCGAGCTTATGGCATCTAAGTTAGACGAATCTTTTTTCAAACTAAAATATCGGCTGAAAGTCAGTTTTGTTGTCTGAAAGTAAGACTTTAGGCCTAAACTGACTGAATTTAAGAAAATTAACGCAATTTTGGGCTGAAATTAAGCCTCGCCGAATGATGAAGTTAAGATCTAATAATTTTAAGACTTATTTTTATCTGTGTATACTCTACAAATTTCTTGAAATTAAAATTCACTATGTATGGAGTGAAAGTTATGCCGCTCTAGTCAAAGAGTGAATTCTATGTTTTTGACAATTAATATTCACTCCATGCAGAGCGAGAACTCACTCAAAATATTTAGCGTGTACCAATATTCATTAATACAAGGAACAAATTTTTCCTGGAAATTTTACCATTCCAAATCTTAATTATAGGACGGACTTGTAGAATGTAGAAAAAATTGTCATTATTTATGGGAAAAATTACTAGATTTTTTCTGAGTTTTACTGTCTTAGTAATAAATATTCCCAAGAACTTTTTTTATCATAAAGAATGGAAATTTTTCTCATCCTACAAGTCCCAAAATTACCAAAATCTGAAATAGTAAAAATCCCAAGAAAATTTGTCTCCGCGTACACTAACAGAATTTGTACAGGAAATTATCTTCAAAATATAGGAAAAGTTTGTCTTTTGCAATAGGAACATAATTTGCAGAATGTCAATATTTAAAAAATTTGAATTTAATAAAGTGGCATTTATTTGTTTTGCATGTTTTATAGCTTATAAACATAATCTTTGGCTTAACTATATTATTGTTCCGCAAGTTTTTTTATATGAATGAAACAAGAAATCCAATAGGGGTTGTATTGTAAACTGTACACTCTAATTGTTTAAACAAAATATTATGCTATGCCATTACACGAACAAGTAGCCTCGATCTATACACCCCTGACGGCAACAAGCATAACTACAGAACCTGCAATATCTCAATAGATCCACATTTTAAAAATTAATATACATGTGTCAATTAAATTTACAATTTTTTTTAACTATGTATCCTCAAATTTCCAGAGAGAATATAGGGTTGCTTCTTTTTATAGAATTTTTTATAGAATTTCTTTTAGTGAACTTTCAAATTCAATATAAATTAGCAATGCTCTCAAAAAAAAATTAACTAGTTGGAACTACGAACTAGATATCAGGAAAAGACGCAACCATTGTTTTATTGCGACCTTGATAAATTAGGTAGCCAAATCTACTACTACTTAAATAGTTAAACCAATTAAAAAATGATAGTTAGGTCAGCTACTAATATTTAGATAGTAATTTTTTTTTCAGTGCATATGATATACACATTTATTAATAATAATGCAATTCGTTTATAACTTGCAAGTTACAAAGGAATTTTTCAAATATCAATTTATAAATTGAAATTGTATATTCTTCATTTATATCTTATTATTTGACGTTGTTTGTGAATTGGCATCAACACGTGATTTGTTGAAACAGGTAAAACATGCTGCATAAATCGGTACTTGTATTGCCTGATAAATATGTCTTTACACCCCCACGCAGATTCTACAGTAATCGAAAAATTAACAAATGTCAAACATAATTTATCACTCGATGGACATTACAGTGTTTTTTGGTAATTTGCAATTTTCAGATATGCCAATTTCTCTTCAACTAATGTAAATTATTATATGTTGTAATCTAATCGCGCTGCGATTATCTAATGCTGATACTGACGCTGTAGTAAAAAAATCGATGGCTGGTCGAGAAATCTGATAACATTCCATGCATTGACCTTGCGAAATAAAACTAACCATTGTCAAGGAATATATCAGTTGATTAGACCATTTTTTTGTATGACAACGATTTAGGGCAATTCCTTTATTAAATAGATAATAATTTAAAATGTGTAAATGCTACAACTTTCTATCTGAATCTAATTTAACCCATTAACGCCTGAAATGACAATTTTTATACTTCATTTTCAATCAAGTATTTCGTATCAAAATCAAAGTTGAAAACAATTGAGAGGTGCGTATACTACTGTTTTCGAGGTCGCTCTTCAAGATCTGAGGTCAAAATTGAGTTTCAGTCATCAGTAATTCCAATATGGCGCCGAATATGAAAAAAATTTCCAAAAAATTGGGAATTTTTTTCGAGCTATTAGAATATTGGGATTCCATTGAAACTCTGAACACAGGTCAACAAAATACTTCAGTTTTAAGGAAAAATTTTACTTTTATACCCTACATCATTCTAACGACCTCAAAATGGCGTCAACAATGAAAATGTCTTTGAAAAATTTCTGAACGTTCTAACTCAAAAACTACCAACTTTAAAAAAAAATGCCCAGAATGAAAAGTTCTTAAAATTCATCAAGCGATATAATGGAATTTTTTCAAAATTTTTTGATGACTTTTGAGACATTTTTTTTCAACATTTTTTTCAAAATTGTAATTTATTTACAAAAAATTCTGAAAAAATTTTAGTGTATTCTCTGATGAATTCTAAGAGTTATTTGTTCTTTGCAATTTTTTCGAAAAGTTGATAGTTTTCGAGGAAATGAATTTCAAATATTATAGTTTAGGATTTTTTCCCCCAAAAAAACTATTAACATTTGGAAAAAATTGCAAAGAACAAAAAACTAGTAGAATTCATAAGCGAATTAAGTTAATACACCAAATTTTTTCCAGAATTTGTCATAAATAAATTATGATTTTGAAAAAAATGTTGAAAAAAATTTCACAAAATCTCATCACAAAAATCTGAAAAAATTCCACTATATTTCTCGATTAATTCTAAGAAGTTTTCATTCTTAGCATTTTTTATAACAGCATGTAATTTTTGAGTTAGAACATTCAGAAATTTTTCAAAGAAATGTTCATTGTTGACGCCATTTTGAGGTCGTCAGAATGATGTAGGGTATAAAAGTAAAATTTTTCCTTAAAATTGAAGTATTTTGTTCATCTTGTTCAGAGTTTAAATAGAATCCCAATATTCTAATAGCTCGAAAAAAATTGATAGGAATAAATAATTCCCAATTTTTGGGAATTTTTTTAAAAGTTCGGCGCCATATTGGAATTCCTGATGGCTGAAACTCAATTTCGACCTCGGAATCTTGAAAAGCGACCTCGAAAACAATAGGATATGTACCTTTCAATTCTTTTCAACGATTTTGATATGAAATACTTGATTGATAATGAAGTATAAAAAATGCCATTTCAGGCGTTAATGGGTTAATAAACAACTACTATATGAATAATCGGTAAAAAATGCATTTCAAAATAATGATAGGGTTTCGGAACAAATTTTACTCGACTTGAGTTGATTGAATTCATCATACTGAAGTAAACCATTCATAAATGTCGAAAGTTGATTATGCACGTATTATTGGTTTTATTTACATTTGATTAAATTGGATCATTTATAAATTAACATCTTACGTGCGCACAACTCAGTGACTCACTTGATACAAGATGATGTCAACATTAAATACGTATCCATATTAATGAAATGCTTTCGTTAAGTGATATAAAATTGCAATTTCCGGTATAATCGATAAGTCTTTTTAAACGGAAGTTGAATTAAAAATGGCATTGTTAAGAAGATCTACATCCTATTTGTTTTTCTTGTCATTGACAAACGTCAAAGTGTCAAGTAAAGCGATTGGGAGTACATACCCACCTTGTTGAAATCATTTTGATTATCCAGATTCTAAAAATACGACGTTGCATCATACCATCTTTATCTTCTTCCTCGTATGTGATCAGTTAAATTAGGAGTTTTTGAAAATTTGAAAATTCAAAAGTTGCTAACTAAAATGCAGTGAAATCACCCTCCACCTCAATAACAAATCCGTTATTAATAAGTATAACAAATAAACAAATTATACGATTTTAAAAAACGGACTTTTATTGCAAAAAAAAAATCAGATTGGAATAAAAAGGTCGTGTAATTCCAATTGTTGGGAGATCGGTGGCTCTAGTTAGTAATTGTCTGTCTCAGATAATACAACGATTTCTAGTTACAATGAATTAGTTTGACATCATGACTAATGAACAATATTACAATCATGTGCATTACCGTCTGTAGTAAAGTTTGTCTAGACCAGAACAACAATTATGTCTGCGAAAGAAACAATACTGCAATTACGCTTGAAACAATGCTATAATTACAATTCACCTGAGCAATCACTCGTCTAAGATCGTTACTAAATGCTAATAATAATTGACGATTTTTACATCGCCCGTCATAATGCAATTTAGTCCCGAGAGATTGTTGAACTTAAGAAATCAATCAGACAGTTGACCTCTTTCGATTGATCTCAATATCATTCACTTTTCGCCGTCTGAAAGTCAAGTTATGCATACATATATGGGAATTTCCAGAAAAACATTACATTTATCCCCCAAAGAAAGTTTAAAATAAATATTTTATAATATCTACAACGGAAGCGCATTCACTTACTTTCTTTGGAATTTATAGTCAAGATGTTGTAAATTATATAAAAAAATATTTAAAAAAAGAGATGTTACGAACATTTTTAATATAAATTACTTTAAAGTATCGTAAATCTAGGAATCAATTACTCTAAATTTAAAAAAAAACTATTAAAGCGGTTGTAATGCCGTTGAAAATAGTAAAATTGTCAAAATTCGGGTTCTAGGCAATTCTAATTACTATTAAAGTCCAGTTTAATCATTAGGTTGGCTAATTAAATCTTTTTATAAAGTGAGGCTTTTAGGTCGGTTAATGTTAATGTTTTACACTAAAACGTTTTTAAATTTCTTCTACAATGGTTCATTTCAATAGTTTTGTAACAAATTTTGATTCAACTGCTGCAATAAAATCCTTACTTTACAAAATGCTTAATAATTATATAGTCGTTCCTTAGTACATTCTTTTATTAAATAAGTCACAAAATCGTATCGTTTCATCCAATTTTGAAAATTGTCTGCCATTTTATTTATAGATAATATGAATATAGGAAACATTAATTATATTACGCTCTTACTAAAATAGTTTTTAATAAATTTGAGTGCCTTGTACACTGAATAGTTCAATACGCTCTTAACTGACCTCCTACTTCCACTACTACAGTGTAATTACATTAAAGCAATTAAAATAACTAACAATGCAGTTAGCGTTACTTAAAGTATGAGTAAAATTAACGATACGAACTAGGTTTGTTTACAATTCGCGAGTTAAACTAACCTTTTACTATTCTTCACTGGAAATTGTCGGTTAGATGGTTTTTTAAGTAGGTAAAACCATAAGATTTACTTCTTTTCATAAATTCATATCACGATATTTGTATAAATATTCTAAATTATAAAATCTATCAGCTTAAAAATTGAGTAATGGTAGTTATTTTTGTTGTTTTGTTTAGAATGCCAAAGAAGTTAATTAAGAATTGTCCGAGAGTTATTGGAAATAAATAAAAAACACCAATTTCCAATAGTTCTAGTTCAATTCCTAATTAATTTCTTTGGTATTCTGTAACAGTCCATATATAAAGAATACAGAATTTTGAAAGATCGATTCAGTCACTATTTATTTAGTGAAAATGCCTACCTTATCGGCGGACTACTTTACAACCCTCTTAAGGAATAAAATATTAATTTAAAAGAATAAACATGCAATTCAATTTTCAGTCTATACGAGGCAATTCTCATTCGAAAAACATGACAGATTTGATTTGTGTTGCTGACTATTTTGTGGCTAACAAATTAATTTTATCCGCTTTATTTACTGGCCCCCTTTGACATAACTTCAGTAGTTATACAAGAATGGTACTATCGAATAAAAAGCGTAGAGCAAGAATGCCCATATACAATCGTCTTGATTGGTTCCAGTCGTTTAATAGGGCATTGCCAATCATTGATCGATCATTATGTACTAGATAATAATTACAATTTCTTAACAAGTAATAAATATAAGAGAACTAGCGCGACATTTATCCTAAAAGAGTTTTGTATTTAATTGCTTCAGACCTACTCCGGCCTGTTTTGCGTCGTGGTAAATCCCTACAAGAAACTGCCAATCTACACGGAGAAGATTATGGAAAGGTACAAAGGCATCAAGAGACACGAGGTGCCACCACATGTATTCGCCATCACAGATACTGCTTATCGCTCCATGCTCCAAGGTAACTATCAGATGTTCTTCAACATCCTTCCTATATTTTCTACTATTTTTGGTATCATTAAACAGGGAAAGAAAGTCATTGTTTACATCTTTAATTCGAAATAGTAACGGATTACTGATCAATCAGCGCCATCTAGCGCGTTCATTGCACAAACAGTACACAGAGAGAAGAAAAGTGTTAATGGAACCACTAAAAAATAGTACAATCAATTTTAACCTCTTAACCCTTTGAGTCACACATTTTTCCTTTTATCGAATTTAGCTGAAATTTGTTACTCGGGGCTTTTTGAGGTCGCTGATTACGAATCCCAGGTTAGTTTTTCGAAATTCAAGATGGCGGATCCAATATGGCGGACAAAAATTTAAAATATAATTCGATTCGGACAAAAATTGCGACTCGGGAGTTTTCAAGGTAGCTGATTACGAATCCGAGGTTAGTTTTTCGAAATTCAAGATGGCGGATCCAATATGGCGGACAAAAATGTAAAATATAATTCGATTTAAAATATAACATCTTATCCATAATCAACATAAAATTCATATTCAGTGAGGCTGAAAATTCCCTAACACGCGTTTTCATAAAAAAACTCGCCTTTTTACATCTTGCTCACAGCCATTTTGAATTTCGTAAAGTTGATATTGGATTCGTAATTATCGACTTCGGAAATCCCAAACACGCATTTTCACCATAATTCGCGCTTTTTTACATCTCGATCATCGCCAGCTTGAATCAGTCATTTTAAATTTCGTAAAGCTGACATCGGATTCGCAATCAGCGACCCCGAAAACCCCCTAATGCGCATTTTCATCAAAATTGGCGATTGTTTACATATTTCTGACCGCCATATTGAATCCGCCATTTTGAATTTTGTAAATCTGACGCAGGATTCGTAATCAGGGACCCCAAAAACCTATATACCCCGAACTTCAAGTCATTATCTTTCAAAACAGCGTCAAAAATGAATTCTTTCCAAAAAAACATGATTTTTTTGTGTTTGTTTATTTATATAAAGTAAACAATAAACAATTACGTATTTTTAGTGATGTGGATATGTTCTTTAAGTACTAAGGTAACAGAAAATAACAAAAAGACCGATCGGAATACGTTAACTTGAACGTAAATAATTAAAATTCAATGAAATCGAGGTAGTAACGTGGGTTACTATCGTGACTCAAAGGGTTAAGTAGTAGAATTAACTATATGTAAGGTTGAAGTTGATATTTGAGGTTATGTAAGTACAGTTTAACAATCGGAAAATAGTAAATGCAACAATTTTATTGTACTGTTTACCATGGAAATAGTTAATGCAACAACTTTTTGGATTTACTCGTTTTACTATTACCAAAAGGTTCCGTTAACTATTTCCTTTCTCTCTGTGTATCTAAGTAGTCATGCTTTTCATTAAACCTACTAAATTACCGAAATTGTTTCATCATCGACTGAATTAACTGAAATGCCTTCATATATATTATAGAGCGTAGCTACCAAATGCTTTATAACTAAACGAAAAACCATTTCTACAACGAGATCAGTAGGAGCATCGCAAACGCACCTGACGGCAACAATCCTTACTACACGGAAAAAATAATTCAGTGAAGATCCCTGAACTCGTTGGGATGTTGAGGATTTGAGAATATTTTGATTCAATTAATAGTTAATGTCTAAGCTTGTCAAGAATCATTTCAAAACTCTACAAGAATATTAACTGAAAAGTTCAAGAAAAGCGTTAAACAATTTAACAAAGAAATACAAAAAAAAATTTGACTCTAATGGAGATTCGAATCCGGATCTGCTGTTCGATAATCATACACTTCAGCACGCTCAACCACTGTTGCATTTGTGTTATCAACTATAAATAAGGCCGAAGTATGCCGAAACAATTTAACGAAGAAATACGAAAAAAAAAAATTTGACTCCAACGGAGATTCGAACCCGGGTCTGCTGCACGATTATCATACACTTTAGCACGCTCGACCACTAGTACGTTATTATTAACTACTATAAATGAGGCTTCCAGAATTGTTCAGGAACGTTTTGCATACATTTATCAATAATCATGAGGTTTCCGTCGAACTTTTCTCAAATCCTCAATACCCAAACATGTTCACTGAATTATTTTTTCCGTGTTTGGGTTGCAAAGTTGCTGACTGCGCATACAGTGTTGCCATTATCAGATATTAATAATTTTAATATTTGAATTAGAAATACGCTTGAAATATGACAGTTTAATAATTAAAAATGTATATTTATAATGGAAACAAATATGTTATATATTAACAAATGTTCTCTATAAGTATAGAAGTAAATTCATTTGCCAACAAGAAAGTTGCTTTTATCAGATTTCATATTGAAGTACCAGTAAATCAATCAATTATTAAACTTTGTTCTTCTTTCTATTTTTTACTCTTTTCTTTTTATTGAAATATTTTATGTGGCATATCTACTTACCCCTTATTGACCCAATTTGGCCGTTTTTGTCCGTCAACTTTAAACACGGACAACTTTGTTATTTATGCTTTAAAAAAATCGAAACCTTTGTAAGCGGGTATTTTCGAGGGTGTTCTTTCAGAATCCGAATCGAAAATTTTGAAAAACCACCCCTTCCTACCCTAATTTTCAAATTAAAAAAAAAAGCACGATTTTTTAAGGTATTTTTTTTGTTTGAATCGTATTTTCGGTGCGAAAGAGGTCTTGTCGAAAGCTGAAACCACAAAAACTCCGGCTCAAAATGTGGAAATAATAACGTAATCCACATAAAAAATTCATTTTTCATCATGAACGGGTTGTGTGACCATCCCTAAAATAAAATATTTACAAAAAATCGATATTTTACGGATTTTTATGAAAAAAATTGTTTCGGCTTTTGAAAACAGGTAAAAATGGGGGAAAACATATCACAGATAGTAGGAAACATCTTTTCTTTTGTTATGTAAGGTTACATTTCGTTACCACCCCATAAAATAGCCCAAAGGGGTGAAAATTGGCAGTTTTTCAAAAATACTATTTTCGATATGAAAAAAATGCAAATAAATTTAGTTCTAGAAGAAATAAGTGCAGCTTTTATACTCTTACATACTAAAGACAATGCCTATGATAAAGTTATAAAATAATGTCTACCCATTATTGATAGTTTTATGGATAAAAACCGGAAGTCGCATGGCATTCATCATATATCGTTCTATACAACTATATATTGTTTATCTAAACTATCGTTTATATAACCATACTGTGATATGATTTCCCCCATTTTTACCTGTTTTCAAAAGCTGAAACAATTTTTTTGTCAGAAAAATCCGTAAATTAGCGATTTTTTGTAAATATTTTATTTTAGGGGTGGTCATACAACCCCTTCATGATGAAAAATGAATTTTTTATGTGCATAACTTTATTATTTCGACATTTTGAGCCGGAGTTTTTGTGGTTCCAGCTATCGCCAAGACCTCTTTCGCACCGAAAATACGATTCAAACAAAAAAAATACCTTAAAAAATTGTGTTTTTTTTTTTAATTGAAAATTAGTGTAGGAAGGGTGTGGTTTTTTCAAAATTTTCGATGGATTCTGAATTTTTTTTTTAAGCATAAATAACAATGTTGTCCGAGCTTAAAGTTGACGGACAAATTGGGTCAATTAGGGTTATAGCAGTTGGCGGAGAGGGACTGTAACCTTTCTGCTCTAAAAATACTGTTTTAAGATATAGGTTTGAAGAGACATCAAAGTTACTTTATCGGTATTTACTGGTATTTACTGGTAATGGTTATTTGAAGCTTAACCCCTTCGCTGCGGCGAGAATTTCACAAAAAGTGCCCAAAATGCGGGAAAAAAAAATTTGGTTAGATTTTACTGTAACTTGGAGTATAGGGGTTTCTTGGGACTCTGATTACGAATTGGAAGTCAAATTTCGAAAATTTAAAACGGATTAAATATTGCGGGCAAATTTTCTAAATACCAATCATTTCGCCTGACACTTGTTACTCAGAGGTTTTCGGGCTCGCTGATTACGAATCTGAAGTTACATTTTTGGAAAATTCAAAATGGCGGATTTGGAAAAACACTGATTTCTAGAGTTCAATATGTTACAGTTTTTATTTTAAAAAACAATTTTAAACAAAAATATATAAAAACATAAAAAAATTGCACTTTGAAGACCTTTCTCGAACCTCTTCGTACTAAAGTGTGTAAGTATACATCTTGTATATCGAAGCTAACGGGGAAAGGTTGACATTAACCCGCGGTATTGGATCCGCCATTTTGAATTTTCAAAATATATCATCAGATTTGTAATCGGCGACCTCGAAAACCCCTGAGTAGCAAGTTTCAAACGATTTCATTAATGTTTAATGCAGAAATTGACCTAATACGGCGACATAACTCATGACAAAGATTTTTACAAAATCGTAAAAACAATATATTTTAAGAACTTGTATCTTTTTTTTTACAACATGTTTTTGAAAACGGATAGCGGCATGTTGTTCGGTATACCTTAGGCTGGCTAAAAATGGTCAAGTTTTTAAATTGGATATATTATTGACTTCATTAGACTAATTTATGTCATGACAAAGATTTGCGTTTTTGTCGCAGTCAGAGAAAAGTCCTAAATGACAAAGATCTTTGTCATCCGCAGCGAAGGGGTTAAATAATTTCATAATTTTGCGTAAAAAGGAGTCATATCGATGTCAGTGAAACGGAATTGACGAGGTCATAACAGTCTCCTTTAATTTGAAAGCGTTTAAAATTGTTTCTGTAAATGTTTGTATTGTTATGTATAAATAAATAAGAAAATTTGTTGATGCAGATCGCGAGGACCAATCAATCCTGTGCACGGGAGAGTCTGGAGCCGGTAAGACGGAAAACACGAAAAAAGTCATTCAGTATTTGGCCTACGTCGCCGCCTCGAAACCAAAGTCGAATGCGGTAAGTCTCTAACAATTATCTTCTCTAAATTCGCGCGCGATTTCTGAGATTCGTTAAAACAAAATGTCGCGATTTGCGATTTTCGCGAAATATCTTATCGCTTCCGCGAGAAATAGAATAACTTGACGTCAAGTGAAATTCAAGAAGAGTCTTGACCCACGACGACGTTCGTCGCCAATCGTTTCTTATCCATCCAACAATTCCTACTTCCTAGAGTCGTTATCGAAATTGCCAACTTGTCTGCGAGCTCACTACCTCCTTTTTTTCTATGACTCATAAGCACACTATCTCTTTCCAATTTGTTATGACTCTTATAGTGGAAGAAATATCACTCGTAGCAGTAGGCATGAATTTCTGTTTTATTAAAGAGGAAGAACATGAAAAAAACAGATTTTGGAAATTTTATCGATATTAATTCGATAAAGTTATGATATTTTGGCAGAATACAGAATTTGACAAACGGTTCGTTAAAATCATTTTTATGAAAAAATGTACCTCGAAGTGGTATACAAAAATGATGGGAAACAAATTTATAAACATTTAATTTCTCTCGGTTGTTCAGCATCTACAGAACGGTTCATCGTTCTAAACTTCGAGCAGCCCCCACCCCTGTACGCGTAGTATTCGGTCGGGTTCGGCAACCCTCGACACGATTCGGTTAAACATACACTCGCGCCATATGTAAACTAAAATATGGGAGTGGGGGTAATGAGGGGAAGTAGTCCTTCCTTTATTCTAATGTCTTCCCTTATTTTAATTTTTTCTCTTCTCCTATTCTAATATTTCCCCTCACGTGTTCTCCCCACCGCACTTATTACTTTCCTTAGAAGCACATATGACATATAACTGCGCATGCTCTGCGAAAGAGAAAGAGAGAGAGAGGAAAAACGAGACAGCAAACGTTTAGTGGGAAAGAGGAGAAAATTAGAATAAGGGAAGAAGGTCACCATCTTTCCTGACTGGACAAATTAGAATAAGAGAAGGACTACTGTAACTGTGAGCAATTTCACACCATACTGAGAGGACCGGTCATCTAACCAGGTCTACTATAGTATTTTTTTGTTTAACAACAGTTGAGAAATAATAATACCAAATACCCTATAAACGTTTTTTGCACGTTTCTTAATAACCTATGGCAAGAAATTTTTTGAAAGAGGTTATGCATGTGTATAATACACCAACCGGAAATGCCCGACGCTCTGCGACAACTACCGATGTCGTACAGACAATTTAATCGCACCAAGACGCGTATTTTAATTTCATGTACAGTAGGACCTCTCTTATTCTAATTAGTAAAGTTTTTCAAGATGGCGCCGACCTCTCTTATTCTAATTTTCTCCTTACCCCCACTTACTTTGCTTGCGAGCTTGTGATTCGTGGACAATATTTTTCGTTGACTTTTCGTGTGATAGTGGGAGAAGACTTGTGGGGGAACGATTAGAATAAGAGAGGCTAGGCAATTAGAATAAGAGAGGTCCTACTGTACTCGGTAACAATAATTTACAAACTGAATTCGAGTAATTTTACTTTACTTTTTTGCTTAATCTGATTAGAAATCTCAGCTAATAAGTCGCTAGAATTCTCCTGCAGAAGAACCGTTATGTAGGTATTGTATGACGACATTCACTATGAAGATAAATAATATCGATAAACAAAACTCGGAATGTCATCTCAACTAAATTTATTGACAATTGATTGAGATAAATACGTGAATTATTGATAATAATGGAACTAAACGTTCCATAGTCATGCGATTGGCATGTTCATACATGTTCCGCTTTCGAAGTTGCAATATTCAACTATTTTGTTTGTGAGATTTTCATTGAGCTTTAAAAGAAATATTAAACAAAATTATGAAAGCTTTTTTTGGTAATAAATTTAATAAACTTTGGAATTAAAAGAATAAAAGGAAATAAAGTCCTATATTTTACACTCCTGTTTTTTTTTTAAATATGACGTCGTGTATATTTGCAATTATAGTGATGTAGTAAAAATTAAAAGAACATATATTTTTAGTTACGAGAGAAAAAGTCAAATTTTAGTTTTGGAATTTAGTTTCAGACACCTCGCCGGTTCATTTCTTAACCAAAAATGGGACATTTAAATTAAATCCCGCAGATTATTTAATATTAACATTGCTGTTTGTGATTTTGTCAGTTAGTGCATTTTAAACGAGTGCTAAAGGGGTTCTAAAGTAATCCGCTGATGAGGAATTTTCACTAAAAACCGTAAATAAAAAATTATTTCAGAAAATTCTCGACCGGTTTTAAATTAATTGTTTTGGTATTTTTTAAGATACCGAATGTAGTAATTAGAATCATTATAACATAGCCATAATTTTGAACATTTTACTTAGTCATCTTTAATTTACGTTTTTCAATGAAATTTCGTACCTTACCGGCCAGATTGCACGGCGATAAAAATTGTAGTACAGTAGTCCTTCCCTTATTCTAATTTGTCCAGTCAGGCAAGATGGCGGCCTTCTTCCCTTATTCTAATTTTCCCCTCTCCCCCACTACTTAGATTTGTAGTCTCACTTTTGTCTCTTTTTCTTTTGTTGCGCATGCGCCGTTATTTGTATTTAGAAAATCCACACGTCAGTGGGAAGAATGCGTGAGGGGAAATATTAGAATAGGAGAAGAGTAAAAATTAGAATAAGGGAAGGAGTACTGTAGAACCGGAATTTAGCGACAGACAGGTTACATTTCTGATAAATATAAAATGAATTCATACTTTTTATCCTTTTTTCTGTTATTGAAAATAATGATGATTTTTATATAATTGAAGTTTCATAAGTAATGGTAATAATAAGGAGTAATTGAAAATCTTGCTCGGTAACGTCATCGCATATTTTTATCAGTATTTTATAACGGTGTATTTAAATAGACATTCGTTGGCAAAATGAAGAGATTCATTATTCGTAAATGTAAACGTAACAGGAAATCATGTCCGGAATTTTTCAACCGGCCTAGCATCACACAGTACTCTCATTGTCAAAGACGCGTAGATTTTACGTGCCGCTGATATTGATTCGTAAAATTATAGCAATAATATTAATAATTAGTATTGCTTTCAATATTTTTTAAAGAATTCAGAATTTCAAGGCATAAATATTTTATTTAAATTAGTAAAATGTGCAATAAAAATAAATGGAAGCCGTCGTATTATAGACACAATCATCTACAACCATTTTAGGAGAAATTTCAATTTTCCTCCTAAGGGAAATGATGAAAACTACCGGATTGTTAAAAAGAGCTACCGCAAAATAAAGTCAGACACACTAGATGTCGTAACGTTTTCTCGAGATGGTTTCTCGAATTAGTATTACACTCCCGGAGAGGATATGAGGTGGCAAACGCGATTACCTGCTACTTAGCAGGTGCCGAAGGATTTTTACGTCATTTAAGGATGTTTGGTAAGAAACGGGTTAAAAAAACATCTCGAGAATCGTTTCAAGGCAAACGAATATTCGACGCGTACGCGACCAAGGTCGAACCTTAACACAGTTTTTCGAAGACACGCTACTATCTTATTTTCACTCTTTCCCTTACTAGACAATCTTACTTTGTTGCAACCTGAGCAATACCAAACCTACTGGAGGTAGTCTTGGCTACGCTAATTTAGTTAGTACTAGAACAGTCCAAGTGTATATTAAGATTTGAATAGAGTAAGGAAAATGCAATAAAAAATATTCGAATTAGATCCATAAATTAGTTAATTTAAATAAATTGGTAGATATATAGTTGTATATTAACTATATTGACTTGATTGACTAAAATTTAGTTAATACACCTCAGGCAGAGTCAGCTGTAGTAAAAGCTGATGTAAAAAGTAGTAAATATTTAGTGTCCATTGAGTAACTAGACATCTAGTTAAGTTGACTATCTTTTTTTTAGTGTTCTATTAAGATAGTTTCACATAAATATTAGTACTATATTTTTAAATATTTCGACAAAACATCAATACAAAAATGATAAATAATAAGGAAATTTCTAATCAATCGTTTTTGAATCTTTAAAATATTTTGTAAAATTTTAATCCTCTTTTTACTTTTAATTATACTTTTACTTTATTTTTTTATACTTTTATAATTATACTTTTAATTTTTATGACGGAACTAGTGCAGTACAAATAGTAAAACGTTATTAGTGTAATTAGTTCTAACGTTATCACTAATAAAATCTTGTAACAATGGCTACTTACAATATAGCGACTACTTTTGACCCTAAGTCTACTAGTATATCGTATTTATTATTATAATTGCTACAAAACTGTTCCCAGGACTTAGTTCCACTTAATTTTTACATTCTCAGACTCATCGTCCCATCGAGCGTACTTTAGTGGTACTTCAGGAGCTCTCGGTGGGGCCATAACAGTCCCATGGTGGTGTCCTAGCTCAATTTCTTTTAATTTTTCCTTCTCTCGCCTTCTTCCACTCCATCTCACATATTATGCATGAGTTTTCCAACACATTTTCTTTACAGGTACAAATTAATATGTGAATTAATATTTTTTACTTCCACCATAACACTCGGCGAGCTCAGTTAGATTAGATATTTCCAGGTGACGAAGAAACATGTGTGTGCTGCAGTATACACGTAGAAGTATTTTAACGCTAACGAAGCAATTTGGCATTGCAAGGAGAACGGTGTGTTTGTCGCGTATCATGTTTGCATTTTTTTTTTTTGGGGCAATATAATATAGTGCAAATGAGTTACATGTACAGCACACGTCGCACTTAATATTACGAAAAACATATTTTTCGCGGCAAAACGTTATTTGGTTAAATTAATGGGTTATGCAACCTCTGGGCATCGTATATAAGCGTCAGTAAAAATACACCGGGTCCTCGGATGAATTTATTTGCCTGTCTTATTTCTTTTCTCGTTCTTTAATGTAGATACACGCACGGGTTCGTAGCACTGAAAACGCGCCGTTGACTCGTCATGAAATTCTGTTTGCTAATCGAAATTTTTTTTCACGAGAATCATCGTCTAGAGCGAGTAAAGTTTTTTTTTTTCATACCAAGGTGCGGCTTAATGCCTCGTGAAAATGTTACCCGCAATCGGGTGCAGAATTTCCTAGATACGCTGCTGCATCCGAAGAAACAAAATTATTTACTTTTAAGAAAAAAAAAACGAATAAAAACTTTGATAAGTTTCGACGTGGTTCCAAAATTGGTCTAATCTGATAAATTCTCTCGTTTTCGGTGCTGATTTGTCAACGGCGCTCCTCTAGAGTCCCAGTCCGGCATTGATAATAGTAAGTCAAGCCTCAAAACCTCACACGATGTCCAACTTTAAATGTTACGCTTTTTCTTCCGTTTGTTGTTGTGTTTTTATGTTTGTTTTTGTTTTTATTCACCGTCAGCACTAACAAATGGTTTGGGATTCCTTCCTTCTGTGTAAATATCGACAAGTTCGAATACCTTCTTAAAAAATTTCAGTTTGTCATAAACAGGTATTCTTTCTTACGACTAAACAAATTTGTCTGTAATGATTGATTCTGAAGTTAAAGATATCAGAACATTTTTAATGAAAGAAAGAATTTTAAAGTTCAAAAGTTAATGTAAATAACGATTTTTGATATCCTTAATTTCGAAACACTTCAGTAATTTTTAAGTGTATATATTGTACATATTCATATTCGAAGCGTTTAATTATCCATATCCGATATGGCAATGATATGGATGATAATGCTTAAGAATAATACTAAAAAAATTGTCGCCTTCGCGTGCACTTTTCGTTCTATGTTTAAGGAACTAACTCTAGTTTTAGAGGCTTCTCTACTAACAAAAACTGACGCCTTTTTAATGTGTATATATATATGTGTTACGTCTTGTACATATTGTATGTTTTCAATGTTGTTATAAATTAACCGTAACGAGTAAAATAATAATTAATGAGATTGCATCGTGCGTTTCCTCAATGCTGCCTGCCGACATACAGGGAAATGAGACTGGTTTGGACAAATTTGCGGTAATTAATTAACACGTGCGTCTGTTTGTATACAAGTGGAAAATAACAAGTGTGAATGTGAGATTCAGATGTGATAGCGTCAAAGTCCAACTAACAATAAATATACGATGGTCCGCGAGAGCTCTCTTTTATTTTTTACGTAACATTTAAACAATTTAACGAGTCGGTTCTAGGATCCGCAAATATCTTACCTTTCCACATCGAAAATAGCTAATAACAAAGTTAATTATTTAATGTCCATCAGATTTGTAGCGGACGCGGAGAGATGTGTATTTTAAGATATACAATGAATATTGTGATGTTTACAATAATTACTGTAAGTATTGCAATACTAATTGTAAATTTTACAATAGATGTTGTAAATCTTAACGTAAATTTCTCTCCGCGAATGCTTGGACTAGATAAAGTCGCGCAGCGCAACTACGACACGAGAGATGTATTAAAAATTTAGATATAATCAGTGTTAAATAATTTATATTAATGACGCTAACATAGTCTTATCGAAAGTGTGATTTTTTTTCAATGAATTCGCCATGCATTTTCATACTTGCCATCCTTGCCTTATTTCCATAAATATCAATTACAAGTACGGAGCAAGCGTTGTCAACATCATTAATCAATTAGCTTCTAAAAAAGGCATGCCAATTATTCATTAACGAATGAAGTTCGCAACAAAATTTCTTAATGCTTTCTGTGTAACAATTTCCTGTATTTTTTCTCATTTTAATCGTTCGTGTCTTTATTTTCTTATGTACCATACCTGGCTGTAATAATTTCGATGTTTGTTTTGAAATATGAAAGATATAATTGAATTTATTTTCATTTATATTTAAATTTGATGTTAATTCATTAAATTGATCATAATTTTCAATTAATTGTTCGTTCGTAAGATATATTTTAGAAAGTAGCATTTTACTTAATATGTGTAATAGAAGTGTACAAGTACTGTGCAGAGAGAAAAGAATTAAACCAGAAAATGTTAAATTTTAAAAATGGGAGACATTTTTCTATGTGAAGAAGAATATTATTCAAAGAGTTAGGAACTCGTTCTAGAATATATTTAATGTTTAATAGGATTGACTCATTTACTATACTATGAAAAGTGCATTTTATTCTAATATCCGTTAAAATATAGTCTTTTATATATTTTTTTACGTATCCATTTTCTTTTACAGAATAACCTCTTTTAGTTTGAAGAGACAAAATACGAATGCGGTGTCAGATTTTTAAAATTGATAATGGCGGATTCAATATGGCCGACAGAAATAATGGAAAAATCATGATTTTGTCGACATTTGGTCTACAGAATTTGATTTTGATACACAGAGAAAAAAGAGGGTTAATGAAACCATGAAGAAATAGTAGAAATGATTTTAACATACGTGGATGGTACAATTAACAACATGAAAAGTTATAGTTGATATTTGAGGTTATGTACGAAGGATTTAAGTAGGAAATATATGGAACAATTTTGTTGTTCTGTTTACTATGGAAATAGTCAATTTAACTATTTTTATAATAAAGCGGTTTACTAGTATAAAATGGTTCCATTAACTATTTTATTTCTCTCTGGGTATTTTTGGAGTATTTGATGCGTTGTACGCAAAGTTAAAAAAATTCTAGGAATTTAAGTCAAAAAACGAATTTCAAGTTTTTACCTGTGGTTGTAAAGACTGCAACTTTTATAGGTTATATTGGATCCTGTTTTTTGAAAATCTGTCATCAAATTTGTAATCAACGACCTTAAAAACGCACATGCTAAATATTGGAACAAATTACCATTTTTAAATATTTTTTGAATACCATATTGGACCTGCCATTTTGAATTCATTATAGCTGACATCGAATTCGGCACCATTTTGTTAATATCAATCATTATTTAAAAGAATTATGCAATATTATTTTTTAGAAAGCAGTTTTTTTATTAAAAATCGGCAAACAGTTCAATTAATCAATAATTATAATAATTAAATAATGTAATCTTTATGAAACATTCTTTTATAACAAAAGAGTTTAATGGGGTTTCTTCCAAACTTCAATATACAAATGATAAAAGATGAGTATTTTTAAGTTAGGTTTCTTTTAATGCTTATAAGAGTTGGTAACTGGTAAACGCCACTTTTCATAAAAAAATTTAAATAGCAGGTTCATAATTTATTAAAACATTCTCTTTCAAGTTTGCATTTATTTTTACAATTCTTATTCATTGAACATTTTCTGAAATGTATACTGACTTTTGTAAAATATTTTCTACAAATAAGTTAATATTAAAAAGTGCAGTAGTAAAGTAAATAATTTTCTTTACATTAAAAGTTCTAAATTTTAATCGAATTTCTCAAATGATGAGAATAATTCATAGCCGTTACATTGTAAAGTTAAACGTCGTATCCAATATGGGACTTATTTTTTGAAATTTCGTACGTGGGCAGATAATAAATTACATAAAACTTATTTTTTCTCTCTGCGGAACAATGCTTTTCTTGAACTAGTCAAGCAAATTAATTTATCAGAAATTGCCTGATAGATATTATCAATGAAAAGTAAAATGAAATTATTACAGCCTTTGGTATTTGATGTTAAAAATCAATGTTAAATGAATTTTGAAATAAAAAGTTCATATGTGTCGCAAATGAAAAACTATTACTAAAAAAGATTTACTAACGATTTAATTTTTATGCCACAGGGCGAACTAGAACAACAACTTCTTCAAGCTAATCCTATTTTGGAGGCGTTTGGAAACGCAAAGACGGTCAAGAATGACAACTCGTCACGATTTGTAAGAACCTGACATTTCTGTTTAATTCTATGGAATATTTAAAGTATATTTTGCACATTTGAATCCGTGAGATTTCTAATAATTAAATGTTACGAAAAGTAACTGTATTTTTGTACCTAATTCGATTTCTTAACGATTCAAATTTATAACATTTAACTACCTGCAATATAGTAGAATGTGGATATTTACAAATCATTTTTTTCTTTAAGGGCAAATTCATTAGGATTAATTTCGATGCATCTGGATACATCGCTGGAGCAAATATCGAAACCTATCTGCTGGAAAAGTCTAGAGCTATTCGCCAAGCCAAGGACGAAAGGACGTTCCATATATTTTATCAACTCTTGGCTGGAGCATCGCCCGACCAAAAAAGTAAGATTAAAATTTAATCATGCAATCCAATAAAAAATATGCAATTAATTAATAGTATATTATGTAACAAGGGCACAATTACCTATGTTGCATACGATAATTTGCGCACGAATATTTCACTACAGGGCGCAAAATCGAGTTCTACTCCCGGAGTGTTGAAATAGAATACCGAACTGGCGAATAATGACAATAATTCACAAATATTTCTAAAAATTTCATATGTACAAGGCATTTTTCATCGGATTAAACAAAGATTACAAAATCATAACATAAAAATAGTTCCACAATTAAATAAAAAATTGAGTAATATCATAATAAAAAGAAAGGACAACTTGAACAATTTAGACAAAAACAATACCGTTTATTTTGCGCAATGATTGTCAAGCTTCATACGTTGGCGAATCAAAAACGGCATTAAAAATCAGAAATTCAGAACACAAATGCAATTTGCAGATACCATCACAAGCCGATTCTGTTATTACAAAACACAGACAATTAACTAAACATGATTTTAATTGGGATAATGTTCAGATTCTAGATGTGGAGGGTAATTTTCACAAAAGACGAATTTCAGAAATGTATCACATTTCCTTTCAAAAAGCTTCACTAAATAAAATAGAAGACACCCAAAAATTACATGAATTTCATTCCGATCTAATTAACATATTAAGACAATATTATTAACCCCACTTCTTGCTATGACGCTGAAGCTAGCAGCAGATTCGCAGCAGCGGATTCAAGAAAACTGTGGAATTGGATCATTTCTTATTAAAAATTACTTGCATTTAAACATTTTTAGACAAATTTTATACAAATAATCTGTTTTTGGCAATTTTAATGGCTGGAAACCATAGTTTTTTCGAATCCGCTGCTGCGAATCTGCTGTTAGCTTCAGCGTCATCTTCTTGCTGACAAATTAGTATACAAAGGGACGAGTTTTGCGATCTTATCATTTTATAACACCTGAAGAAGACTCGTAAAGAGTCGAAACGTCGTGCAAATTATAATACCAACTTAAATAATTTTTGCAGGGCATAAGCCGGTTTAATTTCTTATTAAGAATATAAATGTGTTATGATTTACAAGGATGAAATTTATACACCCTAAGATTTTTTCCAACATAAGGTGCATTTGATTTGGACTCTTTTACTGTCTATTCGGTAAATCGTTTGACATATCGTATGGTTAAACAGCAGGAAGGGGTACAATATACCGAACAAACTACAAAAAAAACCTAGATCGAAGGCACCTATTATTTTGTTATGTCATCAGAAACTTGCCTGTTCGATTCAGAATAATAATTTGTATTATTTTATTCGAAAAAATGTAATTGCCACATCAATGAAAAGTGCAGACATTTTTACGTTTTTTTTATTATTAAAAATATGAGAACTACTACTATTGACGAACGAAACAATCAAAATAATGTTCTTGACATTCGCATCGTTCAAGTCGTTGAAAATTAGATGAAAAAAAATTGATTTTTAATCAGTTTAGGTTTATGTGTTTCTGACCTTGTTATTTATAGTTTTGACACGATAAATCAGTATTTATTATTGCTGTATAATAATAAACACATTTTTCGTTGCAACCTCCGATGCTTTAACCCATTATCGCCTGAAATGACAATTTTTATACTTCATTTTCAAACAAGTATTTCGTATAAAAATCAAAGTTTAAAACAATTGAGAGGTATGTATTCTACTGTTTTCGAGGTCGCTCTTCAAGACTCCGAGGACAAAATTGAGTTTCAGCCATCAGAAATTCCAATATGGCGCCGAATATGAAAAAAATTATCCAAAAAATTGGGAATTTTTTATTCTTATCAATTTTTGTCGAGCTATTAGAATATTGGAATTTTACAGAAACCTTGCATAATGGTGCATAAAGTAGTAGAATTTTAAGAAAAAATTTTACTTTTCTACCCTACATCATTCTAACGACCTCAAAATGGCGTCAAAATTGAAAATTTCTTTGAGAAATTTCTGGACGAACTTTATAAAAAAAAATGCCTAGAATGAAAAGTTTTTAAAATTCATCAAGCGAAAGAGTGGAATTTTTTCAAAATTTTTTGATGACATTTTGAGAAATTTTTTTTCAACATTTTTTTCATAATTGTAATTTATTTACAAAAAATTCTGAAAATAATTTAGTGTATTCTCAGATGAATTCTAAGAGTTATTTGTTCTTTGCAATTTTTTCGAAAAGTTGATAGTTTTCGAGGAAATGAATTTCAAATATTATAGTTTAGGATTTTTTCCCCCAAAAAAACTATTAACATTTGGAAAAAATTGCAAAGAACAAAAAACTAGTAGAATTCATAAGCGAATTAAGTTAATACACCAAATTTTTTCCAGAATTTGTCATAAATAAATTATGATTTTGAAAAAAATGTTGAAAAAAATTTCACAAAATCTCATCACAAAAATCTGAAAAAATTCCACGATATTTCTCGATTAATTCTAAGAACTTTTCATTCTTAGCATTTTTTTATAACAGCATGTAGTTTTTGAGTTAGAACGTTCAGAAATTTTTCAAAGAAATGTTCATTGTTGACGCCATTTTGAGGTCGTTAGAATGATGGAGGGTATAAAAGTAAAATTTTTTCTTAAAATTCAACTGTTTTATGCACCATTCTGCACGGTTCCAATAGAATTCCAATATTCTAAGCTCGAAAAAAATTGATAGGAATAAATTATTCCCAATTTGTTTGAATTTTTTTTCAAATTCGGCGCCATATTGGAATTCCTGATGGCTGAAACTCAATTCTGACCTCGGAATCTTGAAGAGCTACCTCGAAAACACTAGGATATGTACCTTTCAATTGTTTTCAACTTCGATTTTGATACGAAATACTTGATTGATAATCAAGTATAAAAAATGCCATTTCAGGCGTTAATGGGTTAATGCAACCTTCGAACAATAAAAACTTCAACTTTTAGAATTAAAACCGTCCGAAATCCGACTTATTTTAATTAGTTCTAAATAATTGCCCTGAATGAACAGTGGAACATACTAGACATTGACGTATAAATTCTATATAAACTCATAAGTTTAACTAATTGTTGAAATATTTCAGAGGAATTCATTTTGGAGGAACCAAAGATGTATCCTTTCTTGTCCAACGGCGCGCTGCCCGTGCCAGGAGTCGACGATTCGGCAGAGTACTTGGCCACGGTAAAGGCCATGAACATCATGGGGATGACCCACGAGGACTACTCGTCCATCTTCCGCATCGTTTCGGCGGTGATGCTCTTCGGTTCGATGCAGTTCCGCGCTGAGCGCAATTCCGACCAAGCGACCTTACCCGACAACACGGTAGCTCAGAAGATTTCTCATCTTCTGGGTCTGAATGTTACGGAGATGACCAAGGCCTTCCTGAAGCCTCGAATCAAAGTCGGCAGAGACTTCGTGACGAAAGCTCAAACGAAGGAACAGGTAGAGTTCGCGGTCGAAGCCATCTCCAAGGCGTGCTACGAGCGCATGTTCCGTTGGCTGGTCAACAGAATCAATCGGTCCCTAGATCGGACTAAGAGGCAAGGAGCGAGCTTCATCGGGATCCTGGATATGGCCGGTTTCGAAATTTTCGAATTGAATTCGTTTGAACAATTGTGCATCAATTATACCAACGAGAAACTCCAGCAGTTGTTCAATCATACCATGTTCATTCTGGAACAGGAAGAATACCAACGCGAGGGTATCGAATGGAAGTTTATCGATTTTGGTCTGGATCTGCAACCCACCATCGACTTGATCGACAAACCAATGGGTATAATGGCATTGTTGGACGAGGAGTGTTGGTTCCCTAAAGCCACCGACAAGACCTTCGTTGAGAAACTCGTCGGCGCTCACAGCGTTCATCCCAAGTTCATGAAAACGGACTTCCGGGGCATGGCGGACTTCGCTATCATCCATTACGCCGGCAAGGTCGACTATTTGGCAGCCAAGTGGCTCATGAAGAACATGGATCCTCTGAACGAGAACGTCGTCAGTCTCTTGCAAACATCCCAGGATCCTTTCGTTTGTCACATTTGGAAAGACGCGGAGATCGTCGGCATGGCCCAGCAAGCCCTTACCGACACCCAATTCGGAGCCAGGACCAGGAAGGGAATGTTCCGCACAGTGTCTCAGCTTTACAAAGAACAATTGGCTAAACTCATGGTGACGCTGCGCAATACGAATCCCAACTTTGTGCGATGTATTATACCTAACCACGAGAAACGTGCGGGCAAGATCGACGCGCCTCTGGTGCTGGATCAGCTGAGGTGCAACGGAGTTCTCGAGGGTATTCGTATTTGCAGACAGGGCTTCCCGAACAGGATACCATTCCAGGAGTTCAGGCAGCGCTACGAATTGCTCACGCCCAACGTAATCCCGAAAGGTTTCATGGACGGCAAGAAGGCCTGCGAGAAAATGGTAATTTTTTTAACTTACCATATTTTTAGTTTATTGCCGATAATGAAAGGATTTATGTATAATTGAAATTTATATTTTTCAGATCAAAGCCTTGGAATTAGACCCCAATCTTTATCGAGTCGGACAATCCAAAATCTTCTTCCGTGCTGGCGTCTTGGCACATCTCGAGGAGGAACGCGATTACAAGATCACTGATCTAATCGTCAACTTCCAAGCATTCTGTCGAGGGTTCCTGGCGAGGCGTAATTATCAGAAGCGCCTCCAGCAGCTCAGTGCCATTCGTATCATCCAGAGAAACTGTGCAGCGTATTTGAAACTTCGCAATTGGCAATGGTGGCGGTTGTATACCAAGGTCAAGCCGTTGCTGGAAGTGACGAAGCAAGAAGAAAAACTTACGCAGAAAGAAGATGAGCTGAAGCAGGTAATTGTTATTTCATTGCTTGTATGATTCAGCTAGATGATGCACTATAATTGAAACAAATATTTAAAAGTCCTTAGCAAACGGAAAAAGTCTAAAAACAACTTTGATTTCAGATTCGGGATAAACTCGAGATGCAACTTCATTCCGCCCAAGAATACGAACGGAAGTACCAACAGGCTCTCGAAGAGAAAACGATTCTCGCAGAGCAGTTGCAGGCAGAAGTCGAGTTGTGCGCGGAAGCTGAAGAGATGCGCGCCAGGTTGGCCGCGAGGAAACAAGAGTTGGAGGAGATTTTGCACGACCTAGAAGCTCGCATTGAGGAGGAGGAAGAGCGCACGTCCGCGTTGATGCAGGAAAAGAAGAAATTGCAGTTGAACATCAGCGACCTGGAAGAACAGCTGGAAGAAGAGGAAGCTACTAGGCAAAAGTTGCAGTTAGAGAAGGTTCAGTGCGATGGAAAGATCAAGAAACTCGAGGAAGACTTGGCATTGTCGGAAGACACGAATCAAAAACTTCTGAAGGAGAAGAAGCTGCTGGAAGAACGCTCGAACGATCTGTCTCAGGCACTAGCCGAAGAAGAGGAAAAAGCAAAACACCTGGCCAAATTGAAGACAAAACACGAGAGCACGATCGCGGACCTGGAGGAGAGGCTGCTGAAGGACCATCAACAAAGGCAGGAAGTAGATCGATCGAAGAGGAAGATCGAGACCGAGGTTTCGGATTTGAAAGAGCAACTCACGGAGAAGAGAGTGCAGGTCGAGGAGCTTCAGCTTCTGCTGGGTAAGCGCGAGGAAGAATTAACTCAAGCGATGACCAAAATCGACGAGGAAAGCGCGACGAAAGCATCGTCGCAGAAGGCTCTGCGGGAGCTGGAATCTCAATTGACGGAGCTTCAGGAAGACCTGGAAGCTGAAAAGGCAGCGAGAAGTAAAGCCGAGAAACTGAAACGCGACCTCAACGAAGAACTGGAAGCTCTGAAGAACGAGCTTCTTGACTCCCTGGACTCGACGGCCGCGCAGCAGGAGTTGCGCAGCAAGCGGGAACAGGAATTGGCGACGTTGAAAAAGAACCTGGAAGATGAAACGTCGGTCCACGAAGCGACCATAGCTGACATGAGACATAAGCATGCCCAAGAATTGGCGACCCTGAACGAACAAATGGAGTCCTTCAAAAAGACAAAGGCGGGCCTGGAGAAGGCGAAGAGCACCCTGGAGGCGGAAAATACCGAATTAACGAATGAACTGCGTTCAATCGGTGCCAGTAGGCAAGATTCGGATCGTCGACGTAAACAAGCCGAACAACAGCTTGTGGAGCTCAACGGAAAAGTCATGGAGATCGAATCCGCACGTCTGGAGCTCCAAGAAAAGGTGGCCAAGTTGCAGCAAGAGGCCGAGAGCGTGTCGCAGCAATTGGAGGCAGCGGAATTGAAAGCTTCAGCCGCCACAAAGGCTTCAGCCACGTGCGAGTCACAATTTACCGAATTGCAGCAGCAATTGGAGGAGGAGACGAAACAGAAGCTGGCTTTGAGCTCGAAGCTTCGTGCCCTGGAAAGCGAGAAGGAGACGCTGCGCGACCAACTGGACGAGGAGGAAGAAGCTAAACGTTCTTTGGACAAGCAAATAACCGCATTGACTCTGCAGCTGGCAGAGGCCAAGAAACGCGCCGACGAGGAGAGCGAAGCTGCCACTGCGTTGGAGGAAGCTAGGAAACGCTGCATGAAGGACATAGAAGCTCTGCAACGCCAAGTCGAGGAACTGCAGGTGATCAATGACAAACTAGACAAGTCGAAGAAGAAGATCCAGGCGGAATTAGAAGACAGCACCATCGAACTCGATCTGCAGCGCTCGAAAGTGGTCGAGCTGGAGAAGAAGCAAAAGAACTTCGACAAGGTCCTCATGGAAGAGAAGGCTATCTCCATGCAATACGCCGACCAACGGGATGCCGCGGAACGCGAGGCTCGCGAAAAGGAGACTCGCGTGCTATCGTTGACCCGGGAGCTCGACGACCTGAATGACAAAGTCGAAGAGCTGGAGCGCGGTCGGCGAAGTTTGCAGGCGGAGCTGGAAGATCTGGCCAACAACCAAGGAACCGCGGACAAGAACGTGCACGAGCTGGAAAAAGCGAAGCGCGCCCTAGAGTCGCAAATCGCGGAACAACGCTCTCAGGTGGAGGAACTCGAGGACGAACTCCAATGCACGGAAGACGCGAAGCTTCGCCTGGAAGTGAACATGCAGGCGATGCGCACCCAACTGGAGCGTGACCTGCAGGCGAAGGAAGAACAAGCCGAGGAGAAGCGCCGCGGACTCGTGAAACAACTGCGAGACCTGGAGGCCGAACTCGAGGACGAAAGGAAGCAGAGAGCAGCAGCCATCGCTCAGCGCAAGAAGTTGGAGGCCGACTTCAAAGACATGGAACAGCAGCTCGAGACGCACAGCAAGGTCAAGGAGGACGCCCTGAAGCAGCTGAAGAAGCTGCAGAGTCAGATCAAGGATTGCACGCGAGAATCGGAGGAAGTGCGGGCCGCCAGGGACGAACTGGCGGCGAACGCTAAGGAAGTCGAGCGCAAGGTCAAGAGCCTCGAGGCCGATCTCCTGCAGCTTACCGAGGATCTGACCAGCAGCGAGCGTGCTCGACGCACAGCAGAAAACGAACGCGACGAGTTGCAGGAGGAACTCAACCAGAACGCGAACAAGGGTACGCTTATGCTCGACGAAAAGCGGCGCCTGGACGCGCGCATTGCCACTCTGGAAGAGGAGCTGGACGAGGAACAGTCGACCAGCGAGGTACTGATGGATCGCGCCAGGAGGGCACAGATAGCCATAGAGCAGCTGACGACGGACCTCCAGACGGAACGTTCCAGCGCCCAGAAAGTCGAATCTCACCGGGCCGTCCTGGAACGGCAGAACAAAGAACTCAAAGCTAAACTCGCCGAGCTCGAGACTGCGCAGCGAGCCAAATCTAAAGCCACCATTCAGGCCCTCGAGTCCAAGATCAATAACCTCGAGGAACAGGTCGACGCCGAGACCAAGGAACGCTTCACCCAGCAAAAGATCAACAGGAAGCTGGATAAGAAAGTCAAGGAGTTGCTCATCCAGTTGGAGGACGAGAGAAGGAACGCTGAACAACAGAAGGAGCAAGTGGAGAAGGTCAACGGGCGAATGAAGAGCTTAAAACGGCAACTCGACGAGGCCGAGGAGGAGATCACCAGGCACAAGGCCTCGAAACGAAAGGTGCAGAGGGAGATGGACGACATGCTCGAATCTCAGGAGGTGCTCACCCGTGAAGTCGCTAATTTGAAGAACAAATTAAGGTAATAAATCAATCAATTTCTCAGTTTAGCTTCCCTGCAATAACTATCGATCTTTACGTAATATATGAAATTTAATGAAAACAGGAGCATAAAAGATTTAGAGAAAGTCGAAAATGTTAGGTAAGAGCAATATAAATTTGTTCAAAGGTAAATGAAAATACTTATCTTTGTGAAATATTTAAATATAAAAAACTCATCATGAAAAATAATAGGGGAATGTATCCGTGGGCGGCCCGGCTCCATGGCTACATGACTAAATAACTTTGTAAAAATAACTTCCGAAAAATAACTCCAACAAAAATAACTTTAATAAAAATAACTTTGACAGAAATAACCTCAGAAAAACTAACTTTAATAATAATAACTTCAAATCAACACATTTGCGAATTATACATAACTCAACGCGTCTGTACATGCATTAACAAAAATTACAAAAAAGTATTTTTCGAAATATCTCTTCTAACCTAACCTAACCTAACAAATTACTAACGAATATTAAATTTTAATTTTATCGATTTTAATTGATATTCATAATGATTGATGTAGAAAGTATGCACTTATCAAAATGTAAACATATATTCATGTTCACTCATTTTCATGAATTGCTTCAATAATTGATGAATAATGGTTAAGAATGTAATGAACATTGTTCGAACAATGTTCTATTATATACGCATTCAGAAACATTTGAAGTTATTTTTGTTAAAGTTATTTTTCCTAAATTTAGTTTTGTCAAAGTTATTTTTGATAAAGTTATTTTTTTTAAGTATTTTCAGAGGTTATTATTGCAAAGTCATTTTTGCAAAGTTATTTAGTCGTGACACCGGCTCCATGAGTGACCCACCCTTCTGATTTTTATCAAACTAAAAACGAAATATCATATTTTTACTTGAAATCGATGCGAATTATCGCGAAACCATGTTTATTAAGATCCCTAAGTCAATACATGCATTTTCGCGTTCAGTACAGCTGCTTGTAGAAATGTACTGTTGAAAAACGTTATCGAAGTTTTGCGTTCATTTCAATTGAGTATTAAAAAACATAGAATTATTACTTTTTTTAGGTAAGTTTTATTTTTTCTTGTAAACTAAACATTGAAATTCATCATATCTGAAGGGTTTACAAATATTCCAATACCACTTTTCGTATCCATAAGCGGTCCACTTGTTTTTATCAGTGTAAAGGTTATGGTGCGGAAGCGTAATTTCTGATTGTAATTTAACATTTTGTTTTTTAATATAAATAAGTCATTAAAGTCGCGTTTAAGTGTTGTATTAACCCTTTAACACCGGGACGGACACTTTTTTTCGTTCATTTTCAACTTTAATTTTTTCGGCGATTAAGAAGGTAAAAAATCCTTCAAGAACCATTTCTTATGTATTTGACCTCGCTCTTCTGCAATCGAAATGCCCAAAAAATGGATATTCAAAAAGTTGCAGCCATTTTTTAAAAGAAAAATCGAAATTTTTGACAATTTTCTTTCAGAAATGATTGTTTTTTCATATAACAGGTCACCGGAGCACTGTTTCACATGAAAATATCGCGTCCGCAATATCTAAGCTTAAAAATGGCAAACCGTACTTTTCAAAATTTAAAGATGGCGGCTCAAAAATTCAAAATGGCGAATCCAATATGGCGGACGATATTTTTAAAATTGTTCGGAATGTTGTGAAACTGATTACTCGGGGGGTTTTTGGTGTCGGTGATAACGATTCTGAAGTCAGATTTCAAAAATTCAAAATGGTCGATCCAATGTGGCAGTCTTCATTAAGAATATCGTGCTGATTATTTGCCTAGAAATCGAATATATTTGTATTCGAATTGTACAGAACTACGTGCGACTGAATTCAATTTTGAATTTTTGAAATCTGACTTCAGATTCGTTGTGAGCGACCCGAGAAATATTTAGATACTCAACGCCATACAAATAGAAAAGTGAAAAAAAATAAGGATTCACAGATTATCAATATTTGTGGGGAAAAAATTTTTCCGCCAACATTTTTGATCCGCCATATTTAAATTTTGAAAAGTACGTTTCGCCATTTTTCAAGCTTAGATATTGTGGACGCGATATTTTCATGTGAAACAGTGCTCTGGTGACCTGCTATATGAAAAAAATTCATTTCTGAAAGAAAATTATAAAAAATTTCGATTTTTCTTTAAAAATTTATTTTGGATTTTGATTGCAGACTCTGAAAGAGCGAGGTCAAATACATAAGATATGGTTCCTGACGGATTTTTTTACATTCTCAGTCGCCGAGAAAATTAAAGTTGAAAATGAACGAAAAAAAAGTGTCCGTCCCGGCGTTAAAGGGTTAAACCGGAATACATATTAGAATGATTGATTCGATGGTTTTTTTTTACAAAGTTTCTTTTTTATGTTGACCTTACCTTCATTCACATTTTCTCCATGTATTGCACACAGTAAAAGTGTTCAAAATAAATAGATTATATGAAAATTAGAATTTCGTTGTACGAGTGATCCACTCATGGATACAAATTTGTTTTTAACCAAAAAACGTCCCTTCGTAAAAAAGGTTTAATCAATTTTATTTAACTGCAGAAAGTAACCCAAATGCATTTAATTTATACCTAGGGACTATATCTACCTAACGGTGTATAAAAGACTTAAAAATTCCTTTATTTAATTAACTTTTTACACTAAATTAAAAACGTGGTCCACTCATGGATACATTCCCCTATATAAAAAAACATCTTCCAAGAAATTCCAGTCCCCGAAACAGGATTGTGATTGTTTTATTTTTAAATATACTCGACCCCATCACTACAATGAGTAATTTAACTTTGAAAAAATTGATGCTAACGATGGTTGACTAATTTTTCACATCTCGAATATAACAGTATTATATAAGAATTATCTAAGCACCAGGAAACTCCGAATCGCAGATGTATCTAAGGAGGTTCGTTCATTTGTTAACATCTAAGATGTAGTTCAGAAATTTTATGTATCTATATGTAGGTATGTAAAAATACATGCAAATCTTCAAATCAATTCATTTAAAATTGCTTCGGAAATAATTCGTCTTCAAAATCGATGATTTTATCATATAGGAAAACAATTTTCGACGCCATGATTTTCAGAAAATTCGTTAATTTCTACATAACATAAATTTATGGAAATCTGATAAAAGTCTTCTATACCCAGTAAACGAAAACGAATAGAAAATTAAAAATACGCATTGAAATGAATTCAAGTGAATTAAAATGAATTAAAAAATGATTAATTAAATATACTTTTTAATTAATTTTAATTCACTTGAATTCATTTCAATTCGTATTTTTAACTTTCTATTCGTTTTCGTTTACTGGGTAGGTAATTGCGAACATCTGGATAAATAAAAATTATTTTTCCACGTACACTGTAAAAAATAGAAATGAATTTTACCCACGTTCAATATGGTAAATTTCAGACTTTTAACTTTGTAAATTTTCTTGCTGGGCATTGTATTTTTACAAATTTTGTCGCTTTTTCCCATTGAACAGTAAAATTACCACGTTTGACGTGGGCTCAAATATCACCAATGTGCAGCATTGTCAAATTACAACACGTTGTACTTTCCCTATGCTTGATATAGTAAATCCACAGTGCCGTCTGGTAAATTTACAAAAATATTGTAAAAATCCTAACCTCAAATAGTAAAAACACTTTCACACGTAGGAATATTACCAAATTTATATAAACTGAAAATTACAATGAGTTAGTAAAATTCATTCGTATTTTTTACAGTGTACAAGAAAAGGAAAAATTATATTCCCGAACATAACCTCATAAGTCAAAGCGACGAATTATTAAAAATTAGTGACATAATTCGTTGCTGCTAATTTCATGTTTTATATAAACATAATCTTTGTTATTAGCATAGACGAACCTCCTTAATTTACAAGTACGATGTCCTGTACACCTCCTACTTTTTGTCGCGTCCTTTCATTTTCCATTATTCTTCTTGAATTTTCAATACAGCGAATTAGATCAAAAGACGCACACTGGCAGGCCTGTGGGTTCTACCTACAAACGTGGGTATTGGAAGGATGAAATAATAAACATGCTGAACGTGTAGGTATCGAGGCAAAGAAAATACGTGTGTGTTTCCCCCTGCATTGATATAAACAGGAATGAAATACAAAATATATACTAATACTGTAAAATGCAAAAAGATCAGTGTATAGAGACTGTACAATGAGAATATGAACTGACATCAAAGAATGCAACATTTCGACCTACGACAATGGTCGAACATGTGTCACGACTCTTCGCGCAATGAAACTGAAACATTATTCAAATATCCGTACTTTAACATTAAGTTCTTTTAACTTTATGGATTTAACGTTTTCACTTTTACAAATTGAGTACTAGCTTCAGTTTTGTTACGTAATTAACAAATGTGTGTTGCTTCATTTAATACGATTTGTTTCCATGATTGCGATGTGTTACTAACAAGTCCACATTAAAAACTGACCTTCTTTAATTACTTAATAGAATTGTAGGAAAGTTTATATAGCAAACAGTAATAACAACAATAATAATTAGTTTCAGATTATGGGATTGTAAGCAACGTTTACGAAACATAAATACATTAAATGTATTTAATGTAATATAATTAAATATTTCATAAAAACGTACCAAACTTGTTATTTGATAATTCAATACATTCTTTTATAATGAAATTTGTATGTTCAATTATAAAAATCGGAATTACATTCTAAAGATTACTACAAAATTGCAAAATGGATCTTAGTATTAGGATGAACCGGATTTTATAATAATTTATTTCAAAAAACCATTTTATAAGCCCTCTTCAGGGGCTTCTATTGGAAAACAGATTTGTATATGCATTGTGCAGAATTCCCAGAAACATATATTAGAAGGATAAAAAGATACATTGAGACAAGAATAAAAGAACATAAAAATAGTTGGAAAAAAGAAACATATCACTTAGTAAACATATGTTAGAGACTGGACACAATTTCAACTTTAATGAGTTTAAAATACTAGACAAGGAACAAAACAGGTACAAAAGAAACATAAAAGAAATGATATATATAAAACAGAACATAAACAGCATCAACTTCAGATTGGATGTAAAAAATCTCGATTTAGTGTCTGATAACTTAATAAAAAAGACTTAAGAACTTTCTACTAATGAGATTTTTTAAATAATACACATAAAGAAATAAAAATTGTTTTGAAATAGTAATTTTTCGTAATGAATCATAATATTAGACTTTTATTCATACTTTCATAATATTTAACAATTATAGTCTGGTCTTCAACATATATTTGAAAAATGAAAGTATTATACATGACTTTGGACTATGTATAACGAAATAAATAATGTTTAGTTAGTGAATAATTAGATTAAGAACTATACAGTACGTGAAACAAAATTTTTTTCATTACGTCGAATAATGTTTAAGAGTGTTAAATTAATATTAATCTACATTTGTGTATCTGTTTTACAATAGAAGCCCCTGAAGAGGACTTATAAAAAAAAGTCGAAATGTTGGGCGAAAAATGGTTTTTTGAAATAAATTAATTTTCAAATCATAGGCTGTCATTTGAACTGTAACGGCCATTTCAAAACCACCTACATAATTATTACTACAAAATATTAATTATTCATTATTTCGGATACAGTAACTAATGATTTTAAATTGGTTTGACATACGAGTCTTTTAGTTTTTTGTTTATTTGTTTATGTTGATTTAACCCATTAAGGGCCGGAAAGGATACTTTTTGCACTTCAATTTCAATTAAGTATTTCGTATGAAAATCTAACATCAACAAAATTGAAAGCCATGTATCGTACTATTTTCAAGGTTGCTCTATTCAATGGCGTTATCAAAATTGAGCTATCGTAATTAGAAAATTAAATATAGCGATTTAAATGTAAAAAATACGGTTATTCTTTGGAATAAAACATTTTTTTCTCATCGAAAGATTACTTTCGGTCATAAAATTCCTTCATTAAAGGTGAAGAAAATAGTTGTAGTATTAAGATATATTTTTAAAATATTAACAAAATAACATCGTGATCACAAAATGGCGATGGCAGCAAGTAATTGCTTTTCAAAAGTTAACGAATTTTTTCATGAAAACTATAAACTTTAGACAAAATTGTTTAGGAATAAAAATGTCTTAAAATGTATAAGGAATATGCCCAAATTTTGTCAGAATATATTGATATCATTTATATAATATAATTTTCTTCTAAGGAAATTTTGTCTAAAGTCTATAGCTTTCGACAAAAGAAATTATTATTCTTGAAATCTAGAATTGATTAATAATTTTGTTTTTCAAAAACTATAAATTTAGAGAAAATCTTCTTAGAACAAAAATATTTAAGAATTAGTCAAAGATTACTCTCATTTTTTTCACATTTTTTAAATGACTTTTTTCACAATTTCGATTTTCTTAATTTTCGAAAAATAACAATTTGTATCAACACTTTCTGACAAAATTTGAGAATATTCTTTGAGACATTCTAAGAAACGTTTGTTTTCACAACATTTTTTGTAATGTTTGCAATTTTCATGAAAAAAATTTGTTAAGTTTTAGAAAGAAAATTCTTACTACTGTCGCCATTTTGTGATCATGATGTTAGTTTTTTAATATTTAAAAAATATATCTTAATACTACAACTATTTTCTTCACCTTTGTCGAAAGAATTTTGTTCCGGCAATAGAAAAAAATGTTTTATAAAAAAGGATACCCGATTTTTACAATTATAATGTTGATGTTAAACGCACTTATACCCTACAGGAGATTCTCGAATCTGATGATTTAATAAAATAATATCATTAATTGACCGTAAAAAATATTAAATAAAAATATAACAGTAAAATTGAATACTAAAGTTTGTAATTAAGTTAGCTTAATAATTAATTGTAATTTTCGTTGCATAGCAACAATATAAAAAACTTCTTAACTGCTTTGATTTAAATAATTCTTGTAAGATATTTACTTGGGATGACGGTTCAAATACACGAAAATAAATAATAACATACAATGTCTAAATCGAGCTTCGATATAAGCTATTTAATAATTACAATGAAATAATCGAGAGACCGAAAAATGTGAAAATTACCGTCTCTGAAACGATGATCTATGGAACGGTATATGACCAATTTAAAATGCAATTCATTAATGGTTTCAGATTCTCTCTAACGGTAAAAAATAAATCAAAATGCCTATTTGTTAAAAAATACGTTTCGTCCCAGGTTCTTCGCTGGACTCGTCAGTAAGACTACGGAGGGCCCTGTCTATCGATACTCGATTTAGACATTGTATGTTATTATTTATTTTCGTGTATTTGAACCGTCATCCCAAGTAAATATCTTACAAGAATTATTTAGCTTAATAATGTTGATAATTTTATTGAAATGACATATCTCGAAAATAACAAGACAAAGACATTTCAATTTTTTTGAACTTTAATTTTCATATGAAATATTTGATTGAAATTGAAGTTGAAAATGTGTCCTTCCCGTCGTTAATGGTTTAAATATAAGACAAATATTTGTATAAAAAGAAAATTCCCAGCACACGAAAACGAATAGAAAGTTAAAAATACGAATTGAAATGAATTCAAGTGAATTAAAATGAATTAAAAAGTGGATTCAATTAATCATTTTCAAGCGTTTTAATTCATTTCAATTCGTATTTTTAACTTTCTATTCGTTTTCGTTTACTGGGTTGTACTTCCGCAGGTTTTGTTCCTGCAATTTTTTTACAACTTACGTCACAATTGTATGCTGGTTGACAATGCCTGATTTTCTAATTTGTTTTCTATTAACCCATTAAGTCCTGAATGGACGTTTTTTCACTACAATTTTCAACGGTTGTATTTAGTGTGAAAAAAGGCTCTAAAAAATTTGAAAGAAGACATATCTGACGTAAAATTAACTGAACTTTCAGAATCTGTTATTACATGTTTCAGAAAATGCAACCGTGAAAAACTATATTCGATTTTTTCAAAAAAATCATGCATTTTTCAAATGAATTTTTTGTTCATTTCGTCTTTTCACATTGAAATTGTTTCAGAATTCCTCTAAACGGTAAAGAAATCGTGTCCTCGAGACTTAAACTTTAAGATGTGCCTATGTCCATTTTGAAAATAAAGGTAAAAGCGTCCAAAATGGCGGCCCAAACACAAAAAAATTAGCGAAAAATTCAGGAATTTTTTATTCAAAGACGATCGACTTTAGGAAATAATGTTACAGAACAAAAAGTTCTTACAATTATTCAAAGAATACGCTGAATTTTTTTCAGAATTTTTTAAACACTTTTTTCATTTTTAAAAATCCCAAAATTTTGACAAATCGAAAAAGTCGTCAAAAAATTCTAAAAAAATTTTCGGGCATTCTTTGATTAGAGGAATTCTGAAACAATTTCAATGTGAAAAGACGAAATAAAAAAAAAATTAATTTGAAAAATGCATGATTTTTTTTAAAAAAATCGAATATAGTTTTTCACGGTTGCATTTTCTGAAAAATGTAATAACATATTCTGAAAGTTCAGTTAATTTTACGTCAGATATGTCTTCTTTCAAATTTTTTAGAGCCTTTTTTCACACTAAATACAACCGTTGAAAATTGTAGTGAAAAAACGTCCATTCGGGACTTAATGGGTTAATCGTTAAAACAAATGAATACGAAATATTTGAGTTTGTTGTTTGAAAAATCTTGGTACGCACATATTATTTTAAGATTGTATACTAACAACCATAATTTGTCGTACTCATTTTATCATGCCGAGTACAATGTACTGCAACAATGGGCGATAGCAGTTAACAAAAATGCCAGACATTATTTTGATCAATTAGACTTAAAATGACTTCAAGTTTGGTTTTCCCTGCATTTTGACCAATGATCTAGATTTAAAATTTGGTTTATGCTTATCATGGTAGTAAAAGTGTTGAAACTATATGGATTATTGATGTTTTTGCAGACGTGGTGGCGCACCAATTAGCTTGAGCTCCTCTAGAATAAAGCGGGGTTCGATGCAGACTGGAGGCTCCGGGGACGACTCGGCTACCCAGGACGAGAGCATAGACGGCGAGGAGAATGCAAATTGAAGTGCGAGGAAGTTAACAACTGGCGAGGACGACGCGCAACAGCACGCATAATAACGAAAAAAAAAAGAACAAGAGAAGAGATTGATGACAAAAAAGACGAGCAGCGATCGAAAATGAAAAAAAAAACCCCTAGGGCTTCCGAAGTCGTCGAAAGAACGAAACCAGGTCGCATTCCGCCGTCTTCCTCGGGGACGTTCGTCAGGAAGACGATGACGCCGCGGCGGAGAGCAATTAATCGCTACCTTCTCCCTTCTTTGTTATTCCTTACCCTCGTTCGACAGAGGTTTACATATGTATTAAGTCTAAGCATAGGTACATATATTTATATATAAATATATATACAAGAAAAAGAAAAACACACACACACACACTCCCTTGAGATGCCATCGCACGAAGCAGGAGAAGGAGGATGAAGGGAAAGAAGAAAAGAATTTAACGAATGTGTACATAACTTTACAACTTAAAAACTGATACTGACCGTGGAGCGGTTTTACAAAAGCGTAAAAAAAGAATGGTGAGATTCGTCTCGCTTGAGAAAAAACTATAAATCTGTAACACTCTTAGGTAGTATCGAGATATTAATTACTTTGCGTAAGAATTATTACCATATTAATATTATTATTATTATTATTATTATTATTTTATTATTTTTGTTTTACAAGTACCGTTTACGATCGGCGTCATATTATTGCAGTAATAATGGATTATTTTAACGATTAACCCAATTCACTTCGCCGCGAGCGTACACGCGCGCGGAAGAGCCGTCGTCGGCGATCTCGAATTTTTGTCTCGGGCAAAAATTAGCTGCCTCGTACTTTTTGATTTTTTCAGTTTCACTGATTTTTTTGTTTCGGATGCCATTCGATCGACTACCGAGCGGAGTTACTTAAACGGACGTTCGTGAATGTACTTAAGCGATTTTCTATTTCTTCTTAAAAATACTTGACTGTAAAGAAAGAAGATAATTCGAGAAGCCGAGCGATGGTTGTTTCGCGAAAACGAAAAATCAAATTATGGCGAAACCGACGGCATCAAAAATCGAAATCGTGAACACATCGAACGGACGCGTATGTCGACTTTCATACGTTTGTAAAGAAAAGAAAAAAGCAAAAAAATAGTAAAAAAACACATTCGATTTTATACAAGCATTTTACGAAATTCTTATTGTATTTAGAGGCATTTACAAGGTACACGCGCGATATACAACGCGGGGGTTAGTATATATATTTTTGATGACGAGGCGACTGTTTTTAAAACGTACGGACAACAATACGTACGTTACGTACGGGAAACGAACATTCAGTATAAGAAAATAAAAAATATGTATGTAAGTGGCGCGCTCGTACACGGAAATTATGCATTCGAGAGGTTACGAAGGGGAACGAATTTCGTCCGAAGTGGTACGATCGGGGAACCAGACTAACGACTGTTGAAACGAGTAAAAATGTATACAAGTTTCGAAATTACAAATACATCATTATTAATAAATCTTTTGATAATAGGACTTATAAAAAAATTGAAGCTACAATAATTCTTGCGTTTTACATAGCTAAGAACCTTACAAATAACAGTGATATACATGCTTGGTGAACTAATCCCTTTGGAGTACAACCAGTTAACTAAGCAAATACTAAGGAAACAGAAAATACTACTAAGTTTTAGCATAGATAATATTTGTTTAGTGTCATCTACATCGAAGGAAGATTGTTTTCGAAGGAGATGCTGCTGCTCGTCTGCACGTAGAGTTCCACGCTACTGAATATGATTCTTTCTTTGAATATTGATCGCAAGAAAATGGGTACAGAAACTTTTCAGTTTTACTGCAGCTAACAGTGTTTACTTTTTATTCACAACAAATTCAACAGTAAATTAAGGTGGTTAGACCGCGGAATATCGTACGTTGAGGAAAAATATTTAATAACGTTTCCAAAAATGTAATTTTCATTATTGGTGATCTTGTTGAAGAGAGAAAACATTATTTTTCTTGACAAAAAATTGAAACGTGCAAAAATAATTTGTTAAACGACTTTTTTTCATGACGTAAATTTTCTTTTTATCGTCTGTCAAGAATTTGTTAAAAAAGAATGGATTTTAAAACATGACGGCTGATTTTGTTGAGAAAAAGATTCTCTACAACTTCACCGAACGGATTTTTCCAAATTCATTGCCTAATCACTAAAATTATTTCGAAATTGTAAAAGTAATAGTTTTTTTTTTAGGAAATAGAGGTATTTGACCGGGTATTTGTCGTTAGCTTCAGAAATTTGAAAATGTAATACGGTCAAGTTGTAGAGAATTTTTTCATCAAAAAAAATAAGCTGTCGTTCGTTAAAATCCATTCATTTTTAAAAAATTCCTGACAGGCGATAAGAAAAAAAATTGCGTCATTAATAAAAGTCGTTTAACAAATTATTTTTGCATGATTCAATTTTTTTCCAAGGAGAATAATGCTCTCACTCTTCAACAATATCATTCGTAATGAAAATTAAATTGTTGAAAACATTATTAAATATTATTCTCCAATATACGATATCCCGGGGTCTAACCACCTTAATATATCAATAGATAATTTTCATAATATTCATAAATAATTCTTGGTTTATACTATATACTATATATAAATGTGAGTAAAAATTAAGTTGTAAAAAATATTGGAGCGTGAATCGTCTCCCAAAACGAAACTTTTCTACTGTTACATACATGCTTAAAAGTTATTAATTAATTACAGGTTCTATTTCCATCTGTGGACGATTTAAATGGTTTTTTACAATAGACAATATTTGTTTAAATCGTCGACAGAGGGAAATAGAACCTGTAATTAATTAATAACTTTTAAGCATACGTATGTAACAGTAGAAAAGGTTCGTTTTGGAGAAAATTCACACTCCAATATTTTTCACAACTTAATTTTTACTCACATTTTGTGATTTCCATTGAAAACCATTATGAAATTTTTCTTAATTGTATTTTTTACGATGACCGTATAAAGCAAGAATTATTTATGAATATTATGAAAATTAAAAGCAAATGGTCGAGAAATAATATTTGTTGTTTATGCAAATGTTTACGTTATCTATAGATAACTTGAAAATCGACGAGGTGAAAATAATTATTTGTTTTGGGCATTACGACTATTGAAATGACAAGTTTCTAAGATTTCACAGAGTTTGAAGTACGATACATAACGACAGGGAAAAAATCATCAGAGATTCTACGACAGTCTTTTACACATAATTAGAGAAATCTAATAACAATTCCACTTAATTAATTTGTATGAATTAACGTTTTTTAATTCAAATTTATACAACATTTTGAATCTGCTTTAATTTAATTTACTGTTATCATTCATTTTCTTCAATCATATGAAATTAACACAGAACTGTAATGTCAGTATGTATCTACATCTCAAAAAGTAATGGAACAAAGTTTAATATGAAGTTTTTATTTGGATCTAACAAACAATTCAATTTTAAGTTGTAATAATAAAAATTTGTTTCATGTAGAATCAAATTGGTAAATAGATATTTAAAATACTTTGATCGTACATTTATTTTATTTTGTTGAGTATTCATTATATGAAAAGAAGTTTCCTATGTGAATTTTTAATGAATATGATTTAAATTTCCTCCTGTCATGTTTACAATGATTTCTGTATCATTTTTCGAAAAAAATGTATTAAATTAATAATAATAATAATAATCACGTCTTTATTGGCAATTACAAAAACAATACAGGATATAAATAATACAAGAATGCCAAAGGGCGAGTCATATCAATAGATGTTTTACAGACTGACCAGGGGAAACAAAAAACGAATAAAAACAAAATAATAAAATCATACATATTACATAAAGAAAGAAAAGAAATCAGCACGAAATCACACACTCACTCATACCCGCACGCACGCACACTCCCTGAGAAGTACAAAGAGATAACTAATAAACTAACATGAATTGCGCATATAACAGAGCTAAAAGCAAAATTAACAATTTTTAAACACAGAAATTCTTTCTGTTATGTTGATTAGATTGAAATTTTGTTTGGTAACCAGCCCTTTAGTAGTTACACTTTAAAGAAAACACGATTCTGAAATTAATATGAAAGTTACAAGTTTCTTCCATAATTATGACGAGTCATATAATATTTCCAAAGCATTCTACAGCCTATAAGAAGTCGATTTCTTGTATAATGCCTTTTAATGATCTTATACCATTTAAAAACATTATTTCGTGTAATTCCAAGAATTTCTGCCTTGATATCAACATTCGTTTTACTGGATGATCCTGAGTGGTAAACAAGATATCACGTACAACTATTCACGTACGATTCACATACAACTTCAATGATTATTCCAATATAATCAAGAATGCAACATTTTACAGAGACTTGGATCATATTCAAAAACATTGAAATATAATTTTCAAATTTCAATTTCAAAAGTTTCGAAATTTAGTCGGCCATATTGGATCCGCTATTTTGGATTTTGAAATTCTGACAACATATTGATAATCTCCGACCCCTAGAATCCCCTACTACTGACTTTCGTCGTAATCGGCTAAAGTTTCGAATTTTGGTTCGCCATATTGGATCGGCCATTTTAAATTTTGAACGACAAATTCGTAATCAGCGATCTCAAAAACCCCCGATTACGTAATAACTAGGTCAAAACTAAAAATTTATAAAAAGTGCAAGAGGACTTTTCGTCTTATTTTTTTGAGTACTTTTAGTCCCTTGAATATGTCCGCCGTGGGACACCCTGTATATCGGTCAATTTTGTATGTATAAGTATTTCTAAAAAAGGAAATTGTTCAGAATTAAGTAAGCTACAAAGTATCTATAGAAGTAAACTGCGAAAAATCGATACTTTTTTAGTTATAAACAAAAACCACGGTAATGGCAGTATTACATGGTGGCCACCGTCAGGGAAAACCGGGAAATCAGGGAAATGTCAGGGAATTTCAAAATTGGTCAGGGAAAAAGTAAATTGTAGACAAATCTTGAAAAAGTGAAAAACATTATTTAACAAAAAATTGCACAATTTCATTTTCAGAAAATTGCTTTATTTATCCTGTTTCGCATAAAATTCTTTTAAATGATTTTAAATGCTTTCTCACAAATTTAAACAAATATTGACGTTTTTTTTTCAATAACATATTTCAATTTTGAACATTTTCGACAGATTTCACCAAAAATCAACAATTTTTACAAAATAATAATCTTAAATTAAATATATTTGTGGTACTGCTCAGTTTTAAACGTTCTGGTACATTGCAAAAAAAAATAAACACGTTTAACAATAAGACATTTCGGTATTGAATATATTCTAACAGATTTGAATAAAATTTAATAGTTTAACAAAAATAAATGCAAACAACTTTATATTTAAAGATATTTATCTTTCTATAAAGATACTTTACGGAATATTTCAAAAATATTTTCCATACTAATTTTCTATTTAAACAAATATTTGTATAAATAAAACCTTTTGAAAATGATAGAAAACTTTCATAAATTTTTTTAAATCTTCAAAAATCTTTGAAATTGCATAAAAAGGCTAAAAATCGTAGAAAAATTTTTTAAATGTTGAAAACAGCACAAAACTCCCAAATTTTGAGAATATTAATTTGTTTAAATGATTATTTTACCATTTCTATTTTAAGTAGTTGATATTTGTCCAATAGTATTTGAAAAATATAAAATTTATGGCAATTTTTTGTTATTGTCAACATTCGTAAGAATTTTGACAATACTTTGAATATACTGTCCAAAATCGCCTAAATTCTAAAATTTATCAACATTTATAATTATTGTCTAACATATTACCGCAGAACTTGACATTTTATAACAAATTTTGACAAAGAACCCCCAACAAATTTTCTACTATTATTTTGAATTAAACAGGAAAAAATCCGCAGGAACATGAGTTTTTTTTTTTTATTTTTATATATAATATGTTTTAGAATATACTACTCGTTGATGATTGAAAAAATAAAGAATTTATTGAAAATGTGCAGCTGTTTTTAAAACATTTTTATCCGTATTGTTTATTTTTAATAGATATCATTAAAATATTGGTCAGGGAATTTTTTTCCGAGAAAAAAGCGGCCACCCTGTATTACATATAAACGAAAAGTACATACAAATTTGAAATGGTCATATCTAGGTGAATTTTGCATATGCGAGGATTTATCAAAAAAGGAAATTGTTCAGAATTAAGTAGGCTACAAAGTCCCCATAGAAATGCGAAAAATCGATACTTTTTTAGTTATAATCAAAAAACACGCGCAAAATAGCCAATTCTCTAAATGTAAAAAAAATAAAATTCGCTAAAAAAATTCTACCTCCGTCAATTTTGCACCTAGAAAATTTTTAAAAAAAGGAAATTGTTCAGAATTTTATCAGCTACAATGTTGTCATACATGCCAAAAATGTAGAATGCGTATTTTTTAAGTAATTCGCAAAAAACTGATATTTTGGATCTATCATTGGAAGTTTAGTATGTTATTCAGGACCCAAAATACACCTTTCCTCAAAAATGGAATCTCAGCTAATTTGACTGGACTAATCATCTCTGAAGAAGAATTATAAACGATAATAATAAAAAGTAAGAGTACTAATTTGTTGAGAAATGAATTTTATTATTTTTAAACAAATGAGCACAAATATGAAAAATTAATTATTACGTAGATGTTTGTTGATATTTATCATACACTTCCCGAAGTTTCTTCGATAGCTCAAATGTAGCTAATTCTACAGGTGTTTTACGCTCTTTGTTTTCAATGGTAGGATTTGCTCCGTTAGCAACCAGTAATTTTGCTTCTTCTTGACGGTCTTCTTCGCATGCCAGATGCAGTGGTGTGTTACCATACACGTCCATTTTGTCTTTATAAATGATCAATATATTAGAATACTTTTATTATCAATTAAAATAATAAGATTACTTACCGATTTTTAGTTTACAATTTTCTAATAGAATTCGTACAATTTCTGTATTTCCTATCGATGCAGCTCTATGCAAAGGAGTTGCTTCTCTTTTATCGCTAATATTTATGTCAGCTTCTCTTTCCAAGAGAAGAACACAAATCGATTTCCAATTTTTTGATGCAGCGTACTGTAAAGCAGAATGACCTTCAGAGTTTTTAGCGTTCACATTGGCACCTTCTTTTAATAAAATGCGAACAACCTCTTCTCGGCCTGCTGAAGCTGCTAATATCAGTGGTGTCATTTCCATCTTCAATAAATAAAATTCAATTGAAAATTGTTAACAGTCCTTCGTATTCTTATATGATACATTTGCACGTCTCGTTGTGTCTCATTACTTACAATTTACTTTTATTAATTCGAGTTTAAGAGCAAGATTAACGCTGTTTTTTTTTATTTGAACTTTTCAGTTATTTAACAATATTTTATTAATACATATAAAGAAATATCTTTAAATGCGATTAACCATTAGACCTGTTCATATAGTATTTTATTTATTTATTTATTATATTATAAACAAGCAGTAACTGCCCTTACAAAAAAATACAAAAATTTGTCACAAACGAAAGTAAACTAAATACGCATATAACTAAATAAAATTTAAAACTAATAATATTTACACAAATGACATTTCACTGACAGGATAAAATTGTTAGCTTCTACAAGTTCTACTATCGGTGTGGGAAGAAGGTTCCATGATCTTATGAGTCTGTTTATACCAGAGTGATAAAAATAAATTGATCTACACTTTCTTTCCTCCAATATTCGGTACGTCCTGTGAGAAAAAAATTGAGGACGATAACGAAAAAACTCCTTCAATTCCAGTGAATGTATTCTATTATTCAAAACATTTCTGCAGAAAATAATATCATTTACTATATGTACAGATTTGATTATTGGGATTTTAAATTTTGATGAAATTTAATTTGAATAAATTTGAATAATAGGAAAAATTTTGTAGATCTTATTATAAAGCCTAGTTGTTTGTAGGCTTTATTTGTAACATAATCTATATGATTCAAAAAAGAGAGAGAACTATCAAAAAAGATGCCCAGATCTTTTATATTATTTACTACATTTATTGATGTTTTATCAATAAAATACTGAAACGTCAGTGGGTTTTACGAACTACTGAAATGCATCACGTTTGTTTTAGAAATATTTAACGAAAGACAATTTGCTGTACACCACTCTTCAATATTGGAAAGATCTCTTTGTAATTTTGACGGGGTTTTAATAACATTATATAATTTGATATCATCAGCATATAATAAAACCTTTGAGAAGGAAATTACATTGATGATATCATGTTTGGAAACTAAAAACAAAAGCGAACCTAAATGTGATCCTTGGGGCACATCAAATGACACCGAAGTGACTCCTTTTATGCGAACTATCTGTGATCGACCACAAAGATATGATTCGATACAACTCAATAACGGACTCGTGATACCGACGTAACACAATTTTCTAATTAATAACAAGTGGTTCACTGAATCGAATGCCTTTGAAAAATCGAGATAGATACTGTCTACTTGGTAATCACTATCCAATGATTCGGAAATGAAAGCCATGAATAATAATAGATTAGTTGTCCCCGATCGACCCTTGATGAAGTTGCAAAGAAGATATTTTTAAAAATAAAAAATTACTTAATTTATTAGTAATGATAGCGTCAAATATTTTAGGGATAACACTAATTACACTATTGTGTAATTACAAAATTGTGGAAGATCTCTTATATTACTCCTATTTTCAAACAAGGTGATAAGCAAAACATTAAAAATTATCGTCCAGTTTCCATAACACTAGTGTACAGCCAAAATATGCATTCAATGCCATATTTTTTTGGGGGTTTATTTAGGCCTACAAAACAAGAAAATCATGGTAAAATATTTTTCTACGGATATGATTTCGAGCAATGAATTTTTGAAAATTTTTTTCGTTTTCTTCTGAGATCGGAACACATATTAGGTCATATCTCCGGTTCAAAGTACTCAATTGCATAAAGTAAGTAGGCAAAATTAAAGGTAATTTCCTCACCTACAACTTCTTCTTACATTATATTGTGATTGGATTAATAGTTTTAAAGTTATGTGCCAAATTATGTAAAAAAAATTGTATTTTTTGGCAAAAAAAAAAAAATCACTCTATCTCCTTAAACATATCGAAATCATTAAAATATGTACAGTTTCTCATTTTTTACGTATAGTTCGCACTTTTCTACTTAGAAATTAAAATCCATGAATTAATACGTAAGATGATTACAACGGAAAGAACTTGACTATTGCAAATGCGCACGCAATGCAAATTACATTTTTGTTCGTTTATCATAAAATATTGCCTAAAGAAAAATGAAAATTTAAAGTAAAAACTCATTGCGAATGATTTATTTATTTATTTATTTATTTATTTATTTATTTATGGATCAACGGCCCGAAGGCCTTTAAATACAGAAAATTTGAACATTGTATATATAGCGCTATAACAATAAAAAAAAAAAAGTATAACTAAAATAATATGAAACTAAAAAAGCGTATAACGATTTTTAACAGCCACAACAAATGCACTCCTTCTAGTCAGACTAGATACATCACGAGGTAGGCAATTCCATTCCCTCCGAAGACGAGGTATGGCAGAATGAAAGCCATAGTTCGACTTATTATTTTCTTCAATAATATTACTTTGGTTTTCGTAATGCATATTCCACCTCACGTGGTTGAAATAGCGAACGTAAATCTACACAATCTAATTCACTGTGCAGAATCTTATAACCTAAGGTTAAGTCACAGACGGTATGCATGGACTTTATGGTCGGGATGTTGAAGAGTGCTGAAATACCCGAATAATCATGGTCGATATAAGACATTGGGGATCCCGATTTGAAGGCTATAAATCTTAAAAATTTGTGCTGAACTGACTCAATTTTCTTGATGTACAGTTTATAATGTGGGGTCCACACCGGAGAACAGTACATAAATAAGATGAGGGTGAACTATGGACTTATACAAAGATATCACTCTTTCCAAATTTGTAAAGCTCTGGGTAGCTCTCAATAAAAAACCTAATGACGAGTATGCTTTGGAAACAGTCAAATGAATGTGCTCAGTAAATTTGAGAGAGCAGTCCATAATCACCCCAAGATCCTTGATACTATTAACGGATTCCAGAGGCTTATTTTCTACATTGTAGTTGAAAAATAGTACGTTAGAACTTAATTTACGTCGAAAGGTTATAGATTTGCACTTCTTAATATTTAAACTTAATCTATTCTTTTTTGACCACTCGACCAAAGAGTCTAAGTCACGCTGCAAATGATATTAAATATGTAAAAATACTTTTAAATATGATATTATGATGAATGATATTAAATATGTAAAAATACTTTTTTCTAATATTGAAAAGAAAATTAAATGAATTAAACAAATTAGTAGGCACAAAAAAAGAGAAAAATACAAAAAAGCCAAAATTTGCATTTTTTACGATTTTACTAAATTGATGATAACTTACGTACTAATTCATGGATTTTAATTTCTAAGTAGCATTTTGTGTTCACAAAATGTCGAACTATATGTAACAAATGAAAAATTATACAAATTTTAACGATTTCTATATGTTTAAGGCGATACAGTGAATTTTTTTTTTTATTTTTGGCTAAAAAAGGCAATTTATTTTACATAATTTGGCCCATAATTGTAAAACTATTAATCCAATCACAATATAATGTAAGAAGAAGTTGTAGGTGAGGAAATTACCTTTAATTTTGCCTACTTACTTTATGCAATTGAGTACTTTGAACCGGAGATATAACCTAATATGTGTTCCTATCTCAGAAAAAAACGAAACAAATTTTCAAAAATTCATTGCTCGAAATCCTATCAGTAGAAAAATATTTTACCATGATTTTCTTGTTTTGTAGGCCTAAATAAACCCAAAAAAAATATGGAATTGAATGTACATTTTGGCTGTAAACTAGTGTTATGGAAACCGGTCGATAATTTTTAATGTTTTGCTTGTTTGAAAATAGAAGTAATATAAGAGATCTTCCACAATTTTGGAAAAATTTTCATAAATTTTGTTAGTTATTCCAAAAATATATTATAATTTTGACAGGTCAATGTAGAAATATTCTTAGCAAATTATTAAAAAGTGATACCAGAATGTAAGGAAATGGAATAGAATTTTCAAGAACCAAAATGTCCCGTCATAAAACAATAGTTGCAAAGATACCTACGTCATCTACAGCATCTATCTCCTGCCCTATTGACAATAAGTAAACAACCAAATCATCGTGACCTCCCAAAGCTGCCCAGTGGATCAGCAATCGTCCATTCTAGAAATAAGTTAAAACGAAGTTACCAGTCATTACGCTCCGCATAACAACCCAGTAAACGAAAACGAATAGAAAGTTAAAAATACGAATTGAAATGGATTCAAGTGAATTAAAATAAATTAAAACGTATGAAAATGATTAATTGAATTCACTTTTTAATTAATTTTAATTAACTTGAATTCATTTCAATTCGTATTTTTAACTTTCTATTCGTTTTCGTTTACAGGGAACTCCATTCTCATCCTAGGTTTACTCACTTCGTCAGTTTTGGTTTTTAATTTCTCATTTTCATTTATTAAGATTTTCACTGCTGCAGTTTTTCCTTTGTAAGCCAAGTCGTACACATTTTGTTTTGGCGATGCCATTTCTTGGTTGGATTTTATTTATGTTATGTTTCAACTTTTACATAAGTGCACAAATTGACACCTAAAAAATTAAAAATTTCTCATGAAATTGTGGGCATTAGTATTTGGAGTGAAATTTATAAACAAATTCGAAATCGAGAGTGACATAATACCTTTTCCAGCGATATTCGAATATGACTGAAATCTTTTTGGCAGATCAGCGCAGATGACAAGTGCAAAATATACACAATGCGTTCTAACCTAACCTAACTCATGTTTTCGATTGTTTTATTGAGTTTGAACGAACAAACGAAGTTGTCAAAAATTTGAAAACGTAAAAAAAAGAGATTTCTCTGTTGCTGTGTTGGTATAATGTAAAATATTTTTTCAACAAAAACAATTAAATTATTTAAAATATAGTTAAAAATACGACAGGTGCAAGATTCATCAAGATTGTCAGAAACCGCACAATTTTGTTTCATTTAAAAATTTAATAATGTAGGAGTAACAATTAACAACAATGAATTGGACCAGAGAATTAGCTTCAAAATACAATATTTTTCCTAATAAACCTGGGTATATTCCAATTCTTATTGAAAATATTCCAGTGTACGCTGCTCAATCAAATTTTCTCTCAACTTGTATTCAAGAAGTCGAAGTGGTAGGCGAAGTTATTGTGAAAAAAGAACAAGTTTTACTACGTACGTTAAGTGAACAGTCCGTTGCAGTTATAAAGTTGTCATTGAATACTTTACGAAATAAAGAAGAACTTCCTAAAGAACTCGACGATATTGGAACTTTGCACCCTCAACTGATTAGGAATGAAGTTGTTAGACTCAAAGGAGAAATCAAAGTCAATAAAGACGAAGCGTTTCTGGAAGTACATGAAATTATTAAAGTTCAAGATCCAATAGGTAGTCATCAAACGATTGCATTATTGTCAGAAGTAGTACAACAACATCACGAACAATATAAATCGTGTCCCCAAAATGTTTTACAACCACATTGGCAACGCATGGGTGAAAATGGCTTGCGTATAATAAATGTAAACAAAAAAAAATGATTACATATTTTAAAAAGTGATTGTAGAAGCTATTTTCATTGTTTACAAGTGCACAGAATTGAGTAAGTAATTATATAAAATGTATTGCAAAAAAATAAATAGGTATTTGTCAAATTTTTGAATTATAAATGATTATCGCTTACGTTATACGTGTACGACAGTGTTTGTTGTTTTTATATATACTTTATGTCATTGCACATGAGTTTACATCTAATTTTTAAAACATTGTTATATTTTAAAATACGAATATGATTACAATGAAAGTTGTTTACAACTGAAAAATTGTAATTATTAATTAAGTAAAAAATATAATAAACAGTTATTTGAATTGCCTATAAACTTTATTTTTAGTTAATTTCCTTTTGTTTTAAGGGGAGGAACAAGTCAGAATTTAGGTCCTGGATTTATATATGTTACACATTTGTAAATATTGTCATTTGGTACTATTTTCTTCCTCAAATTAATGGTATTTAGTAAAAAACAATTTTTAATTTTTCCATTATTTGGAATTTTTATTAGGTGACATAATAACAAATCCATGCGAGAGATTGTTTAAAATGGAAAGAAATACAAGTACAAATTTTTTTGATTGAAAATATTTAAAATTGCGGGAGTAATTCAATTTTCAGTATTTTATTTTCGATTTTTTAGTGCAACATTCGACTTTCTGGCACTGACAAAATTTAATATGCTATATTTTTCAATAAGTTTTCGTACGGATATCAAATAAATATAAATAATATTTCGAATCTTCAGAACTTTATTGTAAGTTATTATTATTTAATTTTTTGGTATACGTTCGTACATTTTATACGTAGATGCGTATAAAAATTTCTTTTCATCATTTAGAAAAGTAATTAGGTCATTCCTGGACCATTCATTACACCCTCAGACTCAAGCTCAGCCGCTTCTCTTTTGCTTTGCGCTAAGGCCACAATGCGTCATGTAGTATTTCGTCATTGTATCAAAATCAATAATAGAGTTAATTTCCAAATCAATATGATTTACGAAATTTTGTTACACAAAATTATCAACTTGATCTCATGATCATACTCAATAAAATTATTCATTTCTACTCCTGCCTTGCTCTCATTATCTAAAACATTATGTTCCTTTAATGGTTCCCGATTTTTACTATTTATTAAGAGATCTGCATTCATTCACAGTCTTTTGCATTACTTTTATCAACACTGATATCTAATATTCCAACATATCACTTGCAAATACAAATGTAACAGTTATGTAACAATTATGTAACATTTTTTTGTCAAAAGCTTTCCAAAAAATGAATGAATATTTGAAAAACATGCAAAACTACTGAATATCTGAGTATCAAAATGTATGAAAGCAGGAGTCAACTAAAATTTATATAAAAAATATGTCAAGTTAGTTTTTCATTTATTGTAATTATTCGTCACAACCAGAGCATTTTATCTTGAGTAGTAAAAGATTCTATTGTAAAATATCAACAAATAACTACTGGTAGCTTACTTTTTGTTTTATTTATGTTTATGCTTTATAGTCAATGTCACAGGCCTCTAATCAATTCTTATTTTTTTTTTACAATGAAAGTATTAGTACTTTTAGCAATATCGATATTTTGTGTAGAATGACAAAACAAAACTACCTTAGTGCAAAGCAGAAGAGAAGCGACTGAGCTTGAGACTGAGGGTGTAACGTATGGTCCAGGAATGTTCTAATCGTTAGTTTTTTATCTACTTATAAAATACGTGTACATATATAAAAAAAATTAAATAATAATAACTTACAATGAAGTTCTGAATATTCGAAGTATTATTTATGATATATATGATAACCATATACGAAAACTTATTGAAAAATATAGCATATTAAATTTTGGCGGTGCTAGAAAGTCATATGTTGCACTAAAAAATTGAAAATAAAATACTGAAAATTGAACTACTCCCGCAATTTTAAATATTTTCCATAAAAAAAATTTGTACGTGTATTATTCTTTCCATTTTAAACAATCTCTAGCACGGATTTGTTAGTATGTCACATATTTCAAAAAATAAAAATTACAAATCATGGAAAATTTAAACAATTTTATTTTACTAAATACCATTTATTTGAGGAAGAAAATAGTACCAAATGACAATATTTACAAATGTGTAACATATAAAAATCAAGGGCTTAAATTCTGGCTTGCCCCTCCCCTTAAACAATTTCTTCATCTAAAACCACAGTTTTAAAAAAAACTTCTCAACATCCCCAAAGACTGCACGCAAAGAAATTTGAAGTCAATACGACAGCATTTTGGGAAGTAGTAGTTAAGCACAGATTCTGATGAGTTTGAAGTGATGATTATAATTCGATTTCGTTAAAAAGATAATTTTTATAAACAATCCAATTTGAGCGCACCTTTGAGAATATTTATTCATAATTTCTAGACGATATAGTTATTAATAATTATTTGTTATGATCTATAAACGTTGTTGAAACAGAAAAACTTGGTACTTTTTTCATTCTAAAGCTTCCGTATCGAAAACTGTGCAAGATACACTGAAAATGCACTGAACCTTTTTTATAGGGCACAAAATTTCCTTAAAAAACGTCAGCGAGAGCCCTAGTCTAAAGTTAAGATTATCCATGAATAACGCTGGAATTTTGTCTTACAAATTAATTATGAATATTTTAGAATTTTTGTAAAATATGAGGCATATTCCATTGTTGCTCTTGGTTAAGCTATTGACTTTAGTCTAGGGCCCTGCTGACTTTTTTGTAGGAAATTTTGTGCTCTACAAAAAAGTTTCAGGGCATTTTTAGTGTATTTTGCACTGTTTTCGATACGTAAGCTTTAGAATGAAAAAAGTACCAAGTTTTTCCGTTTCTACAACGTTTATAGATCATTAAAATTAATTATTAATAACTACATAGTCGGAAAATTATGAATAACTATTCAAAAAGGTGTAATAAAAGTGTATCTACTTATAAAAATGTTCTTTTAACGATTTCAAATGTTAACCGCCATTTGAAATTCATCAGAAATTGTAGCTGTTACTTCCCTGAGCAGTGGCATTTACAAATTTAAATTTTTTATACTTCAAATTTCTTTCCGTGTGACTTGCTCTAACGAAGTACATGTACATAAATGTACCTAGCAAATTCCATAAATATAAGTAATATATTACGTTTACACACAGAATTTCTAATAAAATTGCTCTGAATTAAATCATTATTAATTTATCCCTGCGAAAAATTTGGAGTGAGATTCTCATGAGAATCTCATGAGAAATTGAAACAAGTGCCTTATAAATTTCATATAACTGTCGTAAAATACTCATACTATATTACAGAAACATTATTGAATAATTTATGTAATTTGCAATTAAAATTAATCTAATCCTGATGACATTTTTATGTAATTTCCAAAAAATTTCAGTCGAATATGATCATGACTTTATGCTTATATAATAGACATATTCAGTGTATTAAAGTTCTTTTTTTTATACAATGAATCTTTATAGACTTCGTAGACTACATCTACAACTAATGGATTTATTATAAAGTATATTTACAATAATTATAAGGCAATTGTTTCAATTTCTTATGAGAATGTCATGAGAATCTCACTCAAAATTTTTCGCAGGGTAGTGATATACATAATAAAATTTACGTGTGCAGCACATAGAAAATTACCTTGATAATGCATCAATTTTACTATATCACTGTAAATTTACAACAATGTTTATTGGTATTTTAATCTTTCCTTTGTAAAACAAAATAAAATAAAATGACATACGAAAAGTTTATGCCTCTTTAAATTTCGTTCGCAGAAAACAGAAATGCGTAATTGCGCGCAGTCGCAAGCGCGCAACAATTCTAAACATAACCTCAAAATTTATGAGTTCGTGCGACCGTTCGTGAAAAATATATGTAAATTTCTCATTTATAAACAGTTGCATACATTTTTATAAGTAAAGTGCAAAATATAATATCAGTTTTATATTATTCCTGACGAAACAACGTACGCAACTGCTTTGAATGAAAGAGAGAAGCATGAATCGAATGAAAAGAGAAAAATACACTGTATTTTTTTAGAGTATAATTTTTGGTGACGAATCAAAGAAAATAGTAACGATATTATATAAAAATATAAAAAATCCACGACATGATAGAATCTTGCACGAAAAAACGAATGGTGTTAGGCATTACACTACTAGGAGGGTAAGTAAATGTGTATTTTCGACAGACATCTGAATTCATAAATTGTGTTCTTGAATTTTATGTTATTATTTAGTTTTCTTTTACATATACATACACTGTAAAAAATGGTTTCATAAAATCACAACACAAGTGTGAAATTACACACCCGAGTTACCACTCTGAATGGTGTAAAAGTACAAAATCACTAGTATTTTTACACCGAAACTATAATAGCACTACAAATATTGTGAAATTGTCACTCTGAGAGTATCTCGTAAGGATTTCGGTTATTTGTTATGTGAAGATATTTTTTATCTCATCAAACGTGTGCAGAGGTATATAATCATATGCTACATATTTTTAAATAATAACATAACATAATAACATACTGTTAAAGCGAGTGAAGTTTTATGAACCAAATTTATTGTAAAGTGACTATTTACATGTATTGTTTATTGTCGTTAAATGCAAAACTATATATGAATCGTTGTTTGTCAGGTTGAATTTTATATTACAAATGCTATTGTATGATAAATAATAAATATTAAAACATGCCTAAAAACTATTTAATTAATTCTTAAACAAATTGCAATATTTTTTACATTCACAAAAATAATACAATTCAGTATTTAATACATATATACTGCACGCACCAAATGTGTATTTAACCTAAAAAATGTGAAAAATTCACTGATATTGTAATTTTATTACAGTACTGTAATTTCACTATAATGGTGTGATTTTACTATAAATACAGTAATTTTACTACATTAATTGTAAATTCTAACCTGCAATTTCAAGTCTGTTGACAATAGCTGTAAATTTACATCTTTGCTGTAATATTTACAACTTTCTAGGGATTTTACTACTCTCAGACTAGGTTATACAGATTACCTACTCTCAGAGTAGTAATTTCACACAATCTTTTTATACAGTGTATATTACTTCATACATTTCCTCATAAAATGTCTGCAATTCAAAACATTTCTGTAACGTTTTGAAAACATTACGGACATTTCGTACCGTTTCGTACCAGTTGCGTTTATATCTCTAAAGTTAATATTTAAAGTTAAAGCAGTTACATAAAAGAATACAAGTTTACATGTAATCTGTTAGTTAATTATTGATTAAACTTTATATTTTGTAGTTTAATATTTTTTTAAACATCTTTTAAAAACCAACCTACTTTCTGCTTTTAAATTTTGATATAAATATCATTGAATCAGTGTCATCAAAATTCAATAATACGTTTTATAATAAACTTCTACTTTTTATACTATTACTAAAATTTTTGAATCGTACTTAGGTTTTTAAAATGATTCCAGCTTAACAATTTTGGTGTTGATTGTGGAAAGTCATTGGACGGATGCTCCGAACAATAAACCATATCTTGAAAGTTTTGATACTAATTTGACATGCCCGTCTGGAGAAAAACATAAAGTAATATCCGAGTGTCATCCATGTACGTCATTTGAAATAACTAGTCAGGTCGTTGGTGCTTGTGCCCATGCCTTTTATAAGGAGATCATCCAATGTGACGGTGGGAAAACAATTACAAGAAAGTAATTAAAAACAAAGTTTTATATTTAAACTACCTTAAAACTTTATACATTAATTTTATTTTAAAAAATTATTATATCAAAATTTGCATGTTTATTACATACCTTCATTTCTCGAAATAAATATTTTATTTTATTATTGTCTCTTAGATGTGAGTACTATACACAAATCTTTTTTTTTTTAGCTGTGATCGAGTCGCATGGCTAGAAGAGCGATCATTCTGGAAATTTGAAAGTTTAATGCTAGCATTTGCATTGTTGTCTTGCATAAGCGTATTTTGGCGAGAAAACATTTTAAGGCAGCGAGTCATACGAAAAGTGGCTAAGCAGTTAAGAGCGAGCGTTTGATAATTAAAGGATAGTCCATCTTAGTACGATGGACGAGGTTTACCTGGAAATTTTTTCACTAGGAGATACGAGTCTTATGCCAATCGAGAGTTTCTTAACCCTCTTCGTGACTAAATACTGTAACTCCAAAGTGAATATTGCATTTGTACAGACCGATAAACCTAGCGGAGAACAAGGGTACAACGTAGACGTATCCAGCTTCAATTATAATGTCTTGAATTCGGAGGATGTGCCACAACTAGCGAGTTCTTGTGAATTACCGATATATGTAGAAAATACTAAAAGCTGCATTGCTGGATTGTGCGCAACTCTGCGCCGAATAATACAGCACACCCTTGCCAAAGATCCTACTCACTCCTGTCGAGAGCTGTTGGGATTTAAAGAGTCTTGCCTGCTCGCATGTTCTGAAGCTAGTATTTGGACTCGCTTCTGTGAAGTCGACGTCATTAATGCACTTAAATTCTCAACGGACGAAACACGAGAAAGCCAGAACCTCCCTGCTTTCCTACCAAGATTCGAGTTCCACATGTCTCAACCGGTTCGTGTGCACAATCGACATAAGTATACAATGTCAAAAAAATTTTCAGTTGACGGGCTTATCTGCAAAGACCCTAAAATTCTTCCGGAACATGTTTTTGCAGAAGGCAATAGTTTAACATTAGCCGACGTAATAATCTTCGTTTGTGTCCAAGCATTCCTGAATTTGACTTCGAAAGAAAAGGTACTTGAACTGCTTCCGCTCACCGCAAAATGGTTAGGGACAATGCTGGAAAAGGAGACGATACGAATGACACTGTCGTGTCTGTCAAGTGCTAAAGATGTTCGATTTTCTTCCTGTCAGAGTTACAGTCTTCCTGAAGTTAAAAACGAAAGTTTGTATAAAAGCGACCCGAAGAGATACAAACCCAGGAATCGCATTTACACACGACAAGACGACATTGAAAATTCTTTACATGTAATTAAGAATTCTGCAATTTCGAGACTCGAGAAACCTTTGGGCGTAGCCTTTGCTCACGAAGAAACTTTTGACTGGTCGACCGTTCCTGTAGATGCTTCACCTGAAGGCGGGTCGCTTCCTGCTTCACGATTAATGCGAAAATTTGAACAACTTGAAAACTTGTGTAAACCTGTGCTTAAGCTTGCCAAAACAAACGACACCATTGTTGACTTTTGTTCCGGTGGTGGTCATTTGGGAATTCTTATTGCGTTTCTGCTACCCAACTGCAACATCATCCTTCTTGAAAATAAAGCCCAGTCCATGAAGAAAGCTAAAGAACGAGTCGAGAGGTTAGGATTGAAGAACGTAACCTTCTGCCAATGTAACGTCGATTACTTTAAAGGAAATTTTGACATCGGAATGTCCCTACACGCATGCGGAGTTGCCACCGATCTGGTGATTCAACACTGCATCGATAGAAACGCTGCTTTCATTTGCTGCCCATGTTGTTACGGCTCGGTGCAAGATTGTCACAAGATACTGTACCCTAGAAGCGACGTTTTCAAATCCGTCATTGACAATCGCAGCTATTTGGTAATCGGGCATGCCGCTGACCAAACTCATGACGCAGAGAATGCTAAGACTCAGCAAGGATTCGAATGCATGGCTCTTATAGACACTGATCGAAGGCTGCAGGCGGAAGAACACGGTTATAAAGTTTTTCTAGGAAAACTACTCCCGGAGACTTGCTCGCTAAAGAATAATCTGTTAGTTGGACTGCCAGACTTGCCTTGTCGTCGTTATCTGAAGGATCGTTGCATCGAGTCGAAGCCAGCAGCCTGTGCATGATTCGATCAGTTTTTAGTAAATCGTTTTATTTCTAGTGATTTATACTTTGCTTCTGAAGAACTTTTGTGGAAATACGTTTATTACGAATTGTCTACTAGCTTCGGTTCTACGATTGCTGTACATACGACGAGTATATGTATGAATTTGTAAAGTGAGAATTAAACCAAGTCGTTTTTTTCAACATATATACGCAGCATGTATTTCTATCCCTGATTTTATTATCCTTTACGAATATAAATCGTTATTAACCTTAATTGTTTAAAGAATTAATTTTATAATTGTCGGAGATAGTCGATAATGTTGGTTTCGTTGGCTTAACACTTAAATACTAAGTAGGAACGAACGCAACATCATAATTCTTATTATTAGTAAAGATAACTGGTAAAACCATCTTATACCAGGCAAAAATGAGCGAGGTGCTGTCTTTTCTTTATTTTTGGCCAAGGTTGAAGTCGGCGGTAGCGATGCTTGTATTAGGTGTTCTTTATTTGGTATGTACAAAAACGAAGTGAAGACAAAATCATTAAACATACAAATTATACGCCGTTATGAATAATATATATATATAATTGTATATGTGTGCATGCATATATGTATATATATATACAAATATGGATATACACATGCGATTATTCGAGGGGCTGAATTTACAGTAACAGCAAAATGTCCCGTAATGAAAGAAAATGCAGCGAAAAACACACGCGTTCCTCGTCTCCGCACTTTTGTTTTCAAAATGATCTTCGGTCAAAAACTTGGTTCCTTAAGGATGCTTTCGAGTTTTCATTCCTTGTACTGCAGTACTTCTTCGCAATGAAATTAAGATCATGGTCCAAGTAATAACAAATATTACTTGCATCATGATTAGGAGGAGAAAGATCGATACATGCGTTACGAAACAGTAGCGACTACGATCGGAACTTGTGTTGGACACTTGTCGCTAGCATAAAACCCCCGTGTTCCCCTTTTGTCGACTGTTTAATCTGACTTTAGGATCGCAAAGCTTTCCTTTCCACCGGATAGTAATTTCGTGTCATCAAGATCACTCTTTATTTTCTAGATTATTTGAGTCCTTGGTTAAATCTTAACCTAAGAACCTTGCATATTTATTTTTAACTAATGATAGAAAATACTAACTGGTACAAAAGGAATGCTGGAAATGGTCGACATAATGGGAACGCAACCTCTGATTCGATAGCATAAATAACCACACTAAATGGAATAGTTTTACGCCACGTGAAATCTAACGTTAAATTTTTCAACGAGAACGCTCTCGTCGCTAACTGAATGAAAGATCGACGTGCCGGGCACAACACAACAAAGCACAGTGCTTCTATCCAAGAATTTATATTCATGCCGTACACTTTGCTTACGTTACGGAGCTTCTAAACCTGACACTTCCTAGACAACAATCGTTACTTTTTTCATTTTTTTACAACAAATAGTACATCGCAGAGATTCCTGGCTTCCAACGACCATTTCTGGAATATCTGGATTCGAGTGTGGCGGCTCGGTGTAAAATGATTTCAAAAAATATCGGGCAGATTCGACGATTCTCAAAATGAAAATTAAATTAGGACCTCTAAAAAAAATAGGTAAATAGAAAAAGAAGCGGCTTGTCGGTCCGCTGAACCGTATCTCCGGAGCGCTCTGGCGTTTTGGCGCATTGTGGAGGGTGCGAAGCTCGCGGCAGGACTGTCCGGTTTAGAAGCTCTTTAATTTATGAATCTATACAGAAGTGTGAATAGGTAGCGATTTCGTTCGCATACGACGACTTTAGGAGATGGATCACGATTCTCCGTTGCCGCTGTCGTCGCCGTCTTCGTAATCGCTGGCGCTGAGTTGCTCGTCTTCGTCGTCGTCGTCGTCCAACTCGTATTCATCGTCGTAGAAGTCCGTCATGTCCAACTGCTGCTCGGCTGGCCTTGCTCGTGTTTTTATGCAATAATCTTCTAAGGTTACCGGCACCACGATTCCTTCCTTCTCAGCCTCGATCTTTGCTGCTTGTGCTTGTTTCCTGGAAATAATTGAAAAAAATGTGTTAAATTTACTCCAATTTCTACAAATGATTAAATCAATTATGATTTCGAGAAATACTGTAAGTGTTCTTCTGAATTTTATTTTTAACGATAACCCAAATTTCTAAATTGTCTTAAATTTTAAGGATTTATTTTATTTATTTATATAATCTTAAACCGTAGATTTTCATCCGATAAAGTATTTGAACAAAGTGGTGTTTTAGATGTCAGGAAATATTATCTGTTAACTATAATGTTATATTCGACTAAAAATAAACTATTAACTACAGTGGCGCAAAAATAAAAAAATTTCGAATTTTGACCGGCATACATCAAAAGTAGATTCAGTATGTGAAAAAAAGTATTCTCAATTTTTTTCAGATTTTTCGGTCAATATTTAGAGGTCAATTTTGATTTAAAAAATGTCTGTATTTTAAGAACAAAAACATGCGTGAGTGTCTATTTTATGAAAAAATAATAGCATATTGTTAGACTTTTGTTACATAAAATACAGACATTTTTTAAATCAAAATTGTCAAAATAATATATTAAAAAAATCATATATCATATTCTACCAGGCCAAAATAGGTTCAAGACCTCTTAAAATGTGCGTGAGAATGTCTCTTTCATTTAAAAAAATAATCATTTATCATTCTTCATACAGAACATGTACTATATCAATTCAATGTCATTTAGTTCATCAAACGACCTTTAAGCAAAGACAGCGACCTCTAAATATTGACCGAAAAATCTGAAAAAAATTGAGAATACTTTTTTTTACATTCTGAATCTACTTTTGATGTATGCCGGTCAAAATTCTAAATTTTTTTATTTTTGCGCCACCCTACTATTCACACAGTTACAAAACCTATCAAAGGTAAATACTAGAGGTAAATCTAATCTGCATGTAGAAGTTCTGACTAGGCGCAAAAGAATTGGACAGCGATCGTATGATTATAAAGCAGCAAAAAGTATTAATTACCTACAACTTTAAGATCAGATGCTTATAATTATGAAAACTTAAAAAAGAAATTGGCAAAATGGTTAAGAGAGACAAATGTCTCAAAATTATGGAAACTAGTATTTATATAATTTATTTTTTCTTAAATTTACTATTGTTTTATTTTACTTTTTATATATTTTTTATAGTATTTTTTATTCTTGTTATTTTGTTGTTTTTTTATACTCAGACGCGCGGACAAGTATCCTCAGATACTTTTGCGGTTTTGTGTATCGATATGGTTATATGTGCTTCATGTAAAATATTGTACAAAAAAGAGGTCTGAATAAATATATTATATTATATAATTATCAGCAAGACTCGATAAGTTCCAATTCTAAAGAAAAATACTAATGGTTGCACTGATTAATAGAAAATCGTATATTAAACAACTTTTGTTAATGATTCAATCTTTCTTCTTATCCCGAGTTAAACATTTTATAAAAATTAATGGACTTTAAAGATTGACAGCTTATTTTTTCAAGAAAAAGATGTCCTACAACTTTACCAAAGTAATTTTTCCAAATTTGTTACTTGATCACTAATTATTCACAAATTGTGAAAAGTAATAATGATGGTAAACTTATAGAGAATCCTTTTCTCGGAAAAATAAGCCGCCATTCGTTAAAATCCATTAATTTTTAAAAAATTCTTAACTGATCAAAAGAAGAAAATTTATAATTTCATTAATAAAAATCATTTTTGTAGATTTCAATTGTTTTTTAAGAACAGTAATACTTTCTCTCGTCAAAAATATGATTAATAATGAAAATTAATTTCTTGGAAACATTATTAAATATTTTTCCAAAATATACTACATCCTGGGCTTTAAAAAAACAAAATTTAACTTATACATTCGTTTTTGTTTGATATCTTATAGATTAGCTCAGGTTATATTTTCTACAAAAAAAACCACTTGTTTCACTGGCCATTTTAAAATATTTTTAAATGATTTTCTCTTAAATATATGTTTAATAAGGAGGTGGTAAAGTGGTTCGCCGGTAAGGTAGGTAATTGCAATGAAAAACGTAAATTGAAGATGACTGAATAAAATTCTCAAAGTTCTGGCTCTGTAAAGACAATTCTAATTACTATAGACGGTTTTCTAGAAAATACCAAATACATATCCTACTGTTTTCGAGGTCGTTCTTCAAGATTCCGAGGTCAAAATTGCGTTTCGGCCATTAGCAATTCCAATATGGCGCCGAATTTGAAAAAAATGTAAAAAAAAATTGTGAAATATTTATTCTTACCATTTTTTTTTCGAGCCCTTAGAATATTGGGATTCTATTGAAACTCTGAATAAAGGTAAATAAAATACTTCAATTTTAAGGTAAAATTTTACTTTTATATCCCACATCATTGTAACGACCTCAAAATGGCCGCAACATTGAAAATTTCTTTGAAATTTTCTGGACAGTCTAACTAAAAAACAACGATCTTTTTTAATACAATGGTAAGAATGAAAAATTCTCAGAATTCATCTAGAAATATCACGGAATATTTTTAGATTTTTTTTAATGACATTTGGTGATTTTTTTTTTAAATTTTGTTTCCAAATTGTAATTTATTAACGAAAAATTATGAACAAAATTTATTGTATTCTCTATTGAATTTTTTGTTCTTTAAAATTTTTTCCAAATGTTGACAGTTTTCGAGAACAAAAAATCCTAAGTCATAATATTTAAAATTCATTTTCTCAAAAACTAACAACTTTCGGAACAAATACAAACTCTTAGAATTCATGAGAGAATACACTAAATTTTTTTCAGAATTTTTCGAAAATAAATTACAATTTTGAAAAAATTAAAAAAAAAAATTAATTACAAAAATCTAAAAAAATTCCGTGATATGTCTTAGAACTTTTCATTCTTACTATTATATTAAAAAAGATCGTTATTTTTTAGTTAGAACGACCAGAAAATTTCAAAGAAATTTTCATTGTTGCGGCCATTTTGAGGTCGTTAGAATGATGTAGGGTATAAAAGTAAAATTTTTCCATAAAATAAAATTCACCTTTGTTCTAAGTTTCAATAGAATCCCAATATTCAAAGGGCTCGAAAAAAATTGGTAAGAATAAATATTTCCCAATTTTTTTGACATTTTTTTCAAATTCGGCGCCATATTGGAATTCCTAATGTCCGAAATTCAATTTTGACCTCGCAATCTTGAAGAGCGACCTCGAAAACAGTAGGATATGTATCTCTTAATTTTTTTTAACTTCCATTTTGATACAAAATACTCGATTGAAATAGAAGGAAGTAAAAGTGTCCCTTGGGCGTTAATGGTTTAAGAATATAAACAAAACAATTTTTTTTATACTAAAGCAAAAATTAATTACATATCGTCTACCCCTTAAAGATTTAATTATCAAAACATTTGTTTTTAAATCGCCAACCACCATTGTTCTCAAAAAATGTTTTGGCGATATTTCTCTATGAATTGAACTTTTCAATTTTCTGTTTTAAGTTAAGTAAAATAATTTCTGTGATAAAATGTCTAAAATGATAAATGAAGATAAATCCAACATTTCCTTAAGTACCTGATGATATTTTCATACTCCTTGTCCCTTCCCTTGGAGTCGCGCCAACGTCTGTACATGACGGAGGCGTCTACGTTGGCAGGGCTGTAGGTGTTTGGTTCGTTCAATAGCGAGATCACTGACAGAAGGATAGTTCTAAACATACAAAGGACAAAGAACAATTAATATTATTTACTTATTAAAATACAAACTACAATAAGCCGACATAAAATAGAAAGTCGCATTGTATCACGAAAAAATGGCCTCGATCAAGATTCTTATATCATAATGACTATTTTTTTTTAAGTATTCATTTACATTGTCATTCAGTTTTTAATTATGCTTTAAATATCCATCTATTACTGTATTAATTTCGCTCACATATTAAAATGTAAACAAATTAACTATCATTTACTGCATCGTTTCAGAAAGTTGTTCAGCCGTATTGAAAATCTTGTATTATTGATCAATTACATTTCACAATATTTTTCTGTTAGTATTGCCGAGCGAGCATTCACGTATTAATATCCATCTAGTAAATTGAATTTGTCAGTATAAATCTTAGGATATTTAATGATATAGTATTTCGCACTTTTCTAATGCAATGTTTTGCACACAAATACTGACTATAGTAGTTCTCCACGTCGTAAATAAATTAATTTAAATTATTTCTGCTACACCAATTTCCACCTTAACTTTCGTACGCTTGATAATATCGGCATTTATAATATATGTTAATTAGTTTATTAAAAATTAATTTTGTTGACAATTTTTTATTTCTTACTTCGACAAATTGTTTGGAAATGTAAATAATTGAATGATTATTATCCATTATTGTTTTATTTATTTATAATAAGAATATGTATATATTTTTTTAATGTATGTCGAATGGAACTTATCACGGAAATCGGGATTTTCGGAATCGTTGATTGATAATGGAGCGTCAAATTTGAAAAATTCGGATTGCAATCTAATTATGTATTGGGTTGTGCTGAAACTGAGTACTTACGGGTTTTAACAATCTCGAATTATGAATCAGATGTTATTTTTTCAATATATTACTTGTAACTAGCATATTATAAACACTCCAAATTTTCAGAACTAAAATCGGTAGTAAAGTTGACTATATCCATAATTTTGTTTCGTGTAAATTTTTATACTTCGATCTACCATATTGAATTCTCCATTTTGAATTTTGTTAGCGACCTCGAAAGCCCTAAAATAACATATTTTCGCTGTTTTCCACGTTAAAAATAATGTTTACTAGGCAGGGTTAATCAGTCAAAGGCATTAGACACGAATCGTACTCTCTAAATTTGAATAATTAAAAGTCTAGTCAAGTTAATATTTTTAAGCAATATAATGTAATATGTAACGATGACATTTAGAAATAATTAACTACTGATAATGGTAAAAATATCAATTTTAATCTGACGACAATTTTAATTAAAGCTAATATAATGCAATACAAAAATTAAATTAAATTAATTTAAAACGAATTCTTTAAAACAAAAATTGTTTAATTTTTATTTGATTGCTTTTACATTACTAGAATATTATCATGAAATGATTAGAATTATTTACTTTTTTCTAGTTGAAAATTAACTAATCGATGGTGATCCATCTTATCATATTAGTATTTTTTAGTAAAAAGATTGATATAAATCGAGTTGAGTTGTGGCTATATTCTAAATTATAAATAAAAAAAATTAATTTGAATTTTAATATTATATACATAAATAAATAAATAAACATTCAACGAAATTTGTGACTATTATTTTAAAATTTTTATATTTCTCAACAGTTATTTAACCTTCGCCGGTCACTGGGGGGTCCAGCAAACCCCACGATGATTTTAAAGGTAAATAATTCGATTTATTAAATTATAAGTACTACGAATAAATTTCTGGCAATGTCGTTGTCTGACAAACGTCAGTATACTCGTGGTATATTACAAAAGTTAGTCGATTTAATGGCGGGGTCCATCTGACCCCAATGTGACTACGGTGTATACTTTAAAGAAAATCAAACAGCTTTTATTTAATGATTCGTGTAGTATAAATAGTCGAAATAACACGGTTAATAATGCGTATTGTACATCTATTACTTACTATCAATAATAATATGAGACATATTATTTATAGTTTTAGAGATGGCTTACAATTTAAGAGTACTTAATATCGTAAGCAATTAGAAGAGACTGAGGAAGATGAAACTATTGGCGATGAAACTACTGGCGATGAAACTACTGGCGGCAGAGATGATTCAGAAATTTTCGATTATCAGGATGTAAATTACTTTATTTATTCAGTCATTTACCTTATTATGTATAAATAAACAAAGCATGTAGGTAAAAATTATGTATTTTATTTGTTTAAAGATTATGCACTTCATTCATCTAAATAAATACCTTTTTTAAATTGTACAGCAATAGACTATTTTTTTTTACAAGACCGCAATCTGCAAAGTACGTCCAAAAAATTTAATTAAAAAATATTAAAAATATAATAAGATATGACTCTTTAAGTAAATAAACTCATTTTCTGCACTTTTTTTTTTATTTGTAATTTTCTTTACTATGTTAGATGCAAACTTATGCAAATTGAACAATGGTGTCATAATTTGGAATGGTTGAACGTCTCAGAATTTTTGTAGCTTGCTATGGCTTACTCTTCTAATACAGGAACGATTTTAAGCAAGCATTGGGGTCCAGTAGACCCCGTGTGTGGTTCTTAGCATTTTTAGGAGGTGTGACCGACGACGGTTAAAAAAACGAGTGTAATAATCGTGAGTTAAAACGTAACGTCTACTTCATAACAAGTCTCAGTAGAGAATAGAATTGACGTCTTTATAGTCAGTTCGATCTGAAGAGGTTTAGAATCTCCTGTCGCATTAATTAGTATACAGCATATAATCAGCATTCTTAATATATGTTAGATACCGATTTTGCTTAATATTAACCATTTCAGTCACGAATTTTTCCAACCATGGCATTTTTTTTAAATTTCGTATACTTGAGTTTCTGAGATCGCTGATCACGAATCCGGTGTCAGATTTTCGAAATTCAAAACGGCAGATCCAATATGACCGACCAAAAATTTGAAAGATAATGAATTGGCTAAGCTTTGGTACATAAGGGTTTTGGTATTTTTTTCGTTTTTATTTATATTTTGATTCGTAAACAGTGACATCAAAAACACCTACATACCAAATTTTAGGCAACATCAAAATTTTTCAACACTTTTGTCGACCATATTGGATCCGCCATTTTGAAATTTGAAAATCTGACACCGGATTCGTAATCAGCAACATAAAAAACTCCGGCATACCAAATTTCAAATAATAATAGCGATTAGTTCTGCCTGGCATGAATTTATTTTGAAAATTATGCCTTTTTTTGGTACTAATTTGTTGTTAACAATCATTATTTTAAATAGCAATATTATTTTTTGTTAACACTTATTGGAGTCTTAGGAAAGCCAGGAACAAAAAAACGCATCGAAATCGATAATTATCTCTTCATAAACCTTAAAAAATCGATAGCATGGGACACTGGTGTCCGCATGTGACTGAAAAGGTTAAAAAGTAAAACTGAAATTTACGATTATTATATTTTTAATTTTAAAATAAATAAAAATAATTAATAAAATAGATAATAAAGCTTTTGCGCTCCGAATTGAAGTATGTACAAGAAATATACAATTGTATATTTTTATCATATTTTTCAAGAGTATTATTTTTATTAATTTAGCAATTTCTTTTTTTTGTTTTATTTCCTGTTAATTTATCAATTTTTAAAAAATGTTCATGATAAAGTGAGAGATAACATTGCAAATGAATACGTAAAAATATTATAATTATGAAGGTTTTCTAATCTTATGAATACTTTAGAGGTGATGAAACCAATCAAAGTGACAAAAGTTAGAACCTTTGGTAACCAATATTTCTTATTTATTTATCAACCATGTGTATTTCATCTCCCATATGTACTGAAATAATTGTTTATTCTTTTTGTTACTCGACAATGATATTAATCCTTAATGGCTTTACTATACTGTCATTTTATATTCTTTGTTTTTAAGTATTCCTTGTAACATGTGAGATAACGTTTCAAAGTTTGTTGAATTCTTGACATACGCAATAGGACGAATAGTATATTACTCAACGAGGGAGGTAAAATAAAGAATGTCTCAGACTGCGTGTAATTTTTACCCGAGGTGAAGCCGAGGGTGAAAAACATGTAATCTGAGGCATTCTTTTTTACTTCCCGAGGGAAGTATACGATTTTTCTTCATAACAGGGAGGAAAAGAAGTAACTTTGCTGCTTTCGTCCCAGTGTGATGAAAAATTGTTTACAGTGTTAGTTGTATATTCGAATGTTTTCTACTTATTATTTCTGTTATTGTTTTTTTAATGGATTTACTAACCTGACGTTTTGCGTTGGATTCCACCTCTCGCATGGCAGTTCGCCGCTTTGGGGATCGTCGACGGGTGGGTGCAAAATCGATATGCAGAGATCTCCATTCTGAAAAGAACAAAAGAAATTCAGTCAATTACGTATGCAGAACGCATATAAAACAAATGGAATTCTTTCAACATTTCATAACGTCCAATACAGGACGAATTGAATTTTTTATGGATAATTTCTCGTGTAATATGCGATGTAACTTAAATTAATAGAAACTAAACAAAACAAATTAATGATTTAGGAGGAAAATGTACGTCTCGTATATTTCTAGTTGACGTTTTGAGTCCATTTCTCAGTGGCATTTGACACGAAAGATGAATAAATAGGAGGAGATGGTGGGTAGGAGAAAAAGACCAGAGCAATGGGAGGTGAGGTAACCTCGCGAATGAGTCCTCAGCATTTCCGGATACAACTTTGCCTCCTACATATCTAGACTTTAATTCTAAGTGCGCAGGAGAGATGAAAAAGTCACGTCGAGACGTTGCACAAGAAAATAGTGCCTAAATAAAAAACATTTTTATTTTTTTTTTATTTTTTGAAAACTATCATTTTAATAGGAAGGAACAATGGTAATTATACATCTGATGGAAGTTACAGAATGCTTTGAATCTTACATTTTACTAGTCACGCTTAGACGTAACAGATTCGTCGTTGATTTACAAAATAACTTTACTAGCCGAATCAGTTGAAATTACGTATTTTACACTAACGGGTAACTGTCTCATACTATGAAAATGTTAATTATTACGTAATACGCTATTTAAAAATAAAAAATTATGTTTCAAAATCTATTTCGTTTTATCCCAGTTGTAAAACATCATACAATATAGAAAAACGGACCACATTTATTTCGATTTTTACTAACTTTGCAATTGACCATGATGGTGAAATTAACAAGGTATGTTAATTTTACAAATTAGTCAGATCGAATTTTGTATAATTATTAAAGATTAGTTTTTGATAGTTGATTCAACCTTAAAGTTCTTCGTTACTACCGTTCGGCTTTATGAACACCATTCGGAGTTTACTGTACTCTAGTTCGTATTAAATTCAAGAGTAAATAGAATATCACGAAGTACAGTGCGTTGCATAGAGATGGCGATGTTTATTGCGGAATTTCATTTTGTTATTTACCGAAATATTTTATATAAATTATTTTTACATTGTGAATTATAACCATGAATTTACGATTTCAATTAGCTCTAGAAAATTTTTGATAAATTTTCGGGGAAAAGTTTATTGTTTGTTAGAGCGTTGATCTCGCACAAAATTAGAATGGAATGTAACAGTAATTCATAGAACTAAAACGCGATGAACAAAATTGTCGAATAAACTTTTCGCGTGACTCCAGTCCTCCTCGTCCAAAAATGCACTCAATTTAAAAGTAAATAAACTATGCATAATTAATCACTAAAAATAGGATATTTAAATTTGTTTTCACTTTTTGTCATTTTTTTATTATAAATCTCTAGTAACAAGTTCCAACGTAAGCTTTAATGTACTGACATTTATTTTAAAAAATGTCAAGATGTCGGGGTTGAAATGACCACTAAAGTGACATCATAAATATGTAAATATAATTCGTGTATAAACTATATTGTAAAAACTCAATATAATTAAATAAAATTTATTAGATTCGTAGTTCATTAGTTCGCTGAATATGCTTTTATTGTAAACCGCCGATTAAGTGCGGGGACTATTTTTTCATAAATTTGTCAAATTCAATTAATAATAATTGTTACTGCGAGTGATACTGGGGTGGCTGAAGAATTGTAAACCATATTGGATCGTTCATTTTGAATGTCATCATAGTGAAATCAGTCTTACGTTCACCACCCGTATAAAGAGCTAAGTAACAAGTTTCATTCAATTTGCTGGATTATTCTACCATTTGGGACACTATAAGTTACATGTATTGATTATATGTTACTTTAGACGTCATTTTGACTTTATCCTCTTAAAATTGTTAAAAATGAGGCTCCACATGAAAGCTTGATCATTTAACAAATAATGAAAAGTGAAGAGAAAACCTTGAAATGTTTGATTAAATAATTACTCGTGGTTTGTTTACTTTTAAATTTAACATATTTACTCATATGCCATTCGAATATTTTTTTTTTCATTCCGGTTTAATACTAAAAATGACTGTTAAAGAGCCACCCTATGCAATTGCAAAAATTCGCCTGTTTTTTGGACCTGAAATTTCGGGTAAAAATGTATAAAAAATAATAGTTTGTAATGTTAGGTTACTCCTGTCAAATTTTCCAATTGAGCATGTATCTTAATCTTGAGATAAGGGGGTTCAAAGGAGGGATTTTACTGCGAAATTGTTTTTTTTTATTTAATATTTTTATCTCCGAAAATATATATTTTACAAACAATTTACAACAGATATTTTTTGTTCAGAATTGTCCAAAGATTCTAATCAATGTTTTTTTAGTATAAAAAAAAACAAATGCTTATATTGTTAGCAAAATTGTGCCTTTGTTTTGAAAAAATGGTGAAAATTTGATGTTTTTCGATCTGGAAAATTTGTTGTTAGATTCATTCCGGAATTCTAAATAAAAAATGTCTCTTGTAAATATGACATAAAAAGTTAAAAAATGTCAAATTTTCTAAAAATGCAATTTTAATCTTATTTCAAGATTTAGATATTTGCTCAATCTGAAGTTTTATATCAAATTTCAAGTCCAGAGAGCAAATTTTTGTGTTTTTTTTTTCTGTTCAAAGTTCGTACAGCTGGTCCGTAAGAATTACGGATTTGTTTTGCAAACTTTTTTAAATAAATGGCCTACTGTATATACATTATCCAACGTCAAAATTTACTCTTTGGAGGAGTGAGCTTTTAAACTTTAAAAGTAGGGAAAAGTGAAATTTCTTATCCCCAGATTACATTATAAGTAAGAGCACCAGTAAATGCCATAGGATTGTTTACTAAGTCATAGTAGAAATGATTTGGAACTTACAATATTACACAGTGAACGCGGCTTTTTTTAACTAAGTTATTGGTAGGCAACGTAATCAGAATTCTTCCGAAATACTAGAAAATTTGATGCATTAAACGGTTACCGTTTTGGTGGCGCGTGTTGAATACGTGTAAACGTGATTAATACCATTCTCGCAAGTAGTAAAATATGATTTATTCTATACATAAAGAAATGCAAGTTTTAAATCGATGATCCCGTCTGCTTACGACGAAGAATTAGACTCCACTAATCGATAGGTCCTTAAAGCTGCAAAGCCAAAGTCACCAAAACCAAACCTAACTAGTCCTAAAATGTGTTACTTTTTTGTTGCTAATATGTTACCCTAGTGCGGATTTTGTTGCTAAAATCCTCAAACAAAAAATGGTAGGGTTTGCCAGCTTAAGCTTAAGCTACCAACCCCTAATTAAGAAAACATACTTAGACACGTCGAAACCAAATGGAAATAGGTGGAATAATTGGTACTTTTTTGTTGCTCAGAGGTACTGTTAGTACCGAGTTTGTTACTTAATTTAACAAAATAAAACCCTAGGGTTTGCTAGTTTAAGATAAAGCTACCAAACCCTAAGCCGAAAAACATGTATAACAACAATCCGAGCAACAATCAAATAAAAATGCAATGGCATAGGAATTTGTTGCTTGTTGCTCCCAAAAACAATAAAAATAAATGCCCCAGTACGTATTACTGGCCGGGTACCAGTTATTGACCAGGAGTGCGCAATATTAGACGCAATGAAAACATCATTACACTGATGCCACAAACAAAGCACATTCATCATTAAATATCCTCCTTCATTATCTTTCACGATTATTTCCTATAAAACCTTGTTTCACCCTGATGCGTCAAAAACCGGGAGTAGCAAATTTGCGGTAACAAAATGTTACTGTAATCTATGAAGATGCATCTTATTCTATATAGTACAAGGAATATTACCTATTACGACAGAAACAATTGAGCAACAAATTCCTATGCCATTGCATTTTTATTTGATTGTTGCTATATATGTTTTTCGGCTTAAGGTTTGCTAACTTAAGATAAAGCTACCAAATGGTAAACTAGCTAACCCTAGGGTTTTATTTTTTAAACAATTAATTAACAAACTCGGCACTAACAGTAGCTCTGAGCAACAAAAAAGTAAGAAATTTTAGGACTAGTTTGGTTTGGTTTTGGTGACATTGGCTTTGCAGCTTTAACTACTTCCAATCGATCATCTACGTAAAGTTTTTGATGAATATGTATCTAAATAGATAGATATGTACTCAATAAATACATAATTGAAATAATTTTAAATATTCACTACAGCTGACAGATGAAAATTTGACTTTTCAAAACTTGAAATTTAACTGATTAACCGGTGAGATTTTCACGTTTACTTGCAATGAAACAATTTTACTTTCTACTAATGAGAAATGTCCCTGCACGGTGACTGGTCCGATTCGCATTTTCTCCTACTCTTGAATTTTAGCGTTATACAGTGAATTTTCACGGCAGGAACTTTATACTGAAACGATTTCAAAGTGCTTACTTCCTTGCCTATTGTCAAAAGATCATTGCCCGATGCGCATTGTACGCGAGTCGCGTGTTCGGATATATAAGTCGCATCGAAAAAGCGCATCATTTCCGATAGCTGGAATAAGAGCACGTTTTATGTAAAACGCGATGCGACTACGTCGTGACATCAATCTATAAATGATGCGTAATTGCAAGCAACTGCCTGTTGCGAGGTGCGACTCTGCCATCCCGAACAATAGGGAGGGGGAAACGGTACATCTCACCATGTTTAAGAATCTTAGGTTATGAGATGTTGTTTGGTTTAAAAGGTTTAATTTTAGGCTTAAATGAATGATTTCGTTGATAAAGAAAAAACACTTGATATTCGCGGAAAAATGTACTACTTGCTTCGGCGTAAAAACCCTCACGAATTAGAGGGAAAAGCACAGGTGTCAGGAAAACGAAAAAAGGTACGATGCCAAAAAAAATTATGCCATGAGAAACTTACTTCAAGTTACCAGAAAATAGAAAAGTGTTAGAGGTAGAAAACACAAGAAAAATGAAAGAAATACCCACGTTTTCAATATTTTCATTATCATGATAATAAAATGCATTTTATGTAATTTTTTTGTTACAAAAAACAAGATTAAATTCGTTTTAATGCATTACTATAAAAGGTAAAAAATACGCGCGCACACACTATACAATTTATTAGTATAATCGATACTTTTTGAGTTATTTGAGCTTGAAGATGTCAATTTTTAGGCTAAAAAAGGCATGTTTTTCGAGGATTTTTCATGAGTATCTCAAAAACGACAAGTTTTATCAAAAAATTATGTCAATCAAAATTGAAGGTAATGAAACAACGAAGAGATTCGTGCATTAAAACCAAAGTTACGGCTCCTTGAAGAACACTTCGCATTCTATGATTGAAAACGAACATTTCAACTTAAAATACCGGGAAATTAAAGCGTTTTCCAGCTTATTTCAGTTTCGATTTTCATGGCAATTTTTGTTAAGGGGTTTTTATTGTCGCAAAATGGCGAATTCCAAATGGGAGTACAAGCAAAAATAACATGTATTTATGCCTGGAAACTTTTATTCTGAGATTCTGGGGCCCCGAAATATGTATATGTAATACGTTTTGAATTTTGAAAACTGAGATGGCAGATTCAAATCAAGCAACATTTCCCTAATTTTGTCTGCCATCTTAGATCCACCATTTTGAATATTGAATATTTGAGAACATATTCGTAATCAGCTATCCCCACAACTCCCTTTTACGCAGTTTCATCTCGATCAAGCAACTTTTTCCTAATATCGTCCGCCATATTGGATCCGCGATTTTGAATTTTGCAAAACTGAGGAATCAGCGACCCCGAAAACCCCCGAGTGAAAAATTCCAATCGTTTTCCATGTAAAGAAAAATGTGTGCTTCAAAGGGTTAACTTTTTTCGGTATCGTACCCACAAGGTTTTTCGTCTTTTCCTGACACCTGTGCTCAATTCCCGGGGAAAATGGATTATACCCAGGAAAAAATGGATTATATATAATTATATACAATTTTTGATACAATTAGATCCAATTATATATAATAAGATATAATTATATATGTTTATATACGATTATATATAATTATATATAATTATATATGGATTTTGGCCGTATATAATTATATACAATTATATATGCTAATATATAATTATATATGTTTATATACGATTGTATATAATTATATACGGCCAAAATTCATACATAATTATATATAATAATATATAATTGGATCTAATTGTAGAAAAAATTGTATATAATTGTATATAATCGTATATAAACATATATAATTATATATTATTATATATAATTGCATCTAAATTTATATATAATTATATATAATCCATTTTTTCCCGGGTATACAATTATATATAACTTTAGATACAATTATATATAATAATATATAATTATATACATATTTTTGATACAATTAGATCCAATTATATATAATTATATACAATTGTATATAAACAAATATAATTATATATTATCATATATAATTGTATATAATTGACTGCTTTGTATATAATTATATACGGCCAAAATCCATATATAATTATATATAATAATATATAATTGGATCTAATTGTATAAAAAATTCTATATAATTGTATATAATCGTATATAAACATATATAATTATATATAATTGTATCTAAAGTTATATATAATTGTATACACGGGGAAAAATGGATTATATAATAATATATGTTTATATACGATTATATATAATTATATGTAATTATATATGGATTTTGGCCGTATATAATTATATACAAAGCAGTTTATATACAATTATATATGATAATATATAATTATATTTGTTTATATACAATTGTATATAATTATATACGGCCAAAATCCATATATAATTATATATAACGATATATAATTGGATCTAATTGTATCAAAAATATGTATATAATTATATATTATTATATATAATTGCATCTAAATTTATATATAATTATATATAACCCATTTTTTCCCGGGTATACAATTATATATAACTTTAGATACAATTATATATAATAATATATAATTATATACATATTTTTGATACAATTAGATCCAATTATATATAATTATATACAATTGTATATAAACAAATATAATTATATATTATCATATATAATTGTATATAATTGACTGCTTTGTATATAATTATATACGGCCAAAATCCATATATAATTATATATAATAATATATAATTGGATCTAATTGTATAAAAAATTGTATATAATTGTATATAATCGTATATAAACATATATAATTATATATAATTGTATCTAAAGTTATATATAATTGTATACCCGGGGAAAAATGGATTATATAATAATATATAATTATATATGTTTATATACGATTATATATAATTATATGTAATTATATATGGATTTTGGCCGTATATAATTATATACAAAGCAGTTTATATACAATTATATATGATAATATATAATTATATTTGTTTATATACAATTGTATATAATTATATACGGCCAAAATCCATATATAATTATATATAATGATATATAATTGGATCTAATTGTATCAAAAATATGTATATAATTATATATTATTATATATAATTGCATCTAAAGTTATATATAATTGTATACCCGGGAAAAAATGGATTATATATAATTATATATAAATTTAGATGCAATTATATATAATAATATATAATTATATACATATTTTTGATACAATTAGATCCAATTATATATCATTATATATAATTATATATGGATTTTGGCCGTATATAATTATATATTATCATATATAATTGTATATAATTGACTGCTTTGTATATAATTATATACGGCCAAACTCCATATATAATTACATATAATTATATATTATTATATATAATTGTATCTAAATGTATATATAATTATATATAATTATATATAATCAATTTTTTCCCGGGTTGTCTTGGGTTAGATCATTTCTGAGAAAGTTGCGAAAAAAGAAAAAAGACATTTTCCGCGATCGATTTGGAGCGACCGAGAAAATGGCGGCTGTCGACGACCCGACTATACTAGCAATAACATTATCCCATCGGCAATACATATTGGCGATAAGAGTGTGTTGGAGACAATAAAGCTGCCTCCTGTGTAGCGAAACTGTCTGAGGAGGAAAAGATTATTGGCGAGGAGAGCGCCAAGAGTTCGCCGAGAAGCGTTACCTGCGTGTCTTTCGCGATTCGAGAAAGTGGGGCAAGGCGGCTCGAGGTCTTTATGTATGTACACGAGAGTCAAATCTCGTAACAAGTAGATTCCCCCCACCCTAAGGCCACTCCCGGCCGTAAACTTCCAGATGATGTTGCGACGGTTCAGGATCTCGGTCGTCTTGCGAGGAACTCCGATCTAAAATCACGTCTGCGCCGGATAGTTTGCCTTACCCCACACATTCCTATACCTTCCCAACTCCTCCAAACAAACTTCTCGATTGTCACGTAGAAATTCCCACAATCCGGGTTCAAAACACAATTGTTGCGGTTCTTGTCGTCATTGCTCCCCGTAAACTGCGACGGCGAAAACCTGACGCAATTCAGGGAATTTAGAGATGTTCTCTTACTCTATGCATTTCTTAGAGCGAGAATTCACTCTTTTTGGAGTAAAAATTCAGCCTTTCTAGGGTGAACTCGTGTCAATATGACGCTGAAACTAGCAGTGGATTCGGAAAGACAGGGTTAAAAAAAAAACACTATCGTTCAAACGATTCAAAATGACCCAGCGTTCTTCTATTAACCACTTCAGTGGTAGCTGTTAAAAAAAAAAGTGCCAGAAGTGGTACAGCCCTGTACTTAAGATATCGAAAAACGATGAAACACGGGTTCCATTTTTTCCTAAAATATATCATTTAACATAAAACCCACGAGTATCAAGTTTCATCAAAATCAAGTAATATTTCACATTTATGTCGGCCATCTTGGATCCACCATTTTGAATTTACAAAATCTGACTTCAAATTCGTAATCGGCGACCCAAAAAATTCCCGAGTCCCCCCTTTCATCAAAATCAAGTAAATTTTTTACATTTATGTCGGCCATCTTGGAACCGACATTTTGAATTTTTCAAAATTTGATTTCAGATTTATAATCAGCGGCCCCGAAAACCCCCGAGAACCCAGTTTCATAAAGTTTGGGTAATTTTTCGCATTTCGGTCGGCCATCTTGGATCCGCCATTTTGAATTTCCAAATCTAACTTCAGATTCGTAATCAGCGACCCCGAAAACCCCCGAATAACAATTTTCAGCTGTTTTGGATCCGCCATTTTGAATTTTCCCATTTTGACGACAGATTCGGATTCAGCGACCCAAAATATCTTGGTATACGAAGTTTCATGTAAATTCATTAAGAATTGTAAAAGTTATTGCAAAATGTACACATATGATCCATTACCACGTTTGTCAATAATTTTTTTTTTGTGCATATATGATCCATTGCCATTGAAGTGGTTAAGTTGAGTCTTAATGGACCTTGTAAACATTGCATAATAAACAATTAGGTAATATTTTGGATAAAAACATTACGAAAAGCAGCAACGAAATTCGGTCTGTATCTAGAAAACTAGAGTATGTTCGGGGCTGAAAATGTTGCGAGAATGTCTTGATAGTATTTAAAAACAATCCCGGGCTGCTGAAAAAATCAGAAAAAAATGCGCGTGATTGTTGTAGAATGCTGTTTCGTAATGTTTTTATCCAAAATATTACCTAATTGTTTATTATGTAATGTTTAAAAGGCATAAAGACTCAACTTAAGCGGAGGGTATACCCAAAAACGCAGCTCTATGAAATACAACTTTAAAAAATTTGTAAAAATCTGAGTAATTTTTTACGAGGAATACAGAGTGTAAAAATAAAATGTGGAAAAGATATGCTTGCCCCGACAATTTTAGGGCGAAAAAAAGTTGAGTTTTTGAATACATGCTTCTACATTTTTCTAATTTAATTTAAAAATTAAAAAAAATTAGAGTGAACATAAAAACACATTTTCTAAATAATTACGGATGGATTTTAAAAAATTCCATTTTTTTTCGAAAAAATAATTTCGTTATGGAAGAAAATCATTTTTTAATGGTCAAAAACAATGTTTACATTTTTTTATTCTGGTACCACTAAATTCCACGTTAAAAATTGCTCTAGAAATAATTTTTCCGACACCTACATAAACTCGCGAAAAAAATGGCGAGAAGTAGAGATCCTTAGGTCGTAACGGCACCTGGTGGTAACAAGCCTAACTAAACTTACTGAAATTCTATACAAACTCTGCATAGATTTATCAGTTTAATTAGACACAGAAATAGATAGTTTTAATAAATAGATTCGGGATAGCAACGGTATACTTTTAAGAATCTAGTAGAGCCTTGCAAGAACTGTCTAGTTACTATATATTTTCCACACTGATGTACTCTGGTTCAATAATAAGCTCCGACTGCTTTGTGCTTTGTAATTTCAGTAAAAAATCTGTGGCACCTTTTTTAGTATCCAATGTCAAACTCCTGCGTGAAATTTTGTTGCGTCATCTAGATCCAGAAATTGTTTTATCAATCTTTCTTGCAATACCGATGTTCTCTACGATCTTGTTAAAGCTTGTTCGGTGCGCCAAAATGTTATGAATGGACCCTAACGAGATTTTGTAGCAATTTTTTATTGTTGTTGCTGTTGTACTTGTAGAGTGTTACTGTTTCCCAATCAAGAGAAAAATAAATTTATCTATTTAGTTAATTCACTCCTTATAAAGTGAAAAGACTCTGCGTAAACTGAAAACTCATTCTTTTAGTATAGAGTGACTCAATTTTCACTTCAAATACAGCAAAATTTTACTCCAAGGATTGCGAGAGTAAATTAAAGAAATTGTAATTGATACCAATCACTACCAATGAGGGAAACTGAAGTCATCGATCAAACATTTTTCAGAACTCATACAGCAGATTTCGCAAATTTTTCGTAAGATGATAATAATTCATCGCCTTAAGCTAAAAGTCAGATTTGTTGCAACTAGCAAGAAAATGATTCAGATACAAAATTAGCTAAATGAAATATTAACAAAAAAAATACAAAAAAATGATTCCTTCGGTATTTTTCGACGAGAAAATTAATAAAAACATAATACTGATTGTAACACTTTTTGTTTTTAGAAAAAAATATGTTTCGACATTCATCAAACATTATTTGATTATTTTAAATAATTTAGTGAACACAAATATATTAATATGCACACACGTTTTGAACTTAAATGAAAATAATAAAATCACCTTAATAAAAATGAATACAAATTAACGGTATTTACGATATAAATGAAGTATATTCTTTTATATCATTTATATCATTGTCCAATCAATTATTCAATGACAGTTGAATTTTTCAGATGCATTTGTGTCAGCCTGTAGACATTAAACCTATTTTCAGGAAGAGGATTCTAAAGGAATCTGCTGAATGTGCACTACTTTGCGTAAAAGGACATCAAGTAGTAACTTCTGTCGTATTTCGTCATGGATTATCTCCAAAGAGAAGATGAAAGGGACAATATTTCTAAAAATAAAATATAAAAAGACAAATCCTATTGAAATGTTTTTCCTTCAATTTTTCGACTCTTCTTCGAGTAAGTATGCTCTTAAATTTCGTATTGTTAGAGTCCAACTAAAATTGGAAAGCATTTTTTTACTTTTTTTAAGTTTTTTAGACTAATTGCTACAAAATGGCGTTATAACGATAAACAGTTAAGGAAATATTTTTTAAACGTTAGTATGATTGACTAAAGTCAATTACTACTAACTGCTTCTTCGTCAAAGTTTATTTATTTATAGAGATTGAGTTTAAACCTTCTTAAAGGTGGAATTGCAACATCTTTTTTGCATGCGATGAAAATTTGTCATATAATTGGTGTAACAAACTTTGATATTATAAATTCTGCAGACCATTTCTGTACATTATCATACAAAAATAGAAAATGTGATTAGGACACTTCTCTCTACGTTGTTGGTGTCACACGGGGTGTGACTGAACTCTCAGATGTCTTGTCTAATCTAGTCTACCATATGAATTTATCTTTTCATGCTTATCCAAAATAGAAGTATTTATACAGACGCATATCATGCTACGAATTTTCATAGTCAAGTTTAACATAAGTAATCTCTATTTAAGATCCAGAATGAACATTTTTTTTGCATTGTTGTTATTCAAATTATTGCTGTTTCACGACAAATTCTAGAAAGTTTCTGCATATATTTTCTGCAAAAGACTTCAAACTCTTTGTTGATGTTTCCAACTCAGGAATTAAATGTTATTTACTATTTTTTAACGAAATTGTAATGCAATTAATAGGTTTTAAAAACGTTTCAAATGATTTTGTATCGCGTATAAAATATTTAATTACTTCAAGGTGGTTCGATCATGCAGAACCGGAAATTCATGGGTGACGTAGTTGCGCCTAACTTGTACCACCGAAAAAATTTCCGAAAAAATTCGGAAAATGCGAAGGGCTATGAATGGGGTGGCCACTATAGTACAGGCCATGGTACAACAAATGACATTTTGCAAAATTCATTCAAATCGCTTAAAACTAGTTACTCAGGGGTTTTTGTGGTCTCTGAAAATGAATATGAAATTCAAAATTCAAAATTCAAAATGGCGGATCCAATATGGCGGACATTTGGAAAAATCCAAATTCTTTCGTTTCTTCATTGCAAACCTCTAAACTGTTTATATCTGTTTCTTCTGGTTCAGATTCGCCACTACTCTAATCTCCTTGCTCCTCAATGACTTCCATGTTGTTCGACTGAATATTAGAAAATTCGATACTTCACAAAAACGAAGTAAACAAGAGAATCAATAATATGAGAAGTGATAACCGCTAATATAAATTCAAAGACGCAGAAACTGAATAACAATATAAATTCTGTATTGACATAAATAACCAGACAGTTGAACATCATTGAATATACAATAAACAGGTAAAGCGATTTTGCGCATAGCAATGAACACCGAAATAGCTGAACATCTAAAATTCTAAAGTGTTTTATGGGATATTTTGTCTATTTATTATTTCACTCTTTGGACATACATACCCATTTACATTTTATTTACATTTTTACCCTGAAACCCCCGAGTGGTAAGTTTTGATTTCTTTTTAATTAGTTTTTAGTGGCCAGTATAGTGGCCACCCCGGCAGTCTAAAGGTTAACTAATTTATAGCAGGTAATCAGTTTTCTTATATCCAAGAATTACGGCGTTTATACTGGTAAAAATATATGTCTTTTAACTGATAAAAAGTATACTTATACTCACTACGAAGCGTTTTAAAAATCTTTGTCTTTTAACCTGCAAAAGAAATATTTTTGTCCCTATATGTAAAAGACTGCCTTTTACGGGGTATTAGAATTCCAATACCCGGTAAAAGACACTTTTCTCAGTGTATACAGTGTAATTCTTCGATGTACCATATTATGTTGTAACCTTGTAAATAAAAAAAAAATGATGTCGAAGGATATGCTACCTGAACACCTTGCGTCTTCCTATTTCAGACAGATTTTGATAAGGTCATATCTGAAAGTATACAGGGTGATCGGCCAACCATTACCCAGCGGCTAACTGTAAATTGTACAGATAATTCTGAGCAACTTTTTCCTCTGAAAAAATTTCCGGGAAGGTAGAGTTTTTAAGTTATTCAACACTAAAATTTAGGGGAAAAAATCACTTTTTTTGAAATATCTCGGCTCTGTATGAAGGTATCTTAACGAACCGAAGCTCATTTTAAAGATATTTTCAAGTTATACAAGTTGTATGTGTTGATTTTTGACCTGCAATGAATATTTCTCTTGTTATAGCCATAAAAACGGGGGTAAATACCGATTTTTCAGGTTTTTCGCGTCTAACTCGTTTGGACACATAGCTATCGAAATATCACACTGGAAAAAGTTGTAGGCCTTGAAAACACAAACATTTTTTGTCCTCTAATACGATGCGATTAAATTAAAACTGAACCCTATTTGTACTCGTTTTCATAACATTTTGTTATTAATATCGATTTATTTGTCGAACTGTATTTTGTCAACTTTACGAGGCTCTTGTAGGGTTCAGTTTTAATTTAATCGCATCGTATTAGAGGACAAAAAATTTTTGTTTTTTCAAGGCTTACAACTTTTTTCTGTGTGATATTTCGGTAACTATGTGTCGAAACGAGTTAAACGCGAAAATCCTGAAAAATCGGCATTTATCCCGTTTTTATGGCTATAACAAGAGAGATATTCATTGTAGATCAAAAACCAATGGAGACAATTTATAGAGCTTTAAAATATCTTTAAAATGAGCTCGGGTTCGTTAAGGTACCTTCAAACCGAGTCGAGATATTTCAACAAATGTGATTTTTTCACCTAAATTTTAGTGTTGAATAACTTAGAAACTCTACCTTCCCGGAAATTTTTTCACAGGAAAAAGTTGCTCAGAATTATCTGTAGAATCTAGAGTTAGCCGCTGGGTAATGGTTGGCCGATCACCCTGTATGTTTAATCAGTGACCCGGAGCATTTTCCGACCCTGCTGGAAGAATTTCTGAAAACCAACGGAATGAAAAAAGGCGAATGGTTTTCTCTTTGAAAATCATTAATATCGAGAAGTTTTCGTTGAAGAAGTAGGTTCTGATGAATAGCGGGACGGTCTATTTTCGAGCGGAGTGTGACCTCCGCACCCGACAAGGTTCCTTCTGGTCGAAGACACGCGCACCTAACGTTGTTGGGCATCCGCGCACTTATCCGCGGGTTCAACACACAGACACACAGATTTCCATATATATTTATATATACTTGAGCGTTGCCCTCCTGCTCGGCCTAATGACGATTCAGATGCCGTCTGCCAGAGGCCTGCGACAGTCTCCGAGTTGCCAGGATCTCGATACTAATTTTAAGTGCCTTCCGCGATCATTCGAAAGTGCCGCACTTTCACGTTATAACTCATGTAATAATATCACTCCTGCCTGTCTGTCTGTCCGTATAGCCCTTTTCCCAGCATTTATCCAACGTCAGCATGCAACGTCCTTTACTTTCAGTTCGACGTTGGCATCATTTGCAGCGGATTCCGTGCTCGGATGTCTTATCTTTACCAGCCACACATGACGTCAGACCTAACATAATTTTTCATAATCGACAGTTGGTCGCATATTTTTGGAACGCAAGATATTTCGGTGGCGTATTATCTTTCAAGCGTACCATTTCGAAGGTTAGCGCCCTGCTGCAGGGATTTTTTAAAATAATTTTGTTTAAATCATTATACTGATCCACCAAACAAAATGACGCCCACCGAGTCTGGATCTAAGAGTCAAACTATGACTATTGTATGTATTTTGGGTTGCGAAATATAGCTTTGACTGTCAGAATCATCCTTCGAAGTCAATATTGCCCCCTGGGATTCCTATTCTTTCTCATTTTTCGGCAATACATTTGGTCATATTTACTGTCGTAGAAATAGTCGAAAATCAATTGGTCAGTTTCATAATTTATGTAGTAAGATGTACTACACGGAAAAAAATATTTAGGTTACGTTAGCTCAAATACTTTGGTTGACAGGCGTTTGATTATATGAGCACAATTATAAGTCTGTCACAATAATTTATAAATGTAATACAGAAAATTCATTTAGCTACCACAGCTTAATGAATTTATCTGCGGGTGTTTGGTTGTCACTGCAAAAGATAACTGGCTGAAAGACAAGTGCATGTATGCTGTCAAATTATTCGCTGTATAAACGAGCAAGTTGCGGTTAAAATTGATTTCTTTGTGAAAAATAAGTTAACAGAGTCGGGACTCATATTTTATTTTATTATTAATAAAGTTGATACGTGAATAAACGCATGTAATGAAGGTTACAAGTCACGTACTATATCGGTTTTTAACCTTTCTTTCAGTGTACTAATCACTATTTTTTAGTGCAGATTAATACGTGATCACACATAAATATAATTTCACGTCTATAAATATAAGAGAAATGAAAAATAGTCCATTATTTAGTCCAATTGATAGGCTGTGTTTACTGAGATATATATCTTAAGGCAGCTAAAGTGTTGAGGTAAGAGAGAAAAACTGCGGTAGCTAAACGAGTTTGACTGATAGAGCCGAACTGCGTTTAACTGTGTTTAGGTTAAGCTGTGACAGATGAATATTTTGATGTATGGGTTAAACATTATTTTCCGTGTAAGAGATAGTTATTTGTACTACTCGAATGTAGCATGAGTTAGGACTAAATAAATAGTAGAATTTACTACATATTACTGATATGACAAGTTACGTATGTATAACAATTTAGGTTTTAACTTGATTACAAAACCATTTTAATTGATAAACATATATTCTTTGCCTTTTTCGTCCAAACCGAAACATAAGCGAACGAATGAAGTCGCTTTCAAAACTCAAAACAATAAACATGCAACTGCAGAGATTAGCAGAGAGTTGCGGTATATTCTAGCAATTTATAATTTAAAAGTATTTTAAATAAAAGTAACTGAAAATTACTAGGAAGAGGGAACAAATATAAAGAAATGGAATACGTTTCATCAATACTCTCAAAGTGGGGCTTGGACGAGTACATCCATATTTTTAAAAGTAAAATTTCGGTAGTGTATTTTACGTAATTCAAAATATAAACAATGTTTCTCATGAACAGACTTTGATTTGTTTTTAAATTTTAATTTACTTAAAAAGAAACTAACGTCCAAACGACTAAAATTGTTGTTTAACTTAAAAATGTATTATTATTATTTCATAATATGTAATATATGGAAATTGTTATAAAGGAAAATGTAGGTCGTGATGTTTTTTATTTGAGATGCCAGAAGTGGCGATTAAAGTATTGATTCCAGAATAGGGTCTAAGATGCATATTAAAAAAATAATTAAAAGTAACAAAATAAATATTAATTAATAAAAATATATTAAATATAAGTTTAGAGAATTTTCGTTTGTATATGTTGAATAAAAGAACATATTCCGTAATAAATTTCGTGTTCATATTTAACCCTTTAAAACGCTAATGTACACATTTTTTTCACGCAGTTCGTTACGAGATTTTGGCGTTTAAACTTAATTTTAAAAAATTCTACACGAGCTATTTCTTGTTGACTAAAAATCGCTCTCTAATTATGCATCCAAAAGTTTTTTAAATTCTCAAATAAACTATATTATAGATTATTAAATTTTATTATGGATTGGAACGTCATTAGAATATCATTAAAAGTTATAAATAATGTGTTTAAAAGTGTATATCATTTTTATTGCTCTTTAAATTAAAATGAAATATTAATATTAAATATATGATCCGAATTTATCACCATTCGTATAACAGCAGGTTATGTCTACGCGAAAAAAGTACTATATCTTACTACAGAAAATAGTAGAAATGACATTAGATTAGTAATTTTGACTGCATTTCTGATAGTATAACCTCTTACTGCAGATGATAGTTCATTTGACTATGGGCAATAGTTATCCTGTCCATTTACTACACAAGGTAATTTTTTAGTGGATTTCACTATTTTTTTCTCTCAGTGCATGTTTCGTATTTTATATTTAACTGAATATTTAACTACCTGGAAATAGTAAACGGAACAATGTTTTTGTTTTGTTTTACTATGGAAATGGTTAATTTAACCATTTTTTATAGTGATTTAACCATTTTCGTTCTCTCTGTGTATCCTATACAGAATATCCTCCTACGAGGACGACCTCCGCCTGCTTTTATTGTCCGGTGAACATCCTCAAGACATTTTACTCCCTGAGGATATTAAGAGGACGATAAAGTTTGGTCATCCTGATGACATCCTCGGGAATCCGTAACAGACATTATATTATAGGTATTTAATCGTTATATGTCTTGATTTACATTTTGAGATTTAATTTCAGATGATCTACTAATAGTATTATTACTATCGTTTTAAGATAAAATTGCAATCCTCTTAATTAAAGAGATTTACTAGACGCATTCAAATAAGACGAGGTGATAATCGTGGATATTAATTTCTCAAAGAAAACGTATGCTGATATAAAAATATAATCACAAAATTAATGAGGATATATCGGGTAGATAAAATGCAATTGCGATGTCGCCGTACTGCAATGCAGTGGGGATGACGCGGTAGCTAACTCGATGCAACCAAGACGAACAGTTTCTAACGGAGAATCTTCCTTCTTGGATACTGAGCAGGAAGCCCTTCCCACGATTTACAGACGCCTTTGCCATACTAGGTAGACTTGTAATCGCCGTGCGAAGAAAGTGCTCATTTCTACATTTCATTGGATTTGAACGACGATAACGCTTGTTGCAAAAAAAGGTGAACCGTACAAACACCTTGTTAAATTTCTTTTGCATGCGTAAATAACCAGATTCCACCTGACCTCCAGACAAGATAATTAAGTCTAATTTTTCTCCAGTGAAATTGCAAGTAATACACAAATGTAAGATGTACTCAATGTAGAACTTTAGTAATGTCCATTTTTGTGCAGCTTTAATGGTTATTTGAAAATTACCAGTGGAGAGACATTGCGGCATAGGTGGTCAACGTAGTAAGCAGTACAGATAATAGATCATCTCCTCTTAGCCCCTTCGCTGCGGCGAGAATTTCACAAAAAGTGCCCAAAATGCGGAAACAAAAATTTGGTTAGATTTTACTGTAACTTGGTGCAGAAAATTTCGAAAATTTAAAATGACGGATTCAATATTGCGGGCAAATTTTCTAAATACCAATCATTTCGTCTGACACTTGTTACTCAGAGGTTTTCGGGGTCGCTGATTACGAATCTGAAGTTGCATTTTTGGAAAATTTAAAATGGCGGACGTCTTAATCAAAATTCGAACTGATTACGAATCTTATATCAGTTTTTGCATGTACAATATTACGGCAATTTGTTATTCATATGTCAATAATGATGTTCGTGGCAGGTTGGCAATAGAAACACTCTCGTGATTATTTATAAAATATTTATACCTAATTTTGTATTTTTATCAAAAACTTCTTCGATTCTGCAGCTACAAATCTATATTTTTAGTTTTTATCGATATTTTACAGAGTTTATTATCTATCCAGATTATTCCGTGTAAATTTCAAAATTTTGTTATGTACCCCTGAGTTATCGAGTTACATGTGGGAAAAAACACTGATTTCTAGAGTTCAATATGTTACAATTTTTATTTTAAAAACAATTTTAAACAAAAATATATAAAAACAGAAAAAAATTGCACTTTGAAGACCCTTTAAAGGCTACATTAACCCGCGGTATTGGATCCGCCATTTTCAATTTTCAAAATATATCACGAGATTCGTAATCGGCGACCTCGAAAACCCCTGAGTAGCAAGTTTCAAACGATTTCATTAATTTTTAATGCAGAAATTGACCTAATACGGCGACTAGGCTCATGACAAAGATTTTTACAAAATCGTGAAAACAACATATTTTAAGAATTTGTATCTTTTTTTTTTGTTTAACAACATGTTTTTGAAAAAGGACAACGGCATGTTGTTCGGTATACCTCAGGCTGGCTAGAAATGATCAAGTTTTTAAATTGGATATATTATTGACTTCATTACACTAATTTATGTCATGACAAAGATTTGCGTTTTTGCCGCAGTCAGAAAAAGTCCTAAATGACAAAGATCTTTGTCATCCGCAGCGAAGGGGTTAAAGTTGATACAAATAAACTACTTTATGTTATTATTTCGTAAACATTGGACTTTATTTTAGCAGAGGCCCAGAAACTTGTTTACAAACATTGTCAATAATAAGTCGATTCTGCCATTGTTTGACAAGATGCCGTATTTCGCCTTTAATGTTGTCACAGATTGACTATCTTCATTCTCAATTGGAGACATTATATTCTTTGCGGTACTTCACAGTTTATGACACCAGTTACATCATACGCTGATCATAAATGACAGCTGGGTCTGCTCCATGTGAACTGTACCATTAATGCAAAGTTCACGGTTTTGTTAAATAGGTAGTGCGATTAGAAAAAAATTAATTCTTTGGCCTCAATAAGGTTACTCGAAAAATCGGGTAGCGCCAACCTCGAGAATTATAAAAAAGGACTTGAAGTAAAAACTAAATCAATACTCGAAAGTATCAAATATTTTCATTAAATTAAAAGTCCTCACTGTTTTTTTATACGTTAGAAAAAAACAAACTTCATTCACACGCCCATTACCAACAGTTAGTTGCTCTCTAGCGGACGACATATTGGTAATTTTAACTGCATTTTTGTTAATTAAACCGTATTTAGTGCGAGACCATGTAAATCGACAGCAATATTTAATTTCTGTCCGTACTGATCGACAGAAGCCAAAAAAGACAGTGCACGAACAATGCAAACGAATCAATATAAAAGCTTTCAACATGAATATATCCAAGTGTTTTTTCTTCCGTAAGATCGACAATAAGCAGAGAAGTCTTTTAAGAGAGATCCTCGTCTCCATTGATTTGTCAATTCTCAAGGGAATCCAGTCGAGACTAGACACTCCGTGTCTCTACGTTCACCAAGATGAGAGATACGTAGACAAACGAGGAAAAGAAGAGACAGTTGACATGAAACCAGTGCTTGACAGCATCAGAGAGAAGGACGTCATGAGGAGGGGGGGAATAATTTAATACATTAATAGAGATATTTAATTTAAAACAATAATAAGCTCAATGTTACGTTTTTACGATAGATGATAAAATCGTCCTAATATGTATTGGTATGAAAACAGAACAAAGAAAAGAACGACCTCAAGTCGAGATTTCTATGGTACGTCGATGGACCATGGTGGATATTCGAGGTGAGCATTAAAATCACCGAAAAAGAGCTCGTATTCACGGACTCGTCGACCTTGGTGATGATGCTGCGGTTCGAATCCAACAATTTTTGTTTTCCTTTTTAATTTACAAAATGGAACATTTGTCAAGACTTTTTATCATTACAGGTAGGGTTACGATGTCTACATTTTTTTTCAATATATCGAGCTTTAAAAAATATCGTAGAAATTGCCATACAGTCATTAATTTTCTAGTTCCCATTGGAAGGTAAAAGAATGGCAAAAAGGCACAGTTAAAAAAGTTATCCTTGCACTGCAACAATTGGAATCACCTGTCCATCGAACTCTTGATCGTCGATGCCATCCGCATCTGTGTAGCAAAAGGTGAGGCAGGGTAGACCTCGAGGGCGACGAGGACGAGTCGGAAAGAGTAGGAGAAACTTTTTCTGTTGTCAAGTCCGGAGATAGAGGCTACTATCCGATACATTTTTACGAATACAGGGTGATCAAGAACAATGAAAAAAAGGCAATTCCCCGTGGAGCGATATTCAAAGTGATAAATCATAACACACAAGTTCTCAATTTTTAATTATTGTTGATGCTGGTGCCAATGCCAAGTTTGTACAAGTTCATCAATATTGGTTTCGATTCACTTTTTACACACTAGTAGTTACCTATATGGACAGGAAACTTGTATCGCGTTCACCTCGTGTCCTAAGTTTATACGTCACTATTGACGTATCACATCTTTCATTGTGAATTTTCTTCCTGACAAAATTTTTAGTGACTTTTTTCTCGCATTTTTCGAAACAGAAATTGATAATTTTAGACGTGTCCTGGGCATTATCAGCAATGATTGATGAAGTATTTCAACATTTACATTGTTGAATATTTTTTATTTTTCTATACAAAAAAATTGTTGTGAAAATCATTGTTATTCTAAGTATATTCCTTCTTTTATTGACAATTAAGGGTACAATTGCAGATTCGAATATATTTGTCATCTTTATTTACATTTGCCTATGGACCCCATTTACCAACACATTAATAATAATTATTGTTTATTGAATTTCTGACGTTGAAAAAGATGACAAATTAATTTCACATTTTTCAATTTCACCCAAAGATACGAAAAAAGTGTCACTTTTCGTGATTTCAGTGCATCCGAAATCTTTCATGTAATCATAATTCGTTATTGAGAAAACAAAAAATTTGTTGGGTTAGAGAATTGAAGAACTTGTTACGTTTTTTATTGAAAGCTCTTGATGTAATATACACAGAAATACCCGTTTGAAATAAATGACAGGATTTTATCGAATACGCAGTTATTTGGACTACATCGAGGTCATTTTTTATTACATTTTGAAATATTTTAGGCAATGATTCTACATTTAATTATATCTGCATATTTATCAAAGTTAATATTACCTTCCATCATTGGATTTTTTTTTATTTTTTATCTACCTACTTCTTCGTTAAAGTTTTTCTCTGATGTCCTCTTCCTTCATCGTTATAAGCATATTGGCTCTCAGTATAAACTTCCTAAAGGATTTCCAACCCACCAGTCTACTTTTTAGGCTTGTTTCGCTGCATTTATCTTGTTCAGAAACTTTGTTCTTACATTGTTTGATGCATTGAAAAGCATCCATCGGTTATTGTGTCAACATTGGTATTTTAGGTGATAGATGTACACGTCAGTAGTTACGTTACCGAATAATCAATTTCAAATAATGTACTATGAAGTTAATCAAAGATATAAAAATGGTTAAAGGTGTTAACTTAACACTTCAAATAAAATAACGTGACAAATAAATTTATTAACCCATTAACGCCCAACGGACACATTTTTTGCTTGAATTTCAATTTACAGTCGCTTTTTGTCTACCTAGCGCCGAATTTAGCCGATACTGTTCATTACGTCTATAAAAATACTTTAGCTATTTAAAAAATGTCATATTTGCAATTAACCCATTATCGCCTGAAATGACAATTTTTATACTTCATTTTCAATCAAGTATTTCGTATCAAAATCGAAGCTCCAAAAAATTGAAGGTGTCCTACTATTTTCAAGGTCGCTCTTGCAGATTCCGAGGTCAAAATTGAGTTTCAGCCATCAGGAATTCCAATATGGCGCCGAATTTGGAAAAAATTTCCAAAAAATTGTGAAATATTTATTTTTATCAATTTTTCTCGAGCCATTAGAATACTGGGATTCTATTGAAACTATGGACAAAGGTGGATAAAATACTTGAGTTTTAAGAAAAAATTTTTCATACAATGAAAATTTTTTTGAAAAATTTCTGGGCGATCTAACTAAAAAACTACGAACTTTTTTTAAAAAAATGTTAAGAATGAAAAGTTCTTAGAGTTCATCGAGAAATATAATGGAATTTTCTCAAATTTTTTTAATGACATTTTGAGAAATTTTTTTTCAAATTTTTTTCAATATTGTAATTTATTGACGAAAAATTCTGAAAAAAATATAGTGTTTTCTGTGATGAATTCCGAGTTTTTTGTTCTTTGGATTTTTTTTTCACAAACTAGTAACTTTTGAAAAAATTACAAAGAATAAAAAACTCTTAGAATTCATCAGAGAATACACTTTATTTTTTTCAGAATTTTTCGTCAATAAATTACAATATTGAAAAAAAATTTTGAAAAAAAATTTTGAAAAAAAATTCCTCAAAATGTCATAAAAAAAATCTGAAAAATTTCACGATATTTCTCGGTGAATTCTAAGCCTTTTTTTTAAAAAAGCTCGTAATTTTTGAGTTAGATTGTCCAGAAATTTTTCAAAGAAATTTTCGTTGTTGACGCCATTTTGAGGTCAACAGAATGATGTGGGGTATAATAGTAAAATTTTTTCTTAAAACTCGAGTATTTTATCCACCTTTGTCCATAGTTTAAATAGAATCCCAGTATTTTAATGGCTCGAAAAAAATTGATAAAAATAAATATTTCACAATTTTTTGGAAATTTTTTCCAAATTCGGCGCCATGTTGGAATTTCTGATGGCTGAAACTCCATTTTGAACTCGGAATCAGCAAGAGCGACCTTGAAAATAGTAGGACATGGATCTTTCAATTTTTTGGAGCTTCGATTTTGATACGAAATACTCGATTGAAATTCAAGCAAAAAAAAAGTGTCCTTTGGGCGTTAATGGTTAATATTCATGTCTTTGATTTAGAACGATATGAATCGAAGAATTTTTCCTTTTATAATTAAAACATACATAAATCTTAATAATGGTGATTAATGCCTTATGCTGATCCAATATAAAAATTGCAATTCTTCAATTTAAAAAAATAACAAAATGTTTGTTTATTACGTTTAAAATATATAATACAAAATTGCAAGATTTTAATTATATAGTTATAAAAAATCATTAATATCAAATCAGATTCACTGAACTGCATGTATAATATATTTTCAGAATTTTTCGAAGCTATAAATTAATATTTTGTTCCAAATAGAACAAGAAATCTCGTTCATGTTGTGTGTCATCCCCTTTTAACGTTTGCATAAAAAAGTTCACTTTATAAGTCTGCAATAAGCCGGGAAACCCGTTTTAACTAAATTAAGTAATGAACTATTTTTATTAGAGCATAAGGCTCGTTATATTGCTCCATTTCGAGAACTTATTTTTTCATGAAAACAAAATACTCTAAATAAATTAATACACCGATAAGGTTTTTAACCCTTGAAATTCCGCAATTTGTACACATATATACTAACTGGATACATTGACCTCAAACACAAATACGATCCTATTTGCAAATGTATAAGTTAGAGATTAGAAAATTAACTTTTCAGCGTTACGTATATATCGTTCGATATACAAAATAACAATAACATTCTAAATAGAAATTTTTGCGATAGATTTCGTTCAGCTGCATCAGCAGATATATTCCCTTTTCCGTTTAAATGTTTGCTGGGAGATATCGATATCGAATAAATAAATTGACTGTAACGATTTACACTTTCCAATTTCAATTCCTATTGATTTCAGACAGAAATGCCAGTCTAGGGTTTAACGTTGAATATTGTTAACGAAAATATAGAACGCCGTGGAGTTTCGACAGGATTTTAAAGCAATCAATTTAAACCGAACATCCGGTGCTGAATAAATGATCTTCTAGTTAAGTGATGAAATAATTTATGCATGTTCCAGTATCCGTATGAAATAAATTTTATAAATAGATTTGTTAGAAATTTCTTGTTATATTAAACCCTTATGACATGCAGGTTTGTATATCAGAATCGAAAGTATGATATTGATTTCTCGACCATTTTGTATTCGTTGAATCAATTTCGGAACCTAATCCTGCCGCATACGGACGTTTCTATTGATAGAATCGCAGTGAACAAAAACGAACTTCGATTTCGTATACTAACCCATTAACGCCTGAAATGGCATTTTTTATACTTCATTTTCAATCAAGTATTTCGTATTCAAATCGGAGTTGAAAACAATTAAAAGGTACATATGCTATTGTTTTCGAGGTCGCTCTTCAAGATTCCGAGGTCAAAATTGAGTTTCAGCCATCAGGAATTCCAATATGGCGCCGAATTTAAAAAAAAATTCAAAAAAATTGGGAATTATTTATTCCTATCAATTTTTTTCGAGCTATTAGAATATTGAAACTCTGAACAAAGGTGAACAAAATACTTCAATTTTAAGGAAAAATTTTACTTTTATACCCTACATCATTCTAACGTCCTCAAAATGGCGTCAACAATGAAAATTTCTTTGAAAAATTTCTGAACGTTCTAATTCAAAAACTACATGCTGTTATAAAAAATGCTAAGAATGAAAAGTTCTTAGAATTAATCGAGAAATATAGTGGAATTTTTTCACATTTTTGTGATGACATTTTGAGAAATTTGTTTTCAAAATTTTTTTCAAAATTATAATTTATTTATGAAAAATTCTGAAAAAAATTTCGTGTATTCACTTATGAATTCTACGAGTTTTTTGTTCTTTGCAATTTTTTCCAAAAGTTAATAGTTTTTTGGGGGAGGAAAAAATCCTAAACTATAATATTTGAAATTCATTTCCTCGAAAACTCTCAACTTTTCGAAAAAATTGCAAAGAACAAATAACTCTTAGAATTTATCAGAGAATACACTAAATTTTTTACAGAATTTTTTGTAAATAAATTACAATTTTGAAAAAAATGTTTCAAAATGTAATAAAAAAATTTTGAAAAAATTCCACTATATCGCTTGATGAATTTTAAGAAGTTTTCATTCTAGGCATTTTTTTTTTAAGTTCGTAGTGTTTGAGTTAGAGCGTCCAGAAATTTCTCAAAGAAATTTTCTTTGTTGACGCTATTTTGAGGTCGTTAGAATGATGAAGGGTATAAAAGTAAAATGTTTCCTTAAAATTGAAGTATTTTGTTCACCTTTGTTCAGAGTTTCAATAGAATCTTAATATTCTAATAGCTCGAAAAAAATTGATAGGAATAAATAATTCCCAATTTTTTTGATTTTTTTTAAAATTCGGCGCCATATTGGAATTCCTGATGGCTGAAACTCAATTTTGACCTCGGAATCTTGAAGAGCGACCTCGAAAACAATATGTACCTTTCAATTGTTTTCAACTCCGATTTGGATACGAAATACTTGATTGAAAATGAAGTATAAAAAATGCCATTTCAGGCGTTAATGGGTTAATAAACTTGAATCTCATTTTTAAATCCACGAGGCACTCATTAATTAGGTATGTATTTTCTCAATACCTTTTAAAGTTGTCTAAACAAACGTATAAAAATTAAAAAATCGGAACGTCACGTCACGACATTGTCTCCCAGAATGACGTCAAGAGACAATGTTGGAACGTCATTTGTTTTGTGAATTTCAAAACGGTTCGATCAATGTCACCTGTTTGTCGTCTAAATCGTTACTCTTTTGCATGTTTCGTAAATGATGTTTAGATAGAATTTTGTATTTTGATTAATTGATTACTTTTAAAAATCGTCCACGAGAGAATTCAGACCAGATACGTCAAAACACCGAAGCAAATACCTCGGTTACGAGAGTATGCAGTGTATATTACTAATTACTGTGCACCACGCAGGGGTCAATCATGGACACGTAACGTCGAGAAATAGGAGACGTGGTGCGATGATACATTGAATCTGTAAGCAGAGACATTTCATGTCCTTAGTTCCCTCTCTGTATATAAATACAGATATACGTAGGTATATATATATAAGCACATGTAGGTAAATCGTCTGGAGACAAAGAAACCTCCAGGGACGAATGTCTCTAAACGTTGTGCCACGTTCCTCTTCCGTTGTGTTCATTTTATGAATCAGCATCTCTGATTAAACCTACGTACCCAATCCTTAATAAGATTTAATTGTTTTGTATAGTCAAATCTACATGTAAATATTTAGATACTTTATTCAAAGACGTTCAAATTACAGTTCTAATTTACTTTGTTCTGAATCATTGTTTTAGATGGCTAACACAACATCCTTGATATTGGATTATTTCGATTTGGGTTTAATGGCCAGAAAACTGGTCATATTTGTGTACTGTTGTTGTGATCGATACAAAGTGAGTACGCAAGTAACAATTACAGCTTTTCTATGATCGATTTTGGAAATGGAAGCTCTCGCGGAAATGGATCTGAGTGTTAAACGGGAATGTAGGCGAAGCCAAAGTCAAAGCTTTGGGAGAAGCTTAGCCTTATTCCCGTCCAGACGGATGATCTCAGGTAGGTATATACATATATCTTGCTACCTTCCTCCTGTATGTACTACATTAGCGACCCTTCAGTGGACATTGGACGACGTGAAGCGCCACAGGAACTGGAGTCAATGCCCCTCCGAGCTTTGGATACGAACTAACAGTTACGGATGCGACACGAGGATCCCTTTCGTGTATAATCGCAAAGATATACCCATGCATGTATAAGAAAACCAAATGCATATCCCGAAAAAAACAATTGCTTTCCGATCAAAACAATTGTTTAAGATTCAATAAATGATAGCAACAAGTGCCATGCAAGGATGATTGCCTAATGCCTAGAATGATGATTCATACTAGACAAAACTTACACATAACCTCTTCAAGACATCCACCTCAAAAAGAAAAATCAAAATTCCTAAGAATAATAATAAAGCGTTAACTTTTATAAATAATTTGATTGGCAACAGGAGCAGATAATCGTCTTTACTAGAATACTTTTAAACATAAATAAAGTTGAGAAGAGTAAGTGAACAACTAGTCATTTTCCGATGTAATTATCTGGCTGCAACTGTTCTAAACTTAAATGCGGTTCGTTCGGCGGGATAAAATATGGGGGTTGTGTACTAATTTATTGTCCTTGTTAAAGTTCGTGCGAAATTGAAGTCCTAGGTTGCCAACTCCCGGATACAAACTACTTTAGTACAGGAGACATGCTTAAAGTAGCTACTGACACAAGATACGCTCCTGGCTCGTAAATAAAAGGACATTGATTTTCTTCCCAAGTAAGAAGCCGCAAGATATTCATTCAGTCTTAATTCACATCTTGCAATTAGTTGCAAGCAAAAATTAAAGCTTGACGATAAAACTGGTTGTAACTTGACTATTCAGATTTGTTCTTTTCTCAAGTTTAATCCAAAAACATGCATACATTTTATTATGTTAAAAACTAGTTATAAACTGAACACATTTTATACTAGGGTGGGTATTTACTAAAATTAATAATATTTTCAATAATATTATGTTTGTCCATTAGTTTTGTAGACATTTAATTTAGGGAATAGTCATTGTTTTTCACGTATTAAGAAGTAAGATTTATAAACTCAGATATTTTCACCCCGATTTAAAAAACGAACCAACATTTATTGTTTGTAGTTTACAAACTCTGCAACTCTCTTTCACAATAGATGAAACACGTCGGTCATGCTGTGCGTGCAATGCTACCAAGGCAACAATTTAAGAAATTTGAACAAGTTATTAACGATAACGAGAAGCCCTAAGAAACTTTTCTTATCACAGAATGTAAAGTTTTGTAATTTTATGAAAAACATGGTTCTGGCTAAATTTAAGAATACTAAGTTTATTTCTCTTTGTTAACATCGTCGCATCTACTTACTAATAAAGAAGAGTTAGACGATTCCAACTACTCATGGAAACATCACATGGTAATTTAGCAACATTTTCGAATAAAGCTTATATGAGCCCTAGAACAGCTAAATTAGTATCAGTGACTGGCATATTGACCATTGAAATATATATGAACATATGTTGGATGCTGTAATGTAGTCATCATAAAGCGGTGAGGTTATTTTACCTTGGTTCACATTCATTCTAAACCTATTCATATCTAATAATAGACAAAACTCTTGGAACTTGCATACAAGAAAAGTGCTATAACATGATAATAATTGGCCATTGTGTACACTCGCTATACACAAAAAAAAATGTGGAAATTTCACCATTCAAAAATGGTCATTTTGAAATAAACTTGCACAATTAGATTAGATTAGGGAATATTGACATTCATTTTGATAAAAATTAGTGCAAGTTTTTGGAATTTCGAACAAAACAAATATACCTACTGACTTTTTGTCAATAATTTTTTATATTGGCTTAAAATGCATCTTAACTGTTTAAAAGTGATATCTAACAGGTTTTATAACAGGGTAATTTGTGTAAGTGTTAAAAAAAATTCGATTTTCCGAAGAAGGTTTCACTGTTAATTAAATATCTCAAACTAGAATAAGCCGGAAACGCTCTAAATTTTGTACTGTATCGATTTGAAGCTTTGTCTGCAGCGCTTAATTACATTTTCTACCACAATACTTAACCTCTTCCGATAAGTTAAAATTTAACAATGTTATGGACTAAAATAGACCAATTTTATGAACAAAATGGAACGGTTCCTTCATATTGACGTTATTTCTGTAAAAATCAATTACTGACGTATAATTTGGTCCTAGTGGGCACTAGCCTCTTGAAAAGGAGTACGCAGTATTTAAAACTTTGAGGAAAAAAATGATACGCCAGTATCCATTACTGGTTATTACTTATTTTGTAGGACAAAGCCACATTTTTTAATTTTTTTAGTGAATTAAGGTGTTTTTAGTATTTTGAGTAAAAGAACAAATTCGATGCTACATAACCTCAAATATAGACAAAAAACGCTGTTTTTGCACTTTTAGGTTAGGATATCTCGGAAACCAGGGCCAATTCGGAAATTTCGACCTCGGATTCGGATTCAGCGCAACGAAAACCTTCGGAAAAGTATATAGTGGTTTCTGGGTCAAAATTATGTCGGCATGTTTAATATTGTTGAAAAGTGAAAGCATTATTCTTCTTGAACAAAAAAATTGAAATGTGCAAAAATAATTTGTTAAGCCACTTTTTTTATTTTTATTTTATTTTATTATTTTCACGGGCGGAATCGCCCTTTTTCAACGTTTTTTCATACATACTGAATAATAATTGTTATATTTGCGAGAGTTTGTTATTTTTAAAAATTTTTTCTTCTCCGCTGTTAAGAATTTTTTAAAAATGAACGGATTTTTACGAATCGTGGCTTATTTTTTCGAGAAAAAGATTCTCTACAATTTTACCGCAGGTATTTTGAAATTTCCAAAGCCAATGATAAATTATCTCTATTTATTTTAAAAAAGAACTACTACTTTCAACGAATTTTGAATAATTTTCGTGATCAGACAATGAATCTTAAAAAAATTATGCGGTTAAAGAGAATCTTTTTCGCGAAAAAATAAGCCTCTATTCGTTAAAATCCGTTCATTTTTACAAAATTCTTAACAGCTGAGAAGAAAAAATTTGAATCAATAACAAAAGTGGCTCGACAAATTATTTTTGGACATTTCAATTTTTTTTCAAGAAGAATAATGCTTTCACTTTTCAACAATATTATTAATAATGAAAATTAAATTCTTGGAAACGTTATTAAATATTTTTCGTCAACCTATGATATTCTGGGGTCTAACCACCTTAAGTTTTTTTTTTAAATTTTTTTTTAAAAAAAGAAGTGGACAGTCAAGCAGCTACCTGGCTCATTCTGGAAACATATCGCTGATATCTGGCTAATGCTGCGCAAATAATAAAAAAAATATACAATTAATTTTTTTGTGTTTGTACGATATAACCTCAAATTTCTTAGAAATACGACTTAAAATGAAGATGTGGTGAACATTAGCATTTTCAAAGTAAAAACAATGCACCGAAATTTGTTGCTGTATTAGATATTCTCCCCACTCATGCTCTTCTGTATGCTATGGTATTGTTAAGCATATAGCGAATTGGACGCCAGTTGTATTTGGGGATCATCGCTCGCACGATCGGTAATGATTCGACGTATATACAGTAGAGTCCTGGTATATTTACGTCCCAGCATATATGCCCCGTCTCGCTATATTTGCCTGTCGCCGCTCTCTTTTCCCCCACCTTGCAGGCTGGGGCCTCAGGAAGGTCCTGCTGTGACGTCACGAACATAACGCGACTGAAGAGAGTGGTGGGAGAAGCGGCGCTCTCCTACTTTTGGTAAATATGACGAGACGGGAGGGAAGGCGAGGAACTGAGAAGGTAAATATACCGAGGCTCCAATATAATATTAAAAAAATAAGAATAGTGGTGATTAGTAGAAACCTATTGTTAATTTTCGCTGTTTATATTTAGTGTATCTTGGTTCCTCTCAACGGTTTCCGCAATTGTTATGCCTTACCAAAAATAGCATAACGAAGCTCGTTTTTATCAACATTGTAAGTTGCAACTTTTCAAGTCATCAACTTTCAATCTCGAAAATGTCAAGAAACAACTTTCCCCCACTACGATTTTTGAAGATTTTCCCAAACTGTAAGAAAATATTGATCTATTGCGATAGGCGTCAACTCAGATCCCAGTCACGTATAGTTAATTATTTATTTACACATTGTGTCACATAGGATCGACAAATATTAAGAAATATCATTATAAATTCATAACCTATGAATAACTTTCGAAAATCTGAATTCACAATTTGCAACCTTAAAAACCCCCGGATAAAAAATGTAATTTATTTTAAATAAAAAAAATGTTTAAAGGATTAAAAAATAATAATTTGTTGATATTTTTTTTTTTTTTTTTTTTTTGAAAACTAGAGGAACATCATACGTGAACTTGAAACTAGCCCATACTTTCCAGCCCACACTTTTATAATTTATCCTTTTTTTTATATTTCTATTACGCCTGTATTTTAAGTATTTTTTCATAAATTGAGTGTTGCATATGGGCCTTTAATTGTTAGGAACCCCTGAGGTATAATTCATACACTATTCTTCTTTGGTCCACGAGAACTGTGGGCTGGAAAGTATGGGCTAGTTTCAGCCTCATACGTTATACGTCAATATGCGGTCACAATATTGTTTTGAAATCTGAAGTCAGGTTGAGAAATTGTAACATCCTAGGATTATAAAAAGAAGAGTGGCCAGGAATAATATTGGTTTCATATGATCTACTAAGATACATTCAGTCCTTCAGGCTTGCCTCCTTCTATTCCTTAATTAAGACTAGCTTTTAGTTAGAATAGTTTTCCTCAGCATTGTGTTTATATTGAATTCAGCCACACGTTGGAGTCCATATTTGGTTAGGAAGGTCCGATCGCAGGTTAACTAAATTATGTACCTGTGATCGGAAGGCGCATTGACGAAAAACAATTTGTGTGCTTTCAAGATGAAAAAGACGCTTACTCAAACTATAGGAGACGATTGATCTGGAGATCAAAGTGGTTTTCCCTGAGTTAATGTGTACCAGTGGCGTATCTGTCATTACGACGTTTTTCATGTCTTTCCAGAAAACTGACGTGAAATCGTTGCAAGAGCAGCTCGCTGCTTCAAGTATTTCCAGTGGACGATTGTTAGTGCGTAAGAATCGAGACCTAGCGACCGTCAAGCAACAAATACGAAGAAATCGACATTCTGAAAAGTTATTCAATAATCATTTGAGCAACCGGTAAAAAGTCAATAACAGAGCGTATAGAGGAGCGACGTTGGGAAGGTGAATCCAGAAAAACTCGTAGGTACAAGGGGAGAGCTTGAGGGAATTGCTGTGCGTCGACATCGAGACGGGTGAGTCTGGTGCGGGCGTCCATGCCGATGCTGCATGCAGTCGACCGAGAGAGAAGCTTCGACCTGCCGACGAAGAGGGGTTCCCCAGGAAGAGGAGGTGGAGGTGGAGGCAAAGGGGAGGCCTGGTGGGATCGACGAGGAGGGCGGCAGCTCGTCGACGCGGCCTAGTGAAAAAAGAGGGAAGTGCTGGAAGAGAGATGAAAGAGAAAGTCAATAATTCGCCTGTTCACTCACCTCGTACACATTTGGATGCCAGACTTTTGTCTTGAAGCGGATGCTCGGTGGACTGTACGGATAATCCCCCGGAAACTTCATGTGTGCCTGAAACATAAAACAATTAATTATTCATATGATCATTGATCGTTCCATCAATAAATTCCTAATTGTAAAATCCATTTAATGACACATATTTTCCTTTGATTTGAGTCAAGTTCAAACGTTTGAATATAGGACTCGCATGCGAAACGATATAAATGATCGCCATGACCAAACCAGGTTCGCACATTGATTGCTAGAAAGTGACAGTCAGATATTGACAAACAATGAGCTATTTGTTGTCGGTTGTCATAACATATGAATAAAAACAATCGTTTCTTCCCTGCCTTTTTCTAGTTTGTCACCCAAGTGTCGTTTGAAACGATGGACATCCTGTTTGTCCGGTAAACAAACATTGACCAATCGCTGAAGGAAAGGAAAGTGACCGGTCGGATCGATTTTGGGAATGATGCGCGGTTGTAAACACGGGGGCGTCGGGGGTTGAGTAAATTGGTTACTCGGCGCAATGCGCGGTAAGGTCGGTCGGTAGCGTCGTTGGCGTCGGTGCATCATCCGACATCTGCAACGTGGACCAATGCATCGACCACGCGTTGTCCTGGCCAATGCCGCATCCTAAACTTTCCATTGGAACTCATCGGTCCAGGCAGATTGCCCAGGACGTGGATCTCGTTTTCGATGAAGACTTAAACGATGCCTCCGATAGGGAACGCTATATTGATCGCGACCTGGTCATGGCCCAAATAACCCATCCGACTCCTCTGGGATTCCGTGCTAGTACAGAAGGTAACCTACTTTCGATTCCAGCCTGTACTTCCCAATGAATATCACGAGGCGCGAGTATACCCGTCGACTATTCTACCGCATTACAATCCCCTCCTCATCCCCCTTGGCCTGGCAGAACCCTTTTCAAACGTCTCTCGCCAGATTGGCGGTTTTACTGGCTCCCCAGAGTACTTCCAATTCTTTGTCGCGATTAATCGCCAAGGGTTCATTCGGTCGGTTCCGTTTCCATCCGAATACATTTTTCACTTTCACTCCCACGAGTTGCAGCGTTTCCATCAGCTTCCTGCACGAGATTGCACTTAATACGCATGCAACTCTAGGAAATAGCCTAGCAAGTTCCTCGATAGACATTACGTCTTCGTTTCAAAAATTTTAAAACATGTACAGACAAAATCCATTTAATTTCGAATTAACTTCAGGATGAAATGTGTTGTGACAAATAAACAAACATACTTTGATTCAGAAAAAAACATTTCTTAAGTATATTTCCATTTTTAGAACGTTTATTAACGTTAATTTTTCAAAAGGATATCCTAAAATTTGTCAAACAATTTTAATTTTTTTTAGGTTTTTCATTGATAACAAATAATTAAATAATGATTAGCACTGATGTATCCTATGAAAAATATAAATGACACAGTTAGTAATAAGTACGATTAAAATAAACTACAAATAAAAAGAAACAAAATAAGAATTGGTATAGTTGCAAATTCGAAAATAAAAAAATTATACGTTGTTAATGAACAAAAAACACGAAACTTTGAAACTTCATGCTTTTTATCGAGATTTCAATATCTCGTGAGAAATGTTTAGACTTCAATATGGTATATTTTCAAAAAATGGAATATGGCGTCCCCAAAATGAAAATCCAACAAACATTTCAAAAGTTCCTTTTTATTTTATTAGGAAATAAGACATCTTTGTATTGCGGTCTGAGTGAAGTGGTATTTTAATTTATTAATATGATACGTCTGATTATTTTGCTAAATTTTCCATATTGCAATAATTAACATATGGGACATTCCACGCCAAAAGAGCCACTTTTTTGGACATGTACTTTAATTTTTGTTTTCGTACCACATTATCGTTTGGGGATGAAAATGTTGAATTTTGAGCCGCATAAACAAGTTTTTTCATTTTTGAGGATTTGCAATATTGCCTTTTTTTTGTTATTTATTCACTGATACAGGTAATCGGAATTTTTATTTTTCAAATACGAATTTTGTAGATTTTTTCACGGGCTTTCACGTGAAAATATTTATTTTTAATTATATGTTGATTATCTTTGTCAAAAATCGATTTTCATTTTTTAATTTTAATTTTAACACCTTAGGCCAAGCTTTGGAAAGTTAAAAAAATCACCAAAAAGTGCCAAATTTTGTTGAGAAACTGATGATATTGAAGAAAACATGGGATGAAAAAGTTTAATGTGCTAAAAATTGATTTAAAAAGAGCTCATGAAGAAGAAGACCCCTGGATAGCATATAAATACATATACTTCAGGGGCCTTCTGCATGCTAAGTTCAACTGCACGTAACTTCGCCAATTTTCATCGAAGAATAAAAATTTTTTTTTCATTTTAAAGAGAATTTTATAATCTTTTACAAGAAATTATTTACATACAAGTATTTAGTTTATGTAATTTACATAAACTGAAAAACATCACACATATAAATTTCCACGTTAAACGTCGTCATTTTCGGCATTTACAGATAAATAAATAAATAAATAAATATATATATTAATAATAAAATAATTTATAAATATTATATAATTATATAATTATATTGATATATTTCATTATTTTCGAATTTTCAGTATTTTCCGATACGCCGTTTTAAAAAGTGGGGGTTTAGCCATACAGAACATCATAAAATGGCTTTTATTGTGGTTTAATATTACATAAGTACTGGCAAACTTCATATTAATTTGTTGTACATTTGGTCCTGAATGGAATAAACAGCATCGATCGTTGCATAAGCGAATGGTTTCTTGCGAACCATTGTGCATTTTTGCACATGCTCTTATTGTACTGCATGTATGCCCTGCAGGTCACAAGTCCTTCCCTCTTAAAAGTATTACGTACCTGGTGGCAAAAATGTGTCAGGTATATCGGTAAAAAACCGTTGCCACCCTCGTCTGGGCCTAATGTCACTAAAACCCCCCGTCACTTCCAACTGTCGATTAATGCATAAGCTTGGGAGTCGATTTTTTACGCACTCAAAGATATTTTGGTCCCATGGTAATATTTCTCACGGCTAATGTACAATACAAATCCGTATTTTTAAAACATCTATTTTACACCATATAAAATCTGAATGATTAGAATTTTAATAAACTGGAACGTGTATATTTTGGAGAAATGAAAAAAATTCGTTATTTTATAAACACATTCCACGAACGCCTTAATTAAATTAATTGTAAACATTTAATATTAAATGCACTATTTTCTCACATCGGAATATTTGATGCAGTAAACAATGTTATTTTATGCAAAATAATTAAAAATACGTATTAAAAAATTTTTACTGCTATTATAATTCCTGTAATATGAGATTACCGTTTAACTCACTAAATAATTTGGTCAATCAACCAATTTAATTCTCGTTTGGTCAATCAGCTACCGAGTGAGACGACATCAACCATAGCATTCAATTCTTTCACACTCGCAATTGTTTTTCTTAAATCTCTTTATTTATATCTTTCATTTTATTTTGTGTGTTTATTCTTTATTTAAAGAGTTCACGAATCGATTTCTTTTAAAACCAATAAATTTATTTATGCTGAGTGTTTTGGTAACATCACCCTCCAATTAAAAAATATATTCAAAATAAAACACTAAATCTCTCATCGAATATCTTTTTGCATAAGAATTATATCTTTAGACACTTTCATAATTTTTCAATTATTCGCGTTAGAGGGCTTGGATAGCATACTAGTTTCAAATGTTATGAGCACAATTACTCGAGCATGTTTTACAGTTAGAAATTAAATAAATTGGAAATTATGGTATCTGTGTACAAGAGTGCAATTCGAGGCAGACTTTCTACTGTCTAAGAGTGAAAATCATTTATAGAAACTCAAAGTTTCAGCCATGTGAATATGACAAGGAATTTGAATCACTTGAATTTATTAAGTAAAACAAGTCGTATGATTAATTAGTTATTACTCGATTTGTTTTAGTAGTTCCATTACATCAATCTTACAATTATTATAATTACAAATGGTATTGTGATTTTAACAACACCAGTCTTTTAATAAAACCAATATTAAAAATTGCTTTTCGTTGTAATTAAAATGAAAACAATGAGAAAACAAACTGAATTTGAGATATACCGACGAAGAAAACTATTATTTATAACTAAAATTTAACCGGTACAGTAAGCGATTTAATTATCGACTTCTATTTACGTGATCAAATCACGCTGAAAAAAACTGGGAGGATTAAATTAAGTCCAATAGCTATCAATTGATTAAAACATTTAGAAACATTTTTTCAAAATAGCAATAATAAATCTCTCTCTATTTTATAATGTTACGTAATATAATTAAATTACTTTTTTAATAGGTATTGTTGTTGTTGCACATTAATTAGTAAAATTCCAAACACAAAACTATTTAATTTAAATTCTGTTATAATCGAATTAAAGTTCAAAGTAAAGTCAGTACCTGTAATTAGTTATTCACTTTTAATTAATTCAAGTAAAGGTAACAAACATTTTATTGTGCGCTTGATAATCTCCTTCAGTATATCCCTTGTTAATATCAGATTTTAGTTAAAGTATCCCCTAGAACTGACATAACTGAAATTAACTAAAGAACATAGTTTTATGTCGTCGATGGCTGCATTTTTCAACAAATCATTATGGTTAACAACGCCATACGTAGTCAGTTGAATTGTGTATAATCCATTAAACGGAAACCAGTATTATCTTAAACGAAATCTTGATTTGTAAATTAAATTATATTTGCGAATGGACATACGTGCATGTCATAAAATCAATGATCTCTTGTAACTTCCATGGGGGAAGTGCACAGGTATGCAGAGTACGATTTCTATTGTAAATATTTTAAATTGTGAAGATAAAGGACGAAGATTTCTCAGGTCAAAACCAAAATTTTTCTTCTTTGTAATGAATTTTCGCTACGTGGAAAAGAAAAGAAGGGAAAACGTGGACATCTGTCTAGAAAAATGTGACTTTTTATATAGATTCGTAGAAAAGAGGTCGAGATTTAAAATTTTCGAAATGACCTTTTTCTTTGAAGCTTAAACCCTTCGATAAAATGAAAATCTTGTCTTACTTATTATAGCTGATCGAGTAAAGTACTTATTAATAGATTTGTAATATTGGTACCATATTATTGATGCTCGAATCAATACGGTCATTTGATGTCCAATTTACGTAACACGATTTATTTCGCAAGTCTTTAGACCTTGTCGACGAAGTATTGACATTTTGAGTCACATTAAAATATGCAGTTCCTTGTTCATTTTGTTGCAGTATTATTTATTAGTATATTAATATATTTTATTTCATGTAACTGTAAACCGTTTTCTTTGTGTAAACTCTTATTACACAGGTCTGCACGGATTATTTTTTTAAATATTAGAGTGATTTTACGTATTTTTGTGTGCTGAACACGAATCTGAAGTCGAAAAATGCCTATCACGTCATGATTTAGAGGAAAGTGGGGGTAAAGACACCAAAAAACGCGTTTTTTGGGTGTTTTTACCCCTAATTTTTTCTGAAACCTGACGTGCTATAGGCTTGAATTTGTGCTTAAATTAAAGCTCGGTTCTTCCCCTACAAAAATCATAAGATAGTTTTTAAAAAAATTTCATTGTTTTGAAAAAAAAAATGGTTTTAACCTTGCTATTTCTAATGATTATGATGAAAATGCAAACAAAATCGAATAACCGCTGGTATTACTAATGGCGAAAAAAAAACCATGAAGTGGTGATTTTAAGATCCTATGTATATTTTTTTTATTTTGCGGCCACCATTTTGGATTCGCTATTTTAAATTTTGTCAAACTAACATTGGATTCGTCATCAGCGACTCAAAAAACCACGAGTACTGATTTTCATGAGGTTAATTTAAATTTTTTATTTTTACGTCCGCCATCTTTGATCCGCCATTTTGAATTTTATAAAAGCGACACTGGATTCTTAAACACCAACCCCGAAAACAGTCAAGGAGTGGTTTGTATGAGCTCTGCTCAATGTAGTTAAATAATTTGCATTTTCATCATAGTCACTAGGAATTGCAAGGTTAAAACCATTGTTTTTTCAAAACTATGAAATTTTTTTTAAAACTATCGTATATGATTTTTGTAAGGGAAGAATCAAGCTTTAATTTGAGCACAAATTCAGATCTGTTGCACATCAGGCTTCTGAGAAAATTAGGGGTAAAGACACCCAAAAACACGTTTTTTGGTGTTTCTGTCCCCACTTTTCTCAAAATCATGACGTGATAGACATTTTTCGTCTTCAGATTCGTGTTCAGCGTACAAAAAAAAAACGTCGGAAATCACTCTGATATAAAAAAAAAAGTGAATTTTGCAGACCTGTGTTATCAGCTGTGCATAGATGAATGAATATAAATTGCGGTGAATTTACACAAAAATACAAAGGAATTAGTTAAAAAAATTATTTGTAAACAGCTTCGACGTTTGTAGTTATCGGTAGTTAATTATTGTAGCGAGACATGAAACTCGTTTGCAGACACTCGTACCTACGAAATAATTAATAGCAAACGTCGTACTAGCTTTGAAATCGTTTGTACTTTTCAGGAGCTCAAACTTCCTATAGATTTCATTAAAATAAACAACGCAAAGAGATTTCATAGGATATTCCAGACAAAGAAATTGATAATATTTATTTGAAAAAAAATGGACTTGAACTCCAGTTATATTAATTTTCCTTGCCGAAAAAATTGCATCGCTGTTGGAAGTTTTTCGATAGTTGGTTTCTGATTGGTCAGAAAATTACATTTTGATTAAAATTTCGTTCTTGTTTTCCTTAGTGGCCAATGAGCAAATTGCAACTGTTTTAACAGAGTTTTGCGGTTTCTCAGTGACCAATCACAAACGAACGATCATAACCTTTACATACACTTTATGAAATTTAATATTTCGCGCGTATATTAATTTTAAAATTAACCATTATATTAAGTTTAATATAGTATGCAAATGACTAATATACATGTATATTAATTTTGATGTTAATATTTTTAACAGTGTATTGTTGCAATGCAACGAAAAGATTTAAAAAACTGTGTATCGAATCCGCGCCGTTCGGTGGCGCATCTGATTTAAAATGTGCATCATTCGCAGTGTACTTCTCGTAAAAGGTAAAATACGATTTTTTTCGTTTCGAAATAAATTGCATTCTGAATCAATCATACCGCCCATTTCATCTAGATGAAATAATATTCCCAAAAAATGAAAGAGAAATGTCACTTTTATTTCTATGTTCAAGGTAATATTGTTTAAAAATTATGTTAAATTTAATATTATTATATTGTTGGTGTTAATTGTTTGCAAACAAAAACTTTAAATTCGAAAATTTGAAAATAAAAATAAAAACGGCTCTAAGAATTAATTTGAATTTTCCAAGAATCCTCTTCGGTTTTACTGTACAATCGAATAAAAGAAGAAAATCTGTCCTGGTATTTAAACCTTCGATTTAAATTACACTAGGCACCCGGTGAACGATCTGGGTCAAATTTTTCAATTCAACATGATGCAACTTGTCAATAAATTGAATTTCGTTAAATAAAAACCAATTTTTTGATTACCTCAACCTTTAGGAATATGGGTAAAATGTCTCGAGTTATAAAACAATCAAGTTGGAGTGGGTAATCGTCTTATTGTATTACCCAAACGACTGGCAATATATGTAAAGAAATAAAAGGATATCAATAAAAGTAAAGGAAGATCCCGACATTCTTCCGCTTTATAAATGCGTGAATTCCCGTGAACCTATCGAATTGACAGATCGTTTTTTATGTATGTATCCCCTGAGCAGAATGTGCACGTGTTGCGTCTATTTGACATGAAAAAGAACAAGCGTCCGGTAGACGCCTACAGGTATTCGGACCCACATACACACATGTGCATCGCACCTGCACACACTGTCGACAAAAAGCCATCAAAGTCTGTATCTACAGTGAAAGGTAAAGAACCGACAACTTCGCGAAGAGGAAAGTCTTGGTAATGTGCGTTGAAGAATAAATCGACTGACCGACCGATCGACTGTATCTGATGACGTTGCAGCCTTCCAGACAAACATTGTTGAATGGGCTCGTTCGCTTTTTTAAAACTGCCTAGCAAGAAAAAGCACCCTCCAGTGCGACCCATTTAAATGGACCAACCAAAAATATTTCGAAAAAGAACCGGATTTTTTGTTTTACTTAAACTAGGAAATGTGGGCATCACCATAAAATAACTACTAAAGGTGGTTAGACCCCAGAATCTCACAGGTTGACGAAAAATATTTAACCTTTAGACTGCCGAAAAATCAATATTTTGACGCATCATAAAAACTTGTTTAATGTTTATTTTTAGACTAAAATATATAATAATTTATTATTATTTTCACTTATTGAAGTCATTTAAGATAAATTTACCCCTCCACACCTCTTTTTACCTACCCCAAATCCATTAAATCTGTATTTTCTACTATAATCATTAGATTTGGATTCAACGTCGAAAAATACTCCAGAAAAGTGTATCTGCACTATAAAATAAATAAAATTTGAATCCTATGTCTAAAAGAGTGAAATACCTTTAACACAACCCTTAAAATTTGACTATCAACCCTTCAAAATGCTCTAAATATTTAATTAAATCTATTAATTTAACTTATACAATGTTCTCATAAAGAAAGAAGCGTTTTCTAATATTAAAAATACATTTTTAAAAATTTGAAATTTTTAACATTAGCAGTTCCGTTCCCTGCCGGAGAACTACTTTGTGTATGATCAATCATTGATATGAGGTACCTTAAATATCAGTTTTCTGAGGGCGATATGCTCTTCTAAATCCCGGCAGTCTAAAGGTTAATAACGTTTCCAAAAATTTAATTTTCATTATTAATAATATTGTTGAAAAGTGAAAGCATTATTCTTCTTGAAAAAAAAAATTGAAATGTGCAAAAATAATTTGTTAAGCCACTTTTGTTATTGATTCAAATTTTTTCTTCTCCGCTGTTAAGAATTTTGTAAAAATGAACGGATTTTAACGAATCATGGCTTATTTTTTCGAGAAAAAGATTCTCTTTAACTTTACCGCATAATTTTTTGCCTGATCACGAAAATTACTCAAAATTCGTAGTAGTTCTTTTTTAAAATAAATAGAGATAATTTATCATTGGCTTTGGAAATTTCAAAATACCTGCGGTAAAGTTGTAGAGAATCTTTATCTTGAAAAAATAAGCCGTGATTCGTTAAAATCCGTCCATTTTTAAAAAATAACAAAAGTGGCTAAACAAATTATTTTTGCACGTTTCAATTTTTAAGAAGAATTATGCTTTCACTTTTCAACAATATCATTAATAATGAAAATTAAATTCTTGGAAACGTTATTAAATATTTTTCGTCATAAGGTATGATATTCTGGTGTCTAACTACCTTAAGAATTAGTGACATTTCCAAAAAATTGAGAATGATTATTTAGTCAAATTCATCAAACGTTTTTAAATTAAATTTAAATATTCTAAATATTTCAATAATATTAATATTTACTAATTTTTTAATAGAATAACTGAATCCCGGATTATTCTTAACCCATTAACGCACAAAGCATAACTTTTTTTGCTTTAATTTCAATCGAGTATTTCGTATCAAAATCGATATTCAAAAAGCTTGAAAGGTACATGTCCTACGATTATCGAGGTCGCTCTTCAAGATTTCGAGACCAAAATTGAATTTCAGCCATCAGGAATTCCAATTTGGCACCGAATTACCAAGCAATTTCCAACAAATTGGTAAATATTCATACTTATCAATTTATTACGAGCCATTAGAATATTATGATTCTATTGAAACTATGTACAAAGGTGAATAAAATACTTGAAAATAGAATGAAAAGTTCTTAGAATTCATAGAGAATTATAGTGGTATTTTTTTTCAGATTTTTTAAAGAAAATTAAGAATTTTTTTTCAACATTTTTTTCAAAATTTTAATTTATTTACGAAAAATTCTGAAAAAAATATAGTGTATTTTGTGATAAATTCTAAGAATTTGTTGTTGTTTATATATTTTTTCAAAAGTTGATAGTTTTCGTGAAAAAATCCTATAATATTTGAAATTCATTTCCTCGAAAACTCTCAACTTTTGGAAAAATTTGCAAACAACAAAAAATTCTTAGAATTTATCACAGAATGCACTATATTCTTTTCATAATTTTTTGTAAATAAACTAATATTTTGAGAAAAAAATTCTGAAAATATCGTTAAAAAATCCTGAAAAAAAGCCACTATATTTCTCTATGAATTCTAAGAACTTTTCATTCTTAGCATTTTTAAAAAAAGCTCATAGTTTATGAGTAAGAGCGTCCAGAAATTTTTCAATGAAATTTTCATTCTTGTGGTCGTTAGAGTGATGTGGGGTACAAAAGTAAAAATGTTCCTTAAAATTCAAGTATTTTATGCACCTTTGTGCACAGTTTCAATACAATTGTAATATTCTAATGGCTCATAAAAAATTGATAAGTATAAATATTTACCAATTTGTTGGAAATTGTTTGGAATTTCGGTGCAAAAAGAAGCAACTTAAACCTTTTACAACGTCAATGATTGTTTTTATGTCAAAAAACCTGGAACAAAGTCAGTATTTTTATTTGTTTAAATGATTATAACTTTTTTCTTTGAAATTGACGGCAGATTCTGATGGCGAGATTCGAAAGGAGGTCCAAAACAATTGATATTGTCCTATTTTAATTTTATAAAATGTCATTTATAATAAAAATTATATCGCTGAATAAACCATACATAAAATAAAGATTTAAGCGTTAAAAAACATGCATAAGAAACCCACATTTTACACATTTACTACGACGCGAAAATTCATGTCGACTACCACCATTTTTGCATTTCTCTTTGATTATTATTATTATTATTAACCAGATTAGAAATAGCATTTTCAATAACAAGTTTGGAGATTAGCGCCCTTATTTTATGATAAAGGTAAAAATGCGTGATTCGTATACATGTTATAATTGACATTTTGATGTCACGGTCGTTTTTGTTCATATTTTAAAAGTATATTGTCATAGTATATTGCTTACAGTATCAATTTTCTTCTATTATTTTTGATATTTAAAAAAAGTCCAATTAGCATAATTGTTACTGTTGTTGACATTCTTTACATTTTTTTATACGCAATTTTCCCGACATTCACAATTGACAAATTAATTGTTACGAAACTTCGAGGCCATAACATTAATTTTATTACATCATTATATTGTCGTAAGATGGGAAAGAAAATCAAATATTCTTATATTTTTCTAATTTTAATAAAATGATCTGGTTACATTAAACAAAATTTAATTATCGATTTAATATTAAAATTTTACGAGAGCAATGTACACATTTCATGTGCATCGATAATTTGAAACACCTCTTGGATTTTTATTAACATTCAATTTTAAGGTTAGAAAGTGTCGTTAAAATAATTTACTTTGAGCACTTTAGATGAGATCACGTGGCCACATACTCCAACATTTGATAGCACATAACAATAACTATTTCTTTCACTTCCGCACTGAAATGTCTGCAGTTCTTAACGCCTTGCTAAACTAAAATTCTATTTTATTGTTTCGTATACAAATGTGTAATAAAAAAGAAATGAGCAAAGCTAGGCGCAGATGGAAACGCTGATATAATCGCAGCGACTTTAATTCCCTCATTTTTTTCAGCAGTCGCGATTTGATCGATGCGATAAGCGCCTTTTTCTGCAAGTTTTACATCACAAACTGTTATGTGTATATCTATCAGATACACATCAGAAAAAAAAAGAAGTGCCGCGTAATCGATAATATGCGCAAACGCGTAATTCTCTTTTTTAAGTGATTAATTAACGCCGATATTCTTCCTTCTTCGACATTGCATATTTATTTATTTACTATTTTCTGTGGTTATCGTTATACGCCTCTTTTTAGCAGACGCGGCATTATTTACGTTTATGAAAATGGCAAAAGCCTTGATTTCGACAATAACTTTTACTTTTTAATTGATCGAACGCAACAGCGCATTTTGCATCGGGAGTTGCGTAGTGATCTAGTATAGCAACGTTTTCTTCAACCTGCTTAGTATTGCGAGTCCTATCGATTATCATTTTCTCATTTTTGACACGATTACCCAACTTTTGATTTTGATGTGATATAACAAACAAGAACAATTATGCTGCTTCGACGCAAATTCTGTTACATGCAGATTCAGAACCCTTTATAATGACGTCAAGACTTTCTTCAACGTCATCTGATATCATGCTGTAATAACCTTTCGATCGACTTATTAACACGTGTAAAAATCAATATCCTCCTGTACTTTTATGGGATTGTTGACAGATTAATTATTTTGTGTCTGAATTTTTATTCATAAAAAATCTATTGATAATAAATGGATTACATGCAATTATATATAATTATATATAAATTTAGATACAATTACATATAATAATATATAACTATATATGTTTATATACGATTATATATAATTATATCCATTTTTTGATACAATTAGATCCAATTATATATAATTGTATCTAAACTTATATATAATTGTACATAATCCATTTTTCCCTGGTAAACTCGTTTTAAATACGTTAAACATACGTCACATAGTAACGAGTACTCTACCGTCAGTTTTTCGACAGCTAGCAAAATTATTAAGGGTATTTCTCATTTATACTAATCAAATTTTTAATACGTTCTTTAAAAGTAAGAAATATTCTGTCTTAGTTTACGCAATTTTTCAAAAATTATAGGTAGATAATTCATGTCGGTTATACGAGTTTCATGTATGTCTTATAACTTCTTTTTCACTCATAATGGTCAAATTTAATTTGAAAGTAGCAGAATATAACTCCATGCGTGGAAAAACATTGTTGAATTTATTAATAACTTCATACTGTTAGTCCTAAAAGTATAAAATCCAACACAATTAATTTTTCGCATCTACTATCGTTAATTCTTCAATTTCATTGAATCAGTTTTTGTTAATTTTTGTTACTTTTGAAGTGATAACAAAACTGAATTCATAAGAATCTGGGTGATTTTACCAATTTTATATTGCATAATTTATCAATTCCTATAGTTAACAATCGAATAGACTTCTAAACCATTATTAGAGACAGACTATTTAATTATTTTGAATATCGATTATTGAAATAAACTAATTGGACCGTTACATTTTACAATAAAACTTTATCCAAGTAGATATTGTTTCAATTAGGCGGTTAGCCTATTAACGCCTGAAATTCCATTTTCTTTTTACTCCAATTTCAATAAAGTATTTCGTATCCAAAGCTATGTTGAAAAAATTGAAAATTTTATATTCTATACTATTTTCGAGGTCGCTCTTAGCGATTCCGAGATTAAAATTGATTTTTAGCCATCAGGAATTCCAATATGGCGTATATTTTGCAAACAACAATTCCAGTAAATTTAAAAATGTTTATTCTTATGAACTATGACCTTTTTGAACAGATGCTAATAACTAAAACTCTTAGAAATCGTAAAGGAGTACACTAGAATTTTTTTCAGATTGTTTCAACAATATTTTTTAGCAATTTTTTAACAAATTTTTAGAAATTGACGAAAAATTTGTTTCATGAATTCTAAATTGTTGTTCTCTGCATTTGTTTTTTTTTTTTCAAAACGTTTACATTTCTTGAGAAAAAAAATTCATAATTTCGATCAACTTTTGCAAACAATTGTAGAGAAGAAAAAATGCATAGAATTGATCAAGGAATATACAAGAGGATTTTTTCAGAATTTGTTATCAATTTTTAAAAATTTATTTAAAAAATTAATTTAAAAAAATCTGCTAATATCATTTTAAAAAACTGACAAATATGCAGCATATTTCTGGATGATTTGTAAGACCATTTTATTCTTAGTATTTTTTTAAAGATGCTAACAGTTTTTTAGTTACAGCATCCCGAAATTTATCAAAGAAATTTTCATTCCGACCGATGAAGTAGGAGGACATACAAGTAAAATCTTTTTCTTAAAATTCAAATATTTTACCACCTTTGTTCATAGTTTCAATAAAATCCCAATATTCTAATAGTTCGAACAAAATTTATACAACTTTTTTTGGCAATTTTCTTCAAATTTGAACCTTGGGATTTTGACAAGTGACCTTTTAATTTCTTTTTAAATTTTAATTTTGGGACGAAATACTTGATTGAAATGTACTTTCAGGCGTTAATGGGTTAAATCGTCATCGTAACAAAAGTTTAGACTATCCTTCCAAAATTACAATCGATACTATATTAGTATTTGAATTACGATTATCTTTTACAATTCGTGTCGGTACTAATCATCTGCAGCACAGTAAATCTGGCCTATACATGTCGCAGGTACATTTGTATCGATCCTTGCTTGTACGCCACAATTACTTTCGTATATTGAGCGCGTATTGCGGCGAGATACAATCTCTTGTCAACTAAAATTCATAATATTAGTGTTTATTGGTCTGCAATGACTAGCCTTCGATCGCTGACCGCAGAAAACGATCTCTATCAATCATCCATTTCGACTGTGTTATTGCTTTATATTTTAGATAATTGCTGGTTGGTGAGATAGTGTTTTTTCCAATTGCAACAAAATTTCTTTACACGATGGATGTGAAAAGATAATAATAATAATATTAGGGGTCCAAATAATAAAAGTTGACATTTATAAATGAACATAACAAAGGTGTACCTACTTTTTCCCTTATGTTTACAATTTTTGTTTAAAAATGAATTTCTACAATTGGTGTATGTTGTTAATTGATGAAAATTTGACATTTTTTATAAAAATGGCAGATAGATCAGTACATAAGAGCAAAAGTTATAGGCCTTAAAAATGAAGATACATTTCTGTTAAAAAATAAAACCTTAATATTTTTTTTATTACGAAAAATATCTGGAAATGTTAGAGAGCCATGATTGCAACAATAAAATTTACATCATACTGCGTTCGATGTTCTCATTGTTGGGGTCCAACGACTATTAAAAAATTTGTTTTTCTTTTAACGTTTATCAATTTATGCGAACTTTAAATTCATTCTAACCTTTGGATGTGTTTACTTCTGGCGCCAGTAGAATTGTTTCAGAATGCTTCTGAAATTTTGAAAAATTTTTCGGCAGATACAAGATGTCATCTTACCAGAATTCTGCTGTAATTTCAGACTATAATTGCACACTTTTAGCCTCTAGAAAAAAGTCACTTTCAATGTCTTTCTGCAAGACATAAGAAACAAGTCTTGAAAGTGAAAACAAACAAGTATTTCAAATTACAACGTTTTTGTAGAGTAGAACTCAGTTTGTAAAAGGTTTTCATTATAACTAGAAATTAAATTTTGTTATGGCCCTTGAATAACCATATATCATTTCAAATTTATATTTTTTGCCTTCTAAATACGATGAAAAATGTTATGGGTAATTTTATAATTTCATATGATAATTTTGGGGCAGACTTACACAAGTTAGAATATTTACTATAAGTAAAAATGAAAAAAAATCTAGTAATTACACAAACTCACTTATTCCAAAATCGGAGTTATATGAATAAAAGTTTTTTCAGGCAAGTAAATTACTTGATGACATTTCCCGCAATAACCAAATGTTTATGCATTTAAGTATCTCCAATATTTCATCAGATAACTCATGCAAATATTTGATAAATCAAGCTAATATCCATTCGACTGTTATAAAACGGCTATGTAGGCCATATTATTAATAACGCCAATAAAGTGGCCGATCAACAATTCTGAATTACTGATTATTTAGAAGTTCGGTTAATAAACATCAATCAAATACAGAAATATGTCGATTTCATCATTTCAACCAATGTTTAGATAATTTTCCACTGATAAATCTGGACAAAGGTTTCATTTTTAGTACAATTTACTTAGTTCGTAACTATCAACGTCCCTCACTTAAACATTGTCTTTAGTTAAACACAAATGCATACTAAACAAAGTTGTATCGATTACAGGACTGAGAAAAAGTGTTTACAACTTACAAAAGTCCGCAGCTCTAATTAAAAAATGTTAATTGGAAAGAAAAGACTATTCGCTGTCACTCGTTTGTTTTCATTATTTTTTGAGCTTTATCAATAAAATTTTTGACTTTCTAGAATATAACAGTTGAAAAATCGTATATGGGATACTGTTTTGTTTTTAATACGAGTAAAACTACACAAAATGGCTATCTATTTTTCTTTGAAACATCAGTAGTTATTCATTTCGAGACTGTATTTGAAACACTGAACTTATGTCTGAATTTATAAAAAAATATTGTCAAAATTAGAACATTTGTGATTAAACCAATATTTTTAGTACACAAAACATTAATGGCAAACTTCATCACTAATAAGATAATTAGAATTTATCACCGGTTAGTAGTTTAATAACAGCTTGAATGTATCTTCAAACGAGTCGACAAGAGTAAAATGTACAATTTTTTTTTGCAAAAAATGAATATGGAAATTCAACATTAACCCGTTTCGTCCTGAAATGCCCTAAATTTTGACTTCTCTTCATCAGGTGCTTTCTTAGGGAAAAAAATCACTCAATCGTTTTGATATAACCATAACTATTGTATTTTTTCTCGAACTTACTAAATCGGGTTTCCGATTGACCATACCTGCCGCCATTTTTTACTATGGCGGTTTAAACAGAAAAAAATGGTGAATTTTGAAAAAAATTTTTCAAATAATCGTATTTTTTAACAAGAAACCGTCTTCGAATCAAGCTGAACTCTGCATCTGGTGGAGTAAATAGTAAAAAGATAGGATGGTCATTAATTCACCATTCAAAATGGCGAATTCAAAATGGCGGACCTCAGTGAACATTTTGTTGAAAAATGTCTGGACGCTCTAACTGAACAATTATGAGCTCGTTTTAAAAAATGCTAAGAATAAAAAATTCTTAGAATTCGCCGTGAAATATAGTGGATTTTTTACAGATTTTTTAAATGAATTTTTGAAAAATTCTTTTCAAAATTGTAATTTTGTTTTCGAAAAATTCTCAACAAAATTTAGTGCATTCTCTGATGAATACTAAGAGTTTTTTTATTCTATGCATTTTTTCCCAAAAGTTGATAGTTTTCGAAGAAGAAAAATCTTAAACTATAATATTTGAAATTCAATTCCTCGAAAACTATCAACTTTTGGCAAGAATTGCAAACAACAAAAAACTCTTAGAATTTATCAGAGAATGCACTAAATTTTGTTCAGAATTTTTCGTAAATAAATAACAATTTTGAAAAAAATGTTGAAACAAAATTTCTCAAAACTTCATTTAAAAAATTTGAAAAAATTCCACTATATTTCTCAAAGAAGTCTAAGAACTTTTCATTCTCAACATTGTTTTTAAAAAGCTCGTAGCTTTTGAGTTAGATCGTCTAGAAATTTTTCAACAAAATTTTGACTGCGAACCGTCATTTTGAAGCCGCCATTTTGAATGGAGAATTAATAACCATCCTATCTTTTAGTGTAACTAATTACTCCACCAGATACAGAGACTTAGCTTGTTCAGAACAAGGTTTCCTGTTAAAAAATACGATTATTTGAAGAAATTTTTTCAAAATTCACAATTTTTTTCTGTTTAAACCGCCATAGTAAAAAATGGCGGCAGGTATGGTCAATCGGAAACCGGATTTAGAAAGTTCGAGAAAAAATACAATAGGTATGATTATATCAAAACGATTGAGTGATTTTTTTCCTAAGAAAGCACCTGATGAAATGAAGTCAAAATTTACGGCATTTCAGGACGAAACGGGTTAAATTCTTAAGTTTCCTTTTTGAAGATTGCTACATTCAACTTAGTATTATACTTTATCACTATTTCAGTTAATCCATCAGAGATTGTTGTCGGTGTTGAATGTGTAAGTGCAAGAAAATAAGGAAAAAGTGCATGGGATGATAGCTATAACGAAACATTACTATGCAGATAAATCGCTGTAATGTCTTTTACGGTAGTTAAACCCAAGGATATAGTATGTTTGGTAATAATATTTAATACCGTTTCAAAGAAATTAGTTGTCATTATTAATGATATTTTTGATGATAGAAAGCATATTATTGTTCTTAAACAAAAACTTGAAACCTGAAAAAATAATTTGTTAAACAACTTTTATTAATTACTCGAATTGCCTTCTTTTCGACCGTTAACAATTTTTTAACAATAAATAGATTTTTTAGAGCGATAGCTTATTTTTTCGAAAAAAAGATTCTCTACAATTGTACCGTGCGATTTTTTAAGGTTTCTGAAGCTACCGTCAATGATTTCTATTTATTTAAAAAAAAAAATAATTACTTTTCACAATTTCCGAACAAGTTTAGTGATCGGGTGAAAAATTTGGAAAAATTCTTTCGGTAAAGTTGTAGAGAATATTTTTCTTGAAAAAATAAGCCATCATTCATTAAAATCCATTAATTTTTAAAAAATGATTAACTGGCGAAATAAAGAAAAATTAAATCATTAACAAAGGTTGTTAAACAAATTAAATTTGTGCACTCAGAAAAAAAAATAACCAGAACAGATGATTAAATATGTCCTTATTATTTTTTCTGGTTAAAATAACCAGAATTCTGGTTGGTATAACCAGAAATATTGTTGGTTTAACTAGACATATTGTTAAAACAATTATTGTTCTAATTAAACTACCCACAATTCTGGTTATTATAATCAGAAAAAATAGTACGGCCTTATTTAACCAGAACATTTTTTTGAGTGTGTGTTTCCATTTTTTATTTCAAAAACAATAATACTTTTTCGCTTCAATAATATAATTATTAGTAAAAATTAAATTTTTAAAAATGTTATTAAATATTTTTCTCAAATTCCGAGGTCTAGCTACCTTAATTAAATCTACTTCTTAAAACCACCAATAAGGTAATATAAATTTTATAACATTGACCAGGAGAAAACACTAGTTAGGTCTGCCTATTTAGTTTAAATAACAATGATTGAACCATCTTGGATGTTATGCACTTTAAACCTTCCACCACATTGCATCGAAGCGTCGTTGCCAAACATTGAAGGTCAACGGTTTTGGCGAAGGCGACTTACTTACAAGTCAGACGAGTTGCTGCAGCATGTTGCATTTTCTTCATGGCATCGTTATTTCCCAATTGTTTCAACTTCCATTTGCCATATTTTCAGATAAAATTTCAACGAAATATCGAAGAATTAATAACGCATTGATTGTGTAAGTGGTTAAGTGAATTAACTAAGCATATTAACTATTTCAATATACGGATTAGTAAAATCTGTCGTAACGTAATCATAAAATATGCGTTTTTGCCCTCTCGAACGCTCAAGTGAAACGTTGAGCAACTCCGAATTAGCTAATCGGCTATGCGCTAAAGTAATCGCGGCACGACCCGCATTCTATTCCCAATTCTCCTATATGTATGCACTCGAGTGGTACTCGTTTCAGATTCCAGATTCACCGCTTACACATATATAACTATTCTAATCGCATTACCATTTAATTCAGAGTATCATCATTCATTCACCAGACGTAATTTCGAAGACGGAAAACTGTGCTAACTCCACTGTTCGCCTTTTCTTAAATTAGAACTACTATGGATTTTATGCTGCCATGTCTATGGACGGAGAATATCATTTATTCCACGAGAATAATACCTACGACAACTCGGTTGAAAAATTTGTAAACGGAATTGCTATAGCGTGAGAAAATAATGATCAAGATCACAAGAAAGTCTACGCTCTTTCGATCGCAGAACATTGGCATATAAATTCCAGCAGAGAAAAATAATAATTTATTGTTGTAACAATAGGTCATGTACATGGCTTACTTATCTAAATCTCGATTACAATTCGAAAAAACTATTTTCTATTTCATTCATAAATAATGTGTTGCAGTGCACGATAAATATGTGTAGTTGTTAAGTAATCCAGATCGACCCAACTTTAGAAAATGTTAGTAAAATTTCTTTTTTTAAATGATTTCCTCATCTTTATAGAGATGAACCCCCACAAAAGATGTATATTTTTAATATAGATAATGTATCTTTCCTTTCGTTCGATGATGAACAGATTTTTCAATTTATATAATTATGTATTTTTTCAGTTTTTAAGGTAATCGTCAAATTGGTGCTGGAATGAAGGCCAAATAAGATCTGTTTAATTTAGTTCGATTTTCGGACATGTTTCGATTTATTCCGCTATTCCAAGAAATTTTTCTGTATTAAAATTATTTTCACTTAACCCATTAACGCCTGAAATGACAATTTTTATACTTCATTTTCAATCAAGTATTTCGTATCAAAATCAAAGTTGAAAACAATTGAGAGGTACGTATCCTACTGTTTTCGAGGTCGCTCTTCAAGATTCCGAGGTCAAAATTGAGTTTCAGCCATCAGAAATTCCAATATGGCGCCGAATATGTAAAAAATTTCCAAAAAATTAGGAATTTTTTATTCTTATTAATTTTTTTCGAGCTATTAGAATATTGGACTGTTATTGAAACCTTACATAATGGTGCATAAAATAGTTGAATTTTAAGAAAAAAATTTTACTTTTATACCCTACATCATTCTAACGACCTCAAAATGGCGTCAACAATGAAAATTTCTTTGAGAAAATTCTGGACGCTCTAACTCAAAAACTACGAACTTTAAAAAAAAAATGCTTAGAATGAAAAGTTCTTAATATTCATCAAGCGATATAGTGGAATTTTTTCAAAATTTTTTGATGACATTTTGAGAAATTTGTTTTCAACATTTTTTTCAAAATTGTAATTTATTTACAAAAAATTCTGAAAAAAATTTAGTGTATTCTCTGATGAATTGTAAGAGTTATTTGTTCTTTGCAATTTTTTCGAAAACTTTATAGTTTTCGAGGAAATTAATTTCAAATATTATAGTTTTGGATTCCCCCCCTCCCAAAAAAAAACTATCAACTTTTGGAAAAAATTGCAAAGAACAAAAAACTCGTAGAATTCATAAATGAATACATCAAATTTTTTGCAGAATTTTTCATAAATAAATTATAATTTTGAAAAAAATGTTGAAAAAAATTTCTCAAAATGTCATCACAACAATCCGAAAAAATTCCACTATATTTCTCGATTAATTCTAAGAACTTTTCATTCTTAGCATTTTTTTATAAGAGCACGTAGTTTTTGAGTTAGAACGTTCAGAAATTTTTCAAACAAATTTTCATTTTTGACGCCATTTTGAGGTCGTTAGAATGATGTGGGGTATAAAAGTAAAACGTTTTCTTAAAATTCAGCTGTTTTATGCACCATTATGCATGGTTCCAATAGAATTCCAATATTCTAATAGCTCGAAAAAAATTGACAGGAATAAATAATTCCCAATTTTTTGGAATTTTTTTTAAAATTCGGCGCCATATTGGAATTCCTGATGGCTGAAACTCAATTTCGACCTAGGAATCTTGAAGAGCGACCTCGAAAACAATAGCATATGTACCTTTCAATTGTTTTCAACTTTGATTTTGATACGAAATACTTGATTGAAAATGAAGTATAAAAAATGCCATTTCAGGCGTTAATGGGTTGAGGAAAAAATTGCGAAAAAGAAAATTTTATTTATTTATAGACATTTGAACTCAACGATGATAGATAATAATGAAATCTTCAAAACAATGATGTCCAAGTTGATAAAGAGTGACGATGTCTGATGACTGACGGTGCTAAAGTGCAGATAGATGATGCATGTGGGTCAATGATCATTAAATTAGTCGTAGACAAGTGTGCGAAAACAACGATATGTTTTAATTGAATTAGAATGTCAGACTAGTTGAAATATAATAGTGTTGATTAAATCGGTTGATAAATAAGACACGAACAACAAAGAACCTGAAGCAAGGGAACGGTGAGTTTTCGTGGACTTTTTAACAGAGCCAGACAGCATCCTGCGCAGTCCGCTTTCTAAACTACTCTCCATTTTATCTGGTGAGAAAACGCACGCGACTCCAAACTACATCAGCTGCTGTGTGCGGATGCGCGATGCTGCTCTGTCATGTCGGTAGTCATCTGCATCTCATGCTTTCATCTTACTTATACTTTTATCACGATGTCCTTTTTTGACGATCTTATACAATGGAAATCCGTGAATTTGCCCAGTCACACGTACATCTACGGGATATCGCGTTCAAACTTTTTGGAAAATTTGAATAATTCAGAAAGCTAAGCCAAGCTTGGTTACTAACTGTGATTTACATCTTTCCATGACGGGAACTCCAACCTTCAGAAGTGAAATTCTGGAATTAAACAGCAGGGTTCAGGTACTATTGTCATTTTAAAGAAAAACTTTTTGCGTGATGAACGATTTGTGAGGATCATCAGTTTCTGTTAACCCTTTTCGCCCCAAAAGTCCGAAATTTGGACAGAACTTTCAACGCTGTAATTTTTGTTCCAAACGTTGTTAGAAAACATTGAAATAAGTCAAAATTGATAGATTTGGACCTCCCTTTTCAAATGCCGTGGTCAGAATCAGCCGGAAACTTCAAAGAAGAAAGTTATAATCATTTTTTTGATAAAAATCCTGATTTTTTAACGTTTCTTCGCAGGAATCGCGTTTTTTTACATGGAAAAGCACAATGCTGACACATTTCAAAAGATACTAATCGCGTCTTTTTGCACAACCCTTTCTTCTCCCGTTGGATTTTTTTCAAAAAACAAAATAACTATAAAATTATAATTTTTAATTTTCTCTTATTTACGCGCCTTTTTTTCTTTAGTTAGGCACATCAAACACTTGGTATGAACTGAAAATAGTTAGTAGGTTAAAATCTGCTATTAAAAAATCGAATTATTGTAATTGTCTACGATTTAGACTATGACTTTATAATGGCTGCTGTACACACATTATTTATAGCACACTTATCGGATTATGCGCAAAACATACCATTTTCTATAGAAATGAAATGACTTTAGACAATTTGTTGATATCTGAAAGAGGGCACAAGTAAATCTCATAACACTGCTGAGAAATGAAAAAAAAAATCAATTGGTACGCATGTTTGAGGTCTAGTAACTTTTCAATAAACATAGGCACATATATGAGCTGCTACGAATAGTTATACTATACGTATGACTATCTGAAAACCTGAAGATTATAACAAAATTCGAAGGGGCGTCAAAAAAATGTAAGAGTTGAGAATTTTTCGAAAATACGCAGCCATTTTCCCAATTTTTCATTCTTTCTTTATTTGTATAACTTTATTAAAGCCATTTTGATACATCTAATTAAATGAGAAATTAGTTATATAGTCCTAGAATGTGGACAAAAATAATGCGGGTGTATAGTGAATTAGATGTAGTATTATTTGATAATTTGTAACACAAATTGGTAAAAGATTTTAACACTGTTCATTATTATATAGGTTAAATGTAGGCTTCTTGTACCTAACTTTGTCTGATAAAGAGATGCAGATTAGTTGAGAGAAATTAGGAAAGTACAGACAGTTTAAGTAGTGCATATATAGGAAGCTTAAATTGAACATACGAATACAACATTGCAAACAAACTTTGCATTAATGTAGGAACACGAAATGGTGACACTGAAAAACAGAATTGGGTAATTATATTTTACAGAAAATTACTTATGATGATTTATGTGCTTGGAAATAATTAAACCAAAAGTCAAAACACATATAAAATTCTCAAAGAAATTACTGAATCTGTTTTATTTCTAGATGTAATATATCTAACACTGAAAAATCAAAATCATGCAAGGGCTTCTTTATTGTTGATAACCCTTCATAAATTAAAATGTATGAAATTAAATATAACTTTTTTATTTCAATATTTGAGAAATTTTGACAAGTACCGCTGGAAAAAAGAGGACCTTGGCCAATAAAAAACGCGTAGTGAAACATTTTTCTTGTTTACTGCAAATGTTAATACAAGTTTTATGAAAAACTAAAAAATGTTTATTTATGGATCAAAAATACTTTCTTTGAATACTTCTTAATTAAAAATAGATTTTTCTTAAAATGCAAATTTTCTAAGATAAAAAAATGTGAAACATTTTATTTAAATTTCCATTTTTTGGTCTAGAAGACTTTTTATCTACGAAAATATGTGTTATGAAAATATCCATATTGAAAAATCCAAAAGATATATTTTTTGTTTACACAAATATGCAAAGAATCTAACAAATATTTTTCTTCGCCGAAAACGGTAAATTTTAAGTTGTGAACAATATTTGTTAATAATAATAAAAAAACCCTGCCTGGATGATTTTAATTTTTCGATTTTTTTTAATCTGAAAGCAAAGGACATTCACTAACTGTTCGAAATTGAATTTGAAGCATTTTGACTTTTGTTTTTATTTTGTTCAAGCGTACCTTGGATTAAACGTTGTATTCGGGAATTGGAAATTCGTTTGGGCAATTCATAGAACGGCGATGGAAACATTTTACGATTCTTTTAACGTGTTTTAATTTACGAACAAATGAGGATGGAATTCGAAATGTTTGATGCGCAGATGTTTAGAATCCTAGACTTTTCGAATGTCGGTCGAATTCTCTCCTGAAATTTTTTCCAATAAATGCAAATTACTCTGTATTGCACTGACGAATTCCTCTCTGTAGAATAGATCAAAATTTTAAATCGTAGTGTGCGCATTTCATCAACGTTCATGATGGCATATTTATTTATCATATTTCCACTTACACAGTATAATGAACATAGAATAACAATTATTTAGTAAACAAATGATGTACGTCTTTGACGAGAAAATCACGATGTTTTTGTGGTGCATCCTTTTTATTTTTCTCTTGAAGAGAAATTAATGTAAATTTACTATAAAAATTGACTAGATTTTTTTTTAAGATGGTAACGATGGAATGGTGGGAAGATTTTTTAAAGATTTTTCGAAAAAATGAGTGCTAAAGTGGAAAGATTAGTTGAACCCCGGACCTTGCCGGTCTCCTTTGGTTCTCAAATTTTTCGGAAAATATTAAACTATCCTATCCATCTTTCCATCATAAAAAAATTTTAATTTTCTAGAAAAATCTGCATTTACTTCTTTAAGAGCAGACGAGATTCTGTGATCAGAACAAAATTAGCTAGAAAAGTTAAAAGTATGCATCACCAAAACATCAAAGATGTACATCAGTTGTTTATTTATGGGTTTACAATTACGAGCACATATTTAGATTAATCTACTGCTTTACAGACATTATTAATAACAGATACGAGGTCTAGAAATGCATACTACTTTACAACGTCCTCACATCGATCGCAAACCTTCTCATAGTTCAAATTCCCAACAAAACAGCTTTTATTTTAATGACCTTATTCCCTGAATCCTTTCTGTAATCCCATTTAGTCATACTTAATAATCAGAGCTTTTAGATCTTTAAAGGCGTGAACTTTAAAGGAGCTCGTATTCGTGTTCAGGTCCATTAAATCATGCGTTAAGATTTCAGAAAATATGTTTGTAATTTATAATTTATGATCAAGATTGAAAAAGCAAGACAACTTATTACTTTTTATTTTGTATTTGTTATATTATGATTCTAATGATGATAAGTACCTGTGTGTCGTATTTACCAGCATCCAAAGTTCTAAATTTCTGATTAAAGAAATGAGACGTCAACTTTGCAAATAATCTGACAGCATATCATTTTTTGCATGTATATTCTCTCAATTTCTGTGCAGTTTCGTAAATTTTAAAGATTCTAACAAAAGTTCTAATAAAAAAAATTTGCATATAAACAAAAATGTTATATGTTTGTTCTATGTTTTTATTCCAGTATTCGAATAAATAAGCCAACATTATTTCAAGATAGGAACTTTAAAAAATTATCAAAACTTTAATTCTATCTCCTCCAGTGATGAATGTTCTGCAATTAAAGTCTTCAAAGCAGTTATTAAGTGAATTGATGAATTACAAGAATTCGATATATTTAAAAAATATAGCTTACCAATTATTATAAAAAGTTTTACAGACATTTTATACCACAATTCTAAAAGTACAGTAGCATCTTGGGGCGTATTGAATAAGTAATCTATAATGAGATATTTTTCTTACTAATACTCTTAACTAGTTAAAACGTAAAATAAACAGAGAACGATAAAAACAACTTTCATTTTTATAATAATTCCTGTTATAATAAGATGTTGTAATATAATTATTAAAGGTATCATCTTACATTCTATAGAATTAAAAGTTATTTACAATTCATCAGAACTCTTGTTATTATTTTTGGAAATTACTGAACTGTACAAAAATGACTGTAGTACAGTTAAACAATCAAAATATGCTGAGATCTTATCTGCTTTGCGAAGTTGGATCTCACTTAATTAATTATCTACTTTAGAGGCTAATTAACAGAAATGTGTTTAAATCCTGTTAAAAAATTCAGAGTAGTTAAACATTAATATTACAGCGTCTTTTTAGATTCTAATAACACAGGCCTGCAAATTTTTGCTTAGTTCTGTAACAAAAAAGGGGGAAGGTGATTCTGATAGGATTTTTGACGTAGAAAACGAATCCAACCTTCAAAATGGCCCATCACGTCAGGATTTCTTGTAATATTGGCTAATAATTGCATTTTGGCCATTGTTCGGAATTTTTTTTGGGTAACGAAAATTTTTTGTTTCTTTTTGCCCAATTACATCGTATAGTACTATATGTAAACTTTAAAACCCATTTTTTTAAATTTTTTCGAAAAGTTGATAGTTTTCGAAGAAATGAATTTCAAATATTATAGTTTAGAATGCCCCCCCCCCCAAAAAAAACTATTAACTTTTGGAAAAAATTGCAATGAAAAAAAAACTCATAGAATTCATAAATGAATACACCAAATTTTTTTCAGAATTTTTCATAAATAAATTATAATTTTGAAAAAAATGTTGAAAAAAAATTTCTCAAAATGTCATCACAAAAATCTGAAAAAACTCCACTATATTTCTCGATTAATTCTAAGAACTTTTTTTATAAGAGCATGTAGTTTTTGAGTTAGAACGTTCAGAAATTTTTCAAAGAAATTTTCATTGTTGACGCCATTTTGAGGACGTTAGAATGATGTAGGGTATAAAAGTAAAATTGTTCCTTAAAATTGAAGTATTTTGTTCACCTTTGTTCAGAGTTTCAATAGAATCCCAATATTCTAATAGCTCGAAAAAATTGATAGGAATAAATAATTCCCAATTTTTTGGAATTTTTTTAAAAGTTCGACGCCATATTGGAATTTCTGATGGCTGAAACTCCATTTTGACTTCGGAATCTTGAAGGGCGACCTCGAAAACAATAGGATACGTACCTTTCAATTGTTTTCAATTTCGATTTTTATACAAAATACTTGATTGAAAATAAAGAATAAAAAATGCCATTTCAGGCGTTAATAGGTTAATCTTATTATATCTAACAGTTTATGTTGATTATACTATGATTACAATCTGATTTATAAATACCTTATACGATGAACTTAAAAAGAACATGCATCCTGGTGTTATAAATTTTCCAACGTTTCTAACCTAAAGTCAGAAACTCATCTGTGCAATTCAAAATAATTTGTATTTGTTTCATCATAAGATCAATATGTAAAAACTTAAGAAAGTTACTTAAATTTATTTTGAACTGTCACCGTTGCGAGATGCTACTTAATGCAGTTTTGTTTGCATTTGATGATATATTCGTATGTACAATGGAAATTCGACGCTCTGCACTTGCAGTACTTAAACTGTTTGTAGTTTCCTACATCCTCTCGTCTAATCTGTATCACCATACGAGATCTTAAGACGCCAGGAAGTGTAAAGTACCCGTAAAGTTAGGTACAAGAAACCTATATTCAAAACAATTTCGTTATTCAGTAATCTAATTAACAGCTTTCTGCAGTTTTCGTCTTAGACAATTATATTAGTTATTTTCGTTATTTTACAGGATTTTTGAAAAATGTAAGATCAGCTGCCGAAAAGAAAGAAAGCATTAAATGTTCATCAAGCTCATTAGCCCCTTGATTGTGTAGCTAGAATATCAAATAGTACTTGGTATTAAATGGTTTTTGAGGTCGTCGATTATGAATCTGAATTCACAAACTTTCAAAATTCAATATGGCCGATCCGAATTATGATAAATGTTTTGGGGACAATGATTACGAACCTGAAGTACGATTTTAGAATTGTGAAAAGTGGAGAAGAAGTTTGTAAAGTTTAGAACGAAAACAGTAATTATTGTTGCTACAAAGCAAACAATAGAATATACACTCAAACACAGATTTGACTTTGGGAAAAGCATTTTCCAAAATTAAAAATCCCAAACACTTAGCATTACGTTTATATTTACCGACTCCACCTTTTTTTAATTACATTTGTCGAATTTTTCATGATATTTTGGATTTGATAAGTCAGATTCATAATCAGCGACACCAAAAACCCTATACTAATCAATTTGGTAAATATACATCAATTCGATCTCGTAAACGGTCCATGACGTTTATGCACGTCATACCTATAGTTTAGGGATTTTTTTCATGACGTGTCTACACGTCATACACACGGAAGAGATTAAACTGTCGTCAACAATGCAGTAGTCCTTCTCTTATTCTAATTTGTCCAGTCAGGCAAGATGGCGACCTTCTTCTCTTATTCTAATTTTCTCCTCTCTCCCACTAATCGTTTGCTGTTTCGCTTTTTCTCCCTCTTTCTCTTTCGTAGCGCATGCGCAGTTATGTGTCATATGTGCTTTTAAGGAAAGTAGTAGGTGCGGTGGGGACAATATTAGAGTAGGAGAAGAGAAAAAAATTAAAATAAGGGAAGACATTAGAATACGGAAAATTAGAATAAGGGAAGGACTACTTTATATGGTTTATATCAGAGTAACTTTTTAGCAACAAATAATAGTCATTTTAAATAGTTGAATGAATAACGAAGCTTTGCTGATGCAGAGAACTCCTGGACAAATACCTATTTTACTCTCTAGTTGCACAATGTACTATTTTCGCAGCTGAATTGGTAAAACATTAATTTTCATCAATTTCTCGTCTAATTTTGCTGCTACTACTAATGACTGTCTAGTTATCCTGTACTTCCAACTGGGTTTATGTTCTCCTCTAGATTCTTAGCACAAGAAATAATTCAAATTTAAAATAATTCCCCATTCCATGATTTTGTAAATAATTCTACAATGCGTTAACAGCGTTACAGGATTTCGTACACTCTAAAATTATTGGACTCAGTTGCGGAGTCCAAGAGGGAGTAATCGATTCAAGAAAACTGTGGAATTGGATCATTTCTTATTAAAAATTACTTGCATTTAAACATTTTTAGACAAATTTTATACAAATAATCTGTTTTTGGTAATTTTAATGGCTGAAAACCATACTTTTTTCGAATCTGCTGCTAGCTTCAGCGTCATCGTTCCAGAATATTTGTTCATACCTTTATGAACAACTTTCTCGCTGATAGTTTTCGGATACACGAAATTTTCTCGATAAACGAAGAGCCAGAAGGTTTATTTTGCAGTTGCGTAGAACAAAATTAATAACTTTATTGTTTATTGAGATATATAATTTATTATTTCACCATTAGATGTGGAAATCTCTAACGAACAATTGCTTTTTTATTTGTTTTAAAACCTGTCTATACGGTATTCAGTCGTCTTTCTCTTTTTCCATATTTATTGACACCATTAAACTACATTTTGACTCCAAAAAACTCAAATGTAGTGAACTACCCCATTTTCTACTCCTTTGAAATTTGAGTCCAATAATTGTAGAATGTATATTGTAATAATTCAGAATATTAAAGACATGTTCCAGATATAGTCGGTGAGAATATGCTCGTTACATTCTAATCATAATTTTTGAAGCTCCGAGGTTGCGATAACGACGGTGCTCTCTTACGTATCATATAAAGCATTCGGGTCTAAAATAGAACGAGTGTCTTCTGGTGTGCGAATTCTTACACCCAAGTAGCCTCCAACCAGCTTTTCCTGGCTCCTTCCATCTTTGATACTCGTCAATTATATGCGAAATTTTATTTATAATTAATATGAACATAAAGGATTATAATTAATGGATTCAAACGGTCATCCGGGACGTATTAGTAATTCAAATTATCTAGCGCCAGTGCTGGAATCGATTATTTTGAAGAATGGAGGGAATGAAAAGGATTGCCTGTCCACCATTAAAGCACAATGTATTATATTAACATTATATCTGGCTTGGGAACCACGTCGATCCCAAAGGAGAAACCTGTCTTTTCAAAGCTTCCGTAAAGGCACAATGACCTTTCATTACTATCAGATGTAATCAGGAAATTTCAAAAAATGACAAGAGGGATTTCTGTTATACTCATCTTAAAATGAAGAAAATTGGAAATGTCACGTATGCATACGATTTTATTTTTTGAAAATCGTCTTTCAACAAGATCGAGTAATTCTAAAACTACCTAAAAAAAAGTCATTATTAAACCGTTAATATAATCAAAATTCAGATAATTTACTTACGTAAAATAATTAATTGCGACATTCGACAGGATTTTCAGCTTATCAGCTGTATTACACTACATGGGTGATGTCATTATTGTACGTAACAAATTGTCATCTACTGTTACTAATGGCGTTGCATTGTGTTAAGTCCCTTTAATTCAAACGATTCATGCAATTATGTATTCATTAATAATATATGGATAAAATAAAAAAATGTGGTAACTATTTGATTCAGAATTTTTTAATTTTCAAAACGTTTTATTTAATACTTTTTTTTTGCTTAATCGATTTATACAATTAGAATAAGTAAAAATGTACAATATTGCAACTACAAGTTGCTTGTAATAAATGTAATTGTATTTTTAATGATTTTACTGGTGACGGAGTTTACACAATTTTCGATACAACTAAAAATTAATTAAAATTCCATTTTTCTTTATAATCTCCGTTGTACCTTATGTACCATATACAGTCCTTAATGGGTTATTACTAAAACAATCTATGTATTAGAAGTTTGTTACATCCCAAGTAGAAATTAAATCTAGATTTCATCTAGATTCTATGTGGAATTGTCGATATTCATTCTAAAATCCGGGTTAGAATCTAGTTCGATTTTTTTACCATCGTATATCTTACTAAATTATCGAATTAATTATGTACAAATTACTTAAAATTCAGATTTTGATTTTGACAGAGTTCTCAAGTAGTTTTTTTAATGAATCTGGAGAAATCCAGGCAAATTTCTACTAGGGATGGTACACTTATAATATTAACTGATTTTACTCTAATTTTGCACATTCGTATAATATAATTTTGTAAACAAATCTTACTTTGTAAGATAATAGCCCTTTGTTGCTTCAAATTGTTATTTTATACGCGTAGTTAGATTTTTCGAAGACATTTTTTCAAATTAAATTACTGTTTTTCATATTTCAGCAGTCATTTCAATTAATTATTCGTATTATTGAGTTATCTAGCTTATTATACACATCACGACATTGAAAATAATGCAAATTTAGATCGGAAACACAGATCTAAAATATAAGTGACGGAGTTTACAAAACGACATATTTGAATCTACAAAAGAATAATAAAGTGATTAAAAAAAAAATTCACGGATAATGATAGTTAAACATAAAATCTTTCGATCCACAAAAAAAAACCCGAGGTATTGCAATTTATATAATCAGGAAAGTAAATTCGGAGTTTGCAAAAATTTTTAACCTCATCTGAACGGGTTTAAATAATGGATTAAAAAACGTATTGTTTTTTATAAAAACGCTGAACCAATGATGGAAATGATTACAGAAATGATTTTTCTTTCCATCTGCACAGTTATCGAAAGTTATATCAGCCAAAATTACGGTAAAAACAATAAATTATATTCTTTTTTTAAGGTTCGGAAAATTATGTCAAAATTTGGTTACGCGGAGAACTTTCTCAATATTTAACGTAAAAATTGTTTTCAACGGCAATAAATCTATTTTTCTTACACGATTTTAGTTACTTTATCAATATGGTATTCACAATTTGCTGCCCATGAAATGATTTTAAAAATATCACGGCGAAAACCTACGAAATGGTGTTTGATACAGGTGACGGAGTTTACATTTTACGTATAATATGTTAATTATACTTAATTAAATTCATTTAAATGAACATATGTGAGATTAAAATAAAAGATTGAATATGATTTACTCGAGTATCATTTATTTATGTAATCAATTACATTCGTCGAAGGTTCGCCACAGACTGACTGGGAGGGGGCGCCCGTACAGTTTTCGTTTAGCGGTATAGTCTCGAAGGGGTGTGACGTCATATCGGTAATTCGCGGCAAATTTCAAAATTTAAAACATCTTACACATAAAAGCTGTTTGAAATTGAAAGTTGAGTTATTTTCTTTAATATTACGTTGAAATATTGTTTGTTTTTTTATAAATATCCCAATTTTATATGTGTTACATAGTATTTATCACATTTTTTTATTTTACCCATATACACGTTTTTTTAATTTAATAAAATTTGCAGTTTCGTAAATTTTAGGAAATGTGAATATATTTTAGGACAATGAATTATTTGAAATATTTAGTGTCTTATTTTATATATGTCTTTAATGTCAACAACCGATATTTCAAAAGCATTTTTTCCAAATACTTGATTAGCATTTTTATTTATAACAGCTATATTCAATACTTGTATGACTACATTGAAAGAGATATTTACTTGAATGAACCATTTTTTGTAGTTTATAATGTAGTATAATACAGCTGATAAGCTGAAAATCCTGACGATAGTCGCAATTAATTATTTTACGTAAGTAAATTATTATCTGAATTTTGATTATAATAACGGTTTAAAAATGACTTCTTTTTTAGATAGTCTTAGAATTACTTGATCTTGTTGGAAGACAATTTTCAAAAAATAAAAATCATATACAGACGTGACATTTCCAATTTTCTTCATTTTATCAATAATTCAACATTATCAATAATACTTTAAAGTTTATAACAATGAAATTACTGTGAATTTCTAGTAAATTTCGATAACTTTCTTCTTTTCTGTACTAAAATAATATAAATGACAAACATTAATATTATAACCTTTTTTAAAATCATATGTAAAATAGTATTATTTCATTTTTTTCTCTTAATTTTTGTTCTTTAACCATGTCGACAGTTCAGTGTATGAAAAACAAATTTCTTCAGAAAAATGTGATAATGCCTTTGAAGAAATGTAAGATTATTTAATCGATTGAGCAGCTTAGGAATGCCTTTCCCTAGAACCATCAGCTAGAACATGAATGCCTTTCTTAAAAAGCCAACGAACTGAAAAAAAGGAAAAAATTGGCCTTACTACACTTTCTGGGCGATGAAAATGCAACATAGCAACTATAATTTTTACATTTTTTAATGTAATTATCTACAAAGTAAAAAAGTAACTCAAGCCATTTTTGACGTATGAATTATATTTATTTGTAGTATATTTAAAAAGAGAAAGAATAGATGCTTGTGACTAAATTAGTTCACGTGTGATTGAGAGTTTTTAATAATGTTTTATTCAACGTCCAGCAAATAAAACAAAATTGAATATTTCGTACAATTTCTTTGAACAATTTGAAATGTGTAATGTTAAATAGAATTAACTGTTCGGAGGTTAGGGTACTCAACATTTTGAAAATACTACTGTCATGAATTTTCAGTCATTTTTTAGTTTCCCATATAGCATGTGCTTCTTAAAGAAGTCGTCCATAGCTCAGTCCAAATATTGATAGGTAGAAGTCAATGAGGAATATATCCGAATTTTTTCAACGCTAATATGCCATTATAAACCCGAGTAACAAAAATTTGTCTCTGAAAGATCTTTCCGAGATCTCGCAAGTTTAATCTCGCAAATATCTCGCTAATGGGACGGAGCGAGATTGTTAAGAGATGAAAAAAAGTTAAAATTATCAATCAAAAAATAAAAGTGTTAAATGAAAAAAAAATTATCACCGGCTGGATTCGAACCCGAGACTTTCCGTTCTTGAAGCTGGAACTCTAACCACTCAGCTAGACATTCATTTTAGGATGGATAACAAATGACACACCTCAATGCCGAATTTCAATGATCGATTCACTCAAATATGTGTCATTTGTTATCATTCCTAAAATGAATGTCCATCCGAGTGGTTAGAGTTCCAGCTATAAACGAAAGGTTACGGGATCGAATCCCGACAGTGATATATTTTTTTTTATTTAAATATTTTATTTTTTAATCGATAATTTTAATATATAATTTTAACTTTTTTGTTCATCTCTCAATAATCTCGCTCCGTCCCATTCGCGAGATCTTTGCGAGATTAAACCCGAGACGATCTTTTTTTAATCGGGGATTTATTAATATGCAAAAACATTAATCTATAATTTTCAGAAATTTGCTTTTCAATTTTCTTTAAATAATATTTATATTATTTGTTTCGCACTGAGTGTCAAAGATGTCAAACAAGAGCCCCTTTCTGAGAGGTCTTGTGGAGCTCTTAAAGATATCTTTTCGCTGTTTGCGTCAATTCGCGACCTGTGTGTACATTATTATATGACAATTTTTAGTGGATAGTTTAAAAATCTCATAAAAATTAGTCATTACAAGAAGAGGTTTATTAATGTCCCAAATTATGAAAAACAATGATAATACACCATTTGGTACTAAGTTAATTAAGTAAAGAATAACGCAGATTAAAATGTATTTTTAATGCACGTGGAGAGTGAGATAAAATAAACGTGTAATGAAAATCAATGAACCTATGTCATTCGAGTGGTGTGAGTGTTGGTCAAGGTAATGTCCGGCTAATCGCGTGCTTTGGTCGGCTCGAAAAACCTCGTAATTCCTAGCTGAAAGGCAGAGTGGATAGGGAAGAAGAGAAATAATGGCTCTGTGAAATCTGACCACCTTTTTTAAATCGACTGGATCAGCGTAATACGTGTAAACGATTAATCTTACATTAATTTATTACCTACAGCCGTTGGATCTAAACTCTACATCTTATAGATTTAACCAGAGGATCATTAGGCAGTTATATTTTTAATTAAATTACTTTTGGGAGGAGATTTCACCAGAACTGATATTTTTTCACAACAAGATCAAATTTTAATATATTTTATAGTAAATTATAATATAATAAATATTATTGCAAACGTGAGGAATCTACTGTTAAAAAAATAAATAAATATGTAAGTTTAATATGAAAAAAATGTAGAATTGGTATGCCAAGTTGTTTTTAAAATCAACAAACTGCGTTTCTTAAATTAATACAATTTACAGTCGCTTTTTGTCTACCTAGCGCCGAATTTAGCCGATAAGACACGATGGCCGGCGAGCGAACTGTTCATTACGTCTATAAAAATACTTTAGCTATTTAAAAAATGTCATATTTGCAATTAACCCATTATCGCCTGAAATGACAATTTTTATACTTCATTTTCAATCAAGTATTTCGTATCAAAATCAAAGTTGAAAACAATTGAGAGGTATGTATCCTACTATTTTCGAGGTCGCTCTTCAAGATTCCGAGGTCAAAATTGAGTTTCAGCCATCAGAAATTCCAATATGTCGTCGAATATGAAAAAAATTTCCAAAAAATTGGGAATTTTTTATTCTTATTAATTTTTTTCGAGCTATTAGAATATTGGGATTTTATTGAAACCTTACATAATGGTGCATAAAATAGTTGAATTTTAAGAAAAAATTTTACATTTATACCCTACATCATTCTAACGACCTCAGAATGGCGTCAACAATGGAAATTTCTTTGCGAAATTTCTTGAAGCTCTAACTCAAAAACTACCAACTTTTTTAAAAAAATGCCTAGAATGAAAATTTCTTAAAATTCATCAAGCCATGTAGTGGAATTTTTTCAAAACTTTTTGATGACATTTTGAGACATTTTTTTTCAACATTTTTTTTCAACATTTTTTTCAAAATTGTAATTTATTTACAAAAAATTCTGAAAAAAATTTAGTGTATTCTCTGATGAATTCTAATAGTTATTTGTTCTTTGCAATTTTTTTCGAAAAGTTGATAGTTTTCGAGGAAATGAATTTCAAATATTATAGTTTAAGATTTTTCTCCCCAAAAACTATCAACTTTTGGAAAAAATTGTAAAGAACAAAAAACTCGTAGAATTCATAAGTGAATACACAACATTTTTTCAGAATTTTTCATAAATAAATTATAGTTTTGAAAAAAATTTTGAAAAAAAGTCTCAAAATGTCATAAAAAAAATCTGAAAAAATGCCACTATATTTCTCGATGAATTCTAAGAACTCTTCATTCTTATCATTTTTTTATAACAGCACGTAGTTTTTGAGTTAGAACGTTCAGAAATTTTTCAAAGAAATTTTCATTGTTGACGCCATTTTGAGGTCGTTGATGTGGGGTATAAAAGTAAAATTTTTCCTTAAAATTGAAGTATTTTGTTCACCTTTGTTCAGAGTTTCAATAGAATCCCAATATTCTAATAGCTCGAAAAAATTGACTAGAATAAATAATTCCCAATTTTTTTTTGATTTTTTTTTAAATTCTGCGCTATATTGAAATTCCTGATGGCTGAAATTCAATTTTGACCTCGGAATCTTGAAGAACGACCTCGAAAACAGTAGGATATGTACCTTTCAATTGTTTTCAACTTCGATTTTCATATGAAATACTTGATTGATAATCAAGTATAAAAAATGCCATTTCAGGCGTTAATGGGTTAAACAAAATGAAATAATAACCAAATAAAAACTCGATTTTAGTTGTTCTCTTTCAAAATCATGGGTGAAAATTATCGACATTTTCAAAAAGCAGGAGAACCGTTAAATGCACAAACATCAATTAATCGCGTATATCGTCGTTCAACATTTACGTGACAAAACTGTATTAATCCGAGTTATTGAAGTGAGCAGGAAAAACACTAATGACGATGAATTACGACTAAACAATAAATATTAACCCGAGTGAATTGAACGTTCTATATCGGATGTACATGACCTGATTAAAGTAAAAACCGCCGAAAAAACAGGTCAACGCTAGATAATCGATTCCACGCTTTCTAAGAGCACTTTCGTCACTATTTTCAATTATTGTTTATTTGTTGATGCGACAAAGAGCATTGCACAATGGCGAAATATGAAAGACGAAAATTTCACGATTCTCAGGCAACGGCAATGGTATGGAAAAATGATTTAACGAGGTCCTCGTGAAAGCGCGACAGTTGACATAAAAAATAAGTATAAAAGTAAAAGTGGCGACAAAACAATCGTGGGAAAAGAAAAGAGTGCAAAAATAATACAAGTACGACCATATTAAAAATGCTAAGACAAAAGAAATGTGATGTTTCTTAAGCTGACCTAATACAGATTTCTTTGGATTGAAAAAAAAATGTTTTGTTGTGGGCTTGACCGCAGGACTTAATTTCGATTTTTGCATTTTATTAGATATTTGGGTTTCGGATAAGATGAATACACTTGGGTCACGAATTTATGTGAAAACAAACTTTATTTTACATCGAATCACGAACGATTAGTCGACTCCTTATCTTCCGCAAGTTTATCTTTTTGCACGAATAAATGTCTACGCGGAAATAAGAAATCTCTACGTATAATGAGTTTATTATTGGTTTTGGAATATTTACATGGAATGTTACAGTTTTAGTTGCTTTATTGATCGGTGCAAACATAATTTGCATCCACGAGTAAATAGAAATTATGGGTCTGATAACGAGGACTATTCATCGGATAATAAATTTTAATACATACGAGGTGTCCTAGAATTTACAAGTTATATATTACAGAAGTCATTAACTACACCTTTTTTACGTAAAACAGAATTTGTATGTCGATTATCTATGTCCATTGAAACGACGAAGCACAAGACTCTTTGTCTAATTGTATACGACGCCGCGTGTATAATCACATACGTAAATATATTGATTTGTTAAATGGTACTATGTAATATTCCTATGTCTGAGTCTAAGAGCTTGTCATCATACTAAAGTTATTTCATAAGACAGCCCATGGTCATCAAATTTGCATGAATACAAATTAACTGATTCGAATTCAGATCGTAGAATAATTATAGTAACAATTAATCATTAGAGATGGCGCTGAAGTAATTGAATTATTCACAACTAGATATTTGACTAAGTAGCAGTAGTCTCTTTTCGAGTTCTGTGAATTGAAAAAAAAAAAAGATTTCCATTATCTCTTTATTATTTTTCGAAAAATGAATAAAAATATTCCGAAATTGTTTCGTAACATTTTGTGGATGCGTTAGTATTAAATAACACAAAGTATGTTGTTTGTCAGCTCTCCCTCGAATTTAGTTATTTGACTAGTAACGTTATTTGTCACGAGATACACCATATGTAACACGAGAAGGGGGAGGGAGTGGAAGGGGTCAATATTTCTCTCCTCGTGACTTCACTCTGTCAATATTTACATGTCTTCAATTTAGTAGCATTTTCTTAGATACAAAAAAAAAATAACACAACATAAACATAAAATACACATTGAGATTTCATAGAATGTGTACTAGTAAAAACGTACACCATGCACAGTTGCGCAAGTGCACGTAATTTAAGGAGAATGCGACGAAAGCAATTTTCAAGGTACATTGTGCAACTAGGTAGCAAAATACGTGTTTGCCACCATTCGGCGAATTTGAGGCCAGAATCATTTTGCACTCTGAGTGGAAGAAAAATAATTAATGTCGTTTTCATGAAAATTTCGAAATATACATACAAAATTTCTTGAAATTTGAATCCGAAACATTATAGCTAATATACGTACAAAATTGGTAGAATTATTATAGTTCTATGTAATCTAATTGGTTTTAATTATCTTACGCTGCTTTTATATCATTTCACACGAATGAGTAACGTTCGCAAACAAGAAAAACCCTCGCATGCGTAAAATACAGTCATTTTGGCTTAAACTGGATGAATAAATAAAATTTATCAAAAACGGCATAAAATTTAATACATTTTTTAATGTACTCGTACATTAAATTTCTAAAAATGTCAGTATATTTTATACGACCGCATTATATTTCATGTAAAATGCATATTAATTTTCACGAAAACGTAGATAAATCTAATTTTCGTTACTGAATTGAAATTTGACGAATGAGTTCTTAAAATTGATACATATTTGCGTTAAATTGAAGAAAAAACGAACATTGCATTTCATTGCAAGATACTGAAATATTAATTAATTACATTTCATTTTTATCGTACAATTTAATAATAAAATTAAAATTAAATTAAATTTCATGCTGTTTTGTACAGTGGTAAAGAAACCAACCACTTTTTTTGTAACAAATTGATAAGGACGACCACGTATGATGAAAACGAGATGACATATCTGTTAATTGCATGTACAGTAAAACCCCTCTTGCTTGAACAGGATCGAGCCGGCATTTCCCCTCCGACCCCGTTTATTTGAACGCTTACAGGTGTCCCCACTCCTCGCGCAATATACCCGTCCGTCGTGAGTAGCGCACGCGCATTGGAATTTGTATCCGCGTAAGAGCGAGCAGTGGGGGTAAGGGGAAGTAGAAATCGTTCAAATAAACGAGGTTATTTTGTTCAAATAGACGGGGTGTTCAAGAAAGCGAGTGTTCAAGTAAGAGGGGTTTTACTGTATCATTCTAAAGTTATTTCATAAGACAGTCCATGGTTATCAAATTTGCATGAATACAAATTAACTGATTCGAATTCAGATCGTAGAATAATTATAGTAACGATTAATCATTAGAGATGGCGCTGAAGTAATTGTATTATTCACAATTAGATTTTTGACTAAATAGAAGTTCTGTGAATTAGAAAAATAAATGAAATATAAAAGCTGATGCTAATTTAATATAAGCGATATATATAATTCCCACGTACATTGTAACCTAACCTAGAATGTCGATCACACCCTATTTGTCATTGTCTGTGCAGGTATTACGTTCATGTATGTACCTTAGGTAAATGTTCCCTAGGACTTTCTGAAATTCTAATCGGTGAGCGAAATCCAACAATCATTGGAACTAATTGCTGGAAGAGGAGGGGGGGGGGGGAACAAGGGGGTACAGTCATCGAACAATAACAACGCGATTAGATGCGGAAGGTTGCCGGAGGCAATGGAAATCAATGTCGCGCTCCGGCGAGGGCGGCCAATGGCCGCGCCGTAATCTTCACGCACGATCGGAGCCTTCGTGTTCTTGCTCGCTCTTACAATGCTTTTACTCCCGATAACGCCATTTTATTTCTTCGATTCACAGCGTAGGCAGGCGTGTGTCGATATAATTAGCTCGAGCACGAAAGCACGTGTTTGTCCAGGTATACTTTAAATAAATAGTGATAACCTCAGACACGCGTGAATACACTATTTTTCACTTCCAACACAATGTCGATGCTTAAATGTTATCACTATTTCAGTAAAATTTTTTTTTTCTTCGCCCGTGTTCCACAAAATATGTTTTTTATTCTTATTTTTCAAAAGATAACAAATATATGCATTTTCGTCACGAATTTTTTTTATATTTTACGCAATGATCATCAACACTTTACATCCATTTGAAGTTCGCATCGATAAAGTCGAAAATTCGAAAAAATTGGTTGTGTTTTTAAATAGGGTTTTAAGATAGGCTTGATTTCTTCAATAAATATAAATGTTATGGGCTCTGCCTATCACTTGAAAAAAAAAAATTTTTTTATTTCTTCTTTCTTCCTTCTTCATGAATTTAAAGACACTATCACTTTTTAAAAATAAGACTTTATTTAAAATTGAAAACATACAAAACAAAATTTTTTAAATTATAAAATAAATCAAAAAAATAAAAATTAACTTTAAAAGGAGTCAATAATTAAAAAAGTTAATTTTTATTTTTTTGTATATATTTTTTAAAGTGTTTTAAGTTTTATTTATAATTTAAAAAAATTTTTTTTGTACGTTTTCAAAAATTTTTTATTTCTTCTTTCTTCCTTCTTCATGAATTTTAAGACACTATCACTTTTTTAAAATTAAGACTTTATTTAAAATTGAAAACATACAAAAATTTTTTAAAAATTTTTTTAAATTATAAATAAAACTTAAAACTCTTTAAAAAATATATACAAAAAAAATAAAAATTAACTTTAAAAGACTCAACATTTTTGACCTGTCGGGTCTCTCTTCAGGAGTCAATAATTAAAAACTGTTTTTTATAGTGTCTTTAAATTCATGAAGAAGGAAGAAAGAAGAAATAAATTTTTTTTTTCAAGTGATAGGCAGAGCCTATAACATTTATATTTATTGAAGAAATCAAGCCTATGTTAAAACCCTATTTAAAAACACAACCAATTTTTTCGAATTTGCCCATAAAACTTATATTGGTTGTGTATTTATTTTCTTTTGGGTTTCTGGCGTCATTTATATTTTTGAGACTACATATTATTTCTTATAAATAATACGCCTAAAAAATGTTCAAATCCTGCTTGGATGACAATGATACCTACTACTCGAAATACATCATTTTAATCCTTAAAGCGCCCTCGGGGCACTAGGAGACCCCACACATAAAAATTACATTTTTTTCCCTTCTAAAACTGCACTTTTACAGCATTTTTTATCTTAAAGAGCTACATTTCAAGAGGCGCAAGTTAAATTTTTAGGAAAAAATATTGAAAATTGGTTGAGTTATAATTTTTTTTGTGAAAAACGTCACTTTTGTATTCCATTCTTTATAACGGGCACCAATAATTTTTTTAGCAAGATAACTTATCTACGCGGTAAAATGACAGTAATTTTGATGAAACGAAAACTGTCTGCGCAGGACGATATTATCTTCGGATTGGGGTCTCCCACGACCCCACATGGCGCTTTGTGTTATTTTTACATGGGTTGGAGCTTTAAGGGTTAATATAAATTAAAAAACAAGTTTTTTCAGTAATTAATAAGCACCAGTGGAGGGTAAGTAAATAGTACTTTTCGGTCCTAGGCTGTAAAGTTCAATTTTACGAACCGAGTGGAGATTGTGCGTCCGAGGACCGGTTTCGCACAATCTCCAAACCAGGAATGTAAAATTTTACGACCGAGGAGCGAACACTATTTTTTTTACACTGTTCGCAAAGTAGGCACTTTACCGACCGTTTTTAGTCCGTAACGTGCGGAGATCAGTCCGTAAAATCAAACTTTAGTGATTTTATCCGTAAAGGGTGATTTTACGGACTGATCTCCGCATTTTATGGACTAAAGTGTCTACTTTACGGACACGTGTATCAAAAATAATATTAAAAAGTGTTATAATGGGGTAACATAATAATCGGAGATTTTCATGAAGAGGACACAAATAACAGTCGAAAAATCAACATTATAATTTTTTGTTGTTTTTATTTTTAATTTTAAAATAACCCGTTTCAATATTAATTTGTGTCCGATCCACTGGCCCTTAAATTAGTAACAGAAAAAACAAAGTTTCTTTTTAAACTTAATATTCAATATAATTGGTCATAATACATCATTTTAAACTAAAAATTAATTTTTATGGAACGTTTTATTAAAATTTATAAAAAGAGTTTAGTTCCAAATCACTTTAGATATTTTTATATTTATCAAAACATTTAAATTTCTTTTGTGAAAAGTGAATTTGTTAGTTCTAGGGAAACTTAAGCTTGGTGCCGGATACACATTACAATAAGATCATTGGGGCGACGATTAATACACAAGAATTAATAACTTCAAAGAAGAGCTCAAATTTCCGTGGAAATGGATGAACATTAAGGTAGGTCGATATAAATTAGGGCATGTGGTATTTAGCGTTTGAACAGGAAAGATGCCACAAAAAATGACTAATCGGATAAAGTCGTTTAAAAATTACGCGAAAATGCTATGCATAAAAAAACTTTAAGACAGCCCTTTAAATCAATAACCTCTTTTATATCTTTGTCGTTAAATCGGAACGTTTTACTGTGTTATTTGCAGGTATCGCTTCGAATTACATTCGCAAACCCAAACTTTACGAAAACAAACTTTGAGTCAATTTTCATTTTGTAAGTTGACTTTGAAGTGGTTACGAAGCCTATTAGTTACCCATTTAATCTTGGAGAAAAAACGTTTGCTCCAAATGTATAATAATCTTTCAATTAAAACGAATTTAATGAAATTGGTTGAATAATAAATGACTAAAAAGGAAGTTATATTTAACTTTCATGATACAATATGTAATGATATTGTATATAAATTGCCTCACAATGAACTAAGTTGGAATATACATGATAATATAATAATTTTATTCTACTAAAGTCAGAAACTCGTCACAGGAAATTTACATTTCTTGTTGGAAAAGTGGTAGAAATTGTATGGAATATTTTTATTGTTATGTCTGCAAAAATATTTCGAACCTTCGTAATTTTGATTTATAAATAATTTTTAATACGAAATAAATTTCGGAAAAATGCAATTATACAGATCAGACGCCATGATATTTTAAGAAAAAAGGCTTGTTGTTTATCAATTCGCTTAATAACTTTCTTTTGAAATAAAAAAAACCGTTAATGACGTTTTCTTTTTAATTGATGAAAAATATAAATAATTCATTTTTTTTTTAAATTAGCTAAAAATGATAGACGTCTTTTCAAATGTTGGTCACTACCGCGAAACATTAACAAAAAATAGGCACAGAATTTCCTTTTATTAAAGGGATGTTAATGGCTCGATCGACTAACTATAAACAAGTTTTAAATCAGCCTAAAGAATCTTTTAAAATTTATGCTCTATTACTGCAAAACTACTTATTTCATATTCAGAACAGAGAACCGGTTCGGATTTGAATGACGAATAGTTCGAATAAATTTCGTAAGTGATAAAAGCATATTCTTGCATTTATACCGGCGACTTTTTATGACGCGATTTCCGAATACGTTCGTATATTTGTGAAATGTACAAAACTACCGTCATAAAGTATCATTTTTTGAAACATTAAATAATTTTTCATTTTTGCACAACCACAGAAATTGATTGCAACGATGCAGTCTAATTTTGTAATCAAAATGAGAATTATGCTCCCGTTTCTCTTCTCTAATTTTAAGAAAAATTGTTCCACTGCTATTTATGACTTTTTACGAGAAACTGACACTTGTCAACTTGCTATAAAAGCTTATAACCTCAATTATATTTACCGAGAAGCAAACCTACAAATCTTTGTAATACGCGCGCTCTAGCCCCTTTTAAAGTCAATAATCCCCTCACCCTTATATAGGGACTAATACAGTTATTGTAGACTTGTGAAGGTTAGATAAGTTTTAATGTATCGCAAGTATTCCACTGCAATGAATGACGAATACGAATATTTTAAGGGAATTCGTGGGAATAAAAATAAACAAAATCAAACGGTTTCAGTTTTCTGAAAACAAAAAAAAAATCTTTCCAGGTATCATTGCACATCTGTAATTCTACACTTATTTATAATTCATAAATAAAAACATTATGAAATATGACTTTAAACGATAGTTTTTGAAGAATACTAAATATTTATATAAATATTTTGGAATTTTTGTTACAAAATATACAATTTTTTTTAATGAAATATATTACTAGGCGTAATGTTATGTCTAGATTATAACATTACTGTTATTCGTGGATATGCAGAGTTTTGAAATGAAGGGTCTTTCAATAGGGATTACCATGATTTTAATTAACTTCGTACGAAAAATAAAACTGATTAAATTTACTAAAAAATTGCTGTAACTAATCCCTGTTCGTTATTCAATAACTAAAGTACAGTAGTCCTCCCCTTAAAGTTACTCCCCTTAAGGTTTAAAACTTTCTTCCCTTATGTTTTATTTTTCCCCTCACGGCCTCCCACCACCACCTGCGTGGCGTGCAGAGGAACAGAGAAAACACTGGTAGTGGGGGTCAGGGGAAAGTAAACCTTAAGGGAAGATGCCGCCATCTTGAAAGCTAAAATTTAAACCTTAAGGGGAGGACTACTGTAGTTAGCATAGTAAATACGTAACTATTATCGTGATTAAATAGTTTAATTTAAATAACTACAGTAGTCCCTAACCTAATTTATTCCCCTGCCTAACTCACGAATATTACCCGTCCAAATTCACAATTTCTCCTCCGTTCCTCTCCCCACTCCAATATCTTTCACACGACTACAGTGAGAGGGAAACAAACAAAATGCAGGGCGCGCGCATGTGCAAAGGCAAACTTGGAGCGTTGGAGGAGAAAAAACGTGCCTTGGTAGGGTTACAGAAGTAACGTCAATTAGGAGAGGGGCCGCCATTTTCTAAAAACCAACCGCGTGAATTAGGAGAGGGACTACTGTATGTCAATTCTTTAAATCAACTATGACAATTCTTCAAATATGACTATGACATTAATGCGCCACAATATGTAATTGTAATCCTAACCTTAAATTTTATAATTTTCATTATAGTTCATAAATTTACACACTGAGCTTCAAATTTTCAATGTAAATTTCCAGTGCCCATTGTTTCAATATGCATTTTATGTTTATTTACATTATAACTAAATGTTCATAACATTTCATAATTTGCAATCGTTGTATGTATGTATGTATGTATCTTCATTGCATTCACTTTACGTGTTTACAATTTTTCGACTTCCACTCTTTTACATTTAATTTTCATTTAATTTTCTGCATTCTGCAAACATTTCTTGCTTTATTTGCTACGATTACCCAATTTCATTCATTCTGTATGCATCCATTCATTCCTTCCTTCAGTATGCATTAATTCATTCCTTCATTCCTTCATTCATTCTTCATTTCTTCATTCATTCATTTATTTATTCATTCATTCATTTCTTCATTCATTCATTCATTCATTTATTTATTTATTCATTCATTTCTTCATTCATTCATTTATTTATTCATTCATTCATTCATTCAATTTTCTCTCTCCTGTCTTAATTTGTTTGCAATCGTTGTAAATAAACCTTATATTTACATATACAAATTATGCAAGATCATGAATGATAATTAACAATTCAATAAGTAATAACAGAAATGAATACTCTTTTAGTTAGACAATGAAACTATACAAAAATAATTACATTGGTTACACAGAATTTAGTAAGATAACAAAAAAGATTGACATATTAACTAAAAAATAAGTTCGTTGTCTTAGCTAGTTCTCGGAGAGTTAATTCAAGTACTTCATGTTTCCATGCAGGATTGACAACGCCATGAACAATAATAAAATATATAAAATTTTGTTGTTGTTGAGATTGCCTTTGTTTACGACGTGTTCTACGACGTTCGACTGTAGTATATGGTTGCCCCCCTCCCCTTTCTTTGATTGTATACTTTGTATACATCTAACAAGTCAGTCTGATTTCGACACTTGTATTGAACGATTGTATATTTTCGATTAATAAAATCAATATTCGTTTGCAATTCAAGACGCGTTTCACTTTCTGAACTTCGGTCTACAATTGTCTTTAAATATTTTAGGGTGTATTTATGAAAAAAAAGACTGCAATATTAACATTTTTCCTGAGGAGCGTACAAAAGAAATACTGGACTATTTCTAGCAATAAAAATTTGCCACAAAATGACTAAAAATTCTTCGTAAAATTTTCAAGCCAATATTTCTCTGAGTATGGGCAAAAATCCATTTAAAATATTGTTTTGGTAGTATGTAGTAACTTTTCTTGAATTAAACTCATCATTAATCTTATTTTTTTCCATGACTTACTTTCTAAATTTTTTTGAAAAAAAAAACCTTGATGCCAATTTAGGAATTTTTCTGATAAAGGTGGACGACATTTTAATTGATATTACTAATTTACTATTCTTTTGTAGGTTAATCTTGATATGAACTAACTTCGTATATTGTTGTTGCCTATCAGAATCGAAAATAATGAAGGTAATTAGACCCCCCTGATATAGTATGTTTGGGGAAAATATTTAATACCGTTTCCAAGAAATAATTTTCATTATTAATAATATTGTTAATGAAAGAAAGCATTACTTAAAAAAAATGAAACCTACAAAAATAATTTGTTAAACAACTTTTATTAACCTTTTTCATGCCAAACGGTCATAATTTTCTCATGTTTTTCAAGTGAATATTTATCTGTGTAATGATAAGCAAAAAATTTCAAAACCATATTTTATGACGTATTTTTTTCCGTACTTTTCAAATTTGCTATTAGGTTTGTTCTACAACGTTTGATTTTTTCAAAATGGCGGCTAATTTACAAAAAAACGTGATTTTTAACATTTTTTTTATTTGTTTATCGTACAGATTAATAATGTTTCCGTTGTCTGATCAGTATAAGCGACTGGATCCTGTGAATAATCATAACTAAAATTTAAGCGACGCGAAATTTCAAAATTCAAAATGGCCGATCCAATATGGCGACTTTTCACGCATTTTTACGTTTTTTCTCATCTTATTCTATGCTTTTAGTCCATGACGTTTACGTTTTCAATAGATTTATTATATTTCTCTCAGTTTGATATCGATTATGAAAAAAAATAGAATTTTTCCACTATTTTTAATTCCATATCGTTTTGTATTGTTATTTTCTTGCATAATCGATATCAAACTGAAATATACATAACAAATCTGTATTGTAATAAAAATATAATATTTTCCGCCATTCACAACATCTTGTATAATAATCGGTATCAGACTGAGATAAATATAACAAAACAGTTCAAAAAGTAAACGTCAGGGATTAAAAACATACAGAAAAAAAAGAAAAAACATTAAAAATGAGTGTAAAAGCCGCCATATTGGATCGGCCATTTTGAATTTTGACATTCTGCGTCGCTTAAAATTTCGTTATGGTTATTAATCCACAGGATCCACTTGTATCGATCCGACAACGGGAACGTATTATTAGCCAGTACGTTAAACAAATAAAAAAATTTAAAAAATCGCATTTTTTTTGTAAATTAGCCGCCATTTTGAAAAAAATCAAATATTATAATAAAACTAATAGCAGATTTGAAAAGTACTGATAAAAATACGTCAGAAAATTTGGTTTTGAAATGTTTGCTTATCATTACACAGATAAATATTCACTTGAAAAACATGACAAATTAATGCAAAAACAAAAAAGTAGGCATTTTTGTAAATTAGCCGCCAATTTGAAAAAATAAAACAAAACTTATTGCAGATTTGTAAAGTACGGACAAAAGTATGTCAGAAAATATGGTTTTGACATTTTTTTACTTTTCGTTACACGAATTTATTATTATTATTATATATATTCACTTGAAAAACCCAAAATAATTTTGGCCTTCTGGCATGCAAAGAGTTAATAACCATAATGATTATGGGTGCGGGTCGAAAAACCGACAAATCAAAAAGCCGACAGGTCAAAAAACCGACAGTCACAAAGCCGACAGTCGAAAAACCGACAGTCAAAAAGCCGACAGTTTAAAAACTGACTGTCCTCCTGTCGATGTGACTATTTTATTATGTGTCGGCTTTTTGACTGTCGGTTTTTCGACTGTCGGTTTTTTTAACTGTCAGCTGTTTGATTTGTCGGTTTTTCGACCCTCACCCATGATTATTCTTTAAATCATAACACTGTTGTCCGACACTGATGTTGCCTTTGACAATCGAAGTATCATTTCCGAAGTATTTTTTCGTGCTGAAAACGATGGCGCTAATAGAATTTTGCTATCACGTCACATTTTTTAGAAAAATTGGGTTAAATGTGTCAAAAATAGCGTTTTTGGCCATATTTCGGTTTATTTTGTAGCAGAATGGAATTTATTTTTGACAAGCGAAGTATCATTTCCGACCTATTTTTTCGTGCCGAAAACGATGGTACTAGCCGCATTTTGCTATCACGTCACATTTTTGAGAAAAACGAGGTTAAACATGTCCAAATCCTTTTAAACCGAAATATGACCAAAAACGCTGATTTTTACACATTTAACCACATTTCTCTCCAAAGTGTGACGTGATAGCAAAATTCTACTCGCTCCATCGTGTTCAGCGTGAAAAAATACGTCGGAAATGATACTTCGCTTGTTAAAAATAAATTCCATTCGGCTACAAAATAGACCGAAATATGGCCAAAAACGTTGATTTTGACAGATTTTACCCTATTTTTCTCCAAAGTGTGACAAAAAGTAAAATTTTGTCGGTCAGTGTAAAATGTATAGTATAAAGATAAGAGAAGCTAAAAAAACAAGAAAAAACAATGAATGAACTACTTTTTCTTTGTCTTTATAATCATTATTTGTCATTCTTTTAAATTAAACGCGACATAAATTAAATATATGTCCAAACTTCTTGGTAAATCGGTCCTATTACTTAATTTGTTTTTTTGAAACATAGGTGTAATAATTTCACAAATTATTTAACGTTTCGGCCTATATGTTGGCCCTCTTCAGAAAAGTTTGTTTCTAAAAAAAATTGTGTACAATGAAATTTTTAACATTAATCATTACAATTAGATAACAGAATTTTAACCTTACCTAACATCTGTGTATTAAGGCAAATATTGGACAAGTCAGTGGATAAATGGAAGTTTAAAATTACTGTTGAGTTTTAAGTAGTTACTGTCATTTTTTTCCCCTGAAAAATTCATTTGATACTTGTCAAGAACAATACGTATTATCCACTGACTTGTCCAATATTTGCCTTAATACACAGATGTTAGGTAAGGTTAAAATTCTGTTATCTAATTGTAATGATTAATGTTAAAAATGTCATTGTACACAATTTTTTTTAGAAATAAACTTTTCTGAAGAGGGCCAACATATAGGCCGAAACGTTAAATAATTTGTTAAATTATTACACCTATGTTTGAAAAAAACAAATTAAGTAATAGGACCGATTTACCAAGAAGTTTGGACATATATTTAATAAAAGCGGTTAAGAAAATTCAACGTTGAAATACGTATTATAAATTTAGCGACATAAATTACATCATTTTAATTTTTTCATTTGGATTTAAAGTTAAAAACTGTGAATGAGATGTTCCTTGTTTGTCTTATCTTTTAACAAAGAGTCAAAATACGGTGACTTTGTCGTGTTAAAATTGGAAAATAAATAATTGTCACTTTTCCGGGAAGTTTTTTGTCCTCCGTAAGGTTACGGTGGTAATGTGTCATTCCTCGCGGCGGCGATCTAAATTCATCGTTTCGTTATTTTGAAAATAAAAAACAGCTGACTCTTCCGTACTTTCTATCGGCCTCGGCTGACTGCGGGCGTGAAACCGCGACGTCTTGTCATTGTTCGCTCGCTTCTTTCGCTTAACTCGCTTGATTCGAAACACTCAACAGCGACACACTCCATTTTTCCATCGCGGGAAAATCTATACTAGTGACGTACCAATCCGTTTCTTTGTTAGATTAATTTAACTTCGGGGTCGGTTGATGGCAAGGCGAAACGAATGATGGTTTCGCATTTGCATTGTTCAATCCGGACGAAAATAATCTCCTTTTATTTTTACCCGGCCTCAAAAATGGGGGAGGGAGGCAATTACTACTAACTAGAATACCCTAGAATTACCAATATTAGGTAGAACAATTATATTCCAGAATAAGTCAAAGAATACCCTAGAATTTTTTCAAAATGTATAGTCACAATTGTTTATTTTTGAAAAATGAAAAAAGTCGAAATTTTGACAAAAATCATTTAAAAAAACTGAAAATATAATTATTATAAATATAATTAAAAATTATAATTAAAACTTAAAACTCTTTAAAAAAAATATACAAAAAAATAAAAATTAACTTTAAAAGTAGTCAATAATTAAAAAAGTTAATTTTTATTTTTTTGTATATGTTTTTTAAAGAGTTTTAAGTTTTATTTATAATTTTTAATTATATCCTTTTTCAGATTCATATTTGTCAAAGAATTACATTTGGTTCATTTTAAAGTTCAGAAGTTCTAATAATGTAATGTAAACATTTCTTTTAAGTTATGTAAAGAACCATATTTTTTGTACTAAATCGTATATAGTCTTTTGGTATAATTTATGGTTTGTTGAAAACTGTAATATTAATACAACAAGCGAAAAAGAACTTATTCCGATAAATACGGTTTTAAGATAGAGTTGATTTCTTCAATAAATATAAATTTTATGGGCTCTGCCTATCACTTGAAAAAAATTTTAAATTTCTTCTTTCTTCCTTCTTCATGAATTTAAAGACACTATCACTTTTTAAAAATAAGACTTTATTTAAAATTGAAAACATACAAAACAAAATTTTTTAAATTATAAAATAAAACAAAAAAATAAAAATTAACTTTAAAAGGAGTCAATAATTATAAAAGTTAATTTTTATTTTTTTGTATATATGTTTTAAAGTGTTTTAAGTTTTATTTATAATTTAAAAAAAAAATTTTTGTTGTATGTTTTCAATTTTAAATAAAGTCTTATTTTTAAAAAGTGATAGTGTCTTTAAATTCATGAAGAAGGAAGAAAGAAGAAATTTTTAATTTTTTTCAAGTGATAGGCAGAGCCCATAAAATTTATATTTATTGAAGAAATCAAGCCTATCTTAAAACCCTATTTATCGGAATAAGTTCTTTTTCGCTTGTTGTATTAATATTACAGTTTTCAACAAACCATAAATTACACCAAAAAAACTATATACGATTTAGTACAAAAAAATATGTTTCTTTACATAACTTAACAAAAATGTTAACATTACATTATTAGAACTTCTGAACTTTAAAATGAACCAAATGTAATTCTTTGACAAATATGAATCTGAAAAAGAATATAATTAATTCTTTATTGGTACAATTGGTACAATTAAAGCCATACATGCTTTTGATATGACATCGAATAAGATCAAACGAATCAGATTCTCGAATTCAAAAGACGAAACTGCACAAAATGGAATAAGAAATTTTGATAATCAATAAGTGAATGGAAGGAAATGGAATACAAATGACTGCGAATACTTTGATTTTAGTTGGAATACTAATATTTCAAATTTTTAATTACAAAGAATACATTTTTCTTAAAATCATTTTCAATTTCTTTGAAATCATTAATAAAAAACTATAAATTGGTTGATTTTACTACAAATTTCAACAATATTGATTTAGAATTCTTCAATAAAAACTTGAACGATACTAAAAAGAGAAATATAGTTATTGCTACCATAAAACTGAAATTATAGTCTTGTGTACTATTAACTTTGTAAACTAATAACAAGTTATATTCATAATATAAATTTTAAAAAGATCCACTTTACATAAAAACTATGAAACATTTGAATAGCTGAGGTTATATAATAAATTACAAAATGGAGTCTGAATAAGAAACCTGTTAAAATTAGAATATTTTTAAATTACATTTATTGTCAGATGAAATCGTAACATAAATATACGACTCGATACAATGAATGTCCCGACGATGTAAATAAAGATATAACCTCAGAATAAACAAAAAATATGCAAGCTTAATAAACATTTTTTTCATTATAATTTTTATTCTATTTTAAAAACTAAAGTAGAGCTGCATGTAATATACAATTGGTTATTTTGAAAACACAACTCGGTATAAATAAGTGTTTTTTTATGACACCAAATCGGTGACAATAGTGAAGTTTTCGTGCATACGTTTTAAAAATGACAATATGAACTGTGACTTTATGTATGCTGAGTTATTGTAAAACGAATCGCTAGTTTTCATTCTCATTAATATTTTAACCGGGTCACTGGTATCATATCTCGGTAATCTGCCATTAATGAAATCAAACAGAATGTAGGATTATTTTTCAAAGCACAGTATTATATTGTAAATGAGATATTCTTTGTGTTTGTTTGAGATAATTTTTGTCATTTACATTATTGGAATTTTATTTATTTGAATATAGTAGAAATTTAAATTTCCATTTAGAAATAAACTTTGTTATAAAAGAAATTATTGATGCTGTAGCCTTACAATTAACAAGTACATAATACTTTTCAAACCTGTTTTTTTAAAGTTTTTCATATCACGTTTGTATGGTCAATTTTCACATTTCCATCAACGGATTTGTCGATATGTAACTAAATTTCAATTTCATTTATATGTCTTGTAAGTAACTTGCGTTTTTGTAAATTATTTTGTATTTTATGTGAAGCTTTTTTTAAAAATTGTATTTATTTATTTATTTATAGAAATTATACTGAAGAAGGCTCGCATCGAGAGCCGAAACGTTTAAATTGCTTTTTTAAATTATTTTTGGACCGTCTCACCAAGAACCTTCTAGAACTCCTTAAGGTTTTCGTACTTTATTTAATAAGCGGTCAAGAAGAAATCAAACTTAATTAATATAAGTACAAAAGAATTAAATATTTATTTCATTTTTAAAAATTGTGATTTCTTCATTTCGTTTTTTCTGAATTTTCTATTATTTATCATCTTAATTTCACATTTTTAAAGAATCATTTTTGAGATTCTTTAATTTAATTTAAAATTCGTGTCACATTCCATCTAAAATGAGTTTCAAATTAATTGGCTGGCAAAATATTTGTCGCATGAAATTTGAAAAACTCGGACACTATTGGTTCGGATTACCTATAAATTCATCGATTATTTATTGAAATATCACCGAACGATAAATTCATCTTCATTAATTATCATTATTATTTAAATGAAATTTGGCTAAGCAGAACTTCCCGGAATTAAATATTTATCAGGACTTAGAAATGTTAATTATTTATGTATAAAAATTCAACAATTTTTAAAAATGAAATAAACATTTCATTCTTTTGTACTTATATTAATTATATCCATTTCAATACAAAGCTAGCGATATTGTATTGATAAGTATCGTATCGAAAGTTTAAATATAGGAATGCATGTACTTGTTAATTGTAAGGCTAAAGCATCAATAATTTCTTTTATAACAAACTTTAATTCTAAATGGAAAATTAAATTTCTACTATATTCAAATAAATAAAATTCCAATAATGTAAATGACAAAAATTAAAATATCTCATTTATAATATAATATTGTACTTTGAAAAATAATCCTACATTCTGTTTGATTATTTTTCAAAATATTTGTGGCACGAAATTTGAAAAACTCGGACACTATTGGTTCGGATTACTGATAAATTCATCGATTATTTATTGAATAATGATAATTGTTCAAGAATATTTGTGATTTTCATTGGTAAGTAATTTACAACAAATGAAGTTAGAGATTATAGGTTTTAATGACACAATCAAGACTAGGATGTCACGAACTGAGACGGGTATACACAATCGTTTTATATTATCGTCAGTTGCACGAATCTGCTTTTCAAACAATGATTATAAATTTTGAGTGGTGCGTGTAAATCAGAAATACTTTGTCATGAATTATGTATTTGATGTAATTACTATATTACTTTGCACATTGTTTCATTAAAAGTATAAAATTCAAATACGATATAAAAGTTTTCTTTTCGAGAACGATCAAGAGATTTAATTAAATAATTTCAATATTTAATAAATATTAGAAATTAAAAAATTAGAAATAGATTAATCAAACCTTTTTATCAAGCTATTTATGCGGAAAAATATTACTGAATATGTTGGCATTGGTTTTGCTATAACGATTACATGCCATAATATTAAAAAAATATAATATTATGGCAAAAAATATTATTGTGAATAATATTATTGTAAAAAATATTATTGTTAATAATATTATTTTTTTAAATATTATTGTAAAGAGTATGACAATGAAACTAGCCGCATATTCGAAAAAAGAATGGTTCTCAATGAAAAAGAGTAATTTTTTGAAAATACAGCAACTCTAAGATGTCGATTCACTCATAAGTAACAATAATTTAATAGTTGCAATGAAATAAACAACAATTTTTACCACTATTCCGAATCTGCGGCTAGTTTCAGTTTCATGTAAAGAGTATTTAAATTCTTGCATACATTACTTTGGAGACGTTAAGAACAGATATTGTAAGATTAGAAATAGTTTATTGAAAATAAATTTAATATTGTACATATCATTTTACATTATGAGCAATGCCTCGTAAGTATTAAATTATATTGCAATCGTCGCACCATGACCGGATTAATTCTCTTAAACGTTCGTCATAATTATGACCTAACCTAACCTAACCTTTTATAATATTAAATCATTTCAATATTTATCACACTAGTATTATGTAGTTTCATATTTTTTATTGTAATATTTTTCACAATAATATTTAAAAAAATAATATTATGGCATGATCCCGCTATAACAAATTCTTTACGACGATGTCAAGGCTTTAACACTACTTTAAAATAGTTAATAATCAATTTACATTGGCATTGTCAAATGTAGCATGGCTTCGTAAAGTATTATATGTTTGCAATGGTATTTAGTTTTGCAATATATAAATATCACAATTGATTTCCACTTGGCAATGAATAAGGGGTGTTGGTAAACAATTCACTTGACTTTTATCGAAATATATTACATATAAACAAATTTACTAAAACTCAATCAAAGTGAGTAAAGTATTTTGAAAAATGTCAATTATAAAATTCAATCGAATATTGGTATATTCGATGACGTACTTAGGTATCATTTAAGTACCTACAAAATAAAGTAAGTACCTACAAAATAAATGTGTAAATGTATAATTTTAGTTACATTATGAAATACACTTAGTGAATAGTTTGAATACAAATATGTTCATGTATATATATATGTTGAATGTTTGAAAAGGGATTACAAAATGACGCTGAAGCTAGCGGCAGATTCGCAGCAGCGTATTCGAAAAAACTGTGGTTTTCAGCCATTAAAATGGCCAAAAAACAGATTATTTGTTTAAAATTTGTCTAAAAATGTTTAAATGCAAGTAATATTTAATAAGAAATTATTCATTTTCACTGTTTTCTTGAATCCGCTGCTGCGAATCTGCTGCTAGCTTCAGCGTCATGATTACAAACATAATTATCGATACGTTTTCATTAACCCTTACAGCACCATGAGGATACTGAGAGACCCCAGACATAAATATTACATTTTTTCCCTTCTAAAATTGCACTAGCATTTTTTATCTTAAAGAGCTACATTTCAAGAAGCACAAGTTAAATTTTTAGGAAAAAATATTGAAAATTGGCCGAGTTATGATTTTTTGTGTGAAAAATGTCACTTTTGTATTTCGTTTTGTATAAAACTCCAATAATTTTTTTATCCAGATAACTCATTTACACAGTAAAATGACACTTGGAGAGTATCCAGTAATTTTGTTGAAACGAAATAACGAAAACTGTCTGTGCAGGACGATATTATCTTCGGATTGGGGTCTCGCACGACCCCACACGGTGCTTTGTGTTATTTTTATATAGGTTGGCGCATTTAAGGGTTAATAAATAGGGCATATTTGCAATGGTTTTATGGGCATTTAAAGGCCTATTATTATTTGATAAATAAATACTCTGAAAATGGAGTAAGGTTTGGAAGTGCTTGTACACAACAAAGGATGTCGCAACGTAATAATATTGCCATTCGAATGAATTAAATGACTCATTTAATATTGGAGCAACTCAATTCTATGAAGTTGCAGATACTTGTTGACGTGTGTCGAAGAGGAAGCGAGGAAAGATTACGGTTGATTGTGAATTGGAGCAAGGGGATGCCAGGGGGTTAGATACGAATAGTGATCTAAGAACTACTGACCTTAAAATAGCCACCCTGGTAGAGGGTGTCGGGGGGTCCGAAGATAGCGACCTCCCATTCGAACATGTTGTCCTCGTTGACGAGTTTGACGCGGAAACCCTCGACGGGCTCCTCTTGGAGGCTCTTGTATTCGAGAGCGAGCGCGCGAAGGGCGCTGCTCGTCGGCTGCGCCATCCTTCCCCTTTTATTTCTCCTGTTTTTTCACTTACGAAGGGATATTTTGTTTTTTTGCTGGCTGTCTGCTGGTTACCTGCTGGCAGCCCTCCTGCCAAGGGTTCCTATTTACGAACGCACTTTTTCTTCACGTCAAAAAAATCACGCTTCGTGCTCGTCCTTGGTTGGACGTGGCGAGCGAGCGACGGAACGGACGTTGCACTAGGAGTCCGCGTATTGGCAGTCGGGACACGACGAATCCCACGGCGACGAGTTTTCGGGACGGACTAGAGCTGCTGCGAAACAATGCGCGACACTTACGAAACTTGACGTTGCGCGAGTGACTGCCACGAAGAAAACGCACCTCCGAGAAAATCGACCAAATCGGTGATGCTACTGCTGCTGCGTCCTGCTGTTATAACGGATGTTCCGCGCTGTTTTGCGATGGCGAGACTGGCCCCTGATGCTGATGCTTCTCTCTGTGTTGTTGCTACCTCTTCCCTCTTCGTTCGTCGCTCGCCCATCGACGACTCTAGCGCCGTCTCCCTCTGACGAAACAGCTGACGCCCGTTAACTCGAAAGTCGAAACTCGAACCTAAATGTACATACACTCTTGCCCCTCTCCCTCCTGACCCCTGATAGGCCAGTCGTCTCGTTTACTGTTTCTTATTCACTGCGCATGCGCGGTTTCCCTGCATGCGGGTGCGTTCGTTTAAGTGCACACTGGTGCACACCGACGACACGGACACTACTCAACTTACGCACGAAAGTAAACAAGATATGCAAGTGTAAGGACGTAATGCACAGGGCCATGCGACCTGCATATATACCTATGCAACCGTGCTGTCGATCGAATATGACGCCATTACAAATATTTTCCTTTCCGTTGCAATACAAAATAATCGACATCACGTTGAAAGATAATTTTAGTTTATGAACGTATCTTGATTAATCAACACATTTTCGCATGTGCCATATTTTCATTTATGTATGCGTATCTTCATCTGTTATTTTTATTTGATGATGATCATTCCAATGATTCCATTCATTCATATTTGTACGCATCTCAAGCATAAAGCATACAGTTCATGAAGAAGTATACAAGAGAGTTCTAAAGTAGTCAATCGATAAGGTAGTACATAATCTGCATCCAAAAATCTAGATTGAAACTTTTTCGTAAATGTAACTGCAAATCTAACCATTATATATAATTGTACTCTCGTAGTCGTTCGTAAGAGTGATTTTCTGTCGTTCATGAGAGGTGTCGTTAGTGGGAGTGTCGTTAGTGAGAGGTCCTACTGATGTATTTCCGAAAAGTCTCCGAATTTTGAGAACCCGTTTCAGTTATTTTTAATTTATATTTCAACGTATATATTACTACCTTATCAGCTGAACTCTTGAAAATTTCCTTAAGGAGGTTCTAAAGTGCTCCATTGATAAGGCAGGAATCTTCACTAAAAACCTTAAATAAGAAAACACTGAATCAGTTTATCAAAACTTGAGCTCTGTAAAGGCAATTTTAATTACTATAGACGGTATCCTAGAGAATGCCAAACAAATTAATTCAGACCTGACCGAGAATTTTTGTAAATAAATAAAAATCACTTATTTCCGAAAGTTCTCGATCAGGTCTCAATTAATATCTTTGGTATTTTAAGGAAACTGTTTATAGTGCATAGAATTGCCTTTACAGAACCTAAGTATTAAAAATGTTATTCAGTCATCTTTAATTTACGTTTTTCAGTGAAATTTAAGGGGGTTATAAAGTGAACCGCTGATAAGGTATGTAGGAAGTTTCACTAAAAAACGTAAAAAAGAGATGGCAATAAAATTTAAAAAATTTGGGCTCTATAAGGGTGATTCTAATTACTTAGACGATAGATCTCTAAAAAATACCAACTAACTTTATCAATAATTGGACGAGAATTGTCGGAAATAAATGATCTTCAATTGTCTTTCCCGAGCCAGAATTTTGAAAATTTCACTCAGTCATCTTTAATTTACGTTTTTTAGTGAAATTTCCTACCCTTATTTTAATCCGTAATGAATACTTCTCTGTAATTTCATCTTCTGTGCATATTTTTTAATACATTTTGAGCTATTTTTATTAATAGTTGCAAGTTTTCTAAGAAATCATGATGTTATTATGCGTCGTCAACTTGAAAATACAGTAAAAATGGTTGAGAATGTACTTAAATCATTTCTAAATTTCGGTTATTAATTTAAATACCTATTTTATCGGCGGAGTACTTTAGAGCTACAAACGCGTCATGGCCGATAATGTCAAATTCTAACTTAAAATAAGAAAATCAAACAGGAAGCTAGGTACATTTTCAAATACAGATCAAAGTTTCACTTAGAAATAAAGTTTCACTAAAAAACTTAAATTCAAGATGACAGAAATAAAACTGTCAAAATTCGGGCTCGGTAAAGGCAATTCTAATTACTATAGACGGTTTCCTAAAAAATACCAAAACCATTAAAGGGGTTCCAAAGTGGTCCGTCGGTAAGGTAGGAAATTTCACTAAAAAACGTAAATTCAAGATGACTGAATAACATTTTCAAAATTGGGGCTCTGTAAGGGCAATTTTAGTTACTTTAGACGGTATCCTAGAAAATCCCAACAAAATTAATTGAGAACTGACCGAGAATTTTCGGAAATAAATAAAAATCACTTATTTTTAAATTTAAAATTGCTACTGATATTATTGGAAATGTATGTAAAAATCACCTATTTCAAATATTTAGTTTTCAAATAATCAACTTTCAATTTATTTGTCATTTTTTAAGTGGTCGTATAAAGATATTAGAATTACTTTTAGAAAGCCTGTATAATTCACAAGCTTTATTCGACCATTTTATTTGGAAGAAAGACAAGACAGAAACTATCGCAGTCTAACTTTTTAGTAGTACAACGTCCTAAAAAGTCGTAAAATAGTTTTTGAGACTAAAAAGTAGGACCGTGCATTTTGTGTTAAAAGGGTTCTAAAGTGCTTGGCCGATAAGATAGGAATATTCACTAAAACAGTACATAAAAAGTAATTGAATAGATTTTTCAAAATTCGAGCTGTGTAAGGGCAACTTTAATTACTAAAAATAAATAAAAATCACTTATTTCCGAAAATTCTCTTTCAATTCTCAATTAATTTCGTTGGTATTTTATAGGATACCGTCTACAGTAATTAAAATTGCCCTTAAAGGGTCCGAATTTTGACAAATCGATTCAGTCACTTTTTAGGTACCGTTTTTAATGTAAAGTCCTACTTTATCGACCGAGCACTTTAGAACCCCCTTAACACAAAATGGACGGTCTTAGTTTTTAGTCTCGAAGACTGTTCTACGCCGTCTTTGAAACGTCGTAAAAATCACCTATTTCAAATATTTAGTTTTCAAATAATCAATTCTCAATTTATTTGTCATTTTTTAAGTGGTCGTATAAAGATTTTAGAATTATTCTTAGAAAGCCCGTATAATTAACAAACTTGATTCGACATTTTTAGTTTATGGTATTTGGAGGAAAATCCTACTTTATCGACAGACCACTTTCGCAGTAAAAAGAAACTATCACAGTCTAACTTTTCAGTCTCGAAGACTGTTCTATGCCGTCTTTGAAATGTCGTAAAATAGTCTTCGAGACTAAAAACTTAGACTGTGATAGTTTTTTTTAACAGCGAAAGTGGTCCATCGATAAAGTAGGACTTTCCTCCAAATGCCGTAAACTAAAATAGTCGAATCAAGTTTGTTAATTATACGGGCTTTCTAAGAATAATTCTAATATCTTTATACGACCTCTTAAAAAATGACAAATAAATTGAAAATTGATTATTTGAAAACTAAATATTTGAAAAGGTGATTTTTACTTATTCCAATATCAGTGGTAATTTTAAATTTAAAGGTTCAACCGTTTGTTCCTAGATGGCATGAAAAGGCAAAATAATGAGAGGCTAATATAAAAGAATAACCGGCAGATGGTAACCAACTGTGTAGATATTGCTTCAACTTACCAATGGTAAGTTACCATACCTACGGTTGCAAAAGATAGATGGTAACGCTCATTGTATATTTTCCGCAAATAATCTCTTCTTTTCAAAATGCATTATCTTTTTTGTAATAGGGAATATTTAGACCTTAATTTATGTCAAACAAACACAAAATGCATCTAAGAAATGTTTCGTGACTTCTAAAATTCAAATACTCCGTCGATAACTCAAACCGTGACAGATAAGAAAAATTATGAATATTGCGTTGTCATGCAACGTTAAATATATTGTTTTTAAACCGATCGTAGAAAGTTTATCTTATTTATAATAGAAATTACATAATTTATGATTATGAAAAGAATGTAATTGTAAAAATAAACTGCTTATCACGATGACATATACGATGACTATGTGATTTCTGCAAGGCCACTTACGTTTGTCGCATACATTGAAATCTTGGGACATAATACATATATGTAATCAATAGGTAATTACATGTATGCGAGTGGATAACAATGGCGTCGGTAAACGTATTTCAAAGTTTAGAACGTCTTCGACCGGGCGTAATTCGTCTGAGGTTATCGAAGTGTCCAAAAAAATTGGTGAAATATAAATTTATAATTGTGAAATGAGAAATTGATTAAAGAATGATATCAACACTTGGTTAAAAGTAGAGGGGAAAGATTGTGCGAAAAAAAAGCCACGTCACGCTGGTCAACAAGTTGATATTGCAGTTCAGTGAAAAACACACCGGTAGCCTGACGTACCGGTATTACTCGTAACGCGCTACGTCGAATTTTTTGTAAAGTTCATCAATAATTTAGTATTGTTAACAAAATGGCTCAAATAGATCCAGCCTTGATGAAAATCTTCGGATTTTGGAGTGGAGTGCTAGTTCTCAAACTTTTGGCAATGCCATTATTAACAGCTCGTCAAAGGTTCAGAAAAATGGTAAGATTTAATTATGCAAAAAAATTTATTAAAAACTCACTTTTTCAACTATTATTTTACTTAAAATAAAGTACATACATTTCTTACATCACAAACGTCAATTAGGGCGTTGCCGTTGTAAAGTAAACAAACATTGCAGTTCATAGTACAATTTCTACTAATACGAAATGACATTGATTTTCAGATCTTTGCTAATCCAGAGGATGTATCTATGAAAAAAGCGAAAGTAGCATTCGATGATCCTGACATTGAACGGGTTCGAAGGTCGCATTTGAATGATTTGGAAAATATTCTTCCATGGTTCATTGTTACATACATGTGGCTCACTACTGGTCCATCGGTTTGGCTAGCTGGAATGTTGATTCGTGCGTTTGTCTTCTCTCGAATAGCACATACACTTGTGTATGCTATTTTCCCTATGCAACCAGGCAGAGCAATTGCCTTCTTCGTGGGATACGGAATCACAGCCTACCAAACTGTTTCTACGATACTTCATTTTCTGTAAAGCACTGATAACAAAATTTGATAATGAATTTTATTGTAATTATATACCAGTGCCTTAGTTTGTTTATAAATATTTATAGGATATAATGTATTCTATAAGAGTAGTTTTGTATAGAAATATGTTTGCTCTTTTATAAAGTGCTTCGAAGACATTGTTTTGTTTCATAAACCTAACTAGTTATATGAAAAATCATATTTTGTACTACTTTTTGAAATGGTATAAAATTTGTAATTTTAAATACATGTATTTCTCTTTATTAACCTTGCATTCTTTCTATACATATTTTTGATACATTTGTTTTGTGTCAAGTTTGATAGCCAATATCTGTATTTAAATACAGTAGGACCTCTCTTATTCTAATTAGTAAAGTTTTTCAAGATGGCGCCGACCTCTCTTATTCTAATTTTCCTCTTACCCCCACTTACTTTGCTTGCGAGCTTGGAAACGATTAGAATAAGAAAGGCAATTAGAATAAGAGAGGTCCTACTGTAGTTTACTTTGTTAGAAAAAATTAATTTATATCACTTAATAAAAATCAAGAACAGAATTGGATATTTGCTTCAAAACAGGTTTTTATAATTCCCGGATGCAGGAAAGAATCGGTACATATGCTGCAATCATGTACTGAGATTGCAGGTTCAAAGTATTGAGTTTGTTAAAGCAAATAATAACTTAATATTTTAGTCCGTAAGAAAGTGCTAAAATATCTTTCTTACAGATTTCAATTATCTATTAGAACCATAAGTTCTTGACGTATGAAATTTTCATTACTTGGTTATAACGCATAATTAGAAAAATATTCAGGACAACTTTCAGTATTACGCAATGATTGGTTTTGAACAATTAACCGCGTAATCAGAAATTGAGAAGCGATTACACGAATACTTTTTATCTCTGATACTGACTCGAGAGCCTCTCTTAATTTTCAACTGGCTATAAGAAATACAATACTTGCATAATTACTAAAGAAAGTGAAATGTAATTTTTATCTATATTTTATGATTAATCAGACAATCAATATGTGAGTGTAAAATAATCATTCATCTTCATATAATTTTTATATCGAATGTGTTACATAACTTTTAATGTGGAACTTTTTGTTTCATTGTTATGAATGCTTTAAATTTCATTTGAATTGGAAATTCATTATTATTTATTGCACAAGCATTCTCATGATGCTGGATTTTATACTTTTGAATTTCCTACATTTTACTTTGTTGTGACAAAAAACTAAGCAATGAGAGCCAAAAAACTTTTCTATCCCCCCTGCCAAATCTGTTTATGATTCTTAGATATTCTTTGACATTATTATTACATCACAGTAAACAAAAAGGGATTGAAAGGTATTCACAAATTCCAAAATCGTTAAAAAAGGAATTTAACCCTTTAACCACTTCAGTGGTAGCTGTTTAAAGAAAAAAGTGCCAGAAGTGGTACAGCCCTGTACTTAAGATATCGAAAAACGGTGAAACACGGGTTCCATTTTTTCCTAAAATATATCATTTAACATTTAATTAATCATTTAAAAAATCAAGTAATATTTCACTTTGATGTCGGCCATCTTGGATCCACCATTTTGAATTTACAAAATCTGACTTCAAATTCGTAATCAGCGACCCAAAAAATTCCCGAGTTCCAACTTTCATCAAAATCAAGTAAATTTTTTACAATTATGTCGGCCATCTTGGAACCGACATTTTGAATTTTCAAAATCTAACTTCAGATTCGTAATCAGCGACCCCGAAAAACTCCCGAGTAACAATTTTCAGCTGTTTTCCGTATAAAGAAAAATGTGCGCCGCACATTTTAATAAATTTAGCAAATTTACAGCCGAATGAAATGATTTGAAACTTGGTACCTCAGGGTTTCTGGGGTCGCTGAGTCCAAATTTAAAGGTAGTTTTCAAAAATTCAAAATGGTGGATCCAATATGGCAGGCGAATTTGCTGAAATCAGTCGAAACCACTTCGAACTTAGTACTCGTGGATTTTTGGGGTCCATGAGTCCAAATTTGAAGTTAGTTTTCAAAAATTCAAAATAGCAGTTCCAATATGGCGGATTCAAATGTTTCTCGGCCATCAAAATAATTGAATTATTTATAATATTCCCAACTCTCACCATGTGAAGGTAAACGTGAATTGGAGAGTCTTTTTTTTTTACTTTTTTAGTTTTTTTTTGCAATTTTTGGGTTTTTGTTTTATATTTTTTTGTTGTTGTAATTTTTCAGTTTATTATTAAAAATGGTTCTCTTATTTGTTATGTTAATCTACAAAACAGGTTTTGCAAAAATACGTATTGCACATTTTGCACATCGAAAACGTTCTAATTACACTTGACTTGGCAGCAATATTTTCTTTTTCCAGATTGTTCTAAAATCTAAAGACGAAAACCGGCGACAAATTTTGTCATTTTGGGACGAAATGGGTTAATCCTATTTTGTTTACTGAGATTTTTAGATTGGTAACGAAAGTTTCTATCATTTTTTAAGAATGGAACAAGAGACAAAAATTTAATAAATAAACTAGTGTTGGCGTGGTGCCTCGCTCGCTTCGCTCGCTCAGAAACTTCGACCCAGTGGAGAGTCGGCTATTCCTTAAGACTCGTTTGTTTACTAACAGCTTTCAATTATATTATAAAATTATATTGATATTTGGGGGTCCAATCATATTTAGGTACAAGTGGCTTCGATAGATATGTTACAACAATATAGTGTTTTTTATATGTATGAAAATTGAAAATGAGCATTTTCAAAACTTCGACCCCGACAACAGGCCAGCCGAAGTATTATGAAATAAAAGTTGCAAAACACTTACTTCATGCACTTGTATTATAATAGACTATTCGATGCATATTACATGTTTACTGTGTTTTACAAATTACTGTCTGTATTATTATGATCTTATATATACAATATATACAGGGTCATCGAAAAGTATCGGACCCCCCTAATATCTTCAGTTAGAATGCACTTAGGAGAAAATGTCCAATAGCAAAGTTGTATGGTTTCAAGCAGGGAGTAAGATGATGACCTTGACTTTGACCTTGACCATGTCCTTCAAGGTCATTTCAAGGTCAATCTTATTTTTTTAAATAGAACCCCCTACATTTTATTGCATATTCTTATAGCTTATCTCGAGAGCTTTCCAAAACACTATAATAAAATATTTTTTTATTAAGTACTTTTTGAGTTATAAAGGTTTGAAGTTAACAATTTTTTGACACAAAATGTAGAATATCTTGTAAAATATTATTTAGTTTTCAGTAATCATAACCTTAATTACTTAATTAAAGTGGACTCGCACACCACTCTTGCCTTAACTGGTCGGACTCGCAGACCACTTAACAAATTGTTAACTTCAAACCTTTATAACTCAAAAAGTACTTAATAAAAAAATATTTTATTATAGTGTTTTGGAAAGCTCTCGAGATAAGCTATAAGAATATGCAATAAAATGTAGGGGGTTCTATTTAAAAAAATAAGATTGACCTTGAAATGACCTTGAAGGACATGGTCAAGGTCAAAGTCAAGGTCATCATCTTACTCCCCGCTTGAAACCATACAACTTTGCTATTGGACATTTTCTCCTAAGTGCATTCTAACTGAAGATATTAGGGGGGTCCGATACTTTTCGATGACCCTGTATATATATATACATATAATTCGTCAAAGATATCTTGAAAGTGTCAAAAAGATTTCTGACGGATATCTTTTCGATATCTATAAGACATCTTTTAGATATATCGAAATAGTTATTTTCGTATCAAGGGCGTAAAAGAACTTAAGCGCCCGTAGGTGGTCACCGCGCCCGAGGGGCTGGCAAAGACTACCCCTGGGGGGTCGGGGGTCGAAACGTCGAAATTTGATGAAAAACAATAGGGTAATTTTTTTGCCGAGGTAACCAAATTCAATACTTTTTCAGACAATAGTCATAAGCGTTTTAAACCAGTTTTTGTGGCATTAGCGTTGACTTTAGCAAGAAAATGCATACGACCTTTTTTGTAGAGAATTTCATCCTCTATCTTTTTTGTTTGAAACATTTTTTAATAAAATTTGTATTTTTCAAAATAAATGCAAAAAACTACAAAAAAACTTAATTGGGGCTAATTTTTTTTAGTAATGGACGGGTGGATCTGCTCCAAAATCTAATCAGATCTAAGTTATGCCAAGACGCGTATTTCAAAAAAAAATTTATATCAATACGCTTATCCGTTCGCGAGTTATCGCGAGACAAAAAAACGGGACGTACGGACGTACGTACGTACAAGATCACGGACAAAAATTTTTTTATTGTTGATTTGGGTTCCTTAGGGTCTGAAACGTTGACATTTGATGAAAAACTATATGGTAATTTTTTTGCCCGAAGTGACCAAATTCAATACTTCGTCCAGACTTAGTCTGGGTCGAAGTAATACGTACAAAAGAAAAACAAAGAGAGAGAAGAAAAATACATAAACAAAGTTTCAATTTCATGAATTTAATGTGCGGAAGAATTAAAATTAATTGAAAAATCAACATGTTTAGGACTTTTTTTTACAATATCAGATATAACTACTAATTCAAAATGTTTTAATTCAACAAGTTAATGCAGGTTTTGATTTAATATCCCCACACAGCACGTAATATTACAGTAGCATTTCAGTTAAATCACAATATTATGATGAATTGTAATGTTTCAATATAATATATTAGGAAATCTTTGCTTTTTGACGCATCAACGGTTAAATTTGTCTTTAGTTGTTTTTGCGGTATACACTGCTCCAATGCAGTCGATCCGAAAAAAAGGACTAAAAGACAATAAAAGAGTATAATATAAGACAAAGGATTGTAATATAGGTAAATATGAAGAATAAACAATAATAATCTTTGTCTTTAAAAATAATTTTTCATGTTTTGACTCGAATGCAAGTCCTCTTCAGAAAGTTGTAATAATTGTTTGAAATTTGTGTTGTATTTATATGAATCACAGAATAAAGTTATTTATTGTGTGTTAGTGATAATTATGAATAAATATATAGTTGCTACTGCATTTAAATATGTCTAATAACTGTAGTCTTGAATTAAATTAAAGATTCTTTTAGAGAATTGAATGGTAATTATTCAAGCCAGTGGTTCCTGGTTTAATTTGTGCAATATTGGTTTTGTAGGGAATTGAAACTAATTTAATTTCTATATCTTTGACAAGTTTGGCGACATGTTTGGAAAGTCCTTTGATATACGGACAACTGATTGGTTTTATTGCTTTTAAATTGTTACGTGGAGTTGAATTTAGAGTTTGTAACCGTTTTTTAATGATTTGGTCAACACACTATAACGGGCACCTACTTTCTAATAGTGTTTTTTAATGTAAATAATTTTTTATGAAATGCTCGTGCCGAAAGTTTTTTTGCGGGATCAACTAGGCCACATATCATGCCGATTTTTTTAGGCATAGGATTACTGCCGGATGACTTTAACCCTTTTCATGCCAAAAGGCCACAATTATTTTGTGATTTTCAAGTGAATGTTTCTTTCAAAGCCATATTTTCTGATGTATTTTTGTCCGTACTTTTCAAATCTGCTATTAGTTTTGTTCTATGACATTTGATTTTTTCAAAATAGCGGCTAATTTACAAAAAACGTGATTTTTTTATATTTTTTTATTTGTTTAACATACTGGCTAATAATCTTCCCGTTACCGGATCAGTACAAGCGCCTGGATCCTGTGGAATAATACCCACAACTATAATTTAAGCGACGCAGGATATCAAAATTCAAAATGGCCGATCCAATTTGGCGGCTTTTACTCGCATTTTTTACATTTTTTTTTCAATTTCTTTTATGTTTTTAGACCATAACATTTACTTTTTCAATAGATTTCTTATATTTATTTCATTTTGATATCGATTATGACAGAAAATAGAATATTTTCACTATTTTCAATTCCATATCATCTTGTATTGTTATTTTATTGGATAATCGATATCAAACTGAGATAAATATAACAAAACTAATCAAAATATAAGCGCCAGGGACTAAAAATATACAAAAAAATTAAAAAACATAAAAAATGTGTGTAAAAGCCGCCATATTGGATCGGCCATTTTGAATTTTGACATTCTGCGTCGCTTAAATTTTAGTTATGGTGATTATTCCACAGGATCTAGATGCTTGTGCTGATCCGACAACGGGAACATTATTTGCTAGTACGTTAAACAAATAAAAAAATTTTTAAAATCGCGTTTTTTGTAAATTAGCCGCCATTTTGAAAAAAATCAAACTTTATAGAATAAAACTAATAACAGATTTGAAAAGTACTGAAAAAATACGTCAGAAAATGTGATTTTGAAATATATTTGCTTATCATTACACAGAGAAATATTCACTTGAAAAACATGACAAAATTATGGCCGTTTAACATGAAACGGATTAATATTACCTGCTAAATCTCTAAATATTGCTGCGTAATATAACCGTAAACTTACTGCAACATTACAGTGTAATATGTAACGTGTATCCGTAACTTAGGGATAATAGGTTTGCAGATGACATAGTCAAGATGTGAGATGACTAATACAACAATGACTTTTACAACAGAAAGTTTGATTGATACTAGTAGGGATGATCCGCGGTATTTGAGTCTATATAGAGAACGGTATGAACTTTGAAGGAAATGTATTTTACGTGTTGATTCCAGGACAGATTAGATGCTCTCATTACGCACCTAGATCTTTCACTTCGCTGGAAAATGGAATTGCATCGCATTTCCAACCATATTTGGCGGCAAGGTTAGGCTCTTGATGGTGGCAAGATTTAGGGACGAGCCGATGATAATGCCTTGAGTTTTAAGGGTGTTGAGATTGAGTCCGAAATCTTGGGTCCACTGGACCAGCTCAGCTATTTCGACATTAATACGCGTAATGATCTCGCTTAGACTACTAATTGGGATGGATAAATAAAATTAGGTGTCAGCGGCAAAAATAATGGTGTATCTCGACAGTAGTGTAGTCTGGACAATAGGGTAGCCTGGACAATAATAGGGTGTTAATAACAATAATGAAGAGAACTGAACCTGTACCCTTTGGGACTCCTGATGTAATGTACTCATGTTGATATGTTTGTTCACCAATGATGATTGATTGTGATATAGGCGAGAGGAATGAGTAAGCTTAAATTTAATCGCAGAATCATCAAAGCCTATGTCGCGGAAGTTATAACCGAATAACTATGACAATCAAAGACCTTTAAAAAATCAAAAAGAACAAGGATAGTACATAACCTCATTCGATGCCCGATCGGATACCATCCAAGAGGCGTAGCAGTGTGGTTTGGGTACTATGCTATGTTAGGTTAGGATAAAAATCTGGTTATTCTTTGAAAATCTTATGATTTGTTGGGTAGCTAGTGGGTAGTCGATGACTTTGGAAAGGTGGGGTGGATTTGCAATTTTTTCAGTGGAATTATGAATGATGACTTCTAAATGGATGAAGAAATGCAAATAGAGAAAGATAAATTAAAGACGTGTGTAAAATAAGGAGATATGATTGAAAGGATCGGTTTTAGGTGCGGTGGTCGAGGCTCAATCCGCGGGATGTGGATATAAAGATAATGTGATTATTTAATACTTCTTGACAAGTGCTATAGAAAAGTTGGTATAGAAAAGGGACGGACGATAACAGAGTCTGACAGAAAAGATTCGTTCAATACAAACGCTCGACCGCGCAGGTTCTGCTACGGTTAAATAAATACTTCGAAGTTTTTATCGTAGTGTCAGTTATTTTTAACCGGTTATCTTGTTATTTTTCATATACTACGATTTCTATCTTTGACATTTATCAAATTAAATTATTATGTTTAATTTTTGCTTTGTTATGGAAGTCATCTTAGATAAAAGTGTATGTAATGGATCACTTTTTTAAAGGAAATAAATCTACGTATTCAAATCTAATAAAGCGTAATCTCCATTTGTCTCAATGAAACTCAGTAATCTGCTTTATTAATTCAGTATTTGTTATTGTTTGTATAGAACCGTGTACTTACTATATTTGCATGAATTCTATAAAATATTTTCACAAAATTTAAAGGACACATCATTGGACATTAGCAGGACATATATATATATATATATCTGAGAGTTGTACAGGTCATATGATTGAAATACCGCAAGTAGCGTGTGATATGTACGTATGAAACGAGTGTGTACATGATACTGAAAAATTAAGCGACTAGCATTCAATTTTAATACGCGAAAGCGAGATATTGTGTTTCAGATCACAGAGACAAGAAAATAAATAATGAGCGAAAAATTGTAGCGATCGCACAGTGCGCGACAAGTAAAAGAGAAAGTATGCATAAATACAGTATGAGAGCGAGGGACAGATATACTCGCAAATACCGAAATTTGCTGGATGGGGTATCAAGGACCATAATTGGTCGATCCGAGACACGGCACTAGATCTGTTGACAGTAGACGTGTCTGAACTTTCAGACATTGATAACATAACTCCTACAGTGTATTTAATTCTGTGTAAAAACGAGTATGGATACGGTGAATAAAAAACTCTGTTCAGTGTAGCATCAGGAAGGACCCAGCCTGGAAATTGATCGTTGCCTGTGCCACATAGGAAGTACGGTAATCTCCGCCCTAAGTTATACTTAAAAAACTAACAAGCAAAAAAAATGTAAATATTCCAAAAGAATACTTCTTAAATGTTTTTATGAAAGAAGAATTCTGGAAAAATTCTTTGCGTATGCTTAAAAATATAACGAATGTTCGGTGTAGTTATTGAATAAAGAGTTACATAAGAATTCCTTTTTAAACGTATTTAGTAAAAGGTTCTTCAAAACCCATAATAACATTTTCATAATGAATTTTTTTACCTAATAGCACGAATATCCAATCAGCATCGAAACATCTAAAAATTCCTCTAACCAATTCTTTTGAGATACTTTTTTGTAAATAATTGTTTTGTAATAAGTTAATACAACTACTTATGTAAAAGTTTATATGAAAATCATTAAAACAACGCATTTCCCTACATATTATTTCACTATTATTGTTATATTATCGTCGGCTTCGCAAACATCGCGCAGGTGGTACTAATACTTATAATATGTGCGCCATACAGGAGATACTTTTATATGGAACATCTAGTACCTTCATCACTTACGAGAATGAATATGTATGATAATATACACCATATATTGAACGTAGCATTTGTTGCACCACCATACGGTGGACCCTCGAAGTGTCCACTATTGCCGACTGACTTTTCAAGATGGCCACACATACCGTGTGTCATGAATTTATTCACAAAGAATACTTTAGAAATACTTTTATCATAACTGTGAAACACTTGACCGATATCGTGTTTCAATTCATACATTTTTTTATAATGATTACTTTCTGACTACTTTTGGAATACTTTAAGAATTATTTGTTGCGGACATTCGAAATTACGCAAAGAATTCTTTATTTCGAAAGTGTGCTTATTGGGCCGTTCGTCTTGTACTACAAGTTTTACTAGTCTCTTTCCCTATTCCCCCTCATATGCTTTCACTAAGATTCACGTCACAAAAAAAAAGAAAATTTTACGATCTACTGTACTAAAAAAATGACTATTTCTTGATGCTAACAAAATTATTTCTTGAATTAAAAATAAAACTCTTTGCGCATAATAAAATGATTTGTTGAATTCATAAAAGTATCTTTTAAAGATATAAAGGCGAAAAAATGCTATTCCAAAAGTACATAATTATGTTTCATATAAGAAGATATTTAGCGTATAATATAGTAGGGATATCATTGCGTTTAAAAACAAGACATACAGGAGACCGGGACAATTTTTCGGATTTATGGCGAATACTTCGGAAATCTCGACTGTAACGTGTTTAACTGTGTAGTCAATTTAAAAATGTAACAATTTAAATTATTCAAAAATCTGAAAATGCGCCAAAACGATTTGAATTTTCAAGAAGTTTAAATTGTCGTCACGGTTGTTAATTTTAACCCGAATTCATTATAGATTTACAGTTTTTCTACTTTTCAAAGCATGATCGCGAAAAATATCCTCCTGGCACGATTTCGAACATAAGCACACCCAAAAATTCTCCACAGAATATTTATTCACATTTCGAGAGACGAAACCCAGCAGCAAATATGGCTTAATTTTGCTCGAAAATTATATTCGTTGGTAAATCATCATTTTATATGTGAAGATCATTTTGAGGCATGGGGCTTGTATTGAATTTATTTCATTATTCATTTTCCATGTAATTATTTTATTTATTTACAGATTGCACGCGTTATCGTTGGTTAAAAAAATGTAACATAAAATGTAAAATGTTAAACAGTAAACATATTCAACTTTTGTTAATTACTTGAATCATCTTTGACAAATTTCGGATCGATTGTTGTTTAAATTAATTGCACTAATATAGCAAAATAAAGTTAATAACACGAGATATTAATACCTACATTATCTTCCATATTATAATATATAATTCTCTTTAATTCAAAACCGCTGACATCACATGCATTCGTTGAAATGCAATTATGACGGTATCTAGAAATAGAGTAATGTAAATAAAATGTTATTGGTAAAATTCATAGTCTATGCGTGATTTGCAGGTTGCAGGCGGAAATTGAACAAAATGTGTCTTAAATAATCTAAGAAAAAAAGTGTTCTTCTTGTGCCTACACTGAAAACAAACAATATCGTATAAGATGTTATCCATTTCAGGACCAAATGAATTTAAAGAAAAGTTTGACATTTCTTTTTAATAGTAAAGCGCATTAAAAGCAATTTTGGAATGAACGTTTTTCAATTGATCAAACTCAGCTCTTTCAAATGGTGTACAAAAATCAGGATTTTTGTAGGATTTTTTCACTTGTATCTTCTAGCCCAAACTTGTTTGACGCGATGTTTATAAATAACTGAGGTATTTTAATGTGGGAAATGATAACAAAATATAACGATAAGTAAAGAAAACCCTAAAAAATTCCTGTTCTTTTTATTAATATATGCTCGTCATTTGTTTACTTTTTAATTTGTGGCATTTTCGATACACCATTGAAAGAGCTGGGTTTGTGCAATAAATACGGTAAATGATGGTAATTATCTGAAAACCCAATATTTTTGTTTATTTAAATATCCTCAACGTTACAACAGATAAACATGTCAAACGTTGAGGATATTAGACAGAATAATATAGGAATAATATTAGGAATATTGGGATGAGATAATTTGTGCTTGCATCGAATTCATTCGTTAGAAATAAGCATTTCCCAAGTTTTGCTTATTCTCTTGATTTTTAGGCAAGTGTTCGAATCGCAAATTGCATGCATTCTCATCTGCTCTGGATGTTTTGCCAAATGAAAAATGAAAATTATATCCGGGATTTCTGGAAAATGCGATATTTTTTAAAATCTGAAAATTATTGGTCAAATGGGATGGATCGTTTAAATAAGTGTTAGAAAGGTATAAATGAAATTTAATTTCTATTTTATTTGTTGGTACTTGCGTTCAATTGAAATATAACCTAATATTACAATGTTGTTACATCGTGCGCTTAACTTACCAAAGAAAGCGTGAGAATTGGAAACATCTTCAAATCGTAGACTGGGTCAACTTGCATATCAACACAAAATGTAAATAAATATGTAGAAAATCCCATTTTGCCCTCTTTCACCTACATATGTTGATCTGGCAATAAGACCACGCAGTTCTTATGTATTTTGATCCGTTAAAAACGATTCTGTAATAGAAAGTGATGGAATTAACTCTTTAGCGAACATATTGCAAATCATCTTTCTTTTTCTCGGCAAAAAGGTAACTTGTTCCAGTACGTCTGCTTTAATATGAAGTCATGTACATGTTGGAAATTATTACTTTTTTTAATATATAAATCATAGCGCACTAAGACGGTATTGTCATTATTGGTCTCGTGGTTCTTCCTTTCGCCATCGAAATGTTGACTGGGTTCCCGTTGAATATGTTTCTCAAAGAAATTGAATATTTCGTCTTTGACATGGTCCTCAACAATGCACGGGTTGCGGACAGAATCGATGCGATGCTTTATCGACTCCGGTACCCGGCACAGTTTTTTTCCCACAAAGGTGATTTTTCCTACACCATTGCTCACCCTAATGGGAATACCTCTTAATATGGAGGTGTCCTGTTACGTAAATTGTGTAAAGGCCCTTCAAAATGGTGACGATCTCGATAAAATTATTGTAATTCGAATATTATAATATATATGTATGATATGGATGTTTCAGTCGATTTGAATGCTCGAAAGATTGAAAAGTCAACCTAAAATGTGTAAAAGTGACCATCCGTTTTTTAGTATGTTTCGGAATGTCGTCGGGTTAGGTGGTCTGCGTCGTGATCGGATCGTCATCGCTTCATTGAATAAATAATTATACTTTCGTTCGGGCGATTAAATCACGCGTTTTATTTGAAAGCCTTTCCACCAGCTAATGCTGGCTGTAGGTTGATTCGGAGGAACAGTGTTTCAATGTAATATCTCATAATATTGAGTCAAACTAATAACATAATATTTGAAATAAGAAATTTTTAAAATTCAAAATAATCGAACCAAAAGGTATTTGGAGAAAATGCGCCTAAAAAAACGTTTAAATACATAATAACAATAAGAGTATGATCAAGATTTTGGAACATCCTGAATCAAACGAATAAGATCCTTAACCGCTTGTATTAAACAGTGTAGACAATTTTTCTTTTTAAAAGTTCCTTAAGAATTTTTTTTTAAGACATCAACCAAGAAACGCTAGTAAAATGCTGGTTTCTTAAAAAACTTTACTTCTAGGAATTTCATTACTAAGTTAGCAATAGGTGATAAAGGGGGCCCCACAGGGACACTAGTCTATTATGTAATACCATTGTTCGTAGAAAGTTTAATAAACTGAAGGATGGCACACACCTAGATGCCGAAACGTCTGAAATAATTAAGTGTAGTACTTTTATTAGAGGGACCTACTTAACCAGGAAAAAAATTCTTAAGGAACTTTGCATAAAAACAATAATAATTCAATATATCTGTCAAACATGTGTAATAAAACAATTTGTCGTTATCGTTATGATGTAATATTTTTTGCTCACCTAATTTTTTTTAATTACATAGCATAACCTCCGCTGAAAACAGGATTTGTTTGTCGCGTATCTATAAATACAATAACGTATTTGACTCGACTAATCAGTTTTTGGTCTCGATTGTAGGTGCAAACAAGTGAAAATAAAATAGTTTTCGTGACATAAGCTGATGAGATGAAATACATTTTTAAAAATAATAGTCATCACGAAAGAGCGTCAAATTAAACAGGTATCGTCAGTAACGGTGAACTGGCATGGTCTTCGTCGATAACGGTGAAGTGTCACCATCTTATCGAAATAAACGTTCGCGAAGATTCGAAATGACACAATCTGTGTCAGAGTTTTAAAATGGCATAGTTTTCATTGAATAGGCGTTGTTATAAGGTAAATAGAAAATTGTCCACAAACAATTTCATACGTGAACCCCAGAAACATAATATTTTGTTATGGATGAAGACTCTTTTACAAAAGTCGTTCTTATTCATAATTAACAATCACTAATCATAACATTTTTATTAACACTAATTAATATTCGCTTAGTTGCTTCTTTTTTATTTTTCTAATTTACACGAGTAACGTATGTTATGACAATAATCGATTGTTACAAATGAAAGTTACTTTCCTACTTTGAATCGTAAATTTCTTCAGGATTACGGGAAGTTCTATTTGTAGTCAATAACTTACGCAGTGAAGTCTAGAAAGAATCATATGATCAATTTTAAATACATTTTTCTGATTAGTTTTCTTATCTGTTGATATCTAGTCGCCATGAATATTAATGTGTATATTGTAGCTGTCAACATAATCTTCTAGACGTCTTCTGTCTCTTGTTTTGCATATCTTACTTACTCGGGGCATAAAAACGATGTCGGTAGACCTTGACATTGAAATCACAATTTGTATTAAAATCGTATGTGTTTCATATTATTCTAACGATATATAAATTACAAAAAAAAACAGTTACGATAGCATTGATGCAGTATTTAAGAAATAAAAAATAAAAACGAATACAGTTGAAAATTGTAGGACACGAATGTAATGAGTTCTACTCGTATATATAACAACAGAGTATAGTATTTGTTACATTTGTCAACAGGTATAAAGTCTAGTGAAATCGTATTTACTTGATCGAATTTTGACAGTTCTTATGTTTTTCTACAGGTTGATAGATTAAAATGCCGTTTGTTTATTTTATTTCAGAAAAGTTCTTCAGCCGAAATCACGAAGAACGTCGACAAATGTTTTATTGAAGTAGATGCCTTTGGAGTGATACATCACATGTTGCGATGGTGACTTTTGGACGGCAAAAAAATCTGAATTATTACTGAAATGTCAAAAAATGTCTTTACTATATTATTATTTCTAAATCGTAAATAGTAGAAAAGACTTGAATGAAAGATGTTCATATAAAGTAGAGTTATGACCTCTGTAAACGTTTTACAACTTGAAATATGTACAAACATAATTGAACGATCGTATGGTCATATGAGCTCCATAACAAAGTGATGTTCAGCAGCGGATTTCCGGTTTCGGATAAATCTTTGTGTAAAGTACACGCGCCTGCGAAGTGCGTGAGTGAAAGTTGATTCAAGACTTTCGAAGCAGGAAGCCTTTCTCCGTGACTTCCAGGGTACAAGAATCACCAGTATTCAGAGAGCTATCGCGACGCCGAAAAAGAAAACATAAACTCGCGTACCGAGAGGCACTACCGAAAGATAAATTCGGGGAGAGTGGATACAGAGGCCGCCAAATATTCACTACATGCAGAATAATGACTTTAGGACCGTTCGAGATCCTTTTGAATTTGAGCATTCTCCTGATCGGTATTTCCTATTATTTGGCGACCCAGAACCGATTTTGGAAAAAACGCGGAATAGCCGGACCAGCGCCGTCCTTCCTTTTGGGCAATTATTGGGAGGTGTTTATGGGCAAAAAAGGTGTCCATGACCTTTTAGAGTATTGGTACAAGAGTTACGAACAGGAGCGATGCGTCGGTGTTTTCAAAGGTCTGACGCCGGAACTGCTCGTTCGAGACTTGGACCTTATAAAAAGCGTTTACGTGAGGGATTTCCAGGTCATTCAGATGCGAAATCCCCCAAGCGACCGCAACGATCGAGTGGATCCTTTGACCGTGCATATTGGGAATCTTGGAGGTAGAGAATGGCGACAAGTGCGGGCCAAACTGTCGCCGGCATTTACTTCCGGAAAGCTCAAAAAGATGTTTGGATTAATGACTGAGTGCACCAATAACTTAGAACGGTTCATTCGAGAAAATTTAGTTAAAAACTGTGGCGAACTCGAGTGCAGGGATCTCGCTGCCAAGTACACGACCGATTCTTTCGGGTCTTGCGCCTTTGGCCTAGACATGAATGACTTCGGGCAGGAAGGAAATCAATTTCGTCAAATTGGCAAGAGGCTATTCGCCCCTAATGACCTGGTTATTATGCGGATGCTAGTACGAGAATATTTTCCTGGTATTTATTCTTTCTTTAACGTGCGTTTTATCCCAACTGACATCACGGAGTTCTTTATTGACAGCATTGCCAAAACTATTGATTTTCGGATCAAGAAAAACTTCACCAGACATGACTTCATCGACCAACTCGTTTACATTCGACAAAATACAGAGGATTTGGATTGTGGTAAGTTGACGCGTTAATTCCAATGACTCAAGTTACTAAGTTAATATTACGCAGTATAGTAGTCTCTCCTGATAGATCGTAGGGCACTCGTAATATTCATTACTTATTAAAGTATGTATTGTGCATGCGGTCGTCATGAAAAGTTTCGTCACCTTATGCGGCTAATATTGAGAGGTTTCGAAAAGGATAGACAAAACGGATTAGACTAATTTTGGAAAGGAATACTGTATTTCAGGGGTTATGTTTAAATTACGTAACTCTAATTTTGAACACCATTCCCCCTCGTGAAATGGTAAACAGTCGGATATCCTTGATCATGAATAAAACGTGTTCTTACCAAAAACATTACATGATGGAATATAATTTCCGTGTGTTACTTAAGTAAAATTAGGTGCATATATTTTATGAACGTTATCTATACATCTGTGTTTATCAACATTCAAAATGTGGTGATAGAATGATAAAACGTGCTTTTAAAACAATTAAACAAAATTATCCAAATCGATAAATTCGCTATTTTGAATCAGATAAACGGGGATAACTTTTGTTCTAGTAGGAATTACTAACTTTGTTTTTTTTTTTAAATTTTCTCGTGTGGTTTTTGAACAATAAATCAGCCTAGTCTTATTTCTTCGCGATAAATTATGGTACATATTGTATTATTGTAACCTATTAATCTCTTACGGTAATTAATATGTTTATATTTTTATGAAATTTTAACTACGCACAATCTGCAAGATCTAATGGTGACTTTGTATGTTAATACATTCGGTATTACGTTAGGCCAGTATCACTTCCGTATTAATACTGTAAAATGCTAGTACTGCTCAAGAATAATCTGTACTATAATAGTAATGAACTATAGAAAACTATTGAAAGACCATTGTACGGTTCCAAATGTGTATCCTGAATCGATTTTTGCATATAGAGAATATGATTGGAATTATTTAATTTGTATAGAGAAATAGGTTTCTCATTATAAAGATTAAATAAGCAAAAAGCATATTATCTATACGTGGAACACATTCAGAACTATACATTATTTTTTTATATTTTTCTATGGTTATTTTTCGGAAGGAGGTGCAGAAAAGACATGTTTTAAAATGTTAATCAACTGTAGTAATGAAATTTCAATATTCTACAAGGATATGTATTAAAAGACTGTTTACTTCATTGCGAGAGTGCGATCGGTTAAATGACACTTAAATATGAGACCTCTTATTTACGAGGTTTTCTTGACGTCTCGAAATCAACGCCATAAGTGATATTAAGTAGCATTTAAGAGTCACAGCATTTAAAAGCATCTCAAGAGGCTTCTGATGAATTCTTTTTCTTATTTCTAAAAATTCATGTTTTCCCCGGAATTAAAGTTTTGCAATACCAGGGACGATTTTTGTATTGATGTAGTACTAAAACAAACTAGACATTTTGGGGTTTGAACTATTTCCAACAAGATGATTCAAATCCTTATAGTCCACGACCGACCGATTTTTTTTTAAATTGCAAGAAGATATGAAAGAAGTTCTCATGGTAATTTGTATTTCAAATAAGATGATATTGAATTCGGTTAAATGTTTTCATTATTAAATGCACATCAATGTTTTTTAGGAAACAAAAATGAATCTGCGTACTAATAGAATAATAAAGGTGGCTTAATGGTTTTAAGTTTCGTAATGGCGGCGAAATGGTTTTTTTTTTGTTTCGTTATTCATCTTTTGCATTTCCTTATCTTTTTGACTGAATTCACGAGCGACTGCGCAAAACAATTACATCAGTGAAACTTCACAATAATTGGATCTCTGTCTCAGATTTTCTTGTTGGAAGATCGTCCTATTTCCAGAGTAAAACGTTAGAATTGACACTAGAAGCCAGTCTTAAGTATTGTATTAGTATTGTATCTAAGGAATTTGGAAATAACCTTCAAACTCTTTGCTGTTATTACTATTATTATTAAAAATATTTGGCTATAAGACATGTGTAATGTATATGTATGGAAAGCAGAGGACAACTATTATATAACAAATTATGTTATATTTTACCTTTTCTACTTTTTGGAAATATCCTTTTTATCATCTAATAGAAAAATCTAATATTGTAAACTTAAACGCTCAAAATAACTGTAAATTAAATATAGTCTGCTGCTATAAATTTGAATAATTGAAGAAATCAGGAAAGTTGTTCTTGGAAAGAGAATTTAGAAATTGGTTAATAGTATAATGACTTTCGATCGTACAGAAATTATAATTTGTAAGTGTTTCATTCTTCTATTACTTAGCGGAGTGCTATGAGAAAAATAGAAGATTTGACTTTACAATATTGGATATGTTATACCTATAGATAGTTCGGTGATAGAAAAGAAAAACAAAACAACTCTGAAAACTTGCGCTGACAAATAATTCCATCGAGCTTTCTTTTCTCTGTACTGTTACGTTACATTCAATAATTGTAATTCTAATACATAAACACCATTTATTAATTCTGCAATCGTTAACACTGCAAGTCCTCATATAATAAATGAAAGCCAAAAGCCAACTTTTTTTTATTTTGACATTTAAAACAGGTAAAGTTTTTTTAATGCTCCCGTGCCAAATATCATCAAATATCTTCCAGAGGAGAAAAACGTGTTAAAATTATAGTTTTTTTGACGCGTACTTATCAGAGTTTTATTCAGTTAATGTCTGTTAAAACAAAACATATATCCACATATCTTGAAATCGAAATATGTTATTGTTGGAGATAATATCTAATAAAAAATTAGCTATTTTAGTATAAGCGTATCGCAGAACCTTAAATATAAAACCAGAAATCTGCGTAACCGGTATTTAAGAAAATTAATAATTTTAAACATTTTTGTTGAAACAAAATTATAATATATTTCAATTTCACGTGACGGCAGGTAATCCTCCTCTTGTAAAAAGAATTATAATGAAACTCGGTTTATCTATGTATCATCCCTAATAGGAATTATGAGTGCTTTAAAAAAATCGCAATGTCTTTGGAATTAGAAAAAAAAATAGAAACGGTTAGAAAAAAGTATTATATTTAAATTATTTTGGTAGGGTCTTTATTGTCGCACAATAATGAAATATAAGTTAAAAAGGGGCATATGACCAACTACGATGTTTTCTTCTCTCTCAATACAAGAGAAAACCAAATATCTTTTGTCTCCTGAAGAGGGATCGATAAAATACGAAACGTTGAGGTTAACCCTAGAACCTTTGTCCTTTTACTTTTCGAAGTTTTTCTGACATGTCGGGAAAGGAATTTTGGTTTCTTCTTTTTTTTTTAATTTTTTACTATCGTAATGGAAAAAAAAATTTGTTATTCTCTTATATTGAGGGGGAAGAAAAACATCGTGGTAGGTCAAAAGCCCGTTTTTAACTTCTATAAAAAAGTAATAAAGGTTCAAAAAACTTTGATGATGAAATGATAATGTCACCAAATATGCATAAATTAACATTTTTCAATTGATGATCATCTTATTGCTCAAAATGAAGATAATTTTGTGAATGATGTATTATCAGTGTCAACTGTTTATTCAAACGGGAATAATATAGATCTCAATTTCCAAGAACCGCGGAAGCAAACAAGTAATTCAATTGAATATAATAATTTAAGGACTGCTGGAGTAAAATGAAAATTTAATTAAATATTCTACTAATGAAGAATTTGAGACAGACGATAACAGTGACTATAACAGTGAAGCTTATAAACAGATTACGCATTGGCAGGTGGAGGAAGCATTAGAAATTCACCAAATGGGTGATATTAAAAAATAGAATAGCGCAGGTACACGTTGATGAAATATTACTCATATATAGACCAAGATCATTACCTAAACTACCAATGTCCTGCAAAACACTGTTGCAAGCTCAATATATAACGTATATTAAAAAAATGTGCATGCCAGGCTTATTCCAATACAAAATGTCTACTTTGGTCAATTATAGTTGATTAATACAAATACTGAATGCAGAAAAGTCTAAAATACAGTTTTCATTTACGTACAATGCTATCAAGCAAAAGGGCAGGAATTGCAGTTTAGAAATTCGCAGTTTCACCCCACTTTTTAAAATAATATTGCAAAATACTGGTAACTAGCCAATTATTTAGCATAATCTGGAAAACTCTTGGCCAGAAACAAATGTCCAGATTTTGGGCAAATTAGCATTACCGCAGAAAACCCAGCCAGAAATATTGGTGAAATTATAATCCCATAAGATTGGTTGATGTTCTTTCAAAATAGAAATATTGGTCACATTCGAATATTAAAAGTACCGTGGATTTCCTCACGTATAATTTGGTAGCAAATAACAGTGGTTAATTCTATGAATTAATAATAGTAATTCATTAATTTTATTTTGTACCTAAAGAATAATATAGAACTCATTATTTTCTCAGTCACTATCATCAGTTACTCTTTGGAGTAGGAAACCTTAAATCAGAATCTTTAAGATTTTCTTCGATCCACTTGTCGACTTTTTCCGAAATTTCTGGTGTAAATTCCGTATGCCAAGCATTACTTTTTCCTTGCCGAATGAACGTTTCAGTTTTGTAGAAAACTTTACTATGAATAGAAAAATTAATGGACCCGTTGTTCTTAACATTATCGAATTGCAAATGTTCGGCTAATTGAGAAATTTGTTCTTCGGTGTATGACTTTTTAAAAAATTTGGATACACGTCGGATCACAGCTGGCAAATCCTGCAACATTATTTGAATTGATGTACTGTGATTAACCATTTACTACCTCGATAATTGTGTCAAGTTCATACCTCAGACATGTCTTCGTAAAATAAGAACAGGCAATTGGGATTATTTCTTTGGGCCCAACCCTCTTTGACATGCTCGAAATACGGAGACCAAAGTACTAAAAATGGGAGATACGTGTGTGATCATATTTTATGTTGAAAGCCTTAAATTACAAAAAACCAACCTCGATTATTCAGGAATTGGTCAACAAATTGCGAAAAGTCTCCGTTGAATTCGATACTTCTAAAGTCTTTATTAAAATGATACAAAGATACCAAAACATCCTTTGGATTTCGTGCTACGTACACCACCTGAAAATGATTAAAAATAATAGTCTTCGTTTGGACAAAATGAGATTTTTAAAGTATTTATTAACTAAAACATTACTGTAGGTAGATTTACTCGTTGTACTTACTTTGCATTGCGATTTTAATACATTTGGAATTAAGGACAGAGGCAAGTGTGAGTGCACGAATCTTGGTGATTTAAAAGAATCTAAGTAGGCAGGTCGAAACACCTTCAACATCGACATCATTTGATCAATCATTTTATTCGATTGAACTTTATTATCCTCCTCCCATTGCCCAGTTGATTCATCGCAATATGTATTGATTCTAAAGGAGTAATGAACTTGGTGATATAATGTTACATACATTTGTAATTTAGTTTATTGGCAATAATTTAATACATACTCCAGATTATGCACTCTTATGGTTATTGGTACATTTTTTGCAGTTTCATAGTCTAAATTATAGATTATTAGCCATATCATTTCCTGAGACCACATCGTTCCTGTTTTAAATAAACTAATATTCGTAAGAATTTCACATTATCATTTAGTAATGAAATAAGCAATACATTCTATGACTTTAACAAAAATAGAAGTGTATTAATGAAAAACAAAATCTGCAATAATCTTATAAATAATTTCCAAACTTCAGAAATGTAAATAAATGGTAATGCATCCAAAGTAACATAAAAATTAATCTTTTCTTTCTCTCCTCGAAGACGCGGAAATTGAACTCTCATTAGACAGTACAGATTAAGATTGATGAAGGACGTATTTATTATCACTGATTTTATCATCAAGTGTGCTGTAATCACCATTGCGATAGTAATTGTTCGTTTGATTTAAAAATAATTTTTACATTCGCTTACATTGCAATTGTGTATATGGATTTCGTGGAATTTTACCCTTTTCAAATGGTAATTTTGGGAAAGACTAGTCAAATGACAAAAATTACTATTTTAACGATAACAATGATTATACGTTCTTAGAATTTTTACTATTCAGATAGTAATAACTACAACAAAATCTAGTAATTTTTACCATGAAAAATAGCAAATTTCTCCATGAAAGGGTAAAATTTCCAAGAATATTTTTCTCCGTGTCTAATAAAAAATTTTTCTAGTTATCACGAATATTACTACTATTTTTTTTATATTAGCAAACGAATGTGATAATACTGCAAATTTACCAGAATTGAAAGCGCTGATATATTTATATAAAAACAGCAGAATTAATTTATTGAATCAACAAATAATTTTGCAAATGACTGATTCTGCTAAATTTACTGCAAACTTCTGTAACAATATCATATTCTTCGTATTGTCACTATATTTAAAACCAAGATATTGTTTGGTTGAATCTACACATTATATTGCTCTATATCGATCACTTCTCGAGTTGGAGATAATGTGCATAACAAAATACTCAGATAAAGTGAAATAGTAATCATCAATTATTAGTTTTAAGGTAATTAAATTTGTTACTTTCGAATGTTACGACATTTTAAAATCGATGATTTTTATTGCACGTCTACAATTTATTAAATTCAATCTGAACGAGACCACGAATTTTGATTGGTTCATTTAAATTATATATGACATATATGTCGAAAATTTATTCCGTATCAATTTCCTGCTTTATATTTTTGTATTTTTGAAACTTGATGTTATCTTTTGCACGAGTTGATAATGTGATTCTGCTAAAATCTTGTATTACATTTAATTAATGTATTTAATTATACCCTAAATTTAGGTTTTGTTTATTTCCAGGTATTTTCGCATGCCATTGCAATCAGTTTATCTAATTGCAATTATTTACGTGCAACTTTCTCCATTTTTTCAATGTTAATAGAAATTTTATTTTTTAATGTAATCTATTTTTGTAATAGACTCCTTTATTTGTTACTTTTTAACCCTTTAAGGACAAAATGTATACACAGGGTATCCCACAACTTACTGATCGTATTGCAGGTACGTATTCTACGTGAAATTTCAAACAAAAAAATCCTGTACCAATATTGGATTTGAGACTCAGAATTTTAGTAACGAGCCATTCCAAGTAATTGTTTTCTAAACTTCAATGGCTCGTTACTCAAATTCTGAGTCTTAGATCTAATTTTGGAACAGAACTATTTTGTTTGAAATTTCACGTAGAATACCTACCTCCAAATGATCAGTGAGTTGTGGGACACTCTGTATATAAGTTGAAGTTTACAGTACTTTTTCCCAGTATATTGCAGTGAACAAAAATTGGAATTGCTCAAACCCTGCTCTTGGTGTATTGAAAAATGCCACAAATTTAAAAGTAACGAAATTTATTAAAAGAAATAAAAAGTCCCTTTCAAAAAAATGTTTGCTTCATTAATTTCTAGGATATTGCATAATATTTATTTGAAGATTTGTGTTGTGTAAAAACATGTATTTGTATAAAGGCGTGTAAAGGTAAATGTGAGTATACAAATTATTTTTCTTTTATTTAAAGTGATTTAATTACAATGTAAAAATGTAAAATACGCTATTGTTTGCTACGACTATAATTATAATCTATATAACAATAATATTATTCTATAGGTGTTATAAACAAATGCTCTCTAAATCTGAATTTCTTGAAAAATGCTAACTTAAATTAAAAAATGGATTACCATAAATCAGCCAAGTTTTCATCAATAAATAATAAAAAATGTGTAAATGTGTAAAATTATACAAATCGAAAAGTTGATTCCATTAATATAATAGCAAGAGGTAATATTTGACTAATGAAATCGAAGGTTTTCTGTTTTTTATATTACAATTTATTACTGATTGAATGAGTAACTTACTTTTATTTTTTATTTAGGAATTAGGTATTTTTAAGTAATTCAAATCTAGTGAGTTTAAATTGCATCGCACTAAGAAAGTTACGACCGATGCTATTTGAGGTTTAAATTTTTGCAATGCACAGTTATTGAATCTGACGTTTCATTAAAAAATCTTTTCATTTCTAAAAGTTTGTTAAATTTGAGTTGATTGTACTACTTTTGATAAAATAATATGTACTCATATTAATTTATCGACTAGAACTACTTTCGCTTATCTTGGAGATACAAATTTCAAGGAGGAGGATGCGGGGAGTAAGAATAATGCCTTTTTGGAATGCATGTAATAAAAAAGAGAATAAAATAAATAATCAATAGAACTGTATGTGTATAACAATTCATCCCAAATAATTGGCCAATGTCACGTGTAACTTCCAGAGAAACAATATTCATAGCTATTCGATACCGACTATTCGAAGTGTAACTTCTTTATTTCCTCGGAATCTCTCTTATCTAGTATTATAAATATTATATCATGTAAAGTATCATTTTATATCCCGAACAGATATTACAACGTACTAAACCGTTTCAATTATGGAAATTTTAAAAAGAATTTCGAATGATCGATGTTTATCTGACTCACGATTAGTAGGTTCCTCAAGAAAAATGAAAATATTCAGATTTTGAGTCACAACAAATTTTTTTTCATAATAATATTTTTGTTAGTGGTTAGAATAGATCGTGTAAAACACATAGTAGTATAACTGGTAAACAGCATTTCTGTTAGTATAACTGCAGTAAATACGAATCTAAATAACATTAATTAGAATCACTTGCCTGATCGTGGAAAAGTGACTTGCCAAACATCGTCAGGCCTTACTTGGAAATTGTATAATTTTTCTGAATTTGTTTGATAAGCCTTTGGTAGCACATATTTTTTCGGTCCAACCCTTATAAATTCCTTAATTGAACCACTATACAGCTCTGCCACCTCGGCAGCTTCATTAGGAGGCAGAAGCTCGCACACCGGTAAATTTTCTGTGTTCATGATTTCAAAATCGGAATTTTCAAAAGTTACTATTTAAATTCCGAATATTTACGTAACCTAAAATCAAATGCAGAACTGTTTGTCCGTTGGTATAAAGTCAGAATATTCTAAATGATAAGACTGCGGTTCAATATATACGGCAATAAACAGTCTGAAATGATAAGAGACGGCGAAAATTCGATTATATGGCATTCTCTACGATATTATACGAATAATAGAATTCTGATTATCTAAAAACTACGAAAAATGATAACTATTGAAAAGCAGAACAAAGAATGCATGTAAAATTTTTATTGCTGACAGTTATAGGCTTGCAATGATATGTTCATCCCGGTCGATATAGTTTTGGGCATTTAATTTATCTGTAAAATAAAAATTTATTATTAGAGAAATAAGAAAATGAGGGTGAAATATTACTTATGAAAGTTAATACTGTTATTTGTAGAACCCACCGACAGCTTTTTGGCAGCTCAGGCATTCGTATTTTTTGCTGCTGGATTTGAAACATCTGCCAGTTCGATATGCTCTTCATTATACGAATTGGCATTAGCCGAAGATATCCAAGAAAAAGCTCGGCGAGAAATGTTTCAAGTAGCTGCACTTCACGAAGGAGAAGTCACCTACGAATCTATCAATGAAATGAAATATTTACACATGATAGTTCAAGGTAAAAAAAATATCCAAATCGTTAGTATTCTATAACTTTTCAATATTTTTTACGTACATGAGGTGGATCTTAATTTAATTTTAGAAACGTTAAGGAAACATCCACCTTTTCCTAGCAACAAAAGGATAACAACTCAAGAATGGAAAATCCCTGGAACCAATTGCTCGGTACCACGAGGAGTCAAAATCGTAATTCCGATTAGGTACATACATCATGATCCGCGATATTTTCCAAATCCGGAGAAATACGATCCAGAAAGGTTCACCGAAGAAGCCATATCTTCAAGACCCCCATTGGCATTTCAACCTTTTGGTGATGGTCCTAGAAACTGTATAGGTAAAGCATGTATATTATGTGGATGTTTGAAAGAAAAAAAATTATATCCTAGTAACAAAATAGTAAAGGGTCTAGTAGGATAAGCATGGTTTAAAAATGGCCATTTTTATACCTTCTCAAACGAAAAATATTGGTTGCGCCAGGACCCTGGCTGTAAAACTATGTTTTGCGCCCTTGGTAAGAACGTACTATTAAAGTATGCTAAAAGGATTTTTTAACTTTACAAAATTATTTTTTTTAATTAAATTTATTAATTTATTTTTTTTAAATGATACCTTTATAAAGTAACACGTATATATTAAATATATAATAAAGAATTAAATTTTGTATACTTATATATAAAGGTTTGTTAGCTATATTTTTTGGATGCCAAATAATTAATTTTTTGCTTTATTCCTTGATCGCGTTTTTCAAATTGTTACGTATAATATACATACAATCAAAATTTATTTTAAAAATGCAACGTGCACACGGTACTTATAATATTATTGTTACTACCCGTGTTTTTAACTTGTACTCATCTACAGAGTTTAATTAAAATTACATTAATATTAATTCACACTACTTTTACGCACCTAACTCTTAACTTAAAGGTAAAAAGTTGACATAAATATAATAAAAATTTATAAAGCTGCATAAATAAAACCGAATTTTCTATGTAATATGTTAGGAATAAATATTATAGGATGCGCTTTGAATAATAATTTTTCTTAAGGGTTATTACGTAAAACTAAAACCAATATCATTATGAGAAATAGATCATTAAGTAACTAATATTGTTAATTTCATTGCTATTCGCAAAAAAAGATTTTCTCTTCAAATAACCATATTTTTTACGAAACCCGCAATTAATATACTTGATAAATTTGTAATCGGTTTTCATGGCGTCATGTTTAAGAATTTTAAACTTTAATGCTTAAATTTTCCCTAACGTCATGAAAACATTTACCCTTATATTTATGAAATCTCGTTTTCAAGTTTTTTACAATGTTGACGTTATTATTCACAGTTCTTGTTGGTACTACTTAATATCCGTACCCGGCTGTATTATTTATGTCTTAACTTGTTTCGTCCTGAAATGGGATAAATTGACGCCGATTTTTAGCTAAATAATTTTGATAGAAAGGGTGAATGAATTTTTATACAAGTCCATGTCTTGTAGGTTTCAAGTCTGCACTTTCTGAATCTGAAGTTTATTTTTCAATATCTTTAGTCGTATTTTCCTATAATGCGCCCAGAATGGCAAAAAACCCGAAAAAAATTGTAGTTTCGTAAATGGAAATTTTTTTTGTTATATGTAGCTATAGTCCAATCCAGTCCTACTTTTAGATCTGGTAGAGTAATTGGTTGTACTAAAAGGTAGTGTAATGCGCATGCCAGAATTCAAAATGGCGGCATTTTCAACCAATTTTTTGTTATTCAGATGTAATACTTCTGTAAACGAACATACATTCAATACCAATTGATAAAAGATGACTTTCCACATCCTCGATCACGAATCACTTTTCAAATTTTTAGAATTCAAAATGACAGATCCAATATGTCGGTCAAAAATGTGAAATTTGTATACATTTTTATACAAATGTTTGAGGGGTTTTTGAGGTTCCTGATCACCATTCTGTTGTCAGATTTTTGAAATTCAAAATGGCAGATTCAATATAGCGGACAAAAATCCAAAACTTTTATAAATTTTTGTAAAAATGAGTATAGGTTGTGTTTTGACGTTCCTGATTCAGAAATTGTTCTCATAATTTTGAACCTCAAAATCTCAAAAGGATTATTGACCATCAATAGTGATGCGATATTACTTCTTCAATAGTGACGAGAAAATGCTTCTTCACCTTAATATTGCCTTTCGAACCTCTAACAACACAAAATGGATACAAAAGGTCCATGAACGATATCGTTATCCGGAGAACTAAGAAACCCCCATATATGAATTTCCGAATCCATCGATGTAAATTTCGAAATTTGAATTCTACAAATCTAACGACGGATTCGTAGTCTACGATCTCAAAAAAGCCCATAAATGCATTTTTTACAGAAATTTCAGTTTCAACCGCAATCTTAGATCCGTCATTTTCAATATCGAAAGTCTGTCAACGAATTCGGAATCAGGAACCTCAAAAAACCATCGATACTCATTTTTACAAAAAAGTTATAAATTTTTGCCCGCCATTTTGAATTTAAAAAATCTGACAACGGATTTGTGATCAGGAACCTCAAAAAACCCTCTATGCACACTTGTATAAAAATTTATAAAAGTTTCACATTTTTTACGGCCATATTGCAACCGCCATTTTGAATTCTAAAAATTTGAAAAGTGATTCATGATCGAGAATATGGTAAATCATCTTTTATCAATTGGTATTGAATGCATGTTCGTTTACAAAAGTATTACAACTGAATAACAAAAAATTGGTTGAAAATGCCGCCATTTTGAAGCCGACAATTTGAATTCTGGCATGCGCATTACACTACCTTTTAGTACAACCAATTTCTCCACCAGATCGAAAAGTAGGACTCGATTGTATTACTGTTTCATATAAAAAATAGAATTTCAATTTAGGAAACTACTATTTTTTTTGGGTCTTTTGCCATTCTGGGCGCCATATTGGGAAAACGACTAAAGATATTGGAAACTGGACTTCAGATTCAGAAAGAGCAGACTTGAAACCTATAAGATATGGACTTGTATAAAAACTCATTCACCCTTTCTATCAAAGTTATTCAGCTAAAAAACGGCGACAATTTACGCCATTTCAGGCCGAAACGGGTTAATAAGAAATTTACTAATTTATCATCGTTTTTCATCAGACTATAAAATACAATCATATTTTTTATATTTCAGGGGCTCGTTTTGCTAATTATCAGATAAAGTTGGCATTGATCAAGATTCTAATGAATTTTCGAGTGACAACCTGTGAAAAGACGCCAATCCCTCTCAAAATAAGCAAAAACAGTTTTACTCTCACGCCTATTGGAGACGTCACACTAAAATTCGAGGCATTGGAACAAAAACCCATCGTGACTTAAGGAAGGACATTTTTTGCTTCAATTATCCAATCTCTGACGATTATCTTGGATTGAAATGTACTTGTCTTGGAAGAGTAATTTTTTCTTAATACAAAAAGTTTCGTTAGTTCAAGAACGAATTCAGGGATTTTTAAAAAATTGGTTCAAACACCTCTAAAAGCTGTGTATTTGGAGAACAGTAATGGCGCAAGCGCGTGTACTGATGTTTTTTTCGGTTGCCTCGACGACGAGGTAGACGCCGACGCTTGCGGAACACGGAACTCAGGAATGGAATCGAGGAAGGCGGGAACGTCGACGTACTCCACGACGTTGCACCCGACCCGAGCCAGTACCAATCGACAAATGTACTGGAAACACGACTGCACCGCGTGGCGCGTTTCCCGGCCCAAAATCGTTTATACTGTGTACAAATATATTAATTGTAATTTTTGAAATATTTGTTTTTGCTTCACTATCCCAGCAATCGTCGTCGGTACGCAATGTGACGTTACGGTCGGGTCGGCAATCGATGACGGCAAGTTAACCTGTTACGTTCATTGCAGTTTAAAGGGATGATATTCCGGTTGAAAATCCCAATAAAATGACAAAAACTCGATGCCGTCACAGATGAAAATCGCTGACGGTTTACAAACGCTGAAGTTGTTTTCGAAACTCGTAACGTCTTTGAGATTAAGTTTTAAAAATGACGCCACGTAAGTTGAAATTCGCTTGAGATGTTGAGAACGTAGATGTAGGTCGCCTACCGAGGAAATTATCCTCTAGGTCGTGGTCACTATGATTTGTTCAGTTTTACATTGAGATGTTATCGTCCTGCTCCAAATGCCTTCGGCGAGACGCGATACGAGGTGGCCGGCATTCGCAAGAACTGATTACAATAATTTCATCCTTTACGATTTTTTCTTAAGTCAAAGCATAATAATATGTTTTTCGATATACTATGCGTAAAATTTGATTTCAACACCGTTTTTAAAAAAAACGTATTTTACGCACTACTGCTAACCGGGGCTCTGTCGTGCATTACATGTGCGTAACATCATATTTGATCCACAAAAAACGGCGCACAAATTTTACGTATAGTATATAGAAAAATATCGTTCGGCACGCGTGCCGAAAAATAGTATCGAAAAATGTTATTTTTTTAAATACCTACATTACTGTCAGATGTTAAAAAATCATGAAGTTCTTTGATGATTTTGCCATTGCTTTTACCTAATTTTAAATATTAGTAAGCTTATTATAATAATTTATAATCTTAATAGATTATTAATACCTCTTAATAGGTTCATTCTCTTTGGTTTAACCTTGTAGGTTGGAAAAGAAATTACAAACCGTTTCCTGTTAATATATCGAGAGGTTTTTCGATATAGTTATGATTACAAAACGTACATACTTTGATTATTTTATTTTTGAAGTGTGACGATATTTACTGTAACTGTTAACGCCATAGGTAAATTTCAATTAGATTTGATCGTTCATAATGAATATTAATCGAATTGAGATATTGTTTAATCCACAAATGTTTCATATATGTTTTTGTTGATATTTATTGCTAAAATGGCACCAATAGTTCTAAAAAAGTGGGATTTCTGTTTAAATGAACTTCTACAATTTTTTTATTTTGGAAGATTGTAATATCGTCCAAACCGTTGAAAATCCAACTAAATGTCTCGGTACTTATCGGGTATTCACAATATTCAGTAAAAGAATTCTTGATGAACTCCTTGTTATTTTATTGAAGAACTTATTTCCAAATCTGTTTACAAACAGATTTTGTATCTAATTTGTAATTCAATAACTGTAGAGGACGTTACTTACATACATATGAAGAAATGTGTCTTTTATCTCGTATTAGAATTCGTATTTCCGTAAAAAACTGTATTTTATGTACAAGGTTATTCATAAGTCTTTTATTACTTAAAAGACAAAGATTTATTATTATAAACAATATATTAGTTTATTTTGGACTTTCCTCTTCTAGCTGAAATCAATGTCGTTTCTTGAAAATCGTCTAACAAGTTAAAATGTTAAAAAGATTATTTAATCGCAATGAAATATTTTTGTAGTGCTAAACGCCAGGGGTTTAGAAGATATAATACTTCTTTCAAAGACTATAAGACACTACTGTACAAAACAATGGATAGCAGCTGGTAAAATACACTTTTCTCAGAGTATTAAAGAAGTAATTTTTAGAAATTTTTAAAAATATCTTGTTGCTCATTTGATAAGATAATACAAACTCTTTTGCAACTTGTTGAATTAAAAAAATGTTATAATACAGAACACAAGAGCTCTCATAATTTAAAGTTAAAAAAGTGAACAATTTCAATCAAATATTCGAACCAAATGTTCGAAAATCATGTTCAATTGAAATTGTTAAATAATTTAGTTTAATCAGTAGAACCACATTCATTTAAAGGAATGAAACTGTCTTGTATCAAATAACTAGTAATTTTAATCAGTTGTTCAAATGATTTAGTAAATCCGCAATATCATTCACTGAAATTGGTTACCCGATGAGTTAAAAACAATCAGATATTTCACTGTTTCAGAGAGAGAGAGAGAGGAGGGGGGAGGGGGGGGAGAATACAGAGAGGAGGGGAAGAAAAATACCTAAGTAATTGTAAAGAAAACTTAAATCTATTAAAGCAAGTGGCTACGAATTTTCGCTCGATATAAAGATCGCTTTTCACATATTAACACATATCTATAAAGTTTATGTTCAGAAAAGTCGACGTAAAATAATATATGAAAAAAAAATACACTGTGAAAAATTTCGACGTAATTTTACAGCGAAATGGTGGAAATTAAAATACGAGTGAAAATTATGGTAAATTTACAGCGGTTGCGGTAAAACTTCTACATTATCGACGTGATGTTATGTACATGTATGGTTATTAGTCTGAGAGACCCGACTAGTCAGAGGGAAGAGCAGATACACAAATCCATATAGCACAATTAACTGTGCGCTTGTAATATGGTATTACGAAGACGATGTAAAATTACCTCGATTACTATAGGTATTTTTATTTCCACCTTTGACGTTGTAAATATCAATTTTCATTGTGAATTTTACAGGTTTTGCCTAATTTCATTTTATTTTCGGGTGATTTTTACAAGAAAACGTTCATCGTTTAATATAAATAAACTTTTTGATGCAGTTGGCGTAAAAAGGCCATTTTAGGACCGTAAATCGAGGCGTAAAATATTTTACGCCTACTGCATCAAAAAACAATGTTTGAATCTCAGGCGTAGAATTTTCACCCTCATGAATCTCGAGCCGGCTTTGCCGTCTCTCGGATTCTATTGTCGAGGCATAAAACTCCATTTTACTCCCTTGATACAAAATAGTATATTATTCAACTAGTGCGTAAAGTTTACTTTTTTTTTCACGAGAGCGACGCGCGCAAACAAGGCTCCAGCGAAGCCGTTGACGAGTGGGGGACTGTTGCTCGAGTGAAAAAAAGTTACGCACGAGATGCATACGATATTTTATGCCCGGTGCATGCGTTAAAGTGCGTGCGTAAGGTCATTTTTTGTCCAATGCGTAAAGTGATTTTTTTTCACTAGTGCGCCTGCAGCTCCTCGTGAGATACTTTACGCACGAGTGAAAAAAAATCACCTTACGCACTGAAAAAATGACTTTACGCACTAACTTTACGCATGCCCGGGCATAATAGTAGTTTCCGATACAAGTGCGTATGCGTAAAGAACTTTACACATACACACGTGTGCCGAAATATTGTTTACGTAGTAAACAGTAAACTTTACGCACTCGATTATACTTTACGCACGGAAAAGCCGTACATAAATAACTATTTTGTTATTAGTAAATGCTAAGTTTTTTGTCATTGTACTGTGTCTAATATAGATTGCGATGACAAAAAGTAATTTTGGCACGTAGGTCGAAATAGTTTTCCGCTCTCAGATGTTCAAACTCTCGCACTGTATGACCACCGAACGCAAATAATCATTTTATAAATTTTTGTAGATGTATGGAGTTTTGCGTAGTACGTCATAGACAAACCTTCTTAAGTAACTCCTACAGTGAAAAAGTGTCGATGGTGTCGGCTTTTTGGAAAAAAAACATTCATTTATTTTCTTTATTATTCCGGTGAGAAAATTAATGATTGTAACAAATTCTTTTAAATGTAAATAAATGCAAACTTATTTTAGCAATGCGAAGTAATTATTTATAAAACATTGTATTAATACAAACATTATTTTCGAAGATATTAAAATTGAAATAAGTTTAGATTAAAATTATATAGTCATAATTGACAAAATTATTGACAAAGGTTGATTGACCACCATTGGGATGACCGAAAAACTGTTTACTGTATTTTAACTATGGAATTCAAATACTATATTTAATGCTATGTAAATACTATATAAAATACTAAATTAAACTGCATGACAAATCTTGATGGAATCGCGTACTATTCAGTTTCTGGCGAGTAAAGTTACGTATGTTAGGAAATACCTGTAATTCAATTTAAACCGTAATTCACCTAATAAGTGATTGTAATGCGCAGGTCTACATAAAGTCTCGACTGCATTCAATACTAAATTGAAAGTTGGGGATTTCCTAACAAAAATTATTACAATAGAATTTTAAAAAATATGAACATATTTTTTATGCAAGATCAAGATTTCCACTTAAATGATATAAAGCGTATCTCTTATTACTGGGGTGATTATTTATTAAAATAACAGTCGGGTGCAGTAACTTTTAATTGCATTTTAAAAAAATAATTTTATTAATTTTGCTTATAAAGTGAAAAATGTTCATCGATCGCTGAGGATGTTTGAGAGTGAAGGTAGTTCCTGTCAATGTGTTCGAAGAACATACGAGGTTCATTTTGTGGAAGCTACTTTCTAGGGGTTGAACGACAAGTGCTTACTTACACGCACGGGGTTTCGCACGGCTTAGACACGTACAATTAGAAACACTGCAGCTAACACTGATAAGATCAAGATTTCTTTTTCTATTTCGTGCCATCTCTCCATAATAGATCTTTTCGCGAAGTTCGCATAATAAAATTTTTTTAAGTGCTCCGTCCATTGTTTTAGCCAAAAATTCTGCATTACCTACAACTTTAAACATCCCATTAACTTGCGAACAAAAGTTTAGCGCAATTATGAAAAGCCTCTGCTTCCCTAGAATATACACATTCATTTACAGACAAAACTATTTTAATAACCATTTTTAAGTTTCTTATATGAGTTACAATTGCAGCTTCAAAGTTTTTAATATGTTCGTTATATGGAAATTGTTATTGAGAATATTAATTAGTAATTATCATAATTAGATATTCGTTGTTTACTTAATAATATTGGATTCAAATTATTCAAAAGTTAACATAGGATAACACTAATATATTTGCATGTAATTTAAAGTAGAATATAAATCGTGCAAAAAGTAGGTATTGAAACTTTAATTCTGAAACAGACAAATTTCCCTTATAATTGCATCGCTGCTCCTGGAAGTGGGCAACCCAATTACGGTCGTGACCGACGTGCATCACCGGTTGCGTTTTGCAGGCGTATTACCTCGTCTGTGTGCATTAGTGCATAGGTGTGTACCTTTTTACAGGTTACCGTGTTAAAAAATAACTCGCAATCGAAGATAATTTACGTTTTTCTGAAATTTATAATGTAATTTTTTTGGTCGACTATAGGGTCGACTAAAGGTAATTTCCTTTTCTTTATTTTATCGGTTTTAATCAGAAGACGGTAAGCATATAAATGTCGTTTATTTATTCGGTTCGTCCTCTTTTCAGCCCTTTTTAAAAATGATCGATTTTCCAACAAATTATACTAGATACATAAAGTAATATACCGTATTGGTATTTTCCGATCATAATATATTAATGTCGATATTAGTATATAACTTCAGGAGGCATTCTAATATGAATGTCCGAAAAAAGAATACCAATCATTTTGTTTTGTGGTTAAAAACATTTATTTATTCATTTATAAAATAATGCTCGGACATAAAAGAAACTTTTCATTGCTGGCGTAGGTGATTCCAGCTGTACTGGTGATATAAAGTGGAAAAAGATTGTCAATATTGTATCAATCTTGATTGTGTATATTTTTTCAAAAATTAAGCAAATGGCGGCGATTTTCATAAATAAGAAAAAAGGTACACCATCAACAAATGTGAACTTATAGGTTAGAAAAAAGTTATCAAAAACTTCGAGTTACGGGTGATAGCCATGATAGTGGTGAATACTGTGTTAAATTGTCAAGTTGATGCGCCCTTCCGTTTTTGAGAAATCACATGAGCCAGGTGCAAAAATGTTGATTCCAGAAAAACGACTTTAAAGTTTTTCAAGTTGAGAAGTCAAAGAAAAAATACCTTTTTAGCTGATCAACAATACCATCATCAGTAATTCCTTGGTCTTGGTCGAAGACCGCATAAACTATTGAAAAATAAAAAAAACAGCATTTTTTGTAACTCGTTACATTAGAATGCCCCCTTTATTAATTTAGAACAGTTAATAATTGAACAAATTTCAAAATACAATATACATGCACTGAAAAGAAGCTGAAAATGGGAAAAAAGAATAAAGGATGAGACCTTTTCTTATCAAACTGTACTGAATTTTTCTATTTCATTGAAATCAAAGGTGTTTTAATTACCTTAATTAGAAAAAACATTACGCCCCCCCCCCCCCACGAACCCCACTGTACCACCCCGTCGCGACGTCCGCATAATGCCACATTTTTTGTTTTGAGGTAAGTTATTTTCAAACTTTACGCGCAAAATTACAAAATCTACTATTAATGAACCGGACTTCACGCAACTCGTCACAAAAAAATAGTATGCGATACTCATGCGTGAGCAGGAGATTTTCATTTCGTGTGATTGTCACTCTCGCTTCACTCGGGCGACAATTTTCACACTCAACTGAAAATCACCTGCTTTATGCATTCGTATCGCAATGTACTATTTCACTAAAGTGACGGGTGAAATATTGTCGACAAATTAAAAGTTTCCATCCGGATATTAACAGTGTCTCTTTTTTCATGAAATAATGTTCCATGTGCTATAATTTTTGGGTCTATTCATGTTCCATTTCATAAAATATTTATTTTTGTGTCTTCTAGTTTCCCGGATGTGTATACTACATGTGTTCCCTATTAATGCTTGAAATGGTCGATCAAATTAATTTTTTGGCCCGCCGGGCGTAAAATTCGATTTTACGTCCCCGTTTGCGGGCGTATAATAGAGTTTTACGCCTCCGGGTGTGTAAAATGAAAATAATTTTTTTATGTCAATTATCGATAAATTTGAATTACCTACGTATTTTAAAATAAAATTCGATTGAAATAATTTTTTTATGTCAATTTTCAATAAATTTGAATTATCTAGTTATTTTAAATTAAAAATAGATTCAAAATAAGTTGTCAACAATATAGAAGAGTGGCATATAAACGAAAATACCAAGAATTCATGTCTCAGAAAAGTTGTTTACATTCACCGCAATAAACAAATCGTACGTCGCTATGCCGCAAATTTTGTATTTTAAATTTGATTATCATTTATTTCCTTTCAAGTTATGATGATTTATTTTTTTTTAGGGGGGGGGGGGTGTCCAAAAGTGCATAAAATGCTATTTACACTGAAGCAAAATATATTATAAAATGTAGGTATTATTTTTATTTTATTATTTACTTTTTAGTACTTAATTTCAAATCGTGGGGGGAGGGGGCTTCGCCCGCAACCCACCGTTCCCCTCCTAAACCCTTCACATTTTATTCATTCGAAAATTTGTCATTGAACTTTACATTGCCGTCGTTAATTCATTTTTCACTTCCACATCCCTACTAGTTTCTATAATGCATTTGCGAATTTTACGCCCGCTGGTCAAAAAATAATGTTCGTATTACGAATTTTACGCCCTCAATACGAAAACTACTGTTAAATGTAAAATATTCAAATAATATAGTGACGTAACGTCGTTAAATCAGAATCAAATGCTTCGTTATATGTATAGTATGCACATATTGTGTAGTAATAATTTATGAATGAACCCGTGCTGTTTTGGTCCAGTTGATAGTATTTCTTAATTAAAATAAAAGTAACCCCTTTCTTAGTTGTGGCGATGATAGAAAAAAAATCTTAAATAAAAGAAAGGAAAAGAGGAAATAGAATTTTTGCAATATATCTTTAATTGTAAGTCATTAAACAAGAAAAATGATATGCTTATAATTATATGTATAAATATTTGTTGATTTTTCTATTTTTGTGATTTTGGCAGCTCTTCCTAGTATATTCTATCACATATAAATAAACTGACAAAATAATTATTGTCAAAGACGTATTAAGTTGAAAATAATTGCAAATATTACAGACTAAAATTTAAATATCATAAAATTAAAATTACATATTTTCAAAAGTTTTAAAGATAGAAAATATTCCAACTTCTGTTAAAAACAATAATTCAGAATCATGAGGTATTTAAAAGAAGTTAACCTTAGAATTGATTTCTTCTTAGGTAAATATATGTCTTGCAACGTCTTTAATATTTAGTTGCTGGATAAACGAATTTAATAATCAATGTTATAAACGTCCTTTGTTTATGTTATACACATTGGTTATATTTTTTGATAATAATTCAACGGTAGGTATGTATACGGAAATATATAAATCACAAAAAGAAATTGTATTTCTAATCTATTGAACATCCAAAATAAATAAACCTTCTGCTGTAGCTGAGCTATTGACCGAAGAACTTAATTTTTACTCGCTTACATAATACATCATCTTACTAACTTTTGTTTATAAGGGTGCATATATTTGGTATGAAGCTTCTAAGTTCATAAGAAATAATTGATCGTTTATTTATTATTTCATTTTACAAAAAACAATATCGGTTTTATTTTCATTTTAATAATTTAGCTCCTTTTAGTAGTCGTATAGGTGTTTACTAATGTTTCAAAAGATAAGTGTTTATTCATCCAAATGTGTAGTTGATGACATTGCAGCGTTTGTATTTTAGTTTCTCTGATTAAACAATTGAAATTTCATCATAAAATTAGTGTCTGTCTTTGCCAATTAATAATTAATTCTTGCATGCCTTTACATATATTTGAGTAGAATGCGTACACTGTTCTTTTGCATTCGTAGCAATATTTCATTTTCAGCATTTAAGTAGGACTGCTATTTCTTATCAACCTACAATTGCATGTGAACTCGTTAATTTATTTCACTCCATAATATGACGATTTTTCTTAGTTCTGAAATGTTTCTGGTCTGAAAAACGCATCATACACTGCTGCATAAAAGATGAGAAGGCTTTTCAAAGTTGTCGTTTTGTCGATATACAAATGGCAACCGTGTCATTTTCATCTTTGCGGTATTTCGCATTGCGGATGTAGTTCGTGTGCATAAATTTGTGCTGGAGAAAAGTGTTTCTGCTAGATTAACCAAACGTCAGGCGAAATCTGAATCATCAAAACTTTTCGATTCCAGTCGCGAATGCGCAAGCAGCCCAATTGCCACTCACCCACTCTACAGTAGATAATAGGTTCCCGTGTTATGTAGTAAAATTGCAAAGCTTCACGAATCGCCTTTGCACACGAAGATTTTGATGATTTCGCGAAAATTTTACTAGACGCGTATTTCAATTAAAGGAATTTGTAGTTTCAATAAAGTACATAATGTTTGACTATTTCTATTTGAATCAATTCATAGGGATATTATTTGCGATAAATTGATTAGATTGTCTGAAAATACAATTACCCTTATTAATAAGTAAAAAGAAACATCGAAAGTTTCAAGAGTTTTATGTGTCAAAAAATTAGATGGGAAGTAACTGCAGAGTGAATTATAATAATAATTATTTTAAATGACTATGATTTTTCAATTCATTGTACCTGTTTTTATAACGTACAAAAGTGAATCAATTACTACGGTGACTTTGGAGGATTATTTACTGCTAATGCAGAGACTCGTTACGTCTTCTGCCACTATTATTTGGCGACAATAACTTAATCGAAATCTGAATTTAACTGAACCCAAAAAGAAAGTAGAACCGGCTTATGTTTTCCTTTAGATGTTACCGAGTTAAAATTACTTTGATCAAAATCTTTCAAAAAAATTTGATTCAAAATCTGTCCAGAGGTGGCTTCGTCATTTCGTATCTCCCGAACGGCACGTTTAAAGATCATAAGAACTTTTGTCCAACACCATTTGCAGCCACATGTCAGTTCAGTTAATTTCACTAAAAACTAATTTCCGCTTATGGATGTGTCGAAGTCGTTATCAAGTACAATTCGATCGTTCAGAATAGTCCGTAAAGAAAAATTTGTAAAAACTATTCAACATTAAATGAAAAATTTATTAGATCTATGTCTGTTGAAATGTAGTTTTAAGTTTAATGCTAGTAAGATTAATGCTGTTAAGCTTAATGTTAGTTAGATTATATCGTAAACATGTATGTGTTTAATAATTTTTAATTTTCATTTACTTAGTTTCCAATTTATTTTAAAACGTTAACTTTGCCTCTCAATATGGCGCAAAACATATATAGATATCGAAATGTAAGAATGGAAAAAGATATGCCGGTCAGAATAAAATAATGTAGGAAAATTTTAATTAGCACTTATTAAAAAACATTTATGCTGATATTTGATTCCTAATAAGTGATGTTGGAGAACTAAACAAGATTCACAACTCTTGAACAAATATTTGTCTCATTTCGGAGCGCAGAATGCTATTTTGCTCTCTAGTTACACATTATATTATATTCTTTAATTTCAATGCATTGATATGTATACTTAATAATTAACGAATTTTTTCCCAATTGCGGTAGAAAATTGGTCTTTTTAAAATATAAAATGGTAAATCAAACGTATTGACCATTGTGGCATTTATTTTTTCATTTAAGAGCACGCCAAGGCAGGGTTAATATAAAATATAAACATATTCTATTCATTCTCATATCTCTACTTTGCTCTTATTTTATCATTTTCAGTTTCCTATCTACGATCCCTTTGAGTACATTATCTATTTCTATATTTATTTCCCTGAAATATTCTCTATATTCGTCTCTTACTGAGGACAGTGGTAACTACTGACCCCTAATCTAACCTAATATCTGCGCGGAAACCATTCCCGTGTGCGGGAAACATTGATTTTTTCTAACTTATCTACCATACATGTTGTTCATTCCCAACAAAACCTCAAAGCCCATCGGGAGGCTAAGTATAGGGACTAAATTAAGAATTCTTGAATTGGTGCTAAAAAGTTTTTGAGTTTTCGAAAATGAAGAACTAGGTACAGAATATACCTTTTCATGAAATGTAATATTTTTCAAACATAACTTAGTGACTAAATCTAAGAATGTTTTTATTTTGTTGTTATAAATTGCGAAACAAACTTCCTATTGCATTTCTTGCAATTTCGGTGTTTTTTTTCTTTTGTTCTAATCATAAACAATATGCCACAAACATATAGAGGTGTTTAGGCATATATTTTTGTTAATGTGTATCATTGTATAAATTAGATCTACTTAGATTTTTCAACCGATCTGCGATTTGTTTATTATAAAGTAATGGGAAAAAATTATATTTGAAAGTGTGTATTTTCTCGACTGTTGATATCAATTAAATGGTAAAAAATATTTAAAAAATAAAATATTTTCTTTGTACACGCTTATCTCTCAGTATCTTCCATTATTGAAAATGAGGCAATGCTAAAAATTGTTAGGCCAGTTCAGAACTTCATGGTTAATAGACGCGTAGTGACAGGGAGAGGGGATGTGGCAAATCGCACGCGTAGTTCAAAATGTACTTCTGGTTCACCACATTGGATGACCGATACATCGTTACCCTAAGGGTTCAAAAACTGGTCAATAATCTGGATGGAAATGGTACATGCATAGTGCTTTTTTGGATATTCCGTACGAAGCAAGGGTTTTGTGCAGTATTAATCGGGACAATTAGACCTACAATTTTGTTGAGCATGTCAAAGATAGCCAATGGTTAAGGATTGGGTAGATACGCATTGAGAATAATCTATAAGAAAATTTCATTTTTAATTATTTTAGTTTAAATTTACATTGTATGCTATGTAAATTTCATAGTTCTTGCTTATTCAGATTTAATCGATTAGCTTGTATGAAACTAGGTAATTAAACCCCAAAGGAAAATACAAAGAGAACGGACTTTGAATCGGAATATGAAATAGTTCTGAAGAAAATAATAATTAAATGGCGAAAGTGATTGGATAGAGTGAGATGGGATAGAGGGAGACTTAAGAGCTTCTTCTAAGAACTGAACTACACGTGCTAAGGTCATCGATATAATCGCTTCAATTTTCCGTGCCAGAGGCTTTTGCCTTATATGTAGTAAAAGTTGCGCGTGCCGCGGCTAAATTGCATTCCTAACCTGAAAGTTACACTGAACTAGCTTCGGTTCAATACACTTGTGTCTCCATATCTATATTCATTGCCAGCGGTCGCTAATTTGAATACGTGTTTTACTGCTATTACGTTAAATACGCTTCACTCGCAATGACGTACTCATTGAGAACTACTCGTATTTATCAATTAACGATTTCATATCAGCCTTCCATTTTATTTAATTAGAATACTCTATATTGGAAAATGTGTAATGCGAAAATAGTTATAAAAACTTGAATTAAAGTTTGTTGTTAGCCATATTGAAAAAACGAAATAGTTAATTTAAATAAAAAATTAGCCTGCTCAATTAAAAAAAGAAAATAGAGTTGCCAGAGGTTAACCAGTTGCAATAAGTTCTATTGCTAATGGGACATAATTAGTGAAATGTATTGATATTCCTTAAACTATTTTATTAATTTTGCAGATTATAGAAATTGATAATTATTATTCACTTCCTATATTACTAGTAAGTTGTACATATACTTACTTCACAAATATAAAATATAATACTGGAAAAGTGTTTAGTCAACAAATGAACATTTTTACAATATATTTGTTTTAATTGTTCCAGCTGTATCTATTTCATGAATATGTTGGCAAAACTAATAGGAAATATATATTTTTAGGACTCAATTTAGAATTCTTTTTCGTTTGATTTTCAAACAAATACGAAACAAGCTCGAAAGATTCTATTGCCATCTCACTTTTGCACTAAAATCGTATTCAATATTACAATTAATTCTATTTTTACTAACTACACTAGTTGCCTTGGTTCCTTAAATAATAATTAACCTGCGAAGGATCAAACGGACATTCTTCATAGCAGTTTCCAGCCTAAAACAATTTAGACTAACCATTTCTAATATGGAATTGACAGAGATATGCAAATCCTCCATTAAGAAAATAGAAATTTTCTGTGGGGAAAATAAAATTACCGTGCAGAAACCTAGAAACTTTGCTTAAGGCGTGTGAATGATGAAAACGTGGCAAATTTATTGAAAATTCAGGAGAAACGAAGCAATTACGGTGGATGGATATTTAACAATTTTATTTAAATTATAGAATTATTGTTCTGGGTTTTAAAGTACCTCATTTATATTTAACAACTTTGGACATGCACATATATCTGATAGATCATCAATCATTTGGATATGTTTTATACTTATTAGTTTGTAATTGATTTTAACAAAAAATATAAATTCTATTAATGCTGACTATATTTTTAACTGTTTACCGTCAATATATGTTGATTTTTTACATGATTTTAGACTTCTTATATTTTCTTTAATAAAAAAATAATTTTTTGGTACCAGAGCCGTAAAATTCGATTTTACGGCCTGTTTTTAGTCCGTAAAATCAAATTTTACGGATTTGTCCGTAAAAAAAAAATTTTACGGACTTATATCCGTAAAATAAACATTTTCTAATAATATCGAATTTCTAAATACTATTGACTAAAAGACGAATCTGTTCTTTAAAAGCCAGAACTATTTCGAACCCCCCCGTTTCCCGCCCCACCCCACCGCTCGCTCAAACTCACATCGAAGAACATTTTACTACGACTTACTTAGAATGTATGTGTGTGTGTGTGTGTGCGTGTGCGTGTGCGGTTCTTGCTTTATTATGAACTTATCTTCGAACATACCTTCCACTTGCGTCCTGAATAATGTAGCTCATTGTACATCCAAATAGTCCCCTTCCCCTTTTCCAAATAGGTTACGAATTTTACGGCTATGGTACCAAAAAATAATGTTCGTCACACGGCCGTAAGATTTTACGGCCTAGTGACGAAAAATACTATTAATCTGTAAATTTCTGAATGTTTTTCGGAGTGTGATGTTAGTTTATATTTTGCTATTTTACTTTTGAAGAGACTATTTGAAAAAAAAATTGAACGTGTGGCTTTTCTGGGCCGCTGACTATCAATTCAAAGAAAGAAAAAATAAAAATGTCTAACACAAAATGGGGGAATATTTTGGAATAAATTGCTCCAATTTCAGTGAAATATATGTAATTAGACGGGTATTTGGGACATTACATAGTACTTTTCTATAAGGAGCAGGAAGTTAAAAGATTTGAATATTTGTTAGAGTCTGCAGAAAGTAAACAGATTTCGAAATTCGGTAGTCATGAGAAAATGAAAGCGTCAGAAGCTCTCAAACTGTAGTTTATAGATGAAATCATCTATGAAGTGCACAAGCGAAACATTAATCACCAGCAAGGCATTCAGTAGACGTCCAAAATATTGAAAAAAACGTTCTATAAAACGTTCTATAAAACGTTGATAAAAGTTCATTGAAAGTGATCTTAGGAAATTAGTACGTAAACAATTTCATTAATTTTTTAAATTAATTTATTTTAAGGTGATTAGACCCCAAAATATCATAGGTTGACGAAAAATATTTATCAACCTTTCGAAGAATTTAATTTTCATTATTAATGATATTGTTGAAAAGTAAAAACATTATTCTTCTTGAAAAAAATTGAAATTTGCAAAAATAATTTGTTAAGCCACTTTTGTTATTGATTCAATTTTTTTCTTCTCCGATGTTAAGAATTTTGTAAAAATTAACGGATTTTAACGAATGGAGGCTTATTTTTTCGAGAAAAAGATTCTCTTTAACTTTACCACATAATTTTTTTAAGATTCTTTGCCTGATCACGAAAATGACTCCAAATTCGTTAAAAGTAGTCATTCTTTTTTAAAATAAATAGAGATAATTTATGGTTGGCTTCGGAAATTTCAAAATACCTGCGGTAAAATTATAGAGAATCTTTTTCTCGAAAAAATAAGCCATGATTCGTTAAAATCCATTCATTTTTTAAAAATTCTTAACAGCGAAGAAGAAAATTAAAAAAAAATAACAAAAGTGGCTTAAGGTAGTTAGACCCCAGGATATAATATGTTAGCGAAAATATTTTAATAACACTTCCAGGAATAAAATTTTTATTATGCATGATATTGTGACAGAGTTCTAGCGCTATTTTTCTTGAAAAAAAATTGAAACTTGCAAAAATAATATGATAAGCAACTTTTCTTAGCGACTCAAATTTTCTTCTTATTTTCATTCAAAACTTTTCTAAAAATGACTGGATTTCAATGAATGACGGCTTATTTTTTCAAGAAAAAGATTCTCTACAACTTGACCGAATGAATTTCTTGAATTTCTAAAACTAGGGTCAAATATCTCGAATTATTAAAAAAAAATATATATTATTTTTTAACTTTTCTGAATAATTTTAGTGATCAGGCAAAAAAATTTGAGAAATTTATTCGGTGAAGTTGTAGAGAATCTTTTTCTCGAAAAAATAAGCCGTCGTTCATTGAAATCCATTTATTTTTAGAAAAGTTTTGAATGAAAATAAGAAGAAAATTTGAGTCGCTAAGAAAAGTTGGTTAACAAATTATTTTTGCAAGTTTCAATTTTTTTTCAAGAATAATAATGCTTGAACTCAGTAACAATATCATGTATAATAAAACTTTAATTCCTGGAAGTGTTATTAAATTATTTTCGCTAACATATGGTATCTTGGGGTCTAGCTACCTTAACAAATTATTTTTGAACATTTAAATTTTTTTCAAGAAGAATAATGCTTTCACTTTTCAACAATATTATTAATAATGAAAATTAAATTCTTGGAAACATTATTAAATATTTTTCGTCAACATATAATATTCTGGGTTCTAACTACCTTAAAATTCAATAAAATTTCTGATTCTCGTTCACTTGTTTTTTTTTTTCATATATATCATTCATAGTAGAAATTTAACAACTGCATCATCGTTGCAAAACTGGATTCAGAGAGAGCCCTTTTGGATCCGAAGGCGTCTCAATGGACACAAATAGATGTTAGTCAGGATTTGTAAAACCACGTAAAGGAACGTTTTCGCACATGATTCGTCTGGTGTTTCTCATTAATAAAAGAAGTTTCTGCAATTTATGGTAGGCCACCAAAACAGCCACGCGTTGCTGGTCAAGTGCTACGTCAAATTTAACGCATTATGAGTTCAGCGCGTTAAAAAGTGTATTATGACTAATTTCTCACGTACAGTCATACACAAGAGCGTGGGCAGCGGATACATCCAAACAAGTAAAAGCGACGTTCGTCCGCTCTGGGAGGATATTTGTATTTATAAATGGATGACGCTATGTTCTCTTATCCTCTTAAATTCGAATATGTGTACCAGGTTGAAAATTTCAGACGTGAAATTTCAAGGAGCGAGACGCGGCGAAGGCCTCGACCTCGGCTGTTCGCATTATTTTAGTGTCACGGTCGTATAAGGCACAAGTCGTGAGTAATACGCCCTATTGGTGCACACTCGCCAACTTTGCGTGTACATACAATTCGTACACTTTCTTTCGCGTTTTTAAAGGCGTCCTCGAGTGTTTGGCGATTCCGATGCTGCGCGAGCAAGTGCCGCAAGTGGTTGCAGGCGCGGCACACGACTTTTTGTCCGAGAGCTAAGGAAGGCGCACGAAACCGGTCATGACATCACGGGCTGCAAATGCACTTTAATACCCTCCACCCGGCGAAACTTTGTCCTTTCAATGAAACTTATTCTTTGGATAATGGGATATATGACAAAGAGTGACCCCAAAATGTGCCCAAAATTCGGATTAAATGTAGTGCCAAAAGTTAGGTTATGGTGAGATAAAAATGCGACAAAAATTTCAAGCTGAGACGATACTTCCTTTACGAGTAAATAGGGGGCCAAATATGTTAAATTATAGCGTTTTTTAGTATCACCTGCATCGAGTATTCTGAATAACAAGCCGTCTCGAGAGTATCATATTGTTAAAATAAATTGTGAAATTGTGTGAGGGTGTGTGTCCCAAAGACCCCTTCATACACACATTCTCATACTCACACACAATGAATATTAGAAAGAATCTGAAGTAAGTGTAAATACGACATGAGGTTCGAACCGTTGATTTACTATGACAGACTCACTCCCGCAGACACACTTCAACACACATGCACACACACCCACACAATTTCATAATTTATTTAAAAAATGTGACGGATCATCATTCATAATGCTTGATACAGGTGATACTAGAAGACGCTATAATTTAACATATACATAACCTCCTATTTACTCGAAAAGGAAGTGTGGTCTCAAATTGCAATTTTTTTCTTGTTTCTATCTCACCATAACTTAACTTTTGGCACTACAATGAATTCGAATATCGATTGCTAAAAAAAGGCACTTTTTGGGGTCTTTTTGAGGTCACTTTCTATGCAAACTGTTTCTTTTTAAGTTCATGACTATTTGGTGACATCCAAATGAATGTCGCAACAAGCTTTTTGTGTGAATTAAGACTGACGATACTAGGCCTAAAAGTTAGGGGCGAAATCAAATGCATTAACGGTATCATGACATGTTTTATTCTCCAATCAATTTGAATATTTGTCGTAGATAAATCTATAATGATTTATCCTTCCTAGATTTTGCTCGGTAAGAATTGTGCAAATGTTACTGAACGTTGCGTTGTCCATGATTCACTAGGTAAAACCGAATGACACATGTCATTCAGAAGATTGAGTTGGACAAATTCGATTAAATGGTCATGAAAACGTTTGTTATGGGAAGATGAATCAATAGCGCCTATATCGGTTGATAGTGAATTGGGAGGATGGACGATTATGATTTCAGACAATCAGCGAACGCAGTGATATGACTCGGTTATCAAAGATGATCAACTGACATTATTCAGCGTTCACTTAATTCAAATTTATAGTTCATCCAACGTCCATGTTTATAATTATTCCGTATATTAAAAGTGTAAATCAGTTCGATTATTCATCGTACTCTCTTTGAACTCTTTTATCACACTCGTTCGTCCACTATTTGATAGATTATGTGCGTCGACACAATTCCTCGCTGTCTCATGACAATACGAAAAGAACTGACATTATCCTTTATCTAAGTAATTAAAATAAGAGATGGTTGACTGTATCGAAAGATGAAACGAAATCTTGAAATTGTCCATACAGTGAAACAATTTAATAATGAAATAAATATTAAAACTTTTTAGATAAATAAACATGTCAATCAATTTCTAGTAGTGAAACTAATGGGATTGAGCGAATAAGCTGATGATTAAGGGGCTTTTAAAGTCGTCCGCCGGTAAGGTAGGAAATTTCACTAAAAAACGTGAATTAAAGATGACTGACAGTTTCCTAGAAAATACCAAATATATTAATTATTGAGAACTGACCGAGAATTTTCGGAAATAAGTGATTTTTATTTATTTCCAAACATTCTCGGTCAGTTCTCAATTAATTTTTTTGGCATTCTCTAAAATATCGTCTATAGTAATTAAAATTGCTCTTACAGAGCCAACATTTTGAAAAATCGGTTCAGTCATTTTTTATTTACGGTTTTTAGTTAAAAGCCCTAACTTATCGACCAAGCACTTAAGAAACCCCTTAAGTGAGAACATCTCCACGACGTGATCGTTTTTTAATATAAAATTGTTTGCTAATTAATCCAAGCATTGGGTTTATACACTGTGCAAAATTTAATCAGTAATGTTTAGGACAGGTTATTTAAGCTAGTTGGTTATAATTTTGATTCCAAATTGAGACCTCAAGCGGAATCGCGGAGAGCCGAAACGTTATCTACTGTGAACAACATTTTGTAGCGCATCAGCCAAACGATGGAAACTTAAATGACGATTTTTTGTTAATTTTAGACATATTATATTTTTGAGAAAAATATGAGGATAGAGCTTTCTGGAGATTTGATGCCCCGGACTTAAATGGTACTTTTGACCGCTGTTCGAATGCTCTTCCAACTAACAATAAGCTACGTGCTCTTTGGGTCGACGTTCATTTTTTTTAAATAAAAAAATGACAAAGAAGAATTGTAATTTAGTTTTCCACGATTAATCGTTAGCATTGAATAGTTTTTCCACAACCAATTTGTAAATGGCTCTTATTTGTACCGACGAGTTTCTCAGAGAAAACGTTAGAATAAAACTATTAATATACTAATATCCTACTGTGTTAGCTTAGGCCGATTGTATTAATATTAATTTCCCAATGATCGTTAAATATAATTTTCCGATTTAATATGAAATAGTTAAATTTAAGACCTTTATATGACACACACACGATAATGGATCGTAATATTCGTGCCTATGTTTAGGGGCAGAATCTGTTCATTATGGCCTAGTGCAACGTCAAACTCATCATGAAAAAATCCATAATAATAAGTATAAACTAAAAAATATTTATATTTATAAAATAAAAAATATTTTTATAATTATTTATCGTACATATTTTTTTACACATTTCAAAAGCGTAAACAATAATAAAAATAATACCGCTTACACGAACGTCATAACAAATTTAATGCCAACGAGACTATTATCGTAACGAGTTTCACTCTTTCGCATCACTGGAAATAAGTGACTATTTATTTAACGACAGCTATTTTTATTGACTTAAATTGAGAGATAATTTAATTGTGAATCAAATGAAAAAGTGGCATTCAAGACATCGTGAACACTGTATCAAATCAAAACAGAAAATTAGATTTTTTTATTTGTTTTTGCACGTCATTTTTTAATTTGCCAATAATCTACACGAATTCAGTAATACTTTTACATATTTTATCAAAAAAAAGTAATGTAATTTTGCAAAACTATCAGCAGAAAAACTGTAAATAACTTACAAAGTAGAAAATATATTCTTTGAATTAACGTCGAGTTGTTGACGGTAAAACTGTCATGACCCCTGCATGATCGGTATTGTTGCTGTTTATTATTCTTTTTCATTTTTTGAAAACATTATGTGTAATTCTACGTGTTTCTTTCTCGCAGTTTGAAATAAATCATCTTGATGCAGTTAATATACATTCTTTTAAATCGTTTTGTTTGCTTCTAGTTATAAGATCGTACTTTCGCGTTCTGCGTAATTGAAAAAAAATATACGTTGCTAAATAATACCTCATCATTTATAAATCATAACTCAGATGGTGTTCTAATAATGGATCGTCGATTATGTTGTAGTTATATCTATGTAAGCTTGTTACCGGACAATAATTGAGGTAATTTTTAATCTTTATTTGAATTTGTAACTCAAAAGATTGATCAGTTCATATCTAAAATTGTACATTAAGTACACAATAACATGTTTACATTTTAAGTCAGAATTATAGATCGTAAATTTAACGACTCCCTTATTAAAAATACGCATGATGCAACTTGATTCGTAAGATCAAATCGGTCTAGTTTACGTAACACGTGCTTTACATCTCGGCGTAAAAAACGATTAGCTACAAGGCATTTCGCGGATCTTACAGAGCGTTTTCCTGTAGGATTCCCGATTGCAGAAATTGGCAATTGGCAACCTGTCCAAGTACGACGAGCTTTACGATGTCAAGAACGGTGAATTTTGTTCCCGATTCGACACTCGCCCTTTTAGGTCTTTCTCAGCAGACGCGTAACCCGATTAGCCGTAATGATCGCACGAGTGTTTCTGGGAAATGTAATTCGAATCTTCTTTTTCGATTCTTTAAGCGATTCATTATTGCGACACTCGATCCTCCTGTTAAGGTGGCTGTCGCCACTCCCTTGTTGGAATCTGTCTTTCGCGATTTTTTGCCGATACGTGACGTTTGTCGCAAGCTTGCAAAAAGCGCAAAAAATCTAAGCCTGAGGGCGATATTAATGAGGTGACTTTAAGTTAAACGGAAAATTTTCCAAGGATGGATTTGATATTAATACTATTCATAGCCAAGCTTGTATTTGTTTCTTCTACATCATAGCGGGTTTATGATGTTGGGGGAAATTGCTGGATTAAGTAAGCAATATATAATTTGGAATATGAATAAAATGCCAATTGCAAAGTTCCAGAGTATTCATCATGTCATTAGCGTCTAATTAGAAAAAGAAAGATGTAATGATGTGTCATTCTGTTCGGTGTCTAATGAGACTAGTCTGGAGTTATACGACGACTTTACTATGTGCATGAGAATTACCCTCTAAATTTTTAATGTTAATTTTGAGCTCGGTTCGACTTTTTTTAAAGTGAATCCAACATTTCCACTTCTATATGGTGACTTTTTTTTATAGAGAAACGAAACTCTCATCTTAAAAGTAATACTTAATAAACGCAGATCCAATTTTTGGCATAAGTTTACAATTTAAGTTTCCATCGACTTGAAAAGCTTTCTTAAATACTGCTATCATTAAGGTGCAATTTTACTTCAATGTGTAGTCAAATTTTACTTTAAAAGGGTGGCTCAATTTTCATTCGTTTAAGGTGAAATTCACTATCATAAAGTCATATTTAGCTTAATAGAATTTAGAGTGCGTTTCAATAGGGCGATAGGATAAATTCTTACAACCGTATAGCAACTGATGATTAACCTTTGCCTTACCAGAGCCAAACTCCAATCGAGTCTGGGGTATACGAGTTTGGACTTCACATGGTGGTGACAAACTGTTTTGCCAAGCCAAATATGTATTAATTTATAATACATAAAATATGTTGCGATATACTATACAAGTATTTTCTGAAGTGACGAAATATGTTTATTCGTTAAGTTTCTCGAATTTTCATCAAGATATTTTCATTCGATAGGAAATCAGAGTCATCTGTGAAATTCGGTTATGATGATGATGTGAACCTGTAAGAGTGGCCGAAAAAGAAAACAAAAAAATTAGGTTAGTCTTATATGCGACATTATAAATACACAAAATATTATTTTTTTTAAAGGTTAAACTTGCTTGCTAAGTAAGTTACTTTATTTTTTGTTACTTATTTATGTATATTTTCTAGTTTTTTAATTACATTTTAAGATGTTCTAACAATCCTGATTTCAAGCAAGTTTTATAACATTTTACCAATTGGAATAAGTATTCCTGAAGAAATGTTTTTTTTTTAATGTACCTTTTCCTACAGTTGATCCCATACAGTACAAGACTTCTTACAATAGTAACTTCAAATAGTTTTTTTAGTCTTAAATTTATCTTATTTCGGATCATCTCTTTTGGTACAGCGATGTACAATTATGAGGTCTTAGTTTCTTCTCGAGAGTAAGTTTTTCAGAGAGTAAAAATTAACGCGTGTTAAATTCCTTCACATGTCGGACGAGTTAAGGCTCTTTTGTCAGAGTTCACATTTGATTCGACATATACGTCTTTTAAACAATACTTTAATAGTTTTTTTAAGAACCGTATTTAACACGTCTTAACCCTTTGTGTCACGTTTTACTTAAGAAAACTTTATTCTTTAAAACACATACTATATAAAGTATTCAAGGTTGTTGATTACGATTTGGAAGTCAGATTTCGAAAATTCAAAATGGCGGATCCAATATGGCGGCAGCAAAATTAGAAATCCATTGGATTGTTATGAAAGTTGTTACTCTGGGGTTTTCGGGGTCGCTGAGTATGAAGACAGATTTTGAACATTCAAAATGACGGAACCAATATGGCGGATGCAAAAACATGTGTAATCAACAAAATTAAAACCTCCGAGAAAGTTCATGACAATCCGATAGATTTTTAATTTTGCATCCGCCATATTCGTTCCGCCATTTTGAATTTTCGAAATCCGACTTCATATTCGTAATCACCAGCTCCGAATCTATGAAATACAAGACTTACTGGAACCTCTTTATTATCACAATATTGCTACCAACAATTTTGTTTTAAAATATGTTTTTTCAAATTCATTGGTTTATTATTATTTATTTATGTATCATGAAACGTTAATATCAACTTTTAGTGTTTTAAGGACTACCTACTTTATATGGCGATGTAAAAATTTACGAAATAAAGTGTCGAAATTCGTTGTTTTACTTAAATATGCTGTACATTTCTAGGTGTTACTCCTGAGTAAAACGGCGACGCAACGAGTTAAAATTGTTAAAACAATTTATTGAGCTTTCAAAGGCGTCCTTTTGCTATTTGGGTAGTTTGTGTAGGGTATAACCAATTTTCTTTTCTTACTCAATTATTCAATTCCATAAGTCACACGAAATGTTAATCCACCGAGTAATACCTGCGAGACGTGCAACAATACCGTAAGCGAGAACAAAATAACAATTCCGAGAAATAGATTACAAATTATACAAATTAGGATCATTTTGGGAACGCTATAGTTTTCAAAATAATAACATTGTTTATATTTGTTACTGAGTAGTAATGCAGATAGCATATTTGGTATTTGCCACTTATTTTTCAGGGAAATGAAACAGTAAAACACACTATTAAAAAAAAAATGATTGATCGATTAAAATTACATAATGGAGCGTCTATGAAGCTCAACAGATTTTAAGAATGATCTGTTATAAAGTCATTGACTCCACTTGATTAATACGATGTTCTTCGCTATTCTGCACAGAACAAAGTAATTGGAAATTAACATTGAGTTTTGGATACTGGAGTCAATGATTTGGTTTTTTTAGTAACGTTAAAGACAGAGATTAAAAGATTTTTGTTTATTTAGGAAACTAACTACTGAAGCTAATTAATTAATTATTATCTGTTCGTTTGTACAAATTATGCAATTATAAATTTGCACTCGACACTTTTGACAACTTTTGACAAGAATTTTTATAATAAAATAGTATTTGGATCAAATGTTATTTTCTTCTTATTTTATTTCTATTATTAAAATGAATGTATTATTATTAAAATTATATTAAACTTGCACTATTCTTGTCAGTCAATCAAATAATTCAATTAATGATTATTATTTAACATAATTCTGCATATGTCAAGTTTTACAGTGCTACTAATGAACAAATTTCTAATTAATAAATGAATGTGTTAATCTTAGTGCCATTGATTCTTTCGACTTCTTCGCGTCGCATACGCATGAATTTTTAAATCCTCGTCTTGAAAAATTATCTCGGTACTAAACACAGGAAATTGGAAAAGGATTCGTTATAACGTCGGCCTTGAAATTGTTACGTAAATTTTCACGAGATCACTATTTGAAGATCGGAACAGACAACTTCGAATGTGTCGATGTTTTCGTGTGAGAAATGCACTTGAAGTTCGCATCTTTGCAATCCAACGAAAATTCAAAAACAATTATCAAGGTCCTTTTAGTATTGATAAAAAATAATTTTGCATCCAGTCAAAAACATAAATGACACAGTCTTAAACAAAAAAATATTAAAAAATTGGTTTTGAATTCTCGTTGGATTCCACCATTCTAACTATAACTGCATTCTAAGAATTAGTTGAAAAGAGTCGTTGCAATCAGTAGAATGAAATGTTGAATGAAATTATGACCTGCAAAAGTGTTTCATACAGGAAGTGAAAAAGTGACCAACAAACAATACGAGAAAAAACAGCAAATTATTCTAGCCTGCTGATGACGTCAATCTAAAATTTATTTTAAACTAAAAAGTGAAGGGTTTGACACCTGACCTATTCTCATCTGCCTGAACGAGCTATGTAAGGATAGATGTAATTTTCTTCTGACAAATAGTTTAAATGTTTGTAAATATTTCAAACAGTAGCGCCTGTATTTCATCAGTCTGATTAATTTAATGGGATTTTAACCTAGTGGAAATTTGCATTTTTTCCATTTTTCATGCTTGCCTTCCGTGCGAAGATGACAGATTTATGACCTTCCGTTCGAACAAAACAAAGTTTGACGGAACTGTTTGAAACGGTGTACCTTGAATAGGAGAATGTGTCATTTATTAAATACAATTACGTCATTTCTCTATTTCTATTGCGTGGTAATAATTTAGTTACTTTATAAGATGAAAATATGAATCACATAAGTTATTAATGTACATGTATATGTATTTTCTATAAAATGATTAATGCCTATACTTGAAAATTAATTGTGTTCAGTAGAAACGTATAGACACACAATCTAATGTATAGGTCAATGTACCCGGTTTCGCATAGTCGTACATTCATGTCATACTTGGCCTAATATGGGTATCTAACAGAAAATTATTCAATTTATTTTTTAGTCACATGTTTGAATTTTATTTAAGAAATGTACAATACTACTTCCAAATAATTAATATGCATGTGTATTTGTTATTAAGTAAAACTATATTTATATATATTTCATAATTCTACATTACGATATTATATATTTTGATTTACATTAAACAGATATATTTTATTTCTTCATTTATACATTGTACTTTGCTTATACATAGTTAAACGTTGAAATTGCAACTTCTTCAACTTTGGTCTTCTCCATCTATTGATCTTGGAGGTTAACAATGACAGGTGAAGTTTGGGTATTCAGTAGATTTTTAACATTAGACAGTTACGCCAGAAACTCTTATATAAGAGTCGAAAGTATATTGAATATTCTAATTTCAAAATATTTTGATATATACGTCAAATTTACCATACTTCAAAACATACTTTGTATAGAAGAGTCTTGTAGAGTATAATAAAATGTCTTATCTTATTTCAAATATTTTCCTGTTAAAAAATAATCGATTCACATTTAAGTATTTTATATTCTTAGTCTCCTCAAGTTTTATATTACAGATATACAAAAACTGCAACATAACAAAAAATAGTACAACGTTTTACCCAAATAAAAATAACTATTAGCATACTTTACTTTCTTATAGTAGAAGTTCTTATAGTAGAAATAAAATTTCTTTATGTTCTTTATGATAGTTTTTGGTAGTTTCTTTATTATTGGTTAACAATTAAGCGAGATACATAAGCCCGAAAAATTTCACGTGATTTATTTTTCTTCAACTTTCAGTGAGAGATTAGTTTTATTATTGTGGTTTTGAATAATCCTTCCCTATTTTCTGTAAGCATATAGTTCAAGTTGATATGTCAACCAGAAATGTCGAGGCTTTATTTGTTTTCCTTTTTTGGATTTTTTGGTACTAAAATAATGACCTGTCAAGATATGGTATAGTTTCCATAAGGTACCAATGGACTTCACAGACTCAATTTATTTCCTGAGCTAAAATAAAATATCAATGAATTGATTCATCAATAGTTTCTACTTAGTTGTTTCCTAAGAATCATACATCAATTTCTATTAGTATCCAACAAACGGATATTTAAGAAAGTCCTCCTTATCATTTTACATAAACTAACGTGTTTTAACTAAAGTTGGCCGGGGAACAAAGTTCCGAAAATCAAAACCCCGAAAGGCTAAAATTTCGATATTGCCTGAGTCTAAGATATTTTAATTTGCTTTATTTTTGCCACATTTTCGAAAAGAAAGTGAAAAAAAATCAAGCTGGAGCCATGCTATATCGAAATTTTTGCCTTTCGGTGTGTTAATTTTCGGAACTTTGTTCCTCGGCCCTAAAGTTAATAGCAATCATAAAGCTAGTATTGATCTTATATTATATTATGAAAATTTTTTTTCGTATGTGATAAAAACTGTGAAATATGGACATTTTATTCACAATTCTACATGAGTCTACTTGGCTGAAAATTATCTAAGTCATCTTAGCATACGAGTTTAAGTTAATGAGTAAAACGTAACAAAATATATTTATATATATATATATAGATATATACTCTTATATTTTATACCTTTATTTTACTATATAACACGAAATAAAAAGTGCCATAAAATCGGCGACTAAGTCTAAGTAACCGGTCATTGCGGATGAAATCGATGAAGTAATAGCAATTAACGCCCGTGAGATTGCTCTTAATTTAGTCTTCAGTCGATTACCACATTATAGATTAAAATATCTACTTCTTTTCTATATATTGTGTTTGCTCGAAAAGTAGTTTTCTAAATGATTCATCAATTTATTAAATAGTAGACTTTTATCCTAGATTTAAATTTGAATGACATATATACTCGCATATAACAATAAGACATCTTTAAGAGCTCTTTAAGATATCGGAAAGAACTCCGAAAGTGATCTTACTTGTGAGGTTTGCTGAAAAATCTCGAACATAAGAATTTGGCTTAAATAAAATAAATAATTGTATTTCAAATGATACAATAGGTATTATTTTATTTGGTTTAATTATTATAATTAATAAATATTTGTTAACTTGCTTCTATTTCCTGTGGAATCTCTAGAAGAAATTTGGATATAATTACACTGTAATTAGATAAATCTGAGATTTAAAATCTCAAAAATAATACCTCATATAGTGATTAATATTGTAAGAAAGCATAACTTGAATGTGTTTAAGGGCAAATACCTTTTTTCTGACATCCTATGCAATATTACAATTTAAACTTCAAATAGACAACAATTTAGATTATCGTATTTCTATAGAATTTCCATGTAGCAAAAAAGGTTTTCTCAGAAATATAATTCAAATCTCATTTGCAAGTATTCGAAAATAACAGTTGATTATATTTTCTCTGCCATTTTGTAAATTCTCTGAAACAAAATTGCATAAGAATATTTACGTAACTGCATTTTTCTAGTTGAGGTGAGAAGATTTCGTACAGAATAATTAAATTTGTATGAACATATGAAAATAACCCAATTGAAAAATCTATTTACGAAAATACCATATTATTTTATTATTAATACTATTTTGCGAAACTTAATTTCTTTTATTTCTTTACTTTAAAATATATAATAAAAATGTGAAATTTATAAGAAAGGTGCAAGAAATTTAACAGAATTTTCAGAAATTAATTTAAAAATAATCTGCTAGCTATACGAGTTGCTCAATTAGCACTCACAGAACATAATTTGATAGCACAACATACACACCGATAAATTGTTAGTAAATTCTTGAGAACCCAGGAATAGTAGCTACTGCGCAGAGTGATGAACTTAAAATAACGAATAAAATTCGAAATATAAAAAAAGACTTTTATCAGACCTTGGAGAATATTTGTTTATTACTACTAGACAATTTAATGACTGTTAAATTTATTCCAATGAACTGCAGAGTGCAATAATCAGTACTTTTTATCCTTTCATATTGAGACCAAACTTCTTTTTTGGAATTTTGTGCTCTTAGGAAGTTCAGTGCATTTATGACGTATTTTGTACTGTTTTCGAAACAGGAGCATTAACATGAAAAAATACTGATTTCTTCACTTTTAAGGACGTTTACAAATCAGAATTAATTATTAGTAACTAAATCGTTCCGAAAGTATGAATTAATATTTTCCAAGATCTAACAAAAGTGTACCTGGTTATAAAAAGTGTATTTTTTTACATTTTGCACTTTAATCGCTTTTTAAAGTTTGTTAGAGTTCACGCATTAACTACTACTTCCTGGGTTCGGTAGAAATTACTGACAATTTTTTAGCGTGTAGGTTGTTTTAGAGGATGATTCTCGTAACGTCGAGTACTCATCCGTAACAGTCTGACGTAATGGAATGTAAATAAATTACTAATGCCGCTACGAAATCTGCAACGAATGCGCGTAAATCTGTCGGGTTTGATTCCTAGCTTACAGCATTTAACATTACATGTTACGTCGGATAATATTTAATAATTCTTCATGCTCGATTATGCTGTTGATACTATCGATCGATCCTCTATATTATAACTTCATTAATCACGAGCTTCTGCTTATTGCAGAGAAGACCACTTATAATTGATTTTGATGCTATCTTCTTTTAGTAGTATTATTAAATAACAGAGATGTACACCTAACGTGTAATTAATTATTGCCGACCATTAAAACGAAAATTATCTTCCTTTAAATAGCAGTCAACCAGTTGTAAGGTTTATTTTCAGGACAACCAATTGCATGTGAATTTAATACGAGGTTGGGACTTTAATTCGAAATTAACACTGAAACCGAAAGGAATGAAATTTAACTTTACAAAATCTGATTTATGGTTCGTATAAATCATGTTGTGAATTTGAGGAGATAGTAAATGATGTGATCTAGAAACCAATTTTATATAATATCATACGTACATCATTACATTATTTCGTCGTGTATTTTAATTTCATGAAATTCACTTACGGGAACCGCGAATCAGATTTCGTAAAGTTCAAGTACATTAATTTCAGTTTCAATTAGTTATTTTATTTTTTTATTTTTATTTGTACTTAGACGCGATGAAATAAGGAAAATAATGTATGCATGGGATGGAATAAAAAAATGATGGATACATATAATGAAATAGTATAGAATGTTCTTTAAGAAATATCTTGATTTCTGGTTGGTTTTGATTAAATGTAAGAAGAAATCATTATTTGTGTTTTAAAAACGGTTGCTATAAAAGAAAATAATAAAGACCTATGGTCTGGGTCGAAGTAATGAAAGTTTGAAAAAAATTAATTCGATTATAATTACAGATGAAAATTTTGTAAACAACCAACTTTGTTGTATTTCTAAAGAATATTCGTTTTCTAATGAAGGTTTCCTTATTATTTTTGAAAATTTTGAATCTGATTTTAGGTAATTAATCAGCTCTGTCGACAATATCTTAAACTATGCTGTTTTTATATCGTCCGAGCATTGTTATGGGACTAATTTGTATCCAAATTATCCATTATTTTTCCTAACGATGAACATATTTAAGATGCGGATATTGAGATATTAAGGATCCTATCTCATTACTTACAGGTTATGCTAATGACATCTACAATGTAGAAAGGAAGATTCAAATGTAATTGCTCAATAAGTATGTTTTCTATAAAATCTTTGGTTATTTTAGAAACAATTGGAGATAGTGGCGAATTCATAGGTACCTCGTACAGCTTTATAGTATCGGTCATGAAGTAGTATACATGAAGTAATGTCTCAAAACTTGGATCTCTTTTGGATAATTTTTTAATCTGACCGATTTTGATCTCATTTTGATCAAAATTTGATCAACTTTTTTTACTCGGGTAGTATTAAGGTCGTAAAATGAACTACACGCAGGTGAACTCCATGTCCGAGAGACTTAAAAGATTGCGTCTGTAATACGAACATTATTCTTCGCCCGGGTGTGGTTTGAAATTCGAGTTTTATGGCTCTGATTTTAAACTCAAAATACTGCAGCTTACCCATGTTATTTTTGCGTGCGTAAAATGCTCTTTTTTGATGCAGTAGGCGTAAAATGACAATTTTACGCCCTCAGTTGTGGGCGTAAAACGCCTATTTCACGCCTACTGAGACATAAAATACATTTAAAATTTAAAATACCATAGAAATAAAATGATTGTAAGATATGGTTCTATGGCTCTTTGAATTGTTATATTTTATTGATGTCTTAGAAACTTTTCGATATCTTTATAGGTATTTCTGAAACACGATTTTTGTTTTGTACACTTACTAATTATTGCAAGACATTTTTCCCGTAAGAAGAACATATACTTGTTTGTGTAAACAATGAAACGGCAACAATGCACGAAAACGAGAACACTCCAGTTCGAAATTATTTCATCCGCGCCTTAAACTTTATACATCAACAATTTTTTTTTTAATTATCCGAGTTTTATGAAACTTTTCAAAAAAATTTTTAGTATCTTAACGAACAATTTTCTCGTTTTCGGTAGCTCGAAATTCGCTCGTCAAACGAAGCGCTTGAAGTTTTCGATACCGTGAATTTACATTTTCTTGGAAAAAATGTATATCTTTTTGTTTATAAACATATTAACTTTGTTTTTCCTTTACTTATTTTCGGAAACGTCTACCCAATAACCTCCATTTTATTTTATTCCGAAATTTCAAAAATTGAGAAAGTTACCACGAGTTGAAGAGTATTAAGAAAAGTAAAGACCCCATAAATTTTTTTCAACAGAAAAAAATATAGGCCATATCATTCTGCATATGGATTTAGCAATAAAATTTAAATTTGAAATATTTTTAAAAATCGACTTTTGGACAATTTACCCCTTTGATCGCTGGAGGTTCAACTTTTATCCGCCATATTGGATCAGGAATTTTGAATTGTTTAATGTAATGGTGTTTCTATAATCTCTGGTCATCAAGTAATGATTTTCAAGTTAGTGTCATTAGTATGGGTTTATCATCAAATATCTCCGCTAACGAATTAGATTCCCAAAAATACGAGAATTTACTACTTTGGTTATTTATAATAACTATAATATTATAGATTCAAATAATATCATTATGCTTCGAAATTTTAACTTGCGTTTTAACTGAAAATTTACCAAAAAATCAGAACTTTGTAAAAGTAAAAGGGTGGCGCTGTAGTGGCTTCTATGTGACCGAAAGGAAAATAAGTGTTAGACATTTCAGACCGTTTTATTCTCTATTATAAGGACAATTAAAGCAGCTTAAATGTTGGTACATAGTGAAACAGTGTATAATTACTTCATCATGGAATGGACAACGATGTAATAGACAAATTGAAATGATGTTTAGCAAAGTTGGGCTTACACACCACCAAGTGTTCAAAGGTCACTCAAGTATACGGGACATCATTATTTTTGTCAAATTTAATGAACATATCATTAAATTTTATGAATATTCAGAAAGCAAATTTTCAGAATGTGCATATTTAATTGTCATATTTTAAATGACGCGGCATTAAATTACTTATTTATGGATGACGAAATACATTATTATTGCACATTTTAAAATGTCCTCTACGGTTTTGTTAACTGGAAAATTGTGCAATCACATACAAAGACGACGTCATTCATATAAAGTACAAATAAAATATTACAACGAGTTTTCTGTTTTGTTGAACAATGGTTATCTCTAAAAATGAATTAAAAAATGAATTAAGGAAAGAATATATATTCTATATAATTCTGAAAATAGAAACATCATGTCAATGATGTAATTGTCCAAGAAAGGTTTTTCTCTTCATTCATTGTTATACTTTTGATAAGTTTAGACAATTTAGTTTTTTGATTACCTACAAACTGTGACTTTTAAGGGTGTACTTACCTCTCTGCCAAAAAAGTTCTTATTAATTTAATTTTTATTTATTATTTATATTTATTTATTTTCTTTTTCTGTAAATTTTAACGTGTATTTCGTTTTTTTTGTTAATAAATGTGAATTTTAAGAAAAGATAATTTGCATTGTAATTCTTATAAACAAAACTTTTTTGTATTTAAATGGACTGTTTACGAATTCGCAGTTAAACGAAGATAAATTACACAATTCTAAAAAAAGCAGGTCTTGGAAGTTCTCGAGAAAACGTTGGTCATTCCTTTAGTAGTTTTATGGTAGAATCCGAATCCGAAGTAAAAATCGACTAATCTCGGCAGGAGGTTTAGATATTTCAATATGTACGCGAACAATGCATTTTTTACCACTTTGGAGGTTATGTAGCGATTGGACAAAGTTTTCTATCTTTTTTACTATTTGCACCATTTCGTACTACTCTAGTCCTTCAAAAGGAGCTAGAGGTCAACTACCTAATATTTTTCACCCAAAGTTATGGCAATCTTAAATTATGACATTTATCCCAAAACGTTTCTACTTGGAAACTTACACTTAGGCAAATCTTGATTCGCAAAGTACGAACAAGAAAATCAACATCGACAGTTTTTATAGGAATTGCTTATTTTAAATGGCTGGTAGCCCGAATCTTATAAGGTTGTAGAGATTAATATCATAATTTTAAATGGCCGAAACCTGTGGAGAAAATATCGTAGGTAATAGACCAATAGCTCATTTTGAAATACGAGAGTAGAATACTAGCTGGTGCAACTAGTAAAACTCGTGCAAAAAAATTAATTCTCGACTACATAACCTCAAATATCTCTATATAAATATATCTAGTTCAAAAATTTTCATTTCACAATGGCAGTAGATACATTCTGGAGTTTGTACCTTTAGCAGAAAACTAACCTAACCTACCTTAACTTACTTTGTAGTTTTCATTTCGTTACGTCTGAATTCTTGGCACATACGTTGGGACGTTCGTAATGTGGACACCATGTCTTGCTTTATCATATAAAAAAGTACGAGTTTATTAAGGCTTCCATCAGCACCTGAACCTGAACTGTTAATAATAATATGTTACATATGACTCATAATAGAAATATGTTACATATTTCTATTCAGTGCTTCTAATATACCTATTGCGCAAATCGTCCATGCAATATACTGTAATAAGAAATTGTGTCCAGAGTTAGTAAAGGATAAGTACATTTTGAAAATAGAACAATCCGTCACGACGATGAATGATGACAAAATTTCACGCGTAACCAGATCCATGGACGATAAATCGAAAGGGGACCTTGGCCGTAAGGAGAGCGTATAACAAGTCGTTTTGGATGTTGAAGGGGTCAGGTTAGTCATGCGGCCGCCAACGATGGGACCAAGGGCACTTCTGCCGGGTTCTCGAAAGTCGAATCTTCTAGTGTACCTGCTATAAACGATGCGATTGTATTACCAACGAGAAGAGAAATGAATAAAGCGCAGCAAAGCCTATTGATCGGCGATGGCCGTCTTAAGCGGTTGACTTAAGCGCGGGTACTTGGATGACGCCGTGTCTCGATCGCCCACATATTTTCCAGCGTTCGCCAAATATGGCTTGGCACCTCATTCTCCTTTAGTTCTACGCCTACGTAGACGGGCTCGCTTTCTACGGGGACCGATTTCCACGATTGGTCCATCTATCTAAGCTTCCACTAGTACTAAACAGTATCCGACACTGAATTGTATTTATTTTCCCGAAAGGAAAACATCTACTTCCGAGTTATGTCATTTTACTCCGATTTAACAAGGACGAGTCCAAACATTCCGAAATTACATAACTATCGTACCCAATGGCATAAATTATGGTGTCAAATTACTTGTCAAAGATTAAAAATGTGGACTAAAATATTTTTTTCATTTGAAAAATTACAATAATATCTAGTTCACTCGAGACTCACTTAAAGTGCACATATTTCCAGCAATTTTCTAAAAGAATATATTATTATGTTCGAATAGTGTGATACTACCGACAAATATTAATTATTTTTAAAGTACTCTACTTATTTTATTAAATTAGGGATCATATTTTCATCCTAATAATATATTTTCAGAGAAGAAAAATTTGATCTGTTACTAACGTGTCATCCACAAATATTTTCGAAACAGCACATAAACTCGGAATCTGGTATAAAAAGTGACAAGCAAGAAAAGGACCAATCGAAATTCAGTAAAATCAGCAGTATGAAGCTAGTTTTAAGGTAGAAAAAATAATATTTCGGATAAATTGATTGCATAATGGCATCTGTCCAGCAGTTGTCCAAAAGAGCTTGTATTTCTGAGGGGGCCCATGGCAGAAAATAATCCTTCCTTAATTTTTTAACTGAAAAATAATTCAAAATTTTGTAGTTATATAACAACAGCAAGAGTCGTACCTAGTAGTCTTTTCAAATACGTCTTCTATGATACGTATTCCGGTATTTGAACATTTTCTCCAGTATCTTGGTTTTGAGGCAAAAAATTATGGGTGTTTCTTTTGTTTTGTTTTTAAATTCTATATTGGATCCCTACTCCCTTAAACAGTTTTCCAAGTATTTGTTAGTAACCTTTTACACAGGTATTTCCAAAAAGACTTAATGAGCTGTAGATGTGATATCTGAAAAACCAATTCATAAAGAAGTCATAGTTATGATTTATTACATATAAACTTCCCAGAGGCGTTATGCTTGAGATTTTAACTCATTACTCAGGAAGATGCACATATTTTAGTTGATATTCTGAACTAAGGTTGATATTGACTTGAAACTGACCAACCCTGCCATTTTCGAGTTTACAATATGGCGCATTTTAAATAAAAAAATGAACAAAATTTCGTATACTTACTAAATAAAGTTGTAGGATCGATAGAACAAAAGTATACAAAATCCATGAACTTCATCTACAAATTTTTTGTTTTGCCGAATTAACCTAACCAGTTCAAACCGTCAGTATATAAAAAAAAATAAACCTTATTTGATGAATTATGAAATTTATTGATGAAATTCGCATCTATAGAAATATAATTGTTCCTAAAATGTAGGTTCAGGGTTTTTTGGAATTGCTGATCAGGAATTTGAGGTTTGAATTTTAAAATTCAACATAGCGGATCCATTATGCTATACTGAAATTCAATAAAATACTTCAAAGTCGCGAAAAAATGTATATACAGGATTTTTTTGGGTCGTTCAACACGAATTTGAAGGATTATTTTAATATAAGATGGAGGATCCGATATGGCTAACCAAATTGCATGAAAGAATTAAAAATCATGCTAGAGATACGGATTTTATTAATAATGTTTCTAATGGATCAAATAAAGTATATTTTTGGACATATTGACGTATTGTACAAGTTTTGTTAATTCGTGGGAAAACAAAAAAATATTGCAGCTCAATTCCATTGATTTTGAGCACTTTTGGTTGCAAATGGGCATCGCTTTCGCAATTTTATTGATGTAAAAATAAATCGCAAAAAACCAAACACACGAAATTATGTTCAATTTTCACTTAAAATGCAGCTGTTTAAAATAATGGTTTCTAAAGCAATTTAAATGCAATTTTGACCACACCAATCGAAAGAGTACTTACTTCCGAACTTAATGGGTTAATTTGATCTCATTGCGAGTCATCTTTATGGATTCGGCGTAGCCACCAGGTCGCGTAGTCATGCAAAATTGATCTAGCCCTACAATTACTATATCGTGACCAATGCACGTTGATAGATCTAGTGGTACACCTAAAATCAACACATACGTCTTTTTAAAAAGCACTTAAGACGTATTTTTTTTTGTTAAAGACATCCTAACGTTTTTAAAACATCTTAAAGGGCCATTAAAGATGTATTTTTCTCAGTTCAATAATTTTAACTTCGATTATTGAGGTTTGACTTTTAAATCTGACTGAAAAAATTAGACTTCTTTAATATTGCAAACAGATCGGCCAGAATAGCAATAAGAAAAATAATCGTTAAAAATCGTAATTAATAAAGAAAGTCCTGAAATTACAACTTCAAATTAGACATGTGGGTATAAAAAACTTGGCTACAATCTGTTTTAATTATTTATTATATAGAAACAACAATTAATGAAATTTTACTCTTTGTAGACGTTATGAGGACATGAAGGTTGTTGTTTAGAAATTTAAACAAGAGAAATTTTTTTAATTGGTACGGATAATTGTTTTCTATTATTTTGTTAATTAGGTGTTGTATCTTCGACATGATTAGATGCTGTACTTCTGTAACTTTTATTATTCAGTGATCTCAGTCATTCTCCAATGAAATTGGACTCTACGTTTATTTGTTTGTCTAAATACATACGAGTACTTCACAGTTCTGATTTGGACTTCTTAATGTATGTATAATGATAGTGTCTTATTGATTAAAATTTAAATAAGAAATACCCATGAATAATATTTTTGTTGTTCTTCGTATTGACACATCTCTTATTACCAAATAATATTATTTACATTAATTTTCATTCTGAGTTTATTAATATTCGTATGACTTAATAAATATGTTAGCAAGTTGGCCTTCAGTTCCCGGAATTATCGTTAAATAAATTTAATTAGTAAATGCAATACCGAGGAATTCGTCGCGATATTTATCCGGTTTAACTATGACTTAATTAAAATTAAATTTTAATATTCGAGCTTACGTTTCATTCAAAACAATTCAATATCAATTGTGTAGATGATTGATGTTTATCAATTTGGGCATTAAAGAGTATGACTAATATTGCATGTTTTGATAAGTAAAAAATGCGCCATTTCATTCCGTAATTTATTACGTTCATTCATAAACCAATATCGCGATTTCATAATTTATAACTAATAACTAAGAATAAAGTGTGCGTATAATAAATCAACTCACGGTTAATGTATTAACTCATCCGATCCACTCGCATCTAATGGGCTAAATCTAGATTGATCAGTTAGATAAATCCTAAAACACATGGCATTTAATGGATTGAACGAACAACTTAATGCAAATAAAGGATATGGTTGAAAATGGCTGCTTCGATTACTATGCATTGCCTTAAAACAATTGCAAGTAAGTTTTAAGATACAGTTTCTTGGTAATAATTTAATCAAATATTAATAATGAAACTAATTCCCATATTTTGTTAATATTTAGACCAAAATTCAGTGATTTACTTGTGATAGTTTTACTAAAGCCGCCGACACTTTTCGGTGACTTCAGCAATATTCGTAATTTTTATAATAGAATAATTCTTCGATATGTGATTTAACGCAGAATACATTTGGAGGATACTAAATTTCAGACATGAAACAGAAACTTGTAATTAGTGCATTTTTTAATGCATTATCAGCTCATAATTTACAACACAATTTTATTGCACAAATTATTTCACCATGAGTGTGTTACTGTAGATTGGGACAAAATAATATAATCGATACCTATCTACATTAATGCATGCAGTCGTGTTCTAATTTAAATTGAAATGATCAATTTTAATAAACATAAAATGATGGAGAAGGGATATTACAATAAAAGACAATTATATTCACAACAATCAATTAAATGGCTAATATCATGAAAAGGAGAATTGAAATTATGACACCATCTTAATTTGTTTGAAGAGCCTGTATTATTAGAGTGATATCTCTTATTATTGATATTACTTTATTAATATTTTCAAAATTGAATTTAAGGGTTTCTTACTTTGATATAGATTTTGTTTAAAAATAGTTATTTTCTATAGAATAATTAAGGTGTTATTTAATCCAGTGCTGTTGCATCAAATACTTTTGAAATGATATTTCGCTATGAAAAGAAGAGTCGGACAGTGTCATATGAAAATAATAAAAACCAGCCAAATGAGTTAAATTAACTGATACAATCATGCAATGAAAATAACTTTGTTGTCGAAAGAATCGATCAAATGGAGTATAATAGTGTGCCTAAATAATCCGGAGGAAAAAAAAGCCAATAATTGAACCGGCACTTGTTTCGTATCGACTATAATGTAATAATTTAGACTGCCAAGATTTGCAGCAATGGAATGGCAATATAAGAAAATTACATTAAGATAATTGATTGGATTTGCAACAAATTCAATCGTACACTGATAAACATTTAGTACCTGTACCTTTCTACAGTACAATATTACTCTACACAAGAATACATTCGTAATATATAAATATAGCAAAGTTCATTTGACAAAATTTTGTTGATGACGCCTACCTAAAAATTCGAAAAATGAATTCACTACCGTGGGTTGAAGGGACAAAATTTTGTATGAAATTAAAATGACAATTTTTATGTTTATTTAAAAAACTATAAAATTTTGACACTTTTGTCATAGGGATAAAACAAACATGAATTTTTACCGAGCCATTTTTGAAAATTTGTCGTTTGGACAAAATTGTTCCCGCCGAATCCGTTCGTCAACCCCTTTACTAGCTTAGAAGCCCTCAATTAACGGACAGATAAATCGTGTTTTGAAATTTGTCTTGATAATAATGAAAACTTAAGGATTAACGTACATGTACTGATAGTTTTTTTCTTGGCGTATATCCAAGAAAATAAAAAAATTCAGTGCGTTAAATGAAAACAACAAATTAAAGAAAAAGATTCCGAATTTGAGTTTCTTGACTTTTCTGACAGGGCAGTCTAAAATCTAAGTCAATGCTCCGAGACTTGACAAGTAGATGCTTCCATTTCTGTAACACGCACCAATTCGTTGCACTATACTGCATTCTGCTAGGTCAGAATCAATTTTCAAAGGAAGGCCGCAGAAACGCGCGAGCAGCCACGATTACTTGCGAGCCACCTTATTTAGAAGGAAATGAGCATATTACACAACACAATTCGAATCGGCGGTTCAGCATTCTTTTTACGGGTATTATCAAGCACGATTTGCAAAATTAGCAATGAACTGCTAGTACACAGTTGCATTTTTGTAAAACGGTTTTTATAAAAACAAAAGATTAAAAATTACAAAGATTTGAACAGAAAATAGGCCAAAATTCTAATTTTCAATCATAATTTTTTTATTTTAAATTTGTATTGTATTTTTTATTGTTATTATGATTGGAAAGTGATCTAATATTACCTATACTGAAATTAAAATGACATCGACATTTTACATGGATAAATTATTAAAAAAGCAACTGATTCAACATCTTCATTTAACGGTCTACTGTAATTTATTAGCTTTTGGTTGAAGTAATTACTTCGTTAGTTGAGTAATTTAATTTAATTTAATTTTAGCTATTCAATGTTATTCAGGTTTTTATCTTCATTATTCCGGATTCCCTCAAGTCATTGTAGAACATATCATGACGAGAGATACATCTCATGCATTGAAAATGTAAAAAATTATAAATGTCAGTACATTATGAAATACTGGTAAGATTGTTAACTTTTTTTAAAACACATGTTCATTTAATTAAACAATAATGAAAATAACGTATAGCATTGTATATCTAACAAACGTTGAAATAAAATAAAATTAATTGAACGAGAACACAGTTAATTAGATTATTATTTTCAATCAAATAAATAAATTTGCATTACGTGAGAAAAACAATCCACGCGGTACCAGGCGGTGTTGGATTCGTTATTGTTACCATTTACTTGAACTACAGCTTTTACCATTCTATTCTTTAAAACCAACATAGTAGACATGCGACTAATAGTATTATAGTTACTGTTTTCCCAGTGAGTACGGGGTCGTATTATTAAAAAATACGTTTCATCCACAGATCCTTCGTTTGGACTCATTAGTAATACGACGAAGGATCTTGTCTTATATCATATCTAATTATACATAATCTTCTCTAATTATTTGTTTACACTGTATAAGAACCGTGATACCCAGCATTTAATTTTCATAATATTAATTTTTGTGGTGTCTTTAAAACCTCTTATAGGCGAATTTATTATGTTCCATGAATTGTAAAAGGGAGCCCTCAGAGACTATTCAAATTGTAAAGACATCCAGTCCTTGCACGATCTTAGGACGTCTCTTAAACGACTTTAGGAACTTTTACGTTTCATAAAAGACGCCTTTAGGACACGCATGTATTGTCATTACTTGAAATGTTGACATACTTCTTTATATACAAATAAACGAAATATTATAATTGAAATATTCATTACTCCTAGTTAGTATAGCAAATTCGGCCCTTACATGATACCTGCCGATAAAGTATTAAATAATTATGAATTTGTTTGAACGGATCATTATAATTTTATAAAATATTCGCAGTTATATTATGTAGTTGTAGAGAGTAAATATTCGATTTAACTTTTATAGGCTTAAATTAATTCACTCTCTTAGAGCTAATCTTTCACACTTGTTTTCAACGGCTAATATATTTGGTAGGTTAGGTTATGAATATTAATATTCATCGAAATGCGTATTACTCTCACAGGAATACTTCCCTATCTCTACACTTTAGAAAACATCGAAGCAAATTGCTACAAAAGTGTAAAATTCAAAATTACTTTTAGTAGACGTCAGAGTGAAATATAATCTCTTATAATAAATTTTCAATCTCTATTTTGCTGTGGTGAATGTTAATTTACTTTAATATATTTGTGTTTTAAAAGGATGTAATATTAATTCCCATCTGCTAAAACTGCTTTTAGTAAAACATCTAATCTTCTTACTAATCAGAAAACGTTCACTTCACTTGTCATAAAATCTTATTACTTTTCTTGTATCCTTTATGCAACTAAAATTTTGTTTGTGTTAACATTATACTACAACTGTTAAGATAACTGTTATGCTACCAATAATTACTCGTCATAAGTGACAAATTTAACGTTTATATGATTTTTATAAATTTTAAGATTTGTGTATGATAAGATTTATTTTATAACTGAATTGCACTTAAACCTAACATATTGATGTTGTTATAACTTACAGTACTATTTTATGTGATTGAATTATTTTACAAAAATATATCAATTGATTTTTTCACACTTTGAGCGCACAAAGTTATTTTCCTCCTTGTATCTTGGAAGAAAAAAGGCACTTTCTTTCCCTAGGGAGCAATATAAGTTTCTCACACTCTGAGCGCTAAATACTATTTTGCTCCCTATTATATGCCTTGAATATAATGTATTACAATACAGTATGTCTATATGGTATTTTAAAAATGTTGCAAAACTTTGAATTACATTAAAATGTTTTAATTTTATTCATTTATGTTAATTGTAAAAATGTTTTAGGCAATTATGTAAACTTTCCTATACGTTACAGGAGCCAATATGCCCATCACCTTCACGCTATTAACTCTCGGTAGGAATTGATACGATTTATCTTCTTGAGGATACAAAATGAATAATAAATGACGGCCATCGTTTAAAATGTACACAAAGTACTAGCCTTACGTCAACATTACATTGACTCTTATTTTTTATTTTTCTGACATACAACTTTATTTATGTCATTCATAAAAGTAAGCTTCACTGTTACAAATAATGTACTAATTCTTTCTACAGTATCCTTAAGAAGAAAAATCTAAGTAGTCTGTTTTGATAATCGGGTTAATTTTAGATAAGATAATGTTTTCCTTATCATTAATCGTACGTAGTCGAAGACGGCCATAAAAGCAAATATAACAAATCATCTCCATTTCTCTTCTATCCTTCGTGTAATTACAATTAATGTAAGTTCGCAACTCGTAAAATATCTACTCGTGTTATCAACTTTTTGGTTACCATTAAAATAATTATGTTCTCGTGCACTTATCGTTGGAAGTTTTTGTTGTATTAATGCTCGATCACTTCATTTTTTAATAAAAAAGATATTAATGATTATTTCATAATTGAACGGATCGAATGAATCAAGTGTTACAATTGATTAGAATTCATTAATTTAATCGAATTATTCCGATCAATTGCCTGAAAATCAATCGTTAGAACAATACATTCACACGATTCAACGAGATGAATGAAACAGGTAAAATGTATCAAAGTATTAAAAGCTACTGGGCACATCGATTGATTTGCAGTAATCGAATATTGCGTAACAATGTCGTTTTAATTGCGGGTCCGTTATGTCGTTTTTTTAGTTTCTAATGTTGTATTGTCTTAGACAAAATCTCTTTATTTACGTCTCACTTCATTCCATTAGCAATCGCATTCGTGCGAGTTATATGGATTTCTGGGTTATCGTAAGTCCTCATAACGGTGAATAGCTTCTCTTTAAGGCAGTTCTCACCTTACTTGAGCGAGAAATTGTTTTCTTTAAGAACTTTCAATTTTATTGCTGAACTTTTGTGACAATGTTTTCTATCGTATGGGAACTAGGAAAAATTCGGTTGTAATAAAATGAAACGTTAAATCTAGCTAAAATTAGTACTAATTTTAGCAAAATTTCACTCATTATCGAATATTAAAAGACTTCGACTTGTAATACAAATTACGAAATTTAATAACGAAATAGCTGTTTTATAAAAATTACCTATTAGTATGGATCGGATATATTCTACTTATTGCAAACCCCAATGTATATTATGAGAAAGTGAATTAAATGAAATAAATAACCCACCACCTTAGTTCTGAATTTCAAACTTCGAAATAACATTCTATATAAACAGTGTAAAATTAATAGAGTAGAGCATCCAGTTTCAAATTAAAATTACATTGAAAAATTCAAAGTAACTGTGGCTTCTTTCTATATTTAGAATACAAAAAGCACGATTATTAACGGAATTCTTTATTTTGGGTTAAACATACTGCAAATATTGACACAATTACCAGGTTAATTTCATTTTTATGTCAGATAACATTGTTTATTATTAACAAATTTTCCATCCTGATATATGATTGGAGTACTTTTTTATTTTAATTTATTAATTTGGTGCTAACTGCCTATTTTTTTTATTAAGATATGGACATTTTGTTCTTTTCTTCAGTTTATTACATAGACCGTTTTAAAAATCTGTAATTGCCACTTAGTACTCTAAAATTTGTTACTGATACTAAACATACCAAATAATATATTTTATGGCAATAAGCCTCAATTCCCATTTTTACTAAACTCGCTATATTATACCATAGTTTCCTATATACAAAAAACAACATTAAGTCGTTATTAATTTATGGAAGGGTTAAATCTAAATAAAGACGTTAATAGTTAATTAAAATGTAAAATAATTTTAACTTAGCTCTTATTGTTTTCGTTTAATTTTATCTTATAATTTAACTTCGTTGATTATTTTGTTAACTTGTTATTTTTAATTTCTAAGTTATCATATTGTTTTATCTCTATTTCTAGTTAACAATGATGCATTAATTTATTTTATTAATTATCATATATTTGTTTTCATCTGTGCTAAGGGCCTAGTGTTTTTCGGGAGTAATTCTCTGATTCGAAAATAATAGTTTGCACTATCGCGTGTAAAATTTTGGTCTCGCATGGTGATTGTTTCATCCTTGGGTGCACAAATAACCATTCGTGACATAAGACTTTAATTTCCGGTCTTGATGAAAAAAGTACTATTCTGATATGCATCTTTCTCACTTAGGTTATTTTCAAATAGTAATGCACATTATGTGACATGTTAAAAATTTAGTATACAAATTTAAATACAAGTGTTCTTGGTATTCATGGTAACGGAAATTAAATCTATATTATGAAAAATAATGACAATCTAGAAATTAACTATTCCCCATGTTTTTATAAACAATTTTGTAATTTTCAAATTACGTTCTACGGGTAGTATACATATTACGTTACAAGTTATTTTCAATCCTTATGAACTCCCAACTTTTAACATAAGTTTACATTTATGTTTAAAATTCCTTATCCTCTTTAAAATGGTAGAAAAGTGTACAAATATACAAAATATCAAAGTGTTTTTCTTTAAAATTTATTAAAAAATATTATAAAATTCCTCCTAATCGAATAAGTAATTCTACTCGCAGTCTTGTACATTATGCATTTTGACCATTCGGATGGAAATTATGACTAAATCACTGATCTACCAAATCTTTATCACTGGAGGATCTATCTGAGGATCTAATCTATTCATTCTGCTCTAACTTTAACAGATTGAATTACATTAATATTTTTTACGTCGTCTTTTACTTAACATAGTAAAAATATCTTACCCATTCTTGCAATTGATATCTTAATCATAAAATAGGTAATAAATAAATAAATATATGTCTTAGTCAAGCATATCACGATGTTTTTGGGATGCATACTTTTTCGAGCTAATTTTCTTCCGCTGACAGAAACTCGTTTGTTAAATCCCACACAATCTTTTTTTGTGACTGTAAAGGTAGAAAGGTTGGTATTTTTTTATTTTCGAAGAAAATGAGGACCATTAAATGGTCGCGAATGGCTCTGAGGTAGCATATGATCTCACTATGATTGGATTGTTTAAAGATCGCGAAATTAATGTTGCAAAGTGGTCAGAGGGCGCGTAGCTTAGGTGGTAGAACAATAAAAATGCCCCATTTCTTCGAAAATCTTGAAACCTTCATAAAAAAAATTATGAATTTTTCTAGAAAAATTTACATTATTTCTGATCGAGCAGACGAGTTTCTGTCGTCAGAAAAAATAGATAGAAAATAAAAAGTATACATGACAAAAACGTTGTGATTTGCTTATCTAAGGCATACATCAAATATTTATTTATTATTTAATAACTGACAGAATAAAATAGTATATTTTTGTATCAAGGGCGTAAAATGGAGTTTTACGCCTGGACAATAGAACCCGAGAGACGATAAAGCCGGCTAGAGGTTCATGAGGGTGAAAATTCTACGCCTGAGATTCAAACATATAAAATAGTAAAATATTTTACGCCTCGATTTGCGGGCGTAAAATGCCAATTTCACGCCTCGGTGGTCGTAAAAGTTATTTTACGCCCTTGATTCGAAAATAACTATATTTGATCAAATAGGTAGTTATTTGTTTATGATTATCATTGTTTTAAAACTCTGTTTTTTAAGGAAAACGGTACTTACTGATTACAAAAATTGAAAAATTCAATCAAGTAATAGATTGGGGGATGCCAAAAATAATTCACAAAATGTTCGTGCTGTGCAAAAATGTGAGTAAAACTATGAAATCGAGGATTTATATGCACGATCGGAAGTATGAATGTCGAGACTAATGTAATTATCTGATTATACGCATCATTACTCGATACAAGCGTACCTTTATACAAGCCATTGAAGCCACTCGAGCGAGCAAGCGTCAATCACTTATTGGATAATCTCTGATATACGATTTCAAAGATTTCATCGTGTAAATGGACAGCATATGTTTTTAATTATTGTTGCCATATTACGATAAATTTATTGCATAATTTTTTGATTGATTAATTTGTAGTACATTTTTTCATTGCTACAAATGTCTGCATTTTTATATGGATTATGTTTGCGTTTTAAAATCATCTTGCACATTTGAAAAAAGTTATTAATTATTAAAATAAAATAATTATATAATATATACTGCCAAGTGCATAGCCTACCGAAGTGTAAACCTCCGATTTGTATGAAATTTTGATGTGTGAAACATGTAAAAGATATACGTATTTTTTTTATCAATGAAGAAAACATATTTAACTTGGGGAACCCCCTAATATTCATCCCCCTTTCAAGATGTCTAGACCGATATTCTTCTTCTATTGAAAGATACTTTCCTAACAAAAATCATGAAAATCGCTTAATAATCTTCAAAGGTATCTCCATTTTTCTATTTATGCCTCAGTTTTGGGTCAGCTGTTTCTCCTCCTGAATATGTTTTTTTATTTTTTGCAAGATATCCAAATTTTATGAAAATCAGATTTTAAATTTGATGGGTTTACATACGATTAATTTAGTCCAAATTCGTTTAAAAATGTATTAGTGTTGAATCTTATTCACTGAAGCTCATTTTAAATGTGATGAAATGGATAGTACGTTTAAATCTTGTTGATAAACCCTTCTTTTTAAAGAAGTTCTACATTTTATTTGCCATTTGATTTGGTCATCAAATGTTAGCACACTTTTTAACGTACAAGCTTAGTATTTCAAAGAATTTTTTTTTAACTATATTAAATAATAATATATTTTTTGGATAATTTAGAAATTTTCATTCTGTTGTTAATATACATTCTTCATTGCTTATAAATTCTAAACTTTTAACATTAATATAATTATTTTCAAGCTTTAATTAATTTCTAAGCACCTAGAGTTTTGTTTAGATTATAACAACTTACTTATACATAATTGCTCCAAAAATATCAAGAGTTACAATCAAAACATACATTTTGTATCAGCACAAGTTTTATATCGTAGGCATTTTTAACAATGTAGCGAAATATAGTGTATTATAGATATACACAGCATGAGTACTTGATGTTCCAAATTTTGGTAATTGACAACTGGAAAAATTACAAATGAAATTTTAATAGCTCTGAAATGTGAGTAAGAATCCATAATAAACGCTTGGAATTAAATAAAATCCTGAAACGGAATCAGATAATATATTTTCAACTATTTATGTTCATTAATTGGTACTATGTTATGTTTGTGCTATAGTTTATTTTAACATTGTTATAAAATTGATTTCAAGTAGATACTATGAAAAATTCTCATTATCATTAGAAACTACAATGCAATAAATTACGTAATTGTACAATTAAGCCGGTAAAATACAAAAAATCAGATTTTACATCCAAATTTATCTCAAGATCTGCACTTTAATCATTGATTATTACAGTAAACTCTTAAAAAAATAACGTTACATCACCTTCGTAAATGTACCGGCATTTAAGAGGTTTGTTTTAAATTCGTTCCCACCTGACTCATCGAGCATGAATCAAGTGTACATATATGCAAATACCAAAATAGACAAACTAAGGTGTCAGACAAATTTATTTGTGACTGATTTGTCAAAACATATTGTTTTACTTCCGATGAAAATACTGGTGATGTAATGCTCGAGCCCAGCAAAACTTCTTAACCTTAAAGACATTCTCCTTAAGTAAGCGAATTATATTCGTTCAAACGTCATCGTTACTTTTACCTCAAGACTACCTCAAGATTCGAACATTTTATTTTGCTGCGCCCACATGTTCAAGTCCCTTTATGCTTACCGCCAACTTGTACCTGGTAAATTATTTGGATACAAGGATGACGTCATCTGATTTACTGATTAACAAATTCAAATTTTATTTAGTTACTGAAAAGAATTCTTAGGGAACTTAACTATCTTTCGAATACTCAGCATTATTCAATAGGTTATGAATTTCAACATTAACTATACAAAAGTAGTTTCAACTAACAACATGTTAAGAGAAATGACAACGCAATTTCAACAAATTGCTTTTTGACCGTATATTTGCGAAAATTTAACTACTGAAGAGTTTGTCTAGCCAAAAAAGCATCTCATTCTCACACTTTCCTGTCAACCGTCCAACAGTGGTTGTCTATGTCTTAGATGGTTATTTTCTCTGTAACAATCTCAGATGTAATGTACAGCGTAATAAAAAAACAGACATTGTATGCATTTGGGAATGGATATTTGTGAGAAGGTTTTAAAGCTTTTTTTCACGAAAAGAAGAATGTTTAGACAAAAGAATATTTTATTATTCGATTGTGATCTCTTAAATTTGATATCATGAACGTTAATTAAATTAACTCTTTTTAAGTAGCAATCCGTATTTATTTTCACATAAATAAAAAAAAGAACATTTTTTATCTCGTTGTCATACTGGGGTTTTCGAGATTTCCGAAATATCGTTTCTATATTATATGCATGGATCAAAATGGAGTATGAAACTTCCAATTGAATATCGTGAAACTTTTGTTTGAACTCCGTTAAACTTCAGTTATATTGCCGTTTCCATACTATTAGATCATGCAGTTTTAGTAATTGTAGAAAACATTAATTGAATGTCATTGCCTTTTTAATTTGAATCACAAAGAAAATGTAAATTATAGTACTTTTCGATACAAGTGCGTAAAAGATTTTTGTCACACCTGAACGAATTCGTGGTCTTCACTGAAAGAGATCGTTAGTAGATTTCACTGAAAAGTTAAGTAAAACTTACGGAAGAAGTTCAGCAGCCGATACTATGTAAAATTTGTAAAGGTAGTTCGGCAATATTTGCTTAACTAATTCTGAGTTTTGCACTTCTGAGCACGTGCAAAGGGCGATCGCGCATGTTTTGCCGCCCGCCGGATTTTTTCTTTGCACGATTGGGAATTTCCACACAGATGTGAAAAAAAAAATGTAAATATCACGGACAAAAACGCATTGCATACACTGGCGATGTTGAGGACTCTCGGCGGTTGAGGCAACGCGTTTTAAGACACTTTGATATTGATTCGATATTTAGTAAACACTTCGTTTATATGTTCATAAAATAATGTTTATGTTTACTAAATATATACTGTATTAGCTTTATTCTCTTTTCCGATAAACACAGGATTATTTTGTTTTCTTTTTTCGCTTCACTACTGTTTTGCCATTCTAAATGTGTTGGTACTAAGGCTTGATAATAGTAAATAATGTTTAATTATAATGAAGGTCTAGTGAAGAACATATTGAGATGTTATACACCCACTGTATTGAAAAGCAATAAAATAACATTGAACCATTATGTTGATAGTATAAAATATATTTCGTTTTCAAAAGATGATGGTGATTTCGGCAAAATGCAAATTAAACTTAAAAATTTAGGAATATTTTCAAACACTACATCCTCTACAAAATATTGGAAATATAGATTTGAGCCACTAATTACGAATATGATAATAAGAATTGGCGAAGGGAGAGAATTAAACCACGCCATTTTTCACGACATGCTGTTTTAGTCCTTTTAGTAGATTCAAAGAAAATACGAATAGTACAAAAAAGATGTTTTAAACAACAAAAATAGAGCAAGTAAAAATAATTCAGTATACAGTTTCTGAACTCGAACGGAAAACTCGTAAATGCGAGACGTAAGGAGTTTTAAGGTATTTCTGCAAGGTACGTGTAGGATTTTTAAAAGGTCCAAACGCTGAAGAGAGGGGGACTTCCATTCAAAATATTATATTTGAAATGAAAACATTTTTTGTACAATTCTTGTATAAGATTCTTATTTACCATGTTGAAAGTGTAGGGCAGCCTTAGAAAAAATGGACAAATTTCTACCAGGGATGTTGATTTTTTTCTCCAAAATGCATTAGGTTCATATACGTCATTCATTTACAAGCTGACTGTTCGGATTAGAAAGAAAATTCATTGACGAAAAAAAGAATCGGTTAGTTACTCCAACTACTTGAATAGTTAAGCTAATAAAATAATGTTTGTTACTGCTAGTAATTTTCAATAGACACACTAATTATCGGAATTTGTGAAACGTGCTTCTGACACCTTTTTGTAATAACAACTTTTTCTAGTAAAAAAACGAAACTCCTAATCTTTTTAGCACGCTTCGACGGGTTATGATGTATTTAGAATGAATGAAAACGAATCCGTTATAAAATTTGTCATTCAGCTATTTTGAAATCTAAAATAAAAGCTTAAAATGCGCGATTTCATTAATTTTTTAAAATTAATTTAAGTACAAATGCAATACAAATATTGTCGCATAAAAAGATAGAGCGCTAGATTACATAATTTTATAATAAAACGAGGAACTTAGGTGTCGAAGCCCTACGTAGGATAACAAATCTCGTAAATTCCAGGGAATCATTTTTCTCATGGGTTCGATTATTATGCATGGTTTATCACAATATATTATCCTTGATTGCAGCAATTATATTTTAATGAATAAATAATGTAACTACCCTAGTAAAATTCAAACACGATAGCACTATGACAGGAGCAAACGCAGAGAATCGTCACGTTTTGTCTATAGACACGTATGTGTATTACACCAAACCTGATGGATAAAACGTGACGATTTAATGCTAGCTCCGTTCTAGTGCTAATGCGACTGACTTCGATTTTTAACTTGCAATTGGTAAACTTTTTGGATGTCCTCCTCATATTTGTTGGTTACGTAATTGCACTTTTTTTCAATAATTAATTGACAATCGATAATAAAACAAATTCGTAACTCCAAGTAAAACAGTAGTTGTCCTTACAAAAAAAGTAGTAAGAATACCGACTAACCTAAAATGGTACCGTAAACTAGAAAAAGTTGGAGCAACAACTTTTCTCGTTGTGCTAACTGTTTTTTTTTTCTTCGCAGAACCTCTGTTGAAGAGCATTTTAGGCTGTAAGTTTTTTGTTTGAAAAAAAATCGCTTATTTGAGTTTTCTAGATTGTGCCTTCAGCATATTCTACTGACAAATGATATATTCGTAATGCGGTGGCAAAAATACGACGAAAAAGTGTATTACCATTTTTTTAGAGGATGAGTGCTTCTTTCAAAATGTTTACCATACAGTTTTATAATTACAAAATTATTATTCAGCATTTTTAATTTATTGTTAGATCTTTAAGAGGAATACACTATATATTGGATCGAAGCTGTATACTGCGGGATTTAAGACGATTAAATAGTATTTTATTATTGTCAGTGTATTAGAATCACTGTTAAGTTATGTTTTATCATAATATGAGGGAGTTTGTAGATATCATCAAATTCGGCTCTGCAACTTTAACGTTCGCAGCTTAATAGCCTATGTATTATCCTATAGGTATTTATTCTAGAATAATATTAATCGAGACTATGTTTTTACAAAAAAGAACTACAATAAAATATTTTATTTACTTTTTATTCCTAAATAGGAGTCACTTAGATAAGTTTTATTGATATTTCACGGGAATGTAATTATTTAGAAATTGGTTTTAAATCTATTTTATATTTCCGACGCGATTACGTAGTTTATATAATCTATATAAAGCATGCGTACCTGGTGGTGTAACGTGTGATGATATCCTTATCAGATAATGAACATTCGCAACAATTCTACTTCGTTCGAAAAAGTTTTTTGCCTACCGTTAGCATGTAAAAAATTGTCATAAACTGTTAACAACTCGACCGTCAAGATAGGAAAAGTCCCTTCCAGAATATTACGTATTTCGCGAGCTGTTATTCGCAAGTACAAATTCACTTTTTACATGGAGTGCAAATAGAGCCACTATAGTGAAAGAGTGAATTTCCAAAGAGTGAATGTGTATATAGATTGAGCGCGTTTACACGTGGCGAATTATCTTGAAAATTTGGACGCCGGATGGTAATACAGGGACAGTCTTTCAATATGTGAAAATGTTACATTGTTTACGAATAAAAACGAACTGTTGCAAATATGACCATAAATTTCTAGAATTTTCACAATCGCGAAAGCAAATGTTCAAACATTGCCCCTAATCTTTCCCGAAATTATGGTAAGTTTTCACGTAACAAAAGCCTGTCTCTAAATTATAATATGAATCATTCTTTCGAGATTGCTTGAAATGAAATTTGAGCGACACTTTTCAAAGATTGAGTTTTCACTCTTAAAGAGCGAGCGTTCCCTGGTTCACTAGTGTGGCTCAATTCTCACATCAGAGTAAATTTTCACTGGAAAAAATTTAGGGAGTTTCAAAATAACTAAAAAACAACTTTTTTGCAAACCGTAGATCTCTTTAATATTAAGGGAAAATATATTTTATGAATTATAATAATGATATTTATTTATTTATTTTTCTGTACTTATTTGCTACAAACGGAAATAGTAAAATTATAAGAGATTAAAAACAATTAATGCAAAAAAAAAAAATAAAATGATGAGATATCCACGTTGCATATCCTACACAGTTATGTATGGTGGCTTGTCGAAAACTTTGTTGATGCTTTTGTCAATATTTTAGCATTTTCGCCGCATGCTAAGCACATACTCTTTTACTAAACATTACTAGTAGGTTATGAATCTAGTATAGGGCATATAATGAATCAATGAAATAGTTATGAATTCTTCAAACACAACGAAGTCATTAGTGAAATTATTATTTAGAATATACGTTTTAGTTATAGAATATTCGTTATTATTTTATAATTTATTTCATCAACTACATATTGTTCGTATCTATATATCTATCGTTATTCGAGTACGTTAGTATTTTTAAAATTTTATGATTGTAGTGAAACGTTATTTTTAAGACAGTTATTCAAACCAAATATTAATGAATAATAATTAAATTGTTCTTACTGGAAACTGAACCAAAATAACGAATAGGTCTCAATAATATGAAAAATTTATTTTAGGTCCCATAAGGCGTAAAACGGGCATTATACTCCCGCAAATTGAGGTCTAAATTTAGCAGTTTACGCCTACTGTAGCAAAAAATAATGATGGTTAATAACAAATGTTTAGAAGATATTTATGCCAAGACAAACTAATAGCTATTATTATTTGAACTTTATTACATAAAGGTTTCACAGGTTACGAATCCAATGCTACATTTTCAAGATTAAAAATGGTGGATAACAAATTTAAAAGAAGATGTTTTTTTTACATCTAGCATAGAATAGTATTTGGGGTCGCATATTACGAATCCAGCTTTAGATTTTGAAAATTCAAAACGATGGTTCCAATATTGTGTACAATCATTTTTAAAAACTATAGTTTGTAACTGATCAAAGTTATGGTCTTTTCCAGTAACAGGAACGGGTAATGGATTAAAATACACCCACATATCAACTTTCTGATAGTACATATTATCTATAAATTATTTTTAATTTTTGTCTCACATATAAACTCTGCCATGCTGCATTTAAAAATTTGACCTAAAAAAGTCCTATATACCAAATACAATTTATGATTATTTAAAATTATTGTTCTTCATATTCGATCTACTATTTTGAATACTGAAAATCTGATACCGTATTCCTAAAAAAGCAACATGAAACGCTTTACGTACCATATGACAAAAAATTATTGAAAGAGTTAAGTAAGATACATATAATGTCTAATTAATGAGTGTCTGAAGAATGATTAGAAAGCTGAAAAATTAAAAAAATTAAAAAAAGGTGAACATTATTGTATAGGGATTCAGGTTTGGTTTTACACTCATATTTTATATTATTTTTATGCTCAGACGTGCGATTTCCAGATGCCGCAGTGCGACTTAACCAGCTTCAACCCAAAAGTGCTGGCACTTGAAAATTTCTTTTTGGGTTTAAAAGTGGGATATTTATAGGTGCGATTGTTCCGTAAAAAAAAAATCGGCGGAGCTATTTTAGAGAAATGGCGGACGAATTTTTCAAAATTCATCGGATTCGCTTGAAACTCGTTATTCGTGGTGTTTTGAAAAATTCAAAATGTTAGATGCAATATGGCGGACATGGCCATTGTATCACGAGGCATTTTGAAAGTTTTTATCCCGCATATTGAATCCTCCATTTTGAATTTGGTAAAACTGACGTCGGATTCGGCAACAGCGACCCCAAAAACCCTTAAAATATGATTTTTATTTTCAACGAGATAGACTATCTTTCTATACAGCAGTCGGGAAACAAAAAGCAATCAACAACAATATTTTTCGTTAAAATAAGCAGTTTAATAAGCCATATGTTAATTATTATTGATTTATGTAAATATATACTTAACATAAAAGAAATATGATCAAAAATGAACTCTAAATTACTTCAAATATTATGGCTCAGTCAAATATGACCACAATTATAGGCACATGTATCTTTCAGAAGCTGTTCTGAATAATTTTTATGTGATTCAGTAACTTTATTTTTAATTTTCTCGTTTAAAAGTGGGATATTTATAGATGATTTTTCCGTAAAAATGAGAAAATTCGGCGGAGCTATTTTAGAGAAATGGCGGACGAATTTTTCAAAATTCATCGGATTTGCTTGAAACTCGTTATTCGGGGGTTTTTGGGGTTGCTGATGACGAATGTGCTGTTACTGTTGAAAAATTGAAAATGGCGGATTCAATATGGTGGACATGTATGTATCATGAGGCATTTCAGAAACTTTTTTTCTGCCATATTCGATCCGCCATTTTGAATTTGCTAACACTAAAGTCGTATTTGTAATCGGTGTCCCTAAAAACCCTTCCAAATAAATCTATAGAAAAAAACCTTGTATAGTTTGTATAAAAATGAATTTCTTCCAAAACCGCAGTTTTTTCAATTTTATTTGTTATTAACAATTATAAGAATAATATTAAACGAGAAATATTATAAATGGGATTTATAATGTTCACTTTCATTATATTGAAAATAAGATCTTATTTGTGCATTATAAAGCCTTTCATCATAACATATGTATATTTAATGAAAGTGAACATCAAAGTGAACATTCATTTTTATACAAACTATACAAGGTTTTTTTCTATAGATTTATTTGGAAGGGTTTTTAGGGACACCGATTACAAATACCACTTTAGTGTTAGCAAATTCGAAATGGCGGATCGAATATGGCAGAAAAAAAAAGTTTCTGAAATGCCTCATGATACAATGTCCACCATATTGAATCCACCATTTTCAATTTTTCAACAGTAACAGCACATTCGTCATCAGCGACCCCGAAAACCCCCGAATAACGAGTTTCAAGCAAATCCGATGAATTTTCAAAAATTCGTCCGCCATTTCTCTGAAATAGCTCCGCCGATTTTTCTCATTTTTACAGAAAAATCATCTATAAATATCCCACTTTTAAACCCAAAAAGAAATTTTCAAGAGCCAGCACTTTTGGGTTGAAGCTGGTAAAGACGCACCGTGTGCATTTTTGAACCATCTTATGCTTTCAGTTTCAAAAAATTGTGTATTCATTGTGAATTTCAGTCGATAAGTACTCTCCAGACAAATATTCTCTGTAACTTATCTCAAAACATTTTTTAATCTCAATAAATGACTAAAGTTAAATAACTCCAATTAGACAAGTTGCAGACATGTTTTGAGTAAATTGATTGAAAAGCAGTAAAAAAATAATACATTCGCGATCGTGTATCTCGACCATCAATTAGCTCCAAATAAAGGCCTCCTCGTATCGTCGTCGGTGAAAAATGGCTTCATTCGCGTTTTCGAGCAATGGTGCCCACGTCATCGCCAAATTTACGTGTACTTGACAATTGCGAGTCCTCGTGTGTCCGGTACACGTCCTTCGTCTTTCGGTTGTCGCATTTCATACACGCCCGTCTAAATGACGATTCGCCACTTTTGCCACAATTCCGTATGCACCGTCCTCGGTGTCTCGCCTTCGCGGTGCGGTCTTCGTCGTAATCTCGCGACACGTATGTACATTTTTCCGCGAGTCAAGAAAGTCATTTTAGGAGTGGGGTACCAAGAGAAAAACAGAGAGATCTTGAGTGCAAGAAGGATCGAGATCCGTCGGAGGGCCACCTCCGCTTTGAAAATGCATTTCCCGAAGGCCTCCAGGATTCGAGGGGGAGAACCGACGGGGACGTCCTGCACACACTCTTCGGCAGGAACCCGCGACTGGGAAAAGGAAGGGAGATCGGTTTCGAGCAAGCAGCGTGCTCTCCTGAACGGAGAACAGTCTACTACCGGCAGCACCGGCAGGCGAGTCTCGTCTGCCTCGTACCAACGTAAACAATACCGCTACCATATTAAACGCGATATTTTGATTTAACAAACCACGACCCGCCGAACTCTTGTTTCGCGGTTCAACAAATATACTTCAGATCGGTCGTTTTTCAAAATTCATTTCCGTGCGGATCGCGGAAATTTGTGCGAGGATTCGTTTTTTTCAATGAAATTTTGTTAACGAAGAAACATGACGGTACACAAAAAAGGCGCTGTCAATCAAAAGGGCGAAAGTGTCAGCGAGGGAGCGTCTAGCAGCGCTGTGGAGGTCGTACATACCAGCACCGAGGAAGTTGTCACAACCTCGACAATTGTTCAGGAATCGACGCAGCATGCGGAAACTGAAACCAGGAGTAACGTCCTGGAAGTGAGGAGCTCCAGTCGGGAACTCGTCCTGGATGCAAAGGGGAACGTCCTCAAAGTTGTGGAAACTCTTCCAAAAACAACCACTTATTCCTCCTCGTCTTCCAGGACCGGTGGAACTTCCGAAGACTTCATCGCACATGAACAATCACAAATGATGTCGCAATGCAATCAAACTTCCACTGGTGTTTTCGACAAAAAGGATATCGAAAAGACAACGCAACAAAACGAAACGAGTGATTTGCAACTGCGATCGTCAAAGCTGGTAGCAGCACAACAGACCTGTGACAAATCTAGTACATTTCGAAACGTCCCTTCTTCGTCTAGTCAGGACTATTACGGAGTCGAGCCGCCTCGAAAAGTTGGCGAACCGAAAACTCAAACATTTTCAAAGTCGATCGAGAACAGAGAGTCGAGCTCATATTTTTCCGAAGATAAAACGATTGACGAACAAACAATTACAAGTACAACCAGGACGCACGAATCCAGTCATAATATTGATGGTAACGTCACATCCAGTCGCACCGAAAGCTCCCACAAAGAGACCTCGGCAAAGCCATCGGTCCCACATTCAAAATTGGGTCAGTCCACGTGGGACGGTAAATTCGTTTACGAAAAGAGCACTCCAGGACACCTGGATAGGAGAGGGTCGAGTTCGAAGCAGGATGGCGACAGGTCGACGAGCAGGGTATCATTCAGCGACGATTTCGTCAGTACCTCGAGTTACCGCACAGATGACCTTCACACTTGCGAAAAAGATATTTCCAGTAAGAGCTCGCGATTCGAAGATCGGAGAAAGTCCAGCGATACCACGGATTTTGCAAGCAATGTGCAGAACCTGCATTCGACAAGACGAACGTCGCAAGGTGCCAAGGAATCTGGGTGGGACGGCAGTTTTGTTACGGATAATCCTCGCGATGACACAATGAAACGAACAAACGATACGACGGTCGTACGCACGACCAGGAAGCGAAACGATTCAGTGGAGGTCCAAGATGTAACGGAAGATAGGAACGTCGTTACGGAATCCATTTCTTCGTACATTGTTGAATACGGCGTAGCTGGAGACGCACAAAAGACTGACAAGGTGACCCCCGTGTCCGACACCATCTTCGAAGAAGACGGATCTGACGGACGACCGGGAAGTCCACTGAAATCCAGACGATCGCCAAAACCTGGCGAGTCTACTTGGGATGGAAAATTTGTTTCCGAGAAACCCATCCATTCGAGTCGCGGAAAGTTCGATGACACTAAAAGGGTCGATCGACGAGCGGGCTCGATTGACATTCGCGAAGTCACTGAAGATAATACGATCAATGAGGCAGATATTTCGACAACATCTTATGTTGTTGAACACTCCTCAAGTCTACAAAGCGTAGTAGATTCCAAAGACGTGAGTTTGGAAATAATTAAGCAAAATCTCATCGAAGAAATTGTCCCTAAGCGTTCGGTTAGCCCGGAGAAGACTTACAGAGATAAAAGTGCACCAACCTCGAGACCGGGCTCGTCATGGGACGGGACTTTTGTCACGGAAAAACCACCTCTTGCAAAATCGAAACCACACGTGAGAAAGGAGTCACCTGATATTTCTCAAACAATCGAAGTCTCGGAAATTCGGAGACATTCCGTAGATTCTCCAGATATTTCGACGACTGTGACAGAGACTATTGTCATCAGGGAAGCGGTACCAAGGTCACCGAGCAAAGATCGCACTTCACCATGGAAAGAAACTTCAACCTTTGACAGTGGAATTGACATTTTACTTTCCGATACGGAGAAGAGTTTTAATGAGAGAAGAAGAAGTTTAACACCGAAAGAAGTTTGCGCCAGACCAACGAAACCCGGATCTTCAACTTGGGATGGGTCGTTTGTTTACGAAAAACCTCAACCGTTACCAAAACCATCTACAACTGATTTTTCACCAAAATCAATTGGTAGAACATCAACTCCTATCCCAAAACCTGCGGTAGATGATAAAAAGACGGTGACCACAACTGCTACATTTGACATCTCAGATGTCACGGAATCTAAAATCTCCGATAACTACCAATCGTCGTTCACGTTGGAAAAGTCCATGTTCGTGGACTCGAAAAAATTGGATATTTCAAAACCAAAATCTGAACCAGGTAGAAAATTTGGGGACAGCCCAAAATCTGATCGACCTCGAAGTCCTCAAAAAAGTAGCATTGAAAGACGACCGTCAAAACCCGGTGCTTCTACTTGGGATGGCTCTTTCGTCGTCCCTCGTGATAGGATAATTGAAACACCTGAGAAGAAACCAGAGAAAAAGGAACCATCCAAACCTGTGGTACCAAAAGATACTGTTGACAAGACTGTAAAAACAACGATATTTTACGACGTTTCGGATACTCGACAAGCTGATCATACTGATGTCCAATATACTTCAGAGTTCGTCAAAGAATCGATTCTCTTCGATAAATCATCTAGCTACACTTCAACTCAAGATTTTCGAAATGTTACTGAAGAACGAGTTACGGATCACAAAGTGCAGGTGAGAATTTTTTACTAACTATTATTTATCAATATTATATCATTTACATATGTGTAGAAAATATATATGCTTATTAAATATAATTTGTTTTAAAAATATATATATAACATAAATCGTATTTCAAATCATAGGTTAATTGTTGGGGTCAATGATGTAAGATCAAAATAATTTCAGATTTTCTAAAAGTCATTGTCATATATAAATTACTGCATCATGTATTTTTAATATCCAATATCATGATTTAATTAATATTTATGTATTATTACTTTGTATTGTTATAACGTTTTTAATTGTAATTATATCACGTGTATAAAGATATAGTGATTTAAAAGTAAAAAATAGTAATCCTAATATTTTGTTTGTGCGTTTAAAATGTATGAAAATATTACATGTGTATATTTATGAAGTTAATTACATAAAATGTACAGATATTTGTTACTATTTTTAAAATTTTGTATGCACAGTTATAAATTAATTATCTAAAAATATAGTCTCATGATAAGAAATGGCTAGTAATATAATTTACGCGTGTAGCTGCTAACTATAAATTTACTACAGAAAAGTTTGATGAATTTAGTATTATTAAGAAAATACGTAAAGATTTGTAGGTAATATTAAATAACAATATTGTGATTCTTGGTGGTAGATTATATAAAATCGAATGAAAGACTGAGAACAACAATAATTAATAATATTATGCAAAAATAAATATATACAAAGCGTTTTTCCATGTCACTTAAATAATCTCTGTAAATTATATATTTTATTTCAGTTTAAAAAGTATTAGAATTAATGTTGCAAAATTGAGGATTAAACGTGCTAACATCCAAATAAAAATTTGAACAAAACTGAAATTTCTTGAAGACAAAAGATTGTTTTCACTCATTGAACTTCAACTAATGGTTTATTGTTTTGACTCTTTAGAAATTTGTCGATCCTCGTGGAAGGTCATATTTATTATTTATTTAAAGTTTTTTTAAATTTCGGTCATTCCATTTTTTGTGTTAGCTTAAATCGTTTTTTATTAGTTTATATTTAAAATTGGTTTGTTTGTTTGTTTTTTGTACTCCTTTACTACATACGATCTGTATGTTGATGCTCTTCTGGTAACGAAATTATTTATTTTTCTTATTAATGTCGACCTTTAATGTAAAATAATAATAATAACAAAATATAGAAACGGTTCTAAAAATAATAAAGAATAATAATTTTCAGAAATTTGGCATTTAACTTTACGTGTGACCATAAAAAAATATATAAAATTAAAATTTAATTTCCAACTTTCTCATATTGTTAGGAAAAAAATGTGTTGAAAATTTAACTTAGATTAGTTAATTTTATTCGTATAGTGTTATGTATTAAAGGAATGACAACTAACTTAATCAATGAACGTACAACAATCGGTAATTATGAATATAAAGCAACTGGAATATTCCTAAATGTAATTATATTCTAAAATTATATGAAATGTTATGTTCTTGAAATTTATTGCTTCAAATTTAATCATCGAAAGGCTTCTAAAGACATATTTAATTTGTGTTTCTAAACATTAAAATGCATGTCGTCAAAGACCGTTAATAGAATATAATTTTTCATTCGAGACTTACGGAACCTAGTACACTTACTTGTATAAGTACCATTTTTTCACTATATTTAGTCTCGTTTACTTTTTATTTCATAAGCAACAATATGATCTAAATGCATTGAAAAATAATAAATATAATTAAGATAGAAATATGCAACTAATATCCGGAACCTTCAGGCGCATTTAATTTCATTCTGGTGGTGAAATATCGTTTTAAAAAAAATGATCCAAAAATGTCTTTAAAAATTGTCTATCGTTCACCATTGTTGCAATTCAACATTTTTAAAATAAACTCTGAATCATGCTAATAAATGTCTGGCTCCAGATTTCGCTATAAGGCAATACATGGATACATGTCTATATACATGTATTGCCTTATAGCGAATATACAGATCATGTTATATTTTCTTTGTTTATATTTATACTAAGCATGTTTCTACAGCGCAAAAGACATCGTCACATTATACAGAAGTATTTTTGTAGTAAAAATTGTAGTAAAATTAATCGAACACATTAATACGGATATGAAAATAAAAAATATTTAAATATATCAATAAGTTTAATAAACTGGTTCAAATTTCTAAATCATTGAATAATTATTGCATGACAATAAATGTAAACAATAACAAAATTTGTTATTTATTTTTGCTTCGATTAATCATCAGTACATATAAATTTAATGCAAACGTTACATATCTGTACACTTCTGTAAGGAAATTCAGAATTTTTTCAAGAAGTAAATTGACTACACGTGTAAAATTTTTTTTTTATAGCGGTACCGGGTAATTGCAGTTAATTTTTTCGACCTGGCGATGATCATACTGTCACGCCGCTTCTTACATAAATTAGATTAAACAATTGCATTTCAAAGCATGCCGTCGTACTGAAAAAAGCTACAATTAGCGAGTTTTATGGTTATATACGCATCCCCAACCTTGGAAAAATCGAACACCTTCATTTATTGAGTTTGATTTCCGGGCGCCATATCGCGAACAGATATTTATCTCAGCTCTACGTACGGAAGATTTATAAATAGAGCTGACGGATCCGTTGTAACAGAGGAGGTGTATAAAATATGCACAAACACAAAACGCACAAAAGAGGCGGTAGATAAAAATCGTTTCTCATGCTGGAGTAGCACACGTGAGATTTAGAAATGAAAACATCGGAACTCTTCGTTGCGGAACTAATTCGTGTGTAATAACCAGGCATCGGATACCACTAGCGGAGAAATCGGTCCCTTCTATGTATTAACTACACTAATACACGTGGACTAAAGCCATACGAAACAATACCTTCTTATTAATTTTACCTTCACGAGAATAGTCCAACTTACTTGATATCATGACTCTTTACTAAACTGTATCACCATTGAATAACTTTTCCCACCATAAAAAAAGCACTATTACGAGTTCAAGGTGTGAATAATAAACGTTAATGTATTTAATTGTTAGCAATTAACTGCGACAAGCAGTTACTTTAATAATAAGCTGGTTTATGATTATGAACATGGCGTAATACGTAGCTTCAACCTGTACTTTTCTTCTCGGTGAAATTCAACTCGTATAAACAGTGAAATCTCCTTGCTTGTAATGACTACATGTGCGAGGGATACGCAAAAGAACTTTATTCTCTAGTACCCGTGTGTGTAATTTTGAGATTTTTAATAAATTTTTAAACACATTGCGATGATAGACAAATTTAATGATTGCAGCTATGTAGTTCCTATAATATATTCAAAATACATTTACTTGAACCCAACAAATATTCCTTAGTACTCTTAAAGTATAGTTTTCTTGAGCTATTAAAGTAAGTGATGGATTTAAGTAAATCGTTTCAAAGTTTCATTTAGTTAATACTCTACTGTTTAGAGTCCGTTCTGTATTACTGTTAAACATTAAAAAATTATTACAATTTTCATTAGACAGCCATCAAAGTACGCTATGGAAAATTATAAAAAAACTAGCGTTGTAAGACTACTGTACTAAAACAATACATAATTAATAATGTACATAATTTTATTTCAATTGTACCAAGTGTGACGAAGGGACAATAATTGTCTCTAGTTTAACTAATGACAAAAACGTGTGACTTATCCTTTACAAGCATATGGTGAAATACGAATTTCACAACTATAATAATTACTTAGACTTGTGTTATATGAGATGGCAGTAAAGAAAGGAATCGTTTATTACGTAATTGGGAACATTGTAATTTTAAACTAAAATGCCTCAATTGAACGATGAAATTCGCTGATCAAGCCGTAAAATTCCACCTTATAGAATGATGTTTAAGTATATTTAATTCCTATCGTATCATAACGAATACAAAAAAGTAGACTAAATGATTAAATTATCAAAATACTACTAGGTTTATTTGAGAATAAAGTATTACTTGAACATTCATTAATTGGACATATTTTATGTTTTTTATACTTATACTTAAAATATATCTACTGGAATCCTTTTAAAATAAAAAATGATGATACCACATTTTGAACATTTGTTTAATTCGATAAAGGCTAATTACAACCTACATTTTCTATCATCTTTTAGAGAAATTAAATCAGCAAATCGAAATATCATTGTATCAGTTTCGTACGTAATTTTTGTAAGACTAAATATTAAAAATAATTACAAATGATCTATCAAAATGTACGTTTCAAACCACCGTCATTCTCAGTAGATGTGAAACAGATTTGTGTTTTAATGAAATCCATCTTGACATAATTCTGATTAATTGTCATATCTTTTTAAGTTTTACATAATTTAATGTTACTGTAGAGGTTTTTTAATCAATTTCTTTCAATTCAACCTATTTTTAAATTACGTTGAATATATATTACATAATAAATACATGTTTTTATTTTGTTAACGATTATACATTTTTTTATATTAAAAAAAAGGCCTGTATTAGGAAATATTGTATTTTTAACGAGTATTAACAGTTGTCTCTGCATGGTGATAAAGACAAAAAATGTAAAAATGGTGTTCTAATTTTACACACTATGATTTATTAGGAAAAATTTTCGTTAATTTACTAATGCTAATTGTAGTTCTGTAATAAAAATACATAGTATATATTGATTTGAGCAGAAATAAGTACATCATTTGTTTAAAGGAATTTCCATGCAGTAAAATTATGTAAATATCAATGCATTAAAATTGCGTACGATTTTTAGAAATTTAGTTCAACCTACCTACTAATTAGTTTATTATACGTAGAATTTACTATAACATATTATTATGCGGACAATTGTAGGAAATCTTGAAACAGGGGACCCGGTAGTACCAACTAAACTATTAGATATTAAGTTTATACTATTGAGCTATATTTACCTGTTTTTTGCAGTAAAAATGAAATAGTAAAATTAACGATAAAGCAATAAAATGTCTACTTTATATACTATGTTTTAATTATGTTTATTTCTCTTTCTTTTATCTTTAATTATCTTTCTTTTTTCCCCCTGTAAAATTATAATTCAGTTTCGCTCCAAATATATGATCTGAAAATACCAAAACTTTTAAACACTGTAACGATCTTTACTTCAACGTATAGTAATATTTCTAAAGTTAGAAGTTACAGGTTGTATAAACTATAAGAAAACCCTATTCTACTTTTTTAATTTGTTTGTAACATAATTATTTTCATGTAATATTTGTGTTTTGTGTAGAAGCCTCTGGTTTCGAGAAAAAGTATAACATTATAAACTACAATGTCTAATCCGAAATACATTCTAATTTAGCAATAGCTGCGTGTCTGGAGTTCTGTTCATTTCTATTACCTTATTTAGGAAACCACTCCGCACTTGTACCGCTTTTCGGTTCCCATTTCATAGGTATTTTCAGTAGCGTGACGTCAATGTAAATAAAATGGCGAGATAACACTGTTAATTGAAATTGACTCAACTAAACAATATATTTAGCATTTTGTAATTAGTAAAGTTAGTTTATTTAATTAATCTTCGAACGTTTTAATACTCTCGTGAGAATTTAAAAAAATATAAATTAGATACGAAATCGCATATAATAAGACCAGAATCGTGTAATTAATATTGATCAAGTAGCACTGCACTATTCATTTGTGTTATATTAATAGCCAATAGAAATATGTGCCATCTAGGTAATTAAAAATGTTTAACTTCATAAAAGGAATAAGAATGATAGTACTAAATGTTTCAAAGTCATCGAAAGATGGTCCATTAAAAAATGTCATTACCATGTTTCCAATATTTCATATAAATTATAGTTTTGTAAAAACACCAAAATATGGAAAAATAATCACTAGTTTAAATGTAATATTGCAAATTACCTTGACATTTACATATATACTGAAAAACTTTATTTAATTACAAAAATTAAATAAAGAAATTACGGAGATTGAAGTAAGTGTTGAAAAAAAATAATAAAAATGGTTAGTTTCTACGATGATTAATGACTGTAGGTGACATTGTATTAAATAGTAATTAATTTAGACCAATTATCATGTCTTAATAGAGCGAATAAACAAAAAATAAATTAAATTTGAAAATTTAACAAAAATGAATCAAACAAACAGATCATAATAATACAAATTAATGTCCTTTACACAAAAATATAATAAATGTGTATATTAAACACATTCACGTTAAATAATGTATTTGTTTTTATTTCATCTAGATTAGTAAAATTTGCTGTTTATTATATTCGTTTCCCTTTCACATTAATTTTAATACTTTAAGTTCTAAGATTTGTTAATATTGCCCACTTGCTTTAGTTTATATTCAAATATCGTGTCATTCGTTGCTCATTTACAATAATAACATATTATTACAAACAATAAAAACGAATTATTGCAGGCTATCCAAAGAGAAGTAAAAATGACTAAATTTAACAAAAAAACCATTTAAAAAATAAAAAGTTTAACTTTTCAGAAGCTTCAATCGTAAAAGTAATGAAAATTTGTAAACACAAATTAACAATAATGGTTACATTGAAAAGTTCGAGCTCGACACGTAATAAATGAATCGAAATAAACAACGCTGACACCTTCAAATACATTTAACAGTTTCAAAACATTTTTTTTCGCCCTATTCTTCAGCTATAATATTTTATTATATTATTATTTGTTTGTTTATTTGTTTCCGGATATACGTAATATATTACAAGTGCAATGAAATATCAAATTTCACCCCTTATACCACGAAGATATTGCAATATCTATACGTAGGCCCTGATTGTATAATATAGGCTTAAAAAAACTAAAACAGAAGATTTAACCGGTGTTTACATTCAGTTACACTTAATTCCACATTGACCGAACGAAGTGATTCCTAATACTAACTAGTAAAATAATAAGATTCCTTTATTACTAGCATTGGGTTAAATTTTAGTTTGCGCAGTAGGTGGATTTTTAATCCACGAAATCAATATCTTTTCTACAATTTTCCGTGAACAATTTAATTCTATCAAAAATAATGGAAAACTATTATATAATTTAACATATATATTTATTCAATTTTACGCCAATTCTTTTAGTTATCCTAGGACCTAATACATTTTTATTTCTACATTTACTTTGAATAAGGGAAAATTTAATCTTAAATTCATTATACATAAAAAATAAAGTTTACAGTTTATAAGTATCTTTAATATGTAGTGGTCGTTTTTCATAAGTTGAATCTGTTAAATTGTTTTTCACATTGTAAATTATTTTGAGAATTTTTGCAAGCAAATGTAAAACATTATCGAATATCAATTAGTATTTGACCTACATGATTAACAAAATAGTTAAATTGACGTTGAAAATTTCAATACTTATTTCAGTTCGTTTATGTGACATTGAGTTGTCAAATTTTATGCTTGTTTGGTGTTTTCATACTTTTCAAAGGAAAACTAACATGAAACTGTAAAAATTTAACTTTCTTTAAAACCCTTATACCGTAATGGACAAGTATATTTCCTGTTTGTAAGTATTGAAAACAATGAATCAAATAAATTTTGAAACGTAACAGTGCATTGGTTACTTTTTTGAATAACTCAAAATATTTATTATTTATGACAGATACAAAAACAGAAGGGGTCATTCATTATAATTCTGGTTAAGTATTCACAAATTCAAAATGGCGGATCCATCATAACACACCAACATTTTGAAAACAACTCAATTTTATCCGTTATGATTTTTATATATGTGGGATAAAAATTTTACAAATGCCTCCTTTGAAGAAAATTTACTATCGTAGGGTTTTAATCAGACCTTCTGATTACAAATCCGAGTCACAATAAATGTTGTTCAAATGCAGCAAATTTGTGTCCGTATTGCTTCCTCCATTTAAAATTTGGAAAAACTACCAGATTCGTTTGTATTCGGCAACACCAAAGACCTTCGTAAATAAGTTGGTATTTAAAAACTTGTATATTTAAAAAGTTTGTACGACCATAAATGCGCTGGAATAAAAGACCGATTTTTTCAAATTTATTTACAAATGACAATTGTATTAATAACGTTAAACAAGATAATTCTTATTTTTATAATAATTTTGGTTCTATATAAGAGATGGAAAATGATTTCTTCGCTGTATCTTTTATATTCTGTGAGCTCAGAATTATATTTGAACATGTTATTTTTTCGTGGAAAAATCTGTTCTCACGTTAGTTTTCGTGATAAGTTCTATAAATTTGTTAGTTCCCATGGCAAAAGAAACAGTCTTCGTTAAAAGGGACGAAATTAAGACAAATTATCAATACTAAAATATAATTTTAATAAAACACATTGTAATTTCAAGGTATTATATAAAAACCAGAAAAATGGTAAATATTCACAAAATGTAATGGCAGTTAATACAAACTTGTTTATAAAAATAAATTTGAATGGATATACAAAAGTACAGAGGGGCGCGTAGCTTAATAACAGACGCGGAGAACAATTATCAGTGTCGTAATGAGTGACTTATAGAATTATATTTTAATGTGATGTATCGCCACCTTCTGTGTATAGAGAGTACTTCCATTTTTGTTATCAGTTTTGTAGTAGGGCTCCATCGTATTCTGAGATGACTAACTGTGCAAAAGACCTGCGGTAACATGATTTTCTGGCGACCGTCAAGTGATCAGGTTAAATTCAGGTTACATCATTATCTTTACTAGCGTATTTATATTTATTTTATAAGTACACTTGTGGTACCATACAAAACTAAAAATTGTTTTCTGTGATACCATAGACATGTGGAAAATTAAAAATCACAAGTACACAAGAGTATACTAGTAAGTGCACATTGGAGAACGAGCGATTTAGGGCGTTTACGTATATGTATACATTCTATCCAGCGTTGGATTGCGTAAGCTTCGGCCTCGTCAAGTCTGCGGAACATCGTAGAGTCAAGCATCTCTCTGTTTTCGATTGTTCAACAACCAAACATGGCACGTCCCACATATGTCCATATTTCTTCTCTCACTCACACACACACACACACTACACGCCCAGATCTGTCTTTGACTTATCTCCCGACAAGACTGGAGACAGATAACGATTCGACTTTCACGTAAATTTCGAAAATGCCGAGGTAATCGGTACGCACAATCATGTTTGGGAGATAAAAAGATACTCGTTAATTAAGATAGTCTTGTCGGACTTACTGAAGCAAATGTAACTCCGGCCTGAACTGAAGTGCCGGAGACTGTTGCCTTCTATGGCAGTGAACCTGATATTATTGACTTTTCACGGGGTAAAGTTATTTTATTTTACGGTTTACGAAACACGTGAAGTAGAGTTGTGGCAAAGTACTTTTGAATTTAAATTTTGAAGTATTCAAGTACGGAAGTCGAATTGAGAATGGAAATTAAAAATGACAGTTAAAGTAAGTTGTCTTTTCGGTCATATAAAGATGTAAAAGTTTAGTAATGCAGATAACATTTAGATCACTCTAAAATTTGTTGTTTACCTTAAAAATTTAGAGAATTTTATCATTTTTATTAATATTTTTTATTAATTTTTAAACAGATATTTTACGATTTATATTCGATTGTTTTTTGTATACAGATTTGCAATAGATTTATTGTTTATTTTTCACCTTTTCTATATCCGACGAAAGAAAAATGTCGAAAACAAATTTTATAGAATATTCTATAATGTGATAGAACGCAATTATCTAGATTGAGCCAAGAATGGGGTATAGAACCTGGCGGTATATCCATCAATAACTTGATTTCTAATCCTATACAAATACAATCCTACTAATGGTTTAAAAATGGTTTAAAATCAAGCTACAGAAAACAAAAATTAAATTTTTAACAATTAGCTTGTAAATACACGTAAAAACAAGCATTTTATATAAATCATTGTTAACGAATATTCAAACCATGCAGAAGAAAACAAATTTTCTAACGCCCAAAAAGACGTTGCAAATACAATATACTATGGAGTGAAGTATTTATGTATGTTATGCATATTTATTTATATACTTAGTTTATAGTACTAAATGTTAGTGAATGAGACTGAAGAAACCATAAACAAAAATTGTTATATTGTTAAATTAAGATTAAATTCTTTTTTAAAATCACCTTCACAAGCGATGTGTGCACATTGGTCAGTTCTTAAATATTAAAAAAAAAATGCGTGGTTATGATCAGTAATGATATCAACCATTTAATCTGATTGATTAGTTTGTGTACATTTAACGATGTAAATCACGAGTTCTTGTTTACCTTTTGGGACATCAAAATACCAAAGTTTTTTGATTTTACTAAATCTAATCTACAGACTACACCGTTTGTGAGATGCGAAGAACATATTTTAAAAAACGGTTATCATTCTCGCTTTTACTATTAGCAGGCATGAGACTAAGCATTGATAAACATAGAGTTTGCATTTTCGAGAATTGTTCATTATATTAAAATTGCGTAAAATGACACATTCAAAACAGCATCTACAGTGCTTCTTCTGTTCTATAATATTCCGTTATGTTTTCCTTCCCTTTCGAATGTTGAGTTCTCTTTGTTTTAGTTCTTAATTGCCCTCCTCTCACCCCATCCCTTAGTTGTGCATATTTTCAGAGTGCATACATGTCGGCTATCATGCATACACCAGGCGGACGTTAGGAGCTGCAACCGCTTTTTGTGTACTTAACGTGCTGATGTAGTGTGATGCCTGCCCTATTAAATATTCTTTCTTAACATCCTTTTTTGACAAAAGTCACCTTCGCGGTTGGTCCTGTCCTGTCAAAAAGTACAAACTTAATAATATTCCTCTAAAATGATATCGTAATGTGGAGGAAAATTGTTACGACAGGCCATTGACATAGCAGAAATATAGATCAGAATTCGAAAATATGCAATGAGACAGAAACTGCCCATACAAATTTCTAAGATTAAAGTAAATATTCAGTCGACTATAATGATATAGATTGTCTTCTAGCATTACAAAACATCAGTAATTTTTCAAAATAATAATATGGGTTATAATATGGTGTAAATGTCCATTCATTTTTGGTTACACCATGTTCATTTAATATCTAATTTACAATTTTTTATCCAAGATTTTTGTTTATTTTTACGATTCTATGTGATTATTTTGTTTGAAAATAATATTCTATATAGCCAAGATTCAAGTTTCAAAATTTCAAAAGAGATAGAAGTATCTTGCATCAACCGCAATAGGAAAAATACATTTTCAAGAGCTCTTTAAGATCTTTCGCCTTTTTTAGTTGTCTTAAATACTACTACGATATCGTTAAGATTTCTTAGTGTGCTGTTTAAGTGTGGGGTTTCAGAAAACAGCTTTTTGGCGAGCTTTCATTGCTTTATAAAATCAATAATTTCACTGCAAATATAATTTCTGTTGTCCATAGTTATTTGCAATTTTCATAATGACAATCACATAATGTGATGTTTGCTTCTTTGAATATCAGAAAAGAACTTATTTTGTTTATTATAGACGCATCATCTTTCGTTCAGCATCTTTTGAAGAGAATATCGCGCGAATTCATTTTATGATTGGAATGCTTAGTGTCTCTCGAAGGAAAAGAGATTGAAAAACGGAAGTACGTTTTGCCAAAAGAAAAATATCCAAAATAAGATAAATCGAAATTCACTAGAATAAAACATCTTCAAAAATAACATTTGCATACTGTCCCGACTAAAACCTTTCCAATAGGTCTTTTTAAAGATATCTTGGAAAATAGCTCTGAAAAACCTCTCTACAGAAATTTCACTGAAACTTCTATAGCTTTAAATAAATATTTTCAACATTATTTAAAGAACAAAATATATGCTTCGAGAAAAATAATCAAATTATACCAAATATTCAAATTTACAAATAAAAAAAATTGTTTTTCCTAATTCTACGTAAAGTTTAGTAATTATCAATAGCAGGAAACCTTCCTCCCTTATCATTTTTATATAATGAACAATTTTGGAGTTCTAAAAAGGATACTACATTCTTTAAAAAAAACACGTTTCTTATATTTTCGAAAGAAAGACAAGAAAAGTTGCACAGAAAAAAATTTGTATGACCTAATAATATGAAAGTACCCACATGGACATGTAATATTAATCTGTTCCATATTTCGTATGTCAATTCATAATATTAAAATAATGAAATAATAAATAAAAAAATTAACTTTTCGTTTTGGAAGTAACAGATTTATTTTCCAGCAATGATATGTTTACCACCGAGTTAAGCCGTGCTTGTTTATTCTTGCAAATGTTTTCTTGTGTAGATGACGATTTTGTAAACAATACAGTTTGCAGAGTGTAGTGAAATGTGTAGAATGATTTCCACATAATTAATTTTAATTTTAGTAAATATTACATTAAAAACATTTTTTCTATTTTCCTTTTTATACATATCTGAAAATCTTCTACTACTTATTTTATTCTCTCGAAAAACTTACCGTAGTAATTGTTCCTCTAAATGTATTGGGATCGAATATTTGGCGCTGTGTTGATAAATGTGCAACCTTTCAATGGCCATATTGGCCGATGGCCCAATCACCTTTCGTCGAATGCAAATTTTGAGTAGTTTGAAAATAGGGTGCAGGTCGAAAAACCGACAAACCAAAATGCCGACAAGTTGAAAAACCGACCATCGAAAAGCCGACAGACAAAAAACAGACAGATTTGAAAATTACTGTTCTTCTGACGATGTATCTAATCTTTTATGTGTCGGCTTTTTGACTCTGGGTTTTTTGACTGTCGGTTTTTCTACCTGTCGGCTTTTTTATTTGTCAGTTTTTCGACCCGCACCCTGAAAATCGGCCACCCAAAAATGTCAGATCCCAGTACCTAAATCAACGATACGTTCATTTTATTCAGACCGAATTATTATTTTTAGTGAATTTCGAATAAATGTTATTATTTTTTATTAATTTATCCGAAAAGTAAGTTATATATTTATAAAATTATGTTTTGCGTAGGTAATTATAGTATTTATATCTAATCAAATTATAAAAAAGGGGAAATGCTATTGATGGTCGATTGTGCAATTGTGTATAGAACAAAAATATTGGAAAACGTAGCAATTAATGCTGAATGCTGCAAGGCAGAAATCAAACTCGGTGGATTTACGCACGTTCATTCGAGGTTTCCCAGTCGCTCTGGTATTAGTTTATTTACATTTGATTACATCAGCCTGTTACGTATGAATACTCCAATTTCTGAATTGTCTCTAATGCAAATGTCTGCTAACATTATTGGTTAGAGGTCGATCTGAACTAAATATATAATGTTATAATTTTATAATTATAAAATAAATAAATTATATAACGTATCTGTCTGATACATCACAAACTTTATTATTTGTAATAATTACATTTAACATGACAAAGATGGAACACTATTTATTTCAGATTATATCGTTTTAAGCTTCTATAATACGTTTTCAACTAAACGCGATAAATGAATAAATAAATAATTGTTTAAAATCGTTGTTATTAAATTAATGAACAGATTAAATTTTAAAGAAGAATGGATCCATATTCAATTTCATTCCGCATTGTTAATAATTCCACTTTTACAAGAGTATTCGGTTGCGGGTCGAAAAACCGACAAATCAAAAAACCGACAGGTCGAAAAACCGACAGTCAAAAAACCGACAATTGAAAAGCCAAATGTAAAAAAACCAACAGTTCAAAAATGACTGTCCTCCTGTCGATGTGTCTATTTTTTTATGTGTCGACTTTCTGACTGTCGGATTTTTGAGTGTCGGCTTTTTGACCGTCGGTTTTTTGACCTGTCGGCTTTTTGATTTGTCGGTTGTTCGACCCGCACCCGAGTGTTTCGGTTTTTGACCGACATTGGAGTGAATGATTAGTCATTTTATGTTTTAAGTTTTTATAAAGTTATTTCTACTATTAACGACTCCAATTTCATCGAAAATTACTTAAAATCGAAATTTGATTTCCTATTACTCGATATTCAATTTTTTAATTGTTTTGTGGTTTGAAATTTATTTCTAGTGTTACAAAACTGCATTTATCAATAACGTTTAAAACGTTATTTGTATATAAAATTATATACACATGTTATATATTTTCTTACTTTTTCCAAATTTTATACAAAAACATTGAGATGTCTTGGAAACGTTTTGTCAAAATTAGTTGTAAAACTGCAAAAACTACAAAAACTGAAGGAAAAAAACTAAAGAAAACTTAAATCTATAAATGGCTCCTTTTTTTAGGAACGATTGCTTACGTAAACCAGTAAAAAACTGTTCTGCGAAACAAATACTGGTTGCAAAAAAGTATAAAGAATCCTTGTCCGCTACCGAGATACGCGAAGAATAGGCCTGGTGTTAGCGGTCTTAATAGCGATAATTGTTATTGCCTCATCGATTCTTTTCAACGACCGTTTACACGGACTTAAACGTCAACTTACTATAAAGAGAATAGCTTTCCTTAAATTATTGCATGACAATTTAATCAATACAAATAATTAGAGCAAAAACGTTCGTTCATCCTTTTTCGTTGGATTCTAAATCATATTTGATAAAAGTTTTGAATTTGATTCAAAACGTATATACGATTCATATTTCCATCTTATAAAATAAATATATCAATGACAACAGACATAAATAAGAAAATGACGTAATTGTATTTAACGAATGAGGCATTCTCTTATTCAAGGTGCACTGTTTTGAATAGTTCTTTCCAACTTGGCAATGTTCGAATGACTATAAATCTATCTTCTTGCAACCGTAGGTAAGCATTCAAAATGTCAAGAAAGTGCAAATTTTGAGCAGTTTAAAAAGCAATACAAGTCGAACCGAATTCCAGCATTATCGGTTCAAAATATTTTCAAACATGCCTATTTACCAATGCGAAAATTGTTGTATAAGACCATAAATTGTAAAGACATATGACGAGAGATTTCGTAACATGTCAGACACATTTACTTGTTCTTAGTCTAATCGAAAATGTCATTTGACGTGGTCAATAGGCATAAATGAATTGCGGTGTGATGAACAAAACGTAATAGCGAAAAACATGTTATCATATTTAAACATAACTCGGTGGTCGTTACTTTTTTATCGATGCGATAGTTATCCTATGTATTTTTTATTATAGGTACATATTACTTCTAATTATAACAAGAAATATTTAACTTCATATTCATGTCATTGGTTTTATAATATAATATTTTCCTATTAAGCTATTGCGCTCTCTTACCGAAGATTTTAGTTTGTAATGTAGAATTCAAAAGATTCCCATGCGAAATGCAAAATTACATAGCATCAACGAAATATTAACGTACATTTATTTTATAATTTTGAGTACTTCAAAGTAACTTAAGACACAATAACTTCTTCTTCAAGTTGAGCATTTTCGTTTTCGTAATCAACAATGAAATCAATGATAAATTAACTACATATTAGTATCACGTACATAACTATTTGGTTTATCATTACAAAGTACAATTCCCTTTTCATCAGGAAAACACACGTTTTCAAATATTTTCAACACTACAAACGTTGTAGCGAATACTTTTAGATCGTTTTTTAGACAAAAAAAAATGATAGAGGAACTAAAGCTGTTATTAGTAAATCAAGTACTATTTACAATAGATGTAAATTTACAGTAAGGCTTTATTTTAAATTTGTGATTTCTATAAATTTTAGTAACTTATTGTTGTTAGCTGAGCAAAATTAGAATTTTTCATTCAATATAAATTGTTTTATTTGAACTACTCCGAGTTTAACCAGTGCTCAAAAACTTTTCGACGGTAGTGTACGGATTTTGATTTTATCCAAATCCCACATTTAAATATCATAAATCATACGTTAAGTACATAAATGAAGACATGCCTTATATTAAGAAAAACCCTTTTCAGTGATGTTTGATTACAAAGTAAACAATTTTTGTATTGCATTGCTTTCATCTTCGTTAGTAACCATTTTAAATTTCCACAACGTCCACATGACATAAAAAACACGATTGTACATTTAAATTCGAACCAAGCGTGCATGTAAGGATTTTAGATAACGAGTAGTATAAGACTGTCAATTAATAGATTATAATGGAAGATTCTAAAAATCAATCAAAATTTCTGTCATTACGAAGCAACCGAACCTGTTGCATCGCCTTGAAACGTCAATAATCATCACTCTATCTTTTGGATACCGTATAAATGTGTCATCGGTTCATTCATTTACTAGTTAGATTTAATCGATCGGGAAGAAACAAGTTATCCGGTGGTTCGTATTAGATAATCAAAGACAATGCTTCAGAAAGTTTCGAATGTAATCCGACCGCGGGCGCTGCTGTCAACCGTGCACAACTCGCCCATGCCATACCTATGCCATCTACCTATCACGCCCACACACTTAGAGTAATCGTGTGCAAGACACCCGTTGTAATTTAAAACTGTAAGCTAAACTATTATGGTATCACACGCGATATGCTTTGACCTAATGACGTTCAGATTTTACCTGGAGAAAATTGCCTACATACAGAATCGTTGAAATTATTTCTCTGACTAGTACAAACAAGTATCAAATTTAGTATTTTCATATACAAAATGAGAGTTGGAAAGGCACACCAACTAGAAACTTTCACTTTTATTTAAATGTCTCACAAAAACTATTCTAAAATTGATGTTAAACGTAAATATTCGCATCTTTCATAAAAATTGAATTAATATTAACTAAAAACGGTTAAGCGGTTTTTTAGGAAATTTTAATACAATTAATACACTATAAAACTGAATTAGCTAAAAACGACTAACATGAAATGAAAAGTTACTATTAATGTAGTAATTTTTTACTAGTACTAGTACTAGTAAATACTACTAAAAAGTAGAAATTGAATATTTTAGTCTAATTGCTTTTGAGATTAGAAATAGATCAATAGTTTTTCATTCTTTATTAATGAAAATGATTACTAATTGAAATAGTCACCCACTTTTCATTTTTTAATTAGTAGTTTTTAACGAATTCATATTTAGAGAGTAGCACATCAAGTAAAATCAAAATTTAGTTTTATTGGGCTTATACGATTTAGTTGAAATCTGATAGAAAGTACAATACCCATCTCTGAAAGTAAAAATAATTATGGAAGTAATTATCGTCCTACATTATTGTTTGAAATGAAATCCTTTCCAATGCTCTTGAGCAGAAAATTTAATACCTGTGGGGCAATTAATAAATTGGAAGGGATAGAAACGATTTTTAAAACCCTAAACAAAAAGTTTGTTGAGTAATAATTACCAAACTTTTTAAATGTTTGACGATTGTAAATATTGTTCTTTAATTTTTGTGGACATTTAGTAATAGATTTTCCGTGTTAAATAATTTAATGACTACACTAAAAAATCCTTTAACGTAACCTATTACAGTATGAATAACTGCATTTTTGTTTAAAGTTTGCATTTTGCAATGAAAAATCATTGGAATTATTATTACAAGGGTTCTTTTTTCTCCAAACCACTGGCACCAATTTAGTTAAAAAGTGGCCAGAATGCTTTTTAAAATAATTCTCGAAAACTGCTATTTAAACTAACTTTTATATTCTTATACAATTCTAGGAGTTTTCAACATATTAAAAATGGTAATATGCCAACAAAAATATTTGTTTCAAATATGGTAATAATGTTCTGATTACTATTAAGAAGCGACGTTACTTTATCTACAAAATTGTATTTAAATTGCGCATAACTAATTGCTGTTTGTAAAGCGGTAAAGTACATTACGTGCAGTAAAATTGTCAAGAAATTTTTTTCTCAGTATTCACAACGATTTAACGTTATTTATGTTATGTTACATCAATTAAGTAGATTTTATCGTAATGCATGAAAATTACTTTTTACCTAGAAAAGTTTATGGTAGTAAAAATATGTCGATTTACAATATTTCCTTGTGTAATACCTACGCAAAAATATGTACTTATATTCAGTCATTTTCGCGTTATTTATGTGCATTAAAATTTCCGTAGCAATAGATAGAAACCTTTTTAAGATAAACAATATCGATAATTTGTATATATTTATAAACAAAACTTAGATTGACATTAAATTCTGTTATGAAAATTGCAGGAATTTATAATACTTGATTTTATGTTAATTTAAAAATGAGAATCAATAATACTTCTGAATTTAAACTATGCTTATGTCGTTCTCATAACCGTAAAGCTTTCGATTTTTAATTTCAAATTTTGTAGTTTATTATTATTGCACATATACTCATAAAAGAAAATAACGTTTATTTATTAATAGTCGGTACTAACCAAACTTTGATAAACCATTTTTAGAATTATTTTTAAAATGCTTAACGCCGTTTAGTAATATTTCAATTTTTATTTGGAAACGATGCATTTATTTTGCCAGACTTTATTATCATGTAAAAATTCTATTCGCTAATAGTGACTGACAAATAACGTACATTTAGCAATAAAAACGTACTTTAGGGACATACCTTTATTTAAGAATGTTGATACATTCATTCAAGTAAATATTTATTTGAATAGCTGCCATTATATATGCACATTTACATATTTGCAGAAATAGGTCATCATTTTTTAAACTATAAAAGAAATGTAATGGTATGTAAAGTATCATTAAATCAATCATTACGCTTGACTTTCCTAATCGGTCTAATAAGCGAGGTCAAAAAACGAGTTCATAATTAATAAACAAAAATTAATAAAAATGCCTAAAGAAAAAATCGTTTTGAATAAAATCAAAAATCTATCAAAAGAAAACTAATTATGAAAACATACACGTCATGAATACGTCACATTTCATATTAATAATACCTAAGACCCTTAAGAGACCGAATCATCAGTAAAATATATTTGTTTAGTTTCCCTTTTACTTAGAAAAAACTCAATATTACAAAGAAAAAGCATTACCATTTAATAATATTTTTGCCATAAAATGTGTACTTTATATAACAATGTAAAACCACGATAAACAAAAATATTAAGACTTTAATCGAGAGCAATAATCAAATTATACTATGAAAGCCAAAATTATTTAAGGTTTCTGAATATCTTATGAATATAGATCATAAACAATTTTCAAAACATACCATAACTGATTTTATTATTATTTTAGGGAATACAACAAATATTGCAACTGAATAAGTAATTCAGTTTAAATAATAACATTCCTTTTTAATGAATCGAGTTAATATAGGTAATAAAATGAATGTTTCAGCAAGATGTCGTGTCGAGCGATCACCAGCCGATGTCTACATCCACGCAATTCATCGAAGAGGAACGTTTGTCTAGTATGGTAGCACGCGATGTCGATGAAAGTAGGTTTGAGAAAATCTCAACGACTTTAGGCCCGAAATCACCAGGGGATTCCCAAAAAAAAATTGTGCCCGACAAACCCGGTTATCCACGTGGTATTCCGTTTCTTCGCGAAGATGACAAACCCAAAACCATACCCGCTGCCGGTAAACCGAGTCGATCTCGAGAGGGTAGTCCACAGATTCCGAAAAAGTGAGTGATAGTTCTCATCATTAATTGTTTCATGCACGAATTTAGTTATTAAGCACACTTACAATTTTTCTTTAAAAACATTTAATTTTTAGTTATCCTAGCCTCTACATTAGCAAGTATATTTAAAGGGAAACCTACATTTCTACTTTAGTTTCAGTTTGGTTCGAGGGTAAAGATAGATTCCTAACATTGTAAAGACTCGTTACTAAATAAATAATTCACTTGCATGACAGCTGTGTAAGTCTCTTGTATGTAGATCAATGAAGTAACGCGGCTTTTGTTATATGGACCTTCTTCATCACTAAACTTCAATAATAGGAGAATGTCAATACTTTTGATGGGCACTAACAATAACGCTGGTTAGCAATTTGGGATTGGAGTATTGAATTACTTAAAAACCTAATTTTAACATTTTAAGAATATTGAACTACGTAGTGTATTTTGTAATCTATGCAATTTACAGACCGAAAGAAACGAATGGAGTGTGTCCAAAGTCTTCCGAAAAGCCACGAGATTTCGTATCGACTCTATCGACCACTTTACAAAAGACGACGACATTGCCGGCTGCTGGGAAGCCGAGCAGGCCCGAGGAAAAACCGAATAAAAAGTTGACGAAACCGAAAAGTCCAAAGGACAAATCTGGTAAACCAGATGATTCTCCAATCAGCCCTTCTCCCAGTGACAATGCACCAGACATTCTTTCGAAGAAACCCATGAAGGAGCAGTGCATTTGTGAAATCTGCACATGCGGGTATGTCTGATAATGAATATTATTATTTGCATTTAATAAGTTATGCTCCGTAATCATTTTTTTCGAGATGCGCACTTAAGTAAATCAGCGTGTCCTTCCGCGGGTTCCTACCTTTATAATGCAATGCAATATTACAAACTGCCTAGGTGTCTTGATATATAAAATACCTTCTCGCGACAATCGCTAAACACCAACGTCGTTACCTGGTCATTGCACCCAACACTTCCTACCTATATAAAGAATACAGCCCCTTTAATACTAAGACGTACAGGAAGTAATATTAACGATAATAAAGACAGTCTATATTATTCTCCTTATGCATTTTTTACATCCGCGACATATGGCCAGGATACACAAGGCCTTGCCGTTCTCTCTCGTAATGCCAATCGAACAGCATCATTTGAACTTTTCCAAATTCATATTTCGTGCAAGTGGAACACGAAACGAGAAGTGTCTTACTACCTTATTCAGTAACTAGCCAGTCCTGATCGGACCAATCCGGTCGACCAATCCCTCGGGCCCCGACCCGTTTACATTTTTATTCGATTTTTACGACGACCTACACAAATCGCACAATTCTTCCTCCGTCTTCCTGTGTGAGAGGCTTCTCGTCAATCAATGCTCTCGCACAGCCAGAGAGTTTAAGTCAAGGTAAAGAAAAACGAGGCATGCCTACCTTGGGACTGAACGATACTTGAGCTGTGACATACGAAGTCATTTCCATTATCGATACGTATCACATGTATTTTTTTAAATGCTTTTTCAGCCATGTCCAAATAGTCAAACGTTGCAAAACTAAAGGAATAACATACAGCTACGCATATATAATAATAATACAGATATAGAATTGAAGTAACAATATTATATTTTTTACGTGTTATATTGCAGAAAAAATCAACATGTAAGCGAGATTGCAGTAATATATTATTAATTATTTATAAAATATATTTCGTTGTTTAAAAACAGAATAAGTAAATTAAATAGCGGAAATTATCAATAACTTTTAATGAATTAGAGCTATATACAAAAACATGACTGAATTTTATTTTAGTTTTAATAAAGACATCCTGTTCAAAATTAAAATACCGCCATTATAGTTCAATCTGAACGATTTTAGAAAATTGTAATTAAAATGCTTAACCAATTCATTGGAAATATAAAACTTCTCCTTATGTATCAGATATTTATTTAAGCGCTTGAAAGGGTGCTATAACATTAAATAATATCTGTAATTTTGTCTATTATAAAAAGCATCATTATTATAATTTTAAAACTACTGATTCATAGCGAATAATGATATAGACTATGTCAATAATTATTCACAGACGACATCGTTGTCCACATAATGTGTCGGAAGAACATTTAGAACTACCTCATGATCATCCAATCGATTCTATTACCTCCTACAAAAAAGAATACGAAGAAAAGCATGCCGATCGACAATTTATGTATCATCATCAGGACCACCTGCACATGGAAGGTGCATTTATTGGAGAACGAAGAAATGATTATGTGGCAACTCGCGGAGAAAGAGTCCCCGTGAAAAAACCCGAAGATAACTTGAAACCTGAAGGTGAATTCGTCAAACGGCCTAAAGAAGAGGCTCCTAAACTCGGTGAGCGGGCTCCAATTAAGAAGCCCGAAGATAATTTGAAACCAGAAGGAATTTTTGAAAGTACTTACACTATATGCATTCATTTCTGTTATCACTTGCTCACGTTAATATATTCAGCAACTTATGTGTAATTATTGTTTTAGGTACAACGACGACAGAATTAGTCTTCACGGGTACGATGGGGGAAAGGCCTAGTCCAGTACGTAGAAATACGTATACGAAAGTTGAAGGGGAATTTACAGATATCACAACTTCGAAAACAGAATTCATCGATTATCGAAATAGTGAAAAAACAAAGACCATTAAGAAGACGGATAATCTAATTGTTGGAGAGGGTGAATTCACGGTAAATATATTACTTTAATGAGTTACGCTATTAGTGCAGAATATATCTCCATTATTTATTAAATTGAAACGAATTATTTTTTTTGTCAATTAAAAATTAAAATTTATACAAATATATGCACAGGGAACCTCTCACGTCAAAGAAGATTATCTTACATATGGAATTGAGGAATTCCAACAGCATCCAACTTGCATTGTATCCAGTGAAGAAAATAGATTTTACGAAAAGACGGATATCGAAAATCAAACAACTAGTCATGAGCAATATCGAAATTTCGATCAAACTGATTATAGAACTACATTAATCATTCGAAGAGATGATAATTTGAAACCAGAAGGACCATTTGAAGCAGTTCCAAAATCTAAAGATGATTTTGTGCCTATGATAACAGAAAAGCGTATACCTTTGAAACCAAAAGATAATCTGAAGCCAGAAGGTCCATTCGAAGGTCGGCCAAAAAGCGATTTTGCACCAATCAAGTTTGAAAAGGTAAATGTGCAAAAACCTACAGACAATCTAAGACCAGAAGGGTCATTCGAAGGACGCCCCAAGGACGACTACTTACCCAAGCGAGCAGACCGACCAGAGATTAAGAAGCCCACCGATAATTTGAAGCCAAGTGGGCCGTTTGAAGGCCGTCCAAAAGAAAAGTACTTGCCTGGGGAAAGACCTTCGATTGTTCGACACCCAGACAACTTATTCCCATCTGGTGATTTTATAGATAAAGAACGTGAAAACTATCAACCAGGAGAGAAAAGAACCCCTATAAAACACAAGGATAACTTGCAACCCGAAGGTGATTTTGAAGCACGGCCAAAAAATGATTTCTTACCAGATCGCGCTGAACGTCCGGTCATCAAGCGTCCCGAGGATAATTTAAAACCTGAAGGTGAATTTGAGAGACCAGCCAAAATTCCTCTTAAGCCAACTGAAAAACGCACGCCAATCAAACGTCCGGACAATTTGAAACCAGAAGGAGAATTCCAACGCCCAGAATCTGAAAAATTCATGCCTGCAGAAAGACCGAAGCAGAAAAAACCACAAGATAATTTAAAAACAGAAGGCCCCTTTGAAGGAAAACCTAAAGACGATTTCACTCCAAAGAAAGGAGAACGACCAGAAGTTAGGAAGCCTAAAGATAATCTGAAACCTGAAGGATCATTCCAACGACCAGAACAAGAAAAATTCATACCTGCGGAAAGACCAATACCGAAAAAACCACAAGACAATTTAAAACCAGAAGGGTCTTTCGAAGGGAAACCCAAGGAAGATTTTACACCAAAAAAAAGTGAAAGGCCCGAAGCAAAAAAACCGCAAGATAATTTGCATCCTGAAGGGGAATTTCCTGATCGAGTATGCCAACCGTATAAACCAGCTGAAAAAAGAGTGCCTATAATACATGGTGATAATTTAAAACCGGAAGGAGATTTTGTTCGCCCTAAACCTCAAGAATTTAAACCAGCTGACCGACCACAACAAAAGAAACCACAAGATAATTTACATCCTGAAGGCGAATTTTCTGAACGCATCTGTCAACCTTATCAGCCCGCAGAAAAACGCGTGCCAATAAAACCTGACGATAACCTGAAACCGGAAGGAGAGTTTATGCAGCGTAAACCTGATGAATACAAACCAGCCGAACGACCACAGCAAAAGAAACCACAGGACAATTTACGCCCTGAGGGTGAATTTCCTGAACGCGTGTGTCAACCTTATCAGCCCGTTGAGAAACGTGTACCTATCATACCTGGCGACAATTTAAAACCGGAAGGAGATTTTATTCGGCATAAACCCGATGAATTTAAGCCAGCTGAACGACCACAACAAAAGAAACCACAGGATAATTTACACCCTGAAGGTGAATTTCCTGAACGCGTTTGTCAACCTTATCAGCCCGCTGAGAAACGTGTGCCTATCAAACCTGGTGACAATTTAAAACCGGAAGGAGATTTTATTCGGCATAAACCCGACGAATTTAAACCAGCTGAACGACCACAGCAAAAGAAACCGCAGGATAATTTATACCCTGAAGGTGAATTTCCTGAACGCATCTCTCAACCTTATCAGCCCGCTGAAAGACGCGTGCCAATAAAACCGGGTGATAACCTGAAAACGGAAGGAGATTTTATTAGGCGTAAACCTGATGAATATAAGCCAGCTGAACGACCACAGCAAAAGAAACCGCAGGATAACTTACGCCCTGAGGGTGAATTTCCTGATCGCGTGTGTCAACCTTATCAGCCCGCTGAGAAACGTGTGCCTATCAAACCTGGTGATAATTTAAAACCGGAAGGAGATTTCGTTCGGCATAAACCCGATGAATTTAAGCCAGCTGAACGACCACAGCAAAAGAAACCACAGGATAATTTACGCCCTGAGGGTGAATTTCCTGAACGCGTTTGTCAACCTTATCAGCCCGCTGAGAAACGGGTGCCTATCAAACCTGGTGATAATTTAAAACCGGAAGGAGATTTCGTTCGGCATAAACCCGACGAATTTAAACCAGCTGAACGACCACAGCAAAAGAAACCACAGGATAATTTACGGCCCGAGGGTGAATTTCCTGAACGCGTTTGTCAACCTTATCAGCCCGCTGAGAAACGTGTGCCTATCAAACCTGGTGATAATTTAAAACCGGAAGGAGATTTTATTCGGCATAAACCCGACGAATTTATACCAGCTGAACGACCACAGCAAAAGAAACCGCAGGATAATTTATACCCTGAAGGTGAATTTCCGGAACGCATCTCTCAACCTTATCAGCCCGCCGAAAGACGCATGCCAATCAAACCGGGTGATAACCTGAAACCGGAAGGAGATTTCATTCTGCGTAAGCCTGATGAATATAAACCAGCCGAACGTCCACAGCAAAAGAAACCACAAGATAATTTACGCCCTGAGGGTGAATTTCCTGAACGCGTGTGTCAACCTTATCAGCCCGCTGAGAAACGTGTGCCTATCAAACCTGGTGATAATTTAAAACCGGAAGGAGATTTCGTTCGGCATAAACCCGATGAATTTAAGCCAGCTGAACGACCACAGCAAAAGAAACCACAGGATAATTTACGCCCTGAGGGTGAATTTCCTGAACGCGTATGTCAACCTTATCAGCCCGCTGAAAAACGTGTACCTATCAAACCTGGTGATAATTTAAAGCCGGAAGGAGATTTTATTCGGCATAAACCCGATGAATTTAAACCAGCTGAACGACCACAACAAAAGAAACCACAGGATAATTTACACCCTGAAGGTGAATTTCCTGAACGTGTTTGTCAACCATATCAGCCCGCTGAGAAACGCATGCCCATTAAACCTGATGATAATTTAAGGCCAGAAGGAGATTTCGTTCGCCATAAACCTGAAGAATTTAAACCCACTGAACGACCACAGCAAAAGAAACCACAGGATAATTTACACCCTGAAGGTGAATTTCCTGAACGCGTCTGTCAACCATATCAGCCCGCTGAGAAACGCATGCCCATTAAACCTGATGATAATTTAAGACCAGAAGGAGATTTCATTCGCCATAAACCAGAAGAATTTAAACCTGCTGAAAGACCAGTGCAAAAGAAACTCCAGGATAATTTGTATCCAGAAGGAGAATTTCCAGATAGGATTTGTCAACCTTATCAACCTGCTGAGAAACGAAAGCCCATTAAACCGGACGATAACTTAAAACCAGAAGGAGAATTCATTCGTCCAAAACCAGAAGAGTATACGCCTGCAGAGAGGCTCAAGCCGAAGAAACCACAAGATAATTTGAAACCGGAGGGTAAATTCGATGGAAAACCTAAAGATGATTTTGTGCCGAAGAAAGGGGAAAGACCAGAAGTTAAAAAACCATATGACAATTTGTATCCTGAAGGCGACTTTTCAGATCGTGTGCATCAACCTTATAAACCTGCTGAAAAACGCGTGCCTATCAAGCCAGAAGATAATTTAAAACCAGAAGGAGATTTCGTGCGACCTAAACCAGACGAGTTTAAGCCAGCTGAACGACCCAAACAAAAGAGACCGAAGGATAATTTATATCCTGAAGGTGAGTTTGATCGACCAGAACCAATCTCATACGGACCCGGAGATAGAGCTTCTGTTGTCAGACACCCAGATAACTTATTTCCTGAAGGAGAATTTCCTGATCGAATTTGTCAACCTTATCAGCCTGCTGAAAAGCGGATGCCTATCAAACCAGATGACAATTTAAAACCAGAAGGAGATTTTGTTCGACCAAAACCAGAAGAATTCAAGCCTGCTGAACGTCCCACGCAAAAAATACCCAAGGATAATTTACAGCCTGAAGGGGATTTTGATCGTCCAGAACCAATCCCATATGGGCCTGGAGATAGGGCTTCTGTTGTCAGACACCCAGATAACTTATTCCCTGTAGGAGAATTTCCTGATAGAGTTTGTCAACCTTTTCAGCCTGCTGAAAGACGTATGCCTATCAGGCCTGATGATAATTTAAAACCAGAAGGAGATTTTGTTCGTCCGGTAGTTGAAGAATTTAAGCCAGCCGAAAGACCAGTACAAAAGAAACCTCTAGATAATTTATATCCTGAAGGAGAATTTGAGAGACCTGAAAGAGTTCCGTTTGGTCCTGGAGATAGAGCGGCCATCGTAAGACATCCGGATAATTTGTTTCCTGAAGGTGAATTTCCTGATCGAATATGCCGACCTTATCAACCTGCTGAAAAACGCGTGCCTATCAAGCCGGACGATAACTTAAAACCAGAAGGAGACTTTGTGCGACCTAAACCAGACGAGTTTAAACCAGCTGAACGACCCAAGCAAAAGAGACCGAAGGATAATTTATATCCTGAAGGCCAGTTTGATCGACCAGAATCAATCCCATATGGACCCGGAGATAGAGCTTCAGTTGTCAGGCACCCAGATAACTTATTTCCTGAAGGAGAATTTCCCGATCGAATATGCCAACCTTATCAACCTGCTGAAAAGCGGATGCCTATCAAACCAGATGATAATTTAAAACCAGAAGGAGATTTCGTTCGTCCAAAACCAGAAGAATTCAAGCCAGCTCAACGTCCTAAACAAAAAAGACCCCAGGATAATTTGTATCCGGAAGGAGAATTCGAGAGGCCTGAACAAATCCCATACGGTCCCGGAGATAGAGCCGCTGTCGTTAGGCACCCAGATAATTTATTTCCAGAAGGCGACTTTCCAGATAGGATTTGTCAACCTTATCAACCTGCTGAGAAACGAAAGCCTATTAAACCGGACGATAACTTAAAACCAGAAGGAGATTTTGTTCGTCCAAAGTCAGAAGTATTTAAACCTGCAGAAAGACCAGTTCAGAAAAAACCTAAAGATAATCTAATACCAGAAGGTGAGTTTGATCGGCCCCAACCAGAAAAGCCTGGTCTAGGTGAAAAACGGGCACCCATAAAACAACCTGACAATTTAAGACCTGAAGGTCACTTTGAACGACCTAAGCATCCTGATTATACGCCTGCAGATCGCCCAAAGCAGATTATACCCAAGGATAATTTGAAACCCGAGGGTGATTTTCAGCGACCAAAACCTTCCAAATATGTCGTTGGAGAAAAACGCACTCCTATACGACATCCGGACAATTTAAAGCCTGAGGGAGAGTTCGAACAACGTGAAGTAGTGGTTGTAACACCATCTGAGCGACCAAAGCAAAAGAAACCGAAAGATAACTTAAAGCCCGAAGGCGTTTTCGAGCGTCCGAAACCCGAAGAACATGCACCTGCCGAGAAACGAATGCCTATTAAACATACCGACAATTTAAAACCAGAAGGAGAGTTTGCTCCAAAACCAAAAGACGACTTTAAATCTGTTCGTAGTGAACGAATCGATGTTGTGAAGCATACAGACAACCTACATATGGAAGGAGAAATTGAATGCTACAGATCTCGCGATGATTATGCTAACTTTATTGTTAGGGAAAAGGTAGAAATGACTAAGTACCAAGATAATTTACGTACAGAAGGCGAATTTACAGATGCTCGGACTCGAGATGACTTTAAAGTGGTGAAAGGCGAACGTGTTGATATAGTGAGACACGAAGATAATTTGAAACCTGAAGGTCCATTTGAAGGCCGTCCACGAGACGATTACGCCCCTAAACGAGCTGATCGACCAATTATAAAGAAACCAGTAGATAATCTTAAACCCGAAGGAGAATTCGAACGTCCCGACAAAAAGCCTCAGAAACCTGCTGAACGTCGAACACCGTTTAAACACGTGGATAATTTAAAACCAGAAGGTGAATTTGTCGGGAGACCAAAAGAATCTGCTCCTAAGAAAGGAGATCGCGCAGAAGTAAAAAAGCCAAAGGTATCTATTTTCATATTAAATCACTATATTAGGAAAAATAATTAATTTAATTTTCCTACGTTACAATATCGACCTTCTTATTTATAATTACTTGTTTTCGTAATTTTTAGGATAATCTAAAACCAGAGGGAGACTTTGAAAGACCGCAGTATGAAGAATACAAACCGGCGGAAAGACCAATAATTACAAAGCCGAAGGATAATTTGTTTCCAGAAGGCGAATTCGAACGACGTCCAAAGGAAAAGTCACCGAAGAAAGGAGAACGCGCAGAGATTAAAAAACCTCGCGATAATTTAAAACCCGAAGGAGAATTTGAAAGACCCGACTACGAAGAGTATCGACCTGCTGAAAGACCTTTAATTAAGAAACCAAAGGATAACTTGAAACCAGAAGGTGAGTTTGATCGACCACAAACAAAAAGAGTTGGGCCAGGAGAAAGAAGAACTCCAATTAAACATCCCGATAATTTGAAACCGGAAGGAGAATTCACGCCTAAACCTAAAGAAAAGGCCCCAACACATGGCGAAAGAGCCTATGTGAAGAAACCAAAAGATAATCTTAAACCCGAAGGGGACTTTGATCGTCCTATACCATCAGGATTTACACCTGCCGAAAGACCAACCCAAAGGAAACCAAAAGATAATCTAAGACCAGAAGGAGATTTCGAACGTCCAATTCCTTCCGGATTTATGCCTGCTGAAAGACCAATTCAAAAGAAACCAAAAGATAATCTTGTACCGGAAGGTGATTTCGTTAAACGTAAGCCAGAAAATTATCAACCAGGTGAGAAACGAATATCAATTAAACATCCCGATAATTTAAAACCGGAAGGCGACTTTATACGTCCAGAGGCAGAGAAGTTTAAGCCCGCGGAGCGACCTGCACAAAAGAAACCCAAAGATAATTTGATGCCTGAAGGCGAATTTGAACGACCAGAACACCCTGCATTTAAACCCGCGGAAAGGCCAAAACCAAAACGACCCAAAGATAATCTCGCTCCTGAAGGAGATTTTGAAAGGCCGAAGCAGGAGATCTTTGGTCCGTGTGAAAAACGCACGCCTATTCGTCATATTGATAATCTAAAACCAGAGGGCGATTTTACCGGATATCCAAAAGATGACTTCAAACCTGTGCGGGGTGAAAGAATGGACATTATTAGAAGAACAGATAATCTTCATATGGAGGGTGAAATAGAAACTCATAGAACACGCGATGATTATACCGATTTCCTTGTAAGAGAACGCGTGGAAGTGACTAAATATCAAGATAATTTGCGAATGGAAGGACAGTTTCGTGATATGAAGGCTCGAGATGATTATAAAATCGTTAAAATTGAAAAGGTCGATATTGTCAAGCATGAAGATAATCTTAAACCGGAAGGCGAATTTGACCGCCCAGAAATGAAGAAACCTATTGGTCCCGCCGAAAGACGTTCGCCTATAAAACCAGAAGATAATTTAAGGCCAGAAGGAGAATTTGTTCGCAGGCCTAAAGAAGAAGCCCCAACAAAAGGAGAACGAGCAAATATTAAAAAGCCCAAGGTAAGTAAACTTCAGGTCTATGGTTTAATACTAGAGATTTTAATTAGAAAACATAATAATAAACGATTCAAATTGCAGGATACTTTGAAACCAGAAGGTAATTTTGAACGTCCGGAAAAATTGCCAGTTGGTCCTGGTGAACGTCGAACTCCTATTAGGCATCCTGACAACCTCCATCCTGAAGGTGATTTTGTTAAACGACCTAAAGAAGAGAGACCAAAGGGTGAACGGGCAGATGTTAAAAGGCCGCAAGATAACCTTAAACCCGAAGGTAATTTTGAGCGTCCGGAGAAATCACCAGTTGGTCCTGGTGAACGCCGAACTCCCATTAGGCATCCCGACAATCTCCACCCGGAAGGTGATTTTGTTAAACGACCAAAAGAAGATAAACCAAAGGGTGAACGGGCAGATGTTAAAAGGCCGCAAGATAACCTTAAACCCGAAGGTAATTTTGAGCGTCCGGAGAAATCACCAGTTGGTCCTGGTGAACGCCGAACTCCCATTAGGCATCCCGACAATCTCCACCCGGAAGGTGATTTTGTTAAACGACCAAAAGAAGAGAGACCAAAGGGTGAACGGGCAGATGTTAAAAGGCCGCAAGATAACCTTAAACCCGAAGGTGATTTTGAACGTCCGGAGAAATCACCAGTTGGTCCCGGTGAACGTCGAACTCCTATTAGACATCCCGACAATCTCCATCCCGAAGGTGATTTTGTTAAACGGCCAAAAGAAGAGAGACCAAAGGGTGAACGGGCAGATGTTAAAAGGCCGCAAGATAACCTTAAACCCGAAGGTGATTTTGAGCGTCCAGAGAAATCACCAGTTGGTCCCGGTGAACGTCGAACTCCTATTAGGCATCCCGACAATCTCCATCCCGAAGGTGATTTTGTTAAACGACCAAAAGAAGAGAGACCAAAGGGTGAACGGGCAGATGTTAAAAGGCCGCAAGATAACCTTAAACCCGAAGGTGATTTTGAGCGTCCAGAGAAATCACCAGTTGGTCCCGGTGAACGCCGAACTCCTATTCGGCATCCTGACAATCTTCATCCTGAAGGTGACTTTGTTAAACGGCCAAAAGAAGAGCAGCCTAAAGGAGAACGAGTTAATATCAAGAAACCTAAAGATAATCTACATCCAGAAGGAAACTTCGTTAGACCCGTAAAATCGCCATCATATCCTGCGGAAAAAAGAAAGCCAATTCGTCATGAGGACAATCTTTATCCTGAGGGAGAATTTGTCGGCAAACCAAAGGATGATTTCAAACCTAAAAGAACGGAGCGCCCAGTGCAACGACGGCCAACCGATAATTTGAAACCCGAAGGGAAATTTTACGGAAAATCGAAGGATGATTTCGAAGCTTCATCTGCTATAATTGATCGAAATCGAATTGTCATACATCACGACAATCTTAAAATGGATGGAGAGTTGGAAACAAGTAGAACTCGTGATGATTGGACTGCTATCCGTACAGAAAGAGTTGATGTAATTCGACATGAAGATAATTTACGTATTGAAGGAGAATTCACAGACATTCAGCGAAGGGACGACTATAACGTGATTCGTGGAGAAAGAACTGAAATTGTTAAACATGCAGATCATTTATATCCCGAAGGAGATTTTGTGCGCCCTGAAAAACAGCAACAACTTGGTCCGGCGGAAAGGAGAACGCCAATTAGGCATCCCGATAATCTAAAAACCGAAGGTGATTTCGTGAAGCGGCCTAAAGACAAAACACCAACTAAAGGCGACCGAGCACCTATTAAGAAGCCACAGGATAATCTTAAACCAGAAGGTAGTTTTGAAAGACCCGTAAAATCTCCAGTCGGTCCTGCAGAGCGACGGACACCCATTAGGCATCCAGATAATCTACACCCTGAAGGTGATTTTGAACGAAAACCAAAGGAACAAGTTCCCGTCAAAGGCGAGCGTGCTGATATTAAAAAGCCTCAAGATAATCTTCGTCCAGAGGGTGAGTTTGAACGTAGGCCTAAAGAAAAAGCTCCAACTAGAGGTGATCGGGCACCGATTAAGAAACCGAGAGACAATCTTCATCCTGAGGGAGAGTTTGAACGGCCAACTCCGATTAAATTTGGTCCTAGCGAACGCCGTTCCCCAATACGACATCCAGATAATCTCCATCCTGAAGGTGAGTTCCAAAGACCTTGTCGCCCGCAATATAATACGGTTGACTACTCCAAGCAAAAGAAAATCCAGGATAACCTTTATACAAGTGGAGATATTGAAAACCCCTCAAAAACTACAGAAATTAAAATCGCCGAAAAAAGACAACTCATTCGTCATGAAGATAATCTCAAATCTGAGGGTGAAATGCATATTTCCACGCAATCAAGAGAAGACTTTAAGTACACAAACGGCGAACGGCGAGATAGTGTCCAGATTCATCGTCGTGAAGATCACTTGAAAATGGAAGGTGAGATGAGTCTACGTCGGTCACGTGATGATTATAAAAAAGTAACAAATGTAGAAAGGCTCGATATAAAAAGACATGAAGATAATCTTCGAATGGAAGGTGAATTCGTAGATGTTCGGAAAAAAGACGATTTTACTTATCGCGCCACTGCAGAACGTGCAACTAGCAAGAAACGTCCGGACAACCTTAAACCAGAAGGAGAATTTGAAAGACCACCAACCAAGACACCATATAGGACTGATGAAAGGCGAGTACCAATAAAACATGCAGATAATCTGAAACCGGAAGGCGACTTTATATGTAGACCGAGAGACGATTTTGTGCCAAGACGAGCGGAAAAGAGTGAGCTCATACGAAGAGAAGATAATTTAAAAATGACTGGAAATTTCGAAGGAACGTCATCTCAGAAAGCCACATATACCTTTGTGCAAGCTGAACGAGCAGAAATGAAGAAACAGGAAGACAATTTAAGATTACAATCTGGTCACATGGAAACGCGAACTACTTCCAATCAAACTTTTGTTCCAACTAAGGAGGTAATTCCCACCGACCAAACGATTAGTCGAAGGCGGCATGAATCAGTTACGACCATAGACGATGGCTCCAAGAAAATTGAAAGGATCGAAACTGAAACAAAAAGAAGAAGCATATCTAGCGACACTAAAACAATGGCTGACAATGCGGTTTCATCATCAGCGATAAGAAAATCATCAACACATAGTTCTATAGATCAAGAAAGACGGCAATCCTTCGAACACCATTCCATTTCAATGTCACAGAATGCCTCAACGCAAAAAACTTCTCAAGCAATAGATAATCGTGTGCAAAAGAGAGTACAAGAAAGTGAAAAACGCGAGTCCATGCATCAGCAAACAGAACCTAAAGAGACTATATCTACTAGGTACTCCACGAATCGCGCAAGTATTAGTAAGGAACATCAAGAACACCACTCTTCCATGAGTCAAACTCGCCAACAATCAAGCTTGTCTTCGAATCGTTCAAATTCTTCAGAGTTTCAGCAAGCCATAGGATACACTGAACCAAAAACGGATTCAATAAAATCAACTCATCGTAGAATGAATGTTCTTTCCAGCACTGCGGATATCAACAATGCCATTCTTCATCGCAAAGGAACTACGCATTCTTCAACCGAAGCCGTCCATAATATATGTTCCCCTAGTTTTCCAGAAAGAAGAAAGAGTTCATCCAGTCACATGGAAAACGGCAAATATAAGCAATCATTACAAACGACAATTGACTATAACACAAGCGGAATCCAGAGAACTGAGAGAAAGAGCTGGGCAGAGGCATCCCTTGAAAAAGCTTTGGATGACAATCGTTGGATATCTTCTTCCGCTTACGAACGGCCGCACCGAATGGAGAGACAAGACAATTTGTGTATTGGAGATAGGTTTTATTCACAACCGGATTCTAATTACGGGAATTTTGTGAGTCAGCATGTAGAACGCGTACACAGGCGATCGAACGACTCCCACATTAGTCTTGGTGACAGTTATATGCGCTCTTCTAGCATGTACAAAAGGGAATTTGTACCACGGCAGACTGGTCCATGTCCAGCAGCTTTATTGCAGGCCAATAAAGCTCCTTTTAAACATACCAGAGATACTCCCAAACACAAATTTTACTTACCGGTCGTGGAGAGCAAATAAATGTAAGAAACGTGTTTTGAGAGATTTTATTTCGTAAAATCTATAATGAATGAAGTGTTATCACTTGCGATTAGTGACTGAGCAGCTGTGCATTATTAAACTGCTCATAATCAACGGTAAACCCTTCATTCCAGTTGAAAACCCGATAGAACTGTGATAAAAGGGCGCTGTTGGTAACTCGAAAATATTTATTAACCGTTGCACTAACTATTCGGACCTTTAACGGTACTTAAAAAAAAACCTGAATGTTCAGGTATTCGTACTCGCTCCTCAATAAGGATGACTATTCTTGCTTCCCCATAGGCGTAATATTATATTTAATTTTATAATAAGGATCTGCCTGAATTTCGGTATGGACAAATGATTGTTTTTTCCAACTGATAAATTAATGAGTTATGTATGCGTTCGCCATGTGTATTACGAAGCAATAACTAGAGCTTAAACCAGTGATACGGTAGAATCTGACAAAAAGTCAGACTCGATCCGAGTCTAGCTTAGAAAATGAGCATTCTTTTTATTATCGACGAGCTTGCTTCAATTACGCTTACGATTATTTATCGTAATTAATTTCCTTCGTTTATTTTTTCGATTATTTGCCTGACTATCGTAAGAATACGATACATTATTAGTTTTAGTTTATTTTCCTTGGTTTTCAGGCAATAGTTACCGTTCCATTAACTACATTGCGCCTAACTAATGCCTGCCGAACACTTTTTATTTTTTCATTCTTAAATGTATTTTGTAGTTACGTCGTGCGGACGTATTGATTTATACAATTACATGACATTGAATTTGCGTTATGTTTATTCAAAATGATTTACAATCACTTTTGATTTATTTTCTGCATATGTTACTTTTTAATAAACAAATCATATATTGTAAAAATTTGAGCACGCATTATATTTTTATTACCAATTCTAATTTCCTTTGTTCCTTTTATTAAAAAACATTTGTTTTATTTTCATGTTTTCCTTTCATTTTTCATTATACCATACTTCTATTTATTAATTTAATCAAGGTAAGCTGAAAGTGAATCTCATTTTAAATCATAAAAATCACCCATCTCAATCATATACACACAAAAATATTTAAAAGAAATCATAATAAATTAAGGTTCGAATTCTACATGCTGACGAAAGTTATTGTAATATACCGAAGAAACGAAAATATTTTCGAAATATAATATAATGAGTCGTGATCAAACTATAATGCATTTGTTGTACTACGATATTATTCAGTACAAATACGCACATGGACAGGAATAATATACTGGCTATTCTACAACCATACAAAATGTTCAGTAATACTTTACTTACACAACGGCATTGCAGTATATAAACCACAACGCGCAATAAAAATCATAAAATCATTGTAACACCTTTCGAAAATGGTTAATAATATGAATATTTATTTATACGTTCTAAAATACATGTATAATAGGGTCAGAAGTGTATTTTTAAACATACTTTGATTCGACTCCGGAAGAATGTATTATAATTAAATTCAATATTACATCGATTTATTTCCTTTTCTTTGCGTATACAAGGTTGAAATGATTATAAACATACAATGATCATAGCCAATTCGCTGGTTTGCGAATAGACTTATGGATCGATTATATATTGTCTTTTATAATGACATTTCCGATGCATATACAAATTGTTATACGCATGATGGAGTTGTTTTGGCGACGATAGTTATATTTATAAAAATTGTATAATAAATATATGCAGTATTTTTAAAAAAATAAAATTGATGAAATAGTCGATATAATATGTGCGTTGAAATAAATTTAAATGAGAAAAAAGAACACGAGTTTACCTTCGAATGTGAAATCGAATATGTGAGATGCGAAGCAACCTTCAGGTCACAATTTGTGACTTTTCGTCGTTATTTTGATATCATTGATCTGTATTAATTTTGACATAATAGTATATAACTGAATAGTATTAACGAAGACAGCGTTTCTGAAACGCAAAAACCATGATAATTAAACCAAAGTAAGAACATGAAGAGGCGAGAAGCGCTCGGATTGTATATAATCGTTTCCTTGTCGGCCCTTTTACATCTACGCACTCTTGAATGTACGTCTGATATATCTGAATATCCACAAAGGTAAGGATCATTATACTTTTATTCCTCTTGCTTATTTCGCAATTGATTGTAATTTAAAATCCTGATCTACCCACTATCCTCTGTAGGTTAATTGCGTAGGTTATAAAATTGACAAACGACTTTCACTTACTTGTTTAGTGAAATTAATATTACTATTAATTTAATATTATCAAAGCATTCATAAAATGAAATAAAAAAATATTCGGAAACTTAAATATTATATTCGTAATTTCGGTCAGTGTATCGGCATGGCACCGGAGTTCTCCAGAACGCTCCAAGCGAAGCGTCCATTCCAGAATACGCAAGTCTGTAAAAGGTTACGATTATGATTATGATCCAAGCGAAGAAGATGACGGATTGGTGGATGATTATGGGAGAGATCGGATTTCGAATTTTCGAGAAAGATACCGTTCCAAACAAAGACGTCGGAGACGTAATCCAGAGGTCGATTTCGACCATTCCTCAAGCTACTTAGCTTCTGGTAGAACTTAATTAGTAAATAAAAAATGTATATAATACAAGACCTGACAAATGAGTGATCTATTATATTTATTGTTTAGTTGATGAAGGCGCTGATAAAAGCATTCCTGCAGATTTAGAAGAGAATATGATGGTACCAAACAGTGCCTTAGTGAATAAAGCCGCAGTATCAGAAGGTCAAAACGGAGTGAATGCAAGCCCGAATACTGGAAGGAGCGAACAAAGACTTCAGCGCTCACTAGATAAACTGAGGTCTTCAGCTGACAAGTCATCCAAAATCCAAGAAACTGATGGAAATACGATCAACAAATACTCTGCTGCTGTGAAAACAATTTCTGAGAATCAAGCAGAAACAGGGCATGTTAAAGTGTCCGGAGATTCTGTAATAAATTTGGAAAATAAGAAACCGTACAGAGAAGAACGTTCTCCAGAGCTTAGTCGTGCTTTGGCGACTCAAATCGGAGTGGATTTGTTTGCCGATTCTTCAAAATTGACGAAAAGAGAGGACCAAAAACATGTCGAATCCCAAATAGACCGATCTGAAACTCGCGGAGATTCTAGAATGTTTTCCGGAAACGACCTAACTGCAAAGGAATTATCCGCAATTGAAGGGGACGGCGTTGATGCACGAATTAAAAGAGATCGAAACTCGGGTGTAACCGCTCAATCTAAACTAGGATCAGATACACAATCCAATTTGAAAACAAAGAAAAGAAGCATCAATCTGCAGTCATATCAACCGCTTCAGGAACTTCAAACTCGAGTTAAAAAGGAAGGGAAGCTGACCGATAGCAATAACTTTGCAGAAGAGAAATCGACTACGAAGTGTGGTGCAGACAGTGCCAAATTTGCAGAAGGAAAGAGTGTAACTGTTAGATCCGCTGATGTGGATGAATTACAGCATGAAGTTGAAGCAGAAATTCGTCGCAAAATTGAAAGCATTAAAGAAGATATTCGTCGAGAAGTGGAGCAAAAACAACGAATCAGAGGCATTGATAGGATCAATGATAAATACGATCAGTTGCGATCTGCTGGCCAAAACGAACAGGAAGATTATGAACAGAAATTGAAAGAGAAACGCGATACAATGGAAATTTCGTCGAACGAGGAAGCTCAAATGAAGCTTCCAGAACTAGGAGAAAAAGGGACTCTTTCCGGCCAAGTTGAACGAATGAAGCGTCGCGATAGTTTATCGAGAGATTTGGTATTTGTATTTTTATTTGATAGCTTCTAAAATTTCTGTAAAAATAAAGGGAAGCCATGTTAACGTTTTCACTGAATTAGGTAGCCGTCTCTGATGCGACCCCAAACGGCAAAGTTTCAAAGTTGTCTGAAGAAGACGTTTCAAATAAGGTTGGAGAGAGGAGTTCAGGCGTGAAGGAAGATACCCAACTGACAGCACCAGTCGTCTTGGTCGCATATCCGCGGCTTACATCGAACCGACAAGGAAGAAAAGCAAGATCTTCCGTTCGATCATCTCGAAAAACATCCAAATATATCCCTGAAGAAACCTTGGATGAAGAAGACAACGATGAAAACGAACTAGATGATGACAGTTTCGAAGATAGGACAGCTAGGTTAAGAGACAGTGCTTTCGAACCTGTCAGGCGCATCGTAAAGCCTCGCAGCACTTATTCCCGAAGCAACGCCGACAGTCGTAACTTCCTTTTCCGCAATGATCTTGTCGATGACGAGGAGGATGCTGAAGTAGGTGATTACGATTATAGTTTCCGTCCAAGACGACGGAAAAGGGCGGAGGACTTGGAGATGGTTCGAATGCGAAAAAGAAAAGCGAAAAGAAACTCACAAAATGCGGTAGTGTATTAAATACTTTATTGGTAAGATAATTCTACCATTATCCTAAAATAATTAGTGTACTGCTCAGAGGGAACTTTTAGACCAATTATTGAATTCATCATGTTAAGTTCGCTAACAAAGAAAGAATTATACTGAATCAAGTGATTTTAAAAAACTATCTATGTATGTAAAGCTGATGCGCTGCTTCTGGCGTGGAACAACAGCGCAATCCTGATTTACCTTTCCATAGTTACTTTACTGATAACGCAACCTCTATGCAGCAACACACTACATCTAGCATAAGCTATAAAAAGGAAACGTGTAGTACTTTATTTTCTTTAACGACCCATAATCATCCAGGAAATATCATCTTGTAACCCGTAAAGTCCTCGATTGTTTTTTACAATTACCAATCCTAATGCAATCTGATAACGATAATAAATATTAGATGTATTATCCATGTAAGTGTCAACATTTTTTATTTAATGAATGTTTTTTCTGATGCATCTCCATATGGTATAAAATATTGAATTCGTAGCATTAATCAACTTCACCCCGTAAATGATAAGCCTAATATTACGTGGTGAACCCAAACAGTGAATGCAGTCATCATCGGAAATAGCAGCAGCAGTAGCTCGTTCATATCTTTTTTATAGCGTCGCATTGTTATCACCAAATGAAGCAGTCTGCACAATTTACCTCTCCCTTCAATGATTTGCTCAACTACTAAGTATTCTCCAGAAGTTATTAATATTGAAAAGGCAGAGTGTTTTTATTACACACATTTAAAGGTAAGCTTGTCTCACTGTAAAATCTGCAAAACCTAAAACATGGGTACATGACGTTTTGATGCGGCCATTTTGGCGCCAAGATGTTTTGGCCTCGGCATTTTCGTTCCGCCGTTTTGGCGCCTGACTATTTGACCCTGGTTTTTGTCGCGAGAATCATTTTGGCTTATCAAAATATATACTGTAAAATGAAGGAAGCGGAAAAATGGCAACGTCATGAAACTAATCTAGCCTAACCTAACCAGTCATAACTCCGCCTACCCCGAATAATGCCTATAACAATATCACACAGTAGCCCTAAACGGCGGGGCCAAAACGCCTTGGCGCCAAAACGGCCGTTAGACAAGAATGTTGCAAAAACGATGTTAAAACAAAAGATGAAGTTTATTGAAGTGTCTGCAAGTGTTTTTCCATTGTTATATTAGTAAGGCATGAAATGTAATTAACTCTATAATATTCGCAAAAAATACACATCTTACTATTATATACATATTTAGTATCTTTGCTTGAAAGACTAAATAGTCAAACAAGATTAAATATTCAATGATCTTCTGATTTCTTTTTAATAAACTTATACATGAAATGAGAGATCATAGACGCTACCTCCTGAAAGTATTTAAATGTATATCATAAAGGATAAAATATACATGTAAAACTAAAACTTACCTTAAAAAGTATCCTATTATTTTTGGAGCTTGTGTGGTATTAAGAGAATATTACAAACAATTGCAGCCAAGAAAATTACGGAAAGGATACGAGATTTCTAACATAATCGACAATTACAAATAAAAAATTTGTTAAACACTTAATTATATTTTATATGCACTCAGAATATTACTATAAAATATACAATGTTACATATACTTACGACATTTGTCTTCTCGTGATACTTGTGATGATTTCAGAGAATGTTGAAGGCTTCGAAAGTAGAAGAATCGGAGAGTTCAGGAAAGTGAAATTGTTAAATTCATTAATTTAATTTTTTCAGGACTTCTTAGAAATTGCTTCAGAGTTTCCCTCCGATTGTTTTACTCATTATGAAATAGTATTTTGAGCCATTAATCCATCTTTATATCCATCAGGGGTACCTCGACTTTTTCAATTCGGATACGGAGTCCAAAAGAGTATATGTTAACCACTTCACTGGTAGCCGTTTTCAAATAAAAAGTGCCAAGACTGGTACGAGCCAGTTTTTAAGATATTGAGAAACATATAAGATAAGAATACATGGGTTCCATTTTTTCATAAAACATATCATTTAACGTACAAAAATCTTATCTCTCCCCTCCCCTTCACCCCCTACAGGGTGAAGCATACATTTTTTTTAAAAGTATTCATTTTTCTTCTTTAATAGTTCTTGTATTGTATGTCAGATTTAATTGGTGTTAAATAAATTAGACTGTTGACGTTTCGGTCATTTGTTTTGACCCTCTTCATTTTTTTTTTTTTTTTTTTAATTTCTTTTGGAATTTCTATATCTGTGAGATGTACAAACCATTTGTTTTGAATTTTGATTTCTTTGTTTGTATTCCTGTTGTTGTAATATTTTTGTAGATTGCAAAATTTGTTTATTAATTTTGATTTGTGGTAATTTAATTTGAGATTGAACTGAGTATCTTCACTAAAGTGTAAGTATTTTTCGTAAATAGAGGCTGGCAATTTTTGGATTATTGTTCTCCATATATGTGATTTTTGTGCTTTTAGAATCGTAATTTCTTCTATAATATCTTGTATCTCTAGTTTTAAAAGTTTGAATTTGTAATCTGTAATTAGGTCTTTATGTTTATTAATTTGTATGGGTGAATGAAAACCGGTATTATGGTAAAATTTATTAAAAAGGATGTGTTTAGGAAGGAAGTTATTTGATTTACATCTGAGTAAGAATATTCTTCTCGTAATTGATGCCGCTAATTTGTTGTTAATGCTTTTCCATTCCTTAAGTAGGTTTGAAGTTTCTTTTCCATAATTAGATCGAATCCAACTGTAGAATGTCATATCTCCAAGCTTGTGTATTAATATAAAAATAAATGAATCTTTCTTTCTTTTCTGACTCTTTCTTAAGTGAAATGTTCTTTGATAGTTCTTGTATTGTATGTCAGATTTAATTGGTGTTAAATAAATTAGACTGTTGACGTTTCACTTAAGAAAGAATCAGAAAAGAAAGAAAGATTCATTTATATTCATTTTTCTTCATCAAATTTCGATGAGAATGTTAAATATGAGGTTTCCGGGGTCGCTGAGAACGAATATGATCTCAGAAATTAAACGTTCAAAACGGTAGATCCAATCTGGCGGACAAAATAAAACAATATTGAAACATCTCTTTTCACAAGAAATGATGATATCAAATTAATTTGAAGTGTGCATTGGTTTAGAGATTCAAAATACCGGATCAAAAATACAAAAAAAAACAACAAAAAAGAAAAAAAATGGAGGGCAAAATCCTCCCACTACCTGCTCGTGGTGCACTCTGAGATCGTTATAATTAACCAGCTAACGGAGGTGGTCAACCACACAAGGTAAGATTAAAATTCATTTTGTACATTCTATTTGCCATCTCGGATATATCATTTTGTATTTTGAAAATCTGAAATCAGATTCGTAATCAGCGACCCCAAAAACCCCCAACTAACGAGTTTCAAGCAAATCCGATGAATTTGTTAAAATTCAGCGACATAAGAAACTGCAGCATGCCAAATTTTGTGCAAATTCATTGAAAATTGGTGGTTATTTAAAAATGTACATATATGATACATTACCAGTCGTGGCACTTTTTTGTGTACACATATGATACGTTACCAGTAAAGTGGTTAAACTTTTAATTTTTGTTCTTTCAACTTCGTAAATAACACAGACTAACACAATTTATGTTCAGATTATGCTTTTTCTAAAGTTTTCGATGTACTGAATGCAAATCTCTCCGCGGAATTATTTTCCCACGTCAAGATATTCGGATATATCATAACGCGAAAAACGCCCATTTTCAATAGGTTTTTGTGGCGGAACAAAATTTTGGTTCGCAATTTGGTAAAAATCAGATTAAATCTGATATTTATCAGCTTTAAAATTCTTTTTTTTTTTAGTAATTCCAAGATCACCTGAAGACTTTGACCTATCCTAATCTAAAAGTGCAAAAACGAAAACCATAATCGTGCCTTGATAACTCGATTAAAAAACATCATATCACAATTGCTAAAAAGCATTTTACTCGTTTCGTCCCAAAACGACAAAATTTGTCGCCGGTTTTCATCCTCCGTAAATTTATGGATATCTTTGAGATATTGTTATGAAAACTAGGTTTTCTATAGTTCTTTGGTATGCTCTTTTCGAATCTTACGTTAGTTTTTCGATATCACTTTCCATTTTTTAAATATGACCACTTAAACTGAAGAAATCGTGGAAAAACGCGAAAACTTTTGTAGAAAACTGCAATTTTTCTTGCGAAGGAATTCCGAAATCGTGTCAGGCCTCAGAATCCTGTGGCATAATGAGTTTTACTAAAAGTTGGTCAATATTAAGAATTAAGTTACAAAATGGGGTCCTCAAAATGGCGCTGTTCATACGGAATTTTGTTGTTATTTGGGTTTTATTAAAATATTTCTGGTATTTTTTCGTGTATTTTGATGAATATGTTCTAGTGGATTATTTTTGAGGATGGTGAATACAAATCCATTATTAAATTTAGGAATTTGAAAATAGGGAATCCAATATGGATGGCCGCAATTTTAAAAAAAGTGTTTGGTATATAGAAGGTTCCGAAGACACATTGGATCCGCCATTTTGAATTTTCAAAATTTCATAACGAATTAGTATTTAGTCACCTCAAAAGCAATCTATATATTCATCAAAGTTCACTTCAAGATACCAGAAATATTTTAATAAAACCCAAATAAAACTAAAACAAAAAATTCCGTATGAGCAGCGCCATTTTGAGGACGCCATTTAGTAACTTAAATCTTAATATTGACCAACTTTTAGTAAAACTCATTATGCCACAGGATTCTAAAGCCTGACACGATTCCGGAACTCCTTTGCAAGAAAAATTGCTGTTTTCTGAAAAAGTCTTCGCTTTTTTCCACGATTTCTTCCGTTTAAGTGGTCATATTTAAAAAATGGAATGTGATATCGTAAAACGGACTTCAGATTCGAAAAGAGCATACCCAAAAACTATAGAAAACCGACATTTTACAACAATACCTCAAAGATATCCATAAACTTACGAAGGATGAAAACCGGCGATAAATTTTGTCGTTTTGGGACGAATCGGATTAAAGCCAACGAATATTTGTTCACTTTTTTGTTTAAAAAATGGCAAAATCGATGTTTAGATTAGAATATCTTAAAATCTCGTCGTGATAGAACAATTATGAGGACAGATTTGGATTCAGCGTATCAAAAACCTTTAAAAAAGAATCCAGTTTCTAGGTATGGAGGTCTCATTTCGTTGGCCTGTGCAATCTAACCGATCATGTAATTAGAGCTTCTTTATTTTCAGTGAACCACTTCCTATCGGAATACTTGCCATTATCTTGAGTAGGACGAGTAAAAATCTGTAGAATTCTTTCGCAGGTGATAATTACATTTCCAGCATTGGGTATCCTTTACCAGCAAGTGTGATCATATTAATAATTCTTTGAATACATATGTTTTGGCAATGAACTTAAATTACCAGTTAAATTATTCCGGAAATTGAGAGAAAACAAAAAAGTTTAACATGGGCAAATTTTGTTTACCCTGTATTCGAATAAGATGTGTTGTGGCTGCTGCCAAGTCATTTCCATGGAAATTATTTTGTCATTCTTCGGAATTTTCTTCGTCCCAGACTTAGATCATAGCAACTAGTCCAAAATGCTACATTTGATTTTCTTTTTTTTGAATGGATTACAAAGCGTGTGATTTTGTATCCTCTGAATCCTTTGAAAGCAGTATCAGAAATTTAATTTACTTTCAATAGTTTATGTAATTATCCGGAAGTAACATTACAGCTGTAATCTACATCGCTTTTACTATGCATTCCTTATAATCATCTCCATTTGTTAAAATGTTCGTCAGGTTCTCTTTAGTACTATCAGCTTCTCAAAAAAAGTGGAAAATGTGGACATGAGAACATCAAATTAACTTATTTCAAAGCACAAACCGTCAAATTCTGTATCGTTAACTCAACTGCAAAATAGTTTTATATATCCAACATGAAACAGTATTGGAACAATTGTTGAAATGTACTTAAATGTCATGTGGGTGGTTAAAAATATCGTATATTTGGTTGCCTGGAATTTGAATTTGAAAAATAATCATTAAAACAGGAATGCCTGGGAAGTGATAAAGAAAATAGTACGAGATAATTCGAGACTTTATGACTTTAATAAAACATGAAGATTAAGACACATATATATAAATCGTTAGCCTTGTGCGTTACATGATCCAAGTTGACTTCTCGCGTCCCTTAGAACTAAATGTAATTGTGTGATATTTTACATAGGTGTATGTATAGATGCATGTGCGCGAATACGAGTATATTCGTAATCTCGCACGAGTGCATCGAGCATGTGTACGTATTAACAATTATATACAGCGATTCATAATGATTCGAGGGGGAAAAATCGCTCGCGGGTCTGCGTGCATGATTTTTTCTTTCTCCTGCTCGATGAATTTGAAAATAGTCACGATATAACAAAGTAAAATGTGGACAAGCCTACACAACAAAAATTTTTCATATATAAAAAGAGCGCTTAGAGCAACTCAGTCGACCAAAGAAAATCCAGACAATGTTGACTTGTAATATTAATGTCATTGCGAATATCACCATACACCATTAGAATCGACGTTATTGATCGACATCTGGTTTGTAGTTACTTTTTAATGAGCTTTTCTTAAGAGTCGACTATTTTTAAAATTCACGAATAAATGTAAATCGCAATATTACACTGCTTGGGAAACATCACGCATGAGGGTCACATGAACTGTCATGTGATTTTGTGTCCTTAACCTGCCGGATTTTGTGATAATTCTCTATAAATTAAAGAATTTTAGAAAAATTATTATTTGAATACCGGTTAAAAACTTGTGACACATACATCTCAGATATTGTATTTTTTACCCGTCGTTTTTGTCACATACTTAGTAGATAATGTAAGATAAAACGATATCTGCACGGGATCACAAGTGGAGTCACAAAAGGTGCAGAATCTATTGACGCGTAACGAAGATTGATTACGCACATTCGTGTGACCTTTTAGTTTCTCTTATTGCGATCCTTTTAGTTTTCCATCCAATTTGTACAAAAATTCACGTGTCTTGCCAGCCTATTTTTTAAACGGTTATATGTAATAATTTTATTTTACTTTTCTGTACATCTACAAGAACTTAATGTTATTGCTAAAGTCATATACCACTTGAAAACATATTCGATGACAAAGTTGATTTTTGTATACATTAACTACGGCGAATATGAATCAAATCAGAGTCAAATACTTTTCAAATTGACCTGACCATTAACAGCTGGCAAAATGTACGAAATTAAACTGTGAAACTGTTATCAAAATCAATGTAAACAAAAGTTCACAAACATTTCTGTATATTGTCGAATCTTCGCAGCATATTGTTAAATATAACTCCCATAATGTAAGTACGTAAGATTGTACAATGTTCCAAAACATCACGTCTAACAATGGAACTTAAATGTTGATAAACAAGTTAGATTGTGAGTATGGATAAAAAAATATATTCAGTGAAAATCGCCATAGTTGACATCGACAAATATCAAATACTTGTTTGAAAACATAACAATTTCTTTATATTACTAGACTGACGGAATGATTGAAACTACTTAGAACATTGAAACGTTCACATTTCGTCGTGAATTTTGAAATAACGTTAATTGTCGACTTGAGATTACGTCGGTACCTCTCAAATTTATCATTTAGTTACTTGACATAATTATATTGACCTCCTTTTATTCACAGTTCTCTGAAATATTGACATACATAATTCTTTTATTTACATATTTGGTACCTTTCCAATATGCTTTGAAGCAGATTTTATACAAAAATTTAATTAATTACTAATTGCCCATTAAATGAAAATTAATAAAGTGCGAAACAAGCCTTTTTTTAAATGTAATCATTTTCAAGGAAGCGAAGAAATATAATCTTGTCAATATAATTGACCCTTTGCAGCATACATTTTTATTTAAGCTGAAAATTGTTACTCGGGGGTTTTCTGGGTCGCTGATTACGAAACTGACTGCAAATTCAAAATGGTGGATCCAAAATGGACGACCGAAATGTAAAAACAAGTCAGATTCACTCTAGATTTCGAAAACTCCCGAGTATCCAATTTCACCTCGATAAAATAAATTTTTGCTATTCCGTCGGCCATATTGGATCCGCCATTTTTAATTTTGAAAATCTGCGGCCCCGAAAACCCCTGAATACCCAGTCTCGTGATATTTGTGTGACGTTTTCTTCTCCCCATATATTTTCCGTAAAAAATCCACAATTTTTACACTTTGTTTAATTTTTTTAAACAATACAACATGGTAATTAATTAAAAATATTGATTTATTTACGTTTCATAACATTTTCTTCAAGTAAGGAAGCAAAAACTTGCAGCAAAATTAATTAATTACTTTAAATATGTAAGTAATGAATTACAAAAATATGCTACACCGTGCTTCAAAGGGTTAATGAATTTAACTTCTCGGTTGTATCCGTCAATAATAACGAAAAAACAAAATTAAAACAATTAAAGTTTTTTGGTTCACTTCGTAGTAATTATTACTAAATATGAAGATTTAAGGCTGTAGATGAACCAATCAGATGGCATTTTTTGCACTACTAATTTTTTTAATTTTCTCTAACGTTTGCTTCTAAAGCCAGAAACTCGCCTGGATTCATTAGAAGAATTGCAAATATGTCAGAGAAAATTTTAATTCGTAAAGATGGAAAGGATGGAATTTTATACGAAACTGTTTTTTCGAAAATCGAAAAAGTTTGGCATTTCTGCAGTCTCTACCGCAACTCAACGCGACGACAACAATTGAGACCTCCAATAAATTGTAAACGAAGTAGGTATTTTATTTATCTTCAAACAAATTGGAGAATACATTAAATTCATTAAAATGATTGAGTTTCTTGGTTTTTATCGGTCACCATACAATTAGATGTTTAATAAAAATATATTTACGACATTTTATTAATTTATTCTGTTTTTTTCCTATGAAAGGCAAGTGGATCTTCATATTTTTGTGAGCAGACGTGCTTTTTACTATCATTTTCTAAATAATTTTGCAAATATAGAAAACAAATCTGGTCTCAATTGCAAAAAGTTTAGAAAATTCATTTTTATATCTATATTATATGTATACACATAATTCCACGGCTTGTGTATTTTCATTTTTTTCAAAATTGTATTTTCGCAAGTGAAAGATGTTATTGTTTGTACATATGATGGACGTTATTGACTTCTGGTTGGTTTTGAACGAAATTTATATCGTTCAAAATTTGCCCGACGTTGTATGTTCTTCATATGATGAAACATTCATATTTTTTTTGCTTCTTTTCTACATGTCATCCAAATCCGGATGCATTTTGAGACTTTTTCTAAATTTTGATATTCAACACATTGTTGAATTCAAAATTTAACAACTTTTTGAACGTCTAAGGATGGAGGCGCAGAACCTTATTGACAAGTCCTATGCGCCCCCAAGGGCGAAACGTTCAATTTTAATTAAACCTAGTAACTGTACTTAGTTGCAGGTTTATATTTTTATTAAACATCTAATTGTATGGTGACCGATAAAAACCAAGAAACTCAATCATTTTAATGAATTTAATGTATTTAACTACGGTCAAGAAATATTTACGACATTTTATTAAATTGGAGAATACGTCACAAATTCTATAATAAAAAGTTGGAAATTGAGAACATTGCATAGCAAACAAGTCTATTTCCTTCATGCTAGATTCCTTTGTCTTCTAGGAAATATTGACGTATGTAAACCGAAATGAGTAACTAAAAAACTTTGAGAGGTACGTTTGGTAAAATGTGATTCGCGTTGGCCTCATAGACTCATATTGCATCGAGAGAAACTTTCCTTTCTTCCTTTTATTTAAAAAATCGATGTCTGAGAAATGGTGTTCACAATAATATAGTACAACATATCGGCAAATACAGTCATGAATTATTTATAATTGTATGTATGTATAGTAATTACCACAAATAACATTGGCTATATACAAATATTACAATTGTTTTCCTTTTTTCAATGTTTCAACGGATTTACTCTCGTAATTCATCTCGTGTCCTCGCGCCCTAAAGACCTTTAAAATTTCCAGGACAAGTTTTTTTTTAATGTCTGGCGACGACACGAGACGATCATGCTGTCGGTAAAAATTATGAATGGACGCGTAAAAAAATGGATCGAGCAAATTCTAACTGGCAGGATCTCGCACTCGTTCTGGTCTTCCTTTTTCCTTCCTTCATTTATTCCAGGCCCAATTCGCATTTTTTGCTTTTCTTGTTTGATGATCATCGGTGAAAATCGACGAACATAACTCCGAATGAAATTTCATGCAAAATGCCTCTTACAATAATGTGATACTTTATACTTAAGTTGTGAATTCGATTCGTCGATTTTCACCAGAGCGATCTTATGTGCATCAGACGAAGTGGACTAGGATCGTGATTACCGGAAGTCGACATTGATGTCGATAAAAACGATTAAAATTGACATCAGTAAAAGTCAGCGACAAATTTAAAAATCGTCGCCAACATTTTGCATTCTTTTCAAGACGCGCTTTACAGTTAGAGCGACTTTCGCTGGAACGAATTGTTGGAAAAGTGCCGGTTCCCGGTTGGAGATCGAGGAAAATTTTATATTTCTCGTCTCTCTTTTTCTGTTAAATCTAAAACACGTTCGTTACTTTGCGCGCGTACAGTCGGTACTAGCGAATGACATTGACGAGTTTCTACCAATTCCTATAAGGTACGGACATGTTTTGTGCTGTATAAGATTCGACGAAATAATGATATCAAAGTGAGTTTAGACATCTTATAAACGGTTGTAAGGTAAATTTTGATTTTAGCATAATCGTAGTCGCGATTTAGAGCGGTAAGAATTAATGCACATTAATTTATCGATGAAAAACTTTTGTCTAAAGTTCCGATTTTAAGATTTTAAAAGATTATCAATACGTTTTAGAATCGTAAAGGTTAGAACGATTATGTAGTAATCAAGTTTTCGCGTGCAACTCTACATAAATTCAATAAAAATTTGTAAAATCTTATTTACGATTAAAGGAAATTCGACGAGACCTAGGATCGATTTTCCGATGTAAAAGTGTAGGGAACGAAAAGACGTGCGATGATTCGCGACTTCGAGTCATGGGACTTGTGGATTTTACGTAATTTTGTTGTGAATAAAATTGAAAACTGTAGAAAATCTTTCTGAATCGTTGAGGACAGGTGGCGCTCTCGACTTTAAGCGAACTCGTGACCCACGTGTAAGATTTCGAAAACGAAAATCAGAGTACAAATACGCCCGAGACATATTCAAACTCGATGAACGGAGAACCGGAGAATTTAAAGTGGGCCACATCTCCATCCTCTCTCTGTCTCCTAATTACAAGAGTAAAAACTGCGCAGCAGCAATATCAATATGCACTATGATAAATGTAATCTCAAACGTACAGCGCCTGGTAACGAATCTTTTATTTTCTTATTGTTATTATTACTATTATTTTCGCTTCAAAAACTCACGTTCCTTACAACAGTGTAATATACTTATATAATTATATTTATAAATATATTTATAAATATATTTATATTTATATGTATTCCTATAACAACTATAGAATTGAAGAAACGAACGTACTCGGGCCAAGTGTCGAAACATATATGTCTTATGTTTTCATTATCATTTGTACATAAAGGAAGATTGTGTTGGAAACGTTACTATTCCATATATGTTTCATTTTTTTTATTAACTTTAAATATCTGACTTTACTTACCGTATTCCAACAAAAATTCCCGTCAATCTTGATTTCTACAATATTTAAAAGTTAATTAAATGTTTGACAGTACTGGATGTGAGAATTTTCAAACTAATTTAGCTACTTATCAAGGAAAATAAACAATCTTTTTATCAACTTGGAATTTAATTTCGGTAGATGTTGAGATTAGAATGTCTTTTATGAAAATATTGCAACATTCTTTTTGTTTAAAATTGAATAGAAACTTTCAAGATCGACGGGAATATCTAAAAAAATTGTTATGATGAAGGAACTATTCCGTTTCCAACGCATATATCCTCAAATATTATTTAGAAGCTTCGCCGGCCGAGTTACGGGACGCTGAATAACATTTGTAACGATTTATAGACGAAGTTGTATTCATATCGCTAATTCATTAAGTACTAGGATAGAAAAAATCGCTAATCTTTACAATCAACCGACTTATAGATTTTCTAATAAATTTCTTCGTATCTCTGGGCACTGCGACTCAGTCAAAGTTACTAACTGTAAATTGACATTTCGTCTCGACTCGCACTTATATCGTATTGCACTAACTAGTCGTAGTCGACGATTTCGTAAAATCGACTTTACGTCGAACGCGTACTTTTTTTTTTTCATCCAACAACTAATAGCCCATTTCACTGACTACATCATAACTAGTGTAGCATCGTTTAGTTACAGTATGCTTGCTCGCTCTTGCAGTCAGTGAAAGCAGCACAAGCGTTTTTGGCACCACTTTTCATATTTTATTTTCTTCATCCCTCGCGTTTATGATTCTCGTGGAAAATCGTTTCGGAGCTGAATTATATCCTATCCAAAATGTATCTGTTTAGTCTCGCAATTTAGAACAGTCGTATTTGTATAAATCGGAAGTCTTAACGTTTTACTGATTTATAATGATCGGCGATTCGACTACCGAATTTTTAGTGACCGACCACGTGTATATAATATAATAATTACAGAACTAGGATTTCGTTTGTTTTTTCAGCAATGCATTCCCCCGAAATTCCCCCTTCCACTTCCCTCGACAAGGTATTTGCTTAAATGCGTTGGTCCTACGGTTACAGTTGTCGGGTGTAGTTTGGCCATAATACTTTGACCTCGCTTCAAATACACGCTCGTCGAATATCGCAAATTGTTTTCACGCACGCACGCATCATCTGTGGTGTAAATATTTACGACTATCTTTCGATTTTCTCAAAATGTTTCATTTTTTCCATCGCTGATCGATTTTTGCTGCCATTTTAACAAAGTTCAGGCTAGAAGTGATATTTTTAGTCAAAAGGTAGTCAATTATTGGTAACAGTAGATGGCGATGGAAAATCTTCACCAAGAAATCTTTTCTATTATTCTCAGCTTACACTTTTTTAGTTAGAAACGGACATAGATTGTTAACATGAAAATGAAAAGTAACTAACATCTAAGACTTTATTATAAAATAAACATAAATTCGTAGAATAGTAAAAAAACATTTCAGATTTCTAAAAGTTTCTTAATTTTATTTTATGTTTCTACAAAAATAAAAATGTTCATAAAAATAAAATATAAAGAAATTGTACTTCCTGCCCAGTAGAGGGGCACACTGCATTGTGAACCATAAATATCGTCAAATCATAACCTAAAAACATAATTAAATTAAATCGAATTCATTCCGATTTCTATATTTCCGATCTAATTTGATCTACTGTTTGTAGACAAAAACATAATCTACAAAAATATCCAATTGAACTTTTTACATTTGAAAACGTGAACAAATCATCGTAAATTTCATTACGACTAAACTAAACAATGATTATTAATATATTAAGTCCTGAAGATATACATTTTTGTTATTTTCGAGCTTCGTTCTTAACAGGATACTGGATTAAGTTTCAAGGTGACCTAGTTTACTATTTTCGAGTACAGTAATCCCCCCCCCCCCAATATTTGCCTTACCCCTCGATTGATGTTCCCCACCACTTCTCATGGAGCGGTAATTCTGTGGCGACATCACGCATGCGCATGCGAAAGGTTAAACCATGGTTCTATAACTGTATGTCGGCGGAGTAGGGGAAACATTTCTTCCCCTCACTAGGCAAATATTGGGAGGGTTAGAAAAGGACAGACAAGACGGACGAGGCAAATATTGGGGGCGGCTGTATGTTCTTTTCATTGCTATTATCTAAATTGCATTTAGATGTCTCTTAAATAAGATTACCCTAGATTTTTAAAAAATTTTCGTTTTCCGCCTAAAATCCAGCAAACTGGTTTCAAATTCTGTTCTCGTATAAAATCTTTACGAATATACGCGAAAAACAAAGTCGCAGCACGAATTTCATAGAAAAATACACACGTTTGAAAGCTCTTATTCGTTATTACCACATTAGATTTATAAAATTCAAAATGGCGGTTACAATATGGCCAATAAAAACGACAGAATATTCCGATTTTTCAAAAAATTGATGTATACTGTAAAAAATCCCTTTGTAAAATGACTAGGGAGTTGTAAAATTAAACTACAATACTAGCAAAAGTTTAAAATCACAATTCTGAAAATTGTAAACTTCCTATTTGGCTGGGTATTGTACCACTGCAATAGTAATATTACAACGAAATTGTAAAATTGCTATTCTCAGAGTGGGTCGTAACAATTACTTATTCTGAGAGTAGTAATTTTACTATTCTGAAAGTTGTAATTTTTACTGCTTTGGAAACAGTAAATTTACAAACTTGATGTTAATTTTATAATTTTTTAGGGATTTTACAACTCTCAGAGTAGTAATTTTACAAAAGGATTTTTTACAGTGTACGGCAATATTTTCATCTGTTGGTCATTATTTTAAAACGTTTAAGTGTATTTTATCAGTTACTATCCCTTGGCTTTTAAAAAGTGTATTATAGCCCTTAAAAGAAATATTATAACTAGTAAAATCCTCCGTCTTTCCGCATTTGTTTTTGACAGGTTATACGAAACTGTATTAAACTCTCCTATTTTAAAAGAATGTTTTATTATGACTAAAAGAAGGCATTTTTAATATCTTAATTTGCTAGATAAATTTCCATAAACAAAAATTGCTTTTAGTTAAAGAGAAAAGGCTAAAATAAACTGACATATTGGATAGAATAATCTAAAATCTTCGTCTTTTAACAGGTAACAGAAAGATGGCAATCCCTGTGCGTAAAATACTATATTTTACGGGGCATAAGAATTCTAATACTGGGTAAAAAACGCTTTTCTATGTGTAGTCGTAATAATGACCAACTACTTTCAAAATATACATGTATCATTTCTTGAAAATTCCATATATAGAAACTACGTTTTTATGTTGACCATAAAGAAATTGTTTAAAGTTTAGGGTGATTTATTTTTATATTTATTTTATTATTATTATTATTTATTATAAAACACAAAATCCTCTGATAATCTAAGATAATTTTGTTCACTTTTGATTAAAACCTGGAAGAATTTCCATTACATTTTTAATACAAAAACATTTATAAAATAAGAAAGTTCAATGTGTTTCTATTTAAAATCCATCATTTTTTTTTTTTAGAATATTGATAATTCTTACTAGGCTAATTGAAAGAACAGTCTCGAAAATGGTAGATTAGATCACTTTCAAGCAAATATTAGTCAATTTTCCTGTTGAGAATAAAGTACAAAAATTAGCATTACCCATCACAATGTTGAAAAATAAATAATATATCCAACATATTAAAATGAATAAGTTCGAATTCATATTAAAACAAAATTCACATAAACGTATTAAATCAGAATATTTACAGTTAAATTAAAACGTATTAAAATGTTGAATTAGTTTTAAGGAGTGAAAATTGAGTCACTCTTATGAGAGAAAATTCTCACCATTTAAAGTGAAAATAAACTCTTTATGAAGTGACGTGTATGAATTTACTCCATAAAGAGTGAATCTTCACTCCAATAAATTTAGCGAGTAGGAATTGGAAATAAAAAAATATCTCGATTTGAGTCGATTTATATTTCTCTACTTTTACTTCAAACTTTTAAGAATGAATGAAACTACTTTTTCAAGAAATAAATTTTTAATTATAATTAATCATGATTGGCTGTAGCATCAAGGAAATAATATATTACACTGCAGAAGAAATATTAGTTTATGTCTTTTTCTAACATTATTAAGTTATTTTTCATTCGTACCGTTTGGAATATAAATTGACATTATCACCGCTGATGAAAACCTAACCTTAGGTTCATCAATATTGTTTTAAAGGTTGCGATTTTCAAGTTAAATAAACTTTCAACCGATCCTTTCTGTTACTTTTATTTCAAAATTGCAACAAAAATCGACAACAGTAATGATTTTATACATGCAATACAATACAATGCACAACTTTATACAAACTCTTCGTTCGCTGTCAGTAAGAATATTCAACGAAAGATTCCAGTGCCACCACCGTTCTACTTAATTACGCTTGACAATCGTTGAAACCATTGTGAATTTAAAATAAAAGGTTTCGAGTCGCATATCTTGATTTTTCATAGTATGAACAATCGATCTGGCAGCCAGACACTTTTTGTACAGGATCTACATAGATTTAGATACATTAATACGCGAAACGACCTGTAGAAATAGAGAGAGAGGGAGATATAGAGAGAAAGAAGGGGAGAGAGTGTGTTAAACGACGGCGAAGACACAAAATCGAATCCTCTTTTTTAAGTAACTGCCGAGTCCTATGTCTACACTCAATCACTTGACTTGTTCGAGAGAAATTCTTATTTCTTATATAATTAAAACGAAAACAGTTGTTTTCTTATTCTTCGATGCGTTTGCGTATTGGTACAAAAATAAAAAAGAGTTTACTCTAAATGTAAGTGAGTTAAAAACGTTTATTATATAAATAGTACTTTTTATTTATATATATATATATATATATATATATATATATATATATATTTATTTATTTATTTATAATATATGCAATAACATCAAACATTTGATGCAACAAATGCAAGAAAATCATTTTACGTGTAAGTTATACTTTCTGAATATCCTCAAATATTGTAAGTTTCAACAACAAGCATTCAATTCTTAACAAATTATGATTCTATTCGCATATATAAGTTTCGTGAGTGCAAATATAAAAAGGTCGTTTAACTAATGCTTATTAACTACGGATAATCAGACAATTTCTTATAATGACGAATTTATTAAACATATTCAAGAGGACTGGGCTGTATAAATCTCCATCGTTATAGATTCGCAACGACGAGACGTGTGAAATAATTAGTTACTAGACCTTACTTATTAATGCACTCACTGCAAATGATCCACGTTACCAGCTTTATTCGCTTCTACAGCAATTGAATGGCTAAGCGTTAACCGTAAAATTTGTGCGCGTTCAATTAAAAAATGAACAAATTGCTTACAATGTACTTTGTATAATACGTTCTGTACTAATTAAACTGCAGAGTTTAAAAATCGTAAAAAAGTACATTGAACGGACTAATAACACGGAATCAAGATTAGAACACGTCGATTCCCGTAGCCCTTATATTTTACAAAACCTTTAATCATATGTATAGAATTTTTTTACATTTATAAAACAAATACGTAAGTGTTTACCTGTAGCATTGACTGCAGATCACAACTTTCGGTAAGACTCATCGTTCGACTTTGAAATCCCTCTCGAGTAATCTGGATTCCAGAAGTCTAGAGGGAGTGTAGACATAGCGCGCATCCTCCTCGAGTTTCCTAACCAGTACTCGACTAATAGTTAACATATTCCTTGTCAATATTATTGCAATACTCGAAAAGTCGACGAGACTGAATAGAAATACGAGCAGTTGGAGAGAAATGAAAAATGGAATTGTGTACCAACAGAGTGATGATTGGTCATTTTGCGCCTGATTTCAATGTTCTTTCTTTTACGAATTCTATATTACCGATTAGTCTAAACTTAAGGCTTCTAAGTGTATTACTTTCAAAAAACAATTGACAACGACGGAAGGTACAAGTGCGAGCACAGTCTAAGGATAGTTGTCAAAGAAAGGATCCTTTTACTTCAATAATTCCATTTCATTTACATCGGTAACACAAAAATGTATTTACAAAAACATTGTTCTTTCAATTGAATTTTACGTTACTTTTTCTTTCGGTAATCCGGGTCCTGAACAAAAAATAATATACAGAACACGACGATGAACATGAGAAATAATTTACATTCTTATCTATTAAGAACGCCAGCCAATCAGTATCAATATAAAACATAAGTAATGTTTCTTCAAAATTTAAAAAAGTTAAAAGACATAATTTCAGTAAAAAATGTTCTATATCGCACCAAAAAGATCGCCTAGTCTAATCTTTTTTTGTTGAAAGGTGGTGAAGGTAAGAGAAAGGCAGAGAGGACAGAGAAAACAATGATTTCGATTTAAAATGTCACTATAGTTAACATTGACCTCTAACTCCTTATCATATTCAGACATTAAATTTTTATCCCAGATAAAAAAAGTCGAGACTCCTGAATTGCAAGGGTTGTGAAGTAGTTCCTACGAGGGTTGGAAACTCCCGAAAGTTCATGGTTTGAATTTCTGTTGATTTATGCCAAAAAATTAATTATTACACCGGCAATTTTTCTAAATACATGAAGGTATCGATCGGTTCCTCGTACTGTTTTCAAAATTCGAAAAGTGCGAAAGGCGGCATGAAAGATCGTTCGATACGCTGTATAATGAATCGTCACTTATTGAGCTAAAAACATTTGTAACAATTTGCGCGTATGCTTCCATTGTCTAATCTGACATTAAGCAGCTTAATTCTTTGCATGTAAAAAAGTAACGAAAAGAAACGTGTGTTTCTTTTTTGTTTGTCTCGAGAGCTTCTTTTCCATTCTTGTAATAATACGTTCGTCTTATGAAATTTTTTTGTCAATATACGTTATGGAAAGTCAATTTTCCTTTCTTTCAAAATATGATTGTAGTTGTGCGGTCTAGTTTACACCCAGATTTGGTCTATGTATCAAAAACTATATCAAGGGCCGAACATGAAAGTTTAGTACGTTGATGTTGCTACAATCGACGTTGAGATTTTAATGCAGAGACTAATATCTGAGCGTGCTGGCTGATCATATAGGTGAAGTCCTTTCAATGTAACCAACGAGGGTAAGTTTTGGGCTTGAAGAGGATCCCATATGAAATCGAATGGTCGTTCGAAAGCAATTTGATTCCGAAGTGTAGTAGAGGTGTCCTCGAGTTATTCGTTTCTCTTGCGTTTTAAAAAGCATGTAAAAATCAGTAGTCGGCTATTTGTTCTGTGCTTCTCGGAGATCATCAACAATGTACAAAGTAGTATAAAATAAAAAAAAAAGTATAATAAAGGCTCGTATTACTTGTTCGCGTCGTCGCGTCGTGGGTATATCACCTACCTAGTTCTACCTATCTACGTGACTACCTATACCCAAACGTAGGTTATGTTCCCTTGTCGCAACATTTCGCGATTATGTATTCCGCCGTCGGATGGGGAATTTCGGCCGATGATGGTCGCGAGTGACGACAATGAAAGAACGTTTTCGCTCGTTACCGATTTTCCTCCACAATCGAGGCCCCCGGGTGCCATTCCGGACTTTGTCTCTCTATCTTTCACCAGAAGAGCGTGCGTTCAGTCGGTAAAGTAGATTTCGAGTTCGACATCCTTAGCGCTGCTCTAACCTAAAATGAGCCTCGGCGCTCGCGTCGGATATCACCATGGTCGAGTCGTGGAGCCTCTGCAGGTCGTCGTCGTCCAAGGGGTCGAGGCCTTGTCTAAGCGCGTTGATGTCCTGTCCCAAACCGATCATGTCCGGACTAAACGGTTCGCTCGTTGAGAAGAGATCCTGTCCGAAGGTAGCCGAAATCGCCGGAACCAGGTCTTTTGCGAACTCCGTGTTCGTCAGGTCGTCCGGCACCAACGAACAGTCTGCAAATTCATTAGGATTATTCATATTATGTCCAACAGATGATGTTACAACAATCCCAATAAACGAAAAAGCATACGGAATCGATATTTTGCATTCTGTTTCTTTCTACACTGTAAAAAATGCCAGCGTAAAATTACCACTCTGAGAAGTGAGAGTAGGAAAATTCCTAGGCTGTTGTATATAGTTCACCGAAAGTGTAAATTTACACGACCGCGATGTCATTTTCAGCCGACATCGAACGGAAGGTTAAAATTTACAAAAATGAGATTAAATTTACAATTATTGCAGTAAAATCGCAATTTCTGCTGTAAAATTACATTCGGTATTTACTTTTGCAATTAGAGGTTAGGTATAGTGTATATTATTTTATAGCGGTTTTAATGGTATTAATTTATCTATGTGTTACTTTCAATCAAAGGGTTTCAGGATACAAAATAAATGCATTTAATTTATTAATTTATTAAATTGTAGAACGTAATAAACGAGAAATTGTATGTTTACATAAAAGAAATGTTTATAAACTTTATACGTCAATCGATCACATCAATTGTTTTGATATTTTGCAATTTTCTAAAAAAAGAATACACTTTTTCAGTCACACATTTGTTTTTACTCCTTGTTGCTTCACCAGGATATATCACCAACCGTCTCAGTTTACATTTGTAAACCCAGCTACAGCACATGGAGAGAAACATAATGATACATCTTTAAACTGTAATTGTATAATAAATTAAATGATTTATTAATCGAAACAGTCGTAAGACTTAAGAAAATAATAACAAATCTGAAAGTTTATATCAAAATTTTGCGAAGTTAAAAATTTAATAATTATATTTTAATAACCTGTGTACTTATACACCTTAAAAGAAAGTTAAAGTAAACTTTCGTCTCGACTTCTGCTTATCACGTAGATCTGTTAACAAAGTACGTATTCTAACCTCTTCTGAACTTATGAAATTAACTTTCGTATATATTCTCGATTACATACTTCGTGAGTTCGTGAACGCTTTTGCGACAAATAGGTATTACTGTGGAAGATTGTAGTTTTACAATACTGGTTGTGATTTTCAGCCAAATAGTAATATTGAGAGAAGTAAAATTACTGATCAGAACAACAATTTTACAATTTTTGTAGTAATTTACATTTATTGTGGTAAAATACTCAACAGAATTGTAAATTTACCACTCTCAGAGTTACGATTTTACCATGTGAGCTGTAAAAGTGACGTGTAATTTTACAATTCCCACAGTGATTTTACACCGGCATTTTTTACAGTGTAGTGGTGTACTGATTATTCGAGATTCTTATTCGAATTTATACTCTTTTATACGACCTGTAATACCAGAATTGAATTCACTCGATCTTACACGATACCGTATTTAACGCACCCTGTAAACGAAAAGGAATTAAGGGCTTTTATCTTTTATTCTTTTATTAAACATTTGGAATTGGCAATTTTCTAATTCCTTTACAGGAATTCACGCATGAGACGTGTGAATTCCGTGAATGCGGTTGAATTCTGATGCGAAACTTTTTATTCCGCGCATTTCCATTCAATTCCCTAACCTAACCTAAAATAATATGGATTCGTTGGAACTGTCAGGAATTAAAATTGTAATTTTTTATTCCGCGCAATTCCATTCAATTCCCTAAACTAACCTATAATGTTTACATCAATATTCTCAGGAATTCCTTGGAATTCGTGGGAATTGCAGATTTAACTTTTCTATTCCAGTGAATTCCATCCAATCCCTGGCGAAAGTTCCGGATAGGAATTTAATCCGACCGAAACCGGTACTCTCCGAGACTATCCGGAATCTGTCCCCTGTTTAATCCGAATTTAATCCGGGTCACTTTCTCATTCCGTTCCAAGCCATGCCATACCGGAAAATTCCATCCGTTTTCATCCTCAGTCATTCCGAGACACAAATGTAAACCGTTCCATTCCTCGATTTCGATCCGAAAGAATCCTGAGTCATTCCGAATCATATTTGCAATCCGTTTCATTCCTCCATTTCAATCCGAACGAGTCTTCGGTTATTCTCACTCAATTTGCAATCCGTTTCATTCCGTGAGTTCAATCCTAACGAATCCTGAGTCAATCCGAAACACATTTCCTATCCATTTCATTCCCCCATTTCAATCGGAACTAATCCCCGCTCATTCGTTTCGTCCATGACGAATTAGGATGGAATGAGACGGATTGAAATGGACCAAATAATTTCGGAATAGATTGGATTTATTTGGATCAAGACTGGTCGGTTTAAATCGGATCAAACCAGATAGAAACCTTTTTCGACATTTCCGGTTTAGATCAGATTAGAACGGAACAAATAATTTCAGAATACACCGGATTCATTCGTATCAAAATCAAGACAGGATTCGTCAGGATTAATCAGGATTCATTCTCATTCAGTGATTATTTCGGAAAGTTTCGGTTTATATCTGATTCAATTGGATATCATTTTCAATTTCGATAGGAATGGCCAGGATTGGATAGGGGACAGATTACGGCATGAAACGGACTAAGACGGAATGAAAGTAATTCCTTTTCAATCTGATTTTTTCGCCGGAGATACCTTCAATAAAGGAATTCAACGGAATTCAAAATTCCAATCCCTTTCCGTTTGCTGGGTTACAAAAATTGATTTGTTGCGGCTTAGAATAGCTGTAAATTCTGTTAATTTAATTGAAGAATTAATTATATCGTTTTCCGTATTTCATAATTTTCGAAGAAATGTTCTGTTTTCTAGTTTTGAGTTTAAATCATTCGATAATCCAAAGTAATCGTTTCTATGAGGTTATGTCCGTTTATGTATCGCGTATAATATCGTATACACTCGCATTCGTAACTGAAAGAGTGGGAAAGAAACAGACTTACAGTAGGACCTGTCTTATTCGAACCTCTCTTATTCTAATCGTTCCCCCACAAGTCGTCTCCCACTATTACACGAAAAGTCAACGAAAATTATTGTGTACTAAGCTTGCAAGCAAAGTAAGTGGGGGTAAGGGGAAAATTAGAATAAGAGAGGTCGGCGCCATCTTGAAACACTTTACTAATTAGAAGAAGAGAGGTCCTATTGTATTTCGTATTAAATCGTACACAGATTTTTCGTATACTTTTTCGTTTGTTGGAATGCTATGATAATATTAATTGCAATTGTAATAATATGCTGTGCAATTTAGTTTACTGGAGTATCATCTTATACTTTATACACTAATATTACAGAGATTTTGAACAGATTTTAATTATTTAGTGAATGTTGTAACCAAAAAGAAGAGATATCTGAGTATCCTTAACTAAGCAAGGTATCCTAACATCATGACGGCCATAACAGATACATATGCCAAAATATGCCTTTTTTTAAATAAAAAGTCCTGAAAGAAAGGAATGCGAAGACACCAAGGACCAATAGGACAAAAATCAGTTTAACCCATTACCCCTTTTTGGACGGGAAGACCATTATTTTTTTCAACTTTCAATGCTGTATCTTTTAATGAAATTGGGCTGAACAAAATTTGGCAGATACAATTTCCGAAAATTTGAAGCCTCTTCTTTCAGATCCCGTCGTTGAAATTGGCCCCCGAATCAACATAAAAAAGTTACAGCCTATTTTTTCAAAAAATCCACGAAATTTTCGCGTTTTTTTAATGAAAATTCCGCATTTTGAAATTGAAACGTCTTCCCAGAATATTGTAACCGCCGTAAAAAGTGGCATGAATATCGGTTCTAACAAATCCCATTGGGCGTTTTCGAAAATTCAATATGGTGGCTTCAAGATGACGGTTTAATATAGGAAAACTATATTTTTCCCATTTATGGCATTCTAATCTCATTAAACCTTCCGCAAAATCATTTCAAATACATGATTTCTATATCTAATATGTGTAGAAGTCATAAAATATACCTGTATGAGAAACAAGAGGGCGTATTCCGTAGAATACGTGAACAATTACAGTTTTCTACGGATAAATCGGCGAATTCAATGGTAATGTATTTTGGCAGTATTGTATTGTCTCTAAAAAAAAAACTAGAATTTTTCACGTTTTCTGCGGAATACGTCTTCTTGTTCCTTATGCAGATTCCTCATACAGATATACAGTACCGCTCAAAAGTATGAGCTCACCCTTGCGGAATTAAAATGTTGATATCTCATCGCCAAGTTAACGTACGGGAAAAATAAAAAAAGGGAATTAAAGAGGAGACTTTCAGCTTCTCAGTCGTGGTAGTTCCATTTCTATATATATACATTTCTGTACGAACTATGCTCGATTTACTAAAGTTATTTTTTCGTATTATTTTTTTCTTTTTCAATCAGCTCCTATTCTTTTTAATATGATTGCTACAGAAATGTACAACGTGTAATCGAAAGATAATCCCTATAGCTTTAATTTGCCTCTTCGGGATTTTGTCTAATATTTCTTTACAAATACTTATTTAATTTTGAACAAACTAATGTGATTTTTTTTCAATCTGCTATATCTCGGAAAATTAACGTGATATAAAAAATGTTTAAGAAACAAAAAGTTTCATTTTTTAATTATCTATTGGCTGAAATTTTTTCAAATTTTTAGAAGGAAATTGAGCTCATACTTTTGAGCGGTACTGTATTTTTATGATTTCTACGCATATTGAATATAGAAATCATGTGTTTGAAATGAGTTTGCGGAAGGTTTACTGAGATTAGAATGTCATAAATCGGAAAAATATAGTTTTCCTATATTTAAGCCGCCATCTTGAAGCCACCATATTGAATTTTCGAAAACGCCCAATGGGATTTGTTAGAACCGATATCCATGCCACCTATTACGGCGGTTACAATATTCTGGGAAGACGTTTTCAATTTCAAAATGCGGAATTTTCATTAAAAAAACGCGAAAATTTCGTGGTTTTTTTGAACTAATAGGCTGTAACTTTTTGATATTGCTTCGGAGGCCAATTTCAGCTACCGGATCTGAAAGAGGAGGCTTCAAACTTTTGGAAATAGCATCTGCCAAATTTTGTTCAGTCCAATTTCATTAAAAGATACAGCATGGAAAGTTGAAAAAAAATAATGGTCTTCCCGTCCAAAAAGGTTAAGGCCTAAACAGACATTTTTCGGACAACTTTTTTGGCGGCATAGTAAGTCTCATAAAGTTGTAAAAAAAAATCGAGGGAAAGGTTTTTTTGTGCAGAATTTCATCCTCTTTCCGATGACGGTCTTATTGTTTTGATTTAATGGGAGCCTGAATTGTTATAAACAATTTATGACAAGAAAAACACTTTAGTTTACGGTTAAATATAATTTTCAATCAACGTTTACACTTTAAAAGCGCACGTTATGATCCTCGAGAAGTAAATTTTTTGTGTCCATGGACCAAAAACTATGAGATTCATGTATTTTTAAGCTGATTTGCAGATGGCGCTAGCCACAGCAGCGTTAATTAAGTTGTAAAATTATAGGGATTCTGCTTAGTCCTCGAATTAAAAAACAAATCCATCGAAATGAGGTGTAAACGTTTTCTTGTGGATTTTCAGGGTCGCTGATCACGAATCAAACCTTAATTTTGCAAAATTAAATTGTTTGAACAATTTGTTTATCGCAATATTGTTTCAACTAATCACAAAAAATTCGCAATCTCCACAAACTAATAGCGTCATTCGATTCTACGGAGAAAATCACGGTCAGTAACAATTTGTTATCTGAGTTTTCATTTTACAATAAAATCGTGAAAAATTTCGAGTTACCAAGTTATTCCCGTTTTTTTTTAGCAAAATAAAGACCTGGGGTCAGAAAATGTTAATAAGCTTTTTTTCATGATGTTTCTCTTGAAATCGAATAGCACAGGTGGTTTTTTGAAATTGAAAAATGTTTGCTAACTTGGTAATTGTTTATAACGATTTTATTGCAAAATAAAGGCTTGGACGAATAAATCACGTTGACAGATTTTAATATTTTTTATATTGACTTTAGATTCATAATCTATTGGATAAAATGAGTCGAAAATAAGTGCGTTCACCTCCCCGTGGTGAGAGTCGGGCAACGATATATTTATAGCCTATATTTATCGGCTAAGTAACATGTTGTATGTATAATTCGTGAAAATCGATTGTTTAAACAATATTGCAATAAACAAATCGTTCAAACAATTTAATTTTGCAAAATTAAGGTTTGATTCGAGATCAATGACTATGAAAACCCCCGAGTAAACGTTTTTACCCCATTTCGATGGATTTTGTAATACTTTGTTTAAACAATTTAATTTTGCAAAATTAAGGTTTGATTCGTGATCAGCGACCCTGAAAACCTCCAAGAAAACGTTTACATCTCATTTCGATGGATTTTTCTTTTAATACCAGGAGTAAGCAGAATCCTGATAATTTTGCAACTTAATGAACGCTGCTGTGGACAGCGCCATCTGCAAATCGGCTTAAAAATACATGGATCTCATAGTTTTTGGTCCATGGACGCAAAAAATTTACTTCCCGGCGATCAAAACGTGCGCTTTTAAAGAGTTAACGTTGACTGAAAAATATTTTTTACCGTAAATTTAGTGTTTTCTTGTAATAAATTGTTTATAACAATTCAGGCTTTTCTTAAATCAAAAAAATAAGACAACCATCGGAAAGAGGATGAAATTCTGCATAAAAACCTTTTCCCCGATTTTGTTAGACAACTTTAAGAGACTGTATTATGTTGCCGAATGTTTGGAATCAACAGCTATCGCAATATATGCAAAAAAGGTCCTAAGGAATTCATTAAATAGCGCGAGAATGTTTGATACAAATGTATAAGTGTTTTTTATGCAATTTTTCACATGAAACCTGATGAATTTCGATTTTCGGAAGAAACACCATAATTTTGGATGAAATTAGCTACTCACAGCAATTTCGTCTTAGGGGAGTTATAAATATGTAAGGTTCGAAAATAAAAATGATTTTTAATTACCTGTAAGCGTGATGGTCGGCGTGTTAGGAGTTTGCGGTGTTAATTGTTGAGTCGTCGTCGGCGTTCTTGGCTGGTAGGCCATTTGCTGCAGTGGACTCGTACTGTAATAACCCGCGTCGCCGCCGAGTTCGTTCGCCACATTAATGATGTCGCTCTGTAAGTTCATGTATTCATTGTTATTTATCTATGCACTTCCTGCCTATTTAGTAATTGATAAAACAGAAAATTTATTAGAAATAAACACAACTACATAAAATTAACGAGGATGCTCAGCAAAAGAAGCAAAACCAAAGTCTTTACAAATAGTTTACTCGAGATATTAAAAAAGTAAGGTTTTTATTATTTAAATGAAGACAGCTCTTTTATTTTGTCGTATTAATGGGTTAAATAGCATATGTCAGTACTAACAAGAAACCATGAATTAAATTGTTATATTTTACGTTTGGGAACCACGACGCTTAATGCAGCAAAGTCTAGTGGAACATCCTTGATGCTAAGACTGAACGTTTAATGAGCTTAGATTAGAATATTTCATTTCTCATTTATAATTCAGATTGGATTAAAATAATCTCACATAAAACTGTATCCATGAATCGTCTACAATTGTGCTCAAGGATGCCTTACTCTTCAAATTCCGATGAACTTTAAAGTTCTGAAGTTCATGATCGTATTAATAAAAAAAAATCAAGAGTCTCATGGTCACCTGGGTAGTAAAAGTACGATTATACTCGAACCTGACTCGTGTGGTTTCAAACGCAAATCTGTCAACGCTGTATATAATTTATACTCCGCGAGTCAATATAATCTCTAATCTACAAACTTTATTACTGATACGTTCATTTCGCGTACAGAACATTACCAAATATCGACAACTGTTGGTACCAATACAATAGAAAATTTTAACATGATAAATACTGAATAAAATATTAGTCAAATACAGATATTTTAAATCACGAAAAAAAATGAATCCAGGATCATTTTAACACCATTTAAACCGTCTATAATTTCACGTGAATTTTTATCCAAATATAAGTGTTAATTGTGGATTTTATTAATTTAATGACCGTAATTTTCTGTATAACGGAACGTTTTTATCGTTGCTACAGTTAGTTGTTGACTACAGCTTATAGCATTTTTGAAAAATCGTTAATATTTAATTTATGAATCACCAACGTACATAAACTTAATTAAAACGAAATAAATTCAATAAAAAATAGCATGCAACAAATATTTACAATGAATTTAATCGATTATATGATTATTTTGTTAAGTTAATTGAAAAATGTTTTAGTGACGCATTTAAAGGATTTAGTAATGAAGGATTTCTGGCATCAGAAGACCAAAATAGATCACCGACCTGCGCGTAAGTGCAAGTGTGATTAGGCGATTCGATGTATGGGCCGATCGTCGTCGATGCTGGCGAGTCCATCTAGAGAAAAAATAATCATTTTTCAAAAGAGGAGTTACGAGCCAAATATCGCCCTTTTAATTGTAAAAAATCAAAAAGCCTAAAGATATGAACAAAACAGAGGAAGGAAGAAAAGTAAAAAGAGAAAAACAAACATGGAATCGAAAAATCAGCAAGTACACATTAAGCAAAAACAAATCAATTGTCGCGTCTATCATTCCACTCGGACAATAAATGATGAAGTAAACGATTGTCCAGAAAATATAAACTGAATAGGATAACGTAAGATTTCGCAACCCATTAAGAAGCCCGCACGATCCTTAAGAAAATGATAAATGAGCAGCTATGGAATACAAATTCAGTAATAACTAGCCATTCATTAATAAAAAAAATATGATACCATCATTCTTCGAAGCATTGTGAACAGAAAGCGTTTCATTTTTCATACAAAATTAAACAAATAAAGTATTGTAACAGATTAAATGTTAAATAAATGCAAATATAAACGTTAAATCTGCAAAAATATATTTCCAGATTGTGAAATTTAGAATCGACGTCTACGTTGAAAATATGTCCCTTATCAATTGTAATAACTCAATACGTGTTCAAACAATCAAAGCAATCCATGTGAAAAAAGACTTTGTAACTAGTGACCAACGTGAAAGCTGGTATATAATAAATACTGTCTTCAAAACAAACACATAAATATATTAAATCCCTATTTATTCCAAATCTCTATGTTTTTATCAAATTCGTTCTTTTTTATATCGATAAGGAGTTTAACAAATATGTAGAAACCTAATTTTTGAATATATTTTATATTAATATTAGGTTGTAATATTGATATATATAAGACGTAAAGTTTACTATGATATACGGGAATAATAATAGTAGAATACCATAACAAATAGTTCAAGCTATTTTAAACAACTATCGAAGAACTTTTTAATATCAGGCTATTATCAATTAGCTGACGCTATCTGAAAGTTCAACTACTTTATGATTTATGTTTTTATAAAATAATGAAAATAACACACGTGAAATTGGTCACTAGACGTCGCATTGCAGCTAATTTAATAATACTATTGATAAATTACAACCTAATTCTACATTTTGATGTTATAAAATATTTTTAACAACTTTGAAATTTAAGTTAAAAAACCTAACTTCTGCAGTTTACATTCTCAACTATTTACGACATTTTGTTCAAATCGTTTCCTATGAAAACGATACAAGTTTGCCAACTGTCGAAAGTGGATTGGTCTTCGTTTGTAGAGTGTAGCATTTAATTGATCGATCGTTGTGTAACTTACGCGAAGACTTTTATTACTACGTGTAGGAGAACTTTTCCAACGATATTTTAAATTGAGGTGTTTTAAATGAGAATCACTCCAAAACCACCAACATGACATATTTTTCAACAAATTAAGTTGCCATTAGAAATACGCATTTTCTGATAGACAAAAAAGTCTATCTCCACATTTCAAACTAATGACCAATTATATAAAAAGCACAACGAAAGCTCCTGATATGCTTTCCCACTTCGTCCTAGAAGAAGTGAGTACACTTTCAAGGCAGTATTTTTATTTTTCGGCTTTTCTTCGATAGGTTTTTCAATAAACTCACAACTATTCACAATAGTTTTTTAGTACTATCTTCCTAATCATCTCGATATGTAGCAAAATATAAAAAGCATTTAAACGATTAAGCGCGAGTTGAAGAATGAAAATATGTATCGAAAAAATTGAGCGACAGGTCAACTGATGGAACAGGCAATGGCTGAAGCCTCCGTACCTTATGTTTTTGAAAATTAACATGACAAGCCAAAAAAGAAAGGGATGACTAAAAATATAAAACAGGCGTTCATTTGCGTAAGTAAATGATTCGCGTGGGCGAAAACGGGGAAATGGCTAATAAGATCGTGAATGAAAAAAGGCTGCCGGCTAAAAATGTTCTATAGGTAAGAATAAAAGAACGAATATAATATAATATTTAGAGAAAAGCAGCCGAAGGGTGTTACGAAGGGGAAGGATCTCGTCACCTCAAGTTGCGTGGTCAAGGTATAACCCGTATCCGCGAGCTGCTGCATCATTTGCATCCAATCCTAACGGTGGCAGGCAACACATAAAGGGCAGATAGACCTTTAGACATGTTACAGATTCTCAGGCAATCACATCCGCATCGCCGATCGAAAACGATCATATGTGATCCGACAATCTCATCTCCAGATCCAATCACTTATGCTCGTTTCGACGGTTCTAGTAAATTATATACCAAGTATTATTATATGCATCTCGGTTCTTTTATACTCGCTAGTTGTACCGCGATGCGCTTGAATCCATGCACAGGCGGGTTTTATAGTGTCGTCACTCTCTGTGTCAATCCAGCAAATCACTTTTTAATCCTTCAACTTTTTATTCGACTACCATTAATTTCCTAATACTCTTATTGTAGTAAATATAACAACGCTTGAAATCGTCAAAATGAAATAATCTTGCGATTAAGTTATTGAAAAGCACGAAACCTTAATAAAACTTATAAAGTCTATGAAGAATTGTCAATTACTTTTATTCCTGGACCTGTAAAATTGGTGTTCCTTAAACATGCAGTTAATCTTGAAATGTACCAAGAAATTCAACGCCGATTTTAAATAACCAGAACTTCAGTAAATAAATTATTAACTAACGAGATGATTTGCTAGCTTCACACACGATTATTAAAAAAAAAGTCGGAACTACGTGCTACTGCTGGTTTTGGAAGAAAGAGAGAGATAGATGGATATAGAGGGAGAGAGAAAGCTATCGGTAATCGGTGTCTTTTTTTTTGTTAATCCGAAACGATCGGTCATTCTGAAGCGACCGATAGGTGTATAAAAGATGGACGGAAGAAGTCGGGCAAGTTTTCGAGCTCGCCCATCAAGAACGAGTCGCAAAGTCGTCGCGACTAGTTTCTCCCGCATGCTAGCGAGCGATTATACTTTTTAAAACGTGACGTCAGGCTCGTTAACCGCTTGGGCCCTTCTCGTATTTGGAGCTCGTTTCGATTTCGACACGGACCTCTTTTTGCCCGCCATATTCTTTTTTGTTTCAAAGTAATTGAACGATTCTTAATTCGAGTCTACTAGGTCTAATGCGTCTAGATGCACAAGCTTTGCTTCTACAGAGATCTTCGCTGTCGCTGGACTCGGTTATTGCGCAAACTTGTCGCAATTGAAAAAGAATACCTCTCCTGACTTGCCATTTGTACCGCCATGGAGAGGAGGAAAAAGGAAAGACGAGCAGAGAAAGGGAGAGAAAGAGACAGTGAAGAAGAGCTACAGCGAATATCTTTTTTGCTCCATTTTTGCGAGTTACGCGATACTTCGACATGGAAAGCAACAAAGATCTACCGCCCTATTCTAGCAATCGCATTTGCGATACTCACCACTCCCTTGGCAAGCGTGAACACATTATTTACAAGGTGAGTTACGGTACCGATCCATCGAATGTTTTTTTTTACACATCCTTACACAACAGATCTCTAGGCACAATAGTTGCTACTAGTATACTAACCATGCTGAAATGCTCGAAGTCCGCGTTGATCTGGTTAAAGAAACTCTGGTCTTGGTTGTCCAACGTGAGATTCGACGGCGCGTGATGGCCCGACGTTGGACTCGACGGTGCCGACGGATTGTTGCTGTAACTCAACGGACTCCCCTGCAATTGGAATGTAGTCATAAACTACATTAAGTTTCAATATTAATTAATAAGTTAACTTTGAAAAATCCAATCCGGACAAGGACATACAGATTTCGATAAATTGTGTCGATACATGTAAGGTCAGTCAACCGTTGCGATTGTCATGTTTGAAATTACCGGAAACTACATGACAAACCATGAAATATCACACCCTCGAGAAAACTACGTTTACTTAAATGTGTCACTGTAAAAGCAACGATTAGTTTTTTGAAAATAACCATTATTACTTAATTTCTCACTTGTGATACAATCAGTACATCTGTCGGATTGAAAAAGCTTACAACTTCATTAGTAAAAAGGATTCCTTTTCTTGTAAGTGTTTCTGTAAACAGTCTAAACTTATTTGGATTATATGGAACGATCACTTGCACCGAAAGAAATGGTTGATTAGTCCTACGAGAAAATCGGTTGGTTTTACTATATTAGAATGTCCAATATGGCGCAAGCTTCTAAATTGTTAGGTTTACCATTTTTACCGCTTCACGGGTCCACGATACTTTTTTTGCGATAGTCCTCAAGACAAGATAAGCTCTATACAAATATTGTCTTGCTAACAATTTATTACTGAGTATATTCTTGCAAGAATATCGAGTATTGTCATATACTTTTTAGTAGAACGTGTATATTTCTTCGAGTTTTTATAAATACTAGTATGTAGTCTATGAAGACATCCTATACAGAGTCTCTTTTATTTAAATTAAATTAAAGGAAGCACATATATAATCCACAGAGAATCAAAATATCATTACTGTAACTGAATATCAGTATGACCTCTCTTATTCGAACCTCTCTTATTCTAATTGTCTTTCTTATTCTAATTGTCAAGCCTCTCTTATTCTAATCGTTCCCCCACAAGTCTTCTCCCACTATCACACGAAAAGTCAACGAAAAATATTGTCCACGAATCACAAGCTCGCAAGCAAAGTAAGTGAGGGTAAGGGGAAAATTAGAATATGAGAGATCGGCGCCATCTTGAAAAACTTTACTAATTAGAATAAGAGAGGACCTACTGTACGTACTTTACTATTTTCTCTCTGTCATGCAAATGCAAACATCTCCCGTCACGAGTATTTTGATGCATTTTTAATGATTTCTCGTTTATAGAATGAGTAATTGTTTGAAAAAAGCAATGGATATTAAAAATAATTAGTGAAAATATGATTGAAATAGTCAGAAATATTGAATTTTAATAACAAGACCACAATATTTTCAAAACAAGAATATCGAATTTTTCTGTATTGTCGAGACCAAGGCGATATTTTGCAAAATATCGTCTTGTCTTGATACCGTCAAGCCCTTATAGGTATACGATCCACAATTAATGAAAATATAGGATGTTTGTGGTCGGAAAAATAACACTGCAATACATCTTTCAGCAGCTTCGTATATGCAGCTACTGTCGCGCCAGCATTACCATCTAAGTAGTAACAGCCGTAGTTTACGAACAAAAGTAGTAAAATTTGTAGAAACTGGTATCTTTCATAGTAAATTATTGTAATAATAAACCATCCTGCGCCGGTTTTAGTAATATGTTTCTTAGAAAAACATTTAGCTGTGTAACAACTTTTCAGATAGTACGTACATCTAACCATTTCTTTCTACGTAATAGCTATTTCTTAGAGACATTTTGAAGCATCTGAAACTTGTCATGTCATGTTGCCGTGGAATAGATGGATTAATTATCGTTCAGACGACTGCAAAATTCTGAAAGTAACCAGTTGAGGAACAAAGCTAACGCGTCTCACTATCGTTAAATCGCGTGTAATAATCTGTCACAGGTAATTACATACACTAACATCCATGCAAATCATGTCAAACAAACCGACACCCAATTTGAAAATAATCTGTAATTAATACTAATTGTTCAAGAAAAATGTTTTACTACACATTCGTACTTTTAATGTCACAATTTTTTTTCTTGTGTATGTATTTTAATTCACTAAACTCGAAAATCCTATTAGACATTTTTTATATACATAAGTCTCCAAGCTATTCATTTTTTTAGTGTTTGTTCTGTGCTATATCTTGAGTAAAAATAAGTCCAACTGCATTGTACAAAATTAAAGATAAGTAAGCAAGGATATCTATAGGTTTTTCAATTTACTTTACATAAATAAATAGTAATAACACATATTATTTTTTAGAAACATTAATATACAATAATGGCAATATTGCTAATCTTAAATAATGCCAACAGTTAATTGTAAATAATAAATCCGAAATTTAAATCAGAAAACTATCGGAAATAATATGAAATTCTCGAAAGAACCCCAATTTCGAATAATATTGTACATTCATTAATTAAACACCATATTAACCATGAATAAGTAAAATCTACATTAAAAAAAGAAAATTTCAATGTATCTACATAGGAGTTTCTTCAGCCATACCTCGTTTTATTTTTAAAAGAGCAACATATGGATAAACATTTCGACACATTTGAAAACAGTAAATGTTTAATCATATTTTGATTAAAAAAAATTGACATGTCTTACTTATTTTTACCAGTAATATTCAAATTATTGAAAAAAATAAAAAAAAATGAACAAGAGTGTTGGGGACTTAACTACTTTCAATTTTATATTTTTTGAGACTGAATTAGACTTTCTTCACTCTAGATTTGGCGTAAAATGTAAAACTAATTTCACAAAGACGAAAAATGTATGTATCATAAAAACTTATCCATATAAAGAATTTCAACATAATTTTCAACTTTAGCGAATCAACATACAGAAAAAATGTGGCATTCAACGCACATTACGGCTATAAACTAATCTAATCCTATCATTCAAATAAAAACACGTAGTTTTTGAGTGGATAGTCGAATATTTAGTAAGTACTCACCTGCACCGTAAGACTAGGCGATGATTGCGGCGAAGGTCTGTTAACTGCTTGCGACGTTCGGTAAGAACCTAGGGAAGCCAACTGCGAATTCTGTTGGGGCGACTGTTGTGATGCTTTCTGCAAGTCAAATGTGACACATTAATTTGCATAGTATTTTTTATACGTTTATTGTATTCAATGATACAGAGATCTAATTGTTAATATCGACAGAAATTCGTCTGAATTAATCATGTTACCTATTTGCTAGGAGAACTACTTAAGATAGTTAGACTTTAGGATATAGAGTATGTTTGGGAAAAATATTCGAAAACGTTGTCAAGAATTTAATTTTTACTAATAATGACATTGTTTAAGGGAGAAAGTATTAATGTTCTTGAATAAATATTAAGACGTACAAAAATAATTGTTAAATAACTTTTGTTAATGACTCAAACTTTGTTCTTATTGCCGAAGAAATATTTTCGAGAAATAGATTCTGTACTACGTTATGGAACGAATTTTTTCACAATTTATTCGGTGATCACTAAACTTATTCAGAAAATGTGAAAAGCAATAATTTTTTTTATAAATAAATTTATGTTTGACGTTGTCTTCAGAAATTTGCAAAAATCTTACCAAAAAGTTGTTATCGCTATCATATATTTTTCCCAAATGTACTATATCCCCCAGAGTCTAACTACCTTAAGTCGACTTAAGTTTTTGAAAAAAAATTCGAAGTTCAAGTATGTGATTTACTTTAAAATGCATGTTCCATTGAAATTATCCTATGTTTCTCCAAAGATATACTATTTGGTAGTAACTAAACAGGATAAGAAACAAATATTGTGTTAGTCTTCTCGTTTTAATCGTTAATTATTTTAAATTTGTCTTAAGTGGTTTTTCCATCGATCGATAATATTGCATCGTTTTGAAAATGTCAAAATTGTTATCTAACTTTTGTATTAGTTAAAATATATAATTATACTTTAAAAAACAGGAAGAATAACATTAAATCAAATTCGGAACTTGATTTACAAGACATAATTATCAAAATGAGTAATAAAGTATAAATGTTGTTATATTAATGTTCCATAGTTTTCTTCTAGCGATATTTGTTTCATCTTTGTATTGATGGAAATTACTGTTAAAACTAGTTTTTTATATAGGCTTATTATATCTTAGAGCTAAATTCCACATTTGTGTTTTAATAAAATCAACTTTTATTATAAAATTGTTGCTAACATTTTTAGTTTTTCTTTTAAAAGCAAGGTAATAAATTCATAATAATTTTTATCGACATTTTTTTTTGTATCTGGTATTTATGTAATGAGTTAGAAAGAATTTGAATAACCTTTAGATGTTTGTATTGCATATTTAGTTAACAAACATCGTTAAAAGTTTACTCGACCAAAATCTTCCCACTGAATGTAAACATTTTGATTTAATCGATTAAAAAACGTGCACACGGTACGATAAAGCAACATTGCAGTCAATCTTTATCGTTTAGCAAAATATTACAGAAAAAAAAGTCAGGAGAGCCCTAATCTAATAATTTAAGCTGCATGGATTTCGTAGGGCCCAGTGCACCAACATTGAGAGCGTTGGACGAGATCTCACACTAACTTTTTTGTGGGAAATTTTCTGCTTTACAAGAAAAATACAGTGCCGATAACTTTTAATAATATTTATTTTCTACATAAATTACGTAAAATTAATTAAAAAAACCTTCTAACTTTATATAAAACTCCATATAGTAAAAGAATCTATTCAATTGTGTTTATCCTTAAAACTTAGCACATTTTTCTCAGTGTTGTTGCAGTGAGACCTATTTAACTTGCAAAAATTTATATACATGAGGTTTGAAACTATAAGGGATACGCTGGCAGTCAAATCGCTACCCCGGTAGAAAATCTGAACAGTTTTTATGGGCAGAACCCAGAAACCAGCCAATTTTACTGCCCAAAACTTGCTTCCTAACTTCTAGCAAGAAATTTGTTGCCAAATTGCCAGTTAATGTCCATTTTAAACCAGACTAGCATCAACCTATCTAGATTTTGCCCAGTTTAACTGCCTGCAAAATATGATCTTTATTTACCATATTTATGGCTAGAAACTAGCATGAAATGGGCATATATTAAAACGATCTTACCTCAATAATAACCTACACAGTTTGGATTAAAAATATATAGCGGAGAACGGGGTAATTCCGACCTACCTAAGCAAAATTGATTTTTGAGGTAGAGAATGTGATTTAATGAATTTGTACGTTATGCTTTTTTAAAGTGTATTGCATGGGTAAACATTTATCGATATTATTAATACCTTGTTATAGGTCTATTATAGGATTATACCTCCATTAGTAAAAAATTGCAATTCTTCAGATTCTGTCAAAGTATAGGTAATTCCGACCCCAAAAGGTGTAATTCCGACCGCGTTTATTTTCAGCACAATTTCGTAGTGATTCATAGGTTTAATTTACATTTATTAATAATAAATAAAGAAGATAATATTTTGCTATCACAATAACTTGTTTATGTACAACACTACGTACATAGATCACATACCTATTCTACATTGTTGGTCAAAAATGAAAACGCAAATAGTCACTTCTAATATCGCACGAGAAAACAAGCGAAGCAAATTCAAATGTTGTAGTCGAAATGTAGAAAGAAAAAAAAATCAACACATTTGTAATAAATTATATATAATGTATACATAATATTGCATAATATGGTTGTGATAAAATGCAAACGAAAATAAACTCGAAAAAGGACGGTCGCAATTACCCCGTACATTAGGGGTCGGAATTACTCTGCACGTTCGTTATTTAAAAAAATACACGCACTTAAAAACACACTCTTATCTTACTAAAAACTAAATTGATTTCATTAAATATAAAGCAAAGGCTTTCTAAATTACTTAGGTTTGATTCGTTTGCACAATAATTTCAAACTATATTTACTTATTTATAATACTACAATTTCTAAATTAGCGCAGTAAGAAACAATAACATCACTGCCACATGGTTCAATGCAAAGTAAATAAACAACTACCGCAATCAAAATAGTTGTACTCATCAGTGTTTTCACAAAATTTCAATAACATTACGGGATGTCATATTGTAAGCGAGATATTACGGGGGGTCGGAATATCGAGCATAGTCTCATAGAGTTTTTGGCCATAAAAAATGGCTAGATTCTGGGCGATACATTACCACAGGAAAACCAGCTAGAAATGTTGGCCAAAAACTGCGCAGAAACCAACAATATTGGGCATGAACCAGCCAAAAAATGCTCCCTTTTTCTACCAGGGTAAAATCGACTTAAGTCGACATTAGCTAACGGCTCACATATTAATTAATATGATGTCTTTCAAAATCGTGATAATAATTAGTATTCCGGTGTGTTTATATAGAAAAATAGCACAATTATTGTGGGAGTCGAAATATGCACTTTCATTTGCCTCAGTGGAAGAATGTTATGTCGTAGACTTACAATAAGACACATCTTCTCGTGGTAAGGTTATCATTTTAACTATACACCAATTGTTCATTTTCAATAGTATTTTCGAAATTTAAGATGGAACTAAAAGCAAGAAAATATTTACTACTGACAACTGGTTTACTTTGTTAATTCAAGTATCAGATCATTCCTATCCGCAATGATGATGTAATGTACATTAATCCATTATGGTTAGCAGTAAGTTAAATCTAAAAGTGTTTAGTAGTTAAAGAATAAGTTAAGGAGTACACACCAATACTTTTCAAACTCAGACGCTTATATGGCAACATTGTTGGCATATAGAGAATCGTTTTTGTCAAAGTACAACAACATGGTGCAATGGTGAAAATATTACTTACTGGACTTTGTGGCTGCTGTGGACTATGCGGTTGTTGATAAATATATTGACCTGGACTGTGGGAGGCTGGTGGTTGCTGGACAGCATGTGGTGTTTGTTGCGAGTAAGATTGTAGATCTTGCTGCGACGTACTCGTACTGTTCTCCAACGCCACACCCTGCTTCATTATAAGACTCGCATTATTCGCTACCACAGTCTGATAATCTCTACCTTTCATTCCCTATCATATCAGCCAACTCTAATTAGCCTAAGTCGTTCGATTACAATGCAATATTGAAGTACCAGACGACAACACGCCTGGTGGTTCGTCAGACTTGCTCCTTTCTTAGGATTTGCTCAATATCTACGTGCATTTCGATCAATATTTCATTTTGCAGAGCTAGTATCGTGACGGGCCAAGCTTTTGCAGAGAAGAGGCTCAATCCACTGACGAGCGTCTTCCACTTGGTAGAAGCAAAAAGAAATAAGAAGCCGTGTGGTACAAAGCGACGAAAGCGTTTTGTACAACAACGCGCAAATGACGGATAAGAAATAAACAGGATAGTGAATAGAATGAAATAACTAAAAATTAAATCTGTGTGTTTACTAACCTTACACGTGTGAAGGAACCTAGAGTTAACAGGCACTGATAAATGGTTCTGTAAAATAACGAAAAACCGCTAGAACGAAATAAAAGGAAATGAAAAATAATCGGAAAGCAACGAAATAAAATACCCGTAAAAAAGTTGGAACGTCAGCGGGAATACTTACATCCACCCAAACGAGTCAAAACTTCTGGTTAGTTTCATGCAGACAGTTCAAAAATGCAACAAGAATATATAAAACATTTTAACTGCAAGATAAAAGCCATTTCATTTGCCGCACATCGTTAGGTGTCGATTTTAATGCAATAATGTCAAAATTTTTGTAAATTGATTTACGGCAATCCATTCTAAGTAGGCAGACTGTATTTCTGTTTTCTGTCAACTTCATAATCAACTTTATTTAGCCTTTAATACACTTTTTCTATTGTTTGGGAAGATGACAGAAATCGAAATATAAACAACCTGAAAGACAAATGATACCACGTTTTCGCGTGGATAAAAAAAATAAGTACCAGAAGACACACCAGCGGGTGTCTTACTGACCGACACTAAAATCTCGGCCGATCGATGGGGGAGAAGTAAGGTAAGTAGATAGTCAGGCAAGCAGGCAGACATGCGGAAAGAAAGCTTGCAATGAAAGTTTCGACTGGGAAATTCGAAAGACCAGTCGTAAGAATGAGCATGCAACTATGTACGACTATTCCTTCGCGAAGAATCGAGAGTAAAGTAAGGTCATTTCATGGATCGATTGTTCAAGGAGCTTTTTTCTTTTTAATATACTTTACTTTACAATCATATCCAGCCACGAGCTACGAGCATTGTAACGATAAGAATGCTATGCATTCCAGTATGCTCTTGTTATCGAATATAACTCGAATAATTTAGAGCCTGAGCAAAGTTCGAAAGGTGCTAGGATAGAAAGAAAAAACGGCCATTCGCATTGAACAGCCAAAAAGCGCTAGCCTAATGCCTACTTAAAGGTTAGCAAGGATATTTACTTGGGCGCTTGGCGGGCTGTGTTCCTGCGAAAAGGATAGCCTTCCAGCTTGCGCTAAGCTGGTCGGCGACAAAGTGGTAGGACTGCTCGTTTGAGGACTCTGGAATACACCACAGTAAACACACTGTATACCACGCCAGGAAATATACTTCTGGAGGCGCCCCTCCAGGACTGGAATTTGGGATACGGAATACAAATAGCGTCGTGCATCTCGTCTACAGGGAACACGCGACGTTTTATGTATGTCCTTCCGCAAATTATGTTCCATAGGATTGAGCCCTTGTTTGTGTTATTTGTAAGACGTTCGAGTTTTCGCATTATTCTTTGAAACAAACCAGTGTTGAGCAAAATGAACAATCGAAAAATAATCGGAACTCAATCAATGAAATTGTCAAAAGTATGTTTACTGAATGAGGATTGATTAATCCGACACTCAGTGATCACGCATACATGAAATACACATGTTTGAACGAGATTTGGCTGCGAGACTGACACTGACCGATTATTTGTGGTTGCTATCTTGAAGTCAACGAACTAAACCGCATAGCGGCGTACCGAGCACCTTGTGCCTCCTACCATAGTGACAGGAGAGGGGCGCGGAAGGGGCTAACGGGAATAGATCTTTAAAGGATTGAGGGGAGTAGGTTGACATAGGGTGGGGGACACAAGTACGGATTAATTACATATTAAAAGTGTCCATAGCGTAGTATAGGCAGTGCCCGCCTCGTTAATACGATTTTGTGTCTGCATTCGACGTGATTCGGGGTCTTTAATTAGAAGAAAGCGCCACAAGGAATATCGATTGCCAAAAACTCGAACGTCATATAGTGTAACTTTATTTTCTAAGCAGACGTCTCGTAAAAGTGTAAAATGATCCTTTTCTTTTTTTGTTTACTCCCTATATTAAATGTGTCCAACGTAGCAATTAGTATCTTCTTCAATCCCCACCATGGTTTACAAAATGACATGTAAGTATAATTTTTACGTTTTTATGGGAATCATTAAAAACATATGTTCCTGGCCACATCAAAAGTATGGCTTCCTTTGTTTTCATAAATTTAGTAATATTTAATATTAGTAATCCTTCTTAAATACATCACTTGTTTAATTAGTGCAGCAAATACTTTAAAGAAATGTAGTATACGTGAGCCCTTGGTAAGAAGTTTGACAGAGGATTGGTTCGAATGGCTGACTTATTTTCATATGTCTTTCTGATAAATATCAGGAACTACATCAAAATTTGAATAAATTTTTCTGCATTTAGTTGAAGTTTATGAATTCAAAAACTTAATATGAATATACCTTAAGCACACAAGATAAAAATTCTTCTCAGAAATAAATTCTTTAAACCAACAAAATCGAATTAATTATTTTTTTTTACTGAGTGAATATTCTATTTCTATTGTTTGTATTATGTTATATAGAAACATCTGACTAAATTTCTTGGAGCAAGCATAGTGGCATTCTTTTGTTTTAACCCTGTCAGTTTACTTTCTCAGACATGAGATTTGTTTCCAAATTTCTTTAAGGGTAAAAGAATTCTCTGTTCAGTTTCGCATTTATTTAAAGTTTACATTACTGAAAACTGATATGCCAAAACCCCTATAGAAAATTAATGTAAAACCCACATTCCGACTTCATGAATTCTTGAAATTCACTTTATCATAAGTGAATCATAAGACATTTGTTTCCAGGGAACTATACATTAGTAATATTAAATTCCCTACAAAATTGAGAACGCATAAAATGTTTCGTTTATAATCTTTATAAATTTTAGATTTCTATTGTAAAGTATTAAAAAGTACCGTCTCTTTTTGATGAATTTGAATTCATGCATTTGTATTCACTTGTACAATTAAGCAAATATAACGGCAACGTTTATACTTTATTTTATGAAAGAAAATTAATTAATAATTTCTGAAATGTGTGTCTACTAATTATGGTGTTTATACTTTTCGCGTGTTTGTGCTGCATGTTTATCATTTCAAAAAGTATAAATAAAATGTATTAGCTTTGGTGATGCTGTTTTCATGGCAAGGAGAAAAATTCATTTTACTGCAGTCATAGTATTTTATAAAACAAACATTTTATGAATTTTCATCATTTATTGTTATGATGTTGAGGATTTTAAGACTGAAGTTACCAGCTCTTATTATTTTGTAATAATAACATATAATAATTAATTATTCGTATACATCGTGTAGTCATAAATAATATTTTGTATTATATTTTCCTTTAGAATTCCTACATCATTAATGTAGGAATGTAAATAGTATACGTGCATAAATATTGTCTCGCCAATTATTAATCTTTACAAATTTTAGGGACTAAAGTCTTGTAAATACGCCGAAAAGGAGATAAACTATTAGAAGCAGTAATGAAATTAATACTATTAAAAAGTTAAATGTTTTAATACTAAAAATAAAAATACTATAATATTGTGATTTGTAATTTTTTATAATAATTTGTTTTCAACTAGTAGGTGTACAGATAATAGAATAAACAATATTATATTGATAAGTACAGAATTTCGAACACTGGTATTATCACTACATAAAACAGTGTAATGATGCTTTATAAAGTATTTATTTATTAAGGTTTCTATAAATATATCGAATTAATTCCATTTATAACGATAAACGGTTGCAAATTATATTTTAATCTTTTATAAATCTGATTGGTTATTAACAACTATTTAATGCGATTATTGTAGCAAGTAACAGAAAATATAGTGCATGTAATTATTTATGTAAAATTTTAACACAATTTTTTAAATGCAAATATGTAGAAAATCTTTCTGACAAATGCATAAAATATACCATACAAATTATCTAAAAAACTCTGTATTTGACAAAGTGAGTCCTTAGCTACGATTTAAAAAAAGGTCTTAAAATCGTTACATACATTTTAAATGGTCTTTTTTGGTACATAAATTTTGTTCTAGTCCTCTCTAAATTCAGTCAAGATCGAGCAACTCTGATTAGAGTGAATATTTACTTTCGGTTTCAGTGACATTATTACACTCCATTCTAGGAGTGAATACATCACATTAACAGAGTGGGTGCATTTGAAAAAATTAAATTTATTAAGATATGTTTAGCATAGCTTATCTTTGCACTAAAAACAAAACTCTTCGAATTCGTTATTTATTTGTTTATTTGTTTATTTATTCATTCATTCATTCATTCATTCATTCATTCATTCATTCATTTATTTATTTTTATATCAATACATAAATTCTCAAAATATTACATAAAAATAATACAATAATTAGACGCTGAACAGTTGCACGGGTAATAATATAAAAATAATAAAAATTCAAGATAAAAAGTGCAAAAAATAATGCCAGCATTTACGAGACTAATACAAGTATACAAAATAAAATAAAATTTAAACAGACATAAATGAAAATAAGACGCGATACAGTGAATATAAAATAATATAAAACGCACCAATAATATTAGAGAAAATATAAATTTTATATTCCATTGTAATAAAAAGCTGCAAAGTGTTAAATAAATGTTAGGTACAATATATGAGTACCGCTAGATATAATAAATAAGATATGTGTTGCTGAAACGTTCCTTCAAGTTGTTTGATGTACAAAATAGAAATACGATTTACTAACGAGAGAAAAATAGAACTACGAATGTCGCGAGCGCTCCTAGCGGCGACTTAGCTACTTGCGTCTTCCACACTTATAAATTCATTCTTACCCCAAGAGTGAACATTTCGTCTTTTCGTAAAGTAATAATATTTCTTATTATTTCTTTTTAGAGTCAAATGTCAGTAAATCCACTGTTATTGGAATGACTTTCTCATTCTTTACAACTGTGAAATTCTCGCTCCAAGAATTTTAGAGAGTATATTTTCGTCCATATAAATGTTTTTTAATATGGAGTATAAAACAAAACCATTTTTTAAATTTTAATGTACAATATAACATCTCAGCCAGTCTATTAATTCCCACTTAAAAAAAAAACATAATACTGTATATTACGCGGCATTCATGTAGTATCTTGAATAGAAGTAATACTACTTGAATCGAAGTAGCATCATACACGCATATTTAATGCCTTCCCAATGTCATCGCTAAGGTGGAATTTCACTTCAATATAAACTCAAACTTGACTTCAAGAGGGTGGAATTCAATTTACATGCCTTCAAGGAGATATTCTCTACATTGTTGTCATGTTTACCTTTAGAAGATTTAGTGTGTACAAATATTATTATTTAGAAAAAAAAATCATGGCTCACACTAAATGTAGATTTATTTAACAAAATCTAATTTAAAAACAAAATTGCTTCAAATCTTTTTATTAATTGGGTACTTTGAAATTCTCGACATTGAATATGCAAAATGAAAAACATCAGTTGAATACCCAAACTTTGTTCCCACCTAGTGAAAGCTTTAGACAGTGTTCAAAATTTTATTTCCAAACACCATTCTAGAGTAAAATAATGAATTTTTAAAAGATACTGAAAGCGATAAACTTTTACGAATTGATGGATTTTGATCGAGCGGTGTTACAGTTTCGAGACTTTATTTGCAGATCCCACCCATGATGATTCGATCGTGAAAGCTTGCTTGTGCAAAGTGCAAAGTTGACAGTGAAAAACCGAGACACAATAATTTGATCATTAGCTTATACCATTCCAACATTATAACATGGACGCCTCTTAATTTTACTCTTATTTCGATAATCTTGCGGAAGATGAAAAATTAGGTGAAGTCGAAAAGTCAAAATAACAGAAGTTATCGTTCAAGCTTCTATTTTTTATTCATAGATTTTTCTGGTTCAACTATGCGTCTTATAGCTGGTATCAATAATTGAAATAATAGCTAAAAATGGCGTCGAGGTTATAATCTTTGCACAAAGTGATTAATATTTTAGTAGCCTGGTTAGTTACAAACAGGAAAAAAGAGCATGAAAAAAAAACGAAGATATAAAAGAAAGAAAATACGAGAGGAAAATCTCGTAGTTGGAAAATTTTGAATTTCTGGAATTTTGGAACGGGACGACGAGGAACGAAAGCGGAAGTGACCTGTTATCAGCGAACTTACATTGCTGTACGGCGAACCGCTCGAGTGTTCCTCTTGATCAAGAGGGGTGTGAAGGGGTGCGGGGAAGTGTGCGGGGAAGTTGCTTAAGTCGGGCAAAGAACCCGTGTTATTTCCAATGGGTATCTGCTGCCCAGGTGGCTGCGAACTCGGGTAGATACTGAAAAGAAACACACCAATAAAACATTAAAATTAATCAATTCAAACTTTTAATCCTATTACTATCCTTGCTGAATTAAAAAACTGGATTAATAAGTCTAGTATGCTTTCCGATTTTCTTTATTTTCAATCAATATTAAAAAAATAGGTTCGTAACTAAAAATTGTTGAAATTTCTAAGCTGTACTATAAATAATTGTTTTGCCAAGTCGAAATATTTTATTTTGAAAATAACAATTAAAATTTTATATAAATGTACCTTTTTGGAAAATATGCGTAATTGTTAACAATTAACCATGTAATACTAATTTCATTAAAATTTGTTTTCAGATACCTTAAAGATACTTATGGAATTACATGAGATCTCAGAAGTTGAACGATTCTCTATTAAAAACGAAATATATTTAATACATGAAAAAACAGCCACTCAAAAAAATTGTTGTTCGGATTTTTTTTAAAGAATCACATATCTTTTTGTATATATCAATCTAAGATTTTTGTTAGAGTTTGAGATTTTTTTCGTAATAGGTTGCCATACTGTAAGGGGTCAAATATTTATGTAACAAAAATGTTAAAAATTTATATCTCCGAAACGTATCGATGAACTTACATAAACGACATCGCATTTTCTTCAGTATTTCTGAAAATTGCGAAAAAAACATTATTAAGCATTTTTTAGCTCGAAATTTTTTTCTTCATATTCAATTATTTTTTATGTTAAGCTTTCAGAAATACTGAAGAAAATGCGCTGTCGTTTATGAAAATCCATCGATATGTTTCGGAGATATAAATTTTTCAACATTTTTTTACATAAATCTTTGACCTCTTACAGTATGACAACTTATTAAGAAAAAAATCTGAAACTTTGCCAAAAATCTTAGATTGATATATACAATAATAGATATGATTCTTTAAAAAATCCGACCAAAAATTTGTTAGGTGGCTGTTTTTTCAGAGAATGCCCCATATACGGGGTGTCCCAGAACTCCCGAATAATATTGCAGCGGGTGAATCCTAACATCATTCTGAGCAAGAAAGTTTCATATCAAAATTGTATCTGAAGCTCAGAATTTGACTGGCGAGCCATTAAAGTTGAAAGAAAAAAATAGTTTTTTTGCAATAACTCCGCTCGTTTTTAAGTTACTTTAACGAATGATGACTGAAATGGAAGGTTTTTTTATAGCGCTACAACTTACCTGGTAAAGCCTATGACCTGCAATGTATATTTCGTCAGTTATCGACCTAAAAAAGGTTAAAAATGTTTTTTTTTGCAATTTTTCGCGTCTAACTCATTTTCGTAAAATGCTAGCAAAATATCATATGCAGTATATCATATGGAAATTGAGTTAGACGTAAAAACTGCAAAAAAAGCCATTTTTACCCTTTTTAGGTCGATAACTGGCGAAATAAACATTGCAGGTCATATGCTCTATAAGGTTCGATGTAGCGCTATAAAAAACCTTCAAAATCAGTCATCATTCGTTAAAGTAACATTAAAACGAGTCGAGTTATTGCAAAAAAACTATTTTTTTTTAAACTTCAATGGCTCGCCACTCAAATTCTGAGCTTCACATCCGATTTTGGTATACAAATTTTGTGCTCAAAATGATGTTAGGATTCACCCCCTGCAATATTATTCGGGAGTTCTGGGACACCCTGTATGTAATAGTATTTAATCAATATATTTGCGTTCATGTGAAGGAGATAAGCATTTATTGGTAACTCGTGCCTATCATGTTAAATTATGTCTAAAATACTTTAACCTTTAACGCCCAAATATGATTGATGTGATGCCATTTGCAAAATACAAATGTATAAAAATCGACATGGCTATATTCCACTATTTTTGGGGTTGCTCTTTGGAATGGAGTAGACGATATTTTTGAATAACATTTTAAACCGTTTGAAAACTTACTTCATATTCGTTAAATTTTTGAAAACTGACTCCAAATTCTTAATTAGCGTCGTCGAAAACATAAATAACCATATTTACACAAATTTCAAATTGGCCGGAAACATCGTCACATTTTGAGCCCACTTTCGAGTTTTCGGACTCCACAGCGAAAGGGTTAATGAAAACATAAAAACATAAAAATGGTCCTGACATATAATATGTAATAATATAGTAAAATTATCGTCCTAAAAATATTTTAATTTTTATTATATCTATTTTATTCTTCGCGAATCTTTACACTCACCATTTAATTGTAAAACAGGGATAAATTTGGGGTTATATATACTCTACTACACATTTAACAGTCAAATATAGTAATCAATCTTATTGTCTTGTTTACCATGGAAATGATCAATTTAACTATGTTTTGAAATTCCGCGTTTTATTATTCTCTACATGTATACAAATATATAACATATGCCTATCAATTCGACTCTAATAAAACGTAAAAATTAATACACTCATACACTGAAAAAAAAAACTGGTCAGTCTGTAAAACAGCAATTGCTGTGGCTCACCCTTTGGCATTTTTGTATTATTTATATCCTGTATTGTTTTTGTAATTGCCAATAAAGACGTGATTATTATTATTATTATTATATGTGGTTGCCGATTGGCACCTAAATATTTAGTCAATGCGACTACAAATTAGTGCTTCCAACTGCACCATGATGCCGATTCAACAACATTTCGTTTATTCAACTAAAATGTAGTTGGCATTACTTAACATTTGCCTTGCTCAGAATGATGTTAGGATTCACCCGCTGCAATATTATTCGGGAGTTCTGGGACACCCTGTATATGGGGCATTCTCTGAAAAAACAGCCACCTAACAAATTTTTGCTCGGATTTTTTAAAGAATCACATCTATTATTGTATATATATATCAATCTAAGATTTTTGGCACAGTTTCAGATTTTTTTCTTAATAAGTTGTCATACTGTAAGAGGTCAAAGATTTATGTAAAAAAATTTTGAAAAATTTATATCTCCGAAACATATCGATGGATTTTCATAAACGACAGCGCATTTTCTTCAGTATTTATGAAAGTTTAACATAAAAAATAATTGAATATGAAAAAAAAAATTTCGTGCTAAAAAATGCTTAATAATGTTTTCTTTCGCAATTTTCAGAAATACTGAACAAAATGCGATGTCGTTTATGTAAGTTCATCGATACGTTTCGGAGATATAAATTTTTAACATTTTTGTTACATAAATATTTGACCCCTTACAGTATGGCATCCTATTACGAAAAAAATCTCAAACTCTAACAAAAATCTTAGATTGATATATACAAAAATATATGTGATTCTTTAAAAAAATCCGAACAACAATTTTGTTGAGTGGCTGTTTTTTCAGAAAACTCGAAAATGGGCTCAAAATGTGACGATGTTTCCGGCCAATTTGAAATTTGTGTAAATATGGTTAATGTTTTCGACGACGCTAATTAAGAATTTGGAGTCAGTTTTCAAAAATTTAACGAATATGAAGTAAGTTTTCAAACGGTTTAAAAGAATTATATTTGTCATTATGTCACATTGCATGGACCAATTTATGGTGAAATTGATGGGGTTCAGCAGTAATTCTAAAGCCATTTGTATTATTACAATATTTTGAATTTATTGGGTTATAATTATAGTGCATTATACGTAATTGTAATATTATTATGATTACGAAGAATAAATTCCAAATTCTACCCCCGCATTTAGCTGGTAAATATTTCTTATTTACGACCCCAGAATGTACCACGTGGAGGTATGCAGTAGGATTTCCACTTCTTTTTTTTATTCATTTTTTCATTTTTTTATTATTTTTTTTTTTATTTTTTGGGGTTTTATCCAATTTTTTTCGAAAGCACATGCCATCAAGAATAATGTGTTACGAAAAATGCTTCAAGTTTGTCCGATTTTGAGCGACCAAATTGGATTTGACGTTTAGAATTTTCGAAATTTGACCACAAATTCGGATCCAGCGATTCAAAACACCGAATAAAACATAACGCCGGTATATAGCTGTTTTATTTATTCTCTGTTCATTAAATCTTTTATAACTACGTTTATACACGTAGTCCACAGTGAAAGGGTTAAATTTTTTTGTGTGTACTAATTGATATTTTATATAATTTTCGGCACGAATCCGAGGTAAAAATGTCAAAATTCGAAATGGCGGATCGAACATAGCAGCCGTGACCTGCGAAAATTCCGCGATTTCTAATAATTTGTTGCAGTATTCAGATGTGATTTAAAAATCGAAATCGGCAAATATCAAAATATATAAATGCATATTTTTAGATATTTAAAAAAAAAATAGTATAAATGAAGTTTTTCAAAAACGTTACTTACTCCATTTAAAAAAAGCGACAATAGTGGGATATGGTAATCTAGATTTCTTTACAGTTTTATTTTGCAAATTCCTTCACGCTGAATTCTGCACATTTGGTCGTTAAAGCGACAGATTTTCATTAAATAAATGTCGTTTGCGTGTATATTTTCGAGTGAATTTTATGCTACATAAAACTGTAATGACATTTACAGATGTATTTCCTAAATACGGTTTATAATGATATAATTCTATATATATAGAAGTACTCGAAACGTTAACGAAAAAGATTGCACACCAATACTAGCTACTACTTATTTTGTAGGCCAAAGCCATCGTTTTTTTCATTTTTATATAATTCTATGTTAAACAAATTATATAAATTCCTTTTAAAAATGCAGGCATTACGCCTAATTTCCGTCAACCGGATCGGTGAAAAAAAAATCATTTACGCCGAAGCAATTATTATTTTACATTTTATTTGTTTTAGTAAAATTGGATATTCTTTAAAATTTCGGCGGCAAAATGCAAGTGTCCCTGTCAAGGGGAGAAAGTAAAGTGTTATTTAAAAAAAGAAGAAAGATATTATCGGACAAATGATGAAAAATGTTACCACAACTCAGAGACGATTTCTTTTTACAGGTTCTTGTATCAAATTATTAATTCTTGTACATGCAAGATGGTGAAATTTCTAACCTTCATAAACTTACAAAAATGTATTACAATTTTTTGTTTTAATTGTGAAACTAAAATGGGATACTCTGTCCTTTAATTTGCTTGCATATTGGAAATAATCCTGCTTTTACCTTTATCCAGAGGTAGTTTTGTTCATTTATCCTTCAATCACATTATAAAGAAGAAAGTTTTTGTCTAAACAAACGGCATGTAACAATTATGAAGTTGGAAAAAGGATTAACATTACGTAACTTCGTCTGAACGTAACATTTACATTAAAAGTGTGCAAAATACCTGAATAAAAGAATTGTTTTGTTGTTTGGAGGTAGTTGTTTTCTCAACGAAATTCGTTTGTTTAAAATTTCATGCTTTTTGATTAAAAAAATATCTGACTTTCTCCCCATGCTAAGAAATAAAAATTTTAACATTTGAACTAAAGGAAGGGTTGTTATTTGGTTTGTTGTTAATTTTACATCAATTAACAACAAACCATTTCTTAGATATATCGCTTTCAAATATGCAATTTTCAATTTTACCCCTATACTCACGCCTTATTCGAAAAAAAACGTTCCATTTTACAAATAAAGTATCATTTTAATCGCGTTATGTAGGATGTAATTTGTTTTTTTTTTATTATTTAAAAATAATCGCTTCGACGCTAATGAGGCAATACGCAGCTGCAAAAATGATAGAAATTTTCTTCTAAAAGAGTTCGGTATCGCTGTTAGTAATTTTCAGAGAAATCTTTTTGCGACAGTTCAGCAGAAGCCAAAAAAATATTTTGGTATCCTCGACTTCAGAATATTTGGGTGATTTAAATGATTATACCAACCGTACTAGACCCCATCCGTATATTTAGATTTTAAACCAAATAAAGTGAAAATGAAAAATATTGATGACTTATAGAAAACTCACTTAATTCCAGGTACCCTCGGCATTTCGCAGGAAGATCTGGGTCGTTCGATGAAACCATGATGTACATTGTCGTTTCCTGCGCTGCTCGTTGAGTGTTGGTCTGCAAAATGGAATAAATAGGCTAAAACTTTTAGGTAATAACCTCGCAGCCTCGTCTACTGACGAAACCGCATGGACATTCAGATAATCGAAATGACAGAATGAATGAAAACTTGATCAAATACATTTAAAATGTACACACTAAAACTGTTCAAGTCAATGTTTAGTTCATGGGTTGAGTAGGACACGAAGAAGAATGGGTTCGACTACATTTTCAGTACCTGCACTTTGGCAATGGATTGAATAAAATCTACTCTAAAAATTATATCTTATTATTCGGAGCTTATTAGCAGCAATATAAAATAAGGAAAACCAAATAATGGACGTGGTACCAAAGAACTCAAGTTGACTCCAAAGGAGTGACATTTAAGGCTGAGCAATTGACTCCAATTACAATCCAAAAAATTGTTTTTCCAAAGGTTTTCGATGCAATGAATCAAAATGTGACCGCAAAGTTGCTCTATCGCATCAGAATTTTTTGATTGGAAACTTACACTACGGAACATAAAGATGACGCTGAAGCTAGCAGCAGATTCGCACCAGCGGATTCGAAAAAACTATGGTTTTCAGCCATTAAAATTGCCAAAAACAGATTATTTGTATAAAATTTGTCTAAAAATGTTTAATGCAAGTAATTTTAATAAGAAATGATCCATTTCCACAGTTTTCTTGAATCCGTAAAGTATCAGTCTCCTTCTTTGAAATGACATTAAATTTAATATTTTCAATTATTTTCCAGATATAGGAAAATTTAAATGATAAACTTAACCCTTTAAGTCCCAAAACGGTAAAATTTGTATCATACGTTTGAGCTCAGGAAACTGTGTGAAAAAGTGAGAAAATCTTTTGGAAAATATCAAACCTTACTATTTTCGGGTACGCTCTACACGATAGAATGGTTTAAAATTTTCAAAACTTTGATTTTCAATTGTTACAAAAAACAATTTAAAAAATAAAATATGACTATTTTATGAAAAATTTTTATTTAACCAAAAATTTAAGTGGGAAGGAAATTTATTTTACTGCCGCAAATACGCACAAAATTGCACAAAAGATCTATACTTTTCAACCAGCTTTGGTTTTTTATCGTACGATTTTTTTGTAACAAAATGCCGGCCAAAAATCGAAAGCTAAAAATCAAACTTTCATTTTAGTACTTGTTTTGACGTTTTTTTCATTGGAATCGTGTAAATTATTCAATTATTTTAGTAAAAATATACTTAAATATAATGATATTTCTAAAAATAACTATAAAAAATAATGTTTTTACGGTTTTAAAAAAATAAAAAAGAAGACACTTGAATTCATCGACCTCCATGGGGTAAGGGTCGGGCATCGTTGTCCATCGTTGAAGAGATGAAAATTAAAAAATGATTAGATTTACTTGATTCACTAAGATTTGTTCTGAAAATATCAAAATGCAAACCAATAATTCAAAAATCAACGATATTCACATTACTACATTAGTTCCTGTTCAAATAATGACGAGAAACCGTAAAAAACGACTTAAAACCTTAAAAACATTGTTTTTCATATAGCCCTTTTTATGGTTATTTTTAAAAAATATATTATATTTAAGTACATTTTTACTGAAATAATTGAATAATTTACACGATTCCAATGAAAAAAAAACGTCAAAAACAGTAGTGAAATTAAAGTTGGACGTTTTAGCTTTCGTTTTTTGGCCGCCATTTTGTTAAAAAAATCATACGATAAAAAACCAAAGCTGGTTGAGAAGTTGAGCTGTTTTGTGCATTTTTTTGCATATTTGCGTCATTAAACAAATTTCCTTCGCACTCAAATTTTTTGATTAAATAAACATTTTTCAGAAAAAAATCATATTTTTTTAAAATTGTTAATCAATAATTTAAAATCAAAGTTTTTAAATTTTTAAACCATTCTATCGTGTAGAGCGTACCTGAGAATGGCAGAGTTCGATATTTTCCAAAAGATTTTCTTACTTTTTCACAAAGTTTCCTGAGCTCAAATGTAAGTTACAAATTTTGCCTTTTTGGGACTTAATGGGTTAATATTAAACAATCACACAAAAAAAAATATACGTCATCAAACTCAACTCTATATGGCAGAGAAATATTGGTTATGATGGAGTGGATATATAACCTCAAAAATGAGCAAATTGGTGCTTTTTGCACTTGTAAGTTATGATATCTCGAAATCCTGACGAGATAGAGGATCCATGCGACCAAATTTGCATTAATGTTGATCTCAATATGTTGACATATTCAATTTTAGTGTGTAATGAATAAAAAAACATAGAGATATTTGTTGAAAAGACAGAATTTAGGAAACTATAAAAAGTTGGAAGTATTGAACGAAAAGCCATACAAAGAAAAGGCAAATCCTTGGAATGAAACCCGATTTTGAAAAGATTTATGTTTTTACGTATTTGCATTCTATACGATTAACAAAAATCATTTCACTTTCAAGATACCACTTCATTATTCACTGCAAGAAATTCAAAGATTTTCCTTTGCTTTAGGAATACAGTAAAAAAAGTAAGGATTAGATTTGCAAAAGTTATTAAAAACCAAGTCAACGCAATAGCGCACTTAACAATTCAGGACAATACAATCGGAAATAGCTATTTAAGCGATTGTTAGTTTCTGTATTAGAAATTCTATAAAAATTGTCTCAATCTAAGAATCCTACAGAAATATACTTTAAAGATTAAATACTTTTTAACAGTAAACTTCGAAATTCTATGCGGATCTACAGGTGTGCCAAAACAAAAAATCTTATACAGAAAAAAAAATGTTCATTTACATGCGTCGAAATCGGTAGAATATCGCCTGAAGTAATTTATTATAAAAATTGTTAAGCGATTGTAAACAGAGGATTGCATTCTACATTTAAATGTAATTATATTATATAAAAATATTTTAAGCATTTATAAATAATATATCATTATAGCGTAGAATTTCGTGCATTAAAATCATGTTTATATTTAAACATCAAGAATTTGGAAAAATAAGTTATTTAGAAAATATTTATTAGTCATTAGGGCATTTGATTAGTAGTACTTCCAACAGATGTTAAATACAGAATAGAGAGTGAAATAATTCGAAGAAGAATGATGGAATGAAAAAAGTGAATGAGAAGATAGAAGGAAAAAGAGAGGTTTATAATTAAATACAAGACGATGAGGATTAGTCGTAATTTCTATAAAATATTACATTTTCAAATTGTTTAATAATAATAATAATAATAATAATACTAAAATAATCTTTTAAGTTAGGTAATAAAAAACTGGTATTTCAACTTTTTATGCACTCACAGAAATGCTTAATATTTTACTTTTGAAATATTCTATAAAACAGCCAGTTTTGGCGGTTTTATATGATAAAAGCGAACAAAATAAACAATTTCGATTATGCAATATATTATATAACAAAATGCAAATCGCATGGTTATCGCAAAATTAAATACCAACAGATGTTAAATACAGAATAGGGAGTGAAAGTATTTTTTTTCGACTTACATCTATTTTTAAATAGTTATTAAAATCTAATGTTTATGTAACCATGCAAAAATACAATTTTTTCAATGTAAACCATTGAATGCAAAGATAAATAGATAGAGAGGGCGAGGAAAATGTTTATAGAAAGAAGTAAATTAATGACTCGATTCATGATAATAGAAGATAGGCCTTGATACTTGTTTTTAAAATATCTAAGATAAAACCAGAGCTTTTAGTTCAATGTTCAAGAATTTTGTGCAAAAAAAGGCCCAACAAAAGTAAGCAACATTTTTTACTCTGGGATATTTCCAGTGACTAATTGCGACATTCACATTTAGTGTACACCAGAAAAACATAGATCGTTTTATCAGAATTACCGCATTGAATTTAATGATATAAAACGATTATCAGAAGCTACTAATCCATTGTGAACTATCCGAACGCAATTTTCTCGACCTAGGGCGGAAGTTACAAGAGATATTTAGCTAGTAACAAATAGTTTTACTACTGACTAATTATTCTTCTCCAACACCGTTTGAAAGTAACATAACTTAACAAAATTTTGTTGCCCTGTAAGAATCGATTCTAGTAGGATTTTTGCTCTAAAATCCAAATATGTATAATGCCAAACTTTTGAATTGGGCATAATTTTTACCCAAATTGAAGGTTGAAAGTGTAAAAAAGTGTTTTAGAACATTTTTTTGTTTTTTCGTGAAAAATAGCCAAGACGATAACGAGTTGAAGAATTGGATCCAATTTCCATTTCTTAATTGTTTTTTGTGTAGCATTCTATAATAAGAAATGTCCAAAAATACGACTTTTACGCCTTTCACCTTCAATTTGGTTAAAAACTTTTGAATTCTGCAAAATAAATCCTGTCAAAATTTACTATTACTGGTGTGACTAAATCACTTTTTTGGGCTGTAAATATATGCTCAAAATGTCCCAAATCGTTTTTCTACCCCTTTGACCTTCAATTTCTCAAAAACTAAAGCCAATTTGATATTTTAGCGGTTATATTTGAATTCTTGAGGAAACATCCAACCAGAATCGACTATATATGACAATGCATATAGCTGCAGTTAAAAATGTATATTTTTAGTTAAAAATTGCCGTTAGCGACCGATACACTTTAATTATCCCTGAAGAGAGTCCCAAAGTGGTAGGCCGTAGAGGTAGGAATTGACTCGAAAACACGTCAAATAAAAATAATACTGAATCAGTTTTTTAAAATTCGGTTGTATCATAAATTTCAAATAAATGTTCAGTGAAACGTAAAAAATAAATGCATTTTATATTTCAAATAATAAAATTAGGGAGGGCTTTTAACCTACAATGTAATTGCTTACCGATAGTAGGCCTCCACCTACTACCACGAGCAATTATATGGATGGTAAAATACACAGAGGGTAAAGAAATAGTTAACAGGACCTTTTTGTAATAGTAAAACGCGTAAATAAGAAAAGTCGTTGCATTAACTATTACCATGGTAAACGGTACAATAAAATTGTTCCGTTTGCTATTTTCCGATGGTTAAATCGTTCGTACATAACCTCAAATATCGAATCTAACTTTACATGTAGTTAATTCTACCACTTAAGAGGTTAAAATCGATTTTACTATTTTTTCGTGGTTCCATTAACAATTTTTTTCTCTCTGTGTAGTCCCAACGTTTCGGACCTCTTGGGTCCCTCTTCAGGGGAAAATAAGCTTTCCAGGATTGAAATTTGAAAGTGTATTTTATATTTTTATATCTTTTTATGAACAAAATTTTTGTCATTTATTTCAATTTTTTTACATTTTTTGTTTCATTAATAAAAATAAAAAAACTGTTCTTGTAACCAAAAAGTGGTTGATTTTATTAAAAATTGATCATAAAACACCTAAAAAATGCACTTCTTCCGTCAATTTTGGATAAAGTGTAACCTCATTTTTTTTGTATGCTTTTTTTACGATTTTAAACAAAATTACGCAGAGATTTGAGGATACGTGGCTTAGATCAGAAATAAAACATTCTAACTCGGCCAAATATTTTTATTTTTTTTTTTCGACTACACCACTTAATTTTTGAAGAAAATGGTGCTCATAACATTTTTTTTCAATTTTTTTTAATTGCAATTTAACCCCTTCGCAGTCGATGACGTGTATACAAGTAATGAAGTATGTGGGCTCAAACTTTCGATGACGTGTACAGACGCAACCAGATTTTTGGCTACAAAAACACATAGATTTGTCCACAAATTGATACTCGGTGATTTTCGGGGTCGCTGGTTACGAATCCAAACTCAGATTTTGAAAATTCACAATGGGCGATCCAATATGACAGACGACATTTTCAAAAATTCATCGGCTTCATTTGAAACTCGTTATTTGAATGTTTTCGATGATAACGAAAAACTTTTTAAATGATAATAAATTAAAAGTTTTACCCCCGCAGTTAACTGGTAAGTATACTTGAATTTTCAAAATCTGCGTTCGGATTCGTAATCAGCTACCTCGAAATCCCCCGAGTAACGAGTTTCAAGTGAATTCGATGAATTTTTTAAAATGTCGTCCGCCATATTGGATCCGCCATTTTGAATTTTCCAAATCTGAATTCGGATTCGTAATCAGCGACCTCACGTATAGTATGCTCATATGCGCAAGTTTTCTAAAAAGTTGTCGACATTTTGAGCCCACTTATGAGATTTTGGTCTCGACTGCGAAGGGGTTAATGTAGCTGAAATCTCACCGGTTTCTCCCCTTAAGGAAGTTCTCTAAAAAAGAACAAATCACATTTCTTTCTCGCTCCATACCTTCATTAGTATTTCTCCTCGATTTTAGGCAACTTTTGCATACGTCAAAAACTAATAAAACATGTCCGACACATTTTTCCCATATTATTTCCAATATTGTTCAGCGCTAGGTTTTACTTTTCATGAAAAGTTGAAGACAAGCATAGGATGAGAAAACTGTGTTAAAATTACAAACTTTAAAGTTATCGAATATCATAAAATTAATATTAATTTGATAGCTCAGGCTTCGTTAGAGTATAAAGAACACTTTAATTAATACTTTCGCGAAGCTTGGAGGAAATCTAGATAAAATCGATTTTGGCAAGAGCATTCTTAATACATAATTAATATAGGATATAGCGATCTAACAGTATTTAGGGTAGACCTTCGGATTAGCAGCCTATTCGAAATCGAAAAATCGACAAGATACATTTGATGTATTTTTGCCTCCCGAAAATGAATATGACAATAGAAATTGGCGCTCGGCCGTGTTTTGGCCGCTACAATAATACGAAAAATCCGTTTTTTTAACTTTTTTGTATTTATTTCGAATAGTAAAAATCGGATGAAAAAATGTTTCAAACAAAAGTTGTAGATCGGAAAATTCTATACAAAAAAGGTTATATATATATTTTTCGTAATCGCAAAAGGAAGCTTGTAAAATAGGAATAAATATGACTAGTGATACGTTTGTATGACTTCAGCTGAGTTTTTTCCATGCATCATTTTTTGCACGCGTGCGCACACACATACACACGCGTGAACCAAGGAAGTGCTCGCGTGCTGAGGTGCTTCACTCCCAAACTCTCCCCCTTTTTAACTGACCTAACCTCCAACCTTCAATCATTCAAATCGTACACTGTAAAAAATAGAAATGAATTTTACCACGTTGAACGTGGGCTCAAATATTACCCACGTTCAACATGGTAAATTACCCATGTTCAGAATGGTAAATTCCACTTTTAACGTTGTAAATTTTCTTGTTGGGCATTGTATTTTTACAAATTTTGTCGCTTTTTTCCATTGAACGGTAAAATTACCACGTTTGACGTGGGCTCAAATATTACCAATGTGTAGCATTGTCAAATTACAACGCGTTGTACTTTCCCTATGTTTGATGTAGTAAATCCACAGTGCCGTCAGGTAAATTTACAAAAATATTGTAAAAATCCTAACCTCAAATAGTAAAAACACTATTTCACACGAAGGAATATTACCAAATTTATATAATATGAAAATTACAATGCGTTTGTAAAATTCATTCGTATTTTTTACAGTGTAGGTTCGATTATTACCCACACCTGTGTGGTTGGAGGTTAGGTTAGTAGAAAGGAGGGGGGTCTGGGTCCCCCAGCGCGAATGCACCCCCTAGTTTCACGCATTGTCTTGGAAATTCACAATTTACTATATCCTCCTCTTCAAAATTCATTGCGTGCGCTGAGGATTTGAAACCCTCTTAACTAGCGAGAAACTCGGCTAAAGGCATACAAACGTAAAAGTATAGTCATGTTTGTTCCTATTTCACGAGCTTAGTTTTGCGATTACGAAAAAAATGTATACAACCTTTTTGGTACAGAATTTTCCGATCTACAACTTTTGTTTGAAACATTTTTTCATCCGATTTTTACTCTTCGAAATAAACGCAAAAAACTGAAAAAAGGCATTTTTTGGTTATTTTTTTAATGTAGCTGCCAAAATACGGCCGAGCGCCTATTTCTATTGTCATATTTGTTTTCGGGAGGCAAAAATACATCGATTATAAAATTTTTCGATTTCCAATCGGCTGCTCATCCGAAGGTTTATCGTAATTAGTAAGAGAGGGGACTATAGTGGGATTTGAAGAGAGAAGAGAACTTGATGATGGATGAATGAATGATATTATAATATATAATAAATATAAAAAGTGGAAACCGACATGCATCGCTACCTCGGCGATGCGCCATGGAGGATGAGGATTGACAGGCCTCGTTGGCACTTTGATGAAGGGCAGAGTCGGAGCTCGCCCTCCGCCAGGTGTCAGGGGTAGGAGGTGACAGGTAGGCCCCTCCGTAGGGCGACGTGTCGTGCCTCTTGTCCGTTCGCGACCTCAAAGGACCTACACCCATACTCCTTCCACGCTCCTGATTTCCTCTGTAGATCATCGAATTGTGCTGCATCTCCTCCAAGTTGTTCAGCGCCGTCTGTAAATACATCAAGATGCACATGTAGATTTCGTTTTGTAAAAAATTGTATATCATACACTATAAAACATGAAATTTTACAGGAAAGGTAATCGTCGCTCTAAATATGTAGGAAATTACAACACATGCATTGTCCACATTCATTTCGCGTACAACTACACACATAAGAAAGCATTCGACACGTAAATGAGGGTTATACATTTAATGCAATGATATTTACATCGGAATGGATGCGATTAATCTTTATCATGCAGAGCTGCTCGTCACGCATTGCACGTCATCAATTATGAATCACAAATTACTTATCTGACAATTCTATATTTATAACTAGCATACTAAGAAAGTGTGTAAATGACCCAAAATATGCGTCAAGTAGTTTTCCTATGCTTACAAAAATAAAGACCAGATACAATATTTAAAGATGTTAAAATTTGTAGTCTTAAAATTAATACAATTTAATGTACAGTACTCCTTCCCTTACACTAATTTCCTTTATTCTAATGTCTTCTCTTATTCTAATTTTTTCTCTTCTCCTATTCTAATATTTCCCCTCACGCGTTCTCCCCACTGACGGGTGTTGACGTGTGGATTTTCTAAATACAAATAACGGCGCATGCACAACAAAAGAAAAAGGGACAAAGTGAAACTACAAATCTAAGTAGTGGGGGAGAGGGGAAAATTAGAATAAGGGAAGAAGGCCGCCATCTTGCCTGACTGGACAAATTAGAATAAGGGAAGGATTACTGTACTCACAATCGTACTTGAAAAGTAATTGGATTGACTATAAACATTGCAGAATTTCATTTTTTAAATAATTTGAAAATGCCTAAAACTAGTTTCATTTGCCTTAAAGTTCCAACTTTTAACGCAAAGCGGCTCTTATGTAGCACACTGCGCACGAGCGATTCGTCTTTGCGCATGCGCACTTGTAAGTAAAACTCGAGATTGGAAGATTTTTCATCCCTATAAGAGAGTCGTCAATAGCGTTTTTTGTATTAGTTGTGCACTTTTTCCATAAGTGCCTATGTAAAAGCTTGCACCAATCCAATGGAACTTTTTACACAGCTTTTCTGGAAAAAGTGCAAATCCAGTACGAAAGCAGAACCAAATTTCAAATGGATCATTTCTTCAAATTTCTTTATTAACATCTTTGTTTCATAAAAATCTATCAGCTAATTTCATAACATGGAAATTGTTTACATTGTTGATCAGTAAAACGTCATATAATGTATTATTGAGAGTCTTATTTGCTCTTTAAAGGTCATTTACTTAAGAAAGGAAAATATAACGAATCTGTAAATACAACGAATAATAATGCGAACTAATTTGTTTTTCACCATCTGTATACAAAAATTAATTCTATTTTAGGTCTCTTTTAACTAAACTTTTCAACAAACAAGAACAAACAATTTATTGAACGAATTAAATAAAGTTTTCTAATTATGGAGTAAAAAACTCGTCTGTCAAAAGTGTTGCAAATATGGAGAAAATAAAGTATCAAGATCTTTGCAAAAGATGAAAATTTTTTAGGATTTTTTTGTGTTATTGTTAAAATATAGGATGATAATGTTATTGTCGTATCATAATTTTTTAGCAAATCGTAAACGCTATAATATATGTGAATGAATACTAGAAAACTTCGAAAATCATCTTCACGAAGTCGCAAAAAATTGTTAAAAAAATAGTTTTTATTTTTTGTCAATATTGAACTGCAGGTAAGTTATTTAAGTGTTTTCTTCATATGTATATATTGTAATACCAAAACTAATGATCGGTACCGACATAACCAAGCACATTCTGTTTTAACAGTTTTAATATTTTAATAATTTTTAGTACAGTATATGAACTGAAGGTTGAAGGAAGTATTTGAATTTATCAGTTCAGAAATATCATGAAAATTATGCGAAAAACACTAAATCGACACATTTTTTTAATCTTGTCGGTAATACGTCGTTGCATAACTAATGTACAGTCTTCTCGTGAGCACATCTAATAGATTTTTTCATTTTGTAGAATAACAGTTCGTCTTTTCTTTTTTGTCTGATATTTAATGATTGGTTAGACACGACTCGACAATTCGAACGTTTTCGTGACTTCCATCCATAACTTGAACGTTCCAGAATTGTAAATAGAGATTCACTAAGGGAACCTGTAAAAGACACCTGTTGGTCTCGTGTTCCGTGTTTAGGTTTGAATCTATCACGAATTCTGTTTTTTTTTGTGCATAAATGATAAATTTCTTTTATAGTTTGAATATTTTTGTATTTAAATAAATTTGCGAAAACTACTCGTGGTTTGTTAACTCATTGAAAAAAACACAAATACAAAATACAAATGTGTTCTCGTAATAGTAAAATCAATACATTTCGGAGCTCCGATAAAGAATAAAATATTCAGCATTACCGTCCGTTTACTTGTAGTTTTTTATAAGTGTAAGTTTGATAATTACTATCCCAGAAAAGGTTCAAATTTTTGTTATAGGTATATAGTCGTTAACCCTTTAAGGACCACGTGTATAAAAATTTAACATAAAGTTTGACAGTATTTTTTAGTATTAAAACGCAATGAAAAAAATGTTATGATAGGTTTTTTTTTTATTATTCAAACCCCGGTCTTTCGAATAGTGTATGGGAAATAATATAAATTAAAAAATTACATGTTGTTAATGTATAAAAGACACGGGTTTCAAGGTTTCTATTTCACTTATTAATTTGTTATCATTCACGGCACTAGAGAATCTTATAATTATTTTCAAAAAATTCAATATGCTGGACCCCAAAATGCGAGGCAAAATGGTATCCGAAATGAAAATTTGTTTAAAATATTAGGAAACTCTAATTCTAAAACAGCGTTCTCAAATAAATACTAAGAATAAAAATTTCTTAGGATTCCATGAGGAATATACTGACATTTTTTCGTAAAATTTTGAACAATTTATTATGTAACATTTATCAAAATTTGAAAAATTTTCGAAGAATTCTGAAAAAATTCTGGCATATTCCTTGATAAATTCTAAAAATTGTTTGTTCGTGACAAATTTTTATGCTTATTTGCGCTGATTGTTTTAGAGTTACGGCATTCTGACATTTTTAACAAATTTTCATTTATTACGCCATTTTGGGGACATTTTTGAAGTGGTATTTTTGCCTGTCTAAGTTTTCTAGAACCTGAAATGAAAAGAAAGCTAAGTGAAAAAAGAAACCTTGAAAATCCCGTCTTTTATTGATGAACCGTTTTATTTTTGAATTTACAGTACTGTATAATACCCCATTCCAAAGAGCGGGGTTTCAGCCATTAAAAATGTCTATTACAAAATTTTGTTCGTTGCTTTATAATACTATAAAGCCTCATGTTAAATTTTTATATTATTAGGTCCTTAAAGAGTAAATAAGATCAAATATCGTACCAAGTGTTTGTTTGTGCAACATTGTGGGGGAAATTCAATTTTGCATACTGTTTTTAATGCGAGAAGTGCCCTATTTACGCATAATTCAGCGGGGGGGGGGGCGAGGGAAAGAGTACTTAACTCTGAACAAGGCAAATATATAATTTAGATCGATGTTAATTCTTCCACCTATATAAATTAGGACGGGGAGTACTGTATTGCTATTAATGTATCTACAGTAAAACCTCGGGACTTCGAAGCCACGTGGTACAAAATGTACGGCACGTGGTACACATATCGATAGCGGGGGAAATCCTGGTCAACCTACGGCATTGAAAATTGCGCAGAACACATGCGTAATAAAATTAAAAGTCCCGAGACACTCAGTCCCGTGAGTTTAGAAGTTCCAAGGTTTTAATGTATCTAAATGAATGTGCTCTGATATCACTATAAGACACAAATGGGAATATAAAAAAGCTCACGAATAATAAAGTTTTACATTTAACAGTTAAAGTGTCATTACACATTTTTGCAATATCTCTCAGCCAGCATAACGGTTGTATTGTAATTTGTAACAACGTCATTATGTGTTAGGTTTAGGTGCATTTTAGTTATAAGGTAAATCATTAAAGCCTTCTAAAAGTAATGTAAACATCATGATAACTGATGACGATTAATTATTTGTTTCATAACAGTTGTAATGGTGTATTAACGTTACACAACGTTGAAAAACGCTCGGTTATATTGCCCACTGTGTTTACATAAATGTTTCCACAGCATTGGTTCATATACATTTAGTTGCATAATGGTTGTAAGAAAAGTTGCAAGGTTTTATGAAAAGTCATACAGCAAGACCTCGGTATATCGAACCTTGGTATGTGGAACGCTCGATATTTTTGGAATATTTTCATCTCGGTATAACCAATTTAAACAATTGTGTTCTATCCCCTCTACTTTCCTTTTAATTAGGGAGGGGGAGTTTACAGGAGAAAGGGAATCATCAATTCCCCTCTCGCGTTCGATATATCGATGGTTTTAGGGGAAGCTTGGACCAATACATTCGATATAACTCAGTTCTACTGTATACACATTTTTGCACCACATTTTTTTATATTTCGATCGCCATTTTAAGTTTGCTAGCAATACGCACAATTAAATTAATTGTAGTATCTGGGTGTCTTAATTTGAAATGAATATACTCAAATATTAAAGATTTGATATACATATATCGCACTCGAGTGTTCAGCGATTGGTTGATCGAACGTTTTATCAAACTGAAATTGTCAGAAAGTAAAATTCGGACTTTAATGAAAGAACGGTCGATCAACCAATCAACGAACAGTTGCGTAAAGGACACGTGACCAAACTTGAACAGAAACGCGATTGGCTGTTGTCCCTTCTTCATCGAACAATGCTAAATGAAATTATGATCAATGAGGTGCAACTTTCATATCCAGGTTTAAGTTCATGAAAATGTTTTAAGGAATTTTTTCGACAGTTGGTTTCTGATTGGTCAAAAAATTACATTTTGATTAAAATTTCGTTCTTGGTTTCCTTAGTGGCCAATCGGGAAATAGCAAATCGCAACTGTTGTTTTACAGGTGTTTTGCGTTTCTTCAGTGACCAATCACAAACGAACAATCATAACCTTTACATACCCTTGCAATACAATACACGCGTATACATATTAATTTTAAGATAAGCCTGTATATTAAATTTAGTATACATGTAGGAATCAGTGTTTATTGGTAACCGAGAATAATTTAACTACGTTTTTTATAAAACTTTAAGATGATCTTATTTTGGACCACATTTTAAACACGGATTTGTGTTTGAAAAGCAGTATGCATTTTTTATTGCATATTGTTTCTTACTTTTCGATCAATGACAAATAATTTAATTTAATTTACTAATCATTATTATCGACCTTAACAGTAAGTCGAAGTTTCATTTAATTGGTGATGGTTACTCCACAAACACAAATCCGTGTTTAAAATGTAGGCCAAAATAAGATCATCTTTAAGTTTTATAAAAAACGTCGTTATATTATTCTCGGTTACCACTAAACACTGATTTCTATTTATATTTACAGTCCGACCTCCCTAATTGATAACATGCCGGAACCGGAGGAGAAGTTGAAACTCCATAATTGATAACTTCCCACCTGTCTCCATATTCAATGCACTTCCCCTAACTTTATGCGATGGAGGGGATGCGCGCGCTTTAAATCTGATCTAAACATTTGTTCTTTTCTACTAATAAAACGAACATATCAAATAATGTAGGTTATGTGCACATGATGTATACATGTGTGGGTGAACCAATCAACGCCATCAGCCAATAAGGTTTTTCTTCTCTGAAAAGGTTAGTCGGCCAGGTGGGGGAACCAGAGTTGCAATTACGGAGTTTTTGACGTTAACAATTATGGAGGTTTTTTTCGTTTTGATCGGTTACGGAGGTTATCAATTAGGAAGGTCGGACTGTATTCCATATTAATTAAGAGAAAAGAAATTACTAATTATATTCCTTTAGTATACATGTATATGTCAATGACTTCATATACATGTATATTAATTTTGATGAAAATATTTTTAACAGTGTACATCAAACCATCAATTTAACCATCAATTTCTCTCTACAAAGAATGTCATTGATGATCCCCAAGGTGTTAATTGACTTGTCAATTCTACAGAAAAACACATGACCAAGAGAAAAACCGCATTGACGAGGATTTCGACGAAAAAAACAATAACTTTTGCCGTCCTCTGGAATTGCTCGCAGTGCGGGGTGAGGAGTTGTACCGCAGCAAGGCAAAGGGGGTGATGGCCCTGAAAGTAAATAAATCGGCGTATTCGATCGTGACGGGCCTGCAGGGACACTAAATTCAACAAGTTTCCTTTCCAAAGGATGACCGACTATATATATATATAGGGTGTGGGTGGAGAGCAAGGGGGTGGATGGCGCAGCCGATTTGCATGTGCCGCAAGGGACCCGCTGAACTTACACTAGTGACACAGAGAGAGGGAGGGAGATTGATCGAGGGGACAATAAAGGAGGGAGATAGCGAATCCTCGTCGGCAGTTTGCACTCACGTGACGGAGGATCGCGTGCTCTTCCCATCTTGTTTTTAACGAGCCGAGAAAGCAAAGTGAGATATGGAGAAGGCGTCGCTGGTAATAAGCTTCGATATGACGTGTAAGATTGTCACGACCGGCGCCTAGTCGCATATCGCGTGGTTCTTTGCTGCTCAGCAATCCAATCGATCCTGATACAAATACGCCACGTGGCTTTGCCAACGAGAGATGCAGCTCGCTTCGAGTCAACGCATAACAATGACCGACAAAATTGCACTTTTTGGCTGCCTTTGACAATCGCTGGATCATTTCCAATAAATACAATGGCGTCAGTAGAATTCTTCTAGCATGTTCTATTGTTGAGAAAAGTAATGTTAAATGTGTCAATAGTACTTTTCGGTCCTAGGCCGTAAAGTTCAATTACGCCCAAGGAGCGAATACTATTTTTTTATACACGTGTAAAGTGTGATTTTACGGACTGATCTCTGCACTTTGCGGGCTAAAAACAGTCGTTAAAGTGTCTACTTTTGCGAACAGTGTATCAAAAAATAGTGTTCGCTTCTCGGCCGTAAAATTGAACTTTATGGCCTAGGACCGAAAAGTACTATTTTGATACACTGTATACTACTGTATACTACTGTATATCTACTTTACGGACACGTGTATAAAAAAATATGCGTATTGTCCATTTCGATTTATTTTATAGCAAAACATTTAACCCCGCTATTCTCGAGAATGAGATGCGATAGGAAACATTCTTCTAGCACCATCGTTTTAAAAAATACGTTGAAAATGATACGGAGATTGTTAAAGGAAAAATCAGTATAGGATAGTGCAATAGTAGCTTTTCGCATTAACCCTTTCAGGCACGAATTTTTACAGCAATAATAGTAATTTTCGATACCAGGGCGTAAAAGTTTTTTCTACGAATGTGAGGGTTGTGGGACGAGCTGAAAACGAGGTACGCAATCACATCGGTACAAAAAACATTTCCGTCCATGCGCCGAACAATATTTTACGTTGCAAGTGCGTGAAATACGTCATAAAAAGTGAAAAATGTGTGAAATAGCATTTTATGCACACTGTAACATAATAAATTTTATGCCATTCGATGCGTAAAATGGTATTTTACACACTTTTGACATTTTTCGGTCGAATTTTACGCACTCAAGTGACATAAAATATCGTGTGAAACATGTGCGTAAATGTGTTTAATGAACTTTTACGCACTAGTTTCATAATGTACTATTTTGAAATTTGGGATATAGAGGATTTTGTAATTGCTCATCATGAATCTGATGTCAGATCTTGAACATTCAAAAATACCATACAAATGTGTCCGACGAAAATGTTTAAAAATCATAATATTTTGTGTCCAAGGCTTTTTTAACGTCGATGAGCATCAAATTTTTAAATTCAGATTAGCAGAGCTAATATATCGGACATTGTTAAAAACATATTTTTGCAGAAGTTGAATGTCATGATTTTGGAATACTTGATGTGAAATTGTTTGGCAGATGGATTTTATTATATATAAAACAATTTATTTAAATACACACAAGCATATCTGACTAGTTTTCAGGTCGCTCTTTCGAATGACGCAATTGAAATTTTCGAAAATTGACTTGAGCCGAGCTTTTAGGACCTTTTAAAAATACGGAAAAAAATGTTTTGGGGACCAATTTTTTACAGAATGCAATTTTTAGTTCGATACCGGTTTCTGACGACTATCTAACCTATCAGAAACGAGTTCCCGCGATTGTTTTACTTAAATATACATTTACTTTCTTGGGTTTTTGGGAAATGGCTCTGGAGCAGCAAATGTTTTCATAAATGGAACATTTTTATTCCACGTATAGTAAAATATTTCACATTTAATTTGAAAGTCCAATAAAGCCATATCGCAACAAGTCGCGAAGTTAATAACAGAATTGGATCAAAACATGCGAAATGCGTCCGTCACAGTGATTGTAAACAATGCCATTGAGGTATGAATTCTAGTTGTTTGTCATTTGTTTGCCCTTCTCGTAGAATTCTGAGAATTTATTTTAAATGGTTTTTAATTGAAAAATGACAAGGGGATACAAATGCCGCTATGCATGGTAAGCATGTCATAAGTACCAGATTTCAATTAGCTTTGGGTGATTAGGGAGACATTTTCCACTAAAATTTATGCCATATATCAAAATTATATATTTTTTCCTAGGTATCAACATGTTTTTAAAAACATTATAATTGGCATATCTCTTGAACAGCTACACCACTACACAAATATTTGCGTTTAATTTCGTTGAGTAGAAGTGATTCAAACAAATATTTATTGTTTTCTGGCAAATTTTTAGAATAAAAATTCATTTGATCACCTATTTTCCACGAGAATTATCATACCTCCTAGCAACAATACGTATTTTTTATACATCGATTGAAAGTCAAGAAGTGACGACATTCACTTGGTGTACCTAGGACAAAAGTCGAATTATTTTGAATGGCTGCAGTATTATATATTTATAATATTCTGCTAATATACAAACGTGAAAAGTTCACTTTCTAAATTTCTTGGAGTGAAAATTCACTCTTTAATTAGTGAAAACCGAGCAACTCTCATGAAAGAGTGAATTTTCACTCTTGCTAGATTAAAATTTCACTCTTTTACCAGAGTTGCTCGGTTTTCGCTAATCAAAGAGTGAATACTCATTCTAAGAAATTTAGAGAGCAGTCGTCCCCTCTACTACTAAATGGAATATCGTACTTCTCGGAGGGCAGGAACATTTTTACTGTCAAAAAAATACCTTTTCAATAGTCACACAAATTAAAAAGGTCAGTAACGATATCATAATTTAAATTGTATTTCAAATTTTATTTAAAATATTTTAATATCATTTTTCACCTGTTATAGTGTCAACAACGCTAAAAATGATTTGTAGCAAAATTAACTGACAAAAATTTAAAAAAAATTGCATGCATGTTTTCTATTTGAGTATTTAACTGATCTCGACAGAGAGAGAACGCATGAAACAATTGAGTCCTGCATCCACTTTCAGTTATTCAATTTTCAATATTTTCGAATCGTTTAAGTTCACTTAATAGTCGCAGTTTTTTGTAGTTTAAATTAAATTCCATTTGTTTTTTTATTTAAGACAAAACCATCTCCCAGAACCATGGGTATCGCCAAAATTATTTTCTTTGATATGGTTAAGGTGCAGCACGTGTTGTGATGAAGATTTTAGTTTGAAAGAATGTTAAATACGTCTGGAAAGAACAGTATATTGTTTAACTAGAGACCAAGATAGACTGAAATTTCTATGTTCCTGCAAACACCTATTTTTCTTTGTTACGCATACTATTTTCTCATACGAGAGTGTGATATTTTGATCCCTAGGGATAGATAGTCCCATTTTGCTCGCGCGATATAGGGAGCAAAATAGCATTTTGCGCTTTGAGTGTGAGAAAGAATATTTTTCTAACTATGATAATGAACAAATTGTGATAGTATTAGGAAGAATACATGTTCTGATCGGGCACTTGGTAAACGTTTACCCAGAACTAAAATACGTTAAATGAAGTGAAAGTTTGATAGCATAATATTCGATATTTGTACATATTAGCTTATACGATTTTTCCGCATTTCCTTCGTAATCAGACAAGAGTTTTTTATAGGATAATAGAGCAATTTTCGTTGAATAAAACATCGATATATGTGCATTTTAAACATTTATATTTATTTGTAATCAAGTGTCTTGCGCAGAGTACATATTTTGTTCCCTGGCTGCGGTAGATACCTAATTTATGAATCATAATTTACGGTCCGTGACTAGAACCGGGCGAGCAATTTTATAGGAATATGATTGACTCCGTCTATTACAAGACTAAATAAAATCAACATGAATCACGACTAGAACTATTATTTAATTTTGTTTTTTACAGCTCAACTCGTTTATTAAATTTTAAATTTTCTTTTTTTTTCTTTTTTTCTTTGTTTACTTTTTTCAGAATTAGTAAGAGGACCGTATTACCAAGAAAAACTATTGTGTATTTAATTTCATTAAAGAGGTCAAGAAATATACCTGTATTTACTTATTCAAATCGTTTAGTATTAAAAAAAATGAAACGAAACAGACTAAAAACAGTTTCTACTCATTTTTAGTAATTACATTTAAAGAAGCAAAAATGCTACCTCGTCGAAATGTGTTAAATTATGAAAATTATTCTATAAATAGAGACAATTCGTATTTTCTGACATGTTATTGATATTATGTGGAGCTTTTATGACCTACCGATATGGTTTCCAAAGGTTATCTATCCCATGGCAGGGAAATAAATAAAACATATTTATGAGAATGAATTATTTGTTTTGTTTTTTTTTCGAGAATTTACAATTTCCAACCAATACAACGAAATTGAGTGCCTCGTACAGCTTTTGTACTTTTGGAAAATTGTTTGATATTTAATAATCTTTTTATGCTTAAATTTATAAGTAAAATACATTTAATTTCAAAAAATATTTCTGCATTTCAACTTCATTTAGTGTATTTCGTTTGTAACCGATTATTTACCATAGTATAAAAAATAATACCCGGTTTTATTTAATTTAATTTGAATATTTTGCATATCTTCTACAGATCGTTTTTTAATGTTCAACAATGTATTTTTTCACTTCATCCGTATGTTAAGTTAACGGAGTTTCTATTGTAGTATAATCAAAAATTATTCTTAATTATTTTATTATGTTATATTCATAATAGTTGATAATTTACTTTGCGCCCTCGTAACGAAAACAAATAAAAAAGTTTTCAAGGGCATCCTAATTTTAACCAATGAATTTAGTGCCAAAAAAAAAGTGATAACTTTTGTGTATATATTTAAAAAGAATCAACATATTCAGTAAAATTTAAAAAGAAAACTAATGTAAAATTTATATAAAACAACCTTTATCTGATATGTACAGTCGCTAATGACCTCAGATGTTGATGCGACTCAAAATAATAAAGAAAAAAAAAAAAATAAGTGATAACATCGAAATTTTTTTCGACATTTTGTCAATTCTCAATTTTTTTTCTGGAAAATAATATTTCAAGCCCTATAATTTATCTCTGCGTTATTTTGACCTACGATGATGTTGCAATGATATTGATAGATTTCTTTTGTTACATGACCAAAAAAGGGGGAAAATACCGAATTATGCGATCTTTCGCGTCTAACTCGTTTCGTTAAGTTTTTATGCACTTGATATTTGCATAGTTGTGGTCCACAGAAAATTCAAGAATATTTTTTTGTGCGTTACGATTGATAAAAAATATTGTTGTAATAGTAAATACCGATGTACCGATTCAAATAAAACATAAATAACACGGTTGTAAAAAACAAGTCTAGGTAAATTAAAAAAATGTTCGAATTTTCATTGAACTCTGACAATACAAAGTCTAGTACATTAATTTTGACTTTAATGCGTTAATAAAGAAGCCGTTGAAATTCCCCACCAAGTCACGTGAATTCCCGCATGGTGGAGTTACGTCTTTATCGATGCAGACCGAAAACACCCGAATTGTTCCGATTACGTATATGTACGAAATCGTAGCAAACACAAAGCAACGAGGAATGAGCGTTACTCCTATGTAATCATCGACGGATCAATAATGATTTATTGTTTTCCTATTTGCACTGTAAACTACTAGTTTAAATAATTACATAACGTTAATATGATTAATTTTCAGGAGTATACTACCACAAATATGTTTTAGTGGAGATAATTATCTTTATTTGTCGACTCTTAATCAATTATTTTTCAACTTCTTTTCTGATAAATTTCGTACGTGAAAGTATTTTTTAAAGATTTTCTTTGAAATCAGAAAAATGACATGGTATTAATAAAATGTAATGTACTTTTGTAACTAAAATTAAAACGACATATTAAATAAATATTTACACAAGAGTTAAATACATAAAATGTCAAATAATAGCATAGAATAAAATTACAATTTAAAGATAGTTCCAATAATAATTTCGTTCATTTAAACGTTCGGAACTTCAGGTACATTGAATTAGATCTCATAAATTCAAAAAGTTATTTAACAGGGAGTTTTAGTTCATATCAGTACCAATTTATAGGTCATGGAGTCCAGAATGTCCAGCTAACTTTGTATACAACTACAGTACACCTTCCCTTATTCTAATGTCTTCCCTTATTCTAATTTTTTCTCTTCTCCTATTCTAATATTTCCCCTCGCGCGTTCTCCCCACTGACGTGTGTTGACGTGTGGATTTTCTAAATACAAATTACACGGCGCATGCGCAACAAAAGAAAAAGAGACAAATGTGAGACTACACATCTAAGTAGTGAGGGAGAGGGGAAAATTCGATTAAGGGAAGAAGGCCGCCATCTTGCCTGACTGGACAAATTAGAATAAGGGAACCCCACGTGATCGGCATTTCCCGATGCTGAGATAATCGAAAAATGGCCGTCATTCCTCTACGTACTCACCACCGACTTGGAAATATAACTGCAACTTTTCTTTTACCACCTTTGTGAAGCAATTTCTTATCGTACACTTTTTGTCCAGTATTCGTATGTTTTTTTTACTCTGATTAGACATAATTTAAGAAATAAATCAGCTAACGAATAAAATATAACAATACACAAGACCTATATTGAAAAAATTAAGAAAAAAAAAATAAAAAGTAACGAATGCAAACCAAAATTCCGGACAATCGTGTGAAAATGACCGTCGTTACAAATGAAGCGTAAAAAAAATAAGTAAAAATGATTGGATATCACGTGCACATTTATTACGCATTTGTTCGGTAGACCGTTGTATCAACCTCGCTATCGTGATGTAATCGTCATTTGCGCCGTTTGTTGCACGCGTAATTGTTAACTGCATAAAACATAATGGTTTGATCGATAACGCGTATAATGACTGAATCATTCTCATAAATGCAAAGACAGGTGTAAATAAACGCGAGGAAGACTTTTTCAATACCGTGAATTCATCTAGTATTCCGGATTGAAATTCCTCTTGCATATATGTTAAGTACTGACCAATGCAATGATTTTCAAACAAACTGAATGAATGAATGCAATAATTTCCCGTCTTGCATTGATTGGTGGGTAAAGACACGTGACCAGATAGGAAGCAAACATGTAATCAAACAAAAGAAATACAGCAGAGAAGATTAATCGATTGAATAAAATATTGTTAAATGGAGACTTGGTGGTCCAATTTTTCGCCCTCAGTAAAAAAAAGTCTTAAAATTGTTACATCTTAAATTCATCATCAGGTGAGGCTTAATTTAAGCCCGAAATTCCGTTAATTTTCTTAAATTCAATCACTGTTTTGACTTAAAATCTTACTTTCAGTGAGCAAAACTGACTTTTAGACGATATCTTGGGTTGAAATAAGTTTTATCGAGCTTATGAAATCTAAATTATGCGAATCTTATTTCAAACCAAAATATCCCCTGAAAATAAGACTTTAAGCCTAAATATTGACTGAATTTAAGAAAATTAACGCAATTTTGGGCTGAAATTAAGCCTCACCTAATGATGAATTTAAGATGTAACAATTTTAAAACTTATTTTTTTCTGTGCAAGGAGCAAAAATATGAAAAAATGTTAAAAAGTGGTCTCTTATGTGTTTTTTACTCTGGATTCGAATACAATAATAACCAGAAAAAAAGTCTTAAAATTTTTACATCTCAAATTAAGGACTGTAAAAGGCTTAATTTCAGACTAAAATTACGCTAATTTTCTTAAATTACGTCAATATTTGAGCTTAAAATCTTAATTTTAGTTTTGGAAACTTGCTTTTAGTCAAAATTCAGGTTCGAAATAAAAATTCTCTAACTTAGGTGTGACCAGCTCGAACATTTTTTCTTTAAGCTTAAATCTCGACTAAAATTAAACTTTGCTGTCTGAAAGTAAGACTTTATGCGCCAATATTGACTTAATTTAAGAAAATTAGCTCAATTTTAGACTGAAATTAAGCCTTTAACAGTGCTTATTTAAAGCCGCTGTAAAAAAAAAACAGAATGAATCAATCAAATTCACGTGATATTTGGCGTTTTTATATTAAACACAGCGCGTCGGAACCAGCTTTAATTCCAAAGTTCGAGAAAGTAGGTTTTCTCAACGAGGCATTATTCGGGGATATTGTATGAACATTTTGAGCCAAAAACAAAAAATAGCGGGGGGGTTTTTGTAGAAAAATCTATTTTTGTAAAAAAATAATGGTAAAAACGCTCTCCTGGGCTCAATTTTGATCAAATCAAATCGATTAAGGGGTCAAATTTTAGGTTTTTTTAAGTTCTGTAATTTTCTCTTGTGCGCCATTTCGCTATGTATTAACCGAAACGAGTTAGACGCAAAACACAGCAAAATTTGCTATCCCCCCCCTCTTACGTTCACTATAAAACGGGACATGGCGTCCAACAGTAAAAATATGTTGATTACAAAAAGCAACCAAGTGGTTATAAACCACCAAATGGTCAAAATTTTATATTTATTGTAAAATAAGTTATTTTGTAAAAATATATGCATGTACTTGTGGCAAAATGTACAACAAATTTTACCTTGCATTTGAAAATGTAAAAATGTAAATAAACGTTATAAAATAAGAAGAGTTTCGAAATAAGCCACTAAATTACATTTTCCTTAATTGATTTAATGAAAAACTAAAAGATTAATACATCTGGTGAACCAAATTGTAACAAATTTTAAGAAAATCCAATTCATAATAAGAAAACGAATTTTAACATGCTACTCGTAATTCAATGAAGAAAAACGTCGAAACTGTTCTTATTTTATAATGTTTGTTTACATTTTTACTTTTTCTGTATATAAATTCGAATATTAATTTTATTTTAATTTTGTCAAAAGTTTAAAAGCACGGAATTGCAAAGTAAAATTTTAACATTTTATCACAAGTACATATATATTTACGAAATATTTTTTACAAAATAACTGATTTTACAACAAGTATAAAGCCACATTGCTGCTTTTTGTAATCAATGTATTTTTACTGTTGGGCGACAATAAGTATTTCGCGTTTTATAGTGAATAAAAGGGGGGGGGGATAGCAAATTTTGTTGTGTGTTGCGTCTAACTCGTTTCAGTTAACAGATAGCTAAATGGCACCTAAGAGAAAGTTGTAGAGCTTAAAAAAACCTACAATTTGACTACTTAATCGATTTGATTTGATCAAAATTGAGTCCAGGAGAGCCATTATTTTTTTACAAAAATAGATTTTTCTCCAAAAACTCCAAGCGATTTTTTTTGTTTTTGGCTCAAAATGTTCGTACGGGGTCCTCGAATAGTGTTGATAAAAACCACTTTCTCGAAATTTGGAATTAAAGTTGGTTCCGACGCACCGTGTAAACGGAGAAATCCCCCTCCCTTTACCGTTTTGACGTGTTCAACCTCCAATACGGTCCAATAGAAATACAAAGCAAAAAATGGATCAAGCTTTTTGGGTACAGAATTTTTTATTCTATATTTAATTGAAACATTTTTTCATACTATTTGTATTTTTCAAAATAAACTAAAAAAAAACTAGTAGTCACATTTTTCAGGTTTTTCAAGGTGTCAGCTTCAGCATGTTCGAAAGCCAATTTTTATTGTAATAAATAAATAACAAATTTGTTTCGAGGTGTCCAAATATTTCCGAAATTTTATCGAAATAATAATTAATTTAATCGCGTGTTTTCAAAATTATTTTGAAAATATGGGGTGTAGGGTCTCGAAAGAAAGGACACCGTCCCATTGAGTGTCGGTATTAGGAGCAACTGTCAAAGAGGATGAGCAAGAAGAAGCGCTTTGGCAATGCTGAGACGAATTATTAATTATAATAGATTCTCACTTGGGGCCCAAGGTTCAAGGATAACGTGATTCCTAGTTCGCTCGAGTTTGTAAAACGCGCAAAAGCCTTTTCTTTTCCCCCCTCTGCTGTCTTAGCTCTAATCGCGGGATCCGTAAAGTTAGCTATAGTCGCGACGTGTGACTATCGCTGTTCCGGAATCTTCTCGGTCTTTTCGAGAGACCTTCGACGATACTTTGTCGCAAGGACGCCTAATATGGCCACTACCGCTGCCACATTTCACACGTAACAATCATTTTTGTTTCATAAGCTTCCCGTCCAAAAGTTGGTCGAATTTGGTAGCGGAGTATAAAAAAATACATTTAACCGCCTCGTAACACAAAAATGACTAAAAAACAATAGTTGTTTAGTTTAGTTAGCTAAACTGATGTTCTTAGTGGCATTGCGCCCTTGAAGGATCGCGTGCGTTGCCCCAAGTGTCACCACCTAATATTTCCCAGATACTCAATCTCGGTAACAATGTCTTAAGTGGACTTGACACACTAGTCAGCATCTTCATATATTTGGAAATGTCGGTCTCATTCCGGATGAAATTAATCTAAGGTGGTGTGTTGTTGTACCTTCATCATTAACAACTCTAGACAGATCGCGTGACGCCTGATCTAAGATAATTCTTATTTTTAATAGTGCTTGCTGCTATGTAGTAGCGCAACCACGTAAACTTGTGCTGTTAATTTAAAATTTGAAAATTCAAAGATACAATGATTACACAGGACCACAAACAATTGTTTTTTCAGCGTTTCTTTTAATTAGAGGTAGCGGATCTTATAGATTTTGGGTCGCTGAAAACGAATCCGTTGTCCGATTTGGCCCATCACGTCAGGTTTTCGAGATATCCTATCCGCTAATTTCTATTTCCGGATTATTAACTATACAGGGTGTCCAAAAACTGGGTAACAATATATAATAACAAAAGAGGTGATTCTCCATGATATTTCAAACAAAAAAGTCCTTTACCAAAATTGGATCTGAGGCTCAGAATTCGAGTGACAAGCCATTGAAGTTCAGAAAAAAAATTACCTTTTTCGCCATAACTCGGCTCTCTTTTAAGTTATTTTAATGAATGAAGACTCATTTTAAAGCTTTTTTCAAGACCTACAATTAATCTCTGAGAACATTTGGCCTCCGATAAATAGTTCTGGAGTTATTGCCTCAAAAACGGTAAAAAGGGCCATTTTTTTGTTTTTTTTTGCATCTAACCCATTTTGCTAAATAGCTAACAAAATGTCACATGGGAAGAAGTTGTGGGGCTTGAAAAGACGAACAATTTGCCGCCTCATACGATCGGTTTCCATAAAAATTGAGTCTGTAGGAACATTTTTAATTTCGTAGAATTGGCGAAAAACGCGTTTTGTACTGGCGGTGATCGTTTGTCACCAATTTTACGATTATTAGTGTTCCCACGGGCTCAATTCTTATCGAAACTTAACTCAGAAGGCGGCAAATTCTTCGTCTTTTCAAGCTCTACAACTTCTTCCTGTGTGACATTTAGTTGGCTGTTTAGCAAAATGAGTTAGATGCAAAAAAACCACAAAAAATGGGCGTTTTTACCATTTTTGAGGCCATAACTCCAGAACTATTTATCGGAGGCCAAATGTTCTCAGGGATGAATTGTCGGTCTTGAAAAAAGCTTTAAAATGAGTCTTCATTCATTGAAATAACTTAAAAGAGAGCCGAGTTATGGCGAAAAAGGTAATTTTTTTTTCTGAATTTCAATGGCTCCTCACTCGAATTCTGAGCCTCAGATCCAATTTTGGTAGAGGACTTTTTTGTTTGAAATATCATGGAGAATCACCTCCTGAAATATTGTTACCCAGTTTTTGGACACCCTGTATAATTGTATACAGGGTGATCGGCCAACCATTACCCAGCGGCTAACTCTAGATTCTACAGATAATTCTGAACAACTTTTTCCTCTAAAAAAATGTTCGGGAAGGTAGAGTTTTTAAGTTATTCAACACTAAAATTTAGGTGAAAAAATCACATTTGTTGAAATATCTCGACTCGGTTTGAAGGTACCTTAACGAACCGTAGCTCATTTTAAAGATATTTTAAAGCTCTATAAATTGTCTCTATTGGTTTTTGATCTACAATGAATATCTCTCTTGTTATAGCCATAAAAACGGGATAAATGCCGATTTTTCAGGGTTTTCGCGTTTAACTCGTTTCGACACATAGTTACCGAAATATCACACAGGAAAAAGTTGTAGGCCTTGAAAAAACAAAAATTTTTTGTCCTCTAATACGATGCGATTAAATTAAAACTGAACCCTACAAGAGCCTCGTAAAGTTGACAAAATACAGTTCGACAAATAAATCGATATTAATAACAAAATGTTATGAAAACGAGTACAAATAGGGTTCAGTTTTAATTTAATCGCATCGTATTAGAGGACAAAAAATGTTTGTGTTTTCAAGGCCTACAACTTTTTCCAGTGTGATATTTCGATAGCTATGTGTCCAAACGAGTTAGACGCGAAAAACCTGAAAAATCGGTATTTACCCCCGTTTTTATGGCTATAGCAAGAGAAATATTCATTGCAGGTCAAAAATCAACAGATACACCTTATATAGCTTGAAAATATCTTTAAAATGAGCTTCGGTTCGCTAAGATACCTTCATACAGAGCCGAGATTTTTCCCCCTACATTTTAGTGTTGAATAACTTAAAAACTCTACCTTCCCGGAAATCTTTTCAGAGGAAAAAGTTGCTCAGAATTACCTGTACAATCTACAGTTAGCCGCTGGGTAATGTTTGGCCGATCACCCTGTATAATTGTATATAGAGGTGAATTGCAAAAAAAAAGTTAGGTTATTTTTAAAAGAAAATCAGCGATTTTCCACGAGCTTTAAATGAAAAATTTCTTGAATATGGTGCTGTCCAACTCTAGGTATTTAGCATTACGAAGATGCATCAGTGGTAATAATATCTCAACCACCTACTCGAAATTCCTAATTCTTGTTTGCATGTATATACTATGGACCTGTAAGCTCTATATTATGGAAGTATAAATTGTGCACCATGTATAAACTGATATTGATATAGATACGTATGCTTTCATAATATACAAATGACATATTAGACCGCTATTGATAGGTTACGATCTCCGTTTGTAGAAGGAATCTAATATCAGATTACAGACATAATGCCTAATTAGTCGGTGTTCTCTGCAAGGTTGACAATGTTAATATAGTGGTTTATTTGCTATTTTACCTATTAAGTTCTAGAGATGTGTCTTTTTTGTTGCTTTTCCCGCTTCATTCTTGACTTAAAAAAACATCTATAATGACATGAAAAAAACCAAGTCAAATTTTTATTATGCCTTATAAAACTAAAATGGTGGTTTTTAAATAAACAAACACCAAAAAACATTAAAAAAATTTATTTTTGTTTTTCATAGTGAAAATGTACTGAAAATGATTCCGGAGTTCAACCAAAAGTTTAACATTAATTGAGATTATTTATCTAAAATAACTCTAAAACTGTCATTGGAAGTATCATACTTATAACAACGAAAGAACCAATGGCAGCACGTACAGTACTCCTTCCCTTATTCTAATTTTTTCTCTTCTCCTATTCTAATATTTCCCCTCGCGCGTTCTCCCCACTGACGTGTGTTGACGTGTGGATTTCCTCAATACAAATAACGGCGCATGCGCAACAAAAGAAAAAGAGACAAAAGTGAGACTACAAATCTGAGTAGTGAGGGAGAGGGGAAAATTAGAATAAGGGAACTACTGTACTATCCCATCAATTGCAGTTTTGAAGAAACGATACACGTCTGTTTTGAAAGTTACTAATTCTAATTTGCCAAATTCCCAGAAATAAAAAAGAATCCAATATGACCGACAATAATCCCAAAAAATCATGGTTTCTGAAAATTGATATACAGCGGTATAATAATCGAAGTTTTTCATTCATCGGAACCTGGCATTAATGTATATCGAAGTCTAAAACATACGAATATAATTTATTACAGAAATTTGATTCATAAAAAGATCCTGCTACTTTTGGTTCTTTTGTTTTCATCAGTAGATTGTACGTAGCCATAATGACATTTTTTAAAAGGTAGGATCATTTTAAATGTTTTTGATTGAAGTCAGAGTTATTTACATTCTCAGTATGAAAAAAATTTTTTAAAAAATGTTCAATTTTTCGGTGTTTGTTTATTTAAAAGTCGCCATTTTAGTTTCAGAAAATGTGTAAATGCAACTTTGACTATTACGATGGAAAGAGCGTACTAATAGTAGACGTTACTTTTATGGCAATATAAGTCCGGTTCTGAATGAAGTTGTAAAATTCATAATAAGTATGGGATTTACTAGGTTAAAACTGAAATCATATTAGATATACTAATAAGAATAACAAAAATATTGTATTTTACTTACTTTACTTTAATCATTTTACTCTAATTATCCAATGGATAAAAAATAGAATGAAAGCGGATTAGATTATCATTTTACTCGAAGCATACAAAAACTACGATTCGTTTTATTATTAGCTTTGCTGCAATGCTACTTAACAAGCAACGATTTAATTTCTGCAACCAGCAAAACTAAATGGAAATTGTGACACCGAATGTCTAGCTGTAATCATGAAAAAACGAGCTACTTAGCACGTGTAGTATATAGGTCATCAATTCCATTCCGGCTTGGTTTCTTGCATTGAGAATTCGATGGTAATAAATTCTACAAATTAGTAATAACTACTAGAAAACTGCTAAGAAGTAAAAATCAAAATTTTGATTTCTGTTAACAGAAATATTATGACAGAAGTAGGAATTTTTCCTAATAACTTAAAATTAAATACTACTTTTGTTTAATTTTTTCTTGTAAAAACAGCTAGCTGTACTATACTAAAATAATTTCCAAGCCATGAGTGTTTAAATGCTAGTGCGATGTTTACGCACTTATATTTTCTGATAATTATCCGTACTAAGAAGTTATAGGAAACTATTGGGGATTATACGATATACTACTATAACTTTTAAACCGATCTCTAAGTATACTTAACATAAACTCCATAAACAAGTATTATAGACGTCAATCTAATTAAACTAATATGATTTAAAATAGAATATGTAGATATACACATATCTCTTGTAATTATATATGCGAGTATCCCAAATGAATTGCTAAAATTATCAACAAAGTTCAGATTCTAATATGTTTACTTAGTTAAACAGAAATTACCTCATTAGACATTGAAGTAATCACATCTATGTTTAAATTATGACTTCTATAATTATTTATAATATTCAGTTATATTTTAGGGTATCTTATTACATTAGTTATATTAATAGCATTATTTTTATTTAACAATTAAATTAATTACATTATTAAAAAATGTGACGGTATTATACATATACTTTTTTGAAAAATGTATGCGTATTAAATTTAATATGATGGGTTTTAAAGTAATATTATAATTATTCGCATCTCTGCAGTTAGCTTAATATTAAATAACTATTATTCAAAATAATTGAAAAAAGCTTTAAAACACAATATTTATCTTTTACCTATGCTAAAAAATGCTAATCAAGACTCAAGATTATGTAAAATTCCTGTCTTTAATTTTTAACAAGTAAACATTTATTGCAATATGGTATTAGAAGTGTAACGGTCATATTGCAATAAATGTTTACTTATTAATGTCACACTTCATTATTGACAAGAATTATTTTTAATTTAATTAATTTAAGAAGGTCCTGATCGAGACCAAGCCACAGTGTTAGGCACCTGATCAGAGCCTTAATAAATGTCAACTCAAGTTGTTTCAACGGTTTACTTACTAAAATAGCCGACTACTGTGAGATGGCCAATTACTCTTCTGTTTACCCTTTCACCAATCCCGTATATCATATAAAAAAATTGCAAAGTTCGCGAACAATGGAAATTGTTTACACCTCTTGTGTGTAATTTCGTCATTCGCATAGTTGAATTTCCGTACAAGTCAGTAGATCCCAGTTTTATAATTTGAAATTTGTATTCTAAAATTCAAATTGGTGGACAATTTTTGAAAATTGTTTCGTTCTTTAGTGTAAATAGGCAGATAGGATTAAATATTATATTTCATATCTTATTTATTCAAATCGTAAACATTTCAATGCTTCTAAACAAAAAATCATAATTTCAAGAGTTACTTTTGTATCTGGTTGTTTTAATCCTATCATGAAAAAGTATTTTAAATTACCAATTTTTGTTATGAATAATAATTAATTTTTTAGCCCTTTTCATGCTAAAAGGCCACAATTACTTTGTGATTTTCAATTGAATATTTATCTATGTAACGGTAAGCAACAAAAAATTCAAAACCATATTTTCTGACGTACTTTTGTCCCTACTTTTCAAATCTGGTATTAGTTTTATTCTATTTGATTTTTTCAAAATGGCGGCTAATTTACAAAAAAAACATGATTTTCTTAGTTTTTAATTTGTTTAACGCACTGGCTAATAACGTTCCCGTTGTCGGATCATTATAAATGTCTGCATCCTGTGGAATAATAGTCACAACTAAAATTAAGCGACGTAGGATGTCAAAATTAAAAATGGGCGATTCAATATGGCGGCATTTACACGCAATTTTTACGCTTTTTTTATGTTTTTTGGTCCATGACATTTACTTTTTCAATAGATTTATTATATTTATCTCAGTTTGATATCAATTATGAATGATAGAATATTTTCCACTATTTTCAATTCCACATCATCTTGTCTTGTTATTTTCTAGCGTAATCGGTATCAGACTGAGATAAATATAACAGAACTATTCAAAAAGTAAGCATCTGAGACTACAAACCTACAAAAAAATGAAAAAACATTAAAAATGCTTGTATTGTCGTCATATTGGATCGGACATTTTGAATTTTGACATTCTGCATCGCTTAAATTTTAGTTGTGGTGATTATTCCATAGGATTTAGATACTTGTGCCGATCCGACAACGGGGTCATTATTAGCCAGTACGTTAAACAAATTAAAAAACTAAGAAAATCACGTTTTTTTGTAAATTAGCCGCCATTTTGAAAAAATTAAACGTCATAGAACAAAACTAATAGCAAATTTGAAAAGTATGAACAAAAATACGTCAGGAAATATGGTTTTGAAAATTTTTTCCATACCATTACTCAGATAAATATTCATTTGAAAAACATGACAAAATTATGGCTGTTTGGCATGAAAAGGGTTAAGTTATCACAACTGATTCCTTACTAATTTTGTTTCTTACTTTCAATTGCCTCGGTCGAACTTTTTGGAAAAATTTATTAAAATAGTTTGTTGAAATAATTATTGTTTAAACAAATTATATATATTTCTCATTTAATTGTTTTATATCTTTTGACAAAATATCCCAATTCGAATGATTACTTTAATGTAATGATTAGCAGTTTCGACTCGGACATTATTGGGTTAAAATAGAAAACAATTCAATTTGTTTTAACCAACTTGAATTACAACAAAATGTAATATATTAAAATCCGGCATTTTTAAAAAATTCATCTTGCGTCAAAACGAATGCCCTTAAATTTTCTTCTTATACTTTAAGTGTATTTACACTGAGGGAAAGGATTGTTTACTATAAAGAAGGCTTCTTAATAGTTAAGAAATCCTATATTTAAATACGGCGAATCGAATAATTTTGTAAGTATCAAATAATTATTCATTTCATATAAAGCTAACATTTTTTTAGTGTAAAGAATGCATTTTCTATCTTAAGAAATATATATTAAATGCAACCAAACATTTCTTAATAGTTAAGAAACCGTTTGTATACTAAACGTTTGTAGCTATAAAATAATGATTTCTTAATAGTTACAGAATATAATGGTGGGAGTCGCAATTTTCCGTAACATAACCTCAAATGACAACACGGATGTTTTGTTTGGGTTTTTAAAAACGATTGAGTGCCACTGTAATTCGGTGGTTGTTATTGTGAAAATAAATAAATTGCAGATATTATTTATACACGGAAAGGAAGAAACACGACTGAGTCCTGTCTACGCAGCACTGGTTACTGCGTGGCCGGTTCGCAAATATTTTTTATTTCAACTCGCTATAACTCAGTCAATTTTGAGAATTTTGAAACGAATAAAAAATGAAATTGTTCATTACAATTTCCCATATCTAGTGCAGACAGAAAAATGATATATCTTAATAAATAAAAAAAGTTATTAGTTTTTTAATGCAGAACTGCGAAATTTTTGTTTTTATACATTCAGGCGCTTCGTTTATCCAACAAATTTGAAGCATCCGAAAACTTTGAGTGAAAAAGTTGTTCATTAAGGTATGAACAAATTTTCTGTAAAGTTTCATCTCCATTGCATTAATAGTTTTAAAATTAATGAATGTTTAAAATAGGTAGCGGCCGACGGCCAGCGCATCATGTGTGCCACGGCGATGCGCGCAAGGCCACAACCAACTTTAAACGTTCATTACTTTTAAACTATTGATGCAATACAGATGAAACTTTCCAGAAAATTTGTTCATACCTTAATGAACAACTTTCTCGCTGAAAGTTTTCGGATGCCTGACATTCGCTTGATAAACGGAGCTCCTGAATGTATAAAAACACAAATTTCGCAGTTCTGTATTAAAAACTTAATAACTTTTTTATTTATTAAGATATATCATTTTTTCTTTCTGCACTAGATCTGGGGAACTGTAATAAACAATTTCATTTTTTATTCGTTTCAAAATTCTTAAAATCGACTGAGTTATAGCGAGTTGAAATAAAAAGTATTTGCGAACCGGCCACGCAGTAACAGTGTACGTCGTCTTAAATATGCGTCTTTTATAAACAAATACATCGTATAAGAGACATGTCCCATGTCTTATTTGTGAATTTGCGCAGCTATTATTATTATTAAAGCAACAAAAATTCTTCGTTGACCGTTTGTAATTATCAATTAACTTTAAAATTTAGTTCTTGGATAAAAGCGGTTTCTTGTACATAATTAAGAAGTAAATATAAATATAAATTTGGGTTATTATGTCAACCACGAATTATGAAAATGAAGGGTTTAAAAATTCCAGTTTATTCCCTGTAGTGATATTACTTTAAAAAAAGGTGCCTATTTTAAAGAATACTACGTTTCGTCCCGAGTAAATCGTCTTTAATATTATAATACCAGTTTTACATTAAAAAAACGATTTCCACTTTTCAATTGAATGATATTTCTTTACAGCAAACAATCCTTTTTCTCAGTGTACTGCTCCTTTGAGGAATATTAAATTTCCCACGGATTCTTAATAACAATCAACATTATAACAATTAAATTAATTGCAGACTGAATTTGTAGTTGAAATAGAGTAATGCAAACAAGTATTTCTCGCAACTGCTCGATTTGATAATAGTCCGCATCGGCGTGACAGTAATGGTGATAAGAAGATTAGGGAATTGTACGTCCCAATAAGAGATTAGCGCGGCAATGAGCGAAGTGAATAAGCTATATATATATATATATATCACCTGCAGTTCCGTTTTCATGCTTATGTAATAGACGTCGATTTTAAGACTACTCAAAACAAGCAATGACTTGTTTTTAACACAGACTCTTATCTTTAACCAAGTCCTGTTTACGTTCCTCGAATATTAATGTAATAGAATCGACTTATTAAGCAACTTAACAATATAAGATAAAAATACAACGGAAAATGTGTTGTCATTTCAAACTTAGTTGATCAGACATTTTTGAGCATTGACGAGGAAAAATAATTAAAAATATTATCCGTCATTCTCGCACAATTAAAAATCTATCGATTGTAGATAACATGAAAACTACAACGCTAATATCATGTACCCGCTGACCCATAACCTTACCGTAATATTTTTTATTACTTTTCGTTTATTTCAAGCCTGTCAGCATTCGTGATCAATTTTAAGATTTGTTTTTTTCATTGCTTCGTATTTAAATCTACGCGTGAAACTTTTAATATCGTTTTTATTTTTGTATCGAGGCAAAGATGTCCGATACTATGAAGAAATCGATTACCCAGCATGGTCAATCTAAAAAACTGCACTTATAGACCTGCCTTTATACCTGTTATCTCCGTTCTGTGTGATCATCCGCAAGTCGATCAATTTATCCTCGGTCTTTGTCAGACATTTTATATAGCGTTTTATTTTGTTGTACACAAATGCAATTAATTATCGGACTTCCTGTTCGTGACGTCTAACCAATGTTATTGATGATCAAGTGGAGCAACCATTTTATTCGCGTCAAAATAATCAAACTTTCAAACACCAAGTTGCGGACGTCTATAACTTGCAATTACGTAAAGTATTGACTTACGAAGCAAAATTTACTTATGCGTAAGTCGGAGAGAAATTTATTAAAGAAAAAGTTATCAATGATGATGATGACGATGAGAGTGACGATTACGAATATTGTGGCAATCGATGTCTTACGTAGTCTTATGTTTTTTTTTTGTTATATATAAAACATCATATCGATATATTAAGAGTGATTAAGTTCAGCATCAGGCCTATTATTTCCGGGAGAATAGTCAAATTTCCAATCAGACAGATAAATATATACGACTGTAATTCGATATTACGTTATTTGTGGACTTATCCAACACAATTCAGTTGACCGTAAAGCAACCGTAGATTTATAAAGGGAAATATCAGCAGCCCGAGTTATGAAGGTCGAGTGACACAGTAAATACTACATCCAATTAAATCATAACTGATAAAACGGAAAGCACAAACGTGGAGAGAAATTAAATAAAAACCGAATTTTACTTTTATAAAATAAAGCGTGGAGCTTTTGAGCTCGTTGAATATGCCTAGGAAATATGTTTAACGAATAACTAGCTAACGAGGCGTATCGGAAACATAACTCGATTTCTCTCTGAAGTACGTTCAATTAATGAAGTATAAAAGAGCTGTTTTTTGTCTTGGCAATAAATGCAATTATTACAATGTCCTATTTTTCATCTTGTGAGAAGGTTTATTCTTTTAAAAAAACATTTATTGCGTTATTGTTGGTTGAATGGGCTCCACGTCTTTATTTCACGTGACAACTACTCACACGGCAAAAGAGAACACGACAATTGACCACACGACAAAATATCACATAGACAAATAACCATCATCAAAAATATCACTACGAAAAAAACAAGCCCACACTGTAAAAAATAGAAATGAATTTTACCACGTTCAACATGGTAAATTTCACTTTTAACGTTGTGAATTTTCTTGTTGGGCATTGTATTTTTACAAATTTTGTCCCTTTTCCGATTGAACGGTAAAATGACTACATTTGACGTGGGCTCAAATATTACCAATGTGTAGCATTGTCAAATTACAACGCGTTGTTCTTTCCCTATGCTTGATGTAGTAAATCTACCGTGCCGTCTGGTAAATTTACAAAAATATTGTAAAAATCCTAACCTCAAATAGTAAAAACACTATTTCACACGTAGGAATATTACCAAATTTATATAAAATGAAAATTACAATGAGTTTGTAAAATTCATTCGTATTTTTTTACAGTGCAAAAATAATTTAATTATACACGGAAATTCATATCAGTTTTTGTCGCCGCCGTTTTGCCCAAGACGTTTTGGCCCCACCGTTTTGGCGTCGGAATGTTTTGGCCCCGCTGTTTTGGCGCCGGATGTTTTGGGTCGGCCGTTTTGGCACCAGTCTATTTGACCCTGGTTTTTGTCGCGAGAATTATTTTGGATCAAACATACAGTATAGTGAAATGGGGGAAGCGAAGAAATGTCAACGTCACGAAATTAACCTAACCTAACTAGTCAGAACTCCGCCTACCTCTAATAATGCCTAAAAGCATATGCGTGCCATAAAACTAACCTAACCTAACAAGTCAGAACTCCGCTTACTCCTAATAATACATAAATGAATATCGCTGCATAGGGAAATTTTTAAATGTGTGTATTTTGTCGATGTGACATTTTATCAATGCCATATATTGTCTTTGTGGTATTTTTATGCGAGACATTTTATTATTGTGATAATTTGACGTGTGATCAAATGTCAGTGATATTTTCTCGTGTGATCATTTGTCCGTGAAATAAAGACGTGCTACCGGTTGAATGTGTGTCCAATTAAAAACAGGCCCACGTGCCGCGTGACTATACAAAAATTCTGACGACAATGAGGAATAATTGTTTTGTTAGGAAAAAATATATTAATTATGGTAATGTTTGTAATGCAAATGTTTCTACACTATGCACGAAAACGTTTTAGATATTTCAGTAAATAATATAATCAAAATGGAAATTCGTTATATTATCGATTCTGATAAATATCGATGGTCAGCGTTTAAACTAAGCAAATATGGAATGGCTTGACGAAATATTTGTGTTCTTACGATAATGATGAACATAGAAAAAATACTCATTACCCTGGATTTATTTTCCAATCGCTGTCATCGTCATGTGGTAGGATTATGCGGAAATTTGAACCAGAATTTTTTAAGTCGATGGTAATGTTTTATATCAAGCTTCACTCAAAAACTAACGAGTTGGTCAATTTAGGACTGAAAATACACTAAAATTCTGACGGTAAATGCAAAAATAATGTGGAGATCTTGCTATCAATACTACTATGAAGCTAAAGCAGAATAGAACCAACATTTTTAACGAAAAAGACTTTAATCTTTTCCGTGCAGAATATTTTACTGAACAAAAATCGAAGGGGAGAAATAATCTTTTGCCAATTCCATAATTATGAATTTATTTACTATTGTAGCATTATTAATACAATGAAAATGAAAAATAAAGCTATTGCAGTATCTGTAAAAATTAATAGTGAGCAACTAACGTCTCACAAATTAGTTGCAATTTGTATAATGTTTTTATCTATCAACAGATTGAATTAATTTCTCAGTAATTCGACTAATTTGTAGTTCTTGAATGTCGCACTTGCAATTAAGAAACGCCTAAGGGCCCGTCAGACTTTAATTGACTTTAATGGTACGTCTGCTGGATGCTTGATACGAATCTTAAAAAATTGCACGAAAGAATTAAAGCCGGAAATCATTCGGTTTTATTTTTAAAGCTTTAAGAGTTCAGATTTTGTTGAAATGTTTGATTTTCATAGGACGAATTAAAAATATTACCTCCGTTTACATGAAAATTTACAATTTATCGTTGACCTTGTACGAGACAAAAAAGTATGTGCAGTTTTCGAATACACGTTTTTCCTACTTCAAAGGCCTTCGAGAAGATCTAAAACTTTCACTATTCGGGGTCGGATAATATTCGTCAATGACGATCGTTTTAATACACCTTGAATTAGTAGATTTCTAAGCATTATGATAGGTGAATGTATACAACATTATGTAAAATGACATTTTATTTTAAATATCGACTAAGTATCAATAAAAGATGAATACTCTTGAATAAGGATACTCACTAATATTTTTTATAACCATTTTAATATTTCCATGTAACCAATTACAATGATTAATTTTTAATATTTTTTACACTTTTCATTGGTATTGTCAAATAGGTCAAAAATCGTCAGAAAATTCCCCCAATTACGTACAATTTTCATGCCGACGTAAATGTCGATATTGCTTTCATGTAACGATGCTTTCACAAAGCAATTCTAAACTTAGATCGAAGCTAGTGCACGAAACGTCTCTTTCCATTCTAGAAATTGTTTTTAATTATTAACTATGCATAATGAATAAATCGCAAAACTGCTTCTAATCATTTAAACCTGGGTATAAAATTATGACTAAATTAGGTACAACAAACAATTAGACTAATCGCGTGGTTTATGAATTCAAATGTATAACTATCTGAAATTCTGGTACATCGGATTTCTGACGGGTTTCTTTAGGAATTTTCTGTAACATGTAATTTTCTGAAACAAAGTTCAGTGATTTTTAGTTACAATATCAAAAATATGTAAGGTAAATAAAAAAAATTGGTTGGTTTTTTTTTAAATAATTTCTCAAGACTTTTTATGTAGTTATTTACGTAAATTCTTAGTAATTTATGTTGATTTTTTTTTTATTAGCTGACCAATTCATGATAGTCCATTTTTCATTTTATATTAGTATTTTGTAACTCGTTCAAATTTAGAGGGGTAATCGAAGCGAGGAGTAATCGAATAAATTGATAACAAAACAAATTACTTTAAATGTTATATTAAAAATTATTTTATTTCGATATCATTCAGTTTGTTGCCGTTACGTGCGTTGGCGATATTCGCAGCTTGCTTTTCGTAACAGGAATAAATTTTCGTTTAATCATATTGAATGCAGATAAAATAATTATGAATGTAATTCGTGAAATTAATAGTGGAAGTTAATTACAAGACTGTATTCCAAAATATTAAGATTGAACGTCATGGTAGACTAGTAACTTATATCAAAAAGGTGAAATTAACTAAACTTTCGAATTATTGGGCATGGTCGTAACGAAAATAGTAGTTATTTCCCACTTATGGGATTTAACTAGTTCAGCTAATTTATTTTAAGTTACCAGCAGTCTCTAATTTGTATATTTATGTATATAAGAGTACATTTGCTGACAAATAAATTGAGCACTAATCTTGAACAAATAATAATTTTATTTTTGGGAAATGTTAAATACATATTAATTCTGAACAAACGTATTAAGAAATCGTTATTTAGTGAAAATAATGTTTTTTTTAATATTAATAAATCGCACCACACCTTCCGTGGATGTAAATAAATAATTTATTTGTAAAAAATAAATGTCTATGTCAAATATAACAATTTTATTTGGCACCTGCTAAGAAGCCTTACAGTTAATTAAAAATCACAACGTCATCAGAAGCGATATCAATCAGGTTTAAATGTCGAATTGATCTGCTTTGTTTTTCCCTCTTTTATTTTTCGTTTTGTTTCACCAGTGATTTATAGATTATTAATTGGGCAAAACACTTTGTCACGTATAGAAACGAGTTTCTGATAAACATATTTGGTTTCTGCCAATGATGAAAGAACGAGTATGGAATTACGAATATTTTCACGTGCCTCGAGTACTACCATTGCAGTGTAAATAAATTCCACTCATATAGAAAAATATTGAATATTGATGTCTGTAAAGTACATGCGAAATCGTGACAATGCATAACAATGTTAAATAATTCGGATGTATCGCGTATTATTGAAACGGATGTAAAATATGGATATGAATATGTATACTATGCGTGAGCACACAAAAACATCCTGTAAAATAAATTGGATAGTCAAATCCGCATCTAAAACGAATTTCTAGCTGGAAGTTTTCAGTAGTCCGAGATAAAAAAAATTGTTTATTCGGATCCAGTGATTTTTCCGTCGTTCAGTTTATTACTTTTTTCGATATTTTGTATGGCCTTATTTTATGATTTATGCGCGAGAGAGTCTCAACGTTATATTTATATTTGTTTTAAAATTTTCGTGGCTTTGTACCGAATATCGAATTGTTTTAACGTTGTTTTATTAATGAAGGATTAGAACACAAATTTTACATGCGTCATTCAGAAGGATTTTAACAGAAATTGGTATTGATGGATATTATTGTCTTCATCGACAACTACAAAGAAAGTCGCTCATGGATCATGGAAGTGGCATTAGTAACAAAGATTGCAGTATACGCATATTAACCATAAACATATTTTATATTTCATCATTAAAATCTGTTTATTACAAAAAGATCCAGACAATTTTTTAATTTTATAATTAATAAACAGGTATATAAAAATTCTAGTACTTGAATTTACCGCCTTTCTATTTAATGTGAGCGAAGGGGGGGGGGCACTCAGACGATGATAGCGCCGATGAACGGATTAGTTCTTGCGCCTCAATAAGAGCTTACGAAAATTGCACCAGTGTCAACCCCGTGAACAGAACAGATAACGAGTAATACAGATACAGACCACAAACGAGGAACAGGATTTTGACGACATGGAAACATAATTGCAACCATGATCGGATCATGTTCGTTAAATTTACTTAATCTATTTTGAGGCTTGCTTTTTGCTTTACGTAGAAATGAGTTGAAATTTGTTACTAGTGCTGGCTACGAATCTCACCTCAGATTTTGCATTCAAAGTTGTATAAAACTATTAGACTGGGAGAAAACTCTGTACCCTACTATTTTAAAGTCATTGTTTATAAATACTGCATTGATGGAGAAATATACTTAGTCTAATTAAAAGTAAAATGGAAGATTCCTATTGTCTTGTAGGTATAAAGGTAGTATAAAAAGGTTTTTAATTTTTTAAATATTTATTTCAGATATAAATAACCATTAAAACAGAACTCATAAAAGTTTTAACAGATGGCTTAGAAATGTAATGTATGAGCAAATCTAACCAACCTTAAAACAATTATAATAGTAAATATATAGAATAAATTAAGACATTTAAAAATATGTCGTTTATTTAAAATCAAAACGATGGACATATCTTTGTAGTTAACATAAAAAAGAACGTTTTTAGTCGTCGGAAAAATTGTGTGCTTGAATCAAGAGTACTTGAAATATTAGTTATCGAAACGTAACTAAAACAGAAAGAACATTTTTTGTGTAGTACATCAACAGTAGCACCTTTCAGGCCCTAGTTCAGGTTATAATCGTTTTTTCATCTGTATTCGCCTATAAATATGTCATCCCGTACTTGAGTCTTTTAAACATAATCTTGCAAAAGCGTAAACGGTCCTTACTTGTACGACTTTACCGTATATAAAGTAAATTGTACACTCTTTGTCTACCTTTATTAAAACAAATTGCGTAAAATATTGCCGCATGTGTGTGCGCACCAAGGATTATAAGCTTACATATTTATTGCGCAGTGAACGTACTAAAAACCTTTTGATTTAAAAAACCTTTTTCTGGAAGACTTTTTCATAATAATTTTAATGGCTCCGGCTTAGTAGTTTAGACTTATCGGATAACTCTATTCAATACTGCTAGAAATACATGTTTGTCGAAGTAAACGAGACTCGTTCAGACAAAAATTCTTTCAAAACTTGATATTATGCACTTTATGTCAAAACAAATGAATCGGTCCATTTTTGGGTAAATTGAGATAATGATAAATTCTTACTTTTTAGGCTCCGGTCTATCATTTGGCACTTATTTAAATTATTAGTCTTCATTTCCTGATGTCCGATTTATGCAAAAAGGGCCCTAAGTCCAGGACTTAGGTCCCTTTTTGCATAAATTGGAAGTGACATTTTTTATATCGCGTATTATTTACACTGAGAAAAAATGTAGTAAAAGATAGTATTTAATACTAGATACTTATTGCGGTAAAATATGTGCCAATAAATATATGTCGTATATTTTACCACTATAAATTGCCAAGATATATTGTAGGATACGCGTTGTAGTTGTATACTATAAGAAATATATAAATATATAATCTAATACTATTACATAATAGCTGCAACTACACTGGCGAACAACTAATACAGTACCAGTTTTGTATACTATCCATATTGGTAAATATAGTTATGTTAACATATTCGAAAATCATATTACCACAATGTTTAGTATTGAAATATTAAATATGAATAATTCAAACTTATTCGTATTAAGAGAGATTTGTTTACTGATTATTACACACATATTTACTGTATTTACAAATAACAATAATCTTTCGGAACTATTGTAAATTAACGTCGGTCTCTTACTATTCGTGCGTATTTCATATTATATCTAGGGTTTCTACAATTCCCTGATATAATGGCCTACTGTTACTGATGAAAAAGATAATGAATTTAGTTCTTAATACACCGCAAAATGTAATTATACATTGTATTATACTTTTGCAAATAAATTAGTTAGCTGCGTTATAAAATTACTACTTTTTTTCATCTTACTCGTGATTCATGCAAAAAGGGACCTAAGTCCACTGATATTTTTTATAATTATTAAAAATCCTCTTTAACTTTAAGCATTGAACGATATTTGTACCATTGTAAGTGCATAAAAGCAACATTTCTATTAAATAATATTTTTATTTTTCATTCTGCAAGAAAAGTAAATCAGTTTTTTTGCGTTTTCCCAACAATTATCTATATGGACTTAGTGCCCTTTTTGCATGGACCGATTCAAATACCGTACATGTTTCAAAAAAGTCAAACTTATACGTATTCTTAATGTCTCTTTCAATATATATATATATATATATACATATATTCAATATATATATATTAAAGCCTAACATATATGCACAATTTCTGAATTCTTAACGAATGATAAAAAAGCAAATTTAATCAAGAAATTAATATTTTGGATGTAGTTAAAATTTAATAATTTTGAGATTATCCTTGATGATAAAGATAATCCATGAGATAAGGAACACTTAATTTTTCATATGCCTCTGTAAATAATGAAACATTATAAAACACATAGACAATATCGGGTTACGATGACATCTATGTACCTTTTACACAGAGAGAAAAATATTGTACCCGATAACATACTAATGTTACCGGATAACATATTGATAGTACGGGTTACCATCATTTGTTATCCAGTACCATCAGTATGTTATCAGATAACATGTACATCTTTCGGCGTAAGGGCTCTTGTTATTATGCGTTTTTTAAAAATACAAGAGTAGATTATACAGGCCAATAAAATTTATACCCAGAAATCGGACTACTTTTGCGAATGTTTTCAATGCGTTAAATTCAAATTTGGCCGCAGAATTCTTCTATCACGTCAAGATTTCGAGATATCCTAACCTAAAAGTGCAAAAAACGCTGTATTTGCTGATATTCAGTAAGTTTTTGTGGGGGAACAGAAAGTTACTACTTGGTAATAGAAATCGAAAGATAATAAGAGACGATTTGGTTGGTTTATTAAATTTCATTGATTTATTGTTAGTCATTTAACCTGTTCCGGACAGAATCGAATTGCGTTAACTGCGGTACCCGGCGTGGGTTTTTCTGCAGTTTTCCCCACGCCATTGCACACCCGAATGGGGGTACTTCTCAAAAAGTCGGCTGCAGCCGCAATGAAGGGTGCCTATAGGTTTTATGTACGGGCCCTTCATACTTGGTGACGACGCGCGCAATATTAGAAATTATTGTAAATTGGAGTAATTGAGGAGTCCCTATACGATTTAACGCGCGTTATAATGATTTACATGAGTAGTGAAATTTCGATTCGGAGCAAGGTATCTTAAAATCGGAGCAAGGTGGATTTAGATTCGGAGCAAGGTCCGTTTGAGTTTCGGAGCAAGGAGAATTCGGAATTGGAGCAGAGCAGATTTCGGAGTCGGATCGATGTCTACTGGTAATTCGGAGCACGGTTCGATTGCTATTTCGGAGTTGTTTACGATCTGCCGGTGATTCACTTCCAGATGGATAGTACCCGGAGGTTCTACGCGCGGGGACTCGAGGCGTCGAGATCTGCCGTTGCTGGTAATCTGGAGAATGAGAAGTCTGGAGGTTAGTAACCCGGAGATGCGGACTAACCGATCTGCTGGTGATTCGCTTTTGGATGGACAGTACTCGGAGGTTCTACGCTCGGGGACTCGGGGAGTCGAGGTCCGCCGATGCTGGTCCTTCGAAGAATAAGAAGTCCTTAAGTTAGTAACCCAGAGATGGTATTGATGATTTGTATGGAAATCGAAGAGTCGATTTGCCATTGTTGGTTTCTCATATCGAAGGTTCGCTAACTAGAGAGCCACGGTCGGTATTTTACCGACACAGGGGTCGGTGTCTTCGTTGGTCGAATTCATTTAAAATGCCGGTCGAATTTTGGAGCAAGAGAGAAAGAAAGAAAGAGTGAGAGAGAGAGAGAGAGGCAGCGAGATTCAGTCGTATGGAAGAATGGATATCGTGCTTCGAAATCGAAATTTCCAGATTCGTCGAGAAGCTTAAAAAATAAGACGATCGGGATCCTTAGCAACGTTGTTAGCGTCGGTAGCAACGAGAGAGTATAAAAACGGGCGACTCCTCCGTTCCCAAGACACTCGATTTTCGAATTTCGATCAACGGAGATCGTTACGGCCGGTCGGTTTCGCGATTTGTCGTCACCAACATCGCAATAAAAGTAGCTTGCTATTGAGAATATCGGCTTGTTTGTTTTATTAAAATTTCCACCCGGTCAATCGTGAACATAACCCTTTGAGGCATACATTTTTCTTTACGTTGAATTGTCTTGAAATTTATCATTAGGGGGTTTTTGGGATCGCAGATTACGAATACGGTGTCAAAATTTCAAAATTCAAAATCGCGGATTCAATATGGCATATTTGTTCCATATTTACATCGTGAAGGCCGTCATATTAAAGCCGCCATTTTGAATTTTATAAAACCAACATCGGATTCATCATCAGCGACCTAAAAAACCCCGTTATACCAAATTTCAAATCATTATCTTAAAAAACAGCGTCAATAATGAATTCTTTCAAAAAAATCGTGGTTTTTTCATATTTTTTTATTTATAGATGATACACAATAAACAATTACATCATAATGATTGCGTTTATTCATTCTTCTGTCACCATAGTAACAGAAAATACCAAACAAAAACCGATTGAAATGCGTTAACTGAAATGTAAATGAGCAAAATCAGAGAAATCGAGGTGGTAACGTAGGTTACCAACAGGGTTAAATAAAATTATATGATGAAAAAAATTTGTTTATTCGTTTTATATAAATATTATTTTAGACTGGATTGATTAAAAGAAAAAACAATGACAATCACTGAGTAAAAAAGAAAATATACAAATTGTTACTTATAGTAATAAGTTATCAAAATAAATCATTGAAATTAGAAAATATTGTCTTATTCAGAAACGGATGTGATTGGTGGTGAAGTCATTATTTATTCGACACATATCATCTCATGTTGTTCGTTTCTGAATGGTCAGTCTTGACGAAATTGTTCGCTTCTAAATTAGAAGAGGACAGTTTGATTAAAATTTATTTCTGCCATTTTGCTCTGGCCATAATGAACAAACAAATCGCACCGAAGGTATTTAAGAGAGCGCTGCTTTGTTTGAGAAACCAATCAGAAACGTACACACACAATCAAACTATTTGTGTTGTATGAATAATGACGTCACTACCATTCACAATTGTTCTGAATATGATTTATTTTGGTAACTTACTACTGTAAACAATCATTTATGAACTTCAAGCCGACATTTAGATGGGTCTTACGAAGACTCGTTTAGTTCAAATTTCTTACGAAAATGCATTTAACTCGGAGATTGTCGCGAAGACTCGTGTATTTCGACATTTATTACGAACACTCGTTTGCTTCAACGTTCACCGCGAAAAATTGTTCGTTTCAGTGTTTTTCACGAAAACTCGTTTACTTTAAAGTTTATCGCTAAGACTTTGCGTGACTAACTTATTAAATATACATATGAGTTTTTATTCATTTATTTATACAACAAAGTATTAAAAATAAATGTTTACTCCAATGTAACGTTAAAAAAATTAATCAATTTTAAATTGGATTTAAAAAGCCATCCATTGCACTATTTAGTTTTAAACAAACTTTTCAAATTATTGTCGATTTCGATTTAAGAATTATAAATTGAGATTTAAGAATTAATCTCTTTTGTATGTAATATTCAATTCAAAACATTATAAATTCATTAATATTGTTTTTGCTGTTGATAGTTATCTAATATTATACAAAATAGTTCAGAATGTAAAAACAACATTAAACGAACAATTGTTAGAAACTTGTCTTTACAAAAAGTTACCTATTATTTAAAGCGGGCAATAGTCTGTTAATCGTCGAAATGAACGAGTGTAAGCGAAAAGCATCGAAACAAACATTTCTTCGTGGTGAACAACGAAATAAACAAATCTTCGCAGCGATCAGTCGAAATAAACAGTTCTTCAAGGTGAGTAGCTGAAATATGCAGGTTTTGGTGGTGAAAATCGAAATAAACGAGTTTTCCAAATAAAATCTGAACTAATTGAGTTTTGCCTAGAAAATTTGAAATAACCATGTCTTCGCATGAGATTTGAACGAGTCTTCGTAAGACCCATCGATGTATAAAACTTTGATTGAATAAAAATAAAATAGATGAGGATAAGGATGATTTATAGAGTTTTCAAGTTCAGGGAAGTAGCGCCTCGAGTCCATTGCGGATATTTCTGTTTAGAATCAGTGTAATATTTTCTAAAGATGCCATTAGTCTCGTTATCAAGCGCTAGCATTCAGGTAAATATTTATACACAGAAGATATCGGCGCTTTTACAATGCTGTAACTCGAAATGGTCGCGAGGTATACACGTGCAAACACGTCGACTTGCAGGAACATGTGGATCGTGGGTCAAGACACGATCGATCGCACAAAGCGTTCCTATGCGTATGCTCAGATACCTGTATACCTATACCTATACATCTAAGGTCGCTCTTAAAAAGCCGGAAGTTTGTTTTGTTCAATTCGTAGTCTCGGTTATATCTGATATATACTCTTCATACATTTATTATTACTATTTATTATTTATATACCAAAATTCAAAAATTCCTAGAAAACCAGAAAATAATAAGGTATATTTACGAATCTTCACTTTGAAAACCCATTATACAACTAGTCCAGTCAAATTGTATTTTAAAAAATAACAAATTCGACCTTGTGGCTTTATTTGAAGCAAAAATTGTGTTTTTTTTTACAAAAACGGCGATATCTCGGCTTCCTGTGAAGCTACAAGGTCCAACAGGTGCTCATTTTAAAGGCATTTTTATGATCTACATCTTGTATACAGTGACTTTTAGTGTACGATCGATAGTTTTCGAGATATCGAACGATAAAAGCACCTTCGCAGCCTTTTTTTAAAGAATTTTTCTGCATTCCGTTTTTTATTAATTAACATCCAATTGTTATATTTTTCAGAATCGTTCTTATGATTCTTGAAATTTCATTTTTTTAATTTTCTTGTCAATTTCCATCTAAAATGAGGTTCAATGTGATTGGTAAAAAAGGTTTGTCGCTCGAAATTTGAAAACTCAGACACTTTGGTTTGGTTTACAGATAAATTCATTACTTTATAATTGATTTAATACTACGACCGAACCATAAATTCATATCTTAGTTTAGAATTACTAAATCAAGTTAAATTAATTAATCATTTCTTTTCGTTTTTCCATTTATTTCGAAAATTAAAAAAATGTAGAGCATGACATTCTCTACAAACAAAGCAATCGAAAGGCCCGGGTTAAACTCCCGGAGCTTCGAATCATTCCACTTTAATATGGTACTCATTTTTTCTAAAAATCGTAAAATAATCCTACCTTTCCATCCCTACTAGAAATCAATCCATTTTTTAACCAAGAATTGTACAATTATTGTATTCACCATGTTAAAGGTATACACTCTAAATTACTTAAAGTGAAACTTGAGCCACTCTCTGCTAAAGGTGACTTTTTCACTATTTTTAAAATGGAAATTTCACTTTATTAGAGTGGCATATACCCATCCAATATCAGTAAAGTGAAATTTCCACCTTAAAAATAGTGAAAAAAGTCACTTTTATCAAAAAGTGGCTTAACTTTTACTTTAAGAAATTTAGAGTGCAGGCAAAATGGATAGTGTAGGAAACAAATAGATAAGTTTCTACCAGTGATCTTTTCCATCATAACAAAATTTTGATGACTTCTAATCGAGTTTCAGTCATTCGAAAAAATTAGCTATAACAATTAAAAGTATGCCTTACAAACGTGATTTGCTCGTCTAAGATGTCCATCACATTTGATAATATTACAAATATAATATTTTATGCAACATGTGTATAAAACGCAATATTTTACCCACCATTTTAAACATGCGATTAGATAGGGCGATGTATATAAAAAATAACATTTCCTACGTGTGTTTAAAAGCATAAACCTAAAGTTTGGCGACCAAATGTAGAATTTAAAAGTGAACAGTATGTAAATAAGAAATTTTTTGTGAAGCACACGAATATTTTTAAATCAAAGCATTTCAGTAGGTAATTTACTTAGCGCTCACTCCAGATAATGATTTTATGATTCACGCAATCTTAAAAAGCGTAATTCGCGCCGACAATAACGCGAACGGATTTTTACATAGGCGATTGATGGATTTTGTTTCAACTTCCTATAAACGTTATTTACTCATTTTCCAATAAAACTGACGGCTTTAAAAAAAGAAACTCGCTGTTGAGCTTATCACATAATTATCGTCTTCCAAATTCTTAACATTATTATCGTCGAGATTATCGTAATTACATTGATGTATATTTGGAAACGAACGACAAATTTTCAAGTACCATTGTAAAAATATGCTTTGTAATGTTTTAATATTAGTAATTTTTTTAACGCACATATTACTGGTGTACGTAAATTGCAGACGCGTCCTACAATAACGTTTTAAGTGATAATTATGTAGTTATGGAAATTTCCCATTCAATTTAACACTCGAATGAATGAAGTGAACATTTTACTCGTTTGAGTGGTGTATAATGTTTTTTTTGCGAAAGGGTTGAAAGTCAAATGAACAACTTTGTGATTATGACGTCATAATTCCTTAATTATCTTTTCATTTCATTCAAGAATATAGTTTCATACTTGTGTATCCTTTCCAAGTAAGAACTTTAAAACAAGTACGAATAGATAAATAACTAGTTTTGGGAATTAAATATTTTCTTTCGAAAGAAACAATAAACTTGTTAATAATCGTATTTTAGTACCAATGATATTTGATGTATTTTTAAAACAATAAATTTGTAATTAAAAAATAACTATTATTAATAAAGAAAAGTTAAATAGACAGTCATTATAAGGAAGAACCTACATAGACTACAATAATAACTTTTGAGGCTTATGTAAAATATGAATGATTTATTATAACATTTATTTATTTATTTTACCCAATATGCATTGTTTTAAAAATTTTTGTTTTCGTGGAATTCGAGATGTTACAATAACTGTTTGAAAAGTATTTTTAGATAGTTATTTTGTGAGACATTTTGCATGTAAAAATTTACATTTACTTTTTATACTTTTGTCTATTGTTATAAAAAAATGACGTTAAATAATTATCTACACAACAGTAATAGTTCATGAAAATTCTTCGAAAGGGAATTTGGACCAGCATAAAGTTTTATGTAAGTTGTTTAAAATGCAGTTGACACTGGTATATTTTGTTTTGGTTATTAAAATTTTAAAAAAGATGAAAATGGAATATTACAGTTTTTATTTTTCAATAACCTCCTAATCAGTTCTAAACAAATATTGTAGAAATAATGGCTTGGCTCGAAATCAATACAGGAAATTCTAATTTGTTATATAATGTCTCTATAAAAAAAAGGACAGAACATTTATGAGTAAGATTTTGAACTTTTGTTTTATTATATTACGTAAGGGTGAAAGAAATTCAACTAACACGTGCAAACACAAGTTCCCAACCTCGTTACTTTCTTGTATTTTATAATTAAAGTTTTTTGTATAAATTTTTATTAATTTTTTTTTAATTGCTTTGCAGGATGTTCAAAAGACAATGTTTTCAATAAATTTGCTTGTGCATTCTGGCAAAAAACGAATCTACTTAGTGGTGGAAAACTTGTACACAGCGGGGGGGGGGGGGGGAAAAATTTAAAAGTTCCGAATGAAAATTATTCCGAAACTCTAAAAATAAAAAATAAAAAATTCGAATGTGTAAAATTCTGACAAATTAATTATAGTGTGGGCGGTATTCATTGTCCAGGTGTTAATTATCATGACAATTAATGAAAACTAATTAATATCCTTCCGGAATATTTTTTATTCGGAATTTCGAACCCTGGCCAAGTAATTTGATTTTTTTTAGAAATTATGTTATTTGCTGCTAAAAATAACTTTTCACAATTTTTTCAATGTTTTCAATTTTCAATTCTCAAGCAGCTTTGGATCATGCAACTAAATATTGAACTAAATATTGAAGCAGAAATATAACTAAAAAGTTTTAATTCATTATATTATATTATATTCAAACGGCGAAATCTTATATAATAAATTATATTTTTCCAATTATATTTTGTTCCGCGGGGGAATGTCTTTTAATAGAAAATTTTTCATTATGGGCAAATGAATAAAAGGTAATCTCAGTGAATATTGATCTTGCCATTATTACACTTTGAATTCATATCAAAATATTTTTCGGACGTTATAAATTAAGAACTTAATCAATTTCATTTTAGTTTTTATATTTGCCGAGTGCAATATGAAAAGGGAAATTGGAGTAATGAAATAAATTAAATTTTCAATGGAAATAGTATATTTAATTGGTATATTTAATTTATTTATAAAGAAGAAATAAATTAAGATGTAATAAACAAATTTAATAATTATTATACGTTATAGTAACATCGAAAATCGCCGAAACACATGATACAAGTCTACAAAAAAAAACAGCTGTATCCACCCGTAAATATAGCATTTTTTAAAAACTTGTTTCAGTGTTTCGTCAATTTTAAAATTTTTATAATGGAATAATTACTCGAAAAGTGATTGTGGCGCCATCTATGACTAGTGTTTTGTATTCGTCTCGAAAAGATCTTTCAAGTATGTCTCCACTCGACCCATGGTGCGTTTTCGACAAAGATTTTCGACACCTCTCGTGTCCTCTTAAAGTTGGGGTCGTAACGCCCCAAAAAACGATCGTTTTTTTTTAAATCGTTTCGTGTATTTTCCCTTTTTTTTAAATATCGTTTTCGTAATATTTGACCGTTCCCGGACTTTTTGTCTATGTATAAAACTGTGCAGAAAAAGACAAGTGTACATACCTTCCATATGCATGCCAAACAAATTATAAAGTTAGAATGGATTTATTCAGAATTAGATCGAAAATAGGTCAAAATTACATAAAATTAAAGTCTTGAGGAGAATCCGCAAGTGGTCGAAACGTAAAAAAAATATATGTCATAAAAATATACGAATTTTATTTTATATTTCCGAAATGTCCTGCACGTTATCAAATTTCAAACGTAAAATTACTTTTTCTTTCACCTCCACTCAACGTAATTTGACTTCATTTGTAGGTAAATAAGATGGGTTCTAGAAAATCATTCCTCTGAAAGTCGAAAAGAGATACTTACACGCTACTTTGCTGCTTGGACAACGAATTAACTTTTAAGAGATGATATAAATAATTTCCTAGGTACAGAATCCAGGTTAAACACGTTCTCTTTCTACAAAATGTAATACAGAGAATCCAAATTAAACAATAAATTCCTCATTATATCAGTTGCGGAGATGTAGATAGAAAACTGTTAAGCTATTTCTCTTTTAACTAAATGTATACATTTTCAGTAGCAAATGTCGAAAGATGGGTTTATGTTGCCATGTATGCAATATTATCATTCAAATCGTAAACAAAGCAAAAGCTAGTGCATTATGAAATTGCGGTGCTCGAGCCGCATTATTACCTCTTTGAGTATATAGAGAACAACCTAATCGGCTTTAATTGAGCACCGATATTACTATTGCCGAGATTTTCCGTGTACGCATATACCTAGGAATTTCTGCACGCGTTCGTGTATTTTCTAATATTCCGAAATACCGTTGACGAACATGTCGACGCAGGCTTCGTTTTAACCCTTTGAGTCACACATTTTTCCTTTTATCGAATTTAGCTAAAATTTTTAGAAATTCAAGATGGCTGATCCAATATGGCGGACAAAAATTTTAAATATGATTGGATTGGGACAAAATTTGCAATTCGGGGGCTTTCAAGGTCACTGATTACGAATCTGACGTTACTTTTACCAAATTCAAAATGGATTCAATATGGCGGACAATGATTTTAGGAATGTCTCCGTTTTGACTAAAATTTGCTACTCGGGTGCTTATTTGTTATAACTGAACGAAATTTTGTAAATTTTCTTTCAGTTACAACAAATAAACAAAGTAAACCATGCAATGAAAAATTAAATCCGTACAAATTTTAAGTCTGTCCGTCTCCTTCAGTTTTTTATAAAATTCAAAAATATTTGGCTGATAAATTACTAATCGATAGGACAACTCATAATAACGTTTGAAGTAAATTAGACATTATTTTTTTGTAGATGGAGATTTGACGTGAAGTTAATCATATACAATTATATATAATAGTTTATAATTATATACAATTGTATGTAATGATATATTCATACACGATTACATATGATCATATATTGATCCATAATTATTGTATTCCTGTGAGTTCTTATGAAATTGTTTTAAGGACCAACTGCAGCTCAATTATTGAACTGAAAGAGACATACAATCGTTAGGTCATCTCATTGAGTTGCATTCCCTCAACTTTTTCTTCAGTGTAAATATGCATAAATCTATCGTTGGGAAGAAGGACACTGTCACTCTCTACCGCTAAAAGAGCTTAGGAAGTATGTAGTCTCTATTTCAGTCGAAAGGTGGATCTGCTATACTAGATCCTGATCTATGCGACTGTCCTGTTGTTCTCGTCATAGAGATGCAATTCTGTTCTTGAAATTTCGTTCAAATTGAGCCATTCGTAAAATTTATGTCCGCCATATTGGATCCGCCATTGTGAATTTGTTAAAACTAACCCCAGATTCATAATCAGTGACCCGGAAAACCTCTAAGTAACAAATCTTGTGCAAATTGAGGCATTTCTACCTCTTTTGTCCGCCATATTGGATCCGCCATTTTAAATTTGGTAAATCTAGCATCAGATTCATAATCAGAGACTCCAGAAACATTGCCTTACTAAATAGAGTCATTAGCTGTAAAAACATCGTCAATAATGAATTTTTCCGGAAAAAACATGATTTTTTCGTATTTGTTTATTTATATGGCTGAAACAATAAGGGTGTACGTCGAGAAACCGACAAATCAAAAAGCCGACAGGTCAAAAAACCGACAGTCAAAATACCGATATTCAAAAACCGACAGTAAAAACAATTACACTTCAAAAATTGAGTACCCGCTTGTCGATGTGTCTATTTTTTTATGTGTCGGTATTATGACAATTCGGTTTTTCTACTGTCGGTATTTTGAAGTGTCGGTTTTTTGCCTGCCGGCTTTTTAATTTGTCGGTTTTTCGACCCGCACCCAACAATAATGACGCTGAAGCTAGCAGCAGATTCGCAGCAGCGGATTCAAGAAAACTATGGAATTTGATAATTTCTTATTAAAAATTACTTGCATTTAAACATTTTTAGACAAATTTTATACAAATAATCTGTTTTTGGCAATTTTAATGGCTGAAGACCATAGTTTTTTCGAATCCGCTGCTGCGAATCTGCTGCTAGCTTCAGCGTCATGAAACAATAAACAATTACGTCTTCTTTATCATTTTTATACGTTCCGCCATTACTAGAGTAACGGATAAAAGCAAAAAGACCGATCTCAATGCGTTAAAATGGGAATAGTCAAAATTCCAAGAAATCAATGTGGTAACGTGGGTTACCACTATGCCTCAAAGGGTTAAAGACGAAAATATAGAGGACTTTAGAAATCATTGAAATTCAAACTAAAACTCTAATGCAGGTCTTGGTCGACAGTGGATGTTGATAAATACAAGCTACCCCAAATTTCAAAATTATCCAGCCATCTTTTCATCGATGAAGGAGGGTTTTCGAAATGTCGAGCAGCCAATTTCTTATAAATAGTATATTATATAATAAGGGCGTAACACTGTTAGAAATGTTCAGAAATTTCGGGTTATGTTACCGAAGTAACAGAATTTTACTAAATTGTGTAACAGAAAGTACCATTACGTTATATTATCAGAAAATTACGAAACTGTAACAGAAAATTCAAATGGAATCAGTGGAACACGGTGACATTACTTTGATTTGTAGCCGCCGCGCACCCATCGCAGAAATGGAATTTTCATTCGGTCATAAAGGATTCCTCGGTCAACCATCTAATGATGGTTATACCCTACTGGGTATAACGAGTGTCATCCGAATATTGTTGAATTGTATAATGTCGATTCTATATGTATATCGTATTTTTTCTACCTCGATGCAATTTACAAAACATTGTTGTTTTTATTAAATTTTCTATTTCTAATAATAGGGTAGCCTTCCCCAAACGAAGGAAAATAAATCATAGAAATACACAAAAAAAATATGATAAAGCAAACAAATTTTACTCCCCTTATACTATTCTGTTAATGTAATTGAAAATTCTGGAACTGTAATAAAATTTTCTGAAACATGTGACGACGCTTTTTACGGTTACCGTTTCCGAAATTTCTGTTCGTGTTTCGTAAAATTCTGAAACGGTAACCGTAAAAAGCTTCGGTTACATGTTTCAGGAAATTGCTACAGACATTTCTAACAGTGAATTAGCGATCTCCGACGGGTACGAAGTTTGTCACACGAGGATATTTTTTAATACGACAGACGTGGGGCTGGATAATTTGCGCCCGAAGATTACACGGTAGGGTGCAAACACGAGTTCTACTCCCGGAGTGTTAAAAAGAAAAATAATTGGAGCAATTGGTTAAGACTGGGAAGTGTGTTTGATAGACGTGAACGGATAAACCTCGGAATCGCCTCGTGTATGAACTTCGCCCTGCTTGATGCACAGCTATTTATATACAACAGAAGCGGTGTAATTCTCGTAACGCGATTGTCTAAAAGTGGAATACTTTCCCAGCGGCATAAATACTTCTGGCTCGATACTAATAGTTTTTTTTTTTATCAAAAATGTGTATGGAAGCTGCATTAAACGATGCGTAAACGAGAGTTGGAAGACACAACAGTCAATAATAAAGGGAGACATTATCGGAGGAGCCTTTGCGTTGATGGATTTCAATCGCAATCATATTATTAACGGGACAATGAGAAATTACGTTAATTATGTCGCACTCGAAAGAGTGCACTTCATCGACCGTGTTCGAATTACTGGCCGACATTCGCGCATCGGTCTGCGCACTTCCCAGACACACGTTGCAGACACCGCGGCACAGAGACTTTGTTATCAATGGACGAGGACTCCGCCGTCGAACGGATCATTTACGCGAGATATTTTTCATCAATTAACTCCACAAAGATGTATATATATGTCCCCACAATGAACTAAGTAACTCAAGCCAAAAATAAGCCTATCAGGAACAATGAAATTCTATTTTGACCAAAGAAACGTACGGGTCTGGGTACGAGCCAACTAGATATCTAGATAATGCAACCTAGGGACCTACCCTGCGAACGTTCAATAATCTCCGTTGAAAATTCATTTAGCATAGGAAACATTCGACTACCTACTGCACCTCTTTTTTTAAGGGGAGGCACCACCTTTAAATCAGCTGTATGACATACAGCTTTAAAAAATTTGAAAAAATTATCTCTTTAGTAATTTTTGACGTGGAATTCAGTGGTGCTAGAATAAAAAGTGTAAAAAATTTGTTTGACCCAAAAAAAAAAATGTTCTTTTTCGAAAAAATCGGAATTTTTTAAAATCCATACGAGAGGCTGTAGAAAATGTGTTTCCATGTTCACCCTAATTTTCTTGAATTTTTACATTAATTAAAAAAAATGTAGAAGCATTTTTTCGAAAAAACAAATTTTTTTCGCGCTAAAATTTAGAGGTCAAAAAAATTATTTCTAGAGTAATTTTTAACGTGGAATTTAGTGGTGTTAGAATAAAAAATGTAAAACTTTTTTTTTACGCTTAAAAAAATTGTGTTGTTCTCTACAAAAAATTTATTTTTGAAAAAATCGGAATTTTTTAAAATCCATACGATTGTAGGTTGTAGAAAACATGTTTTTATGTTCACCCTAATTTTTTTGAATTTTTAAATTAAGTTAGAAAAATGTAGTTGCATTATTTCAAAACAACAAATTTTTGTTTAAACTACAATTTATGGGTAAAAAAAATTTCTTACGCTTTTTATTCTAGCACCACTGAATTCCTCGTCAAAAATGACAAAAGAAACAATAGTTTCAAATTTGTTAAAGGTGTATTTCATAGAGTTGATTTTGAAGGTGGTGCCTCCCCTTAACCCATTAAAGGGAGGGTTCGGCAACAAAATCAGCTGTATGAAATACACCATTAAAAAATTTGAAAAAATTAAATCTGTAGTAATTTTTGACGTGGAATTCAGTGATGCTAGAGTAAAAAGTGTAAACAATTTTTTTGACCCATAAAAAAATGGAATTTTTTCAAATCCATCCGTCGTTATTTAGAAAATGCGTTTATATGTTCAACCCAATTTTTTAGAATTTTTAAATTAATTTAGTAAATAATTTTAAATTTATATTTACTTCTCGACCGTTTTATAAATAAATAATATTTGTGAATTCTCGGTGAGAAACGGTCACTATACAATTTAGTGAAAAAAATATATTTTAATAATAAATAATTTGACGTTTCGGCCCTGTAGTGGATGCCATCTTCAGAAATAAAATGTTTTTAAATGAAAAAATAAAAAATTATATAGAAAAATGGGGAATTCATTTTAAGAATGTCTCAAGATGTTAGAGTTTCTCAAACTCCACCCATCCAAGTTTTGCAGAGTTTTGCAAAAAAAATGAATTCATATACCCAATTTAGTAAAGTCTAGAAGCATTTTTTCGAAAAAAATGTTTTTTTTTCTGTGCTAAAACAAGTAGGTCAAAAAAATTATTTCTTTAGTAATTTTTTACGTTAAATTCAATGGTGCTAAAATACAAAATGTAAAAATTGTTTTTGACCCATAAAAAAAATGTTTTTGGCCCATAACAAAATTTTTTTTCGAAAAAAATTGAATTTTTTAAAATCCATCCGTAATTATTTAGAAAATGTATTTTTAAGTTCACCTTAATTTTTTTGAATTTTTAAATTAATTTAGAAAAATGTAGAAGCGTTTTTTAGAAAAGAAAAATTTTGTTTCAAGCTGAAATTTATGGGTTAAAAAAATTTTTTAGATTTTTTTATTCTAGCACCACTGAATCCATCGTCAAAAATTACTACAGAAATAATTTTTTCAAACCTTTTTAAAGGTGTATTTCATAGAGCTGATTTTGTTGCCGAACCCTCCCCTTAACGCCTGAAAGGACAATTGTTTTTGCTTCAATTTCAACTATTTGGTATCGAAATCAAAGTTTTAAAAAATTGATAGGAACATATCCCAGTATTCGTCAAAATTGAATTTCAGCCATCAGAAATTCCAATGTGGCCCAAAATTTGAAAAAAATTGCCAAAAAATCTCTAAATATTTATACTAACCAATATTTTTCACGATATTAGAATTTTGGGAATTTATTGAAACTATTGATAAAAGTGAATAAAATATATGATTTTAACCCTTATTTGCCCAAAATGAGAGAATCAGGTACTCAACAGCAGTTCAGTTTCTACAGTAGAAAGAATTTTTTAATTTTTGGAAAATACGTTTCCGACTATTTTGAGATGTGCTCTATCGATTCCCGTCGACTATTTCTGCAAAATTTTTTTAAAATAAAAAAAACGAATGTTTTTCAGGTCGTTTTGTTTTAAATTTTTCACGTTTTTCTCCACCAAAACGGATTTTAATTAATGAAATGCATATATAAAAAGTGATCCTAATTATTGAACATAAATAATATACTAATGGAATATTGTTTAGAAGCAATGACCGATTCAAAATGGCCGCTAATCGAAGCACGGTTTTTCAAAATGATTATTTCCTTGAAATAGAGAGCATGGAAAGTTTTTGTTTAGTAATATAATGATGGTACATTGAATTTCATACATACTATACCTTCGTTAATTAATAATTTTGAAAAAGTGTTCTTCGATCCGTGGCCATTTTGACTCGACCATTGCTTCTAAAAAATATTCTATTAGTATATTATTTATGTTCAACAATCGGGATCTCTTTTTCTATATACATTTCATCGATAATAATCCGTTTCGATGAAGAAAATCGTGAAAAATAAAAAAAATGACCTAAAAAACATGACAATTTCTTTTTATTTTGCAAAATTGTTCAGAAACAGTTGTTTGTTGGTCATTTTTTGGACGGGTATCGATAGAGAACACTTCAAAATAGTCGGAAATGTATTTTCCAAAAATTAACAAAAATTCTTTCTACTGCAGAAACTCAGCTGATGTTGACGTATCTGCTTCTCTCATTTTGGGCAAAAAAGGGTTAATGAAAAAATTGTACTTTTATACAATACTTGATTGTATGTACTTCAAAATTACATTCTCAATACAAATTTCATTGAAAAATTTCTGGACGCTTTAACCCATTAAGTCCTGAATGGACGTTTTTTCACTACAATTTTCAACGGTTGTATTTAGTGTGAAAAAAGGCTCTAAAAAATTTGAAAGAAGACATATCTGACGTAAAATTAACTGAACTTTCAGAATCTGTTATTACATTTTTCAGAAAATGCAACCGTGAAAAACTATATTCGATTTTTTCAAAAAAATCATGCATTTTTCAAATGAATTTTTTTTTCATTTCGTCTTTTCACATTGAAATTGTTTCAGAATTCCTCTAAACGGTAAAGAAATCGTGTCCTCGAGACTTAAACTTTAAGATGTGCCTATGTCCATTTTGAAAATAAAGGTAAAAGCATCCAAAATGGCGGCCCAAACACAAAAAAATTAGCGAAAAATTCAGGAATTTTTTATTCAAAGACGATCGACTTTAGGAAAAAATGTTACAGAACAAAAAGTTCTTACAATTATTCAAAGAATACGCTGAATTTTTTTCAGAATTTTTTAAACGCTTTTTTCATTTTTCAAAATCCCAAAATTTTGACAAATCGAAAAAGTCGTCAAAAAATTCTAAAAAAATTTTCGGGCATTCTTTGATTAATTGCAAGAAGTTTTTCTTCCGTAACATTTTCTCCTAAAGTCTACCATTTTCAAATAAAAAATTCCTGAACTTCTCGACAATTTTTTCGAGGTTTTCTTTTCTAATTTATAATTCTTTATTAATTTGTTGATAACAAAATTTACTCGTTAAGAAACATGATGTTTTTAGTATCAATTTAAATTGCAATTAATCAAAGAATGCCTGAAAATTTTTTTAGAATTTTTTGACGACTTTTTCGATTTGTCAAAATTTTGGGATTTTGAAAAATGAAAAAAGTGTTTAAAAAATTCTGAAAAAAATTCAGCGTATTCTTTGAATAATTGTAAGAACTTTTTGTTCTGTAACATTTTTTCCTAAAGTCGATCGTCTTTGAATAAAAAATTCCTGAATTTTTCGCTAATTTTTTTGTGTTTGGGCCGCCATTTTGGATGCTTTTACCTTTATTTTCAAAATGGACATAGGCACATCTTAAAGTTTAAGTCTCGAGGACACGATTTCTTTACCGTTTAGAGGAATTCTGAAACAATTTCAATGTGAAAAGACGAAATGAAAAAAAAATTCATTTGAAAAATGCATGATTTTTTTTGAAAAAATCGAATATAGTTTTTCACGGTTGCATTTTCTGAAAAATGTAATAACATATTCTGAAAGTTCAGTTAATTTCACGTCAGATATGTCTTCTTTCAAATTTTTTAGAGCCTTTTTTCACACTAAATACAACCGTTGAAAATTGTAGTGAAAAAACGTCCATTCAGAACTTAATGGGTTAAGTAAAAAACTATGAGCTTTTATGCAAAAATGCTAAACACGAGAAATTCATAGAAAACGTACAGGAATATACTGGGATTTTTAAAGATATTTTTAATGACATTTTAAGAATTTTTTTGTTTAAATTTAAAAAAAGAAATTTAATATTTACAAAAAAAAACTGAAAAAAATTCGGTATATTTTTCAATAAATTCTTAATATTTTTTGTTCTTTGCAATTTTTTCCAAAAGTTGATAGTTTTAGTGAAGTAAATCTTGGTATTTTTCGGTCATTATTATTAAGTAGACAATAATAAACATTGTAAACAATGACATTGATAGTTTTCGAGGAAAAGAATTTCTATTTTCTGTTTGTTTTTTTTTCTTGAAAACTATAAACTTTTAGAAAAAATGTTGATGAATAACAAATTCTTAGAATTCATCAAGAAATGTACCAACATTCTGCAGAATTTGTCGCAAAATGTTTGTCAGAACATCATTACAAAAACTTCAAAATTTCCTCTATATTCTTCAATAATCTCTAAGAACTTTTCATTCTTAGAATGTTTTAAAAAAGCTCATTTTTTCAGTTAGAAACGTCCAGAACAATGAACAGTGTTACGATGAAGTGGGGTAAAAAGCAAAACTTTTTCATAAAATTCATTTTATCCAGCTTTGTTCATAGTTTCAATAGAATCCCGACGTTCTAATGTACTTTCGACATTGGTTGGCAATTTTTTTCAAGTTTGGCGCCATATTAGAATTCCTGATGGCTAAAACTCAATTTTGACCTTCATATCTTGAAAATACTAAGATGCTCCTATCACTTTTTTTTCGACTTTGATTTCGATACGAAATACTTCATTGAAAGTAAATACAAAAAATTGTCCTTTCAGGCGTTAATGTGTCAAGACATTTAAACTGGGACAACTTCTTATACAACATTTTTCGAATTATTATTATTATTATTATTTTTTTTTATTATGCGTTAACGGGCGGAATCCCCCTTTTTTACTAGGTTTTTGCCATATTAATTGTAAGATTTTTGAAAGAGCTGCAGATCGACTTTAGAAGTTGGCGCCATATTTTACATAAAGTGTATGAAATGTAGGGACTGCAGAAACCTACACCAAGTACACCAGTGGTCATGAGTCGATTTCCGCCAGATAAACAATATTTTCGAAACGTAAACAAACAACGTGGCTCGTCTTACTAACAGCGAGCTGCTGGAAAACGAAATCGAAAAATTGTTCGCCCGACGGGGATCGAACTAACGACCTACGACTTCGTAGTCCAGTGCGTTAACCGCCTTTTAAATAAATTTTGACAAATACATTACTTAAATGTCACTTTAACCTCTAAAGGGACACTTATTTCTTGAATGAAATACCATAAACACAGATGTCATCTCGAGATCGCAGTTACCCCTGTGTCTTTTAAAGGTTAATTAAATAACAAAAAAAAATTGCTTTAAATCCGACAAATTTTACAAAATGACGAAGTAAAGTAATGACACATATATATATATACGGGTTTTGGAAAATATCTGCCGCTATAACGCAGTAAATGTTACGTCGAAAAGTGTAAATTACTTCTTAACATTTTAGAAATTTCGCCTAAAGAAACGCAGTTGGGCATTTTTCAACATCGAGAAATATATTTTTTGCTTCATGTCGAATAGAAGATATACTTTACATTTTATCATTTTTACTATAAAATTCGAAATTCTTGCTGGAAGTTATGTAAAATCTACTTGAATCATTGGATTCGGTACCGACGATAAGAAAAATGTAAACAAAGGAACGAAAACACGATAGTAATTTAGAGTTATTACAGTACTTATCTCACAAGAATAATTATCATCGAACATACTTATATAAATACATATTTACGATAAATACAAATTTACCAAGAAACCCTAGTGAAATTGATGTTCGACTAAATTTCGGAACTTTTATACAATCATATATAATAACTCGCAGCCTTTACCACTTGCGGGAAACACGCCATCTGTTATGAACTGAATAAAATAATACCCAGGAATATTTGTTGCTGATGTACATATGTTGATTCATAGTTTTATAGGTTCTATTATCACATATGTCAACTTCCATTTTCTGGAATCTATACAGCGTCAGAATAATGGAATACCAGTATATTTTAATGTATAGTATGTCGGAAATTGCAGAAAAAAATTGTGTTTTTCCTTTTAACTTGACTGCATCTAGTGTATACATATATCGTACGGCCGAAGCTGACAAAATGTTGCCGAATGATTCCAATACAATATGCCGAACAAAGAGATATATTTTCTTTCCTAACGTGTAAATTTTTCCTGATTTTAAAGTACATTTAGCTTGGTTTGTAGTTTCCAAAGCTGTTATAGTTTTAGAAAAACTCGTTTTAAAGAAGAGCATGTTATTCATTATTAGCGATGACATTTTTTCAATTTTTAAAGTAAAATATCTTACTTTCCAACTCAGCCAAAAATTACTTAATGAAAATGTAAAAATGCTCAAATTATTGATAAACGTATTAAAGTTATAGCAAATCCAAAATTGATTAAAAACAACAAAATTTGCCCTCTCTTTTAAATAATATTTTAATTTTTCTTCGCTCTCTATTTGCATTGTCGCTTTGAAAGTTCGAAACGTTATGTGTTACGAGATATGCTCTAATGGTTTACTAATGCAGTTTCAGGTGTGTTCTAATGTCTTGATCATTTGCTTCTCTTTATTTATCTGCAACATAAGCAATCCAAAAATTCGAAAGATTTTGCAATTTAATTAAATTATTTGATCAACCAAGTAAAAAACTTGATTGTTCCGTACGCTTAGTTCGTCCACTAATATAAATAAATTTCATTGATTAAACATAAAATGATTTCATCTTAGCAATGAACCATGCATTATGAATACGTGGATCAAATATTTTATTGATCTCACTAATTTAATTTAAATCAAAGAAAGGATATTTTTTTATAAAAATATCAAGCTCATATTCTTTTAAAAATATTGTCTATTTTTTTAGAGGTAATGAATAAGTACTGGACTTGTAGAATTTTAATTGTAATAATATAAATTTTTGTTTGTTTGTCGCTTTTTCATTTTCAAATTACACCGTAGAGCACAGTAGGGAATAATATCGAAATCATAATCCTTTAGTTGAACCAAGACGCTGATTGTGATACATTTTTCTAAATTAATGCTGATAAAATTCCGAAAAGATTCCCCCAGGCTGATCAAAAAAAAATTCTACTCCTGATATTGACTCGAGATAACTAAAAGATAACAAATTTTTAAGGTGCGATTTATTAGTAACAAAAATCCAAAAAAATTTCTTTTTTAAATCGACGAAAAGAAATTTTTTAAGAATTTCACTGGCTTCAATTATTAATAAAAAAATATATGAAAGTCGACCTATTTAACTAATATCTATGGGTAAATACCGTAAGATGGTATTAAAAATGTCCACGAAGTATTTGTTGAGAACTCGATAAAGAAACTTAATTCATATTAAAAAACAGGTTTCAATCTAGGTGGACTAATTTTTCCATTGTCCTTTTATTTTTATTTAAGTTATGTTGTAATGTTTACGGTCACTGATTGAGAATTTTCAATTACAAACATTTAAAATTCTTTTTGAAAGCATTTTTTAAACGTAATTAAAATATACGAAGAAAAGAATAAAAAGATCACATTTTAATAAAATCAATGTATTTATATGCTCGCAATTACTAAATAACAAATAAATATATGATGTTCGTTAAACGAGCAAAACCCGATGTTTGATGCACACTTTTAATTTTCCTAGGGAATTTTTTTCTGATGACAGAAACTCGTTTGCTCGTTCAGTAATTTTCACCCAACAAAGTATTTCCTCGTGTAAATTCTATAAATGGCATTTTATTTATATCATTATGCAAATTGGCTTGCTTTTTTTAATTCCTAGGATGTTATTATGGTGAAACAATTTTCTTTAATATTAACCAGTGTTAATTGAATGATTACATTTATTGATCGAATGTGAGGGGTACACAAATAAGATCGGCTTAACCGTTTTACGGAAAATATTTTAAAACCCACGCATGCTATTTCCATCCAAAAAGGGTAAAATTATCTGAGAATTCATAAGGCCACGATGGAATTCCCCTTCATAGATCGACGTTATCATTACCTTCGAGTTGATGGTGAAACAGTACGTATCTTATTTTTTATCTGTCAAGATAGCATTCGGTGGGAAACTTCTCAGCTTTAAATATATAAGAACCTTGCTTTCGAAGTTAATAATTATAGATAATAGGTTAATACAAAAAAATGAATGTCGAAGTTATCACACGTTGGTATATTGTACATAAAGAGAAGAGGGGCTTGAACATTTTTCGACCATAACTGTTTAAAATAATGTTTAAAATAATCAGAAATGTGGTAATTTTAACGAGAAAGTCCTATTGAATAGGAACAATTAAACATTCTGGTTACCATTTTTATGGCAATTTTACTGTTTTTTTCAAACCTTGCCAGAGTGCCAGATTATGATAACAAGAACATTTTATCAGAAAGTTTAATTTACAAAAAGTTCCATGACTCGGCATATAGTTTTACAAAGTCTGTATGAATTACGGGACCAATACAGTGGGCCTTTTATATCGATTACCAGAATGTTCCGTAACAGTTACAGTGCACTTCTTTAAATTTTACAAAATTTTCCACGATAAGATTGCAAAAAAATTGTGCACGTCATGTATTTTAGGGCTCTTATACATCCTACTTTGTGGGAATTTACACATTGTAGATGTGCAATAATTTTTATTTTACTTTTACGGAGCTCAACAGTTTAAAAATCTGTTTAATTACTCGTATATTTTAAATAAAGATTCAAAATGGCCACTGAATTTACAAATTCCTTTTCAAAATTAAATAATTTTTTTTTTCTTGAAAACTATGAACTTTAAAGAAAATTTTATAAAAACAATTATATTATACAATAAGTCGAAGAATGCCCACGAATTTTTTCAGAATGCATTACGACAATTTTTTATTTTTGAAAAATTCGAAAAATTGAAATTTTGAACAAGTCATTTAAAAAGTTTGAACAAATTTAAGAGTATTCTTTAACCAATTCTAAGTCTTTTTGCTTTAAGGCAATTTTCTCTAAACTCTGTAGTTTTCAAGAAAATTAATTATTAGTTTCGAAATCCATAAAAGTTTTTTTTTTTTTTTAACTATAGACTTTGACGGAAATATCCATAGAACGAAAACGACTTCGAATTGGTTAAAGAATACTCTTTACTAAGTTTAAATGACTTTTTTTTTAAATTTTGAATTTTTCAAAAATAAAAAATGTTGACAATACATTCTGAAAAGATTCGAGGGTATTCTTCAACTTATTCTAGAACTAAATTGTTCTTATAAAATGTTCTCTAAAGTCCATAGTTTTGAAGAAAAAACATGATTAAATTTTGAAAAGGAATTTGTAAATGCAGTGGCCATTTTCAATCTGACAAAAAAATTTCAAATATATGCCTGTATATCTTTTAAGTACAACTATGCAGTGCACCCTTGCAATATGTTTTAGCTCATTCAAAGTAACATTTTGTATCGAAAATTCGATTTTTATAAAAAAATGTGTCCTAAAAAATCATGTTTTCTACTATATATGTCAAAATCATATATAAATTTCAATTTTTTTTTAAATTTCTTACTACCATTCGAAAGAGCGGCCTTAAAAACGGTAGAATCTGATAGTTTTTATTTTTTTTGAAATTTATTTCATATTGAAAATAAGCGTTGAAATTGAAGTCAACTTTCTGTGCATTTGGGCATTAATGGTTTAACGAAAAATTAGGCTAGATATTCTATAACATACAGTGAGCTTCTAGCATTTTTCGGTTGAACAAAAATGGTGATGAAAACTTATATCAGGATATGATTGGTATGGCGTTCAAGATCACAAAACCGGTTGTACTTAAATCGTAACTGATCCCATTTTTTGAGAAAATCCAAATTTCTATTTTCGAAAAATATACGATATATGATTACTATTTACTGCTTTAATTTATTAGTTTACCACTCTCTGCGTAAACCCAGAACCAACGACGAGGACGTGGCAATACTTCAATGTTTTTTCGTTTTTTTTTTATTTTTGTAGTACTTTTTTGGTTATTTTAATCATTTTTTTTTTAAATTTTGTTATTATTTAGAAACAAACTTGAAATGCAGAACTTTTTTAATTATTAATTAAGTGTGTCGCGAGGAAAATTCAACAAAAGTCCTTTTTAATCTTGTAGAATAGGATTGTTAATGCGTTCTCGAAAAAATATTTTCATTTTTTGAAATTGTAATATTACATTTTCTCGAAAACGGGATCAGTTACGATTTTTCGATAAAATAAAAAGCAAAAAAGTTATACAAGTTTTTTTGTAAAAAAATGTGGTTTTTTAAAATTTATTTTTCATTCTAACATCACTTTCACCTCGAAATTGCATTGGGAAACATGTCTAAGATGAAAATATCGCGTTCATAGACCCTTAGGATTAAAACGTACCGTGTTCTAATTTGAATATCAAGGTGGCGACTTCCAAAATGGCGCCTAGAAGCTCAAAAATCTTTTTAAAACTTAACAAATTTTTTTCTTGAAAACTATAGACTTTAGAGAAAATTTGCTAAGAACAAAAATGTCTTAGAACTGGTTAAAAAACCTTCTAAAATTTTATCATAATGTATTGATACACTTTTTGGTTTTTTGAAAATTCAAAAAATCGAAATTTTTAAAAAAGTAATTTAAAAAATCTGAAAAAATTTGAGAAGGTTCTTTAACCAATTCTAAGACATTTTCATTCTAAACATATTTTCTCTAAAGTCCATATTTTTCAAGGAAATAAACTTATTAGTCTTAAAATCTAGAAAAGTTTTTTAAAAAAGGACTTTAGAGAAAATCTGCTGAAAGATTCTGAAAACGCATACAATTTTACGTCAGAAATAGTGGGAGTATAATTTTTCCAAATGCTTTTATATGCAAATTATCGACGTTTAAACTGATGCTCAAAATGTGTCCGTTTAGGCCTTAATGGGTTAATTGAATTAAATTTTAATACATCATTGGTGTTAATCAAGGATAAATTCTAAATAAACTACAGAGAATTAGGATTGTTCTTTTAATTATTTTTATTGACAATGGTTACTGAACTTTTTCGGTAATTTTACCTAAGTTCTATATATAATCTACTAATTATTTGTTTCTGTCTTGTTTTATTACTCTCTTTCAATATTTAGAGACTTTTTTGAATCATCGTTTACGTGAAATTAAAAATGTTTAGGAATACTTTGCAGAATGTTCATAAAAGAGAGAGAGAGAGAGAAGGAAAGAATATCAGAAGCGTTGTTGAGATAGGGACGTGTGACACAGCGAGGCTCGTTAGAGATGGATGGACCAGAGATGTATTTTTGAGGGATGAGTCGCGAATTATTAACTGGAGCGAAAGCGCGACGAGGGCAGCGCCTCTGTCGTCATGTCGGTGGCAGGGATGGAAGACTTTAGGGTCAAGCGTTGGAAGCAGCGTCCTCGTCAGAGTTTGGAATGAAAGGTGCGAGGTGAATGGCGAGAAACACGGAACAAGTTGGAAAGGTCGGGAACCGATCGACCAATGGCTCCCTTCCCTTCCGGGTTTTCGCCGCGAGTTCCTGCAATAACCACGCGAGGCGCCGCGGCGCCCTTCGCCTATCTTATTCCACGGGTAGACAACGAAACGATGACCCACTTCCTGGAAAATCCTTCCTCTATTCAAGGCTGCCTACATCCTCTTAATAAGGAAAAGGTCAAAATTCCCTGAGCCTAAAGTGATTACAAATATTTTGGTACATCCATGGTCGAATAATGGAGTGATGTCCTGAATGGAATTTTTTCTCATGTGCTCGTAATTAATGGAGACTGGGTCCACGTGGGGGAGATAACGTCTTCCTCCAGAATGGAGGTTGGAATGGGTAGAGGGGGCTGACAACCTGACAACGGTGATATAAATATGTTCCACGTCATCTCATTAATACTGCAGCTGATTCTTTCCCTTTTAAACCTTACAATAACGAATTTAGAATTACAGAAGCTGAGATCAGACCCGAACGGATCTCTTGGGAACAGAGACAAGTTTACCCTTCTCGGCCTCGATCCAGGAATTGCGCTGACATTTCGTCAGACTCTTTTACAGGCAATACTGATTTTGACATTTGCAACGTTTCAATCACTAGCGAAATTTCCTTGTTCGAATTAATCTTCAAAGATCTCAATAATTGAATGAAATGAAACAGGTGATGCTCGACATCGACTATTATCCGGAATTAAATTTCGTTAACTCGTCAGTGAGCGACAAATAACGAACGGCACAAAGGCAAGAATGCACTTCGCTATTGAACGGCAATTTAATATTCAATCCTTCAGTGCAACCAAGTATGAATTTCCGATTCGAACCAGGCTATTTGGATGTATTGCGTAGGTTAGGTTTTCTTCTAGGCAAGCGTTCTTACGCAATGATCATCTCCGTGTGTTTCAAACAAGTGTTTATGGGAGTAAAACAGACTCTCCCAGTTCTAGTCGAGTAAACGACAGATGTTTTGCAGTTAGGCAAATACCTCGGTGCGTTCATTGATGAAAAATGGACTTTACATAATATTGCAACAACAATTGAACAATGTAGGAGGGAAGGCAGGAAGAAAGAGCAGTTACGGAAGTAGTGGCGGCACCAACACCAGTCGATGTCCTCGGTGTATAACGAGCAAACGAGTGTACAGACCTGCAGACCGCGATCAATACCTCGCATGCAAGTATACGAGTCAAAGCACGTGCTCTGAACTACATGCTCCTTTTCGGCCTTCTTATCCGAAGCTACATGTTGCGAAAGTTTTTCTTCCTGCCCCAGCTCTCATTTCTCGTTTGTAGTCTGTAAAAAATTCGAATCCTGTCGATAAATAAACCAAGAGAGAGGCGATCGCCGCCAACTTCGTCTGCTCCGATGGCCCATATTGACCAGCCTTTCCTTTCCCCTTTAAATGCACGTACTGCTTAACCTCAACTTCATTCAAATCTTTAGCAAATTTCATTCTATGAATTTTTACTTTGATAAGCCTTAACCACATCGTGAGATATGAATTATTAGTAGTTTCAAAAGTTTCCTATCGAACATCGTCACGTCTTGTGGTTGCAGTTGAGACAATGTATCGGTTCATCCAATACCAAAAGTTGTCGAAACTCGGTTGAAACAATTGGTTCGAGAAGCTAAACTTGCTGTCCAAGTGTGGGTAGATGAATTATTCATTTGTATACTTGGGTACCGATAGTTTGACTAATCGAGAATATTTTTTTATTGACAGCAATATTCTTCCAGATTTATTTCTGTGACAAAGACGTAGCGTAAGCTTTTCATGTTTTGGAGGTAATTAAATTTTAAAGTTGTCTTACTCGTCATCTTGATGACAATAGCATATAGATTACACAGGTCTACAAAAAAGAGGGTCTTGGGTGTTGTTGGGAAGCATTTGAGGTCGTGTACTCGAAAAACGCGATATTTTGCTATGTTTGAGGTTACGTGCCTTCTGTACTATTTGCATCTTTTAGTACTACCTTTACCCTTCAAAATGAGGTTTTATTCGACCACCTAAGATTTTTTCTTACAAAGTGACGGCCATTTTGAAATTACGAGATATATTCCATTAACGTTATCAAAAAAACAGAGACAATACTGAAACGTGATTTTAGTTATTAGTATTCATATTTTATATAGCTGTTTATATTTATATAGGTTTCATGACATTGAATTTGACCTTGAGCTTGTTCTCCAAGAGCATTTCAAGGTAAATTTGTTTACATTTATATCGTAATTTCAAATTGGCGTATCTTGGTGAAGAAAAGTCGTAATGGAATTCTGCGCATCCCATATTAAAGAAAAAGAGTATCATCACATGATTTAACGAAAGGAAAAACTCCTAAAAATGTTGTGTCTTCTGTACATGACCTCAAAAATAGAAAAAACGCGTTTTTTAAGTAAATAACCTCAAATATCTCAAAATCCTGACGGGATGGACCACTTCTGACTTCGGATTCTGATTCTACGAAAATGACCCACAGCTTCCCAACAACAAAACCATGTTGACCTGTGTTATTATAGTTACTTTGATAAATAACGACCCGTCACTATAGTGGTGACAATTATAACCAACTATAACCACAGTAGTGGCAACTAATTATATGGCTGTCACAACTATTTGCGTATACTTAGGTAACTCCTTTGTTCGTTTTATTGGTAACTTTAATAATACAATTTTGAAAAAATGCAATTAGTAATAATATACCTTTAGTATAACTTAGGAATTTAAACTAAGAAGTAATTACACCGGCCTACTTGGGCAAAGTTCCGGTTAAGGCGTAGCAATTAGATCCCTGTTACTACCAAGACAAACTTTTTTTATTTGTATCTTGTACACTTTTAATTTGTTCATTTTTCATTCAATTTCTTAGATTAGCCATATAACCATAAATAGATAATGTCCTTATTTTCGTGTATGTTGTTTACATAACGTTACACGGAAAGTAAAAGTCGAGGAAATTCTTGACAACACAGAAAGGAAGAAACACGACCGAGTCCTGTCTACGCAACACTGGTTACTGCGTGGCGGTTCGCAAATACTTTCTATTTCAACTCGCTATAACTCAGTCAATTTTGAGAATTCTGAAACGATTAAAAAATGAAATTGTTCATTACAGTTTCCCAGATCTAGTGCAGACAGAAAAATGATATATCTTAATAAATAAAAAAGTTACTAATTTTTTAATGCAGAACTTCGAAAATTGTGTTTTTATATATTCAGGCGCTTCGTTTATCGAGCGAATTTCAAGCATCCGAAAACTTTCAGCGAGAAAGTTGTTCATTAAGGTATGAACAAATTTTTTGGAAAGTTTCATCTCAATTTCATTAATAGTTTTAAAATTAATGAATGTTTAAAATAGGTAGCGGCCGACGGCCAGCGCGTCATGTGTGCCACGGCGATGCGCGCAAGGCCACAACCAACTTTAAACGTTCATTACTTTTAAACTATTAATGCAATGGAGATGAAACTTTCCAGAAAATTTGTTCATACCTTAATGAACAACTTTCTCGCTGAAAGTTTTCGGATGCCTGACATTCGCTTGATAAACGGAGCTCCTGAATGTATAAAAACACAAATTTCGCAGTTCTGTATTAAAAACTTAATAACTTTTTAATTTATTAAGATGCATAATTTTTTCTTTCTGCACTAGATCTGGGAAACTGTAATGAACAATTTCATTTTTTATCCGTTTTAAAATTCTCAAAATTGACCGAGTTATAGCGAGTTGAAATAAAAAGTATTTGCGAACCGGCCACGCAGTAACCAGTGCTGCGTAGACAAGACTCGGTCGTGTTTCTTTCTTTCCGTAAATTGGACAACCACTTTTTTTATTTTTTTTTTATTTATTTATTTATATACGGGCATTTCTGCCCTTTAAACAACTTTTGCTTGGATCATGAATTTAATACGCATTCTTATGTTTACATACCGATAAGCGAGTAGCAGTTCGATTTGTAAATGAGAATGAAAATGATAGCGACAACATGCATATTGCGGATTTAAAGAGATTATTGAAAGAAAAAGGTGCGAAAGTGTACAAGTATTTTCTTCATTACTGAATTTTGTAAATTTAATTTTATTATTATTTTTTTTATGAATATATTATAATAAAAATAAAAACTTCGGATACGAGTCGGTATGTGGATCTTATTTTTAAAACTCCTAAGATTATGGGTAAATCAACGAAATGAATTAAAAACTAATAATAAAACATATCTGTATAACTTTCGGTGAAAATATCCGTTGAATTAAAGTGCTCAATGCATAAACCATGTCTCGATTTTGGAGAAAATGAAGGCTTTTTGATCGCTACCAGCCATTTTTGTGTTGGTCGATATTTGTCGGAAATTTAAATCGCATTTTACCATTATAGCCTTCTGCACTACACTTCATTGTATACATAAAAAATATTTAAAGTTTCGTTATCGAAGCTAAAAACAAAAGAAAAAATGTGAGGATATGTATGATTTTTGTAATATACATTTAAGTGTAGTAACAAATAGCAGTTAAATAATCCATGTTGAACAGGAAATCTGTCAAAGATAAATTCGTGAACTTGAAATTGTAATATTAGTTTCTGTACACCTCGAGGTCGGTAATGTACCAAATAAATACGCATAATTATAACGAGAACGAAAGGAAATCCGCGCATGTCACATCATGACCTATCGGCGAGAAGAGGAACTATACCCCTCCTTCCTGATCTCTCTAAAACCTCTGGCTAATGGCTAATCCTGCTCCCCTTCAGTGTTGAAAATTATACCAACAATGACAAGTTACAGACGAGGAAACAAAATGCGATGAAGAAATATGCAGATAGAGGTAGAAGAGAGAGCGGTATATTTTTAGGAGATAAATTTACAGAATCAAAATGAATAATTTTTTGTCCATTTCAATTGGTTTCAAGTTTTCCCCCATTGTGGAGGGTAACCAAAGGAAACTAGCGCAACCTTCCGGATTAGTTCGTCTCCATTTTTCTGACCTCCATTAGGTGACAAGAAATCTCATATCTGTAGGCGCTTAGTGCCCCGTGAAATAAAGCAACTGCCTTACAATTTATGGCGCAAGCCACAAAGGTGATAATGAAATATGCAAACAATGTGAAACAACATATGACTGGAAGGTAATCAGAATTTTACAACTTGTTTACATATACGATATTGTGTGTCCTTCGGTTACAACTTTTTGAGTTGTAAATGATTCTATAACAAGAAACTATACAAAGCTAAGAAAAGATGCAAGCAATCGGCTGCGCGTTATTGGGATTTACCTGAGTCAGCGATAATAAAACTATCAGAAGAGCTCTGGGTCAGTTTTTTTTTGATCGTGCAATCCGTAATCGTGCGCGAATCAAGATTACAGTTCATTACGGAAATGTTGGGTTTCGTCGATAACGAGGACATTGCAAAGTCCAACGTTTGCAAATGCGATTGCGCGGAATTAAAATACTGTTTACGCTTATCGCCATCCCAAATTAAATTAGCAAAAAATCGACTGATTTCTTTGAATCAAATTATCGCATCATACGTGCAGGTAATTGGATTATAACCAGATATCAAGGCAAATATTTCGGATGTGCGTTTATACCAGATCATCGTTTTTACTGAAAGATAAAAGAAGCTTTATAATTGCCATTGAACGACGATGATCGAATTTTGATTCTGCACCAGAATTACCCTCCGCTTGGAAGAGCATCATGGATGGGTAAACGTTTCTAGAAATTCTGACTCGGACGTAAAACGTAAGATTCTTTTTCGCTTCGATAATTTCTCACTTTCCGTATTCCGCGTCTTTGTAGAAAATACGCAGGATGCATCCAAGGTCAAGAGCGCGTTGGTTATACACGTTCAAATTAACTGCGGATTAGATGATAAGGTACGTCGTGGATGATAAGGTACGTGCGTTATGAAAATATGGCATTAACCCTGAATCCCTGACGCCCACATCCCGTGTCTGGTCACTTTATAATCTGACGCCCGAGCGTCGTGTGCATTTTTCTAAAGATTTTCCGAGCATCCGCATCGCTGGTACTTTTTTTACGATGAACAAATCATTCGCGGTGATTGTTGTTGTTGCCTGCCTCAACGCTGTTCTAGTCTGCTCTAAAGTAAGTTTAATCGTTTTTTCCGCTTTACTTTTCATCATGCCATTAGCCCCACATTTCACGCCTCTTTCGAGGAGTTCATCGCGCTAATTGCACGTCGGATCCGACAATTTTCCACGCTTCCAGCTGCCTGCGTGATATGTAACTTGGGTCACGTTGCTTACAAATCTCAGGCGTACAGCTTCACTTTCAAAACCATCCAATTATAATCATAACTTCTAAAATGGGACTTTATTGTTTTCGACAAAGTAAACGTAATAGTTTACTTTATCATTCCAACTACATCAAGTTATGTTTGTGTCTGAACAGCCTCCTGACTGGATTGACGATGACATGATGAATATGGTCATGAGCGACAAGAAAAGGTGTATGGAAGAGCACGGAACAACGGAAGGTCAGTACCACTGATTCCATCCTAAACTAAGCATTTAATACATTCCTTCTACATCTTTTTTTATATTACTAGATTTGATTGACAAAGTCAATGAGGGACACCTGGTAAACGACCGAGCATTGACGTGTTACATGCACTGTCTTTTCGAAGCTTTCAGTATAGTAAGTGCAGATAATAAGATCCTCGCGCTAAAGAAAACTATTATTAAAGTGAACGTTATTGCAGGTCGATGAGGATGGAGACATCGAAACTGAACTCCTGATTGGTATCATGCCGGAGAGCTTGCAGGACGCTGCCCGACCAGTATTGGAAAAATGCACTACACTGAGTAAGCAATTTTAATTTACGTTTGGAAATCCCTGGGAGCGGGAAAAGCGCATTTTTTTTTCTGAAGCGATCGCGAGAAGTTCATCGGTCAATGCTTCAATTCGAACGGTAATGGATGAGATAAGGCAAATTAAACGGCCACTGGGATTGATAAAGCACGTATAAAGTTCATAACGTAGCGCGGGGATATGCAATTGAAACTGACGCGAAATATACGATTGCCTCCACTCGGATTTACTTCCAGAGTGCTATCTCGTATATTTCGCGGATATACGTGACGGGAATACTATAAATCTTCCGTGACATACAGCGTGTCTGCCCAAGTGACAAGTGTTTCAAGCCGAAAATTTTCCGGGGATTGTCGACGCTTGAACAGAAAGTATCTAATTTTACATCTTCCCAGTGATCGATTCTGACTTATATGGCTTTGGCTTCAGGTTTTTATTCTAGTCCCTTGGGAATCACTCCAATACGATAGAATAGTGCAAGTATCCTGTCAGTCCTAATCTTCAATATCATTCAATCATTAAAGTTTGGAAAATACGCATGACTCAGCTTCATTATGTAAACGATGAACTTGAAGTTATGAACTGTCATTTGGGTTGACGTTTCAAGTCGTCACTTCTATCTTGCAATGTTTCAACTTGTTATGTTCATCCTGGTTCTTGGTCCCATAAGAGGGGCCAGCGTGAAAACTTGACCATCCAATCAGAAATGACCAGCTTCCCAGGAGGACAATGACTTCCCATCATTATTCAATCCGCGACAAGATTGTAATTTAGACTTTTGGCCTTTGTAATTTTTTTTATCTTTGCAGTACGTACGATACCTAGGTTAATAGTTAGCTACCTTTCCAAAGATTATACGTTCGATAACAAGTGTTTGGATGTTACATATTACATTTATATTAACTCGACATTCTACATTTAATATTAACTGCTAAATCAATATCAGGATAATAGAAGTATAACTCATTTTTCAGAGGGATCAGACGGTTGCGACATGATGTACCAAATTGCCAAATGTGTACAGGCTGATCGCCCTGATGTAAGTAAACCTTATTGACCTTTTTTGTAATTGTTAACTTCATCACATCAGTTAACTCAAGTAGAATGTATTTAACATTCGCATTATTGTAGACCTTCAAGATTCAAAATTTTGTCTATTTTTATTTTTGCTTTTTTCCTGACTTGACTGATAACACAGCCCAACAAAATTTTGTTGCCTTACAAGTAAGAGTCTATTCTGATAGGATTTTTGTTTCAGAATCCAAATATGACCGCCAAAATATCCATTTGGCTCCAGTTTTTGAGATATTGAAGGTCAAAGGGGTGGAAAATGTGATTTTCGGCATTTTTCAATATCTGTTCACAGATACCAAAAAATGATGTTGCTCCACTAGTAAAAGTCAATTTTCATATAATTTTTCTCACAGAATCGAAATATTTTATCCAAATTCCGGGTCGAAATTGTAAAAAAGGTTGCTTTAGGATATTCTTTACGTCTATACTATAGAACGCGACGCAAATAATAAAAAAACACAAAATGGTGGATCCACATGTCCGAAAAACCTATTAAAATTCAAACCACTTCAAACTCGTTATCGTCTTAACTAGTTTTCTAGAAAAGCAGAAAAGAATGTCTAAAAATACGATTTTTTACCCCTTTGACCTTCAATTTGGTAAAAAACAAAGTAAAGTTTCCAAAATGATAATGAGTTTGAAGTGATTCAAATTTCTAAAAGTTCGTCGGACATATTGGATCCGCCAATTTGCATTTCTTGATATTTTGCGTCGAGTTCTGTAGTGTAGATGTGAAAATGTCCTAAAACACGATTTTTTACTTTTTCGACCTTCATTTTGGGCAAAAAGTAGGTCCAAATCAATATTTTGGTGTACATATTTGCATTCTGTGGAAAAACTCCTATCGGAATTGACTCTTACTATTGGAACAACAGAATTTTTTAGAGCTGTGAATAAATGCTCAAAATGCCTGAAACCTGATTTTTTGACACGTTTGACCTTCAATATCTTAAAAACTAGAGCCAATTGGATATTTTGACGGTCATATTTGGATTCTGGAGCAAAAATCCTACCAGAATCAACTCTTACTTATAGGGCAACGTGAAATTCTCAAATTTTTGTTGGGCTGTGTAATTTACGTTTATAACATGATACATTTGCATTTATTATTGACCAATAATAAACAGAAAAATATATACATAAAAAATTATGTTTTTTTTGTTGAACGTGGTCGTTGCAAATGGTCCGAAAGTATCTTAAATTTGTCTCTTAATTTCATTTAATGGAGAACATTTTTTTAATACATCCCAAAGTTACATTACATTCTTCAATTATTAACGCATGTAAAAATATGAATTACAAATATTATTTGTATTTTCAGTTATGGTTCATGGTCTAAATGAAGAAAACTAATTACCAGCAATCCATTAGCAACTCCCAGTGAGAAAGGAGAAGAATTAATTTGATTCGGTTGTGCGAGTTAAACAAGAATTTCACAATCTTTCAAGAAGATTGTATTTAATGTAGGAGTGTATCACTAGTACTGCTTCAATATTTTTAAATGTAAATAAAGGACGTTACGATCACAATCCTCTAGTTGAATTAAAAACCATTTTTTAGAAACGTTTATCCCCTGGTAACATTGTAAAGAATATGTTAAGGATAAGGCAAAAGATCAATAAACTGGAGCATTACCTTAATAATCTTGGTTTCCTATATTGTGATGCGTTAATGATGTAGTAACGTTGTAATGTTTGGCTAATTATAGTTTTATTTTCATTATTCGACGGGCCTTACTTGTACTTACTGCGCAAAATCAAAATATATATTTTATAATTAAAAGTTCCTACTAACGTGTATATTTCTTCATCAAGTTAAAGAAAAATCGTAAATCCTCAAGATGTTTATTAATTACATCATAATCAGTTAATGTACTAAAACATTATCAACTAAACAAGCCAAGTACATACAGTTATGTCTCTCATTCCTGCATAGACATAACTTACTAGTAATTCGAAATAAAATACCTACGAGCAACAATGCGAGGAAATAATAATGCGTTTGCTTCACTAATAACTGTGGACTATGTCGGTGTGAAAAAGAAAATCAAAAGAGTGAAAAAATGGACAAGCGAAACGTGCTAAAACTGCAACGCATGCAACAACGTCAACATCGATGGAACGATCAGGTTTGGGATAAACAAAGGTTAGGCGTTTTGCAGCCGACTAGCGGCATACAATGACGGCTAAAGTATCTAACAAATTAATTTCTGGATCTGATTTTTATTCTTAGATTATCTCAAAGTGTGATAATTGGTAAAATATCAAAGCTCATGCAACTTTCGTTATTATTGACATTATACATCATTGATTATATCTGAATCGATAGTGTAGTGCTTTAACTATTATTGCTGAAGTTTACTCTATCTTTGTTTATTTAACAGTCTGTTATACCTAACAAGAAAGTTCATCTACCGAAACTGATAATCTTGATTTTCTAATTGTAATTTAATACTTCTGCGATGCATGTTTAACAACGACTTGTTTGGTAATTGATATCACAAAATTTACTAGTTTTTGCTTAGTTGCTCGAAAAGAATGACATCTAGCGTAGAATCTACATACTAAATGCGAAAAACTGTATTTTTAGAATGATTCTTTCACAAAATTCAGAATCGTCAGTTGAACTGATTTAAACTAACTCGAATAATTATTACTAAATAAGAGAAGAATGCTTTATCGTTATCAGTATCGGTAGTAATGAATCATTTCATAATGTACTTGGTAGAACGACCGGTTCTTAATCAGCTTGGTAAAACCTACCGAAAGATAATAAGCAATCATTCGAAAAGCTTCAAAAAATTACAGTTCGTGATTTATATTAACTTCCATGGTGACTCCGATAATAAAATTTAATCCATTAAGGGCAAAATGAACAGCTACTTTTTTTATATTGATTTTTATTGTTTACTGCATTTCCAAAAATATATTTTTTGATTATCGAAACATTATTTCTTATGTTTCTAAGACTAGTCTTTTGAATACCGCTGAGAAAATTAAGCAAAACGACTCTCTTTTTCAAGACAATAAACAAACATGGATTTACCATCATTGCATTTTTATAAATTAATGTTTTTTATAAGAAACATGTATTTTAACTGATTGGATGATGCCCAGAAAACTGGCTATTTTAAAATGGCGCCTGCACTTTAAATTTCAGTTTTAAGTTGTCATTTAAAAGGCAACGAATAATTCTTACACAGTTTTGGGACAGTCGAAGACGGATTTGACATTAGAAATACAAAATACAAGATGGCGAATCCAATATGGCCGATATTCCCGTCATATTAGATCGGCCATCTTGTATTTCACAATTCTAACTTCAGGATGGAAATTAACACTTTCAGAAACATCATATTGGATCCGGCATCTTATATTTGGCAATTTTGATGTCAAAATTCTGATCAGTGATGTCAAAAACTCTTCGCAAATATAAAAGAAAACTTATGACCAATTCAAACGCCATTTTAAGAACAAAATACACATAAATTTAACATGAAATTTGACAGTACTTTTTAGTATCAAAACGCAATGGAAGAAATGTTTAAGTCGATGTTTTTTATTGCCTAACCACAGATATTATACAAAAATCGTCATTTCGAATCGTTATTTATTTTTATCATTTCACAGATTACAATATCTGAGATGGGTATAAATATCGCGTCAAAATTGTTTGTGGTTTTCTGAAAAAAAAGTTAAATTTCAAAATGGTGACTCAAAAATGGCTCTAATGTAGAATTTATTCTTAAAATCATAGTCGCGGAAACTTAATCATCAACTGACCAGAATGAAATAACTTCAAAATTGGTACTCGCAGTTTTTGGGGTCATTGAGTTTAAATTTGAAGCTAATTTTCAGAAATTGCAAATGGAGGTCGAGTATGGTAGTCGAATTTTCTATAATCGATCAAAATCATCGCAAACTGAGAACTTAGTTTTTATCATCGTTAGTTACAAATTTTTTATTCTTTTATATTTAAAACACAATGCGGTTATTTCAATTGGACGATGAAATTGTTTTTGTAATTGCGAATTTGAACACAGCAACTTCACAAATCGGCGGGTATCAAATTTGAAATGCTTTTATTCTGGTGTGCCAACTGAGTCCACGCAGATTTAGAAAAAAATCGACGTTAGTAGCCATTTTTTAAACCGCATTTTGAAATATAATTTTTTTCAGTCACTCCGTCTGCGATTATTGTAATTGATAAAAAATAAGGACACATAAAAAGAACAATTGCGATTTTTCTTAAATAAATGTGCGTAGTTTCTTCATTTTTAAATTTGGAGTATTTTTTGATATAGTATACGAAAGAACGGAGTATGGACAACAAAAATTCTATTTCAAAATTGTTTTCAGTTAATATCTATATTAAAAAGTACTGTCAAACTTCCTATAGCATTTCCATACATTTGGTCCTAATGGAATTTAACAAAAATGTTTCTTGATATGATCTTGTGCGTTGGATATCTAGATCACTTTTTAGAAAGTTTTGGTAAACGAGTTTTACCTATGACAATTTCATCTATAAAATAATGTCAAGTTACAAAAGAAACAACGGCATTTATTAATTTTCTTGAAAAAGTGAGGTTAAATTACTTTTTCTAATTTCTCTCAGAGACGTTCGAGATGTTGCTTTCGAAATACCAAGGAAATGATGGTTCGAAAAAATTTATTTTTGGAAATAAAATACAACAAATGAAATCTGTTTAGATCTTAATGGGTTAAGTTTAGTCGACTTGATTAATCCAGAAAGCAATTTGATGAGTTAAAGCGTGGTAGCTAAGGTGGGTCAACAACATCGAGAACAACAACTGATGTGTACCTTAAGGTCGATAGAGTGGATAGCGGCTGAATTTGTGGCGGAATCTTTAGTCATGTTGTTGGCATTGTTGTTAACGTTGGGCAAGGAACCTCCAGCCTTGAACTGGTTGCCCAGATTTATGTGGAGGTGCTTGCTGCTGGATTGAGGTGGGCTCGCGCCGGCACTCTGGACGGACAGTGGGGTCTCTGCGACCCCGGATCCTGTAGGACTCGCACCCACCGAGCTGCTTGCCGATGCCGCCTAACGATGCAATTCAAAAACAGACATATCTCGTCACCACAGCTCATTTCACATCTTAATCATATTTCAAGAATCTAACTTTTCCTAACCTACACTACAGAAAAAAGGAAATTATCTTAACAGGATGGGAAAATTTACAATTCTGCAATAGGAATTTCAGGACAGACTTGCAGAATAGCCCAAAAAAATGTTGACATTTAGAATAATAAATATAACATTTTTATCATAATAAAGTATTTGGTTGTTTGGTATTTTTTTATACTTTGTAGCATTCTCTGTATATTTTTACTTTAGGTGTGTTCTCCAAGTGATTTAATATGAAAACAAACGAAATATTCGACCCATCGCGCTTGTCGCGTTGAATAATAAACTTTACACTCCACCCTGTAAAAAAAGTTTCATCGATACAGATTACACCGACACATGTTCGCACATGACATTCTTTATGCATCATTAAAGCTTGTCGGTTGACCCTTTGACCCTTTTGAGTCAATGAAAACTCATTTATGTAACGGGAACCACGATGGAGACACGTTAGACCCACCTGACCGCGGAATGAGTAACTAGATTGATGAAATCTTCTGGAGCACATCATCATGTGATTTAGTTTTTTTTTTAATATTTACATATAATATTTAATACAGGAGTAATGTGAATTTCATAAACTTTCATATTTTACTATTCTGATCTAGGAAAATCTATTACAAACAAAAAATAATTATGCCTGTCCTATAAATATTGTTACCAAGAATAATAATTATTCCTATTCTTTATGGATATTTTTTGGATAATCTTCCAAAAACCTGATACCTTTGATTTTTATGGCATTTGTTATCCTAACGGCTTTTTGGTGCGATGAACACGAATATCACAATGAAATTCACCGACCAGGTTACTTTCAACGTCAAAAGATGTAAATTTTTTTCATTTTTGATCTTGTAGATGACCTTGTTGGTTATATTTATGATGTACAGTAGAACCCCTCTACGTTGAACTCCCGCTACATTGAACATCCCGCTAGATTGAACGAGTTCACCCCGTCAGATTGAACATTTTCTCCCTCCCTTTACTCCCACTGTAATGTTATTTTCAGCTGGCAGTTGCACTCGCGCATGCGCAATCATTCCGTCATGCGGCAAGATGGCGGAATACTGGAGGACAAGCGGACGGGAAGGGATGTTCAATGTAACGGGGTTGTCGGGGAAACGCTGACACGCCTTGTTCAATGTAGAGGGGTTCTACTGTACCTGCTTAGTTTATCAAACAACATCGTAAGGATCAGGTAACCTAAAATAACGTTACCGGATGAAATGGGACACACCAAGCAGATGGTTCCCATGTTCATCCTTTATTTACGGCATTACCGTTGTTAATATCACAAAGAAGTGACATTCAATATGAAGATTTAAGGCTGTAGATGAACCATCACATGGTATTTTTGTACTACTAATTTTTTTTAAATTTTCTCAAACGTTTGCTTCTAAAGCCAGAAACTCCTCTGGATTCATTAGAAGTATTGCAAATATGTCGGAGAAAATTTTAATTCGTAAAGATGGAAAGGATGGAATTTTATATGAAACTGTTTTTTGGATTGTTCTCGATTTTCGAACAGCCTTAAATCTTCATATTTAGTAATATTTACTACGAAGTGAACCAAAAAAACTTTAATTATTCATTTGAAATTTCATTCAACCTTTTTTGTACAGAATTTGATGCTCTATTTCTGTTGTTTGATACTATTTTTTGTCGGATGTGTATTTAACAAAAAAAAATGCGAAAAACCATAAAAAAAGCGTTTTTTCCAGTTTTGACCTTGAAGATGACCTTGTCGGTAATTTTCATGGTGATATTCGTGTTCAACAAACCAAAAACATCAGGATAACCGAAGTTATCAGGTTTTTCAAAATATAACCTAATTTTGTTTACAATTTCTCTCGGTAAACTTGCGTTTGGTCGTCTGCAACTGTATGGTCCATCCGAGAGCTCTCGCAAACGCAGATTTAAATGAGAGTAACCGTCTTGGTTGGGAAAGAACCTTGAATCGAGGCATGTCGAAGACTTTCTTATCTTAACATGTAAACGCGCGCGCGTGCCTTAGGCGACAGTTGGTTCACCGCGCAGTCTCCTATATCTACGAATGTGCTAAAGAAACGCGGAATTGTAAGATCAAGGACGTTCCAACTGTCGGACATTGTCGTAGATAAACCTTCCGACCCATCCTTTACGAACAATATTTACCCATTTTTTTTAATATACGAGCTACTGCCAGTTGGATAAGATATCTTGGTAAATTTATTTGAGTCATGGATTCACGAATGAGACTTTAGAAATGAACTCTATTGACTGTTCGATATTGAAATCCCCATTCAAAGAGCGGTTATCAATGGGTTTTCAGGGAATTCTTAAACAACTGACCCTGAAACCGTTACTCGGAATTTCTGATGATGTCTTGTCTCGCAGGTTCGAAGCACGTGAAAGGCGGCTTTCATTGTATTAGCGCGTGTATTTTGATAAAATAGGCGAAGTATTCTTCAATTATCTTTCTAGGCGTCAATACACGTTTGTTTACGATGTAAATATTTTCGCTACTTTTATATGAAGTAACTGTGCTAGTACGGAAAAAAAGTAGAATTTGACGAACTTAGTTATAAGTAAAATTTACCGGGTCTCATTTAAAAGCAAAATTTATTGAAGAATATAAATAATAGTATATTACCTGACAAGGGTGTAAAGTGTACTTTTACGCACCGGGCGGGAACTATACACACGAAGCGCCGAGTGACGTGTAAAATTCCCGACTGATGCGTAACAGTTATACTTTACACCCATGTTAGGTATCCTAGTTTTTGTAATTGGGTGCATAAAGAGAGGTCGTAAAATTTTGATGCCTGGTTGAGTGAGTAAAGTACAACTTTTCGCACGACCTTTCACTTTACGAATTTTGTCGTCGGGAGTGCGTAAAAGTGAACTTTACGCACGAAAAACAGGCATCAAAAGTACTTTACGCACAATATTACAAAAATAGTATTCTAGCCCTTAAGTAATAAGTTTTTAAATAATGTTTAATCACAGATTACCGAAAAACTAGGCTAGATTCTTTAACAGCACTCGCAAGAGAATCGACACCAGTGTTATTAAATATAAAAATATATATTATGTGAATTTGTTTACTTGGATTAGATTTCCTTAAAAACTACTAACGAGGAGTGAAAAGTAGACGACTAAAATTGAATCATTAATGATTTTGATCATGAAGAGTAAACAACTACTAACGGTAACTAATAGTTAACTCATAATAATGTAAAATTTACCTAAATCGATTTACTAATAGGATATTATAAAAAAACACAACAATTAATAATAATTTAAGAGTTTGACTAATTAATTAATAGTTTATATACTCTTCATTAGCAAAAAACATTTATTTGATTAGTTACTGACTCTCCATTATTCTTTATTAGTAGTTTTCGACTAATTCAAGAAAGTCGTATCCAAAAATGTTTCAAAATCGATTAAATGTATGATGAGTTGAGACATTGTTATTATAAACTTTTTTGTAATCCTAATTCTACTATCTTAAATAATAAATAATAAAACAACCAACCAATCATAGACTACACGCAAAGATAATAACTTGGATATTGTTCTCGTTTTTTCGAAATAATAATGGTAACTTTTGCGTAGGCAACATTGTATTTTTTACTATCATTTTTTTTTGTACCACAAATAAAAAAGTTTTTTAATATAAGAATTTTTGGAACCCATATTATATATCTGTATTTTTATATATAAGTTAAACTAAACAATTTTTTTCTTTTATTCCGAAATGAGAAAAGTGGGTACATCAACTTCAGCTTAGTTTTGAAAGATACTTTTTCTACTATTTTAAATGTGCTCCACCGGGTCCTGTCCAAAAAAATGTAAAAAGAAATTATTTACTCAAAAATAAAATACAAATGTTGTCATAGGTCTATTTTTTTAAGTTTTCGCGATTTTCTTCACTGAAACGGGTTATAATGAATGAAATTCATACATAAAAAATGATGAACATAAATAGTACGATAGTAGAATATTATTTCGAAGTAATATAGCCAATTCAAAATGGCCACGTAACGAAATTTAACGAATGTTTACAATTTCAATTGCTATAATCCGTTTCAGTGGAGAAAATCGTGAACATTTAAAAAAAAAGATCCAAAATCATTTCTATTCTGCATTGAAAAATGTTTGTATAAATAACTGTTTTTTTTTCATTTTTTGCAGTCCAATTGATAATAATAGGAAAGGCATGTTTCAAAGATTGAAAAAAAAGTTTTAATGGAGAAACTGAGCTGAAATTGACGTACCTGATTTTCTCATTTCGGGATGAAAAAGGGTTAATTACGAACGAAAATATTAACCGATGTAATTTTCTGTGCAGTATCTTGAAGAACCTACACGATGTAAAAAAATGAGCGATACTGATGTATATAAATAAAGCCGAGTATCACGGATCAAAAGGAAATTGTAGTTTGTTACAGCAATACAATTTGCGCAACTTTGCATGTCAATGTCACTATACTAATGCAGGTATATCTGATTACAACAGATTTACCTCCAGCTACAAGTGTAAAGTAACAATAATATTAACAATCGAAACCGAAAAATTATTTATTTGTATTTACAAATATTTTATTTATTTTATATAATTAAACACTTATACTTATTTGTTAAACTCTTTTGTTATGCATTTAACACGTACGTGATTAATATTTGTGTTAACCCTTTAACTGAAATGGCTAAAATGTTAAAGTCAACTTCAAGCACGTGCCTTTTAATTATAACCCGTGTGGAAAAAATATTGGGATACATATTCTAGTGTAAAAAAGTCTCATCTTTCAAATGGCACAGCCAAATTTGTCAATAAATGACTGCAAATTGTTTCTTTTTAACAATAAACATATAAAAACGCTGATTTTCGAATTGTTGTTTTTTTTAAGGAATTTTTTTAACAACGTTGTCGGTACATAAGAACATTCTAACCCACCAGGATGCGGGACCCGAATGTTGTACTTCCAAAATATATTTTTAGATACTTTGATTTTCATTGTTAACCGATCCAAAATGGCATCCGAATAATGCTTGAAATTATTGAAAATCACAGTAATGTGCCCTTTTTAAGTCTAATCTAAGTTTTAGCGGGAAAAATAACTTTTGACAGTTTCGTGGCAACAAATTGAATGCACATTAGCAAAATTAGCTTATACAATTGATTTTCAAGATGGCGGCCATGATCAGTCAGCTAAAATAAAGTATTTATACAGCTTTATAGCCACGGTATAATGCTTAAACCTTTTTGATCAATAGTTTTATAAACTCTCAGGATCATTAGATCTAAATTCATTATTAGCTTATCAAAATTCAAAATGGCGGATCCACTATGGCGGACCGTAAACTCAAAAATAGCGATTCAGGAAAAATAAAAAATACTACCGTATTCTATGTGAAATTTGGAATCCTTTTATTCATTTTCTCGCTCAGAGTAGCCGTTCTCGAGTAAAAAATTCTCAAAATCGAAAATTCTCCAAATTTTAATCACGAAAAATTGCTATCACGCGTCCTATAACGGTTTTTTAAAATAGTTTTTCGTATACACCTTACGTAAATTGATTGGTTAAATTGGTAGTCAACAATAATTAAAGGTGTAGTGTAAACCGCAAATTCAATACCGCTTTTCTTCTCTTTTTGTTTATATTTATATATTAATCACATAACCAACAAATTAATAGTTTATTAATAACCGTTTAATGTTTATGTTTTCAAGACTTTGTTTACATAACATTTCCTATGGGTAATTTTTTAAAACACCCGTTACTCTAACTGATAAATTTCTTCAACAATAAAATATTTTCAAAATATTTGGATGTGAAAAAAGATGAAAATGAAAGAAAATGTTCGTATTTCGATGAATCACGGACCCAGCTTTCGTTCAACTGTCGTGTTGTCATTTGAGCCGCTTCCTGTGTTCATATGGTATATCTCGGGTATACCTATATATATGTGTTATATATCCACGTGGGTTCGGACGACCTCTAGTTATGAAGATAAACAGACGTTTGCGTGTTTGTTTACATTTCGAGCGTCGTTATATTAGTCAAATTCTGGAAGCATTGTCATTACAAACTTTCTAGGTTGTCTTTTGTAAATAATAATAAAAACAACAATCATGGGAAGGTGTGTCCTATTTCGTAAACAGAAAATATTACACTCAATTTTTATTTTTTGAAAAAAACATTGCTCCACAAAATTTGATGTACAAATTCTGTTGTTTTTTTTTTCAAAATACTGCTGCAATTTCATGAAAAATAAAAATTTCGGGAAAATGAAAAAATATTTGCTGTGATGAGAATTTTATATGACACATAAATGATAATAGATAATATTCGTGCTTGTATATAGTTGGTCGTTATAATCTAGTGAGGTCCAATATAGTACTTTATTTTTTCTAGGGAAAATAAAACGTGAAGACATATGTTAAGCTGTTTATGGAGATTAGACTATTGTCAAGAGATAGATGGATCTTTTTAACAGGTTTAATGGTGCGAAGAAACCCATCGAAATATTTGCCATCAAACTTGAAACGAAAAGATTCATTTCTATCCATTGGTTTATAATATAATATTTTTAGGATACCCGGTTACTAAAAAACCTCTGTAATTAAACAGTCCGATTGCTGCTGCATACTCGAATACCGATCAAAACATTCATACCAGCTACTTATTGAACATAAGAAATAATAATAATTTGTACCGAATTATATGCTGTTGATATACAAAATAATCGGTTTATATTGTCGCAACCGAACGAGTTTGTTTGAGGATAGGGCATTGAGGTTATGAAAAAGCATCGGTTAACCTCTGGCAACCGCAGTTTTTGGTTCTGATAACAAAGCACGTTTTGTATTTATAACCGAACCTGATTAATTGTCATGATCGATCAAATAAATCCAAGTTACGTCCAACCAAACTGATTTGTTTAAAAAATGAAACTGGAAAGACTTCTTATAATCGGTTAGGTTAGGTTAGGTCATCATTTTAACTATTTGTCTGATGCCTCCTGTACAACGAAGGTCAGTCAAACAAGAAAACATGTCTTCAGAGGACATTCTAAGGGTGCTTTGTTAAAAAACCAACAGTCAAAAAACCGATAGTCAAAAAGCCGACAATTCAGAAAATGACTGTCCGCTTGTCCATGCATCTATTTTTTTTATGTGTCAGCATTTTGACTGGTGGATTTTCGACTGTCGGCTTTATGACTAGGTTTTTTTTGGCATGTCGTCTTTTTTTTTGTCAGTTTTTCGACCCGGATCCTGCTTTTCAGTTCCTAATTCGTATTCCTAGACCAATTGGTGTTTTGTATAGCTTTTCTTGATGGCGCTGTCGTTTCGATTACGTGTCCATACAACAATAGAATCACCCCGTTCGAAATTGATTAAAATTTATAGAAAATATAGCGATCGAAGATGCATAACTAAAAATTATACAAGAACACGAATTGGAATGACTAGGTTTTAGTAGAAAGTTGGAGGTGTGTTTGAGGAAAAGACTATCGGTTTAGTGACTATAGCATCGTGGCCGGCCTCAGTCAATGAAATGTAAAGAACGATAGGGGCGACCTAAGCGAGCAAATGGGAGGACAAGACTTGCAACTACTTAACGAACGAACAATATCCGGTGTGCATCAAGCTATCGATTGCGGGCCTGGCATATTCCCCTCCGCCTGTTACTACCCGTTCATACCCAGGCATAACGATTGTCAGGTGGTCGCCTGCGCCCTCCTGAAATATGCACGGGGAGAAATGGATTCTTAAGGAAGAGGCCGACCACTCGCTGTATTATAATCCACCGATTTTTATTCTTCCACGTTGACCTTTCTTCCGATTAAACTAGACAAGGATACAAAGTTCACCTAGTATCTATAAATCGATGGGTCTTACGAAAACTCGTTTAGTTCAAATTTCTTACGAAGACATGTTTATTTCGGTTCCCCACGAAAATCCATTTAAATCGGCGATTGTCGCGAAGACTCGTGTATCCCGACATTTATTACGAACACTCGTTCGCTTCAACGTTCACCGCGAAAAATTGTTTATTTCAGTGTTTTTCGCGAAAACTCGTTTACTTTAAAGTTTATCGCTAAGACTGCGTGACTAACTTATTAAATAAGCAGATGGGTTTTTATTCATTTATTTATACAACAACATATTAAAAATAAATGTTTACTCCAATGTAACGTTAAAAAAATTATTCAATTTTAAATTGGATTTAAAAATCCAGTCATTTCCCTATTTAGTTTTAAAGAAACTTTTCAAATTTTTGTCGATTTAGATTTAAGAATTACAAATTGAGATTTAAGAATTTATTTACGGGTAATTCTTTCATAAAAATTCAATTTAGAATCGACTTTACGATTGATAAAATATTAATATTTTATGATATTTAATTAATTTCTTTTGTACGTAATATTCAATTCAAAACATTACAAATTCATTAATATCGTTTTTGTTATTGATAGTTATCGAATATTATAGAGAATAGTTCAGAATGTAAAAACAACATTAAACAATTGTTAGAAACTTGTGTTTACGGAAAGTTACTTATTATTTAAAGCGGGCAATAGTCTGTTTTAATGAGTACATTTATTTCAAATTAAAAATAAAATTACATTCGTACACAAAATTATATTTTTTCTTATAATCATGAAAGAGGCGTGATCAAGTAATTGCATTTTGTTTATCCCAATTTTATTTTAAATCGAAATGATACATATTATAGATAATTTTCAGTATGCGTCGAGAGAAACGAGTGTTACGCGAGCTAAGGCGTGAACTTTGCGAAGTTACCGGGCGGTCCCGGGTTCGAATCCACGTTGGGTCGCTTTTTTTTATTATTAACTGAAAAATTCAAAAAACAAGAAAATAATGATCATGGTATAATAAGATAGGTATCCCAAGGTGCATAGTGACGTAGGGAGGACCATTCAAAATTTTGTTAGAATTTTTGGCGGTCATTCAAACACAGCAAGAAGAAGCGAATTCGTTAAAATTCAATTGAGCTTTAACAATAAAAGAGTTTTTATGTTTTTTAATCGATATAATATTGTAACTTAGCCTTTGATATATTTTGTGAAAGTTTTACATTATATTTTTACCTTTAACCAATAAAGTTGATATTTATAAAAAGGAATAGATATGAATACCATCTTCAAAGTTTCTTCTCGACCGCTTGATGAATATATGGAAAAATTCTTATAAAGAATTTTGAAGGTTTCTCGGTGTGACGGTCTATCGAATAAAGACTTTATAGTTTTTAGAAAACGTTTCGGCACAAATATGTGCCTTCTTCAGTTTATTATTAAATATGTGAAAAACATAAAAAATTTTTTGCCTTATAGTTTTAAATGGCAGCTAATCCGGTGCAAAAAATTGGTAATTGATATGGAAAAATGTTGCGAGAGTTCAAAATATGATGACGAGGTGCTTGCTGGAAAATTGGACATATTTTATCCACTGATTTTACTCATTTTTGCACGCGAATTGTGCGAAAGGTTAAGAAAGTTGATATTTATTATTATGTCATTATTAGACTGAAAAAAATAAAACGCTGGGGAACAACTATTTCCCCTTATTAGCTAGATAGTCTCGCTGTTATAACAATAGGAAATTCGCTTCCTTAAGAGTTTAGAAAATTTTTGAAATAACAAAGAATCCTTGTTAAACCAGCAGCAGAGATGCAGTTATATTAGTAAATTTGCTAATTACTGCGTGTGTGTACTTGCTTATATCGGTTTTCCCCCGATTTGGAGATAAGTTGAAAATCTAAGTTTTTCGGAAATCGGAAATCGGAGAGTGAATACGACATTGCAAAGTGTCTGAAATAATTTAGGAGAAATTTCAAACTTGTAAACTACCATCTAATTTATATCGTAGGCAAAAAGCCGTTAACTATATTAATTATTCACTTGTTTATCTCTTCGTTTTGGCAAAACATTAAACTTGTAGAATAAGGAAATAAAACATTTATCTCAAATGCTAAATTTTTCAGCAACATTACCATTGTCAACAAATTTTCCTCCAAAATGATTTTCCTTGCATGTATATCACTACACTTAGAAACTGTATCTAAAGTACAGTACTCCTTCCCTTATTCTAATTTTTTCTCTTCTCCTAGTTTAATATTTCCCCTCGCGCGTTCTCCCCACTGACGTGTGTTGACGTGTGGATTTTCTAAACACAAATTACACGGCGCATGCGCAACAAAAGAAAAAGAGACAAAAGTGAGACTACAAATCTAAGTAGTGGGAGAGAGGGGAAAATTAGAATAAGGGAAGAAGGCCGCCATCTTGCCTGACTGGACAAATTAGAATAAGGGAAGGACTACTGAACCACATTACAACTTACTCTTCACACAGGTTAACTTTGTAAAACCGTTAAGAATAATATAACCAATTTGTATCAAGGGCGTAAAATGACAATGTTGCGCCCATCATACGAGTATTATTTGCTGCCTTGTTGGGAGTAAAAAATACGATGGAGCAGTTCGTTTTCCAAAAATAAAAATACAGCGTAAAATCGAAATCCTTGTATTCTAATAAACAAAATACGATATGCTATTGCAGCTTCTTGCCGGTGCAGTCGTCAAGGAAACTACGAAAGAAATGGTGGGAGGTAACGAATAAATTTCGGTTCAAGTTTAGAAATGGATAGAAAAAATGATATAAGAAGCGAGAGAGTCGGAAAAACGAGTCGATTTATCCAGAGAGAAAAAAGAGAAACTTCTACTCCTCTGTACGGGAAGAGATTTTTCAGTTCGGTTTGAAAAATGACTTTGTTCGCCTTTCACGAGTGTCGACCCCCGCTGCACTTTCTCGATCTTATGATACGTAAACCCGATCGATTAATAAGCTTTGATTGCGGTAGTTTGGCTATTGGTGAGCGGTAAAGTCGCCAAAATAAGGAATAAAAGCGATCGGAAAGTGCAATTCACTTTTTTTTTTTGCACGGGAGCGTTATCACAAAGAAGGAGAAACGACGCATAGACTTGGGCACGCATTTTGCAATTTCGCGATTACGCACGTTGAAAGGCGAATGCATGACAGCGTGACGCCCAATTCGCTTACTAACACTAGAGTACATTCGCGTATAACTTAACATTTATTTTAATCGAACGACTTGCAAGACTCGAGAGCTGCATTTTGTAGCATTCGGTTCGATAGCTCAAGAATTAACTTATATTCCCATATAAAGGAAATAGGTTCTTGGTAAAAACATGTACAGTAGGACCTCTCTTATTCTAATCGTTCCCCCACAAGTCTTCTCCCACTATCACACGAAAAGTCAACGAAAAATATTGTCCACGAATCACAAGCTAGCAAGCAAAGTAAGTGGGGGTAAGGGGAAAATTAGAATAAGAGAGGTCGGCGCCATCTTGAAAAACTTTACTAATTAGAATAAGAGAGGTCCTACTGTATGCTATTGATAATACTAGTAACTTAGGTCAATAACAGATTACAATGATTACAAAAACAGTTACATGCTAAAACCTGTGGTGGTGGAGAGCAAAACACAAATAGTACCTGTATAAAGGTGACAGAATACCGTCCGTACATAGTTTTTGTCCTAGGGTGCAAAATCAAGATAATCCAACTTTTTGAATTTCAAGTAATTTTAAGAACTAAGACGATTTACAAACAATGGAATATACAAATCCAATTCTTGTTCTTTTAACGATATATTATTACTTCAATAAAAAACACTGTGATTTCAATCACATTTTATTATAAAAATTCTTCTACTGTATACTCAGGTGGGAGCTTAACCTCCTTCTCACAATTTCCTTAAAATCACAAAATTGAACTAATGCAAACAACTCGTGATCGTGTGGTGACAAACACCAGCGAAAATTTGCTAGGGAAAACAAGTTTTAAAAGACGAACATTTTAATATTTAGTTTATCAAGAATATTTAATACACCCTTTTAAAATTGCCAATTGCGTCTTGGAGTTTGAGTATATTATGAAATTTAATTTGCCGGATATTAAAGGTACAAAATTATAATTAAGTGCTTTTAGATTTTCCGGTACGGAAATGCTGTTTCTGTTTTCTTCTTATATGTATTCTTATCTTTTTGTGCTGTTATTCTTTTATTTACTTCTTTTTATTTTTTATCCTGTTTGAAATTAATTGTAACTAATTGGTATTGATTATTTAACGAGTTTCGTTTGAAGCCGAATGTTAATTGTTTGTTAGTCTAAAGGTTAAATCTGTATACATCATACCTCAAGCCTCACTTAAATCAAGTTCATGTCATTAATACCTTAAGGAAAAGATTAATCAAGAATAAACAAAAAAATGATACCTGAACAAAATTTCACTCAATCAATATCGAGAGGAAGAGAAATATAGTCTGTAATTAGTCTCAAAATTAAATTAATATGAACCATCGCGGATCATATTAAACTCGAATAATGATGAATGTAGATAACATAACCTTGAAACTTGTTTTGTTTTGTTCAGGTTTGTATACATTCTAAAAGTTAATGCCAGCTAACACATACGGGTTGTGATTTTGACATTGAAATCAAGTTAGTTATACGTAACAGAACCTTGACATTTATTTTGTTTCTTTTCTTGTTTTGAGTATTCTGCAAATTTTGACTTGAAACCATTTGGCATAACGCGAGTCCTCGTGTCATATCTAATGTACCGTAGATTTTACAAAAAATATTGTACCGCGTTTTTCGACATTTGAAAGCCAATATGAGTATCAACAAACGATTGTGAATATGAGAATCCTAGAGAGTGTTTCATTTTTCATATTGGTTTCAACAATCCCTGAAAATATTGTATTTCATTTTTATAACTGTTCTGCAATTTATTTGTTAGTGATTCTTTGTTTATTTTTCGTATGTAACTTTATCCAACTCAATTTAGAAATAACCGATAATGAAATTTGTATTTTTTTATGAAACCGTACATATGACACACTTTTCATGTGACGATTGAATGATATAAATAAAATAAATAACAAAAATAAGGAGTAACCATATCTGTGACAACTGATGAAATAAATAAAGTGAAAAGAATCATTTTTTAAACATTTTTAAATAAGTAGAGAGATTTAAAAAAGGCTTCATTTTCAATGCAAAATCAGGTTCGTTACTTCACTCTAGTTAAAAGACGACTATTCTTCGTAAAAATAAGGACGAAGTTTTTGTTTAAACGTATTTAAAAATTAAATACAAGAGCCTTTCTCTGCTACTTTCTCTCTGAATTGATTATTGGGATAAAACGGTTCGGCTAATATTTCCTAGTGTCAATGTTTCAGATTTTTTTACGTTCATTTCAACTAAAGATTTCTTTTCTAATGGTAATGCGGTATATTCCACGAAAGCGTAAAATAAAAAGTTATAGACGAGTGAGGGATTCTATTGTATATGTTACAACGCTTGTTTTTATTACTTAAAAAATGATTCTTCAATTTATTCTAATTTCATAACAATTTCATGCCAACAATTTTCCAGTATCTACGAAGATTACACAGGCCAACATAATTTATATCCAAGAAACCGGATTATACTTTTCCGAAGGTTTTCGTAGCGCAAATTTGGCCGCAGAAATATTCTACCACGTCAAGACTTTGAGATATTCTAACCTAAAAGAGAAAAAAATACTGTTTTTGCTCATATTCAGTACGTTTTTGTTGCGAAACAAAATTATTATTTGCAATTTAGCATGAATATTACTGAAATGCTATTTGTCAGCTTTAAAACTATTTTTTAGTAATTATGATACGATTCTTTTAATCGAGTTATCGAAGTTTTTGTCATGAAAACTATTATAATTTTCACAATACTTGAAATTACACAGACATAAATAACAAACTGAGACGACTTTGTTGCTAAAAACTGTTCTACTACGTCGAGATATTGAAAAATGCTCAGTAAGTTTTTGTGACGGATTTTTTTTTTGCAATTTGACAAAAAACAGATTAAAATACATTCATCAGAAACCTGAGTGTGTATTTTTCCGATGGTTTTCGATGTGCTGAATCAAAATCTAATCGTATAATTGCTCTATGGCGTAAACATTTTGAGATATTCTAACCTAAAAGTACAAAAAAATGAAAATCATAATCGTGCCTTGACAAAAACTTCAATAACTTTTTGAACAAAAATCCTACGAAATTACTTAAAAAGAATTTTACAGTTGATGAATAACTCTTTATTTTGGTTCTTGCCAAAGTGTGAACAGGCACATTTTGTTCTGCCACAAAAACTTACTGAATATGATTAAAAACAGTGTTTTTTACACTTTTAGGTTAGGATATCTCAAAATCCTGACGTGATGGAACAATTCTGCGGCCAGATTTGAATTCAGCTCATTGACAACCTTCGGAAAAGTATAGTCCGGTTTCTGGGTATGGAGATTGGCTTCATTTTGTTGGCCTGTGTTATCTAATGAATAAATTGTACTAAAAAAATACACAAGATTTTATAAGAATAACACAAACATTAAATTAGATCAGAAAAATCGAATTTTCTAATAATATACGATTATTTAATTAATCGAGAGTAATATTTAAATTAATATATTTTTAGACTGATAGATGGCCTTCGTACTTCTCAATGTAATATTCATGTGGAAGTAAATGTGAAAAATTGAAAGATTTCATTTTAAAACCACTTACGCTGATTGTACGCGAGTGCGAATTAATATTTTCACATTTTAAAGAACCTAAGAAGCTTTCTTTAATAATTTTGTTGTTCTTTTAAGATATTGACGTTTCGGTCTAATCAGAATTTTTTCATTTTTTGTATATGTTTATATATTACACATTTACTAATGAACATATTAAATTAACATTGAGGTAGACAAATGTTTATAAAATTATTTCATTCATGTTGTATATTTTTGGCAATTAACTTCAGATTATTTAGTATTTATTAAATATTAAGTGAACAAAATGTATTGTTGACAAAACTATGCATAAAGAAAAATCTATAAATCATTTGGAAAATAGTGATTAGAAGATCTCATTTTTTAAAACATGAAAAATTTAGTGTCAGATACATGTATTAAATGTATAAAAAAGGGATATTGGGAAATATATATTGCCAGCATTTAACTTAATGATACTATACATAATTCATCAAAATACAAAAAATCGTTAGCAATCAGTTTTATGTACACACGTTGTCCAATATTTGAATTAAGTTAATGAAAACAAAATATTCGATCCCTTCACCCGACATTAACGGTCCTTGGCCTCATTTCGCTCGTGTACCTAAAAAGATTTCGTAATTATTGTCCACAATCCAAAATATCGACTTTAGATGTTTCGTTTGTCTAACGTGTATTAAAGAAAGAAAAGATATACTTTCATATTTGTATGGAATTAATTATTGTTTACACAATCAAAATTTTATTATTATGCAATCTCTCTTTAACATTTAAAACTTACTCCATTAAAACTAATAAAACAATTATTACATAATTCCTTACACATTACGAAGTAAAAAACTCAATGTTCACGTAAAAAGTAATTTTTTTAATAATATTTATTTTAAATTTGTTTAGTCAAATACAACATTTATTTTCATCGATTGGTTGGTCAAACGATGCCATTTCTTTGGTATGTACGAAAATGTGATTCATTTAACATGTCGTTATTATTGTTGTTATCATCTTTAAATTTAAATTATTCAATTAATTAATAATGTAAAACGAAAAGTGCTTTGATATAATTTGGTTAATTTTTAACTAATAAAAAGAAAAAATTATGAATTTGCCGTTGGCAATTTCTAGAACGGTATGTTTTGTATGTCTATATATTTATATCTATACAGTAGTCCCGCCCTAAGTTATACCGTCCAAAGTTCTATGTTTATCCTAAGTTAGATGTTACACCAGTTTCATCCTCTCCTTCCTCCGTAACATTATTATAAACAAAGATACGGAAGTGGGGATAGTGAGGGGCTATAACTTTGGAGAATCGTCCGCCATTTTGAAAGAACCGACAGTATAACTTAGGATGGGGACTACTGTAATAAAATATATCTATTTATAAATGTATTTTTTAGCAGTTAATAAATTAATATGTCTGAGGTTCCGAACGTTCAAATGTTCGAAATTATTATTTGAACTATCTTTAATATCTGTAATTTTATTATACAATATTATTTAACATGTTAAGTAATTAATTCTTAAGTAAATAACGTTACAAGAGAAATACTTGGAAATTAATTGATGCGAATAATATTTCATTAATTTGAACGTTCAGAAATTCAGGTACGTAGAAATTATACATCCATAACTTCGACATATTATAAAATAAATAGTGTAGTTACGTAAGCATTTTAAGTAATTAAGAGTTGGGCTTATTTGCTGAGTTCACAGATCAAATAATTCATATGTGCTCGTTTACTTGTTTGAAATATTTATTCACTGACAATTATTGGTGCCGAAAGATGGAATAGAAATTTAGTTTGGGTCGTTGCCGCTAGGTGTTTTCGCGATGTTCGTTGCAGAAATGAATTTCGTTTTGATTGATCATAAGGTAGCCAGCAGCCACGTTCTCTAATGCGTAAAGTATGGCATATGTTGTCATATACAATGGTACACTTTTAAATTAAGCAATGAGAATTCTTTCTCAATGAAATTCAAACTTTATAATGAATCACATGGGAAATAAATCGAAAATTAAAAGTAAATAATAGTACTGCCAATATTTTCCGAAAGTATTGAAATCAAATACATATTTAATCGATGACAAAATTTTGTTTTAAGTAATAATTTGTTTACTATTAAGAAACGTAATATGGTTTTAAAGAGATGTTTTATTTAATATAAATAAATTCTTCTTATCTGTAACTTAGTTTCTTAAGTGAAAAAATTCTTGTGTGAAGTTAATTTCTTGGATTGACGGAAATAACGAACTCAAATTAATTAATGAAAATCTTCTTTTTACGTTTCGACCAATTTATTTAGGTCCTCGTCGGAAAGTAACTATTATAATAAATTCAATAATGATAAATATTACAATTTATAAAAAAACATTTTAAATTCAAATAACTTTCAGAATAAAATTATTTAAAAGATTCTCCTTACCTTAACTACCATATGGGAATTTATAGATTGAATACTTGAAATCCTTGATCGAACATTTCAAATATCACGAAAATTGTTTGTTTAAAAACCTAAAATAATAAGATAAAAATGAGTTTCACATAAACTCAGTAAGGAGTAAAAAATTATTTATTTAAAAAATTAAAGGATTATTATTCACCACCTACCGTTTTTTTTTTTTTTTTTAAGTTATTTGAACTTTTACATTCAAAATATACATTTGAGTGAAAATACGTCCAATAGAAGTCAAATATGCATGTTATGAAATTTTAAATGTGTGAATGTAACTAACAGAAAAAAATTTTTTGTTTAAAATTTTATTTTAAATTTTGATAAAATTTATTAATATTTAATAAGAGAAAAATATGTGTTAGGAAGCTAAGATAATTCAATTCTTATATTAACAGCATTTTTATTACATTTAATAAAATAATTTTCAATATGTTGTCTTTTGTATAAATTATGTTCAGTAGCTAAAATGTTTTATTTATTATAATCAATACTTTATTTACTATTACTAAACCGCATATTGAATAGAAATAAACATTTAGTCATAAATAATATTTATTTTGTCGAATACAATAATTTCATTTCAAGATTGTTACGAAGTTTTCATTGGATCAAACAATTGTTGCTTTAAAGACTAAAAATTAACTAATCTAGGAGCTACTTATGTTGCCGCTGCCTTTTTTGTATGTTCCCACTTGAAACAATGCTTGTTTTTATGTATTTTTGGCCGTTGAACACGAATTTTTTTGATGAAGTGGTCGATTAATTGTTTATAACAATTTTTTAAAACAATTTAATAATTTTGTTTTTTTTTTTGCTCATGAAATTTTTATTTCATATTTTTTGGATAATTTTGAACAAAAAAGGTCCCTAGTCACTTTTAACTAGGACGACAACTTTTCGAGATAAAAATTCCCAAAAATAACAAAATGTCGATTTTCGGCATTTTTGGCACACTACAACACCAATACAAATGGTTCTTTTTTCTTAATTCACCAAAAATTTTCTTTTATTACTACACTTTAAGTAAAAATGCGATTTTTAAATTTTTTAAACGCTTTCTTTCCGGCGGTTTTGTAGTGTGGATATGCACTAATTTCGTATGCATACTTACGTCTCTATTCTCATATTTTTAACCTCCGAATCTTACATTGTAAAATGAAACAATGTAAAGTGGTCAATTGTTTATAACCATTTGTTTCTAACAAATCAATTGGTTAAATTTAGTTAAGGGCTTTGAACCGACCAATTATAAAAAAATAAAAATAAAGTATGTAACTGAAAAATTATGTAATTATATTGAAAAAGAAAAAATATAAAATAAAATATGTAATTAAGTTGTAAACAAAATTAAATCGATAATTATATTAAAAAAAAGGGGAGGGGGTGTTTCATGAAAATTTTTATTTTTATAATCCCCCCCCCCTTTTTAAATATAATTACCGATTTAATTTTGTTTACAACTTAATTTCATATTTTATTTTATATTTTCCTTTTATATAATTACATAATTTTTCAGTTACATATTTTATTTTTATTTTTTTATAATTGGTCGGTTCAAAGCCCTTAACTAAATTTATTTATTCGTCCGAAAATCATATCTACAAATTTATAATTAATTTAAATCAATTGGTTGTTAAATAATACAGTAATTTTTTGTTTCCGGAAAAATGTTCATGTTTTTCTCTGATTATAATCTCTGACATTCTAGGATGAAATATTATAAAGCGGCCGATTGTTTATATCAATTACATGTCAAATGTTGCTGTACTACGTTAAATCACGTAATATAAACTACAATTTGTACATTTTCAACTAACATGAAAGATTACCACGTGACACGGAAATAAATCGATTCACGTTTAACATTGTAGAATTACAACGCGTTACATTGTAGATATACATCCTGTATATAACCAGTAGCAATTTAAATTCTGGATATGTTTTTTTACAGTCGAATACATAAAAGTGTTTGGAAATCTTATTGAAGTAAATTACTTCAGTATTTTCAAAAAACGCTGCAATCAGTGGGTCACTGCGTAACAAATATTTGATGAAATATTAAGTGCTTATCATTTATATTTAGATTTTATTTTTTTTATATTTGTTCTCAGATTAAAAACTACGAAAATTTAACGGTTCTCAATCTTATAAAACAATACAGCTGTTTTGTCGTTTCTGGTTACATTCGTAACATACATGGATGCAACAAAGACAAAGTTCATCCACTTTTAGTCGTATGTATTATATTTATTAAAAATATTAACTGAATTTTTCATGACATTACATTCCAACAGTGTTGTAACTGTATAAAGCATTACGGCAAAACTGTAAACGTATAAAAATGATTTCTTTACATTTCAGAAATATTTTCATACATTTAATGGCTACTTGTTGACTACTTTATGAGAAATTAATCATTTTTTCAATTCGCTATATTCAATCATAAAAAATGTTGAAGCCTGTCGTTAGTAAAGGATCGAAAACAATCCTTTCCCCCTGCGTAGTCGATAATTGATAGTTGGAGTATATAAAATTCATTTCTTGAAATTTATTCTGGTATAATGTAGTGTAATTAAAACTAATTAAAACGTTTAAATATGAAAATGTTTCACGATGTACAGTAGGACCTCTCTTATTCTAATTAGTAAAATTTTTCAAGATGGCGCCGACCTCTCTTATTCTAATTTTCCCACCACCACTTACTTTGCTTGCTAGCTTGTGATTCGTGGACAATATTTTTCGTTGACTTTTCGTGTGATAGTGGGAGAAGACTTGTGGGGGAACGATTAGAATAGGAGAGGCTGGACAATTAGAATAAGAGAGGTCCTATACTGTATGTCGGAATTTGTAATAATCAACGTAAAAGGGTCGCGCATTTATGAATGTTTGTTTGTTTACAGCACCGTATTAACATTTTGTGTACATGTTTATGCAGCAACGAGAAAACGATTAATTTCGTACAGAAAAGCATCCCATGGATTTCAATTCTTCTGATAAGTCAACAAGTGCCGTTATTAAATCCCGATAGTGATATTTTCAAGATTTATATCTGTCCCTGAAGGTGAACTTTTTCTTAGTTACATCCACGTATCTTACGAATGTTAATGATAGAAATAAATACAAAAATTACTGTTTATAAATTTTGTTTTTTAATATAATGATTAACTCTGAAATGTACCAAATAATATCCAGGCGTTATTAGTTTCTCGAACACACGGCTCTTATACCAAAAACAGATAAATTTAATTTACCCTGGGCTTAGATGCCTCCTGGGGGGCCATACCCCCCACTGAAGCAAACTTAATAGAACATGTTCATTATCATTGCATTTTTATTCTTGTTAATTCATTACTGAATTCTTTTATCTAAGAATCTTTGATCGAATGGCTTACATTTTTTTTTAAATTATTTTAAATAATTTGTATTTATTAATACGTAAACAAACAGCTTTTATGTAAATATCGCATTTCATTTTGAAACGTTTGCAAGTAATCGTAATTCTTGCACATTGAGCAGAGTTCATCTAGTTGAGTGGTTAAGTGAGTGGACTATTAATAGGATTGGTAGGGTTCAATTCCTGGTCGGAGTAATTTTTTTATTTATTTTTTATATCAACTTGAATTGACGTCCAACTTTACATATATAAAAAAACCATAAAAAATCATTTCATGTTTTGTTTTTAAACGTTAATGGATATATTATTTTTTATTTGCAAAGAATACAATGTAGGCATTTTAAGTGTGTTTGTATCAAATTTAATACTACGGGTCAAATATATGTCCTGTCGTTTGCTTAGCTGTGCAATTTATAAAGTACAATTTGAATTTTCTCTGGGTCGAAAACGACCCTGGAGTCGGGGTTAAGAGTTACAATAATTTTTTAGCAAATTCTATATAAATTTTATATAAGCTTGATATAAATTACATAAAAACATGGATTTTTTTATTTAAAAAATACTTTACTTTTTGGTCCCCTTGCAAAATTTCGGTAGAAATTAACCCTAATCGACCCAGGCGTACAGATTTCTAACGTTGACTTTGATTGTTCACTGTATTCAGGAAAAGTAATATTCGGTTATGCAAATGGTCATATCTTATGTTTTCGAGGTTGCTGTATCGATTGGAACTGAGAAATTTTCAAGAAAATTACACCTAACCCCTATTTTGCAAAGAAATTAGAAAAAAAATACTGATTTTTCGTGACTTTTTTTCTCTTTTTCTACAATTTTCGGCGGGAGAAAAATTTTCTATCCTTACGAAACATGTCAGAAAAGTGTTCCCGATTCCTAAGGAATAATACCATGCCTAGGAAATTTTTCTTTTTCAAAATGGTGGTTTCAAAATGGCTAATGACGGAATCATTTTCTGTCGATTTATGAATTTCGATATTTACAATTCTTTTTTAATGTTTCCAAGGTTAGAATATCATTCTAATATATTTTCGGGGTAGCTGAATACGATCTGGATGTCCGAAATACAAAATTCAAGATGGCGGCTCCAATATGGCGGATATCTGAATCAAAAATCGTTGTTTCTTATCGAATAAGAAAGAAATTGCACATATGGGGCCCTTTTTGGGTCGTTGAATACGATCTCGATGTCCGAAATACAAAATTCAAGATGGTGGATCCAATATGGCGGATATCTGAATCAAAAATCGTTGTTTCTTATCGAATAAGAAAGAAATTGCTCATATGGGGCCATTTTTGGGTCGTTGATCATGATCCTGACGATAGAATTGCTAATCTCGAAATATTGGATATATTATTATTTGTTGGGTGTTACCTTTTCGCCGTTTATCACTGAACTTTTTTTGTATTTTTCGTAACGTTAGGAATCTGTACGTCTGGGTCGATTAGGGTTAAATAATCGTTTCAGTTTAATTCGATTTTTTAGAAAAATATTGTTACTTTATTCCAATGTACTGAATCTTCGCTACTTTAGTAATTATTCTACTAAGTTTGCATCATTTCTTCGTATCATTTCAGAGGAAACAAAATTATATGATGTTAAACGAGTTTCGTTACTTCTTCGCATACAATTCAAATTTATGGTTTTGAATTGAAACGTTGTCAAAAAAATAAATCGAAAATGATAAAGTAAGCTTTTTACATTACTTTTCATTGTCGGTTGCGGAATTTCTCGGAAATTCCGTACATGAAGTAAAATTTTAAAGACGCGATGTTGGGATTATCGCTAAAAAAAAAGACAGAGATAACCTCAAAGACCACGTGATTTTCGATTCCAAATCGTCACGCGAATTTTGAACGTTGTTTTGTTAACGATTCAATATTTGACCAAAAAGTTGAAAAACAATTTCTGTTAAAATCGCGGATGAGTACAAACAAAATACGCACGATTCTCTCGTGTTGTTCAAACGACAAATCTCGCTAATCTTTGAGAAATGCCACATATTTACAAAATTTGCAAAATCAACGTTTCTCAAAACGTCTTTCAGGAATTTACACGCGAAATTCATCTCGATGCATTTCTGGAATATTTGACTTGATCTATCTTATTGTATTGCAGGTTCATAAACAATCTTGGTTTCTCAATTTACTATTGTAATTAAAAAAAAAAAATAATGATACAATTAAAATTTCTCACCTGATTTCATGTCAAGCAAAAAAAAATGTTTTTTTTTTTTTGTTTATTTTTACTATATTTAATAACGTTTTCATGAAATTAATGTTCATTATTAATGAAATTGTTGACGAGAAAAAGCATTAATGTTCTTAAAAAAATGGAATACTCAAAAAATTATTTGTTTACCAACATTTATTAATGACGCAAATTTTCTTCTTTTGGCCACTTAAGAATTTTTTAAAAATGAATAGATTTTTATCGAATGACGGCTTATTTTGTCGAGAAAACCATTCTCTATAAATTTACCATTTGATTTTTGAAAATTTCTGAAGCTGACGTCAAACATCTCTATTTATTTAAAAAAATAGTTATTATTTTTCACTTCTGAAAAATTTTAGTGATCAGGTACAAAATTTGGAAAAATTCGTTCGGTAAAGTTGTAGAGAATCTTTTTATTGAAATAATAAGCCATCATTCCTTATAATACATTAATTTTGACTACATGTTTAACTAGCGATAAGAAGAAAGTTTGAATCATTGACAAAAGTTGTTTATCAAATTATTTTGGCAGGTTACAATATTTTTTTCAAAAACAATAATACTGTCGCCCTTCAACAATGTTATGATTAGTGAAAAATAAATTCTTGGAAATGTTATTAATTGTTTTTCCCAAACACACCACCTCAAAAGTTAAAGGAACTGCTTCAATTTTCTCTTCTATTTCCAATAACTTAACTTGTAATAAATTCAAAAATATATATAAATTTTCTCATCTCATTTCATCCAACATTTTCATTCCATCACGACAAATATAAAACACTTTTTGTTATAATTTTTCTAAATTGATGTCATAATTGTTGTTTTAAACAGAATAAATATTTCCGAAGAAGACCTTAACAGTAGGTCGAAACATTAACCACTGTTATTTTTTAAAAAACCTGTCATTCTGATTATCAAGAAAATTCAAAGAATTTTTTCACTTAGGAAAATATCAGAAAAGAAAGTTTTATAGAATTATACTATTGTAATATAATAATTGTTCAAATTTTGCTATTATAATTATATAAGCACCAATAACAAAATAAACAAGTGTCTTAATTTTTTTGTAAACAATGTAATGAATTTCAACCACCATTTCAAATTATTAAAATAAATTATTCTACAAACCGTAATAAGGTCCTTTTCCACAATGCATTTTGGAGTCTAACAAAAATTCAAATTATTTATAATTTTGACACGATACATCAGTATTTATCAATATTAAATTAATGTTTTGTTGACAATAAATACATAAATAAAAACTTTCTTGGGATTACAGCTCTTTAACAGTTGCTGGAGGTGAATAAAATCAAAATCTACACAAATTTGCATTTCGGTCTCAAAATGGACCACCTTCAAAAACCTGGATAAACTTCCGAAAACGCCCCCCAAACCGATTTTAATTGGTATAAATCGGGGTGCTGATTACGAAAACGATATTGAAAATTGGCGCAAATTTTATTTGCATGGTGAAAACCTTAAAAAACCACCATAATTTATGGTTTTTTGCAATTATCTCATAAAATTCTCAAAATTTCGAAAAATTCTTCCAATAAAAGCTGTAGATTTGATCGAAATACACATTTTATGTTGTATGCATATTCCCGCCAAAATCGATAGTTTTTGAGAAAAATCGAAAAAACTACAAAACACCATGAAAACGACCAATTACAACATGATTTCCACGTAACTTGTTATTCGTGTTATTCGCATAATTTAATACATTCGCAAGTGTAGTAATAATAATAGATTGATGTTATTGTTTTCGGGTTTCTGATTACTGAATCTTTTAATTAAGCCTTAATTAATTAATTACCTTTAACTGAGCTAAAATTCGTACAGTGAAATAGTCGAAGCAGAGAAATGGGAAGTTGTCTTAGGTGCTTGTGACGGTGGCATAATAATGCCTAATGGCATATGCGTGCCCTTAAACTAATCTAACCTAACCAGTCAGAACTCTACCTATCCCTAACAATGCCCAAAAGCATATACAGTAGTCCTCCCCTTAAGTTTACTTCCTTTAAGGTTTATACTCCCCGTAAGGTTTACAACTTTCTTCCCTTATGTTTTATTTTTCCCCTCACGGCCTCTCCCACCACCAGGCATTTATATGCCACCTGTAAACATGCGCATGCGCGTGGCGTGCAGAGGAACAGAGAAAACTCTGGTAGTGGGGGTTAGGGGAAAGTTAAACTTAAGGGAAGAAGCCGCCATCATCTTGAAAGCTGAAATGTAAAACTTAAGGGGAGGACTACTGTATGTGGAATTCACGTTATAATTGATCGTTTTCCGTCGTTTTCATGGTGTTTTGTCGTTTTTTCGATTTTTCTCAAAAACTATCGATTTTGGCGGGAATATGCATACAACATAAAATGTGTATTTCGATCAAATCTACAACTTTTATTGAAAGGATTTTTCCAAATTTTGAGAATTTTATGAGATAATTGCAAAAAACCATAAATTATGGTGATTTTTTAAGGTTTTCACCATGAAAATAAAATTTGCGCCAATTTTCATTATCATTTTCGTAATCAGCACCCCGAAATACGTAAGTACACCCAAAATATAAAACTTAAATTTATAGATAACACTGTTTTATTGACAACAATAAAAAAACGACAATTTAAAAAAAAATTGTGAAACAAGGCTAATTTTAAGTACACTTCACGCAAAGTTGAGTATTCTATACCACTTAAGTTGCTCGATAGTGATTTTTGTTTGATTGACTGAATCAATTTTCATTCATTATAAAAAAGTTATATTTTGAAAGAAAATACAGAATTGTTACACGTTGAAATTTGAAACAATTCAGGTACACTTTAAGAATTAAAAAATAATGCTGACATTTTGTTTATGATTTTATCTACAAAACATTGAAAATAATTTGTTCTGTTTTCCATGTATGAAAAATTTATTCAAATACATAACACAAGATTAAACTGATTACATCTGTGTAATATTTCATTTAGTAGCTAAGACTATAAAGTATCATAGTTTTTATAAAAATGACACATATATAAAAGAAAAACGTTGACATATTTATTAATGTTTTGACATTTCTAAACTGTTACATAACAAATCAAAATTGTGGTTAATTAATGTATATTTACATGTTTTTTTATACCAACTCTCTTACTTTATTTGTTTTTGTTATTTATTTAATTATTAATCTTAGTCTCACTGATACTACCTGCCACACAGGTGATGATAATTTTTATTATTTTATTGGTCGAGTTAAATCCAAGAGATGAATGCAAGTACATAATTAAACATATATTTAAATACACCGCAATTCATTGCAGTCAGTTCAACATCTTTTGAAACATACAAATTTTTACTTTTTTAGATATAAACTCATATCTTGTCTTCATAGTAATGTAAATAATTAAAATTATATGTAATATATAAAATAAATAAGGAAATCTGCAAAATCCAGGAGACAATCCAACATATATAGGTCAGTGATTACATTTACATTATCAACATTGAAATAAAATTATTTAATTCAATAAATGACATGTGTCAATTAGTTTTTTAATAAATTACAACAATTCTTTATTTAATATAATGTAAAATAAAGTAATAAACTCTGAAATGTAAATGATTACAAATGTAGTATTCTTTGTTTATAAGACGTGTCAAAACGATGTATTAAGTAAAATTAAGATAAAATCATGAATACACTGTAATAAATGTAAATTTACCACAAAAACCGTAAGACACAAAAATACCACTGATAATTGCAGGAAATTTACCAAGAGCTGGTAAAATATCACCTATTGGTGTAAAATTACCTTGGAACAAAGTAATTTTAATACAAGATTACAGGAATTTTGCTGTAATATTACAATTTTTAATTTTTCCATTTTAATGTAAATTTACCAAGATTACTAGTGGTATTTTTGTGTCCAATGATTTTCGTGGGAAAATTACACTTTTATTGTAATAATAATAATAATAATAATAATAAATTGTCTTTATTGGCCAACAAAATAATAAAACATATACAGATCAAGCAACCGTATACATTGCCAAAAGGCGAGCCACAACTTAAAAAAAGTTGTTTTACAGACTGACCTTAGTAAAGTAAACTTGGTAAAAATCATTGAGAAATTACAACAAATCTGTAATTTCACCACAAAAATTGTTGGAAATGATTACATTAATGAAATTTTAATTGATACTTCTTTCAGTGTAGATACATTGTCTTTAAAATCTTAAGTTTTTTATGTTTATCACTTAAAATATAATTAAATCTTTGTTATTAAATGTAAAATTAAAATAATAATCTATATAAGAAAAGTTACTATTTCCGTATTTTGTTCCGTTATTCTCTTTTCTGAACTAAAATCATGTGGCTGAAGTTCTGAACATTCATTGAACGGTTTTCTAATAATCAATTGATGATTTACTAACGATATGAGTAATTGAGAGGTCTTGTATATTTGGAACGTTGATAAATAATAATTTTCTACCTTATGCGGTTGTAAACAATAAATATAATATTTTTTAAAAGCCTAGAACATTAAGTCTGTTCTAAACATTTGTTGATTGAACATTCAGAACTTCAGCTACATCTAATATCTTCATTATAACAATCTAGTGTTTATCAAACAAAATTTCTGAAAATCACTTTTTTATACACATATTTTACGTTTTTTTTTTTGTCGAAATAGAAATTTAATGGCGAAAAATTCTACCAATATAAAGTTTTTTATTTTCTTTTTTTGAAGGTTATAAAAATGAAGCAGTTTTATTAAACTACATATTAAGTCATATTTTACGTAATTTTTTGTCGAAATAGAAATTTAATGGCGAAAAATTCTACCAATATAAAGTTTTTTATTTTCTTTTTTGAAGGTTATAAAAATGAAGCACTTTTGTTAAACGACATATTGTGTCATATTTTACGTTTTTTTATTGTTTTTTTTTTTTTTTTTTTTTTTTTTTTTTTTTTTGTCGAAATTGAAATTTAATGGCGAAAAATTCTACCAATATAAAGTTTTTTATTTTCTTTTTTTGAAGGTTATAAAAATAAAGCAGTTTTATTAAACCACATAATAAGTCATATTTTACGTAGTTTTTTGTTGTTTTTTTTTTTTTTTCGAAATGGAAATTTAATGCCGAAAAATTCTACTATTATAAAGTTTTATTTTCTTTTTTTGAAGGTTATAAAAATGAAGCAGTTTTATTAAACTACATATTAAGTCATATTTTACATAATTTTTTGTCGAAATAGAAATTTAATAGCGAAAAATTCTACCAATATAAAGTTTTTTATTTTCTTTTTTTGAAGGTTATAAAAATGAAGCAGTTTTGTTAAACTGCATTTTAAGTCATTTTTTTTTTTTAAGGTTTTATTTTCTTTCTTTATTAAATTAAGGTAAAATACATAAGATATGTAGTTTAAATATTTTTCACATAATAAACACATTCTTCACTTTTTCACAATAAAAAATAAATACCAATGAAACTAGCCGCACATTCGAAAAAAAGAATGGTTCTCAATGAAAAAGAGTAATTTTTTGAAAAAACAGCAACTCTAAGATGTCGATTCACTCATAAGTAACAATAATTTAATAGTTGCAATGAAATAAACAGCAATTTTTACTACTATTCCAAATCTACGGCTTGTTTCAGTTTCATAAAAAATAAACAAACAATGATGAGTGTAGTTAAAAGTTTTTGAAAATAACTCACAATCACGAAAATATATACATAAAAACTCTTTTTTTTTAACCACTTTAATATTAATCTATGCGATTGTAATACCAAAAAAGATGCAATATCACATTTTTTTTTTCCTTTGTTTATTTAAATTCGCGTCAACAGGTCATTAGCGACTATTATAATTTGAAAGAACTTACATATGTTTAAATGTATATATTATTTTTATTATATTTATTATATTTTATATTTATTTATTTTATTATATTTATTTTATATATATTATATTTTATTATATTTTATATTTATTAATATAAAAAGTAATAATAATAGTTTCAAAGATGAAAAAAACAAACACTGAAAAGTTATTGAGTCTTTATAATGTGCGTTAATTATAGCTGAATTGATTAAACTGTATTTTACAGACCTTAGTTCCATAGTTTAAATTTATGGTTTTTGAGTCACACAAATATTTTTTCAATTTTGAAAAGCAATTTTCTTAATAATCATAAATAATTCTTGGTTTATACGGTCACCATACAAAAAAATACAATTAAGAAAAATTCCATAATGATTTTCAATGGAAAACACAAAATGTGAGTAAAAATTAAGTTGTAAAAAATATTGGAGTATGAATCGTCTCCAAACGAATTAACAAACTTAATTGTATATTTTTTGTATGGTAACCGTATAAATCAACAATTATTTATGAATATTATGAAAAGTGAAAGCAAATGGTTGAGAAATAATATTTGTTGTTTATGCAACTGTTTACATTAATCTTTTATATTCTTCGGGAGGTCCAGTTCTGTCTGAATTCTATCATACTTGCAGCATTCGAGAAGAGCATGTTGGTACATTACAGATTTCACAAACTGGCCGTTGACTTTTTGTAAACAAATACTCATTCTGGTAATATCACATTTAATGTAGATGTAATCGATATATTTAAAACAAAACATTGAGAATGTTTACTTTCCTCGCTTCCAAACTACAGGGATTTGATAATCGATTAACTACGGAATGACAAACACAATTATAGGTATAAAATTTTATTGAACATATTAGTTTTGATTGACGAAGAGTAAATGCAGGAACGGAGCTGTCAAAACGAGCTCCAATATTGATTGCTCCGAAATGATCACGTGGAGTTGAGGAGGGAAAAATAAAAGGGAGACTGGAAAAGTTGGTAAGAAAAAAGTACTGGGAGCAGCTCCGATTTGCACGACGCACTTGGGTACGACGCAACTCGGATCTTCTCCGAGCACTTTCCTTGTTTACGTTTTAACGTTTCAGGTCTTGCACTCCCCACTCCCATGCTCGCTCCCACCAACGAGGAGGTTTTCTATTCGCGTATTCGACGTCTGTGAAATCACTGGGGCATTTATCGCAATCTCGAAGGGAAAAAAAAGGTTAATTTCGGAAAACCGATCGTCGACGTCGTCGCCAAGGGCGAAAGGGCCGCCGACGGCGATGGGAAATCGGTCTGTTTTTTCCCCCACTCCGTTCGGGCAGTTGTTGCCGCTGGCGGTTGGTCGATGCGACGGCGACGACGGTAAATAAATAGATAGCAACACAGAGAAAACGGCGGTTATTTCGCGGAAGAGGACGGGATTGCTAGACGACGATGGGGTTGTCGCTTACTCTGCTGGTGACGTCGGAGACCTCCTTCATGATCGCCTCGAAGGCCGCGGTCTCCTCGGCCTGCTTCTGGTTCAGCAGGGCGATCTTTTCGCTGAATTTCCGGGGATTCGCCGCCATGATGGCTGCTCCGGTGCGCCGCGAGGGAGCTCGCCCCGTCCTCCCGATTTTCGACTGGCGACGTTCGAAAATTCGCCTCTCCTCCTCCTCCCCCCTCCCGCCGCCGTCTCCAGCACAACCAGCTCCTTCGGATGGTGGTGTGTCTTTCTGTCGGGGACGGCGCCTCGTTCACCCGAATCACTCCACAGAGCTATCACACGCGCACACTTTGCACTCCCGACTTCCCGGACGCGGAATCGCAGGTGCGAGCGAACGGTATCGCGCGGTCCGTCCTCCTCGTCGTCCTCGTCGCGACTTTTCCGTCTCGAGTCTCGGGGCGCTATACCGCCCCTCTCTCCCGTCCTCCCACTCGGAGACGGAGCACCAACTATCTCTCTCACTCACTCTCGCGGTTCCTGTGTATCTCCGTCTCGCTTTCCTTTGGGAACACGGAACACTCGGAGCGCTTTCAGGAACGCGCGCGCACGGGACCGTTCCTTCTGCGTTCTCCGAACCCTATATAGGAACGACCGCGCACTCTCTTCGCACTCTTCGCGAACGCTCGGGGATTCGCCGTCCCCAGTTCCCCACGTCGTTCCCGTGTCGATGGGCTGCCGATGACTGCCTCCCGCTACCAATACGCAGCTTCGCAGCGCATATCAACACTCATGGCTCCGAGATACCGACCGATACCACAGACATTTCCCTCCTCATCTCTGCTTTTTACGATCTTCTTTCCTCAACATTTCAATCTGCCGTTGACTAATAGTTTACTTCTTTCTTCCATGGTACCGTGGCGAACATTTCGAATTTTGAAAATCGCATTCTAAACCTCGTCGATTCCCGCCATTCCTTATGCCTTTTGAATCCCATCACTTTTCCATCTTCCATTTTGTACGATTCGATAACAAGGTAGTGCAGCGCCATCTCTGGATAAGCCGATAATGTAAATATCTTAATAATCGACGTATGTGAAGTTACCGACCTCTTCCAGCATATGCAAACATTTTTTTGCGCATATCGTGTATTATACAGTACTTTTATATTATATTCATTGTGAGTGAGTGATACAAATCTAAAGTGCTTTTTTACATCAAAATGACACTTCTTAAAAAATAGATCCTAACATCCATGGTTCTTCCGTAATGCTAAAGTGTTATCATACTTTTCGTTTTTCATTTAATCCTTAGAAGCATGGTGGTAACCCACGTTACCACCTCGATTTCTTTAATTTTTGCTCAATTAAATTGCAGTTAACGCATTTTAACGTGTTTTTGTTATTTTATGTTACTATAGTGATACAAGAATGTATAAAAACAGTTATTAAGATATAATTGTTTATTGTTTATGATTTATATTATTATTTATATATTGACGCTGTTTTTTAAGATGATTCTGACCACAGATTTTAAAAATTCGAAATGACCGATCCAAGATGGCCGACCAAAATGTAAAAAATGTCTTGATTGGATTGAAAGTGAGTACACGGGGGTTTTCGTGATCGCTGATGACGGTGGGTCAGAATGTTAAAATTTCATAATTCGCGACTTTAAAATTCACAGGTATTCGTCATTTAGTTCTAAATTGTTGGTCGAAAATAAATAAAGTTATTATTGGTTTTCCATCTAATATCAGATTCGTAATCGCAGTGACCCAAGGGAAAAAGGGTGACCAGTTTCATATCAATCTAGTAACTTTTCAACATTACGGTCCGCCATTTTGGATCAGCCATATTAAATTTTGAAAATCTGAATTCAGATTCGTAATCAGCGACCACGACCGAGTAACAATTTTCAGCCATTTTCCGTGTAAAGAAAAACTGGTGTGCTTCAAATGGTTAAATAAAGCCATGGGTGTACTTCCGAAAAGGTGCCGCCTGGAATTTTTATGAAACAAGTGTTTTCTTACATATTTTTATGCACTGAATTCGAATTTCATAGTGAAAATTGGCGCAAATGCAATTTTCAAGGCAAAAATCGAAAAAAAACTGTGAAAAGTTGTACTTTTACACGGTTTTTCAAGTTTATTTCCGAAAATGGTTTAAATTTCGAAAAATGTTTCAAACAAAAGATGTAGAGCGTGAGATTCTGTTAAAAAAAAGGTCTAATAAAGTTTTTGTCGATTTTCACCATGAAAATTGCAATTGCGCCAATTTTCATTATCATATTCGAATTCAGCGCATCAAAATACGTAAGAAAACATACGTTTCATAAAAATTTCTGGCGGCACCTTTTCTGAAGTATATCCGTCATCATAATTACTTTCTTCAGGAACTTTCAACATTTCACATCACACTCACAATTATTATTTTTTAAATGGAAGTTCCAAAGTTTATTGCAAAAAGCGGACTGTCGCAAACGTTTAACTCTTTCATAAATTGTAAGTATAACTTTCAATTTAATTTTATTATCGAAATATCATTTTCTTAACGTGTTTATTTAAACTATACTATGTAAACTTTTGGAACTAGAATAAACTGAAGAAGGCACACATCTGTAGCTGATTTAACTTAAATACTTCGTTTTCATTATTTTATGGACCGTCACGCCGAGATTCTCCTAAATTCTTCTTCAAGAATTTATATGTTATTCATTAAGCGGTCAAGAAAAACTACAAGATGGTTTCTACACCAATTCTTACATATACAGTACAGTTTCAAAAAATGGAGCCAATCGAGATTTTCGAAAAATACGTTAAATATTAACAGTTTTCAAAAATACTAACAGGATTGTTAACCCGTTAACGCCCGAAACTTGTAAAATTTAGTGTAACTTTGACGTAGCATCAAACGTAAACAAAAATTTTTTATATAAATGGCCGCATGTGTTATTATATGTTTTCGGGGTCGCTCTACAAGATCCCGTGCTCAGAGTTTATTTTTTTCCACGAGGAAACTCAATATGGCGGTGTTTTTGTTTTGTTTAAAAACCCGATAAATCAATTTTTTTGTTCAAATCAATATTTCACACCGAAAACGTTATTTAGACGTAATGAAAAGTGGCACAAAATGGCACAAACTATTTGAACTTTCAAAATGTCCGTTAGTACATACAATAAATTCAAAATGGCGATTAGTGCACAAAAATTTTATTCACGATCAAAAAATAGACAAATTTTTGTCCGAAATATACAAAAATCGGTATTTGGGGGATTTTAGAATCGTTCATTACATACCCGTTTACGGTTTTTCAAATTCCAAAATGGCGGCTCCAATATGACGGACAAAGATTCAAACTATACGAAAATCGGTATTTGGCGTTTTTGGGATCGCTGATTACATATCCGTTTACGATTTTTCAAAGTCCAAAATGGCGGATCAAATATGGCGGACAAAGTTTCAAAATTATTGTCAAAATTTACGGACATCGGTAGATGAAGTTTTTTGGGATCGCTCATTACGTACCCGTTTACGATTTTTCAAAGTCCAAAATGGAGGATCCAACATGGCGGACAAAAATTTAAAACTGTATATTTTTGAGGATCAAAACTTATAAATTCTGTTCAGTTTGTAATTTATATTTATGCAAAATTTGTTTCCCAAAATCACATTAATTTTTTTTTACTACGTCAAAGTTACACTAAAATTTTACAAGTTTCGAGCGTTAATGGGTTAACTTCAATTTTCACTATGGTACTGTTTCTGATCATCTTATAATCTATAAAAAAACGTGATCTTGAACGTTTCCCAGCAAACAGAAAGGAATAGCAAGGAATTGAAAGAAATTGAAAAGAATTAACGAGCATACGTCTCGAATTCTATTAACGACAATATGAAATTGAAATTTTGTCAAAAGGTTAGCGTCGTATTTTCTATTCCTAAATTGAAATTGGCTAGCAAACAATTTTAACTCCTTTGGATCTAAAGGAACGAAATAAGATTATGGTAATATTTTAATTCCCAATCCCAAATTGGCCAGAAAGCCATTTTAATTCCTTTTAATTCCACGACGAAATGTAAGGTTATCTAGGTTTTTTAATTCCCACAATAAAATTCGCCATCCAGTAGTTTTAATTCCTTTGAATTTTTAGAAAGAAAGACGGGTTTGAATTCATATTTCGTGATTAATTCTATGGAATTTTCAATTCCTATACCGGAATTCACAAGTCGATTGTATAAAATTCCATCAAATTTTTGCCCTAAAATAAAATCCAGGCTATAATCATTTTGACCAAAAACCATTGAACTAAAATATATGGCCTTAGTATTATTATTATTAACTTATAATCAATGTAATAATTACATGACTTTATTTAATTTTTTACTGTTGCTATTTATATATATAATTTTATTTACCTCACCCACAAATGAATTCTTTGGAATTCAGAAAGATTCGAGGAATAACAAAATTAATTTATTCTTTTCAATTCCATTGGATTCAATTTTTCCAGGAATTCATATGAATTAGGAAGAATAGGAAACAAATATTTTATATTCCACTAAATTCCACTGAATACCATCATTAATGGAATAAACAGGAATTAACAGAAAATTAATTTTTCAATTCCTCGCTATTCCTTTCTGTTTGCTGGGTTTACTTATCCATTTTGATTTTTATCAATTTGGATTTTTAAATGGTTCCAAACTTTTGAGATTCTTCTTTTCTTCTCAATATCATTTTCGAATCAGGCGGCTTAACATGGCTATTTTACGCCTCCTTTTCCGGCGTGAAATAGCAATTTCACGATACCTGTATTAGATAAGGATTTTGCTAAGTCATCAGTTTTTACACCTTCCAAATAAACGGTATTGTGCGCAAAATTGTCCGCGGTTTTCAGCTTGCAATTGGCTTTACTGCTTACATTTGATTTGTTTCCACTTTCGAATGAAATTTTAAAAATTAAATAACGAAATAAAACGTTCTTTTATTTTTTTTATACGTCCAATATTTTGCGAACGTTTGTCGTCCTTTTAGTGTATCAAATTGCATACGTTGCATTCGATTGTATACGAAATATTCATTTTTAATTCGAAGTGATACGTTCTTTTGATCCCTGCAAACAATTTTAGGGTGGATTCTCATGAGAATCATATGAGAAAATTTCTCATGAGAAATTGAAATAGGATTCTCATGAGAATCAAGTGAGATTCTTATGAGAAAAAAATTAAATATTTCATTTAATATTTATAACAATTTAACTTTATTTCTAGTATTTAAAATTTAATCAATTTTTAGAATTCGCGTATTCCTACGACATTCTCATGAGAATCTAGTGAGCTTCTCATGGGAGTCTCACTTGATTTTCAAGAGAATCCTGTTTCAATATCTCATGAGAAAAATTCTCACACGAGAATCCTACCTAAATTTTTCGCAAGAACATAATCTTTTGAAAACGAATAATATTTCAATTTATATTCCAAAATTATCCGTTTTCGCATGCAAACAGATGAACAAAAACAGAGCAAACTTATAACTTATAACAGAACACTGAGCATATGTTCGATTGAAAACACCTAATATCGTATTAAACTTCGGTACATTTCATTCGAAAGCGGAAACTAATTAAATGTAAGCAGTAAATCACTGAAAATTTTGCACACGATCTTGTTAACTGAGTTCCGAATCGAAAAGCAATGTTCGCGTCATGGATACAGAATTTTGCATCCACGGTAGGAAAAATACTGTTAGGTCCAAGGAAAACTGTTCATTATTGTTTCACATTTTGAAGTCTTTCTCGGGTTATGAACCTAAACTACATACTATTAATAATAAATTTAACATTTTCTTAATTGCATAAACTGCTTGTAAGGATAAAACAAAAACTCGAATGGATGGAAGTATCCAAAAACTCTGGAAAATCAAGAAGTCGCCAAAACTCACTCAAGATCTTCTTGCCTATTTTAATTGAGGAATCACTATTCATCTCTTGCCAACAGTACACTCGCTCAGAATCTAATTGTGATTGAAAAGATCCACGAGAGAAGTAGTAAAAAGCGTTCCAAAAGCATTACATAGGAAATAAATAACCTTAGTGTCTACCCTCGAAAGTGAGATGTCCTCTCTTTCATTCAGAATCTTCCCTACGTGAAACAATTACATTACGAAATTGAGTATCTAAAACTTGTTATCAATGTATCTAAAACTTGTTATCCCAACCCCTGCACAAGCAGCAAGACATGTCCTTTCAATCAAGCCAAAGTCAGAATCCCGTAACTAAGTAAAATTTACCACTTTTCGACCAAAAAATTGTCCTATAACTCTGTACAAACTTTCAAGACTCAGATACAGATCGAAAATTACTTAAATATAACATAAAATTGTCTTTAAAGTTCAGTGAATGAAAAATCATGCATTAGGTTAAAATACCAAATCTATAACTAAAATTACGTCTTCATAGTCGAATAAACTTATAGGTCTAATAAATAATAAACTTATGATATATTCAAGTAAATATAACTTTACATGATTACTGCATTTCGACGATTTTCACCATGAGGGTGAAATGTCTTAATTGAGTACCCACAACAAACTAGGCGCTCGAACCAGCGGATGGTGCAGTAGAAAAAGTCAGAAAAAATGAAATGTACAAAATAGTACTTTTCGGTCCTAGGCCGTAAAATTTTACGAACACTATTTTTTGATACACTGTTCGCAAAAGTATGCACTTTACCGACTGTTTTTAGTCCGTAAAGTGCAGAGATCAGTCCAGACACGTGTATCAAAAATGGATTTTAAAAATATACAATATACAGCTTATAGTTTTTAAGAAAAAAATAAAAATTGTAAATTGACCGTGCTCGTGAAGACAATGGTTTTTTAAACATAAAATTCGATTACTCGTAAACGAATATAGGAAACCCATTCAAACTTTTACAGCATATTCAGTACAATATTATCCAAAAACATCGAGCAGTCTGAAATGTCTTATTGTTGTTCTTTCGAAAAGTTGTAGATTTTCAAATTTCGAGCAATTATATATATTCCTGATATTATGTCTTCAATCGCTTGGGGAGTCGAGCAAAATTAACAAAATAGAAAAACTCAAAATGTGAGAATGTAAATGAAGAAATGAGAAAGTTTTTTGTGAAAACAGAATGTTGATAACTGACAAATAACAAATACTGTACTGAATTTAATGTAAAATTTTGAATGTGTTTCCTTTACTCGTTTACGAGTAATCAAATATTATGTTTAAAAAACCATTTGTTTTACAAATACGGAAAATTTACAATTTTTATTTATTTTTTCTTAAAAACTATGAGTTGGATTAAAAAAGTATAAAGATAAAAATGTTTGTTTTTACATTCTCTACATGATAGTATTTTTCAAAATCCATTTTTGTACATTTCATTTTTTCTGACTTTTTCTACTGCCTCATCTACTAGTTCGAGCGACTAGGTTGTTATTACACGTGGGCACTCATATTGGTCCAATATTATATTAGATTAGATTGATATTTATTATGACACGAGGCGTTAGCCCCTTCAGTTAACCTTACAAGAAATATATAGAACATTGTGAGTTTAAATTGAACTTAGATAATAGTTTAACATATATAAAATATAAAAGAAATTTATGAATGATGGTACAAATTAAAGCACGCAGTATAGCAATAATACTCCTAATTGCGAGATTATGCGTTCGTAAGTAGCGAATACGTTTTCGCTAATATGCGTTTATATTTCAACCATCAAGTTAAAATTAAATCCGAGTGGCATGTTGCAGGATTATTAATAACAATTAATCATATAGTTTTGACATATTTATGTTCCCTATGAATGTATAAATGAAAGTTCCTATTTGACCATAGCTTGGTCTCCATTTTATAAAAAATTTTCCATAAATTCACCAATTCTGCAATATAGGTGAAACACACATAAAATTTGGTAAAACAATTCTAGACTTATCATTTAATAATGTACGTCAAGGGATGCATATTACTTTCAATTTCTAGCAATTTTTTTTTAAAATGATTGTATTAACACATTCCGTAAATCGTAATTTCGCTCGCTTTGTACGAGTTCGTTTATTACCCCAAACTGAAATACCTGTAAACAACCCATTGCGGGTCATTATCATTTTATCCGCGGATATTGTTTTTATGTTATTGAAACAAAGAAATTTATAATTTAGTGAATTGCGTTTGAGTAATAATAGTAATTTTCGCCATTTTGGATTCGCGATTCTGAATTTTGGAAATCTAATATCAGATTCGCAATCAGCGACCACGAATATTTTTGTTATAAATGTTTACTTTTGTATAAATCGCTAGCAAACAAAAGTTAGCCACAACCAGACTACCATTTTAGATTCGAAATTTTGAGCTTTTAAAATATTACATATTATTCGTGATCTGCAACCTCATAAACGTATGTAACCAATATTTCGTTAAACTCCGGGACTTCCTTCAGGTTGTAGCCGGCTTTTTTCGATTTCTCACTATTATGCGGTCTCGGAACCTTATATTTTACAATGTATTTGAAACTATATGGGTTGACCTTAGAACAAATAACCCTAAATTTAATCAGAATAGGTAGGATTTCATCGTCTGCTGCTTTATTCGGGTTGAAAGAGTTTATGGCCATCTCACCACATTCGGCCTAAAGTTTTGTGAGGCTCTCTTCCATTCTTCCTTTGATGGTCTAAATGACAACCTTTGGTTTAGAATCTCTCTTTCCGATTCTGTATAAGTTCCATTTGGACTTATAAGAACATCCCAAGTGTTTCTAGTAGCTTTGGCCATATCTCTCTGGATCCTGGAGCATTGCGAGAATGTTTTTGGGCTTATTTAATTTTGTTACTGTAACTAGTTATAGCAATTTTATATTCATTACAAGTATTATTTTTGTTTACTTTATTAACCCTCCTGTATACAAGGATGGGTATACTTGTCCAAACCACATTGTTTGCATATGGAAAAAGAAAAACACGTATTCAGGATGGTTACATAATTTGCGAACATTTACTCTTTCATCATCATTCAATTTACATAGTTCTGGGGTCCACCAAGGATTCGTTCTTTTTTGTTTAATGGGACAACTAGACTATTACAACTTTCATAATACTAGTTCGGCGAGACTTTGGAACCAGTTTAAACTTCCCAATGTGAACTTGATAGATTTCGCAATATTACCTATGCTGCTTTTAGAATTTAAATTCTTATAACTCATATTTGAATATGAAGCCCTGTTCCCTCTTTGCCGGTTTGATGATCTCTGCTACCAAGTCATCTGAGCAGTACCCTGCAACATGTAAAAATTGTATATTTTATTAAATATAATGTATATGCAATACGTTACCTGCTCCCCCGGGGCCCTGTATTCATGTGTTATTAACCCAGGGCTTTTGTATCAACGCCTCGTTAAGGCGATCTTTCGCCAACCTCCTACACAGCTTAGTCGTACCGGCTTCCATGTGATACAGATTCACTTGTACCCTCTCAATACATCAAAGATGTTTATTCCGGGTTTGAGGATGAGGATTTAGTCATACTAGGTGTGAAACTAAACCCTGATTCCTCACCTCGCCTTCTTGGTTGCCATTGGAGGCTGACTCGGGGGCTGGAGCTTCGGGATCTTCTTGGGTGCTTCTTTCCACCTTCATCTGCTGAGTCGATTTTCTACTCTGGGAGAGATTCTTGAACCTAATGAGTTTCTGCCAAAAGGAAAGGACTGTATTCGATCATCTGAAGAGTCTCCAGGATGCTTTGTCGAGGGCCAGAGTTAGAGTCTGTCCACTGCCCTCAACCTTCCTGTTCCGTATACAGTCTCTTTTCTGCCCCTTCAACCGATAAAACATAGTTTCGGTTAGTTCTGCCGATCCAGACGAAGCCCATTTTAGGTTTCAGAGCTTTAGGAAATAAACCGTCATATCCCGCAGAGCCTCGCGATACAAGATGAAGAGTAAATACAACGGGAGGACGCCTGGTATCTCAAGAGTATCGTTTGCAGCACTTCGTGTACCATGCATCCGTTCGGTACGATAACTCCCACCTTTAGATTAGAGGATCGTTTCATAGTCGTAACAATCTCAGAAGTCTTTCATACAACTTCCTCTCCAGTCCAAGGTCTTAGTTGCCGAATAAGTCTCCAGTTCCTTGCAAACACCCATTCATCGGAAACCCCATTTATAGAGTTCCAAAACATTTAACTAGAGAGATGCTTTATAGGGGTTTGCATTCATTCTCAATGCATACTCCTTTCGGCTCAGGACTTCCAAAACGGTCGTAGATACCTCCCCTTCCCCTACGACAAGGTCATACGATACAGTGGAAGAGGAACCTATTATCCTGGGTCGAAGTAATAATGGTTTTGGTTCATGAGATATAAAAAATTTCACTTGTCACGTTTGATCCACCACTTTTAAATTTGAAAAATTAATTTTGTTTTCTTATTCAGTGACGTCATAGACTATTTAAATTGGAAATGTCAATAAATTAGTTTTGACGTTAAGTAACTTATTTTTTACGAAACCTGAAAATGCAGAAAATCCCCATTTTCAAACATTTTTTGGATTCCTGGAGACATTTAAAAATCCAAATCCGTCCAAACGAAAAAGTGTTAATAGATAGATAGATAGATAATATTTATTATTGTCATGGAGCAAAAGTTCCTTAGACAAAAATAGCAAACTTTACAATGAAAATACATTATATACTTAAAATTAATTAACAAATTATAGTGTTGAACGGTGAGTTTATACATAATGAATAAATTTTAGTTCAAACGCGATAATTAACGGCGCATATACTATGCCAATATGTATATTACAATATAATATAATATAATATAACGCAATTAAAGTAATTTACGGAATACATATTAACACGCACTTTAAAAAGGTAGTTGATCATGTTCCCGTAAAAAAGATTTAATTTAGAAATCTGAGCAGCCCAGTCTTGAATGACTCAACTGTTCTTGAGTCTCTTAGAGTGCTTGGTAGAGTATTCCAACAGCGAATAGCTTTAATCCAAAATGAATTCGAGAAATAATCTGTTCGACAAAGAGGGACATAATATGGAGAGACCGAAGTTCTTGATGATCGTCGGAGATATGAGATGTTAATAAATTTTGAACGCAGGTATGGAGGCTGCGAAATCATAAGTATTTGGAATGTAAGAACTCCAAGAAAATACTTACGACGAGTGGAAATTGATAACCATTTTGTAGATTGAAGGTATGAACTCAGGTTACAATCGCGTCGTAGATTGAAAATAAAGCGGAGAGAACTATTAAGTAGGCGTTGTAGCTTAATATTAAGATAGGCCGAAGCATCAGAGAAAACCAAACAGGCGTAATCTAGGTGTGGAATGACGAGAGTATTTACCAGCATTAATTTTACATTTGCGGGCAATGAAGAACCACGATAGCGAAGCCGATAGAGAGTAAAGTGCACTTTAGATGAGATGGAAGAGATTTGGCGATTCCAAGACAAGTTCGAGGAAATGTAGACACCCAGATCTTTAACATTATCAAGAAACTCTATGGGATTGCCATCGACAATTAGAGGTTCAATAACTAAAGTTTTAGCTAGGGCACAGTTGTAGTTAGACCCTAAGATGATCGCTTGAGTTTTCTTAATATTCAAGGTAAGTCCATATTCTCGTGACCAGATAATAGAGATTCAATATCCACGTTTAGTTTGGTAATCGTTTCATCTAAGCCATTTATAGGAGTATGGAGGTAAAACTGGACATCATCTGCAAAGATAACTGTAGTGTCTCGAACATAAGTTAATCGACGAAAAAGAGTGTTTATTACTATAATAAAAATTATAGGTCCAATACTAGTACCATGAGGCACACCAGATGTGGTTTGTAATGGTGGAGAACATTCTCCATTGGTTCCAACAATTGATTGAGTTCGACCCGTGAGAAATGAATAGAACCAATTGATAGCTGAGTCTTCAAAGCCAATATCGCGGAGGCATTGCAAAATAATTGGATGGCTAAGAGAGTCGAAGGCTTTAGAGAAATCAAATAGTACTAGCACAGTGACAAATCCTCGCTCAGTAGCGTACCGTACGTCATCAAGAATTTTCAGAAGTGCTGTTTGGGTGCTGTGATATCGTCGAAAACCACATTGGTGAGGATGGAGAAGATCATTGGTTTCGAGAAACTGTACAACTCTGCGAGATACCACCGCATCAAAAACCTTGGCTAGATGTGGAGGGTTCGCTATGGGTCTTGTATCTGCTGGTGAAGCCGGATTACTCTTTTTAATCAAGGGAATAACAAAAATATTTTTCCATATCGAAGGAAACACACCCGTGGCTAGAGATATATTAAACAGATGTGTCAACGGAGAACTAATGGTATCAAGGATCTGCTTGAGATGAGCTAACTGGACACCATCAGGACTACGCCCCCGAGACTTCGATGGTGACAGTTCGAGTCTCTCTAGTACTTCCGTTTCTTGGAGAAAAGTGAATGTATGGGTTTTTTCAAATAAAACATTTATTAACATATTTCTGATAAATTAGATGGTGATAACAAGTCAGTATCACATTGAAAAGTTTATTAAAAGTCATTAAAACATCCCGTTATTCTGTATTTTTCAAAAATATTAGCAACCCTATTCGAAAGAGCATCCTTAAAACTAGTTGAATGTGGATGTCTCCACTTTTAAAAAGATGCCCATTGTATGTCTTTATAAAAGGATTCTGAAATCCATGTGTAAGAAACATGGAATCGTCTCTGCTTAGATTTGGACTTTATGAATCAACTTTCATCTTTTTAAGCATAGAAAACTGATATCGTTCGAATTCCATCACGGTTGAAGACACTTTATGTTCTCTTATGATTAACAATTTTAAAACAATACTTTTTTTTATTGAATAATGGATTTTGGTTGTTGCGTTTTTGTCAATACTTTTGGTACATTATCAACTTTTACTATATATGTTCGGATTGAGACAAATAAAAAAGTTTGTTTTGAATTATGTGATACTACTTCTAGTTTAATTCATTTAAAAGCTATAAAAATAGTTGCCAGATATATAAACAATAAAGAAAAGTTTTTGAACGACCAATCGCTTATAATCCTTCTTTCATTTTTTTTCTTGCCTATTGTAAGCATCCCAAAAAAATCGTTTATAGTTTGAAAATGTTTTAATGATAATTCGTGGATGATTTTAAGAAGAAACTTTCATTGGATCCACATAGACTCAAAACCAGAATAACACAAGATTAGAGAATTCTCTGACATGGAATTTAAACATTGTTCTCTTAGTTACTACACCAACAAATTTTAATCGATTTTTGTTCATTTGCGTGGAATGGAGTTCTTAATCGAACCTTAATAAATTCTAAGATATTTTTAAATCACTAGTTTTACTTTTATTTTACATAATGTCTCTTCTATCGCATTTATTTATTATATAGTTTATTAATAAAAAAATATAAACAACAGTCACTTACGTCTCTCCATTTTTATTCGAGTTAGTTAATCTGTGGTTTCGTTATAAATATACATTTTTTAAATAAAAGCGCATTTTGTAAGTATTTTATTATTTACATTTTAGTTTTACGCTCTCTGCATTGATTTAATTGGAGAAGTATTTAAGATACAACAGAATAATTAATTATTTTAAATCATTGATGGGTATTTTCGCGCATAAAACACAATCATGGTTTGTAAAAGACTCCCTTACTCGAATTAGCTTGATTTTAAGAAAAATCGAATTATTCGAATATAGATGCTCCATTTACAAGAAATTTCACAATATCCGTAATATCGCAAATTTTATTTTCAGCAACTGTGCCAAAATGCGAAACGTGGCATTATTGATAATCTAAATCATTTATAACTTGGAACCCTTTAATAAATGATGCGCAAATCCTCAAAGTTCCATATAGTTATTATGAGAGATCATAATGTAACCAATTTTTCGTTTTTCAAAAGCGTTTTTTGTAAAGACCGAATGTTTTTTGAAATGCTGAACAAATGTCATTCAATTGATTAATTATAAAATAATTTCTTAATCTTCTGCGATCTTCGACGCTCTTTCCCGATCTATTCCGATCCACCTCGGTCGATTTGTTCGAACTTTTTCGATTTTTTTCGATCCTACCCAATCTCCGTCGATATTTCTCGTTCTTTATCGATGTTTTCCAATCTTCGCGAATTTCCTTCAATCTCTCTTGATATTTTTCGATATTTTTCGATCTTTTTTGGTTGTAATTTTCGAGAAAAAAAAAAGCAAACAGGACTCCATGGATAAACTAAAGATCCTTTTGGAACAACGAGCGTGAAGTCGGCCCGGAAGTATGAAATAGAGCAAAAAAATTGCTCCCAACTGGCTCCGTTCAAACAACTTAACCCCTTAGCAGTCAGGCGAAAATCAGCTTTGCATGCCATGTTTGTCTTCGAACAAAATTTTCATTGATTTATCTTATAACTTTAGTGTTGTGGTTTTGGAGGTCACAGAACCCGAATCTGAAATCAGATTTTCAGAATTCAAAATGGCGGACCCAATATGGCGGAAGCAAATTCGAAAAATGGAATCTTCTTACGAAACGATTCATAAGACTGTCAAGTGGTATACAAATTATACTTTCAATTTGTGATAAATGGTTTCGTAAATTTTATTCGTTATAATGTATCCGAGCTTCAGAAACTTAGAGTCAGGACTCAAATTCTAAATTCGCCATCGCGAACATCTATTTTTCGAATATGCGTCCGCCATTTTGAATTCTGACAATCCGATTTCAGATTCGGATTCAGCGACCTCAAAAACCATGATTTACTAAATTACAGTCGAATCGATGAAGTATAAACATGTTAAAGAGTTGTGTTTGGTATGCGATTGCATTTTAAATAAAGAGTTTTCTTGACCGCTCGTGAACATTATTTAAGTGCGAACTGGAGTATTGGTTATTGGAATACGATCGGTAGACAAAAACTAAATTATATTGACGTTTCGGCCATTATGTTGGCCATCTTCAGAAATTTAATAAATATTTAGAAGTGCCCGAAAGTGCAAGTATGTTATGCTTGGTTCCTTTTTAAGGGACGACATTTTGCCACTTTGTTAAAGCAAATATGTACACTACCGGCCAAAAGTTCGTGAACGCTATGAATTTTCCAGCTCGTCAAAAAATGTGCCGGATCTCCGAATCCTTTAACGATATTGAAAAAACTCATAGGACATCTTTTGAAGTACATAAATAAAGCATCTAAGTGGTGCATTCGGTTTTACTTTAGACATTATTGTTTCTTAGCTGTCAAACACGGAAAATGATGAATTTTTTAACTTTTTTCTTCCGAATTGTAACTCTGACAGCAAGTGTAACAAATTTCTCTGGCAATTGACAATTTTTTTATAAATTCTACATTTCAAGACCTTTAAAATCCATTTTGGAAAAAGTCGCTACGATTTTTTGTTCCAGAGTTATGATTTTTTGAAATTTTGTTATTTTACTCATTGAGACAGAAATCATTGAAAAAAGGCCAAAAGTTCGTGAACATGCAGTTTATTCATCACCGAAAAAAACGTGTTTTTTAAACTTAATCGAAAAAAATGATCATATTTTTGTGGTTTTACGATATTTTAACATGCGCCAATCAAAAGAGAATACCTACAATCGTTGAATATGGACTTAATGTAAGTTTTTCCCCAGTTTTAGTTAATTGAACCCATACTGAACTTAGAATACTGGAAAACTATAATTGTAGCAATAAAGGGTTAATATTTACTTCTGTTATTTATACCATCTTAGCTTGGAGTTTTGAATTATAGTTAACATTGAAAAAGTGTATTTTTCGATTAATTTTAGTATTTTGCATCATCTTTAAAAGGTACGAATCACTGCGATCCGCGAAACATGAATAAACTGCATGTTCACGAACTTTTGGCCTTTTTTCAATGATTTCTGTCTCAATGAGTAAAATAAAAAAATTTCAAAAAATCATAACTCTGGAACAAAAAATCGTAGCGACTTTTTCCAAAATGAATTTTAAAGGCCTTGAAATGTAGAATTTATAAAAAAATTGTCAATTGCCAGAGAAATTTGTTACACTTGCTGTCAGAGTTACAATTCGGAAGAAAAAAGTTAAAAAATTCATCATTTTCCATGTTTGACAGCTAAGAAACAATAATGTCTAAAGTAAAACCGAATGAACCACTTAGATGCTTTATTTGTGTACTTCAAAAGATGTCCTATGAGTTTTTTCAATATCGTTAAAGGATTCGGAGATCCGACACATTTTTTGACGAGCTGGAAAATTCATAGCGTTCACGAACTTTTGGCCGGTAGTGTACACGAATGTTGAAATAAACGAATAACCTTAATGCTACACAACATAACTGCTAACAATGTTAAAGAGTTACTTGTAAAAAAGGCTCCCCTTTTTAAGGTATGTCATTTTGTCTTTTTGAACGGAGGAAATTCGGAGAATTTTTTTGCGCACTCGTTTATACCGAAATATCATTACAATAAAAAGTTACGATATTTTCAGAAGGGATTTCGACCCGCAGACCCAGAAATAGATTTTCCTTTTTTTTTTTAATAAAATAGTATTGCTGGATACTTTGAATTTATCGATGATCCGAGAAATATTTTTTTGTTTCTTCCTCTAAGAAGAAAAATAATTTTCTTGATTTAATGTGGTTGATTTAACCCTTCTTGACTCGGATCATCGATAAATTCAAAGTATCCAATAATTAATTTACCGAGTGTGATTCTTAGTTGGGAGTTTATCCTCTACAACGATTTATTTTAATTGTTTCAAATATTACAAAATTTCAATTAGATTCAAAATTATCGTCGATTATGTTTAATAAACGTTTTTATTTATTTAAAAAAAAAAAGTATAAGGGAGCATTTTTACAATTACGTTGTTTGGACGGAGAAAATTGGGAGCAATTTTTTAAGCTGTTGTTTATTGCTCCATTTCATACTTCCGGGCCAACTTCGAGCCGGCACTTTCCCGATCTTCTCCTCTTGTATCCTACTCAAAAACTTTCGATTCCAGAGCCAGAATTTAAAAAATTGATTCAATCATTGTTTATTTACAATTTTTAGTACAAATTCCTACCTAACCCCCTTAATAATAATTGATAACAAATTAAAAAGCCAACAACCATTTCGTTTACTACTGTAAATTATCCGTTGATAAGTTTGAGATGAAAGTTCTAAGATTAATTCTACTCGAGTATAATCAATCGCAAATGACAAAAATAGAGTTTAATTGTCATATAGATATTAAGTGTTATAAATAGGGTCCTTATTATTTTTTCTGGTTAACCCATTAACGCCGAGAAGGACACTTTTTAAGCCACCACTTCCACGTCGCTATTTCCAATTCATTTGACGGAGAAAAAATTCGTGACATAGTGAACTTTGTCGAAAAAAGGGTGCTCTTTCCGATGGTGTCCATGAAATTTTGAAAAAATTTAAATGTCCATGTGAAAATGTAGGTTTTTTGTTAAAAAACACGATTTTTTTCAATAAACTTTTTTTTCCACTTTGATTTTCGTCGAGTTTCCGGCTTGGAATCACTCCAAAATCTTTGTAGATCGTGTACTTTTTGTCTGAACTTAAAGCATCGATGATTTATATAATTAATTTAGGTCCACAAAATTGAAAATGGCGGCCAAATCGCCAAATTTTTTACTTAAACATTCAAGATTTTTTTCTCGAAAACTATGTACTTTTTTATTTAGATTAAAGAATACAATACAATTTTTTCAGAATTTTTTGAGACATTTATTTTTTTCTTCAAAAACTCAATAGCTAAAAAAAAATAAATGTCTCAAAAAATTCTGAAAAAATTTTATTACATTCTTTAATCGATATTAAACATTTTTCGTTCTTACAATTTTTTTCCAAAAGTTCATAGTTTTCGAGAAAAAAATTCTTGAATGTTTAAGTAAAAAATTTGGCATTTTGGCCGCCATTTTCAATTTTGTGAACCTAAATTAATTATATAAATCATCGATACTTTAAGTTCAGACAAAAAGTACACGATCTACAAAGATTTTAGAGTGATTCCAAGCTGGAAACTCGACGAAAATCAAAGTTGAAAAAAAAGTTTATTGAAAAAAATCGTGTTTTTTAACGAAAAACCTCCATTTTCACATGGACATTTAAATTTTTTCAAAATTTCATGGACACCATCGGAAAGAGCACCCTTTTTTCGACAAAATTCACTATGTCACGAATTTTTTCTCCGTCAAATGAATTGGAAATAGCGAGGTGGAAGTGGTGGCTTAAGAAGTGTCCTTCTCGGCGTTAATGGGTTAAAATAACCAAAATTCTGATTGGTTTAAACAGAAATAATAATAATAATAATATTGTTTGTTTAACTATAGCTATTGTCAAAACAATTATTTATCTAATTAAACTACAGTCGTCCCCATCCTAAGTTATACAGTCCGTTCTTTCAAAATGGCGGATGATTGTCCTAAGCTATATCCCCTCACTACCCCCACTTTCGTATTTTCGTTTATGTCCGTTGCGAGTGTATGTGCAGCGAAGCGTTCCGATTTTTTCCGATCCTTGCCGAATATTGTGTCCATCTGCAATTCTGAAAACGTGTGTAAAAAGAAATTGGAGAAAATCGGCATTACTTACTGCACATACAATAATTAAGAGTGATTAGAAGCACTGTGATTAGGAGCATTGTGATAAGGAGCAATGGAAAACGACGAAAATCAGCAACAAGCGACTGCATCAACCGCATCCAACCCGAAAAGCCGAGTAAACCGACATAACCTAACTTTTTACAGGACTTTTTATTTTCGTTTTCTTTAAATATTTAATAATTTAAAATTCTTTGTATATTTTAGAAAAGACAGAGAGAAACAGAGGTGAAAAGGCTCACATTCGCCGAAAAAGTTCAAATAATCGAACTTCTGGACTCTCCGTATATTCTATTTTCTTTTTCCCCATTTTTCTATTAAACGAAATATTCAGTTTGAATTATATTGAAAGTTTGAAATTAAAATTTTTAAAGATAATAATTTTTCTCGCACCACTGTAACAATGCTCGTTATACATATAAACATATAACATAACCTGTAATTCGAATCACGATTCACGAAGCGCGAAACGATGTGGTGGGGATAGAGGGGAAAAGGCTAATATAACTTTGGATGAGATGAAAGTATAACTTAGGACGAATACATAACTTTGGGTAGCATAACTTAGGATGGGGACCACTGTACTTAGAATTCTGGTTGTTATAGCCAGAAAAAAAGTACGGTAGTATTGAATCAGAACCTTTTTTTTTAGCGTACTTTATCCTTGGAGCAAGTCTTCTCTGCTTTTTCTCGAAAATTACAACCAAAAAAGATCGAAAAATAACCAAGAAAATCGGGAGAGATCAAAGGAAGATCACGAAAGTTCGAAAAAGATCGACGGAGATAAATAAAAATCACTTATTTCCGAAAATGTAACCAACATTTTCCTTACAGAACCCGAATTTTTAAAAACGGATTCAATAATTTATTATTTACGGTTTTTAGTAAAAATTCCTACCTTTTCGACCGAGCACTTTAGAACTACCTTAAGGAGGTTCTAAAGCGGTTCGTCGGCATGGTAGGAAGTTTCACTAAAAAACCGTAAATTAATTATGGCTGAATAAAATCTTCAAAATTCGGACTCTGTAAGGGTAATTCTAATTACTATAGACTACATTACTATAGACAATACCAAAGAAATTAATGAAGAGCTGAGCGAGAATATTCGGAAATAAGTGATTTTTATTTATTTCCGAAAATTCTCGGTTAATTCTCAATTAATGTCTTTGGTATTTTCTAGGAAAACGTCTGTAGTAAGAAAATTTTTTATTTATTTAGTGAAAATTTCGACCTTATCCGTAGAGCATTTTAGAACCTAACCTAACCTAACCTAACCTAACCCCCTTAATATTATTTATTTGTAAAGTTTTCTGCTTAAACTTTTTTATTATTTCAAATTTTCCATTTCAAACTAATTCGTTTTCAAAATTCGATTCCCGATTTTAATTTATTCTCGAATTTATAACCTTCCATTTTCAAATTTAAACAAAAATAAGTTTTTTTGTCAAAAAAGCAAACTTGCACAAGGGTATTACAAAAGTCTTGTAGATTGGTACTTTCGACAATCAGTTTAACCTCGTCGATTCACGTATCATGTGTTTTTTATCTTATGAACAAAGAAAACAACTAAAATTGAATAACAAATTTAATTTCATTTAAATTCTTGATATTTTTTTCTCGGTATTTCGAAAGTATATCAATGTCGATAAAAAGAACGAGCGTGATAACCGAACTTCTTTACCGACGTATTACAATGCAAAACCTTTGTTTCCACATTTTTATACAAAACATTTTTGCCGTTCTGAATTGTTGTATGTGTAAAAAATGGAAAATTAGTTGTGATCCTAATTCCTGAGTGAAGATGTGATCGAAGTACATAGGAACAAACGCGGGAAACTGCAATACCGGTAAGGCTAATGTTCGTTTTTAGGTTAGTTTCTTTATTTCGGTATCGAGCGCCAGAACGGAATTGACTCTCCGGGTAGCTCGGACTCGACGAGGACGTCCGGAACGACACATTACCTCGCGCCTACGCATTTTCCTCGGATTTTAATGGTGTGAAGGTGGTTTTTTAAAATTATATAAAGAAAATTGGGAAATTGATCGTGCAATGAATCGGCAGCGGCTCCAGGAGGTTGCGCGATTTAGGTGATATACGTGCAGGCACGTACGTGGTCTTTGTTCTAGGATGACCCTGAATCCCTTTTACTTCAGGAAGGGAATTTACGGTAAAGATCGACCGGATTATCTTTTCAGGCGAAACAGGACGAGCGCGATGTGCAGATCCCGTTGGCGCGCGACAACAAACAAGTTGGCTCATCATCTGGACCAGTGCCCTGCAGGATAATTGACGAAGCACATGGCGATCAGATACGTGTCCGCTAACTGCACGCGTTCTGCAGAGAGCGAGGACGAGATTGAAGGCTTGAACGAGAAGTTGCTCGAGTTGTTAACAGTCTTTAAAGCACCGTCCAACAGCAATGATTCCGTTCAGGAATCTACTATCGCAATACATTCGGAATCGACAGGCATGGTCATTCCAGCCTCTTCCTCCGTCGACTCGCGTAGAGGATGGTTCGATTATTCCTCGGTACATCTCGGGAGCCCGTCAGCATTTCATGCCAATTTTCTCCCACCGATCGGAGTATTCTGGGATATTGAGAACTGTCAGGTAAGAGACTCTTTTCTTAACAATCGTTTATGAATACAATGTGTAAACGATTTGTAACTCGATTATTCTTGCCAGGTTCCGAAAGGACGATCCGCCATGGCGGTGACTAGAGTTATAAGAGACAGATTCTTTACCGGTTACAAGGAAGCAGAATTTATTGTTGTTTGCGATGTACAGAAAGAAAATAAGCAAATCATTCAAGAGCTGAATGATGCCCAGGTTAATTTAATACATGTAGCAGCTACTTGTAAAAATGCAGCGGATGAAAAATTGAGACAGTCGATCAGAAGATTTGCCGACATTCACGGCAGTCCGGCAGCTATTATATTGATATCGGGCGATATCAATTTTGCTGCCGATCTGAGCGACTTGAGGCATCGTAAGAAGATGCATGTGATATTGTTGCACAAAGAAAATACGTCCGAAGCTTTAATTTTATGTGCGAATGAACATTATGATTTTACAAATCTCCTACAGCCACTGCCTTCCAGAACTCCTGTAAAGGTATTATTTTTAATTTCGTACGTTTATTATGTAATTTCATCGCAACTCCAAAAATTCCATCTGCTTTCAGGTGTCAGAATCCCACGATCTTCTAGTTTGTAATCTTCCAGACGATAAAGATGCTACCGCTATTAAGCGTCGACTCAAGCAGTTATCGAACAATTGCGGAGGTCGAGTCCTTCAAGTGCAATCGAGCGCAGCATTGGTACGCTTTTGTTCGAAAGAATCGGCAGATAGGTCAGTGCACCGAATTTATGTTTATAATTGCCGCCATCCTTTATTTGACAACATGTTTGTACTTTCGACGTAGAGAGTAGGGATGTAAAGGTGGGGATAACAGACACGTGCGGGGTGGGGCATAGTAGTTCTGGATACCGAAATGGAACACAGCGGGCAAAGACGTTGAGCTAGTAACGTCTACACGAAATTTCAAATCCGTTGTTTTTAGTGTCGTGAAAATAATCATTTACGTCTAACGTTGGTTAATTTTACACGTTATTAAATTTGTTGGCATAATTGTATCTTCACGTTGAACGTTGGATGCAATTCATTATTTATTATAGTTTGGTAAGAACGAAAAAAATAATCCTCAAAACTCTTATCCAATTCCTTGCGTTTAGGATAGATTACAATTCTGGATGTGTCAGATATTATTTATTATTTGCAGACATAAAATTTATGGAAATTTTTACAGGGCCCTAAAACGCATGCACGGAGAGTATGTGTTTGATTCCAAAATTACTGTAAAATACGTGAAGGAAAAAGAACTCTCTGGACCTTTGAAAACTCGAGGTAATTCTACTTAATTTAATTAGTTAGTATCGTTAATTTTCTCAACCGTCAAAGCGATTCTTCATTCAAATTTAATACGACCTTGGACTTGTTTACATTTTTCGCCGAGTTCCGATTTTCCCGCCAGTTTTCTCAATGTTGACATCGCGCGAATCGTTAACTGGCGTGCTCATCTTGTTTTTGTTAATTTTCAATTAATTTGCATGAATTAATTACGCAAGAATTTCACTCGAGTAACGATGAGAATGCCGTTGAAAATGTTTCAGAGAATACTACCGTACAGCGAGAACACACGTCAAGTGAATCCGGAGCTGCGAGCGACACACCGAAACAAATGTATGGTGGAAGTACCTCGATAGCAGGCGCGAGAAGCCTGCCCGTTACGCCACACTACCATTCCGGTGGTTCGCCGAACATTGGAACGTATTCTAACTGGAATGGAATGCATTGCGGACCTCCCGGGTAAGTTGTTTATGTTTTGTAACTTATATTTTACTGCAATTGTTAAAAGAACGATTAATCTATACGATCCCACAGTATTTTAACGCAGATGATGTAGATATTAAGTTAATGAAAATATTGACAATACAATCGACGTCAAACAGATTGTTATTTCAAAATTATATGTATTATTCAAATATTCGGGAATGTATTTCTATTCAATACTTCTAGAATTTCATAAAAACTAACAAATTGTTAGAAATCCGTTCAATTTTATGTTAAAAATATAGCGAGATGATTCTTATTAACTATGTTAAATTAATTGCAAACTGCTAAGAAAAGTTTGCGATGCGTATAAAAACATTTCTTACAATTTTCATGACAAGCGAGTTATTTATTAAGAAATGACTATTTTAATTTAATTATAAAGTTTCATTCGGAAAAATTGCTTTAGATAAGTAAAAAGTGTTTTCATTTTTGTTTTAATTAACCCAGTAACGTCAAGTAGGACACTTTTTTCGCTTCAATTTCAATAAAGAATTTCATATGAAAATCCAAGTTGAAATAAATTGAAAGGTACATGTCTTACTATTTTCGAGGTCGCTCTTTTCAATGCTGTTGTCAAAATTGAGCTATCTTAATTAGGAAATTAAATATGGCGATTTAAATGTCAAAATAACGCGAAAAATCGAGTCTTCTTTTTTATAAAACATTTTTTTCTCATCGAAAGAATATTTGTCGTCAGAACATTTCTTCTTTAAACGTGGACCCAATAGTTACAGTATCAAGATAAATTTTTTAAATATTTAAAAACTAACATGGTGGTCACAAAATGGCGACTCCAATGACAAATTTCGAATTAAAACTTAACATTTGTTTTTCTTGAAAACTATAGACTTCAGAACAAATTTCCTTAGAAAAAAAATGTCAGAATTGGTCAGAGAATACTCTCAAATTTTTTCAGATTTTTTAAATGATTTTTTGTTTAAATTTCGATTTTTCGAATTTTCGAAAAATAAAAAATTGTAACAATACATTCTGAAAAAATTTGAGAGGATTTTTTGACTCATTCTAAAACGTATTTATTCTTAGAAAATTTTTTCTGAAGTCTATAGTTTTTAAGAAACACAATTGTTAAGTTGTTAATTAGAAATTTGTCATTGGAGTCGCCATTTTGTGATCACCATGTTAGTTTTTAAATATTTAAAAAATTTATCTTGATACTGTAACTATTGGGTCCACGTTTAATGAAGAAATTTTCTGACGACAAATATTCTTTCGATGAGAAAAAAATGTTTTATAAAAAAAGAAGACTCGATTTTTTGTGTTATTTTGACATTTAAATCGACATATTTAATTTTCTAATTAAGATTGCTCAATTTTGACAACAGCATTGAAAAGAGCGACCTCGAAAATAGTACCTTTCAATTTATTTGAACTTAGATTTTCATATGAAATTTTTTATTGAAATTTAAGTGAAAAAAGTGTCCTTCTTGACGTTAATGGGTTAACTTGGAATTAAATAGAAAATGTTGAAATAACTGAATTCGTTTTAGATAAGTTGTATTTAATTTGTAATTTAATAAAAAAAATTAAATTCGGTTATATGTTACAATAATCTGTACATTACTTCGTAAATTCGCAAAAAAACACCAGTTCAATTTTTAAATATCTTAATTTAGTTTCGACGGTTAACTAAAAGTTGAGTTGAGATTAAAGTTTCTTGCTCAAAAATAAAAAGAAATGTAATCATCAAACACTGTTAATTATTGAATAAAAAAATTACGGTGATATCAATAATAAACTTAATAAAACTTAATAAGTATTATTTTATCATTATTTGGTGGCTTCGCTATTAAATTAACTCAATTCATCAACATAAAAAAGAAATTTTCAAAAATGATATTCTAAGTCTTTTTTTAATCATCAAACACAGTTAATTATTGAATTAAAAAACACAGTGATATCAGTAATAAACTTAATAAAACTTAATAAGTATTATTTTATCATTATTTAGTGGTTTCCCTATTTAATTAACATAATTCATCAACATAAAAAAGAAATTTTCTACATTTAAGGCGGTTTTAAACATTGTTTGTTATTTTTTACTATATATATATACGTAAGAATGATACATAATAAAATAAATTTGTTAAGAATTTATGTATTCAACAACAGCTTTTAAATTAATAAATATAAAATCATAGTCGATCTTATAGTACCAAAGTGAATAAAAAACACTAATTAGTGTTCAACGTTTCAATATAGTTTGAAATCTTTAGGAGTACAGGAACAGAAATACTTTATTTCAAAACATTTGATATTTATTTTTAATTTAATAAGAGTTTTTAATTTATTTTTTATACTCCATCAGGTTTTTTTTTCAATGAATTAATTTGTGAATTTCATTTACAATAATATTAGGTATAGATTAAGGATATTATATTTTTGAAAAAAATTACTTTTCATAAAATTTTGCACTTGAAGAATTAGTTCTAAAGTCTGTAGTGATTTTAAAACATGATATAATGTTTCGTAATTCATATTAATGATACCAGTTGTAATCTAAATTTGTCCAAAGCTTATCTTTAATAATTTATTGTACCGTTTCCATTTAACTTGACATACTTTTTATTTGTCGGTTGTATTAACTAGAATAATCTGAATTATAAGTTAATGTTTAATTTTTATTGCGATTTTATTGTTTTCTAATTTTATGTGATACTTTTGTGATCTATCTACATTGTCCTCGTTCTTATTTTATGTTTTCTTAACTGTACTTTACTGCGACTCTTCTATTTTTTTTAATGTATGTTTTTGTATTTTTTTACTTTATCTTGATCGAATTCGTCATTTGTTTGTATCATTTTTTTTTGTTATATAGTTTTAGCGGGTCAGTCTGTAAAACAGAAATATTTTGATGCTGTGACATGCCCTCTGGCATTGTACGAATCATTTTTGTTCTTATATTTGTATCCTTGTGTATCGTATTGCCAATAAAGTCAATTATTATTATTATTATTATTGTTATTAAGTTCTTAATATTTTAGTATTTGGATTTAGTTCTTTCATTACATAAATATACCACTTTACAATATATTTTATGTAATATTCTGTAACAAATAGTGCGGTTATAATTAATTGCAATTGTGAGACGAAGACTCGCTCGAACCGTGATTGTTTTAAATTAATTATAAGATGATAATAAAAGATGGTTCCATTAACTATTTTTTTATTGCCCTGAGTTTCAACACAATTTTGTGTTCTCAGAATTTATGGCATATCAAAGGACATGTGTTTGCCTCAACTGCAATGTGTATGTACAATGTAATTCGGTTCGTTTCCTTGATAAATAGATTATAATTAATATTCCTCATTTTTAATTACAATGGAAATTGAATCATTGAAACATTTCTAAAACATTTTTTGGGGTTTTAATTTGTTGTGCTCAAACAGAATAATTATATTATTAATAAAGAAAGCATTATTAGGAAGATGAAAGAATTAGTAATTCTATATTAACATTTTATAGTTCACATTTTTTTACTATAAAATAGATCATAAACCAAGTCAAATAAACCATACGAATAGTACGGTATAATATGGTATGAATCAGTTTATCAACCTTTAGACTGTCGGAAAATCAATATTTTGACGCATCATAAAAACTTGTTTAATGTTTATTTTTAGACTAAAATATATATTAATTTATTATTATTTTCACTTATTAAAGTCATTTAAGATAAATTTACCCCTCCACACCCATTTTTACCTACCCCAAATCCATTAAATCTGTATTTTCTACATTGTGCAAGTGGTCATTATTTTTACACGGTGTTTTTATGTAGAAGTTATATATAATAAAAATATTAATAAGGGTTCGGCTTTGTCCTACAAAGTTGGTTGCTGTTGATTTTCCTCGACGTTTCGAACGACTTGCGTTCATTTTCAAGAGGTTACTGTGGAGCGTCCTGTTGTGTTGCCGCTTTTTATATGTTTCCTGTTTTCCTATGGTGGGGAGGTTCCTGACCGTTTCATTTGTGTAATGATGCGTTCATATGCGTTGTGTAAACTTTGGGTATCTTCAATTTTGTTGAGTGGAGCTTTTTGTAATTTGATGTTAATCATTTCCGATATACGTCTATTGTGAAATTTATTTTCGTTTAATACCAAACAATAAATTTCACAATAGACGTATATCGGAAATGATTAACATCAAATTACAAAAAGCTCCACTCAACAAAATTGAAGATACCCAAAGTTTACACACCGCATATGAACGCATCATTACACAAATGAAACGGTCAGGAACCTCCCCACCATAGGAAAACAGGAAACATATAAAAAGCGGCAACACAACAGGACGCTCCACAGTAACCTCTTGAAAATGAACGCAAGTCGTTCGAAACGTCGAGGAAAATCAACAGCAACCAACTTTGTAGGACAAAGCCGAACCCTTATTAATATGGTCATTATTTTGTTTCCTTTAGACTATAATTACAAGAGAATACATTTTTAGTGTACTTACATTACAAAATAAATAAAACTTGAATACCATATTTGATGGGGTGGTTTTTTATTTTTAATTACTTCAGGGGTTGTTTTTGAATTTATTGTATTTTCGTCATTAGATTCGGATTCAACGTCGAAAAATACTCCGGAAAATTGTATCTGCACTATAAAATAAATAAAATTTGACTATCAACCCTTCAAAATGCTTTAAATATTTAATTAAATCTACAAATTTAACTTATATAATGTTCTCATAAAGAAAGAAGCGTTTTCTACTATTAAAAATACATTTTTAAAAAATTTGAAATTTTTAACATTAGAAGTTCCGTTCCCTGCCGGAGAATCAATAAATTGACGCGCACCTTATGATCTACACTTTGTGTATGATCAATCATTGATATAAGGTACCTTAAATACCAGTTTTCTGAGGGCGATATGCTCTTCTAAATCCCGGCAGTCTAAAGGTTAAACCGCGTTGATAAACATGCACTGCACTACAGTACATTTTTCTGATAGTTATACAACATTGTAGCATATAAAATGTAAGCGATTAAGATGGAACATAATGTCAACCTATTTCGACCTAAAACGACAAAATTTGTCGCCAGTATAGCATTTTAACATCTAATGCAATTTGTAAGTATTAGCCGTTAACTATATTAAAAGAGAAGAATTTTAATTTAATGTAATTATATCCTGGGATATAGTATGTTTGGGAAAAATATTTAATACTGTTTCCAAGAAATTAATTTTCATTATTAATAATTTTGTTGACGAGAGAAAGCATTACCGTTTTTAAACAAAAATTTAAAACTGCAAAAATAATTTGTTAAACAACTTTTATTAAGGACACAAATTTTCTTCTTTTCGACAGTTAAGAATTTGTTAAAAATGAATGGATTTTAATGAATGACAGCTTATTTTTTTGAGAAAAAAATTCTTTATAACATTAGTGTACAATTTTGGCAAATTTCTGAAGCTAATGACAAACATTTTTATTTCTTTAAAAAAGAATTATTGCTTTTTATAATTTCTAAATAATTTTAGTGATCAGGTACAAAATTTAGAAAAATTCGTTCAGTAAAGTTGCAGAGAATCTTTTTCTTGAAAAAATAATCCGTCTGTCATTAAAAACCATTAATTTTTAACAAATTTTTAACTGGCGATAGGAAGAAAGTTCGAATCATTAACAAAAGTTGTTAAAAAAAATTATTCAGATCTGAAACTTTTCCAAGAACAATAATACTTTTTCGCTGCAGCAATGTCATTATTAGTAAAAATTAAATTTTTTGAAAAATTATTGAATATTTTTTGCAAATATACTAATTACACACATATACACACAAATATTTGACAGTTTTTTATTTTGAGTTTTGGTTTTCTCAATCAATGTTTTCATAGATTTTCAACTTTTTCAGTATGTGTCATATTATGACAGTTTATCTTTAACGTGCTGTTTACAGATAGGTTCTTGAAGAATCTAAAAATTGTAAGAATTGTCACGATTTTCAACGTGTTTCTAACATTTTCCAGGCTGCATTGTGACAAAATATGTGGGAAAATGGTTATATCGAAGTAGAACGTGAAAGACTGATGTGAGAATTTCTGAAATTTCTTCATACTTTTACAAAAGTCGGAATTTTCTTATATTTTTTGCAAGTATACATTTGAGTTTGTACTGTGTGATCGATAGCCAATTTTTATTATTTAGTAACGAAAAATTATTCTTATTAAAATGTAATTTCATTTTGTGCCAGATTTTATTGAGGCAATTTTAAAATAAAATTTAATTAACCGATGATGATACCCCGAGATGGAGCCTTCGAGTCGCAAGTTGACTCTTACGAGTCCTTGCAGATTCGGGCTGTGACGTTAGAAGCTTTGATCTTATCTGATTAAATATTTTTTATTTTTTACTGCATAACCTATTCATACAGATCTGTTCAGAGTAATATTTTTATTTGCAGTATGTATCAACCACCATCATCATTTGCTGGTAGATCATTTTCTAATAATGATGGTGCAAGAAACTACACTGAACATTCCAGGAATCAATCACCTCTAATGTGGCAAATGAGTTCACAGCAACAACAGCAGTATAATCGATATTGGGATGAACATTACAGGGTATTTAATAATTTATATTATTTTGTATAATTTAAGGTTGAACATCTCTTTGAGAAAGTTTTAATAGATTATTTATATTATATTTATTATAAGCTATTTATTTTATTTATCGATACAAAAAAAAACGCAAAAGTATCAAAGGATACTTGTCTGCGCGCCTGAGTGTATAAAAAAAAGACAACAAGATTAGAAACTTTGATAAACAAAAGTAGTAAATATTAAGAAAAACAAATTATGTAAATACTAGATTTTGTAATTTTAAGATATTTATCTCTTTTAGCCATTTTGCTAACTTCTTTTTTTAAGGTTTCTTATTTATAAGTTTCTGGTCTTAAACTTCGTTGTCCAATTCTTTTACGCCTGGTCGGAACTTCTACATGCAGATTAAATATAATTCTAGTGTTTATCTCTGATAGGTTTTTTTAATGTGTGAATAGTTTATTTTTTGTCGAATATAACATTATAGTTAACAGATAATTTTTCTTACTATCTAGAACATCGCTTTGTTCAAACACTTTTTTGGATGAAAATCTACGATTTTTCCCTAACATTTTTTTTTAATAAAGATTTTTGTAGGACTTTAAAATAGAGTTAAATAAAGAATAATAAATAGCTTTTAATTGGTTGTAATTTAAAAATTCTTTCAATTTGTTAATTGTGTTCAGAAAATGTCTAATTTTAAATTATGTCAGTTATGATAGTTACAACGCAGGTGACTGTCTACCATAACCCCTAAATATTTAGTATAGTTTATACTACAATAGATAATAGTTTATACAATAATTAAGTCAGTCAAAAACTTGATTAACATATAAAATAAATAAAAGAGGTCCAAGTATAGTTTCCTAGGGAACACCGATTTCTACAATTTGTGAATTACTCTCATACGAACCAATTTTAACACTTTGTTTTCTGTCTGTCAGATAGCTTCTCGTTAGTTTTAGGACAATTCCTCTAAATCAAAGTTTTCTCAAGAGAATTTTATGATTTAGTGTATCGAAAGCATTTGCTAGATCACTAAAAACACCAATAGTTGGAGTACTTGTGTCTAAAGCAGTGTAAAGTAATTTAGTTAAAATGGCTAATGGATCGGATGTAGATTTATCTTCTCGAAAACTGTACTGCGACTTGTGTAGCAACATATTTCTTGAAACAAATCTCATTCTTAAACACTTTAGCAATAGTTGACACAAGCGACATAGGTCTATAATTACTCGTGCACGTTTTATCACCACTTAAATCATGGTATAACCAGTGCAGTTTTAAATGCTGTTGGGCAGACACCCGTTTCAAAACGCAAGTTAACTAATAATGCAATAGCACAGGAAATCTAGGGAGTCATTGTTCTTAATATATTAGGTGATTTTTTTTAGTTTAATTTAGAAATAATAATGCTTATTTCATTCGCATTTACACGGAGAGAAATTTTAAGTATATGTTACTGCGTTTTGGGAAGTAGTATTTACCGCACAAATTCTGATAGATTTGAAATGGCGGTTAAAATTCGAAATCGTTAAAAAGAAAATTTTTATAAACAGATCCAATTTGAGTGCACCTTTGAGAATATTTATTCATAATTTCTAGACGATTTAGTTATTAACCCCTTCACTGTGTTTTACGTCTATAGACGTCAAAACAGTTCGTGCCACACATGTGTATGACTGCTGTAACAGCATCTAAAAAATAAATTAGAGTAGCATCGACAGAAGTGGGCCACACTTTGGTTTTCATGCTGCAGGATGTTCAAAAGTTAATATTTTTGAAAACTAATGGGTCTATTTGTAGAGAGATGTGTTAGCTAACTTATGGCAAAGACATATTTTAAATTTTTTAATGTTAACACATTGTTTTACATTGTTAATTAAAAAAAGAGAAATTTGCGATTTCACGATTTTGCAGACAGAAGTGGGCCACCAAAGTTTTTCATCTAAAACAAGTAACAGGATCAAGCACTATGATTTTTTATGTTAAATAATTAATTTTTGTAATAAATCGTATTGTAAAAAACATTTTTCATGTGTAATACTGTTTGTTATTTTGCCTCAATAATACTTACTAGTACAAAGCAATTTGTCGTAGTTGATGGGTTCATAGCCAGTCGGTTTCACTTTTTCTGGTGGTATGATCGCTAAAGCGTTCAAATTAATTCATCGAATCACTTGATTAATTCATATAAAAACACTAAATGTCGAAACAGAACTTTAATGATGTGGCCCACTTCTGTCTGCAAAGAATGGCCCACTTCTATCCACAAGCATAATTTGACGCGAAATAATGTGTCGAGAATGCCACACAACAATATGCTAAAATCTCTTTAAATTTTTTAATGTTATGTCTAATATTATAATAAAAACTACTAACACGATTGAATTCAATTATTAACTTATGCAAATCATAATAACCGTAACAATAAGAAAAAAAGAAAAAGTATATGTTTTTGGCGCTAATTGCTCGTAAACACAAATGTACGTCTGCACGCTTCAGTGACCTACTGAAAACTGAGCTATTGTTGATAAAGGAAAAACAAAATATTCAGTTGGCGGTCAAGTCACTCGCGAAAACAAAAATTGCGGGTGGCCCTCTTCTCACGGTGGCCCACTTCTATCCATGCTACTCTACTTTAAAAAATATGATTCGAGTAGCAATGGGCATTATAAGGTTTTCGGGGTCGCTGAATTCGAATCTTTTGTTAAAATTCCAAAATTCAAAATGGCTACTTCAAAATGGCGACCAAAAAGATGAGAAAAGTGACAAATCGGGCTGAATATGTTTACTTGTGGGTTTTCGGGGTCGCTGAATCCAAATCTTTAGTCAACATTAAAAAATTCAAAATGACTACTTCAAAATGGTGACCAAAAAAATAAAATGTTTTCTTCCTGTTTTCAACAGTACCACACTACTAAAGCTACAACTCAATAAGAACATTGTTATTGGCGCAGAATATTCTTATAGTGTAAATTAAAAAAAATAAAAAGTACAAAAAAAAATATAAAATAATAAAAAATTACAAAAAAAAAATGGAGTCGTTAGTTTAAAAAATGGAATCGTTAGTTTAGTTACCCACAAAACTTTCAAATAAGCATTTGCAACTAGATTTGTTTCACTTCGAATTTTTCTGGTCGCTATTTGAAGCTGACATTATGAATTTTTAAATTTTGACCAAAGATTCGAATTCAGCGACCTCAAAAACATACAATATGATAACATCATGTTTAAAAAAAAATAAAAAATTTCAGCACATTTTTGGCACGAAACCTTGATTTTCACTGCACTTCTAAGGGGTTAATAATTAATTTTAACGGTGTCTGAACGTTGTTAAAAGTGAAAAAATTAGTATTTGTTTCATTCTATGGCTTCCGTATCGAATACGTTGCAAGATACGCCAAAAATGTACTGAACCTTTTTTTTACATTGTCAAAAATCATAATGAATTTTACTAACGCATGTAATTTTCATTGAATAAAATTGGTAATATTACCACACAAAGTATGGGGTTCTTCCCATAAAAACGAAGTAATTTTACAAGGTTATGTAAATTTACTACACTGAGCGAAGGAAAATTACAGCGCGCTGTAAAATTACCACACTGTACATTGGTTTAGCAGTTTAAAACTAAATTCTAATTTTACCATTCGAAGGGATAAAGCAACATTTTTGTAAAAATGCACAACGCAAATGTAAAAATCACACAATAAATGTAGTAATTTTGCATTCTAAAATATTCATAGTTAACTTGTACGACAAAATTCCAGCGTTATTTGCGGCTAACCTGTTAACTTTGCGCTAAGACCCTCGCTAACTTTTTTGGAAGAAATTTCATGCCCTACAGGGTAAAAAATCATAATGAAAATTACCACATTAAACGTAGGGCATTACGAACCTATGTTAAACGTAGTAATTTTACAGCTCGCAAAGTTAACTATGAATATTTTAGAATGTAAAATTACTACATTTAATGTGTGATTTTTACATTTGCATTGTGTATTTTTACAAAAATGTTGCTTTATCCCCTCGAATGGTAAAATTACAATTTTGTTTTAAACTGCTGAAACAACGTACAGCGCGCTGTAATTTTCCTTCGCTCAGTGTAGTAAATTTACATAACCTTGTAAACATAATTTACAGCTTGTGATGTAAAATTACCACGTTTAACATAGGTTTCTAATTCCCTACGTTTAATGTGGTAATTTTCATTATTTATTTATTTATTATATTTATTAACGGATATAAATATCCTTAACATGGTACAAAAATAACAAAAAAATATATGTATGTGCAAATAGCAATTAAAATATATATGAAATAAATTAAAACATAAACTAAAACTTGTGGAAAATAGATTTAATTTTCTTCGATGCTGTCAATATTTGTTCTTCAAATGTTGTGGTAACATGTGGTTTTGTCGATGAGCTTCATTGAAGGTCTTGTATAGTCTTAAGATCGGTGCGTTATTTAAATAGTTTCTACTATAACTCGGTAAATAGAATCTATCTGTGTGTCGAAGTGACGAGAAATCCCTGTTGTTAAACGGTATTAAGTCATACAGCAGTTCACAATTGATATTTTTGCTAACAAGTTTGTGAAGGAATATTACATCATTAGCTGATCGTACTGATGCAAGTGTTGGAAGTTGAAAAGTAGTTGCGGTAGTTGTGTATGAATGATCTTGAACTGTCATGGGATGTCCGTTCTTGAAAGCGAGATAACGCAAAAAGGTATGCTGTACCTTCTCTATGGTATACGAGTCGCAGTTATATTGGGGAGACCAAACACATGATGCATACATGAGAATTGGTCTCACCAATGAAAGATATAAGTATCTTATTGCACCAACACTATTAAAATCTTTCGTGCTTCTTTTTATAAAACCAATTGTTTTGTAGCCTCTATTTCGAATGTGTTCAATGTGTTGTTTGAAAGTAAGCCTGTCATCGAAAACCACTCCAAGGTCTTTAACAGCTGTAACTCTAGTTAAGATATGCCCAGATATGTTATAATAGTGGATAATTTTCGTAGATCTTGAAAAGGTAACAATGCAACATTTGCTAGAGTTAAGTTGTAATCCATTGACAGAGCTCCAGTAGTGTAGAGTATCAAGATCAGACTGTAGAAGAAAACAATCACTGGGTGAAGTAACTTGAAGAAATAGTTTTAAATCGTCAGCAAAGAGTAATGGGGTTGCGTATTTAAATTTACTAATAAGATCGTTAATATAGATGACGAAGAGTAATGGACCCAGGTGTGAGCCCTGAGGAACTCCTGATGATACTCTTATCTCCCTCAATAATGTGTCCTTATATCTCACTTGCAATATTCGATTCGTAAGGTAGGACTCGATCAATTTTACTAATAAGTAAAATATTGCAAAGCAAAAATATTATGATTTTTTAAGGTGTAGAGCATGAAATTTCTTACAAAAAAGTCAGCGAGGGTCCTAGTTCAAAGTTAACAGGTTAGCCGCAAATAACGCTGTTGTCTTACAAGTTAACTATGAATATTTTAGAATTTCTGTAAAATATTTATTTATTCATCACGCAATCGACATTTGCACGGTTTACAAAGTAATTTACAGACTATTCTCTTCTCCTGAACTATTAAATTTATTTACTTATCGATCTCTTCAACACCAACTCAGAGTCCACCGCTCTCTCTTTGAAACCACAAATCGATCTAACTATGGATTCTTTGCTGTAACGACAAGACTTCGAAGGGAGTGGAATGGACTTTCTACTGAATCGCAATCGATTCATCCATTCCATTCTTTTAACGTTTATATTAACGAGATAACATACGTTTTTTAAGAACTTCTTATAACTTCCGCTTTATTGTGTTACCGCCATGGACAATTGTTATTAGTCACATTATTGTTTATCTGCGTATACAAATTTTTCATGTAAAAATAAATAAATTTATTTATTTATTTATTTCCAATAATGGGTTTAACCCATAATTAAAGATACACAAAATTTATTATGGCTAATATAAAAAAGAAATATATAAAAATGTATAAAAGTATAAAAATATATAATAACGATAAGTATATTATCGTATCGCAGTCTTCTTTCTTTGTTTTTGACAAGCATGATGACTTGATGTTGTTCCAATTAATATTTATATAATAAACTTTGATTTGCTGTTGTTAGTTGTATCCGATTGCTGTCAGTGACTAGTGTAGTTCTTATAAGACCACTTCGAGCAGAAGTATTGAGAACGTGGAACAGATGAATTAATAAGATAGTTCTTTTTGTATTGCGGTGTGTAGAACGGTAGAGGCTGTATGAGTGAATACTCCGAATTGTGAAATGGTATAAGATTGTAAAGTTTTTGAAATATAATACATATTCCATGGTTACTCGTGTTTAAACCATTACTTTTAGATTATGTCTCTTACTGACTTTTCCAAGAAATTTCGTGCTCTACAAAATTTTATATTAGCCATAATAACTTTTGTGTATCTTTAATCATGGGTTAAACCCGTTATTGGAAATAAGTAAATAAATAAATATTTTACAGAAATTCTAAAATATTCATAATTAACTCGTAAGACAAAATTCCAGCGGTATTTGCGGCTAACCTTTGCACTAGGACCCTCGCTAACTTTTTTGTAAGAAATTTCATGCTCTAAAAAAAGGCTCAGTGCATTTTTGGCGTATCTGCACTGTAAAAAATACGAATGAATTTTACAAACTCATTGTAATTTTCATTTTATATAAATGTTTTTACTATTCGAGGTTAGGATTTTTACAATATTTTTGTAAATTTATCAGATGGCACTGTGGATTTACCACATCAAGCATAGGGAAAGTACAACGCGTTGTAATTTTACAATGCTACACATTGGTAATATTTGAGCCCACGTCAAACGTGGTAAAATTCATTTCTATTTTTTTACAGTGTGGCACCGTATTCCATAAAGAAGCCATAGGATGAAAAAATACTAATTTTTTCACTTTTAACGAAATTTACAGACCATGAAAATTAATTACTAATAACTAAATCCTCTAGAAATTATGAATAACTATTCTCAAAGGTGTAATAAAATTGTATCTGATCGTACAAATTTTATTTTAACGATTTCGAATTTTAACCGCCATTTCAAATTCGTGAAAATTCATGCGGTAGCTGTTACTTCACGGAGCAATAGCATCTACTTAAAATTTCTTTGAGAGTACCAGGGTTAAAAATATTGAAATGTTCAGCGCTTATTAACAAATACATTTTACATCACGAAACAAAATTTTCTTAAACATAAGAATCGAACTGACAATTTACACTCGCAATCATGACATGCAACAGTATACTATTTTTATCAATAATACACATGGTGGCCACCGTCAGGGAAATCAGGGAAATGTCAGGGAATTTCAAAAGTGGTCAGGGAAAAAGTAAATTGTAGACAAATCTTTAAAAAGTGAAAAACATTATTTAACAAAAAATCGCAAAATTTCATATTCGGAAAAATGCTTTATTTATCGTGTTTCGCATAAAATTCTTTTAAATGAGTTTAAATGCTTTCTTACAAATTTAAACAAATATTGACGTTCTTTATCAATAACATATTTCAGTTTTGAACATTTTCGACAGATTTCACCAAAAATCAACAATTTTTACAAAATAATAATCTTAAATTAAATATATTTGTGGTATTGCTCAGTTTTAAACGTTCTGGTACATTGCAACAAAAATAAACACGTTTAACAATAACACATTTCGGTATTGAATATATTCTAACAGATTTGAATAAAATTTAATAGTTTAACAAAAATAAATGCAAACAATTTTATATTTAAAGATATTTATCTTTCTATAAAGATACTTTACGGAATATTTCAAAAATATTTTCCATACTAATTTTCTATTTAAACAAATATTTGTATAAATAAAACCTTTTGAAAATTATAGAAAACTTTCATAAATTTTTTTAAATCTTCAAAAATCTTTGAAATTGCATAAAAAGGCTAAAAATCGTAGAAAAATTTTTTAAATGTTGAAAACAGCACAAAACTCCCAAATTTTGAGAATATTAATTTGTTTAAATGATTATTTTACTATTTCTATTTTAAGTAGTTGATATTTGTCCGATAGTATTTTAAAAATATAAAATTTATGGCAATTTTTTGTTATTGTCAACATTCGTAAGAATTTTGCCAATACTTTGAATATAGTGTCCAAAATCGCCTAAATTCTAAAATTTATCAACATTTATAATTATTGTCTAACATATTACCGTAGAACTTGACATTTTATAACAAATTTTGACAAAGAACCCCCAACAAATTTTCTACTATTATTTTGAATTAAACAGGAAAAAATCCGCAGGAACATGAGTTTTTTTCCTAGATTTTTATAGATAATATGTTTTAGAATATACTACTCGTTGTTGATTGAAAAAATAAAGAATTTATTGAAAATGTGCAGCTGTTTTTAAAACATTTTTATCCGTATTGTTTATTTTTAATAGATATCATTAAAATATTGGTCAGGGAAAAATCTGGGAAAAGTCAGGGAATTTTTTTCCGAGAAAAAAGCGGCCACCATGAATACAAATATTTTTCTACCTATTTGCAAATGTCTTTATAAATGTATAATCACGTTTATTTGATTTTCTTGCTTAAGGTTGACAGAAATAAACCCGCCGGTAAACGCGTTCACGTCCCGCAGGTACGAGACTATGTCCCTACAGATACATCGAACTTCCGCGCTACGAAAAATCCCATTCTAGGTAGGAATTCGTCTTTTCCACAACCACCAGAATGGAATCCGCCCAGACCTCCGTGGAACATTTCAACACCAAACGGAACAGGTAAAAATATCATTAATTTCCTTTAAAAAGATAATAGAATAATTGATTTTTAAACTTTTATAGCTTGCAATCAAAGTTTCAATAAACATCGAAGTCCATCACCAATGTTCATGTCGCGTGACGTACATCACTGGAACGGACAGGTACGACCTTATTTCTTTTAATTTAATATTCTCATTGTTAAAATGTTATATTTTCTATAAAAAATATAAATAGACAGGTCGGCTTTGTCCTACAAATTGGTTTGAGATAAAAGTTTTCCTTGACGTTTCGAACAAACTCGTGTTCATTTTACTAATAGCTACTTTAACTTTTTTTTATTATACATATGGGTCATTCCACGTAAGATTTACAACTCAATTTTTTTTTCTTATTCTAGTACCAAAAATAAAATATACGTGTTTTTTTATTTTAATATGATATTTGAAATTTTTGAGTTATGATTTTTCAAAGTTTCGAATGAAAGAGAAAAGTACTTTTTTCCAACGCCTATAACTCGAAAACCGTTAATTGTGCAAAAAAATATCACAGGGATAAAAGATTGATATTTACTTAAACTTTACATATAATTAGCAAAAAATAAGAAAATTTGTTTTTTAACCTACAAATTTTTGAAATTTTAGGCAAAAAATCGATTATTTTCTAAAAGGTGTGTTTTTTTTTATTCATTTTTGATGAAAATTTATATTTAAGTCCTCGGAAGATACTGTGAAAATTTTAGAATGGACCGTTCAGAGTTTGTCGAGACATGAATAATTATTTATAGGTAGTCATGCGCGCTTTGACCGCACGAATATGTATTCCTGTCGTCCGAGTGAGCTTTTTTCATGGGACGTGTTGAAACTGATAATCACTTGGTTTCTCATGATTTTTATTGCAAAATGTGGCAATTATAGTTTTGTAATGAGAAAGCATAATATTTGTACAATATTTAAACATTTTTATTTAGTTTACTATTACAAAAACATTCTATTAATTATGTTTTCTTTTTAACGCACATTTACATTCTGTTTTTAATAAACATACTGTTTGATACTTTTCACATGAAGAATATGTCTTAACTTTAACTTGTAGATTCTCGAATGGTTCAACACAATGCAATTTCTGCATACCTAATAATAATAATAAGAAATACATATTATCCATTCTAAAATTTTCACAGTATCTTCCGAGGACTTAAATATAAATTTTCACCAAAAATGGATTTCCAAAAATGGATTAAAAAAAACATACCTTGTTGAAAATAATCGATTTTTTGCATAAAATTTCATAAATTTTTAGGTTAAAAAACAAATTTTCTTATTTTTTGCTAATTATATGTAAAGTTTAAGTAAATATCAAACTTTTAGCCCTTTGATATTTTTTTTTTACAATTAACGGTTTTCGAGTTATAGGCTTTGGAAAAAAGTACTTTTCTCTTTCGTTCGAAACTTTGAAAAATCATAACTTGAAAATTTCAAATATCATATTGAAATAAAAAAACACGTGTATTTTATTTTTGTCTCTAGAATAAGAAAAAAAATATACTATTGAAAAAAAAATTGAGTTGAAATCAGCAACTTTTTTTCAGACAATTTTTAATTTTAGTTTTTACAATTGGGTACCATTAGTATATACAAAAGAAGTATTCTTAACTATTATGGGTGATTCTCCAAAAACAGGGCATTTTCAAGAATGAAAATTTTTTTTTTTTAAGTTACTGTAAATTCGTTTTTTTTTAATGGATTCTTGCTTATTAGCACCAAGTTAAGTTATTGTTAAAGTAGTCACGCTACAAAATTATTTTAAAGGAAAGGGGAAGACTTTTACTATGACGCATTTTCATACGGCTGTATATACCAACAATTGCTTGTTAAAAACATGAAAAAAATAACTCTAAAGAGTGAAAAACATAATGTACATATCTGTTTTAGTGCATTTTTGTGAATAAATGAAAATTATTTATTAAGTAATAATTAAAAAATTAAGAAAAACACATGAATTTTTGAAGAAGTTTTAGACAAAATAAATTTATTAAAGTTAATGTGTCGTTGGTTAGTAACTACAATGATAATATTATATTCATAATTTTAATAAATAATATTATTTCATAATAAACTTGATTCATGACGTTGTAACAAATCGTACCTGATACGCCAAATGTTTGGTAACGACAATGAAGGTGACGACAATGAAAATTTGTAAAAAAATCCAATTTTACATGTTTTAAACAATAATAAATTAAAAAACAAATTGCCAGTTACGTTTATTCCTTTAATCTTTAAGTTTTCATCGTTTTTTAATTGCTGTTTGTATAAAAATACCAAAATTAGGACGGGTGACGACAATTAATTTAATAAAAATACGTGGTATTTTTATACAGTTTTTGCTTGTTCATGAGGTAAATATGTTCTCTTTTCAATTTTCTATGGAGGATTAGTAAAGTGTAGTGTTTTTTCTTTGATTTTCTCATAAGTTTTAGTAAAAAAGTTAATTATTTCCAGTTCATTTATACCGGTTTACGCATTGTCGTTACCTCATAGAAATTTCTTAAGACATTAATATTTCAATAATTATAAGTATATATATTGATTTAATTAAATATTATACAGAGAGAAATTGTACAGTTTGAGCTGTACTATAGAAATATTATTTGAATAAATTAAAATAATTCGGTTTCTTAATAGCGCTAATATTTTACAAGTTTTGAACTTAGAGGTTTGGACATATCAAAAATGCTACTTTTAGTCTTTAAATGTCATTTTACACCAGTTTTTTGTAACAAAAGTATTATTTTTTCAAATTAACATGGGCCAGGGATATTTATTTAACATTTCTATCGAAATTTAATAATTTATTGTCAAAGTTTTTGTAAGATATAACGTAAAGACACGAAAATGCCCTGCTTCCGGAGAATCACCCATATACAAAATTTTAAATTTGACTCCAGTGAAAGTTGTGAGGATATTTAAAAAATGTAATTTTCTTTTCTCGCAACGTTTAATTTATTTTAGCGCGAAAATGGCATGACAAATAATTAATGTAACACATGTTTTTCATAGCTTTTTTGATGGCTTTTCTTGTGAAAATATCCAATTTTACGCATTATTACAGGATGACGTTAAAAAATCGTTTTAAAGTTTTCATTTTATATTTTTTGAAAGATGGACCATTTTTAAAATTCTGAAAAAATTCATAAATAAGGTTCAATATATAGCCTTTATGGCAGTATAGTTGAAATTGTGGTTATAGATCGGTTTACAATTAAAACGTCGACTTAAAAATTTGTAAATAAATAGAAGTCCCCTGAATAGCACGTAAAACTGTATGATGCAGGGGACTTATTTTTTTAGAATTCAACCTGAATTTTCTCGCTCAATTTTGGTCGAAAAACTAATTTTTTTTTTTTCATTTTAAAGGTAATTTGATGCTCTACAAAGTGAATATATTGAAATAATAAAATTTTAAATTTTGACTACACATAATGACCGAAAACTTTTTGCAACGTTTTCACGTTCAAAATGGACTACCGCCGTATATATTGAACCTTATTTATGAATTTTTTCAGAATTTTAAAAATGACCCATCTTCCAAAAAATATAAAATGAAAACTTTATAATGATTTTTTAACGTCATTCTGCAATAATGCGTAAAATTGGATATTTTCACAAGAAAAGCCATAAAAAAAACTATGAAAAACATGTGTTACATTAATTATTTGTCATGCCATTTTCGCGCTAAAATAAATTAAACGTTGAGCAAAAGAAAATTACATTTTTTAAATATCCTCACAACTTTCACTGGAATCAAATTTAAAATTTTGTATATAGTTAAGAATACTTCTTTAGTATATACTAATGGTACCCAATTGTAAAAACTAAAATTAAAAATTGTCTGAAAAAAAGTTGCCGATTTCACGTGGAATGCTCCTTATACTTCTACACAACAACACCATTTATTTACTTATATTTTCCATTTTATTCAAATATTTCTTTCTAGAATCATAATACAAATTCTACAAGAAACGATGCAAGGACTCCTTCCCCGTACGATATGTCGGCCATGGCCAATATTTCGCAGCAACCGAGTAGATCGTCTCCTTTTGACGCTGAAAGCGAAGAAGTTGAGGTACGTTGAAATATAAGATCCTTTATTAATAAGATCATTTATAATATTTGTGTGTTTTACAGAATTTCTTCAATCCAATAAACACTCGAAATGGAAACGCACCAACGAGTGGGGCTTACACTCCGATCGAACTGCAAGTAACGAACTTGGATCAGAATATCGATCCAAAAGATATGAAAAGAATTCTCTCTTCGGTTTTCATGGAACACGTGATGGTAAATATCAGAAATTATGAAATTACACTACCGGCCAAAAGTTGGTGAACGTTCTGAATTTTTTAACTCATCAAATAATGCATTCTATCTCCGAATCCTTAACAATAATGATAAAACTCATTAGATGTCTTTTAACCCGTTTCCGCCCAAAATGCCGTAAATTTCCCTCCATTTTAATCGTCACTTTTCTTGTAGAAACTAACGATGAATAATTCTGAATATTTAGATTCTATAGTTTTCAACCCTCCTCTTTCCGAATTCGTAGTCCGTTTTCCGCTAGGAGCAGCCATTTTTTAAGTATGGCGACGAAGAGGCAAGAAAATAGAGAAAATTTCGATTTTTGGATCGGTTTTTCATGTTTTTCAAAAGGTTCGCGATGACCGATCATTCCAAAGACCTGGATCTGGTGGCATAATAAGTTTGACTAAAAGTTGACATGATCAGATATGCAACATATAAGATGGCGGATTTTTCGCCGAATTTTGTGTTTTTATAGCATATAAAATATAGTTCACAATTATAGAAGTCTTATAAAATTAATTTTATTGTGTTTTTATCATTTGTTAGCCATGGTTTTTCAAGTTTCCAACTCTCACCACGTGGAGGTCAATGATTGTAGAGAATCATTTTTTTTTTGTATTTTTTTTATTTTATTTGTTTTTTTTTGCATTTTATAAATTCCATTTTATAAATTTGTCTACTTACATTTTGTAGTCTACCATAAATTATTAATTTGTATGTTTTATTGCAAAACAGTTTTTGAAGATAATTTACAATTAAGACTTCTATAATTGCGAACTATATAATATAAAACCCTCGAGTAACCATTTTCATTTCGGACACGCAACGTTTTGTATTTTCGTCCGCCATTTTGGGTCCGCCATTTTTAATTATGAAAATCAAATGTCATATTCGTAATGTGCGACCCCGAAAACCACCGAGTAGTCAGTTTCATCTGGATCAAAAAATTTTGTTTGCATTTCAGTCGGCCATCTTGGAACCGCCATTTTGAATTTCGAGTATTGGATAGAAGGTACTGTTACAAATGATTGCATAAATCAATAATAAGTGTACCAAAATATTTATAAATAGCTAATAATGTCGGAAATGCTATAAAAACATCAAATTCGGCGAAAAATCCGCCATCTTGGATCCGCCATCTTATATTTTGCATATCTGATCATGTCAACTTGTAGTCAAACTCATTATGCCACCAGATCCAGGTCTTTGGAGCGATCGGTCAGCGCGAACCTATTGAAAAACATGAAAAACCGATCCAAAAATCAAAATTTTCTCTATTTATTTGCCTTTTCGCCGCCATATTTAAAAAATGGCTGCTCCCAGCGAAAAACGGACTACGGATTCGGAAAGAGGAGGGTTGAAAACTATAGAATCTAAATATTCAGAATTATTCATCGTTAGTTTCTACAAGAAAAGTGACGATTAAAATGGAGGGAAATTTACGGCATTTTGGGCGGAAACGGGTTAAAGTACACAAATAAAGCTTTCAATTGGTGCATTTAGTTTTACTTCAGACGTTATAGTTTGGCAATTGTCAAATTTTAAAAATGTTAAAATTTGCCATTTCTTTCTTTCGACTTTTAACACTAACAAAAAGTCTAATAAATTTTTCTGTATAGAGTCAATTTTTGCCTAAATACTATAATTCAAGAGCTTTGGCACAGCTCTTGTAAAAAGTACATACGATTTTTTTTGTCAGAGTTACTATTTTTTTGAGTTATCAACTTTTTGCCTTTTTCCAAAGAATTCTGACAAAATGAGGAAAACTGGTAATTTTCAAAAATCATAACTCAGGAGCAAAAAATCTTATCGAATTTCCACAAGAGCCACAAGATTTAGAAAAAAATTGCCTGCATGCAGAAACATTTTTTAGACTTTTTGTCGGTGTTTAAAGTCGACAGAAAAAAAATTGCAACTTAACTCAAAAGTTCTCCCACTGTAAATATTCTTGTGAATATCGAATCTGGACATTATTAGAAGTATTTTAACAAAAAAATCAAAATCTTTCATCGAGCCGTTTTCGAGAAAATCGACTTTTTAGGTTAAAAAAATAGAATTTTTAGATTTATATTTAAAATATGTGCTCTAACTGTATTTAATCCACTGTACATTAAATCTAGATAGTTTTTTTGAAAAATATATGATGTTTCATAAAACCAGTTTTTAAAAAATCGATTTTTTATGTAAAAATTGATATTTACATTTAAAAAACTTGTGTTATCAGTACCCATGGGTGATTCACACACGTTTCTAAAACTTGTTATGTATTGTTTTAACATTTAAATAGGTGTCAAATCAAGTTTTTAATTATATTCGAAATTATTATTATTATTTAAAATTTAGTACATATAATTTATTAAAATAATTTATTTATTGTATAATCTACAATGTTATAAAATGTAAAGATAGCAATAACATTAAAACTAAACTGCCAAAAATTCAACGAGTTAGATAAACTAAATTTAATAACAAGATATATAACAAGATACATATATAGTTCGTAAGAACGAATTATGATTAATGTTGCCTAAGTACAGATTTTATTTTTGACACAGCCGTTGACAATTGCAGTTCCTGAAGTTCTAGTAGATTTATACTTCCTCTTCGATGTACTTCATTAAATTGATGGCATAGTCTGTACAACGGAGCGTTAGATATATAGTTCCTAGATGATGTTGGTAGTTGGAATATGTTAGAGAGACGAAGCGCATAATTCGGAGTAGTGAATTGTATAAGATTGTAGAGTTCTGTAGAGTCGATGTAGCCAGTTATTAATTTATGAAGAAAAATAAGATCATTTGCTTTACGGGTGGATGACAATGTAAGTATCTTAAACTTCCGACCAGTTGAATAATAATTATGGTCATACAAATCCATAGGATAATGATCCGTTTTTATAATTACTATTGTTCCTTTTTATTGTAATTCTGCAAAAAATTCCAAATTTTGACATAAAAAATTGATTTTTGTAAAAATTGGCTATATGAATATCATATATTTTTCAAAAAAGTTACCAAGATTTAATGTACAAAAGGTTAAATACAGTCAGAGCACATATTTTAAATATAAATCTAAAAATTCTATTTTTTTAACCTAAAAAGTCGATTTGCTCGAAAACGGCTCGATGAATGATTTTGATTTTTTTGTGAAAATACTTCTAATAATGTCCAGATTATATCGTTAACGATTCAGAGCTAGAACGCATTATTTGACGATTTAAAAAATTTAGAGCGTTCACGAACTTTTGGCCGGTAGTGTACTTCAGGGTCAAAGGAATATATTATAACATGCTTGTTTAATTCAGGTATTGCAAACGTCTGTCTTCATGCAATCGGATGGAAACTTTGCAGCCAGTATAAAGGTACCGTCTCTACCGGAAGCTCAATACGCGATCTCTCAGCTGCATCGGCGTAAAATCGGATACAAGCGCATACTGATCTCGTACGCTCACACCGGTGGACCGAATCCACAAATCATTCGCTCGCAGATAGTGATGCTTTTACAAGAAGTACCTGCGCACAAGCTTCCACTTTTCAAGTTTCGAGAAATGTACGAAAGTCGCTTCATGATCTCTCTAAGCATCTCAGAACTGTACAAAATGAAGGACGTCTGTATGATTACCGACGATCCAAGCGGCAGAATGGTAGCGCTAAATCCGGATCATCGAAACACACCGTCACCTTGCTTCAATACAACCATCGTAAGCGTTTATCAAATTGATTAATTAAGAATACTCTTAGGGCATTTATTTTAAACGTGATGAAAACAGGCCGAGTTTGAGAGTTTCAACAGTAGTCGAGCTCCAAGTTCCTATCGTTGCAAATTTTTCAATGATTTTCAAAATAAGCGAACTTTCTGACCGAATGAAAATAAACAAGTTTAAAGTGTCGATTGATCGACGGATCCTGAAAAAGATTGCTTCGATTTCAGGATGGCCAATCATTGGAGTTGCCGTATTGTACCATTCATTTTCACAAGCCGGGAAGCGACAAAGGTTGGGCCGAGCAAGAAATGGCTTCCTTACCAAATGTCAAAATTTCATTAAAAATTCTCGGATCGAGGCTGCAGCAAATGTTGTCAACCCATTCTGGAAATCTTCCGCTACCAAGGTAAGAGATTTTGGTATTGATTACGTGTCATTCTACATTTTCATTGTGCTGTTTTCATTAACAAATTAACCCTTTAACCATTTAAAGACCGAATGTACAAAAGTTTGACACGAAAATTTTTAATTTTTTTTTTTTTGAAAATTTTTAAAAGTTTACCAAAAACTCGGAAAAAATTCTAGTATACTCTTTGATGAATTCTAAGCATTTTTTGTTCTTTGCAATTTTTTCTAAAAGTTGATAATTTCCGATGGAAAAAATATAAAATATATATAAATACGCAACATTCGAGATTTATTTCTTCGAAAACTATCGACTTTAGGACAAAAATGCAAAGAACAAAAAATGCTTAGAATTCATCAAAAAATGTACTAAATTTTTTCAGAATTTTTGGAAAAAAACAATTAAAAATTTTTTCAAAATATCATTAAAAAAATCTGACAAAATTTCAGTGTGTTCCTCGATTAATTATAACAACTTTTTACTCTTCTAATGTTTTTGATAAAGTTCAGAATTTTTCTGTCAGGGCGTTTTCAAATTTTTCACGTAATTTTCATTTTCAATCTTATAAAAACATATATCACCATTTAGAAGCTTACACATTTCTGCCTCGATATTTATACCGAACAGAGACATCCTTATGACATATGTGAAGAAAAAATAATGATAAATGAAAAAAAATAACTTAAGAACTCATGATTTTTGTTAAAAAATGGCCTGTAATTCGTTCATTTTAAAATGTACAGTATTTTACCATCCACCATTCGAGAGAGCGGGGTTTGAGCTATAAGAAACGTCTATACCAACATTTTTTTCATTGCGTTTAAATACTAAAAAATACTGACAAACTTCGTGTCAAATTTTTGTACATTTGGTCCTTAAAGGGTTAACGCCGAGAAGTCCTGAAATTCTACTTCAACTTTTTCAGGTAGTTAGACCCCAGGATATAATATATTAGCGAAACTATTTTAATAACACTTCCAGGAATAAAATTTTTATTATGCATGATATTGTGACAGAGTTCGAGCGTTATTTTTCTTGAAAAAAAACTGAAACTTGCAAAAATAATTTGATAACCAACTTTTCTTAGCGACTCAAATTTTTTTCTTATTTTCATTCAAAACTTTGCTAAAAATGAATGGATTTCAATGAATGACGGCTTATTTTTTCAAGAAAAAGATTCTCTACAACTTCACCGAATGAATTTCTTGAATTTCTAAAACTAGGGTCAAATATCTCGAATTATTAAAAAAAAATATATATTATTTTTTAACTTTTCTGAATAATTTTAGTGATCAGGCAAACAAATTTGAGAAATTTATTCAGTGAAGTTGTAGAGAATCTTTTTCTCGAAAAAATAAGCCGTCATTCATTGAAATCCATTCATTTTTAGAAAAGTTTTTAATGAAAATAAGAAGAAAATTTGAGTCGCCAAGAAAAGTTGGTTAACAAATTATTTTTGCAAGTTTCAATTTTTTTTCAAGAATAATAATGCTTGAACTCTGTAACAATATCATGTATAATAAAACTTCAATTCCTGGAAGTGTTATTAAATTATTTTCGCTAACATATGATATCTTGGGGTCTAGCTACCTTAAGTATATAAATTGTACAAATAATTTTTTGTTTTTTTTCTAAACTAACGTAACTAGACGTTTTAGAGGTCGCTCTTCTCGATTATCGGGTTTAAAACATTGAAAAATAAGTCGTTTCACTAGATTTTTAATGTTTTTTTTGTAAAAATATCGTTTTTTTACGACATTTTTCCTGAATGAATCCAAATTTTTAAAAAATTTTGCGCTTCCACCGGCTTCTAATGCACGTAATCGGTGGACCCGATAGTTGTACTAAAGAGTTGTGGAAAAAAACAATTTTTTTTTAGAGCTTGGCGCATCCAAAATGGCGGCCGCAATGACAATTTTTTTTTTAAATGTGACAAATTTTTATCTCGGAAACTATAAACTTTAGAGAAATTTTTTTGAGAACAAAAATGTCTTAGAATTGGCCAAAGAATACCCTCACATTTTGTTAGAATGTTTTGATGCAATTTTTGGTGTTTCAAAATTTCAAAAAATCGAAATTTTGAAACATCATTTAAAAAATTTGAAAAAATTTGAAAGTATTCTTTAACTAATTCTAAGTCAAATATGTTCTAAAAAGTTTTGAAGGAAAGTCTATGGTTTTGAAGGAAAAACAAGAATGTTTTGATGCAATTTTTGGTTTTTCAAAAATTCAAAAAGTCGAAATTTTGAAACGACATTTAAAAAATTTGAAAAAATTTGAGAGTACTCTTTAACTAATTCTAAGTAAAATATGTTCTAAAAAGTTTTGAAGGAAAGTCTATAGTTTTGAAGGAAAAACAAGAATGTTTTGATGCAATTTTTGGTTTTTCAAAAATTCAAAAATTCGAAATTTTGAAACGTAATTTAAAAAATTTGAAAAAATTTGAGAATACTCTTTAACTAATTCTAAGTCAAATATGTTTTAAAAAGTTTTGAAGGAAAGTCTAGTTTTGAAGGAAAAACAAGAATGTTTTGATGCAATTTTTGGTTTTTCAAAAATTCAAAAAATCGAAATTTTGATACGTCATTTAAAAAATTTGAAAAAATTTGAGAGTACTCTTTAACTAATTATAGTCAAATATGTTCAAAAAAAGTTTTTCTGGAAAGTCTATAGTTTTGAAGGAAAAACAATTATTAAACTTTTCTAGATTTCAAGACTGATCATTTTTTCTCTTCGAAACTGTAGACTGTAGAGAAAATTCTCTTAATAGGTACGTATTTAGACGTTTTCAGGGTCGCTCTTTTTGGTTTTCGAGTTTAGAAAATTTAATAATAAATCTTTCAACTAGATCTTTAATGTTTTTTTGTAATAGCGTTACATCGTTAGTGTTGAAGTATTCAAGGTTTCCCGATTCTCACCGCGAAGAGGTAGACGAACATTGAGAATCATTTTTTTTAATTTTATTTTTTTGTGTTTTTTGTTATTTTTCTCTATCAAATCTCATCGGAACTTATAAACGTTATCAAAAAACTATAGACTTTACAGGAAAACTTTTTAGAACATATTTTACTTAGAATTAGTTAAAGAGTACTCTCAAATTTTTTAAATGACGTTTCAAAATTTCGATTTTTTGAATTTTTGAAAAACCAATAATTGCATCAAAACATTGTAACAAAATTTGACGGTATTCTTTGGCCAATTCTAAGACATTTTTGTTCTCAGAAAAATTTCTCTAAAGTCTATAGTTTCCGAGATAAAAATTTGTCACGTTAAAAAATGGTTTAAAGCTTTAAAAAAAAATTGATTTCCTCCACTACTGCCGTACCCCGGAAGAAAAGTCGTATCTCCATTTTTTTCGATTTTGACGTATCGCCAATAAATCGATTCTAACCAAAAACTAAATTACTTAATTTAACGATTCATTTTAGAAAATATACAGGATATTTCATTATACAAAGAATCTTGGGATATGATTTTATAATAAAATACATTCATTTTTGAATTTGCGCCTCTTTTAGCCAAATTATACCAGAAATACTGTATTTCTAATAAAAGTATTTTTCTTTTTTTTGTAGCTAATAACAAATATTTCAGATATTTTCTTTCAGGAAATAATGCATTGCATTATAAGGAATATAAATATAATTTTATCCCAATTTCACCGAAAATGGAGATACGACTTTTCTTCCGGGGTACGGCAGACTACTCTTTAGTACAACTATCGGGTCCACCGATTACGTGCATTACAAGCCGGTGGAAGCGCAGAATTTTTTAAAAATATTAATTCAGTGAGGAAAAATGTCGTAAAAAAAACGATATTTTTACAAAAAACATTAAAAAACTAGTGAAAAGACTTATTTTTCAATGTTCTAAACCCGATAATCGAGAAGAGCGACCTCTAAAATGTCTAGATACGTTAGCTTAGAAAAAAACAAAAAATTCTTTGTACAATTTATATACTTAGAAGTTGAAGTAGAATTTCAGGACTTGTCGGCGTTAAAGGGTTATTGTCAGATATAAATAATAATTTACATTCTGGAGTTTGTTCTGAATAATTGCAGACTTCAACGTATTGATGGTGCGACAGATTTAACGACGCCTTGTCATAAACTACACCTTAGTATTGTTAAGAGCTACTTAAGGTTTTATATTTTTATTATTAATTATTAGAATTTGTTCAAATTTTCAGATGGCGTATAATAGATTGTGTTACTTTTTGTTTATCCTTTCATAATTACTTTGGTTAGATATCATTGACACATATATCATCATTAACTTTTAATATAAATGTATAAGATATGTAGCTAGAGAAAATGTTTCTTTCAACAGTTTACCCAACTGCTACGAAGCAGAATTTAAGGAACCATTGGAGATAGACGAGAACGGAGTTCCCCTAGAACACTTGGTATCTTGTCTGCCAACTGTCGAATTGAAACAAGGCTTGGGAAGCGTTAAACACGTCGTCTGGGTCGGTACGAAAACACACGATGAAAGCCACGAAGGTACAAGAAGCTTACTTCTTATTTTTTATTTTTAAAAGCTGTTTAACCCTTTTCGTCCCAAAAGTCCGGAATTTGGACCCAACTTTCAACGATGTAACTTTTGTTTCAAACAGCGTTAAAAAAATTGAAGTAAGTCAAAATCGATAGATTTGGACCTCCTCTTTCAAATGCCGTGGTCAGAATCAGCCGGAAATTACAGAGAAAAAAGTTATGATCATTTTTTCAAAAAAAAATAATGATTTTGTCGACGTTTTTTCCCAATAATTGCGTTTTTGGACATTGAAAAGGACAGTGCTGATCATTGCAAAACGTGCTAATCGCGTCTTTTTGCTCAGACCATTCTTCTCCCGTCGGATTTTTTGAAAAAAACAAAATGGCGGCTTCAAGATGGCGTCTCCAAGTTGTAATTTTGCATTTTCTCCCACAAATATTGATTATTTGACCGCGTAACGGCTCAAATCATGGAGAATTGCAATGAAAAAGTGATTATTATCATTTGTGAATACTTACTCCTATCATGATTCATTCATAACCTCAAATTAGTCGTGTACAATGGGTTACTACCGATATTTTGTCTGATTTTCACTCAATTTGCAGGTCGCAGGTCAATCCACATCTTATAGTGTAACATAACTTTCAATATCTGCAATATTGATTTACAAAATACAAAACAAAACACAAAAATAAACAAATATTTCCTCATTGCCTCGGTGTTTTGAATACAAGAAAATGAAAGTAATAAAATTGAAATAAAAAAAATGAAGAGAAGTATTTTAAAAATAAAAAAAAGTCGAACTGTACTAAATTTTTAGGTTATAAACCGATAATTAATAGGTCGAAAAAAATATGGTCATTTTTAATTTCACACATAAGTAATGTTACAGAAACGTCGAAAATTGTGTGAAAATTAGACAAATAATCGGTATAAACCCATTGTGTCTAATTAATTTGAGGTTATGAATAAATCATGATGAGACTAGATATTCACAAATGATAATAATTACTTTTTCATTGCAATTCTCCATGATTTGAGCCGTTACACGGTTAAATAATCGATATTTGTGCGAGAAAATTCAAACTTACAACTTCCAGACGCCATCTTGAAGCCGCCATTTTGTTTTTTGAAAAAAATCCGACGGGAGAAGAATGGCCTGAGCAAAAAGACACGATTAGAATGTTTTGCAACGATCAGCACCGCCCTTTTCAATGTCAAAAAACGCAATTATTGGGAAAATACTTCGAAAAAAACAGTATTTTTTTCGAAAAAATGATCATAACTTTTTTTCTCTGTAATTTCCGGCTAATTCTGACCATGGCATTTGAAAGAGGAGGTCCAAATCTATCGATTGTGACTTATTTCAATTTTTTTAACGCTGTTTGGAACAAAAGTTACATCATTGAAAGTTGTGTCCAAATTCCGGACTTTTGCGACAAAAAGGGTTAAATAATAAAATAAATCACTGTAAAAATAAAATTGATCTTGCGTTACCCTTTCAGAAAACAAATGTGTCAGTCCACCGCTAGTTAATCAACTGGCTCTGTTCAGTCGAGAATTAGTCGATCTATTGAAAACAGCACCGCATTGTCAACTGTCTTTCAACCGTTTCATTCCTGCGTATCATCATCACTTTGGTAGGCAGTGCCGAGTAGCGGATTATGGCTTCACGAAGCTGATAGATTTGCTGGAAGCTTTGTCGCATACGGTCCAAGTGAGTATTTGTTGGAATTTTTTGTTATTTTGCAAAAAAAGACAAGAACAATGAATAATAATTATTTTAAAGGTTATGGGCGAAGGCAACAAACGTGTCGTTACATTATCTCATCGAGCACAAGTCCGTCGCTTCACGTCAGACTTACTTCGAGTATTGAAAGCTCAAGCCAGCAAACAAGTCTCGCTCTCTGAATTGCCCACGGTTTATGCTCGGGTGATAGGTAAATATTTTATGTAAATACAAAATAATAACAATTTTATACAATGTAACTGTTTTAATTTGGCTCGAATTTAGCAACTAAAATAATATAAACGTTTCAGGAAAACCGTGGGATGTGGCAGATTACGGTGTTTGCGAGATTGATGATATTCTAGGAGAAGTTTCGGAAACTACGGTCGTCGTGACAGTTAGTGAGAACGATCGCATGATCGCTATACCAAAACGAGAACAGACTGCGGAGGAAGTGGAGCGCACGAAGCAAGTTGCTTTGCAGGTAAGGATTTTTTAGACTGTTCAACCCTTTTCGTCCCAAAAGTACAGAATTTGGACACAACTTTCAACGATGTAACTTTTGTTCGAAACAACGTTAACAAAAATTGAAATAAGACAAAATCGATGGATTTGGACCTCCTCTTTCAAATGCCGTGATCAGAATCAGCCGGAAATTACAGAGAAAAAAGTTATGATCATTTTTTCGAAAAAAATACTGGTTTTTTCGACATTTTTTCCCATTAATTGCGTTTTTTGACATTGAAAAGGGCGTTGCTGATCGTTGCAAAACATTCTAATCGTGTCTTTTTGCTCAGACCATTCTTCTCCCGTCGGAGTTTTTTCAAAAAACAAAATGGCGGTTTCAAGATGGCGCCTGGAAGTTGTAAGTTTGAATTTTCTCGCACAAATATCGATTATTTGAACGTGAAACGGCTCAAATCATGGAGAATTGCAATGAAAAAGTAATTATTGTCATTTGTGAATACCTAGTCTCATCATGATTTATACATAACCTCAAATTAATTAGACACAATGGGTTTATACCGATTATTTGTCTAATTTTCACACAATTTTCGACGTTTCCGTAACATTACTTATGTGTGAAATTAAAAATTACCATATACCCTTATGACCTATTAATTATCGGGTTATAACCTCAAAATTTAGTACAGTTCGACTTTTTTTTATTTTTAAAATACTTTTCTTCATTTTTTTTTTATTTTAATTTTATTACTTTCATTTTTTTTGTATTCAAAACAGGTGGAGGCAATGAGGAAATATTTGTTTTTTATTTTTGTGCTTTGTTTTGTATTTTGTAAATCAATATTGCAGATATTGAAAGTATGTTGCACTGTAAGATGTGGATTGACCTGCGACCTGCGACCTGCAAATTGAGTGAAAATCAGACAAAATATCGGTAGTAACCCATTGTACACGACTAATTTGAGGTTATGAATGAACCATGATAGGAGTAAGTATTCACAAATGATAATTACTTTTTCATCCCAGTTTTCCGTGATTTGAACCGTTACGCGGTCAAATAATCAATATTTGTGAGAGAAAATGTAAAATTACAACTTGGAGACGCTATCCTGAAGCCGCCATTTTATTTTTTCAAAAAAATCCGACGGGAGAAGAATGGTCTGAGCAAAAAGACGCGATTAGTACGTTTTGCAATGATCAGCACTGCCCTTTTCAATGTCAAAAAATGCAATTATTGGGGAAAAACGTCGAAAAAATCGGTATTTTTTTCGAAAAAATGATCATAACTTTTTTCTCTGTAATTTCCGGCTGATTCTGACCACGGCATTTGAAAGAAGAGGTCCAAATCTATCGATTGTGACTTATTTCAATTTTTGTTAACGTTGTTTGGAACAAAAGTTACATCGTTGAAAAGGGTTAACCCATTAACGCCTGAAATGGCATTTTTTATACTTGATTATCAATCAAGTATTTCATATGAAAATCGAAGTTGAAAACAATTGAAAGGTACATATCCTATTGTTTTCGAGGTCGCTCTTCAAGATTCCGAGGTCGAAATTGAGTTTCAGCCATCAGGAATTTCAATATGGCGCCGAACTTTTAAGAAAATTCAAAAAAATTGGGGATTATTTATTCCTATCAATTTTTTTCGAGCTATTAGAATATTGGAATTCTATTGGAACTGTTCATAATGGTGCATAAAACAGTTGAATTTTAAGAAAAATTTTTACTTTTATACCCCACATCAACGACCTCAAAATGGCGTCAACAATGAAAATTTCTTTGAAAAATTTCTGAACGTTCTAACTCAAAAACTACATGCTGTTATAAAAAAATGCTAACAATGAAAAGTTCTTAGAATTAATCTAGAAATATAGTGGAATTTTTTCAGATTTTTGTGATGACATTTTGAGAAATTTTTTTTCAAAATTTTTTTCAAAATTATAATTTATTTATGAAAAATTCTGAAAAAAATTTGGTGTATTCACTTATGAATTCTACGAGTTTTTTGTTCTTTGCAATTTTTTCCAAAAGTTAATAGTTTTTGGGGAAAAAAAACTATAATGTTTGAAATTCATTTTCTCGAAAACTAACTTTTCCAAAAAATTGCAAAGAACAAATAACTCTTAGAATTCATCAGAGAATACACTAAAATTTTTTCAGAATTTTTTGTAAATAAATTACAATTTTGAAGAAAATGTCTCAAAATGTCATCAAAAAATTTTGAAAAAATTCCACTATATCGCTTGATGAATTTTAAGAACTTCTCATTCTGGGCATTTTTTTTTAAAGTTGGTAGTTTGTGAGTTAGAGCGTCCAGAAATTTCTTAAAGACATTTTCATTGTTGACGCCATTTTGAGGTCGTTAGAATGATGTAGGCTATAAAAGTAAAATTTTTCCTTAAAATTGAAGTAGAGTAGTCCTTCCCTTATTCTAATTTCCCCCTCTGCCCCCTACTTAAAATTGCTGTCTCACTTTTGTCTCTTTTTCTTTTGTTGCGCATGCGCCGTTATTTGTATTTTGAAAATCCACACGTTAACACACATAAGTGGGGAGAACGCGTGAGGGGAAATATTAGAATAGGAGAAGAGAACAAATTAGAATAAGGGAAGGACCACTGAACTACGTTCCTTAGAAGCTCTTATGAGATATAACTGCGCATGCTCTGCGAAAGAGAGAGAGAGAGAGAGAGAGAAAAAGCGAGACAGCAAACGTTTAGTGGGAGAGAGGAGAAAATTAAAATAAGAGAAGGTCGCCATCTTGCCTGACTGGACAAATTAGAATAAGAGAAGGACTACTGTATTTTGTTCACCTTTGTTCAGAGTTTCAATAGAATCCCAATATTCTAATAGCTTGAAAAAAATTGATAGGAATAAATAATTCCCAATTTTTTTGAATTTTTTAAAAAGTTCGGCGCCATATTGGAATTTCTGATGGCTGAAACTCAATTTTGACCTCGGGATCTTGAAGAGCGACCTCGAAAACAGTAGAATACATACCTCTCAATTGTTTTAAACTTTGATTTTTATACGAAATACTTGTTTGAAAATGAAGTATAAAAATTGTCATTTCAGGCGTTAATGGGTTAATGTCGGGGAAGCAACAATAACACATTTATAATTTGTGACTCTTCAGGTCGTCGAGTTACTTCGACACGCGCCCCAGCAGAGGATGCTGTTCAACAAATTTGTTCCGTCTTACCATCATCACTTTGGTCATCAGTGTCGAGTGTCCGATTATGGATTTACAAAATTGATCGAGTTGTTCGAAGCGATACCGCATGTCGTGAAAATCGATGAGGTACCGGGCGGGGAGAGGCGCATCTCCTTGACCGAAAAAGAAGGGCTGCGAGTTCTCAGCGAACAAATTGCGAAGCTCATCGCCAAGTCGAAAGGTTACCTGAGCGTCGGCAACGTCTCTCATGCCTTCCTGCAACAATTTGGCTACGTGCTCCGACCAGAGTTGTTCGAGTGCAGTTCCATGTTACAGCTCATGGAAAAGCTGAGTTCGTCCGTGAAAGTAAATTCAATTCTTTAAGCTGTAATTTGTAACGAGTGTACATAACCTAAAAATTGAACGTGTTTGTCGACAGATTGTGAAATCAAAGAATGGTCCAGTCGTCGTGTCTGTCGATAAGAGCCACTTGCAGCATTTGGGTCTCGAGTGTCGCAGAGTGTTGATGGATGATTTGAATCATCAGCTTCCCGTCAAAGAGTTCCAAAAACTTTATTCCCAGTATTATTGCAAACCTTGCGATATGGATAAACTGGAGAGAGATCTCGATCGTTACGTACAGGTACGTACTTGCGTAGATTTAAGTTTTTCAATTTTGCATAATAATAATAATAATAACTTTGTTTGTATTCCTTCGCAGTTCATCACTGTAAATAACGAAACATACATAAAATTAACACCACTGCAGAGTTTCGCTTGCAAACTGTATCGCGTACTGATGCAGTATCAAGGAACATTGAATACGAGCCAATTCGAAGGCGCCTATCTCCGAGTGATCGGCGCCCAATGTCGCCCGGCTCAGTATGGTTTTCCAACTCTGATTGCTCTTTTACAAGCTTTACCTTGTACGGTTATTTTGAAAGATACTCGGCATAAGAAAAAGAACATCCATCTTTGCAAGAAACTTGCTAGTAAGTTAACACGACATTCATCATAGTATCCCAGGAAACAGAAACGAATAGAAAGTTAAAAATACGAATTGAAATGAATTCAAGTGAATTGAAATTAATTAAAACGCATGAAAGTGATTAATTTAATCCACTTTTTAATTCATTTTGATTCACTTGAATTCATTTCGATTCACTTGAATTCATTTCAATTCACATGAATTTACTTGAATTCATTTCAATTCACTTCAATTCATTTTAATTCACTTGAATTCATTTCAATTTACTTGAATTCATTTCAAATCATTTTAATTCACTTGAATTCATTTCAATTTACTTGAATTCATTTCAAATCATTTCAATTCACTTGAATTCATTTCTATTCACTTGAATTCATTTCAATTCATTGAATTCATTTCAATTCACATGAATTCACTTGAATTCATTTCAATTTACTTGAATTCATTTCAAATCATTTTAATTCACTTGAATTCATTTCAATTTACTTGAATTCATTTCAAATCATTTCAATTCACTTGAATTCATTTCTATTCACTTGAATTCATTTCAATTCATTGAATTCATTTCAATTCACATGAATTCACTTGAATTCATTTTAATTCACATGAATTCACTTGAATTCATTTTAATTCACTTCAATTCACATGAATTCATTTCAATTCATATCAATTCACTTGAATTCATTTCAAATTATCTCAATTCATTTCAATTCACTTGAATTCATTTCAATTCGTTTCAATTCACTTGAATTCATTTCAATTCATTGAATTCATTTCAATTCACTTGAATTCATTTTAATTCACATGAATTCACTTGAATTCATTTTAATTCAATTCAATTCACATGAATTCACTTGAATTCATTTCAATTCACTTGAATTTATTTTAATTCACTTGAATTTATTTAAACTCACTTGAATTCATTTCAATTCATATCAATTCACATGAATTCATTTTAATTCACTTGAATTCATTTCAATTCACTTCAATTCACACGAATTCACTTCAATTCACATGAATTCATTTCAATTCACTTAAAATCATTTCAATTCACTTGAATTCATTTCAAATCATTTCAATTCGCTTGAATTTATTTCAATTCAATTCACTTGAATTCATTTCAATTCACATGAATTCACTTGAATTCATTTTAATTCACTTCAATTCACATGAATTCACTTCAATTCACTTGAATTCATTTCAATTCACTTGAATTCATTTCAATTCACTTGAATTCATTTCAATTCACTTAAATTCATATCAATTCATATCAATTCACATGAATTCATTTCAATTCACTTGAATTCATTTCAATTCATATCAATTCACATGAATTCATTTTAATTCACGTGAATTCATTTCAATTCACTTGAATTCATTTCAATTCATTTCTATTCAATTCACTTGAATTCATTTCAATTCATTTCTATTCACTTGAATTTATTTCAATTCAATTCACTTGAATTCATTTCAAATCATTTCAATTCACTTGAATTCATTTTAAATCATTTTAATTCACTTGAATTCATTTCAATTTTCTTGAATTCATTTCAATTCACTTCAATTCACATGAATTCACTTCAATTCACTTGAATTCATTTCAATTCACTTGAATTCATTTCAAATCATTTCAATTCATTTCAATTCATTTCTATTCACTTGAATTTATTTCAATTCGATTAATTTCAATTCACTTGAATTCATTTCAAATCATTTCAATTCACTTGAATTCATTTTAAATCATTTTAATTCACTTGAATTCATTTCAATTCGTATTTTTAACTTTCTATTCGTTTTCGTTTACTGGGATTTCTACGGTAGAACTTTAATTGCTAATTAATTGACATTTCTGCCGTCAGCTGTTGGTATTCCGTTACCTTCATCTTACTCGTCTACATCTCCCTATCGAGATACCGATTCGAGTAACGATTCCGTTGAGAGCGAGAACTCTTCATTCGTGGCTGGCTCCAATTCTTCTTCAGCAGCGAACGAGAGGAATAAGTGGAATAATTCATTAGAGCCGCACAACGAATCTTGGGAAAAGAAGTCCAACCACTGGGCAGCGGTGCCTTTTTCAGAAACGCAACAAAAATGGCCAGCCCTCGAAAGTGGTGCAGACAGCTTCTTCCGTAGCTTAAATCGTACCACAAGTCAACAACGAGAAATTCCACAGGCACCCGCAGCAAAACTTAATTCACCCGAGGTAGGTCCCAGTATTTTTGTATTTCATAAGCAGTTGTTCTGATAAAAAATAATATACTTTTGACGTGGTTTATATTAGACAAATTTGCCAACTATTAAATTTTTGGAATTAAACCGCTAATAAATTTAGCCTGTAGTGCATTATTTACACAGGACCAGCAAAAAAATTTGTTTCGAGATCACTTGAATCACAAGAATATACTTTTTGATATTTTAAAGTTAGGATATGTGAAAAATCTGAGTTTGGACAAAGAATTCGTTTTCAGCGACCAAAAATCTATATTTTGTTTGTGGTCCTGTGTATGAAAAAGCACAATATAATTTTTTTTTCTTCGATACACCGATTAAAGTAAACTAATATCAATTCGACTTCAGGCTGAGAAAAATAATGAATGGAAATCTTCTATATGGTCGACCCCACCGAAATATACCGATATGCAATATGGAAATATCGATAGCTCAAACGTTGAGGTAAGCATGTTCGGTGAGAGTCGAACAATTTTGTTATTTGCAAATTCAAATACTATTTTCAAATCGCAGGTACATCTACCTCCTTTCACTGTCGTACCAATGGAAGGTGCTTCCGATCTTCTTTCTCCGATGAAGAATCTGTTATCCGCTGCTCCGAATCCGCTGTCGCCGTACTTTTCGAACCGCAGCCCTCCAGTAATTGCTCCACATCCTTCAGCACTGCCGTGGCCTTCTTTGTCCTTCACGCCAAAGAAGAATTCACCGGAGGACCACGAGTCAATTGGAGATACGTCAGGTACTGCTTCGCTGAATAAACTTGTCAACGATTCCATTACGGGTGATAGTAGCCTTGATAGTGACGAACGTGTCGACACCACTCCAACCAAGCGCTGTGAGCAATAGTTTTTTTCTTTTCTTTTTAAGTTTGCATGTACAAAGCAGAACCTGGATACTTTTGTTTTATTGTTTTAAATTAGTAGATGTTTAGATTAGATTAGTAGTTTTGATTAGTGTCATTTTGTACATAGCGTGGAAAAGAAATAGAGGCTGAATCCATTTCAAATCATGCAGGCCGACTAACCTCAAGTTGTAGAATTAACTGCCCCTGAGATATGTTATTCTTCATGAAAAATAAAGGGACACGTGTTTTTTTGTTTTGCGCAAAAGCTATTTTTAACGAAGTTATCCGCATTTTAAGTTTGAATGGTAAAACTTGAAAAAAACACTGAAAAAAATTGTTTTGCCTGCCATTCTTGTTCTAATTAACATAATAACAAATTTCTTGTTGGATCTTTTCGGGGGTCTTTCCTTCTTCAAAATCCTCTTTGTACTTTTTAAAAAGCTCCAAAATGGAGGGGGATTTACTGAAAATAAACAAGGTCTATTTTCTCAAAAACCCCCACTTTGGGGATAAAATGGAAGATAGAACATAACGAGACAATTTTTGTTACATGTCTCGAACTGCTAAACATGATTTTGAAGAAATTAAATAAACACATTTTTAATTCAATAATAATAATAATAATATTATATATAATTGAGTAACTTTTAATTTATATATCAATATGCAATAAAAATATTTAATTTAGGTCTTCGGCATTTTTTTCTTCGGAATCTATGCAATGTACAAAAAAATCACAAGAGACATTCTTTATACAGAATTCTGCGCAGAATATGATGGTATTTTTTATATCACAAAAAAATCAATTTTTTTTATTAGACGGCCGCCATATTGAAGTCGCCATTTTGAATTTTGCAAATCTGACCACGTATTCGTAATCAGTGACCCCGAAAATACTTAGAAATGTTGTCATCTTTTTGGATGGATTGCCCAGAGCCTCCGGTCTGGAGAAAAGTTAAAAAAATTTTCGAAAAAACATTCAAACTTATAGCAATTATTCGTCATATTGATAAGAATTTATGGTAAAAATTTGAGAGAAAAAAGTGGGGGTTTTTGAGAAAATGGACCTTGTTTATTTTGTTAATTTTGGAGCTTTTTAAAAAATACAAAGGGGATTTTGAAGAAGGAAAGACCCCCGAAAAGATCCAACAAGAAATTTGTTATTACGTTAATTAGAATGCGGATAACTTCGTTAAAAATAGCTTTTACGCAAAACAAAAAAACACGCGTCTCTTATTTTTCATGAAGAATAACATATCGCAGGGGCACAAAACTTTAAAAAATATGTTTAACCTCTAATGTGCACCGAATTAACAAACTGAATAGTTTGAACGTAACTGAAAGCCACGAATGAAAAAATTTTAGACATTCGGATAGAGCGTACAGTTCTTGTCGTAATAGTGTAATATCGTACGTTGCATTCTTCCGGTTAAAGAAAGAAAAAAAGGGTGTTTTTTAAAAAACTGTACACATGGAAAATTATGAATAAAACTTGTTTTTTAAAGTTTAACTATGAAAGATTTCCGAACGTAGAAAAGTTAAAATTTGGTGCAGAATATAGGAAAGTTAAAATAAAACAAAAGAATTCATTGTTCACTTTTAGAATACAATTAGTAGAGCTGATTATCTTCAGAATTCAATTACAATAATGGTTGATAAATTTAAAACAATTTTTAAAATTTCTTTAAAAACGTAGGTTCGTTAAATTCATTTCTATTTTTTACAGTATCAGCAGTAGCATAACATAACAAATTTTTCAGCATTCGTTGGAAAACGTCGATTGGCCGCACAATTCAATCAACTTAGTCTCGACTCTTGAGCGGAGTAACCGAACCTGCAAGTTCAATGAAGCGGTCGAGTAAAAGTCTGAAGGAATCCGTCGCTGTAATTTGGCCAGGCGATGAAAGATGAAACGTACAAACAGCACGGCCAACCGCGACAGGATAACAGCTACGGTAACAGAGCGATAGCGTAACATAGCACCGGAATCTGAGCGCTAATTGTACAGCATTTCTGAAGTCTGTGATATAACTGTTTGATGCTGAGGTGTCGATCGAATCTGTTTCGGACGTGCACAAAGATGCTCAATCTTCATCCCGGCCTCTATTGGAATCGAATCGAGATTATTGCGTGTAAAAACAAAAAGAAAACCAAGAAGGAAAAATACGTTTCGGGAATCGTCTCGAAAAGAAAAATTAAAAAAAAAAAAAAACTCTTGTTGCACGTGCGAAACGTGCGAAATTCGATCTTCACGATGAAGTAGAATATATATTTTCAAGCGAAGAACTGTATTATTATGATTACGATTATTATTATTGCGAATGTCGTTGCGCGGTTCTACAAAAGTGAAATGTGATTTTCAACGAAACTGCAAAACTACACGAACAGCCAATACGAACACTTTTTTTTTTTTAAAAGATTTTTGCCGATCAAGAATCATTTATACCCTTCGGAACCAGGCGCGAAGGGGGTTAGTTAAGCGTCGACATCTCCAGAACTAACCTCACTTTCTGCGCTGAGAATAATCTTTTAAAAGTGGGTACAAATGTTTTTGACAAATAACACAGATCAAAAGAAAGTTTGTAGAACTTCCCGTCGTCTATCATTCAAAGAACTTTGTATGTAATACGATTGTTAAATTTTCATTCTCGCTGTCGAGTATTTCGTAGTGTTTGCGAAAGAGTGTGAGAAGAAAAAGTTAGAATGAGAGAGAGAAGAGTAAAACCGAACGGAAGACAGTACGAATGTAAGAGAGTGCAGGCAAATTTTTAATCGAGAGGAACATTTCGAATGTTTAAGCTCGAACATTTGAATTTTATTTGAGAGAAAAAGAAAAAACCAGAAATAATCACTATGATTTATCTACGGAGCGATTTTATCGATGAGAGACAGACGAATGATACCGATGGAGAGATTGTGCCCCTGTATTGTGTGCGTGTCGAGTCGATCGTTTTTAGTCCAAGTGCATCTTTGTCGTCGGCGAAACGCTAGAGATTCGATCTCAACATTGTATTTTTTCTTTCCATTTTAACTCTAGCGGTCATGAGTTTCCTTTTCTTTTTTTTTTTAAAACTCGAGCTGCGATCGACGTCAAGGTTGATATAAATGTGTACATTACCTCGCCTTCCTCTTGTCCCGAATGTCGTTAACTTATTGTCCGTAGCGTGCAGCGAGAGATTTTGTTAAGTGTTTTTTTTTTCTATTTATTTCGCGCAACCTGTTTATTTCGATAGATTTACTAAGTGCGTAGTACTGGTCCGTAGCTCGTGATTTATTTACCAAGTTTCGACTCTTTCAAACCAAGTCTTTCGGCATCAATTTATTCAGTCGCGAAAATTGTTTCCCACAGTCAACGATTACATCGCAAACTCAATCATTTTTATTATTCGATAACTACCATTATTGTTTTGTACCACGATTACACGAAATCTGATAAATACGTATCGATATGATAGACATAGATATTTTTATACGCATATTGTACTTTACGATTGAGAAAAAATAATCAACTTTTGTTTCGAAAGCCAATTCAACGTGTGTTTATTTGCGAATATTTATTTTTATTCAATGGATACTGTACACCGGCCCGTCTAGACCAACGAGCCACTACTTTGACACTCATCGCAGGGCGGTACGAAGTTTGCGGCAGTTTATACAATTCTAACAATAAAGCTTTCATTCCTTCATACCAGTCCCGACAGGACCATGCCTGCGTTCCCAAACCATACGATGCTTCTGTTTTATATAGGCTATTTCCACGCGTGGGTTCGGACCCAAATCACCATCTGCAACGAGATCGATGCAACAATAATTAGGTTTCTTTTAATAGGCCTTTTTATGCAGGTACTTACGTTTACAGAACCACGCTGCTTCGGCATCTCGGAGGTATTGCAGCAACGGCAGGCACTGTTCTCTTTCGGGTAAATCGTATTGAACGCAATGCTCGTAACGATTTTTTAAAATATTGAGAATTTCAGACTCCACCAACCTAAGTGAAATGGTTTTCAATTTAATGCATGCGGAGAAAAAGTTTTGTTTAAAATAAAGCGTTTACTTGTCTCGTTGGTATTGGAAATTAGCTTCAAATGCACAAACTAGATCGTCTTCGTAGCACTCGTCTATGGTTGGCACTCGTCGAAATTTTTGATGATACCACGGATATTTTTGTTGATTCGGTTCAACTATCTTTTCTGAAAATTGATATAAAGAATAGTTTTAGTAAAGATACTTTGTTTTTAGTTTCTGTATCAATCTCAAATAGAGACTTTGAGTCAATCGAAATCTTTGTTTATTTGCTAATGCTTAGATTATATCGATAACTGTTTTTAATTTTATATAAATTCAAAGATGTATAAGAAATGATTCAATTTGTTTTCGAAATATTTCCGTTATTCTGCAAAACTATATTGACACGAACAATCTTGGTTTCACTCCAATATAAATTGTAATAACAGAAATGTTCATTTTTCTTGACAAGTTATTACACAGGATATATTTGTAAATTAATAACAGTGTAGGATGTTAAAATTTTGAGTACATTTGAGGCAATTTAGAAGTGCGAGATGCAAGTACTGATTAACGTAAAGCATCGACAGAGTTTAAATCATTTCATTTACTCTTAACTAGTGTAACACATCAAAGTATTATTATCAGCGAATTAATGAATATTTTTCAATTCAAAATTTTTGATTTTCTAATCTTTTTTATTTTACTATTTTTGCATATAGAATATCCTAACCTAAGAGACGATTAGATAATACCTCGAAAGAAAGTAACCGGAGTGTCCATCACATTGCAAACTACGTGAAAGAATTTGCTAATGATATTTCGCGGAGGTGGAAACGGATTTTGATCCATTTTACAATGGATTTATGCTCCGTTTCTGTTGATTTTTAATAATAATAACAGTACCCGAACGGATATGTATATATAAGAGGGACACTAAAGTTAACCTCAAAACTTCTGACTTATTCGAAATATAAAAAACAGAATTCGATGTTCGAGCCTTCGAGAGTTTCGATTGGTCGATTATTTTATGGATTTTGCTAGTCTCGAAAGTAGATTAGGTTATGTTTGAACAACTTTTTGCTCCGAACTTCGAATTTTTGTATAGCCTGAACCAAAAAAAAGTTTGAATAAAATGCAACCAAAATCTTTTTGGTTTTTTGTTTTCATATTATATTTTGTTATATCAATTGTATTTTTCTTTCTTTAGATTTATTATAATTGCATGCTAATAAATCGTATTCATACACCAGTCTATTCCAAGTAAATGTCAAATCGAAATTGTATCAATTTTATTATTATTGAATATCATTTTTATCTTCTTTTTTCAATTACCCTTTTTTGTTGTTAATTTCATTACTAGTTGAGATTATAAATATTTCGACAAGGCCTAAACGTTTGAGAATCCGAGGGATTACGACAGAAGGTGTTTGAAATGCTTAGAAATTTCCAAACTATGGCATTTTAATATCTAATGCAATTGGTGGGTTTAACCCTTTAAGTCCCAAATGTGCACAATTTGCACATGGATTTCAGCATCATTTTATGTATAAAATATAAATTTAAAAAAAAATGGAAACATCTATATCCGACTGGTTTTGAGGTCGCTCTTTCGATTGGGGCTACTAAAATTTTCGAAAAATGACGTTTAACACAGTTTTTTGTACAAAAATATTGAATAAACGCGATTTTTTAGATACAATTTTTTTTTAAATGCATTTGTAACTATGATACCGGTTTCAGATCACCTTTTAATCTGTCAGAAACGTGTTCCCGATTGTTTTACTTCAAAATTATACATTCACATATTTTGATTTATTTTGTTTTTCGTTTCAAAATGGCGTCTGAACGTTGAGCATTTTTGAAAGTGAAGAAAATGCTATTATTTCGGATCTACTTTTCTTTGTAGTAAAATCGTAGAAATAAGTTATTACGAGTTTTGTATGACCTATTTTGATTTACGGAAACAGTAATATCCCATAAAATCCAATTTCAAGATGGCGACTGTCATGTGCTCAGTAGAAATACGTGTATTTCGAGACAACCAAAATTGGTGTGAAATTTGCCAATTACCATCTCATAGGTTTCAGTCATCGCTAAACTCAAATCTTGAGTCAGTTTACCGAAATTCAAAATGGCGGATCCAATATGGTGGACCCGTTATGTAAAATTTCTGGAATAGGAAAAATACTATCATATTCCACTCAGATTTTCAAGTCAACATTATTCTTAAGATTTTTTTGATTATATAAATGGTTTTTGTGACAGTCGCCATCTTGAAATTGCATTTTATGGGATATTACTGCTTCCGTAAATCAAAATAGGTCATACAAAACTCGTAATAACTTATTTGTACGATTTACTACAAAGAAAACCTAGCAATCCGAAATAATAGCATTTTCTTCACTTTCAAAAATGTTCAACGTTCAGACGCCATTTTGAAACGGAAAACAAAATAAATCAAAATATGTGAATGTATAATTTTGAAGTAAAACAATCGGGAACACGTTTCTGACAGATTAGAATGTGATCTGAAACCGGTATCATAGTTAAAAATGCATTAAACAAAATTGTAGCTAAAAAATCGCTTTTTTTTTCAGTATTTTTGTAAAAAAACTGTGTTAAACGTCATTTTTCGAAAATTTTAGTAGCCCCAATCGAAAGAGCGACCTCAAAACCAGTCGGATATAGATGTTTCCATTTTTTTTTAATTTATATTTTATACATAAAACGATGCTGAAATCCATGTGCAAATTGTGCACATTTGGGGCTTAAAGGGTTAAGTCGTTAATTATTTTATTCTAATTTTTAAATGTACCTACGTTAAATCTATATTATTGCAACCAAAATCTGTTTCGTGGGGAATATTCTGCATCATATTAGAAGTAAAAATTCGTTGAGATCAAAATCTTAGCTGATCCTTTTCTCGAGATATCGGCGTTTTCGTATATTGAATTTTGCGTTTATTAACCCGTTTCGTCCCAAAACGACAAAATTTGTCGCCGGTTTTCATCCTCCATACGTTTATGGATATCTTTACGATATTATGAAATGAAGGTTTCCCATAGTTTTTGGGTATGCTGTTTTCGAATTTTTCGTCCGTTTTTCGATATCACCCTCCATTTTTTAAATATGACCACTTAAACGGAAGAAAACGTGGAAAAAGGCGAAAAGTTTTTCGGAAAACTGGAATTTTTATTTCGAAGGAGTGCCGGAATCGTTTCAGGCCTAAAAATACCCTGGCATAATGAGTTTTACTAAAAGTTGGTCAATATTAAGGTTTAAATTACAAAATGGAGTCCTCACTATGGCGCTATTGATTCGAATTTTTTTTGTTATTTGCGTTTTATTAAAATAGTTTTGGTATTTTTACGTGTATTTTAATAAATATGTTCTGGTGGATTATTTTTGAGGTTGGTGAATACAAATCCGTTATTAAATTTTGGAAATTCGAAATGGCGAATCCAATATGGCTAACCTAAATTTAAAAAAATTTGTCTGGTATTTGGTATAAGAAGGTTTCGAAGTCACATTGGATCCCCACTTTGAATTTGCAAAATTTAATGACGAATTAGTATTCATTCACCTAAAAAACAATATACATATTCATTAAAGGGCACTTAAAGATTCCAGAAATATTTTAATAAAACTCAAGTAACAAAGAAAAATCCGAATCAATAGCGCCATTGTGAGGACGCTATTTTGTAATTTACACAAGATTTTGAGGCCGGACCCGATTCCGGAACTCCTTCGCAATAAAAATTGCAGTTTTCTGAAAAAGTTTTCGCCCTTTTCCACGTTTTCTTCCGTTTAAGTGGTCATATTTAAAAAATGGAGGGTGATATCGAAAAACAGACTTCAGATTCGAAAAGAGCATATCCAAAAACTATAGAAAACCTTCGTGTTATAACAATATTATCAATATATCCATAAACTTACAGAGGATGAAAACCGGCGACAAATTTTGTCGGTTTGGGACGAAACGGGTTTATAAAACATCCAATTTTAATATATATAACTACATGTAGGGTAACTAATAATATATAAAGTATTTTAAATATTTTGTTGTATGCATATGTATACATGTAAAAAGACCTTCTAAACAAGACTTGAATTAAGTAAATTGGATAATATTTGTCAAACACGTGAGTCTTTTTGTATACCGAGTTCAGAGTACTTGTATTCGATAGAAATAACCTGCCGCTGTTTTATTTTAATCCAAATTGAAGGTATGTATTTTAATCCGATTTAGTATAAACAAAAAAACTGTTGCAGCTTATTTCAGTTTAAAGCAGTAATTATTAGTACGTATGTGAAACATTCGTTTCCCGTGAAAAGATGTCACATCTAACGAAGAAGTCCCATCAGGAAAATCCCATCATTATTTTTCCTTTAAATCTATCGTTTAATCTATTGCTGAGTATGAATATTATTCAACGAGTTTATTTGCGAATGTTATGTTATGAATATTACCAGTTGTATGTAAAGTGATAAGCAATAAACCAGTTTTTCAATCAAACAAGTTAATTTTTTGAGGAAAAAAGTATTAAAATGTAACATATCCCTGGTAAAAATGGGGGCGATAATATAGAGCGTTACTGAAGCGTGACTTTAAACGTTTCAAAAGCGTTAAATCCGCTTCAAAAAGCATGACATAAGGGTTCTTATGGAGTTACTTTGGACTACTCAAGAGTTTACCGCGAAAGCGTCCAAACCGGTTAGAAGAGTGTACGAAACGTTGCATAAACCGTTATACCGAGACATTTTATATCGATACAAGCACTATCATTCGTATGTGGTGTGGGTGTAGAAGGTTTTCAAAGTGGCCAAAATGATTCCCATCAAAGAAAAAAGACCCAATAACTGATTCGGTAAGTGAATCAATTCGAATCAATTTCACTAAACCAAAGACTGAAAGGAGGATGCCCACCAGTACTTTGTCCCCCGAGGTGTAACCTCAGAAACTGCCCAATTCGGACAGTATATGATGAGATGTAATAACACCTCATACCAAACTGGATTGTTTTATCACGTGGGAAAGTTTAAAAAATCGTTGTTCAAATCGCGGATTTAATGTATAGCAAAATGTAGTAATGTAAGTAGTAAAAGCGAATCTAATGCAAACGATGATACGGACTATTACTACTTAGTTATTGCATTTTTCTATGTAAAATTTGCGACTTAAACAATGATTTTTTAAACTTTTCCTACTGATAAAACATTCGAACTTCAGTCTCGGCGGCGCACCCTCAAAAAGATGCCTAGAAAATGTCACTAACCGATCACGGAAAGCGAACATCTTGAAACCTTTTGGAATTCATTTATTCTGTTATTGCGAACAAAAAATGTAAATACATTTTTGTTGTCCGAGTGGCTAGTAATTAGTTAATAACAATAAACATAAACAAATATGAAGAAGTGGGCAAATCGTTCCGAAAATTCATGGATTAGCTAAATTGGGGCAAAATAAGAACTTTTTCACTCTTGTCATTGTTTCGAATAACGCTTCCTTTTCGAGCTACAATCGATTTAAAGTAGAAAAATGACCAAGAAGTTCCATTTTCAAAGATTTCTTTTTCGGCTTTTTGTATTTTTTTTTGTATTTTATTTATTTTATTTATTTTATTTCTGTACTCGAGGTTTTTCGAGGTCGCTGATTACGAATTCGTTGTCAGTATAACAAAATTCAAAATAAGCGGATTCAGTTGCATTACTCCTTTACCGTATGATATTCAGGTCGAATGTGATAAACCTCCTTATTTTTAAGAGATTTTACGCGTTTATTTTTATTTGTAATTTGTACTTAAGTTTGCAAACAATGCAACTGATTAAACCTTATCGACTCGCGTGATATTTATTGATCTTCAAACCGCAGGTAAGATATTCAGACGCATTTGTCTTTTTCTTGATATTAAATACATTATTAGTTATACTTTTAATTAATAATTAAATTTAAATAATGTATTGAGTTGATAAATTATAAAAGTTATTATATCAATTTCAATCATTATTATATGATTATTTTAATTATTATCATTCATCACGAATTATACTTCTACAATTAATTTAACTACAATTAATTATTGAGTTAATCTTTTTTTTAATATAAAAAAATTATTCGAAAAGTTTATAAATTATATTTGTGTATATTGTGTGCATTTATCTAAGAAAAGCGTCTTGATTAGGTTAAGTTTTAGTTTTAAGTTTTGCGCTAATTTTAGGTTATGCGTTTTTTTTTTATTTTCATCCAGACTGCTTACAGACTTAATGTCTCTGCAGTATACCGTTTGTACCGGTGTTGTTACTATATCAAATTATGTAACCTGGAAATAAAATATTCTATTCTATATAAGGTAATATATCAATTTCAATCATTATTATATGATTTTTTTAAGTCTAGAAGTTTTATTATTTATTTACAAATATTATCACGATTATATATTGTTCTAAATAGTTCGTGTTGCAGTAAATATCATTACAGTGTACAGAATTCGTTGCAAGGTACTCAACATCCGAGGAAGATACTTCGTTGAATGCCAAAAGAATTCGATTGGCAGTCATAGTGTTTTCTTTGTGGCTTAAAAAAAAGAAGAAAGGGAACTCGGTTGTTCAGCGAGTATTATCTGTACACAATGTGAAAACTATGATTTTACAAGCTTCAGCAAACAAAAACGGCATAAAGGTACGAAATCGTTTAGCACGTTGTGGTGAGTTCGAGTTGTTATCTATTGGAGCCAGATAACATAAAATCCCGTGTTATAATAATTATACACGCGACACAAGTATTCCAAAAGGTTCAAAAATTATTGATCATATACCAGAACCAGACTTCGATTCTTCCAGTTGTGATACCAATAGTTTTCCTAGCGATTTGACTATTGATTATGAAATTCAGCAATTAATAATAATGATTCAATAATAAATTGTTCTATAGAAATTATGATTTGTATTTATTAATTAACCTAAAAAACTTAGTTGTGTATAGTCATGTTTTATATATTGCTTTTCCCCGCCTCTGCGACGAACAGTTTTTTACGACTTTTTGATTAACGATGTTACAATGAAAAACGATAATTCATCTTTTGCTACATCCGTCATTTTGAATTTCATTAATCTCACGACGGATTCGCAATCAGCGACCTCGAAAACCTTCGAGTACACAGTTTCATGTAAATCAAATAAAGATTCGGATTTTGGCCCGAATGAAAATTAATTTAATTAAATTTTGATGAGAACTACACCTAAAAGTTTATTCGAATGTTTTATCACGTTACAGTTGAAGAAATTTGCGGATTATATACATAAGAAAATGCAGTAGTTTCAGTAGAAACATTCCGCACTGTGAATTGTTCCCAGTGGACTGTTACTACTAACGCTAATATAATTTTCTAGAATAATTTTCTTATGTTCACGGAAAGAAATTTCTAGGTTTTGCGACAAACTTTTGTTTCACGGATTTCCTTTCCGTGGGCCATGACTAAAAAGCAAAAGCTACAAATTCTCTCCGTGTACAATCCGCGGCTTATTACACAACGATTTATTCAACTAGACCATGTGAAAAATCGAATTTACTATTATCGCCCTTAGCACATAGGATACGGTCATGATCACGTATGATGTATTTAAAGTGGTCCGCCGGAAAGGTAGGAAAGGGGGATGCCCACGGGTACAGGTGGTTTGTGCCCTGGAGATGGAACCTTTCTAATTGGCATATTCGGTTAGGGTACGATGGGAGGTAATATGCCCCATACCAAATTCGATGGCCCAATCATAGCAGAAAGTTGAGAAATTCCCGGTTGAAATTTATTGTCTGATCAGTACCTACCATTACTACTTGCGTTTCAATCGATCTATTGGAGAATAATGAATCAGACAAAAAATGCATTAAATATAAAATGTAAGTAGATACTGTTACACGCACATGTATACAGGTCCACGAGGTCAACATACACATTCAAATGCACAATCATACACACGATAGACATGGGCTCATTTTCAAAACACGGCAAAATCAGTATCGACGACATTAATGCACCGGGCCATGTGAGTGCGTATGGGTACCAGGGCACCCACACATCCTTGCAGCGTGTTTGTGTGTATGTACACACAAATGCCTGCTTGAAATCGGAATCGAATCTCCTTCTATGTCCACGAATATGTCCATGGACATGTTTGCACACTAAAATTATTGGAGTGAGATTCCAGTCCATAGGAGTAGAAAATCGGGTAGGTTTCGTGCGATTGAATTTTCAGTTCTTTGGAGTAAGTTTAAACTCTGACATCCGATTGAGCATAACATACTCTCTGGCAGGATTTATCTTCTTATGCTAATAAATTAAACATAGAGTAAGTCGACCTTTGTCCCTTACTCCGACGACACAGTAAAACTGTCCAATAAGGAGGACAAGGATATGAAGATGGACATGGACATGAACATGGAGAAGGAATAATTACATAAACATAGACATGTCCACGAATGTGTCCATGATCATGTCCATGGTTATGTCTGCGAATATATTTACGAACATGGCAATGTCCATGTCCACGTCCATGAGTATGCCCACGAAAATGGCGAAGTCCATGTCCAAGTCAGCGGATGCGGCTTTGAATGTCCACGGACATGTCCACTGATATCACTCTCATTACTCATTCTGATCCCCAAAGGATTGAAATATAAGTCGAAAGGAGTACATTACCATGTAACTATATGAATTATTCCAATATAGAAACCCAAATTTATATGTATTTTATATGTTAAAATAAATGCCCGCGTTATTGTTAACTTTTATATATGATTTTCACCGGTCAATAATTACCTACTAATTATACTTTTTATATATTAAATTTTTATGTTTTAGGGAAATGTTTTGATGAAATCTAAATTAATCTGAGCCAATGATACTGTATAGAAGTCGACAAAAATGTACGTTAAACAATTTAAATAAACTATTTGCGCATTTTTTATACTCTAAACTTGGTTGATTGAAAGCTTCGACATTTCTCCGTATGAAAAAAGTACGTATTTGACCACTTTATCAAACAGCACTAGGATTTGCACTTTCATTCAGTGAGATTTTGGAGTTTTCACTTTAAAAATTTTAGAGAGGGCTTGATTCAGTTTTTGTCACAACAATATTGCACGTGTAATGTTTTAAAAAGCCCTTAATTTTGTAAGCATTCTACACTGCACTATTTTTTTTTTATAAACTATGCAACATTCGCAACAACTGACTATCTATATTATTAAGTGTATGTATACCCAACGAAATTAGTATACATTTATTAATTTAAAATAGATTTTTGATGGTGGGCAACTTCATGGACAAAAGTGAATAAATTTTATTAAAAATGTCTACTTGTTCTATTAAGACTACTCTTTGAATTGTAATTTGAATACGTTGGTAAGAAATTAATTTGTCTTTAAATTGCATATTATACTTACCTTGGACGTATGGCTTTTTAAGATGTGCTTTAAATGAAAGGTTAAAAATAAAGAACTAATCTATAACATTCTGTGTAAATACCTTTTATTTCCAATCAACCACGAATTTTCATGACAAGAAACTATTAAATGGACATCACATGTAGGATACGGCAATGTAAAGTGATGTATTCGTTCAAAATGCAATGGAGATTTTTCGGTTGTCGTCGGCCATTAATCGTGGGAAATTGAGTGATTACGATTATTTAAATAAATATACACGCATTCTTTCATACTCGGGATAAAATAGAAAATAGCTATATGATTCTTGTATTTCGTTCGAGCCGATCAGAAAGATGTCATAGAAATAATTTTAATGGTATAAGAATTGCATGAAAAATCTCTTTTATTTTAATTATGAAAAATTACGAAAAATCGATATGTATATTTTATATAAATAATTCCTGACTTTTCATCTATTGTTACTCTTCATAATCAGTATATAATTACAATTTGTAACAAATCGAATGTTAAAAATCTCCATTTATCAACAATTTCCACAATGAAACTGAGGTTTCATTCTTAGTGTTTTGTAGGCAGTTATTATCAGGTGTTACTTTATATTTAGTTGAGATACTTTAACTCGACACTTAGTCATGCTTTGTCCAGAGCCCTCGAACGTCCCGGTGGCTGTGAAAAATTCTACACGGAAGAAAGGTATCCAGTACCATCAATATGTTATTCGGTAACATCCGTATGTTGCAGGATACAATATTTTTCTCTCTGTGTACTTTGACCCATAACCATTAACGTTTTAGACATTTTTACAGAATTTATTTGCACAAATAAGTTGCTGATCACAAGGGCTACCGGTTGACGTACTCTAGGTAGGATTCGATGCTTATAAACAGGAAAAATCAAACCTGGAAGTTTAATGTCAAAATTCTAGGTTTAATTTTCCTTTGTCACGTTCTATGCCGGACATGAAACCTTCAGGTCTGATTCTTGCTACTTACAAGCAACAAATCCTGGATATATTACTTTACCAGGTAGTCCTTGCAATGAAGATTATATTTCGGTTCGGAAATTTTGAAAAAAGAATCTAAAAATTGAATGTTTAAGGCTCAAAAGTTTCGCTACTTTTTTGACAGCTTTGGAATGCTCGTCGGCCGTTTTTTGACCGATCACGATATCATTGTATATCTATCTGGCTATACTGAATATGAGGTTTACGATAAAATGTCTCAGAATTTTTCAAATCATATTTTTAAATCTACACATATAATACAAATTGTAATTATAAGTATACGAAGAAAATAACGCAAAAATGTACGACATTTTTCTGAATCAGACTTTGAAGCACCTTTATCTTTTTTTTCGATACTCGATCTATAAATGTGCCTCTGTCTTCATTGATGCAAGGCCTTAATCATGCAGAGCTGCAAGTTATTTTTCACAGTCGGTAATTTCAGAAAGTCTTTCCTTACAATTCATTACAAACTGTATTGATAATGTCAGAAACAAATTTTGTTATTTTTACTGCCAATATTTTGAGAATAAATTTATGCGCTACACATTTTGTAAAATGTATAAAAATCATTAAAAATATTCCATGAAATAAAAGTGTTGAAAATTTAACGTCTTGAGCTTTTAATTAAAGGAGGTTGCTATTAAAATGCTTAATATAAAATAAATTACATTATTATTTATACTTATTACCGAGTATTTTTCATACAAATTTTCGGAACATAGTTTCATTAAAATTGGTGGTTAAGTATATAATCATTTTTCATTACTTCTAGTAAAATTAAATACTCGTTGGTCATTCTAACAGGCAAAGCATTTCCAAAATGTATTACAACTTTTTTTATCAACATTGTTAATATTCGCAGTCTAAAGTGTATTTTGAAACTAATAATTACTGTTTGTTAAACTGTTCTTCAACACTTTCATATTTTGATAAAGGAACTTTTAGAAAACTTCATAATTAATTTTAATTAAACTGTGTCTGCATTTCTTGCTGTTATTAAATCCAGTAATAACGAATTAATACATATGAGTTGTTGAAGGAATTTATGTTTAAATACTTTTTTTTGTAAAAAGCAGATTGAATTGTGTTTTTCATATATTACCTTCATCAAGTACATTTAAACGTAAAAGTGTTAGTTGTCACGTAAGATTTTTATCGTCATATTTTCATTTTTCAACAAACACACCATAGACACTAAAACTGATGAAAGTTTTATTTCTGTTTTGTTTCGGAAGGTCACCATTATACATGTTTTTTGCAATTGACTTTTTCTCCATCAATTATTGTGTAAACAATATATTTGCTCTTTTCAGTCATATTCTTACGATATCCTAACTTATAGTAATGTTTCTTTTCTTTCATGACAGCAAAATACGTCTTTCAGTTTTTACCGACTGCGAAGAGTTGATTGTTTATACGACAATAATTTTTTTCAAGACACGTATAATTTCATTTGCGTTGTATATAAATATTAATACCAATATATTAATATTTATACAGTTTTATATTCGTTTCTTTAACTGTTGATGAGTATATGTATAATACGTTTTTACTAGAGTTATAGATTATATTATTAAATATATATGTATATATAACAGTTATATATCATATGTATATATTATTGTTGTAATAAAGATAACGTTAAAAATATGGTAAGCGTTTCATTAAGACTTTCCTTTTTGCTCTCGTCGCAATTTAGAATATATATATTTATATTTTCCACATTTATTCGCGGATTCAAAAGTGAAGTCGATCGCCTCTTAATAATTCTGTTGAATGTAACACAGTAATTGCAGCCACGCTGTAAGGTACAAAACATTTTTGGGGTTTCAAAAACGAGAATGATTTACGTACCGATTAGCATATGGTCGTACAACATTGTACGGAATGATTTTGCAATGCTGCAGATTTGATGGATCATCGATCTTAGGGATAATTAAGCCAATATTTCCAGTTTCTTTAATATATAGGCCGCACACATTGACATCACATATTGAGGCCGTTTGCGGAATGGTTCGTACTTTCGCTCGAGGACAAAAATTGTACGGACAATAATAGGTATGTGTAAATTTCCTTTGCGACATGTATCATACACATACAGCTTCAGCAACGAAAAAATGTCCTTACAAATCTAAAGTTTACAAATGGTGTGATCCCTATAGTTTATATATTATATGTAATTCAGTAAGAAATATTTATAAAAATACGATTGTGCTAGAGATTCAACGTGACAATAGTCTTTGAAGTAGATAAATTAAGTTCAAGTTTCATTTTTCTATATTCCAGTAATGAAGTGAATAATTACCGGAAGGCTCCAGTCGATTTATCTTTTTAAACGAACCTATCGTGGTCACAAAAAGTAGTCCTGACAGTAACACTAAATAATTGTTAAGCCTCTGTTCTTATTTATTCATAACTATTTTTAATTAATCAACACTAGTTACTTAAAATAAGAAATAGATAAATGCACATAACAAATTTTATGACACGAAACTACATTACTTTTAATGCATATAATGAATGTAGTGAATTTTCTGATTCAGAAAGTACATTTTTCTATTCTGTATAGAAACTCATCTACAAAAAATAGGTAAATTTATTAAACTATATATCCAGGACCAGCAAAAAGAAAAATTAAGACGTTATTTATTAATAAGAAGTATTATCTGTTAGTGCTGTTGTATTATACGAGTTGAAAGTTAGCGAAATCCTAAGTAATTAAAAGTTTCTTGAAATGTGCATTTTTGCTGTATGTGTATTGCTACAAGACTATTACGAAGATCCACCGTCTTGTCAGCTGACCTATGTTTATCTGATGAGACACATTAACACAATATGTATGTATAATGCGCACATGCACGTAAGAAGTCTTAATATTTAACGATTCAAGGCAAAATTCGTGACTGTATTGAACTCGAAAACTGACAGGCCAATTACGCATGTGCGATGTCAGTATCAACCGGACACGAACCGACGTCATGCATTGGTTGTTACAAGATCGTGAACTTTTGTCGGAGGATTCGAGCCCCTTTTTACCACTGACATCGTTATTATTAATTAATAATCGTAAGTACATAAAATCTTACACGTATGTACAGTTGCTGTTTACTTTATACTCAGTTCTGGATTTGAGAAAAGAAATGGACACTACGAAGACTTTGACCATCGACATTAATGCGCCTTGGACCAAAGAACTCTTGGTAGAATAGATCCTAAATACTGTAAGTGAAGTCGTTGAATTGGATACTTTCCAATCTATTTAATCATACTGTTTCGGCTTGCTGTATGAATAGTTTCGAAATCATAACACGACAAAGAATCGATTGGGGTCTGTTGATTGATTACGATATATATCAAGAGTTCTCACTCATTCAGATCATTGCAGAAAAGCAAAACTAAGCCTGGACTAAGATTAATAAAATGACGATAAGAGTTATAAATATTCTATTCATGTACGACATGACTGTAGAATAATGATTAATGTAGAATATAGTGATAAGTACAATAACGGCGATTTCGTGACAGAGACGGAAACTGCTAGTTGAAATTCGAGTTTAGATTTTGACTATTACAGTAAAAGTCGGCTTGAAAAACACAAATGTTTCGGATCATTGGGGTTCAAATGGGCAGCGAATGTTTGAATAGTCTATGGGCGCACAGATCCTATGGATTTCCATGCGCGTAAAAAATATTAATTTACATGCATCGGTGTTCTTGGCTAATTATCCGAAGTCAATTTGTTCAAGAATTGAAGTGTAATATAATATAATGTTTTTACGTGAAATACGTGACTATTAAGTTTCAGATACATTCCATGGCTGCAAGATTGTTGTGCTTTGCGACAGAAAAATCAGATGCTGACAAAGGGCAACATCCATTTCTTTTTTTGTTTATTTTGTTTAATTAGTAATTGGTTATAGTCTATTGAATGAAATGCACCTCCTTGGAGCTGCATCAGGATGATATGCATCATGCATACTTGTTACGGTGCGTGCGAAGTAAAGTACGTTGCCCCGGCGCGATTCTAGTCGATGCATTTGCACGCTGTTTACAAGTCTCATTATGTCGTTAGTTTGTAAAATAATTACAATTTCCCTACTAACTTACTTTGGTAGAGGCCCCGTAAAACGAGGCGTGACCGGTACAATTGACGTGGATCTCAGAAAAACCTAGACTGCATAAAAATAAAGTTTGTTGACAAGAGCTGGCGACGATTTTTTCCCATGAAGATGATTTTATGTTAACTAGTTCTCTTAAAGTTTAATACTTTAGAAAATAAAAAAATAAAATTTGCTTCTTTAGCAGATTCGAACTGGTCGATGAACTCGTACCAAAACTATTGGAAACCATTTGCGAAAGTTTACTGAAGTTGACCTCAGTTAAACCCTACCGTTTCGGATTTGACAAATGTCATCTGGCATCGACACTTCTTCAATAATGTCACCAATAGATCTTCAGCTGCTTATCTACTTTTCAGAAGTACGTAAATGGTTTCTTTTTGTACGTCGAGGATTTCTTATAAAATGACTGAGCGTCATGAAATTACGCACGAAATGGGTGTGAATTAGGATCAATGTACGATCGATGTTGCGATTCAGGGATGGATGCTTTCCATATATCTGAACAAATTCGAGACTATACGAATAATCGTATCAGATGATATCGATGTAGATTGTTCTCGAATTAATGGATACCGACTTTCTGTCAATTTCGAAGCAATCCACGTTACATGAAATTTGTCGGTGCGCCAATCCCTGAGGCGCAAGCGCTGTTTTTCCCACTCTAAGCTCTAATGCAATGTGTGCCACATGGTGACGCCTTTTCTCTCTGAGTGCGTCATTTGAAGCCAGTGCTCTTTGCCCTGATTTCCACTGGCGCTCTTCATATTCGCGTTTGATCCTATTCCAGGTCCAACGATGCACGAGCCGACAATTGGATTTCCGCCCACTTCGCTCGCGTCCTGAACGCATACCTGAAAGTTGAGTTACGAACTGGCGTTAGCATCATTTTTCGGTGATGTTACTAAACTGTTGATTAGTTCTCTAAATTTATTCAATTACGAATTTCCTAACCTTAATCGCGGTAGTGGCCAGTGCTGATGCTGGGACGTCGAAATTCATGGCTTCGTTCCATATCGGACAGTTGGTTGATTTCTTTACCGAAGTTTTCTTCTTTTTCCCCCTTTTTTCATCTGTCAGAAGACTAACTTTGACGAAGGGATCCAGTGTTTCCTTCCCCTAAAAATTATAACAATGTTCGCGTAAATGTAAAAATCTTAAAAGAAATAAATTCGTTATTACCTGTAGAGGAAACAGATTTCTAGCTTTTAATACGATCACTTCCAGCCTTTCTGCACTTGGCAGGTATAAAAGGTCGAGGAGAACTTCCTGCATTTCTTCTCGTGGCTTTGGTTCTTTGGCGATGTGTCCCCAGATTTCGATCGGCGAACTGGAGGAGGACAGTTCGAGATTGCCCATTACCACCCTCACAGAGCCTACTACGTCGTTCCGTGAAAAACGGTCGTAATCGAACACCTGTTGATTCGATCAAACAAAACGATTCGTCATTCGTTGTCCAAATTTGATTTCGTGTAACTGTTTCCGTCAACGTAATTTAGTTTAAACACATGCAGTGTTTTACAAATTCCTATTAGATTTTTAAATAAACATGTCATGCTAAGAATTGTAAAAAAACATAAAAGTAACGCGAACTGGATTATTCTGAAGAAGAACTGAAATATTTTTTATCAGAGGTTAACAAGTAACAAATAAAAGTGACCTGCAAGACCAATGTCTTATCCTGCAATTCTTCATGGCTAACGGGAAATTTGAAATTCTCATCGTAAAATACAGTCGCGTCGTTATGGTGAAAACAAGTTTCTCGTTTCTTGGAGTCAACGTGTGGGCTGAGCGTCAGCTTCACGTATGGATCATTGAAGCCGCCTTGATTACTTCCAGTAAGATCTCTTGCTTCGATTAAATGGACATGAAGGTCTGATTTATCGTAATCATATTTTACTTTTAGATGGAGCTGACCTATGCTTGTTCCTGACCTGTTCATAAAAATATTATTCATAGTGGTTAGTGCATATTTGCTTATGTCATAATTGTTTTTAGTGAGTTACCTGGGAGTATCTAAAATTAAAGGACCGTCATGCCGTTGGTAAAGATCGGGTTGCAAGGATCCTAATGGCGAAGCTGGAGGTGCCATACCGCCGTCACTATGAACAGTACAATAAAAGTAGTACTGACTTAAAAAAATGTATTTTTAACTAATGCTTTTAAAAAGTCGATGCAACTTCATAGCCTAATAATTCACGTCTCTAATTTGATGTTTAAATGAAAAATACTAGTCGAATATAAAATTGAATATTCTTTACCATATGGAAGGTCTAGGTTGAGGAATAAGCAGCGGCGAAAGGCAGCGACGAGCAGAAGTGGACGATCCTCCGGAAGAACTTGCCGCAGTTGCTAAGGATGACAGAGAAGTCTGCGATGGCGAAGCTGTTCCACTAGGAAGGCTTCCAAAACAACTAGGACTTCTGCAGCGTGCATCCAAGGATGCAGCCCTAGCAGGCGATGGCGACCTGTGCATTCCGTCATAAAATGCAATTTGCAACAAATAATTCACATTATGTCTTACGAGTATTAATTTAAGTCATTATTTTACCTAGAACCTCGACCTGGCGGATATGACGCAGCAGAGTGAAGAATTTCATGTTGCTGATGGCGTCCATCTGGTCCGTAGGCTCTTATTTGAGGACTAGATCCTCGTTTCGGCGATGAGCAAATATTTCCATCTGGAAAATCTTGTGAAGTAACCGATGGATTCCTAGATAGTATTCGTCCATTCCCACCACCTCCATATCCACCTCCTGGATAGCTGCGACTTTGATGCGGCAACCCCATGCCTTAAAATATGCATATTTGTAATGTGTATTCCGATTACTGGTAAACTAGTTTATATTAATTGCAAACATCCTACTTCTACAACTTGGCAGTATGTAATTTCTTTCCAAGAAGGAAACTTTATGCAAAACATACACGGATCGTATAAAAAATATGACATACTTGACTCGATCAACGCAGAAGAGGGTTGTATCGCATGTTGTTCTTTCGCGATATTGAACTCCTGAAACAAACAAGAAGTTTCTTGGTAAATATTGATTCGAAAGTTTATGCAAGGCGTAGAAATTTTAGTTATACGTCGTGGTAGTATGATCTACTTGGGATATCATTGAAAAATAAGTTTAAATGTCGCTTTTACACAATATTCGGTCCATTAGTCGAAAAGCGTTGATGCGCGAACCCTTGGCTAATTGCAGCCTGGTACATTAATTAGTTTAATTGGCAAGGGACTGTCTCCGATAGTTTGTCAAAGCGTATCAAATCTCTAAAAGTGAAGGTATATGGGATCTGACTATTTGCCCGAGGGACATTTCTATGGTTATGTTTTTCTTTTTTTTTTTACACCGATTTTACTCGAGTGCAATCGACCGATTCTTCGACGTCAGGTGTATTATAATGGCGAAAAAGTGTCCGCATTGAAATGTAATTATTCCCATCGCACTCGCCAGCTGCGAACCCATTTAAACGAACATTCTTCGATTAAAATGTTGAATCAATATTTTAAATTACTTCAGAAAATTACATTTCCGCTTGTCAAGGTATACAATTTCGCAAAGTTTCACGCTTCTGATTCAACAATACGTGGAAGAAATTATTATTTATGACCGAAATTCCACGATAACTTAGAAACTTGAATACATATATTGATAGTTAGTCTTTCAGATAAATGTATCTAGTACAGGCTAAACTTTAATAGTAATTGAAGGGGTTGAAAACCACCACAAACATCATACTCTCTCAGAGTGTAGAGTATTAAAAATAAAATTTAGTAATTTGCACAATTAAATTAGTTTATGTGGCCTTGGTTTGATTAATTTAACACTCTAGTTGTAGCATTATCGGCAATGGAATTAGTTTAAATGCGAATTTCAATTATACCATTAATGCATTCGTATTTTCTGTGAAAATGCATAATGGTGACACTACTTTTCCAAATTTTCAATGAAAAATATTCTCATTCATCCAGACATATGTATCCGCGTAAGAGGCTTATATTAACAATGCTTTAAGCGAGTGCTATTCCGTATTTTACGCCAGTTCAATGGAGCTCACAGGTCATTTTATCGACTGACCCAAAGCATATGCTTTTACGGTTATAATCATGTATCTAAGGATTTTACTGAAATTAAATTTGATGTAAGAATTTTGGTTAGTTGCGTATACCATACTGGTATGTATGGAATGTATTAATATTTCCGAAGGTCCGATAATTCTTAAAAGAATGAGACCCGACATCAACTTCTTAAATTTAAGCGTGTTATATGAAATTTAATCACATTTTTTACGCTTTTTTTGAGGTCAGTTAATTCGAATATTTTAAGGCTGCCACAAGATAATATATGTAGCATTCTCCAATCGAAGACCGACTCGTCTTCGATGATATTTTCAAGTTAAGTACTATTGACTGGCTGCGTCGAGGATTTTTCAATAAAGAGCGAATTCTTTACAAAATCACATCCAGAAAGCGTAATCATCTTATCGTCTTTGCGAAGTGCCCTTCGATTGAGATCCTTCTTCCAATCCATTAAGTTTTTTTACAAAATTTATGACTGCTTTATTTGGAATAGTTATTAATAAAAATAATCCAAACAATGGCTAAATAATTCTTCAATAGTTCACTTGTTTGGTTAACATTTTTTTTATTTAATAAATTTAACCTGTGATTTTATTTGCGTATTCATTTATTATTGAAATATAAAATTATAATTGTTTTATTATTCTAGTTTTTTTATTTTTCGGCATTGTTCACTTAGTGTTAAATAATACGAAACAAAACTAACAATTTATTAAATACGCCTTAAAAATCGGTGTATATTATTAATGGACATCTCTTTTCTAACTTAATTTATTGCATTTTTAGAGAACAAGTTGCTTTTCGTGGGTTAATTAATTCGTGAATAACATGTGTGTTTGCTATTCTCTGTGTAACATAATTATGTTATTTGTCAACCACACCTGTCAAAATTTGATTAAGTGTGAATTCGTGTATAATAATTAACATACGTGCGTTGTCCGCATTCACGAAACAAGTTCAGAAATAAATACGCGTATACTTATTTTATGGATGAAAATTTAACAGTACTTGTTCAAATTATACAAGTTACTTCATATAAGCAGAAATAATTTTTTTTCGGTTTTTTTGAAAAGAATAGAGAAATTATCGTTTTTTTTTTAAATTGCTCTTTAAATATCGAAATTTAATTTCCATCAAATATTACTATTAATTAATATCAATTATAACGGAATTAACTCATACGTGATATTTTTAAACATTTATTTTTGGATCAGGCTTTTCTCAAGAAAATAAGTTTCCGCTTTGATGCCGGCATACAAATTTATTTTTAGTCACTTGTATAGAACTTGTAAAGAAAACTTTTAAAATTTATAATTAATGTTGAAATTGAAGAAACTTTATATCATGATAATTTTTATTGTTAAACTCTCTTAGTAAATCCTATATAATACTATTGCAAAAAAATGCACATAGCGAATTGCAAAATATATAATAATAATTTTGTTTTAAATTGTTTAACTATATATTATAAACGAATATTTAATAATTAGTCTGTTGCAATTGTAATATGAACTACACTACTTATACTTAAGTTTCAACTCTTTGTTGTAAAGTAGTTGGAGACTTCACGCTTAATTTTGTTCAAACAGTACGAACTTTTGAAGATGTTAGGATAGTAACAGTTTGTTAAATTAAATACTCTACTTATATGGTTTTCATCCTATTATTATAAATTAGTATTACGTTAGTAATAAGTCTATACAAGTAGCACATAATGTTAAGTGATTTGTTTGGAATTACGTCAAAATAGAAAATATTCGTAATCAAATTAATCCACTTTTAACTAATGAAAAACGCTAAATATATTATTTTATTACAAAGTTCAAATTTATATGTGATCTTATTTATATATTGTCAATTTTAAAATGTTATTGAACAAGATAAGACACCAAATTAGATCTTTGCTTAGATATCTTATTTAGTGTTTAGTAAGTGAATTGATAATAAATATTTAATCGTATTCCTGGACAACATATAAGACAGTTTAAGAACGTAATAAGTTCAAAATTAGGTTAATTTATTTTACTTTAGATATAAGAATATTTATGTAATAAACTAGCGATTAAAGGATTATTTCAATGATAAATATTGGTACTTCGTACAATCGTTAACATATGACTTGAGCTATGCGTTTGATATTTTATCCGCCCCAACACTTATTTTTTAATGTTTCTGCATAATTTAATCTTTAATTATAAGCTTAAAAACACTTCACACAAATAATATTTAAATTAGTATTTAAATGCACCATTATTATTTGTTTGCTACGCTAATTTCATTTTAATACCAAAACCACAATCTAAATAACAACAGAATGTTCATATAGTAATCAATCAACAATACAGTATTTGATAATAGATAATATTAGTAATTGATAATTAATTAATCCATTAATTGGTAATATATTAATTTTGGAGCTCATATCACAGAAACAGTACAAACAGAATCATGTATCTCAGAATTATATTAAAATTATATGACAGATGTAGAATTTTAGATTTCAACATAAATTATGTATCTACACAAAGAACGAATTTCAACAGGAATACTAATTTGGATGGGTGCAAGTGCTAAATATTAAGTTGTGAATGAAAATATGTAACTGTAGAAATTCTTACTCCTTAGAATATATTATTCATGAAAGCTGGAGTATGTATTAAAAACTAATTGACGAACTAAAAGTTGTGACTTAAAAAAGCCGCAATTTACTTGTCTGACAATAATGTTTTAAATCAACATTCGAAATGATAACATCCATATATAAAAGCATTAAATACCGAATAAATTTAAATCTCTAAGGAAAAGCACATTTAAATCAATTTAGAGAGAAAGCTCCTAAAAAAAACTTTAATATTTTATGATAGAATGCAAGCAAAAACTAATTTGCGATGAAAATACACTATTCATTTAACAGCTTCGTTTAAAGACTTTGCTAAATTTCTGAAAAATTATTCGCTCGTTTCTCCAAAAAGACATTCCTAAAAACTGTGGTATTCTTTAGTAGCAGAATTATATCTCCTCCATTTCCCGTTTAAGTTTTAAAATATTAAAGACCTTTGTATTTGAGTTTCGTATCATGTTTGACCTATATCGCATGTCTCTCGTAATTTTACTGCAAATTCATAAAACGCCAGGTGGTATGAAAAATTAAATGAGATTTAAAATATTACATCTCTCTGCATTACTGTAAAGAGCGAAAGTTTGCACTACGAAGCTATGAAGATACCTTATCACATGAAAATATTTCATCTCATATTGGTGTATATAAGAAAAAAAGTTTCAGGTTAGAAAACGGTTTAAGTTCTAAGGGCTTCTATATTGCGACATAAAGCAGCCTATATGAATTCAGCGTTGTTTATTAAATAAGTAGCAAGATATATACATATATACTTCCAACGGTTATAATTTCATCTTTGACGTTAGTGGCTTAAATTGGTAGATAAGAACAAGAAACATTAAAAATCAATCGTATTCGGCATACGATTTCAAATATACTAAAATATGCACTTTGGAGAAAATAAAAGAAATCTATTCAAAATAAAATTATTCAACCGAATATTATTGAAACTAAATTGTTTTTGAAAAATAATTCTTAAGTAAGTATACACAACAAGTGTTTTTAGATCAAAATATTGGAATGCAAATGAGCACTCCCCTTGAAAATTTCATAATAATGAGCTGACACAAACAGATAGTGAAGTTATTCCCTAAGACCCATTATATCTGTAATAGGTACTCCAACTTTCTCAATAGCAGTTGCCGTTTTTGGAATTATTAATAATTAAAAATTAAATTACTGAAACATTGCAATTTGCCTAGTTTTGTAGTACTATACATTTTGGTGGGGGTTTAAATTAATAATTGCAATTATCGACAATCTTGTTGATAGTAACGTAGATCCAAAATTTTACAACAATAACAAATGGAATATTTCAAAACTTTGTCCGATAATTACTACTCAATAAACTTACAACACTAACTTAAACAATAGAAAATTGTCACTGTTTCTGCGTTAATGGACAACATAACATCGATTGATAGAAAAGGTACAGATAAGTTAAAACCAATGGATAAAAACAACTCAGTATATTGCTTAAAATGAAACGATTGTGACGCCACATATTTGGGTGAAACTAGAAGAAGCTTAAAAACCAGAGTTAACGAAAATAAATCTATGATTAATAGGCCTTCACAATGCATTTCAATGATAACACATCGCCGACAAGATACTGGTAATATTTTGATTGGGAAAATGTAGAAATTTTCAGAAAGACACAGAAGTTGATGTTTCCAGCGGAGAGTCTCAAAAATTATGCATATTAAACTGCAAAAGAAATCCTTGAACAAAATGGAAGATTGCCACAATTTAAATTATATTATACGATGATTTGTTATCGCCGATGAAAGTTAAAAATTTGTGCCCATCGCCTACCTACAGAGTAGATAAAGGTGACGGAACATAACTTACGTCGCGTTTCCAAATTCATAGTTCGACCACATATTCCTCCTGATAAGGGACCGTTGATCTGTGTCTGCAGGTTTTTTAAGTTGTAACGAATCTAGATTCAGTCTCTACATATGAATTATTAAAATGGAAAGATGTACTATCATCTAGTTAATTGTTAACTAGTGCATTGTTTCGGAATGAGTAATTTTGAACTAATTCAAATATGGACAGCATGATTTCCGAGACAAAAATTGTATGTTCTATTTGTGAATTTCACTTAATACATCAATAATTCATTCTAAAGAGAAACGAGAGGAAATTGATTTTTTTAAACATGAATTAAAATCACTGTGTTGAAAGAATTACAAATTCAGGTCACCTCTTTCATAGTGTCCCGTAACGACCTTTTCAATGTTGATTTGAATTCGTGTTCATTAACCTCTATTTGCCCGCATATAGAAAAATGTAAAAACTGTTATACAACTATAACTACTGTCATTATATGTACGACAAATCCATCGTTTGCTGAAAATAAATTCAATGAACCTAGTAAGCCGATTTCCGCCCGATTATACCAACATTGAAGTCGGAAATAAAATATAAAAAATTATTCATCCGCATACAAGCTGTATTTGTAAACTGCGAGGATATAGAGGGTTGTCGAACCCTGCAAAAATAACCTAGTTTGACTTCTCCAATTAAAACGATATACATTTAATTGCTATGCAGATATATAATATCATAGATAAAATTCTATTAACTCAATATACACGTTTTAATTGAATTCTGCATGTTTAATTATTTACAACATTGTTATTGTATCATTGGAAATAGGAAATAACCAGTAAATAAACAATTCTTATAGCATTTGTTAAAAGACAAAATTAATTTTCTATTCCTCTTTTTTTAACTTTTAATCGGCGATATTGCCCTATTTACAGGTTTTGTATACTTGATACGTAAAGTTGCAATAGCTGCAGATCGTCTGAAGAGATGGCGTCATACTCCACATTTGTGGAGGAAATGCAGAAACTGCAGAAACCTACATGAAGTACAGCAGCGTTCATGAGTCGATTTCCGGCAGATAAACGAAACGTAAACAAACAACCTGGCCCTTCTTACGAACACCCAGCTGCCGCTAGAAAATCGTTTTCGAAATATTCGATTTCTTAACTATGCAGTAGCACCAACTACTGAGGAGAAGCGAAACTATTGAGATGAGTTACTGTCGAATACAGCATCATGTACGGATTGGATAAAAATGGGTTTTAATTTTTTTTTTATTAAAAAAGTTTAAAAAAATATGCGAATATATATTAATAGCCAAATATATCATTCTCATATTTTATATATACAGAACATTCATCAGACGAATCATCGTTTTACAATTATTAGAGAATCGTAATTTATCGCATATTTAATTTATTGCATGATCTATAATAATAAAAAATAGGTGCCTGTATGTCTTGTATATAGTCTTATTTTACCTTAGAAAATAGTGCTTGAACGTTTAAATAATGTAGAAACCCTTCATATAAATAAAATATTATACTACAATTTCGCGTTGGATAAATTGCGGAAAGGGTTTGAAATTTTAATCATTGTTGACTACATTTTCACGAAATGTTATGAATTTATGGAATACGGTAAAATTATTTTAACAATGTTATATTCAGCCAATTTTTTTCTTTAATTTTGGGTAGAATGTAGGTAGAATTTGAAAATGTTGTTAACAGTGTTTAATTGACGAGAAATAAGTTGATCAAAGAAACAAGTTACTTGCTTTAATTATTAAGTTGGAGGAAATAGCAGGGACAATTTGGTTTGGTCTTACTACTGTCCTTTAGATAAACAACGAGTTTGAGAACCTTGGAAGACATCGAAAACGTAAAGAACGTTAGAATTGAAGTTCGGAATTCTTCGTTTACGACAGTGACAAGGGTATTGTTTTCAGAAAACTTACTAGAATTCAGTAAGAGTGAATGAAGTCGTCTTCCATCTCCGAAAAGTAATATTGTTTAAAATTCATTACAATTACTTGTTGTGATATTCGTTAAAATTACTCTTAAAATAAAAAAAAACTAATTAATAAATATCGATATTGAAAAGTTTACATCCTTAGTTATTATTGTTGTTTATTTAATAATTTCATCAAATGCATTATTTGTCGTTATAGTACAAAATGTATGTGCTTGATATATTTATAAAAAAATAAGTTAATTGAAGAAATTGAAATTATTTTTTAATGCGTTGAAGTAACGAATTCTTAAAGTAGACGTTGGAAGCATTAATTTGCTCGCAGGTAGTTGTAGCAGGATAAATTTCAGGAGAATTATACTGCAAAGTTAGATAATTACTTCCTTTAAAGATTGATAGCACTGTATGTTCTTAGGAAACAGAAATTTCTGTTTTTCACTAAACCATTAACGTAAGTGTTAAATTACATTTTGCGGGAAAAAGAACTTTTCTCTGACCCAGATAGAATTGGGTTATATCCACATTGTTATGTAAAATGTTTCGGATACTAATTACTGATATACATAATATACAATATTTTTTAAAAGTATTCCTATTTGTTCAGATGCATGAGTGAAGAGCAGGTAAATTCAGTGAAAACATAAAAGCAGATATTGCTTGAAAACTAATTTTTGAGTGAATTATATGATGTGCAAATGCGCGTGAAAAAATAAATATTTTATGTAAGAACATAGCGCTAGTATGTTCGTTAGCAATGTTACGTTTCTAAAACTATACGCCAGTGTTTCAACATGAAAACAAATGACTAATTAAAAATAAATAACGTCAAGAAGTTTAAACGTATAAAATGGTTAAAAACAATATTTGATAACAATTAAATTTGGATTATATCTGTACTGAGAACTGCAATAAAAAATTCTGCTTAAAAATATTTGTAGAAATATGTTTTATTAATGAAAAACAATTGCTAGATTATTTTCCATAGAAATAAAAAAAATGAACAAATAAGTGGAGAAGTGAGTGGTTCATACTATAGGGTAAACTACATTCCTATAATTTTTCTGTATTCCAAATAACATTTTATAAGCAAAATTATAATTTCCGCTTTACATATTTATACAAATAACTTTACTTATTTCCTTTTATTTCGTCCAAGTCAACGTACATTTTTAATTCCTTACGAAAATGTAAGTGAAATTTAAACCGTCTTTAAAATTTAAAGTATTTCATAACCTGCTGAATAAACTGTAATTCCTCAAAGCATAATACAGATTGCGTGCATTAAAAAAAGATAAATAACATAACCATTAATTTTAAATGAGGAAAGGAAAGTAACTTTGCAGCGGATAATCTTTTAAAACTTTCCAAAGCCGTGGTATGGCAAGCACGATAGAAGTCATGCAGCTCTGATTTCCATAGCATTAACGAAGGGGCTTCGCTCTTGCGGCCTTTGGCCGCTCACCTTCTTAGTTGTAACATATTTTAAAACTACAAGACACTTTTAAAAATTTAACTGTTCACCGGTCGAGGAACCAACGCATAAAAAATGATCAATAACAATACGTGCAGGGAAAAAGTAATTATTTCTGTTGGATCAATATGCAAATAAACTGGATATTGTTTTAAGTCTTTTGACCACATGTTTATTATTTATATCCAGAAAGATTTTTTATAAATTACAATTTTTAACACGTATCATAAATTTGTGGAATATTGCAAAATAATAATTTAATTAAATAAATAATTAAGAAACCGAGGCTCATCAATTTATACCTTTTTACCTACATGCATATTGTCAATAATCTCTGAAATGCATATATGCTGTTTGTGATTTTTTTTAATAAATGATTTCCGCATATAACAGATTTTGAGCACATGTTCAACAATAGAGCAATTTCTGAAACATATTATATTTTAGACTATGATAGTAAAAGTGAAAATAAGCATTGTCGAAACTTCGCCTTCCGCAACGCGTGTAAAGTGATATTGAATTGGTAAGCGCGAAGTTTTCGATTTTTTTTTTCAAATTACCCCTAACCTTGCACTGTTCTTAATTTTATTATTTGGATATTGGTTTCGTCAAGAAAGTCCAGAAAGATCGAAAAGTACTGTTCCGACTCCGAAAGTTAATGCTGATGAAGGTACTAAATGACAAATTACAAAAATTTGTAACTTTTTTGATATTTGGTAGAAATTATTTTCAAGACTCGCCTAACTAATCTCTTAAATGTGAATGGACCAAAGCTCTTTTATCATCCTTTCCATACAGCGGCATTTTTATAAAAAGAAAGAAACAATGAAGGAACTATGATTCAAAACATGTTTAAAATATCTCAAACTAACAACATGAATTACTTCCAGGGTAAGTATAGAATTGAATAAAATTTCAAAAGGTCATTATTATAAATAATAAAAGGCCAGGTGTCTATTGTATAGTTTTTGATACAATAGGGAGTGTTTTACTTTGTTGAAAAGCCATTATATTTGTCAATTAATTGTTATTTGTAATTCACGTTATATTGAATACATTATGCGCATTCTGTTGCCAAGTGAAAAAAGGCATTATTGGTCAGCCGTCCACTCGGGATTAATACGGTTTTCCGTTTACAATTCCTCCGAGTTTGATGTTTTAAGCCTGCTACGAATGAAGCCGAATATACAATGATGTCAACACTCTGATAAACATTTTTCTTAAGAAAGTTTGATAAATTAAGGTTTAGAAATTGCGATGTTAATATTTTGATTTATAGTATTAAAATTAAATGTACTTGTTAACGTGGTTGTACCTAATTTTGTCATACATCTTTTGTCCTCTGTTTATAGATATAAATTTAATACTGTAAAAATATAATGTACATGATAACTTATACTGATACGACACTATATCGCTTTTCACTAAGTCTGTACTTCTTACAACTGCTTTTTTAGAATAATAAGTTTTCTTAAAATTTGTCCCTGTTCGCAAAACTCGAAAAGCGTCATGGGACAAATCGCAACTTTTTAGGCGGGGAGAAGCGGAACATTACAATTTTTGTATTTCTTTTAGTTTCAAATGTGGTTCAAAGTTCTATAAGATTGTTCGAATTACTTTGTTACTCAGTTTATAAATATTTTTAAATAACATTAAAATCTTTGGTTAAGAATTAGATGTATCTGTTACTTTTTCCCCAAAACATAAAAACTACTTCATTAATGTTGAAAAATACAACGAAAAATAAAGCAAAGTCAGATATTCCTATTTGCTCGCGGGCATCATCCTTTTTACCCTCCCTGTTTCGGTTTTCCGTAAAGGAGGCACATTTTTCATTCCAAGATTGCAAAATATGCGACAAAGTCAATTTTTTTTTTGAAAAGGTGTTTCGCATTTTCTCGTATCCCTCTACTATTTTATTTTGTTCTCAATTGAGTTTTAATACAAGAAGCAAACTAGTGTTGTTCTCATTTTATGTATCACTTTAATGTTCAATAATACCTAGATGTATCACTAAATATATACTTTCTATAAGACCACATTAGCGGCTATGTCAAATTTAAAAAATCTACATTAATTTTTAATGGGCAAGCAAATCATTAGTAGTAATTGTATTTCGGTAAAAAACTGTAATGTTTTGTTGCCTAAAATACTTTTGTAGAAATGTATGTATTTGGAACCGTCTTTTAATGCGGTCCCTTATTATAAATATTACACGTTGGACGTTTTACATTTCACGTGCCCAGTTTTCTTATGTGATTGAAACTACCAATTAATTATTGAAAATTGTCAACAATGTTTTTAAGTACATCATTAAAAATATGAATCTGAATATATCAATATTTAATCTATATAGTTGGTGACGAATTGATGTAAATGAACAATAAGCAGTAGGGTATTGTTAGAATCAATTAGTTCGTCAAATATGAGAACAGTTCGAGGTCACGACATTCATCCCTTTACTACGAGCAATAGACTCGATGACATTGCAGATTGCTTTTCATTTTCGATAACATCAAAGTTTTACATAAATGGAGCCCCGTCATTCTCCAGGTGTATCGACACCCACGCTGAACGAGAATTACCATCCTTTTCCTTTGTGGGTGACCGTTATAAGGTAAAATGACTGAACTAAAGAGTCTTAACGTTAAGATAAACGATATCAAAAGAAACCGCCTGTTAGAAGTACATTCATTAAATCACACGTTAAATATTTTATATATGTAACCCTTGAATTTCCATCAACATAAAAAAAAATTATTTATCCTTATAGGGGAAAATATTAATTTAGAAAATATGATTACAATGCCTCTAGTCGAAATCAAACTATTTATTGGGTAAATATTAGACAATGTACATATTTACTATGTTAAAGGTATAGGGGAAATGAATAGCATAAGACAAAAATGGATAGACTTTTTTAACTGATATTTTTTTACCAATTTATTAATAAGTATTGTAATCCTTGGAGAACGAAGGTAAGCTTAATGAATTAATTAAAATAATTCATTCTCTTATTCTGCAACGTTGTCAACAATATATGTGATATGTCCCGACGTTTTGAGCATGTGCTTATGAAGAGATAATAGATTTGGGCACGGTGTTGCGTGCACCATTTAAACCATGATGACTTGGTGGCGGAGAAATGACACTTTGTTTCATAATGGTCGATTAGGCGTTCATATTTGGCATGTAGTTGTTGGGTGTCTTAACTTTTTTTGTTTCCGCATTTTGTAATCTCATATGAAATATTTATAATATTCTTCTATTGCAAAAAAGACTTTCGATGTCTAATATTTTAATGTTGTGCCAATCAAAGTCGTGGGTATATTGAATAATATAACACAGAAAAAAGAAATACTTAAAATCAGCCAGAATTAAGGCTGAAAGTAAGACGTAATGTAAATAAGACTCCGATTTCTTAATTTCAGATATGTCGATTTAACTTAATTTAAGATATAAAAGTAACTGAATTTCAGCAGTGAAATACTTAAAATCAGCCGGTTCGTACCTTATTGGTCCCTGATTCGTACCCTTTGCAGAACGTGGGAATTGGGAACGCGATTCAAAATCGATTAACCGGTTCATATATACACAGAAAAAAGAAAGTCTTAAAATGATTACGTCTTAAATTCAACATAGTCTTAAATTAAGCAAGGAAACAAACACTACCATTTACTTACTGGTCCGAAAAAACCCCGTTAAAATATTACAGTCGCCCTGCTATGAGATTTTAAAACATATGAATGATAATGAGTATCTGGAACACAACACAGAAAAAAATAATTAGTAGATTTTACCAAGAACTTATGTAAAATTTACCGAAAAAGTTAAGTAACCATTGTCAATAAAAATAATCAAATGAATAATCCTAATTTTCTGCAGTTTATCTGGAATTTATCTTTTAAATGCTTGATTAACACCGATGATGTATTAAAATCTAATCCAAGTAAACAAATTCACATCATTTTTATATTTAATATAACTGGTGTCAATGTTTTTGCGAGTGTTGTTAGAGAATATCTAGCCTAGTTTTTCGTCAATCTATGATTAAACATCATTTAAAAACTTATTCCTTAAGATCTAGAATACTATTTATTTATATTCTTCAATAAATTTCGCTTTTAAATGAGACTCGGTAAATTTTACTTAACTAAGTTCGGTAAATTCTACTTATTTTTTTTCCGTGAAACACCACAAAAATGATCTTTCAACCTATTATAGCCTCTGTTGACACATCGACATACTCAACGGCTAAATTTCTAACCAAATTAATTATAGTAAATCAAAAGAAAACACAAAATCACACATTCATTAGAGCTCAGAAATGCATGCTTACGTAAAAAACATAACAATACCAGATTATCATATTTGAGCTTTACTGGACGCTATTTCTCTATTTATAATAAATATTCTGAACGATTTAGTCAAAAATTGTATAATAAAAAGATATTCTTACACCAGAAGAACAACAGTTATACCTTTAGAGTTTAGAGGATATTTGAAATATTTTAGACTTTCTATTTGACATGACATATATTCAGTTCAACGACCGTATTTACATATAAATATACGAAACTCCTATGGTCTCACCGATTTCTCCTATTTTATCTAATTTACAAGGCGTAGAAATAGATTGTCTGGATAAATTAATATTTAAACTTGTTTTTTTATCGCTATACGTGGCCGAAATGCTCACTTGCATTCCTACAAATAACGCAATGCGGCAAAAAAAAAAAGAAGACACCCAACAACTACACGCCAATATGAACGCCTAATCGACATTATGAAACAAAGTGTCATTTCTCCGCCACCGAGTCATCAGGGTATAAATGGAGGACGCAACACCGTGTCCAACTCTATTATCTCTTCATAATAAGCACGGAATGCTCGAAACGTCGTGACATCATATATATTGTTGACAACGTTGTAGGATAAGTCGAGTAATTAATTTAATTAATTTGGAAGATATTAATATTTTCTGCCCTGTTACAAGAAGTTTTTATAGAAAACAACATTTATCTGGCCAGAATTTGTCATATCTGGCCCATATTCTGTCTCATATTCTGTCCCATAATCTGTCCCATAAATTGCCAAAAACTTGTTAATAAATACGATATTTGCTTAATAAGATAACAAGGCATTGAGTAAATTCTTTTCGACATTTAATGAAACAATTAAAATATATGAATATAAACATTTCTTAGTCATTAAGCGAATTTGTTCAGAATAGTGTATCACAAGAGTATATTCCACGGAAACTAAACTGTATCTTTCATTCTAGATATACAAATAAAAATACGACAGGATATGCCGTTTCTGATGTTTAGTTTCGGATAAATAGTACATTATGTGCCAAGGGCGCAATTATCGATCTTCGACTCTTGTGATGTTTGTCGCCCGAGCAAAGTAAGGGTAACAATCACACTCGTCGGAGATTGATATTTCGCTCGTGACCAATAATGTATTTTTTTATCCGATTGTCGTAGGACTCGATAATTCGCGGCCGAAGGTTTCGCCATTGGCCGAGAAATCGAGTTTTACAGACGGAGGGCCAAAAAAGTCATACAGGATGGATTCGCATGCCAAACTTTTATTGCGTATAACAAGGAATGGAGAGACAAATTAAATACGGCTTTTTCCCCACCAATGAGAAATCTACATTTTCCCCCTCTCGGCCGATTCGCGTGCATTCCCGAGAAGGAAACATATATCAATCACGATGAAAAAATGACCGATTTTTAATAGAAAAGGTTATTTTTTATAATCAGACGAAGGAAGCAGAATTCCCTCATTTAAAAAGTCCCTATTTGCACCTACTGAAATCATCAGCAAGCCTTGGAATGGAGAGTTTTTATTTTTTATTAGTAAGATAGCTAAAATTAAGTTTGGATACTGACCTGTTAAACTTAGGATCAAGTTTATTTCTTCAGTGAAAATACGAATGTTTTAATTATACATTAAAAGTTGATTCAGATTTTTGTCAATGTTCATAGTGGAGTACACATCGTGGCCAGTTCTTGTACAAAGCCATTTGAGTGGTCATACTTACTAATGGTTTGATTGCTCTAACCAGAATTCAGTTGCTAATGTAACCAAAACGATTAGGTTATTTGGTTTACAGAATAAATGGTGAGTATCAATTTAATAAAGGTACAGTGCGATGAACGGGATTGCAGACCTGTTGCCTTGTTACGAAGTGTAACCCTCCTGAACACCAGTCTTTTCTCACATGGAAGCAATGTACTTTGGTAATTGCGAATTTATCTTTAGAATACATACTAAACTTTTTAATAGGAAAGCTAACGTTCTACGTAAGTTCTTACGTTAGGTACGACGATGATTTTAATTTCAATACCTATGGATAAAAATTATACTATTTTAGAAAGCTGCAATAGCTTCAGAAAAACCCATGGTATTCAAAACAGAATCCAGTTCAGTCTAGAGCATGAAGAAAATAATAGTATTCGTTTCTTAGATTTATCCGTCAAATTAAAGTCTCAATTTGATGTCAACTTAATATCTAAAATTTTTTCTGCCTTAATTCTGTGCATTGCGATCTTATATAGAAATTATCATGCAATATTGCACAATAAATTTAAGGTGATCCATGATACCTCTTACTTCTCATTGAATATCTTCATAAACCTGTTTATATATATGGTGTATGCAAAATATAGTTTATATATTTTAAACTAATCAAGTTGACCAATGGGATGAATACGACTGTTTACACTATTTTTATTAAGATCTAGATATTAGATTGACATTTAGGTTTAGAAATTCTTAAAAGCCCTTTAAATTATTTTGATATTAATCGTTTTAAAAGTTATTTAACATTTGAATAACATAAATAATTAAATAACGGAAAGTTTACTCGTTCAATCAAAACACAACAGAAGCCTCAGGGGGTGGTGTATGCATTTTCTGGATTGTTTTTGGTGTTTTATAACCTTTTAAATACACATATTTTTCATTGTGAACGTAAAATCGTTCAAATTATTCTGTCGGTCTCACAGCAACAGCTTCTGGCGCTACGTGGTCAATTTTTTCGCCATGTACGGAATGAAATTCGCATTTAACGAACCTTTCAACGATGGAATTTAAATATCTCGACAATATAGATACTGCGAGGCTCCATTAAGTTTCACCCAGAAAGTCCTCCCACTTAAAGTTTTTTTACAGATATCTGTTTATTTATAAAATTGGAAAAATGTGAACCCTAAAATAAAAAAAAAATCGTTAGGCGGGTTTTTAAAAACGATTTCTCCAAATTTATTGACTATTAATAGCTCTTATGTAGTTTAAAATGGCTGTTTGTTACTTTTTAACCTTTGAGTTGTCATCCTTGAGGTTTAGTAACGTTTTCTTTTAAATGGATTTTTTTTATTGTTAAAATGCTGTTAAATTTATACAAAATAAACAAAAAATAAGTTCTTTTACCAATTTTCAGTTATATTTCATAACTAGACAAATAAAATTCTGTTCTAATATAAAGTATTTCAAAGTAGGGATGTTTTGTTGAAAAATTTTGTAGGAAATTGTCGAATATTCAAAAGTTATAATCTTTTCAAAAGAAAATAAAAATAATTATAAATTGTTTCAAGAACAATAAGTAGATGCTATATGTCAAATTTTCAGGTCGAATATGTTGGTTTATATCGAAGATTCATTAAATTCAATCCAAATTAAGAACATTTTTTTAAAGAGACCTGCTAAAGATGTTAATAGACTATACATAAATTAAGAATAAAAATGATTGGTGATATTATTTTTTTAATATCCATTAAAATGAATGCAAACCATTGTAGTCGAAAATGGAGTCTTTTGGAGTTTAGGGATGACTTACGAGAGCCTTATATTTTTGGCAAGTATTTTGAATATCAGAATGAATAGAATTGATTTGATTTAAATTCTAAGACTTTTTTGCATATCTTGATAAAAGTTCGTTTCAATTTAAAATAAATTGTTCCAGAGACTTTTGGGAAGAGAACTAAAAAATAAAGTAAAAACCCGCCATTTATAAACAAATAAGATTAATCGTCAAGAAATTCGGAAAATCAAGTTTACATAAAACAGCCTAACTAATGTTTGTTACTGTTAGTAATTTTATATAGTCACATTAACTATTCAAATTTGTAGAACCTGCTTCTTACTACTTTTTGTAGTTAAGGTAACTACTTTTTCCAGTAAAGAAATAAAACTTCTAACCTTTCCAGAATGCGCTGATGGACCAGAGAAAAGTATTTTAATAGAATATTAAAAACTTTATATATATTTAGGGTCGATTCTATAAATGCAAGATTTTTTTTTCAGTTTTTTAAATTTATTTAAGTAATTATCTGATAATAATATGATGCATAAAAAGATGGAGCGTTAGATTTGATGAGTTTTAATATCAGGTGGAAGTACAGGTCGAATCACTACATATAAGGTTATCGCATTCCGTAAATTCCAGTCAATTATTTTTCTTGTTGGTTCAACTATTATGCAAGATTCTTTGCGTACCTTCATTGTAGCAGTTATATGAATATTTTTAGTACATTATAATAAAATAACACAACTTGAACTAAAAATGTAATGTAGGTTTTAGGCGTACGTACATCTCATAATTGTTCGATATGCCCGAATTGATGTGATTTTTTCAATATTAACTTAATACTAGTACTGTAGCAGTGCATTATAAATCATGATAAATTAGTTAAACTTGTATAAAAAATATAATGTTAATTATGAGAAATCAGTAATAAAAATTGCAAATGAAAACTCTATATAGAAAAGAAGTTGTTTTTATAAGAAAAAGTAGAAAGAACGTCAACTAACATGAAATAGTAATACCAACTTGAAAATGTCGCTGGGATATGTTTACTCTTCGTAGTTGGAGCAACAACTTCTCCCGTTGTGCTAACTTTTTTTTCGTCATAGTACGCCTCTTTTTTCAATCGTAAAGTTACTTTCACACTTCCTAGACATAAAGTGAACCCTAGGGCGTAAAGTTACCCCCACCAGCCGGACGTCTTACGTTTGCTTAACGTGCAATTGACATGAAAGTCACTTATACTCTAGCAAATTGACATGTAAAGAGGTACGAAATAGTCTATTATTCTTCAAGGGAGAAAAGCGCGTGCTTGCCTCCCGTGTGGCATACGCTATTTTTCTACCGACCCCATCGATTACTCCCGCTGGCGGCAATTTCCGTCCCTAGGGAGTAATGAGAACGAAGTGCGCATGCGTCATGGCGCCCGGGCGCAATCTGCGACTTTCGTCCCGCGTTCCAGGCATGGAATACGGACATTCCGACGCGGTCGGGAGAAAAATAATGTTCGCTCGTGGGGCATAAGACTTTTCACCCTCAGGCGATCGTATAGACAATGGGAAACAAAACGTGATATTTATATAGAACAAAATACCCTAATTTAATTTTTTGTTCCTTTTTTATTCATGAAAAACTATAATGACGTAAAATTAGGCATTAGACCTGAAGATTGGAATACTATTTGATATGAAGAAGGCCTTCCCAAAAAAATGCCGAAGAATTATCTTGAACGATCCCCAAAGTTGTCTGAATGTCATGAAACCTTTCTTAAACTAGATAGGAATATCGCGGTACTATGTCGCGACCTTCCGACATGAAAGCATGTTGATCAGTTTTGAAAGCCTATAGATATGACAAATGGAATAGCAAATAGCACAAACTAGTTCCCCACTGAATTCGCTCTGCTTGATATATAGTAGCGGTATTCGACGTCAATGGATTTTCCCCCAATAAAACTGTCGACCCACATGAAACAATCGCAACATTATTACAAAATCGAACGTCGAGAACATAATTATTTTGGCGGCTTTCAATTTGACATAATGCTGAAGGTACCGTATACGGTAGGTAAAAGGTAAATAAACACGTCGATTGAGATCGTTGATCGGACCAACAGGCGGGCATGTGCGTTGGAAGCTGCCGCTTCTTTCACGGGTCGATACTCTGTGAAAAGCTAGCGAATTGCGGGAGGTGGACTACACACTTCCGACCTAGTGATTTCCACCTACTAAACCGCCGACCAAACCTGACCCCAATGCCCCGTCCTGACCCTTTCTTTTTCTTGTTCGTTCCACTTACTCTCGCGACCGGTGTGCGGCGGCGCTTCAAGTTTGACCTATTTCCTGCACGCACTGGGCTCTGCCGCATTGTCTCGGGAACTTTCGATTCAAGTGGCAAGTTGAAAGTCACTCCAACCTCTCTCAAAGTATATTCAAGGTCGTACTCTGTCAATGACTCAAGTTTCATATTTTTACCGGATACTTGTTGATGTTTCGACTTGTGTTCAGAACAGCGTCGGTTGATAGGTCGCTGAGTCCACAGTGTTAATGAAACTTTCCAAAATTAAAAAAATAATTTACGATTTTAATTATTCTTCAATGCAGTTTTTATTTGTATTCACGAACTCAAGAATGAATTTTCTTCATAAATTAATTATATACCTATATTACTGATGTTATTCGTACATAACAAATCTTGGTTTTGTGAATTGAGTGTCCAGATGCAAAAACGCCTTAGCCGCTCGGTCTGACTCGTCGTAAGTAGTAACAGCCAGTTTCGCAGTTTTTTGTATTTATCTTGTTTTGCTTGATAGACAGCAATGTGGACAAAGTTATAGGTATTGCAAATATCTTTAATCTGAGCCGCCATTCGTTCCGATTTGACGACAATTGTGCCCAGGCGAGTCTTGTGGCGAAAAAAGCCCAGAAGTCGCTTTTTTTTCGCCACAGCTTTCCGGTGGGACGTAGGAAAAACGTGACTTCCGAAGGCTCCTCTGGACACAATTTTCATACAATCGGAACGAGTAACGGCTTCAATTAAAGATATTTTCAATACCTACAACTTTGTCCATGGCGGTACATTGCTATCTGTGAAGCAAAACGAGATAAATGCAAAAAACGCACTTTGCACAAAACTGCGCTGTTACTACTTAAGATGAGTCAGACCGACCGGCCAAAGCGTTTTTGCATCCGGGCACTCAATTATAATTCTTAAAGTGAGTAAGGTTAAACTAGGTAAAGAACAGGGTAAAAGTTAAACTTAAATATGTGCGTTAATTAAAAAATCCATTGTGATTAGTGTTCGTATTATCAGTTATAAATCTGACAATAAGAAAGCATGCAAATATACGTAAGGCAGGTTTACTTGCTGCTTTATGACATTAATGCCGCTAATGAGCAAGGTTTTTATCATTATCCCTCCGCGAATTATAAACAAATAAACAATACAAACAAATAAAAAACATAATCGACACCGACAGTTAGTCGGCGCGGCCTGCGTCGTAGTAGGAGCGTCGAAAATATTCTTTTATTTTGATTCAAGGCAGTACTTATGAAGCGTCAACCACGAAAAATCATTAAGGATGCCGACCGAGGTTGGGAGCAACCTCGAATTTCTATGTTCGCCCAGCAAGGACTCATGAATTTTCCATTATGGAAATAAACAGAAAATGTTGCAGGTGGAGGACTTGAACTCACGTCCTAAGGGACGTTCAGTTTACGAGCCTAGTATAGTAGTCATTGCATTCTTTTAAGAAAAATAACAAGAATCGAAATTATTGACGCTACTATTGAAAATAACTTCAATACTAATTAAATCATTTATTTTTTTGTGAATTGAACCTCGGATTTGCATTCAGAGACCCCAAACCCTATTTATAATAAAAATTATTATCTGCTAGATTTTCTGGAACCTACGGTGTCGATAAGTTTTATTAACTTAGTGTTAATGAGTTTCTTCCAAATATTTAATTTTAGGCATTTTCTCATGAATTTTCGTTAAAATAAATATAATAACTAAAGAGCTTTCAATACTTTATAGATAGTTTTTCAAACCGTATTTCTGTACGACAGATAAATAACAATTTGGTATTGGAATCTGTTTTTATACGCAGCAAAATCTATAGATATAACAGGTACATGCTTCTACTATGTATTTTATGAAAAGCCCACATTTCAAGCAAAAATCAATGCATTTCACGAATAAAAAGTAGTTTTTGTTACAGAATGCGCAAAGTGCGTCTTTACACGGTATGAAACGCAGTCAGCGTCTTTGCCTTTTGGAGTCCGGAGCACTGTGGGGAATGACCTGTACTGCAGCTTTATTCAAATTGAGATTAAGGCCGATTCTAACTCATTTTAAATAAAGCTAATCAAATTTGGAAAAAGATTGCCCAGTTAGATTTATAAAAAAAACTTCACACATCACATTAAAAAAACCACAAACATTTGCAAAAGTAAATTTTCTCGAAAACTACTATTCTAAATCTTTAGCCTCGTAATTGATTTAATTAAAAAACTAGTTTTGGCGTGGTGTGAATTTTTACAAAATTTTTACCGCCATATTAGATCCGCCATTCTCAATTGTAAAATTCTAACAATGAATTCGTAATAGGCGACAAAAAAGGGTTTGTATAATAATTAGCATCGAAGGGGATTATTTTTACAAAATTTTTACTGCCATATTCGATCCGCCATTTTCAATTTCTTAATTATGACAGAAGATTCGTGTTCAGCAATAACTGAAACATATATATACAAAGATTCCATAAAATCCGTTCAGGCACCTTTCCGGGCTAGATGGTAATTTTAAAAAAGGGCTGAAATCCGCCATTTTGCATCGGCCATTTTGGATAATGAATTAATAACCGTCTTATCTTTTAGTATAACTATTTATGCCTCCGTATAAAGAGATTTAGTTTGGTCTGAAGACGGTTTCCTGTTAAAAAATACGATTATTTGAAAATATTTTTTCGCAATTCACGATTTTTTTATGTACAAAACTGCTTTAGTAACATTTCGAACCTTTAACAAACAGCATAGCTCGTCTTACATATTGCAAACCGCTGCTTGAAAACAATTTAAAAAAATTGCTACCCTGTCGGGGATCGAACTCACGAGCTACGACTTCGTAGTCCAGCACTCTACCGTCTGAGCCTCGATGCCGATTTTCTTTTTTGTTCTTAGAGTTGAACGTTAGAACTTCACAAGAATTGTTCATGTTTGTAAACGTACGTATACATTAGTAGGTATGCCTTAGAGTGAATTCACCTTTCGAATTATTTCTATAAGGTTCTTAATTTTAGTATAAGTAATGCCAACGTTTTGTCGCATTTGTAAAAAAAAAATGCGAAAAGCTCTACAGAATATCGGACATTTCACAAGTACTATACAACATCCGAATCTGTCTTGCTGTGCCAAGTTTCGGTATCTCCTACTCTACTCCTTGCTCTTACTGTAAGAGGATGGAGTCAAGGTGTAAAAAGCCTATTACATTGGGCGCATATAATTTGAACTGCCTCAGGCAATCCCTCTAAACCGACGGACCCGGTTCGCCATCCTTCAAATAAAGTTGTACTTCGTAACTCAGAGAAAACCTTTTTTAAATTTAAAAAATAGTTTTCAACTCTACTTTTTAACCCTCTTCTTCCTGTAAGCTCAACATTTGGATGTTTATTTTAACACTATAACGGTTGATTCAAATGTCGATAACACAATAAAGAAAAACTCAAGATCGATACTCGAAAAATAAAGTTCGTACGTACAGTTCACCGAACGTTACACCTCAGGCAATCGCACCGTACGTGGGTCTCAACCGAGGGTTAAGTCGCATTGTGCTGTCATAATCCTAATATACCGCAATAATTTTTAAATGAAGTACAATATTGATATTTAACCAATGTTTGAAGTAATTTGATATAAATAAAAAAATAAATAAATACAAATATTTATATAAAATGTACGTTATTTTTTAATATTATTTACTTTCCCGATAAATTATTCCGAAGGAGTAGAACGAAAGATTTTACGAAAATAAATTTGAAAATAATATACCTCGCAGAATATATACCAGTATTATTGAATATTTTAAAACATTTAAATTAAAAATTAAACACATTATATTACAATAATGCATAATTAATCATTCAATATAATTTTTCCCTTAATTTTACAATTACGATTGTTTTTGTCCGAAGGTTCTTTATTTTATTATTATTATGCATTCCGCTCACCCGTGATATAACGTACTTTCATGGTTTTCGTCATGTTACGTACTTGAGTTTCAAATGGTTGTTGTGCAAAACAGATGTGTCGTTTTGGGTGTTGAAAATACGGGTAGTGGCAGTAAAGGATATATTCCTCTGGAACTAATCGATGCAGCTAAAGAACCACTAGAAAAATACTTTTATGTACGTCTTTTCGGTGCGTAAAGTAAACTTTACGCACTCGATTATACTTTACGCACGAAAAAGCCGTACGTAAACAATATTTCGGCACACGTGTGTGTGTGTAAAGTTCTTTACGCATACGCCCTTGTATCGAAAACTACTTTTTTGTTACAGTATGAATAAAGTGCGACTGTATTCATTTATTCTTTCAATTGACACCTGCATTTTACGAATTTTATTGTAAGCCTCAATTGCGAGTTGCTTGAGTAAAAATTGCCTTTCTCTAAAAAGCGGCCGTTGTCAGACTAAAAAGAGCAGTAAAGATATTTGAATCCTTTGGTAGACTTTTAATACCATAGAATAAATCATTATTATTACCGGCAATTATAACTTTACTCCAAAGGACTGAAATGTACGTTTATAAATTAGCACCTTTAGATTGAAAATTGATTTCGAGTTCAACTATGCGAGTTACACTCCAATGGAATTAAAAACTACAGCAGTTTGGTCTTGAATGCAAGGTTTATTTTTCAAAATACTAACCGCGAGAAATAATGTTCGAATTGCAATCATCACAGCTTGTAGGAAAATAACTAATAATTAACTAGTATGATCATTACACTTAGTTTTTTTTAATGTTATGATATTACATTTAGTTTTTTACGTTTAATATGCTTCACACATTCATACATGGATGATAATACTCGTGTTATATGTAGCACAAATAGCCTCCAATACAAAATATATGCATAATTTGTGGACAAAAATGTGCATATACATACTGTAGTAACATGCACAGGCTACCAATTATGTCCTTTGATTTTCTTGAATCAATTATAAATTAATAATATTAATAAAAAAAAGTAACTGCTTCATTGCATTTCAAAAGATGTAAATTTGATAGATTTAGTAGTTTGAATAACCAGTTTTTGGTATACTCATATTATACATATATTTTTTCATAGGTGTCGTTACAAACATGGTCTAATTTTACACGCTGAAATATATTATGTATATAAATATGTATGAAATGCTATTTAAAACTTTGATTAGTGTTTATTCGTACTGTACGGGCAGTTCACTGGGTAATTTTAATCTATGTACAATTAATTAGAATTTGTAGCTTCAAAAATGCAAATTCGCTTGACGGTTTAATTTTGAATCTTTGTTTATTTTGTAATAAATACGATAAATTAAGTGAGTAATATATTTGCAATTTTATTTCAAACTTTATAAAAAAGTCGCGACAGTGTCGCATACAGATCAACATCCTTTTTGTTACTCAAATAAACAAAAAATTATATATATAATTATATATATACTTAAGCAAATATATTACTCAGTTAATTTATCGTATTTATTACAAAATAAGCAAAGATTCAAAATTAAACCGTCAAGCGAATTTGTATTTTTGAAGCTACAAATTCTAATTAATTGTACATAGTTAATTAATATTACCCAGTGAACTGCCCGTACAGTACGAATAAACACTAATCAAAGTTTTAAATAGCATTTCATACATATTTGTTTCATAAGAAATCCGAATTGAAAACGAAAAAAATCGAAAATAGCCAATAGCTACTGAAGTGCGTCCTGGCCTCGCTGAAGTTAAACACAGTAAAAATAAAACATAAACAAAATTTGTTCGGTAATATTTATTTTTCCACGGAAATAACAATTTCATTATTTTGGAGGTACAGTTTATTATTTAATTGTTTTCCACTTATTTGAGGGTTATTTATGATGCATATTTATTCTTTAATATCGCAAATTGCAATATGCAAACGCATTTTGTGATATAGGGTATTACATTGGTAATAAAGTGAGTGTCGCCACACATACATTTTCACTTCTGTAAACAATCACTTCTGGTTCAGTGGATTCAAATCAAATTATCAATGTTCAGTGCGATTCCTAAATTTATTCCTTGGTTTATTTTTTATATGCTATATAGAAACATTTTCGAGAAATTTCAGGATATAGTGTTTAAAGTTCTTTTTCGGTAGGTATTATAGCCGTAAAATCCGATTTTACGGTCTACTTTTAGTCGGCAAAATGAAATTTTATGGATCACGTGAAACACGAATCTGCGCTATCAAAAACATAACCCATACGAACAAAATGCAGTCCGCGAAATCGAATTTTTACATCTTTCAGTACCGAAAAATTCGATTTTATGGCCTACTTTTAGTCCGTAAAATGAAATTTCACGGATCATGTGAATCATGAAAGTTTTATCTTTATTGGTCTAATAGTCAAAAAGTAATGAATGTTTAAAGTTGGTGGCAGCCGATGGCCAACGCGTCATGTGCTTCGATACCCTGAAAAACTTTATTGTTTATTCAGATATATATTTTGTTCATTCTTCATTACATGCAAAAAACTCTAACGAACAATTTCTTTTTTTATTCGTTTCAAAATTTACAGAATTGAATAAGTTATAGCGAGTTGAAATAAAACGTGTTTGTCGGCCGGTCACGTAGTAACCAGTTTTCGACGCAGTACATAACTACACGGGTAAAGGGATTCAAACCTATCACGAAATACTCCAAAGGACCAAATGTGACTCCAAGAGAGTAAAATCGAAGCCTACAGGAGTGAAATTTAATGATTAATCTCTCTAGGACTCCGCAATTGAGTCCCATAATTTTAGAGTGTTGACAATGAAATTTCAATAAGAAATCTATAAATAAAGTCAATCTGTAAAACAGTTCTTTTGAGCCGTGGCACATATTTTGGCATTATTATAAGGTATTTATTATAAAGTTTTATTTTATTATGAAGGGAGAACTGGGTGAATTGACGCGAATTCTGTTTTTGTCTCTCAACTGCTTTTGCAACGTGAATTTCTAATCAAGATTAGTGTAACGCGGTAGGCAATTTATTACTGTTATTAATTTATTACTGTATTAATTACTACTCTATTAATTATTATTACTATAATTACTATTACTTATCAGCTTATTACCCTATTAATTTTCATACCTTAAACAATGTCTGTTTTACGGATACCGAGCGCACTCTAATTAATCAGTAGTTAAATCAAAATCACAACATTGCAAAATTAGAATCACGCAGTTTTTTGCTTATATTCGAGAATGACTTTTACAAATAAAACAAATTAGATAATGTACTTCAGTGAGCAATACTGAAGACTGATACAATGCCAAATATTTAAAAAAATTTTTTTACATCTTTTTCATTGTTGTTTATTTTGAACATAAAGGTACATGGAAAATAATCTTTCGATCGTAAACAATTATGTCTTTTGTTTATGTGGAATAATTACTTATAAGTACATGGATCATTTCGCTCCCATGTACAAAACTGTAAGTTTTGCATTTTTCTTTTGAATTTGAATGCGATTCCTAAGCATTGCCACAATTTAACCACAAAATTCTTATTCCATATTAAAGTATACCAAATCAACTATATGAAAAAGGTACGAGGAACATGTTAATGAGAGGAAAATGAAACATTTTTTATATATTTATAAAATGTAAAATGCCTATTATATATTTCCAAACTCGTAAAATAATGAAACTGAAAAAATGATATGTGCAATTCGATAGTCAGTGCTGCAATAAAGTCGAATTGTTATTCTTATTATAATGGTAGTATATCCATTGCATTCAATACTGTTCATTAGATTTGGATCAAATTTTTTTAACCATAAGGAAATATTGAGGATAATGCCCTATGAATACGTCGATGGGTTCGCATGTTAAGTGCTCCGAGCAAGCCCAGACGTGTCCACAAGCTGTGATACATTTGCAGGGCATAAGCCGCGTCGACCCTCTAAACCAACATGTCAGAATTCGTATCACAAGTCAAATCATTGCTATATTAATACAATTACAAGCCAAGTCAATGCTTCAAAAACTATAATATAAATGATTGAAATTTAAATAAATGATATCTCAGGTTCATTATGATGTATAAGTAACAATAGTCTATAAAAATAGTTTTATGATGAACGAAGATAATATTTTTTGTTAAGAAACTTGTCTATACAAATCACACTAATTTGCATCTGCTGAAAAAATATTTCCAGTTATAACGTGGTGGTAATGATGGAGTTTCTTTATACGATTTGGATCATTTTGCTATTTTTGAATATAATGAGGGACAAATTCGAGCGATTCGATGGGTCGAGAAAACCAATTTATTCATAAAATACTTCATACTTTTCACGTTAGGTTATTTAGCTAGTTAAATTCTCTTGATAACGTCATAGATGATAGTTTTCTCTTAAACCCCGAAGTTGCTATAGTTAAGCTCTTTTGCGACTCGGATGTTCACACTCTTTAGCTAGAACTGAATTTCATGCGCTGGAACTTTATGTTTGGCGTGTAACTGCTTAACGTTTACTTTTACATCTTGAAACGCTACTTTAGTGAGAGAATGACTTCATTTTCATGTAGTTTTTCTTTGAAGAGATTCACTAAGTGAGAGGCTCATTATATTGCGTTTTTTCATATCATTTACATATTCAAAGCTTGGCTTGTAATGCAATTAATATGGATTAACACTGGTTATAAAGTTATGAAAATATTTACAAACCTCAATCATTATTTTATTTATTACTTTTATTTAAAACTTTTTTTACTTCATAGAATAGCGAAATAACGATATTGTTTTCATTAAAGGAATATTGTAATAGTATTTTTTTTAGTAGATTTTCGTTCCTCTTTAAAATGAAATAGTAAATATTTCATATTCGTTAATATCAAATTTAGTTTAGTGTTTGAACTTATATTTTAATGTTATTTTCATTTTAATCTATAGATAAATTAATATTAGTGTAGTGGAAATATTATATATCGGACAAGAATCATGAATTTTTTATTTAAAATTGTTACAAATCTAACAATATTATTAATTATTGAAAAAAGCAATAAGAATTTAATTTGCAAATCAGCTTGTAATTACTGAAATTATTGTGTTTGTTGCATGAATGTGTTATATCCTTTAAAAGTAAATAGTTAATGGGACCGAGCATAGCTCGGTTCATGAATATAGCTTTACTAACAAATAAGGTTATAATTATAGTTACGAATGCATAGACTCAAATAGGAATATTATTGAATGTGACGCGAATAGCATTTCTGTACATTTTTATAGCCGAGTTTCTAATGAGTCGTTTGGTGTATATAGATTCAATGGCTATTATATATATATAATATAATATAATAATGTCTTGCTAGGAATATTTCCTTCTGTCAAAATAACTTCAGTATTTATTTGTTAATTTATATAGTATTTATTTATTATTTAACGATAACGACTATAAGATAACATTTCTAGATAAAATATTTGAAAATTACTATTTGAATATTTGAGCAGCGTTAGTTAGTATTGACTCGAATATATAATATTTGTCATAGTCATAATTAAGCGTTACAATGCAGAAACTTTCATTTTAAACTAACTGCTAACATAATTAAATAGTTAGATCTGTACCTGCGAATTAAAGACTGAAGTGTTATTGTATGTTTGAGAAATACAGTTGAGTAGAGTAGAATTTGTAAATGACTTTTAAACTTTACACTACCAGCGTGTATTTTTATAAATTCAGGTCAACACGAAAATTGGTTTTGAAAGCTTCGCTTTTTATCTGCAAAATTACACTGGTAGATTTGTTTATATGCTTTGGTGTAGTTTAACATTTGTGCATTATTTGAATAAAATGCCTATCTATTTCTACTCTATTTAATTTTATCTTCAAGAGGAAAAATCACAAATTAACAATTTCAATTGCATTTCGGAAGTTTAATTTATCAATTTCATAATATTATACCTAAATGCGAAGTATCGTTGGTAATTAAATGAAAAATGCTGGTTTTCTAAGAATAAATCAGTAAACTTTGTAAAATGTTGTATATCACTAACGCAGTTCACAAGTCGTTTCAGAAAAATTGATTGCTTTTCGTTAATTGAAAAAAATTAATTAAAGTGTAATATAATATACTTTGCCTAATTTTAATATCAATGATAAAGTATGGAAATAATATGTTGGGGATTCGCTTGAAGTAATGACTACGTCAGGCTGTGTGTTTTTTATTTCTTTAAATAACTTACATTTCCTTTCTTTTTTATGGCACGTCAACTAGATTTGAACCATTTTTTAGAGAGTCTTTAGAAACAAATGAAAAGTTGTGCCAATTTTTTGGTTGAATAAATATGTTTTTGTTACCCCCCCCCCCCCCAAATGAAAACTATGTGCGTTTGTCGTATTATTGTTCACGGATACGAATTCGATAATAACAATTTGCGGTCGGAAATACCAAAATGACCATCTTGAAAAATCGCAAATTACATTAAGAACTTTAAGTATATGTGGTCATATCATTTCCAATATCAACAATTCCGACTGTCTTCCAAATATCTAATTTCAAGCTTCGATTATTTTCTGTTCAAACTGTATTCTGGTATAATTGATAAATAACAATTTGGTAATTGATTGACATTTTGACACTTAAATAGACCAATGTTAAGTATATATCCGACATTTTTAAGGCAGATATAAGTGGGGTTCCTTTCATTACACAAATTTATTTACTTTCCAAGCAGACATTATAATCAGTTGAATGAGTTATTTTTATTATGGCGTATTTAATAAACAAGTTATATATTTTGAAAAAACAAAGCTATACTGAAATTTGCTTTTGTGCAGCAAGTTGAATGACAGGCACATGGTTCTATCGTGCAGTTTTGAAAACGCACCTCTTTGAACATAAAATTTATGCATGCTGTGAATGCACAGAAAAATACTTTTTTCATCTGTGGTAACACGGAAATAATTTTCTATGAAGTTCTCAGAGAATTACAGGAAACTCAGCATTTCCGGGGGTTTAACACAAAACAACTATGCAACATTTTGAAGAATGCAACTTGGCACATCTACAGCTTTACAAATTTTATCAACTGCAGGTTGCAAAATGTACGTGATCTCTTAGTTTAGATAATTGTCAGTTCCGCGAATGTTTAAAGTTCAAACGAATCCTTGGGACAGCTCGGAAATAATATTACAGACATGATTATAGCGACTGTACATTTTGAAAATGTAAAAAATATATAAAAATGTAGGTCCAGCAGGCCCTATGACTGTTAGTTATGGTAATGGTGGTGTTAGTTATGGTAATGGTGGGCCCTCATGCCCCACGTCCCGCTGCTCCCATGAAAGGCAGCTTTTTCGGAAAATCATTTAACGTGTTTTTACGATTTTAGATTTTTTTTTTCAAAAGTTACAATAGAATTACCAAACTTTTGATATACCCTGTTAGCAGTTTACTGGGTCTCAAAGTTTGGTATGATGTTCCGAAATTTTAGGTAGGTTAGAGTTGGTCACACCCGAACTGGATGGAGGTTAGATTAGTATTTCAGTCACGCATTGCAAGGTTATTCAACAAGTTACATTGTACGCATAGTAGTTTGGAACTGCGGATCCATTAAGCTAATATATAGGTCATTTGCACGGAAGTGTTATTTTTTATGTAAATTGTAGTTTCATTTACTGTACGCACATTTTTGTTCAACGTTAACCATGTTGCTTGTCTTACTTCTGATCAAATTACCTGTACATATTGTTTATTATACATATAGGTAGGGTATCTAATAGCTTATATGAAGTCAAATACGAGCGTAAAACTAGCAGAATGCAATATCCGCACAGAAAAGTTTATATTATCGAGTGTGTTAAATAATGTGTATAACTGTTATAAATGAAGATTTCTAAATATATGTTTTATATACACGTAATTTAGATAGAATACAACATCTTGCAATAATGGTAGATCCCAATTGTGTATTTCTCATCGATCATGTCCAATGAAAGAGTTGCAAAAATAATAAAATACACCCCTACAGTTTAACTGACTTTATTATACAAGTTATCAGTGAAATAACCGTGATTAACCTAAAAGTAACTTTTGATTGTAATTTCATTAAGAATGTTTCAATTTATTTTCAACATTATTAACAACAGTCTTGTACAGATCTTTCGAAGATCTTACACGCTTGATATCGTTAACATTCATACAGCTGCAGATGCAGACTCAGTGTTGTTAAGTTACATGTTCTCTGAAGTTACTATGCAGCAATAAAGCAGATTTACAATTTCTACTCTACTTCTGATCGTCAATGATACTCAAGAGACGATTTTTAGCTCAATGTAAATTTAGAATAAAATTAAAATTGTAGATTTATTTACATTGAAGTAACTTAATTTGTTTTGTATAATATGACATTTTATTTTTTTATTATATTTTTTAATATATATTTTTAGGTTACATTTAATATTTTTGCACCCTTTGCCTGTTTCCTAGAATAAAAAGTTAAAATATATTTTTCGATTCGGGAGATGTGAAATGGCCATTTCGCTTTATTTTCAGCCCTTAGTATGAGAAGTAGTATTGTTTTGGCATGTAGAAGGAATGTTGAATGAGAAAATGTTATTTTAACAATATAGCAATATATCATGAATCAAGTTAATTCTTTCCATATAAAACCATTCTTGTTAATATATAGTAACGAATATATTTTAATTTTAATTTAGGCTTATATTGTGTAAATTAATTTAAAATTTTATATTTCAGTTTATATTTACATTTAGTGAAACTGTAATTGGTCAACAGACACTTCATCAGTAACTAAATTTCTTTGGTGTATTACTTCAAAAATAATGAATAGATTAATGAAAAAAGACAAGCATTGGGACGCGGCGTTCCCGATCCATCCACTACTAGACACTATTAAGAAAGTTCCAAGGTAGAATGATTACCAACGTACTGAGAGTACAAAGAGTATATTAATAAAAAATTAAATTAAAAATCTTGTTTGGAAAATTGAAAATTAGATGAGCTTGAAATATAAACATTTTTATAAGCAGATTCTTATTTTTTCCATATTTCACGTTTTTTTCATTCAATTCTCAACCGATTGCTTTGACGTTTTTTCTGGATTCAAATGAAATGTGTAAAATTGTAATATGAAAAACCGGACTATAAAAATTTTCAGTAATTATTAATACTTTATTGTTGGTATACTCCTCAATTGCTGTTATAATTCTCAGTATCTAACATGAAGAATGCACCGCGTAAAAGCGGATATTATTATACATATGTTATTTATCGTGCTTTAAGACTCCAAATGGAAAACATGGAAATTTATTCATATATGGAACTTTAACGGTCGAGTTAATATATAAAGTTTTATTATATTTTATTACCTTTATCTCGTACATACGATTTCTGGCACTATGAACTGGAATCTAAGTAGTAACAGTCCGCACCTAGTACGAACAACACTGTGCGGCCTATTACTACTTAAATTATTGCATTTGCCCACGCATAATCCGCGGTTTTAAAGCCAATTTTTTAAACTTTGCTACACGATAAAACAATCTTATTTGCCATTAGGCGTTAGTTCTAATCAAACTCTAACCGAATTTGCAGGTTTCGGAGATTCTATCTTGCGGCGGAAATCACCTATACCTAAACTTTTTAAATGTTTGGTTTTTCGCCGAGGATGAGGCAAAAGTATATATAAGTTTATATCGGGATTTGAAACAATATAACTATGAATTTTTAATATTATATTTCATTAATATTAAATGAGTGGCGCAACATTGAAGCATCTGACGCTGTATGATTATCTAATGGCTATTTCCATGGTATGAAATCTGTACATATGGGCATTTTATACAGTTGGAGAGGTGTTTGAAGTACTATCCAGGTGTCACTGATTTGCGGATAGGAATATCCGAGATGTCATGTGGAAGTTTAGTGTTTGCATTAGATATAGATAGTATTACACGCCATTCAACATATATTTGCAACCGCAAATCCGCATAGTTATGAGATTTCACCTTTAGCTGACGTATTGTCTACTATTTCATATTCGCAGTTTATTCACGGCGCGTAAACTGATGTGTCCCGTAGGTGTTTGGGGAAAATGCAGACCAGACGTCACTTCGCGACGCCTGTGAAATACCAACAATGTGTACATCACTGTGCGATGCATCCGATACAGCTTTTACAATTTGATAATCCACGTTTATAAAAAGATCCAATTAAAAAATGTGATTATTCACATAGGCTTCTAGAGTGTTCATAACTAATATAAACAATTTTATATTATAATACATAATAAATATAAATGAATATGGTTATAGTAGAAATACAAATTATATACGACGAGATACAAGAGACTGTGTATTCTGGATTAATCACATTCCGATGCTAAAAACAGCACTACAAGCGGCCCATTGTATTAACTATTGATGTCTTCAGAGATATGAGTAATTATAGGTAACTGCAGTTTCAGAATATTCTAGAAAATATGACAAGTATGCGAGCATGTATTATATGCTTATAATATTGAAATTCTGTGAATTGATAAAAGCGTTTGCTTTAGAGAAGCGTTTATCTCGAAATTAGTTATTGACTTGCTTGACAGCATTCGTCTAGTACATTTTAACCGAGCAGGACGGATAATGGCATTTAAATTACAAAAAATATTATCTATCATCTTTCAAGAGATTTTGATTTCTATTGAAATCCGCATTTTTTGGACAAAAATATTCAACAAAGTATGGGTTTTTTTTTCTAAAATCGCATAATTTTTGCAAATATTAACAAATAAATTTCTGTTTGATGCAGTCGCTCGCGTAAAAGCATCAAATTGATCTCGGATATAGCATCTACAAATATCCGTAATTTTCATATCTAACTGAAGATAAATATGTCCATTGTCAGATTTTGACAGATCATGTGGAAGATTATATTACATTTAATGAGATCTAGTATCTTTTTGATCTTGATTTAATCTGGTAGTATCTACGCGGATGTGGGTATAATTAATATCTGATTTGATCTGAAATTTATTTCTTGGATGCTTCTTGGGCCGTAAAATAAATCTTACTAATCGTAAAACTTTAATTTACGCCCTCGATAACGACATAACTATTTTGTTTTGTGATAATTAATTAATTAACTGTAAACACATATTAGCATTTTTTGTTTCACACCATACGTTCTGTAGTAATTATGCCAACCAGAGCAGCTTTCTGTTTTAAGATGAAAATCATAATAAGACATTTAAATAACAATTCGCCCTTTTCTTGCAAAAATTAAAAAAAAAACTCTTTTGGCTGGTTATACTGATATTTGCTCCGAATAAACTTGTGATTATTTAATATTTTTTACACGTGTGTCCTAGGGCAGTGTTTACTAGCTGCTACGAAGTGTGCGCTACCCGAAGTATCTGCAATTAAACTTTTTGAAAGTATATATCTAGGTTTGAATGGGTTGACGACACATGCTTGTGAAAATTATGATTGTAAGCTACTGAAGTACCAGATATGATTATTACCGTAGTAGCATTAATTACAGGAATGTCAATTACTCTTGATGAAACTATGTATTTCCTGGTGAAAACGCAAGAGTCCGTTAAGTGTACGTTAAGTGTACAGTAAATGTACGTAAATGACAGATGTATGTATACATTGAGCTACTGGAAGTATACGCCCGGTGCTAATTATATGAATAGTACAATGTAGGAGTTGGTGCAGCGGAAGCGTTACTTAAGTGCACACATGGACATCAGGGATGAACATGCCTTTATCCTAGATACTTGATGCTCGAAAACATTCACGCCGATGTCAAGTGTAAGTTGATGTTTTCATCAAGGTTGTATAATGAATTCGCCAATATAGAACATACGTTCACAATAAATTAAGATTTCACACACTTCAAATAGATACGTGAATAAATTAAACTAAAAGATAAAATAAACTTCAGTATCGATAGGCAGTAATAAGCGTGTAAAAACCTCCATATAATAAAACCTTGTGAAATGCAGAGGCGTTGTTATCATTGTAGAGGCATTTTAATAACATATAATAGTAAGTCCCCAGTTGGAAAAAACTGTGAAGGTCTCATTTGAACATGCTGGGAATTGTACTCGCGACTTGAACGCATTCCGCTCTCCAGAGTAAACCTATGATTTTATATGAATATTGGAAAATGTCATGTGCGAATGTCTAGTTGATAAAGGTCGCAAACTTTAACGGAAATTCCATAAAGGCTGCCCGGTAATTGATGTCCTCTCTATGCAAAGTGTTTTGCCGGAAATTGATTATTTTATGCAAGAGCGCAATCGCTGTTTACAGTACTGCGGCTCATTGCCACTGTTTAAAAAGCATGGATAATATGACTGTTTTCAAAGTCCGGTAAATCAGTCTTCAGCTACTTTAAATTATGTTGTGCTTTTAATATCTTGTTTTTCTCGGATTTCCGGAGTAATTGCGGTTAAAGCAGATAAAATGCGATAAAAAGTGTGATAAAAAGAAACTGTTTATTATTTTAGTAAACTAAATTGCAAAAGTGTGTCAAGAGGTCTTTGAGGAGCGTTTTCTGCAAATGCTCGAGGCATCGCCGCTTCGCGGAATTTATTTTGTATTCATTTACATTCAGGTAAATGCAAATATGAACAAATGCGTGTATGTAATCTTATAAAAAAAGGTATCTTTGAAAATGCACAAAGAATATCAACCCATCCTCTAGTGTTTCTTTTGTACGTGTACATATTGTTTTAAAACAGAAGGACTACTAATATCCTTCAGCAATTGCATGTATGCGTTTTTTCAAATCTTTATGAATACTGAGTGTGAGCCAGACGTTAATGATTTGATTTCAACATGGGTCAAGTGCTCTACAAATGTCTTTCATCTTCATAATGACTGTTCATCAGAGTAATATTAAAATATTGATGTTTTAAGCAAGACAGTGCTGCTAAATTTAGCATGAAAGAATATTTCAAAGAATGTTATAAAAAGTATTTACTTATACAGTATTCAGTTATTTCTCAAGTGTTTTATGTTCACACCTCGCTTTAAAAGTAGATACAATTTCCACCTTGAAAGCTGAGATCAAATATAATATTAGATGAATACTTAAAATATTGCGCCACTATCATTTATGTATTATCCTTAAAAGGGGAGGAAGATAATCTTAGCTCTTTTTAATTTATATAATGTAAGAATTATGGCGGATAAAGAAGGGTTACTTTTGAAATTGCAATATAGTTCCGTAATATAAAATTAATTCTACACTTTAAGTTTAATTCCAGCGATTTAGTATTGAAATTTGAAATGTGTTAATTCTCTTACTAAATAAAATAATATAATATAATGAAATAGACAATTTAATGAACTTCCGCCATCATATGAAACGAATACGATTTATAAAGATTTAATTTGTTAAAACTCTATATATTTTTATTTAAATAAACATATGCACATTATATTTTTTTAGCAAATTTTTTTACTTCTCGGATAATGATTAAATGCGAGTTGTAGAAGTATTTATATAATTATACACACAGTTGTTCGCGTAGAATATCATTTTATGGCCTAAATGCTAACCAGTTTCTGATAATGTAAATATAAATTATACAATTATGTACTCATCCCCTGGGGCATTTGCCCAGTATATATATTAATTGTGTGTTTGTTATTACTTTGCTTTGCATGTCTAAATATCTGCAGAAATAAAATGAATACATTCCTCGTAATTGTGGTAGGTATGGAATAAATTAAAATTTTGTATATAGATATATATATCTCGTTACAAATAATATCTCACATATACTATGATTAATTTTTTAATAATGTATTTTTTAATACGGTATTATTGTTTATTCGATGTTCAAATTTTCCTAGCTGCTAAACAAAAAATTATCGAATTCCCTAATGGATATGAAATAATCATAATTAATGCTAAAGAGCGATTACGAACAGATATAGTAGGCACTATCAACAATATTTATGTGTAGAATAATATAATATAATCCGTTAATTATATAGAATAAAATCAGTTAATCGTGTAGAAAATTTAACAGAGTCATCTGTATATTTAACAGGTAATACTGCTATTTTTATTTATCTGTCTTTTGATAAATCTACAGGTAAATTTTCTAGTGCAATATGTTTAAGGGATGCTGAGGATGAATGTGGAACTAAAACTCTGAAAAAATATGTTGCGGTAAGTTTTCGAAACAACATAAATTTGATGAAGAGCACAAATTTGTAAGAAGATATATTTTGGGTTTAATGTAGCGTATAATTTATTGATCATCTTATATATATTTCCAGTTATAACTGACGGGAGTATCATGTGGTAACATGCTTTTAATTCTTTAAGTAGATTTTTGTTCCATTTGGTTAAGTGGCTGGGTTTGGTTTAGTCAAATTGACTGTAAAATTATTTTGTTACTGGTGCGATTAAAATGAATTATAATCTCTTTCAATTCCAGAGATTATTGAAATAATTAAATTGTTGCTGTATTTGGGAAATACTGGATATAGTTGAATCAGTACGACTTTCAAAATATTATTATGAAAGAGAGTAAGAAAGCGCAAATCCAACAAGTACTGCTTTAATAATTGTTGATTGAAATCTTGTAATCTCTTAGGTTGATGTTATAATTTTTTAGCATATTAGTTCAGTAACCCAATTTTCTATCAATCGTCATCACTCTAATTATCCATTTTTATTTTGCGTATATTGTAACCTGTACTGTTAAATTGATTAATAACTAGATATGTAATAACTAATTTAATAGTTTAATTTATATTTGAAAATTATTACATAAAACACTTATTTATAAAAATATAATTGTTATAAATAAAATGATACTGAAGCAGCACTAATTCACGAGAATTGTCGACTTAAATTCAACTAAGTAGTATTACAAAACAGAAAATAAATCACGAATTACGAAATTCCATTACATTTAGGAACAGCTGTTTTCTTTACGTCTGGAAAATGTAAACAGTTTTGCCACTAGATGTAGCTTAAAAATTATCTACTACCTGATAAAATTAGAAACAGTGTACAATTTTAGGTGTTCTTAAACACCAGGGAGCAAATATTAACATTTTATTTACAAGACACTTTTAATTAGTTTTACGTTGCAAACGTAAGGAATATTTGATTTGTTTATTTTTGTTTTTGTAGAAACACTACTAATAAATAATATCAAGAAAATAAAAATTTATTAAATAATTTCAAAACATGAAACTGAGAAAAATAAGGAAAATTTATCCAGAGAGGGAAAAACCACGAAATCCGGTCAAAATTACACTTATATTACAAATTATTAGTGTTGCCGTAAATAATTTAAATATTTAAATTCGTGCTATTTATAAAACAATTTATGTCAATTCAATATTATCTATTAAATACTGTTAATAATTTCCTCAACGACCTAATTCAAACCATATTATGTAATGAAAACCCATCGATGCGAATTCGAATTTTATTACAAATAACAGACTTCATATTGCTAAATATTAATTAACTGAAAAAATATAAAGCTTTAAAAGATGCAAATTTAACCAAATAAATTCAAACAATAGGGTATTTGAATTGATTACAATTCTTATAAATGAAAGAGTAAAAGCAGCAGAGAAATTATGTATGAAAATCCTTGACTCAATATTCTATTTTGCGAAAGTAGAAAAAAACACAGAAAATGCAATTATAAATAGACAATGAAATTTTAAACAGAAGATGGAATTTTAAATGGAAAATGGAATTTTTCTTAAATATGGCAATATTATTTGACAGTCTTCAAAACTTGATAAAAATAATATTGGTATGATTTATATATGTAGATATCATAGTTTACTTTTTAAGGGATCTATATATGAGATCTAAGAGATCTGATGTAATTTACTACTCGACGAAATTCGGATTTCCACCTGCATTATGATATATGTATAATAAAACTAAAAGTAATTCCACGATATGCTACATGTTTATATCGTAACCTATACAAAGAAAATATTTATATAGAACATTTATATAATTTTTCTTTCCGTTGTTATTTAGTTTTACTTGGTGCAAACAACAATAATTGATGGTTTTTATTTGTTTAAAAATATTATTTTGCCGAAAATATTTATAATTTTGATTGAAAGCGTTGTTTTATTAATTTTTAAAAATCTTTATTTCGTATACAGAATGTAACAGCATTAATCATTAAAAAAGCAGTAGGTTTTGAGATTTACATATTTCGATACGAAAGCCGTTGCACAAAAAATACCGCTTTTGAAATATCATAAATTATTCCGTTTCAGTGGTATCGAAATTAACGAACTTTATTTTGAATTCTTATTATTATAAACTTTTTTTACGCTTTGTTTGTCCATAATTCTTTAAATTCCCTTTATCTACACTATGCGGTTTCTAAAATTGAATTTCTTTTGTTTGTATTGTTTTTTTTTAATTTTAAAGCTGTCTACTTTTGGAAATAAAATATTTATTCAAAGTACACTTTCAAAAAAATAATACAAAGGATAAACGGAGGATTGATATTCTTGTGTATTTTAGAGCGCTGATTATGAAAATTGTAGTACAAATTTGATTTTTAAGGTTAAAATGATAAAAAAAATCATATTTCACGCATTTTTGCAAATTATCTGGTAAGATACTCGAAAGTACGGAGAACGGTTCAGAAAAAACTTGTAGATCTATTCAAAATACACATTTTATGTTTTATGCACCCTCAAACTTATTAGTTTTCGAAAAAAAAATAAACATCACTCGGAGATGGATATTCCACTGAATAAGGACATCGAATTTAGAGTACACAATGTACTGCTTCCGTAAGTTTGAAAGACAATACGTGATGTTTGTCCCCAGAACCCCTTTTTTACTAGCCTTAATCTGTAACCAATAGTTAGTAAAACAACCCACATTTAATTTGATATCTATAATTATCACAATGCCTATGTGAAAATGCTCCAAAACGCGATATTGTTACACAAGCAAACTCATAGATTTTAAATTAAGATTTCAATTATACCTACAGTGCCCCCACCCCAATATTTGCCTCGTCCGTCTTGTATGTCCTTTTCTAACCCCCCCCCCCCCCCAATTTTTGCCTCGTCCGGCTTGTACGTCCTTTTCTACCCCCCCCAATATCTGCCTAGTGAGTGGAAGAAATTTTCCCCGCACTCCGCCGACATACAGTTATAGAACGCGCATGCGTCGACTAGAAGAAATCAGTTTAACCATGGTTTAACCTTTTCTACATCGCGCATGCGTGATGTCGCCACAGAATTACCGCTCCGTGAGAAGTGGTGGGAAAAAGCATTCGAGGGGTAAGGCAAATATTGGGACGGACCTAGTGGCAAATATTGGGAACGGCAATTTTTTTTTTGGGGGGGGGGGGGTGGGGTGCTGTATTCTACTATTTTCGAAGATTCTCTTTCGATTTGCACAGTTATAATTGTATTTCAACGACTCCAAAACCTAATACAGCGAATTTAAATAGAAAATTCAATTCGTTTTTTGTGAATATTTTTTCGTTTCTAAAAGTTGCGAGATTAGAAGCAAATCACAATCAAAAGTGTACTGCATCTATAAACTTCAACTATACATTTCTTTGTTTTGTCTCGATGTAATCTAATTTCTTTTAGGATCGCTAATCACGAACTTGTTTATTTTTTAATTAAGGATGGCGAATCTAATAATGGTATACCAAAATTTATCAAATGTTTAAAAACATGTTAAAAATGTTTGGGTTCGTTAATCACGAATTGGAAGTTAATTTTTCAAAATTCAATACGGCAGATTTAAAATGGCTTACTAAATTTCAAAAAATAACACGAAATCATGCAGTACGTTTTATATGGGGTTTTACGAAAGAAAATTTATTGTTTCCATTTATACGCCGCTTCATATGAACGCTTCCTAACTTATAGATTGAAGTTCATAGATTTTGTACTTTTTTGTTGCGGTTTGGCATCGATCCCGCAAACTTTATTGATGAAAAAAAAGTAACTGAAAATCAACTACACATAAATAATGGTATTGACGTTCATCGTACTTAACAAGTAATGTTAATTAATAATTACGCTTTACGCTGAAAGATGGAAATTGCACTTTTTTATTTGCATCATATGTAACACTGAAGACAGAGTCTTGTGTACAGTTTAGAGATTTATATGCAACTTTTTTTCCATATCACAGACGAACTGTTTTTTTCATTCATTACTACAATTTTTTATTTAAAACATTAAAATTTTGACAGTGCATACCTGTCAAAGCAATAGTTATTTTCTTTACAAGGGCGCAAAATAAATTTTTATACCCGCAGTCGATCTTACATCCGTGATACGAACATATTTTTTTCTCATAATAGGTTTAAAATAGGAGTTTATAGCCACAAATTAAAAGTCGAAGATGTGGGAAATTCCTCTTTCGTGTAATTTTTGAAGGAGTAAAATTCGTTTTCGCAACCCTGTATGACGTAAAAGATTTTCTCTCTTATTTAATTCTTATTATTATTACTCTTATTAAGGTGATTAATTATTTTTATAGAAAATATATTCAATCTAAACTACGTTATTCATTTTCAGTAATATTTTCAAATAATATTTGCTTTTTTTAAATAGTAAATGTGTTATTAATGTTAGTGTACTCTTACTATTTGACTATTCTAAATTAGTATTCCAGATACTTCTTTGACGCTTGCGTGTGACCAACGCATATAAATAAAAATATTATTGAAATTTAGCATATAAGTTGAAGCATACTAACGGTTGTAGAAGCATGAATTAAAAGATACAAAACTCATAAGAATTATTATAAAGAAATTAAATTAATTAGTACTCTAGAAATTAGGAATACTTGATGTGTACAGTAATGTTTAAATGCCCAACGGTATTACGAAATATTATTCATAGTTTTCAAAAATTTTAAATTGTTAATTATTAATAAGTATTTAAAATGCTAACTTACGGCAAGCACCCACGATTGCACTGTTGATAAAGTAATTAGTTTCATAATAATGAGTTCTACAGATTCAATTAAAAATACTTCATAGGTGAACATTTATCTCATGGATCTTTGTATCATAGCAGCATTCTTTCAATGATTGTCTCCTTAACTGGATTTTAAAATACCATGACTGGATTTTAATGATACTTTTAATATATATAACATTATTTTATCGGAATTTATCGAAACCTTATTATAAGAACAAATCTTTATGGCTAATTAACATACAGTAATTTATTTATTTATTTGATACATTCTAGTAATTTGATACGATGGGCTGAAAATTGAAGTACCTCTTTTCGCAATGGAATTCATGATGATGAAGTGTCAAAATAAAAATAAATCATTGTGTTTAAACTATTATTAGAAAGTTTTATGACAGATCTGAACAAGCCCACTCAATTTAGAATGATTACAAAGAGAGATTATTCATTAATATTTGGAATTCCGGTGCGTCAACTGTGGGTCCCGCAAGGCTTTGGAGACTTCATATGGGTCAAATCAAAATAATTCGCATTAATTATAATATAAATAGCGTCCGATTGTGACATTGGACTTTTCAACTTGAAAGAGCCTACGTATAGTATTCACCTTGAAAATTTAATATAATTTTTTAGGTGTACAATGCGATAAATATCAAAAAATACGAAATATTTGTTTCCTTGAGAAATTTTCTCTGCTAATAAAAGGTTATTAGATTTAATAACGTATTGAATAGAATAAAATATTCTACTAATATTAAATCTCTTTGTAAAAAATTGAGTTTAGTTACCAGCAATTGGAATTTATTGAATTCGTTGTCTAGTGAGAGAAAATCCGATGTGAAAAAGACGTTATTTAGTTTTTATCATTGAAAGTACGTCGCTTCAGTTATGTACACAATCGTATCAATTTTCAATCAATTGAGCCTCATTTGTGGAGTATTCTGGTCCAGGAGGGGTGCGGGAAATAAACAAGGAATCTATACGCCAACTAAATGCCGCGTTAATTTGTCAGCGTAGCATTGAAATTATTCCTATAAATTAATCACTTGTGATTACCGCGGGCTACCTAAGATGACGATTTCATTTGGTAATATCCGAAAGGTTGCGAAAAGGGATCTTAGAAAGATGAAAAGGAAGTCGGATCGAGCAACTTGTCCGTTTCAATTAACGGTTCACCCGCGGCGGATATTGATTGAAATATACTATCCCTTATCGGCGATTTTATGTGATTTCCCCCGATCACTTGCAATTTGTTAAAAAAAAACACAACAACATGGTTGTCTCGATCGATAAGTACGATTTTTCGTGTAAATGAAAGCACATTATAGTATCATTAATGTAATTACGTTGAAATATGATTTGAAGTAAAAAAAAAAATCTATATGATTAATCCAGGACTGCAACTATTAGTTGTCGGTCACGAAAACCGCAGTTAAAAACAATTTCATTCACTAGCGTGTCGACGCGTTGCGATTAAGATCTTCGTATTTACATATTTGATTTTTGAGCTGGCTAAACTCGCTGACAAATGCAATGAGTATGCGCATTAAATTTTAATCGAAACGTTAATTCAGAAATTATTGCCATCGCTAATTCAATTCGCTGGGAACGATTTCATTCGTGATACTTGCCCGTGACGTATTCGCGAACATTTTATTGACGGTAAAAGCGAGAAATATAACCTACATTTGAAAACAACTCTTTACCTCAGTTGCTTTCCATGCTACCTTTTATATATATTTTTTACGACGACCATTTCCCAAATTAGCTCTATAATTTCCAATTTAAAAAATGTTTCCCTATTATTCTTAGTCGTTTGTTGTTTATTTTTTCGTTACCACAATTAAACTCGATCTGAAATGGCATCGGAAACTTTCCGAATGAAACAAGTTCGACAGCCGTCAGTGTTGTGGAGCGATTGCGAACTATACAATTTCGATGTAAAAGTAACTATAGCGCGAAAAGTTTAAAATTCGTTTTAAAGTTGCTGCAAAGCTAATCTTTAATTACGAACATATAAAATATAAAGATCGATATTAAAGGGAGCTCCTGTAGGAACTTTCCAAAGGAGGTCAGGAAAATTTTCTTCGCTTCGTCGAAGCCTATGTTCCTACGTGCGTGTGTGTGTAGGATGATGGGGGAGGAGGTAAGACGAGAACTAAAGTTTGGATCCCATAGGCTAATGCAGTTATTTTAGGGACAAAGGTAAATTGAATGCTCTCATGCCTTTAATAAAGATGTCGATGATGCATGTTGCACCGTGGTCGCAACTATAAATTACCTTGGAACAATCATTTGATCATTTGTATACTTTAATGTTGTTACGTTTCATAAAATTGAAAGTATCAAGTAATTGTAGTTATATTCTAAGAAAAAACTCGCAATGTTTACACAAAGTTTTGAAAGCATTGGAATGTGAATTCGCTTTAGTTATTAGATATGTTTATTCGTTCCAGTAATTAGAAAGTCAATATTCCCTCATGATGTAAGAAATAAACGCAAGTAATTAAGAAATTACATTTGATACAATTATCGTTTGTTATTAAGGAATTTTTTAAGAAACTGAAGTGCAATATATTTATTTGTTTTTAGAAGAAGCTTTAAAATTTCACAAAACTAAGCTTAGGAAGTAAGCAAATTTGTGTCAGTACGCAATAAATATTTACTGCGTAAACTAATTTTAATGAATTGTTTCATATTGAATAGTATTGATTTGCGTATTAAATTGAGGTATTAAATAAGGAGAATTATAGTCATAATTTGTATTTATTATACTAATTAGCAGACGATTATTACAATTTTAAAGAAATGCCGAAACAAAACAATGCTAATATTTTGACCATTTTTAGTTATCAACTTCTAAATAGAGGGAAACAATATTAACATGTCTTTTATCCTAAAAGAAAACAAATCGCCTAAAATTATGTAGTGTTGCAACTGTTTTCACAGCAAAATTCAATTTCATAAACGGATTTCATGGATGCTGCAAGTATTGTATTGCGTATTTCTATAGTACCAGTCAAGTTAGTGTACAGATTTATTGCGTTCTACGCGAATACGGTTAGTAATGTAGATGATCTTTCCTCTAACTAAGAATAGTTAAGCTAATTAACAGATGAATATTAGCGACAGAATAGAAATATTTTGTCGGGTTGTTATTGCCGCTGAAAGGATCAAAAATTGTTTTTGACTAAGCAATTAATGAAGACCAATTATTGTCTTGTATAGTCGAAAACGTTAACTAAGGACAATTGAATATGAAATTGATGAGGTTTACCTCGGAGCTCGTGGTAGAAGTTGTACTGTCGGCACTGTCGGTATTCGCGCTGGATGATACCGAAGATCTCGCGTGTCGTTGGGACCATCTTCCTCTGGAAATCGCGGTGATTGCGCCGATTTTAGTGGCCACACTGGATGTCTTTTCTCCAACGGGCGCGTTTCCGCCTCCACCATGGCGATCGCCGCATGCTAACTCCAACACATCGCCTATAAACTCGGACAACTTGTCCGGCACTTTGCCAATCGCCTCCAAAATCACGGCCCGAGTTCACCCGGATGAATTCGTGACTTGACGCGATCGTTGCGACTTTTGTCCTTTAAAATTCCACTAACGATTCTCCAGGTTTGGTTACCTCGGTAGTCAGTCCACCTTCGAAAGCGAGGATCGGAACCGGTGAAAATCACTCAAATTTTGATTTTCATGAATTTCACGCTTCTCTTCGATTGGATAGTCGATTAAAACGATCCAGTGGATCAGCGTGGATAAACTGTCGGAAACTCCTCCGAGATTGCGGAATTAGGTTCGGACCTAGGACTTAGGTTATGCCGCGTTCGCCTGCTGCGTTGTGCCAGCGGGAAACGTCGGATCATAGCTGCGAGGGTGTCTGACAGTTTGGAGGGTGAGAGAGGACGGTATGCGTGCGCCGCAACAGGTTACACCCTCCACCTTCCCCACCCACCCACTCTCGCTCTGCGCGTTTTCCACTTTCTCTCCTCGTCCCTTTGCGACCTCGTCCTCCATTTGACGCGAATCGACCTCTCCAATTTTTCTTGGCACTCTTGGCAAAAATTGGCATACCCAATTTCCCAATAACAAACCCTCTCAAGAACTGCATAGAATGTCATCAATTGCTTATTAGAACACGTCGTCATTATTTTGTGCACTTGGTAGCACGAACTGATTCCAAATTTGGAAACGTTTAATACTGTATTATAAATAATTCTACAACCACGTGGACTGTTGGAATGATTAACAGTCCAGATATTACGACTCAAGATCGTTTAGATGAAATACTCCATGTTTTCATGTTGAGTTTTGAAAATAAGGCTGCTCCACGGTTTTTTAATAATTTAGTGACTAGTGGCATCTTTTGAAGAACTTATCTTATTCTGCTTTAGATCACGAACGAAATCGTTGAAATTGTAAGAAAGTTCCGAATTACGTCAACTTGTTAGGTTTCTCAATTAATATCTCCGGGGAGCGAGTGCTTCCTCCCGGAATCCTTCACGCGGGGGATGACAACGCCGGATCCACGCATTATCTACGCAGTGAAATCGTATAGTGGCATTGATTTTTTGGAAATTACACCGAAGGTCCCCTTATCTCGCGAATCCCGGGCTCGAAAGGAAGGCCGGGAAAGCTGGTAGGGGATAACGATCGCTTCGAAGATTCGACCTATGCCCTAAACAATTCCACCAGAAAATAACAGTCTTTGAATTTTAGAGTGGGCTGTAGGGTGACTTTATGTTGTCGTTAAAATATGTAAATCTATGCCATATTTTTCATTCGAAGGTTATCCGTTGGATTCATCGTAGTTAATCCACAGTTGCTCCCCAAGTTATTGTTCCAGTTTTCGCCTCATTGTTAAAACTGACGTTAGTCCGGGTAAAAATTCAACAGTCCATGTACATGTGCATATGAATCTGCTAGTAAGTTCCGCATATATCCTTATAATGTTAATGCTCGGGTAATTGGCAGTCGTTAAGCCAACTTTTCGCGATTAATATTTACTGGCGATTATGCGAGTATCTCATTAACTCTTGTATGTACTTTCGCGTATACACAAGTACTGCAGGAGCAATTTTCGTCAGTAAATTGGCATGAATATATAATTGATATTTTGTTGAAGTTGTGTTTGGCGCATTTAAGAATAGTTGATCATTTTTCGACCGCGACATTTAATTAATAAAATTGTAGTTTTTGTTTACTCAAGCCATGTAATGGAAATAATGCATGTTGATGTGTGAAAGTGGAATATATAATAGAACAGTTTTAAGGGTAAATTTGGGGGGGAAAAAGTAAATTTTATAATTACCTTTTTGAGTTTTCTTCAAAAAGTTGTGAAAGAACCGTTTGAATTCGAATCGGATTTATACTCTTCACGGGATATACTTTGTATATGTGTTGGTAATTCAGTGTTCGGAATATAGGAACCGTTGCAAATACAATTATGGAAATTATGTTAGACATTACTACAGCAATGAGGGATAAATTTTGGGGTTTTCAGAAACTTCAAATCTGATGTTGACTGTGTTGTTTTCTTTTTTTATGCATTGTAGGTGACCTGATTTTCTTCCATTTTTCTTTTTTGCAAGAATTTTCATATTATTATAATCAAAATCGCATCCAGTCTCTAGTCTGTGATGGGTTAGATCACTATGCTTTTACGAAAATATTCCTTTTAATTTCGTTAAGTTATATTTTTCACGGTCTATATGTCTGTCCGATATACGACTTGTTTTTTTAATTTGTGCAGTCGTTGTTTTTGTGACGAAATAAGTCTTACACTTTGTTTTTTCGAAAAGTTTAGAAAGTTCTTCGGAAAGTTCTTTAATAGAAGACAACTAATTGTTTTTATTATATTTTCGCTGTTGTTTTGGTTACTCTTGTTACTAAAGTAGCATATTCAAACGTTTCTTTTCTAAAGTAATATTATATTTTTATTGATGTTTCAGGAAGAAAGTCTATAGAAAAGGACATTGATCATTTGTTAAAACTCAGTTTTTGCTTGCCTTTTTATAGTTTCGCGATGTAAATTGCGTTCTACAATATTTTCTATTCTGACTACCACTCCGAGACAGGCCTACAATGACTATAATATTTACTATTATTTTAATATATTTGTCTAGTCAGATTGAAGATCCACTACAAGATTTGTTAAAAAAAAAAAAATATTAACATAATTATTGCAGGGCAGTCTGCCTTCGGAGTCCCAGTAAGAATAAGAAAAATTGTTAGACAATTTCTCTAAGTGTAGGAATTTAAAAAAATAGTATAACGGTTTTTAGTGACAAAAAAAATATTGCAGGAATTTTTCCTTTAAAATACTTGATAATAAATATAGTACACGATTAAGTTAATATATTCGAAACACAAATATTTCAAACGCTTATTACGGTTTTAAAAGAACCATCTAATTTGGCAGCAAGTACATAATACATTTTTCCTTGTTATCAAACTTCAAATATAAGTAAGTTTATAAGTTTTAAGTTTGTCCAATTGTCAGAAGCTGGCTTAATACTCAAGAATTCTCTTACAAGAATATTTCATCGTACAATGACATCATTTACCGTCTTATTTTTAAATTGTGAAAGTTTAAAAGTCTTTACCTATATTTCGAGAATCATAGAACATATACAACCATGTTATGATTATACTAAAGAGGGGGAAATCAACGATCAACGTTGCACAGTATTTTCATATAATTATTTTTTATTGTGGTCTATTTTTCGATATATCATTATACATAAAAAGACTCTATTATCACTAATATATATTAAATTATTAAATCTTATATGGAGCATTGGCGTGCTAAGTGGACCATTTTCTTTCGAAAGTACAAATATTCTTGATTACAGCATTTATAATCTTTTATGATGTGCAAATACACATTTTGACACTGTGAACTGCCGAAAAAGCTGCATTATTAAATGCCAACGTGATTTTTGGCCCTTGTCTTGCTTAAATATACAAAAAAAAGCGAGGTTCGTTTATTTAAAAATTCCTGTTCAGGTTACAATGAATAAGGAATAAGTAAACAAATACTTTCCACGTTGTTAGTTTCATAAAAATCCAGGTGTTTTTTAGGCACGTTTTGAATCAGAATATAACTTAAATCGACGGGATACAAGAATTTTAATACTGAAATAAAGCTTAGAACTTGAACTTATTTACAAAATGGTCACCACCGGTAGCAGAAGAATTTAATTTACCAAGCAGCTTTTTATCGTCGTAATAATAGCAGGAGTTGCGAGAAATGATGGAAAACGGTTGTTCGTAACTAGATTTTTCGAAAAACAGTCGCTTCATTTTGAGTCGCTGATTTTGAATGAAAAGTTAAATTTAAAAATTTGTAATGACTGCGGTGTAATACGTCGGGTTAAATTTTAAATATGCGTAAGCGTTTTTCGGTCTGGAATCTGGAGTCATTGGGGCAAAATGGTACATTAAAAATGGAGGATCTCCTTGAGGAAATATATAAATATGATCATATATTATTAACTTTTTAATATATGTTATTCTTACAGAAAGTCATGTCTAGACATACATTTTTCGTAGTCAGGAACTCAAAAAAACATTGGAGTGACTAGTTTAAACAAAAGATTTGATCACGAGGAACCGTTTGCTATCAGTTCTCGCATTCTCGGCGCAGCAACTATTTTTCCTGTGACTAGTAAATTAAGTTCCCTCACTAGCGGATACTCTTAGGTTAAAAGATAAGGTTCTAAGTTTTCATTTTAAGCTCGCATTTTGGTTTAATGCTGTCTCAAAAAGTGATAAAAATGGCATTTTTATTACATTTTAACCTCGATTTTTATAGAACTGACCTCATGGAAATTTTGTTTTACTCTTTCTTGCGCATTGTGACTTAAACAATCAATAAAGGAACTAAGTTTGACAAATAAACTTTGACTTTTTGTTTGTAACCCACTGTTATTTAAACAGAATTGCAAAGTTTGACATAAGAATTTTGTAGATAAGCTTTTTAATGAATATGCTCATTCAAAATTGTACACAAAAATAATGTCCAGAACTTTTGATGCAATTTTTTTAAAAATTTTGACATATATTTTAAAATTTTGAAAACATGTTGAGGTTAGCATATCTCTATTGTATGTAAAATGACTGGTATATATAAAAAGTATATGCGGAATACCATGGTTGCCCGAAAAAAATTTATTTTTAAAGATCCACATAAAAAAAGGCCCTGGAATGTATAAAAATTAATGTTACCACGGGGCCTTATACTTTTTATATTCAAACTCGATTATCTCTACTTGTAATTGTAGGATGCAAATGAGTTTTTTTCATTTTCAACGTAATTGAAACCCCGTTGACACGTATTTTTCTAAATAATGGTAGTTCCGGAAGGAGTGTCAAAAATGAAACAAATCCATGTTCATTTGGAGATAAAGTAATGGTGTACCGTTTTAATAATTGTAAGCAATTACTGTTTTTCACTCGTTTCAATTATATACAATAAAATATAAAAAATTATCTTTAATTTAATTTTGTAGATAAACGTATCATTGCAACTATTTAAATCTTATATTTTGCAATTGTGATTTAATAAACAACTTATTGGTGCCCTAATGATTCTATGTATTCACTTTTTTAAACAATTTATTAATATAAATTAAATATCATAGGATACTACTCATTATATTGTATAAAACGATGGTAACGTCCATAAGTAACTCCGGATTAATTAGTAGCAGTTCACAGCATTTACGTTCAATTCCTGTTGAAATATTAAGACGTACTAAGGAAAAGTACTAATCCAGTATATATTTAACGAGGGTGGAAGTTAATTCGACAGAAAAGGCAGATTTTCTTTGCGAAGCAGGCAGTGCTGTTAGTTTATTTAATCAATTCACACTAATGTAACATTTAAACAATATTTGCTGACGTTTCCATTGCAAAACAAATTATGAAAATTGAGTGCGAGATAATGAGTACCAATGAAACAAATTATTTAGCGGTGTATATCATATCTGTCAAGAGAATCGTTTGACCCAAAAAGGTCTAAACGCATTTCGTACAGGAGACGTTTTTCGCTGTAATTCCGGAAAGATTTTCAATTTTAGTGCTTAGAAAACCCAAAAGACGTGCAGTATAAAAGACGGCTAATTTATTATTGGTGAATTAATGATTATTAAAATACATGGATATCTGGAGTAAAACACGTTACTGTACAAAAGTTCAAAATAATGGGTCCAATTCTTAAGTTATACCCTTGCAAATAACAAATTTCAGAAAATGCTTTCAAAGCCTTGCTTGGAAAAAATCCGGCCTGGGGCAACGGGCGCTCAAATACTCGTAACTTCGTCAATTTTGCTACGAACGACTTGACACTGTGTCATTATATTCTTGAGATATGCAGCCATTTAACAATAATAGATAAAAGAAAAACGAAAAATAGTTGAAATAAGGTATCTACCTTCACCCTTCAAAAATTACATTTAAAATTCTTATTCTGTATTTATTCACTTACGCATTGTATTATATTTAGTAACGTAATATTCGCTTTTTATATTCAGTTCAACAATGAAAAACTTTCTATATCGAAAGAACAAGAATTCAAATTTTATGAATATTCACTAGCGACGTAAAAAAAACTTTGTTAGACCTACTATTCTTATAAAATTTACGAGTACTACAGTATTCTGACAAAAAAATCGTTCTTCTGGTACTTTATTTCAGTAAAGTTAAAAATTACTATTTTAAAAACTTTCCCATAGACCAATTCCACTTAACTCGGGTGGGAGTGACTAATTATTAAAATTATTTTAAGTTATTCATGACGGTAAATAAGGAGACCGACATTTGTTTGTTTTTCAGAAATATGCTCATTTGAAATCGGGAATTCGAAAATTCCCAAAAATATGGCATCGAAGGTTTTAAAAATCATATACATATAATTCTAAAATAATTAATATTTTACTATTCTTCCTTCTTAGTATCCTTAAATTATCCATGCTTTATTCTTAACCTACAATACAATTAATAACAATTGAAATATAAAAACTGCTGTGCAATTAAAAAAAATCATTTCTATAAAAAATCTTCTTATTTATCAATTTTTCTCCGATTTTCTGTTATGTGTTACTGGTAATATTAGTTGTAATATATCTGACTAATATCTGGCTACTGTTATGTGTGCTAAAATAAGCTACTTGCCTGCATAACTTTTTTTAGAATTTGAAATAGAAATTTCGTCAAGATAGGTCATATTATAATTTGTATAATCTATTTAATAAAGGAAACACGTCAAAAATACAACATTCAAAATCTCGCTCTTTAATACCATTGTGAAAATTGGTGTCGTGTTATTTAATGCACGTGTATTGGAAATATTAATCTTACGACAAAAAATATAGATCATAAAACTGTCTATTATAGAACAACTGTAAAAATGATCAAAACATTATTAGAAGTTGCAATTAACTTTTGCTTTCACTTCGAACATACGTGAATCGACAGGGTCTGGTTCCTGGTGGGCTCCGTCCCGCCCTTTCTTTTTTATATTAATCTAGCCAACAAGTATGGAGGTAATCGAACCCTTAGGAATAGTGATTTTGAGTCCCTGTAATTATTGTAATGGCTGATGAATGGACCGCAATACAGACTGTATTGCAGCCTGTTATACTAGGGTCATCATTGGTAATACGAAGAAAACATTTCTTAGGTCAGATTAGTAATTTTTAAAATAAACGCAAAAATTAAAAACAAGTTTTTTAGGTGATATTTCAAGGTAGTGGCCAAAATATGACCAACCGCCCATTTTTATTATCCTATTCGTAATCAGCGATGAAAAGTACGTAAGAATCCATATATTAACTTTTTATAGTCCTGATGGAGTGTGCAACTAACATTTAGAAGTTTTCAAATGGTTAGTAAAGTGGAATTAATTTTGATTTTTCTTTTCTGACATTTTCTTAAGTGAAAGTAATCATAATTTCAAAGTTTTTCTTTTTAGTCAGATTGGACAGGTAATATAATAATAATAGTCGTAATTGACGTTTCGACCATAGAATTTGGTCCTCTTCAGAAATGAGATTTATTTCTATAAGCAAAATATATACAAAATTAAATTAATTTAAGAAATTTTCAGCTAAGTTTATTGTGAGAAGAAAGAAACAAAAATTTTTTTATGGAAAGTGTATGAATTTGTATTTTTATTAGTTTTTATTTTATATGATCTTACCTTATAAAAGTAGAGTTTTCTTCTTTTATAAGCAACATCTTTGAGTCCTAGTTTTTGAAAATTATTTAATCACTGTAATTAAAATAAAAAATGTTTTTTGAATATAAATTCAGTAAGAAAATATAAAATTTTGTAAAAGTTATTGAATTCAAATAAATAACTACTTTTCAGATGTAAAGCTATTCGGTAACTGAAAATTTCTTATTGTACAATAACACACGAGTTTTGTTAGTAAAGTGTTCAACCCACAATAAAATGGCCACAAATTTTGATGTTCAATTGTGCAATCGAGTGTCACTGATATATTTCTTGGTATACTTCACTAGTTTTGATTGAATAGAGAGAACAGAAAAACTGAACAGGTAACTGTAACTATAAACGTAAATAAAAAAATCATTAAATCGATTTCTTGCTATTAAATTGTCTAATTATCGAAAACAAATACATGGATTGAAACTGTACACAGATTTTATTAAAAATGTTGCCTAATAATTAAACGATAACATTCAAAGTGTGTATATAAATGTTTTGTCAATAATTACTAGAATATAAAATTATTAAAAATGTTCAAAAGTATTATATAACTTCAAAATACAATTGAAAATTTGCAAAAAGTAGATACAAAGTGATTTACGTAAGGAGTAGAGAAGGGGATACTTTAGAGTGGATGTGGGGAGTATGCAGAGGACGACATTTTCGATTACCTCGTTGTCAGAGGTAGCCGATCGAGTTGTTTACTTATATTGTTCTTTGTACTTGTCTATACGTCTATGTGACCAACACCAGAGTGTTTTTAGTTTTCCAGGTTTACCTGTACAAAGTTTTCAGTGTCCAGGCGTACTGCTTCGTAGTTTTTGTGGCGTTTAGATAATTGATTTTAGTTCCTCGAGCATTTATTTAAAGTATCAAAATCGTCTACCTATACCTAGACAATATCACGATAATAATAAACAATTTATGGAAGAAGTATATACATAATATAACACATAATCCACCATATGTGTTAAATGTATATATATTTCCTATTTTCACTCTGAAATTCTTAAAGTGAAAAGATCGAAATCTTACTGTATAAAAGTGAAATGTCCAAAAACGCCGAATAAGTAACAGTGGTCCAATTAGTACGATTATACAAGAAATTTATATGAAATTTGGACACGTAAAACATGACAAACTAAGAGACAAGTATTTTTTTTAGTGACGAAAAAATATATTTAACGGCTGATATTCTGCTTTTGTTAAACGATATTTTCTTAAAAAAATCATAAAAATCCCTTAAATATCTTCAAAGATAACGCCATGTTTCTATTTGCATCCAAATTTTGCGAGAACTAGGGGAGAATTTTATTCATCGTTCGGCTTTTGCACTTTCTGCTATTGAGGTTTGCAAATTTGATATATGTTGCAAATTTTGAAGTCTTTTACTATTATAATTATTAATAAATTAAGTTGGATTCGAATCTGCCCGAAATATGACAAGAAGAATGGGTACAATGCATCAAGTAACAACATTGGACACGCTGGAACTGTAAAGATTAATATGCTAATTTGTTATGCATCAATCGTCGTAAATTGTGATATTCGAATATGTTGGATTAAGTGCTGCAACTTATCTGAGATGCAGGGTAGATTGCAATATCCAGTTTGCTTTCGAAAAATTGTAATAAATAAAGAATTGTTTGTGTTGATTGTTTTTTATTATACCGATAAATGTACACTTTTCATTTTCATGTTTTAAAAATTAAAATGTGAAAGGTGTTGCAATTTTCCACGTCTATTTCTATACACGTTATTTTATTATCTTATTATAAGGAATTTCAGATTTCACTTGCAGCATATTCTTCGTATAAATGTCTGATATAATGCATTATTTTGTTAGGGTTCTCAAAGTCTACCAATGATTTCACAGTATCTCTTCCTGTATTTACGTTTAAGAGCTCGATAAAATTTAAAATATGAAATGACTGTGTTGTTTATTTGCGTCCAATGTAATATGCCATACTTAATTGACTATATCAATTTCTCAAAAGTATAGTTGTCTGACAAATTGAGTCTCGAACCCAGAACTCGAAATTCTAAGATAGGTGTACTAAATCAGATTCATGCATGATAAAATAGTAGATTTAATAAAACATTTAATTTTGCATATTTTACTATTCACGTGAATAAATATATTTTCAATTATTGATTAAATAAACTTTTATTTACGTCATGATTTAATCAAATGAATAAAACACCAGAGGTGGAAAGTATCCTTTATGTGTAATTAAATTTTCTGGAAACGTCTTGCGATGTTAAATGTTGAGGAGAAGTTCTTTTTAGTTAGCAATTGTATGGTCTCCTTCATAGTCACGATATTTCTGACCTTGTAATCACGGACCAACTTAATATATTTCTCAATAATTAAATGCGTAAGGGAATAAAATTACCGTTATAATTGTTTAATTAAAATAAGTTACTTAAAAAAATATATAGATACTCGATGTAATAATTTTTACTACAATTGATTGCGTGCAAACAAATCTTTTATAAGAGTTAAATTTAAATTGACAAAAAAAAAGGATCTTTTTTGGGGTTTTTATATCATTTTATTATAAGGAAATATGAGGTAGGACAATGCGGATAACAGAAACAGTGGTCTCTTAGTATTTTATTTGATAACTGCCAAGATAAGGCTATAATATATTTAAATAATCGATTCACCTGATGTAGACTTAAATTACATAATCGATACGATTGTGTTGCTAAGAAGTTTGTTTTTATTAAAGTTTAACGCCATTGTCGTTAAGCTAATGCACCGTTCTTTAAAAGAAAAGTGCATGTTTGTAAGCCTCCAGAAATTGACCTGCAAAGTACCATGAAGTGGAGGGCAGTTACCCGCTTTCTCATTTTTCACTCCAGAAGTGGGTGTTTGCAGCTTTATTATAATTGATTTATCCCCCAGAAGTGTATCGATCCGTTAAATTTAATACTATTTACACCTACTTTCAAGCCGGCCTCAAGTGCGATATAAGAATTAATGCGGTAAGTGAACTTTAAAGAAGTCAGTCGCTTATTTAAACTACGCGGAAACGATAAAATCAAAATATCGAACGAACCCATTTAATGTTCAGTGCGACAAACAGGAAAAGTAACCCTATTTATTTATCTGATAATGGAATTTAAAAATGTTTTCTCTACGTATTTTTTCTCTTTGATTTCTTTTGAATCAAGTTCGTTTTGTGTTTCTTCATAATCTCTTTATAGCGCTCATATTAAATAATATTTTCGGATAAATTTAAATATTGCATTAAAAACGCTGATATTCTTTAATTTTATGTTACTATTTATTATTCCTTATAATTTCTATGTTAATAATATCCACTAATTTATACTTTTTAATGTATAAATTCATGCAATATTTTATAAAATTCTATTCTAAAATTTAAATACAGCACGAAGATGCACGTATTTTAACATCAATTTTTTGTTACTAAATAATCTACTTTTGAAATGAGTACAGAAAGGGAGTAAAATAATAATATTAGAATTCAGCCTTTCGTATTTTCGACATAAACCAAATACTTTATTAATAGAGTTTTGATTTCATTGTGACAAATATCGTGTTGAAAACTGTTAAAATAGAAATAATTTAAAATTCATTCAACAACAGTAATTTTTCGTAGCAAGAATTTAAAGGTATAATACTCTAATTGATGAAATTTTAAATAATTTTATTTGATTTATATGAAGGTATACATATAATAGTAGCTAACCTTAATTAACATTAGATAAAATAAACATCAGAAATTATAACTGTAATGAATTAAAATATTTCTACATTTCGGTTTGTATATTTGTAATTTTCCAAAAATCTAAACTTAGACCTTTTACAAATCCTTCATTGAAGGAAAATTAAAGGATATTCTTTCTGGAATTAATTTCGTAGAATCTGATTGCAGACATCAATTGCGACAAATATAAAATGTAATTAGTTTAGACTATTAAATGTTGAAGAATAAAATTCATTCAATATATTTCTTGCAATTAAATTCTTCAATTACAAAATAAAGTTATAGAAAATCTTAAAGAACATGTCATGGTCGGTTTGAACTTCTTCCAACAACTGAAGCATATAATTTTTCAATTTATACCGAGAGATGAATAATTTGAATGATATTTATTAGAGAAATTCTCAGGAACTCTAACAGTTAAGATATTTATATTAAAATAAAGAAAGGTGAACGAATGTCTTGCATCGTGATATTGAAAGCAAAACGCACTGCATTTTATGTACGTGAAAATGTTCAAATTGGCTAAAATTTACTTGTATACATATTCTACGGGGGAGGCAGGGTAATATTATTTGTAATGATTACATTTAGCCCCCCCCCCCCCGCCTTAGGGCGGCTGCTTTGGTAGGTATTCATTATAAATTATTTAATTTTAGACCTGTTCAAGAAGCTTAAAAAATGTTTAATTCAAAAAATTTGTTCCATAAATATGTGGTACTAAACTTAGTTCGTTTTGTTCTCAAAGGCATGAAGTAATGTATAAAACTAATAATTTTGAAACTCATTATTCTACCAAAGCAAACGCTTTTACCAAACGGCAAGAAAAACATTTCATTTTCTTTCTAAAACGGGTTAGTTCTATTAACTAAAGCATTATAACAAACCTTTTTTCGTAAACACATCTTTTTTCCATTATGGCGTGACTAATAATTAACATCGAATCGAATATACAAAAAATAAGTCGGTTCACTTATTTCTGTTAGTTTTGGCTAGTTTTCTATAGAACGTTGTAAAACTATTACAAAAATTAATTTGGAATATATAGTAATAAATGTTTTAAGGGCTTCAAACGTTGTATCCCTTTTCTCCTCTAAATTGAAATAACAAATACTTGAAGTTGAACTTTAAGTTTATGGGATGTGAAATTACATCTTTCATTGATAAAAAGTAAATATTTTATGGCTTCAAGCCACTCATCTCATATCTATGTATATGGTACATCTTCAATAAAGTTTTATTCTCTTCCTGTTTTATGCAGTGCCAAATGTTCTTAATAGAAGATAGGAAACTTTTTCTTGCGTATACATAAACATGGCTATTTAAAAATCAGTATTTAAAACAAATTTAAATACATTTTTCACATTTATACATTTATACTACAGCACGTGCGCTTACGTCATAATGATATCTAATACTGGGCTATCATCTATAGCAGCGTATTTATTATCTGTATAGGATCATTTATTGCATTTTATGATAACTGTCACGTACGTTCGCATGTCTTGTGCGATCAGGAATAAAAACCAATTTCTTTTTTTTTTGTACAATGACCAGAATTCCATTTTGTATCATGTTTGCTATAGTTTCGTGTATATTTAGACGAGTATAAGTGAAAAGCACTCAAGAACGATTTAAAAAAAATTGATTAAGCAAATTGTGGAGAATGAAGAATGGGATTTTTGAAGTTCTTTAACTGCGGCAGGCGTGGTACAAAATGGACCTACGTGCGAGCGACCGTCAATCACGATTCTCGATAGCGATCAGCACTTCCGGAATTGGGGTTACACTTGTGTAACCTGCCGTGACTCGAATTTCGAGCAAACTTTACATCGAGGTCATAGTGTTTCGTAATATTATATACGACGAACCATTTATCGGACGTCCTTAATTTTGCCCTTTGCGTCCGTCGACATTTTACACGTTTATTACGAATTATATGTTTCATTACAGCTTATCTTTAGGTAGTTACGACTGAAAGCAAATAATAACGTCGTTTAATAGATTCTGTTTAATCTTTATGTATCAAAATTCTTTGCCTTTATGAACGTTTTAAAATACAGATGTTGAGTATCGCGAAAATCCGCTAAATAATCTATTGAAAGTGTGTGCTAGTAATGGCACAGCCGAACATCGATCGCTAAATAATTGCTATGAAATTCTCTTGTATTCGAAAAATATTTCAATCTGCCTCACAATGTGTTCGATACCTACGATTTTGTCGCATAATATATAATTCTCGATTTTTTCTTCTAAATTTAAACGTGTGTATCCGTTCTTGAATCCCGCGAGTACTTGATTTTCTTAATTCATGATTACATATAATTTATCGATTTATGTATACCTAGATTACTGACTATTTCCTGCTGATTTCCTGTCAATTTAATAGATTTTCATCAATAATATCGAATATCGACTATGCAAATTGTATTAGTTGACATGATTTGTTAGCTGATAATGGAGAATTTGGATGTTATTGTTTCAACCAACTATTGTAATAAATATATAGTCTACTAATTTTCTGTCAGGACCCGTATCTTTAAATTGTGCTTTGTGTAGATTTCACTAGATTACGGTACTAGTTTATGTTTATGAAAATTACGAATGGTTCTCGATTTTCGTTAATTTGAACGTTTGATCTGCAAGTCGATATAATAGTTAAGAGTGATAAATTTATTGATATTTAATACTATCGATATTATTGGTAATAACAATTTCTATCGATCCTTGATCAATCATAATTTATAAACCCTCGTTTCATTTTGATCCAATCGTATCGATCCCAAAGATCAGTACCAGGGCTTGTACTTAAAAAGGATTATATGACTACTTCTGTATAGTTTATCGGGAAGTATTAACAATAGATTTATTAGCGAAATTTGTTCGTGAAGTCAATGTTACTATTTCTATTTGGAGTCTATAATTAGTGTTAAATTGCAACGGTTTTTTAATTCAAAGTTATTTTCAAATTTAATTCCACTAACATTTTAGTCTTTTTTACTGCATAATTATATTGTAAACATTCTTATTTCTTAGTAATTCACAATTATTTATTTATTTATTTGTTTATTTTTAGAATTTAAATTAGCATTTACAAAAATATATACCATACAATTTATTGAACAAAATCAAGTAAACGATATTATCTTTATCCGAGGAAATGATAAATTAAGCAGAATGCAAATATAAATAAAGAATTTCGTTCTGATCCCACATTATGAAAATATAAGATAAATTAGGGTGTGCGTGGTATCTGTAGCAGCCTTGGCTCACTCAGAAACTTTGACCCTATTTCAGGTCGGTTGTTCTCATTAAATGCTTTTCGTTCACTAACACGTTTCGACAAATTATATTGAGAATGTTTACAACTTGAAAATGAGCATTTTTAGAACTTTGAAACAACAATAAACAAACATTTGTTTTTTCAGTGTACAAGTAGTCATATGTTATTTGCACTGAGCATTTATTTACAATGTGATCTATACATTTATATAAAAAAGGCTTTTGCGAATTGACGTCACACTTGCACTTGTCGACAAATATCTATTTTTCTTCCTAGGTGTACAATCTACTACTTTTCTATTTTCTATATTTTTATTTATTTATTTTTCTTTTTGTACGATTCAGTTTAATCGGAACTTTGCAATTATGTCATGTAGTCATCATTTGCTGCGCTCACACTTTTAAAAATGATATTAATATATGGAAACACGGGATAATTCTAATCCTTATATTATCTCGTTTCTAGTGAGGTGTGCTGAAAAATTGTTGGAAATTCGATGTACTATTAAGTACTTAGTTTTTACCACAATATTCATTTATGATGGTAATGTTTTTATTCTAGATTGTACTGTGTGCCAGTTTTAAGTTAGAATACATTCTTCATTAAAGCTGTGTTTTTAGAAACTTGTAGTGTAAACTCAGAAAATGAAAGTGACTTGGAAAGACACAGAATTATTTTCAATAAAACGAATTTGCTATATGACAAACATGAAGTCGATTCTTAATTACTCGTGAATTTTCAAGAATGCATGCGAAGGGTAATGCTAATATTTGATCCTCTTTTGGTTTAATTTAATTAATATAGCATAGTTTCGGGCTGAACGTCCCTTAGTTAGCGAGTTCAGATCCCTGTGCAACTTTTTCTTGATTAAAAAGAGTAATAGAAAATAGAACCTTCCGCTATTAGCCAACGACGATGACATACAAAATAGAAAGTAAATCTGACCTTTGATCTTACATCTTGTTTCATGCTTCCAGTATCTTGAATATATTTCTAATGTATTCTGAATGCGGGGTGAATCAAAAGAAGTAACTATTTTGTTACTTATCGATGCGCGTTTATTGTTTGTATATTTAATACATCGAAAATGTTTACATGTTCAAAATGATAAAATCTAAAGAAAAAACTAAAGAACTTTTCAATATAATATTTTATATTGTGCACAAATAGTCTCGAATAATTAGTTCATTTTAGTTGGGAATAACATGAGTTATAAGAATATGTGATAAAAAGCGATTATTCTTATGCCCAACTGTATCTAAACAAAACACATATATAAGGGTATTGATAGTTTTGTTGAAAGTTCTCTTATAAAAAAACTTTGCAAATGTATACGATAAAAATCAATTTTGCTTAGATAGGTTGTTACACAAAGTAGAATAAATACTTACCTTTTACGGGGAAAGAAATAGATGTTACCGGATAACATACTGATGGTACCAACATAGTGTTGCGATTCCGAGAAAGATACTCGAAATTAATAAGAGGAACAAATATCATTTTAGGTTAAATAAAGGTCAGCAACAAATAGGTAAGCTTGAAGTAACGTAGTAAGAAAGAGTGGAACTGAACAAACATCTCCAATTTTGACAACAACTTCAAATAACAAATTGTTTCAGAAAGTTCTATTATTTAGAGTACACAACTTTGGATATCTTACGGTAGTATTTTTCTGTACTCTTTCTACTGAAGAGATACAGTGGACTATTGTCTACTCTGTTTTACAATACACTAATTAGGTATACTAAGTATTTGTAAAAATATGTAATCCATTTCAATGCATTATTATGATTTATATTATTATTTTTATGCTATTGTATTTGCTTAATTGTTGCAATACTAAAATTTTCATAAAAATCTGCTTATGTTAGAAGTTTGCTTCTGCAGTCCAGAGTTGTAATGTAAACATTTTTGTCAATAACAAAAATTTCGATTGTCAATATGAATTATGGAAATATTTTACGACATTTACAAATAAATTTTTGATTATTGAAAAAAAAATGAGGGCTGAACACTTAGATATTCGATGGAACTCGAGATCTGTCGATTACCGGTCGAATTCTCTGACAACAGCTTTTACATCAAAATATTTCCATCCTTCACCGATGACATTTGAACAAATTGTTCCAACAAAAGTAAAAAAAAACAAACAGATTTTAATTTTATTTTCAGTTCAGCAAAGATGATGTATATTTATAAACGGATGGAAATTTGTGAAATCAAAATAGGCATATTTGGTCGAGTTCTTTAAGCTTTTTACTATCCGCTATCTACACGTCTTTCGCTACCCTATCTTAAAGATTACATTTTTCATTTTGTATTATTGTTATGTACTACTTGGTAAAAAGTTTGCACAGTTCTGTGTTCTGACTACAGTACTGAGAAAATGTGTATTATTTTTTAAATAAACAGTTTCATCGATACAGTGAATTTCATCGAGTCTATGAGTGAAGTTCCACGATTTTCCGAGTGAGTGATTTGTCATTCTGGGAATCAGCGAATATTCACTCTGTGAAATTTCACTTGTTTAAAAGAATGGTCGTGAATATTTAATAATCTACAATAAACTTTTTTTAAGAACTTTATGTTTAGTAAAGTAATTGGGAACCTATAAACATGGGCTTAATATCTCATAATTCTCGTCAGTTAAGGATGTGCTGGCTGGAATTTATATTTTTCTGGGAGACAATTTGTTATTTCTAAAGCGACCAAATTTCAATTAAATCCTATGCGTACTCGTATAAAATAAAGTGTATAGAACGGACATTCCTGATATTACTCCAATGTTCGTTAAAAAGTAACGATTCATAATCAAACCATATATATCTTTAATCATTCTAATATGTTTAATAGATTTTGTTAACGGCTCTATAAATTCTGGCCACCATATTTTGAATAAATAAAATATTTAAAAAAAATACTGAAAATTCATGAAAGTAAATTGAAACTGAAACATATTTGGACTAAAATGTCAATCAATATTAAACCTGCCCTTAAAAATACGTTTGGTTTGTTATTTGTTTATATCATTTTTGAAAACTGTGTAAATATACTAAATTGCATATTTTTACGTTATTGCTTTAAAATGTCAATTGATATGAGATTGCATTATTAGACATAATTATCACTTTAAATCATGACATTTTACCAATGTACACTCATAAATATATTGCGTCAATTTAATTAAAAATTATGAGTGGGAACTAAATCTTTAGAAATCTTTAGCCATATATATTTATAGCTATATTACGTTAATTCGACAAAAATTTAATTCAGCCAACTTTCATTTGGTTACCTTAAATATATGCAGCAATGAAAAGTACAAAATAAGTAGTCCTCACTAGGTAACTCAACAGGTAGTTAAATTTACTAAATTTTTTTCTCAATACACATAGATATTACAAATACTGAATATTATTAATAATGCATTAACGAATGAGAATCTTTGATGTCTGTCAGTATTACAGAAATTGGTTATAATCTTGGAAACTGACAGATTAGGGATCACAAAATCGGTTTTGAAACTTGAGTTCTAGTTTCAGATTGAATAGCGATTATAAATTCCATTAATCCTTGCGCATATTAAGCGGTTTCTAACTTCGAGCATTGATCTGGTTTGTCGCAGTCGATGTCAAAGATGTTTAAATCATTTTAAATTTTAGAAGCGACCTTATAGGAGAAGACGAAGGGATTCTTTTGTATTTTTCTTTCTTTATCGTATCAATTATATTCATAAGTAAAAAGAGACCGTAACGTTAAATGTATATTTTTAGAAGCTTGCCACTGCGTTTCACTTACGAAATAGGATCGATACGACGAAGACAGGAAAATAACAACATTATACAATGTGCGGGAAATAAAAAACCATATCTTATTTTTCAAAACTGATTTTTACGAATAACTTAATGATGTCTTTACATGCAATGTTTGCGACTTACCTTCGTCAAAGACTTTTATTATATGTAATTGATTACGTATAATTAATAGACCAAAAATACAACAAAAATTAATTTTTTGTTCGATTTCATAATGCTTATGAATAATGCAACTTTGTATGAGAGTGCACTAGTGTAAAATAAATTTATTAATAGTAACACATCTTTTTATCAGATTTATAACAACAAAGGTGGTATCAAATATTAAGATATTCAGAGTACAATATAAAATGTATTTTTAATCCTGTGATGCACAGTTCACGCGGAGGTTCGAATTGAATTTGCAAAGAAACAAATTTATCACATACGTGCTATGGAATGTAAAAAATTTATTTTTTATATTCTTTAGGGATCATGAAGATCATTTCATACGCAGTACGGCGGAATGAATATGCACAAGCATATTCTGGATGCAGTTTTTAGCAAAGAGTGACATCCTTTCTGAATATTAAAATCTGAAATGGTTTTTGCGATTTTTCGTTGCACGATTACATAATCCTGTTGCCACACGTGTATCGACTAATTGGAATAAAAGTTGCATGAAAACGTGAGAATTGTCTCTCTAGCACGAAATAAATTCATGCGACCTAATTACAAAAATATAAGCGATGGACCACTTGTAATGACTTTCTCCTACAATACATTGTATGACGTAATATATAAATACTTTACACGCCGAAAGAACGTTTGAAATATACGTTCGTTTTATTATGAGAAATATCTCGTAGAATAAGAATCTTCGGATAATCTCGTTCGTTCGACTTTTCGGAACCCACTTGAAAAATGTACTTCACGTATTACGATAAATATCCCAATTTATCCAGAGCACCCCCTAGCATCTCTTATATTTAGTTGACTTAAAGTAACTATGGGGATCAAACCACTTGTAGGGACCGTTCAGTAATTGGTATATTTATCTTAGTTAGTAAACAAAGCATATAATAAAGGACAAACCTATTACACTAAATACATCACAAACTAGATCGGTGAGAACCGTCCAAAGCATTTATTATTTCTACGTTTGTCATTTTCGGTTCAATGCTTAAGAAAAGCCGTTAACTGTTGCAATTGACGTCATCCCACGGCGTCTATAATTTCTTATATAAAATAAAATGAAATAAAGGAAAACAACATTGAAAGATACGAAGGTTACAAAATCAATGCGTATTCATTTAATAATGTTGTTTAATTGTAAAATGTTTAATTTTAAATTGTTTAATATATATTACTTTTAATAGTTTAAAGTATATTTTATTCCTTCAACGCCAAAATGCGCAGAATTTACACAGTATTCTGTGGAAGATTTTAGTTGCAAAATAAAAATGTACAAAAACAAAAAAGACCATATCCTACTATTTGTAGGGTCTTTATTGCGAAAGGTGTAATTTTTGGAAATTGTTATGTTACACTACTTTTCTTTTTAAATATCCAAAAAAAACACCGTTTTTTGGGTAATGTTTTAATTCAATCGTAATTTTACCGTGATAACGTTTTGAAGACATGTTCTCACCTATCAAAATCGTGAATGCCAAGTAAATTATTTCAAGTCGCAAAATTTACTGCACTTATAGTCTATACGCAACTAAATTGTATAAAATAGGTTATTAAATGCTAAGAGCGACATATTTTAAGTTTCGGAAATTGTGACATTATTTTCAAAAATAATAAATGCGGCGCTCTATATGCATAGGTAACAATTTGCTAGATTTCATTTTTTAATAGACACGAATTGTGAGGTGTATAACCTGTTAGTTGGTTTTTCCTATAGTTTTAGGTGTCAAGGAATACGAATCCGAGGTCAATATTTCAACATTTAAAATATCTGATCTGTAAATTCTGATCTGAACTGTAAATTCTAAAAAATAAAAAATACTACTTTATTCATAGCCAAATTTAAAATTTGCATGATATGTTTTTCTATAAATAATCAGATTTTTCACTATGGTTAGTCCCTTTGCCTGTAATTATTCAAAGTTGTTTTTGTTTACTCTGATTGTATTGATAACACGCTTCTGATAGGTTAGATGATGCTTGAATGGCGTTATTCAAGTGAACAAAACATTTGATAAAAAAAATCGGCGTTTTTTGAATATTTAAAAAAAAGTATTTGAAAAATGTACTAAAAGGGTACCCAGAAAATAGTAGAATATGGTCATCTGGATATTTTTACAATTTATCGTGCAAGTACCATCACGTTGAATTCCGTGTACAAATTCTGCACGTTCGTTAAGAGGTTCATTACATATCCTGTTTAACATCACACCACGGGTTTGAATGTCGCAAAATAGGTGTAATACCTGATTATACAGAATTTTTCATGCAATTCGCTGCTGGTTATTTTAAAATGTTTTTAAATGAGGTTGTTAATTGCTTTTTTCCGCAATTTGAATTGAATTTTCATTATTATGATGTATTGCCTTATGTTGAATTATTCGGTTTTAACTTTCAACTTAGAATCTGTCTGAATAATTTGAATGTAATTGCAACTTTTTTGGAGAAAGTTTGAAATTGTATTTGTCAGCGATTTTTTAAAAATTTTAATATATTATAATTTTAATTTTAATTTAGTACAACACTTTTTTTAATAATTTAAATTAAATTAAAAAATTATTTTACAAAAATTACGAGAGTTTGTATGATTCGATACTTCGGGAATCGAACTCGGGACCTTTCGATTGCGGTATAATGCTGGAAGAACTAATTCGAGTGGATTCCATTTATCTTAAGACGATTTAGGTTTATTATTATTACTTCTAAAGTGATCATTGTTATCATTCATGAATATATATCATTCCTTTATTTTATATATTTTAACTGATTTCGATTTTCAAATACATTGGTATTCACGTTTGCCAATGCCGTCGATATGTGGATTTTAAAATAAGGTTCATTTTCTTAAATTTCGTTTCTTATATTTTATTTCTAGTTCCATTTGTCATGAACAATGTCCTTAATTTTCATATTCTCATTACGCTTCATTGAAAATGTAGAAAAGTAATTTACTTAAACAAGATTATCATTTTCCTTTACTGTTTTGCAAGAATCGGGTGCATTATGCTCAGCATTGTCAATAATACAATTAACAATTTTTTTATAATAACAAAATGGTTTTCAATCAACATTTTTTCCGACGTCTTCGTAATAAGTATATAGATAATAATAAGGTTCTTGAATAAGGTTTTGGCAATTGTTTTTAGTCATGTTCAGAAATGTAAATATTATATAGTATTAATATAACAACAAATATTTGTTTATATTAAAAAAATTATTCTCGTCAACATTTTCTTTTTATATTAAAATTATTTCGTTAAATCAGAAAATTATTTAAAAAACCTTTTAAGTATCTTACCGTAATGGGTGCAGAAGAAAGAATTAATACACAAAAGCATTTGGAATTCGTTGACAACTGAAATATTTTTACAAATGGAAACTAGTGTTGGTGTGGTGCCTCGCTGGCTTAGCTGCGGCTCAGAAACTTTGACCCTGTGCTGAGTTGGATATTCCTTAATACTCGTTCGTTTAAACTAACAGCTTACATTTATATTATAAAATTATACAAAAATTTGTTTGTAGATTGAAACAAAGAAGTAGGAGGGAGGGGGTCCGAACATATTTAGGTCCAGGTGGTTTCGAGAGATATATTACAACAATATAGTGTTTCTTAGATATATAAAAACTGAAAATGATTTACACCTATGACCAATGGCCTGGGCACTTGGGCACGAAATGGGCATTTTCAAAACTTCGACCCCGACCACTGACCAGACGAACTAATGATAAATAACACTTGTAAAACACTTCCTTCACGCACTTGTATTATAATATACTGTTCGAAGCATGTTACACGTTTCCTCTGTTTTGAAAATTTACACTGATAGTGCGTATTCGTTATCTCCTCTTCCGGTCACTAACCAGCTGACAGTCTTATAATATAAAGACAACATTGTCCTGAGCATTTTGACCAGTTACTCATTATCATCGATCAAGAAATATTCAGAGAAATTCCGACCGCAGAGAAAATTTTGTTATCATTAAATTATTTAAAAGAACATTTTTTTAAACATATTTTTTAAATACCGGATGTACGGATTGACTCTAAAATCTAGTCAGCTCTAGGTGAGGTCTTGCCAAGCTCGAAAAGATGTTATACACTTATTAATTCGTCGAACGTACACATTGAATACGTCAAGTTGATTATTTTCATGTAAATTCGTTTTCTACCGCATTACCTATGATTTTATATAGAAAACGTATATATATCTCTTTTTACGCAATTTTTTTGTGATTTGTATTTTTGAAAATAAATGCAAAATAAGTGACTATTTCATAAATGGAGTTAATGTAGGCTTTTTTTAAATAAATCCGAGTGTAGGTCAAAAATCTACAAATCCGAGCAATAAAGTTATAGCGCACATGACACTACTTGGAAAACTTTTATTTTTATATCATAAAAAAAATCATTTAAAAAAAATAATGTTTTCGAGAAAATTAAGTTTTTCGAAAAATCGGAGAACAGCCGCCATTTTGCTGTTTAACAATATTTTTAAAAATTTCGCGCCAAGAAAGAACACCCCCATTACTACTAATCTAAAAAAAAAACAGAATTCTAAAATATTGATTTTTGAGGACAATATAACGGATTGAATATAATTTTTCGCCCGTTTCGCTCATAAACCCCTCTTTACCTTGATATTTTCAAATGCTCGTATCTCGACAAAAAATAATTTCTTCGCAAAACAAAAAAATACGTGTCTCTTTATTTAGTGAATAGAACAATACAAATCATATAAAAGAAAAATTTAAGCATCAAACTTTTTTCGCTGCATGATTTCAAATGGAAATGCCCAATAAAGAAATTGCCCTTACAACGAACAAATGCAGATAGAATTATTGCAATATTTTATTTTAATTTTCCCAAAGAACTTTTTCTAATCTCAGAATCGTGACTACTCTTCTAGAAGTATTGCGAGTGTAGTTAAAAAATTCACAATGTTTTTATGAACGTAAAAATGGAATCTGTGATATTGTTTTTAAATTTTTGGCTATCGAAACATTCGATGCTCACCGCAGATTAATGTAAAAAATTGTTTTTTAAATTTTCAAAGAGAAGGATAAATATCTGATAAATTTGATTTTTTTAATTGAATCATATCAACATTGTTTAATAAAATAATTTTCTATAAGTCTTCTTTTGAATTTATTTCTTTCTGCAGCAAGAATTTGAATATGGTCAGATGCTATATATAATCGATGTATGGTCCGTCCTGCATTTTGATCGTCGTCTTTCCTGGTGTTTTTTTTAATTCATCAGTCTACTTTTTAGTAATATTGATCTCGTAAATTGTATTGATGTCAATTATAGGTTTAATCCAATCAGTATTTGCTAGTTTTTTTTTGTTTAATTCTTCCAGTTTTTCAAAACAACTTTGTAGATAAGGAATAAAAATAATTTTTTTAAATTCTTTATACGAATATTAAATTTTTAAAGTATTTTTCCAGTATTTTTTTTTTAATTCTTTTAGTTTTTTCACAACTTTGTAGGTAGGAATATAAACCATTGTTTCCTAATTCTTTATTCGAATTTTTTAAGTATTCTAGACTTCATGTACTCTTTACTTTAGGCGCTACTCATTTAATAAGATTTTTCTTATAAATCCAGATATTTCTCTACATTTTCCCATTTTTCTTCTGGGTGTTTGTTATTTCACACGTCTTGGCTTTGCAATTCTAAATCTTCCGTGAATAGTAGCAAAGGCTATTGTAAGATAGCTCCACGTGTGCATTAATGAAAAACGGTTTTAGAGTTTGAGCTGTGAGGGGAAATAGAACCCATACACACAAACATACAATCACAAACGCATACATACATAAATATGGAAACGTGACAACTATTGTGGGAGGTTGGAGAAGATGAAAGCCGATTGCAAACGAGGTGTAATTGATAAGATAGTGGCGAAGTACTGTAACGCACGGTAGGGGAGAGGGGCAGTCGCGAGGTAAGAGGCCGACATCCGTCGATCATTAGTCTCGAACTCTCCAGTGATTCCGGTAGTTGGCAGCTTCCTGTACCGACACCGACAGGTAAACATATATACATACATACATACATACATACATACATACATACATACATACATACACACACATACACATACATATATGTATGGGTGTGCGTGCGTGAATGTGTGTATGTGTGTATCTTTGTGTCTGCGAAAGCGTGCATGACCGGGGAATGTGGAATCCGGAATCGGGGATCGATAGAGCCATGCTCTACTACGTGCGATAGAGATAGTCCAACAGACAGGAGTCCACATTCCCGTGAAAGTCACACTTCTCTCTCACACGTACATGAAGCGTGCCGATCCATCTCTCTCCCTCTCTCGAGGATTACATATGGATCCTTTGGATCGAAATCGTTGTCACATATATTCGATGGATGCCCCTTTTCCATTTCCATGGGTTTTGACGAAAACATCCGACTTTCCTCGCACGTGTCACTGTCCTGTCTGTCGGGCATTTTCTCCTAGTCGTGGATGTCTCACTCTGTCCAATCGCCATTCATTTGCTGGCGCTCGTGTCACCGAAATTCGATTATTTCTAGCGGATGTGGTTTCCGATAAATTGAAAGCAATTAAGACTTGGCTGTCAACGCTCCAGTCAATTCATGGATGCAAAAAAATGAATGTTCGAGATTTCTGAAATTTGTCTTTAAGTATCTTATTCATCTTGGAAGAAATGCAGAAAGTTCTCAATGTTTAGTTCTCAATATCTCATTTTTCTGCAATTTGGTAGATTTTTTGTAGTAAACTTTGTTTGCCAATTAGAAAATATTTTTTACGGCCAATTATAATAATGCTTTGAATAGTTTCCAATATTCAAGCTAATCCTTGAATAATATAATTGAACTGGTTACGCGTAATCAAGGAATACTAAGAGAGTACTATGAAAACATATTGCAACTAACAAAAAACTCTAAACGAAAGTTCTCTATAACTATTAATAAAACTATACGATATCGTAAACTATTATAATAAATATTACCTAAACAAATTTTCCTGCACTAAGAGACCAGGATGGTAACCGCTAATAAAACTTTCTATTTAGCACGGTTCTTATTGTCACTGCTATATATTTACTTACCATTTTAAAAAACTTGTTTTCTTAAATTATCTATTTCTGGCTAGTTAGTAATACTTATAAAAAATTTTCTTAGTCACTATAAAATCTATTTTATAAGCTTTTATAATAAAAACCTTATTTTATTAATACAAATAGATTCAATTTTAACGCTTATGAAACGGTATTTATAAGTGTTTTACGCATGCCCAACTTACTAAGTGTTTTGTTTTCTGCAGTGATGCCCAGTGGGGTTTATTTTGACATAAGAATATCGCAATCAAATCCAAAAATGTATTTCACTTTTCTTAAAAATCATGTTTATTTAACTCAATAATCTCGTATTTTGTATTCATTAAAAAAATGTCTCTTAAACACAAATAACCATCCGACTAGTACTGATTAATAAATGTATTTTATACGAGTTAAAAGCCGATTTTAAGAACATCAGTATTTTAAGTGGTACAAAATATATTGCTGTCGCTATACCAGCTGGCTGCATAGTGCCAATTATAAGAATTCTTATATACCGGTAAATAGCCCAGTCTCTCAGTGTGTAAGATCTTGAATAAAAACCCAAATTATTATTTCAACTTTTATATTCAGCTCCTCATCAGAATGCATTTTTTGAAGAGTTTTGTAACATGTATATGCATATAAAAGAGAACGATATTATTATCAATCCCAAGTAAAATATATTTTTTTCAGAATTTAAATTTAAATTTGTAGAAAACTGATTCTGTTTACATTGAAAAAAGTTGGAAAATTCACAAAATTCGGAACGTCAGGAAACACTAACTAACACACTGTTGTAAGTGACAATTTTTGTGAATAAGGAAATAAGCAATTTCTTGTTGCGGAAAAATAAATATAGTACTAGTTCATTTGAATTGGGTTGTAATGTGTTTTTGGTAATATTTCGGTATCGGAAAAATCGGTAAATTTCATTTTGGGAATAGTATATTAACCGAACTACCCTTTTGAAAAGGTGGACGAAGTACTCGAAACTTCGAGAAAAAAATTGTACGCCAGTGTCCAACACAGATTACTTCTTATTCTGTAAGCCAAAGTTGACTTTTTTCATTTTTTGATTACATCGTCTACATAAAAATACCAACCAATTTTTATTATTTTTAATAAAATAGTTGTCTATATTTAATATTTATTTATATATATATATATATATATAATAAGAATATCAATCATTTTGAATTTTGCGCTTGCACAACATTGTTGCAGGGCAAAAGACCAATGTATTTATTTTGCAGTATTTTATATGTTTATGTATTTATTCTACGATTTATTAAATCTGCTTATTTATTTTGATCGTTCTTAAAATAATTCTTACATTCTGCATATTCAATTTTTTAATAGTTTGCATATATTTCCAACAAAATGAGGGAACTGATCTGGTCGTGGACACAATATGGTTTTTGCTCCACAGCTGCTTCGATTAAACGCATACGATTTAAATGCAATCACTTTGGAAAACTAGAAGTCTGGGCTAACTATTTCCAACCTATAGGTAAGAGGAATATTGATAAATCGACGAAAAGTATGAAGGAGCTCACCGCATTATGACTCAAGCTCAAAACCGAAGAGGAAACAGTATAATTGAATGTGAAGGTATCCTGTACGGAGCGGGAATGTTCTGAAAAGTTCTCATTTTTCATACTTATGTATGTATGCGGATGTATCTATGCACGTATGATATATGTGTAATGTGTATATTCGCATGTACTGAGTTTTTTTTTTAAATAAGTACGCCTAAAAAATATGTTTCAACCAATAATGTAAAAGCATAATATTATGTGTTAAAATTTAGTGTTTCTTGATAAAAATACTTTACAGACTATACACACTCTTTCCAATGTAAAAATTATAAAATTTGAGTATAAAAGTGTATCTTCTCTTACAAATTTTCATATCCTTCAACACTGATATTTTTTGTATGCTTATTTTGTAATTTCAAACTACCTGTCGCTTGGATTAGAAAAAATAATTAACTGCCGAAGAAAAAAAAATCTAAACTGGTCAAAGATGAAAATTTTTAATTTTTTACTATCCTACCCAAAAATAAAGTAAGAAAGAGAATATAACTTTCTCTGATAATTTAAATAAAAATGGGTCAAAATAAGGTAGTATCTCCCCTTAAGTGAAAATCAATAAAGCTGTCCACAACCGGCATTGGCAACAATTTTTTCGAGTCACCAAAAAATTATTGTTGCGAATAGAATCAATGTTTTACCAACTGCGGAACCTGTCGTGGGTTTTTTCTCCTCAAAGGTGGGTTTTCCTCACCCCATTCCACACCCGAATGGGGGTAACTCTCAGAATGAAGGTAACCTGTTAGGTAATTCTCTGTAAAGGTCCTTGAAATTGTTCACGATACCGGTAAAGCAGGTAGCGACTGTGTATCGATTTGTAAATGACGAATTCCTAGAATGGACGCTGGAAACAATTGCGAATCAGTATGTTGAATATATGACGTGGCACGTGAAAAAGCTCTTTCAAATGGCGATTTCGGTATCAGCGAAGACGAGTCGGAAATCGGAATACGAATGAATTACGACGTGAAAATCGGTCGATATGACACGCAGTTTCGGTCGATTAATCGAGCGCCGTATCGTCACCAGAAATTTTTTTCAAAATAAAGTGATTTGGGGTTGACAAAACCGACGTGTTTTTTATTTATCGCGATTTCGTACGTTCTTACGGTACCATCACAACGAAACACCTTTGAGCGCATTCGTAGTGATATATCGCACGTTATAAATAACATGAAATCATTTTGCAGTCAATTTATTTGAAAATATTATTCTCACATTCTGAACGCAAATTGAATAGCTGTATCAATAACACTATAAGTGGCATCAAATGAGTAATTTGATGGATCATTTGAGTAAAAATTTAAAGATCTACCAAGAGAGGCATTTTCATAGTGCCAATCTATAGATTATATATTATATATAATAAGAGTGTTACACACACATTCAAATAAAGTTTTCTATTGATTATTTTTCAAAGATGAATGATAACACAGGACCACAAAAAAAATTTGATTCGAGGTAACTTGAATCAGGAATAGAGGATCTTGCCAAAAATCTTGTCAATAGTGAATTGCCAAAAAGTATATTTTTGAGTACTTTTCCGATCACACATCTTAAAATCCTCACGGGATGGGCCAAATCGAATAACCGATTCGTTTTCAGTGGCTAAAAATCTATCAGATCCACTATTCCTGATTCAAGTTATCTCGAAATAATTTTGTTTTCTGGACCTGTGTAATTTATGTGTGAATCCTTTGATTTTATTCATACTATTGATAAAATATCGTCTAAAAATTTAATTGGATCGGCAGAATATATGTCGTCAATATATCTAGAATAAAACGATATTCATGGTGATTAAATAAGATTTTTTTAAAATAAAATTGACTAATGATTATCGTGAGTGATAATTATCAACTCTACAACATAAAGAATGTAATAAACCTATCGTAGAAAACACGATAACTCATTTTAAAAGTATGAAAGTATAAACGGGTATATTATAGACATATGAGAAGTATCTCGTAAGAAGCTTTAAACAATAGAGATTAAAGAATGATTAACTGCAAGTAAAGAACACGAGTATAAATGTTCACGTCGAATTAGAAGGTGTATCCACGTGCTATTTTTGTTTGCTATTTATAACTCGCTATCATCCTTTATAAATATGATTTTTATCCCATGATGTGAGCATTCGATTTTCTACAAATCTTGTGTATTTTGAAAAGTAGATTTCATCTTGTACGTACTGTTCTAAAATATCTACCAAATATTGATAAACATACCAGTAAAAATGTGAAGAAGACAGAATTAAAAGTTTATGAAATGAAAAATAACATTGGCTTAAGTTGGCTTTTGTTACCTCTACTATATGTCTGACCACACTCTCTGTATCTACTTAACATCATCGGAGGCAAAATTACCATCGTGTATTTCTCGGTACTTTACTTTTTATTTAATTTCAATTTGAATCATGCCGTATGCTATGGAAATGTGTATTTAAAGAAATAAGATCAACCTTTGTGCTTGTAATGTGTAACGGAAGAACGATACGTCTCGGACAATATATGGTATCTCGTATTATTCAGTACAAACCATGGGACGTCTTGCAGTAGAAGAAGAAAACGTGGTAAGACCGATTCTTGGAATATTAACAACGTCATTTAACAATATTTTCATATTCTGTGGTCTTTCCATTTTTTTTTCATAATTTCAACAACAAAGGGTATATAATTTAAATTACGATTCGAATAATTTACCTGTCTTCCACTTAAAAATATGCCTTGTAAAACCGCGAAAACTAATAAAAATTAGGCTATATAATTTAGTATTAACATTTTATTTGTAGTTTTCATCGTACAGAGCTATATAAGACTTTATTTTGGGATAGGAAATTAATAATAATTATATCACAATTTAATAACGTTTGAAAAAACTAATTTTATTAATTTTTATTTCTAATTTTAAAAAATCTACTTCATCATAAAATGGAACTATTCCATGTCATTATTCGTAATATCCATCTACTAACATCGATGGCGATCGACATTTGTTATCACACCCAGGCATCACATTATCATCCATTTTTAATGTACGTGAGCAGTTGTGATCAGTCGTATCATTCATAAATGTTACTACACTTTGGTGAAATGGTTAAAATCCATAGTTATAAAACAGAGAATTAACACACAAAAAATAATGAAAAATGAACATTACAAAAAATATGATAAAATAAATACAATTTTTTTCAGAACAATAACAAAAAACGGTAATCAGATGATTTCGCCAGAAATATTCTTGTACATTAGCTCTAATGTTCATAAAATTCATTATCATCGTTAAATACAAAACGAAATACCATTTCATTTGTCTAGAATTTCAACTTTGATTTTCAGAAGCGCTAAGCTTTACTGATGCCGACAAGTATAAATGTTTTCCGGCCCGGAGTTGGAACCTACGAAACTGATAAATTCGGTTAGAGTATAATAAGAGCTAACACCTAATAATATGAAATTTGAGTGTTTTATCACGTGAGAAAGTGTGAAAAATCGTTGTTGAAGTAGCGGATAATACGTAGAAAAATACAGTAATCTAAGTAGTAACAGTCTGCTTGTACTGTCAACAAAAGACTGCCGACTATTACTACTTCGGCGGAAATCACGTATGCTCGCGAGCATCTTCCTTTGACGAATAACATTTATCGTTGTTAGGCATATAAACAATTTAATTTCTTTATATGCACTCCTAATGTGTAACACTGTTGTAATATAACGTCGATTGAAATACTGTGGGCATTATGTAAGGTGACTTTTTTAAACTCAAATTTTACCATTTTTATAACTTTCATAAATTTGAAAAAATATTTTATTTAGAATTTGTCCAAAAATGTTGTTTTATATAAATGTTGAAAAAATAACAGAAACCACTGAATACGGGAATGTTTAAAAAATGATGACTGTTTGTTATTTTTACTCATATTATTGCATTTTAATACCATTACTGTTAGAGTTTGCAGTTTAATTTTTTATTCTTTTATACAGAAAATACGTTTTTTAAGATGGGCTATCATCATAGCCGAAACGTCAAAATACAGTTATTCTTCTTCTATGTACAGGCCGGGGCCGTCAAACCAAGACTTTCTACAAAATTAATTATCTACCATAAAGTTAAGCTATTCATCTATTTAAAACGTTCTTGGCTTCTTGGTGATTCATTGATTGTTTTAATTTTTTGATTATATTCAGAGTGAATCAGCATAGGCATAAGTTTCCTTTCTTATATTCATGCATACAATATTCATAATTAATTCTCCTTTCAATTACCTTTGTCAAAAAACTAATTCTTTCTTACCTGGGGGTTCTATAAATGTTACACATGGGTATAGTATTATTCCAATATTAGTTCGTAGTTAGGGCTAGATTACGATAGTAGATTCTTTCCACGGAGCCTCACGGGTGAGTCCAGCTGTGGAGGAGATGAAGGAAACACCATGCACGTAATTTTTATTGTTATTACTCTATTTATAGTCGTTTTAGAACATCTAAGGTTATAAACAACTAAACAATTACATTCACAAGTATAGTAGCATACATCTTTTACGTTATGTCGCAGTATATTAGACTTATGAGTACAAGGCTGTTTGAGGGTGATGTGTTAGTAGTAATCGAGGAAACGAATTCTTGCCAAGATCCTTTACTATTCACTTTTAATTCTGGTATTGCCTCTGATCTTTTCTTTTTAAAATCTATCTGATTTTCCACTGTATTCTTTTATTTTAGTTCTTTAAATGCTTTTTCCGATTGTTTTATTTTTCGAATGCATGGCTAATCCATCTAATTTTTCTTTAGCTGGTTTATTTGATGACTTGGGAATTGATTTGTTAGGTGATTCTAAAATTATTGCGTTGAGTTCAGAAATTATATTATTGATATCTAATTCCACTGGATCTGAGATTGTTGGGAGGTTCGGAAGATTTGTTACTTTTGATTTTATGGAAGCTGTCTGAAATATTCATTTTGAGCGAGTTTCTATCAGTTGCGAGTTTGAGAATTTGATAGGTTGTATGATTCTCGGGTAGTGATCGCTGTTTTGTAGATTAGCTATAATTTACCATGTGAAAAGGTGGAGGGATATTTGGAGACGATTCTGATAAATCTATAGCACTTTGCTGGCTTTGTACTGGATTGCAGTGTATCTTTTGACAGATATTTAGCCCCACCAGAATGTTCTCTACCGCCCATTTTTGTATTATTTTACATGTATTGTCCCACTTCGAGGACCCTCATAGGTAATTATTTTTTATTTTTAAAGTTTACAGTTTTTATTTTTATTTTTTTTATTGTTGAGAATTTTCTAAGGACTTTTTCTTTCAACTCTTTTCAACACCGTAATACAAACTATACACAGGCAAATATTAAGGTCAGGTCTCCGCCTAGATACACGTTCCCATAAAATTATTATGGTGTACATAATTAATGCTTTAGACAAATCATCTCAGAACATGATGTTTCGTGTAATTTCTCTATAAAAAAGAAAATAGTAAATCATTACTTGTAGGTCCACGAGAAAATTCAAACATTTTATATTTAAATTAATATTCGGATTCTCAGAATTTGATTTCCTTTACTATGTAAAATTTAAATGCCAGTTTCAAAAACAAAGCCTTAGTATATCGGTAAAGTATATGTATAATAGACTGTATGTGTTCAAATGTATGCAAATAGCAAGAGTATTTAATTTGCCTTTTAAAACTTCCTTATCTTATTATGATCCGAATTTGCGTGTGATGCATTAAAAAATGCAGCTGCCACAATTTCATTTGAATGTATCCAAATCAGATTCATTTTTTTATCATTTCTATCCAGGAGTTGTCAAATCGATGAACATTTAATTATTAATTTTTTAACCTTCCTTGAAAACGTCAATCACTTAATAGAAAATCATTATATATTTATAATTAAATCTAAATGAATAAAATAACACACGAAAGGACACTAATTTTCTATAAAAACAAAAGAAACATCAGCAAAATAGAATAATCAAGGAAATGAATAAATTTAACTCGTTCGAAACAAGTTTATTTTTTTAATTTCAGAGCCATAATATTTAAAATGAGTAAATGTAAACGGAATACATATAAATCTACAAATGTAAAAGTATTTTTTAACGAAGATTGAAACCATATATTTTATCAATATATATACCCGACGAGGTCATTTGCTCGAGTATGCGTGTAGCCATTAATAATAGAAAAAGTTTACCGTTGAACTTTGAACTTGTTTACACTAACAATAGTTCCTCTGTCAACAGTTTGGTATACATTCTGCAGTAAATTAATAACATTTTTAATCAATGCTGTTCTTTGTTGACGGAAGTTTCGTCTTTCATAACAATCTTTGCTTTCCGTTTCTACTTATTTATGTAATGTGTGACAAATACGAATAGCTATGTCTTATAATGCACATGCAGTGTGGACATTATAAGTACTTCTATTATTAGATATATTTATTTAAAGTGGCAGAAATGAGGAATTATATATCCCATTTTGTGCCAGATCTCATTATTTAGATAGAAAAACTATTCCTTTTTTTTCGTGTGCACTTAATCATTTCATTATTATTTTTCAACGTACTTTTACAATTTAAATTATTTTCTGTGAGTTAATAATGTTTACGAGGCAAAACGTTTTTTTTTTATATTAATAATGAGATGGAAAAATGAATTATCAGGAGGAAAATCTTTCGAACGAATAATGAAATTCGAAAGGGGACCTAGACTGGTATATAATAATAATCGATAATTATGCAAAAAAAATGCAAATTAAAAATTGCTGGCGCCATCTTATTTTTTTCAACAAAAAATCGTAATAAAAATATAATTATGTAGTAATTTTCTTCAATCTCAAAATACGCTATTTTTCCCAAGAAATGTAAAAAAGTACCATTTTTTTCGAAAAACTGATAATCAACTTTTTTTTGAAATCGCCGGCTTATTCCTGAACTCCAAATCTTGACTTTTTTCTATTCATTTTTTTTAACGGCGTTCGGATCCACGGTAATAACTCTAGGGGCGGAGTCCCGCAAGGATAAATAAAGCACGGTTATTTGAAAGTATTTATGTTTATTAATTTTAATATGATTTTTATCATGTTCAAGGTCGATGCTTTTTTCCAGTCAGTCGAAAAGTTATTTGAAATATTTGAAAACATGATTTCACATCCATTCTAAAAACACAATTTTATTTAAACTTAGTACATGAAAAGTATATGTACATGAAAAAATACGGACAGTGATAGATCTAAAGAAGATTTATAAATATAAGAACTTTATTATTTACATTTAACAAAACTACTTATTATTTAAAAAAACACTTCAGTAGATCGATTAAATTATTATTGTATTAATAAAACTTTAAGTTCTTGAGAATGTATTTTTTATTATTGATCATTGAATGTATATGTTAATCATTTTACGCATTATGTATAAAACCGAATTTTACGCACCAAAAACAGTGTGCCAAAATGTATTTTACACACACTGCATCAAAAAATATTTTATACACGAAATACTAAGAATCAAAGGGTGGTGTAACCGTATGTAAATCACTGGTACAAGTTAAGGATTCAAAATTGAATATAAAAATGGGGCCATAAATGAGATTCATAACATGTCTGCGTATATCCAAGTCATTATAGTAAAAATGTATCTATTTAATAAAGGTAATGTAGGGTCGGAGAATTAAGTTGAAAAATAGTTCGAAAAATGACATAAAATAAGTGAAAAGTGAAATTCACTATGACTATTCAGAATAGAATATCAAGTGTTCTACAAAAATTATAACAGGCTGATAAGTATGTGATAATCATCCCTTAATCTTGAAGTCAAAGTGCTTGTCCTATTGGTATTAGCAGATGTCAAATTGATATGAATATTCAAAGCATTTTATTAACTCACCAATTAAAGGTATTGTTATTAAATTTTTAAATAATATTATTCATAGCGATCTTTCTAGTTATATAAAAGAAATTTATTGGTTATTCGATTCGTCGAACCATTCCCAGTTCTCATTTGAAAACAATGAAAATGTTGTTACGTAATGAATTTGATAAAACACAATAGTAAAGGTAAGGAAATGTAGGGCATTTCAAAAAATGAAAAATATCATCCTTATATTAAACAAATTTGCATAGTATATTTTAATTTTTATTCTAAGAGGAGTTCTGACAAATTTCTAGTTTATTATAATTAGTGAGTGTTTAAATTATTCTTGAAATATAGTGAATTTTATAGAACATCACAATAAAGAAATATTGCTGGGATGAAAATTCTACAGAGTGAGAATTTACATGCTTATAATATAATGTAAGTAGATACTAAAACCAGTTCCTACGATATATAATAAATAGAATAAAAATAAAACCAATAAATCATTAATTAGGGACTAATTTTTCACCTGTACATTATCATCTTATATATTAGCGCTGTAGTACATTTCCTTATCCTTATTTTAGGTTTGTCGTTTTTAGTCCGTCGTAAGCTTGCATTTCTAAAAAAATAAATAAGCAAGGAATATTGTTATTGGTATTGATTAGCTGACTATTAATTGTACTTAATTGTGCCAGTTATAAACTGTAAATTAGTATTGGTTACATGTATCATTTTTTGTTTATGTTTAACTATTAAAATTATTACAATTTAAAAGAAGCATATGTCTATACAAATATATCTTTTGAACAGTTTTAATTACTAAAACGAAAAATAATTTAAAGGGTTACAGATATACATATACATAGCAGAAAATTGTCACTACGATCAAATCTTAATGACAATGCAATCTATAATCGATTAAAAATGAAAATTATATTTTAATAAAGAATGATTCGCACATTTATGAATATATTACATTAAAAGAAAAGAGATAACAGACTGTAACATAAATATGCATGAACATCATGACATATAATGCAAATAATTCTAACAAATAAATTGCATGGGTATAGATAAAAAGAACAAACAGAGTTAACAGATTTATAATGAAAGAATTAAAATTTTGTTATATTATGGAATTTATAATGGTAGTACGATGTACGTTTATAATCATATGATATTTTTATGTTCGTACTGTAAAATCTCCGCAACAGATTGTCATAATTCAACAGCATTATTCATGATACCAAAGGTCAAAAGAAAAATTTACTTTTCTTGGTACTCTTCATAATATTGAATAAAAATAGCAAAATTTATTGAAATCGTATAAATATTAGAATAACGAATTTAGAAATTAACACTCCTACAATTAATAAAAATACTGGAAATAAAAATTATAATGTGGAGGACGTACTTAATAAAAGTATTGATCATTAACTTATTTACAAAATTATTACATTTTTAATCTGGTTAATTGCCTTGCAGTTTGTTATGCGTGTATTTTCATCTTTCTAATTTCTGCTTTGCCTTCTTTAATGAATATTTTTATAAAAATTTTGCGATCAGTAGATTTGTACAAAATTTGTATGTAAACAGGACTAGATATCAGATATTTTTATTCGCTGTATTGATTGAATTTTATCCGTCATAATAGCTCCTGATGCATTACGACAAAAATTTTTAAATTCATTCTACTACAATGATGTATGTATTCTTGGCTTCCTTCCATATTTTGAAATGTGTTTCTTCTTTAAACTTTTTATAAAGATCAACACGTATCAAATCTCAAATTGGATAATTTTCAATATTGCCAATACAGCTTTCTATTTAATGTTGCATATCACGTGTCGCATTTTAACTCAATGTCATAAGGACTTCATGACATTTCTTAGAAAGTATTGAAAACGTTCCTATTTTTAAAAAAGATGTAGTTTTCAAATCTTCTTACACTGCCAAACCTATAGAAACAAATTTTATTCGATACAATTGTTTGCTACTCGTAATTACGAAAATGTCATCGTCAGTGAAAAAGGAATGCTATCAATATATGATACGCATTTCAATTAAGGAAGACCGAAGTGAATTGTCGAGATTTTACGTTTATCTTCTTTTTTTTATCGAAACACAAAATTGAGAGTAGATACAAAATTGCTACATGTTATACTCTCTAGTTTGAAAAAAAATTTAAATGTGCCATTTTGTCAGCATAATATTTTTACTATAGAGCTCAGGATGCCTTACCATGTCGGTTGTTTTAATTACTTTATTCAAAATCCACAACCGTTATTTTCTCTGAAAACGTATTTACTGACCAAATTTTACATAAAATATTTCCATAAATAAAAAATTATTAAGAATTGCTTCAGTCATCATCAGAACTGCGACGAACGAGTTTTCTAGAGTACTGGTTCTAGGGTACTGGCCTATGCTTCAAAGGTTTCTGAATATCTTTCGTATCATTATTGTCTAAAGACAAATAGTTATTGTCATCACAAGTTTCTGATGGAACTCTACGTAATGAAATATCCAAGGTGCTCGTGTGACATGACATGCCTTGGTTTCAGTATTCATTTTTCCGTTTTGTACAACCGTAAAGTAAAACTTAGAAAATGATATTTTTAACGAATGAATTCAGTTCAATCACAAAATACCCGAGATCTCAACATTTTACTTCTAATATACTCAACATTAAAATTCAGATAGACATATTAAACTTTGTTCTGCATATAGAAGGTCACTTTCACCATCTGCAGTAATTACTTCAAATTTGCTGTTGCTCATATATCCATTGCAATGATTTCAATATTTTCGCAATGTGTCCCGGTCTCCCCAACTATTAAGTACTAATGAAATTAATTGATTCTCAAAATACTCCATAAACTAGAGTAAAAATTAGTTTAGACAAACTCGAAGTAGTTTTATCAGCGGAAGGTCAGCCATTCGAATTACGTTTACAATAGGTTATCCACCGACTTGGGGCAACTGATGTAGACACATAACTTATATTGCAGATCAGGTAGATTATTTCCTTACCGACGCATAGTAGGATATCGACAGGATGAAATCTGCTTTACCATTTGCAAAACTATTTATCAACATACGGCAAACGGATATGATGACAACAAAACAGCGTTTAGACAACAAACATTTTATCGATCGATGAAAGCGAAGCTGTCACTATTTTCACGATTAAGCATAACTTATATATTTAAACAATTTATATTTATAATACGGGGTCATTTGGATTAGGACATTTGTATTTTCTACTTTACCTCCTGTCGTTTATCAACATGGGGCAAGTTGATTGTTCAAAAAGCGTAGAAAATAAACAAGTTACCGATCGATGAAAGTTAAACCTCGTCTATTTTCAGAGTTAAGCTTCAGAACTTATCTAAATAATTAATGTGTTAATAATATAGTATTATTATAATCAGGAAACTTTCATAATTAGAGTTTGTTGGAAATGAAAATAACAATTGTAAACATCTGTATAAGAAGGTATAAGTACGGGATTGTTTCTAATAGCGTTACTACTATACTCTTTCCCTTTCTCTCGTTGCAAGTTTAATTATTTTGTTGATTATAACATTATACGATAACAGAAGCGTTCATACGATATATTAATGAGATCAAGTTTGGAGGCAGAAATTGCAGATATTGAATATGTAGATTATGTAAGTAGATAAAAGGTAGATATAGACTAAAAACGGTAGATTGGAAATAAATTTAATTTAGCCAAATCTGACTTACTTTAGCAAACTTTTATCGATACATTGCATAAGTTAATTTTTAAAAAATTGTATAGATCAATTAATATTGTTTACCCGGAATACGCTACAAACAAGACAATTATTAGATATAATGTTCATAAGAGCTATACCATTTTATAACCTTTGTACCTACTATAATATTTTATACGTTGCAACTAATACATAAAATGAGTGATTGAATCTAAATGATTGAATTTAAATTTCAAAATATGACGCAAAATTTAAACTGTGTTCTAAATCATATTACTGAGAGAAGAATCATATACCCGCAACAATGTCTTGTGTTATATTAATCCATTAACATTGGGATGGAAGCATTTCCAGCATCAATTTGGACCCCGATTATTTCTATGGAAAAATTTTAATGTAGTTACGACTTACGTAAAATTGTATGTTCATTCAGAATATTTCGATTAAGTTTCGATAAAATGAACCGCCAAAATGTTACAAGCCTTTTTTGCAGAAAAATAAGATGTTTTAGATATACTTAAATAAGTAAGTGATTTACATCATTTGAAATTGCATCGGGTTGCATGTCTGGGGTGAAAATATCGCGATCATGGACCCTCGAGATTATAATGTACCATGCATCATTTCGAAATTCAAGATGACGGCCTTTAAAATGGCGGGTCACATTTTTATTTTACAAAAAATGGAAGTTCAAGTAATGTTGGCGTTATATTAGAGTAGTCAGTTGACATTTTCGAGGACGCTGATTATGAATGTGAGGTCAGAATTTCAAAATTCCAAATGGCAGATCCAAAAGGGCGGGCATCGAACGCGCAAATTTTATTTCGCTCTTTGTTCGATTTGCACAAATGTAGTTAGATAGAGGATTTCTAGTCGCTCATTACATATATGATGTCAGAATTCTAAATTCGCAATAGTGAATTTAAAATGACGGTAATTTTTTTAAACTCGGATCTCCCACTCTTGAACTTCTATTTTTCGTAATATACAGATATGACCATAGTTTTTTTGTGTTGTACTCTGAGTCCATGATAGATCATACAATTGTAAAATTACATTGTTAGACATAGTTGTACTAAAATTTTATGTTTAGTAAAATACTTGACCGACTTTTAAATTTGACGTCTTGTTTTGTTTGGTCTGCACAGGCTACACGACCATATTTTGTATATAGCCGAATTTTGCCGAATCGAGTCGAAAAAAGCCGAAAACACTTTTTCACGAAGTAGTACGTAGGCACTTTCGTAAGCATGCGCAATTACTCACGCACTAATGAACCGATTATCTTTATCAACGTCATTTTGGATATCTCCAAATAAACAAAATGAACTGGTTAGATTTTGGAGCAGGCCCATCGAACGAGTTTATCACAAAGAGCCATCTTTTTTTGTAACTTAAATTGTTTTATTTTTTCAGTTTTGATTCAGAGAATAACAGTAAAAGAAAAAGAGAGTCGATTTGCGAGATAAAAACTTGGGGTTGAGAAAGCAGCGAGATTGAGAATTAAAATATTTAAACTCTAGTAGTAGGAAAGATATAAAATACAAAAACTGAAAGGTTTCTGTAAATCCAAATGATTCTGTTACAGCAGCCAATGGATATAAATGACAACATTAACATTGAAAGTGTATGGCTATGTAGGGAGAATGGATCTGGCAAAGAAAGAGAAGATACTGGATCGAAAGACACATATACAGCGAATTGTCTGCACCGTAGGTAGAGGGTTGCAAATGTTGGGCAAAGAAGTAAAAAAGAAGAAAAAACAGAAAGAACCCTGTAATTTATATAATAGATAATGAAGAGTCATGAAGTGAGCAAGTCAATTCGAGAAAAGTTTTTCTTTAAAACTTTGAATTTCGTGATTGATTGTTGGAATTTGCTTCTCCTCGTGGGCATTACTGTTTTTATCCTTCTCCGAGAAAAAGGCGATAGTAGTATACGTAGGAGGAGATAGAAAATAAATAAGAGGATATCTATTTATTAAAAACAAATAATCACAATTTAGAGATAATTTAAACAATAATTTAAAACAAAATGTCTAAATCCGAGGTCTAACGTTCCCACAATTAAAAAAACTTTAAACTGCAATTTTCCCATATTCTTATTACATTCTATTTAAAAAAAGAGCTGATACATGTGAAACGAATTTTCGGAAAATCTGTCTTTTTTTGGGGGGGGGGCTGCGTTCCTTACATCTAAGGGGGAACGTGGGGAATGAGGGGGTCGAAAATATTAAATGGCAATATAGGTCTCATATAGGGATCTCATTTGAAAGTCTGGCACTGTAACCACTTTTCGATGAATTATTCGACTATTGCAATTTTTAATCTAATAACTTTGGAATATAGAAAATCGCCGAAACAAGTTTCTAAAAAGTATATATAGCTTTTTAAAAACAGGTTTCTCGAGTTTCACGATTTTTGAAATCTTTATGTGTTCCGAAGTTAGTAAATTAACTAATAGTAGAATAATTCTTCGCAAATACGTTGCAGCGTTTTTAAATATCGACGGTTTTCGAGATATTTGACCGTTCTCGGGCTATTTGCCATCACTGTACGATATAGCTCATTGTATCTAGTTTCTAAGGACAAATGAGAATCATTAGAGTTGATAAATTGATCATGAATTGACGATAAATTCATAGAATGCATTTATACCGACCGCATGTTGTACGGCGTAATAGCTTTGATGTGGTTTACGCCGTTGGTAGTCCAGGGCGTTGGTAGCCCTGGTGTTATCACTCGTGCAACCGGTATAGCCGTAATGTTGATGGCGGCTTTCGTTTTCTTCTTGATTTCTAGTTAAGCTCGTTGATGGTGGGTCTGGCCACTGATCCAGAGAACTCCAGTGTTTACCCTTTCGTTTGACGGCATAATATCTGTCAAAGGATTTAATATTTATTGCTTATTTCAATCTAGTACTGCTTTATATTCAGTCACTTAAGAAATAAAAAAATATAAAATATTTTTCGAAATTGCAAAAATATGTAAATGACTAGTTTAAGAATATGTAAAGCAGTCAATGAATATATCAGGTACTACGAACTTAACATAACTTCTAATGACTTTACTAATTTAAATTATCTTTTTTAAATAAAAACATTTGTTTGATTTATTAGAATTATACTGTCGAAAACATCGTTTTTCATGTATTTAGTATCCCTAGGTTTTTTTACGTAATTTGATGTATATACTCGAATGTCATGTGCCACAAAGTTTACGGATCCGTCTACTCCGTCTAAAGTTTGCGTTTTAAGACGATCCCATACTATCTGTAGATTTATAATTAATTCTTACTATATCCACGTACCGAAAATTTGTTACGGTTTTAACTTGAATTTAGTCGAAATTCGTAACGATTTTTTGTACATTAACAAGTCTGTCTATATTTAATTGCAAATTAATCTATACATTAAGTAGGTTGGCGGTAATATAAAAAAATGGTCACGAGGGGGCAGAGCTCAGATTTGGCCAACTTCCTGGTTTAATCAAGAAGCCTAGAAGATCTCTGATATAGTATATAAGAATTCTCAACAATCAGCATCAAACGAATCCGATAATTTTTTAAAAATATAGGCAAAGTCGTAATAAAAATTGTATACTTTATAGATTAAAAATAAAAAACGTCTTTTATATATTATTTAAATAGTATAGTAATTTAATTTTTAAATAATTAAAACAAACGTAACCAAACAATATTCTAAGTATACACATAGATCAACAATACTTCAAAACAATTGAGTAGATTTTTATTTATTAATAACAGTGAATTAACACTCAAACATAAAAAATAAAAACTATAAATATCTAAATATCCAAAATAGTTCATGAAAATCAATAACTGTTCTTGTACCTGTTTATGAATTAACAGCTAAATTTGATGTGAAAAGTGCATTCATTGTCAAATTAAAAAAATATTTTCAACGTGATAATTCTGGGTGATAAATAAATGTTTAAAGTATGTATTTTGTTCTTACATAAAAATATTAGATTCCAAGGGAAATTTATAAATTAATTCTCTGTAGTTTTAGTTTAATAACGGGATCTTATGAGCGACAGAAAATTGTTTAAGATATTTGAAAAATCGACCTTCGGAATGTGAAATTTCAAGAAATTACACGAGAATAGCTAAACCTGTCAAGGAATGATATAATATATATTATGACTTCCTCTGGAATGGTTAAAGAAATAGTATATGAGATTTATTATACTTTTTGAACATGTAAAGTTTTATCGACTTATTCGCTTATATTTTTAAATGGCAATTAAAATTGATTTAAATTAAAATGAGGTGGTTTATTTTGAATTACTCACACGTTAAAAAATATATTGTACAAACTTGTTCTACATAGATTTTATGGATTCCTCAGCGCACTTTTGTGAAATAGGCATTTTCAAAGAATATTTTTTTTTCGTTTTGTATTAAACATTGTTTTCAATATTTAGTAATAATTCTTGAATTGCAAGTTATTAAAATGACCTTATCCTGTTTCATATTAGACAATTTTCATAACAGCTTAGTTATGTAATTGTAAACATTTACCTATAAATAACAATAGTCATAGCAACGACTAAAGCTAATCCTGTTCCGGTAGCGGCACCCAAAACTGCAGATGACACCATTTTTAAGTCGTCTTTTCAGTATTTTGCCTTTCAGATGTATAAGGTCCTGGTAATTATTTCTCCTTTTTACCTGCAACACAAATTCAAAAGTGATAACTGAATTAAAAGTATTTTTCACTCATTGTATCAACTGGATGTTTTGTACTGTGTGATAAATCTAATAATCTTTCAAACTTAAAATTTGGAGGCATATATGGACATATATATCGTATCAAAGATATTCATTCAATAATTTAATATCAATCTCGCAACTGGAGTTTCTAAGATTAATTATGTTAAATGCCCCAATTTTGCGTTCACCGCGACGTGAATAAAACATGTGTGTGTACCTTTGAATTTATATGCGGCTTCCACAGCTCACTGGTTTATATGGACACATGTACTTATATACAAAGCAAAATTCACGAGAATGTAAAAAAATGTAAAACATTAAAAATAAAATAAAAATATCTTACCCATTTAGTTGCTGTTTAATTATTTTACTATAATAATTATTACAAGGTTTTGAAAATAGTATCGTAATATTTATTAATAATAAAGTAATACATCAAATTTTACATTAATAATATAAATATGTATACAATTATCAAATTAAAGTGCGTAAAAGTTTGATGAAAACAAATAATAACACGGATAATAATTGAAAGTATTTACATTACGAAAAACATTGAAAATAGACTTCTGATCACGAAATGAAACTTAATTGGTAGCGTTTGTTCCGGTTTTTTACAAAGACACGGAATTTAATTCATTAGGACAATACATTATACGCCATTTGATACTTGAGTTTTGTAGTTTCGCAGTGGATTTTCATAAAAGTAAATTACGAACTGCGTATTTCGTTTCATCAAAATTAGTTACAAACATCTCTTGTTACGCTTCAAACTAAATATGTTTACGTACATATTGGTGTCCCTCTTAGTAGGTCATCGTGGGTTTCACAAAGGTTTAAATATAAGAAAAGCTGACAAAATATTTATTTTTACGCGTCGTTATTTATGCATTTCAGCATCCATTGTCCACAATCGAATAAAATCGATTATTGAACTGCTTCTTTTTATATCGGGAGGATTACCATTTGTATAACCTTTCTGTATATTGTAACCATGTTGATGCATTTTCCGCAGCTCAATTTATGCGTGTTCTCATCTCATATCCAGCATCAAATTTATAATTTACTATTTTATCGGATAAAGAATAACACTTTATAACCATATTAAGATTGTTGACTACGGTAAACTATTTTATACCAATATTATTTAAAAAATATTTATGTTCTTTTGGTGCAACTGTTTTTTATGCAAAGTTATCCCTATAGTACAAAATGCATCCTGTTTTTGGCTAGTTTCTGTCCAGTTTCGTTATTTTACAGGTTGTAGGTGTAGAGAAACTAGACAAACTAACACAAAACTGGACAAATTTCGACCTGGGTTTACAATACCTATAGATTTAATACTAATACCTATATATTTAAGATTTAACAGTATGATTTTGTATTTTTTTAATTAAATCATTTAAATTTAAACAATTATGTTTTTTCGAGACATATCGAGGACATATTATTTTCGAAAAAATGTCACGAATGTAAACGTCGTTGAAATTACGTAATTAATTATTCTACTTAAAAATATAAATATATATATATCAGAATAGGATCTTTTAATCAAATTCCTCCAAATGTCGCGTATAAAATGTTTCACGTTTTGGTGCATTTTGAACCTAATCATCTCCACGTACATTTTGTTAGATGAAATATTGTAGGAGAACAAAGGACGATATCCACGACTGTAGGTGATTTCTGCCTGCAAGATGGAATCTCCGAAAATAACAAATTCGGTTAGCGTATAATGATAGTAATATATATATATATATAAATATATATAATAAGTAACATCTAATGGCAAATTTGATTGTTTTTTGATGTGGAAAGTTTAAAAAAACGCCGGTACATCCGCGGATTATATGAAAATACAGACATTTCAGTAGTAATAGACCGCACTGTGTGTTGTTCGCAGTACGTGCAGACTGTTCCAACTTAGAATCCAGCATTTTTCTTTACATAATCTGCGAGTTTGACAACTATTTTTTAAACTTTCCCAGATGATAAAATATTCAAAGTATTCGTGGGCATCATCCTTTCATTTAATAATCGTAATGACAGTCGACTGCTGATGCAACAGTCGTTAAAGATTCCGTTGCTTTTCTTTGTATTTGTTTCCCTGAATGTCATTCATTTTGTCACATAATGTAAATCTATTGTAATTAATATTACATTTCATTGGAAAATTAGTATTTTAAAATGTTGATCTTGTACTTGGTATTGATTGACGAGTGTATTACGATGAAATAAATGACGCGAGGAGAAATACCGCTTGGAATTAGAGAATATGACAGAAAATCATATGGTGAAATAAACAACAGCTTTACAAGACGTATAAAACTGAAATCATGTCCCAGATTCATTATGCATAATTAGATGTCAAACAAAACATGGTAGGTTTATTAATTAATAGGGGCAAGGTGTTACAACGGAGAATTACGTATTCACGATTAGAGACCACCTTTGGCAAATAACGCCTTTGAGACTAAAGTATGGTAAATGACCATGTAAACTCGGAAGTAAAAATACATAATTTAACTAAAATTCCTACATAAAGGCAAATATTTGCAACAAAACCCTGAAACATCAACAAATAGAAGGGAAGATTTGTACTGGTTAAAGTAAGTAATAAATCACTACACTTAATTTATCTGAATGAATTATAAAGTATAATATCGAAAAAGGATATGAAGTAAAAAATAATTGTTAATTAAAGAACATTATAAACTTGAAAACAAATATACGGAAAATGAAACTTAATTTAACGAAAACATGGAAAAGTTCTTTATTTTATTTCCAGAATTTTCAAGTTTAAAGTACTATCCTTAGAACGAGTTTCGTGAAAGGGCGGTCTTGGGTGACATTTTCCACTACAGCGCTTGACGCTGGGTTTATTTCCCAAGCGCATCTTGTTTATATAGTATTTCGTTGGGTTTCTGCATACAGAATCGAAGATGCGACGAACTGGCACATTCCTGTGCAAAACACTCCTGTGAACATCCCGCAGCTATATGAAGAGTCTAACAAGTTTATGTCGTATTTTAAACTTTTGACCTCGTGGATAAATTTATTGCTTTACATAATCTATTTGTACTAAGTAATTGCATTGTTTGGAAATTAAAGGATCAAAGTCAGCCGAACCCTAGCTGAAATACTATTTTGAATGAGAATTGATCTTGGTAGTCGCTGGCAGTCCTTGACAGTAATCCTTCGATATCGAGTTTAAACTTGTTAAGGTATGGACAATTTAATCCATTTACCAATAAATCCTTTTTAAATTATATTTTTTTCTTGTAATTTGTGTAGTATTAAACTTTTATTTTAACGACATAATTGTGTATCTTTAATTATATACCGGTAAATGTTAAATTTACTACAGTGTCGTTCTTTTCATTTTAAATAAGAACCAGAACATTGTCCTCATTCAGAAAATCTGCGATTCACTTCAGTCCTAAACTTAAACCGCATTCAACCCTGCAAGTTTCACGATTACCACAAACGAGATCGTGTCTCAATGACGAAAGCCCATCTATGTACAAGATTTCACTATCAAAGTAGAAACCTGTTTCTCAACATGCTTGACAATACTATCACTTCCTCTGCAATTTTACTTAGACTTTGAGGCAAGGACAGAAAGACTGAAATCATACAAATCATAATGGACAACTACGTATTTAGTTATTTTAATTAATTTTATTTTTATAGTGGGCACATTTATTTTCTTCTGTTAAAAAAACTGAGCATACATGTAGCTCAATCCTCAGAAAATACATGTTTAAAAAATTTGACGGGGGTTACAAAGTATTTGCATGAAACGTGTAAGTGTGTCCTTAAGAAAGACATGATTTTCAGTTCGCGTGGATTCAGCAAAGTGCAATGTTTAGAGAGAAACTATTGAAGTGCTTCGAACAAATTTAATTAAGTTTAATTTTAACTTTTGGTTCCAATAGTGAATCACTCGTATCCGATAGTGGGCCACTTGTTATATTCTGTAATAACATAAATAACATTAGCTTGGTCAAATACATTAGGCGCCAGAAAACTTTCCATTTCAACCGTTTACAAAACAACAAAATACATCCCGCCTGAAAGAACCAGTAATGGCACTTTTTTTCTAAAGTTAGTTTGTTTCAATAAGTAATATATCAACATAGGAGTTCTGCAGCAGTATAAATTTGATTTATGCTAGAAGTTCTAAAGAAATTGTAAGAGGTGAATGCTAAATTTGTTCCTCCCCCCCCCCTTTTTTTCAGGGATTTCATTTGTGGCTAAGGGCCACGTCTGTTGGCAAGTAACTGGACACAGGAGTACGTTTTTTAAATTTATTCACAAAAACACCAAAATGTCAGTTATATAATGCAAATGAGTGATCCAAAAACGTCAGTAAGATGATTTATATGAGGCACTTTTAAACATTGGTAATACTTTTTTATTATAATACTTTTGTTAACAAAATTCACATGCAATCGTATAGAGACAAAAATGCGTTATAATTGTATGTAATTAAAATTCTGTATACAATTGTATAGAATTGTATATAACTAATTTTTGCTCGGGTTATTATATAGTATAATATAACGCTTACACGTTCACATTACGCGGATTTTTCTAAACCTTTCAGCAGTTTGAAAATAAATCTTGTATTTTACAAAATATTACAAGATTTTCACGTCATCGCAATGATATTACATGCTATCTGTGTTGTTCTTGTTACGTCAAGTTTACCCCCGACAACTTCACAAACTAAAGTGACAGGCTCGTAGTTTGCACGGTGCGATGCGTATAAGGCGTCGATGGAGGATGAGTTAAGTTTCTTCGATAGGAACTTGATAAGAAGCCAATATTCGTGTTATGAAACTTAATATACTCTGTCGTTCAGAGCTATCATAAAGTATATGCATAGAAAAAGTAAAGGGCATGAAAAACAATTTGGATTTTTATTCGACAAAAGATTTCTCTGTAATAGCAAAAGTTCTTATTTCTTTTTAATTTCTTTCATTAATAAAAACATCTTGTTCGTTATTATATTTGTTCTTTTCATATCAGAGAATGCATCCTTAAACGATTGTGTAGATCAGATTTTTATTTTAGTGTAAAGATTTATTTAAATATAAACATTTCTGAAGATTTCTCTAAATCCCCCTTGGTCAATCTAGCAAAAACTTTTTGGTTGATAAAATTTGTATTATGTTTACATAAAAACTTGAATAAAAATCTTCAAAAAAATTTCAAATTATTTGACAGGTTGATATTAATTATTTATTGTATTTTAATTCAATAATTTTTATCATAGGTACTTCTTTTACTTTAGCGTTTTCTCGAATATTACTTCTTTGTTATTTTAATAATGAAAGACACTTTTTCTAGACAACCGCTTTACAAACAAGTGAGATATATGTGCCTATACTTAGCATTAGATTTTCAAAGTGTGAATAATCACGTAAATCTATTGCAGATTAAACGCCCCATATTTCGTGTCAGCTTTATATACTTCATAACGCAATCATAAAACACAGAATGGCATGCATTATGTGGTCTGCGAAATATATGAAGAATTAATATCCTTGGCATACATTTCAGCAAAGAATAACCAACGTTCATTTTTTATGCTTGCTTATATTTGTGAATAGTACACAGCTCTATAAAAATAAGAATATTATAATTAGCCTAATTAAACTATTTCATCCCTTTTTTCTTCGGGATAGGATTCTGAATGTGCAGTTAAAACCACTATAATACCACGATAATAATAATAAATAAATATAAATATTTGATGTACGCCATAGACAAGCATATCACGTTGTTTTTGTGACTCACGCTTTTTATTTTTTCTGTACCTAATTTTTTCTGATGACAGAACTCGTCTGCTCTATCAGAAATAATTCAAATTTTACTAGAAAAATTCACAATCTTAATATCATGTTAAAATTGTGAAGGTTGGATTATTTTCAGATTTTCGAAACAAAAATGAGAACCATTACGTGGAAAGATTCGATGGACTGCACAGAGAGAAAAGAAATAGTTAACGGAACCTTTTTGTAATAGTAAAACGCGTATATCCAAAATGTTGTTGCATTAACTATTTCCATGGTAAACGGTACAATAAAATTATTCCATTTACTAGTTTTCGGTTGTTAAGTCGTTCCTACATAACCTCAACTATCAACTCTAACCTTACATTCTACTACTTAAGAGGTTATAATCGATTTTACTATTTTTTCGTGGTTCCATTAACACTTTTTTCCCCTCTGTGTGGGTGATGAATCCGGGACCTTTCGATTACCTCGTATTATCATTTACTTAGTGCGCGAGCATAAAAATATATTTATTTTATTCATAGTATAAGGTTTTTAGCCAGTTCAATAATAATATTAGTTAAAAACTATGGAATCTGACATATATATTTCAATTTTTCTTGTACTATAATTAAAATAATGCTGATGAATAAGAAACTTTGATGTGTTTGAGTAAATTACCGAATCTGACAAACGTGCATATATTACGAATTATTATTGTTAAAAAGTTACAATGCTATAATAATCATTTTAAGTAGTATTTTTTATAATATTTAATATAAGTAGACAAAAACACATTTTAGGAATATACGAAGGATTTAAACCATGCATTACTAACGTCTATTTTTCGATTCTTTTACCTTTAAGAATGACAGAGAAGAGAAAATAAATCCGGGGAAACTGTCGGGAAATAATATAGAAATAAAGAAGATCGTTTTATGGTTCAAGAAATGTCTGTATATCTTTCTGTCAAGCTACAAGATCTAATTATATACCAATTACTTATTTTCCATACTAATATGACATGTAATCTTTTTACAAGTATTTTAATAATTATTGGCAATACTTCTTTAATTTTTATCATTTATTGCACAGTAAAGTAATATTTATTTTACTACTGTTCTAAAAGTTTTATTAAAGGATAAAAAACATGTACTTCCTATTCCGAAAAGAAGTGTTTTCGATTCTTAGCCACAGTACTTTGTATCCTTTGCGACGACATGTCGAGTGAGTCTTCAGAGCACAGTAGGAAGACTTTGTGAATTTCAGAGAACCTTTTTGAATTCTAGCCCTTTCCTTTAACGTAAAGATTGTAAATATATGGAAAACGTTTTCCTCGGTGGCGCAGGATGCGCATGATACGTTCTGATAAAGACTGTTTTCAAATTGATACTGAAATCCGATAAGTCTTTTAAAAATAGTATTCGTAAATAATTTGTATATTTTATGTAAAATTGGTTAAGGGGAACTTATACGGAACAGCAACAAAACTAGTCATATCTGAGATACTTTTTCGGGCGCAATTAAAGGATCAATAATAATTCTGTTATATAGATTTTGCAATACCAAAGAACCAAACATTATCTTTTTACGGGAATATCCCTTAAATGAAGTCTACCATATTTTTGAATTTTTTTTATATGTTCTATTTTATGAACATTTTTGTCCAAGAAAATAAATTAAATTAAATTAATAACAATTATTGTCGTACAATTACTTATTTTATAGAAATTCGTTGTAGTCATGCTTTGTTCTACTAAACATCACAACCTTTTGTAAGATTTCGAAAGAGGAGTCTTCTCACTCTTTAGATCGGTTACTTTATTCGCCCCTCATGTTGTTTTGTGAAAAGTCCGCAGAATTATCACATTTTTGTTTTAACGCTAATAATGGGTATATTTCTAAGTAATCCTTTGTTTTTGGAATAATTAATTAAGGGATACTATTATTTTCGAACCAGATACTTCGAATATTGCAAATAAATAACTTCATATGGCCTAAATTTTTGTCATTTTTTTGAAGGCAATTCTACAAATTTCCCATTCGATTCAATATTAACATTCTGTGATGCACTATCTGCTTTAAGATTTTAAGACGAAAGGATGTACTCTACTCTTATTCATATTTTCCGTTCTTCGAGCTACCTCCAAATTTTCTTACGTAAATGCGCGAATTGAGTCCTGACAGCTTGATTTATATACGCAATATCAGTGGTATGAATGGGAAGCAGACTATTTTAATGCAAAAAATGCAGTTAATAATTTTAGAAAATCATTATGAATTCTTCTTTCTTCATCCCAGAATCCTAAGTACTTTAGGCCTTCGCGTCGCAAAGACGACCCCATCCTCAGTCACTGATGCATTGTAGAAAATCTCTGAATGATAAATTTGAGTTCTGATTGAATTTGATTCCTTTATAACGTTAATCTTCCAAAGTTTTAAATATTCAATCATATACTCATTTATAAGTGTTGTTCCGTCTTGCATTGATTTTTATAGCGCTGGTGTATAATGAGGGACAATCATTTTTAATAGGTGAAATCATAATCGACTACAGTACGAGCTACAGTTAAAACTCCCAGACAATTAGCATATCTTCTGATATATGTTTTACCAAGTTTAAAACTACTTATAAACTGATAAACATTTTTATTTTCCTTTTATCTTTTAATTTTAAGTCTTGCGAATCAATTCAACTTAAATATTGAAATAGTGAGCTACTTGTCAAACTTTTCTAGAAATTCATGATAAATCCCAGGTCTTGAAGTAGTTTAGTCGAATTTTGTATGTCAAGTTGCTAACTTTTTAAAATTATTTATAAGATATAATATCAGTATTGCTAGTATACCTAGAATTCGAAATTAATTAATAACCGCTTTCATCAATTTTGTGAAGATGTACGGACTTGTGCAGAGTACCCATACAATTTCCTGTAGATATATTGAATTCAAGGCTGCTCGAATATCTTCTAATTTAAAATGTATTGGTCAGTTAATAATTTCATATGTTTGTACATTACAAAGAAACAATTTGTGTCATCGGACTTAGGAATAAGAAATATGCTGCTAAATATTGTTCGCCGGAATGTTAACACTCTGCTACTGCCCTCTTCTCAATAAGTGAAATTATCTCAGTCCCAGTAGAGCATTTTAGTTCATTAAAATGATTTTTCAAACGGAAGTTTTATGAATGAAATAGCATAGCCAATAACTCACTTTAAAATATAGTCAGCCTAAGTGATATCTCTTTATTTTTCAGTATAATTACACAGAACAGCTGTTTTAACTACACTGAATTATTTCCTCGATGTTAGTCGCTTTGCCATCGCGATATTTTCCTGGTTGATGTTTGAGATGGTTTTATATATTCTTGTCCAAAATTCGATTGACATGATTTCTGCTGATATTATCTCACCTGAAGGTTGTTGAAATGTTGGCTGCTGAAGTTCTCCTAACCTCATAGTTGCAATTGACCGTGGTATTGATTTCTCTTTAATGTTTATCGAAGTTCGTTCAATTTCTGTAATATCCTTAATGATTTTGAAATCATTGTTTCCGCTATAAATTTGAGAGTTTGTTGAAATGTGGGGTCACAAACAATTTTCTCCCACGCGATTTAGAAATATACATCTGCCAACATTTGATCGATCATAAACTGGATCTATCCTTATACCAACATCAGCTATTATAGCAACTATCGCTGTACCAGCGACATTTTGCATAAAAAAGCTGGTCGATTTTCTTAGCTATTTCTTCTTATAAAGAAGGAACTTTAAGATTTATCTCTGGCACTTTAGTATAATAATCAGTCTTTGTATTACATTGCTCAAAAATACCACTTTTGCAATTGGCTAGAAGGTCTTCATGATTCCAAAGTTTCTATACGCTAATAACCTTAAATAGTTACAAGTGGAAACGTTCATTCATTGAACTTGGAGCCAGATCCTGCCCAAAACTTTCGGTATGTCGTTTTCTAACATTGCATCTTCTGCAGAAGAATAGTTCGATTTTTCGTCAACTCTTTTATTTATTTCCAATAGAAGTGAAGTTTCTTTGTTATATGAGAAAAGAAACATTTGTAAGGCTTAAATTATGTTGATATATAAGGAATTCTACCAAACTTTTAACTTCTAGGGTCACCATCATTTCTTCAGAACTTAAGCTATTTTCATTACGTTTAGAGATGTAATCGAATAAAAATGTACTCGAATATCGTATCTACATATATTTCCAAGCTAAAGTATCTATATTTAATTGTAGATTTTCAAACATTGTATGGAAAAATGAAAAAAATTATCCAAACTTTACATGTCGCCAACTATATTTGAAAAATTCCGTTTATTCTTCTGATCTATGCAGTGACTGAAAAGAAATGAACCAAGTACTTTCAGTATAAAAACACATTACTTTACTTTACATGACGAGTTCTAGACCCATACCAACGGTATGACCGGTGTGCCACTTTTGTAAAGTTATTTCGTTAATTTATTTCCAAATACTATTTCTTTCCACTTTTTTGGTCATGAACTTTCCTCTCATAGCGTCAAATTACCTATAGTATTTGAAAGTATTTATAAAATCAAATAAATTCAGCCGTCAATGAAACATGTGCCCTCAAAAATATAGAAATGGCAGTAAACGATTTTTAACAAGTTTTATACCCCTAAAATATGAAATTAAAAAAAAAAATATTATCCTGCAATATCCAGTGGATCCAGCAATGCCATAAACGCACTAGATTTTATTTTGACGTAAATATCGAATCATCCCGTTTTAATATATGTGAACTTCATAGGGAGTATTTTAGGTTGTTACATTCGACTGCACATTAGATATTGGCATTCCACGAAAAGTATTGGATTTCATTTCCGCGCAATAACTTTTTTTTCGCGTGTACTTCTGAAAAGGTAACACCTCAAATTTTTATTCTAACAATGGTTTTTACGCGCTGATTACAAAAGTTATATTGAAAATCGGCGACAAGGTTATCTTCAAGGTCAAAATTTTAAAAACGCGTTTTCTATTATATACCTATATACATTAAAATTACATGTTCATTTTTGAAAATGAATGCGAAAAACTTGAAAACGGAAGTTTTATTTTGTTTTGACCTTTAGAATAACTTTGTCCACAGATTTCATGATGGTATTTATTCATCATAATCGGCGTGCCAAAATACACCGGGTACACAACATATCATAGTTACAATAAAATTTGGAGGTGTTACGTTTTCGGAAACACATCCCGATTTTGATGGTAGCCATAACAAACTTCAGGAACCTCCGTCAAAAATAAATTACGCCCATGGAAGGTCATTTTGGAATGTAATATCTTCAACCAAAAATAAAATTGAACGCTGTGCCTTAACAAAGAATGTATATTTTTGTTTACTCGAATGTGAAAAGTTCTATAGAATTCCCCATATACAGTTAATTATCGTAGAGAAAATTATAGGTTAACACTATTGACTATAGGTATTTCATGTCAACTTTTATACAGAAAGTTTACGTCCTGCGGATTGAAGGAAAACTGTGTTGGTTTCATCACTCAACTTTAATACGGAAAAAGGGTCACCCGTATTTGTAGAACTTTGTTGTCGTATGGACTAACAGAAATCGTCCGGATTCTATATCTGAATTTGCGAGATATTTATTAATTTTAATGAATTGTGCTTCCAATAATTTGCATTTGAAATATATTATTTTCAGACACTTTATCCATGTATTTGTGTTAAACATTGACATATTGAGTCAGCAACTTTTATGAGGTTATATATCTCTCCCTAAAATTGATTTTGTTCACATAGTATCTCCGCTTATTATGCGTATATACTATTACCATGCATCTGATCTGTATCATGATTGTGATCTCGAATGTCTTTTCTTTTTTAGTTTTTGGCATATTTACGTCAATTACAAGGCGATATTAAAATATGCGTTTCGTCGTTTCAGCATATTGAAACAAATATGAGGGAACGTAGTAATTGATAGGAAGAGCGAGAAAACGACGCTTCAAAATTTGGGAGAAGGCGAAGAGTTTATCTTTCGATCTCTTTTAATAGAGGCATGTGCAATGTGCATTAAATACAATGTGATATAATAATTTTATATTAATCAATCAAAATATGTTTGAGCGAATTATTTATACGTTCAAATCTGAGACACGCTGCATCGAAATTAAAAATACATGTAATTCTTAATTACAGAAAGCTTTAGAGTACTTGTAATTTCCTTCAGATATGGACGTACAAAATTTCGATAGCAAGATCGTCAATATGAGAGGTTGCCACCTCAGAATATTCGGGGTCACCGAACTCAACTCTGACCTCATATTTTAAAAATTGAAATTGGCAAATCCAATAGGCGAAACACTTTTTGGAAAATTTATTAAATTTATTCAGACCGTCCTACTTTCCTTGTGCGTTACCCATGACAATGGTCGGGGCGCACAAAGTTATGTAGCAGCTTTTTTATTTTTATTCGTTTACTTTTTCTTAATGAAGAGTTAGATACTAAATTGTTATTATATTGCTTTTTCCTAGTGGGCAACACTAAAAAAATACATTTACTGGAATGCTTCTTTCATATGTGTAATGAATAAGACACTATCATACACTGTTAAATCCATATCATGTTGAACACCGATACGGTGTAGATATAAGTCTAAACCAAAACCGGTGTATATTATCGGTGATATATTTTTCGTTGCGAAATCTGTGACTTCTTTCCTTTACCGTATATAACGAATAATAAATATACAGATTCTCAGTAATATAGCATTCAATTTGTAAACAAAGTACGGCGATACTCTAACATCGTGTTGTCCATTAATGTTTATTTTTTCGTTTGTGTACAGTTTGGACGTTGATGATTATTTCCAAGAAATACTTTTAAATCCGCATGAATATTTCAGACCACTTGCGGATATCTTTTAAACCTTCCGATTTGCATTCGAAATGATGGAAATGAGATGAACTTCTATATAGTGCAGTGCATCTTTGGGACTAATCCATTGAATAAAAAATTAATTGGCGAACTCATTCATTAATTTTAGAGTTTCGAACAAAGATGTCTGTGTGCGGATGATCTTGATGCCTCCTATATATTTTTATGTTGTATGATATCCGTAATATAAAAGTACAGGGCGTATCTTCTTTGTATTTGTATTATTCAAAGTATAATCCAAGCAATGTCACGTGATATAATATAGTGTACTAAGTATTTTAAAATTAGCCACCGAAACAACAGTCGTTTCCTGTGCGACGATTAGACGCCGTTGTTTATACGATTCTATGTCACAATAAATAAATTCACCAGTTCCTTCATCTTTTAGTAGATATCTCTTGCTCAAATAACAGAGAACCATAATAAATTTTGTTGGGTGATAACTTGAATCAGAGTGACTCAAATTGCCAAAATTGTTATTTTTGTATCAAAGGCAAAGCCGGCTCGAGGTTCATGAGGTTGAAAATTCTACACCTGAAATTCAAACATTGTTTTTTTGATGCAGAAAGCGTAAAATAATCCTGACGTGATAGGTCACATTGGACGACGAATACGTTTTCAGCGACCAAAAATCGATAAGATTCACTACCTCTGATTTAAGTTATCTCCCAAAACAATTTTTTTGTGGTCATGTGTAATCCTATCAATGCTACAAAATTCAATAATAATTTGGTGGTCAGGTTCAAATTAACCCTAACTACCACTAGGTTCGTTCGATACAGGTTATCTCACCAAAGCTATGGGGCCACATCTCGTCCTGATTCAGCTTTTTAAAAAATCTTAAAAGGTCATACATTGGAGTCAATCAAAATTTGAAATATCAGTTATAATATTACGTTAAAAATAAATTTTTTCATACGTTTTTTATTTAGAAAATGCAACAGTCTGTGGAAAAATTCGGCAATTTGTAATTTTGTATCATTTAGTGATGTAAGTGGTAAATATTGTAAATTATATATTGAAAAAAAAGTAAATATTGTTATATAGGTAACATAAGTTTTATAATATTATAGCCCCAATATTTTTAGAATTTAAAGTCACATTGAAACATCAAATATGACATTGATAGATCACGCTTATGATATTTTATTGGTAACATCTTTTCAACTAGTTAGCAACCCAGCTTTATTTATTATCCGGCGTATAAGCTGCCTGCTTATGATTACTGCCGGAGAAGGAACAATCGTATGACCTAATTACATTCGCGCAGAATTCAATTTGTCCTAATTAACGAGTCCCGAGTTAGACATTTTCGTAAGCAGCTCCTCCGTACGTGCTCGGACTTTGCTCTTTATTTCTGTCTTTCTTCTCCTTCAAAGCTGTCTTTCAGTCTTTGCGCATTGTCCTGTACGGCATGATTCTTTGTATGTCTCCCCCGATTCACGTTTTGTCCATTGGCTGTTGTTTCCTTCGATTAGGTTAATTGTTCACTTTACTTTCCTTTCCTGTTACACGTATTTGTACTTAATTAAATCTCACAACAATATTCTTCCGATTCGGAAGTAAGGAGCTTATTCTTCTTACGTGCTCTTTTCTTCTTTGCAGTTTTAAATTATACATTGACTTTTTATGTTGGTTTAGTTGCTGAATGAAGATCCGATAGATTGACTATATTTGAAAAACTTATATGCCTTGTCTTCCTTTCCGTGATATATGTTCAATTGCCACATTTAGATGCAAATTCGTTTGAAAGAAAATTGTACAGTGCTTTTTAAGTTGCCCAGTAAGAAGACAATAATAATTGTTAAATCCATTATTAGTGATCTTGTTTATTTTTCTAAAATGCACTTTTTTTCTTCCAAAGCAATAAATAAAATCACGATTCACGGATTGAATACACGCAGAAGTTGGTGACCACTGATATATTTAAAATATTGTATTATCAGATTAAATATAAAAAATGTTTTATGTGGACGAAAAGAAAATTTCAGATTCATCACAAAGAATTTAAGGAATCCAGATATATCTGGTTAAACTCGCTTGTGAGAAGAAGTGTACCAGTCAGCTAAAAGTTCTAGATCTGTGATGAGTTCTTGAAAGAGTTAGTGCTTTCTCTAAGGTTTCGAAAAGCTCTCAACAAAAAGTATTCTTTCTACATTGAAATACCGTCTTGGCCAAGCAATATAATCGCAGTACACAGTTATTATTGCTTATATTTGTAGCTGAATCTGGTAATAATAGTCATGTTCTTCTTTTAAATAATAGTTGTAATTTTCATAATTAAATAAAAATGAATTCTGTATGTCAATATAAAATTGCAAAACAGTACACGCGATTATGAATGAAATTCATCAGAACTACTACACAAATACGATGCTATGCAGGTAAAAGTTAGAAAACAACAAAAACGTAATAAATATGAAGAAAATGAAAACCTAAAAATATAACACAATCAAACGCAATTTATTTGATATAGTGAGTATACTTTTGGCCACAGATTTTGTGAAAAATAAACAAGCTCTGGGTATAATATAGTGGGAATTTATATGTATAAGTGTAACTTTAATGTTGAGTAGTCACTTAGTATTACTCCTATGAAATCACAAAGTGAACACGATCCGAGACAAAACGCTTTGTAATATTAAATGTGCCCGTGTACTTTTGTTGAATTATTTGTGTAGTTCGTGCTTGTTAGAGAAATTTGAACTACTTTGTCGAACTCTGTAATCTCCGCGCTCCAAAGCAAATAACTTGTCCTGTATATGACTTTTTCAATGCATTTTGCTGTTTGTTATTTGTATATCTGTATATTAAATTGTATACTTATTTTAAATATACAACTATAACTTCATTCGTGCGAAAATTCAATGAAACCTGGAGGAAAAAGACGGTCGGCAGTCTGACAAATTACATTTCACAGCATTTTCAAATTTTTATCCTAATTGGAGCGACATATAGAGTCAGCATCGCTCAATATTCATGTCACGCTTCAAATTATCGATTTACAGGATGAAATTTACTTCCCATATTACACGATGCACCCGTAGAATTCATGCGAGTTGCATAATGTATGCTTCCTGATACACATAGATTCAGCCTTCGTGTACGTTTCCAGATTAATTTGAAAATGTCATGAATAGCATTTACTTTTACAATTTCATGCTGCAAATCGTTTGCAGCGGGCGTATTAAGTTTTAATTATGCGATAAACATAATTTTAATTACAGGTTTGTGGAATTAGTCTAAAAGTTGCACGTGATGACGTGAGAGTCGAACTAATCCCTTCTGCTCCATTTAATCCTACTGCTTAACGTCTCAAGGAATATATATTTAGTACATTGTATTAACCAAAACCTGTTAAAAGTTAGTTAAAAAGTTTTTCAATTACACTTATAACATTATACATATTACAATACGTAATAAGTGCAGTGATAGAATTTACATTTCAAATCGCCATTACAACGCCATATTTGACTTTCTACTGGAAGTTTGTGGCGTGCTAAATTTTCAATCCAACTATAGAGAAAAGTCCCGGCACGTGATTTTTGAGAGATATTCTGATGTAGATATGCAAATATAACGATTTCTGCTATGTATCAGATCATGTAAAATCAACTTTTATTTTACAGAAAATCATCACGTTATCTGCAAGTATTACTTGTTTGTTTTAAAATCTATTTTGGTTCTGAAAGGTCTTATATAAGTCCACGTGTACAATCTCGCAATATCTTATAACACTGGAAATATTTGACGCATTTTTTTGAAAAATTCATAATATTCGTAGAAACACATACTTTTGACAGATATATCTGTTATTTACATAAATTCAAAGAAATCGAAATGATTCTGTAAAAATTAATTGGTATAACTGTTTAACCATAAAACTCGTATTCAAGTTTAATCTAAAATGATTTTAGTCTATGAATTTCAAATACAACGAAATATTGTATAATTCTGAATATGAAAGAATTCATATCGCTTATTTATATTGGGATCTCTGTTTATGGAAGTATTGCATCCAAACAAATATTTTCTGTGTTTAGACCATGAATATTGAATACCTCATATTGATTATTTGATAATAATATACCTGCCTACGAAGAATGATGCAAATGATAATTCATATTCGAATTATAGTTTCAATTCATTGTTTAAATGGCAGTAAATTGAAATTTTTTATGTTTTCACATATTTTTTATATTTTTAGATATTTGTATATACATAAACAGTATCCTCGTTGCCTTACTGAGGTAATTACGCATGCATTACATATTATACTTTTTTGTAAATAATTGGTGGTTATTCTCTGTTGTATTTGTATATTGGGATTAGATTGCATATTACAATTGTATTTATTATAATTATCTATTATATTTTATCAATTGTTATTGTATTTATAATTCAGTTTGTTACAGCGAAACACTATTCTATGGCATAATAAATCTAACTAATTAAATTGGTAGTACAGTTTGCAAAAACCTTATTGCTGTGAGTCCAAAATGGTAAAAATGATTGCATAGTAAGATTATGTAAGTTAAATTCTATTCCTGTTAAATTTAATTTAAATTTAATTCTATTTCGAAGTTGATCGAGGTAAATGAAATCAGAATATTTCCAAGGTCTTTCTTCGTAGCGAATGCAACATTTTGTTAAAGAAATAGCATTCCAATATTTCTTAAACTTCATAAGTAATCGTGTCAATATTTTGAAAATGTTAATTGAGACGTTTTAAACAAACAGAAAAGAAATAAATTATTGTAACCGTCTTGCCTTTAAAGTACAAACTCACTGCAAATTATGGGATCCATTAATTCTATAATACTTAACTTTCCTTTTAAATTGAACTATTAATTTTCCAGCGTTAGGATTGTTCACCCAAGATTCTGTTAAATTGATGTTGTAAATGTTTGCTATTTACTTAATGTAAGTTTACTTCTTTGTTAATTATTAGCTGTTTTATTGCGTGAACGTTACCTCATATTAATTACAATCGATGTACTCTTTTTTCTCCTTTATTTCTAAATTTATTCTAGTAGGCATCGAGTAATTTGGTAATGCAAAAACTATATTGTATACTATTTCATATATTATTTTAAATTCTTGTTTCGCGCTCTCATGCTTAATTTATTATTAGCAATTAATTATTTTAACAAATTGTGAAATTTAAAATTGTGTTAGTATCTTCGTTTATTTCTTAGTATATTTTCTGAATTGCTAATAGTTACTTTCATATCATGAGCGTATCGTTGCGTATACACGCGGTGCAAACATTATTTTTCGTCAAAGAGTAAAATTTATTATGTTCACCGTAACTGGCGTAAAATCCTATACGTTTTTATATCCAAGCATCTATCACACACTTTCATGTATTACATAAGAAATGCCTATGAAAATTGACTTTCCGGAAAATAAACATATTAATTAATTGATGTACATTATAATATCAATTTGCTATGAATCTATTATCATTCATCTAGAAATTATTACATATATCTTTAGGTTAAGTGTTTACGTCAATAATATGTCATGTACAAGATAAAACGTTTGTTAATATTGTTATATCATTGTTATCATTATTAATATTGATGATGTAGTTAATCTTCATTATTTCCGCATATTAATTACATGTTTTTATTACTCAATGTATTTATAAAGGGGTCCGTATATTTAGATGGCACATAATTAAAAATTCAATAATTAATTTCAATCTCCTGCAAATTGATGTAATCTCTGATGAAGGGAAGAGCTATAATTTCAAAGCAATATAAGAGTGGAAGATCTCAAATTTTAAATGTTGTAAAAGAATTGTACAAAATAGAACGTTTTATGACTTTACAGATATCTCACGTTTGCATAATTTTCCTGTTCAGTAACGAAATTATCTACTCTAACAATCCAATTTAAAAAGTTTACGAGGAAACATTAGTAGAATGCGAATACTTATCCTTACGCATTGTCCTACATTCAACCTACATTCAACCTACATTTTTCTCATTACAAAATAAGAACAAAGTGGGAGAATGAAATGTCGTAAATATAATAAACAAGAAAGCATCCAGAATACAGCCCAAAATATGGTTACTTCAGCAAAAAATATGGCTGCTTTATGCCCAATATAGCTGGAATAACTATATTTGTGGCTGTACACCATCTGAACGTTTCTTTCCGTGTGTAGCGGTTTGTATAATTTGTTTACAAAAGTAACAGTGATGAAGTGGGATTTGAAGACGGAACGTGAGAGCAATGAATTTATAAAGCGTAATCAACAAATTTAATTAATTTCGTTAATTTGCTACCGCAGGAAATTCGTAATTTAATAAAAACTGTAACGTTATCAAAGAAATGTGATTTTCGTGATTTTAAAATTAAATTTTTCTCTCGCTAATCGGTTATGCAAGAGACCGTACTAGATACAACAGGAACATTATAGATTAAAATAATTTTCTAAATAACACCAAGCAAAAAAATTTGTTTCAAATTTTTTTTTTTAATATTTATGTTGAGATTCATTGAAATTATTTTCTAAAATAAATGTTTTTGCAGATAGTACATGTTAATAAATACTTTAGGATTGCAAATATCTTTTAACGACAACATTTCTGAGATTGATTTTAAAAACGTGCTATCTGTTTTCTCCGAGAAACCGTCCGAAGTGCACCCCAAGGAGATATTGAAACTACGACCAACCGTGCTACACACGTGCTACCACTTACCAGTTGTTTCTTGTAGCAGACTGGTGCTTTAAATCTCGTGGAACAAAAATTAAGTCACTCTTCCGCAGAACTGAATTTATTGTTCTATCAACATAAATTCGCCCCGTTAGATAGGCATTTATATGGATTTCAATATTAAACGGTGAACGTTTTATTTTCGAAAGAACGAGACGATCAATGTCATTATTACATGTTTCAAGTTTCAATAATCAAACAATAATAAATAACTACATATTTCTAGAATCAATAAAACAATTGGGAAATATATAGTTGTCAGGTTTATTTCAATTATTGTTATAATTCTATAATATTGTAACGTGCGAAATTTAGCGGTGAGTTTTTAAATTTTTTAAAATTGAAAGCTAAATTCACCAGCTCTACAGGAATACACTTTCACATCCAGGTTTACATCTACATACAAGAGAAAGTAGTCGACGTGTTTTTACTGCATGACTCTTTGCGTCTAATGTATATATACACCTTTAATGAGGTTTCTGCAGACTCCAGCAGTGAAAAAAAGTCACCTGTATTATTAAAGATACAAAAGCTTGATACTTTAAATGAAAATTAAACACTTTCATACTTAAATACGCTTTAACGTTTCCAATTCACCTGGAATTTCAACGGGGATATTTATTTTCGTAGCCAATAACAAGAAAACAGTTTCTTATTTTTATTTACTTGAAAGTTGAGTTTCCAACATTTAAAGAGACCGTTCGCTACGTTAAAATTAACTCATCGGTTTCCTGCAGACATTAATAAGAAGTCGATATCAATTATTCCACGTCATCTACTCTTACCACGGCCTGGGGTTAATCTCTAATTAAAGTCAAATTTTAGGCATTTCACCCAGAAATTTCGTGTATATTTATCTCAAAAACGTACTGGAATTATTCATCAAACGTGGAGGTATGGGTTCAGCTTTAATTTTGTCACAGTGCTGCAGTAAATCCGGAAAACGGACGAGATTACTAGTTCGCAGTGTATATTAATGCCAGTAATGCAGCAAATTAGCAAATGTCGGCTTTACGCCTAGCGTTTGATATTTGTACATGCCTACTGATATAAATCGGGGAGTAGGACACGAGATAATTACTACACTAGTACTCCCCCTAGGTTAATCAATCCCTCGACAGTACCGACTTTAGACAAACGCACATATATACGCGATGGAGGTGTGACTCTACGGGAACTTCCTTTCAAACGTCATCGACCAGACATACAAAGTTATTCAGCAGGAATAAACCATTTTATGTTTGTGACATGTACAATTATTTTTAATATTTCTGATGCTACTTGCAGATTTTTCGATAATTTAATTTTTGATCGACGCAAACTTAATAACTTAAGTCCTTGTAAATAAATAATTACAAGACATACAATAACTCATTAGATGTTCTCCGTTTAATCCACAAGCGGCTAAATTTAAAAAATGTAACTTTAAATTATTTTGATTTGGTACTAAGACGCATTATACAAATTTTCCGATTTTTAAAGATTTGCTTAACCTCTTCTTACTTTTCAACTGAGGGGTCAATGAATAGTTAAATATTTCGTTCTAAATTATAATAGCCAATACAGTTCACATTATTTTACAACGGTCTCATAAATGGAACCGACTACAGCCCAACGTTTCGACCTTTAATGTGGGTATCCACCACAGGGGCATCTTTCATATACTGAATGAAAGTTTCAGTTTTATACTGAAAATAAGTCAATTTAACATTGACCATTCCATTTTTTCAGATGATGTTATAATAAATTGATAAGTTTATCTTAATTTGATAATTCCAAGTTAAGGAAGGAATTTTTCGTTATGTAAAATTAATAAATTATTGAATCAATGTATCGTTGATCTTTAGCCACAGCAGCCACCTTGGCAGAACCAAATATAGCTATAAAAATTCCTCATACAGATTTATGCGACAACATCAAAACCAGAGCATTTGCTTTCACCTGCAGCAAACTTAACAAAGAGGCGGAATGGAATAAGGTAGCGACTTTTTAAAAAATTATTACTCGTCATCTTCAAAAACGTGGTTTCATCACAAAAACTGCATCATTATCACCTCGCAGCGTCACTTTATCGGGTTGGCTTTATATCGGAAGGACAATATTCATGCGGACACCTGTGCAAAGACACGGACCGTATTACATGGAACTGCGTAAAATATGATAGCAACCGAGAAGAGCTAATCAAGAAACTTATTAAGATGCATCACTATCCTCCGTACAAACTAAGTGTATTCTTACAACGACCAAACATTCCTGCTTTATTCGTGATTTATAAATTTCTAATGATACATATGATATACTTGTAATTTCAAATGTATTTCATCAGATTTCATCGTTGAAAAATGTTTTAAGTCATTCTGGTATACTAGAAATGCTGAAAGATGAATAAAATCTCTAAGATTGTTAATGAATAAAGTTAAAAGGAATTTATCCTTATTGACCCCTTATTGTGAATTATCTCCTTGTTCCTAAATATTAACGACACTCTATCTGTGTTATTGCAGATGTCATTTTCATCGCTATTGACTATTTCGTTATTTTCTGTTGAATGTTAACATTTCAATCTTCAGGAAAGAAAATATTTTAAACTTTATATTTTACCCCTCTTGCGTACTAGAACTGTATTTTTCATTAACTTCAAAGACCATTCAAACTACATATTTTTTCCTTTGAGCCAAAAAATAACTCGTGCTCAGGAGAGTTATTTATTTTGCATTTTTACAACTGAATATTAAGTATGTATTGTATATTACACATATGTACTATGATTAACAAGAACAATACATCAAATAATAATTTCATTTTTAAAATGATATATTTTTTACTGTATTTTATTTTATATTTAAAACGCATTGTAAATTTTACAGGAATGCTGCACTGTCAATGGTGTGTACTTCGAACAGAAAATACATTTCAGAATCCTATTTTCAAGAAGCTTTGCACCGAGGGTGGAAGAAGATAAATAACTTTCCCATGCCGTTTTACCTGTATATCCTCTCTCTAACTTTGAATATTCTATTATAACGCCCACATATACTATAATTAAATCCGAAACATGTATAAATTATTATATTTCTAATTCTGCAGTTAAATCTTTTTTTATTCTAATTTATTATGAGAAGGAAATCACATTAGTGGGTAGTATAACAATCAATAAGAAATATTATTAGTAAACTGAAATTAATCCTATTTCAATTTTTACTCTAGCTATGAGCACATACCCTCATTTATTTATATTATTTATATAGTTAATATATACTATTATTTTAGATGATTTTCCAATCTGTAAGTGCGAGTTTATACAGTTTTGCGTGGAAATGTTCCTATAAATTTGTAATCACGTAAAAATGTAAAAAATTGTGTAAAAATCCATTCCAAGTCAGAGGGTTACAGATACTTAATCAATTACTTTCAGGATACTTAATGTAGTGAATTAAACAATTTTACATAATTCAGAACACTAGTACATATTACCTGCCTGCCCACATGCAGGAAAGCTCTGTAATAAATTTTCATGTCTTGATTAGACAATCCAGAATAGATCTGGAAATATACTGGAGCAGCAGTCTTTTCAGGCTGTTTGAATATACGCAGAACTAATCTAATATTTAATATATTGTCATTTAATTACATGTAAATGAAAATAATAATAATATAATAGATTTTAATTTGTTTAAGTTTTTTTCTGAAACATATGCTTACATTGTTGGAGTACTTCAACGATGATTTTATAATCTACAAAACCAACATTTACATCTATTTGAAGTGTGTTGTTCAAGGTATGTGGATTATTAAACTAAAAATTTCAAATAGACAAACAATGACAAACAAAAGGAGATTAGCTCGATATACATATTATTATTGTTCTCATACGGGAGTAAGAACATTGTGTAAACAAACAAAATAATGCAGATATATTTACATTTCAGAGCAAAAAAAGTGGGGCGTGGCGTTGATGGCGAGGAAGGAGGAGGATGGCCTTAAGAACTATTATGACAATACGCACGAGTTTTTCACTTTACGTACGACTTTTCACTGAGGTAGCATAAATGACTCGAAGAAATCCTTTGCATGCTAACTTTATGCATACCATTCCAGAATGGTATTTCATGTTGCTAATACTAATTCGAGAATTTATTATTTTATTACATCTATAGACATTGTAAAATATATATATATATCTAATAGACATGGTAAAATCAGCATAAAATATACTTGCTGAGACGATAATTGTACATTACGTACCTCGGGCGGAAACAAAGTTGCATCGAGGGTGATGAAGGGGTCTAGGGGATGAAAGTCCCTGAAATTTTTCCTTAGAATTACGATATGTATCCAACGAACGAATGGATGCGTCCAAATTCGATTGACGAATGGATTCAGCCATTCTCGAGCTGCTGTTTCTAAATTTAATTTATTTTCAGTCGTTCTACTATAATCGCCCAAATATTTTTCACGCAATACTTATACCCACCTCACATATTCTATTACGGAAAATGATAAAAAAAATAAGGATATCTAATAAGAAATAGTGATTTTTGTGAATAAATTTTCGTCATTGTTTTATTTTTGTTAAATACATGCTCATAATTTGTTTAAATTTACAGCATTTTTCGATTCAGCAAACACATCGAGTCAACAATTATTTGCATTGCATTTCAAAACTAAAAAGTATTGTCAAATTTCATATTAAATTTATGTACAAGGGTATAAAAGGTTAAGAAAGCAAAAATTCTTGCATATGTTTACTACAATTTTGTTAAATTTTAATGTATAAAGTGTTATTAAGTACGTTCATGCTCATTATTTAACCATTTCCGTATGTATTTGATCCAATATTTAAATCTTACACTTTTTACGTTTCATTCACTGAAAATTATATTTTTTACATATCATTCTTACTTTATTTTTTTAACACGAAAATATTTCATGTGCCTCCATGCGCATACAACACCGTGTATCTTTGTCAATTTACTGCATTAAAAGTACGTAACATGGTGTAAAGTAGAAGTTACTTGTTTTAAACATAGGGAAACTTGGCTAACTTGTTTTTATATATACATATTGTTTTATATGCTTCAAATATTTCAATTATATATTAATGAAAATTCTTGATCCCCCCACTATTGATGAAACTGTATTTTAGTTCCTCAACTGTTTAGTTAAATATGAGCTTAAAAACATTGTTTTTGTACGGTATATTGATAAAATGTGTAAAAAATTAATTATAAAAATTAAATTGAAATATTAGCTTTCAGTTGCAGGTATGGTTCGAATTCAAAATGTAAGCGCAGGCGAAGTGAATTTTAATTAAGAAAAAATGTCTTTCAATTTATAAATAAATATAAAGACATATTTTATAATTCACTTTGTATATATTTTATGAATGGACAATAAATACACTATACTTTTTGAACTGATATAATTGATGAAAATGGTATTTCTGAAGAATAATATTTTACCGTGGTGCACAAATGGCTGATATTTATAATTGTTAACATTTATTAAATTAACGAAAATATATAAAAACATCAAAAACGAATTTTTTAATTTCGATTTTAATTCATAGTCCGCAACCCCAAAAACATTGTTTGAAGTGACTAGTTTAAAAAAATCTGCTCATAGAGAACAGTTCTCCCTCAGCTCTTGTCAAAAATCTTTTGATATTTTTACCTTGATTTTTATAGAACTAAACATATGGACAATATTCTTTTCACTCTTTTCTTCTTCACCATGATATTCAGTATATACAAGCATTTTGCAATAAACAAGCATCGACCTTTTTTATAACATATAGTGTTATTTGCGTCATTATTGATCTGTATCATGACAAATTATCGTGAAGATTTGAATATCAATGTTTTAAATTATGTGCTTCATCTTATTCAATTCGTTTAAATTGAAATTAAATTTCGTTAAGCAGATTTGCAATTAGATTAAATTTTTACAAAAAATATCTACTTTTCTCCTATATTATCTTGCTCTATATTGGTATGGTGTCAGACAAAAGTCACTCAAGATAGGTATTAAATGTAAAGAAAGTAATTTATCACATTAACATTTCCCGTAAAAGTTAGTTCTTAAAAAACGTCATGAAGTTATTCGAAATCACAGAATTTTAACCACAGATAAATATAGTGCGAAATAAATTATCTTTTAATTTCACTGAACAGGCTTTTCGAATTGGATAAGCTAACATTTATTATCATAATTCAAAGTCTTTAAAGATTATAGGCATTCTTACGCGGTGATAATTAATCCGCTTCATAATTCACGTTATAGAAAATGAAGCTTGGCTTTATTTGCCTTGATAGAACAGAATGCATTTACGAGATATTCAAAACCGTAGCCATTCTTTTGTTGTTTGACTTAAATATAAATTAAAATTTCTAAAATGTTCTCAATACTTCCAATATAAAGGTATGTCATACAAAATAGCCTCACGTCTTAGTACTGAAAAATTCAGTCAATATACATGGATCAATCGTGATGGTAAATGTAAACAACATTTATTGCCGCATTCTGAGTCTATATGTTTAAATTGGAGTAATATACAGGGTGATCCAAAAGTCCCGGAACAGCAAAATATCTCAGCGGGAGTGCATTTTCGGGGAAAATGTTTTAGACAAAAGTTTAAGGATTTTTCCCTGGCTATTTAATGGCGATATTGAATTTGACCTTGAAGGTTATTTCAAGGTCAAGTTAATTTTTTTAAATGGGAACCCCTATTTTTTTTCACGGATTCGGAAAGAGCACAAAATTTTACGTCCGAATATGCTATGGCCGTTTTTTTCGGCAAGGTCATTTCAAGGTGAAACTTAAAACTCCCGTGACGGCGAGTCTCTCCGAATCCGTGAAAAAAAATAGCAGTTTCCATTAAAAAAAAACAAACTTGACCTTGAAATAACCTTCAAGGTCATGTTCAAGGTCAAATTCTGTGCTACCATTAAATATCCCAGGAAAAATCCTTAAACTTTTGTCTGAAACAATTTCCAAAGAAATGCACACCCTCTGAGATATTTCGCCGTTACGGGAGTTTTAAGTTTCACCTTGAAATGACCTTGCCGGAAAAATCGATCATATCATACTCGGACGTAGAATTTCCCGCTCTTTCAGAATCCATGAAAAAAAATAGGGGTTCCCATTTAAAAAAATTAACTTGACCTTGAAATAACCTTCAAGGTCATGTTCAAGGTCAAATTCAATATCGCCATTAAATAGCCAGGGAAAAATCCTGAAACTTTTGTCTGAAACATTTTCCTCGAAAATGCACTCCCGCTGAGATATTTTGCTGTTCCGGGACTTTTGGATCACCCTGTATATGAAGTAAATGTCAATAAGTAAATTAGAGTAATCTTAAAATGTTTCAGATGACTTTGCATGATTAAAAGATAATAATAATAATATCTGACTTTGACAGCATGTAATAAGGTTTTAATAAGGTATACTTTTTATTATCAAATACTGCATGGCTTAACGTCACTCATTATTACGACAATGAGTTTGACGTCAATTGTATTTGTTTTATAAATTCTTCAGCCGTTACCAACGGCACTTCATTCTCTATTCTAAAAATATGAAATTACAGAATAAATATTTTCAAATAATTTTGGTTATATTTTAAACACTTTTCTGCTATGAAAAGATATTTATTTCGCAATATTGACTCAGAATAATCGCAATGTAAAGTGAAGCATGCGTTTTGAGCGTATTCTACATGTATAATTATTCAAATTAATACCCTGCTTTTAGTGCAGCACTTTACCAAATTTGAAACACTGAAGTATATCAATTTTGAAATAAGTTTCTATTATATATGTGCGACGTCCCTTCCAATACGCTACCTAATTAATTTCGCGTAATTGTTTTCGAAATCTATTTTTACTCCTGACTTCCTAGAAATCATATAAATGCAGTTGTGGTGAATCTTTCTTAATTGCCTACAAAGACTTTGGAAAACTCACGAACTGTTGTAATCAACATTTCCTATCTCTCCTTCAAATGTACTTTTTGTATTTATGTACGTGAAGTATTTTTCAAACTTGTGTGTCGTGTTGTGTTACTTCACATTCCAAAGTAATTACAAGCCATCTTATGCACACGGCAGACAATAACATTGCAAGCTAATTCGTACTTTATGTGTTCTTGTTGTATTTTGTTTCTTTCTTTTTTCTCACTGTTAAATAATTAAATGTTTTCTATACTAATTTCTGAACAAAAAAAAAACTGCGCTAGCGATGACAGTTTCATCGTCTTTTCAAGATTGTTTCTTCATAAAGCAATAGTGTGCTTTCATATTATGCTTATCTCCAGTATTTTCATATTCTATTAAAAGTATATATATATTAGGGTGATTCACAATTTAAAAACAGGGATTTAAAAAAACCCAGTTCGAAATTGACTTTGCCCTGGGCAGTCATTGAAAAGGAAATAAAAAAACAAAAATTTTGAGCCCATGTTGAACTTGATTGGTTAATATTTAGAGGTGGCGCAATGACTTTGAAGTTGTTATTTGCATTTAAATAGCATGGGAAATACACCTCGATTCAATTATTATTTTTGAACTCCCAAATGGTGTATGAAAAACATGATTTGCCACCATATTGGAGTAGGTGAGAGTTATTTGCGTACCAATGAATTTTTTGGGATTTTTCTTTCAACCTAATTCCATGTGGCCGACCCATAAATCGTATTTTGCTATTTAAATGCAAATAACAACTTCAAAGTCATTGCGCCACCTCTAAATATTAACCAATCAAGTTCAGCAAGGGCTCGAAATGTTTGTTTTTTTATTTCTTTTTCAATGACTGCCCAGGACAAAGTCAATTTCGAACTGGGGGTTTTTTAAATCCCCGTTTTTAAATTGTGAATCACCCTAATATATATATATATATTGAAGATTTTCCGTTATTATTCCGTATGATATTCAGCGTGCGCGTACTTTTCACAAAGATTATGAATCGTAACTGGTATACGAATTCAATTTAATGAAATCATGAAAGCTGATAAAATACATGAATACTTTTTTCACCTATAATCGATTTCGCGAGGAATTATAAAAGGTACGAATATTTTGCAAAGATTGAAAATTTAAATTGTACCTTAATTTTCTAGCTGTAAGTTGGTGTCTGTAATATGTTGTTTTTATTCGCATCTACAAAAGTTATTACACGGAGAAAAATGACTCCGCTGGATTAGCTGATTCATATCAGCTAAAATTTTCGGCTGGAATTGCCGAAAATATATGCAATTTTAGCTATTTTGATTCCGCTAATGTAGCCTTAACCCTACTCAATTCGCGCTTAGCTCTAAATTTCCGCTACATTAGCAGATTTGTTCCGTTAAATTTGCGGACTTTTTCAGTAAATTTAGCTGAAATTATCGGCTATCCATAACGGAATTCCAACAGCTGTCCCTATAGGATAAAATTGGTAGAATTTGCGGATTTTTCCGTTGATTTTGCTGATTATTTTTCTCCGTGTAATAAATAAAAACAAAATAAATAAAATAAAACGAAAGAACAAATAACACGATAAAATAAAAAAATACTTGTCCTCTAAAGTTCCTTAGGCAAACATGTATTCTGAGCCGCACTCTGTGTATGATGCATTTCGAAATTGTCCGAAAAGTTTTTCTACCAATTTAGTTTGTGCCATAGCTCAATCGGTTTTTCCAGCGAATTGTAAAGTTACAAATATACAGACATTAATCGTTACAGTCAATGTTTCTATACACTTTGAGTTTTTGCTCGAACCTACAATGTGCTAATAATTATGCGATTATTTTAAATATATATATGATTCGGGGAGAAGGGAGACATTTTTACACTTCTTCCATATGTATTATGGAATGTTTTATTATTGTATGAAATTTTAGAGTAAATTTGACACGAATATTTTTTACCCATATTTCCATTGTATACAAACTTTAATTGATCCGTACGCTTAAAGTTTATCAATTTACAAGCAGAATATTATGTGTTCACTGCGAATCGGACTAATCATTGCTTTGGATTTTCATAAAATTTGTCTTTTTTTCTTATTTTTTATCTTGAATAAAAAGAAATTAAAAGAAGACGCCATTTTTATTATTCTGTCATAGGTCACTTATCTATCATACGTCATATGCATCCCCAATTTTCTCGAACATTCAAAATGAAACTAAATGCTTCCATTGGTGTCGAACTAGAGTTTAAAACATACATATATACAGTATATTGTAATTTTTTAATATTTCAAATTGGAAAACAAAGCCCATCTCATAAATCCCCTTTCTCCCTTACTTTGCCATTGTTTCTTTGCGTAGTTATTATCAATTATTCTATATTCAAGTATGTTTTTAATAAACTTGAAATATATTACCCAGGTGTTTTGCTCAGGAGTTTGATGATTTCGAATCCCCAAGTGAAAAAATTTACTACAAACTGTATAATAAAAATATACAATTCTTTGTATACAAATTTACCCCAAAAGTGATTCTATGCAATTTTTGTACAAAAATTGTTAAGGGTGAATAAAAGTATACAATGAAAAGTTACCACAGTCTGTTTTTTCTTCAATTTTTATATGATTTTATTCAAAATTTTCAAACTATCAAAACATTGTTGTACGACTTAGAATTTCAATGCGGAATTGAAACGGATACGAAAACTTGAAAATTGCAATGGACCGAAACAGAAATCCCGAACATGATTCCCAATTTCGCTGACATTTCTTTGACAAGGTGAAATCAACATGCACACAAGAAACTTCACTAAGAATTTTTAAAAAGATACCGTGAATATCAATCTGTAACACTTCTTTGGATAGGTGATCCTGCACACGACGTTCACACAACATAAATCTTCCTCCAAACCTTCTGGATATTCATCGGGCGAAATGATAACCAAATTTTAGACGCCGAAAAACATGCTAGTTACACCGAAGGAAAATGGCAGTTTATTTTGTTTTGTGAAATTTATTTATTTTACAATTACTTACTGTATATAATTAATCTTTTTCCAATTTGACGTTTTTATTTGGAGGTTTGAGTAAAACTGAAAGAAAATGCGCGCTCATCTAAAAAATCAACAAACTATAGCAACGCGTTACCAACCATCGAGTTGAACGAAACAGTTATCGAAAAATTTTCTGACAGTTTCGATCGAACCTATATTACGAGTATGTGCATATTAGACAAATTAACGAAATCATAAAATGAATATATTTTAAAATGAAACTTTTGATTTCCTTCCGCTGTATCATGCATGTTTTTCTGCGTCAAGAATTTTATTTGATGACTTCCTAGATGAATGGAGGATTCGTATGGTGCAGAATCTGCAGAATTCATGTAAAGAAACCAGAAGTTACGGTAGGATCAACGATCGACAGAAGTCGTTTTATAAATGTGTAATTACGTTTTCTGCATGCATGTTTGTTCCTTCATGTCGTTGTCGTGTCATAAAAGTGTCAGCAAAATTTTGTCTCATCTTCGAAATATTTTCATCGGTCCATTGTAATCTCCATCTTTTCGAATCCTTTCCATATCCGCATTGAAATTCTAAGTCTTCCAATTTTGTATAGTTTAAATTTGACATAATTTTTCATTGTATAGAATTTTGTTCAAACTTGACACATTTTATATACAAATTGTATAGAATCACTTTTGGGGTAAAACTTGATACAGTGAATTGTATATTTTTCTTATACAATTTCTAATAAATTTTTTCACTTGGGTCTGATAATCACATTACAACATTCTAAATGGCAGATCAAATGTGTATGGCCAAAATGTAAAAAAATCATTTTGTTGCAATTAAACTGCATCTTCAAATTAAAATATTCAAAATGGTAGATTAAATATGGCAAATAAAAATACATAGGGTAAAATGTTCTTGGAAATTTTACTATCCAGCGAGTAAGTAAACTCGGTTCTCGTACAATAATATAATGAATAAGTCGTTAATTGTGAAGTGAAAAGTGCACGACGATAAAAAAGTAGATATGTAGAAAAAATGGAAACGTTTTTAAAACTAAATAACATACATTTTGTTATAAATCGCCAAGAATTCAGAAAATTAGAAAAAAGTAATCAAAACTTACTTTTAAGTTATTATAGAAATAATTGTTTGTATTTAACGAATAATTAATTTGTTGTTCCTATACCTTCTCATTAAACAGTAATTAATGTTATGAATAATTTAAACATTTGTCATTATTATAATATTTTATTTTTATGTTTTAAATAAGTTCGAGTCGCTACAAGTCGAGTATTCTACCGTGTAACACTCAAATTTACCGTGAAAGAAAAATCGATCCACGAATGACGTTACATCGTGCACGACTGCCAACCAATATTGAATAATATGAAAACATAATTATTTTTAATAATATTACCAATGAAGTTTATTTCAAATAATTCAAGATTCTAAGTGCACGTCTGGCTTTTTCAAGTTACAAATGCTTTTTTGTAACATTTTCTTCCCGGCGACTCTTCTTAAATATACCATTATACGTTCACACAGACAGGTTTGAAAAACGCTGGACTTCTACGTTTTAATAAGTTTCTGTAATAGAAAAACTTCGCATTACATTACTGATATTACTTTTGAAGACATGCATATTTTATCATTAAACTTTTAATATAAACTAACTACAGGAATACTATTTATGTAATAGTTGACATTTTTTGTTCTATGTCGTTGCATGAAATTTGTTTAGACTTTGAAAAAGGCTAATAAAAAAACCGTTATTAAGAAATCTTTAATTATTTCTATATTTCGTTTTTGAATTTAATAATTAACTTACTAAATCCAACAAGTATTTTACAATGGGATGAAATCAGTACCAATTCTAAAATAAATAAAAAAAAAGTATATAAATGTCTGAGCCGTAGAAATTCTAACTACATGAAAATGTAGTACCCATCAATAGGTTCGTTGACTACGTGTATATTTCTAAATTATTGTTGTTATTATTGGTTTTCGGTGACATTTTTAATGTATAAAAATACCCTGTAAACGAGGCATATACCCGTATAACACAAAGCTCTCTTTAAGTTCCTCAGGAGTTCAATTTCAGAAGCCTCCTAAGACCTCGCACAATTGCTCCAAATGAGTTCTCTGGAAGCTCTGCCAGTAAGCTTACACGGACGGGCACAATTTTAAGTCTGTGCGAACTCTCACGAAACTCTGAAGAAAGTTCTGACAGAACTCCAGTGTAGTTCTGTTGAAGCTCCGATTGCTCTTGAAAGAGCTCCGTGGAAGTTCCGTTACAGAAGTACGTCTGAGTTCCGGGCGAATTAGTTAAAGGGGTAACCTAACCTCGACCAATCAGCGAACGGCTTTCTTCTGGTGCTTCTGTGATATTTATCGTGATTTTGTATTGTTCTTCCCGCATAGAGATATACGAATAGAGTGCGTTATTTCTATAGTTCACGTGGTTTATGGATAAACGGTGACTTTGTCGTCGAGGTGGTTTTCCTTGAGGTTGCCTTTCCTGGTCGCGGATCGTCCTGGAGGACGACGGTTGCCTTATTGCCTGCCCGTTTCCTGGCCTGATTCAAACTTCAAACATCGAGATTAGGTTAGAACGAAGAATATAATATTATAATTATATTAATCTTTATTTGCATTTTTCAATCGGTTTTTGTTATTTTTTGCAGCATTTTTCTCTTTGGATTTTTGCCCTGTGTGATATTGCTGCTGTTGGTTATGGTTCGTTGCTGCTGTTCCTCCTGCTACCGTTCCTGAGTCCCTTCTGGAACATTTTCCTGTTTTTTCATCTTCTGAGTAATTTTACTTCTTCTCCGATAAAACGTATATGAGACCTTCGAAAGAGCTTCCAGAGAGCTTCCAAAGAGCTTCAAGAGAGCTCCCAGAGAGCTTCTACAGAGCTTCCAGAGAGCTTCTAAAGAGCTTCCAACGAACTTACGTGCGAGTTCCTTAGGAGTTAGAACGGAGCTACATGAGTGTTCGCAAAAGCGGACATGGAAGCTCCCAGAGAACTCCATACGAAGCTCTCAAGACGATTAAGAAGGTTCTGAGGAGCTCCATAGGAGCTTATTGTGTTATACTGGTAGAGCACTGCAATCTTAAATCATTGCAAAGTATTAGAATATCCAATACTAATGCATGGCTCTATACCAGTCTCGTTGTGCGATGTGTGAAACTGCCATACTGGAGTATGTTCAAACAAATGAACAGAGAAATGAGAAATCAAAATTTTCAAATTAAATCGTTCCTATCGACTTACATTGACCATGATTTCTCATAACTAAGAATAAGTATCTTAGTTTTCACCACAATCCAGAATGCGCACCTGTGGAGTTGTTTTGTATATTAACACAAGAGAGTGTACACGAAGTAATAGCGTTGTTAACAAATGTAAGGCGGAAATTCTCTCGTTTTATTATTGTATGGATATAAACTCAGTTTAACTCACTATATGGACAGTAATTCAGTCAACTATAAGGTACCTACCAATATATGTATATATAATTTTCTCTAAACTTTAGCTACTAAACTAAACTAATGTCAAGAGGGATATTGAATATCTTCCGTTATTTCAGTACAATACAATAATTTATATATTTAATGTCAAATGAACTAATGAACTTTTTTGTCCATTTTTAAAAGATCAGTGCAGGCGTGACTATTTAAGCAGTAGTAAAAACTAAATTCCTATGTAACGACAGACTTCGCATTCAACTTGGATGTATAAAAAGACACCTCCATTTTCCAATCGCCTTAAAAAGGAATTTACTTCTTAGTTCGGTTTTAAAATGAGATCTTATTGGATCAAATGGAACGTAAAACCGCTCGGAGGGTTTTACCACCACGGAAGACGAGAACGTTTGTAGCGAATCGTCATTTAAGATGCGAAATGACAGGTCCGTTTTACCTCGTAACTCTGTTACACTCGATTTTTTATACACTACAAATGATTTTCAAGATTTTCGAAGCTTATTTTAACAAATACATACATCTGATTATTTGCAGTAAATTGTATTGAATATGAGCGGTGCATTCATGTTTTCCAGAAGATTTATTTACTGAGCATTATTTTTAGATCAGTAGAACGAATGAACACATATAGTTCGAAACACTATCATATTTTCCCAGAATACTCGACGTTCACAGCAAGAACTTTGACGAAAGCCATTATTGTAGACGATTTGTTCCTAAACGCATTCGCCGTTGCATGCCATGTTCATCGATCAAGAGACACCCCGTCGACGTTAACCAATTGACTCTCGTGATCGACCTCGAGAATCATGTTTATGGACCTTGCAATTGCCAATGAAAAATACGAAAAAATATACTGGATAAAATAATTGAAACTTAATTGCTTGTATTCATTCTATTAAGACTCGGCAGGGATTTTTGAAGTTTAAATTTTATTTTTATCGTGAAGGTTACCAGAAGAAAAAATGTAATTCTGTACACATTTTAAAAGTGCCATGAATGTCCCGGGAAAAAATGGATTATACATAATTATATACAATTTTTGATACAATTAGATCCAATTATATATAATTATATATAATTATATATGGATTTTGGCCGTATATAATTATATACAAAGCCGTCAATTATATATAATTATATATGCTAATATATAATTATATATGTTTATATACGATTGTATATAATTATATACGGCCAAAATCCATATATAATTATATATAATAATATATAATTCGATCTAATTGTATAAAAAATTGTATATAATTATATATAATCGTATATAAACATATATAATTATATATTATTATATATAATTGCATCATTTTTTCCCGGGTCTTGATGCATATTGTCCATAAATATACCATTTCTGTACATTATTTTACAGATTTTTCTCACTTAAGGTTCTTCAAATTATGCGCATGTGAAAATATGTTCGTCTACCTAAAATATAGTAAGCTGCAACTTGGTCAAATGCATTAATTGTGTATAAAATGTTCCTATTGTGGAAATTAATAAGACTTTAGATGGCCAAATCCGACTTACGTAATAATGGCAAGTGATGATGGCTGAAGATAATGAGTAATGACACATTATAGCGATGCATGCATTGCATGATTATATATCAATGTTTCCCTTTCTTTTCAGTAATAGTTTATTTCATCCAACAATATGTTAGTTTGGGTTGGACTTTCACAAGTTTGGCCATTGTTGAAAATGAATTGTATTTTAATTAATTCTTTTTTCTTCATTTAGATCTTCTTTGTTTTATTTGTCGACGACGTCTCCACTTTGTAACAATTCAATTATCATAGTTTACTGAGATTAAGATAAATTTTAAAATAACATTCTCGCATTTATTAACGTAGGTGATGTTACTTCTGCGAAAACACTCCTGATATTAATTTATGTTGCGTGAAAAGAATTCCTAAGAATTGTTGAGGACATTACACTGGCGGATAACTACATAGTAGACACAACATTCGATTCTCAATCTTTCAAACGAGTAAAGAAGCCATTGTAGTTTATTGTTTACTCCAAGATTATTCAAAGTTGCTTAAAATAATGACGATTTAATCTTAATACTGTAAGTTAAAATCGGCATATTAAATAGTTTCCACATAAAAAATACATGATGTTACAAATAGAACTAAATTTACTTCAGAAACTCAAGATATTAATTTTTTCAATCTGTTGATTACCCTAACAGCATCAAACCTTATGTTGAGGTCAATTAAGGTTGCGGTAGGGTTATCAACCTGAAATCAAATTTATTTAACCTTACTGCAAGGTTTGGTGCTGTTAGAGTAAGAAAGTGGTGGTTTTCCAAATACGAATTGGATTGGTAAAAAAAGAAACATGATCTGCAATAGACCTGCATTGTGAATACAAAAATCCAATTATAAAATTGAGGTTCTTTTAGTCTTATAGATTATGCAATTGACATTATTAAAATGTATTACAAAAAATGGTTATTGTAAAGATTTGGTGTTGAATTGGATAAAACGTTCATACAATAACTCTAGATATTTTTAAATATCAATTTGCAATATCAAAAAAAAATAAAATTATCAGAGTAGTACACATATAAATAAACATTAACCTCAGGAGATTAAAACATTAAAAGATAAATCAAACATTGAAATCTTTAAAATTTACCAAAATTCATGTAAACATTGCGAGGAAGCGTATATTGGTTAAACTAATAAAATTTGAAAAACTAGGACATTTATGGATTTAAATCCAAATATTCGGGGTTAACGAAATAACGTTTATGAATGTAAACTTTAACTTTTTAATTTTATTTAATAATAACTATTTTCAACAGTGAACCGACCATAACATTTTTCGTGAATTTAATAATTTTAATAAGTGGTTCAGAAATTAACATGTATTTCCCATTGTATTAATATTCTGAATTATAAAATGGCCTTTTGGTCTGGCACACCCTTTTTTCAATTTTAAACGATTTATAGAGTAGTGCTCTGGGTAATTCTTAACTCAAACATTATGTAAACTATTTTAAGACATAACATTAATTTTAAAAAATTCAATATTACTGAAAAGTTTAGAACCAATAACAAAGAGACAGTTTACACTTTACGTGTAACTCAAACATCAATGATATTTTATAAATGATTTGTAATTTCAAAAATGTTTCGCAGATTTTTAATAAATTTCATCCTTAATTATGCACCATTCACGGTAAAGAATTGTTAGCAATTAAAAGTCGGACTGTTATTTTCCTTAAATCAAAGGTTACAAATTCAAAAGGTGTTTAAGTTTGTAATAGGTACTTATTATTATTTTTTAAACGTGAATGAAAATAGGTATATATAATTTTAAAAAGTATTAAAAGCTCCGTGGAATGGTTCGTATATGTGCTCATAGTAAATGTATTAAATATTAAAGGAACCTATTAATATTGATTTTTCAGTTAAAATGGGCTTATGGCAGATATGTCTAAATATATTGGATTTATGAAATGAAAGCGTTTGATTGCTGCTACTGAAAGCTTCAAAAATTATTTATACCTAAGGTTCTAAATATATGAGTACTCTAAACATAGCAGGTTGCATCATTCAAACAATAAAGGGACATCCAAACCGTTCCTACATAACAGGCATTTACTTAAAGATTGAAATCCGTTTAATAACCTGCAAATTGAAGCTTATTACTATTAACCGAATCCGTAATACTCTTGATGTGTAATTTATTGTTAAATTGGATCGATTATTCCCTATAACGAAATTCGAGATAGCGTGGTGTCGGTGTGTATTTGTTAGAATTTAACCTATTACTATTATTCGTAATATAAATTATCAGCGTTGCTTATGTAGTAACATGATAGTGGTCAAGATTGCTATTTATGTTATTGTAGCTGTAGGTCAACATATTTCGTTTTTGTCGTCATATTCGTACATTGACCTTATTAATAACGATAATAAGTTATAATTGCGACGTTGGTAACTTTAATTTCTTAAACCATTATGGCCCTTAATTGTTTTCAAGCTAAAGATATTTTTCTATATTTATACAAATACAAAACGTATAACCTGATAAAATTGTTCGATTAAAGATACATTTTTCGACCATTTCTACAGTCACTCTCTCTTTCATGATATATTATTGCTTTTTTTGACCTCTACCGAGTCGATTACACTACGTTTTCATTTTTTAGTAATACAGCAATTCGGATTTATGTTACCAGGAGCCATTGAAGATCGGAATATTTTGAGAGAAAACATAAAAGCATGCCAGAGTCGTATATCAAGGATCTGTTTCTTGGCTGCTCTGCATCGACGGAAAAGGTTTCTTTATATCTTCTTGAGTGAAACGAAACCTAAACCTATCTTCTCGCTTCACGAATCGTTTATCTCTGTGGAGACTTCGCTTACACAACAAATGAAATCAATACGCCATGGGGAAAAGAAAGCGAGTTCGCAAGAGGAATATTCAAGGATTTTTCAATGTTCGTGTGCCAGAATACGCAATGAAGAGTTTCGACGAGCAAACTTGTTTATTGGTTATAAAAAATGTTCGTTTTAAAAAGGAAAAATTTTACTAGTAAACCTATGTATGTGAAATATCATTAAAGGATTTTATGATGTCAACAATTTGTTCATTCTGGAGATTTCTCCGTAAAAGTAAGATTTTGCAATTATTGGTAACCTATTTCGGATGATAAATAATGATCGAAGCCCTCAAAAAATGCAGAATGCCTTGTATGAGAAACATTTATCGATAATTGCATTTTTGCAGCGTATCATGTGAAAATTGTTTTTTTTTTTTAGTTTGATAATTGCTTCCGTTACTGTTATTTCTTGAAACGAAATTGTAAGGAGAATTTAATAACTTTCGTAAACTGTATCGATATTTTCCTTTTCGCAGATAATATGTCCAAGCTGTAAACAGAGGGTAAATAATAAAAACGCAATTATTGAAATGAGGTTAAAAAAAGAAAAAAACTGAGCAAATGGTGATTTAAATTTTCCAGTTAGTCAACCAGTTTAATTACTTGTCCTCAGGATTAAGCTCTTCCGAAATTCGCTTGCGCGGCTTTAATAACGAAGCTTATACCGACTTAGATTAGAACACGTTTAATAGAGGAAAATTTTCTCGAAAAACTTGTCAAGTTTTCTTGGGGGCCATATGGGATTCATTTGCTTTCATCTTCAAGCCGGAATAATGCATGTGCATTTATCCAGGATGGATAAGAGCAATCGATCAATAGTGCCCCGTTGCGAATTGGTATGTTTATAATATGAAATGAGCGAAAGTTTTTGGATATATTTTTAATGAATGTTTAAATTTGATTATGTTTATTGAGATATATTTTTACAAGTATAGAAAGATGATATTAACATATTTAGCAAAAAATATTTAATATATTGAAATAAAATTTCATTTTTTGTGTTTTTATTTTTTCGCTAATATGTATCACAATAAAGCATAATAGTTCAACAATATATGATAAACAATTATAAATGCAAACATAAAACTTGATTTAATCGGGATTTAATTCTTCTAATGTTATTTAGAAATTGAGATATTCCTGATGTTAAAAATATGCGAAGTGAATAGGATTTGGTTTCCAAAGAAGAGGTATGAAATCTATATTGGAAATTTATATTGAAACATAAACTTTTGAAATCAATAAAATATAATTAAAACTAGTAAGAATTTGTAAACGACATTTTTAAAAATGAACCATATTAACCCTTAATCCCGACCCCAGGGTCGTTTACGATCCGGAGAAAATTCAAATTGTACTTTAGAAATTACACAAGTGTTAGCATTTTCAAGCGGCAGGACATATTTGACCCAAGTAGTGGGAGAGGAAAAGGCTTTAAAATAGGCGTCAGAACTAAGGGTTAATACAAAATATGATATTAAAAAAAGCTATATAGGATTTTAATATTTTTAAAAATATAATACAATGAGAATTTTCAAAAATTGAGATAATCAGATCCCCAATCCGTTTATTGTAAGAATGCTCTACTTTGAAGGCAATACATTTTTCTCGTCTTATTGTGTTTTATGGCAAACCGTAAATTTACAGGATCTTTCAAGAAGTGGTGTATCTATCAGAAATAACGGCTTCTTCGAAACAGTTCCGGCAGCTGCTGAAATTAGGGTTCTTTCATAGCAATACCATGCAGTATAGAATAGTGTGATGGTCGAAGAAAAATTCGATACCGGTATCATGTTCCCTCGTGCAATTTATAGCTAGATAATAATAAGTTTTCTATTTTATCTACGATTTAAGACACGCATTCGATTGTTAATCGAACATTACTTATACCTATACTATATCTTTTAAAATCAAGTGTGTATTCTCTTTGTGTTTAATCAATATTTTTGTCGAATGTTTAAATATTTGAATGGATATATACAGTAAAATATTCAAGTGATTTAACTTGTCGTTTATTATCGTTGTTTCAATTAACAGCTTTGGGGTGCTTAGTATGCATCCCTGGTATCTGCACATCATCAACCTTCCTCGATACGAATATTAAGTATTGAGTATTTAAATGTTCGTGGGATTCATCAATATTTATAAACGATAAATCGTAATTATATATATATATATATATAGTTATAGAGATAATAAACCCTTCATCAAAACACTATATACGGTTTGTCTAACTTTACCATCTAACCTGAAGTGAAATTCTTATGTTGTTAGGTTATCGGAGTCATTTCAAAAGGACGCGACATTCGAAGGAAATCTGATCCTGTCGTATAATGTCCAGAAGTTCCTTCATTGTTTTCGTCGTCCTTTACTTAGTATAAGCAGAATTATGTCTTATCTTACCACCATTAAACTATCTAATGAAAGCGGTACTTAAGTCGTTTCAAGGAGTTCATCAGTTTAGTTTACTTTGTCATCGTGTCATCTGTGTTCAATTTTACTATCAAGTTCATTAAATTTATGACTTATTTTTGCATGATTATCATTTTTAAGTTTCAGTGCTTAAAATAACTTAAATTATATTAAGTTTTGTAACTTACTTGAGTAGGTATTTAAATTGAAATTCTCGATAATTCCTAAACTTCTTTATCCGAAACATGCAATTTTAATTTAAAAGAGCGAACGATTTATTTTCCACGAAATAGTCAGCTTGTACGAAATAAATCTACAAAAACATTAATTGGTTGTCACTTATGTTTGCTAACTTTCTACAGTTCCTTTAAATTAATTTAAGAAATGTCCGCGTTCCTTATTGATTGTCGTTGGATATTTTTATTAGTGCTCCACGAAAAAAATATCTTACTACAAAATTGTTATGTTTCAAAATAATAATCTGTTTTATCGTAATATCACTAATTGTATTTAATCGTATACTGACTGAGTTTGAGATATGTTTAGAAACATCTTCTTTATCAATTTCAAACATCTTGTCGATTTTTTCTATTGCATAATATATATCATATTTCACATTTCACTAGGGTGATGCACTAAAATATGTAAAAAATGTTTTGAATTTCCTTTGAAATGTACATCCCACACATACGACGCGACGAAGCATGCGAATTTTTCCAAAGACATTTTTTTCAGTGCGGACGCTTTATTAAAGTTCATTTTTATCATGTTTTGATATTTTTTATTATTACTTATTGTAACATCTCTTAATATCACTCCACGTTTGGCTTAAAATATGTTTTAAAAGATATCTTTTTATATAAAACCAAACTTTATTTATTACTCTTTGTGGGTACAAATATTGTTATGAATTTCGTGTTATTGAATGCTCTAACAAAACTTTTATACGTTGGTTCATTGGGACAGTGTATTTGAATTATAATGTTATTGAATAACTGATAGATGTTAAAAAAACAATTTTATTTTACTCATGCGAAATAATGTCTGTCTGATTTCCAAAGTGGTATTAATTAACGGGTTATTTATTTTTAAATATTGTTTTGCAAAACAGTGCACAATTTGGTATGCTGTCTGATATTTTTCACGATTATTTTCATTGCTTATTTTAATTTTAGCGTATTCTCCATTATTATCATTTCATTAATACTAACCGCAAAAACTTTGTCATTATTTTCGTATGAAGGCATACTTTTGAAATAAAATGGGATGTATACCAACAAGAAATTATCTCATTGACGAGTTATAAATACTCGACAAAAACAATGTTAACCCAGAATCAAAACACAAACTAGATGTTCATTTCAACGACTAATTAAAATTGCAGAAGTTTCTTCAACCAGAAAAAAATTGTCACGATTCCTCGTTGGTACTCGAAAAAGTAAACAAATACGTTCGCATCTGTTGTAACGATCCAGCTTTGCGTGAATTTTCGTAATCGATACGCAGGGGTTAATGAAAGAGGGGGCGATAATTGATAGTCTCGGATGAGTCGATCTCGTTTTGCTGCAGGCAATAAGTAATTTCCCTAAGCCTTATTTCCTGCAACCTGTCGAATGCTTCCTGCTATAAATCAGTCGAAAGTAATGAAGCACAGAAAATAAAATCACCGACATAATTTATGTACATTTTTTATCTTGAAAAAAGTGTATAAAATGTGTATTGTAAAAATATTGTAAATTCGAATATTAATTTAGTATTGTTTATTTTCAAAACCGAAGTTTCGAACAACCTTCACTTCAATCGTTAAAAATCGTTTACTTTATGACTTTACAGTACCTATATGTTGTATAAAACAATTTAATTACTAACAGTTATTATATTCCTACGTCACGAAATAAAAAAACATAATTTACCTGGGATTCGTAAAACGTCTAAGAGTCCAAGTAGAAAAAGTTTAGTGCGGTCAGCCACTCTTTCTCGACGATACTCGCAGATTTCGTTGCGTGTTCCTTAAACTTTTTTTGCAAAAATATTTAATATATTTAAATGGAACATAGATTTTCAACTAATAAAGAAGACTGTCGATTTAATTGAATTTTGAATATCGATATATCGAACTCGGCACTACGTCAATGGTGTTGCTCGAGTCGCGGCCCGAACGCGACTGGCTCGTGCGGGACGCCGCTCCTTCGGCTCGAAACCCCCAGTGTGGGAAGGACAGAGATGGAAAATACCAGAGGATAGATGGAAAAAGAGGGAGAGATAGGGAAGGGTGGAAGAAAGAGAGAATTAAAGAGTACAGAGTGGAGACTCTGACAAACGATTAGATTAGGTGAATAGAGATAACAAGTAAGAGAAAGACGTATAGATAAGATGGAAAGTGAGTGATGGAGATGGAGAAAGTGAATACGAAAGAGTAATGCATATGGATTGCTTGCAGAATCTTTCTGCGCACACGATCCACGTGAACTTTACATATATTTATATATCGAATAGTCACCACCGCGAACGCCCACGCCGTGCCCGTTTCGCGTTTCGTTTTCGCCTCTCGAGTTTCTAATCCCTTAACGAATGAAACTTAAGTTATTTATTCAAATTACAACGAATGTAATCCTGGGAATTTCGGAGGAAGTCAAGAGAGGTCTTAAATCGACTAAAAATAGATTTATCCTAAATTAATTAACGAATTCTAAATTTATGAAATTCTGACTTTGTTCACGAAATGGATGACAATTATTGAAAATGACATTAATTAAATTTCATAATTTCAATAAGTCTCGAGATGATCGTGTGTATATAATTTGGTCATGTCTGACCGGTTATTACTTTTTCTACTTGCACCACATTGAAGATTTGCAGTTATACTATATTCAATACTTTGCAAGACGTAAAATTGAACATCTGAAAATTATTTTATCTGATTTATACAATTGCCTATAAAATAGGATTTTATATTTCGATGAATCGATAATCAAAATATTTTTCAGAAGCCTTTTTTTGTTATCCGAGTCTAAAAGGAGTTAAGAATTTTTAGTCCGCCTTGCACATATAGCTAAAACGGAACCAAGTTGTTTCTCGGTGATTTTTCAAGCTTTACAACTTCTCCTCCGGCGCAATCCTCGCTTTTAGGTGCTTACACCAACCTCCTCTAACTTTTACCACGAACGAAAGAACCTAAACTAACCTGGATTTTGCTCTTCTTCAGGATCTTACTTTTCTCAAAGGCGATGGAATTCGTAGTTGCTTATTTCCTTCGAATTTTTCTCTGCAGTTTCGATCTAGTGTGGAACTACCGGTTTACTTTTTCGTGTCTCTGGAGTCAAATAAATGTCATGTCCTACGGGGCGAGCACGGAACCGACGGGATAGTTTCGACACTCGGTCAAATTGCTTACGAAATATTTTCTTGTCTTGACATTTACGATTTGGTTATTTCTTAACTTTCTTTTCTTAAATTGCCTCTATCGATTGGACGTTCCCCACAACGACGGCGAATGTTTTCGTTATTACATACAATTTCCTTGTTCATGTATTCCTTTATTTTATTAAACTCGTTTCTTTTCCATTTTTATTTTATCTTTTACGTATTGCATATTTTTTATTGTCGTTTCTATAAAATGAGTACGAGTAAACGGATTGTTTCTTTATAGTTCCATTAATGTCATTTAATAGGATCGTTAACTTTTCTATGTGATCTGCCAATGCTTTCATCCATGATTAGAAAACTTCAATCGAAGAAATCTTTTTATATATTGGCAAATTTCAGAAATTTTTCATTTTAGTTTTTGAAATACAGAAATGATAGTTTAAACGAAATGCTGGATGGAAAATACGTACTGTTTTATTAGTCAATATCTCTATTAATTTGCAAGATATAAAATAACAAATAAATTATTTTCCGACGTGGAGATTTAAAAAATTGAGAAATACTTCATATGCCATCAGTTCTATATTTCAATTTTTGAAAAATTCCGTTGAAACAAATTTTTGTCGGTATTTACATATTTACAGATTCATTAATTAATGTAAATCGTAAATATTGATGCTACTGACATTATTTTGAAAAATAATTTTATTTTATAAATTTTCTTTAAATATAAAAATAAAAATAAAAATATAACTAAAGGTCTTTGTTTTTTGTATACAATACATGTTGTTTACATATTTTCCTTCTATTTTATTTCATGTAATAGCAATCTTATTTATAGATATAATAAAATTGATTCAATTAGCATTACCTTCTGATTTTATTTAAAAGTCAAAAACCAACTCTCCTATCAGGAAGAAGTATCTCGTGAGAATTGATATGCCTTTAAAGCCATGAAGTCCTTTTGGGACTATCTGCTGTTAGTTTGAATCAATAAAACGATACAATTCCCATGCGGATTTCAACCAGAGAAGTAAGCAGTTGTTTGATAATATACGTAGTTCTTTAAAAAATTAATTGAGATATATTTTCTGAAATTATTGGAACCATTCGTCCACTAGTTTCATTTTAATTTTGGTTTTGAGTTAAATTGGTGCCATGTCTGTACTGTAGCGTTGAAGTGTTTAGAACAACGTTTGGAAGATTGACTTTCAATCTATCTTCTTGTCTGAACCAACCGGAAGACGGAATCCTTGAAATTATTCTGAAATACAGGAATATATCCAAATACTCCACAGTGAAATTGTTAGATTTGGACGGAACCAAAAATTTATTTATTAGTTATAGCACAAACATTTATATATATTATATATAATGTAATTATATCGGTGTGTCGGTCTTTTTGAAAAGAAAGAAAAAAAAAACTTTTCTTGAAAAAAAAGAAATGTATTATTTTCTACATTTCGGCCTCTTGTAGGACTTCTTCAGAACAAACACATTTATATAATAATCATTTTCGTTCGTAGGTCGTAAAATCTTACGGTCAAGGTGGGGACACTATTTTTTGATACGTTATTTACAAAGTAGGCATTTTACGGACTACGTAGTGTCTACTTTACGAACACCTGTAACAAAAATGTTATTACGAATGTTACAGTTCGAGTTGGTAATTATTACAATCTTCAGATAAAATTTATTACGTTTATTAAAATTATTAAAATCATTAAAATAATAATATTAGGGGTTAGATTGATATATCTACTATGGAATTCACCGCCAGACCACGTTATGTACATCACAATTAGAATGTTTTTATCTAGAATATAATACACATTCCTAATCAAGCGATTATAGTAATTATAATTCATCACATATCAGAAATTTGAATAAAACTAGGGTAAACCGTACAGTAGTTGGCCATTTTAGGCAATATTTTTTATAAAAATATCTGCAGCTCTCGCGAACATTACAAATTAAATATGTATGAAAAACTGTGTAAAAGAGCGATTGCCCCCGGTGAAAAAAAAATAAATAAATAAAAATGCTTTAAAAAATTTAATATGATATTTAATTAATTCTAATCATACATATTTGTTTCTTAGGGGCTATGTAAAACTATCTGATAAAGCGAATTTAAAAAAAAATCTTTTTCTTTAAACAAAATCGCAAAAAAAAAAAGTTACAAAATTACAGTAGTCGGCCGCCATTTAAATTCGTTAAAACAGGAAGAAAAGAATTTCATTTTTGTTACCAACAAAATTATTTCTTATCATTGATTAATACAGGTACTTCTCTACGATCATTTTTTTTTATCAATCTCGATCTTTTCAATCATTTTCAAGCTTTTTTGATCATTCTCGAATTTTTTTCATGTTTCCCAATCTTTCTTGGTCTTTTTCGACATTTCTTGATTTCTCTTTATTATTGATCTTTTTCGATCATTCTTGATCTTTGTTGATCTATCTCACTCATTTTCAATCTTTTTCAAGCTTTTTTGATCATTCTCGAACTTTTTTTATGTTTCTCTATCTTTCTTGATCTCTCTCTATTGTTGATCTCTTTCGATCATTCTTGATCATTGACGATCTTTTTCGATCTCTATCGATCTCCACCGACCATTCTCGATGTATCTCGATCTTTGCTGATCTTTTTCGAGCTTTATCGATTGTTTGCGCTCTTTCTGATCTGTTTCGATATTTTTTGACCTTTTTCGATCTTTCTCGATCATTCTCATTTTTTCTTGATACTTTATCCCCTCCATATAGTTTGCCAAAAAATGTATGCATTTGGCAGCGTTTTATTCCGAGATAATTCTGGCACAACGGGAATAAGAACAAAATTAATAATTAAATATTTGGCTGCAAGTAAATGCACTGAAGTTTATGCTTCGAAGCGATTGTGCATTATACGAATGATATGAATTATAATATTGTAACGTTACTCTATTTCTGGGTTATTGTTACATACCACTTTATTCTGTACCCGAGCATTACTATACTCGCATATTGATTGCCGTAACATTCATGAAGTACATAAATAAAATATTATTTTTAAACATGTCTTTATTGTTAAAGATATGAAGAATTTATAGGGTTTGTGAATAAACGAAACATGTATAGGGATTTACTAACATTACAATAGTATCTGTGGGTAAACCTTTACAAAACGGGCATCCTCACAAAAAAAAATTTATTTATACTATTTCGATGTATTTTTGCCCGCTGATTACGAATATGATCATAAAAATTGGGGGTCGGACGCATTGAAGCCGCAATCTTGAAAAAACAGCCAAAAAATGGGTATTTTTTTAGTTTTTTGGATTTATTTCGAAAATTAGGCATCATACGAAAAAATGTTTCCAGCAAAAAATGTAGAGCGTAAAATTTTGTATAAAAATGGTCGAATAAATTTTTTTCGTAATCGCAAAGGGCAGCACGTAAAACAGCGATGAATGTGACGGTAATGTTTGTTTACGTCTTTAGCCGAGTTTGCGCCCTAGGCCCACGCAGTCGTCATTATAAGGACACATACATTTCATGGGTTTGATTATTACAAACATCTGATGGTTAGAGGTTAGGCTAGTATAAAAAAGGGGGTCTGGGGGGCGGAGCCCCCCAGAATGCAAGGGCTCCAGAGGCCCAAGCAATAGTAATTACAGGGTCATATACTTCACACATTAGCGTAACCTCTATCCAGCAGATGTTTGTAACAATTGAACCCATGGGAAGTGCGTGTCCCTATAATTACCAATGCGTGAGCCTAAGACGCGCTTGCGTGCTGGGGGGCTCCGCCCCCCAGACCCCCCGTTTTTATACTAGCCTAACCTCTAACCAACAGATGTTTGTAACAATCGAACCCATGTGAAATACATGTCTCTGTAATTACCACTGCGTGAACCTAGGAAGTGCTTACGTACTGTGGGGCTCCACCCCCCAGACCCCACTTTTTTCTACTGACCTGATATCTAATCATCCAGATGTAGGTAACGATCGAACCTAAGGAAGCATTCAATGTCCCTGTAACCATCGCACTACATAAGACTATACGATATATAATGAAAATGCCCAGAACCTCGTTTTGAGCACGTTCAATACTCATTTGCGAGCTTATCGTTAGTATTTCAAAAAAAATGTATTGTATCTTTTCTGTAGAGAATTTTTTGCTCTACATTTTTTGTTTGAAACATTTTTTTGTCAGATTAGTATTTTTTAAAATAAATGTAAAAAACTACAAAAATACCCGTTTTTTGGATGTTTTTTCAAGATAGCGGCTTCAGTACGTCCGACCCCCAATTTTTATGATCATATTCGTAATCAGCGGGCAAAATTACATGAAAATACTGTACTTAAATTTTTTTTTGCGAGGATGCCCATTTTGTAAAGGTTTACCTATCTGTGTTTTAAGAGAAATAATCAAGGAATATGTTATAAAAACAAGTTTAAGTTTTCTGTGCTGGTGAAATTGTAAAAAATTCGTTTAATTAACCAAGTCACAATAGTTAAATTGACTAACTACGTAGAGTCTAATTAGTAATTAGTTGTAGAACTAAGCAGTTCATATTGGAAACTGAATAATTGTTAATATGAATAAATGGCTTCGAAACGGCTATTAATATGTACTAGTAATATATTTCACGTAGGTCAGTAATAGCACTCCTTCGGATTAGTGCAACTAATTAGCAATTAATTTTATAAAATAATGTGCAAAAATATTAGTCTAAAATCCGACATAAGTTTACTTCAGATGTACTCAGTCTATACGTTTTAAAATCCAGTTATAAACTTCAAAATAAGATGCAGAAGAGAAGTAAAAGTTTGAAATTGATATTTTACAGTTGAAAAACGATCTACCCTTGGAAACGACCTTATGTTACAATCGATGAAAAATATGTTTGCTATTTTATTAATGGATAAATTAAAATAGTCACCACATTTGTAAGAAAGTTATAATACATGTCTACACATCGAAGTATTAATTTATTAATTATCGATTTAAAAAAAAGCATAATGATAATAAAAAAATATTTCTACCAACAAAATATAATTAAGTAAATAATTCTACGCATGAAAAATGATATGTAATAATTTATTATTTATCGATGCAGTAATAAAGTTCAAATCGAATATCTCAATATAATTTTAATTTAAAGCTCGAATGCTTGTTAAACCTTGCTGTTGCAAAATAACCTTCGATGTTCGACCTAATTAAAAAACACATTATGATACAAACAATTTGAATATACCCTTATTGAGTCTGAACAAAACAAATAACCTTCGAAAGGTGATTACAATGTGAATAAAATTTCTCATTCAATTTCCAGTTTTCGAGCATTACATATATATGCAAATGCGGATTACGCATTCCATTTTCTTTATACTAACTATTCCGTACCGAGCAATGAAATCTCATAATTTCTAATAACTTTTTATTTTCTGCTAAATATAGTTTGGTGTCGTTCATCGTGCCAAGGATTTCAGAACTGTATATCTACACATTTTTAGAATTTGTACTTTAATGTTAAAAATAAAAGTAAAATGTTCGTAGAGCCAATTTATGTCTACACCCGGATATATACCTAGGCCCCCCTCCCATTTATACTATTCTAATTTAACCGAACCACTACAAAAACAATATTTTTTTTGTTTAAACAGATATTTAGAAAACTCATATGCATAGGCATCAGTATAAGGGGAAAGTTTTCTAGGAATATTTATTTCGAGGATTTTTTCCCGTTCAAAATTATGCCTGAAAAAATTTTTCCAGGGGAATTGTGTCAGGGAAATCTTCTCTAAGGAATTTTGTCGGGGTGAATTAAGTCCATTCCAGTAACCTTCCTGAAATGTACGAATTGTCATGGCATCATGATATAAGATAGATTTTAAAAAATAAATACAATCTAGCAAATATTCAACATACCATTCCACAAAAATAACAAAAAACTTGTTCATATAAAAAACATAATTTATATGATATACAGCTTAGGAGTCATCCATAAACTACGTTATCATTTTATTGGGGAAAGAGTCGGCCAAGAACTATGGTTTATATAAACTGTATGTATAAAAAATGAATAAAACTGGTTACGCAGGGGATCAAAAATGCCCAAAAAAGGTCTACGTAGTTTATGGATGGCCCCTTATCCCAAGTTGCAGAGAACATATTTAAGTAGCCTCAAATTCACACAAAAAAAATAAGAAGTCATCCAGAATTTTTTGAAATGTTTTATTTTTTTTCGTTATGCCAGCTCAATGTTACCCAGTCATGCGTAAGCTGCATGCTTTTTTGAACCAAACATATCAGGGCAGATATATTACATTTGAGGAAATAAGAAATAAATATCGTTGTTTATACAGTGTTAGTTAATAATTCCGCAATACATGCACAACTGTGTTAAAACCATATAATAATTCGATCTCTACTTTTCATTAATAATTATAATACATAAAAGTTAAATTTGATGACGTTGTTAACCGCTCTTTTTAGAATATTTGGAAATTTAGAAATTTGTGAAATTAATAGCATGACTTTAGCAGTTAAGCGATCTCTCTGTTTCAAAATAATGTTTATAATTAATCTCATGCTTATTGTTTTAAATTAAATAAATTTGACAGATTTAAATAATGACTGAAGATGTATACCTATTATACACATGAATTTAATTAATATTATTTATTTAACATAAAGATCTTAGATTTCCTTTCCGAAATGTAAGATATCGTATAGATCATGTGCGAAATTTAGATGTCAAAGAAGTGCGATTGTGCGAGTGTTGGCATTGCTTTCGCGACGAACCTCGCACTCGCGAACATCAGCAATTTGGCCTTAGACACATAAAATACTATTAAACTTTATATTGCAATTGAGTTAGTTATAATGCAAAATAATGAACAAAATGTTAAATTTCTAAAACTGAAATAAATAAACAAAATAAACAATTAAACATACAATCGCAATAATAACAAATAAACTAAAAATAAAAAAAAAATATTCAAAAGAACTCTTCGTTTTACCTTTTTTAAATTTTACTCTATTTCAATAGTTTTTTTTTTGTAACGTGGGCGACTCTGTACATTATAACCAGTAGAGAAGGCTTATCCAGGTTTATTATTGGTTGTAGTATACGAATTTATTTTAAAAATGAAAACGTATGATCTCCATATATTGAATGACCTTCTAGTGTGCCACGATGAATGTATACACATTTTATCTGGAGTGCTCTCCGAGTGTTAACTAAATCCAATCAAAGTGAGACGTTACATTTGTGTGATTCAAGTTAATAAAAAATGTAAAAAACTCTATTGACAATTATAAAAACATTATTACTTCGACTCGATCGGGACGAAGTATTGAATTTGTTCAGTTCCCGGCAAAAAATTATCCTATAGTTTTTCATCAAATTTCGACGCTTCAAAGCCTAAGGAACCCAAAACAATAATAAAAAAATTTGTGTCCCTGATCTTGTACGCAGGTACGTCCGTAGGTTCTGCTTTTTTGTATATCTCACGTACCGATAAGGGTATCGACATAATTTCTTTTATGCCATTCGATGCGTAAAATGCTATTTTACACACATTTGACATTTTTCGGTCGCATTTTACGCACTCAAGTGACATAAAATATCGTATGAAACATGTGCGTAAATGTTTATTCTTCGAATGTGATTACGACCCTCGCCTTCGGCTCGGGCCGCAACCCTTCACATTCGTAGAATGAATTTTCACGCACTAGTTTCATAATACACTAATTTTTAAATACGTGTCTTAGTATAATTGGATATGATTAGATTTTGGCGCAGATCCAAAAAAGCGATGGTGGCGGGGGTCGGTGGGTATAAGTACGTCGACACTGACACAACTAAAACGATATTTTTTAATACGACGGAACGTGTCGCCCCAGGGCGCGAAATCGAGCTTTGCATCAGGAGCGTTAAAGGTGTTATTTATTAATATTTCGGCTGACATATGGTGAGTGTCGAAGTTTTGAAAATACTCATTTTCACTTTTTACACATTTAAGGAACCCCTTCCTCCACTCCCCTCCTTTTTCTACCTAAGTTCCGCAGGGAATGTTCTGATAAGCGCCACTCTTTCTTGCAGTTTCTGGTTATGTTACATTGGGAATGTTCTCGTAAGCGCAAATTTTCACTCAAAAATCTACAATACGAACTCGTTTTATATTATAACTAAAATTGGTTAGTAAACGAACGAGTATTAAGGAATAACAAACTCGTCACAGTGTATATTTTGAAGTAGGTCACAACAATATATGGCTAAAAATTAATGTTTTTTTTCTCTTATATTTACTTATTATTTTTCCTTATTGCTAAACGGATCTTTTCTTCTTTTCTGAGTAGTAATAATGGGTACAGAATAATGTGTGCACGGACAAAAATTGTCTGTGTTTTTCCCAAAAGCCTGGCCTGTGAGAATCACAGAGCGAGAAGTTTGTGTTAAGCCGAAATTTATATGTGACAATAACAGGAAAGTTTGTGTTACAAACAAAAGAAGCTTGTGACGATCCCACACCTGTGAGGTTGTGATTATCACAGACCTGGTTCTGAGAAGAATCCAGACAATTTTTTTCCGTGTGCCTACAATTATCCGTCCCCAACCTAAAAACAAAAAACTACTTTCACTTCTCTCAAATCGTAACCCCAGTAGGTATTATTTTTCTAGATTTATTTTTGTAGGATATTTTTTTTTTTTTTTTTTTTGCTATTACCCAGTGGTGAAATCTTTTTTTTATTTATCCTGAAAGATAAAAATATTGGAACTTATTTGCATATACAAACAACTTGTTTTTATAAAATACATTTACATTATATAATTTACACTATAGAGTGAAAAGTCCCGAAGCTGAGGTATTTTGGGTTCTTGAATGGTCAACTTCCCTCAACTCAATTATTATTTCACAATGATTCTATTTTTAAGCAATTACAAAATTCAATCTTTTCTGTTGTGATTTTAAAAATTAAAATTATAAATACGAGTCATTAGCGACGAATCTGACGTAATACAATTTCATTCCAATTGAACAGTCCATTTCAGTGTTAAGGGTTCATTAATGAGTAAGCTACGCCCATTAAGCACGATCAATTTGTCAGGAATCAATTGCCGTAACAAATCGGGTCTGAAATTTTAGATGCCATGTTATTAATCAAAGTCCGCAACAAAATCGCTTGTCGCGTGACGAGAACGCGCAGGATCACGCTTGCTCTACCAAGGTATCGCATTTAAGATGTCATGGTAATTGTGTGGAATATATTCGCGTAACAATGAAATTATTTACATTTCATGTAAATTAGCGATGGAATCGTGAAATGAGAAATACACCTGTTTAAATTCATAACGAGATTCTTTCGTTGCAATCGTATTAAAAAATTTTATTATATTCGTATGGTCACACAATAGATTTGCATAAACTCATAAGTTTTATGTATTAAAATTTTAAATATATTTTTATAAAACAAATAATTTTTCGATATACTATGCGTAAAATTTGATTTATGCTTTGACTATGCGTAACATCATATTTGACCCACAAAAAACGGCGCACAAATTTTACGCATAATATATCGGAAAATATCGTTCGGCACGCGTGCTTAAGAATTCGATTTTACGCACCGGCCTATTTAATCGCATGTTAAAAACGGTGTTAAAATTAGTTAAAATCGTATTTTACGCACTAGTATCGAAAAATACTATTATAGTCAGGTAGACGTATTAATAAAATCATTATATGAATGAATATTAGGGGGGTTAAAAAAACAAAATAGTATATTATGAAACTAGCGTAAAAGTTCATTCTACGAATGTGATTACGGCCCACATTCGCAGAATAAACATTTACGCACATGTTTCATACGATATTGTATGTCACTTGAGTGCGTAAAATGCGACCGAAAAGTGTCAAAAGTGTGAAAAATAGCATTTTACGCATCGAATGGCATAATAGTATATTGTGTATCTAGGGTGGAAAGGCATGTATTACGGCGCGGGCGATACTGCAGCTCGAGTCGTAGGCAAAGACGACACTACACACGATACATTTTGTTACACCTGTCGACAAAAATGCCATCTTACTGGCCGGCGGTAACGAGTGGCGGGCTGTAATGAGAACAGCGGGCGGTAAAAATTTAAAACGCCCGTGCGCATGCGCTGTTGCGTCCATAAATGCAAACTTTCCGTTCGCTTAACCTGCACGGAAAGGTGGCAGTTTTGTGCAGGTGTGACAAAATACTATTTTTCATCACACTGGGACGAAAGCAGCAACTTTCCTCCCGCAAGCGGGTCTGAAACATTCTTTATTTTACCTCCCTCGTTGAGTAATATACTATTTTGTCACACCTGCACAAAACTGCTACTTTTCCGTGTAGGTTAAGCGAACGGAAAATGAGCCATTCCAGCGACAACGCAACTGCGCATGCGCACGGGCGTTTTTAATTTTTACAGCCCGCTGTTCTCATTACCGCCCGCTGCTCGTTATCGCCGGGCGCTAAGGTGGCATTTTTGTAGACAAGTGTGACAAAAAGTATCGTGTGTACCACGGCCGGAAATGCAAAACACGCTCGGGCGATGCTTAATCCCTCGCCTAAGGCACGGCGTGCCTCGGGTCACCTCGTCTTTGTCTACGACTCGAGATGCAGTATCGCCCGCGCCGTAATGCCTCTCTTTCCGCCCTAGGTACACCATATACTATTTCGATACAAGGGGGTAAAATTCGATTTTACGAACCGCTGTTTAACATGCGATTAGATAGGACCGGTGCGCAAAATCGAATTCTTACGCCCGCGTATCGAACGGTACTTTTCGCTATACTATGCGTAAAATCAAATTTTATAGCATAGTATGTCAAAATAGATATTTTCGTATCAAAAAAAAGGAGGTCTCCAAATTACAAATTTTGGACGTTTATTTAGCTCCAACACGTCTAAACTTTGAACATGATTAATGTTTAAGCCGGCGACGTGTAGTGCGTAAAGTTCGCATGAGTGCGTAAAAGTTTACAACCGTGTTAGCTATCCTATTTTTTGTGATTTGAGTGCGTAAAGGAATACGTTAAATAGTGCGTAAAGTGTCAGATGCACTGAGAGAAGTTTAAGAGAACAGCGGCATTGCGTACTGTAGTACAGTAGCGCCAAATTAGAGACAACAGTGGCTCAGATTGGAAGCGAACTGTCGTTCCAAATCATGATACAATAATATTTGTCATCCCGGGTCATTGGGAATAGTGAGAGTACTGCCGCATGTAAACATTAAGACAGTTATTGTATTGTTTTGACACGACAGCCGTATCAAACTAAGAGTAACACGGCAAAAAATAAGAAGCGGAAAATTCTATTTAAGAAAGCTTTTAGGTATTTTTTGGACCTCAGTGATAACGTCATAAATGAATGATAAATTCACGCACTTTCGTGGTTGGAGGTTGGGTTAGCATAAACATATATGTTAGCGCAACCTATAGGTATATCACGGGGCGAAACAAAATATGCGAAAACAGCAAGGAACCTGGACAATAGAGTATGGATCGGAAAATTGATGTGTTGCAACAAAAACCGTGTCTTTTAATTACATCAATGATAAATAACCCTCACGCAAAAAATAAGATTAAAAGTCGAACTACCTTTTCAGAAGCCTGTCGAATAATAATTAAGATGGCAATATCGTACAGAACCCTAGAGAAAGATAAAACTCATTCCATGAGCGACGCCCTTAACGAAGATATTAGAAAGCTGGAAAAAAGAAAAGAAATAAAGTTAGCGAAGAGAAGTGAAATGCAATATCGGAAATGTAATGAGAGTGGACAGAGAGAAGAACGTTGAAAGACGTCGATAATATAGATTTATCATGTTCGTAGAATCCGATAACTTGTTTTTCAACTTTGTACTCGACAGTCTCTGACTAGGTAATGAGACGGATCTCCTTTTGTCCAAATCACTTGCAGACTTCCGAGGGTAGACAGCGACGTAGGTATAACGTTGTTTACGATGTAACGCAATCTTTTGAAAATAGCTGACGGCTGTAGGATCTACACTACTCCTGCGAATGACGTTTTCAATTAAACCTGCATATAAAATTTAAAATTAATTTTTTGTAAACATATTAAAGTTTTTAAATATTTAATAATTAATAATAACAAATTTCTGGTGAGTGGTGACAGTAATAACGCTCTTTTTAATTTTAATCTTACAATTTTGTTATAAATTTATCTTTTTTCGAAACTGTTTACCGTGGTGTTTTTTTCTTATTGCAAGTACAAAAGGTGATTCATGAAATACACTCATGGTTTCTAATAACTTCTATCCTATCTTGCACTAATGTGTTTGAAAGATATTGGTTTTCGTTCAAAACTGATTTAATTATGCGAATCGTTTGAGTATGTTTAGATGTTGAAACTAAATAATACACATATGTAATGAAATTTGTATGACTTTCACTATGTACGACATCCGTAAATGATTAGTACCATGCATTCATCCGAATCGCTTTGCGGCGTGGAGTTTGTTTACGCCTCACTTTTGCTTAACTTGTTGCAAATAAATAACTGTATTTGGTTAATTTATTACTTTCACGCAGACCATAGGTCTGGACAAAGTATTAAATTTGGTCACTTCGGCAAAAAAATTAGAATGTATAGATTTTCATGAAATGTCGACCTTTCAGACCTTAAAGATCGCAAATGTAATACATTTTTTTATACAAAGATTTGTGTCCGTGATCTTGTACACACATCCGTCCGTCAGCATGTGTCACTTTTTTCACACGCTCAATCTCGCGAAATGTTCGACGGATTGACAAGCATAACCTTTTTTTGATTAAGATCTAATTAGATTTTGATAACAATCCGTATATTCGGTCTTTAGAAAAATTGTAAAAAACATTTTTAAAAAATAATTGAAATATAACAAAATTGTCTGTACGGATTACTCTACGGATTGTTTCAATATTTTTTGATCGACGAAAATGAGTAAATGGCCAAAACAAACTCTGCCTTTAGGTTCCCTGAATCAGAATCAGAACCCCTAAATTATGGCGGGGTAGGTGCAGGCCAATTTTATGATAACTCACGTGTGGCCGGAAAATATATGTATAGCACATACCTCTTGCAATGAGCATCACCAGAATTTAGTAACATGAAAATTGGGACTAATCACATATTAGATCGCATCTGATGTATATATGTAGTTATGTATGTACATACATACACAACGTAAACTCGCGTAAACACATATAACGATATATGTTTGTGTGTAAAAATGATAAATTTTGTTTACATGTATGTATGTAAACACAAACTGATGTTCTCTTTCTACCATGTAAATGATGGCAGCGGATGGAGCGGCGGGACGAACGGGAGGAAAGGGAGATCTAAGGAAAATCGAAGCCATAGATGAGAGGTAAAATTTGCCATAATTGCGAGGTCTGGTATGCAATTACAGCGAGGAGCCTTTCGTGAGGGGTCATAAATGAGAGATTCTACTGTGCGTACATTCGACAAGTTTAAACTAAGCTTATTACAGGACCCGGAGCGGTGGCCGTACAGCGATTTCATTGCTTTTCCGACGAACTTCAAATCACCGTCACAATCTATAGAAGCCACTTGGATCTAATACTATGTTCGGACCCCCTCCGCGTCCTTCTTGTTTGTTTCAGTCAATAAATAAATATTGGTATAATTTTAATATATACCTGAAAGCTGCTAGTAAACGAACGAGGATTAAGGAATAGCCAACTCGCCGCAAGGCCGAAGTTTCTGAGCGAGCGAAGCACCAGGCCGACACTAGTTATTTTCATGCCAAAACTCATTGAATTTTAGGCATTGTAAATATTGTTGTGCTACGTGACATGCATTAGGTGTATTTAATATAAAATAAAATTTTGTATTTTTTATAAGAGTGTTTATTTATCACGTTTGGAAAATATTACATGGTAATATGTGGTTCTCCCTATAATTTACGGTATTAAATTTTTGCAAGTTGAATTACTATATAATCTATCATAGCACGCTTTCATAAGTGTACCATTGTGATGAAGATTAGTGAGGACGTATGATGGTTGTCTCTCACAATGTTCACATGAAGAAACGTTTAAAACAAATCCAGTTTCTATAAAATGTAAGTGTGGCATAAAACTGTATATGTTTCTCAAAATATCAGTGCTCGCACAAATTCAAAACAAATGAAGATATGTGGTTTAGCAAATTTCCTATGTTTAGTTGTAAATTTTACAAAGTTCAATAGCGAACAGTACAAGGGTCAATGATATTATATAATATTTCCCGAGTAAATAAAATTTGTCTCTGAAAGATCTTTCCGAGATCTCGCGGGTTTAATCTCGTAAAGATCTCGCAAAGATCTCGCTACTGGGACGGAGCGAGATTGTTGCGAGATGAACAAAAAGGTTAAAATAGTATGTTAAAATTATCGATTAAAAATAAAATATTTAAATTAAAAAAAAAAAAAATTATCACTATCGGGATTCGATCCCGGACCTTTCGTTCTTGAAGCTGGAACTCTAACCACTTGGCTAGACATTCATAAAATTTGGAATATTTGATGTAAAAAAAGAAACAATTTTTTTTCTGGCATTGATCAATAAAGTTATTTTCTTACGATTTCCCCTTTTTTAAAATAGCTAATATGGTAGTAACTTGGGAATAGAGTCCGAAACTCGAAGATATATTAAAAACAGAATTTAGTAGTGTTTGCTATTGAAGTTTTGACGAGTATAGGTGATTTCTGCCTCCAGAAATGATGACAACTAACATCTAATGGCAAATTCGATTGTTATAATCCGCGACTTTGAAACGATTTTTTAAACTTTCCCAGATGATAAAACATTCCAATTTTCCGTTAGGTATTAGTTCTCATCATACTCTACCCGAATTTGTTAGTTTTGAAGGTCCCATCTCGAGGGCGAAAATCACCTGTATTCGTGGGCATCCTACTTTGACAAACCACAGTAGTAGAAAGATTAAAAACTGGTCCATAAAACTCCGGTCATCCCTAAATAGAAAATACTTTCAACAAAGAGAAAAGTCTCTTAGGGCAGTAAGTATATCGTTACCTTAAACCAGCCATACGTAAATGATGGTTGTAACCACTCTAGGCAGCAACAGACTTATATCAATTTCAAATCACAGGTTAAAAGTTTTAATGTAAATTTTTATTGTAAATTAGTAAATTTCGTATTAAAAGTTTAAATTTAATAATTACATATTGTTAGTATGTCAGCAGAAGTTATTGATAAATTAAACGGAGGATGTTTTTACGTCAAAGGAAAAAATCTGCTGAATGATTGTGAGGTAGGTCGGAGATAAATCAATAAATAAAGGCGGCGGTGTTGTAGCATCTACGTCAGAAATTAGTTTTACTCCATATATGAAAACTACTCAAGCGTATTAGGAGCGACAAGACACGAAGTTGATAGGTTACAGCACTGATATTATTGCAAACTATAATTCAAAATGATGGTTTATAACAATCGTTTGATATACATGATTAAAGTAGTATATTTCCACTAAAAGATAAACGTATATTATAAAATGTAATTATGTCGGTGTGTCGGTCTCTTTTGAAAAATAAAAAAACACTTTCCTTGAACAAAATTTATTTATTTACTACGTTTCGGCCTGTTGTGGGCCATCTTCAGGACTGATTACAATCCATTGTAATTATTTATAATAGCATTAGCATAAGACGATCTCAATTTAATTAAATTTAAATTATAAAATTTTGCAAATGTTTGCGATTTCTTGAACCATTCAGCAGTTTGTTTTATTAGGCCAATATTTTCAATTTAGGGATGACCGAAGTTTTAATACGTTTCGGTTTGCTGCTGATGTAGAAGCGTGGCGAGTGCTGTATACCGAAAAAATATTGGTATCTATTCCACTTTCTGCTAAAATTTGTCTGATGAACCGGCTGATTGATTGTGTTGATATTGATTTATATGGATTTTTGAAAGATATGAAAAGATTAGTTTCATCTTTTCATAGACGTTTAGTAGCCAGGTATGTAATCTTGTAAAGTCGTTGCAACACATAATTTGGTATTTTCAACGAAAAAGGGTAAAATCAGCGCTGGTTGAAATCTGCCTGTTCCCGAAATTTTAAATTTTGGTGGAATTTTTATTCGAATGGTAGTATCCAGGTTTTCTATGTCCTGAATGTTGATTAAAGAATAGGTCTGCATCCTACGTGACGTCGTTAATGCGGGCAAAACAGCTAATTTCATGCTTAGTTGTTTTAGTGACTGGTCTCGATTCAGTGGCACTTTGTTGAGAAAGTCTAAAATTGTGTTGGGATCCCGTGTTTCAATGTATTTTGGTTTTCCTTCTCATTTGAGATATTACTGTTTTCATGATTTTTGTGAAAACGTAAGGGCTGTATTTAATCCAAAAGAGAGGCAGGTACATTCGAACATTTCACTAAGGAAGCACAATCGTAAAGATTAATAAAGAAAATATTTTATGCAATTCTTTGTTATTGGAACTACATAGTCAGCATCTTGTAGGTCTATAGTTGCCACAAAACAATTGGAATAAATAAATCTATAGCTGTTCGAAGATTTCCTGATTTTAAATGTGGTGGTGAAATAAATTTATTCAATTTTTTATAATTCAAAATAAATCGTTTCAATCCATCTCATTTTGTTATCAGAAAGAATTACGATATAAATTCATTTTTTAAAGATTGACATTGTCTGATTACTCCCTTATCTTGCAATTGGGTAGATAGTTGTGGAATCACATGAAGTTCTTCAACAGACCATTGTGGCTCTAAATGTTGTGGAAATTGTTGAGGAATGAAATTGAATGTTATCGTATATTCATATCAATTTTAAAATTACAGCGTAAAGCCTTTCGCGTTAAAGATTCTTCTCTTTGATCTTCTAAAATGAATCTACGAGCATTACGACCAAACGTAGAAGTGGTTTATTTACGTCGCTTTCTTTTAACATAGCTATTAAGGCTTGACCAAGAGCCGATAATGATGCAGTGAGTTTTGTTTGCTTCGCCATCATGCGAATATCTTTAAGAAGGGAACCTCTAATTTAGAAAAGGTGCATTTAATACTTTGCAATTGTCTGGTGCTGAATATTTCTTTAATTGTTCATCTTTAGGCAGGCCTTTTTTAATTATTTCGATCCAGCGTAGTGCAACTTCTTCTTCAATCGCAGGGCCTACTAGACTATCCGGATCTCATCTCTTTCCCATAATGTCCAGGGTTGAAGCGTCAAGAGAAGTTGAAACATTTTTCCGGTTATCTTTTGCACTTGAAAGCTTATTTCGAGGATCGGCCATTATTTTTACCTCGTCTAATTTTTTAGAAATCCCAGGACTTTTGGAAGGACTTCTTGATTGGCGATGTCTTGGAGAACTTGTCGTTTGGCGACTTTTGAATGGACTTTTTGTTTGGCGATTTTGTAATGGACTTATTGACGGATTTTTGGACGAACTTCTTGACGAACTTTTAGATTGATGACTTCTTGATGAACTTCTCCTTTGGCCACTTCTAGAACTTGTAGGAGAATGTCGGTAATGATCTCTTGATTGGATCGCTGATCTGCTGGAGTTAAATATATATGGGCATATAATAAACAGTATTCGTATAAGGGTGGTAAAAACAAAATTTTAGCGGGCGCCCTTCAAATAGTAAAACGCGAAAATTTAATAGACCCGTATTTTATCTATTTTTAATCAGTTAATATTTCATGGTACCTCCGATCCTATAAAGTTTCCCTTGTATTCAAGATGGAGAAAACACATTTATAGATTCAATAACAAAATTTCTTTTTGTCTCTATTTTTAATTTGTAGGCGATATTTCTTTTTATAAATATTCAATTCTTGGAAATCATTTATTTAAGAAGAAACTATACTTGTCAACGATGTTTTATAAAGCAGTAGAAACGGAAATACATGAAAAAGGGTTTCGGTGTAAAACATTATTTCTATCAATTTATTGATATTTGTCATAATTGGATTTTACTTTTTATGGCGAAATGAGTTGTTACTGATGAATCCCGAGAGTACATTATAACATTGTATGTTTAGCAAAAAGTTAATAAAATAAAATTGAAAAAGTTTTTTTGTTTATATTTCTGGCAATTAATCTTTTATAGTGATTGTAAAATTTGTTACTACAATTTTTTGGTAATTAATTCTTAATAGTTATAATGGAGACAAAAAGATAAGTTTCAAAATTAAGGAAAAATGGAGGTACAGAGGATTATTTTGATCATTGGTTAAACTGTGCGACAAAATGTTACTGTTATTTTTGGATAATTTGTGTTTGCTAGTGATTATAATTAACCACAAAAGATATAAAACTTGACATTTGTAAAACTGATCAAAAATTGATTTTAAAAGAAAAACTTATCAATGACTATCACAATGTGTTTAAACAACTTTAACTGTTACATTTTACATAAATTAATTATTAATGGTTGGGATAATCGGAAAAGTAAGAAAACTACGAATTACCTACTCTATAAAGAAACTCTTTAATTAATTTAAACAATTAAAAATTAGCGAAAACAGCAGTTATAATTTATAATTCATTCAGCGATAAAACAGAAAAAGCTATCTGCGAGAAATAACGACAAATTTGGTAGAAATACTTTTTAACATGAAAGCACCTTTTTTATTCTATTTCGTGTTTGCTGGTTTCATAAAATATAAATAATGTACTTTTTTTAAAAATAATTGCCAATCTATCATAATTTGAAAGTTTCTCAAGAGAAATATCTTTTGCACATATAAAAAAATATGAAGTTTTTATTAAATCATTAAAAATATTTTTTCGCCCTATAAACTATATGGGAAATTTCAGAGGGTTGGTTCTGCCATTAAATATTAATCGATTCAAGTAAGAAAAAATATAAGTCTCTCATTTTTTCATCCTTTGACATTGGGAGGCAGCGTTAAAATTCGGATAAATTTAATTTCCTGTGGATTTTTTGACTAGCCTATTTAGTATAAACGAATTTTAAAAAAGCCTATATTTTCCAGCGTGAGCATTGCGGTAAATTCGCGGAAAAAAGTACACACGATTAATAAAAATAATATAAATAATGAAGTTAAAAATGTAAAAATACTCGGAAAGAGATTTGAGTAAGAGGAAAGCGCCCACATATAAAGGACGTATTGTTCGAGCTCAAGTCAAAGGTAGTACTTGCACGTGTGGCATCACTCCGTGGCTCGATTGCAAAAATAAATTTCATGGTTGAAGTGCATTTGAAGTTTTCTTCAAATAAGATCATCGTAATATAAATACTTTGTACTACGATTTTTATATTTTATGCTCAGTATTTGCTCCTGGTCATCCGTAATGTCGCTTTAATAATTTTGTCTCTTGGATTTGACACAGACATTTTGTCCCTTAGATTTTTTCCTAACTGCTTCTACATATGGAATATATTTGTTCAAGTAAAATTAGTTACTGCAGTAAGTATACACATTAACGTTCTTATTTCATCGACGTTGAGTGAAATGATATGTTTTCTATTTTAATGATAATTACATTAGAAATGCGCGTATATATTTGGATTATACACTAAATATTCGCCATCGTTTCATATACGTGTTAGAAGAACAAAATCATTATAAGTAGTTTACACATTATATGTATGCTTCATTTCATAGTACAATTCAACTGTGTTGGATACACTTTTAAATACGTCATAAAATGTAATGTACATTTAATGTACGTGTGCTGGAAGTTTTTTGGTAGCATTTTTATAGCGTAGTATACAGGGTGTCCCAGAACTCCCACATAATATTGCAGAGGATGAATCTTGACATCATTCTGAGCAAAATAGTTTAATACCAAAATTGGTTCTGAAGCTCAGAATTTGAGTGGCGAGCCATTGAAGTTTAAAAAAAATAGTAGTTTTTTTGCAATAACTCGACTCGTTTTAAAGTTACTTTAACGAATGATGACTGATATGGAAGGTTTTTTATAGCGCTACAACGTACCTTGTAAAGCCTATAACCTGCAACGAATATTTCGTCAGTTATCGACCTAAAAAAGGGTAAAAATGGCCTTTTTTGCAATTTTTCGCGTCTCACTCATTTCCGTAAAATGCTAGCAAAATATCATATGCAACAACGTTGTAGAGCAGAAAATAGTCGAAAAACACGCTTCAGCAATGCCAAATCCATTTTTCGCCTGTTTTCTGATTTTTAACGTCTCCCCACGGACTCAATTTTTATCAAAACGAAACGTATGAGGGGGCGAATTCTTCGCCTTTTCAAGCTCTCCAACCTTGTTTATATGACATTTCGCTAGCATTTTACGGAAATGAGTTAGACGCAAAAAACTGCAAAAAAAAGCCATTTTTACCCTTTTTATTTTTTTTAAACTTCAATGGCTCGCCACTCAAATTCTGAGCTTCAGATCCGATTTTGGTATAAAACTTTCTGGCTCAAAATGATGTTAGGATTCACCCCCTGCAATTTTATTTGGAAGTTCTGGGACACCCTGTATAAAACACAAGTGAAGAAATACTTTTTTTAGAAAATTATCAAAGTAATCATACAAAATTAAAATAAACTGGTAACTTATTGAACACTCTTTAATATTTTTGCTTTTTCCCGGATTATCTTCATTTCTTGATGGCATACGTTATTTATTAAAATTATTGAAATCTAATAACTTAAATTTAATCCAAAAATAAACTCGTAACGAAAACTATCCATGGATAGATAACATTTTTGTGAAGTACAAATATCTCATCCCACAATATAACTCGTTTGAAATTTCTTTTATTCCCTAGTAGAAATCAATATTTGCCATGCCAGCGCCACGTATGGGTCCTACTTGCGCCTTACCAGTCAACATGGCGCTGGCATGGCATTGACATGGCGCTCGCTAGCACAGAAATCAATTTCTACCAGGGTTGTGCGGAAAGTGAAAAACAGCATGAATTTCTGGAAAAATGAGATGTTATTTCAGGTAAAAGAATTTTATCTATAAAGAAGTTTCCCAGAATTGAATAATGCCTGTTATTTTAGCATTTGGTAAAATAACAATAGATTTAATATAATTTATAACAAATAGATTTAATATAGATATTACCAATTGAAACATAATTTAATATCTGATGATACCCGAGATTTGGCTAAAAATTGATTGGCACTGATTGCACGAAAAAAATTTCTTACCAACCGTTGATTTGCTCAGCTGTTAAGTATTTTATACCTTCTTTAGATATTGCAGATTGTTTCATTGTCGATAATGTTGGATAAGTTAGATTTTTGTAATACCGACGCTGCATGATAAAAACGCGAAATCCTTCCGACGGTGCTGAGGGTATTTTGGAGTAGAAACTAATCGATATCTGAATACATTGTTTTTCATTTTGAAGTTAATCTTGTTGGCGAATTAAATAACCTTAATTATTATTAGTAGAGAGGGCGGCTTATCATTGATTACATTCCGGATGTAAGGGCTTAGTCCTTGTTTATCAAGTGACGTGTTCAATTTTCTACAAATTAATTTAGCCGTTCCTTGAACTCAATGTCTAGCCCATTTCCGCTGCTTAAAGATGGCATCCTCATCCTACCTATGCTTTTTTTCCTGTACATTTTTTTGGTATGCTTTAAATGAATATCGATTACATTGGCATACGCTTCAGAAATAAATATTTTTAATTCCTTTCCATTCAATAATTCCTTCTTATAAATCCCTGCTTAAATTTTGTTGGTGTATTTTTTTTAATTCTTTCATTTATTCTAATACTTATTCAGACATTTATATTTGAATTAGATATTCTGGTATTTACGTAGATTTGGAGTCTTTAATTTCAGCAAACAATTGACTTATAACTAATCATTTAAATTTACAAATAAAACTAAAAAAAAACATTTTTTTTAAAATGCTAGAACTCTCCAATCATCTGCCAAAAATTCAATTTGTGACCTTCAGGCTAATAAGTTTAAGATAAAATAATTAATAATTACACCAACCTATATAATAAATAATAGTTTGGTGGCTATAAACAGAATTGTAGCTGTGGAACTAAACAAATTAGTTACTATTGAAGGGCAACCGAACATCTGGACCTTTCGTTTTAAACCCACTAAGACGACTTATGAACTATGAGTAGTCATTAGTAGTTCCTAGCAGCGATCAAAATGATATATCATTTCATTTTAAAGATTTTATTTAATATTACGTGAATCCGTATAGGTTATCGATTGTATTGGCTTTGTATTGACTCCAGAAAATAGTAAATAATCAAAGAACAAATAATTTGTATGTAATTATTTACTAATTTAGCGATAAAGACTATCATAAGTGCATTGTTAGCATACGCTAACACACTTTGGTACGCGAAACAATTTAGATCCACATGGGACTACTACTAAAATAACATTGATTTCTTTCCTAGTACGGAATCATTTATTATCATTAAGGCTCTTAATTTTTATGCAAAAGGTCTTTTCTAACGTATTTTCTAAATCCTTCTGGCGTGAAAATTACCACTCTTCCTGGCCGTGAATATAAAATTTGGCTATTGTTAACTGAAAATAGTTATAGCGCATTTTGTTCAAGAAAACGCGATTTATCAACGTGAAACAGTTAAATCGTTATTATACGTATAACCGTATTTCAGATTAATTAAAATATCTATTATTACTGATTTGTTATCCAGTAGATATTACCAACGTTTACATTGATGTATATACCGTATTATTTCTGGCTCTAAAAAAGGGGTTGAACACGATGGCGGTTCTGTTCGCTGGCGTGATTGAACGCAACCAAACGCAAAAAAAACATTATTCCTGGTGTTTTTGCGTTCCTTTATAACAAAGGATGAGATTGACAAGCGGCGGGTTAGTACTCATCGATGAACTATTCGAAGAAGCAACGAATGAAAAGTATCGACACCCTCCTCCCTATTGTACAGGTGGTTTGCTTGTTGTCATCACCTATTGCTTGCTTTTACTAATATGAGTGAAAAATTATCCTAGTGGAATCTTTAACATTTTATATTAATATTCTCATACTGAGATGATCCCATACTAACATGAACAGGTTAAGAAGGATATGCAACATGATTGGGACGTAAATAAAGAAATTAACAAATCCAGAGCTCTACATAAACGTTAAGGAAGTTGTATTATATATATATATATTCACTTATTTTAAAAAAATATGTTCCGAGATCTGCAAATGTACACGTTAATAATAAAATCGTAAATTAATTAAACATTAATTGATTAATATGATTTTTATTAAAAAAATACACGTATTATGTGTGTTTATTATTTTTAAATCACGAAGAAATTTCACTTGATTATATCTGCGATGACAGTATTTTCTGAAAACGTAAAATATGATCCGAGTAGCTTTGCGAGAAAACGCACGGCTTAGACGCCTACGTTAGAGAAATCAGCAGCGCCCGCATAAAATTGGTGATAAAATATTTTATTATTCACCTCACGTCTAAACGAACGAGTATCGTTTCGTACATTTATAAAGGGTTTCTTTACGACAAATATTCGGATGATAATTGTGGCGAGTGTAGAATTTTTTTATAATTTTTTGAAAGGAAATTTTTTTAATATTGGCTATATCTATATATATTTTATGGGAATATTATTGCCCCAATGTTAAATTAAAGCACGTTCACTCTCTGTTTAATCAATTTATCTCTGGAATATATGCTTTCCTACATATAGGTACTGTAGTTTGATAAATAAGCCGAAAAATCCAAATTATTAAACAATTTTCTACTAAATTCTATATTATTCAAATATTTCATTCTTGGACGCAATACAAATTTGCGTAATTTAGTGTAAGAGTTTTTGTAAATATAACGTTTGGTTACTGCCCAGTGTACGTACATCGGTTTTATTCTGCACGATTTAGCATTACCTACGCACTCCCGTTGCTGTTATTATAACCATTCCCGAAATGAAACGTATAATTTCATGAGTAGGCAATTTATTTACTCACAATTCATTTCAATATTCTGAACATATAGAGATAAACACTTCTATAAGTCAGAATTCCAATGCTTAATATTTCATTTGAACGCTAAGTAGTAAAGTCAATTTCGTGTCAGCCATTCGTATTTTTTTTTTCTATCAAAACAGCATATATAATTAATATAGATGTCAATGTAGATGTTAAAAGCCATCCAAATTGAACTTCGCATACAGAACTGTTTCCACGGGATTTTAAATTCTCAAGTATTTTCTTCAATAACTGCTGAGGTTGGAAACTGGAGCGAAGAGATGTGCTAAGTCGGAAAGTATGAAAGGTTTTCAAGTATCGAAATGTCAAATGGTCGATACATGTAAATATGAAAGTAAAGTGACTTTTGAAAGTATTGGATAGATCAAATTGTAACACTATATTCCAAAGTGCAGAATTTTCTGTGTCATATCCAACTGAAGAGGTTTGTTGTAAATTCATAGCTTCCTAAAAATCATTCAGAATTTTTAACTCATTATATTACATGTGTACTTAATATTTTTTTTGTAAGTTTTGGAAGCATAGAAGGTCCAGCTTGAAACATTTATCAATAATGAATCGTCTAAGATGTTTACTATATAATGGAATAAGATTGCCCCGCATTTAGAGATATCGAGACCATATCGTACATTTTAGCGCATGTAGCGGAATGAAATCCTAACAAAATATTCCTCTTAATGCTTTATGGGCACGTGGTTATTTTATATCGACTATACATCCGTATATTTTGTATCATCGCGTGGTATATATTTTTATTTGATTTGATGTATTTTTCTCTTATTTTATCTCATAGAACTGTAATATTGTAATTTGAAGGCGAACTGGCCCGTAAATAATTGCAAAATAATAATGTAAATGTCTAAAAAGGTGAAATATAAAAGGGGAGAGAATAAAGGATAAATTATAAAACCTTAATTAATTATTGTATATATACACTCGAAAGGAATATTCACGGAAGAAATATGTAAATAAATAATAAATGAATTTCAAACGAAATGCATATATCAATATTGACATTTGTGTATTGCAGATTCTGATGTATATGCAAGTTTTTTAATTACTTAATAAATGAATCATTTGCATTTCGTATTTCAATAAATATCAAATTTAATTTAATATTTTACGTTATTCCAGTAGTTCCTGATAATTTATAAATTACATTAATAAGACACTTATTATTCTAATACTATCGACCAGTTAACGCTCTTAATTCAGAGAGTGTGAGTTGCATAAAAGCAGTGTGTAATAATAGAAATAATATTTAACAAAGAATAATCCTCTCAGGGATTATTTAATAGTATTAAAATGAGTTTAAATATACACAATTAAGTTTTTAAAATTCTGTGTAATAAAGCCAGAAGTACTTCATATTGTGAACTTGCACAAGTTAACAGCAACAGAGCATTAAGCTATATTTTCTGCCGTAATAAAAGAATATTAGTCTTTGGAAATGATTTAAAGTAAAGTATTAAACAACGTATTTTTTACGCATTAAATAAGCATGTTTCTTTAAAATATGAAAAAAAACAGTACTCGGCCAAGTGAAAAAGAAGTCTTTTTAAAATATTTGAAACCCATAAAAGCACTATTTTTCTATTCTTTTAAGACTCACTAAATCTAAATGTAAAATACTCACTCATTTGTATAATTGTTTAAATGGAATAATTACGTATGTAAAGTAAGTTTTTACTATTCTTTTTATGCTATGCATTTTTAAGTGTTGAATTCAAATCGACCAAATGTTTCAGAGGTTACATGTATACATTTTATTGATTCATGTTCAAGAATGCGTTAAATTTTTTTTTCAGCGATGGATTGGGAGTATAGTCGGAAGAAGCTGGTAAGTCGTTTCACGAGTTTAATAAATGTTGGCAAAAATATCAAATCAATTGTAACACCAGGGATAAATATATTTTAGGATTAAAAAAGACTATTACGGAAGGCTCATCAAGGCATATTTAAATTAAATCAAAACAAACAAAGTTCAAGGAAAATGATAATTTAAGTAAAATTATTTCTAAGTGATGACGTGAATAAATATAATGGGCCATAAATGTATAGTATAACTATTAAATAATTTTAGCTTAAACAAAATTGTTTAAAAAAGTATGATTTTTTTTCAAATTTTGCATAATTTTAAAAAAGCAACAGCTAGGATTTCAGTTTTAATGGGATTATTGCCTACTTATTATACTCAGTCGACATTTTTATCAAAGATAAGTGGCTATATGCATGTTTTTTTGTTGTTACAGAAATATTTTGAAAACATACGTTCCGAATTAGTACACTCTGATAGTTAGTGCGATAAATTAGTGATAACAGACAGTGGTAAACTAGCATGCGATTATAAACACGAGCTGAAGACGTCTCATTTAATTCTGCCAAAGTCATTTGGCACTAATCTGCACTCGTATATTCATTCAAATGCTTGTCGGAAGTTCAAATTTTTCGCAAAAAATTATAGTTTACATTCATTGCCGTGCGGGTTACCACACAGTAATAACTCTTACCGAACAGTTTCAAATTAAGTAGTAATCGACCGTTTGCTGTACATTTTTCATTCCGGAAAACGTATTATTAATCTATTCTATGAATATATACATATATATTCCCTTATATTCTAAAACGCGTCAAACAAACTAAAAGCGGTTACGTTATGTTACACAATGATAATGAAAGCTTCTCAGCAGGACTTTTGTGCAAGTTTACATCTTCATCGGCAATAATATTGTTATGTTGCTGAGTTTGACATATTGTAGCTGTATGTATTACTACGCTTACCCCTATTAGTGCAGTATATATTATCGTGGACATAATCCTGATAAAAATTACATGTATCCGCAGCCATAGGGACCGCAGTAACACCCACATTTACCCTACCTTTAATACAACAAAGAAAGAAGAATTTCAAGAAACAAAAATTTCATATGAAAATCCAACTTCAAATAAATTTAATGGTACATGTCTTACTATTTTCGAGGTCGCTCTTTTTAGTGCTATTGTCAAAATTGAGCTATCTTAATTAGAAAAGTAAATATGGCGATTTAAATGTCAAAATAACGCGAAAAATCGAGTGTTCTTTTTTATAAAATATATGTTTCTCATCGAAAGAACATTTGTCGTCAGAAAATTTCTTCATTAAACGTGGACCCAATAGTTATAGTATTAAGATAAATTTTTTTAATATTTAAAAACTAACATGGTGATCCCAAAATGGCGACTCCAATGACAAATTTCTAATTAAAACTTAACAATTGTTTTTCTTGAAAACTATAGACTTCAGAAAAAATTTTCTAAGAATAAATACGTTTTAGAATGAGTCACAAAATTTGAGAGCATTTTCGAAATACAATATATTCTGGAAAAATTTGAGAGCATTTTTTGACTCATTCTAAAACGTATTTATTCTTCGAACATTTTTTCTGAAGTCTATAGTTTTCAAGAAGAAGAATTGTTGAAAAAACATTCAATTTATTTGAAGTTGGATTTTCATATGAAATTTTTGATTGAAATTCAAGTGAAAAAAGTGTCCTTCTTGACGTTAATGGGTTAAATGTGTAATGTCTGATCACTTTGTCTGTTTTTACTTACAATTTAGAATGTATTTATTGTCAAAATGTCACATGCGTACGAACTTTATAAACTTCCCACGTTTGAAGGGTTTTTAATTTTATGTTGAATGTTCAGTATGTTCCAATCTTTCATGTTATGAAGTGTAACCGGTGTAAGCTTGCACATTTGTATCCTTCTGCTGCGAGTATATTTCTTTTCATTGTTTTCCTTTTACCTCATAATTAACCCTTTAGTCCCAAATATGTACAATTTGCACATGGATTTCAGCATCGTTTTATGTATAAAATACAAATTTTTTAATAATAGAAACATCTATGTCCGACTAGTTTTGAGGTCGCTCTTTCGACTGACTCTACTGAAATTTTTGAAAAATGGCGTTTAACACATTTTTTTTAACAAAAGTACTGAAAAAAACATTACTTTTTAGCTATAATTTCTTGTTGAAATGCATTTTTAACTACGTTACCGGTTTCAGATCACCTTCTAACGTGTCAGAAACGTGTTCCCTATATACATTCACATAGTTTGATTCATTTTGTTTTTTCGTTTCAAAATGGTGTTTCAACGTTGAAAATGTTTGAAATCGAAGTAAACACTATTATTGCGAAATTTGCTAATTAATAATCTCATAGGTTTCAGTCATCGCTAAAGTCGAATCTTGAGTCAGTTTACCGAAATTCAAAATGGCGGATCCAATACGGCGGACTCGTTATGTAAAATTTACACGTATTTTTAGTGAGCAGACAGCAGTCGCTATCTTGAAATTGGATTTTATGGGATATTACTGATTCCGTAAACGTAAATAGGGCATACAAAACTCGTAATAACTTATTTGTACTATTTTACAGCAAAGAAAACCTAGCGGATCCGAAACAATAACATTTTTTTCAATTTCAACAATTTTCAACGTCCAGACACCATTTTGGTACGAAAAACAAAATAAATCAAAATATGTGAATGTATAATTTTTAAGTAAAACATTCAAGAACGCGTTTTTGACAGATTATAAGGTGATCTGAAACCGATAGTTAAAAATGCATTAAAAAAAATTATAGCTAAAAAATGACCTCTTTTTCAGTATTTTTGTAACAAAAAATGTGTTAAACGCCATTTTTCGAAATTTTCAGTAGCGCCAATCGAAAGAGTGACCTCAAAACTAGTCGGATATAGATGTTTTAATTTTTTTTAAATTTTTATTTTATACATAAAACGATTCAGAAATCCATGTGCAAATTTTGTACATTTGGGACTTAAAGGGTTAATTGAACGAAATCTTGCTTATACTGAGAAAAAGTAATATTGAATCTAGTATATTTCTGTTTGCATATCGTATAAAATTGTATTTTATTTATTTTATAACTGATTTTATAGCACAGTTTTTAAATCTAAGATATATGTAAATGCAAATGATTGATCTACTATTTACAAATTAAATGTCTTAAGGTGGTTAGACCTCAGAATATCATATGTTGGGGAAAAATATTTAAAAACGTTTCCGAGAATTTAATTTTCATTATTAATAATATTGTTGAAATGTGAAAGTATTATTCTTCTTGAACAAAAATTTGAAATGTGCAAAAATAATTTGTTAAACCGCTTTTGTTATTGATTCAAATTTTTTCTTCTCCGCTGTTAAGAATTTTTTTAAAATGAATGGATTTTAACGAATGACGGCTTATTTTTTCGAGAAAAAGATTCTCTTTAACTTCACCACATAATATTTTTAAGATTCTTTGTCTGATCACGAAAATTACTCAAAATTCGTTAAAAGTAATAGTTCTTTTTTAAAATAAATAGAGATAATTTATCGTTGGCTTCGGAAATTTCAAAATACCTACGGTAAAGTTGTAGAGAATCTTTTTCTCGAAAAATATGCCGTCATTCGTTAAAATCCGTTCATTTTTTAAAAATTCTTAACAGCGGAGAAGAAAAAATTTGAAAAACTAACAAAATTATTTTTGCACATTTCAATTTCTGTTTTCAAAACGAATAATGCTTTCACTTTTCAACAATATCATTAATAATGAAAATTAAATTCTTCGAAAGGTTATTAAATATTTTTCGTCAACATATGATATTCTGGGGTCTAACTACCTTAAGATATTTAATTTGTAAATAGTAGATCATGTACCTTAATAAATGAATCAAATATAAATTTGCTTAAATATAAGAAACATGTTTTTAACTCTGCAGCAATGGAATCATTTCTTTAATTTAGTTAAATTTAAAATAACTCTTTTCTGAAACGACTAAATATATCAAGGAAGGCAGATAAACAAATGAATGTAAACAACATCGAAAATGATCTGCTGGAGTGCTCGCAAAAATCATCAAGTGGTTCAATCAAATATTTCAATCAGTGTAGTTATTTCGTACAGGAATACGTGATGACGGTTGTGCAATATGTTTTGACATCTTTTGTGATTTCTAGCTTGCAATAACATTAACAAAAAATAGCGAAAGCAAAAAAGACATGCGCCGATTGGAAGACGCTTGTAGGGAGGCAGGGGGCGCCGCGTCAGATTCTCGCATGCGGGGAGTGTAGGTCGCGCCGCGCAACCCGTGCACCTCCGGGGGTGTTCATTGGGGGAGCTAGGGGGTTGGAGGATTGGGGCGAATGTGGATCTCGGTTGAGGTTGGTTCGAAACTCGGGGCGCCACTTTCGATGCGGCAGGCAACGAGAACGAGGAGGCATTCTGATGCCTTCGGGCAAGCCCGTTCCAGGGTCGTTCAGTCGTGCTCCAAACGAGGGTCGCGTAAGCTCGTAGCTCCGCGCAGACGAGACTCGTGCCCTCCTTTTCGAACATGATTTCGTCGTGGGAATCGCAAGGGAGTCGCAGCAGCCCTCCGTCGCCGCTTCGAGCAGTGGCGAATCCATCGGACCACCTCTTCTAGGGTTCGAACCCCGACGACCAGAGGCATCGTCCGACACCTCGGCAAAAACCTCGAGCTTCCGAAAAAAGAGCGAAAGGTAAAGCACCAAATACTCCACCTATCCTGTTTCGTTCCTCCGTAGCCCTCCTCCCTCCTCTCTGCAGCTGTTCTTGGACCACTCTCCCTCTCTCTCATCCCTCGTCCAACTTATCTGCACGTTTTCTCCGTTCGACCCGGTTTTCCTCTCGCTCTCGTATTCTCGTTTAAATGTCGCGATGTCCAAGACAATGCATGTCATTAACAGTCAGAAGCTTTCGAAAAAAGTCGAGTCAGTGATCTTACTGAGAAAGAAATCCGCAGATATCTTCAGAATCTTCGAAAAGAATTCTAGTGGAGTGATACCTACCTATAGAATTGGCATTCGGCGAAAATATCGCTGTGACGGTAGGCAAACGTGACCGAGGCACGTTTTCGGCGTGCGATAATTAACGGAGCTTTTCGGGACCCAAGTAACCTTCAAGGATTCCCTCTCCCTGCCCCCAATTACATTTAGACCGCGCGTGAGTCCTTCCGTTTCATCCTTTTGTGAAATTCTCACTTTGCGGCTTGAAGTTCTTTTTTGGGGATTTACGAGTCTCAGATGCCTAAACCACCCTGAATTAAAACCGGTGCCAAAGAAGTGTATCTGTGTAGGTGGGTGTGTATGCATGCGTGTGCGATTTGGGGATTGCCAGGGTCGAGTTCAGTGATCGCTGCGAAACTTTTTCATTCCTTCAATTGTACTTTAATGTGCTACGAACATTGTCCTCAATACCACCAATTTCGGAACGAATTTTTCAACGAAGCAGAAATTTCTTATATTTAATTTTCTTTCAAATATTTTTCTTATACTTCGAATGATTAATATTTTGTTTTACAATTTCGATAACATAAAATCATCTGATACTCAAAGACGCAAATAAACTGTAAAGTAATTGGAGTGTCCTAAAGGAGTAAAAATATTTTATACTATTAAATTGAACTTTACGTTCACAGGCTTTCATTTTGGTGACCCCAAAAGGTTGTTAATACAATATTTATACTGTTTTTTTTTATCTCTACTATCTATAACTTATGTAGCAAATTTCATGAGATTAGAAACTATTTGCATAATTCGCGATTTCGATAACAACCGTTCATATTTAATGTCCGTTTATTAGAATTGAAGGAATGCGGACAGCTTTTCAGTGAAAAATGAGGCGCTTTTTCGGTCAGGTATTATCGTATGTAAAATTTAGAGAGCGAAAGTAAGGTTGACAAAAATGCCTGTAAAAAGATTCTTAGGGCTACATTACGAGTAGAAATAATAAAAACAATAAGGAATGATTTATTGCGCAAATATTATTAGCACTTTACGAACTCGTTTGATTCATATGATTGTTGAAATAATATATATATATAAAGGACACACACGGTAGAGAAATAAAGTTTCCGGATTAGTTATACACAAATGTATTACAAATCTCGACTACTGAGAAATTTTTCCTTGGAAAAACTGCTATACTGCTGGATTTCAGCGAGATTTACTCAGAAAATGAAGAAGTTTTCTACATTTTAATGAAATTATTAGAATACCTGTATAGCATTTGTCATGCCAGTTAATTATTGTTTATTTTATTGTAATGGCACTTTTTAGTACGAAAAAACAGTTTTCAAAACATCACTAATTTCGGAATTGTGGTGTTGGTTATCAATTTGCAGACATCTAATTTTTATAAGTTCTTATGAAAAGTTCTAGTTTACAAAAATACGGAAATAAAGAGTTGGCTGGACCAAAACAAATTAGCTTTACAATAAAAATCTATTTATCAACTCTTTTTTCCGTTAATATAAATAAAGTATTGTAACATTGTTCTCGAAATGTATCTTTATTCCCGAACAAAATTTAACAACTTTTTAAAGAAAAATTAATAACTTAAAACAAATTTGCAATAACGTAATAAAATTTATTTTCATAGTCTAGAATAGTTCACACTTTTTAATTTAATCCAAAAATTTTAATTTAATAAATAATTGGAGGAAATAATTATTGAAGTATTTTTTTGAAGTATGAAACAATAATTGGTATTTCCTATATGAAGTGTTAATTTTGCATTATTTATCGGGCCAACCGTCATATCACCATGAACAGTGAGTCAACATGCCATCACAATGCACTTGGGCATTACAGAATCAAAAGATAATAAAAAACAATAATTTCGATTTAAAATTAATTTAGTGTTTCAGTTCAGATTTAGGAAAAATTTAAATCAAGCGTTAGAACAATAACTGATTATAACATCTTCAAATAGAGAAAACAAAATTGATGCAATTACATTTGTTGCCCTGGATTTTGTTTTGAAAAACATTACGTTTATTTGAATCTGAATCTGAAATATTAATGTTTTCAAAGATTTTTGTTTTTAACCCGTTGAAAAAAAAACTTGGAGTAGCTTTTGAATTTCTTGCACTTTTTGTATTACAATAAGTACAAATTATTTGTAGTTCATTGTATTGCAGTGATATTAGAATATACTATAATTCATAGAAAAAGTACTTATCAAAGTATAAAAACATCGTTTATTTTTCTCGACGCTCCAAAGTTCAAATTTGTTTACATGCCGTGGAAACCAGACGCATGAGCTACTCACTATGATGGTTGGAGGATGCCGTAAACAAAATACATAAACAAAACTTGAAATGGAAAATAGAAATTTTTTTGTTACAAACTTTATAAAGAACACTGCAGTAAACACATCCTATATGTTTTATCTCACATAACATACGAATAATTCAAATTGTTTTAAAAAATGTTGTTAAATATATGATGGGGAATTTTGTTTTGGAGCATAATTTGATATCCCATTACAATCAAAAAGTATATATTGCACCTTCTTCATAAAAAAAAATAATTTATCATATAAGTTGGGACCTTTTCAAAAATATGGAAAATAAGTTAAAGAAAATGATTATATTTAGGTAATTATTACTGTATGGTCATTTCAACATTAGAATTATGTTTTTTTGATTGCCAATTTATCGCGATTCATTATTTCATGGTCGATTTTCCGTACGTGGCCTACCATTCCGAAAAATTACGTACATAAAATAAATAAAATAAATACGCCGTAACCAGAAATAGAATTTAATTTATCAAAATATTTTTGAATGATACAGCAGTGTATTGGAATAAAAACGACATGAGTATCCCAATCTGTACGACATTCATTTATGTATTAATTTAAAATTCCACAATTATATTAAATAAAAGGGTGAAGTGTTAATAAAGAATCAATTCTAAATCTAAATTATTGGGTTTAATTATTTTCAGATTCCGTAAAACCCAAGTAAACTGTACGGCGCCGCGTTGACTCGCTGTTTTGCGAAATCGAAAATATTTTTTACAAATTTTTATATAACTTATTACATACTATTTTTCGGGTATGAGGATGTGTTGGTTTTCGCAATAAATAATAATGAAAAATTAAAACTTTGTACGCAAAATACCAATTTTCGCAAATTTCAAGAAGAGATTGAAATAAACACTTCCTATGAATTTTTCTTAGTAATAATTTAATTAAAATCTCTCGATGACATTCTTTAAGAAGAATGAAATATTCAGATTAAAATAAATTTAATGGCTTGATTGAAAACGAGTGTTCAGTTTTACAATTGTCATATTTTCTAGATGCAAATAATCAAATAAAGACAAACAATCTCGACAAAACAATTTAATAGTATTTTTATGTTACTTTTATGTTGTTATTATACATTTTCCTTGACACGTTTCCGTTATAATGAACAAACAGAAATGTTATTTGAATTTTTGCATTATGAAAGTCTTCAACGTTATGTATACAATCCTAAAATTTGCTCTTACTTGAGATTTTAAAAATAATACTGTCAATTGACTTGAAAAAGCATTTTTGTTGCCATTTGAATTCAAATTATTTCTACTTCAAATACTATTGTGAGTTAATATCAATAAAACACGGAAATTGTCATTCAACTTGGCATTGTATATGTAATGTCCTAATTAACTAATTGAAGTTGTCAATACAGGCTGGCTAACACACATTACTATACACTCCCCCACAATCAGCTTTACTATACCCAAGCAGAAATTTATCATATTTTTAAGTGCCATATCTTTTACTGTTTTGCAATTATAGTAGCTAAAAATATCGAATAGCAATTATAATTATTTATTTATTGGCATATCTTGTAAAAAGCTATTAGAGCAGTTTTATTTAAGTAAGTAATTGTCAGTTCTGCAAGTATGAATAAGACCTAAAGCTGTACAGCAGTATAAACAAAACATCAGGTCGAACACAAAAGAAAAAAAAATACAAGAAATCAAATACAGAATGTTTTTAATGTCGGTTAATCATAAACTAAGTGTACTAATAAGAAATAACAAAATTAGTTATTTTTTAATTTTAAAACATTTACACAAATTATTAAGAATTATATTATATAAAATGATCAATAACAAAATGTTGTATATGCCTATCAAAAATGGGGAAAAAATTTGTTCTATTTTCGTTATTTTTACCTTATTTCTGTATTTTCTGAAAATGACGTATTTTTTATATTAAACATTTCTTTCTATTGCCTTGGTTTTCGGGAATATAAGAAAATATATACTGGTATGCTTTAGTTGTACTCGCATCATACAAATAAAACATCTTTTGCAATAGCAATGGCAATGAAAATATTACAGTAAAAATTTTACAGACGTAAACAGTATACATATCCATAATTGTCGTTTGCATGGTATTCACATCTTTTCACATTTACGATAATCCTTTCCGTGTACACGTAAATTGCCGAGAAAAATTGAAAAAAGTCGACCATAACGAGCGGACGGTAATTTTCAAGGCTAAAGTTGTACTTTCCAAACCCCGCCACTTCAATTGTTATACTATTATTAATTTTAATTTGGCAAGCAGTTAAGTTAATAATAAAAATGTATTGTTTGTTGTTATCTAAAATTGTGTATTTTTGTAAATGCCCTTCTTCTACAATCAAAGCTGTTATAACCTTTGAAACGCAATCGATATTTTAAGCCGCGATAATTTTCCGTAAAGGTATAAAACTTTAATGTGTAATATATTGCCTACGTCAGTGTCAATGTTGGCACTGAAAATTAACAGTAAATAATAAACGATACATTTCTGCCTATTCAGTAATATTGTTCAATAGTACTACGCGTATTAAACCTAATTAGTATCTACGAAGTTGAATTGAGCATCATAGGATATTAATAGTATGATTAAATGCATTTGCCATTTGTTATACGCACAAAGATTTTGATAAATCTACAAAAACATTCTTACATTATATTTTAGAGGAAAGTGTAACTATTTATGATAATTATCATTCATAATATTTGAATCAGTAACAATTGTTTTGGCTGGTTATTTGAGTTTAATATAGGAAGTAATTTAGATTTTATTTTTAAGGACTTTGATTCAAGCCATTTTTTTTTTAATAATTTATTACAGATATTTATTCAAGGGGAAAGATATTGACGAGTCGAGACAGTATATACAACGGTTTTTTGATTTTTTTTCATTGCCCCTGAGGAGACGTATAATTCTTGCAAATGAATTCTCAATGAATTTAAATATATGAAACATTCTTTAATTATGATCCAAGAAATACGTAAAGATATTAATTATTTGCAAAGTGTGGTCAAATTTAAGATAGGACGTGCGTCCTACAATTTAACGCTGGTAGCTTGACCGGCTCGAAGCTGCTGGATTTCAATGCAAAATAATTGATTTTTAAACACGCGCGTAAAAAATTCATCAGCATACGCGAAGTTGCATGGTACCTGCCTGCAGTTAGACATTATTTAGTTCAATTTATGTAAGATAGGTTTTTTAATTTTTCTATGTTTTTTATTTTTTGTATTTTTCTGTTTCTTCCAAACTACACTTGTTTTTATTCGTTTCCCTAGCAAAACTGGCATTTTCATTCGCGCTTCACCAGTTAAGCGTTCATTGAACGCATGAATAGCGTGAATTTAGACGATTTTGCCTTTTGTGGGGCGTTTTTAGCATCTCAGAGAGTTGAATTTGACTAGAGTTAGCCTTGATTTTGTCCGTGACCTTACGACCCCGTGTAGTAGGTGCCATTGATGTAAAATATCGTACTCTATCTAAAATGCGTATATATGTCGATACTATGCGAACACAAAATGTGACGGTTATGTAATAATTATGTCGCTGTTACATTGATACATAATTGCTACAAGGCTGTTGATTGCCATTACTTTTGTTTAAAATTCTCGATTATACGGTGATTTTAAAAAAAACTATGCTGTGAACGCTAATTTGGCGAACTTCCAGATTGATTAAAAATGTATATTTTTCGATTTTCCTGCTACATATAATATGCCTAATGTGTACGTAAAGTATAACAACGACAAGTGAATTATTCGTTAAGGTATATTAGAAATAAACATTTTTTAATATAGCATTAATGTCCCAGAGTCGATGGTACGAACAATCAATGAGTTTCTAAACAAACACTACATCGACAGCTTACATTCATTTATAGGTTTATCAATAAATATATTAGCAAAAAGGTATAGATATAAAAAATTAAACTTAAATTATAAATAATTATAAATATAAATAAAATTGCAAACTTTTTCTTCCAGGATAACAAACGAAATAACGAAGTCCATTTAAATAAATAATAAACTATCGTTTTGATTTAATTTTTAAATTGTCATTAAATAATCTACAATAAATAAAGGCAACTTATTAATAATTTAAATCTTTTCTAATGTATTTCGACGTATATACTCACAATTATAATAAATTATTATTACTATTTATAAAGATTATATTCATTATTTCAAAACGAAACAGTAAACACAGTAAAACATTCTACTGAGATTAGAAATAATGTGCAATGTTAAACAATATAAATCTAATTAAAAAAATAAAGATTTTAATAAATACTCAATTAATTTATTTAAAAATAAAAAATGACATTTTTTTATGCAACGTGCGTAAAATGCAAATAAAAACAGTAAAAAAATACATAAAATCGATTTACTGACGCAGTGTTTACAAATAAAAATAATTTTAAAAAGTATTATTATTTTAAAATAAACAAATAATAATGTATACACCGAATTGCTGTATCAAACAAATTTACATACAGTATATAAAATTGATGTATATGTATACCTTTTTCAAACTTTTCGATACGAAATTTACACTTTTCTTTCTTATGTTTTATTCCATGAAGTTTTTCTTTGTTCTCGTTCCCTTCGTTTTTCTTCAGTTACGCTATATCGTTCGTTACTTTCCTTATAACCAGAGGCATTTTGTAACAAATTTACTTCAACTTTATGGCGTACTGAAATTAGTGAATTGACAAGTGAGGTTGAAAAGATGATTGTTTTATGCAAAAGTACCTGCTCACAAGCCATTTTCCGATTGCATTATAAAAGTTCGAAGGAACTTACATGTTTTCATTACAAGAGCTTCACTCGAACTTTGCACCGGAACACTACTTACAAGTAGTACTGACCACAATTTATTCTATTTCTCACCGATGCTTAAGATTCGGAGATTATTTGCATTTTGAAAATATTCAGAGACTGCTTCGATCAATGCTCATTTTTTCATCTCAATTAAATTGTGAATTTACATTGACGAATTGTGAAATGGTCATACAATAAATACTGAAAAAGTTTCCATAATTATGCTTAAAACCGTTGACACAATTCAAGTGCGACTTTGCGCATGGCTGTCACACACTTGCATCAAAAGTTTCTTCCCTCATCGAAATTTTCGAGCGCAAGTATTATTGGTATCACCCATTACAATCAATTTGTATCAGTGTAGAGGTTTATTTCCCATAAGAAATATTTATTACGCTTTATTAAGAACTGTCGATTTATTTTTCAAAGTTATAATAAATATCGTAATTTCTATAATCTAATAGATATTGTTATCATTTCTCGGCACTCGCTATACTTCCACAGTTTCTAGAGAATGTTTACCCATGTAGAAAATTGTCCAAGGGTATCATATTTCGTTTATACTGATATCAAATTTCTAAGGCTTTTAAACACAAGTTACAAAAACAAAGTAGAAAAGAACACTCATTAATGAATAGTGAAATTTTAACATAATTCAAATAGTATCGCATTAATAACGATTTTCAATATATGCTAACTGAAAGTCAAAGAAGCCTCGTGGTATAAATATTTATTTAATTTAAAATAGATTTTGATTTTATTTTTACGTTAATATATCATTTTACTTGCAACATACAACAATCATAATTTATAAAAAAAATCTTCGAAATTAGGGATCAAGAATATTTATTAAGTTCTTATATTTAAAATATTTTACTTTGAACCATTTAGATATTACTTTAATTGTTTTTTATTGACCATTTTCCTCTTTACTTATTGCTGATGGTTGTCAGATTTCCATTATATTCAAAGCACAGAAATTAATTCCAATGCAGTAGTCGAAAAAAGAAACAAAATCAATCATCCGTCAGCGAGTATAGTAGTCTATCATCTAATTGGTACTTTAACCATGGACTCTGAGAAATTTTTTTTAACGAACAAATTTATTGGAATAAAGTGTTAGGAAATTTAGGTTGCGATTTAAAGTTCAAGGAAACTCATCGTTAATAGCATCGGAAATTCGGTATTCAATACTTCTGAAATATCATTACTCGCTTATAATTAAAATTCTTTATTGAGTTTCAAATGAAATAAAAAGCTTTGGTTTTTAACTAGAATTCTTAATTGGGTATTTAAAATGCTCAATAGAACATATCTCTACGTAATAACGAACTTGAATATATTCATTGATGTCTATCTATTGTTATGTGTAATGTGTAATTATTACAATGCCCATAATAAATAACTCTGAATAAGTCTGTCTTTATATCTATTATTTAGATCAATTATTATTTTTTAAAAGACTATCGGTTTACATGGTACATAAAATATCCAATAATGATAGCAGTAAAATCTGTACTTAATTCCTTTTTATTAAACTAAACGCGTAAAATACATACATAGACTGAACTTTAATATTTAGAAATAAGATTTTCCGTTTAGGTTAAAAGTTTTAACATACACGCTAACTGTGTTGATTGAGATGCATTTCGAGCCTTGTTCGGCTTCAGCTAAAGTCAAGCTGTAATTTCCACTTCTTTATAGTGATATTTCACTTATTACAGACTGAAAACGTTTAACGTAATGAAGTGAACAATCACTTGCAGGATATAGTGACAAAGATACCCGTAGATGGCGGTAGAGAAAATAAGGCACGTTACATAGGTTACATATGTGGTCCCAACAATGATCAGCTGTATTAAATATATCTTAGTGTAAAAGTTTTGGTAAACCGTTCAAACAAAATTTTGCATTGTAAGCAAAACCGCAAGTAGTTACAAAACCTTAGCTATCACAAGATCTTTGCATTTAATAAACGCAATAAAGCTAACATAATACTGGTCGGAGGATTTAAACTGATTTAATTTAATAAGTTCAAGAGGCCTCATTGAAGTAATAATGAACGTGACCTGTATGAAGAAAGGAGGATGCACATGAGTATGGTGAGAACTAACAGCCAATGGCAAATATGATTGTCTTATCATGTGTGAAAGTTTAAAAAATCCCATTTAAAACCTGGGATTGTACATGGGAAAACGCAGCAATTTAAGTAGTAATAGGCTGTAAATGTGTCTTCGCAGTAGGTGCGGACTGTTACTACTTAGATCGCAGCATTTTTCTATGTATAATTCGCGACTTTACAAAGGATTTTTAAACTTCTCCACGTGATAAAACAATCAAAATGTTCAACAAGGTGTTAATTCCCATCATACTCTAACCGAATTTGTCACCTTCGGAGATTCCATCTCGGGGGCGAAAATCGTTTATATTCGTGGGCATCATCCTTTAGTCAGTGATATTTTCGCTTGTCTCAATATAGCTTTTAGGAACGTACAGTATAAGTTCAATCCTTCTAATTAAATTTCTAATTACTCCACTTGCATATATAAGTACAAGGAACATACGTTAAATAAATAAAAATTATAACTTTCAAAATTTTGAACCACATCGGCTTTCACTCCTAAATATTTAACCGAGACAAACAGACGTTGAATAGATTTTTTAACAAGCGTCACTTATAATTTTACTTTTATAAGGCACATTATTAATGTTTAATTGATTGAGTTTAAATCCTAGACATATTACCAATGCAATTTTAAATTGTTGTTGCAATTTTTAAGTTGTCAACATTGTGAGAGACACTTTTACCGAGGTTAGGTAAAAATTAAGTAACCAAGAGTCTTGAGGTGTTAGAAATTTAACCATTCAACAGTAATTCAACCAAAATATATAAGAAAAGGAATAGCAAAGATTTTAAAAACGTTTGTATGTGATAACGAATATAATTTGTAATATCATAGAGATGAGGGTTTTTTTTATTTAACAGATAACCTCAAATCTTTATCTGATATAAGGTATCTCAAATTTTTATAGAAATAAAACACTAATATTAACGTTTTTATTCTCTGTAATTCATCATAAAATAGAACTGATAATATTTATTACAATCCGCGAGAATCAGGGAATGGTATGATCTTTGGTCATGTAACTGGGAACTGACTGCGCGTTCCTATATTCGTGTGGGTCATATTGCCACCTTACTATAGTGGTATTTTTGGGAACCTTAAAGTAGTGATGCATTTCGCTTCTGTAAGGTAAAATTTCACTTTAATATTAAGTCAAATATGACTTTAAAAAAGACGGCTCAATTCTCACTCGTTTTAGGTGAAATGCGCTACATTGATGTAATTTCCTCCTTAAGAGACTTTAGAGTGTAAATTCAATAGTGTGAGAATGAAAATTACATTTCCTTTATTGAACAATAGTTGTTGAAATACTCAAATAAAAATATGCTCATGAATAACGATTATATAATACTGAAAATTAAAATAATTTTCTCTAATATTGATGCAGTTTATGCAAAGACTAGAAAAAACTGCATAATTCAACCACCAACTAAAACAGAAGTATATTAAAATTAAAACCAAATAAAAAATATATATTCATTAAAATAATAAAGCTTGAAAAAGATCTGCTATAGTAGTTTGAATTAAAATTCGCGGACGAAATCCAATAAAATATATAATTAATATAGAACAATACCAATTAAAATTTTTGACAAAAAAGTTATTCATATTCGGATTTATAATTATTATATGTTATTAAATCTTATAAAATAACAAGATAAATAATACATTTAAAACCAAACTTTTACTGTGTGAATATCGAAAATCCAATAATTTTGAGTTTCTATTTTAGATATATATATATATATATATATATATATATATATATATATATATATATATATATATATATATATATATATATATATATATATATGAAAGAAAAATAAAATACATGGGTAACAATATAAAAAAAATTAATATATTAAAAGCCAACACATCCTCTGGTAAAAATTATACTTAATTTAAAATAACCTTAAATCAAATAATTTTAATTATCGTAAAACAGTTTAACTTACATTTTTAATCAATTCGCATAACATAAAACTGAAAAAATTACCGTCCGAAGTAATCTTTGAAATCAATCATTCCTTGCCAAATTCCTTGTTTGAAAATTTAGTAAATCCATAGAAATATTGAGACATCCTCACTTGGATGTTGGATTGTACATACGGTAAATGTTTTCCGTGTACGGTGCTTATTTATAGCGTATATTTCAATTATTAAATACATAAGACAGAGGTTGGAAGATAAGTTTGCAATTGTTTATCTATTTAACATTTATACCTACGAAGAATCTATATCTTCATCGATTAACACGTACATAGAAACTATGAATGGTAACAAAATTTTATATTATCAACGAGTATAGAAAGGGTGTATATACGTTAATATTACAGAGATGAAACGAGTTAATCGCTGTTAATTTGGGGTCTCTGAATCTAAATCGGATAATGAACATTCCGATTAGCTCTTGGTTGCACGTAATATGGGTTTAGAAGTGCAAAAATAACGGCATTTATAATGTCCTCTTGTAACAAAATATTGCTTTTACTGGCTATTTGTTTTTAAGCGGAATGTTCTGTCCAGCCTTAAATGTCTGTTACTACTGCTCACTTTCTCTCCGCTACTGATCGATGCTTTAGCGAGCGGGATACTATCCAAAATCGGTTGTTATTGTAATAAATGTAATTAAAATGATATCACTGCGTTAAATGCACATTTAATTTAGTGGATAATGAGAGGTTTTCAGTGCCGCTCATTTCGAATAAATTAATCGAATATACGATATCCTCGGAGGATGCAATTACTACGTTCAACAATTTCAAACCATGACTATATATATAATATGGAAAATTTGTTTAAAGAAGTTCTACAATATTTAAAATAAAATAACAAATGGGTATGTATTGCATTCCATTTGTTAGCAACGAAATGTTTTGGCATTCAAAGATCTAATGATGTTGTATGTACAAAGTTAACAGAAAACATGTTAGCAGTTTATAGTAACTTGATTACAAAATGCGCATATGTAGGATTCTCAATTTTAAATCACTTCACACGAAAACCTATAAAATTGCCACAACCTATTGATCTTTGACTTTTGAACTTGGTGATCATTTTACAGATATCATTTTAATTACATTTTTATTGCGTAATTCAATTGATTAAAATTCGATGTTCATAGCCGAAAATCAGAATTTTTGTTTATATTTAAACAGTGATATTTGCAACATCGGAATTATAATATGTAAGTTTAAAACCTTATTACAAATAATTTGTATGGAATAAAAATGCGTTATTGTACTTGGAATATCCGATGTCAGACAGTAATACGCTCACTAACGCTTTACTCCAAGCGGGGCAAAAGTGAACAGTAGTAACAGACAGTTTAGGCTGGACGAAATTTTGCGAATAACCATTTACAGCAATATTTTTGTATTAGCTCGTATTATGATTTCCCCTTTAAATAGAGATTATAAGCTTTATTTTAAGCTATCTTGAAGCTTTTATCGCGTTGCTGTTGAAAAGTATAAATCTGTAAACAATGGAGAAAATGGCAATGTTTTGAAACTTTAACCCTATGTTACATGAAACCAAGGACTAATTAAAATTGTTCGCTGTCGAATTCAAATATAGCGACCTCAAATTAACAAGTATTAGCTCATTTCATCTCTGTAACAATTTCGTGTTAACCAGTGTTATTTATAGAAAACGGGTGCCTGCATTGATTATGAAGACACAAATGTGAATTTTCCAGTGGTTAGTCGCTCATTATCATACCTTAGAGTGCCCAAACCTGCTTATGGCATATTAAAAAAATCAATTTTTCTATTCATCTTTTTGTAGTGCCTGTACTTCGCTTTCGAAAGTTCGTTCGCCAGGGTTATGCATTATTACCATAAAATATACTCGAGAAACATTTTTGTCTACTGTTTTATAAAAGTCTTGTAAAAAACTCGAATCCTATTTATACACATTAATCTCAACTAGTCTGACTTGCTTACATTTGCATAGTGTAAGATCCAAATCAAATCTTTAAAACTTGTATGTCGAAACATCTGATGAAATGTAATGTACTGATTAATGATGAAGCTTTATGATCATTATTGTTATTGGCAAATGTAGTAAATAAAAAGTGGAATGATATTAAATGTTCGATAGTAAATAAAAAATACCAAATTTATTGAAAGTATTTGTTTCGGACCCAATTATTTGTAAAATCTATAAAACTCGATAAGTTTTCTTGGAATACGAATGTTAAAAGATCTATAAAGAAATTCTCACCCTCCAGAGTACAGTGCGTCGTTGCGGAAGAAATGGAAAAGCTTAACAAATCTCACGAATTGAATAGCGATTTTCATTTTTAACATCGGAGCTGCCATGTCAAAATCGTAATTATAATGATATTTTACAGTTAAAACGGGCATATACCTCCTGTGAACAGATTTAAACCCATCTTAACTTATCAACATCATATTTAGTTCAGATACTTCGCGTCATTGGGACACACGGAATATTTAGTTAGTTATCGTGAGTCATGAATAAGATACAAGACAAATGACAATACCACTTGCTTCCATTCAGTCGGGTATTGGGTCAATCGTATGTACTTAATATACACGACCAGCAGGACATCTAACATTGTCCTCTCCATAAAATATACTAATAAGTTATTTTTATATAAATTTACCACATTATATCGCAAATATTATTACATTTAAAACTATGTATAATCGTTTTTTGTGATAGTAAGCTCATTCTGCGATTCACTTGTGTTATATTATGTAAGCCCGTATCCAACGTTGCAATTTTATTATAGTAAATTGCCCTTTATGATAAGTTTAATAACCTCTGATTACACGTATAATCTGTAATTATTGTTGGAATAACCTTTGAATGAGGTGAATTATACTTTAAACGAATCAATACTTTAATAAATACTTAAATAACTTAAGAATGAATATGTAAATTTTAGATCAAGGATGAACTGAACAGTGCAGATTATAAGATTTATAGGAAGTATATTTATGTGGTATTTTAATAATTCGATACAGGGATTCTGATTTCAATTTGGAGGATTGCATTCAACCGAAAACCTAAAGATATTTTAGTTTCGGGATAGATCCGCTTCTGGTTACAGGAAAAATATAAAACGAAAGCAAAAAGTGTCTTTAATGAACGGATTGTGCAAATACTCAAAGTTCGTTTCCGGAAGAACAAAGTACGGAAGTTCACGTCGACTTAACGTGCGAGCTAATTGCGAAAAGAAATGAGAGACGAGCGTCTAGTGTCGGCTAAAGGAGCCTCGAGGCACGAAGAATTCGATAAGACAGTTTGTCTTTGAGGAGGAGGTTAAATTCGTATCGGTAAAATGTGCTTATTTTTCGACAATCGACTTTTTAATTTTGGTAGACGGTCAACATTTCCAGTATACCACGCAGTGTCTCAATTTTTTCGCCATATTTTATATTTATACCTGTTATTCTAGTTGTTTAGTTCATTATTCATGCGCACGTCTAGGAATATCGTACAATGCACTCGCGGATTTAAAGTTACACCGTAGGTTCATAAAAATAACCGAGTTTTAAAATCTTGTTTCAACAAGAAATCTGCGGAATCTTTTCTAAAAGTTTGTATTGCATTTACAGAGAACTAAAAATATTTTAGGATTGCCCTTATTTATAATTAATAAAAAAACTAAATTAGAATATAAATAAATAACAGAAGAGATGACAAACTGAAGATATCAGGTTAAAAGAAAAAGAAATATTTGCTTCAAAAACGTAAAACCTTCAGGAAATTGCATGGAATTCCGCTATTATGTTAAAGTAGAGTACCGAACAGAAATTTGTTCAGGCTGACTGAATACTGATCAGGGCTTCGTCCGACTATTATAAGGAATATCTTAACAGGTTTGCATATTTACTACCTCATCAGGACCCGATCAAGATTTAATCAGGCATACCTCACTAGGTGTTGTTGTAAGTACCTGATGACTAAATTGGTATTCATAGTTCTTACCTATTAATGACGTCATAACGGGTATAAAAGTGAATCAATATTTTATGATTTTAAGAAAAATAATATTTAATATTAATAAACTACGAAACCCTGTTTGAAATAATTAAAAATTGGAATAAAATTATTAAAAATTTAAAATACAACATATTAAATCAATTTTTATTTTATTTAAGGAAATCTGATCAGATTAAACGTGACATGCCTGATTAGTAGATAGGGCCTGATCTAGGCCATATCACAATCTCCTGGTACACGGGATACTATACGTCAAGTACCTACCTTCGACGTACATTTACGGTCATTGTTACATCGGGGACACATTACGACACCATCACGTATATCGAATCATCTAAGTATAGTTCTCTTCGTTCATCTTTCTTTGCGAAGTTCATTCATTGATAAAAATTGTTCTCGAAGATGAGCACATTTTTGTCGACACTATGTTTTGAGCTGGTTTTTATCAATTTGGGAATTTTGATTATGCGATTAGATGCATTAGAATGCACTGTTACAAGGTAAATTCACTATAGCGAGTTCGAATGCGACCATCATTCGCATGTGTTGACCTTATCTCTTCCATGCAGCCAGAGGACCAGCCTTTTCCGCTCGACGTAGTCGTTTCAGTACAATACAAACGGATGACGTGAAATCTGGAAACAAAAAATAACTCGTCTATGATAGGATTTTGTTCGACTATACACGTTTAATATCGGAAAAATATGACACAAACGTTTAAAGAAACATTGTTTTGTTTTTTTTAAATTAAGCTATTATTGTAAAATATGAATGTTTCAATCCTATTTAAAGATTATGAGTCTTAACATTTGAAAAGAAAATTTAATACTAAAAAAAAATATTGATGCTTTCCTTCAGCTAAAGGGAAGTTCTTGGTTCAAAAACATTAAAGTTTTTCGTAAATGAGCAATATGCATTTTTTAACAGTGATTTACCATAAAAGAGGCACGAAAAGAGTTACTATTTCTTCGAACGCCCCATTGAAAAATAAAGATACCCACACGACCCCACCTCAGAGCGCGTTCATGTCATCTGAAAAAAATTAATTTATATAATCACAAAAACAAAAAACTTGAATTTTTAGAACCGTTCACTCTAAAATTATTATGCTGAAATTACAGTCCACCGGGGTAGAAAATGGGGTAGGCTGGGTGCGACTACATTTAAGTTCTTTGGAGTCAAAATATACTCTGATGGCATGAATAAAAGTAGAAAAAAGAAAGGCAACTGAGTACCGTATAAACAAGACTAGTTACTACGCGGTCGGTTTTTCTATTTCTACTCCCTTTAACATAGTCAATTTGGAAGGGGTTTTGAAACGAATAAAAAAAGAAATTGTTCATTAGAGATTTCCGCATCTAATAGCGAAATAATAAATTATACATCTCAGTAAACAACAAAGTTATTAACTTTTTTCAACGTAACTACAAAATAAACCTTCAGGCGTTTCGTTCATCGAGCGAATTAAGAGTTTCCGAAAACTGTCAGCGCGAAAGTTTTTCATAAAGGTATGAACAAATTTTCTGGTAAGTGTTATCTTCATTGCTCTAATAGTAAAAAAGTAATGAATATTTAAAATTGGTGGCGGCCGATGACCGACACGTCATGTGCTTCGAGGCCCCGAATAACTTCATTGTTTATTGAGATATAATATTTGTTCTTTCTTCATTAGATGCAAAGAACTGTAACGAACAAATTGTTTTTTATTCATTTCAAAATGCTTAGAATTGAATATGCTCAAAGGGGCGAATGTGACCAAGAGAGTAAAATTGAAGCCTGTAGAAGTGAAATTTAACGCTTACTGTCTCTTGGATTGTGCAATTAAACTTATAATTTTAGACTGTTATTGCACATTCCGCTGTTCAAATCGATATATAATGTAAAAAAGTAGACAAATATCTAAATTTAGGTTTAGGATAATCTAATAAATTTGATCTACTGTAAAATTAAAACAAAACTAAGCCAATTCATTCGGTAATTCTTGAGATATTTTAGTTATCTTAGTTATAACATGTTCCTTTCTTATGTGATAACCTTTTGAAACAATCGTTATTGGCCAAACTGATTTGAGAATATATTCTATCATCTATTCCATTCTATACCATCTATCGACTTCTTTTATTTTATCTTGGTTTTATGAAAACCTACCCATGATCAACCTGCCATGTACTAGACGTTGGTTCAAATAAATCATTTTTCTTTTACATTGCTGAAACGCCACGGTGTCTATTTTCTTTTAATCCCACGCATATCATACGCCCTCGGTCCCATATGTATGTTACTGAAATTAATCAATACAGTTTTGAATAAAAAGCATTCATTAAAAATAAAACATATGGACTAGTAATAGCAATAAACAGTGGATGAAATAACGAGGAATACATAAGTTACAATATTATTGATAAAAGACTTAACAAACTAATTTATTAATGTTTATAATGCAACTTAAATATTAAATACTTATTTAGCTAGCTATACTTTTTCAATAATCGTCGTATTCTAAGGACAAATTTACGCACGGCAGTGATAAAACATTGCTGGAAGTTTTTACAATTACAGTCGCAGGTGCGTTGTTAGAAACATCGCAATTTCAGTTGTACTGCAAACTTTTCCGTTAAAACAGACATTAATTTGTAGTCTACTTTAATATATTCTTTTCAGTTCTTTTATTAATTTCACTATTTAATCCTCTTACTTTATATAATATCTTCTGTTTAATTAGTGTAAAATTACGATTTTTAGATAGTTTGTTCATCTTTTTAGTATCCGTAGATTTCAGATCTATTGAGTAATTGATTGGTTAGTGGTGTAAAATAAACTCAATAAATAAAATTATTAAATAATCGATATATGTATGAATGATAAGTTTAAAGTCAAAGTAGATCCTGAAATATATAAAATTGTAAGTAATGGAAATCGAAATTCGGGTTCTATGGAAAAGTAATTAAAGCATCTGGAATTAAATTGAATTCATTAAATCTTATTTTATTCATTATAAGAGAATAACGTCCTCATTAGATCATAAAAAAAAAAATTTTTGTGTACTGAAATTTTACGATCTTCATTTGTTTCTATTTCAGTTTACTCTGTTATTGATTTTAAATCGAATTGCTTTAAGGATAATACATCTGTGCATGAAGTTATTAGTGAATATTAAAGTCATATTAATAATTATAATTTCTGCATGAAATATGCGAGATTAATTGAAATTTGTCGTCAAAAATAGAAATCGGAAGGCCGTATTTTGTGCGGAGTTAGCAGAAAGTAACAGCAGGAGATTTACTATACATAGAGGAATGCCGTAGAAACGTTTCGAATGTTTGTGTTAACTTTCCTTAGGTTTCGAAATTCGTAGAACATTTCGTACTTTACTGTAGATGTGCATTGAGTACACTTTGGAAAATTACGCAAATTATACGGAACAATGTTCATGTGCTTTGAATTTCGTAGAATTTAATGTATGTTAATTTAGTATAAGATATTAATATAAAAATATGTATCGCTTAACACTATCCACTTGTGAAACGAAAACTTTGAATTCAAAGTAAACAAAAATCATGAAAGTAATGCATATCAAAAAACATAAATTCTATTTATTAAAATTCTATAATGGAAATGTTGTATTGATAAATACTTTATAGAAATTAATTAAATTAATTTATATCTATAGGCATTATGCCCTTTAAAATTAATATATCCTCTTCCAAGTATTGTGATGCAAATATTGCAATAGTGAAAATTAATTGAAACGAACATATTTAGTGAAATTCATAAATATGAAATAATAGAGTGATGAGTACCGTTTCTCTCCTTTATATACAGAAAAGTAAAAAAGCAGAAAATAAAGAAATAGGAAAACGCCGTAAAGATGGGAATTTGAGGTATTGGACTAGTGTATTATTATTGTACTTAAAATTCGAAGAGCCGTGTGTATAGAGCTTCCAAGATCATATTGTAAGTAATTTCAATGTAGGAAAGAATTCAATATTTAACATACGTGGTGTTTGGGTTTTCATGAATAATTCAATTGGCAGGAATACATTACCTTTTAAGGCATATTTTCTACACTCACCTGATAACCGTTTCGTTAATCGTTGGCATATTCTTTACTTCGTTTTATTTGAAAGCAAATACTAATTTCAAATATTTGCAAATGGGTTCCGAAAAATTTAAAGATATTTTTAATACTGTCTCGTAAATATACTGTTAATATGCAACGGTGGTCTGGCAGTATATCGAGGCATCTCCATACATGATTAATTTGATATATTACTTATTCAAGGCACCATTAGATCTGAAGGGAAACTCTTAATCTACGTTTAAAAATGGATATAGAAGTAGCGTCGAAAATAACCAACCAAATATATGAAAGCTGAAGTGTCAGTTAAATATTTTGAGAAAATATCAATCACAATAAACTTGTTGCTATTCTCCGATTTCGCATCTAAATTGAATCACAGCTGTCTAACTTTTGTACCAAAAACAGAATTAATCAATTTTAGGTCAGAATATCGCCTAAAAGCCAGTTTTTCTGTACAAAAGTAAGTCTTACAACTCCGTGTTGATAATTTAGGAAAATTAAAGCTATTTTTAGCTGATATTAATTATTTACACGATACTGTATTGAAGGTATAACAAATTTAAAACTTATTTTCTTTGAAGTTTCGGATATACGTAGTGGATGAGTTCGTTTGCAGTAGCAAATTATAATTGTAACAGTTTACAATTTTAATACAATCACACAGGTCTGCAAAATATTTTTTTTTTTTTTATATCAGAGTGATTTCCGACGTATTTTTGTACGCTGAACACGAATCTGAAGACGAAAAATGTCTATCACGTCATGATTTTCAGAAAAGTGGGGACAGAAACACCAAGAAACGTGTTTTTGGGTGTCTTTACCCCTAATTTTCTCAGAAGCCTGACGTGCAACAGATCTGATTTTGTGCTCAAATTAAAGCTTGATTCTTCCCCTACAAAAATCATATACGATAGCTTTAAAAAAAATTTCATAGTTTTGAAAAAAATTGTTTTAACCTTGCTATTCCTAGTGATTATGATGAAAATGCAAATTATTTAACTACATTGAGCAGAGTTCATAAAAACCACTACTTGACTGTTTTCGGGGTTGGTGTTTAAGAATCCTGTGTCGCTTTTGCAAAATTAAAAATGGCGGATCTAAGATGGCGGACGTAAAAATAAAAAATCCATCTTGGATCCGCCATTTTGAATTTTATAAAAGTGACACTGGATTCTTAAACACCAACCCCGTTACCCAAAACAGTTAAGTAGTGCTTTGTATGAGCTTCGCTCAATGTAATTAAATAATTTTAATTTTCATCATAATCACTAGAAATAGCAAGGTTAAAACCATTTTTTTTTCAAAACTATGAATTTTTTTTTAAAACTATCTTATGATTTTTCTAGGGGAAGAACCAAACTTTAATTTAAGCACAATTCAAGTCTGCAGCACGTCAGGTTTCAGAGAAAATTAGGGGTAAAAGCAACCAAAAACGCGTTTTTTGGTGTCTTTACCCTCACTTTTCTCAAAATCATGACGTGATAGGCATTTTTCGACATCAGATTCGTATTCAGCGCACAAAAATACATCGAATATCACTCTGATATTTAAAAAAAAAAAATCCGTGCAGACCCGTGTTATATATATGCTCTATTGCATAGGTTTTATTTGGAAAGGCGTCCTTTTTGGCTTTGTCAGCTTGTGCTTCGCCAGGAGACAGTTTCTCCTACATTTATAGTCTCTCTCTCTCTCTCTCTCTCTCTCTCTCTCTCTCTCTCTCTCTCTCTCTCTCGTCTTGGTATAACTTAGATCTGATTAGATTTTGGCGTAGATCTATCCGTCCATTACTAAAAAAAATTAGCCCCAATTAAGTTTCTTCGTAGTTTTTTGCATTTATTTTAAAAAATACAAATTTTATTAAAAAATATTTCCAACAAAAAAGATAGAGCATGAAATTCTCTACAAAAAAGGTTATATGCATTTTCTTCCTAAAGTCAATGATAATGCCATAAAAACTGGTTTAAAATGCTTATGACTATTGTCTGAAAAAGTATTGATTTTGGTCACCTCGCCAAAAAAATTACCCTATAGTTTTTCATCAAATTTCGACCCTCTACCCCCCAAGGGTAGTCTTCGCCAGCCCCTCGGGTGCGGTTATCACCTACGGGCGCATAAGTTCTTTTACGCCCTTGATACGAAAATAACTATTTCGATATATCTAAAAGATGTCTTACAGTATCTAAAAGATATCCGTCAGAGATCTTTTCGACACTTTCAAGATATCTTTGAGGAATTATATGTATATATATTGTATATATAATGTCATAATGATACAAACAGTAATTAGTAAAACACTGTAAACAAGTAATATGCATCGAATAGTCTATTACAATACAAGTGCTTGAAGTAAGTATTTTGCAACTTTTATTTATTAATACTTTGGCTGGCCTGTTGTCGGGGTCGAAGTTTTGAAAATGCTCATTTTCAATTTTCATACATATAACAAACACTATATTGTTGTAACGTATCTATCTAAGCCACTTGGACCTAAATATGATTGGACCCCCAAATATCAATATAATTTTATAATATAATTGAAAGCTGTTAGTAAACAAACGAGTATTAAGGAATAGCCGACTCTCCACTGGGTCGAAGTTTCTGAGCGAGCGAAGCTAGCGAGGCACCACGCCAACACTAGTTTTCATTTTCAATTTTGTTGGCGTCAAAAATGTTACGGATTCTTTACACGCCATGACGTAGTTTAGACGAAAATATTGAATATATATAACAATTTCCGTGAAGATAATGCGTAATTTTTGTATTTATCTGATTCAACCATCACAAAATAAGGAATACTACATGATCGAGTCATTGTAAAAAGGTAGTCGTTTCTAGAAAAGTCTCAAAGGTAAAAGGCCAGCAGAAGTATTAATAAATAAAAGTTGCAAAACACTTACTTCATGCACTTGTATTGTAATAGACTATTCGATGCATATTTCATGTTTACTATGTTTTACTAATTACTGTCTGTATTAGTATGATCTTATATATACAATAAATATACATATAATTCGTCAAAGATTCGTCAAAGACACTTGAAAGTGTCGAAAAGACATCTTTTAGATATATCGAAATAGTTATTTTCGTAACAAGGGCGTAAAAGAACTTATGCGCCCGTAGGTGATCACCGTGCCCGAGGGGCTGGCGAAGACTACCCTGGGGGGAGGGGGTCGAAACTTCGAAATTTGATGAAAAAACATAGGGTAAATTTTTTGCCGAGGTGACCAAATTCAATACTTTTTCAGACAATAGCCATAAGCATTTTAAACCAGTTTTTATGGCATTATCGTTGACTTTAGGAAAAAAATGCATAAAACCTTTATTGTAGAGAATTTAATGCTCTATCTTTTTTGTTTGAAACATTTTTGAAAAATATTTGAATTTTTACAAAATAAATGCAAAAAAACTACGAAGAAACGTAATTGGAGCTAATGTTTTTTAGTAATGGACGGATAGATCTACGCCAAAATCTAATCAGATCTAAGTTATACCAAGACGCGTATTTAAAAAAAAAAATTATGTCATTACGCTTATCCGTACGCGAGTTATCGCGCGACAAAAGAATGGGACATACGGACGTACGTACGTACAAGATCACGGGCACAAATTTTTTTATTATTGATTTGGACTCTTTAGGGTCTGAAACGTCGACATTTGATGAAAAACTGTAGGGTAATTTTTATACCCGAGGTGACCAAATTCAATACTTCGATCAGACCTAAGGTCTGGGTCGAAGTAATAATGAGAAATTGAAAAAATATATTTGATCTTATATTATGAAGACACAATATTATTGTAGGACTTATTAAAATTTCATCTGCAAGTAATTTGAAATAACTTATGACAGAAGTTTTTAGACGAAATCGCAGAATTTATTGGAAAACAATTAAAGAATACATGTATTATTAAGTGAGTGACGGAATTAATAAAAGCGACTATTGATCATACATAACATATTAATAACTAAAGAAATAACTCAAGTTAGGTACAAACCAATTCATGAATTAATGAATGTGCACATGAAGAAACCAATTGATCCATACTAATTTTGACAGTCATGATTTTTTAAGATACCGTCAGTATTAGAAGATAAATATATAAGATATTCGATTATCAATGGACAACTTCATAAGGTTACATGTCGATTTAATAAAAATTAACATAAAATATTTGATAGCAGGAGATAACGCTTTAGTAGCAAGACATGTCGCACACATCATTTATATGCAGTTATTACTTAAAGAGTACATCTTATTAGCATAATAAAAACATCTGTACTAAAGCCGTTTCGTCCGCATCTTACTACTTAAGTAGTAACTCTAATTATTTTTTCCTCCGCTAAATATACATAAGTACGTCTATCTAGGTATAGCACTTGGAGATCACTGAATTAAGAAAAAAATACAACGAACTCAACGGTTACACCATTCGTGTGATTAAATTAATAGACAATAATAATCAAACTTTGATGATAATGATTAAATTAATAGCAGAAAAATATGCATCTAAAAGAGTTAAAAACTACAGAGCTTCTAAAAAAGTGCATTTGACTTACGCAGATATTTTCCAGTGGTGTAAATTGTGCACTGCTTTATCTCTGTATTTGAGCGTCGCCAATGTAGTAACTTTTTGTCGGTACAGTATTAAAAAAAAAGATGTGGGGCTGACAGCGACCCATTTTCACATCAATATCTCCGGCACCCCCGGGTCCCGAGAATGTATGTTCGGTTAGTCGTTACACGTCATTGAATAATGTATAAACGTGCGCCTCACAGCTCTAACTTATTCATTAGCACACCCGTTCGAGCTGGTTAATCAGTTGACTGCACCACAAAATATTAAGTTAAAATACTTTACAGGACAAACGGAAGAAAACGATAAATGGTCGACCAGTATTTTTTATTTATCTTTTCGCACAGCGTACTTTTAAAGGCTAAAAAAATTTAAAAAAAAACATAAAATAAAACCCGCCGATTTTTTTCGTCTATTTGTGCAAGGTTAACAAAAAAGTATATAGAGAGCATGAAATGTGCAGTAATTAAGAAGTTTATTTGACATCCTTTTAAATTTCGGAAAAAAGTAAATATCTCATTAATGAATAAGTAATAAAAAACGAATGTCTCGTTCAGTTTTTAAAGGTAGAATAGACATGGCTATAGTGAAGTTGTTTTGAACAATATTTATTTATATGAACACCAGAATTATTTAAAAGAATATTAATTACTCATGCCTAACTTTACACTAATTCAAAACTATAGAATTAATTGTGCATCATGACATGTTTCATTTAATTTATATGCAAATGAATGAACGGAAGAACTGACAGGTATTTCGCGATCACGGTTCGACATGCATCGAAATAATTGATTGAATGAGAACATGCTGTGTAGGAAGAACTAATCGAGTGTTTTTATTATATGTACTACTGTGAGTCAATCAACAAACGAGTATTTCTCCGATGTATGCAATGTACATCTAAAAAGGTCAGATGTATAATGATGCGACAAAATAATTCATATGGTGAATTGATATAACCTTAGAAATGGTTCATTAAATTTATAACATTAAATTTAATGAATGTATTTGAAAAGTTTTCTCGAACTTAGGCGGAAAATAAAGTAACTGACTATAAGGTAGTTTATAATAATTTAAATAATATAATAATTACAATTTAATAAAAATAAAATAAAATTTTTTTAAATTTACTATCAGTATTGCTATGGGTACAAAAATCCACAGTATTTATCCCACAAATGTGTGTAAATGATATTTAAATTAAAATGATTGAGGTGTGAAATATCAGGTTTAAATGCTTGATTGAGTTTCAGAGCATCGTGATATGAATAGGCATGAAAAAGAAAATTGGAGAAATGAATTAAAACGTCCGTAAGTTTTAAAAGTACTCTCTAAAATTTTTTAAGTGAAGTGAAGAGTTTTTATTTGAAGAATTTTAGTATGTATAAATTCACCGGAAATTTCACATTTTAATTTCAATTCCAACACTTTTACAAAAAGTAATTAACCATTGCTTAGTATAGTTAATTTTCCATACCCAGCAATATGGCATTTTCTCCATTTATGGAACTTTTGATACGTGTGTAGTCATTTTCCTGTATAATGTGTGACAGAAATCTTGCATATTATTCATCTTAATATTGATTTATTTCGTATAAGTATTAAAAAATTTCACGAAAATTTGATAAGAGCAAATTAACAAAATAAACGTTGGACAGTTTTTTCCTGGATTTTGATTTGTGATCAGAGATTTGACCTTGATTATAACCTTCTGTATCATTTCAACGTCGAATTTACTTTTTTAAGTGGAGGCCCATATTGTTGACTGTAAAAACGGATAGAGCGGAAAATAACTAGTAGAACGTTTCAGAACAATATCAATAGAGGTATGGTAATTTAAGTGTATCGCATACGACTATCCTGGCCATTTTCCAGTTCTTTTTTTCATTTTATTAATTACAACACAAGCAACTGATCAACGCTACAATTTAATATACAAAAAATACGCAATAAATTAATGACTAATGAGTAGATTAATGGTGAATAAAAATTGGATGAATTTAGAATTTTTTTACGTAGTAATATTTAGATAGAAAATTACACATAAAAGTCTTAATTTTAATGACGATTCTTTTAATTCCAAAGATTTGCATACTATTATCTTTTAATTACTTATTTTAAAAAGGATTAATCAACTTTGCATTCTATGTCCAAGATTTTATTTATTTATTAATTTATTTAGTTACTGAAATATCTGATAACTAAACAATTTTACAAATAGTCAACAGCTTTCTATTTTCAGCAAATATTATTACAATATTCTTTTCAGAATAATCTTGGTAACGAGCACATTACTCTGAAAGATTTTCTTTGTTGTTTTACCATCTTCTCATGCGAACAATGCTAAACAAGTTTTGCTACATTTTAGTACATTATCAAACATCGGACTTGCTAATAAGATTTTAATGTAATCATAATATAAAATGGAATATACTATTATTCCCGAAAAGTGTTATTCGGAATCAATTATTCTTTCAATATTTATTGCATTCTCGTGAAGCAATGTCGCGTAATAAAAATATGCTTGTACATAAAAAGCTAAACTGTAAAAAAAAATGTATTAAACAATCATTCATGTCAACAGTAATTTGAACGTACTATCTGCGTAAATTCGGTACAAAGGAAAGGGGAAAATTGATCTGCACATGTGTTTAATTAGAAGGATAGCGTTTCATGAAAGTGCTGCAGGATTTTATCGGCGTCGGAGCCGTAAAACTTTTCTGGTTAAAACCTGCTAACGCAGGTACGCCGGTAGTGAGAATCCGTTGCAACATTCACTAAAGCAGCCGTATCAATGGAAAAACGAAAACTCTTCTCGGAGAAAACAAATTAATGGATACATGAAAAAATTGCAAAAAGACAGCACTAATTTCCGGCAGAGAAAAAAGGATTACGCTACGTAACGACAATCACTTGATATTAAAAGAAGTTTTCTGAGAAAATAAAATTTTCATTCTGAACAATTTCAAGGTTATTTTCTTCCTGTGGTGCATTTGACTTTTACTTTGTCGTATCAGATTGAATCTGTAAATCAAGTAGAAATATTTCAGAATATTATTTTATCCATATTTTATTTTGTAATCCATAAATACCTTTCGGGTATGTAGTACCCCATCTCAAATTGTGATTGTATATTTTCTTCTTATATACATGATTTCGTAGCTATTCCTCAATATCCTTGGAACAAAAAAATATATTTTAAGCTTTAACTCGGTTCATCATTGGTAGTCAACAAAAATCTCACGCGTTTCTAGTATGAGGTACTAAATTTAAAATTTTTCTCAGATTTCGTGTACTGTTGTATAGAAATAGTAACTATCACATCAAATATGGATGTAATACTTTTTTATAAAGTGCAAAAATGTCATACAAACTTATGCAACCTCATTTTGCACGAACAATTTGTAAGCGGAATATTTATATATACTCTTATTACACAATTGTGTTATATATATATATACGAAATGTAAAGAGTTTAAGAATACAAATTGTTTTTATGAAAATGTTTGTTTACTTTCGTAATTTTTGTAAAAATATTAAAGTTAATATTATTGTATTATTTGTATCTTATTTATGAAGGCTTATAGTAGATACATTTTTTTGAAACTGATTCATTGTAATAAATTGTAACAAATCATCAGGGGTGCTTCATACCACTCGTGCCGATTATGTTGCAAGAAGGAAGTGTGTAGGTTAAAGATTAATATTGCGCAATTCTAGGAAATATAATTCCATGTTAACATTTTGTTTTCAAATAATTGCACTAATACTAATAGCCAAGTAAATATTCCAATGATACAAATACATTTCTTAGAATGGCTCCACTTATGCCCTTTTGATAACTGAAGTAGCACTTGTACATTATTTATTAAATATAGCTGTTCTGTAAAAATACAATTAATGAAACCAAAAATCTAAAAAATGGATCCTCAATTACAAACATTTTTTAAACTTTTTATTGTATTGCAGCATAATTTTTATTGCACTTTTGTACGATTTGCTTAAATATTCGTTATCAATTATTTAACAATATCGTTTAGCAGCAACAATTTTTTTATTGATCCTAATTGCACAGTTTGAATTCTTTAAATCCGTACTTGAGGATATTTGTGACACTACGCAGGTATCGATAAATCTTAGTTCCAGTTTAGTTAGTGTATTTATGGTATATGAGGAAACAGGTTCTCCTACAGGGCATCCGGATTCCAGTTTACAATTATATTATTTTTTGAAATATTTTGCCATGTTGTACAATGCAATCTTGTTATTAATCGTTACGATTGAATTAAATTTGTCTTCGTCTTTCAGCTGATCTCAGAGCTAAAATGGATATTAATAACTTCTTTTAAAAGTTTCGGCGCATGTTAAAGCCAAATCAAGAGTTCGGTATATTTTTTATCTTTTTGCATTAAGGCCATAATGATTTCTACTCATACAGCACATCTGTCTGAGGACGTCCTGACGCTCCTCAGAATGTCCGGTTCGATGAAGGGGATATTTGGCGTTATCGAGAACACCCTCACACGGATATTTTCAATAATTATAATTTGTTACCCTGAGGGTAATTATGTAAAGTTTTTCCCTTTCGCGCAGTTACCTTTCATCCTTATACAATTATACACGGTTATCCGTTTCCCGGCGTAAAGCAGGTCGACTTGAGATTTAATGGTTTGAACCTTATTTTCCAAACCGATGAAAAGTTTTAAACGATTTACTATATTCATTTTTTATTAATATGAGTCAAGGAGCAATTTGTAAATAAAATAAAAACTAGGCCAAAAGGGTCAAGCGTAACGAAATTTATAATTTTCACCTTGACCGTTACCGAGAATCTATTGATTTATTATTTGTTATATATACACCACTTTACAAAAACAATTAAAACATATTCACGTCGGTATTTGATATGCCACTCATTTAACACACGAAGTGTAAAACTGAGAGTTTTTTTATACCAGTTTCAATGTTCACTTCTTATGTGCTTAACGGAACTTTACAAATTTTTAAAATATTAAACAAATACGAATAAAAATCGCAAGATTTGGTCGTTAAAAAAATCAGCGGGTTTTACAACAAATGCCTTATCAACCAAAGATTTTGTGACCAAAATTGCATAAAGCAAACGCTGTAACGTTTATTAATAGTGACCACGGATTTTATTTCAAAATAGGGGCTAAAATTATTAATTTTTTAACAGCTATATCGATGACTGATACGAAGAACCAGACAAGTCGAATTTACGACTAAGAGCCACGTATTTAAAAAGACTATTTATAGGGCGTAGCGTTTTGTGTCATATTTTTGTAATGCGTTATTTTTGCAGTCAATATGTTGATATACTGCCACACTTTGCCGTTATTTCTCCTTTAAAAATCTAACGATAAATTTGAAAAGTACGGATCAGAAAACATCTTTTCGAAACTTGCTTAAACAATACAAAATTTTGGAGTCATTAAAAGTCGCCTAATGTACATTGTCCACTATTTTGAATGTTTAAAGTTTAATAACAGATTTAATCATCTCTGGAAATATCCAATAAATCGAAAATATAAAAACTTTGAAGTACCGTTGCCATTTTGAAAATAATAATGACGAAACAAAAAATGGTATTTTAGAGCATAAAATCCATGGATTACATTTTACATTATAGAGAAAACAAAACAATATTTTAGTTATGGCCATGATTATTTTGCAAGTGATCAAACATATCGATTTGGACCCTTCTCTTTTTTACATTTTCACGGCTTTCGATAAATTACACACAAAAGATGATTGGTGTGCGATTTTTTCAATATATACAATATATAACAAGCAGTCATTGTTATAAAAAAGTATTAGTTTTTAATAGTGTAGTGTAGTGATAACTTAGTTCCACAATTTCACAATTTCTATCCAGGCAATTTACCGCACTTTACACTTTCTGCTTCAACTTCTTCTACGATCTTTGACTAGTTTTCAAAGAATTTATTAAATTGGTTTCATTATTTCAAACAACCTTACGCTGAAATCCTCATTACGCTGATCCGCACGACAATTGAAGTGTCGAATAAATATAAAATCATGCGTGAACCAAGCCTGGAACACTTAAAATTCGATTTTTCGTGAATTTCGGATTATTTCTCTGCGTAAAAATGTGCTACTGCAAACCTTTAAAATGAATTTATTTAATACTCTGCTTCGATAGTTTTTATTCCGTAATTCCGAGCTTATTTGATGATTTGCCATATCTTTTGCAACTCCAATTTCGACAATTATAGCCTTACAGGATTCTAAAGGAACTAAAAAAAACTTAAGATACGAACAATGAGAAGTAAATAATTTACTGACTACTCTTATTTGTGCCAACTTCATTTTCAAGTATTTTCCTGTATTTACTTTATATTAATTGTTTTTATTAATATTAACTGTAGAACTGGATATAATATATTCTAATTTTTGAAAATAAGACAATTTCTAACTCCCCTATTAGAAATTTCGTATAAATATTTGCTGCCTTTTGTCTAATAATTTATATTGCATATTGGCCATTATGTGAGTAATCAGTTTGGTAATATTCAATTCGAGTCAGGGATTATATTTAAATACCTTTTTTAGATAAATTGTGGACAGTTTCTGCTCTGTTTCTATATAAAATTTCTCCGAATATTTAAGGGGAGACACCTGTGTTATTATGACCGCACGAAACTTTAATGATTGAAATTATGTATATTTTTTGTCTTACTGGATTGTGAGGTCAAAATTATATCAGGTTCTTAGAACAAAAAATGTCGAAAAATACACTGAAAAAAATTAGATTATTGTTTTCTGATATGATAGTAAGGTACACTTTTCAGGATTATAATTGTACCACAATTAGTTGTAAATTAAGTATTCTAACATCACGCTAATTTTGTATTTGATATGCGCCCCTCTCCAATCCACATTTATTTCTATACATATTTTTAATCATTTTTAGTTGTTAGGTAGAATTTTTAAATATTCTTTATTGTAGACTTAAAGGAGTAAAAGTAAATTCTAAATTCCAAAATACATCATATCTAAGCATAGTTTATATTATTCTAAAAATCAATTTTCGTGATTATAATTCTATGACAGTCCGTTTCATAATAAGTTGATGAAACAAGTGAATATTCGAATGACTGAACTTATTTGAAACTTCATGGTGTAACAAATAATTTAAAATTTTAGTTGCTTGTATATTGTAATGAAATTTTATGACAAAGAATAATATAAAATATATTCATACATTGACGAAAAAGTTGTATCATTAAAAAGTTCTTAACATTCATACAAATCCTTTTCTGAAAAACGAAGTAAATAAAGATGAGGTTACGATTGAACTGCTACAAATATCCCAATTTTTAGTTGATCTCAATAAATAAATGTAATTCTTAACGTAATTAACATAATATAAAAAATAAAGATTCTTCAAACTATATAATTTTATAAAACTTTTGATCTTATGTTATTTGAATTTTATAAAATTTTAAATGTTTCTGCATGATTCAATTTTAATCTGGTTATAAATGAATAGTATTCGTTCTTTATTGAGTTTTGCAATAATAGAAAAAGAAATTACTTCCAATAGATGGTAATATCGTGAAGTTTAATTTTTTGTAAAACCGTTTACTTTATGCCAGCACGAAACCCAATATCGCTTTGAACGAGATATAAATTGATGTCTATAATTCACCTTTAATTGGATATTTCTGTTTTAATTTTTCCAATATCTGTACTTAAAGCATTCAATAAGGTAATCGAGCATAATCAAAGACATAATAGACTGATAATTTGTTTACAATATAAAATCGTTCTTGTTTCTTACGGAAATGCGTATATTGATTTTTGTCGTACTTGTCTATAGTTTCCGAACCCATTGAAATATGCAAACATCAATGTTGGCCGTCGCCGCCAAGATCGAGATCGATACTAAATTACGTGATGGTGACATGCCTTTGATTTTACCATGATTCCATTTATCGAGCTTGAATTTGATATTTTCCAAAAAAAGATTTGAACATTTCAATGAATAATAACCAATGGAAACGATGTTAGATGGAAATGTCCTCTAATGTAATTCCTTTCTTCGCGTATGTTGCGAAAGTGCAACATCTCCTTGGCTCGTTGTGCAAGGATGCAGTGGCTTTCAAGTTAATTGAACGGACCATATCGACACATAGTCTGTACGGGAGAAATAGTGCTGTGAGCGACTACCTTGTCAGCCTCCAACCGACTCTGAAGTGTTTTGCCCCAGAGTTTCACGGCTCAGTGAGGAAGAGGTTGGGAAGGTGCAGGGCAATCTTATTTGCCCCTGTGCCCCAGACGATATTCCCGGACTTCTAATATTGAATTTAAAAATCAATTACTCGTGCTCCATTTATGTGAGAAAACATCATCATTCGATTATGACAGGAGGCGTTGACAGTACCTGCGACAAGTTTAGTGTCAACACTTCCTTTAGAACTTACTTCATAAAACTACTTTATGGGAGGCAAAAGCAACATTATAGTCAAATCGTTTGCCAAATTTTACGCTTTTGCGTTATGTATATGTGCAGTAATTTGAGAAGAAACATTCGTTTTTATGATAATTAGTACGATAGGGGCATTAAAAATAGATAGCAATTTTCCTTGACATCAGTCGAACATTTTCTTCTTAATCGAAATGATAATTTAATTAACTTTTGAAAAAAATATTATGATTCAAAAAGGACAACTTAGATGATTAATTTCTGAAAAATGCAGCAAATTGAGCCTGTAATAAGTATCCCATTATTTAAGAAAAAGTTAATCAGAATGTAAGGCAGAATATTGATATATCATTGTTTAATTTCCACGGTTACTCTTAATTTTCGACGTTCTAGAATTTTATACACTTTGTAATATTTTTTATTCATTTTATGTTTTTAAGAGAAATAAAAAACACGAACAAATTCCATTTTTTATCATTATTTTTCAAGATGTGTGTTTTTATGTGCCCGACCGATAACTTTAAATATCTCATTCGTAACTAGGAGACAAAATTATTAAAAAAAAATATCAAATATGTATTACACGAAGTGTTTATTTAAATGCATCAGCTTATTCTACCCATAATCAAATATAACCCCACAAAATGTCATGCTCATGTAGGTTAGAATTGCTAAAAAAATAATGAATATTAAGACAAGCTCCACGGTTTCTATAAAAGTGTAACTAAATACCGTGTTATTGAGGAAATGCATCAGCTGACGAGGAGCTGACTGGTAATTCCTTTACACATAATAGTGTAACTTTAATAAATCTTCTCTACATAAATATCAGATTTTTTCGAAAATCGTACATATTCGGGGGGCAATGACAGGGAATGCACCGCACCCACTTATGCTACATTTATTGCTGTCTGTGAGGGTGTGTGTGTGTGTGTGTGTATGCTGGTGTGGGTGTTTGTGTGTGTGCGTGCGTGTGTCTGTAAAACAGTGGCAGCTCTGCATATGGGGTGAAATTGTATCAATGAAAATGAAGAATGAATTAAATAAAATTAATAGAAATAGAATACACATACACCCAGGTGGAAAAGTCTGTAATTTGCCGGACCTAACGAACGGCACGGTACGCGGCGGTAATAAATCATGTACAACACCAGTACTGGTTACCAGTACCGCGCCAGCAGCTGGCATAGTACTGGTTCAGTACTGGCTGAATACCTGGGCAGTACTGGTTTCCAGTACTGTCTTTATACCGATTTTGAAGTTTTCCCAACGATCGGCACAATACCGGCAATCTACTGGGACTGTACTGATTCAGTATATATAGTTTATTTATATATGTGTATTCTATTTCTATTAATTTTATTTAATTGATTCTTCATTTTCATCGATATAATTTTGAATCTTGAATTGTCGTCTGCAAATAAAGTTCTGCCATGACATAATCGTATTTATAAAAAATAAGAAATTGAAAAATGTTAAACTGCACAAAATTTAATATATATTAAAAACAGTGATTTTTAAAAAGATTATCTACCTTCTAATTAATACTGTTGATTACAGATATAACACTCGAAAAATTCGTTGCATTAAAAAGACAGGAATTCACAAGTTACTTGTCTCGATGGTTCTCCAATGCACCGTATAGAGAGGGCGGAAAACGCAAAAGAAAAGATTGAAGCTTATTATTTTTAGAATGAAATTTTACTTTTATAAAAGTACACATTTTATACGTTTTATTGTAATTAAAATGTAATTGAAAAATATTACAGTTACATAAATATGATTACATAAATTTTCATCCTCTATTAAGTAATATCTTTTTCTTTCTCCCTCACTCATTACATATACATTTTCCGAAATCTTATATAATAGAATTTTCATCTTCACTACGACTATGTCATAAGAACTCGAGTAGCAAATAGTGAAATAATGCAGGAGGGCCAATTATTTCTTTACATCGATATTGAGACTCCAGGGTAACGTAAAATACCAGTACCATGCCAGTAAAATATACGGTACTGTGCCAGTACAGTCGCAGTAATGGAAGTCAGTACCCAGCCGGTGTTACCTTCCAGTACAATACCGGTATTATGCCGGTGCTTTGCCGGTATAATGCCAGTACCACGCCAGTACAGTGAATGTTTAGCCAGTACTGGCGCGGTACTGCGCCGGTAGTCAATTTCCACCTGGGTCGGTATAAAGGAAGTACTGGAAACCAGTACTGCCCAGGTATTCAGCCAGTACTGAACCAGTACTATGCCAGCTGCTGGCGCGGTACTGGCTACCAGTACTGGTGTTGTACATGATTTATTACCGCCGCGGTACCGTGCCGTTGGTCAGGTCCGGCAAATTACAGATTATTCCACCTGGGTATTGAATCTACCAAGTCACAGGACCATATGCCATTTTTCCAAAATGATGGCATACAATAATCTACTTTTAGTCATTTAAACTACACTGAATATTTTGTTGCTATTAAGTAATTGTTTTAAAATATTTATTTAATACACAAAGGCAATATTACTTGAAAGTTTTATGGTAAATCGTTGCTTTTTATTTCGTTTTTGATGCGTTCGGAAGTTAAGGGAAGTACTAAACATTGTAGCGTAAACATGAAAAATCTATAAGAGAAATCACTAAATCTACGATTCTGAACCGTACTGTTGGCTTATTTGTTTAAACCGGATGTATAAATGTAACATTTAATAGAATTATTAAACTATTTATATATATATAAATTACAGTAAGCATATAATTTTGACAATGAATTAAATAAATAAATTAATGTTGGCGCGGTGCCTCGCTCGGTTCGCTCGCTCAGAAACTTCGACCCAGTAACGAGTTTGTTATTCCTTAATACTTGTTCATTTACTAACAGCTTTCAGTTATAATATAAAAATTATACCGATATTTAGGGGGTCGAAACTTATTTAGGTCCAAAGTGGCTTCGATAGACGTATTACAATTATATAGTGTTTTTCTTATCAATTTTTAGTCTCCGCTTCATCCAGAAAATATGACTGAATTAATCTTTTACGTAGAAAATATGGCCGGATTAACCAAAAAATTTCAGACAGAAAAATATGTTTAAATTAAAAATACCTTTTTGATGTGGCTATAACTACAAGAAAATGTATGAAATATCTATTTAGAGCGAATGAACACTCGTACAAGAACAGTAAATTAACACTTGAATTATTAGTGATGCGTTATTTTCGCAATACTTACGATTTAAATAATCAAAAGCCATAAATATCTCAATCCAAACAAGAAATAAATCCAGCTACAAATGTTACAAATAATCCAATTGTATATACGCATTGATAATGCAAATAAGCCGATAACGATTGGCGGCACGCAAAGAAAGTGCAATGCTAATTTAACCGTTCATTGATTTTCAATAAAATAGGTCGCACATTATCCAATAAAATAAAAGTTAAATATCCTGTACAAAATAATGGAAAACGTACAAGAAATGAGGAATGAAGGAGGAAAACGCCTTATAAACATAAAAAAAATTATATAGCGATATTACCGAAGTAAAATATGTTACATTTTTTTCTTCGATTTAAAACTGCAAAGAGAAAAAAAACCGTAGTTAATGGAACCATTTTACAGAAATAAAACAAGGAATTACGAAAAATAATCAAACTAACTATTTCGGTAGTAAACAAGACCATGACATTGTTCCGTTTGCTATTTCCTAATACTTAAATATCCAACACCTCACATAAACTAAAATGAACAGCAGTTTTATAATCGAATAACATTTTAAATATTCCAGGGTAATAAAATAGATTTTAAAAAATGGATTAAACGAAAAGAACATTTTGTAATAGTAATGGTGTTTAATATAAATTACAATATTCTGAATTGTAAATGTAACATACAGTTAACTTTGATTGACTGATTCTTTTTTTTTTATACTATTATTATATATTACGAACATGATTCCATTGACCATTTTTTTCTCTCTGTGTGATCTTCGACATGCTTTCTATAACAGATAATACATCATTTCCGAGATCAATAAATTCCCATTCTTTAATTATTTTCCTTTATTTTTAAATTATAGCATATTAATTCATAATCTGTATAACTTATGAAGTCATTATTTAACCATGGATGGAGGAATTTATTTCGGTTGTGAAACATATCGAAATTTTCATCCCGTTTCTTTTACATAAAAGTTTAAAAGTTGTAAATGTTGAATTTTTCAGTGAAATATTTTATTCGACATTCTTTTGCTTCAACTGACTATCAATATTTCAGATTTAGATTTGATGTGACATTCCTAGCAAAAAAGTCTTCTACCAAAATTAGATCTGAGGTACAGAATTCGCGATGCGAGCCTTTAGTTTTCGAAAAAAAAATCACTGCTTTTGCAGGCTGATTTTATGGTTACTTCAACGAGTAATTTTTCGTTTTAAAGAGTTTGTCACACCCTACAATTTTGACCTGCGATGAATATTTTGGTTATAGCCACACAAAGAATTTAGTTGCTTTTTTTAAATTTTTTTAAAACAATTTTGGTACGGGACTTTTTTGCTCGAAATATCACATGGAATCGCAATCGGAAATATTGCTGGATAGTTCTTGAACACCCTGTATACAAAATATATCATAAAATATATATCACGATATATGAATAGATTCATTACCTATTTAACAAGTTCGTTAGCCGTAATAGACTATTATTTCATAAATTAACTACTCTCTCAGACTGAAACAGCGAAACTCACTATATTACTGGGTATTCTCTTAGTAATTACTGATTTTCGACGAAACAGTAGTGTTGTTTTAATTGGTAAACTATTAGCTAAATGCCCTTCTTTAAAATTAAGTGAAAAACATTTCTGTACACTTAATATCGACTAAAATCCTGGAGAAAATAATAGAACTTTACAATTAAGCGTTATTTTTTTAGAAACATTTTTTTTTAAATTTCTGTTTTTAATCATAATTTTTCTCTTTTCTTTTTAATGTTAATTGTTTACATTCTGTTTACTCTATATTCTGATCATCATCCACATCCAAAGGAAAGAATAAGAACGAAATTCTATTTTAAATTTATACTCAGATCTTATAAAATGTATTTTTAAATTATGAATTGCATTTTGTGATAATATTTTTGAAATAATATGTTTGTAAATTGTTGAAAACAAATTTTCTAGTTTCCATGAGGGCTGACATCTAAGTACCAAGACGCAAACTTTACAAGTATATTTTTTTGGGACCCATATTATACGAATAATTGTACATAAGAAACGCAATCTTGTAAGCAATTTTGCAGCTGTACTGACGTTAGCAGAAATACTATATTAAATGATGACAATGTATATGATTACTTTAACTAGTAAATGCAGAATAAAACGATAACTAGTTAATTAATAATGTGTATCATATAAGATGAGACGCATTAGTTTAATGATTGAAAATAGATACTTATTTTTTAATAGTAGAAATAATTAAATTTATTATAAAAGTTACTAAAATGAATATATTCCAAATCAAATGAAATTACGACCCTCAAACACATTAGAAAAGCATTACGAAAATCTAATATATCTAAGTATACTTAAATATCCCTGAACGGTTTTCTTTAATACGTTCTCTGTGCAGCAAAAAATGTGCATGAAAAAAATATCCAACCTCACGTGCGAATTCATCAAGATTAAATAAAAAAACAGTATATTTGCAGTATGTTTTTTCGTATCCTACACACTTAAGTTAAGTTCGTCTTGAAAGGTCAAATAGGCTTCTAGAAGAAAGTAACACGTGTATATTGGAAAATTGCAATACAATGAGGTATTCAATACCGATGAGAGCAAACAGTAAGTTGCTCCTGTTGTTGAAAGCAATCTTTCTATGGAATATTCTATTGCCAGAGAAAATCACGCTAAAAGACATTCTTGGATTTCATTAGTATTCAGATATCTGACTATCCATAAACCTGCATGTAAACCTTTATTTAAAGTTATAAAAATATCCACTATCATTCGGAATGGGTATTTGCACAGGTCTAAGCAACGTATTTTATTAGGTTATTCTATGGCACATATGTAGGAAGAATCCTGAGAAATTTCTTAAACTCCTGAGATTGCGAATAGGAAATTAAAAAATATATCACGTACTGGATATAAAATTTTGAACGTAAATGGTTGCGCGAGATTTGAAAATATAACTTTATCCCGTTTTTAACCACAATGATTTCAACATTCTTGCTGGTTTTCTTCTCGTGGCTGCGTCTTTCTACAGTTAGTGAAAATAAACGCTTTCATTTTTGTACTTGTTAATGAATATTTATAATAAAATGAATAATTCTAATAAATTCAAGTTGATTATAACTCAGACTAAAGGTCTGGACAAAGTATTGAATTTATTCACCCAGGCAAAAAAATACAATAAAAAAACTTGGTGTCCGTGACTGTACGTACGTACGTCCCATATTAGATTAGTTTTTGGACTCGATGCACACTAGATTATAGGGAGGGCGAAAAAAAAGATGATAAAAATATTTTTTTTTAATTTATTATCAAAAATACAAACCACATTAAAAAATGTATCAAACAAAAAAAGAAAATCAAATTTTCTACAAAAAAAGTTATATGCTTTTTCTTCGTAAAATCAACAGTAATGCCGTAGAAGACGAATGAACATGAAAATATTCAACTTGATGTGTCCAGTATTTTCTAGCGTTAGTATAAAAATAATACAGTGATCTGGGAATGGGATTGTATGTTGAAAGTTGAGCTTTTCAGTTCTTAGGTTGTTATTATTTATTTATTTAATACCATGAACGGCAGGAATGTGCATTAATACAAAAATTTATATTAAATAACGAACAAATAACCGCAATTAAATAGAACAACTTATAATTATATAATAAATATTTATTAATTTATAATGCTCCGGCTGACATCTGCTGAGTGTCGAAGTTTTTAAAACGATCATTTTCAATTTTTTTTTATAGTCAAATTAGCTGAATCTAGCAAGCCCTGCCCAGACGATGTGTACATGAGCCAACGGCTGAAGGGTCAAAACCACCATTTACTATTATTCAAAATGAACTCCTGGAATTCTCGCCTCAAAGTTCTAAAAATAAAAATGCTGCAGAAAAGATAGGTTGGATTTAAAAATAAATTGATATCATAACAATATATTCGTTACTTTTATTAAAATCTTTTGAAATAACTGATTCGTGTTATTGACGGGCAATCAGCATTTGTACATGCTGACACTCGAAATGGAAGTCCACAGACATTGCGTCCTCCTCGTTCAATATTTCACGGATGAACAGCCCGTCGGAACTCGTTCGACGAACCAGCCCAACTTTAACAGCAAAGAAACAGACGACTTGGCGCCCTTCTTCGATCCACCGCTCATCGACCTTCCTTGTTTTTATTGCACCGGAATACCGTTCAATTTATAGTCAGATTTATCCGTCGACGTTCCTTTTCCATTTGTCCCTTTTTCCACCCCAAAGTTCACCGAGAGAAATATCCTATATATACTCGAACGCGTGCAGATTCCCCGGCGAATTTCCGCCATCTCTAACACGCCTCGATTTTCATTCCCCTTTTCCCTACCTATTCGAACATTCTCTCCTCTTTCCTTGTTTCCTAATCCTTTTTTACTCAATACTTTCCCAATCTTGTTGAAAACCATTCTGAATCTTAGGCTCGAATAATAGGCGAATCGACGGTTACTACTTAATACCAGGGCGAAACAAAAATCTGAACGCTTTAGTATAGTCCTCCCCACGTAATTGTTCTGTAGTTGAAATCGAATTTTTCTCAAGTACTCATAATTGTTTGCAATCCTGTACCCCTATAATCCCTTCTATATGTATGAAACGCTTAGTAACCAATCCCTGAAGGAATAAGGAATAATCCTTCACGTTATTCTTGGAGACTTGTGTAAACAATTTTGACGCTAATTTCAAGGAGGTGATCTAATCCGTACGGTGTCGCTCCAACCACCTTGCTCACCCTTTTCTCTAGTGATAGACCGCTCATATTGTGAAGTTTATGAGAAAGGGAGAATGGAAGGGGAAAACGTGCGAAAAGCTGTCAATGTGGTAGGAGGCTCAACGTGCCGGACGCGCCACTGTGTAGTGTAGTTTGACGACCCCAAGAAACGGACCTCAAAAAATCGGTCAGTGTCAACCCCGTGACTACTACCCACGGATGTAATTACGGGGGAGGACAGTAATTACTGCGTACCTACTGCGTTCTTCATCAATTCCGACGGTTCCGGTAACAGCAAATCAAATTAGACCTTCGCCCTTTCATTTATCGGTAAACTGTCTGGGTGTTGATTTTTTCAAGGTTTCATTTTGCAAAATGAGAACGAAAGAATGTAAGCTTGAAATACTTGTTTGTTTAATTAACTATCGATTCAAGGCGATCAATTACAAGCGATAAAATACTATTTAATAATATGTAATCGTATCTTGTAATGAATTAAACAGTTAGCAAAATAAACGAATAAATGGTACGTTTCATCATTTCAACGCGAGAAACATTTTTCTCAATAAACGCGATAAATTGTCGAGGTTTTATTTACATTTCATTTTAACCAATGAAAATATAACAGAATCAAATAGATTATTTGTAAATAGTCGATGCTTATTCAAAATTGGGATGAAGTTTTAAATTAATTGTCATATGTTTTGATAGATTTTACATTATTTTTAATTTATTCGAAGGTATATTAATTAACATTAACACTTTACAATCTTTTGCAACAAGGTATTATATCATCCCTTAGTTCCGACGGCTATTTTAAGGCCGTTTCATCCCACTACCTGGGTCAAATATGTCCTGCCATTTGAAAGTGCTGACTGTTATGCAATTTATAAAGTACAATTTGAATTTTCCGTGGGTCGAAAGCGACCTTGGCGTTGGGATTAAGGGTTCAATTTCTCAACACTACAGAAGCAGTGTTTTCATACAAAATTTAAAAGATTTGAAACGTCTCTTGAAGTTTAATGATATTTCGACAACTTTAGAACATTGAAGACGTTCGATTGCTCTTAAGTATAATTTACAGTAATAATTATTTATTGTTTATTAACTATCTACTAAATTTACATTAGCCCATGAAACTGGAAATTTGTTTAATTAGACTGAAAATTAAATCAAGGGAAAGTTCAAAGCAGAAGTATTTTTATGACTGATGAAATTGAAACAAGCGTATTTTATTTTTAACAATCCCTTTGCTAATAAAAATCAAACTTTCTTTAAGAATGTTAAATATGGCGATATAAAAACTTTTTTTAAGTTCTCGTAAAATATTTCACGATTTAAACGTAGTATCAATGCTGCTATTATATTTTTATGTCGCAGAATTATATTGAATGCATACAGGTTAGAAAAAGAATTTGTAATGTTTTAAATCCATTAAGCACATTTCCGACTCATTCGATTTTATTATATCGAGATTATCAGTACATAATAGAATGTGTGCCCTGTCGACTAGTATTCCGTAAGGGATCTTCTATGGTTTCCCATTCATCTCACAGTAATTGGATATACTTTTAATAGAATATGAAATAGATATTGACTTGGGTTTTAATAATTTCATATTTTTACAAATATCTTAAAAATTTTAGTATTTTTATCCAGGTAAAAGAAATTACAATTTTAATGATATTGTAGGGCATTGTATCTGAATATGTATAGAAAAGTATCTAGTTCTCAACTGCTAGGCTTACGGGCAGTTTTATAGGATTAAAACATTCAAGATTATATGAATGAATAACAAAAATAAATGATTATGAATTTCTATATATTTGCAATAACACTTATAATTCATACACGGAATTTCTTTATTAGCTTTTTCAGGCATTTAATGATCCAGTAACAATTCTATCACTCGTAGTAAATATTTGTTCCAATATTTCTTCTATAATACTTGTTATAATAATAAATAGAAAAAAACCACACAATTGATTTAGAATAAATTATTTTATAATTTTTCAAGTAGTAAACTGCATTTAGCAGTTCATATACCACAATTAGTCTTTCGTTGACACCTATTATCCAATCAAATTTGTTAATCATACGTATGGCGGTTTGAACGCCGAGTAATAATTTCGACTACAATTCTATTGCCCTGCCTATTCAACGCCCATCAGTATTAATTATCAAATAACTTCTATTTCTTCGAAGCATTCATTAACGTTCCAATAAAATACTCTCTGAATTTTAGAACTATGTTCAATTTTCCAACGAATTAAATGTTGCTTACTAATGGTACATTTTCGGTAAAATTCATAATTTTTACAATTCTAGAAGAAACGTTTATTATAATTCTATATTTTTACAGATTTTTTTCGGAAAATTGCGTAGTAAATAGAAAAAAATAACCAAAACCAAAACTGAATTTATAAAACGAGTCAATAATTCGTCACAGCTGGCTTTTCATCCTCTGCAGTTGCTCCTGTGCGAAGGTCAAAACGTAACCTTTGCTTTTTCCGTAAGCTCCCCTTTATACTTTTGCTGCGAAAAGGATGAACTGGGATTACACGTGGCGTAATGCGTTGTGTTAATTCGCTAAAAATACGAAGTCTGTTAATTAGTTGACATTGAACTACGCCAAGGCAATTGATTTGTTCCTGCACTCGTATTCACATGCGTCCCGAAATCAATTAGTGTCTCTTTTAATATAAAAATATTATATATCTCTAAAATACGCAGTTCTGAAAGAATTTTCGAATTTATAAAATATTTATTTTCCAGTATTAAAATACCATTTAAAATTGTTTGTCTTTTGACGATTTCACAATTCCGACTTTTATTACCTTAATTACCTGAAACTGTTGTGCAGTATTTCATAATATCGCATACAGAGAAGTAATACAATGCTCATGCCTTAGCAGTGCAAACCCATAACTTTTTGAATCCAGTAAACTTTTTAAGACTACAATAAAAACACGAGAGAAGTGGAAAAGAAAAATCCTGAATAAACTTTTGAATCCACGATTAGTTTTCGTCAGAGAAACTTCGCCTCGAAATCTACCCGGCATTAAATTGCCATTTTCAAGAGATCTTCTTGCGGCTATATCTGAGTGACACGATAAATTGACGATCCCGCATTGTTGTCAGTTAATTATCGGTTCGTGGGAGTATCTGTGCAAAAAACGACGATGCAAACGCAGAGAACTTTGATGCTCTTGGAGCAACACTGCTGCAAAATTACTCATTCTCCAGCTGCTTTGCCAAAGATGTGCCCTCGGGTCACAGAGAAATTGAGCTCCTTATGCTATTGACGAGTTTATTTAATATTAACCATAATACGTAGCAGCCCACACCCAATTAAATTTCGTCTCATGTGCTTTTATCTCCTGGGAAATGGCCATCAATGTAGTCACCAGTCTGTTGAGTGATACTCTAGGATCGCCCGACTTCCGTGAATACGTGTACTAATTTAGAAACGTTTTGGCTCGGAGCAAGGCGCTCCAAAACTGCCTTTGACGCGGCTTGCTATCTCTGATTTTCCTCGTAAAAGCGTAATTGATTCCATTAATAAACTGATGTTCCGCTAACGAGTATGCCGACACAATCACGGCATTGTTCACTGATTATTCTCTCATATTGATTAACGGAAAATATTGCATCCGCAGACTTCCGGAAAGAACAAAATCGGAAATTGCTGACCGCTCAAGATTCCCTTTCATAAGCTAGTATTTATTGTCTTAATTGCCTTGCAGTATTAACGAAACATCTATTATATCTTCATTATGCCATTCCACCGTAGGGGTAGTGTATAATCTTTTAAGTGATTTCAGCTGAACGGAAGGGATTTCCGGACTAAATTCGATTGTTTTTTTTTCCATGCACCAAATGGAGGCGTGAACAAACAAATCGGTAATTTCCAATATGGGAAAAGCTAATAACGGTCCTTCGGAATCAGCAAATTATAGGGCTAAAACTGGACCATTCGACGCGCCCATTCACGGGCGGTTACAACGCGAGAATCTAATTTACCGGTTTCCCAACCGGTATAATTAACCCCTCGATTGCTATCGCGAAACATTCGTTTGCCACTTCCGTAGGGGTCGAGAGGGAAATTTGTGTGCTCGTTCTTCATTTTCGCCATTTCTCTGTCTCTACTCTAGACACGTCACTTTCCGCTTTCACACCATCTTCCGTCAGCATATTAATTATAAACTCAAGAAATTGCTTGCAGCATTAGTATTGAAACACGGATTTAATAAGGTACTTTATATTTGCAAGGCAAAATTATCTGCCTCTCGAGTGAACGATGCGTTTCCTTTCTTCTCGATAAACGACTTATCGTTGAAGTTCGAAAGTGAAAGTTCTGCCAATTAGCACCGAAACTTACTTTGCAAGTTCATGGTTAATATTTTTATTTGTACTTGAACTGAAAGAAAATAATACCGTGAGACTTTTAGCCTATGTCTATAAAAGTTATCTGACATATAACTTAGTAGCAAGAGTAATGTAGAGTAGTTGTAAATTAATGAGTCCGCGACATATCATACTAAACAAACATCACCGACTGAAAGTTATATTGGAATATATATACATAGCTGCTATTGACCAGAAAGGTCAGAGTTAAACCATGACCCTCAATCATTTATTTACATGATATACGATGTTACTTAAAAGCTCTATATAAAATTATGTAATTTTGAAAACTGATCAGATATTTACAAACTTACGGATTAGAGGTATACCAATTCAACTAATCAATATGTCAATATGAGCATGGGAATAATGCTCATCAACTTTACTCTGTATCTTGAAGGTTACTACCGCAGTCTTCTTCACACATAAATTAATACAGATTATTTAACCAAAGAAAAATACAATCATTAGAATGTTCGTCATTCATAATTTAGCAGTATCGAAATTGATTTCAAGGTTAGTTCCGAACCATAACATTTCCGCATTGATCAAATTAGATAATGAGCTATGGGATTGGAACCAAATGTGGGTACGAAGTCGACAATCGCGAAATACTGCATAACCAGTTCGACCGAGAGTAATTTAATAACGGTACTAAATCGAGAAGCACTCGGCATTTAGTGTAGATTATCACTTCACGAGCCAATAGACGAATAACCAATAGGTCGAGTTCATAGTATTAATAAATTTAGAATTTATTGCAGAAATTTTTCATATTTTGTGGTTGCTTTATTCCATGAAAGAATTGGTCGAATACTTAAGTGTGAATTTAAACACTTCGAGCATTTTTTTATCAACACCTGATATTTTTAGCGCCCGATGGGAAGACTTTTAATATAATTGCCTACAAAAATACGCATGCGGATTCAAATTCAGCCATGATCTACCGATGATCAAATTTCACTATCACTAGTGAATATTACCACTTTCGATGACCAAAAAGTCGAAATGGTAACAATATGTGGGCATTTCTGGCTGACCATTCCTGAAACTCATGCCAGAGATGCGGTCAGGTTGGGAGTATATGTCGTTCATACATGGAGTTGATAAAGTACGAATGGACCTGCGCAGCCACTGCATATTGTCGATGTAGTGGGAATTCACTCAAACTGAAGCAGTAGCCAATATTCCGCGACTAGACTGAAGCTATACGTATACACAGTCCATTCCTCTAATACATACCGTTACCTGGAGTGCCGCCGCAGTTATTGGCATCTGTCAGGATGAGCAATTCAAAAAATGTTGAAACGTTTTCTAAATTAAATTTTATCAACTAATTCTTTCATATCCGCTTACTGATAAAAATGGCATTTCCATTACATGCATAGCATTGAAATATATAGGGACAGAGGTTTTGACGTATTAAAAGTAAACTCGGATGTATGCACCTCCTGACGGAAGGATAAGTTGATCATAAAGAGTTGAAAATATGTAGTTCTGATAACGCTCTTCAAATTCAACTCCGCTATTCTTTTGAGTCATAAATCGCTTCATTTCATTCGAAACCAATTTTTAGGAAAATTGGTCGATAAGAAAACGCCGTTGCTTGCAGTTGCAGGCAAGGATGCACCGGAGTTGCAGGCGTTTATGCGCTTCAAGGGGACTCTCGATAAAATCAATATGCGCCGGTTTTCACGTCGGCGATTGCTCAATTTCTGTCGACTGAAACGATAACGCCTCGCTTATCTTGTGCTTGTACTTTTCCCGCCAAGTCTTGCAAAATATAGTTCCTCCGTTCTGTTATAACCGTATCGTACGGTAGATGGCTTTAATTAACTAACTTAATACGAAACATATACTATACACTGCACAGCACTGACAGACTTTTAATAACAATAATTATGAAATTTAATATTAATTTTTCTTGTAACAAAATACCAGGCATTTAAAAATTAGTTTAAATTTATTATTTTAAACTCACTAAAATACAAATACAGTTAAGAAATGTTTACGCTGTAAAACTAATGTTTCGAAGTAAAAGTGAACAACAAAACCTTAAGATTTTAATGCGAATGTCAATTGAAATCTACAAGGTATATAGAGCCATATTTAAGATCGTATTTCAAATTTAGGAAATTTGATAATTAAGTATCAAATCTTCTGTATAACACAAACCTAATATATCCTTGTAGAAACGCATGTAACAGATTTAAAGAACATATAATTTCCAGGGCCTCATTTGACAACCAGGGTCGCGTAATTAAGTACAGATAATGAGAGAAACTAATTTAACCTTTCTCGCATGACTGCGTATTTCGAAATAATGAAAAGCATATCAGGTTATAATGCGCGTGGGTGTAAGTGCGTAGAAACAAAATGAAACTAATGAAGATGTCGTTTATGGAGTCCCCTTGTCGGTTAGAGGCTTGGCTTCGTATCCCAGTATAATCCTTCGTACCGTAACACAAACTGAGATGAAGCAAAGAAATAAAATGTTTATATTTTCCTACTATCCATATTCATTCACTATTCACAAAACAGAAACATCTTGCAAATATTAGTAATTGCGATGTTCAAGTCAGTCTTGATTCCTAATCCCAAAGGATGAAGTCAAGTACGAATTATTAATAAGCTCAATGCAGACATTGGCTTATGACAAGGTAAGAGAGCGGCATTTAAACCTAGATTAACCAAGAGGTCAAGGTCAGTAGTTTCAATATCGTCGATTTTGTCGTAAATACATATTATTTTCACTTATATCAAAACTCTATTCCATTTTCATGTTTACACTACCGTGACACCGGCCCGCGCCAGCTGGTATATGCAAATACGTGTTCACCTCATTCAGTTTCATGAAGGCGGCGCCCGATTTTCCTTTGACATCACGGAAACGGATGTAGATCACACGGAAACGGACCGAACACTCCAGAGTAGTGGACGACAAGCAAAAGACAAAGACCGTCTACTCTACGACCTAGTTCTTGATTTGCCTCTCTTTATCGTCCGTATTCTCAGGAGGATACACGTCTTATTCTATAAAATGATGTTTACTTGAACATCCTTGTAATTCAATTACTATAATATAAGAAATTTAAGTCGTTAAAAATCCGATTATAGATGTTTCTTGTTCAAAATGATTTGAATAACATTATTTCCAATGTCCAACAAAACACGATTCCTGCAAATCAGAAATTAGGGAACGTCATGAAGAACCTACATTCGAGTCTTTAGGTTTATATTTTAATTACATGTATTTTTGCTAATATTAAAATTTAAAGAAATAAAAGCTGTAGCTGCTGTAGTTGATTGAATTTTAAATATTTAAGTAAATTTCTCCTGTCTTGACAGGAGTATTTGAAAGAAGAATTTTGGCATTAATTGCATTTAAAATTAATAACCTCTAACGTAATCAAATGAATAATAAGCGCTTTGTGAATAATTAATAAAATTAGCTGCTTTCGACTTGAGATTTGCAATAGATGGCAAATGTTTAAGTTTGAAACATTCTAACAATACTTCAAACGACATCGCATTCACATGAATTTTCAAACCGCGCAGCTTTGTCGAAATACTTTTTTACATAAAAAAAAAACTTCCGTAGGGCACTAGCAGTAGGGTGACACATTTTTCAAAAATTTTATATTTTTAATGATTTCTTATTGACAGCCTATGCAGTTATAATTAAAAGATAAGTGTCGTAAATAAGTATAGCTGATGCAAATCGTGGGTCAAAAACCGCCAATTCATTAATTATCAATTATATTTACTTAAATTACTTTGTAAATTTTTTAATTTCTAAAATAATTTGCCAAAATCAAATTTTGTTTTAAAAGATTAGACTAGAATTATTTTTTAATGCTATGAGATCTACAATATTCTTTGACAGTTAGATATACAATATCGCAATGGATGGGCAGCTATTATTCGTGTAAAAATTGATTTTTATTTTTAGCTCGACGTAGAATAAGAGCGACGCAGTTTATTAACGTCTAGTTTGGAAGACCGGAATCGGCAGGACAGGATGCGGAACCTGATAAGGGAGTACTGAAAAAATACGAACATTTTGGATTTCATTTAAAAAAACAATATTTACCAGCACATGAAATATTTATTATTCATAAAACAATCAACTATATAGTTGACTGTTTGTAAACACAGTACAAATTTTCTACAGTTGTCAGTAAACGCCGGCTTTTTATTTCAGAGCAACCTCTAGAAATCCAGTAGTTAAATCAAAATTTGTTTTTAAAGTACTAAGAACTTGCGCAAAAATTTTTAAATAATAAGTCAATAATGGGATAGTTTTCATACTGAAAAAAAAACTGTGATACGAAGTGAGAAAAGTGCTTTATGAAAATTCAAATTCTACTCAGTCAGATTATGTTAAAAAATTCAATTTTCTCCATAAAGGCGATTGTTAATGGAACACCATCAGCGAGACAATATAATTTCCAGAGGAATTTCGAAGTAAAGACGTTGAAAAAGGCAGATACAAAGGGAATATTACATAACTTTAAATAAGTAATATATTTATTCCAGAAAGGATTTACTACATGGTATGGGTTGCGCATACTTTTGAATGAATCTGACATTTACCAGATAGACACCAAAAAATATGCTAAAGTGATAAAAATTACGGGCTCAGTCAGTATAAGGAGTAAAATGATTATATATTATATAAATTTCGTTAAATTAAGATTAAAAATATTTTTAATACATTTACCGGTTACTTTCAAAATTAACAAAAAAGGTATCTCGACTTAACTTCATGAAGTTTGTTAGAGTGACGGCCATTTAAGTGAAACTTTTTAAAATCACTACATTTTTCCGAAATTATTTTCTCCGTCTATAAAATATGCTACAAATTAAATTTTCATGTCTGCAATAACTTACCCCGCTATGTAGAAGTAATAAGCGAAGAAAGTATGACATATAAAATGCACATTAAAAAATTACATTTCCATGATATTTCAAATTGGCTTAAAATTACAGAAAACGTGAAAAAACAATTAAACGAGCTCTCGGAATTGTGAACTATAAAAACTTAGTCATTACTTGAATTAATTAAAAATATCTACTGTACAACAGTTTTTAGTAACTGAAATGTTTATAAGGTTTCGTCGCGTAAAATTTATTAAAAATGCTAGATAAATATGCTAAATTTCAGAATATTCAACATTTTATTATTGATTGCGTAAATAATACAGTTCCCTTTCTTGTTTACCAATAATTATTCTTTTAATTTTCTTTGACATTTTTCGAGAGCATTTCAAATACAATCTCTGAAATTATTTGCACTTTTTAAATGCTTGCTGAGTGATTTATGTACATTTTAATTTGTAGAATTAGTAATTTAGTCATTTGTACTTTTATACGCAGAATTCATCAAAAGCATTTCAAAAATAAATAAAATATTCGTTTTATTACATTGCTATCAAAATTTGATATATAAGTGTATGATTATCAAAAATGGGTTTCCTACTTTTTACTTCTGGAATTAGTATTCAAATAATCGTTTTCATATTTGTAATCGTTTTTTTAATAAATATTCTCATTCTATTCTTGTACGATATTACCTGCAATTAGTTAATGTTTTTTAATGCTTACGATCCGTATCTGATGATTATCGAATTACATCCAGCGAGTAAACAAATTATCAAAATTAGTTCGTGTAATTGTAATTTTTATCGGGTTTTCATTTAAAACTATGGATTTATCTTGTTTTGCAGTTTTTTAGCGAAGTTAAGCAAAAAATAAGAATGAAAATTGTAGCGATGTAGAAAACAATTTTTTGTCCATTCAAATATGAATCAAAGGGACATTTCTCCAGGTTTAAGCGAATGCTTGACTGTGTTTGGTACGTTAATACTACTTTTTTATTCTGTTCGTGACGATGCTATACATCATTCCCCTTGCGACTTGACCTATTGGTCATGCTATTGACACAGTTGCTTTTCAGTCAATTATTCATATTACTTACTTAAAATAGCAAAGATGTAAATATTTTGAAAAACTGGAAATATACTGCAAAATGTGTAATTGATTATTACAAATTTTGTGAGGTTATTGATTTCATTGATAATTGATTTTTTTGCATATCCGTTTAGATGTATAACACTAGTATTTTTTCCTCTAACATACATTCTCGATTAATTTAGAGGCGAGTTATAAGAAGAATAAATTAATTGTTATTAATAAATAATATAAATAATTATAAAATATATAATTTATAAATGGTAATATTTTGTTATTAAATAAAATATTATTTATATCCAAATATTATATCCATACACATAACATGTAATAATAGTTTTCGATAGACCCAGACAACAAATTACTGTAATAATCACGTATTAATGCTAATGTTTCTCGTATTAATTAAAACATCTATGCGTATAATTTTTCAAATACGTATTAGTTATATATACTGTAAATGTATTAATACAGGATTAATTTTAAGAAAGTTGCATAGAAATTAACATCTGCTTGAAAACGTAATTTTGTAAGTTCTATTGAACTATATCACGATTGTTTACGTCCTATTGGTGTCCAGAATAATAAGTATAAAACAGTATTGCTATCAAACTGAGGGTCAGTAGTCTAATATTACCACGGGCAAAAGATATTAATATTTTTCCAGTAATTCTGTATAAGAAGAAATGACGAGGAACTTGTAACAACACTATTAGTAACTATTGTTGTAGGCGAAAAGCCATTCCTTTTTACTATTTTTTATAATTGTCATTCCTACATTTAATTTTATTCTTAAAATTTAAAGTTTTTTTCTACATTTTCAACATTATAATTTTTCACATAACTTTGTTTTCACGCGATTTTTCACGCGATTTTTCACTAACATTTTGCCAGAGAAGACTATTAGATTTTTTATCGTTGCTTTACACTCCTGAAAATTCAGTACTGGGTCCTCAATGCTAGTAATTTAGTATGTAGGAATTTTTAACATTATTCTCATATTCGTATTTTTCATTTGGATAACATTTACTGCATCACTTATCTCTTCCCATTTCATTATGCAGACGTAAAACAAACACTTCAGGCACTTCAGAAATCAAGCATGTTATATTCAGGGCCAATTTCGATGTGAAATTACTTTTTAAAGATTATAACGAAAGCAGTATATTTTAAGGATTCTGAAGTGTCGATTACTCTACGAACTTACTTCCACTTTTGTGATCGCTCACGAATTTAAACTAAAGGCAGAGTATCGTTTTTGTTGCTTTCGTGAATGCTGGGTGAAGATTTTACTGCGTAATATACCGAATCGTACCTTTTGAGGTCCAACTCTAGAGTATGTAAGCACCAAATCGTAAATCTTTTATTTTATGAGTATACTTCGAACAAAATATCGTAAAAATGTTGTTGAGTGCTGTAAAAGAATTATTTATCAAAGCCATCTATTTTATTTATTCCTTGACGATAATGTCATTATTCCTTCGTGAATACGTTTTTTAATTATTGCATGGATTGTTAATTTTTGTAAAAATCTGTCTTTCATTTATTCACAATTGATTAGTATTTATTTTTTTCTACTGATTCTTCAGCGTAGTTTAGATTTTATTTTTTCATCCAGACGATTTTTTTTATTTCAACATGTCTAATGGATGGAAGGTGTTATAACAATGTAAATTTTATAAGAGATATAGGGGAAGATGGGGTGAAGCGGCGAATGGGGCGAAGTGACGAATCTCAAATATTTCCATTATGATCATAATAATTGTAAAATATCGTGTTTTTTTTAGTTTACACCATTTTCCACATTTTGAGGCGTGATGTTTCATTTTTTCTCTTACCTACGTTTGGGAGCGAGAAATGTAATTTTTAAACAAAATTTTCAAGTCATTTTCTTGTACTTTATTCTCAGATTGGTCAATATTTTCATTATGGCAGTTTAATAATCACTATTTATATATTTATTCTAAAAGTGTATTTTTAGACTTATTCATAAAATATGAATTGTTCCTATTTTGTGTGTTTATAATGAGATATCGTACCTGGAAGTCCAAAAGATACTTTAGGGTGAAGCGGCGAAATTTTATGCCGCATGTCTCAATTCCGTGATTATTACTTCGACCCAGACCTTAAGTCTGGACGAAGTATTGAATTTGGTCACCTCGGGCAAAAAAATTACCCTATAGTTTTTCATCAAATGTCCACGTTTCAGACCCTAAGGAAGCCAAAAAACGAAAAAAAAAATTTGTGTCCGTGATCTGGGACGTCCGTACGTCCGTACGTCCGTACGTACGTCCCGTTTTTATGTCTCGCGATAACTCGCGAACGGATAAGCGTATTGACATAAATTTTTTTTTAAAATCCGCGTCTTGGCATAACTTAGATCTGATTAGATTTTGGCGCAGATCCATCCCTCCATTACTAACAAAAATTAGCCCGAATTAAGTTACTTCGTAGTTTTTTGCATTTATTTTGAAAAATACAAATTTTATTAAAAAATGTTTCAAACAAAAAAGATAGAGCATGAACTACTCTTCAAAAAAGGTGGTATGCATTTTCTTCCTAAACTCAACGATAATGCCATAAAAACTGCTTTAAAATGTTTATGACTATTGTCTGAAAAAGTATTGAATTTGGTCACCTCGGCAAAAAATTACCCTATATTTTTTCATCAAATTTCGACGCTTCGACCCCCTACCCCCCAGCGATAGTCTTCGCCAGCCCCTCGGGCGCGGTGATCACCTACGGGCGCATAAGTTCTTTTACGCCCTTGATACGAAAATAACTATTTCGATATATCTAAAAGATGTCTTATATCTATAAGATATCCGTCATAGATCTTTTCGACACTTTCAAGATATCTTTGATGAATTATATGTATATATATTGTATATACAATATCATAATGATACAGACAGTAATTAGTAAAACACTGTAAACAAGTAATATGCATCGAATAGTCTATTACAATACAAGTGCTTGAAGTAAGTATTTTGCATCTTTTATTTATTAATACTTCGGCTGGCCTGTTGTCGGGGTCGAAGTTTTGAAAATGCTCATTTTCAATTTTCATACATATAACAAACACTATATTGTTGTAACGTATCTATCGAAGCTACTTGGACCTAAATATGATTGGACCCCCAAATATAAATATAATTTTATAATATAATTGAAAGCTGTTAGTAAACAAACGAATATTAAGGAATAGCCGACTCTCCACTGGGTCGAAGTTTCTGAGCGAGCGAAGCGAGCGAGGCATCACGCCAACACTAGTTTTTTAATTTAGAATTCCCTTTTGATGAATGCATTGAGTAACTAAAGACGATGTTAAAATATGTGATTCTGATATAATACGAGTATTCGAAGCTTCCGAAGATGCAATTTCTATTTTTACTGTTGTCGGAATCTTTGATATATCTGAAGAGGTTCATTCCACCAATGTAGACATTTTATTTTTATTAAAAGAAACAATAATAACTTAAAAGATTATGACTTGCACTTAATTTTATAATAGTAATCTCAGAGACCTCTAAAAACAAGGATTCGCCACTTCACTCCGTGTTTTTTAAGTTTTTTGAATTGGCCATAGCTGGCTATGTGTAAAACATATATCGTAAATAATATGCATGTAAAGATTGACTGCGAAATTACCTATCAAATGATATTTTGTATCATCCTAAATACAAAATTCAAGAAGAGATATCATACATGGAAAAAATCGTCGTCGCTTCTCCCCGCCTTCCCCTACCACAGGGAATTCGAATATTCAACTTTCACATGACAGTTATAGGCCATTATTAACTATCTTGCAGGACAATCTCAATTTTACTATCACATTTTTTAAATGAATCTAGAAAACATTCAGTGATGCAATATATCCTCGACGATGGTCTATCGAAATTTTTAAAATCGGAAAGCTTTTCATCAGCATTTTGCGATTAACAACTAGAGGGATCAGCGACTTGTTTGGAGTACAATGCCACGTTGTTGAATTAAAACGCGATCAAAGTCGAATAATTGTCTCGAAAATCGGAAGCATCGTGGGTGATTCCGTGCCTGGCTAATCAGGTTCCGACAGCCATCAGGCATTCAACATCGGAGGATGAGAAGGCAGACACGAATTTATCGAGTGGTTTTAGCGCAGGTAAACGACCGCCTGCCTACGAGATTGGCCCGACGCGGTGGGTGGACGGTTGCCAACTTGCCTAAGCGCGGCGTTGGTTGCAGTGTCCGACAAAAGCCATCCGCCGTCATGTCCTAGCAATTACCCCATCATTACAAACGCCAAAATTTTGCTTCGATATCATAAATTTACTCTAGTGTAAAGCTGCACACGCAATTGATTTTGTCTGATTAATTGCTCTTCCAGTCGAACAGTTACTCGACTTTACAATTTCTCGCAATTTACTATAATTCCGCCATTCTGAAATTACGATCTCGTTTTCTGTAGACGATGACTTTCGTTTATGGTCGAGATTTAATCGGTTTTCTATTTTAACGAGAGTACTCGAATGTGGCAGTTAATTCTAACGGTTATAGGCTAAAGAATTCGACTCACAACTTGGCATGATCGAAACGGTCCATTTCCACTACTCTTAATATCTATGTCTTTTTTTTTTAAAGGTGTAAAATAATATACATGTTTCCCCATCAATTCATTATAAGTCGATTAATATATAGTTAACCTGAAATCCTCATCATCATCGAAACACTAAATTAGCTATCGCTTCACAGATAAAATAGAGTCCACCACAGGAAGATATAGTTTATGCGACGTGGAATAACACGAAGTGGCTGTATAAATTAATAATGGAGTGCAACAGTTCATTGTCAGCCCAGCAAAAGTTTTGCGCAAGCGATAGTGCTCGGCGACGATTTCCTAACACCAGTTTGGATTGCTTCGTTACTTGTTGAATGCGCGTTATTATCTGACGTTTGCCCTCAGCTAAATGGATTTACCCCCAACCTTTAAGACAATAAGCTCATAGCAGTAAGAGCAGAAATAAGTCAAAGATATACCAGGATTGAGAAACGAAGGGCGAGCCAATTGTCAAGCATCAACGAAAAAACGAAGGAAACGTTCATAATCTTCACAAATGGATGGAAAGGTAATAATGGAATGAAATGCATTTAACTAATGAAACTCTTTGTACTTTAATTATGGTACTACTGCGTATTTCTTTATCTTTAATGAAAAACGAATTTTCGGGAGAGAAAAGACCATAAATCCGTTAGATCAATTGAGGAATACATTTTACTTTGAACTCATTTTCGAAACATTGTGAAAGGGTTTTCGTACTTAATAATCATAATACTGATCGGATTTAACTGAAATTGTTAATCAAATTTTGTTTAAACTAAAACTGGAATTTACTTGAAATTTTTGCTATACTGACACTGGAGCAACATCGTTTCTATGTAAAGGCCACGCACACCGTGGGCATTACATTTTAGTAATATCTTATACCAATAGTAGATCTATGCAAAATTTAATATATAATTTATAAGAGCATGATAATGGTAATTATATTTTTATAAGTAATAAATTATAGACTTCTACTATTATTGAGATCACAAATTCATTTCCGCAACTCAGAGATTTTTGGCATTATTTTCATTGATAGAGCATTCAACGGTAATCGAAAGATTCCGTGTTCGAGTCCAGGGGTGCATTAAAAGCGTACACGTTCCATTTTAATTTTTTTCAAAAATAAAAAATACACCGAAAATTATAATTTAATTTTCCATCATTCACCATTGTCAGGTTAAAAAATTTGTTTCTAAACAAATCTTTAAATAAATTTGTACTACGCAGCCGAGTTTCTAACCTCAGAGAAACATTGGGCAAAATTTTACTTTATTCACCATAGAGCAATTTGATTTATTATTTATTATTTATTATTCAGTTTACTTCTAGAATTTGGTGCTCATAAGGATAACCAAAATTATTACTAATAAATCTTTGTCTTTATTGCATTTTATTTACTAATAATTAATTATAAATAAACAAACTTATCCAACAATACAAAATTATACTTTTAGTGCACATATCAAAATATGTAATAGAACTTCAGAAATAAGGAACACCCGCATAGAAAAAAAATGCATCTGCTTAAGTATCTTTGGTCTAAACGGTTAAGAAATACATAACGATCGATTTATCTTCGGTATATGGGCGCGCAATAATAAGCTGCATACTACTTGTTAAGTGGAAGATAGCAGAACTGATCAGCCTCTGAAATTAAAACGCAACCATTTTTTAATTTCATTCATTTTATTTTAGTTTCATTATTCACTTCCAGAAGCGTCTCTATTAAAATTGGTACAATTTATAATTTACAATTTCAGAATTACAGAAGAAATAGAATCATATTGAGTAAATAATAATTTTATTTACGTTTTCTTGTAGTATATATTGTTGAAAATAATGCATACAAATGTTTATAATTGTACGCACTTTATGACGAATCTGATACTTTGAAAATAACAATCAAGTTATTAAAGCGAAGGTTTCATATCATTTTACATGTTATGTAATGAGTTTTGTTTTAACCAAATGAAACTTTTATGAAGCTCCTGTAATTACATCATTTGTTTTATATTTTAAATAAGGAGGTCGATCAAAATTAATTAAATCATTTAACATGAAATTGTTCAATATAAAAAAAAATACGATTCTTGGTATAAACAATACGCAGAAGTTTTAATTATCTGATCTGAACTACCTAATACACAATGTAATGGAGCTAAATTCTGAAACTGCAAAAGAAAATTTCGTAATAAGAGCTCTTTTTTTTCAATTAACTGATTTTTATGGCAAAATAAATAAAGCCATAAATATTCTTCCAAGCATATAATATCTATTATTCATTTTGACTATCTATCTTTTCAATAAGAAGTCAATGTACGATAATTTCGTTTTATGAGTTACTTAAACTGCAAAAAAATTCGAAATTCCGCCAATACATCAATATTTACCGTTTTACACTCAAGCTATTTCGAAAAAGGCCAACTAAAGACAGGCCAACAAGACTAACAGACAAAAAGTTTTAAAAAATCCATAACGCAAAAATTGGAAGGAAGTTCATTACATTGGAATTTGGTAAGCGAAACACGTAAATTCGCTGCGATAACTGCATCAATTTCCTGCAAATTGCACGCAGCTAGTACGAGTTTCGAATGACGAAGGTATATACACTACCAACCAAAAGTTTCTGAACGCATAGAATTTTCGAGTTCCTCAAATAATGTACCATATCTGTGAAACCTTTGACGATATTAAAGAACTATGTATTTAAAGTACAAAACAAAGCTTTCGATTATTGCATTCAGCTTTACACGAGACATTATTTTTTTCTTTGTTGTATTTCAAACGTTGAATTTTTCAATTCCTTTCTTAAGATTTTTATCTCTGAACGGAAACTTTGAAGCTATTGGCAATAATATTTTTAAATACTGCACGCAAGCAAATTCGGGTTTGAGAAAAGTGGCTATGATTTTTTGAAAATGTTCAATTTTACTCGTTGTTGTAGAATTCTTAGAGAAAAGGACAAAACTTCGTGACCATTAAGTTTTCATTACTCGAAATTCGTAGTTTGAACTGGGTTTCAAGAAAATATATATTTTTAAAAATTGTAATATTTTGTATCCTTTGTTCAAGAAAATTAAACGAATTTAAACAAGACTTTAACGCAAATATTAGCAATGTCCCGAAAGAGATAAAAACAAGTAGTAAAAAGTTCAAAAATTCCAGTTCGTGTAAAAAAACTGTCAAATCACCCATTGAAAGCTTTGTTCCTGTACTGTCAACGATATCCTTGCATTGATATTAATATTGTGAAACGATTCGAGGATATGACACATTATTTGTGGAACACGGAAATTCAGGGCGTTTACGAACTTTTGTCCGTTAGTGTACAATGCGAGGAATATGTAAAAGTGTCCATGAGCGCGATATCGACTGTGTTATCGCGATTACGCAAGAGCGAAACGTTGATAAATTACTGTAATTTGATGAGCAACGAATTGAAAAATTTTTGGACATCGCTAAACCTGGAAGCGATTTGTAAACTCGAATTTATAAAAAAATGATTTTTGCTTTTGACGTAATGGGTGTAAGATCCAATTTTACGCCTTGAAGGATGTGAGTTTATATTTCCTTTTTATATTTTGTCATTTTTTTCATTCGTATTTTTACGCAGGGTATTTTTCCAGCTTCTTCGGTATTAATAAACACGAACATTTTTATGTTTTATAAAGTTTTGACCCGCTTATGTTAAATTAAATATTATATGCTTTACGAATTTTTAAAAATATACAATAATATTGCAACCGGAAATATCAGATACATATATCTATATATACGTTTTTGTTTCGATAAATTTCCTTATTTTCTTATTTTCATTTCGCTCCAATTAACGCTGTAACATTTACATATTCTATATTTAATTTGACCGATTACAATATTTTTCAACGAGATTTAATAACGAGAGAGCTGACATTTATAATATATTTTTTCAATTTTTAATAGATACAACAAAACATATTTAAAATATATTATTTTTCAAACAATTAAGTACGAATGATTCTATTTTTTAAACTGCAGATACAATAACAAATAATTCAAAAGTTTTATTTTGAAAATTAAAAGTGTAGATAGTAGATACGGGTCAGGCAGGAAAGCAACAATAAATGTAGTGTAACGCCCTTTGGGCAATTGTATTTATAATTTACCAAAAAAGATTAATGTTATTATTATTTTTATAACTAATACAAGTACAAATACGTATATATGTAATAATTTACTACGTTTAATATAGAGCCTGTTCTATGTCTCTGACCGTGTAGTAAAATTTTATAAAAGAAACTGTATAAACTTGATGTATTTTATACTTTTATAAATATTATGTTTAAATCATTTACTTATTCACTTTAAATCACGAAATCTAATCCTTCAAATTAACTTGTAACGCACTCGTAAATACTGCTTGGCTTCTACAATCTAAGTTTGAGCTGCTATAGCGGAACTTGAGCTGGTTTAGTACGGTACCTTGGCTGTTTTTGAACTAATGCCAATCTAAGCAGCACTAATTACTACATGATCAGCTCACAGCCATTTTTTGTTTCAACTCACTATAGCATAGTGGCTTTTGAAACAAATAAAAAAAGAAATTAACCAATAAAGTTTAGCACAAAGAAAAACAATGAAGTAATTACTTTGTTTCAATGCAACTGCAAAATATACGATTTTATACATTCAGGTGCATCGTTTATCGATCGAATTTTAAGCATGCGAAAACTTTCGGTGAGAAAGTTGTTCATTAAGGTATCAACCTGGAAAGTTACGTTTAAACGATTAATGCAATGAAGATGAAACTTTGCAGAAAATTGGTTAATACTTTAATAAACAACTTTCTCACTGAAAGTTTACGGATGATCGACATTCGCTCGATAAACGAAGCTCCTGAATGTAATGAATATAATGAATGTTCAAAGTTGGCAGTGACCCTGCACTCAGCGCTGAGCCACACATGATGCGCTGGTCGCTATCAACTTTAAATTTTCTTTACCTTTTAACTGTAAGAACACTGAAAATGAAACTTTCCAGATAATTTGTTCATACCTTAATGATCAACTTTCTTGGTGAAAGTTTCAGAATTACCGTAATTGGTTCCATAAACGGAGCACCTGAATTTATAAAAACGTATATTTTGCAGCTGTTTATAATAGAAAAAATAACAGTTTTCTTTTTTGATATGCATAATTTTTCTTTCTAGATCAAACGCGGAAAACTTTAATCATCAATTTCGTTTTTAATTCGTTACAAGATTAACCATATTATATTGTGAGTTAAAATTAAAATGTGTGCGTATCGGCCTCTCTTCCGCGTGTAGAAAGGAGGATGTCCACGAGTGTAGTTCGTTTCCGCTCTCCACATGGAACCTTCTAAACTGATACATTCAGTTAGAATATGATGAGAACTAACAACTAACAGTAAATTCGATTGTTTGTAACGTGATAAAGTTTAAAAATTTGTTGTCAAAGTCAGAGATTTTATACAGGAAAAATGCAGCAATCTAAGTAGTAATCTTCTAAAAAGCAATGTTCCTACTCAACCGTAGGCTGAGTACCCATGCAGTGTTTTCATGTACAAGTTAATTTTAAGGATTAGATTTCATGATTAAGTGGAAAAATTAAGTAAATGAAGAACATATTACTCGTAAAAGTAACTACATCGAGTTGAGTATAATAGTTTCTTTCATAGAATTTAACTACACAGTCAATACAGAATAAAATATTCATTACAGATATAGGGTCTATGTAATATAAACATAGCAATATCTAGAGTGTGCATTATTACATATACAGAAATTTGTGCTTGTGTAACTTTGTTAAGTCACATTTTATCAATATTAACTTGTAGATCATCACTTTCAATTTGCATTTTCCCTTATGTTGTTGTTTTGTTGATGAGAATAAAGTATTTAGTTACTTCTCGATATCTCTATATTTCAAATCTAACTGTAGAGAAGCCACGATTTCATTTTTTACACTTCCCCACATAATAAAACCTTCGACGAAATTTATCAGTTCTGGAGGATTCTCCTCCTGGGCAATTACTTTTAACTACAAAACATTGACAATTAACAAAAAACGCGTGATTTTTTTAGTGATATGTTTGTTTAAAAATGAGATTTCGTTCCTTTAACGTTTGTTTATATGTCCAAAATCTATCTAGAATGACCTCGATGTCCAAACTTAAAATAAATATGATTAGTTCATTTTGCATTTCATTAACCGAAAAATTTTAGTTAAAAAAATCGAGGCCGAATTGACATTTTTTTTTTAATTTAACAAATTTTGTTCTCGGAAACGATAGACTTTAGAGAAATCTTCGTAGAACAAATATGACTTAAAATTGGCCAAAAAATATCTTCAAATTTTGTCAGTGTTTTAAAATAATTTCTGATGTTTCAAAAATTCAGAAAATTGAAAATTTGAAAAACGCCATAAAAAAACTTAATATTATTGAGAGTATATAGGTATTTTTATTGTAAGGAAATTTTCTGCATAGCTTACAGTTTTCACACGAAAAAGTTATCGAAATATATCTGATACGGTGAGAGTTTTCTACGAGAAGTATTTATAATATCAGGATTGATATGATATTAACGCGTAAATACATTATATTGGATCGGAAAGATGTAGGTGGTACCTATGAATTACATACAATAAAAGTTGGAAAGAATCAAATTGTACATCGGTATACATAAATGCTTTGCAAAAATAGCGTTAATAAAAATTACACAAATAACTATATTTTTAACGTTTGTATACATATGTAACCCAGCGGGGTTAGATTATTGAGTGCCACGACAATTCGGTAGTTGTTATTGTGACAAGAAATACATTACAGATATTATTTATATATCGTCTTATTTGTGAATTTGCACAGCCGTCGAGTTCAAAGTATACATTTCTAAACTATTAAAATGATCAATTATGATGTAAGAAATAAAATTTTAAAGTTTCAAAGTAAGAACTAATATTAAACGAATCGCCTTTAATATTTCAATGCCCTTTTTACATTAAAAAAGCTTCAACGATTTTATTAAATGATATTTCTATACGACAGTCAATCCTTTTTCTCAGTGTAAAGAGATAAATATTCTGCTTTCATTTTCAGATGATTGAATAAAAGATGAGAAAATCCGTGTCTAGAATATACAACATTTAATTGTAGTCACAATTCTATCTTCATCCAATCACAACCTTATAATCCAAAATATTAATTAAAAATAAATATTAATTATTTTTTCAATATTGTAGACTTTTATTTACTTTCGTCTAATCTCGGGATAATTTACCCCTCAGGCGATGAATATTAATTTCATATAGGAAGTTTACAAACTACACTATAGAATCTGAAGTGAAGTTATGCCTTCACCGCTAAGTTACTTCCTAAAATCTTTTTACCCTGCGGCAATAGTTACCTATTTCCCCTGGGTAAATAGCGCGGTATATGTCAGGTACAGAGGAAGCCAGTACACTTGGTATACTAGTCTCTGGCCATCCGAATTTTCGGGTTCGGGTCGAAACGTTGATATCAAAACATTGTTCCATCGGTAATGTCCATCTCGACCCTGTGGGTCTAACCTACATATTTGTTTTACATGAATATGTAGAAAAAATAACGAAATTTGTATGTAAACATTTAATCTCCATAACTGCATTCAGATTTTGTAAACTAACAATTAGATTCCAAAGTCAATTCGCTTTTCTAAAGAATAGGTGATCTTTATCTAATAAAGATTCCATTAACAATCTTCAAATGCGCGTATGGTTGGTTAGTTTTAACAAATTATAGTTTCCGATTGTAGTGTGGTTGAATGTCTATTTGCTGAACAAAATTGAGTTTGATCATATAGTGGATCTACTCACCTCAGCTACTCTACTAGTTTAAGTGAAACTAGGTTGGATTTAAAGTTAAGACTTATGCATTTAACATGAATGCAGTGGTTTCAAGTCTTGGATCTTCTTAAATCACAGTTGCGAAACTTCAATCGCCCTCGTTGTGCGTGTACTGTGAATACTGCATTGCAGTAATGTAAGTCCACGAACGTAGGTTGCACGGAAAAGTGGAACCATTACCATGCAATTACTTAAAATATCCATAATCTTTTACATAATTTTAATGGATTAATCTTATTAGGATACTCAAAATTGCGCTGAATATGCCTTCATTTTCTATACTACTTTCGACTTTGCAATGCGTAGTCGAATATGTGACTGCATAAAGATGTGTTGTTACACTGTAATCGTAATATATGTACCATACATGTTTTTGTATTTAATGATACATGGTTTACATTTCTAACCGATTTTATGGGGTTAATTCAGCTCATTCCGACAAATATAATTAGATACGAAACACTGTTCTGATTAAAAAATGAGTCTTTCGAATTTGTGCTCTTTGCAGTTTCCAAATGTAATGTCAATGTAAACTGGTAAACGAATTAAAAATATCAATAATAATTTATAACACTCAGTATTAAACTCTGACCAATTTACCTTTTTAAATAAAATACGCACCTTTTATGTGCTAAACGATTTTGCCCGCCTATAAGATGTTGATAAATATTTTTCTCTACGAAAAATAATTGAAAATGTACCATCTAACTCTTCAAAATTCGTTTCTGATGAATGCCAAAATCGTAACGGGTATCATCTACATGGAATTTCCATTAGATCTATAGGTTCGGAAATATCCCGCACCGAACTGAGCATCATTGTCCATGCTAACGGAAATGCATATGCCCGTTACTCAAATATCACTTTACACAGTTAGTATTAGTATATTTATTACATGATACACTGTACAATTTTTAAATCGTTGTAAAAGCGGTGAAAAATTCCGCATTTCATACAAAATGATCGTTAATAAATAAAAAGGTTTCAAACTAATTGTATCCTGATTTTTTTTTTTATTTTCGAGCAATATGTATGGAATCGCCGCCACCCAAATATCTTTATGACTTTGATAACCTTGTCGTTGACCATATGGAGTCTTCTTGGAGATAATTTTAAATAAAACATATTTTAATTCCAAACGCATTATTTCAAGAAATTCGAGTGGTACTTTTAAAATGAGAGATCTTGTATATTGCGATTTTTGGTAGCATGCAATTAAAACGTATGAAAAAATTATTGGGATCACAATGGCTTAACTACATCTGGTGGCTTTAAAATTGAACACCCAGTATAATACGGTCTTGATATATTCCAAGTTAGTCACCATAAATCTTCTTTAAAAGTGATTAAACCCTTGAGATAATAATTTTTCTATTATTTTTCATTGAGAACTGCTGTGCAGGTTGCAAGACTATTTATTATTTGAAGTTATCAATAAAATCGTATTATTCTCCATATCGTGATTATATATGTTTCCTCTAAACCTGCATTGCGTTTGGATTATTGTACTTTAATTTCCAAGAACATGTTTGTAAACAGAACATTTATATTCTGCAGTCCGATTTCAAACTCCAAAATTTATATATTCTCGGTTGTTTTAAATTTCTTGACATTCATTTCAAATGTGTATAAAGTAACCATAGTTGCCAAATGTTTCCTCTATTGATATGAGATTTTCATTTCAAATTTACAATCCCACTTTGTGTAAGTGGCAATATAGACAATAACCTACATGACACTTTGAATTCCACTGACTGACAAAATTTTACTTTTTATTTGCCTTTCATAATCGTTAGCAGAATTTTCCTAACACGCCCCAGTTTTGAGAAAGGTGAGGTTAAATGTATAAGAATATGTATTTTTCGCGATATTTCGATGGTTTTTAAACACTACCTGCTGTGGTTCGTATTTTGTTACGAGACAAACAATTTTCCATAGATTTTGAGACTAATTTACCAAACTACCGCACATTTCCGTTTCCACACCCAACACTGACATCACTTTGGGCAATGACCACCAAAGTAAACAACATAACAAGTAGAGATAATGTTTACGTGAAGGGCTGGCCTGTTTCATTTGACATAAATTCGTTAATTCAAGGACCTCGCGCAAACACAGGGAAAAACATAGGGAAATCATTCGATCGAATTCTCCAATATTTATCACAAATAAGATATAAGATGCTGATAAAAAGTCCTAAGGGGCATAGAGTATCAAAAAATGGAGTCTTCAAGATACAAGAGGATTATAAAATAAAACCTAAAATTAAGAAGGACCCATCATGAAAAACTTTCATGCTTTGTCTATGTACCGAGAGCGTTTAAATTTTTAAATAGTTTCTGTTTAGCAGTTATGGATCGATTCTTTTGTTTTAAATAGGATGAGTGGTTCTAGAAAACTATTTAAAACACTTAAATGTTATGGAAATCAACGAAGGTGAAATTTCTTTTGAAATGACTGCAATAACTTCATGGGAAAAAGCAAAATTTAAATTCAGTTAGAATTAAGACTGAAAGTTAGATATAAAGTATATGGAGCATATTCCATGTCAAATTAGGGTTGGGTGAACGACAACATTCCGAGCTATTTAATTGTTCAATTTTTTCATGTACACTGCTTTTATAATTCTTTCGCTTGTTGTTCGACTCCCACTTTTAAAAAAATATCACCTCACCCACGTTGCGCAATTAAAAATTAGCATTTTAACACCACTAACAGTTTTTAGCTTTATTACTAGTAAGAAATGATAATACAGATATGTGGATGAAAGAGTTATGTAGTCCAAGAAATTCTCTTAAATTTCCGTACGACCAAAATTAACCGAGATAATCGAGGTTTAAGTTGAAGAAGGATAGTTTTATATATGGTTAAAATAGTTATTTGCATGTTCTAATAGTAACAGAGTAGTAAAATGAAAATTAAAAAATATGTCAAAAAAGTTGCTAATTTGACATGGAATGCCCCACATAAAACACATAGAAAAGAACAGACTTGTGCACTATAGATTGGCTGAATTAAATTTGAATTTTTATTAATTGAAACGTTTTCTATGAAATCCATACTGATATATCTACGAATTGAAAATTCTTTTTATAAGGAAATTTAAAATCGTATTTTGACATTTATAGTAAATTGTGTTTAATATAGCGTTGTAAAATCATAACTATAGAAAATTCTTGTTTGGGGATATTTGGAAAATGCCTATTTTTATCAAAAGTATTACTTAAAATAAAATCAAGCAATATAATTGAGACATTGCTGAACAAAAAGACTATGTATAATGAAATTAGGGTGATCTCTCCGGATGTGTTTTTAAGGTTGTTAATTTTTTGTGTACATCCCAACCATCTCTATTTCAAATATTTATTTTTCTTTCTATTATATGTTTCATTCAATTTCTTATATTTAGAGAGAATTTCCTTAGTTTTGTTTTCAGGCAAAATATTTATAATGCTTATTTGCCTTCTTATTGCAAGTATAATATTGGATATCATGTATTGCATTAAAAATAATTGTACAACTTTTTTGGTTCTCCGGATCAAAACATTAGTTCGTTTTTTTCATTGTCTTGTGTTACTTGCGTTTTATTTCGTTTTCTTGCATTTTATTACGTTTCCTGGGATTTTCTTACGTTACCTTTTACAGGTTTCCCTACTATTGTAACATACACATATACTGTTGACAAAACTACATGAATTAGAGAAACTATAAAGAAATATAAAATAGAATTTAATTATCAAGTTAAAATAGTATTTAAATTATTTTAAAATATTATAAGAAGTTTTTAGTGAATTTCGGAAAATGTATACTAGTACGAACAGGGCTCGAAAATAGCCAACTAAATTGTGGATTGTAATATAAACATTTATTTTCTTGATATTCGAAGAATTATTCTATACTTTACAACGTCACTCTAAGTCTAAATAAAAATATAAAAAAATTATTTGATTTTTATTAAAAAAGTTTAATATTAATAGTTGCTATTAGTCCTCAATGTCGTAGTAGCCATAATTAGCCCTAACTGGTTCCAAGTTCAACAATTCCATCACTTGGGACCCTCTGTAAGCTCTGTTTTTTTTTAATAACTGTATAAAGATAAAATACATAATTTAAACTTATTTTAGATTGCAAAACAAACCGTATCAATGTGTTTTTCTATAAATATGTTAAATAGGCGGACCTGATAGAATTTAAATTATTGTAAATCTTCAGGATATGAAGGTGACAGTGACTCATTATGAGAATCAAATAATAATTATATGAATAAATATTTAAGATTTTTGGTGTGCGATAACTGTCAAGTCCCTGAAATTATCATTTGAAAATCTGAAAGATCTTCCATTTATCAAATAAATTATTTATGTATAAAATTCACAACATATTACAATGAATGAACGTCAATTAAATATGAAGTTGTTATCTTGTAAATAGAAGGTGAAATCTACACCGTGCAAACTATAAATACAAAAAAAAATCATAATAGTGCTTTTTTTTCGCAGAGTTTGCACCGTGATCGAATTTTTCCCACTTGATCTAATCTGTAAATTTAATTATTTTGCGTCCTAATTACAATTTAATCATTTGTATTAGTCTTTTGAGAAATATTGCTTCTTATTTGTTCGAAATTATATTATTTGGGATTGGTAGGTATTGCTCTCTAATGACTCGCCTCGTCTTTATTAAAGACGGCTAGTCTATGACTATTTAAAAAATGAAATTAACGTTATTCATTGAAGCGGCTCATTAAAAATTAAATCTTTTTCAACTATATAGATACAGTATAAACATATTATTAATAAATATTTAGGAAAATATCAATACCTATGCTATGTTTTGGTTCGTGACGAGAGCATGCCTTAATCTTCTCCCTTCTATCTTGCAACTGCACCGGCTCTACTAACCCTCTTCATTAGTATCCATTAACAATACGTAAACAGGAAAATCATATATAAATTCCGCATTTTGACAAATCACGCGTTTTCCTTTATAAATGGACTTAACGAATATACGCCCCGTGTACAATACAACATCTTAATTTTAAATGTAGCGAATCATTCAGGAAATGAAACAAGCTGAGACTGTACTATATTTCAGCTGCAATAGTGGAGGTGTGGCTAAATTTAATCTTCAGTTCTTCCCTACTATGTTTTAACCATTTAATGAACATCTGACTGAGAACTGCAATAGTACGTATTTCTGTCGTTTATACGGATGCTCGTGCTAGCTCTTTATTAGATATATTCCGTACATTCTGGAATGCTTATGAAGTATGCAGCCGAGTAGCTCGACCTGCACGGAAGCTTATACGTAACAGGCGGATAATCTTCACTTACGCTCAGAGTCAATTACCTTCCACACGTGACGGAAAATTAATTAATTATTAGAACCTTGACTGCTAGTTAAGGACCCTGTGTTTGAATGAGTGTATCATCTTCAACCCCATCGTTCCGATTCCGAAAAAATGCTGTACTAAAATACTAAATAAATATGTATTTATCATTCATTACATCTGTATATAGAAAAGAATCTATTGATGAAACGAGGCAGCAAATCGTAGTGTTCCAACAGTGCACATAAATTATTCTACACGTTTTCCAACAATACTTTTCGTTATATTAATGCTTTGAGCCTCTACCTATTAAAATTTGACCATTTGGCACACCCACAATAGTAGGTCATATTCGGGCGTGTATATAGAAGCAGAAGTTGATCATTATGACCTGGCGACGTAAGCAGACGAATAAGTACTCGGGGTATTCGAACAGTCTGAAAAATTGTTTTCATTTGAGTTCTATAAAACTACATAAAAAAAGCGCAAAAGGGAAAAAGAAGGCGGGAGTTTACTTTGATACAAGTTAACGTAGACATTTGAATAAATAAAAAAATACCAGCGATGAACGTCATGCTTTTTAAGGGGGATCTAATGTCGGTTGATAAATCGCATTTGAATTTTCCTCTATCTCGGCACTGCCAACCAAGCAGCAGAGGGTTGGTAAAGACTTGTTTTATTGGAAATATTTTATAGTGTTAAATATACATAGTGTTTAAAGGGTGCAATTATTTATTTCGTTGGTTATCGGAAATGGTAGATGCATATTTTTTTACAATAATGTGAAACTAGAGATAGTAACATAAAATAAAAAGAAGCTGAATGCACATATAGCAATGTAATCAACTATTTGCTGTGAGATCTACGATCTATGTATTGTAGTACAAAATTTATATACAAATACGTTTTTCTTTACTTTTGTTAGTAAATATAATCAACTTCGCTTCCCAAAGATATTTTATTACATTTGTTTTTAATCGGATTAACTGTTTATTTTCACGTAATGGAATATTTGACTTTCTACTGAGTCGTTTGAACGGTTATTAGGTGTCATTACTTAGTAAACATCGCATGGTATTTTAAGAATTCATCATTTTTTATGATCGACAAAATATATTATAATCTAATACAAGTCAATAATATTTAATAAATGAATTATTTTAATTTATATTATAAATTTTATACATTATCACTATATGAATATAAATAAAACGAGATAACCATGCTGTGGTGGATGGATTTAATGCATTACCTGTTTAAATCCACTATTAGACGAGCATTAAATTCGAAATAGTAATTTACATGAAGTGTCGAGTTGTTTGGTAATAGTGCAATGAATTCAATATGGTTTAGCAGGGATCGGCAGTAATGAATAATATATCAATATTTTTGAGTAAATTACTTATATTAAAATTATTAACAGAGTTTCAAATATCAAATTAATATATTAATCGATAATTTGAATTATAATGATCCACAAAGTAATTAATCTGTAGTAGTAAATAATAATCTGTAATGTGAATGGCAATATTACCGATGAATAGTACAATCCGTAATGGATAACTGGTAATCAAATGACAAGTAGTTTTCATTTTTTTAAATGGGCCCCCCCCCCCCCCCCTCTCGCTCTCTGTCATTGTCATTCTTATTCGCAGATTCGTCATCATCCTCGCTTCCTTTCGTACCCCTGCTCTCTTCTTCCATCATTTTCACTCTTTCCACCTCTGCCTCTCCTTCCTCTCTATCTCATCCCTTCTGCTCCTTCGAGGAAATATGTAAGGGGAAAAATATCAAAATCATAAAAAATATATAGAGATATATAGTGGACATCCACACAGAAAAACTAATTTTGTTGAGTTTTTGACAATTGAGGGGCTGCGGCGAATAACGTAATAAGTCGAATTATTGCATTAATAAAATATGCACTTGTAGCTGCATATTTTGTTATAATTACTTGAGTGTAAATCAATTTTTTTAACGCAAAACTGAATGCGATAATCAGAAAAACGGAATAAGTCGAATTGTTCCAGTATACTTTAAAACGGTATAATTCGAATTATTCCGTTATTCAAAATTTTGTAATTGAAAAATATGCATGTAATTAAAAACTTATTATATATTTATATAATTCTTCTTTTCCATCAATGAATGAAAACAAAAATTTTAATTTTAATACTTTCAAAATTTAATCTTACAATCGTTTATTCTATACTTCAGATGGAGAAGTAAAGGTTTCATTTTTAAACCATAAAATAATAGATGAAAAATTTAGAGTTTGGAAAACTACCTTCATCAGTTCATCGATAACAAAAAATATTTCTAGGGTGACTACTGCAGGTTTGCCTACGGAAAAAATGAATGATTTACTATCATTAATGAAATACATAAGTAATGAATCGTGTCTATGGTATGAAAACATATTGCAAGAAGTGAATGATTCTGCGGATAAAAACGATCGTGCGTTGTCGAAAAAATTTAAAAAAAAAATAAGATTTCACAAAAAAATATTAAAAAATAATCATTTTGTTAAAAATAAGTGATAAGTACAAATTTTATTTGTCATTAAAAATCCGAATAATTATGCAGAATTTATTTTCCCGTCCATAAACTAAGTGCAATATATAAAATTTGTTTCAATAATATGAAAAACGTAATAACTCGAAATTTACGATCCAGTTTTTTAGTGGTTTGTGTATAATTTTTTTGTATTATTCTACAATGATTTAATCTGTAATATCATTACCTACCTATCAGCCAAACAGATTTGCGATATAATATTTATAAAGTACTTTTCTACGTTTTTTGTGTTTTTCTCAAACCGTCATTTTTCGAGTTATTACGTTATTCGCCGCATCCCCTCAATTTTATTTTACAAATGATTTATGGATCAACTTCTCAATCGCCTCAGGTCATAGCAGAGTAAAGACATACGTTTAAATATTAGTTAACTTAAATCACTTAAAACTATAAGTATTGGCATGGTGCCTGGCTCGCTTTGCTCGCTCAGAAACTTCGACCCTGTTGAGAATCGGCTATTCCTTAATACTCGTTCGTTTACTAACAGGTTTCAGTTATATTATAAAATTATACCGATATTTAGGGGGTCCAAACACATTTAGGTCCAAGTGGCTTCGATAGATATATTACAACAATGTAATGTTTCGTATATGTAAAAAATTGAAAATGATTTGCACCTGTGACCTATGGTCTGTATTAATTAACAAATAATACTTGAAACACTTACTTCTTGCACTTTTACTATTGTAACGACTATTCGATGCATATTACATGTTTTAGTAATCAGCTGTCTGTATTACTATGACCTTATATATATGTGTATATAATTTTAGAATATACCCAATAAGCAAAAAGATGTCTTAAATATGTCTAAACGATATCCTCCTATCCGTCAAAGATATCTTGAAAGTGTCGAAAAGATCTCTAGCAGATAAATTTAAGATATTTATAAGTCATCTTTTAGATATATCGAAATAGTTATTTTCGTATCAAGGGCGTAAAATAACTTTTGCGCCCGTAGGTGATCACCGCGCCGCGCCTGAGTAGACGTTTTTTTGGCACTTATACCCCATCCTCCTCGTAGTTTCATAATGTTCATACGTATATTTTTTATGCAGACCATTCCTGACTGACTCCCATCCGCCTTTAAAATAGTAACGTAGTGTATGGCTGGCACCTACTGCGCATGGGGCATTCCCATCCAGATTATTTTAATTTACTTACTTTTTACCCCTTGGCGTAATACTGCAACTGCCATACCGTCTGGTGAATCCGAAGTACGTTTTGAACTTCAGTGACATAATCCACATATCTTATCATCTCCCTATCTCATTTTACAGCTGTTGATCTTGATCTGGTAAACTCAAGCGAGTATTTATAACTTTTTCTCATTGTTATGCTGATGCATTATTGAAAATTTCTTATACGACGAAATTGTCGTATGAATGCACTACTCCGTATAGAAAGAACAAAACTATTGTATAAACACCACACTCCGTATAGAAAGAACGAAACTATTGACATGTCAATATTTATTTCGATGGATCTACAATAAATATCTGAAGAGGGCCAACATTGTGGCCGAAGCGTAAATTAAATTCTTCTTTTTTGTCTAACGACCGTATCACCAAAACTCATCCAATTTAACATGTCCTCATTATCATCGTTTGAAAATAAACACGAAGAAATGTGCGAGAGCAAAGAAAATGTGTTTTTTTATCAACACATTACGGATCGAGCAATAGAAACGCATTTAGAAACAAAATATCGATACGTCTATCACATTTCCAGATATCGCGTGTACCCATAAGTGATACATACCGAAGAACATACGTATACGATCACAGACACATTTTTTATTCGCTTTTTTTTGTGATCTCCAGTGTCTGAAACGTCGACATTTGATGAAAAGCTATAGCATTATTTTAGTGACTAAATTCAATCCTTAGGCCAGACCAATATTGTTTATCGTTCACAAGGTTTATTTATTACATATGTGCAAACGATTATTGTTTAACTAATGATTAAAAGTAAATATAGTAATAAAAAGCATTTAGAAGTTTTACCCTACAATGAATAATCATTTTACGCCGTCCGATATGAATAGTAAACATTCATCTCAATCAGCAAGCTTGTGAACCTAATAAAGTACAATTAATTATTTCTCGACGTAATCAGTACCTCGTAAGTTCAATGGACTTTGGGGTAGAATACAAATTAAATATTATGTAAACATTACCTAAAAAACTTTTAATATACTACACTGCTATGTTAACTAACTTGTCTAATCAAATATCACAGTACTATTTGAAGCAAATATTGTGCCCTAGGGTTACCTTAATTCAATTATAAGAATGGACTTTCTTACTTGGTCAGTATTTCGACTATTAAGATAAAGTTATGTACTGTAGTTTAATCTGAGCTTCGAAGTAACCATGAAAAATTGTTAATAGATAAATGTTAATAGATGGTGTCTATCATTCCATTTTTATTGACTTTTACAATCATAAGAAGATACTTTCCGAAGCGAATAATTCAGGAAAAACCATTTACTCTATTACATATTCACACCCTAATATAATATTTATAGTTATAATAATATTTTATAATAATTGAATCATAAAATACTGGCAGATTTTTTATAATTAAGTAATTTTTCATTTTCGGAATTTCCAGGTTTACACGGAGTGCTTTATTTGAAAAGATGTAGACTCGATTTCTAATAATCAGAATTTCCGTAGTTATATAAATTACGCTAAATATTACAACTGAAAAATTATTAACAAACTTTTGATACCATTGATGCCTATTTCTAAAAGTGCCAATACAGGATGCAACAAGAACGCACTTACACAGGGTTAGGTCAAATACAGGTTAATATTTTAATTCCTTGATTAAGGAAGTCGAAACTACGTAACTTTGATATTTCAATAGGTGATACACATTTCATTGAATTCTTATTAATTTTAAAGTGCAAAAACATTATTTAAGACAATTCAAAAGTTCCCAACTGTTTGTTTGCATATAGAATTTTAAACTCATATACGGAATAATGTTCGTAAGAGGTTATGTCAAGCCAAACCACTTTCCGATATTTCCCGGGAGATTACGCGCTGATTAAAAGGCTTTGTGAGTAAATAACCCTTTAATTACTGTCACAAATATTGGTACAGTGAATTTGAGTTCATTAATTGTTTCTTTATGTTTAATAGGATTTACAGTTAAATAATTATAATAGCTAGTCAAGTGGCCATAAAAGAGTTACGCAGATTATGTTTTTTTAATGTAACAACATTTCTGAACTGCGTTACACTGCGGCTAAGAAAAACCTATTGACCCTGTGCTTTATATAGAAAGTACATTACCTCCCTACGTAGGAAATACTGAACTAAACTATGTTTTCATATTGAAGTGTAAATTAAACTGTTTTATTCTATTTGTTCGCTAATCCTGGTTAGAAACATTACTTTAAAAAATTCGCCTGTTTCCCTTAAGCATATATGTATATTTGCTGTATATATTTATTGAACTTTCAAAGCCCTTAATGAGCACATAAAGCAGAATCATGGTGTAATGGTCAATAACGATAAAAAATTAAACGGCCATTACGGTTAAAAAATGAAACAGCATAGGTAATCCAAATTTCCCATCGTTTTAGACACCAATTTTTTTTCAATTAGTTTAATTAAAATGATTTTATTGATAGTGACACTGAACAGTATTTGAGTTACAATAATGTGACGAATTGGAATATATTAACAAAATTATTTCCATTACCCAGAATTCATAAAAATTTATTTAATGTCAAAAACCAGTGAGATCAATTGTCTCCAATAGGCAGTCCGACATACAACATCTGAAATTTTTTACACAATATTTTACAAAAAACAAGTATATACGCGTATATAGCTAGAATCTCCTGGTTGTTGGTGGACTTGGATAAAAATATATTTGTTGCGAGAGGTAATAACATTTTTCATTTGATGTGACTAATTTGTTTATGAATGGATGACGGAGTTTCCTGTATGAACAGAAAACAGAAATTAGAAATACCCGCAGTTAGTATAGATTAAAAATTAATTTAAAAAATAATTAAATAAATTACGTTTATTAAAAAAGACTTAATAGTATAAATTTTCGATTAAATGCTCAAAACTTGACTACTGTTCTCAGAAGAAATTTAAAATTTACATAGTTATATGTTTCGAACTGTTTTTGCATTATGCATTGTATTTTTACAACTTCTTTGTATTTCCGAACCTTGTAATCTAATAACTCTAATTAGAATTTTATGTTAGACGGTTCAGTTTCGATTGTACACTTCATCAATATACATAAATTTGTCAGTGCTATCTATTTTTGTAAAATTTTATTGATGGACTTTGTTTTACCAGACCACCGCCGAAGCAAATCCCAAATTGGTGGTCTAAACTTTTGGCACGTTGGACAACGTTTATAGTTTAATCAGGTTTTAATTTTTTGCACCATAATGGTCGTGTAATCCATTTAAAAGAGCCATTTTAAATAGCATTTTCAATAATTTATGTAATAAAAACACATTAATATACAAATATCAATAAATATTTTTCTGGTGGGCACCAGGGTATGACCTTGGGACCTCCCGTTTGCCGGTCAATCCCCGTTATATTTTGAATTTGTCACACCATTTTCGGTTTCTCCATATTTTTAGATATAACATCTCAAATTTGAATGTTTAACATTTTTCTGTAAAAATGTTTTTCCAAAAAAGCCGTGATTTCGGAATCGAATGGATTTCGACAGCGGGCGGTTGAAACATATTTCTGCCCGATCGAAATATTTGAATAATGCAATTACCATACCGCAGGTGATACGCCTGCAAATTTTGAATTGCTTAATAATAATAATATGCATCTCTCTTAGCCATTATTTATAATGCCAAAAGGCGATTTATAGCTTATGAAATAAGCTACTTTGTAAACTGACCAGACCAATATTCCAGTTTTTTCACAATAACGTCGGTTTTAATCACTTCAAACTAAATTAAAAAACTTTTATAAAAAAGAAGACTTCTGGATAACATGCTTTAAGCAACATGTGTACAGTTAATGTCAAAGTTCAAGAAGTGAAAGCAAGCCGATTGTACGCCTACACGTCTTATCCAGAGATTTTCTTTTTTACTAAACTTTCGAATGACTATATTGTGTAATATAGTAGCAATAGTAGCATAGTAAATACATACACGTGCATGAGTCACTTCGAAATATCTACTATTGTAAGAGGGAATCACGTTAATTATCGACGATTCGGTTTACAATTTGAATTGTACTCAAGCAGAGTTAAGACGCTATATCCGCCTTCGTAATTAACCCTTCAATCTTAGAAAATGTTACAGCTCTCTTTTATTTTAAAACCACGATTATCAAAGTGGTAGCAGAACGTGGTCGAGAGAAAATGATAATACGATGTAAATAGTATTTTTCGGTCCTAGGCCGTAAAGTTCAACTTTACGGACCGAGTGGAGAAGGATCGCACAATCTCCGAACCGAGGTCGTAAAATTTTACGGCCGAGGAGCGAACACTATTTTTTGATACACTGTTCGCAAAAGTAGGCACTTTAACGACTGTTTTTAGTCCGTAAAGTGCAGAGATCAGTCCGTAAAATCACACTTTACGCACTAAAAGCAGTCCGTAAAGTGTCTACTTTACGAACACGTGTATCAAAAAAGATATAAGTGAGCAATTTTGATTATGAATATTTTTATAAATTTCATCAAAATGAATTCAATCAGAATCTTTTCTCTTCATACAGGAACGTTCAGAAACGTAATAAAGAAAAACATATTGATAATGGAATATAAATGAGAGTGAATAAAAAGAAGAGTGTATTAAATCTGACGAAGAAATAAAGAAAGTTGAGATATATACAAAGTATTTACGAAAATTATGAAAAAGATTCTTATAGTAAGATTTGTTTAAAATAATTTGTTTTGTTCATTTTGTTTAATGAATAGTCATTTGTTTGAAAAAGAATAAAAACATCAGGAAATATCTAATAATGTAATTAAAATACCAGTGTTTGACGAAGAAAACTACGTCATGTGGAAACAGCGAATTACAATGGTTAAAAAATCGATTATTTTGTTCGATTACACTCCTCATTACGAATATTATGTACAAATGTCAAGTAGATCCGAGCTAGAAAATATGTATAGGTATTTAAAGTTTTCAGTTACGTACTGTTCACCTCGACCCTGGAGAACTTTCAAAAACTTTGTTTTTCTCAGAACTACTTTTTTAAAATTGGTCTATGGTTAAAATTTCTCGAAAACTAATGAACCAATCATTGAAAATTTTGCATATACACCCCCGATAATAAGAATTTTCTGATACCAAAATGAGTACATGTAATATAATTGTAAAATTTTAATAAACTTTATTGTTTATATAAATACTGGTAATCCGGTAAATAATGTGGGGCACAGCCAATGCGTTTTTCATTATAAAAACACGATTATTCATGTGTTTAAATCTGATGTTATTACGAAAAAACTGGAATAAAGAAGGTAAAGAAGTTTTATTTTCTATTGAATCATTCAGGGAAAAGCTAAAATGCAGCAATTTAAACTTGTGCATTCCAAATTCAATAGGAATGTTTTACTAAGTATTAAACTTCATTGAGCCTCAGGATTTGAAAAGCAGTTGAAAGTAATTCAGTGAAATACTCGATTATAAAAATGTAAAGACAAATAAGAATCGGCTAAATAAATTTGAGTACAGAAAGAGCGAATGTGAAACCTTGAATTTCAATGCAGACAATTGCATTGACTACTGGTTGCACTCAAAGGGGCGTAGGATATAACAGGGTGCGTAAAAAGGAAAATAAAAGATGAAGGCTGAGAATAAAGGCATTCGCACAATTTCCTCCGTTCCCTTCAGACCTGCCTGCATTTCAGTCCGTTAACCTCAAGGAGTCTGCGAAGGATGGGTCAGAATAGAGCGTTGAAGGCTTGGCATTCTCTGCGACCCGAGAAGCATTTGATGCCTAACGGGTAGTCTTACGCTAAGAGTCGTATTAAACTATTGACATCTTTATTTAAATATTACTTCACGAAAAGTGTAACAATTTGTCTTAGAAAAATCTGATGAATATTTAATTTTTGGAAATGCAAGAAATTACATTTTTATTTTCTAGCATTAGCTTCAACAAGGTTTAACAAAGGTCCAAAAAAGGAAACAAGAACGGACTATTGTACACTTGAAAATACCGTAATTGGTGTGGTAGACTACCCTACGAACTCGTTAGCTGGTGCATGAAAGCAAACTCTATCCTGATGGACTCTATTAATCGATCTATAAACTGTCATCAATCCGTAATCACTAACATCGAACGTACGGAGATAAACAGGCATATTGAACTTGCAACATGTGACGTGCTTTTCAGTGGTCGGAAATTTAATACAAAACTGGAATCCTTCCTTTCAAACGATCTAGTGGCCTGTATAATTTATAAGATTATTAATCAGTACTGAATTTGATACATACCCTCTCTCCATTCAATTTCTGACAATTCAGCTGCATCGGTCCATTATTTAATCCAACCTATATTAATTGTCGTTATTTCAATTTAATTTTAACCGAACCTATATTAATTGTCTTTTCGATTTCATTTTAATTGATTTTAATATGTTATAACTGATGTTAATTCTGTCAATTTTGTCATATTAAGTTTCAATTCATTTTTACATATTTTTACTGATATGCATGCATTTTTGAAAAATGTAATATTATTTATTTTATTCAAGTATCGCTGATTTGTTTATCGTCTCATATTATTTTTCATTATTTTCCATTAAAAAATTCTTATTAATATAGTGTTTTCCAAAAAACATTGAGTTGTCGGAATGTACCACTGGATATAATTAATAGTAAATCATTATATTATATCATTATTTTTCATATCTTCAAGTACTTCCTCTTTTCTTAACTTTTAGATATCCACTTAGTTCTCGTCATATCGGTAATATTTATGAAGGCCTGCACTGGAATACGGGGGACAATGTTAGATATAATTATATAATTAAATCTAATTGAAATAGGTTATTGAGTTTGTGCTAATGTATATTAAATATAAAATATATTTATATATTTAATACATAAAATATTAAATATTACAATATCATTTAGTTAAAAAATATAAGATGCAGATGTGATTTTAAAAAACATAATTTTTTCATTGAATTCACGAAAATTTGTAATTTGTTGATGTATTTTAAAAAATGATTAATCTAATATTTAATATTCATATACAAACAATTCAAAATATTTTTTGGTTTTGGAATTAGAGCTGCTTTGGAATTCCATGTTAAAAATATTTCCTTTTAATTTAATTAATTATTATTAATATTAATAGATAATAATACTTCCTGCAGTATTAGTTAATAAATGTGTGAAAATTACCAACAGTATTTTTATTACCTTTGTATTTAAGTTTCTAATAATTTATGAATTATAGAAATTTAGACACTAATAATATAAAGTACATCTGAAATTATCTTCAATTGGATTTTCTTCGTTTTGATTGTCATGTATTTCGTTAGTTAGTTATTTTATTAATTATTTACATAAATAAAAAAATTAAAATTAACAATATTGCCATGGTTGATCTTATAATTAAAAAATTAGGCCCTTTGACTGGTTCTCACTCACTTGCCCAGCAGTATATAGTTGGATTTGTCCTTGTAGAGTATTTTCAATAACACGAAAGTTTATGGAGAATGAATTCAATTAAATAAAGTAAATATTTTAATTTTATTTATATAAAGCATCATTTAACTATAAAATAAATCAAAACATTTTAGCTGTCAGCCTTTATTGCGGCTCTTTATTATTACGTTATGTCCGCAATTACAGGAAAGCATGGAAACACTTTTTAAAAGTTATCCTGGAATTTTTATTGAATAGTTCCAAAACATAATTAAAACTCTTAATTGTATATTTATGCAGGATTTTTGTAAATAATTTACATTAAGCCAGGCTTATAAACTACAAAGTGCTACTCGAACACCATAATAGGCTGTAACGAACTACCCTGAACAATAGAATAGATGTTCAATGAAGATGAATTAATGTTTTCAATTGTTACCGATATATCAAGGATCCCCATTCTGGGAATATGTGACTTACAAAATCAAAATATTAACGGACTTAGGATCTATTCTGTTACTCTTGATATACTTACTAATAGGTTTGGAAAATGGGAAACATTTTTTCAACTTAGCGCCCCGTGCGAAACGGTTCGCCGGAAATTCCGCAGGAGTTTCTACCGAAATTTGAAGCAATTTTTTATACGCAAATTCCACAAGATCAAAGTGTCACTAGTGATGTTCTTCGACTAGAGTGTGACTATAGGAGGCTAAATAATATCCTTGTGTTCGCACCTCAGTTTTTCGACGTCCAGGTGTACTGCTCTATAATCTTCGATGTTTAATTAATTTAAGTATTCCATGCTGTAGTTTTCGTAGTCCAGAGGTGTACTATCCTATAATTTTCGATATCTAGGTGTCCCACGCCGCAGTTTTTCGTCGTTCATGCGTACCGCTGTACATGGCTCCACATTTCTCTTGAAGATATTTTTTAGGGCGGATTATCCTTTAAGTTTTTTGTCCATATTGTTCGCATATTACTTAATATTTATACTAAGGCCTTCGATAATTCAATTTGAGTAACTTTTAAGAAGCTTATAAATTGATTCTGAACTTTTAGTTACTAAATTTTCGGTTAAAAGTAGAATATATATTGTTAGGTGCATTCTTTAACAATTTCCCGCAAAAATGACATCACTTGAATTCAATGTTTATTATATAATTTCCGAGAATCAAATAAAAATCAATATCATGATATGCAATTTATATATCAGAATAACCCACATTTACATGCGATTTATTGTAGCACATGATAGGTTAGATTAATACCTCTGAAAATTAAACATGATTCTCTAACTGTAGAATACACTTGGTATCTTGTTTACATAAATCCTATAAGGTAAACCTTCGGAAAAGGCACCTCCTCGCAAAAAAAAAATTAAAATACTCTATTCCGACGTATTTTTGCCTCCTGATTACGAATATGACAACAAAAATTGCCGGTCGGACGTATTAAAGCTGCTATTTTTAAAAAATAGCCAAAAATCGCGTTTTTTTTTATTTTTTTTTTCATTTATTTTCAAAAATACGCATCTGACAAAAAATTGTTTCCAATAAAAGTTGTAGAGCGGAAAATTCTCGATAAAAAAGATTATATACATTTTTTTCCGTAATAGCAACAGTAAACCCGTAAATGAGAGTTGAAAGTTCCCATGATGGGTTTTATATTTATAAGCTTCTAATAAAACAAATACCAAATTTGAACCTCCTCGAAGGCGGCGTTTGGATGACACCTTGACGTCGTCAATATTTATAATATAATTAATATTATTGGATAAGCTGCTTAAAAGTTACTAAAATCGAACTACCGAAGGCATTAATAGAAATATTATAAATAAATAGGTTATACACGTATATTTTGGACAAAAAACTTCAACAAAACTAAAATCCGCTCTTCGTACTATGTTGAAGACTAATGTGAAGGTATATGGGGCGGTATACCTGTACGGCGAAAAACTAAGATGCAAAATACCAGGATATCATTCCGCCTGTTACAGTCACACTCTGGTGAAAGAACATCGCCATGACCACTTTGATCGCCTGGAATTTCCATATAGAAATTTGCTTAAAATTTCCGTAGATACTCTTGTGGAATTTCCATTGAAACATGGAAATTACGTGGAATCATTTTCGCGTAGGATTTTTTGCACTTTTTTGTTATGTCCAGAATCAGCATGTCATTCCGATGAAACTTCATAACCAATATCAAATCAATGGTTAGTAATTGCAGCATTACATTGTATGTTCTCTAATTTTTGTTTGAAGTCTTCTTTTAGTCTTACCTTCTTAGAAGTTTTGTTTAATCTGTCATTACCTTCTGCAATAATAGATGTTAGATATTACGATACGATTGGTATTGTTGTATAATTCCAACGTGTAAAGATATGTTTTAAAAATTGGTAAAAAGGCCGTTTATATATCCGACTTTGAAATAGAAATTATTAATATCAGTTCAGGAATTATTAGTGAAAGATAAAATACGTTTGTTAACATGCACAACTTGTATTCAAACAGCGATAGGAGGAAATGAACTTTTCGACCTTATTTAACTGCGAGAAATTTTCTCGTCCGCGTGTTTACCTATCCTCACAATTTACCTATCGAAGTCGAATTACAGTAAGTAGAAGTCATTTTACGGCAAAATTTTGGGAAGTTAACCTCTACTTTTGGGCGAAAAGTACTTGCAATTTTGTTATACTTATTACGTCGTCATTCTACAGCATTAAAAAAAGTATAACATTGTAAATGAAATAAATATACAGAGTATGTTAGGTTATTATTAATGAAATGTCGAATTATGTAGCATTAAACTTGTGTGAACCTTTTCCTAACGAAATTCCAAGATAAAAAGCTGTTTTGTTAACATTATTTTGCGAGTTAGTCACCTGGAAGTAATGTATTTTTTCGTTCAAATGTTAAAAAGTGATATCTATAAACTAATGGTAGACATGAAATTATGGGACGTTACGATTTAAGATTTAATACTAATATATTCAAACTGTAAATCAAATTTTCTTTGCATTGCCTGTCTTTAAAGTAAGTTTTCGCCGTAATTCAATTTGAATATCATGAGAACTAAAATCTAAAAGAAAATGCGATTATTTTATCACGTGAGAAAGTTGAAGAAATCGATGTTAAAGTAGCGGATTTTATACAGGAAAATGGAATAATCTAAGTAGTAAAAGCCTGCGCACCGGTAGATGTGGCTGTTACTACTGAGACTGCTGCATTTTCATTATGGACTTTGAGGTTATATGATATCCGAGGATAAGTACACTTCATCCTTGTTAGTCAAAATGCCCTGCAAGTATTTGCAACGGTAAATTCGATTTCCAGGTTCAATCGGTAGGACGTCATTATGTTTTAATTTTAACCTGTTAGTTTAAAACCAAAATAATATATTTTAAATTTGTTAACCATTCCGAATTTCGTTTCTACATTATCTAGAGATCTATGGTTAAGGTATACAAAAATCCTGATTGTGCCATCAAAAATTGTCGATTTGAACAAAAAAATGATCGATTTGCATATATACTATCTATTACAAGTTTCATCTCTGAATAGGTCTCGTTAGTCCAGATAATGTCTTCGACCTGAAAGGGAGTATTGGGATGTCGCGTCGTCGGTGAATGCATCAGTAGTGCAGATTCGTTGTGGGCAGACGGCAACCTTCCCAATTATTCAAAGTACCAAGCAGTTTAGGCACCCTGCAGTGGGCGACGACATCGACGAAGAATGCCCCTCGTCGTCTAGTAGACTACGACTCGAAATCGTGCCTATATACACACACCAATGGGATTCCCACTGTTTGGCACGGAATTAGAAACCGACGAAGCATCCCGCGGGCGCAATGCGCCACCTGGCAGCTGCCCAGATTTTCATCCCTCTTGAAACATTGTCTCGAGACGTCTCCCCTATCTCGCCCTTCTATTGTTTTCCGCTACTCGAATCAAATTTTGCAGATCGATTAACTATTTTCGCAAAAAACGCTATGTCAAGGATTTGTATGAATGCCTACCATTGTATATTCTAATTTTTATTCCAGTCTGTCTGCTTTATTTTATTGCTTTTTTAGTTAAAAAGTTCAGAAGCTGATAAAATAACTGAAAATAATTTCTGTTATTTTTAAAGTGTAGTATTCTAGAATTCCAGAATGGAGTTCCTTTTCCTATGGATCGTGCGGCGAGTTTCCTGCAATTTCAAAGGAATTCGCCTGTAAACATTCCGTACAGATGGTAATTTCCATTGATCAAATCGTTCTCCCGAAATTTTTATCTCCAAACTTTGAAATGAATTATTGAGTATAGAAAATCGATTGTGAATTTTTCAGAACTTTTTAAACGTAGAACGATTCTCCAGGTTCCTCACGTTACGCTGATTCTTATCGGTATTTGTCCATAAATAACAATTTAGAAGAACGATCTTTATATAATAAATTTAAGTATATTAAGATTAGAAACATTAAGTAAAGACAATTACCTCCATCCTAAATTAACGCTATCCTTTGAAATTTGAAATTGCATAAAGCGATTCCAAATCGCACTCACCCATTTCAAATCCAAATTAAGACATAAAAAAATGGAGATATTTTTGCGATATAGTATTTTTTATTAATAATGATAATACAATATTACAGAATTCGACATAACAATCGTGATGTACTTTTTATTAGAAAACCATATATTATAAAGTATTATCGTGGCAAATCCTTTTTGAGACGTAGAATAGTATATAGCGGTTCCAGAAAATACACGTCTCTGTACAATATTAAATTTGATCAATGATGTGGCAAAATAACTAACAAGTAAAACGTAATGTAATATTTGCAGAAAATCGTACCGCTGTAACAAAAAATGATGTCCTCCGTAACGATAACATGATGTGAAGGTAAATGCATGAAGACGTCTGCAAGAACATACATTACAGAAATATATAAGCCCAATATATATTAACTGCACAGCAGAAAGATCTTTTCAGAAGTAATAATGCAGAAATATAATCATATTTAAGTTAAGCTATAATAATCATGTAGTAATCTCTCGGCAAATCGTATCCAGACAGATCCCTGTTGCATTGAGATGTTACATTAAAAGTATTTTTATTTCTACGTTACATACGAAATTACACACATATTTTGATGAGCTTTATTTTCTTATGTCTGAATCTCGTATATTAATTGCGAAATTGTATTCGACAATTTTAATTATTGCTTTTCAAGAATTTACGAAGGATTTTCAATATTCTTCTGCAAGCATTTTCCTCACATTATTCCCCTTGGCAATTTATGAAAAAATGAAATAGAAAAAAATGCTTGTAGCTATCCAGTAATACAGAACTAATTAATAAATATAGGTATTATCGTAAGGGAACCAAGTACAAAATGCACCCATAGAGAAAACAAGCTTTCAGTTACTTCCTGGTATGCAATCCGAAAAACGACGAAAATAATTTGTGAAGAACTCAGTTGTGATCAGAAAGCCTGCATAGTGGTTCCATGTTTACCTCGAAATCAGCGATAAATGTTAAAGGACTCTGTAATTTCTCTCCGCCCACTAGTAAGACTACATCCAAAAGACACAATTTAGTGAGCCTTTAAGTAAGTGGCTTTATAACACAACGGATTTACTTTAGTCACCCACAGCATCATTTCTCAACTATTTTTTATGTTATTTTATGTATACATTTCCGGCCCTTTTACTCTACAACATTTCCATTATTCTTACTTGTATTTGGAGGAAATGTCCTAGTCCTCTCTGAGATTTTCTTCTACCGTGTCACTGGGAGAAATGCCTGCAGGTCTCGCTTTGTTTGCATTTTCCATAATCGCCTCCTTCGTTTTTCTTTCCGCTAAGGCCTTTTCCTTTCGATATTTCTGATTAGTCGAGTAGGTATTTCTGCGCCTGGCATTGATATATTAAAGAAACTCAAATATCTCTTCTACGAAGCGAAGTTGTCCAAATTCGGAAAAAATAACTGATAATAAATAATACCTATTGAAATATGGAGTTATTCCGTTTTCATAGAAGAACGTTTGTGAAATGAAAATAGAGACATTCCGGGAAAACATCTTTCACATTCGATGGAGGTTTGGGATTAGTCTTCAAGATTTCGATCGTAGAGAATATTTACAAATTTTATAGACTTTACAGGCTTCATAGAATGAATTCGTAGCGTACGTCTCATGTTGAGACTCTGATTCCTGCAATAAACAAAATAAAACGTAGCGGAGCAAATATTTCCTCTCATTAACTCAGTCCTTATAACAAGGATTCCTAATTCAGACAACTGGAACATCTTATTTCTGAAAATATCGTTTTTTTTCATAGTAAAGATCTAAACAGTTCCTTAAATAACATAGAATTCTTATGAAACTAAAATGTGGACGGAGTTATACTAATGTCCGGACTAGTACAAAAATAATCCATTAAATCAGGTTATTCGAATCCAATAAATGTATTTTCCACTTTAACAGTCCACATTTTGTTCGAAAATGTTCAAATAATGCAACTTTTCCATCTTACCATCATAAAAATATTGCTAATTTTTCTTACAAAATTTTCATTTTTCTGAACAAGCAGGCGAGAGAAAAATTAAAAGTATACATCACAATAAGATTCTGATTTTGCTCGTCTAAGACGTACATCAAATATTTGTTTAGGATATTCAAGTTTTTCTGACCGTAAATAATGTTGCACATAGTTACCGTAAACATCTTAAATATGTATAAAAAAAAAGATAAAAATGATTAAATTACTTTTGTTAATCATTTTAATGCCCGTTTCTTAGATAACCCCATGCAATTAAGCAAATTTCAAATTTAAATGAAAACACTAAATTTTTGCACACATTATTTTATTTCATTTCATTCTAAATAAACGATATTTTATCTGGTTTAGCTTGTTTATAATTTATTTATTTTTATTTATTTCCAATTTAAATGATGTTAACTATATCTTGCGTTGGTTTGATAAAATAATTTTCTATTTCACCTCACAGATATCACTCAAAAGTACATAAATTGGCGTTAAATTCGTACAGATCACGAGCAATCGAAAAAACTAATGATTTACTAATTATGAAAGACAAAATTAGCGTGAGTAATTGCAACGCATTACAATATTTTCTCATATAATCTGATACATATATTTATAGCTTTCCATTTTTAATAATGCTCGAGGTAAATCTTTTACAAAATGTTTTTAAATATGTCACGCCAACTTAATTTTGTTTCGGCAATATTTTTGTTAAAAATTGTGAATTTTATTATTACTCACTGTAATATATATACCTCTGAAATAGAATTATGTGATTGATCTGTATTTATTTCAAAGTTTTGCAAGGTTTTCCGATTTCTTGTGGTCTTTACCTTCTTACCAACATGGTTCGCAAAACAAAAATTGCAGCTAATGATCACAGATTTAAAATGATCTATCTAAAACTTTTTTATTCCTGTCATTAATTAGGGATACATTTTTGTAACGCAAAGGAATTGCATTATATTATACCCTGCGTCATGTATAATACTTGCCTCTTGATTCATTTGTGTCGATCTGCATACACTGAAAATACCAATTGCTCGCATTTTACATTCATTTGGAGTTTTTTAAAGCCTCCCATTTCTAAATAAAAATATTCTGCACTATTTTACATTTGCATGTGAAATCTATTCAGTCACTGCAGTACGTAGTCTTATGTCTGGTACATAACTCGTTCCTTCTAAAAGTTCTTTTATTCTGCAGTTCACTGTTTGTTTCTTGAGAAATAAACGATTTATTTTAAAGCTAAAGTTTATGTTTTAAAATATCTGTATTTTATATTTTACATCTGCTTAAGTTAGATATTTTTAGTGCTAAACTTACTATATCATTTAGTCTTTCATTGGTCTATAAACTCAGAAACTCGATTTGCGTTAGATGCCAAAATATTAAAAACACCTAACCTAACCTAAATATTAAAAATACATTTTAAAGCATCAAATAATTTCCGGCTCTTGAACCATCACCGATATTGGAATGCTTGTACGTGTCTGGATTTTTAGAATAAGTGTACCACGTTCCACAGTTTTCATGATGATTAAGCAATGGTCAGGATTATTTTGAATCAATTTTGACATACTTTTGCACGACCAGAGATTTTGTACAATACAATAAAGCATTTTAGTGAATATTTATAATTCTCATATTGAGTTTTTTGAGATTTTTGTTATGTAACATAAGTCATTTTCTGAGGCTTTACTTGCATGATTTATTTCACTTTATTATTTCCTAAGTGTTTCCAGTACGTACATCATAGTTGTCAGCAACGAGTATACCTGATTCTATATTACGATATTATAAAATTTAATCATTTGCTGCAAAAAAATGTATGTCGAGAAAGTTTTGTAATTGATTGATTTAATAAAAATCACTTATGGAATTTGACATTTTTGTGATGTTGTGTTTACGCATTGCGATTAATTATTAAGAACTACCATAGACAATTATTAAAATGACCGTCAAAAATATCATAAGAGTACATGAAAGGGAAGAAAACTGTAAAAGATTACAACAATCGTCTTATTTCATCTATACATTTTCTATCATTAGCTGCCTTTCTTCATAGGCACTTCATAGGACTTTATTTAGACCAGCATCCGTTACTCCTTCATTTAAAGCGCTTGAAAGTAATATCTTTTATTGCATGATTGCTGTTTTTGTTTCAAGAAAATGCGATACATAATTACACTGAAAAAACAAATACATTAAATTATTACATCTCAAAAATAGTCAATGTATTATAGTGCATACATCTGTCCATGCTAAGTGACCTTATTTACATTACTTCTTACTTTCAATTAATTTTACTTAATTCCAGATTTCAGAAATTTAAGCATTGCTTTTTTCGGTATATTAATACATATTAACCTATAACAATTTTGGTGTTTGCATTATGCTGTGCCCAGAAACATGTTGTATGTCTTTAAAAACAGTGCATACTTTTAAGCACTTGTGCCACTTCATCGAAAAAATAGATTTCAGACCAGAACTTTCCTCATTATTAATTTACGTCAATCGTTTGCCTTCTATATTGTAATTTATTATTTGACAATTTGAATCGTCTTTAAGGCAGTCTGAAAACTTTCTTGTCCCATAAACACTCCATATCTTTGATATTAACTGTTCTTGTACACTTATGGGCTCTCGTCCGTTTCCGAAAGTATTTTTTGATAAGGAGCTACATGCTTTAAGAATTCTTGTCAAAACTCTCTTACGTATTTAAAACACAATTTGAACATATAATTATTGTATTCACAATCATCTATTAATACATTTTTGTGAATATTTATTTACTCATTAATACATGTAATTTTCAGGTAATTGCATATAATTCACGTGAATTTTCGACGACATCTATACATATTACATTAATGTATGCTTTGAAGAAAACGTTTGAAGTAGGACGTAATTTGTTTCAATTTCCGCTTAATCTCATTTACAGCACGTTTAATTGCTAGCTTTATTTTCGTCAGGGTTGAGATTTCTCACTCAAGTACGTAATCGTAATATGATTTCAAATAAATAAGTGAATGTCAATTTCTTATATCCATCCTTGAACCTGTGCACGACTCTCATTTGTACAATCGCAATGTCATTGAAATAAACGTGCTATTACCCACAACTTTATACAAATGTATATAGCAATGCGTACGATAAAACGCAGAAAATCGAATAGAATGGTATGATCGTGTATATTTTAAATTTTTTCACTATATACTAATAATACTGTAAAAATGCTGCAAAAAAACTTTCAGTTTTCATGACATTTTTAACAGTGCAGGAATTATTATTTGCCCTACGTACTGCATTGCAACCTTTTTAGGTTAAAACTTATGCTACCCGTATTTGAGCATTGATATAAAGTATTACCATGGAGAGAATTCGACTCGGACGATTTAAACTTGTAAACGTCGAAAAACACTTGGCAACGCCGCGTCGTTTTTTGAACACGAATGGTTGCATTTAACCATAGCAAATGTAATTTGTGATTAATAATGGCGTTTAACGCTACATAAGTCTACAAAGCGACTTTACGTCCGTAGATATATACTTATATGAATGAATAAAGAAATTATGGTCAGTACATTTTAATATCTTAGACAAAACTATTCAGCTGGAACGTCATATTGTTTATTTATGTCTTATTTTTCCGGTGTTTCGTCTCTGATATTCATTTAAACATTTTAAAATCATGAATACAAAAACATGAACAAAAATGAAACAGGATATATATAACCAGTTTTAGAAAAACAGGGACACAAACATGAAAATGAAATTCATTCTATCTTTTATTTTATATTCTACATGCTGAGAAAAATTTTCTTGTAAATTGTACTATTTCAAATGGTAATTCTGGGACAGACTTGCCGAATGAAAATAATTGCCAATTTTTAGCATAATAATGTCTATAAGCTCGTTGAAGTTTTACTATTCAGGTAGTAAAAATTAGAATAAATTCGGGTAATTTTTACCAAAAAAAATGTCAATTTTCTACATTTCTACAAGTCTCAAATTTACCATTTAAAATTACCAAGACAAATTTTTTCCGTGCATTTATTATATTTTCGGTAATATGTAAAAAATTCTGACACTGGCCGAGATTCGAACCTGGGTCCACTCACGCTCGATATCCATGCACTCGGCACGCTCGACTACTGTCGCGTTACTATAATCAGTGGTAAATAAGCTTGACACTGTGGAACGCGTTAGTTGACATTAAAGCTGGCGGTGCACGCGATATTTTCAGGAATTTTCATGATTCTTGCGGTCCTTCTCCTCGAAATTTTATTGGATTATTTTCTAATGGTTCGAGAACTGTAAAGGAACAGCTTAAAATTATTGATATGAAGTCATGAGATTTTTGACAAATTCTCAATATTCACAAATTTCGAGAATTTTCACTGGATTATTTGTTCCGTGCGCAATTAACATTATTGGAAAAAGTAAAGATCTGGTTGCGTGGGTTGAAAATAATTTTATAAATTAGGTCTGCCCTGCATTTTCTATCATAAATTTAAGTCAAATTAGCTTTGCTATATAATGCAGCAGGGGGACAATCAGAATAATTTCAATTGTTCTCTCGGATAAAAGGCTATTGGAGGACGGAAGCTTCGCAGGCGAATGGAGAAAGTTTGCGACGATGCGGGTAACTTGAAAAAAACAACAGAAGCTGTTTATCGAAATCGCGGAATAATCGGCGCAAGCATAATCGCAGCAGCAGGAGCAAATAGAGACCTGAGTTGCCTTGACATACTCCAAAAGCCACGTGAGAACGTGGTCGAGAACCACCTGGTGGGGACTATGGAGGAAATGGCGGCAGGGTGCGGGAGGGTTGATATTTTCCTGCGAAACGACCTAGTTCAAGTAGTTCTGCTACTTACCATCCAGTCACTCGTACTTACTAGGCTACCGTATGTACTTTATTCGCGAAAGCACGAGGTTGCGCGTGCATTAAACCAGCGACAACGGGAGAGCCTACAGCCGCAGCAGCCGGTTACGCAAATCGATTCCGCTTCCAACTGCACCACGTGCAAAACACTTTTTGTTTTCGAGAATTCCCAGACTAACAACTTCTCTTTCCTATTTAGAATTTATCTAATGTCATTGAAATAGGTTAAGTATAATATATACCAAATCTAGGTTTATGCGAGAGAAGTTGGTGAGACCACAAAAGTTAGCTCTGAAAAACTTGATGAATTCCAATATGAAACAACTACCTGCAACAGCAATTATTTCGAAAAATTTTTCAATTAGATAGTTTTACGAGTTCTACTGCCCGTGAATATTAGTTGAGAACAGTTTAACTCATAAAGAGGCAAAAACGATATAGTTTTACAAATATACTTCAAAAGTCGAAAAATAATTAAAAACTACATTTTTCATAAATCAAAGATAGAAAGCTATTAAGACTCCTAATTACCCTATTGTTTGCAGTCACAGATCTACTGATTTTTCAACTATATTGTAAATAATAGTTCAGGAAGCGAGAAACTTAGGCCTTATCACTGATTGTAACTGGTCCTTTACCACCGATATCTCGAAAAAAAACAGGTATTGCATATGCGAAATTGCGACAAGTTTATCCATTCAGGCGAGAATAATCCTGCGAAACTAAACTGAGGCTGTGAGAATCATTAATATTTCCACATTTGTTGTACTGTATTTCTGTATTTGGTCCATGTATAACATACAAAAACTGGACAAGAATCCAAGCTGTTCAGAATGCTTGATTAAGGTATTCTTATCTAGTTAGGAAGTTCGACCATATGTCTGGCATAAATGCGGGATAGAATGGAGGTAATTGTTTTAAAAATTATCGGACGGGTTTAGGTTATGAAAACCCCGGATTATCTTTATTCTTCTCAACATATGCTTGGTAGCAATACAAATTATCGCCGAAGTGCTATTACAAATGCATTATGCTATCTAACGCATTCAACGAATAAATTCAATGGCGCTTTTTCGTATTTTACTCCAAAATTTTTCAATAAGTTACCACTGGAATTACGGAAATGTGTCCTATTGACTTCCAATTTTATATGTCAAATAAATATAAACAAAAATATATCAGCTTGTAGGATTTTTTTTTCTGTAATTTTTGTTATTTGTTAATCTACTTTATTTATTTATTTATGTATTTATGTATTTATCTTTTAATTTTTCACTCATCTACGTGTTTACTTATCCTCTATCATTATTTTATCCTGTTTAGCGCGTTTAATTGTTTTTATCCTAAGTAATTTCATGTGTTTGCTTTTTAAAAATATATACTGTTACTTTTATAAAGTACTGCGCACCGCTTATTTTATATAACCTGTACTATTTTTTGTTATTAATTTTAATTTATTTTTACTTTTAAAACTAAATACTGATTTTTAATTTATTTATGTGTTGGTTGGTCAGTCTGCAATTATTCTGTAGAATTACACGATATCAGTAGTTGTGAATCAGTAGTTGTGAATCAGTAGTCTTTTGGTGTAATAATTAACAGAAACATCGAAAACTGAGTGCAAATTAAACAAAAATTGTGAAATACCTACTGTATATAACTAATTTGAGGTTATAAATGAACGATCATGAGATCAGATATTTACAAATTACGATAATTCCTTTTTTATCTCCATGTCTTGGAATTGTAGAATAACCAATATTTATGCAAGAAAGTGCAAAATTACTCATTAGAAACAACTTAAAGTCGCCATTTTGTTTTTTGAAAAATGTTCAATTAGAAAATAACTGAGTAAAAAGACACGATTAGTATCTTTTGCAATGGTCGGTATTGCTCTTTTCGCTGACAAAAAACGGAATTCTGGCACAGAAACGTGGTAACAATCTGTAATTTTTTCGAAAAACTTCTTTCTTTCAAATCGACGGCTGATTGCGCCCACGTATTTCCAAAGAGAAGGTCCGAAGCAATGAAATTTGATTTTCTTTAACGGCATTTGGAACGAAAGTTACAGCACTGAAAGTTGCGCCAAATTTTCAGACGAAAAGGGTTAAAGAGATTTTTTGCCGTGAACTGATTTTTAATTGGCTAGTGTCTCTTGTGAGATTAGATACTGCATGAAAGTCGCTGCATGATACAGTGAATGCAGTCATGCTTGCTTAATTGAACGATCCACAGAAAATCCTGGCTCGTCGTCAAAACAACTGATGTATCGAATACTCGCCGTTAGGGGCGCATTTATTTGCACCATGTGTAGTATCATTCTCGCAAACGGTGAAACACGATTTATTCGTACATTCCCTGTACATACGAAATGTACGTTCTGAATTCATCGCACCTCTATTTGCTTGCGATTACCAAATAAAAGTATAGACACCAATTTAATTTACATAATTAACGTCACACATGTATTACATAATCACTTCTGCTTGCAACGAAATGTCACTTGGTATAAAAGCGACATTTTTGCTTTTCAGAGAGAATATTTTACTTTATCATAAAGTAGGATCTGACTTCAACTAAAGTGAACAAATCAGGAACTATTCCTTATAGTGAAATGTTATTGCAGTCCACTGAGTTTACATTTTATGAATTGCAGAGTACACGTTTCATGTTGGAAATAAATCCATGCAGGTTTCTTGTAGTAAAAGTGCAAGGCGTATGTAAACACTACCCGTGATTCGTCGTTAGTTTGAAAGGAATATGTAATCAACTAAAATTAAAATTTCTAAGCCAAAATCAGGCAAAATAAAATAGATATTATGATTATCTAAAATCAATGTAAAACGGACAGAATTTCTAATTTTTCATATTTACTAATTATTCGCGAGTTACAAATACTCACCGCTATACTTTTGCTTCTATTTTTAGTACGTGAAACGAGAATGGATTTATATTCAATATAAGACGTAGTGCAGTTGTACTAACTTTTTTACAATATAAATTATTTTACAGTTTTTTTTTATTAGATTGACTGGAAGAGAAGAAATCTTGTGAAAACCTAGATTCATTTTGTCCCTCCAGTGATTCAACTCGAAGTTTACAACGTCATTGTTTAACCTCAAAAGTTATATATGGGTGATTCTCCGGAAACAGGGCATTTTCGTATCTTTACGTTATATCTTACAAAAACTTTGACAATAAATTATTAAATTTCGAAAGAAATGTTAAATAAATATCCCTGGCCCATGTTAATTTAAAAAATTAATACTTTTGTTACAAAAAACTGGTGTAAAATGACATTTAAAGACTAAAAGTAGCATTTTTTATATGTCCGAACCTCTAAGTTCAAAACTTCTAAAATATTAGCGCTATTAAGAAACCGAATTATTTTAATTTATTCAAATAATATTTCTATAGTACAGCTCAAACTGTACAATTCCTCTCTGTATAATATTTAATTAAATCAATATATATACTTATAATTATTGAAATATTAATGTCTTAAGAAATTTCTATGAGGTAACGACAATGCGTAAACTGGTATACATGAACTGGAAATAATTAACTTTTTTACTAAAACTTATGAGAAAATCAAAGAAAAAACACTACACTTTACTAATCCTCCACAGAAAATTGAAAAGAGAACATATTTACCTCATGAACAAGCAAAAACTGTATAAAAATACCACGTATTTTTATTAAATTAATTGTCGTCACCCGTCCTAATTTTGGTATTTTGATACAAACAGCAATTAAAAAACGATGAAAACTTAAAGATTAAAGGAATAAACGTTACTGGCAATTTGTTTTTTAATTTATTATTGTTTAAAATATGTAAAATTGGATTTTTTTACAAATTTTCATTGTCGTCACCTTCATTGTCGTTACCAAACATTTGGCGTATCAGGTACGAAACAAGAACAAAGTGTAACCCGTAGCAGAAAATATTTTTCAAATCATAAATAACATTAATATTTCTCTTCCTCTTAGACATTTATTTAAATATAATTTAAAAAACCACAAAATTAAACTTTATATTTGTTACAACGTTATGAATCAAGTTTATTATGAAATAATATTATTTACTAAAATTATGAATATAATATTATCATTGTAGTTACTAACCAACGACACATTAACTTTAATAAATTTATTTTGTCTAAAACTTCTTCAAAAATTCATGTGTTTTTCTTAATTTTTTAATTATTACTTAATAAATAATTTTCATTTATTCACAAAAATGCACTAAATCAGATCTGTACATTATGTTTTTCACTCTTTAGAGTTATTTTTTTTTCAAGTTTTTAACAAGCAATTGTTGGTTTATATAGCCGTATGAAAATGCGTCATAGTAAAAGTCTTCCACTTTCCTTTAAAATAATTTTGTAGCGTGACTACTTTAACAATAACTTAACTTGGTGCTAATAAGCAAGAATCCATTAAAAAAAACGAATTTACAGTAACTTAAAAAAAAAAAGTTTCATTCTTGAAAATGCCCTGTTTTTGGAGAATCACCCATATAGTAATTTATTACTGGTAAAATTTTGATCAAATTAATTTAAGAATTAGATAAGACAGATAAAAAGAAATTTCTAAAGACATTTGGGCAATAGAATAACGAATGGTGAAGTTTTTGAAATGATTCTTTAACGGGCGGTTAAATACCGACACGCTGTTTTAATAAAATTCGCTTCTATCGACGTCGAATTTTCATTACAAAGCATATGTTCTAAGAAGAATTAAACATATCGCAATGATTTACTATCTTAAAGCTATTTTACGTGTCTTTTATGAAAGTACGACAAATCTTGTTGAATATGTTGAATTCGGTTCAGAAATAAACGATAATACACATGAATAAGTTTTTTACGTAACAACGCTAACTATGTGAGTACTACAAAATTTATTCTTGTAATTACCTGTAAGTTCAATGTTTATGCCACCAAATAGGAAGTTTTTTACTCTAGATACGTCGTAAGATATAAAGGTACTTCCAGAAAAAACGAACAACAAAATTAAAAATTCATAGCTTCAAAATCTATTCATATAAATAATATTCAACGTAATTTTCCACGTCAGTGGATAGAAATACATAAGAAAAAAAGTGAAAGATTTGTTCTTTTTCTTTGTAAACTATTATTATTATCATAGTGTAGGCGTACAAATTGGTAGTAACCTTTTATTGAATCTTGGATATTAAACGAGGGACTAGTCAACTACGAACAAAAACCGATTTAATTTTTTTGCATACTGTCATATAGTTTTTATTATTGTAGCTTTAACGGGACTTGTCCCGATAAAAATGTTGTGTTCATTTAGTTCGAAGGCCATAATCTTCGATGGAAAATGTTATATAATTCTATAAATTTATTACATTGAAATATCGTCGGTGCGATGTTTCTCATTTTTCATTGCAATAACGACGTATATGCAAATTAATTCAGATACTTATATATATTAAAAATGGCGAGCGAGGTATTAGATAGGATGAAAAAGGAATTCGTTTGTTTTTCATCTTTTATCCTTTATTCGAACTGTTCAGCCCCAAGCAAAATTCTTCCGCGTCACTAATTGCAATACCATTGTATTCGCGAAAGAGGAACGCCCGACCCCTTTTCGTTTCATCGTCGTCCCGAATTTCTCATCTTTAAATTTTTCGTTTGCGTTCAGTGGTGTGATTATGCTAGCGGAGTAATCCGGCGAAGAGTCATTTTGTTTCTTTGACGCGGTCAGCGACTCGGGAAGCAAGATTGTCACTCAGGCCGGAAACGGAAAACGCTCGCAGCATTGACTCGAAGAAAGGCCTTTTCGTAGTTTCATAAGATCCTTGCCTCAAGTGCATTTTCAATTGTTTTCTACTTTAAGAGCCTATAAATGCATTCTTATTCGGAGGAAACTTATGAAAAAATGATCAAAGTTGCGTCGAGCCAATGCGCTAAGAAATTTTTGGATCTTTAAGCCATGCATATCAAAAATATATCAAAGTGACAAAACTGCCCGGTTTCTATGAATTTCCTCCCGAATTGTGAGGTGATGTCTTTGATCCTCATAGAGGTGAAAAAGAAAAGAGCGAGATTGAGAAGATTTAAAAGCTGAAGAACGTCGACCATGTGCGATGCAACATTATCCGAGAAATATTCCACCGGAAGCTCAGCCGCCAATCGTGCGATAAGAGTCGCGAGCCTAAGGGCTCTTCAAAGTCCCTCATTCTTGTGTCTACGTATGCACCCGTCTGGTAGCAACGCCGGTATTATGTTATACGCGTGCCTATATATACATCCCCTGCACACACCGGCATACACTGTACAAACTTTCCCGCTTCATGTAGGCATAGTCTTCGTACACAACCCTACAGTCACATAATGTAGGGAGCGCACAAGCAGGGTGAAGCGAATACCACGGCGTCACCGTCTCATGTCCGGATTAGTGCTCTTTGGCATTCATAGGGAAGCCCTTGATTTCCTGAATACTAATTGCGGATGACTTTTAAAGCCATTCAAATGAAAAAATATGAAATGACCTTATTTTCATCATTCCAATTTCACTATATTAATAATAATTGAAGTCATTCTTTTTCGACATTTCGAAATTCAAAAGTCGTGTTGTCCCCGTAGTTTACACACAACTGTAAGTCACTAACGATCTGAGGATGCTTTCACTCCCATTTTATCACATAGTCAAAAACACTTGCTTTAAATTTATTATGACGAAAGAGCAGGGTTGCGATTAGTGCGATCAATGTATGTGAATGAGATCAATTGAGGGCCTGCGTGGAAAAACGGCCTGATTCGACTGAAGTGCTTTTTCCGGAAATGAGTTGAATTACAAGAGCATGGTTCCACTTAATTTATTCAATAGAAAGTAATGAAGAATTTTTTAAAAGCTAAAACAACTACCGTTTATAGAAGAACGGCCTAACTCGGTTTAGTTAGGCTGTTTTTAAGAAAATCGAGGAAATCGAATTATTATTAATATTACGTAAAAAAATAAGTTGATTATGAGAACCAACTACAAATTGGGTAGTAGAACCCAAGTAATGAATTATACTTGGATCCGTCTACCATCTGAAATTAGTTAGAAAAAATAAAAAAATATCCCTCGTAATAAACTCAGTTGGTTGGCCTAGAGAATTGATTTGTTGGCCTGATTATAAACGAAATCAGCTTTTACTTATACTCCGTAATATTATGATGTGGTTGATATATAATATACCAAACCAATTAAATGGCCCACTCAACCAACCGGAAGTAGTCTTGCTAACAAATTTCTTGTCTAGATCTCAGTCCACTCAGACAGTTTGTAAGGACAACAAATTTATTGGTTATCCAAAACAAGTCGTTCTTTCCGTCAATTATTATAAGAAATATTAATATTAACAACGCTGTAATCAGAGTTGAAGCCGCAAATTTATTTTGAGCTCTTGTATTTGTAAATGTTTCGTAAATCCTCAATACATTTGTCATTGTACATGCTAATATTCATCTGCATGTATGATCGATGCTGATATTTTCTAAATATTCATAAAAAGTATTTCATTTTGATGAATATTCATAAAAATGAAACTGATTTTCAGAATAACGGCCTAACTCCACATTTTTCAATTGCAATAAAACTTATATTATTATAGAGATACGAAAAATGTATACGTGTAACACCGTAAAAGTCCTTTATCGATATTTATACTGAGTACGAGCACTGTAATCGACTTTTTTGACTCCACGCAGACCGTTTTTCCACGCAGCCTCTCAATTTATAAGACGCAGCATGGTAGGAATTAGTTAAATATATCAATTCTTGATTTCTGGTCATATCCCCATTTTCAGATATTAAAATTGTCATTTCTCGCAAACCACTAAACTGATCATAATAATAAAAAAATGTGTTGTAGGACAGAATAGAATACAAGTACGTAAGAACAGATTGAATAAAAATATCTTTTTTTAACTGAATTTTGTGGTTGAAAGTCATAACAATATAAATGACACTGTCGTAGTTTCGTGGTAAACGGGTTGCATTGTTTCCTTAATTATCTCAAATCGGAAGGTCAATAAGCTTGTTTGGAATTATATTTGGCATTTAGTCTTAGTTTTTAATATATTTTAAAAATAAGTTTATGTTATTTAGATGAAGGGAGCAACTCAATCTTTCCCGATTTCATCTGTAAATAAATAATAAATTAAATCAGCTTTTGGCTTTTTTCATTTATGGATTTCACCCTTGTGCTTCAAGACAAGTTTGGAATCGTTTTTGCGATCTTAATCCATATCCTATTTAATACCGACTCGGACTCGGACTATTCCCAGCCGGTTCGGGCGTATATCATCGGTGTTGAGTTGTTTGTGTTAAATTGGTGCGATTATATATAATAAGCGTATAGATTTTCAATAATGACGGTCAAAATTTAATTTGTAAACGAAGTGATACGGTAAATTGCATATTCACAGAAATTCAATCCGCAGAGAAAATTTTGTTAATATTAAATTATTTTTAAAAATGTTTTTTTACGAATTCTTTAAATACCGCATGCACGAATTATCTCCACAATATTATTAATCCGTCGAACGTGCATACTAAACAGGACAAGTTGATTATTTTCGTCTTCTTCGGAATTACCTTTGATTTTACGTAGAAAATACATTTTTTTACAAAATTTGATTCTTCAACTTTTTTGTTAGATACATTTTTAATGTGATTTGTATTTCGGAAAATAAGGGCAAACAACGTTATTGTTTCATATTTATTCATATTTATGGAACAACCGTTGATTTTACGAAAAAAGTTTATATAACTTTTCTGTAGAGAATTGAGTGCTCTATCTTTTTTGCTAGAAGTATTTTACCGTGCGATTTGCACTTTTGATAAGAAACGCAAAAAATGTATTTGTTAATTTCTTTTGTTCCACCTCCCACTAATCTAGTAATCCGCACGAAAAACTAATCAGTTCTAAGTTAGGTAGTGCCAAGTTCGAAAAGAGGTAGAACTTTAAAATTTGTTGTACCGTTGGCGAGATATCGGGCGCGAAAAAAATGACACGGACGGACGGACGCATGTACAAAATCACGAACATACAATTTTTTTATAGCATTTTTAAGTTTTTTAGGGTCTGAAACGTCCACATTTGATGAAAAACTATGGTGTATTTTTTTCGAACTAACGAAATTCAATACTTCGTCCAGACCTACAGTCTGGGTCAAAGTAATTTAATAAATATTTTGTTTGTTTTATTCCAAAGTAACTTCCTATGTCAAGTAAAAAGTGTCCGATTGGATCGCACAAATCATCAAATTAAGGGTATTTAAATCCCTAACTATCACGTCTATGTATTTTTCCAGTTTGTTTGATAGAATGTATAATGTAGGCAAACATAAGTAAGAAATATTGATTTTTTCAAACAAAATAAAAATTAAATTCATTCTATTGCCACGTATATGAAAATGGGAAGTTAGGTCCACACTACGTAAATCATGGGTAAAATCGGTGCGTTTTATTTTTTTCGACCGTAAATAATAAATACACACATTCTCGGTAACGTCGGTCACCATTCAATTTGTAAACAAAGCAAGATATAATTACTCTGACAACACGATGACCGTTATTTTCCTGCTTTTCGTTTGTTTACAGTTAGTAAGGTGATCATTATTTTAGATAAATTCTTTTAAAACTCATGCAGGTATCCTATAAACTTTTCTTCAGTATGATCCTAACACCTCACCTCACGCCGGACTGCACACATGGGCAGAATTTTACCTGTTCGCGAAAAAAACTAGGTATTGCAAAAAACGTCTTTGGATATACAATAAACAAATCAATCATTTTTATCACAGGAAATTAATAATATTTGTCAAATAGAAATGAAAGCATGCAAGATAAATATTTACCCCGCAAGAAGATCTTTCAAAATGTTTCATAAAATGACGATTTACAATTCTTTTGAATTCACAGAAAACAATAATAAATTAATTACATTAAACATTATGCAGTAAATCCCGCTGAAAAGAAAGACTGAAACAACGTTAGAATGAGTAACGTGAGCTATATAGTAGAGGTAAAGATGGGATAAAGAGGAATACCGTTTTATTGAATATTATACAAGGCAATGAAGGAAAACGATTGGACTATTATCAAGTATCATTTGAAACTTTATCTCGTTGTGCAACTTTTTCCGGAGATAACAACATTTTTACGGCGTCTTATATTATTGGAATATTGAAACAAAAAATTCACTTTTACTTGGGGAAAGCCGAAACAAGGAGGGTAAACCGGAACATGCCCGAAAGCAAATTGGAATATTCTATTTTCCTTTAGTAAATTAATATCGACGTTTTTGTTACAGAAATATGTAATTCATAATAACGAATTTTAATTCTATTAAAAATATTTAAATCTAACGTCAAACATTTTTCTCGTCATTTGGTTCAGCCTATTGTGTTTGGCCCCTAAGATTTATGACTTTGCTTTTCATATCACAAATTAAACCAACAATAACTATTGATGGTTCTATAACACTAAATTCCTCTACACCTACGTAATAATCTATAGATTGTTCCGAGTAATGACATCATACTATTTTATTATTTGTTACAGGTTCGTCGGGTTTCAAAATAATTACGCAAAGATGGGGTCGGTAGTAACGGTTCTCGGTGTAACATTCACGATCGTCGTGGTTGCTGGAGTATCGGTGATGTTGTACAGAAGGTACTATCTTATTTATTCTACACTACTTTAATTTGATCGACCTCAAAACCTCGGTTCTTTTATGATTTAGCCGGCTAGTCGGATATTTCGTCGGCTGGCAATGCAACCCCCGCAGCATCTGGAGCATCTGCGAGGAATGGCGACAGAGGCTTTCGTGGCTTTGGGCACCGAGAGAAGAAAAAGTAAGTTATCGTAATAGCACAGTAATATCATAAGGAATCTGCAATATCACTTCGCCACGTATGAAGCACGCATTTCAAATATTTCTCGATTAAAAAAGAATCCAGCTATTCTTTCGGCACAAAGCAATATTATGCCACAATTTATTAGAAGCGTAGGAGATAAAAAATAAAAATATCGTTTAAAGGTCGGCTTAGTGAAAGCTCAACATCCGACCGCCCAAACAGTACCGGGATTATATCGACAAGCAGGTAATACATCGCAGCAGCTTCTTCACAGCGACAGTGACCTTAGGATCGATGCGCAGGGTGCTTTTCAAAGGTACATCAGTTTTCCTTTCTTTCCATGAAATAATATTTCTATAGGGTATAAATTTGTTAAAAAATATCTGTACAATGAATGAAACTTATCTCTATTAATATTAGTTTCCCAATAATAATCACATCAAAATGTTTATTTGAATATTACAGTTAACGTTAAGATATATAACTGACATCCATTTTTCTAGATTCGAAGCAGTTGATCGAGATCTCCATCCGCCTCTATGTGCTACAAGCTCGATTATACCTCCGCAGCCTTTGAGGCCAGCTCCACAGCCACGATCCACTCCACGTCCAAGGCCATCGCCACTTCACGCGACAAGTGCGGCGGAGTACATCAAGTTGCAAGAGACTAATCCTGGACCGCTAACACCTCCACCGACTTTCCTGCCGAGAGCTTCACCGGGAGCACGATTCTTTTTTGATTCTCAACCATCGTCGCGCTCGTCTTTTCCACGAAATGGATTCCAGCCCTATATACCTTCTACAATTATCCCCGACAACCATCAAAACAATTCCTTTGAGTACCAATCCAATACCAAAGATATGATTGATTTCGATCAACGGTAATTGGAGTTTCATCTATTTAAATATTTCTATGACATTTCAAGTTATGTTCCAAATTATTAACTGAGTTTTGATTCCAGGTTCAACTCAGGTCAAAGTCCAGATTTAGAAACTACGTTGGACGATTCGACTAAAATCCGATACAGCATCCAAGGACCAGTCATATCCGAATATGAAGGAAAATTAGGTCAGAATGGACCCATAAATCCTATTCCCTCTTACGGGACTTACGACATCATGCAGAGGAATCGAGATGAAATAATATCGCCGAACGAAAACGACGCCATAACCCAAAATATCATGGAATCCTTTTACGGAACGCAAGCACTTTCGAGGTTGTTCCAATCGTCTCAACCACTTAGTAATCCCATGCAGTCTGAGCAGAATAGAGAGCACATGCAAAACATTGAGATGACGTCATTAAGGAATATGTCCAATATTCAGGACGATTTAATAAACTCAATGGGATATTCGAGTTCGAGTCAATTGCACGGACTCCATCGAGTCTCCGAATATATCCAGAGCTTACCGGATCATATCCGACCAATTTCGCCTACGGAAAATTCACCTAGCCCACCGCCACCACCGCCGCCGGCACCTCCGGATCCCGAAACGACAAATAGTGCCGACGGGTTATTGAGGAAAAACGGGCCGACAACGGGAGAAAGGATTTTCAATGCCCTCAGATCTGTAACATCGCAAAGCTATATCGATGTCACAGATTTTTATAAGTAATTAAACAAAGAATTAAGATCAATCATAAAATATTTTAGCCGAAATATACAAGTTATCAAATGTTTTAGCTCGATTTTATCGACGGGTCAGAAAGTCCAGAATCTCTCGTTTTCTTCTATAATAAGAAACCCGACGAGTGAAGAAGACCAGAGCTCCGTGTATTCGTTCCACCAGAACAATGGGCACTCGGAGGATTTTTTTGCTGACAGAGATGGAGAGACGATCATCGACATTACTGGGAAAAGGAGAAGGTCTGACCTATATAGTCCTGAGCTGAATTTAGAAGCACATCGAACGGCGCGAGAGGTACATAATAATTTTAATATAAATTGATATTTTATCATAGTTTACGACATACATTAATTTAAACTATTATAACTAATACATTCATAGTTCCTGTATTCCCCATCTCGTCACGATGCATGTGGAACGCATAAGATTAGATATTAAATTAATTTTTAAATCTTCCTATTATATTGAACATAATTAATTTTCTTTTCCATGAATAAGGTTTATAATAGCCTTCAAGATCCTCCAGCTTCACCGCTGCTGGTGAAAGGTCTCAACCAGGAAACGTATTCTTATATGTCTGATCCCTGTTTTACCAGGACTTCCGAGGTACAGGAATAATAATTTAAATCGGATTATCACCTTTTTACTTTTGCAGTATTCCCTAATTCTCTAATATTTTCAGGATATATTTAATAGTCTGGAACAAAGGAGAAAAAGCATGGAGAGACTGAACGGCATTCATGATTTTCCTGAATTAGATGCTACTGAAGTTACGAGGTATGAATGAAATTTTTTGAAATTATTCTACGAAAATTATTCTTATAATGGTTATCATATTTCTAGAAGAAAAAGTAGCCAAGAACTTTTTACCGCCTTAGAAGAAGTTCAAATGAAAAGAAGATTATCTCAGGTCTTTAAGTCATTATCTTTTCATTCGCTATTTTGTGGTTCATGTACTAACTGGACATAATATATTTTACAGAGCCTGGATGAATCTTATATATTTGCCTATTCGGGTAGCGAATTTATAGAATCTAGTCTGGGAAGTCGGCGAAATTCTTTAGGACCTGAACCGGAACCACCTCCCGAGGAATCCAATCTGCAGAGGGCAGTCAGCTTTGAAAGTGTTTGTTCGGACACGAGCGTGACCTTAAACAATTTAGATGAAGCGGTTGTCGGACTTATTTGTATCGGCCTGGAACATGAAAGATGGGCGTATCGCGGGGATTGTGAAAGTGTCGTCACGGTCAGTGTTCTCGAAGCCAGAGATTTGATCGCTCACGATGGGCGACCGGCACAAAATACTTTTGCAAGGTACTTTAACTCCTACAAAAAAAAGTAACCATTAGGAACAATAAAAGATCTTTAATAACGTTCATTATATAAAAACATTCATTGCAGAGTTTGCATGCTACCGGATCGAGAAGCTTACACACAAACTAGACTTTACAGAAGAAGTCCTTCACCAAGTTACCAAGAAAAATTTTGGTTCCCTCTCGATGGTAGTCCTGTTGGAAAAACTCTTTTAATCGAAGTAAGCTGAAAATTATCCACGTCACACACTTTTTTGACCTTTCTAACGGGATTTCCAAGAAATCTGAATGGCGCGATTTTTTATGATTGTAGGTATTTTCGATGGATACGATTACTGCATGCGATGCAACTCTTTTGGGGGAGGCAACCGTAAGATTAGGACCAGTTTTAAAGCCGTCGACAACTACATGGCTTCCCCTTTTGCGATCAACTTTACCAATTTTACAGCTCGGGGAACTCATGTTTTCATTGAGTTATTCGTCTACAGCAGAAAGACTTACCGTGGTTGTCGTAAAGGCTAGAAACCTCCGGGGAGCTACTCCCACACCTGGCAGCTTCTTCGTCAAGGTATTTTCCGATAACTGGTTAAAGTTATAATCTTATTTTAAAATGTTTTTATTTAAAAATATTTATTTTATTTCAACAAACGTCTTATTATTAATTATGTAGGTCTACCTGTTGCAACAAGGTAAGAAGATACACAAGAAGCGAACTTCGATGAAGAAGGGCGAGAAAAGTCCAATTTTCAACGAAGCGATTATATTTAATGTACCTGCTCACGCTCTAATGGTAATCATTCAATTTTCGTAGACTTTTAATTACTAAATGAATGCCATTCGCTGAAAAGAAATGTTTCTGGTTTCCAGACTATCCAATTAAGGCTGACTGTAGCGGAGGCTAGCAGCGACATTAGTACTAACACAAAGGCTTATTCCGTCGGTCATGTGATCGTCGGAGCAACGACTTCCGGTCGTTCTCTTGCACATTGGCAGCAAATGTTCGCCGCCCTTAGGCGCCAGGTCGCCATGTGGCATCCGCTGCGAAAATGAACGATCACAACAGACGTAAACGGATCTTCTATGGAGGAACAGACTAAAAATGACCCCACTGACGGTTGTACCGCGTTGAAAATGAGAAATATGCCGAGTTCTAATCGGTAAAAGGCGATCTCAAAGACTATTGCGGGAAAAACTTGTTCTTTTAGATGTCCTGAAAGATCGTTAAGAATTCGCGAACTCTTTAACCATCTTTAAGGAATCAACATTACGCCGATGCGAAGACGAGAAAGAAGCAGTCCAGATCTCGGCATTTCGAGGCTCTAAACTAAATGCGTGTCTTTTGCGATTCGCCAATTATCAACAATTTACTCGCGAACGTTCGATGTCCATCATCATCAACAATTGACTGACACTTTAAACATTCCAAAGACATGAAATCATCAAAGAGCCGCCGGTAGTCATCGTAAAGAGCAATGAATGTACAAAAAAAGTTCCCGACAATTTCGTCCGACAATGTTTTCCTTTACGAAGCCTTCGACAGAAAAGATAGAGAGGAATAACAATCGCAGTCTTTGACTAGTGCGGCAAGAGGGAGAGAGACATTTTTTAATCGGACACTTTTCCACGTGAATTTGAAAGTACTTGTATAATAAAGAAATTGGTTGATGAATCAAATATTTTATCCAAGTGCAGGGTTGTTGCTCGAGGTGAAATGTTGACGTTTTTACAGAGTCTATAAGCTCGTTGCACGATGACACTTTCAGATACTTTCTCTCCTTCTCGCGCGTTGTCAAGTATTGACTTTGACCCTTAACTAGCGATTTGACTATTTCGAACCCATTTCCAATTCTCAGTTAAGATAGTTCTTTTTATTTTTTTTTGTAACGACTCTGACATGCTCTCCAACGTTTGCACTGAAAGAAATTGAGTTATCCGATGGCGTACATTCATCGTATTGTAAGCTGTAATATTGTTTATAAAATGTAAATTTTCTATTCTAAGTGCAAAAAACTAAATTTGTTATATTTAAATTTCGAAAAATTTCTAATGTGCCAATTGAACGCATGATTAACATTTCTTCTTATTATTTTTCGGGATTGCCTGCAATGTTAGTAACATCTAACCTGAAACAGTAATTTTTACAAATAATTAAGTTTAAATTCAGAGAGTGAAGAAGTCTACACGATATTTCTTCACAGGCATCTTAAAAATATTAATAAATCAACAGACGTTGTTGAAAAACTTGTTCCACGATCGGTGTCCAATTAATCGAATTTATTTTATTCATGAAAGTCATTTTTCTAATAGAACAATTTGTAGTAGTATTTTTTTATCAAGGGCGGAAAGACGGCATTCTCGAAGAGCCTTCAGGAGATTGCCATTTCGCGCATGATGTATATTACGCTTTCGAAAACGTGTAAAAGTATGTTTTTTTTTATTTCTCGTAATTTGTGCCTGTACACCTTGAGAAAATTGTAACGGTTTGTCTAGAAAACGATACGCAGTAAATGAAAATTTCAAAATTCTGAATTCAGATTTAATTAGCGACTTTCAACAATTCTTGACTATTCATGTCATTGTTACATAATTGAAAAGAGTTGATATTTATCACCCTGAATTCAGATTCTTGAGGGTTTTTCATTATTTTCGTTTACTGCGTTTTCCGTTTCCTTTGTCATTTTCACGCACATTTCGACCGAATTACAATACACGAAAACCTAAGTAACTCTACCAAAATCTATTAATATTACATCTAAACACAAAAAATACACTAACGCATAAACATTGTAGCCTTATACGAAATCTCAGTCTATCGAACAAATCTATAACTTTTATACCTCTTCGCGTGCTAAAAAATCGCGATATGAAATTCAAATTATCCATACTTCTAAGTACTTATTATACACGTACTCTATACACTCAAATACTTGATCTAACTCGTAATAATCTGTGCATAAGTACACTCGTTGATGATTCATCTAGCCGTAAGGAACTTTATATAACGTACATGCTGTGCGTACAAGTTTACTGAATTGTATACGTAAGTGCAGAATGCGAAATGAAAAATTTCTGCACTTGAAGAATAATTTTATGGTCATAAAAAAGTTTATTATCATTTTTAATATTGAAAAAAATACCTTACACAGTAGTTTGAAACGAATAGTAAGAATGTCATTATTTATTCCAATTTTTATTAGGCAATAACTTTAAGATTACTTTAATTATAATTGGAGACATTAGAGACTGTACTAAGTAGACCCAAAATTTAATACTTCGATTATGCATATATATGCAAAGAGAGCAAGTGCAGCAATTTTTCGGCTTTATACGTTACTGAAAAATGTAAGTGCGACCTCGGAGGATTTTCATTCGGCCTTTTTTCGCAATGCGTAGAGTCCTCCATGTGTGCGCTTCAGCTTTAATTTTAAAGGTTGTAAACGATGGGCTTTTTAAACTGCGAATTTTGTATTTTATCTATGTATTTATTTCACAATTGTTATTCTATTTATATCGAGTCAATTACAGCACTGCGAATTAATCGTTTATAAAACTAAACATTTCTTACATATGAGCACAACATACGAATGATACATTTAACGATTATTTTTTCAAAATTTCGTGTCAACAATTACGACTTGTTATGGAAAAATGGAATAACATAAAATATTTTGACAGAACCGTAGAAACGAAATTTTGAAAATAAACTTAACGTTTTCTTTGACTAATTAGTGTGTAACTTATCTAGTTTTCAGCATTGGTTATTAAAACATTAGTTAAAGCAGCGACAGTAGAGATCATTTTATTATTTACTATTTTAATAAAATTTGTTTTTTGTCTCGCAAAAAATCTAAAATTCTTCATCAATTATTTTCTTTTTTATTTAATTATATCATCTGAATAAAAAGCTATTCATAACGAAGAATATTATTAAAAGGAGTGGACATTTACATTCGTCGATTAAAGTCAATCTTAAAAACAAAGAATTCTCTAAAACATATTTTTTAAACTACCATTTTTCAAGAACGATTGAACATTATAAATCATGTCTTCAACATATTTTATTTTTGCTTCGTTTCATGTTTTTCCAGTGTAAATATACAAAGTAAATCTGATAATGTATAAAATACAAGAAATTTCGTTTAAATGAACCAATTAACCGCTAAATGCTCTGGTATTTTACCTCGTCTTCAGCATCCGACGAAATATTTGTTCGTTTTTCAAAATTGTACTAACACGGGCACGAAAATAATTTTGCTTATTAAAAACTCATCACCCGAAATTTTTGGGGTCGCTGATTACGAACAATACGAATACCCTGTTTTCTTACATTAAAGATGACGGAACGAAAAAAGCGGAAGAAAAATATCAAATATTGTTATTTTCATTATCTTCATTTTGTGATCAGATTATTAAAATTCTAAATGGCGGCTTCATAATAATGAGCATCGTCTCTGGATGTTTAATTTCCGGAAAATTGTTTTCTTGAAAATAGCGTGATTTAGACAAAAATTACAGAAGATTTGAAAGGCACACTATAAGCAACAAACACGAATAACATTAACATTTTGAAAATTACAAACATCGGTAGATACTTTGCGCACACCACTTTTTGATTGCAATGTTGAATTTCAAAAATCTGATCATAAATTCGGAATCAGCGATCCAAAAATTGAAAGATACAAATCATAAAAATCGATGAATATTTAATATTTTTTACTCGCCACGTGGGGTCCGATTTCTTGAATTTAAAAAGAAACAAACATCCGGTTCATATATAATCAGTGACTCTAAAAATGCCGAGTAATGAGTTGTGTTTCAACAAAATTACTTTCGATATTTCATATTTCGATTCCATAAAAGAGACTAAAGTATCCGATTAATTTGGCTGATTAATCTCTAACTATGGAATTTGAATAGAAAAGCCAAGACCTATTTTTTTTTAGAAATATTCATGAGATATTGTTTACCATATAAAAAATGGTTTTATATTAATCACAGCTCTTTTAAATTCTAAGTTCTGACTATGATTATACTAATATTAGAATCATGTGGTTAACACAATTAGTCAGAGAAAAAATCTTAAATTAAGCCGTTCATATTTTTTAATAATATGACTGAAATTATATCAATTGAAGAATAGATTTGGGATTTATAGAGACGTATACATTTTTTACCGAAACGAATACTTCTCTATTATTCTTAATTCTATTTTGTTTTCTAAACTTGAATACTTCTTTTACTGGACAATGTATCCACGAATCGTTACTTTCGATACAATTACAATTACAATCTACATATCACGTAACGAATTGCGTTTTGCATTCGGCAGTTTGTGGTTGCTCTATTGGAAATGTAATTAATCACTGTCATCAAGTATCAATTATATTAATGAAATTAGATGTTACGCATGCCCATCGTTCTAACTCTCCTTACCGTATAAGAATTATTTTAACGATATCGCACTACGAATCGCGATATAAATTTTTTTACATTTCCAACAATGTAAATGAATTCGCAATCGTCATGACGAATCTATGTGCCATATTTTTCAGCGCAATAGTATATAGTTATAAAAATATCAGCAAAATCAAATAATTAAGAATTTGGAACATTTGCAAAAATTTCTCGATAAAATGTAAGAATGAAACGCTGGAGCTAGCTATCTTTTAAATTTTGCGTACATTTGAGGTTAGGTCAAGATACACCGTCATAAGTCTTTGCCGATTGTTTCGTGATAAATTTTGATTTCAACAAAACAGAATAGATATATACATAACTGTACGCATAACGGAAAGCATATTTTTAAAAAATTCAAAATAATTAATTGCAACTACACTTGACTTTGGGTGTACATATGAACAACAAAAAGCTGCTCTTGAAATTCTGTCCAAGTTTTCATTTACAATGCCTTTTTATCGCAAAATGGTTACTTAAAGAAACCTTATACAGTTCTATAAGAACACTAAATTCATGAATCATTTAGTATTAACATAAAAACTGGAATAATTTAGTTACATTCTGGAATCGTGAAAATCATCGTATAGTTGAAATTCATTGAGAGCACTTATTTAATTTTTTACCGAAATCGCGCAATTTTCAACAGAAAAATTGCTATGAGTTAATCGTAAGCTCTAAATAAAATGTTTAAAACAAATTTTTTAAATTGCTGCGAGTTAACACTTGAAATGTGAGTCATAAAGTTATCAATATTTAACAATGTTAAAACTGAGCGTTCAGCACTGTTGTACGTAAGCACGAAATATCGCCTCACAAACACCTTAAAATCTTTGTAGAAACTAGAAGTATTATTTTGCCCAAGAGATAATTTTAGCAAGAATTTTTACTCCGTGGATTTGATATTTTTTTTAACATTTTGTCTGCATGTGTACGAGGCCGGTTTTCAATGCGCAGTTAATAAAAGTATCAAAGGAATGCTTGGAAGAAAAAGAAACTGAACCATTTGCTTATTCAAACTTGAAACTGGAGCGCCTAATATATAATTTCTTTGAAATTCTGTGGACGTGCAAATGCTAAATTTATGGATTACATATTTAACCAAATTTTATAAAAATAATCCGAAAAGTAAACAATATATGCCTTGAAAATTTGATTATACGAAGAAACAAAGGAGGGACTGGTATAAAAACATTTTATTGCAAATAGCAGAGACATGAATAAATAGAATGAGTTTCTTGAAAAATGTAATACAGGACGAAATTAATTGATTCATAAGTATACTAATTTATCAAAATGAGTAATTTCTTTGCGTCAGTTTTGAATTACTTGTTTCTATATTTATTTTTTTTTTGTTCTACAAGCTGTTCGATCCCAATTGAAACAAAAATTAAATCGTATTAAAATTTGTTATTTTCAATTCAGTTTTTGTCGACTTTTAGACGAAGACTGTTTAAAAAATCACTTACAATTCGTTTTAATCCCGTAATGCGTTTCAATATGAACTTTACACTTGTATTATTGTAATTCGTTTCAATTCCAGTGAAAGAATTGCCTTGGAAAAGCGTAGATCTTTTAACTGTTGATAGGTGGCAGTCGTGTCACTCTTGACTCCTCTTTCTTTCTCACCGCAAAAGTTCTGTTTCGAATCTATTTCATATCTCTTTACATACCATATTTCTTCAAAGTATATTTATACTGCTTTTACATGATGCATACAACATTCTAGAAAATGTGCAAATGCACATGAATGTTTTCCCAAAAAATAGTAAAAAATAATCTTAATTTTCCTGAAAACATTTAATTAAAAAAAGAAACTTAATTGAATAAATTAACATTAAATAATAGCGTTAAATACCGTTGCTTGATTATTATTTTTTATTTATTTTTGAATTCGAGATATTAAGAACGATGTATAATTGAAAGTACTGAGGACTATTCAATTCATTTTAATTCAGTTTTATTTGTTAGGATGATTTTATATTTATGGTAGCAATGTAGAGTTTACATTTTTTTTTGGTAAGAATATGAAATGTAACGAAATCGAACACCACAAAAGAAGTTACGATACCACAAAAAAGCAAACAACTATTTGTTCAAGTATTAACCAAAAAGTAAATATATTGTCTAAATCTGAAGAGAAAAAAAAAGTTATTAGGTAATGATTGTTGTTTATATAGCTTAACAATGTGAAATGTTTTCATTGTAGAAAACCTTCTCCATTTCAGAAAAGTCAATTTTGAACCGCATCACGGAAAAATCTAAAGACAATTTAAACCAGTCTCTTCTAATTCTATTAAAACATCACTTTCAATACCAATCTCTGACGTCAATTTCGTTAATTTTTCAAAGAACACCGAATTTCAGAGAAATCTTATATATTCGGCATTACTGGCATTTTCTGTACCGTATTTAGTTTTTACACAAACGAGGGTAGAATATTCGCATCGAGTCGTGGTAAGCAAAATCGGCGAAAGCACAGAAATCGAGAATTTGAGGAATAATGCACGACGAGAGCAATGGTAAGAATAAAGCGGAGAGTGACGAAGACAATAATTGTGTCGAACGATTCTTCCCGAAATCCAACAGTTGCATTGGCTTTTGCTGCAGTAACAATAGCCAGAGTTTTACTTTCTGACTCCGACCGAATGCTCCAAAGTAATGTCCAAATTTTCGAAATCTGTCAAGAACTAGTTTGATGTTCGGCGCCTTTTGAAAACAAATAAACTTAAAATTTAAACCAAAAATAAAATGGTCCGAAGACATCTTCCGAAGAAAAATTTGTTAATCGTCTTCGGACACTCTCGAACGTACAAGCGAGAAGATTGCGGGACGAATCGTGACGCGTAGCCGATTACGTGTGCATGATTTATACAGAGAAGTAAAATACATACGTGTAATTTAAAAAATTGAAATTGTTTGATATTTTTGTTACGCCTGTCTGTGATATGATAAGGGCACATTTACATCACCCTGTATATGCATTGTAATCATAATATCTCTAACTATAAGATGTTAAGAGACATTTTTCAAGAAGGAAAATCCACCGCAATGCTCTTCCTACAAATTGTACATAGTTATGTATTAGCGACGTAACAAACACATACACGTAATTTGACATTATACAAGAACTTCCAGATCAGCATTCGTAAATCTGTAATCCCTCCGCACGTCGAAGACTTGTCGATCAAGGGCGACTTATTTCTCAAGCGTCTTTCCGTTTATGATTTTTTCGAGCAGCGTTGTAGCAGAATCAAACTTGATCGAGTCTACGACTACGCGGATATTCGTGGTCGCGTCTGGGGAAACGTTCCTGACTAACAATCAGGACCTTATTTTCTGCAGAAAAACAGAATTTGATCGAGTCGAATTTTCTGTGATCTAAATATTAATGTTTTTACAGTGAATATACATTAAAGAGCGCTTTAACCAACTTAAGACGAGACTACGAATAGCCGTCTGAGGAACATTTCTATTTCGAATCTGATCCGACCGGACAGGCCGATCCAGTGCCTCCGGTTGCGATTTTTCGAGCTGACAACATAATATACTGCATTTACTTGGACAAAAATTCTACCGAATTTTCAAACGCCAAAATGCGGCGCGGTTTTTAGTCTAAGTTTTCCCGTGCACCGTTGTAACGATCACATGCCGTTTTAACGATCTATATATCACGTGTATGACGATTACCTACGTACAATTCTCCGATTCCACTGTACACTGCGTGTCGAAAGAAAGAGATGAATAGTTCGCCCTCAGATGAAGAAGCGTAACTCGGCAGAAAAAAAACACAAAATACACAAATATTGAAGATCATGTACTGTGAATGTATATTGTGAATTGATATATAAACCGTCGTTGTTAACCATCATTGCGGTTCTATTTACACGCGGTGCGTTTACTGAATAAATTCAAAGTATATACATATGTACTTGTATATATTATATGTATATATATTTAAGATAGAACAGTGTCATTCATTTTATAAAAACCCAATATCCTTTCCACAACCTGGATTTCTAAACGGATACTCTATAATCACATCAACCCTTTAACTCTAGGATGGGCACTTTTTCAATTATTTTCAACGTTAACTTTCTTTGGTACTCAAAATGTAAAACATTTGTCAAAACTTTGACATTTAAACAAGCAAAAGAACGGACAATTTTGTTTAAAAAATGAATATTTATTAAAAAAGAGAAAAGTTTTTTTTTTCAAAAAAAAAGAGAAACAATTTTCTTCCACTGCACGTTTTTTAAACAAATTTAAGTGATATAGAATATATGAAATACAATATAATACAAACAAACCCAAAGTATGAAGCATTTAAATAATCCGATTAATTTGTAGGTCGTCATATTTAATCTATTAATTTAATAAATTTAAATGACAATTTTTCTGTCAACATTTTTCAGCTGCCAACTTTTTTCGTTAAGTACTATAAGTCTCGTTACTGTCAAGATATGCCGACGCGATATTTTAACGTCAAACATAGCTCTGGTTACATCATGGAAAAAAAATCAATTCTGAAACAAAAGTGTAAAAAATGTTTCTTTTTTTTCTGAAAATTATTGAAAAAACTGCCCGTCCCGAAATTAATGGGTTACGGAGCGGCTAAATACCGATTCGATGTGTTAATCAAATTTGTTTTATCGACGCCGTATTTTCACTTAAAAGCATACGTTTCAGGACGCATTCACAAACAATTACTACTTTAAAGATAATTTATGCACTTTGCATGAATGTACGTCAAACTTCATCAAATGCAGTTCAGAAATGACCGAAAATCGAGAAAATAAATCTCGTAGCTAACAACACAAACGCTGCAGAAATTTATTCTTGCCATTTTGCTCTCGTTTCCCACCCGATTTTGCTGAAATTTTCTTTGAAAAATTGTTAATAAATAGATCTGAACTTTAACATATAGCTTGTGCTTAATTTGCATATTTTAAATTAAGATTTCAACGACGTTTAGTCGACCGTAAAATACAAATTTTTTACCTCAGTTACCAAGACTGATGGTTTTAAAATTTTAATGTGTTATTAAATTATACAACATAATTTTTTGAAGAAAATTATATTTGTCAGAAAAATTAAGGCTATTGCTAATCACGGCGGCGGTGGCAAGACTTGGCCGGTATATATTTTAGCTCTGTCAAAATTTATTAGAATTTAAATAATAAAGTATAGATTCATAGTTTCTCAACGTCGTGATTATCTTTTGGAAATTATATCAACTTAAATAAATGTATCTTTATGCTTACAATTATTAAAGAATAAATTAATATTTGATGTACATCTGTGATGAAAAAATCACGATGTTTTTGATGCATACTTTTAATTTTACTAGTTAATTTTTTTCTTACTAGCAAATCTTTATAGAAAAATGAAAATTTTGTTAAAATTTAATAATAGTAAAAATGGAAAGATTTGGTTATTTTAAGATTTTTCGAACAAAATGAGGACCATCAAAGGGAAAAGATTCGATGGGCCGGAACCTAAACCCACGATTCGATCCTGGAGAATATTTACAAATTTGATATACGTTTCTATCAGTTTTAGAGTGAAAATGCGTAACGTACGTTGCCGAAAATATTCTAGTAACGAGATTTTGCCGATTCTCTATTGTTTGTTAGCTTTAATAATATTCCATGAATTTTAATAATATCCCTTCGGAACAATCCTATGAAAGTGCTGATTCCTGCACTGAACCAAAGAAAACGTAGCAGAGCAAGTATTTCCTCTCAGTAACTCGGTCCTTACTCAAATAACAAGAATTCCTAAGTATGACAACTGGTACATCTTATTTCTGAAAATATAATTTTTTCACAGTAAAGAATCCAGACAATTCTTTAAATAACTGAGAATCCTTACGAAACTAACAATATGGGCGGAATTATACCAATGTCCGGACTATTACAAGCATAAACTATTAAATTGGGTAATTCAAATCCAATAAATGTATTTTTATGCTGGTAGTTATTAAATAATAAATAAATATTTGATGTACATCTTACACGAGCAAATCTGGATGTTTTTGTGGCTCATACAATAATTTTTTTATAAGCCGGAACTATCGAATCTTTCCACGTTAATGGTCCTTATTTTATTCTAAAATCTTAAAATAATCCAATCTTTCCATCATTAGTATCATAAAAAAATTGTTATTTTATTGGTATTTTTCTTGCAAATTTTTCATTATTTCTGTTAGAGCAGACGAGTTTGAGTCATCAGAAAAAAAAGCTAGACAAAAAAATTCCACACAAAAACATCGTGATTTGCTCGCCTGAGACGTACATCAAATATTTATGTATTATTGTAACAACTTAATAATAACACTCAGACGGACGGATTTTCAGTATGACGATAATTTGTATATAACTGCCTTTAGAAAAATTTGAGCTCCACTGTTTCTAACGTAAAATTGTATGCTCTTTCAGAATCTTTAAATAAAATTACGATAAAATGAATCGCAAAAAAGTTATAAACACTTTTCTGTTAAAAAAACGGGTTTTTACGTTTTGTTTTTCATTAAAACATCACTTTCACCTCGAAATTGCTTTGGAAAACATATCTAAGTTTAAAATATCGCGTCCATGGACCTCCATGATTAAAATGCACCATATCAGAATTCATAATTCAAGATGGCAGTTTTCAAAATGGCGCCTAGTAGCTCAAAATTCTTTTTAAAACTTAACCATTTTTTTTCTTAAAAACTATAGACTTTAGAGAAAATTTTCTAAGAACAATGCTTTGGAATGAGTCAAAGAATTCTCTCAAATTTTATCAGCATCCAAGTAATACAATGCTTGATTTTTCAAAAAATCGAAAACTCGAAATTTTGAAAATAATCATTTAAAAAATCTGAAAAAATTTGAGTAGTGTCTTTAAATATTTGTAAGAAATTTTGTCCTAAGGAAATTATCTGTCAACTATAGGCTTTAGAGAAAATTTTCTTAGAATAAAAATATCTTAGAACTATTTAAAGAACCCACTCAAACTTTTAAAATAACTTTTTTCAAAAATCAAGCAGTGTATTGCATGCTGATAAAATTTGAGAGTACTCTTTGACTCATTCCAAAGCATTATTGTTCATAGAAAATTTTCGCTAAAGTCTATAGTTTTTAAGAAAAAAATGATTAAGTTTGAAAAAGAATTTTGAAGCGTCTAAGCGCCATTTTGAAAACTGCAAGCTTGAATTATGAATTCACATACGGTACATTTTTATCCTGGGAGTCCATGGATGCGATATTTTCAAATTAGATATGTTCCCTACGCCATTTCATGGTGAAAGTGATGTTTTATAACAAACAATATGTAAAAAAACATGTTTTTTAACAGAAAAACGTGTATAACTTTGTTGCGGTTCATTTTATCTAAATTTTATTGAAAGATTCTGAAAGACCATACAATTTTACGTTAGAAGCAGTAGAGCTCATATTTTTTTAAAGCCATTTATATATAAATATCGATGTTCAAACTAATGCTGAATATTCGTCCGTCTGAGCATTAATGGGTTAAACATTCTTCTTTAAAAAAATACCTTCTTCGAACTATTTGCAATTCGTCGTTGATAATAGAAATCGTTTAGCTTCAATGAAGTCTGAACTGGACATTTTATCACTACAGTTTTCGGAGGTTGTATTTTGTGTAAAAAATATCTTAAAAAATGTACAAACAACCGTATTTGGCATGAAAGTGAACCATGAGAACCTTTCATTCGATTTTTTGAAAAATGCAACCGTGAAAGACTATATATGATTATTTCAAAAAAAAAAGCATGGATTTTTCAACTGTATTTTTTTATATCTTGTGTTTTTGCGTTGAAAGCTTTTCAGAATTCCTATTTCAAGTAAAGAATTCGTGTTTTTTTTATATTATTTTACGTCGACTTTTCTGAACCCATATGGGACTAAATCGCGATGGGACCTACAGTTTATGAAGGTGGAATCCGAACCACCTGAGCTTTGGCGTTATTAGACACTAAATCGTCGTCTTGTGACCTGAACTCTAAAATGTGCATGTTGGCATTTTGAAAATAAATGTGAAAGTATCTAAAATTGTGATGCAGAGCTAAACCAAAAAATTACAGACTCTTAGAAAAAATATTGCTAAACAAAAATTTCTTAAAATTAGGTATAACTATGTCGACCCAGAAATAATTGAAACAATATTTTTGTAATACAACGGTCGTGAGGCTCAATAATTCGAGCCCGAAGGTTTCATCCTAGAGCGCGAAATCGAACTTCCCGCCCGGAGTGTTAAAAATGTTATTTATTAATATTTTGGCTGACATATGGTGAAGGTCGAAGTTTCGAAAACACACATTTTCACTTTTTACACATTTAAGGAACCCCCTCATTCCCCTTCTTTCCTACCTAAGTTACATTGGGAATGTTCTCGTAAGGGCAAATTTTCACTCAAAAAACTACAATACGAACTTGTATTGCAGCTGCCCAATTGGTCGGAGACTCTAGTTTTGTAATTTAAATGTTCATTACAATTTGTCAAATTAAAACTTTCCGCATAAGAGTCTACATTTCTAAAATAATGGTGTTTTCACGATTTCTCAGAATATATAAATTGTATAAAATATACAATAAGCGAATATTTAGATATGCGTAGAATTCGATATCATTCCTTCCGAGTTTTACATTTCGGTTATGTATTAATTACTAGTTTGGACTGTGAACGTAGACAAAAATATGAAGCCTCCAATATCTGTTTTATGATACTCGAAGTTAGCAACTGCATGATGTAAATTGAGATTTTTATCATAATTATTGTTTGTAGCTAGCGCTAAATGTTCAGTTATTCATTTTGTTGCACACGATTTATAAAAGATCAAAATAATTGTTGCAACTAGCAACGAAAGGGTTTCTTCTCGACCGTTCTAATTTAAAATTAAGTATAATTCATAGTATTTCTCGGTATTAAGGGTCAATTTACAAATAATATAAAATTTAAAAAAATGAAATAATTTTTTGGCATCATACAAAATCCGGCGAAGTTCATCTTTTTACCATTTTCGTGTTTTCCATCGAAAACCAAAAAATTATTTCATTTTTTTAAATTTTATATTATTTGTAAATTGACCCTTAATACCGAGAAATACTATGAATTATACTTAATTTATAAAAGATGTCTTAGAAATCATTTTTACAGGTAAAATAATTACTTATATAATCATATTGTAATGTAATTGTGTTTATTTAAAAATTATAATATACGTTTCTATTCTGATATGGGTCCTCTTCAGTAAAATATATATATATATGTATAGATATAGATATCCTTTTATTTGTTTAGTGAAGAGGACCCATATCAGGGACGAAAAGTATATTATTTTTCACCCCTTGTAAATTTTAAATAATCATAATTTTTTTGATGTTTTCTTTAATTATTGTTCTCCATACATGTAACTTTTGTACTTTTAAAATCGTAATTTCTTCTATAATATCTTGTATGTCAAGTTTCAAAAGTTTAAATTTGTAATCTGTAAACTCTTTATATTTATTAATCTGTATAGGTGAATGAAAACCGGTATTATGTGTAAATTTATTAAAAAGGATGTGTTTAGGAAGGAAATTATTTCATTTATATCTGACTAAGAATATTCTTCTTGTTATTGATGCCGCTAACTTGTTAATGTTTTTCCATTCCTTAAGTAGCTTTGAAGTTTCTTTTCCAAAATTAGATCGAATCCAACTGTCGAACGTCATATCTCCAAGCACATGTATTAATATAAAAATATAAATAAATCTTTTTTCTTCTCTGACCTTTTCGTAAGTGAAAATTTTCTTGGTGTTGCACAATAATTCAGAAATACATCAAGAAAATTTTCACTTACGAAAAGGTCAGAGAAGAAAAAAGATTTATTTATAATCATAATTTTTGTTTATTACACTTCGAACGGTCGAGTATTTGCACAATGTGTTATAAACACTTTAATTGTAGATTATGGTTTAAAACCTGGATACTGGAATTGCTTTTTTTCTTTCTTTTTTTGCAAAAAATAATTATTTGAAAATCAAAAACAAGAATGGAGAAACTGGAGAATTGCATGGGAAATGAAAAAAGACACTAACGTTTTTAATTAATAAATTATTCAGCGATTCTTGTACAATACTAGTGGAAGAATTTTTAATTATTTTAGCAAAATATATATGTATATAAATATATATTCGGGTCTCTTAACGCATAGATAAAATACAACGATATAAACAGCATTTTACGGGGATTACAATATATCAATGATGAAACGAAACGGACGTTTAAACACTAGAAAATATCAACGAGCGGCGGTTTTTCCTACTGGTGAAGCCCAAACGCGGAACTTTTCGAAACCACTTAGCCCAAAATTACTCTAGAAATAACGAATACACTCCTACGGATGCTCAAACGAAGGCACGCTCGTTCACTTTGGCAGTTTTCCTACCCAATTTCAGTTTATTCGCGATATTCGAAGGTTATCGCGCACCTCGCAAGGAAGACAAAACGAAAGAATTCACTTTTCTCCGTCTCTAGGCGGCGCTGCCAGAGACGGTTTGTTTTTTCCAAAATTGCGTCATTGGTTCCCTGGTGAGGACAGTCTTCTCTGCGGCGAATAAGGATTCTGCAGGAGTCGCGGCGAGGATTCGATGACGCGAAGCAACAACGAATCTATGTAATCTTCCAGATCGTGTAGTCGCTTTTTCTTGTCTGCCACCTCGTACTGCAGTTGAACAACAGACTCGATAAGATCCTAAAATATAAATCAAATTATTTATTTTAAGAGACTTCAGAAACGCGATTCAGAACTTAAAAATTAATATAACAATCTGTTGTAACAAAAAAGTAATATTATCATGTTACGCAATTTGTAGTTTATTCATTTCTCGACCGTTTACATTAAAGAATATTTTGGATTCGATAGATATTGTATTTATTGTTACAAAAAAAATATCCCTCTAGCGCTTAACAATGGAACTATTATAAAATGTGTCACATGACCTGATTATGATTGGATATTTTCAAGATCTCAAAAATAATGTTGCAAAGTGGTCAGAGGGCAAGGAGCTTAGTTGGAAGAAGATTCTAACGGCAATCGAAAGATCGCGGGTTTAAATACCCGGCACTTAACACACAAAATTATTATTTAATTGATATTAAAATACAAATGGTATTTAACGTTATCTAATAATACTTATTTAAGAGTGAAAACTAACTTCTCTGGATTTTCCTTCAAACTGTCGAAGAAGTTCGTGGGGCAAGCGACCCTTGGGTCCATTTTTGTCCTTGTTCGTATATCTGTCTTCTCCGCCAATAATAATCCTTTCCGTAGATGGGCGGTGCTCATTCAACATGGATAACCTATTGTCCTTCTTTTTGTCCTTCTTCCCAAATTTCTCCTCCTTTATATTTTTCACGTGATGTTTATCCTCTTTGGGACTTTTTGTGTTCTGATGTTTGTCCTCCTTTGGACTTTTTTCGACATGCTGGACTTTATCCTCTCGAATGATTTTATCCTGCTCTTTTGGAACTTCCCGCAGTGCAGGACTCGGCGGTTCGCTTGACTCGCGGAGCCTCGAAATTGGGGACGGTCGAGGGGAGGCTGTCGGGGAATTTTCGCGTTCTTCTTTTGCTTCATCAATTATTATTTTCGGATTTGATTTATCCCACCTTCAAATCAAATGTTCTATTAGTAATTGAGCGCGTGCTATTGGGAATTGCCGAGCTGCAATATTCCATGTAATAAAATTCAAAACAACTACTTATTCTTGACAATAAAATAAAAGGATTTTACAGTAAATTAAATTCAAAAAAATAATGTTATTGATACTAACTCTTAATTTCACAGCATTAATCGCCAATCCCAATAGATATTTATACAAATTTATAAAAAAATATATATTATTCCAACTAACCTATACGTGCTAAAGCAAAAAAAGACATAGGATCGCACACACACAACAGGTAGAAATACGAAATAAATAATAATTAATGCTAGATAACCCATCCAGAAAGACGACGCATATTGGTACTGTACACAACCCATCCCTCTAAAAAATAATTAAATAAAGTATAAATAAACAACCGACACATAAATAAATAATACATAAAAAAATATCCCATGTAAGAGCTCTTTTCAACAGAGGTGAATAAAAAATCTCTACCGTTTCGGCGCTCCTTGGACTCCGTAAAGTTTTTGGCCCCATTCGTCCTCTGGTGCATTTTCAACTTTAGTGGAATTTATGCTGCCCACGAAACGAGGTGGTTTGCTGGGGGGACCTTTCGCATTCGTGACTGGCTGCTGTACATTCGTTGAATAAGAATTATCGTTGCCACTGTTTGTGAAGAAAGGATTCTTCGATTGGTTGGCACTGGAATGCGTAACAGTAGGTCCATTCAAAGACGACGCGGAACTCTTATGCGACAAGTCGTCAAACTGAAAAGGAAAGTATACCAATCAATATATTAAATAATCTTTTCTGTTTTAACAAAATTTTCAAAGTTACATCCGTTACTATGTATATTCAGAACATCAGTTAGTGCAGGTTTCTTCCCACATTCTGTTTTTCTCTGCGTCATTATACACCAGAATGGAGATATTTTTCGTCAAATAGGCATTGTGGTAAACCGACATATATCGTGTTGCATCCACAAAACAGTCATTTTACACACAACTTTCCTTTGCGATGTGTAACGTGAAATAAAAAAATATTTTGAAAATCCAATCCCGAGAGACTAATTTCAACTTTTACAGAGTAAAAAGGAGTGCAAAAACATTATTGGATAAAATTGGTTGCTTTGTTACGTATGCTAAAAATAAAGGCTGAAGGTTAGTCCACTCCTTTTAACCCTTTGCGGCATACATTTTTCTTTACACGGAAAAAAATAGTACGTCGCTCTAGCCAGATTGCCCAGCTAAAACAGCTTCCCACTGCCCAGCAGGTCGATGTAAGTCGCGAGTGAAGACGTAAAATGACAATTAAAATTCGAAATCCTTAAAATTTTTTTTTCTATAAATAGGTATACTTTTCTTATGTCTTTAAGAATATTTCTACATAATTTCTAGACGATGTGGTTATTTATATTATTTTTATATGATTTTTTAAAGTCGTTAATAGTGAAAAAATCACTACTTTTTTCATTTTAAGGCTTCCGTATTGATTACCGTGTTAGATACGACAAAAATGCACTGAACCTTTTTTGTAGAGCACAAAATTTCCTACAAAAAAGTCAGTGAGAGTCATAGTCTAATGTTAACATGTACGGCATAAAAAACATTGGAAGTTATTGAATAAATCATTGAAATTTTAGAACAGAGATAGTTATCTTATTCGTGACGTATCTATTAACATTAGACTATGGCTCTCACTGACTTTTTTGTAGGAAATTTTGTGCTCTACAAAAAAGGTTGAGTGCATTTTTGTCGTATCTAACACGGTAATCAATACGGAAGCCTTAAAATGAAAAAAGTAGTGATTTTTTCACTATTAACGACTTTAAAAAAATCATATAAAAATAATATAAATAACCACATCGTCTAGAAATTATGTAGAAATATTCTTAAAGACATAAGAAAAGTATACCTATTTATAGAAAAAAAAATTTTAAGGTTTTCGAATTTTAATTGTCATTTTACGTCTTCACTCGCGACTTACATCGCGACCTGCTGGGCAGTGGGAAGCTGTTTTAGCTGGGCAATCTGGCTGGAGCGACGTACTATTTTTTTCCGTGTACATGGAAATCAGCCGAACCTTGCTACTCGGGGGTTTCTGGGGTCGCTGATCATAAATCTAACCTCATATTTTGAAAATTCAAAATGGCAGATGCAATATGGCGGGTCAAAAATAATTTTTTAAATTTAGATCCGCCATATTGGATCCACCATTTTGAAATTTTGAAAACTAGCTCCGGATTCGTTATTAGCGACCGGAAATACTTCATACAGAGTTTTTTCAAATTTTTTTATCGTGTAGCTTAGTCACAATTACATTTATTGTAAAAAACGCATTTTTTAGACTTTTTTTTTATTTATAACAATATATGTATATACCAATCAGCTATTTTTATGCCTTTAGTATAGTAAAGAATAGCATAGACTATAGGCTATAAAACAATTCGCGTTAAAACATGTGAACTACTATTCAAAAATTGCGAATAAGTGGAGAGAAAACGGTGACACTCTGGAGTGTCACTATGCCGCAAAGGGTTAAAGGATAAATAGTGGCAGGGGGGCAAAGATAATGCAACAAATCGCAATGAATTTGTCTAATTGTAAATTGTTTTAATACGAAACGACATTACATAAGTTGTTTTAACGAATTAACCCATTAAGGCCTAAACTGGACACATTTTGAGCATCAGTTTAAACGTCGATAATTTGCATATAAAAGCATTTGCAAAAATTTTACTCCCACTATTTCTGGCGTAAAATTATATGCTCTTTCAGAATCTTTCAATAAAATTTCGATAAAATGGAAGGCAAAAAAGTTATACACGTTTTTTTGTAAAAAAACATGGTTTTTTAAAATTGATTGTTCATTCTAACATCACTTTTGCCCTGAAATTGCGTTGGAAAACATGTCTAAGATGAAAATATTGCGTCCATTTTCAGATTTTTTAAATGACTTTTTTAAAAATTTTGAGTTTTTGAATTTTCAAAAAACCAAAATGTGTATCAAAACATATTGATAAAATTTGAGAAGGTTCTTTAACCAATTCTAAGATATTTTTGTTCTTAGAAAATGTTCTCTAAAAAAATTTGTCAAGTTTTAAAAAGATTTTTGAGCTTCTAGGCGCCATTTTGGAAGTCGCCATCTTAAAATTCAAATTAGAACATGGTACGTTTTAATCCTAAGATTCCATGGACGCGATAATTTTACCTTAGACATGTTTCTCAATGCAATTTCGAGGTGAAAGTGATGTTAGAATTAAAAAGTACATTTTTAAAAACCATGTTTTTTTTTACAAAAAACGTGTATAACTGTTTTGCTTTCCATTTTATCGAAATTTTATTGAAAGATTCTGAAAGAGTATACAATTTTACGCCAGAAATAGTAGGAGTAAAATTTTTCCAAATGCTTTTATATGCAAATTATCGACGTTTAAACTGATGCTCAAAATGTGTCCGTTTAGGCCTTAATGGGTTAAAAGAACCTGAGTAGAAAATTCGAGCTTGTTCATTGGACAGTATTATTAGACAATTTTTATACAGTTTTAGAATAATTTAATTAATTTTCAAGTTCTTATTTTAATTAGTAACAAAACAAAGATTATTTTGATTTAATATAAGTTAATTTACATTATTATCAAGTACACCTTAATTACTTCGCAGGCATGACGCCTTTTTTACGTAACATGGCCCAAAGTGTCAAGAATGACGGAAATGACATCAAAACGCACTCTCATTTGTTAAAAACATGATGTTCTTATAGTTTTTACGAATATGATAGTAAGAGCTCAATATTTTCTGGTTTTCAAGGTTTTACAGGGCGTTGAACATCAATAAGTTTCAATAGTTTTTACGAATGGCGTCAAACGTTTTCAGTTATAATGAGACAAACTTTTATGTTTAAATCGATAGTTATTATATTATAATAAAAGAAAAATAATTATTTAATAGTACAATTATTAATATTAAATGATTCGTTATAGTTTGTCCGGGTAAAAGTTATTTATTTTCTATGAAGCCCAGACTACGCAAGATTATGATTGAGAGATTGAAAATATTAACACTCGTACCATTATAACTGGATTTTTTATTGAACGCCAAAATAAGCATTGCCAGCGAAGTGGTTAATGTTTCTTAGGAAACAAAAAACGAATGTCAGGTAACTAAACACGACTGTTGCTTCATTTAGTTTTAGTTTCCTTCTATTTTTTTTAATATCTTTTACGGGTTTCTCTATTGGATGTTCGTCCCATTTCTAGAATAATCAGGTGTAATTGTCGTCAGAAGTACTTATTAATAATACTTTACCCCTTTAAAAAAACAGTGTAAAAAATACAATGCAAAAACTTGGAAGTAGGTTTCGGATCCCTCTTATATTTTTCACACATCTTTCAATAATAGGAACTTTAATGGAATTTTAATTGATAAGTAAACTCTACAAAAATGAATTCCACTGTTGTCAAATTAAACTTGAAAGTAGTAATCTTGGAGTAAAATGATAAATGAACACGAAGATTTTGGACATAGAACCTATGACCAAAATGTTGACATTTTGGCAGCGTTCAAGTCACGCTACTATAAAATCAGACGTCACCGCGATCTATGAGGAACACATGGACATCGGTATGGTAGGACAGGTCGGTAAAGAACGACTTTTCCCTGACATAAACTTCTTTTTCTAGGACTTCCTACAAATCCAATAAGATAAGCATTTATCTACTTACTGTAAATTCATCTTCGTCTTCGCTTATCACACCCGGATCTGCTTCGCCAGGTTCCTGCTTTGACTTCGGTCGGAAAGCATGCTCGTCGATCTCATCCAAATGATTCTCGTCGAGTTTGTTTTTGCTCTTCCCTTTGACCTTATTTCCAAAGTTCTTCGCAAGGCTCTTCAGACCCTTCCTCTTTTCGAAACTACCTATGCTTAGTAAACTGCCCCCAAACGACTGCGCCGCAGTTGTAAGTTGACCCAACGAGCTTTTGTGACGTTCCTTCCTCGTCAGGTCAGTAAGACTTCCTGCTTTCACATGGAAGCTTATTTTGACTTCCAACTCGCCCCTTTCCTTGGTGTTTTCCTTTCCAGGCTTGCTGTTCAGCGCGTACCTGTAATAAACAAAATTAAAATCAATTTGTTTTTGCTGCAGATGTACTTGATGGGAATATTAAGTAGGATTCTGACGTACCATCTGTTTTTCGGCCTTTCATACACGTCGAAGGATGACAGTGGAATACTAACGGTACCCAGGAATTCGTCGAGCCCCATGAAGTTTCGGTGTAATGCCGTAAGAACCACCTCTGCAGTATTTCCATGTTGTGGGATTTGCAATTCGCATTCCTCGTGCCATTCCACATTTTCCGATGCTTTTTCCTTCACCGATGTTTGATATTTCTCTTTGCCAAGAGCTATTATCACGAAACAGTCGTTGGTTTCTGTAATCAGTGATGTTCTTATTAGCGAATGTCAAAGCGAACGCGTAACCTTACGGCCTTTGCAATTGATTCCGTGTGGGTGTAATACGAGTTTTATTAATGCGATAAGATGGATCCAGAGCAGACTAACAGACCCGCCATTCTGCCCATATGCGCGAGTTTCATTTTCAATGATAATGAAATCATTACGAAGAAATAACCATGTATTATAATAAAAAATTTTAATTTTAAATACTGAAAAGCAATGCAAACAGTACATTTTCAATTTTACTACTTTTTATAACGAAACGTATTGATCGTATTTGTAAGTAAAACGGGGTGGTAAGCATATAAAATTTGGCCTATATTATACACGTTTATTTTGGACAACTCTCATTATTTTAAATTAATAACAAAATTACAAAAATACTATTTATTCAGTAAATTAGCCGATTAATTGTAATCTTCAATAAATTAAAAATCGGTATTCAAACCAGATGCTTCCAAGTTTGACGCATCTGAGTAAGAGCTGACGCTTATTTTGATACTTGATTATCCCAGGCAGTAGATGAAAGCACGTGGGCGACACATTTTTCCGCGATTAATCACGAGCTTCGAGTAATAGATACCAGACGCAAATCGACGCAGTAACTTTCGAAAATAAATATTGATTTGTAAAATGTTTAGTTTGTAAAGAGAGATTATGAATCTTTTTATTTAAAAGCGTAAAAAAATAACAATAAATTTATTCAGTACTAAAGACGTGGTCACTTAACGTTTACAGTGAAAAATGATACAAAGATACTCACTGTTCTTTCCCTTGGTAAGTAGACCCTTGGCTTTCTGCACTGTAAGCAAAAAAGATTGGAACATTACTAATGAAGAACCTTTGACCTATACGAGTGCGTGATTAATTATAATACAATTATAAAAGTTCACGTAATGTTGAGAAGGATATGTGTATATAGGAAAGTGTACACGCATAGCGGATGTTAAAATTGCGTTCCTCGACGCAGCATTCCATCCAGAACATCAGTTCATTTCTTGCATTTCTTAATTTGTGGGAAGCGAAATATGGAAACACAAGTCTTCGTCACTTCAAGTTATGTTGGATGCACGCCATTTTTAATTCAGTCTCTCAACACCTTCTATTAGTATTATCTTTTTTTCCGTAAAGGAACAAATCGTAGCTGGTATATTAAAATAAACCAACTCATTTATATCGTTTTTTATTCAGACATTAATAAAAAAAACACTCGAATGAACCTTACATTAACCTTTTTAATAGAAATAGAAATAATATGAATTTTCTTAATAAAAACATATCAATTTCAATCTAAGATCAGAATCCGACTTATTTATAAATAAGTTTATAAAAATATTTATAAAAAATTTATATATAAATAAGCATTTAGATAACAATATTTACAATACGACATTGACACTGTCACTATGTGTTATTAAAATAAATATAGCTATAAAGGTGAAAACCAATATAACTCTTTTAGATTAATTATTCCATTAATTGTACAATCGTGCAAGTGGTGTTCACAGATTGCGCAAAAAAGGACGGACTCCAGAGACCTCTGGCGTACCGTCATTGCAACACACAAATAAACAGTAAAAGAATCGGCAATTTGTAAATAATTCCAGTTGCACTTGTAATTTGTACAATATTTGATGGACAAATGAGCTCGCTATATCGAAGTGAGGAGAATATAAATTTATTTTATTTAAAATATAGTTATTTATTATACTTATATTTATTTTTAATTGTTGGACATTTTAGAAGAAAAATAGAATAGTTGATTTAACTATCTGAAAAATAGTTGATCGAAAAATAGCTAACGTAACCAACTATTTTCTAAAGATGACACAGGAACTATGGTTAAACTAATTATTTTTAATTTGTTAACTTTTTAACAAAAAGAAATGGTAAATTTGACAATATTTTTCGCCATTTTAACAATGCCATCTAGTCAGTCCAACTATTTTTAAATGGTTACAAAATCGAACTAAAAAAATAGTAAGGTCAGTTATTTCCGTTGTTGAACAAATTATTTCCCTAAATATTAACTATTTTTTTTAGTAGGTTGACTGTAATAAAAAGGCGAATACATCCTTCGCTCGATATCGCGAAATGGGAAGCGGAATTCGGAAGAATACATGCCGTACAATTTATTACTATGTGTTATTCTGTAAATACGAAGCGTTTAATAAACAAAGTCACACTTCATGTGGAGCAGACATTCGAGAATTTAACAGTAAATTGCATTAAATTAATGGTGTTAAAATGGAAATCAGTGTTTGTGAATTTTTAGAAACCTGGGGACTGGGAAAATATGCTGAAAAATTTTAAGGTCAGTATAAATTTATGAATCATATACATACAGAAATTGAAAATTCGTTAACTTTGATTGGTATTTTGCGTTTTGATCCCCATATCGAATATTTTACCCCAGACTTTTCTTACGATTTCGCAAAATATTATTTACACTGTTAAAATACTGTTATTCTCGCTGTTGTAACGGCCAGTTATTTGAAATCATCGTGATTACTATTTTAATTAATTAAAACGGGACAAAGCTGTTACCAGTTAACTAATTGAAATAGTTCATTTACACAATAAAAATAGTTGTTCCAACTATTTCTGTTGGCTATAGAATAACAAACTGGAAATAGTCACAGCAACTAAAAAAAGTTCTGAGGCATCACCCAACATTTTTGGCTGAATTTACTATTTTTTTAGTTGATTCAACCATTTATTTTTTTCCGTGAAGGAACTCCGACCTCTGACCCTCATTCCTTCTTCCACTTCCTATCCTTCGATCTCCCCGTGAACCTTTAGGGCGGAAAGTTGAACTTTACAATCTAGTATCAAAAACTACACTATTTTATCATGATATATTCGAATAGTAGCGTTAAAATGTCATATTATGCCCTCTAAACGAGGTCTAGAATACTAGTTTATGTCTAGACATGACGTAACCTTCATTAACATCACAGTCGAAACGTAGATTTAGAAGTTTTTAAACCAACGATATGAAGTAGATCATGTGTAACAATCGTAAAAATTCCCGTTCACATTTCAAAATACATTGTATCTAATATACGAGTACATATTGCATACTTTCATCTAACAGGATATACGCAACGAAATTATTACAAAATTGTACCCGCAAACAGACGTACATTTTTAATGATAGTCCGTTCAAGGACACGAATTAATTCTGGAGAACAGATTAGAAGAAAATTGTTTTCGATCGACGTCGAATATCATTAGCATGCAATTGAAACTTCCGTGAAGTCCATTACTGAATTAGCATTTTTATAAACGGAACAAAAGTTTTTACGCGTCAATTGCGGATTCAAGTACGCGGAACATTTTACATTCCGCAAATCAGGAGGCGGTAAACAAAAGTGAACGTTTCAATTATCGGATGCGTTCACTCGCTCGTACATTGACATCAAAATATTCTTTTTTTCTACTAGTTTTCCATGATAAACGTACCATCAGGATTGTACAGTAAAATACGGAACTAACTCCCTGGTTTGCATTTATCATGCATTTAGACACGCTATATGACAAACGCCGATCATAACCTCAAAGACGACGATACCTTGAACTTCTACAGTGTCGAGATAATATAAAAAAAAAAGTGAAAAAAAACAGATAGCTTCTAAGATAATGTCCAAATATCTGAGGAAGCATTCCTCAGTCACGGATAGGTTCACCCGAGGGAATTTTATTATAAACATCTCTTTCTGAGCGTGCAATTCCTTTTCTTTTTCCTGACAATGATGACGCAATAGTTTTGTTCCGATTATGTGGGCTCCTGCAAAAAGCGCAAGTTCCTCCCGATTGTTATTTTTACGATCCAATCAGATTTCGTGTTTTCAGAAGCGGTGTAGAAAGTGTAAATAACCAGAACGAAACTGGCAACTTTGTCGGTACTCATGCAGGTACTCGAAGGGGAATAACGGAACGCATCCGAACCGGAAGCGAAATTTTCAATACCCGCTGCAAATATAATGGAACGTATCCCGTTCGAGCTACGCAAAATGCTTGGCGTGCGCGGTTTTAAAAATATTGTCACAGTTGGTCAGCGTCCATCTGATAAAACATGAAACTTCGCAAATGTCCTTCGGAACTGCGATATACGTTTAATATTAACTCACGTTCACGGCGCGAGATAAAAGACTAAAAAAACGCAAAACTGCAGTACCTCTATGCATTTCTTATTTTTGCCGCTTTCATTTATGTGCTCTCTCTCTCTCTCTCACGTGTTCTTATGCAGTCCTTCTTCTGGGTAATTCTCCCATAATGCCAAATTTGCATCATAATTACACGTACAGGTTATGAACCCATTTTCGAAGACGACAAGCGGTTTCATTCATGAATTCGCATTTCTGAACATCTTTTATGCAGCGAGAAGATAGTTACTATTATTTAACTAATTACTACTATTAACCGTTTAACCTATATTCCAACAGTTTCGCCAGTGTCTGCGAGAGATCAAGTGCAGTAAATTTCTACTTAGGTGAAATTAAGGTTGCTTTTAACACGTATCTTTAAGTCATAACATTTCGGAAGCCATCAATGTATGCTTTTAATATATATACTTGTAGGAGCGAAAATAACTATCCTCCCTATTTAATTTGAATAAGAATGAGTAATTCTATAAATAACTACAATTATTCTAAATTTTGTTGCAGGACATACTACACGGTGCGCTTCGATCAAAAGTTCTTGCAAATCAAAATTTGTTACTTATATCTTTTCTCTGATGTCAAACAATAATTTTAAGCCCAAATTAAACAAAAAATTTAGGCCAGTTTTTGAAAAAATTAATATTTGATGATTTTTTACATTAAAATTACAGTTTTTGGGTTATATTTCGGTTCATGTGAAATACACATCAATACTATCTGAGGGTTTTTTGAAGCTCGATTAATGCTCTACAATTCGTCTATAGAACACTTATCGAGAATGCAAAATTCTTCAGTTATCGGCGGTCTAAAATCATGAATATTTTTGTCGTTTTTCGCATGTAACTTACCTCGTTCAGTAGCTAGTGAAAAACCGTACATGAGTAAGTTGTAGAGCTGAAAAAAACTTATTCGTGACCAGGGCTCATTTTTCATCCAAATAACAAAAAAAAAAGTGATTTCATTATAAGTTATTTTCAGCTCTAAAACTTACTCATATATGATTTTTCACAAGCTACTGAACGAAGTAAGTTACATGCGAAAAACGAAAAAAATATTCATTTTTTTTACACTTAGACATTGTCGATAAGTGTTCTACAGACGAATTACAGGGCATTAATCGAGCTCCAAAAAAACACTCGGATAGTATTGATGTATATTTCACAGCAACCGAAATATAACCAAAAACTATAATTTTACTGTAAAAAATCATCAAATATTGATTTTTTCAAAAACTGGCCTAATTTTTTTTTTTAAATTTGGGCTTAAAATTATTGTTTGACATCAAAGAACAGATATATGCAAAAAATTTTGATTTGCAAGAACTTTTGATTTAGACTTGATCGAAGCGCAATGTGACTACATTAGTAGCTAATTATTGTTTTTATAGGTTACTCTTAATGAATTTTGTTTAAGTTTACATGACAACTGTTGGTGTAAGGATAAACATCGATGGATAAATACGGACATGGAGTATATTATTTTTCTTTTCTCTATACTTTAATACACGCGGGAAAAAATCTGTTGCTGCAGTAACCGTAAAAAATGACACTTTACGACCGACAGAATGATTAGGACGCTTGGTGGGTGTCAACACTGTTTAAATTGAGGGGGAATAGGGCATTAAATGTTCCGTTTCTGGCATTGTGCTCTTTCTCTCTCTCTGTCTCTCTCAGACAGCAAGAATTGTTAAGTCTTCTTTTCAAGGATATGTTTGTGTGTAGAAATTTAAGAAAGTTAAACATTTTAAGCATGAATTGAAAAATATAATATTTCTCAAGATATATATGACGTCTTTCTATTGACAATGTTCCTAAAATTTGTTTGGACAAAATGCATGAAAGTAAGTAAATTGCCACAATTAAGGTAGTTGAAAGTGCTATTAACAAAATGAGAAAGAGTGAAGTTTACTATGTTTTGTTAGTTGATGTAACAAATTTGTTTGTGTAGAAACTGGGACCTGCCGTAAAAATGTTACTCTATCATTAATATCGCAGTAGTCAACCATCATTCGTTAGCCATACTAATTAGAAACAATAGTATTTTTCGCAAGTGCGTAAAATCAAAGTTTTGATATTGTATGTGTAAAGTTGCACATTTTTCCGTTGGTAAAGAGGGACTTTACGCATACATAAACAAAAAATAAAAATAATGTTCGATATAAGGAGTAAGAGTTCAACTTTACGCACTGCTCCTATCTAATCGCATGGTAAATTACGGTGCATAAAGTTGAACTTTACGCCCTTATATAAAACTATTTTAACTACCTTTGAGATAGTAACTTTTTTCCATGTACTACAATTTATGACGTACAGTTATTATAATTATATAATAAACGAAGTCTTGAGTTCTTTTTTGTACAATTTATTCAATAAGTACACATAGGTAAACTTTTCGAAATGGTCTACAGAAAACCCAGTCCCCAAAATTTTACTGTAGGGGCAAATACGCATTACTAAAAAATGTCTTATGCTTCCTGTATTATGGAATTCTGTTCAATAGCACCATCATCGGTTTTAAGGTCCTGTTCTTAACATTTGGATATTTGGTTTCCAATGAGTAATCTTCTCAACTATGTAATATTAATTCTATGTTAGCCGTCAGAAATATTATTACGAAACTGCTGGGAAGAAGATAATCTTTAGTAGTTTATACTCGTTAATTTAACTAAACTATTTGCAATCTATTGTTTCCCAGAACTATTATTATAAAAACTACTCAACATTTAGTCCCCACGTATCACGTAGTAAAATTTACCAAATGTTTGTCATGAAAGAAGATAATGTGAGTGGTGTATGCATTTGTAGAATTATTTTTCAGGTGGCTTCTTAAGTCTTTGAAGATGAAAATATTTTAAATTATGGTTTATAGCCAGAGCCATAACATCGTTCAATGCTCCAAAAAATAAATTACATTATTGTCTTCAATGAAAACTTTTGTGCTATGGTGTCGACGAATATTTTTCCCAAGTACACACACATTTCCATGAAAAGAATACATACTACCAATAAATAAAATGTTAAAAATACTATTTAAAACCAAACACGATAAGTATTAAAATATTATAAAATATAGTTTAAAACTACACAAGGTCTATTTATAATCATTGAAATACTTTCAATAAAAAAATTGAGGTTATTATTATAAATTAATTGGAATATAATTTCCACATTAATATTTAAATTTTTCTAATTAAATAAGCAAAATCATTTGATCAAGATTTTTCTCATTAATAATGCCAAAGAAAATGTCATTTATTTATAATTAACCCTTAATTCAAAATATAAAAATCGTCATTTTCTAAAATAAATTTTTCGATGCACTCCTACGGACTTTGATTCTTTTATTATGTTTGCATGCATTTAAATAAATATAAGGAGAAACAAAACAAAAGGATTTTCTTTTGTACGGCTTCAACACGACACGTCCCAATGGTATATCTTCTTTATCTCCTACCTGTCAACCAAAAGTATGTCATGAAAAAAAATACATATTACATACTTTTTTATTAATAAATAGGTTATTGCCGTAAAATTTATATTCTTATACGTTATTCGTGAAAAAAGTGGTTAATTGCTGTACATTTGCAAGAAAGACCAATTTTGTAATACCTAAGTGAAATAATAACAAATAAAAATAATAATAATTCGACTTCATTGCACATAATAAGTGCAAAGGTCGATACACAGAGCTAAAGCTGTTTTACAGCCTAACTGGAATGTAATAATTTATTATTGTTAATATTTTATTAATTAAATATAGGAGTAGGTATGGCCGAGTTTTATTGTTTACGTAGTATGCGTAAAATTCGTTTGCCCTCGAAAGATGTTGCCGTCGATCAGCACATGTGCGTAATGTCGAGTTTCACGCAATAAAAACAGCTCTTAAAATATAATATTTTACATAGACTCTTCTCTATTATTAACTTTTAGGGGTCCAAGTAGAATATTAGATTCCGTCAAAGTTCGTAAATTTTGAAAAGTCTTAATTATTTATAAAAAAGAAAAACACCTTTACCTTAAAAAATGTCAATAATATTTTCACTGTCAATTATTAAATTAATAATTAATAAGTAGCTCAATCCAATGTTGACAGTATTGACGTATTTCAGTAAAGTTTGTATGTTTTTAAAATACATGTGAATTTAATTATATTTTGCGGATTATTTTCTATATCCATACTGCATTTTTCTTTATAATATTTTATTCATTGTAGTTGTGTTAATTTTTAATTATTAAGGGGCGAGGGGGGGGGGGGCTCGAACTTTACCCAGTAACAAAAAATTACATTTATATTTATTACTGCAAACCCAATAACACGTGACACAAAAACATTTTCGATAAAATGTTTTTGTCATGGCCAAACACATTTTCTACGTCATTGCTCGTCTTGCATTTGGTGCATACCTTTTTAAGATTAGTCACTTCCTAACATGATTCGGGGTCTCCAGTGATTGATCAAGGCTATTTGTAGAGAAGCGATCAGCAACTATCAGTACAGAATCAAACAACAGTAAAAATATACGACTTTAAGGCAAAGTAAATTTTAATGTAAATAATTAGGTAAGTTAATGTTTAGTTTCTAAATGAAACGAGTTCCTTCATTTTTTTTCAATATTAATTTCAGTATCCCAAATTTGAGGAAATAATTGTGGAAGATTTTAACTATGACGTGAACAGTATTGATGGGAGGACGATGCCCTAAGTATTGCAAAAGAACATGATCTAATGCTTTTAAAAAGTGAAAACAGGTCATTAATCATATTGCTTCTACAAAAAAAAAGTAATCGTATCTTCGAATGTTTGAAAGTTACAACGTAATGTATTTAAAAACAATTAATCACGTCTAAAAAGTCACTTTGCAATTTTAAAAGAAATTCGCATTTCTTTTACGTCAAATTTCTCACAATGTTAAGCATTAAAAAATTTTAATAAGGAGTCGTCGAACTGGATGGGATTAAAAATTCTTGAATTAAAGAAAGTTGTGTCCCATAATTCAACAGAATCTTTAACGTAATTGTGCAATATTTCAAATTCTTTGCGTATTATAATTTTGTGAAATTAATTGAGAATTGATAATTGACAATAGCAAAATTTTAATATGCATCATTCAAAATTCCAAGTACTCGAGCAAAATATAAACACTAAATACAACCTGAGGAAAACAAATCTTTTCTCAATATTACCTTGCCGTATTAATGAAATAATTATGGCTCAAGGCGATTTACATGGTTTTAAATAATAAAAACAAGTAAATAACAAAAACACTAACGTACATTATTTTGATAATTGATTTTTACCGGTTAAAAATTGTAAAAATATGGTTCACTAAAAAGCATTATATTAATATAACTAAAATATGGAGAGGGAGTAATAATTAATTAAAATGATGCTTACAAAGAGAGGTAAAAGATCGAAAATTACAAATAATATATCAATATAATCAAAATTAAAATGAACATACATTATTAATATAGAAAATATTAAAATTAAACATTTGAAACGTACAAGTTTTGCATAATACTTTTTAAGGTCCTATATAACACATCCCATACCAAGACCAATACGTTTTCTCTAAAAATGTCTTGGACAAGAAATAATAAATTATATTTCAGTGACACGGAATTATTTTCTACTAACGAAACTATGACTTCATAAAATAATAAAGTTATTCTAGATTTCCCTTTATGTATTAACGTAATGACGAGAAAACTTAAATGTCATACATTTTCTATCGTTAAGGAAGATTCTCTTATTTTCGTAATCCATATGTACAATACTAAAGTTTATAGAAAAAGTAATATTTTTCTTGATTTATTGTCTCGAAATAATATAATGACACTGAAGCTAGCAGCAGAATCGCAGCAGCGGATTCGAAAAAACTATGCTTTTCATCCATTAAAATTGCCAAAAACAGATTATTTATATAGTATTTGTTTAAAACTGTTTAAATGCAAGTAATTTTTAATAAGAAATTATCCACTTCCACAGTTTTCTTGAATCCGCTGCTGTGAATCTGCTGCTAGCTTCAGCGTCATAATAATATATTCAAAGCTTGACTAAGCCAAGATGAAAGATAAATTAAAATTTGTTCAATACTTATAAAATATGGTAAGCTAGTTTTTCGATTTTATAAAAAATATAAACATGAAATTTCTGTACAATACATTGTAGTATTAAAATATTTTTTTTAGGTTTGTAATCAGTTTTTTGAAGAATCTATACATCGAAGTCACATAACCTTGCACAAACTCGCTTCTATCGAATATGTTGTTTTAAAACCCATTCACAAAATTACAATAAAACTCAAAGAGGTATTTGACTAGCTGGAATTTTTCGTAAAAAACACAATGATTTTATATTCTAACTTAGATTTATTTACATTCACAACTTATCATTACTGACGAAATATTTGACCGACGGAACAGTTATATTTTCCACGATTTTACTAGCTCACCGAGTAAAATGAACAGACACCTATATTACTGCTGCATCAATAAGTTAAAGCGTTCTTTGTGTCGACGGATAAAAAAATCGAAAGTCATTAAATGTGGATCCAGTATACGAACAACTGACCCTTTATTAGATAAGTTCATTATATCCTATTCAAAATCACTCGCAATAAGAATTCAATTGAAATAACTGTGAATCGGACGGTCGTACGTTCCATTTATATCTGAAACAAGGCAATAATTCCTATGGAATTCGACATTTTTTCAAATTGATTTACTTCTATAAAATCGGTAAAAAAAGGTTGAAGATCAATTTCTCATTTTCTCGGCATAAAAATTAACCAGAAGCCGGTTTTATCGTCAATGGCGAAAGCGGATTTGCGGTAGTCGTACTTTTCCAACGGTTCAATCCGTGCTCCGCCGTGAAAAGTTACAGAACTCATCTACATCGAAGCAAATTGCTGCAAAATTGACTTTACTTTCAAGCACAGCCCACTTGTTTCGGTCATGTGGAGAAGTAATTTATAAAATATCACTGTGATGTTATTTTCAAATTAACTCAGGAATATTCCGTTTCCAGAGAAACCTTTTTAAAAATTTCAAATTTAAATTAAATTTTAAAAAATATAAAGTTGATTATTGGTCGATGTTGTACAAGGAAACTATGAAAGGACATATTTAGAACATTTTCTAGCAGTAAATGACTAATCAAAAAATAACAATAACATATAATATATATTTAACACTAAAAATATCTTTAAAAAATAATTGAATTTGTTAAAATTAACTAAAAAATGGGCGACTAAGAATACATAGGCTTCCCATTTGAAGGATTTTTTCATTTTTAAATTTCTTTTCATTCTAATCAGGAAATTCCCAATTTTACTTAAAAAAAAAATATGTTAGGCACGGTTCATTTCTGGGTTCGACGATTTCTCGTGTCCCGAATGAAAGGTATACGATGGTCTCCGTCATCATCTCGCACACATGCAAAACTCGGATCGACGACTCGGCTTACGGTACTTCGACTGACCTGACCTACCTACCCACCTATATCTACCTACATACACAAATATGCTGTCTTTTGTCTCATCTCTTGTTATTGGATGAGCCTCTATTCATGTACATCTATACACACACAGGGCTCTATAGAGATTTGTTCGTTGAACAAGCCACTTTACATGTGATGCTCCAGCTCACCCAGATCTAATTACTCAAGTTCATTTTTTCTTCTAAGATTTCATCTTAAAGAGAATGCTTTAAGAAAATTCTTTAAAATATGACATCCCAATTTAAACTGGACATTCCAATGAATCCGTTATGACCATGTTGCTTTTTGGGACTTGATCTCTACTATTGCATCGAGTAAACAAAGCGAAGTCATCTGTCTTCATTGTCTAGAAAATGGTGCACACGTGTGTGAAAGAAGATAGGTGGAATATAGGAAACTAATAAATAAAAATGTTAGTACTCACATTAACGAACATGGACATATATTAATAATAGTACATAAAAAAAATAAATAGTTGATTTTACTATCTAAACAGTAGGATCTACTACGACTATTTTCTTTCACTATTTAAGTACTAAATTAACTAAAATCGGTGGCTGTGCCCTATTCTGTAGTTAGTAGTTTCAACAATTTCATTTTTTCTGTATGATTGGCTTCTATTTACCTAAGAAAACATTGAATTTATGCAAAAGAAACTGCAATTAATAAACATAAATCTAGGATATTAACTACGGCATCAAAACATATAATTTAAGTAACACATATATTTACGATACCGATAAAGTTAATTGCCATTTTCTTATAGCAATGGTCAACTTGCTAGCAAGTAACAATAACATTAAATAATTATTATGATTAAACTACAAGTACAATAATCAAAACTATGAATTAGCAACATTTTCATAACTGAAATATATCTAATGTTTATCATTTTACTACAATCAATCGCAGCAAACGTACAACATTTTGATGTATTGCGTTAAATGCACTTTTATTACTAATCTAAAAATGTATAAATATAATATTTTGTTTAATTAGTAAAAAAATTAAAAAATAGGGTCAAATCTTTCGAATATGGTCCTCATTTTTTAATATGAAAAATCATCAAAAAATTGTAAAATATTTGCATTGTTACCGTCGACGTGACTGAAAAAGTACAACAAATTGTAATTATTCTGAATTGTGCAGGCGTGTTAAATTGTCTTCGTTCATCATAAGCCAATTTATATAAAATAATGTTCCTTTATTCAATGAATTTTTGTTTAAAAGCTCTCCAAAAATAAATATATTCCGTTTGCCCTCAATTCCCTCTATTCTTTTCATAAATAAACTTAACGAAATAAAACGTGAATAAAATGTGAAATCGTCTACGTGTCCTTGAAATAGTTGACGGCCTTAACGGAAGCGTATATTTTATTTAATTAAATGTGGGGTGCATCCGGCAAATGAAGAATACCGGTGGCGTTCCTTTCATTGTTATGACATTCACATAGTTAGTAGTGGTATTTATTATGTTTTCGAGTGCACGCATGCGCAAATTGAAGACGGATTCATTTACCTCTCGGTGTAATTACAACAAACAATAAACAAAGTCAGGAAATATTGCTCAGCACCTTCGTGTTTTCTACGTCCCACAGGGAAGGAGAACGTCAGCGAGAAACCGTTCTTTTAAAAAAAATTATGAGGTATTAAGCGATAGATAATACTCGGGGAAAATTAGTTTAATGATGCGGTAAAAAACGCAATACTACAAGAAGAAATTATATTACAAAGTAGAAAATCTATGTTTTGTACGATATCCATATAAATACAAAAATAATACCGACCATAAAGACGGCAAATATTGGAAGTAATAATAGTTTCAACATGAAACAATATATAGAAAAGAGATTAGAAATGAATTCCAATTTTCGAAAGCCATCAATTTCAATTTCTATGAACCTAAACAATTCCAAGTCGAACTAGACCCAATGGTAATTTTTGAGTGCCGTAAATTGGCTTCCAGTCTGATCAGTTAGACTTCCTTGATTAGAGTTTGCTACGAAAATCGCTCCATAGAAATAGGCTGAAGGAATATTGACGTCAGTCTTCATTCTCAATTGATTTACCGAAGCCATAATACTAAAAACAATTTGGTCTGCACTTGTGCTTGTTCACCAGCTTGCAAGGCTTGTTTACCTCCTGCACTACTTCGACGTTATTATTTCCAAGGTATGCCTCATAATTCCAAAATTCAATCTTCTTTTATTTCCATGCGCAAGGACAAAAAAGCATCCTGTTATACTATACGTAAACATATGAATCAAATTCTGCAAACTTGACCTGATATCTAATTAAAGATCGCACCATATCCGATTTTTCGCAAATATACACTGCGCGTGCACAAGTGGTTGCGACGTCCACTGGCAGCATTCCAACACCGTCGTTTTTAATTAAACAGATGTGCTTATTTACATTCTACCCAGGTTTCATAACAACTACCATTTTTAATGCATTGTTTGAAACTCGTCCCTCGGGCAGTCCAAGAAAAACAGACGCATTTCACTGGACGCTAAGTGTGCCGGCATTATTTCATCACTGGAACGATTTCATTTTTATGCCGTTCATTATTGGTCATCCGAGAATTTTCAGACGTGCTCAATTATATGTAGATACACACACTATCCACATTACGATATGTCTACTTATCAATACGTGTGATGTGTAGTGAACGGCTTTAATACGTTGATTTTCAAGTCGGATGTTTGATCCATTTAGTTTCTCCAGTTGGAATTTTGATGGCTCTATCATCACGATGAACAAAGTACATAAACGTTTATTGATATTTACACAAAACTATATCTACGTATCGAATGTCATTATTCCATTCATTTGTATTCCGATACTGCGCATGAATAATTATGACAAAATGACATTCCATCGTTATCGTCAGATCCAGAGAAAAAATACAACAGATATGCCTGAACTGTTCCTCAGACGTGGGCAGAATTGTTATCCCTTTTCTGTCGCCTATTGTTCAGAAATCACAACTTACTTTGATGTGATTGATCCTGTATGTACTGTCACTAATCGAATTTGTCATGAAACATCTTACTTCTTTGTCAGAACGGAAATGAAAACAGAATACTAAGTTTAGTCCTTAAATCATTTCAAAAGAGTTTATTACAGTCAGAACTAAGAAATTTGGCTGTAAAAGTCTTATTTCTTTAACGTAACTCTGTAAAAGATTCATGTGTAGTAAACTTAACTAAATTATGAAAGTTACCCCGTAGGGACTAATTATTCTGTAGGTTTTATGGCTGCATAGTTCACATAACTAAACACAATTTGGATTTACTAAATTTTAGCCAATAGAAATGTAAGTATAAAAAGTACTAAAGATTGAATTCTTACTACCTATTTCATTCAGTGTGTACTAAGAAAAATATTTAGTAAATTTAACTAAATGAGTTACGTAGTGAGAACTAAATCTTTAGTACTTTTTATACCTACACTTCGCTAATCTGGCTAAAATATAGTTAATCCAACTTGTGTTTATTTACGTGAGCTATGTAGCCATACAACCTATAGAATAATTAGTAACTTTCCTCCATTTAAATTTAATAATTACATACAAAACTCTAAAAATTTGGATTAGTGGGAAACTTTATTCGTAAGTAAAAAGTGGGTTATTCTGAGGGCGGGAAGGTTATTCCTTAAATTACAGATCAGTTTTGCTAATGTAAAGTGATAAACTACACTCTTAATTTCTTATCTTTGGTCTTTATCTAAAGGGAATTCGTCATTTCCACTTCTGCGTAATGAAATATCACGTTTTAACACAGAAACAAAACAGTCACCTTTAAAATGCGATGATTCCTAACCTAGTAACCAATAAACGGAGATCCGATTTTTGGCATAAGTTTACGAAATAATTTTCCATCGTCTTGAACATTTTTTTTAAATATTGGCATTTCAGTATTGACATTCGTAGATGAGAATTACATTTCATCAGATATGGATGTTTAATACAAGTGCCTTCATTAAAGTGGATTTTGACTATGAGGTGAAGTCAAATTTGACTTTAAAAGGGTATCATTTTCACCTTAAGAAAATTTAGAGTGTTTTACAATTAGATTAGTACAACCAACACTTCGAATAATATAATTTTTATATATTAATGTTGTTTTTCAATTTGATAGAAAAAATTAACTAATTCATAACATGAGTTCTTATTTCTATTATTAAACAATATTATTAAACAATATTATTGTTTATTAATTCAATTTTAGATAGAACTTAATGTACTTTCCGAATTCAGTTTGCATTTTCATAGTATCAAAATAAGAAATTAATGAAAATACGACGAGATGAATTATAATATTTTCTTAGTATAATGAGAAATTAGGTCTTATTGGTTAATAAAATAGATCGTTTCTACTTACATAACATCATATGGCCCGAAATTCAGAACCATGAAAAACTTACTTGCGTGATATAAAAACAGTAAATTTAAACATTTTCTTAAGCCACAACATACATAATTGAATATGTTGTCATCTTTCTACGAAAGGGGAGGGAGAATATAAAAAACGTAAGTTGTTATATTTCAAAGTTGATTTAATGCGTCTTCGCAGAAATAATTACTTCATAACTTATATTGATAAATATACTCATTTGCACACGGAAAAAATAATAGTTTATAAATCTATCTCAAAAATATTTAATAAAAGATACGTAATGAAATAGTCTATTTTACTGTGGTATAGAAAATTAATCGTGGTTGGTCCCCTATATTCAATTATTCGAAGGATTAAATATAAAAAGTATTCTATGTAGTTAGGCATTTTGTAGAAGAGTAAAGTATTTTTATTAAAGAGAAAAGTATTTTTTATATGGTTACACCGTTGAACTAACACAACTCAGCAAATTCAATCGATTATTTTGATATTGTATATTTATTAATAGTATATAAACATAGTAGATTTTCTTTAACCAAATGCCTATATAATTTGTCAGTGTTATCGACTTAAGTAATACTTTTCAATAAAATTTTAAATATCAGTCATTTTGATAGAATTTACAATTTTCTAGAGTCTATATATGGCTAATATTTTCGTTTGACAGAGGGCTACATTTTAATTCGGAATTCTTGCAAGTACTGGTTGGCTCTGGTAGTACATATAAAATTATCTCCCTCATTATTTTCAGAAATGTGTAAATTGCGACGTGTCATATGTATTATATTCAAGCGATTATGTCATTTAGATAATTTATAGGTATACTGAAAGGCGCCATTACATGGCGCGAAAGTGACTAAGATTTTGAAAAATTAAACATGTATAAATTCATAGAGGAACATTATTATTATTAAAAAACGAAGATAGCAGTAATCTCACTAAAATAACTAATATTGATGACTATTGGTAAATGTATAATAAGTAATTTTTGCATTTACGCATTTATGCACTACATAAAGTAATGAATTCAGTAAATAAAATTTGCATCGTTATCAGTAGAATAATTTTAATTATTGAAAATTGTCCATACAACTACTGTACTGTATATGAAGAAAGAAAAAAAAATGTAATGAATTAAGTAATTAAAGTAACGGTCTTAAATACTAAATTACGAAAATAATTAGTCATTGCACCTGATGAGGACGCGTAATGAACTGAACGGCTGTGCAAAAGAAATTTTTACATCTTCCAAAACATGACCGTTATCTATCAATTTATTTGTTTAATTAAAATAGTTAGTCATATAATATATTATTTAGTTGCAAATATCCGGTGGTACCTATTTCTATAATTTAATGAAATAACAAAATCAGAATCAACCACATAACCAAAAACAGTTCATGTATAGATATGTCTAACTGGTTTAGTTAAACTGACTAATTTTTCAGTTATATTAACCATTTGCTTTCTGTGTATACTTTTGTAAATAACTTTTGTTAATACTTAATTACTTTCCCCTTCTACACGCTCCATAAATCACTTAATTAAAATTTAACAATGTATTGCAATTTTTATTGCAGATCCCACTAATTAGACTGGACATTATAAATCTTGTTTAATTCAGCATCTTCTGCATAGAAATCACGTTTTATTACGAGTTTTGATATTGTTGAAAAATGATCATTAGACAAACACAATTTGAAGAAAAAACGATTTACCTAATAAAACAATCATTTCGCGATCTGCATACCAAAGGCGTAAAAAAGTTGCGATATTGTAAAAAATTTGAGTTCAAGTATGTGGTAGTCATTGCCTCGAGAAAAGTAATATCAATTTTATTAATAATGTTTCTTGCAAACTGCATAGTAATATTTTTTCTTTTTACTCGTTAATATAAATTTTGTAGTCCTGCTACATAATGCAATCTAAGAACAGCAAGAGAAAACGGAATTGGATATCAAAATTTATAGATAATTAATTTAGAAATAAAATAGAAATTATTTAACGACTCAGAACAAATCGTAATTAACTAATTAGAACGCAGGTTAAAAATCTAACTGTAATTCACACAATGCAATCTAAAAATAAATTATTTGAGAAAATTTATTATACTGACTAATCACAATAACTTGTTATTGAAACTCTATGCATGTCTTTACGTATTACTTATTATGGGAAAATATACATATTCATTATTTATACATAAATAATTGGATTCTGTTCAGTTTATTTTGATTACTCTTTTATGTGTTATTCATTATAGAATAATAAATCAGTTAAAATAAATCAAATATTTTTATTGTATTCTTTAATGAAATCATCATTAACATCAAAGTGTGTACTATGTATAATTAGATCTTACTAAAATATTAGATGTTCTGAATAATTTAAATTGAAAACTCCTCTCAAATACAGTACAAATGTTCAATATAAATTTATGAAGTTTAACGATCGACCTACCTGAAATAAAGTAAATTAAAATATTTGTAATACGATCAATGTACTAATATGTAAATATAAACAAATATGTAAATATGCGACATATTGCGTTGTTGGTTTGCACAGCATCTCGGTATTATGAATAGCTTGCAATAGTATTTTTCGTACCAAAGGTGTAAAATAAGTTGAATCGAAAATTAAATTTTACTATATTCAGAAATTTTATTGTAGAAATTTTATCGCTTCCGGTATGCACACTGTTAAATTAATTTTGAATACACATGTACATTCCATAGGGTGTATAATTTCATTAGGGACAAAGCAATGTTAACTGTTATTGAAAACGTAAATCTTACAAAAAAAGAGTAATTGTATAAAAATAATTATTGTAATTAAATCCTAAATGTGATACCTTAAAATAGATTTATTTTTAAAAAAATATGCGTTTTAGAATTTGGAATAATGAAAACATCACACAACGCAAAAACAACTAAAGTAGCAAAGCAATAAACAACTAAAATTCTAAAGGATTCTAGATTTAAATGTAAATTTAATAGCAACAATTTAGTTCTGGGTTAAAGTGTAACTATAAAGCAACATGCAATTATCTGAAAACTCCATCCACACACCGTTAGGTTAGGTTATTCGTCTGAAGATGCCTAAGAATCTGCAAAAAGGCACGTCGAAAAAAAGACACAACGAAAAAAGATTTGTTTAATAACAAAATTGAACAGAATTTAAAAGTTCAATAACAAAATAAAAAATACCTTCAGTAAATCGTAACTTACTTCTATATATTATTTAACATACAGTGTGTTATTTACAATATTTAGACATACTAATTAGTCTGCATATTGACAAATATACTAAAAACGCATATTTCTTTATTTTTATGCATCCGAGATAAGTTGACGGCTATATATCAATATGTCTAACTTAACCTAACCTGATTAGGTTAAACCAAAACGGTGTATAAGGATTTAGAGAATCTTTCGAGAATGTATTCATGTATAAAATGACTACATTTCTAACATGTAACCAAATCTACAATAAATTCTTTTGTCCTTTGTTGATGTATAAGTACATAATTTTGTTGGTGTGTTTTGTGTCTTGTAATTTTGTTGAATGTTTTTTTTAATTTTTTGTAATGTCTTTTCATCGCTGTGATCTTTAGGCGATTTTTTGTAAAAATATAAATGAATCTTTATTGAAATGATCTTCATAACTAAGTAAATAATATTCGTTAAGATAATTATTTAATACTTAATTCTTTGCGCCCCAATCTATATCTAAATATACAAGTTAAAATTTTCAAAAGTATTTGAATCTTTAATATGATTATCTCTAAAATCCAAAGGCTTCCTCATGAATGAAGGGATTTTTGTTTGCACAATTTAAATTTTATAGACCCATTAGAATTTGTAAGGTTTTTTTTTAATAATGAAAATGAAACTTACTGTACAAATCGTCGCCGTATATTGAAAAGAAAAACAATTTTCTACAAGCCTTTATTCACAACATCTCTGCAGCAATAAATTAATGAGAATTTTACAACATTCTTTTCGTTGGTCCGGAATTACTATGCTCACCTAAATGAAGTTTTTAAAAAATAAGATGTCCATATTTCTTTTATTTATATACTTCCACACACATTTAGCGGATATCCTACGTAATCCACAAAATGCATTTCTATAAAAGTTTATTGAATATTCTGAACATTTTTTAATTTACTCATTCTACACTACACTCAAAAAAATATTCTGGTTAAATACGTCCGTATAAGGGATTATTTAATCATCATTTTTGGTTATTTTAACTATTTTTTTTCTGAGTGTAGAGACAAAAATTATTTTGGCAATAAAGGAATATTTTTAAAAAATGTCTTTTAACATCTAAGGTTATCTTCGTGGTTGACTGCAATGACCGCATTGTTGCATTTAATTTACTTCTTATTTCTAGAAAGAAGATCGGGACCATGAAGTTTCAATAGAGAAAAACGACTATAAATTCAGTTTTACTCTGATGATACGGAATGTATTCGACGTATGCATACATTAACTTGAATTCCATTAAAGGATTGATGTTCGATGAAAACGAGTTTCTCTCGTGATAATCGTTTAGTTTACTTTTCAATTTTGTACAGCTCTGCTAAAACCTTCATGATGATTTCGTATGATAACAAAGCTTTTTTACATATTAAAGGTCTCGAAAGACTTTAGTTTAAGTTATAAAAAAAGCGATTTTATCATTCTTAGGATGTTTTTTAACAACTGGAAATCTATTTGTACGGTAATTCTGACTCTGGGCGTGTTGGTAACGCCTACACTTGGTGGCGTCACGACACATCGCTTTCATTATAAGACCGTTGATAATATGTAGTGATCTGGAATTTACTCAAGTATTTTTATAAAAAAACCAGTTCTATCCAAAACACATTTTAATGATATATTCTGAAAGTGATTCACAAAAAGATAATATAGAATTCCAAACAGAATAACAACAAATTATAACAAGGCTAAACACAGTTACATTTTATTCTCACTCTCAAGACATGTACTAATCACGTTCGGATTTTCCTCGAGGCGTTTCTTCGTCTAGGTTCCTTTGAGATTTCGGTGAAAAAAAAAAGCAGGAAAAAATGTAATAATTAATTTATCAGACTAATGTTCTCATTACGGATACAATGTTAAATACCACGCGAAGATTTTTACGCGTTTTTGTTGAAGTATTCTAATAAGAAGTGGTATGATGCATCGGCACGCAACATCGTCGGGCATTTTACTTTCAAATTAGTCCTACATGCGTACAATATAAAAAAAAAGGAATAATTAAAATATGCAAAAATGGTAGTAAAAGCGTCAAACGATGTTTGCATATCTGATACGAATTTTGAATCTTTCTTAACATCTCATCTTCAGTAGATTCTTAAAATGAGACTGTTTTAAGCGATTAATGGGGTATGACGAAGCAAAATTCCACATTACACTGTAGTATCAAAATCATGTTTTTGTTGTTAAAACTATACAAAGAAGGAAGGCGAATTCGAAACTCCACGTTTGATGAATCAGACATTTCGAAATATATCTTGCAATAAAAAAATAATGGATTAATAATAGACATTTTCTATTTTAAACAATTTACTTCTTAATTGAAGTTTATACATTAATAAAAATGTAAACTTTTAAAGGTAATGTTATTTATAATTTTATTGAAATGGAATGTACATATTTGGGGATAAAATTAATTAAAATTTAATTTCCTTAAATATTCACTTTTTATGTACTTAAAAGTCCATCTTTGGAACAAAAAATTATTTTTATAATTTTGGCACGATATATCATTATTTATTCTTTTTAATAATTAATCAACAATTTTTAATTTATACCATTAACATGACATTATAACGTGCAAGTCGTTTATATGAAAACGTGCAGTTCAATTAAAATAATAAATACAGTTTATCTAAGTTAATGTTTATTAAAATACTTTGTTAATAGTTTATTTATGTATTACTAAAATTAATTAACTTGGAGTCATCAAAATAATTTTCCGGAAATTACATTTCTTTCTCTTCATGTAATTATTTCATTATTACAGTAATTTGTATCAATAATAAGCTTTAAATTAATAAAAATAACGTTTTCTAATTTTCGCACCTAAATTTTTCTTTAATGGTAATTTTAATTTTCTTTTAGATTTCGATCAATATTTTTTATAAAAATTGTTATATTCTTTTTATATTGTTATTTTTTGCATTTCTCGAGTTCTTTCACCGATTTCAACAGCACAGTAATTAATTTGGGATTTTTAATTTATACCATTAACATAATATTGTAACTTACAAGTCGTTTATACGAAAAAGTGCCGTTTCCATATTATATTGAAAATTTATCTCACATAAGTTAACGCTTATTAAAATAGTTATTAATAACGATAATTTATTTATGTATTGCTGAAATTAATCAACTCGGACTCCTTAAAATAACTTTTCTGAAACATTTCTTCCGTTTTATGTAATTATTTCATTACATAAGTTCTACTATTGATAGAAATTAATTTTAATCGGTTTTAGGAAGACATTAAGAAAACTTGAATTTAATATGTCTACATGTTTTCTAATTAATTTTTATGAAGTTAAATTTAAAAATTTTGAAAATGAGCTTTTTAAGGCAAAAAATGGCGGATTTGATGAACAAAAGTGCTTTGGATTTCGATTCAACTGCGAAATATTGACAAGAAACGACCTAAATTTTTTTCAATTAATTCATATTTTGCCGATTTATTCGAGCGGTACATGGAAATGTTCCCTTGTGGGACACCTTTTTGTGTCCAGTTGAGATAATGGCTTTTGTGTAGAAATAATTAATTCTATTCAATGTTTTAGCTTTCATTTTTGTTTTTTAGTTTCAAAGTATAGCAGCGGAAAGCGGAGAAAGCGAGCTCACTTTCGCGCCACTTGTTTACCATTTCGTGGAATTTTAAATATGTTGAATATATAAGTGTCTTGCACGTACAAAATTTATAAATGTTTATTTAATTAAGGCGTATTACACAGATTATACTGCTACATTCGGTAATTTAACTTTCTCTTATGACATAAAAAACCTGGGCCTTTCATCAATAATTAATTTTCATTATGAATAATAATATTTAAATTTTTTTTAGTCGTTTTAGTAATTAATTCTCATACAATGCTGCCAAAGATGCAAATCAATGTTGTAATAACAAAAATACTGAATGAAAATAGAATTTTAATTTAAATTTATTCCTACATGCTATTACTTAACTTTATACTGCAGATGGGTATATGAATAATTTGTGTTTGTTTTCATGATTTAGTCATTTTTATTATGTCATAATATTTGGTTATAATACCTTGATGGTAATTAATTATCAATGAAAGATTCAATGCATTGACTCTTTGAAACTTATTATAGTAACAAGTAACTTTGTCCTTGCTTAATCTTTTGCAAAAGATCGTTATGCGTTTCAATAATTTTTGGTTACATAATTAGAAAATTATTACAAGAATTGCAAAATTTACATAGGCTCAAATCCTACTACTTGTAAAAATTAAACCACCATTTTCTGAATTTCAATAACTTTTAATGCAAGAAAATTAGTTATTATGTTTATTTACAACAATAATACTGTGTCTCAGCTTAAAAAACTTGACACTTATTTTTTTAAATCTTAAGTATTAAAGAAATATACAAATACAAGTAGAAAATGTTATGTTGCTTTTGTATTAATATTTAAAAGTTTATGATAAAAATTTAACTGATTGATTATACCATGTGCAACTTATTTCTGTCTTATAAATTATAAGATACTGTGTTTTATTACAACCAACATTATCGTGTTTACTGCTCTAATTTAGACTTCACTGACGTATCATTTGTAATGATGCGTTTGATGCTTTTGAAACTTAATTAAAAAACCATTAATTAATGTTATAGTTAAACAACGAAATTATCTGTATTTTAAATCAGCATGTTTTAAAAGTATATTTCTTGAGTAGTATATTAAAACATAGAAACAATATAATTATAAAATAAGTTCATGTCATTTTAAGACGGAAGAAAATTATTTAATAAAAACATCCTCAAATTTAATGTAATTAACGTTATATTCTGATTTGTTTGTAACTTCTTTTTTTTTTGTTTTGTTTTTTATACTGTAACTCATCATTGATTACATTAAACGATGATTCATTATTGTACGTTATCTTCATTTTTATCTTCAGTCGTCATTGTATAACAGTCTAAAATTAAATGACGAGATTCACATTAATACTTATTAAAAAAAATATAACATTACATGTATTTGTTATAATACTCGAGTGTCTTGAAAAAATCATTTTGTTTTGTATTAACTTATAAATAAATATTTCGTTTTTGGTACACTATTCTGTAGGTTGATATTGTTGTTCGTGATCAAATTTAAACAAGTTTTCTTAAACAGATTTCATCAAAATCTGTATTCACATAACAATACGTCACATTAAATCATAAGTTGTAATAAATATTGTGTCATTGTCAATATAGTTACGAATGAAATTTTGGAGCAAGAAAGAAAATTTTATGGGTTTTAATAGTAATTTTACCTGAAATCTGTTATTATAACTTCTGATGCAAAATATAAATATGTAAATATAAACGATGGGTTGTGGATGTACAACCACGTAATGTGTGGAAAATAACAATGCATGGAAATAATCAAACAAATATGAGATACTATTGCCACTGAATTATGATTAAACTGTCTGTATTTTAAGGAATTTAACTATGAACTTGACTTACATGATTTTACTTAAAAATAAGGTATTAAGTACATATGGAATGTGTGCACGATATCTCGTCACCGATTTAATTCTATTGTACTCTAATTTGTGTTTTTAATATTCCTCCGCTATTAAAACAAATTTACATTTTATTTTATTTACTTTTAATAGACCGTATTACCGAATATTAATTTTGAATTTATGTAATTATTTAACTATGAACGGTGGAATAAATTAATTTACATGATTTTACTTAAAAATATAAATATGTCATAAATGAATCGGTATTAGTGTACAGAATATTACAAAAGAAAATTTCATCTAATCAAATTTGTTAAGTCATAATTAAGAATTATTTCTATAAATTAATTTTCATTTCAAAAATATTAGGTTTATAGAAACATTAATTCTTATGATATTTTTATAATCAATGTTTTATACTTTAATTCTTTGGTTTACTCCGATTCAATTTCAAGAATTAAATAAAGCAGGACTCTGTATGAACATTGAAAGGTTTTCATTTAGATAAAGTACCAACAATATTAGCAGAGTAAGAACATGCACGATCACTAAAATTTATTTAATAAATTATCAATATTGAACAATATATATAGGGCTAAATACATATAGCCGAAACGTCAACATTGTTTTTGATTAATGACGCTGAAGCTAGCAGCAGATTCGCAGCAGCGGATTCGAAAAAACTATGGTTTTCAGCCATTAAAATGGCCAAAAACAGATTATTTGTTTAAAATTTGTCTAAAAATCTTTAAATTCAAGTAATTTTTAATAAGAAATTATTCATTTTCACTGTTTTCTTCAATCCGCTGCTGCGAATCTGCCGCTAGCTTCAGCGTCATTGTTGATTATTCACCTTTTCAACATTCAGGAATTAAAAGAAAATATTTTTTCACTTAAGAAAGATACGGAGAAGAAGAAGATTTTGATTAAATATTCATTTAATCGCTGATTATTGACCAATACGTACTTCTACATATAAATTTTGTAAATAAATACTAAATAAAGTGAAAACACTGAAAACAAACACTTTAGCACAAGAAACTTAGTTGAGTTACTCAAATTGTTTCGTTCATAAAAAATTTCATTAATAGACATGAAACCGTAAACAGTGATATTTGAGTCAATAGGATGTGAATAATTATGAATTAAATTCAAGTTTCTTTAACGATTACATAGTTTACATTCTAAATATTTCTATATTAAATTTTGCACAGTTTAACTTTGTTCTTTGGAACACGCTGCAATGCAATAATTCTAGAAATGACCATCAATATGTTCTAAGTGAAATAGCATCGAATACCGCTTAAAAACCTTTTTCTAACTGCAATTCAAACTTTGTTGATTATTCCAGAATATAATAGTTAAGAACATATTCAACTATCATTGGCTAACTATTTTTCAATTTAGTGTTTGTCAATAACAATAAAGATATATAATTAATAATTTCTTTTCTCGTAATTAATATTGAATAAATATAAATAGGAGTCAGTGTTTCTTGATGAAGCTGAAGCTAGCAGCAGATTGGTAGCAGCGAATTCAAGAAAACTACGGAATTGGATCATTTTTTATTAAAAATTACTTGCATTTAAACATTTTTAGACAAATTTTATACAAATAATCTGTTTTTGGCAATTTTAATGGCTGAAAACCATAGTTTTTTCGAATCCGCTGCTGCGAATCTGCTACTAGCGTCAGCGTCATGTTTCTTGGTAAACGAGAATAATGTAACTACAATAAAACTTTAAGATGAACTTATTTTGGCCTACATTTTAAACACGGATTTGTGTTTATGGAGTAACCATCACCAATTTAACAAATGAAACTTCGACTTACTGTTAAGGTAGTTCTTACCCTGGATATCATATGTTTAGAAAACATTTTTTATAGCACTTCCAATAATATTGTGTCCATGAATTATATTATTATTAAAGAGAGACTGCATTAAAGTTCATGAAAAAGAATTTAAACTTGCAAAAATTATATGTTTAACAACTTTCATTAATGTTACTCAAATTTTCTTCGTTTTGCTATGATAGAAATTTTAAGAATCGAATGGATTTTAACGAATGACAGCTTATTTTTTCAAGAAAAAGATTCTCTACAATTTCACCGAACGAGTTTTTCCAAATTTATTGCCTGAGCACTAAAATTACGCATAAACTATAAAAAATGATAACTTTTTTTTAATAAATAAATAGACATATTTGATGTTCGGTTTAAAAAGTTGAAAAATTCTTTCGGTGAAGTTGTAGCGAATCTTTTTCTTGCAAAATCATTCGTTAAAATCCATTCAATTTTTAAAATTTCTATCATAGCGAAACGAAGAAAATTTGAATCGTTAAGAAAAGTTGTTTAACATATAATTTTTGCAAGTTTCAATTTTATTTCATGAACAATACTGCTGTCTCGCTTGAACAATAATATAATTCATGGACATGATATTCTTTGAAATGTTATAAAAAATGTTCCGCAAACATAATATCCAGGGTATGAACTATCTTAAGGTCGAAATAACAATTAGTAAATTAAATTATTTGTCATCGAACGAACAGTAAAGATAAAAACACTCCGAAATAATCTGCACCAAATTGGAGTCGTAGCATGATAAAACAATTTTCTCAGGTACTATTGTTAATCTCTGAGACTGTTAGCGCACTTTTAGTACTTCCAGTACCGTTTTTAATTTTTTGATTAGGAACACCAGATGACAATGAGGAAATGGAGTCAAATTACCGAAGAGAAGGAGAGGAACGTGAATGACAATTAATCAGTTCATAAAATGCTCCAAAATCGACTCCAAAACAACTTTCTGGAATTTCCAAAGTTGACACTCGATTGGTCAGATTCTGTCAGGATCACGTGACGCGGCCAATGTTGCCAAAACACCGCGAAATCCGCAATACGGCACGAGACTGCGTGTGTGTGTGTTTGTGTGTGTCGCACTGAAAGGTGTTCCCTATGACGTTTGCGTAATTGGTTAAAAATGCGTGAGAGTAAACGTGTGTATGTCGCGCACACCGCGACTGATGCGCCTCACCTGTCACGAGAACGTGCGTCGGACTCCACATTGTCGGTCCTCTTTATAAAACGTGCCGGAACATCCGATTCAGAATTCGGCGAAGAAATCGCCGAAACTACACGGCCGATACACACGCGAAAAACTGTAAAATTCGCAAACTCCCGAGACGAACCGCGCGCCGCGATAATTCGCCGAGGACTATAGTCATAGAGGTTCGTCGAGCTGCATTCCACCTTCGCTTCCTCCACCTATCCTACCGACGAACGACATCGGTTGCTGTCGGCGGTGAACGAATCCAATCCGAAATCCGAATCGTCAACACCGGGGGGCACTGCTATAGATCTCCCGCGCAGGTCCCGCGCGCACCTGCGCAGGTGCGACCCATAACCGCGGTGTTCTTTTCCGTTTTTTATGGAAATTCAAAAATAAATTCAAGAATATACGTTATTTAACACACTAACGCTCAGACGGACGGATTTTCAGTATCAGTTTGAACATCGATAATTTGTTTATAAATGTCTTTAGCAAAATTTGAGCTCCACTGTTTCTAACGTAAAATTGTATGCTCTTTCAGAATCTTTCAATAAAATTTCGATAAAATGAACCGCAAAAAGTTAGACACATTTTTCTGTTAAAAGACATGTTTTTTGTTTTTTCACAACAACATCACTTTCACCTCAAAATTGCGTTGGGAAACATCTAAGTTGAAAATATCGCGTCCATGGAATCCCAGGATTAAAATGTACCATATCAGAATTTATAATTCAAGATGGTAGTTTTCAAAATGGCGCCTAGAAACCTTTTTTTCTCAAAAACTATAGACTTTAGCGAAAATTTTCTAAGAACAACAATGCTTTGGAATGAGTCAAAGAATTCTCTCAAATTTTATCAGCATGCAATAATACTCTGCTTGATTTTTTTAAAAATTCGAAAAATCGAAATTTTGAAAAAAAAACATTTAAAAAATCTGAAAAAATTTGGGTAAACCTTCGGATGATCCACGTGTTCAAAACGGGAAAAAGTACAACATATTTTCGACGTATTTTGGCCTCCTGAAAACGAATATCATGACAAAATTTGGCGCTCGCCCATTTCTTGGCCGTTATTTCAAAAATACGTTGTACTTTTTTCCGTTTCGAAAACGTGGATCATCCGAAGATTTATCAAAATTTGAGTAGGTTCTTTAAATAATTCTAAGATATTTTTGTTCTATGAAAATTTTCTGTAAAGTCTATAGTTTTAACGAAAAAAAGGTTAAGTTTCAAAAAGAATTTAAATCTTATAGGCGTCATTTTGAAATATTTTTTTTTAAAACTATAAGCTTTAGAGAAAATTTTCTTAGAATAAAAATATCTTAGAACTATTTAAAGAACCTACTCAAATTTTTAAAATAAATTTTTTCATTTTTCGATTTTTCGAATTTTTGAAAAATCAAGCAGTGTATTATTGCATGCTGATAAAATTTGAGAGTATTCTTTGACTCATTCCAAAGTATTGTTGTTCTTAGAAAATTTTCTCTAAAGTCTATAGTTTTTAAGAAAAAAAAGGTTAAGTTTCAAAAAGAATTTTGAGCTTCTAGGCCCAATTTTGAAAACTGCCATCTTAAATTATGAATTCAGATATGGTACATTTTAATCCTGGGGGTCCATGGACGCGACATTTTCAACTTAGATATGTTCCCAACGCCATTTCGAGGTGAAAATGATGTTTTAATGAAAAACGAAATGTAAAAAAACATGTTTTTAACAGAAAAACGTGTAGAACTTTTTTACGGTTCATTTTATCGAAATTTTATTGAAAGATTCTGAAAGAGCATACAATTTTACGTTAGAAGCAGTAGAGTTCATATTTTTTAAAAGCCATTTATATATAAATTATAGATGTTCAAACTAATGCTGAAAATTCGTCCGTCTGAGCGTTAATGGGTTAATTCCGCATTTTCCCTTCCATGATTTTATATTAACAATTTCAGGTTTGTTAAGAAACGAAAAATATGTACTTTAACGTCGGTAATGTTGATTTCTAATTTACAATATTTCTAGTGTGCGTTAAATTCGGTTTTACCCATTTATATTACCCGTTTATGTTACTTGCACTGGGTGTAAATAGTATATTACCTAACAAGGGTGTAAAGTGTACTTTTACGCACTGGTCGAGAACTATACATATGAGGCGCCCAGTGATGTGTAAAATTCCCGACCGATGCGTAACAGTTATACTTTACACCCATGTTAGGTATCCTATTTTTTGTAATTGGGTGCGTAAAGAGAGTGCGTAAAGTTTTGATGCCTGGTTGAGTGCGTAAAGTACAACTTTACGCACGTTACGCATGTCTGTTTTTCGTGTGTAAAGTTCACTTTTACGCACTCCTGACGACAAAATTCGTAAAGTAAACGGTCGTGCGTAAAGTTTTACTTTACGACATCAAAAGTACTTTACGCACTAACTTTACGCACACAATTACAAAAACGCTATTTTGCACATTTTTCTTATTTTTCTGTCGCATTTTACACACAAGTGTTATTTAATAGTATTTTTCGATACAAGTGCGAACATTTTTTATGTTCGACTTCGGTCTAACGACAACCTGAAATATTCGCACGAATAAACTTTTGCGCTCTTGTGGCGAAAACTATTTCGTACAAATGTTGCAAACTCTTCACATTCGCAAAAAAACTTTTCCGCACTTGTATCGAAATATACTGTTTTGAAACGTGTGACGAAATTCAGTAGTTTCGCATGTTAGTATTTGGTATTATTATATAACACAAACTTTTGTTAAGTACAAAGTTGAGTAGCGGTTTTGTACTGTCAGTCAATTTTTAAAAACATTTTTATAGTGTAGAATTTTTTACTAAAGTCTTGCATTACCCTTCTTCAAAAATCAATTTTCTTCACTATGATATTTTGTCCGAGTCTTTTTTGTTGTAATTGATACAGTTATAGTAGCTTAAAAATAGTGACCTGCACTAAAAAAATATGTTAAATAAAGAAGTATAAGGTTTTGTTTCAGCCAACAAAAGATCCATTTTTTTTTGGTTTTTAATTATTTAACGGACGGAGATGCCCTTTTACGTAGTTTTCTCATACAGATATTCAATTGTAATGTTTGCGAGAGCTGCAGATTGACTTAAGAAGATGGCGCCATACTTCACATTTGTGTATGAAATGTAGGAACTGCAGAAACCTACACCTCGTATTGCCTAATAGTACTTTTCGGTCCTAGGTCGTAAAGTTCAATTTTACGGACTGACTGGAGATTAAGCGTACAAGGACTGGCGAAGCCGGTCCGAGGATCACGCAATCTCCAAACCGAGGTCGTAAAATTTTACGGCCGAGGAGCGAACACTATTTTTTGATACACTGTTCGCAAAAGTAGGTACTTTACCGACGGTTTTTAGTCCGTAAAGTGCGGAGTTCAGTCCGTAAAATCACACTTTACGGACTAAAAGGAGTCTGTAAAGTGTCTACTTTACGGACACGTGTATCAAAAACAATATTTTTGAAACGTAAACAAACAACGTGGCTTGTCTTACTAACAGCGAGCTGCTGCTTGAAAACGAAATCGAAAAATTGTTCACCCAACGGGGATCGAACTCACGACCTACGACTTCGTAGTCCAGTGCGTTAACGCCTGAGCTACGTAGCCGAAATATTGCTTCAAATTTGAGAAAAAATATGCAAAAAAATTAGTATTTTTTTCGAACCGTATGGACAATGCGATTTTGTTGAAATCGTGGAAAAGGTCCATAAAATATATGAATGTTAAGAAAAAATTTTACATTTTTACGCCACTTCATTCTAACACACTCAAAATGGCGTTCTCGAAGAAAATGTATTTGAAAAACTTCCGGTCGCTGTAACTCAAAAAGTGTGAGTTCTTACCGAAATATGCTAAGAATGAAAAGTTCTTAGACATTTTTCAGATTTTTTTAGTCATATTTTGAAAATATTATTATTAAATTTTTTGTTTAAATTAGTAATTTACGACAAATTCTGAAAAAATTCTAATATATTCCTTGATTAATTCTAAGAGTTTTGTTCTTTGCAATTTTTTTTTCAAAAGTTGATGCAAGTATTTTGAGAAACAAATCGTAAACTTTAATATAGTTTCATAAGAGTAGGAATCAATGTATTTCAAAACCTCAACATTTTTTTTCCAATTAAGTAGCACTGAAATTTTAAATTGACTCATTTTTCTGAACGAAAGCAGTCAAATTTCCTTATAAAATTCGAAATGGTCTTTTTCTAAAATAAAGAGATCTCAAAATGATTTTTTAAAGAAAATTCAGGTTCCTGTGGGCTACATGAAATTCGTTTTGCACAACATTTATATTCGAAATTCAAAAAATCATCTGCATAATTCAAAATAATTTGCATTCTTTTTTGAGGAAGCAATTCAATTATCATAATGATAACAATGGACAATTTTTACGACTTTTTGTCATCGTTTTTTATTTTAAAAATATGAAGACCAAACTTAAATGATTCGATGTACTGGGACGCGAAACTGGAATGTTACGATTGCCGCTCATTTGTAGTGCGGACAAATTTTTGATTCCACAGTAAAACTGTTAAAAAAATATATTTGTCTGCATATCATATCTTCTTTTTCTGAAAGCATTTCATATAGCATGTTATTTCTTATATACTATTGCACGAACGTAAAATAGCATTTATTTAGCTTTTATTTTTATATCAATTTATTTTACTATCTAACCTAACCCTTTTGAAAATTGCGAATCTACAATACAGAAAATATTTTTTGCTAATGCAGATAGTTTTTTTACAAATCTTTGAAAATAACGTAATTAAAATTTTTCATGTGAAATTAATTATTCTACTGTATATTAATGAAATTTAAAAAAAAAAACGACTGTATTATGTGTTCCTACACTACGGTAATACTGTCCAAGAATTAAACAGTGACTTTAATTTGATGTGCTCGAAATCCATGAGTTACTATCGAACCAAAAACTAGTCTGTTTAATAAGACATGAAATGTCATGCTCCTAATATTCTCCATACTTCTTGTTCATTTGAAGGTCAGTACTTACCAAAATTAGAGCATGATTGATGAGCAAAATGAAGGAATTAGTGGCTGTTTGGAGACGAACAAATAAAAGATTCTAAATTCATCTAATTAATACTTATTCTTTGTTTCTGTCTAAACTAGTTTTATTTGCGTTAAAACTCTACATTAATTTTTGTTTTATTATCGTCATCCCTTTACATTTTGTATAAAATTACCTGACTAGGTATGGTTGATTCGATAGTCGCCGAAATGAAAGAGGTAGTCCGGTGGGAATGGCGCGGGGAAATCCCATTATATATATAGAGGGAAAAAACCCACGCTGGTATCACTACTGTAAACATTGATTCTAACCGCAAGGAATATTATAATTTCATTACTTGTCCTGTATTTCGATAGCAGAAAATTAAATTCTTAGGCTGTTTGTAAAACGAAAAGGATTTAATAAAAACTACTAAAACTAATGTCTTGTTGTCTTGAGTTCTTTAACATAAAAAACCATTTTAATTCTCGAAATGTAAAATCACTCTCTATAAACTGAAAAGTGAATATTACTCTACCGAAGAAATGATTATTCCCTGTAAAGAGTTAAAACTCGTTCTAGAAGGAGCAAAGTCTTATTCTCGAAAGAGCGAATTGTCACTTTAAAAAAATGCACTTTTATCAAACTACAACTCATTCTGAACAATATAAACGGTGAAACTTCGTTCTAAGAAATGTAAAAACCACGCCCTATGGTTACTACATTTGCTCTTTGTACTATCTGTTCATAACGAAAAGTCGACGACTGTTTACACATTTATTAAAGGTAACCTGAATATTACGAATTTTCATGTTTTCGCCATATTTGCTTCTTATCAGGTTTATTTACCGCCGGTAAGGCAGTGATTTTCACTGAAAACTGTAAATATAAACTGACACTCGATTTTTTCAAAATTTGGATAAGGGTAATTCTATTTACTGTAAAAGGTATCCCAGAAAATACGACAGAAATTAATTGAGAACTCACCGAGAATTTTCGGAAATAAGTAAAAATCACTCTTTCGGTCAGTTCGCAATTAGTGTCTTTGCTATTTTATAGGAAACCGTCTATAGTAATTAGAAATGCCTTTACCGTGCTGGAACTTTGAAAATTTTATTGCGTCATCTTTAATTTACGTTTTTTAACTTCCTAACTTACCAGCGGATCACTTTAGACCCCTTTAAATCGGTTTATTGTAGAGGAAGGATGAAATGAATAACAGGAAAATATGTATTGGGTTATAATCTGTTAAATTTCGGTAAAGTATGTAATAAAATTGAACAGGCATATAAATATATTTAAAATGCAATTGCTAAAAAATTATTTTAGGCTTTTTTGCTGCTTTAAAAATCTGCTAAACTGGATAAGAGTTAAGATTATCTATGAATTATTTTAATTTTTGCTGTTTTCTTATAAATGTAAGTTTTTTTTCGAAATTATTCTTCAGAAATTAAATTATTTTAGAAATGTAGTATTTTTCTATATACAATAATAATAATCTGGACATACAATAAGGAGATATATCATAATTAATTATAATTATTATTATTATTATAGAATTTTGAAAATATGAAGTTTACGTGGGCTCAATTTTCTTATTCTATAAAAAAAGCTTCTTTAACCTATTAACGGCTTAAATGGCTTTTTTACTTCAATTTCAATAATATTTCGTATTTCGTATCAAAAATGATGTTGAAAAGAATTGAAAAGTAGTTGTCCTAATATTTTCTAGGCCACTCTTCAAGATTCCGAGGTAAAAATTCAGTTTTAACCAACAGGAATTGTAATATGCCGTCAATTTTGAAGAAAATTGCAAAGAAATGCTTATATATTGAGACATATGGATTTTTCTCGAGATTTTATTGATACTTTCGTCAAAGGTGATTAAAATATTTTAATTGTAAGACAAAATGTTACTTGTACCTTACTTCATTACAACGACCTCAAAATGGCCTTACAGTTAATATTTCTTTTGAAACATTTGTAGATGATGTAACTCAGAAATGATGATAAGTGCGAAAAGTTCTTATAAATTACCAAGGATTATTCTGGAATTTTTTCATATTTTTTAAACCATATCTTGAGGAATTTTGATATTTAACTTTTTTACCAAATTTTTAGAATTGAATGAAAGATTCTGAAAAAATGTTGGTAAATTCTTTGATGAATTAATTTTGCCTGCTTTATTCCTTGCAATTTGATTCAATAACTTTAATTCTTGAGGGAATGCAATTGGAATATTATAAGTTATGGGTTTTTCACCCGGAACTATGAACTTTTGGAAAAATTGTAAAAAACAACAAATGCTTAGAATTCATCAAAGAATATACGACATTTTTTCAGAAAATCTTTCAGCAATATTTACGCATTCCTTAAATAATTCCAATAAAAAACTAGATGCCTTCGACTCGGGTGCCTACAATTTTGGCTAAATTCGTATTGCAGTTCCCTGACGAAAGGCCGATGCTTCCGGGAATATTCCCATTTTAACACTGCCAGGAAAGAAGGCGGCAGAGGGTAGTTCTAGCATCGTTAGATTCGAGTAGTTTATATACATATATTGTAACAATATCTTGTTCCTTAAATAGGGTGAATATGCCAATGAATGGACGGTTAAGCATTTTTCACACTTTGATCGATTGTAACTTTTGAATTCTATTATGAAAATTTAATTATGATACCACCATTACAATCGTCAGACTCTGCTCTTTATGACCGTGTAGTTCAACCTTTGATTTTATTTAATTATTAACCTCGTCTTCATACGTTTGTAAAAAAATCCGCTAAACCCCAATGAATAGACGGGTTAAATCAAATGGGACGTTTTCAGTACCAGCTTTAAAACTTTGCTTTGATTTTACAAAATAATAAACACTGGAAGATCAATAGTACTGTAAATATTGTTTTGACTGTTCAAAGAACATAAAAATATGTATTTTGTTGCATGTTGTGCATCATACATTCATAAGAAATAGAAATATGTAGAAAATCGTCCATTCATTGGCATATTCACCCTATATTAAAATTGAAAATGAGCATTTTCAAAACTTCGACCCCGACCGCAGGTCAGCCGAAGCATTGATAAATGAGCATGTCTTGTTCACACTGATGCTCAAAAAAACGCGGTTTAGTCGAGTTTTTGACAGGTCGGGTTGCAGGAAATAAATTTTTTTATATGTGGGATACTTCGGTTTCCGTTCATGCGATCCAGTACATTAATACGTTTTTCTTCACGCCCTGGACGCGAAAGGTTTTGGCTCGATTGGTTATTTATAACTGAAAAACTTCCGAAATTGACAAGCTAGTTGCGTTTCGTCCTAGTTGCCCGATTCTATAAAGCGTTATTTACAATAACGTCAACAGTATGTTCGTTCATAACAATATCCTGAACCACGATCAGTTGAAGTTGTTGCCACCGGCGAACCAACATTACAGTGAATATTTTTTTATGCCCCCCCCCCCTGATACCCGCCTCACTCCCCTGCTTCCTCTATGTCTCTGTTTTTCATGTAATGTATATAATATACATACATATCCATTGTATATGTGTATGTACAATTTATGTTAATTTCATGTTAATTTGCTTTTTACGGCATTATCGTTGATTTTACGAAGAAATGAATAGAACCTTTTTGGTAGAGAATTCGATGTTCTATATTTTTTGTTTGAAATATTTTTTTGTACGATTTGTATTTTTTGTTAAAAAATGGAAAAAACGTGTTTTTTGAGCGTTTTTTTGTTTAACTTCCCCGTAATCTAGCGTGCATTGTCTCCAAAAACTAATCAGATCTAAGTTTGGCCAAGAGAAACCCAAATCCGTTTGTACTTTTTAAATTCGTCCTGTCAGTCGCGAGATATCGCGTATAGAAAATTTTGCCCACGGACGGACGGACGGACGGACGGATGGACGTACAACCTAACGGACACCAATCTTTTTATTGTTGCTTTGGGTTCCTTAGGGTCTGAAACGTCGACATTTGATGAAAAACTATAGGGTAATTTTTTGGCGGGAACTGACCAAATTCAATACTTCGCCAGACCTATGGTCTGGGTCGAAGTAATTTCTGGAAATAACAATTACAAAATTTGAAAAGATTCCAGTATATTCCGCAGAGATTTCTACGAACTTTTTATTCTTCTAATTTTGTTAAAGAAGCGTGTGGTTTTTTAGTTACAGCATCCAGAAATTTTTGCTAGAAATTTTCATTATGGCGTCATTTTGAGGCCGTTGTAGTGAACGTTTTTTTTTAAATTCAAATATTTTTCCAACTTTTTCCTAAGTTTAAAAGAATCTTAATATTCTGGTAGCGTGAAAAACACTCATTAGACTAAACATTTCTACATTTTGTGGCACTTCTTTTTCAAATTTGACATCACATTGTCATTTCTCATCGCTGAAACTCGGTTTTAATCTCGGAATCTTCAAAGAACGACCACAAAAATAGTAGGATACATACCTTTAAATTTTATTCACTTTGATTTTAATACGAAATACTTAATCGAAATTGAAGTAAAAAAAATGTAATTTCAGGCGTTAGTGCGTTAAATGTGGTGAATTAAAAGTTGCTGCTTTCCTCCCGGTATGAAGAAAAATGATATTTTGCGCTTAGAATGCGAGAAACTTTTTTTTCTTCACACCGGGAGGAAAGCAGCAACTTTCCTCCCGTAAGCGGAAGGAAAGATGCCGCTTATCCTCCCGGCCATAAAGAAAAATCGTATACTTCCCTCGGGAAGTAAAAAAGAATGCCTCAGACTGCGTGTAATTTTTACCCGAGGCGAAGCCGAGGGTGAGAAACATGCATTCTTTATTTTACGTCCCTCGTTGAGTAATATACTGTTTTTCGCTCCCGGATATATTTATATTGCTCCCTAAGGAGAGAATGCGCTATTTTGCTCCCGCAATATGGGGAGCAAAATAGCATTTTGCGCTTAGCGTGTGAGAAAAGTATATATAAAGAAAGTATAGAGTAATTTACCATCATTTTAAGCATTTTTGCCATTCTGCGGCCTGTTTTCAGTAATGCAATTCTAAAAAATACTAATGCAGAACAGAATACTAATACATTACGATACAAGGGCACGAAGTGGGTGATTTGCGCACGAGTCAAACCGAGTTTTTTTCGCGTAAATCGGGTACTTCACGCCCTAAAAACTGTGAACGAAATTGAATTTCGCGTACGGAGTTGAGCAAAATATTTCTAATAACTCACAAAATGCATATTAAATATTCGAATAAAAATTAAGGAGGATATTTCTCTAGTGAATCTCAAAAAGGTCGTATTATCATTTTATAAAATTGAACTGTAGGTATGAATAATGAAAATATTTTATGGTGTATAAACAATGAAAGAATGCAGATCGAATCAGAGAAGCGTATATACGATCCTCGATGAAAGGCATCGGTGAATGGTCGTTCAGCTTCAGGATTGGAATTTCGCGGTGTGGTCAGAGAATACGAATCGCTGTGCAAAACATCTGTTAGCGGTTGATGCGGTAGGAATCTTCTTGACCGACCCCTCAACGCAATTGACGTAACACGAGCCGAAGCCGCAGCTGACGAGCGCAACACGGCGTATCCTTTAAATTCAACGACCTCGGTCTCGAGTTTTGCAACGCGAAAATATTCCTTTTGTTTCCGCATTCCACACCACCGATTTGACATTTCATACATTTTTTTCAAAATAACTTTTGTTTATTGTTTAATTTTGTTTATGGTACAAATCATTATTTTCCAAATTTAATAAATAAGTCGAAATGTAGATATTTATTTAAATTTAAAAGAAAATCAAAACATGTTTTTTATTCATTATTGCGTGTCAACGCCTGAAGCGAAGAAAGTTTCAATGATTGCAAAGTTTATAAAGTTCGACAACATGTGAAACTGTTAAAAATGTCAAAATAAATCGTCCCAGCAAACAAAAATGCATTAAAAAGAATTCAAAATTTCAATTCCTTTAATTCGGTTTCTTGTCCACCTAAAAGTATTGAAATGTATTGAAAATAATTCAAAATATAAATTTATTGTATTCTTTCTATTCTTCAAACGAAACATGAGTTACAATTAAATGTTTACAGAAGAATTAAGAATTAATTTAAACCTATACATTCACTTCCTGTCCTATATTTACACACTCAATCTAACCTAGAAATTTCATTTCAATAACAAAAATTATAACGTAGACGCAAATGAGTATCATGTTAGTGTTTTAATTATTTATAATATTTATACAGTAATTACAAACAAGCAATACTTTAGTTTACGTTAAAATGAAATAGTTCTTCAGCCTTTTCTTCTGCATTGTGCACTCTGAGACTGGGAGTACATTGGAACATCAACAACACCATTTGATGAATCAATTAGCATTGCATTGATTTAGGCCAACTTTAAACATGCAATCTATTTTGCGATGAGGTCCATTATTTTTTTCAACATATCCATCAGATTCCCCGAAAGATAACTTTAACGTTTTAGACTTTAACTTTAGCATTTTATGCAGACGTAATCTCCTCGATTCTATAAGTAACAGTGTTCGTATCTAATACAATAGTTGCTAAATTTTCTGTATTCTTTATTTTGAATTCAATCTATTTATTTATTTATTTTATTTCCAGGTTACAATACAATATAATATAGTAACAATACCGCTGTACAATAAAATAATAAAAAATTATAATACAATAGCAAACGGTATACTGCAGAGACATAAAGTCTGTACGCAGTCAGGAAAAACCCATAATAAACCCCAATCCAAAACTGAACCTAAACCTAAATCTAGACCTTAAACTTAAACTTAACGATTGTTCTCAAAACATAATAGTATCTAAATTCAAATCAAGTATCAACTTAGAGAATTGTAATATTCATACTACCTATACGCCTACATAACAATTTATTGTAATTAAGTGTACAAGCTGATTTATCCTTCTCTTCTAGTTTATTAAAGTATTTTATGGCAACAAATTTATTTACGCCTTCCAATCTCTTTCTGAACTTTCGGTAGTATAATTGCCTTATTACGAGTAACCGATAAATTTTTGTTAAAAACATACTTCAATTCTTTATAATAAAAAATAACGCATTCAAGAACATACTTGTTAAGTAAATTTATGGGTTGAATACAGGTTCTATTATTTGTTCGCAGAATTTTAATAATTTTGTTGTGTACACTATTTAATAAACATAATACTGATTTATTAGCCGAACCCCACGCAATAATACCATATGTTACTACAATTTCAAAACATTTCAAAATAAAGGATTATAGTTATCATATTGTCTCCATCTTTTTTTTTTTAAATCTGCAGTAATTCAAGAGTATCAAACACGTCAAAGAATTGAAGTGCTTTATTAATTGAAATAGTTGAGTACTTCACACTTTAATACTTAAAAAAGCTTTGGGATAAACAGAAAAAGTCAGCCATAACTGCATGTATTGACAGGAATTCAAACAGTAAGCATCGAATTCCTTGAAATAAATTTAAAGAAATTGAGAATAGAAAAGAATTGCAGAAAGTCAAGAAATTGAATTCAGAACCTAAAGTCTGAATTACATTTAATTTTCAATATGTTTTCATTTGCTGGGATCTCGCGTCATGCTCGTCGTGGCTTTTGAAATTTGGTAATTTAATGAGACGTTGTTTACGAAGTAAGATTAGAAAATCTCGTCATTATCACGAATAGATAGTTTCAGGGCTGACGATCCAAGGCTGCGCGAAAGCCATCCACGAAATTAAACACTGATTACTTTCGCGAAACAACAATTGATTACTCATGCAGTGACTGAAGGCACTCCTCATAGTTGTGTTTTCTCAATCAGACTCGTTGCAAATTATCCTTTGTTTCAGTTATCAACTTCCGAAGCGACCGTCACTCGGTCGCTGGAGAATTTGTCCAAGCATGTACAATATTACCTGAGAATTTAAACTTAAAAAATAAACATTTTTCCCATTTATGTATTCATTTTTGTATTAAATGATGAAGTTTTATAAAATATGTCGACATTGAGGTAGAACTGTCATATGGTCACGATTAGTTAAATATTTATTAAATTTAAAATATTCATTAAGATAAATGAGAAACTCGACATTGTAGGTTAAACATAATCGGCATTACAGTCGAGATTAGACACAAATTTATTGCAGATCAAAATACGCAATTTTGGATTATCGTTTCTTCGTGTTGATACTTATACCATTCAGAGAAAAACTGCCCATTTTTTTTGCTCAATGTACAATTTAATATACGTCGTATATTTTACATCGTCTAACTTATTGAAAGAATTTTTAGAAAATTAAAAATGTGAAACAAAATTTAAACGAAAAATTATTTCGACAAAAATAAAATTTTACACCTGCGCAAAAACCGCATATATTTATCTTTCATGTCACATCGAATATTATATAAAATTGAAACTTAATATTTAGTGACACAGAAACAATAATTTAAGATATATGAACCCTAAACGGACCTAAATACAAAAAATAGCAGCCCTAATATGACTCGTACACTGTTAAAAATTTCTTTAGGAATTTTCTGAAACATGTAACAGAAACTTTTTATCGGCTCGCTGCTTTAATCAAATTCTCTTTTACCGACGCCCTGTTTTCATTAAAAATCATATGTTTCCTGGAAAATTCATAGCGAATTACTATTTTAAAATAGTTTAACCAAATCAGTTTAGAAACTGAAATGGCTGCACAAAAATACATTTCGTTGGTAATAACTCGACCCGTGTGAGTAATATAGAGATTTATTCCTGCGAATTTTCACTCGTTTTGAAATTTGCCGTAGACTCATAGAAAACTAAAAAAAATATTTTTAAAAAAGAGCTGGAGTTGAAACTCTATCCAGTTTCTGTTTCGTTTGCCAATTTTAAGTTATGATTTGTTATCGACCGAGACATTCTGTCAGTCCTATAACTACTAAAAATATAATAAGTAATATCACAGCGTTTTTTCAATGAGTATCAGAAAGCGCGTGTAGCAATTATTTTTTGTGAAACATTATATACTATCAGAAAAGCACTACTTAATTAGTTTTGGTAATTACAAAAAGATACAATAGGTTTTGCGCATCTTATCAGGTATAGTCATTTGTAATTAATACAGTTTTCAAGTTCAATGAAATAATAATGATTCATCGCTCATATACCCGGAATTTTATTTCACGGAATTCTGCAAAATGAATAGCAAATGAAGTAAACAAAAACTCGGAAATTAAAATTAAGAAAACTTCTTTCCCAAAGAATACTACTGTATGTCATCTTTGATTTAATAATATTTTAACCTATTTTCGGCCGCACCTCATAATTTATTGCATTTTAAATAACAAAACTATTCAAATTTCTTTACATCGCATTTTTTATCTATTTCAACTTAAAAATTAAAATGCCAAAATTGCCGTGTTTATTGCATGACGCTACAATACAATACGAGTTATTATCGCAATCATATACTGATATTTTGACCACCACTGTTCTAAAAAGACTCGAAAAAATGGTATAAAGAATGATTTCGCAAATATTAAATAATTTGAATTGAATACGTGTCATTTTCTTTAATTGATTCTGTTATAACAGTGAAGAAGTGCTGTATTGTTGTTTATATATAAGATCATCAAGTAAAATGTATATAATAATAATAATCATTTTCATCATATCACTTCGAAGACATTCCTCAACGGTTATCTACTTTCCCTTTCAAGGATTTTCATTTTATCGAGACAAGTACACTGAGAAAAGTGTTTTTTACCCAGTATTGGAATTCTTATGCCCCGTAAAATATAGTATTTTACGCATAGGGATTGCCATCTTTCTACTACCTGTTAAAAGACGACGATTTTATATTATTCTAACCGATATGTCAGTTTATTTTAGCCTTTTCTCTTTAACTAAAAGCAATTTATGTTTATGGAAATTTATCTAGCAAATTAAAATATTAAAAATGCCTTCTTTTAGTCATAATAAAACATTCTTTTAAAATAGGAGAGTTTATTACAGTTTCGTATAACCTGTCAAAAACAAATGCTGAACGACGGAGGATTTTACTAGTTATAATATTTCTTTTAATGGCTATAATACACTTTTTAAAAGCCAACGGATAGTAACTGATAAAATACACTTTTCTCAGTGTATATAAACATTGAACCACTGCAAATGACGGGTAGTTGTTCGTGCAAGATATAGACATACATAAGTTGTGAATTATATATGCTTATCATTTACTTAATTTAAAGGTTGAACCAACAGATTCTGTGTAAGTTTGAAATGCCCTTAGGGCTACCGTGGGACGAGATCAGGGTTCACAAATATCATAAATCTTCAAATAATAAACTGCACTTGTGGTTGTACAAATTTAATATACATATGTAGTAAACAAATTATGTACAAACCGTCATTTTTCTGGAAGAACAAAGGACATATATTCCATAACAACAATTTAACTGCATGGCATAATCATATTCTCCAGACGAATCAGACTGATACACGATTGGGTTCTTTGTTTCGGTATAAAATCAATATTGTCATTAATCAATGAAACTATTGTTTGCTAATAATATTGTTCCAAATAATCATTATTTTCCCAGCATGGGCGTAAAATAAACTTTCCGATCACAATCAAAAAGTAAATAACTTTTCAACAATTCAATTCCGTATATTATTACTCCGCAATAACTTCAAAATTTACGTTAATAATTAAAACACGAATTAAAAACTAACGGCATAAAGGCTTGAACAAATTCAGATGCAATGCAAATTTGAACCCGAAGACGATCGGATAATATAAATGATAAATATTCCTTAATAATATAATCGTCTGCGCTTCAATACATTATGACCTAACTGTGGGAAAGTAAATGGAAATGCCTGCTGGACTGAAATACATTAACGCATACAATTTGTTGTTGTGAACATGTGAAGATGAATAACGAAAGTATAAATAGTTTAAACTAAGAATACAAAAAATACTAATTTTTCATACAAAAATCCTTTCCAAGCAAACAATTTAACAATTAATATTTAGAAATATAGCAGCCCTGGTAGAAATATTAGTACATCCAAATATTCGATAGTTTTTAGCTAATAAACTTACATACTGAAGAATTGGTGGGTAATAAATTTGGCCAGTTTTCCATACAAAATTCAACAATGTGTTTGATAGTGTTTAGATACCTTTTAGCTTCGGTTGTATTCAGTCTCTATAAAAAAAACTAAAAATATTTAACAAGAATATCCTACACGTGTTTATGTCCCATAATTCAGATAATATTATGAAGATGTTTTTTTTTACCCTTTTCGTCCCGAAAGTCCGAAATTTGGACGCAATTGTATGTGCTGTAAATTTTATTCTAAATACCTTTAAACAAAATTTAAGGGGATCAATATATAGGATATAAGGTTCTACTTAAATATATAGATTTTTCGATTCAGTAGGCGTAACATGTTCATTTTACGCTTCGTTTTCAGGGCGTAAAATGAACTATGTATTAAGATAGGGATTTTGCTGTGTCATCATTGTTAAAAATCATTGAAAAAAGGTCATTTTTCACATCTACTGAATTAAAAAATTACGTTCGTATCAGCCGACACTTCCGGGCCGGATTCGCTGACCCTCGGGGTAGTTATCACCTACGGGCCTAAAAGTTATTTTACGCCCTTGATACGAAAATTACTATTAGTTTCCTTGTCACAGTATTAATTAAAAATGCCTATTTGTTAAAAAAATACGTTTCGTCCTGAGTATACCGCGGGGACTCATCAGTAAATCAATCTCAGTACACTCTGCCCTGTACGTGTATATGGTTTTGAGTGTTAATGCAGTTTTAAATGTTTTCAAAAGCGAAAGAATATTAAAAACATTATAAAGAACATGTGTGGAACGGCAATGAACGGAATGTTGTACACACAAAACATCTGCATTTAGTTAAACCCATTTAAAAATAAATTTAATTAACGTAGGATTGTTTGGTTTCTTTAGAATTAGGGTTTAATTTGAGCAATTTTATTTTATTCATATTTTGTTTACTTTATGTGTCTTCAAACACGTTACCAGTAACTTTCAAATTGCCATTTCCTCAAAAATCATGTTGATTAAATAAATGAGATAATACAAAGTGTTGTAGAACATAAGAAACTATACAAATGGCATCAATTTTTTAATTAAATTATTCCCAGTCAATCTTACTGATTTTAAAAGTGATTATGTTCTTAGCAAATTAAATTAAAATATATTAATGAAAAAGATATTATTGAAATAAGTTTTACAGATTTTCAAAGAAAAATAATTAAAATTACTAATATTTATATATAAAGCGGTTAGAAATGTCTTAGGATATTGAACAATATTAAACAAAAAGTATATTTAAACAAACAGAAGAGTGAATTTTAGCAAGAAGTGATAAAACAATTATGTGAAAGAATTTATCGATATACACAAAATGTAACATAAATCGATATTATTGTAGGAAATTTTCTTTGGTGAGAGATTAAATAACAATATATCACGCGTTTTGTTAATTCGAGATAGTAAGGTACTTGTTTTGGGAACTCGGTTACAATAAATAATGACGACAGAAAAGATTATAACACGACTAATATAATTTAATAAAAATATATTTGCAATGAAATATTTAGTTTAAATTATTCTTCATTCATTAGGCATTATCATAAAAAATGTTTCTTTCGAATTTCCGAAAGAAAATACGCAATTATTTTTCAGACGCAGCAAACAATCGGAGTTCTGTACTTATTAACTGTAGGTCATTGTTATTCCAATACGCTTGATTACATCACGCCCCCGCATTTTGTTCAATAGCGTAGAGATTATATTACGTGCACAACCTCGACGGTTGCTCACTCCATCGAGCTCCGTCTCAACTACATTTCTTCCTGAGAAATTACCTTCTGTTGATAAAATAGCTTCATTTATTAAAAACCAACCCAAAATGTTATTAAAAATCACGAATAAACAATTTTTATATAAGAAATTTTAAACAGAAAATAAACATTTTTCTACAAAAAATCCTTTTAACTAAATTTATTCATCAATTTATTTTTCATAATTTGACAATAATGTGAATGTTAATCACTAAAAATAAATTACAAATAATTTTTGTGAATTCTTTTCGAAATTTTACTCTTGAATTTTACCCTTCTGTTTGAATTTATTTGTAATACAATAAAATTAATTAATTAATTGGTTGAATAAATAAAACGAAGATATAAAATTTGAATAAATTAAATTAATCAATTAATTTATTGAATAAATAAAGTATTATATAAAATTTGAAAAAAATTGAAACTAAACATTGAACAAAAAAATATGCAATTAACCCTAAATCGTTGTTGATTTGAAGTAAAATATTGGAAAAAATGTTACTGGCATATTTCTATCTTCATACATCATAGTAGGATACATTCAGATAATACTATTACTCAAATAATATAACAGAAATGCTAAGAAGGTCCTAAATTGATCTGCCGGTAAGGTAGAAAGTTAAGATATTTCCGGCAATTTTAGGTCAATTTTCAATTGATATTTTTGGTATTTGTTAGGAGGCCATATCTAATTAGAATACAAGCTTTGATAAATTAATCCAGTCATTAACAAATTTGCCTACAACTCTGAATTTGAGACGAGACTATGACTTCAAGGGTTGCAAATGATGAAAAAAATTGTTTAAATTGCAATTTTCATCTTTAGTTCAGTACAAAGGGTTATTATTACTTTATTGGTATTGGTGTTGGTATTGATTTATTTTTGGCTTGAGGCAGAACCTCTTTGGCCAACCAGTAAAAAGATATTACAATTTGTTTGATATTTTATAAATATAGGCTATGATTAGTATAAATGAATTAATATAAGATTAATATAAACATAGACGTAGTACAATGTTTAAAAAGTTTCTATACGTTAATGATGAGTTCGAGTGCGATTACAGTAAGGTACGTAGCCAGTGATACAGATGAAGATGAAGACTCTAATTGCAAATATATGTACATAGAGTAACGCAATATACTTTATTGGCAGATCAGTTTAGAACCCATGTAATAAACATGTTACGATTTAAATTATTCTCTTTTTATATTGTCATAAGTGAAAAGAGTCTTTGTTAAACAACCGATAGTTTAAATTGAAAATATTCCGTCCTTAATCCACAAGATAAGGATAACTGATCAAGTTAATATAATTCTAAAATGTATTAATCTAAAGAAATATGTATAAGGCTGATTCTCCAAAGAATGGTCAATGTCAGTTGCAATAAATGTTTTTAGAAGTAACACTTTTTAAATGATATTATTTCTTTAAATTTTTTCATACAATTATAATGTCCACTCCGCCAATATTCAAAAAATTAATTCGCTATAATTGTAAAAATAAAACACTATATGAAACAATATATGAACTTAAATAAGCTACTATCAAAGTTATTCTGTATGAGAATTAAAATCGTCCATCGAACCCTTTTTGAGAAATTTTATTGGTTATATTCGAGAAATGTATGACTCTATGAATTCCATACAAATAATTGTCTTACAAACTCTTTGTTAGTTCACAGTTTTTCATATATCACGTTGTAATTTACAATTGAAGATATGTTTTGACACCTTATGTGCCAAGACAATTCAAGGTTAGCTTAAATAAGTTATTAGCAAAACTCAACACAACAAAGACTTTTTCTTTCGGAATAAATATGGATATATTCTGAGCCAGAGTTAAAATCATCCAATCCAATCACCATTTTAAAAAAATTCGATTTTTTGTGTTAAACTCGTTATTAATTGACGGGGCTTTAGCAAATTTTCAAGCAAGTAACTATCATTCAAATTTATTCAGAAAAGTATATGTTCATATAAGGGGTTGTAAGATAATTATATTTGCATGATAAATTGTTAAAGCCATAAATGTCGCGATTTTAACAAAAACATGAAATTTTTGAAAAAGGGCCCGATGTACGATTTTGATTCTGGTGCACAATATCTCCTTTTTTGTCCTATACAAAACATTCTTAAAAGAAAATCTTGTTTGTTTTAAATTTTGATAATAACTTTTTTAAGCTCACCGTGAAATCTAAGAACCTAACGACATGTAAATAAAATATATTCTATGTATTTCTGTTGAAATTTATGTAATGACAAACTTTTTTGTTCAAACAGCAAGAGTGAAAACTGAAACACAACAACAACCAAAAAACTACAAAAATACTGTAAATCATACTTTTTATGTGCGTTACATAAGGACATGATAACTACGAAATTAGCTTTGAAAGGAAAATGTATATATACCGATCGTACATCTGAAGTATGAAAATACAATATTTTTGTATCCAGGAAGTGGGCAAAATAATTAAATATTTTGTAAAAGCAATCGATGCTGTACGAAATTGCATTTTATGAGAAAAACTTGCCAAACTAGTAATATCTGCCGACATTTGTATGACAATAGCAATCAGAACAGGAGAATCCATATTAGAAAAAAAATCACAGTACCGAAAGTGTTCTTCAAGAGGAAATACCTCTAGATTTGCGTTTTTTATTAGTGATCTGAATGACTTGTTATATTCAAATAGAGCAAAAGACATCTTCGTCGACCATCAAAATGAAGTACTGAGTATCATCTTATATTATTTGCCGATTGTTTAAAAAAATAGTTAATTTACTATTTCGGCGGTAAACATTACTAAAATATTGTTCCGTTTACTATTTTCAATACTCAAATGTCCATCACCTTGCACAACCTCATATGTACGGCAATTTTACAATTGAATAGGCTCTTTAAATATCACCGAGTAATATAATAGATATAACAAAATTTATTAAACGAAAACAACCTTTTATGACAGTTTATAGTACAGTCAACGACAATTTTTCACGTTATTAATTCTATTATTATTAGATATAATATAGAATTATATATATATATATATATATATATATATATATATATATATATATATACTTCCCATACTTCCATTAACTATAATTTTCCTGCCTCTGCATATGTTTGTCATCAGCCCTACTATGATGCGAAACGTATTTTCATAATAGTTCAAATTATAAGCGCTAGGTGGATGATTTTTTCAAATATTAAACGCAATACTATGAGAATCCGAAATTTTACATGTAATTAACTAGCTGTGAATTGATATCCCAGTTATGCCTGATTATTTATTCGTTTATTTATTTATCTTTTGTATCATGCTAAGGAAGAGGACCGTCACTGCAGAGAAACATATCAATAAAAATTATGGAAGTAGGTATTTTTTAAGAATAGTAAAAAGTGATGGATTCATGACCTGGGCAGTTTTTTGACCTTATGTATATGGTATTTTTCAAAATCGTTTTCCGATAAGTCATCCTCAGTTCTAACCTTCAACATCACGTGTTTTGGCGTCTATCTCGAGATCCGTCTTAACCGTTCACCACGTAGATAGTTCGATCTCAAGACCATGTCGTCGATATGACGAGACTCACCTTCTCGGCGTATCTCTTCATAACAGTCATTATCGAGAAAGAGAGATTGCATGCTGCGTTCCATTGACTATGGATGGAAAATGATGTCCATACCGACGTCGCGACTCTTGGATTTTATACCCAAGGACCTTCGGTCGTTTCTCTCTGACCCATCGTTATGATACGTGTCACGGTGAACGGCCTTGTGATTCATCGCTCGCATTTCAACTCAAACGAGACTCTATGCACTCAATGTATCTGTCGTTTTGAGCCGGTATATTCATATCGATTTCATTGAATGACCAACAGTCATTGATAAAAATGCAAATCAGTTACAAATTATGCGATATATGAAGTACACACACAGGAATTAGTGTAAAAAATAAATAAAATTGTAAAGCCTACGTCATATGTTGATTCTTTTAGCGACAATTCATTTGAGTGAAAAATGCCGTTAAAAAAGTTCTTGTACTATATGTATATTGGTAGGGATATACTCGAAATATCTGCAAATTGAATTTCTTTTTATTGCTGTTATTTAGAAAATGGCGAAAAACAATTCTACGACATTAAGAGTGTTCCCGCGGACTCAATTTTTATCGAAACCTAATAAATGAGAGGGCAAATTCTTCGTCTTTTCAAGCTCTAAAACTTTTTCTTGGGCGATATTTCATTATCTATTTAGTAAAATGAGGTAGATGCGAAAAATCAGAAAAATTTGCCTTTTTTCCCATTTTTGAGACCATAACTTCATAAATATTAATCCCAGGTCAAATGTTCTTATAGGTGAATTGTAGGGCTTAAAATAAACTTTTAAATGAGCCCTCATTCATTGAAATAACTTCAAAGCCAGTCGAGTTATTGCCAAAAAACGATTTTTTTTCTAAACTTCAATAGCTCGTCACTCCAATTCTGATCCTCAGATTTAATTTTAGTACATGACTTTTTTCTTCGAAATGTCACGGATAATCACCTCCTGCAATATCGTTACCCAGTTCTGAGACACCCTGTATACTATAGTATACGTAAAGTGTGAATTTATTTAAATTTTCATTTGCACTTTCGCACACTTGCAACAAAAAATATCGTTTTATAAATGTGCAAAAATTTTTCTTATGACAATCGAAAAATACTATCTCTTTGCAGCAGGGATAGAAATGCTAGCTATTGTATACATCTTTTACTTTTTTTTGCAAAGTTATTTGACTTATGTTCAAAAATGGTTTCTGGCGAGTGTGAATGCTTTCCTCGACACTTACTCGGCTCGAAATCCTCAGGTTTACTCCAAAAAACGTTTTCTCACTTTGTACCTAAAACTACTACAGTAATTAGTAGTACCATTAAATCTGTAGTTACTTGTATTGAAAACTACTGCATGTTTTACAGAGCATACTTTGTGCACCTGCACACAGGAACAACAATACATGCTGACCATTACTCTGTTTACATGTTTAGAATAGAGAGAGATACAGATAACTTATTACGATCTTGAACTTCTGAATAAGTTTATAACATAGAACTATGAGTATTAGTAATGTCTCAGATCGTGACCATAAAGCTGTGATGATTTGGAAAAAAGGCCATAAGTCTATTATTTTTGAAACCCGAGATAACAATATTTCTCGACGTATAAGTATATAGCCTGTTGCTTCTTTTGATCATAAAAGAGCCCTTAACTTAAATCGAGGCTTTTTAAAAAGGTCAGAAGTCCGCGAAATAAGTTACTGCTCATTAATTAATTAACTCAAAATTACGTATAATAGACTTATGCCTTGTTTCCATACTATCACAGAAACGTTATTATTAATAACAAACATGTTAATGGTTAATGAGTTGGTCCAGGTACAAAATCAGCTATATGAAACAGTCTTTCAAAAAATAGTAAAAAATAATATCTTTAGTAATTTTTTACGAAGAATTCAGTGTATTGCATTAAAAAGTGTAACAAATCTTTTGAACCAATAAATTTTAGCGCGGAAAAACATTGTTATTTTGAAAAAACGCTATTACACTTTTTTAAATTAATTAAAAATTCAAAAAAATGTTGGGTAAACATAAAAAAAAACATTTTCTAAATAATCACGGATGGAATTTTAACATTCAATTTAAACAAAAAAATGTATTAACCCTTATAAGCACAGTGTCGATCCAGATCGACACCTTTTTGTAATGCTTTTTTTACACATTACAGGTAATTATTAATCAATTTTCTTGCAATTTTTTACTTCATACCTTAGAAAACATGTTAGGAAACATAAATAAATCAATATTTATCATTAATTATTATGTTATAATTGTTTAAATAATCAACAAATTGTAAATTTTATGAATTTTGTCACAAAAAATGTATGCTGAAACGAAAACGTCACTCAAACATGACGAAACTGGGTACTCGAGGGTTTTCGGGGTCGCTGATTACGAATCTCAACGCAAATTTTCAATATTCAAAATGGCGAATTCAATATGACATACCCGAATGTTAAGATGTCAAAGTTCGCGGCTGTAAAACTCACCTGTATTCGTCGTTTAGTTCTAAATTATTTACTGAAAATAAATAATATTGCCTAAAAATACAAAAAAAATATTAAAAAAATGGAGACAATAATTCCAGTTTCATCAGTCGATCAAGTAGATTTTTCACATTTCGGTCCGCCACTTTGGATTCGCCATATTGAATTTTGAAAATCTGAGTTCAGATTCATAATCAGCGACCCCGAAATTCCCCCGAGTACCCAGTTTCATCTCGATTAAGTAACTTTTCCACATTTCGGTCCGCCATTTTGGATCCGCCATATTGAATATTGAAAATCTGAGTTCAGATTCGTAATCAGCGACTCCGAAAACGCCCGAGTAACAATTTTCAGTCATTTTCCGCGTAAGGAAAAATGTATGCTTCAAAGGGTTAAGTGGCAAATAAAATTTGTTAAGGGGCAAACATTTTTTACATATTTTATTCTAGCACCACTAAATTTCAAGTTAAAAGTTACTAAAGAAATAATTTTTTTACCCATTAATTGAAAAACCAACAAACTTAGGGTGAACATAAAAATACATTTTTTATAGTTACGGATTGATTTTAGGAAAGTTCATTCAAAATAGTTATTTTTGTATCAAGGGCGTAAAATAGAGTTTTACGCCTCGACAATAGAACCCGAGAGACGGCAAAGCCGGCTCGAGGTTCATGAGGGTGAAAATTCTACGCCTGAGATTCAAACATTGTTTTTTTAAGCAGTAGGCGTAAAATTTTTTACGCCTCGATTTTGCGGACCTAAAATGCCAATTTCACGCCTCCGTGGGCGGAAAATTTATTTTACGCCCCAGAAGGCGTAAAATAGTCATTTTACGCCCTCATTTGCAGGCGTAAAACCCCTGGTAAAATTAATGTTTTCTTCTAGAAATTCTCCAGGTAGTCTGTTTTCAACTTCAATCTAGATTTTACATGTCACACTATATTTATTTCTTTTTAAACAATTGCCGATTTATAAGAGTTGGAGGTTTGGGGAAATTCTTATTATGTGAACAAAATATAATAGATGAATGCAAATTTACGAAATGATTCAGAAAACAATCATGCCAAATTACCAAAATCGTCAATGTTTTATGGGACTAGGTATAGTTAGTCAGTCTTATCCAGCTATTCTTCACATAAGAGATGGAAATAAAAAGACCGGGGGAAGTGATTGCATTGTCTAATTACACACAGAAATCTAGATGTTAAAAGAATAAAGGACACCATTAAGGGAAGGTCTTAAAACAAAATTTTTATAATTCATTTTACGCCCTCATTTGCAGGCGTAAAACCCCTATTTCACGCCTATTGCGTCAAAAAAAATTTTTTTATTACATTACCATTGAATTCCTTATAAAAAATTATTGAAGAAATAACTTTTTACTTCTTTTTTGAACGGCTGTGTCATAGACATGATTTTGTTTTAAGACCCTCCCTTAATGGTGTCCTTTATTCTTTTAACATCTAGATTTCTGTGTGTAATTAGACAATGCAATCACTTCCCCCGCTCTTTTTATTTCCATCTCTTATGTGAAGAATAGCTGGATAAGACTGACTAACTATACCTAGTCCCATAAAACATTGACGATTTTGGTAATTTGGCATGATTGTTTTCTGAATCATTTCGTAAATTTGCATTCATCTATTATATTTTGTTCACATAATAAGAATTTCCCCAAACCTCCAACTCTTATAAATAGGCAGTTGTTTAAAAAGAAATAAATATAGTGTGACATGTAAAATCTAGATTGAAGTTGAAAACAGACTACCTGGAGAATTTCTAGAAGAAAACATTGAAAGCTATTAAAAGAAAGTGTAGAAAATATCTGAATTAAGAAATGGATAACGATGGTCAAAAGGGGGAAAGTAATCTAAGGCATAAATTAATTTCAAAAAAAAAGACAGTAGAAATAAGAGAAAAGTGATGTAGTCAAAAAGAAAATCGCCCACGTATAAAAACACACGCAATATAAGAATTACAAAGAATAAGTATAACAAAGTATAACAAAGTATAACAAAAATTGAATTTACATTCAATTAAAGAACTTATATCATAAATGTTTTGGAGCATGTATTTGTTTTATTATTTTGTTTTCATTGACGAAAAACCTTGGATAGGTAATATGCGTAAAGCACGATATACTATTTCAAAATTCCAAGAAGGGACAAGAGAGGTCAAGTGCGATAAGCGTGATTTTCAAAGTATATTTATTGAACATGCAAATTTTGTTTTGATTTTGAATGTCATTTCTTATTTTCAATGTTCGTTTGAAAATATTGATACATACAATGCTAAAAACGCCTTTACATTTTATAAATCCACTTCAAAAACATTCATCAAATTTAATTAAAATAATGACATTTTTAATAGTATAAAACTTTACTAGCTTCAATGTTCATATTAAATTTATTTATCTATCTATAATGTTGGTTTTAATAATTTATTTAAATGAAATTAAATAAAATAAGAAATAACCCAAATTTTTTAAAACAAATTTAACGAATGAACTGTAGGGGAGACTAAGGCGAAGGTAAATTTCATTAAATTTAAGATACATTCAATTAAATTTAATGAATACGCTGGAAGCAAATTGCAAGTTTTTTACAATGAATGTTTTGTATAATTATTAAACTGACCAGGATGAAGCGAAACAAATTTTAGATGTTTATATTATGAAGTATACGCGCAATTGTGTTACGTATCGCTCTAATTTTATGTGGATTTAAGACAAGTTTTTGCCGCAAATAAACTAGAACTGATAGAAGAGCACATAACCTTAAAAATATAAATCATTTAAAATGTTACTTAAGCTTGTTACGTAAGTTTTGTGAGTTGTTTGCGTTATAATATATCTGTTATTGTTTTTAACATTATTTCCTCTGCAACCTTCGTTACTTCGTAAATCATAATTGCAGTTTTTATTCCGTCGATGCTCCAGGAACATTATGTAATTACGTAAATTTTATACTTCATAACATTGCATTTCCAAACGTTGAGAATATATCTTTGAAAAATATTTAAAAACTTTCCATTTATCTATTAATATTTGCAATAATTTTATTATCTTCCAATGAATGCTACATTAAATATTGACAAAAGAACGTTTGCATATAATTGTAATTAGATATACCAACACGATTATATATTTACTAAAATTCATTTGTAATAACTTAATCACTTACTCACTACAACGTTCTACCTTTATGAAAATGAATTTCATTCTGGCTTAAATCACATAATTTTGATTTAATCTTTATACCGTTGCATGGCTTGCGAAACTGAGGAATGTAATTGGTGCATCCAGTTACGGCAGTATTTCTCAGAAATCAGAGGGACAAATTGAAGAAAAGTTGTGTCAAATTAATTTAATTACATAGTTAGATATGCGATAATCGAAATAACAACTCTCCGTTTCCTTTAATTAATTTGTGAATCACGATGCTTATGATGACCTAATTCTGCTGCTTATAGTAATGGGCATTGTTGTAATTCATATATTACTTTTTATATATATTAGGTATAAATTATTTACATATAAATATAAACAATAAATTTAAAAACGTACCATTTTTAATGAAAGCACTATTTTTTTACAAATGTGTCAAATAATTTCTAACGTTTCTCAAAGTTTCAGGATTACCCGTCAAAAAAAATGTCCTTCATTGATCATGATATGTCAATGTCTTGATCCCTTGCTGACATCATTATTCATAAACCATCAATTAAAATGGTGGGAATAATCATGATTCAAATTATTGCTGGGAATAATATTGTGATTTTGTAAGAAGTAACAGGTCGTCGCGCGACGAATTTAGACTTGAAATATCGTCCCTTTCATAATGTATTAGGTATGTTGCAATTTTATGTGAATCATTTCTGAAACTCCTTTTTGATGCTTCTCGTTGTCAAAAAATTCCTTGTCATGATGAAAATTGAGATTAGATTATTTATATGACGATTATTCAGATGTGACGATTTTTTAATATAAATTCATCAATTTGTTTTTTCAAACTGCGCTTAGTTTACATCAGTATTACAATTATTTCATTTTATATGATAGATAGAATAATTGTTTTTGTCCAATTTCTTAATATTATTTTTACCTTTATTTATTGTTGGATACAAATAATATTGTTAGTGCGTTAAGTTGTCCAAATTAGTCTTTTAAAGATTGACAATGTCTATATAAATGTAAGGAATACGCCGATACAATTATGCATTACCACGATGAAGAAAAATGCTTATAATGATTTGACTATTTTTCACCTATATACGCTGCTTAGTTCAATAGGTCTTCAACTTCATTTCGTAAATTGTAATACACCGGCCCATAAAAATAGCTAAACGAACTGAGTACGTAGTCAGTGGGATTTAATTTATCAATGAGTTTGACTAAATGGCAAAAAACTGTTGATTAAATATAACTAAAATGAAAAATTGTAAATTATCATTTATTACATATTTCATTAAATTTAATGTACATTGTTCATTAAATGTAAGATACCACATATTATTTAATGAAATTTCAACAACACACATAACCTTGCTTCCAAAGCAGTTCATTAAATTTCTGTAAAATTTGTCTGCACAAACGTAGCTGTTTTTATAACATCACCTTTTTTTAGATGCTCTTTTTTGGTTGGGACAAAGCCCTGAAGATCATTGTTTATAATTTAATATCGGCAGAAAATTTGTACTTGACGTCAGACGGGGACTATTTAGTTTTATAATGATGGATAAATAGTTATAGGCGCTAAACTGAGCCAAAATGGTCAGTTGATTGGGATCTTAGCTAGCCTGTCTATCTAATCCATGGCTAGCGGATTTATCTAGTGCCAAACTATGAAATTATTTCGCAGGTGAACTAGTTGAACAGTAGATATTCACACATTACAATAATGAACTTCAGCTCAACTATTGAATCGTCTGTCATATTTCAAACTTCTAACAAATATGAAACTTTCATACCCACCATACAAAAAGTTTGCAATACTCATTAACTTAAAAGTCTAATCTTGCATATCAGAATGTATTATATGTGCATACATGCTTAGTGTCAGCAGATCCAATATGAACTTGGAATGTATGGCAGTATATGTTATTCACAGAGTAAACAACTTTCAATTATTGTAGAACTTCAGAATAAATTCTATCTAGCTTTACTACATGGACCAGTTAAATTCCCAGCTAGAATTCTATTTAGTTCCTAGTCGGATTAACTGGGTCATCTTGAATAGTTTTGTCTAGCGCCTACATAGGTTTCCAGGCTAGCCTTCCCAGGCTAGCATCGAGATAAGTGCAAGCTATCGGTAGTTATACTGGCACGCTATATTCTTCCCAGCTGGGCGCTATTAACAACCTAGGATTCTTTAGATAATATCAACCTAAGACAAGATTTTTTGTCATTTATTTGAATTGTACACGTGTTATTCCCATATGTATTCTTTCAACGGCAAATTAAATAATTACCTTTGCAATGTGATAAATTACGAAATTACAAATAGAAATAAAGAAAGAAATTAATGAAGAAAAGTATTACAATTGGAAGGTATTTTTTAAAGAAGCATACAAATTCACTCGATATTAGATAGGTGCAAGTAACCATTTAATTACTTCAGCTTACTAAAATGATGAGAACGAGTTTTCTTCTTTACTAATTTCAATTTATATTTAGTTTACTTTATTCAAACTTCTCATTTCTGAAATTACTTTGTAACTTGAAAGTAACATTCGCTTTTAATAACCAAATTTTGAAATTTTACAGGTATTAGTATACGTTGATTATTGTTATTCAAACATATGTAGCTTAGTTTGCTGCGTTAAAGTTTCATTACCTTGGTCTCTTCAAAATGAAAAAAAAAACTTGCAGTATACACACAAATTACGGAAATTATTTTGTTCACCATACTTTACAAAGGAAGACATTTTTTATATTAAACACATTACTTTTAAATCTTAAAAATACTATTTATATTAGTCATAAAACATTTTTATTTTTTAAAACATAGACATAAATTTGTTGAAATTTACACATTTTTTCTTCTAAAAATTGTCCATAACTACTGAACCATCATTTTTGCAGTCACATAAAAAATCCATTTTTATGTCAGTTGACTTCTCCAACAGCTGTAACAACGAATTTTATAAATTACCGTCGTAAATGAAGCCACAGTTCAACATTTTAAAGTTTGCATTAAATTATTTTCTAAGTATTGAATTAGTCTGCATTGTATTACCAAGAAATATGATTTTCTGATTTTGTGATACATTTAACCGATTCACTAAGACGAGTGTTTTCATTTTGACAAAAGTTATTTCACAGACTGTTGATTAATTTTTGTTCATTGATTATTTTTATCTTTATTAAAAGATATTCGAGATCAATTATTTTTGTGTATCGACCGACATACAAGACTGACCGACCAAAATCTGTTTATAATAATCGATAAATTCCGCATTCCCATTCTCTAACGTCTCGCTTTCGAAGTTTTATGAACGGATCTAACGGAATTATTCTTCTGGATAACGGATCACTTTTCTCCTTGAGAAGAAATTTGGGAAAGGGGAACGATCTAGAAAATACAGTCTGATTTACTCCATACTTATTTTTTGATGTATTGTTATCCGTTTTTCTCTGAATAATCTTTAAAGGTTAACAAATAGAAAATGTGTCACAAATATTTGTAGCAAAGGTAAAGAAAAGCGAGCTTTATTTTAATCAGTTATTTGTAATATTAATACACAATATTAGGTTTCATCTTGACATATTATTTCTCATCACATAGTTTTATTCCAATTGATTTTCATTTTTCGATAATATGTTACTTTTTTCAGTCTATGTACAGACATTTTTAGTAAAAATCCATCTGAAGTATTACAAAACAAAGTATTTCAGTATAATTAATAAAACAAAAAGACTAATGCTGTCGTTTCTTAATTTCGTTCTTATTCGACTATATTTGTATTAGTAAAATGTTTAATTTTGATAAACGAACGAAATTCTTAATCAAAACGATTCAACTTGAGTGTCAAATTGCGTTATACCTTTTTCGAAAACTTTCCACTCTACAAATTAAATCAGGAGAGGAGGAGGAAGGGATGGGACTTCTCACCCAACTCTAATAAACATTTTTTTTTAATTCAGTGACCACCATAAACTACAATCCATATATAAATAACCTATTTACATAGCATTTTATTCAATTACGAGTGTAAAATTTTCTGAAATAATTTGTAAACGTTCTAAATCTTATAATTGTAAATTAAATTATTACTACTGTATTTTTTTATAAGTATCTAATAACGCCAGAGCTCAAGAGGTTCGGATTCCACCTTCATAAACGGTAGGTCCCGTCGCGATTATTCATGTGTGTTCAAAAAAGTCGACGAAAAAGAATATAAAAAAAATTGTTACTACATAGTAACTAATTAATGAATTGGTAATGAACTCTTAGTCATAATTAATCAAAATGTTTTTTAAGTAAACAGAATACGTCTTACTCATTTTAATTAATCGATAAATGTTTAATAAATTCGTAAGTACTCTACTACCCCAATTTGCCAAGAAAGATACCGTATCAAATTCTAACTTATCAATCATTTATTTCCTTACGTGTCTACTTTTTAAGACAACCAATACGATTGATTATAATAATGATTCATTTCGTGTTTCAATATCGAAAATAATATTTTTATTGCATTGCATTGTATAGGCACTGCATTAATACTCGAAAGTGAAATAAATTGTATTTGAATGAGTTCGTTCATATGGAATATAAAATTGTTATTTTTTCCGTTTTGAGTTTTATGTAATCTATCTCGAGAAGTTCAAATGTTCAAAATAATTTCAAATTAGTTTACTGGGTCAACTTTCAGATGACTCACTAAATGTATTTGATGGTGACATCGAACCTCAAGATTATTGAAACGAAATATTTTGTTAAATTTTAAAGCCTGTATTAAACATCATTTTATATTGAATTTTTTTTTGTATAATATTTAACTTTTCTATTTTTTATGCAACAAACGAGAAAAAAGTGTTAGGAATACTAAAAAAATCTTAAAATGCAATTTCTTGACCATTAGTATTGAAACAATTTTTTTTAATTTTTTATTCGACGAGAAAATTGAATAAACATGAGAAACACAACTGCAACCACGCATAATTACTGGAATTCGACTAATCAGCAGCTAATTGCTTTGAAGAAATTTAATGAAACTGATAACAGAAAAGAGTAAAATAAGGGCCCAGAAACTTAATTCAGACCCAGAAGTCTGCTTTCCACTTTTATCTACTGTTGGTTTTATTTACTTGGCCAACAAAAAAGAATGAAATGTAAAGCAAACTTTGTATTAATGGAATTTAGTTTTTTGGCCAAATATATTAAAAATAATTAAGAATATGAAATTGTAAATAGGCAATTTTGTACTCTACTTTTGCCAAAACAATAACTGAAGATATTAAAAATGATTTATGATGAGCAAATTGGATGCAAATTTTCAACCTCCTTATTTCAATGCCCCCAGCGTGATTTTTTATAAAGTCCGAAACTTGTCTTTCAGAACTTTGTGAAGCTGCTGAAAAATTGATATTATTATAAAAAATATTTGTATAAAGGACTGAAAATTTTACTCTTATTTAGATGAAATCATTTGGATGATAATTTGAATGAAATTAACAACGCTACCTATAAAAGCCTGTGTTTACAGGCATTCGCGAATCACAAATTTCATTTCGACCAATCTCTGAATTTTTTGACTTTATACAATTACGACACTTTAAATACTTGGGTGAATCTACAATTTTGTTTGACCATATAATGAATGTGCGTTTTTTATGAACATTTAAGAAGATTTTAATAAACGTCGTAAAAATGCAGACTACAGTACGATATTGAAATTCGTCATGGGAGAACTCTCTCGTGAAATCATTAAACAATAGTATTTATTATTGTATTTATTAATCGTAAACTTGAAACTTCAACTTGAATATTTAATAAAAATTCGTAAGGGTGTCTTTAATAGAATTGTCAAGGTATAAGAAATGTCGACGTGGTTCGTCTATGTACGTAAATATTTCCAAATAGATGCAATTAATAATTTTTGCCGTGTATACAAACAAATGCAAATGTTGTGTAAATGTATTATAAAAAAAGATCTTATTAGAAAAATTCTTGCGCAAAAGTGAAAATAGGTGGCCATTTCTACTGAAATTTGCTGTATGAAATCTTGTGTGAAATATTGAACAAAAGCTGAAGCCGTAGTTTGAATTCTGCGATCATTTTCCGGTCTGATAGTCAAAAATTGATAACGGCAGCATTGCAAAGTTCCAAGAATGCTTTTTTTACTTCAAACAAGAATTCTAAAACGAGATCAAAAGATAAATAAAAAAAGATGCATTCAAAAACTCTATGTTTTTTAAAGTTTACATTTTACGAGAATTCCAACAAAAAATTTTGAAAGTTCAGTTAATTTTACTTCAGATACACTTACTCTGTTTTTACGTAAAATAGAACTGTTGAAAACTGTAGTGTAAAAGAGACCGTTTAGGTCCTAATTGTTGGAGATTTCGAGTCTTCTTAGCTGGTCCAATTAGCAAAAACTGGGGGAAAAGATTTTCGAAAGACAATTCGGACGCCATATAGGGTTTTGACTATGGGTATGCTCTCTGGATTGGCAGAGGTTAAAATGCAGAAAAGTATAAATTTTACAAACAAATTAAGTAAAAATAATAACGATTTTTCTAAGGTTTTTGTCAAACGTCATTTTTACCTTCCAACATTTTTTATTTTTACACGAAACCTTTTAAAGTCGAACTCGAGCTAAAAAGTTACGGGCTGATAAAAACTCGTGTCGATATATCGAACCCAATGTGGAGTCCGAAATTGCAAATTAGCAAGAAAAATTTTTGAACTAGAGTGCCGACAACTTTTAGAATTATTATTATGTTTAGAATTACTCAAAAATACGTCCACATTTATACAACATTTGTAAGCCATTTTTGAGTTTTTAAAAATATACAAAATACAAAAACGTATTAAAAAAATTCTGAAAAATTAACATTTATATCTTAAACGATTTAAAACAATTTTTTGCGTATATGTTTTCTAGTCTATGTCTTTTACTATCATGAGAATCTTAAAAGTAGTTATAATTTGGAATTATTTTAAATCGAAATGTCAATGATTTATCTATACATTTACATTAATATTATAATCACACATTTAATAAGCTTATGTTTAAGGTTTTATATTATACATGCGATTATATAAGGATCGGATTGTGACATCATTTAGCAATTTTTTAGCATAAAAAAATGTTTTCGATTCCGGGTACCTGGATGTAGAAGTCCTTTTTTTTTATTTTGGTTTTGCCGTTTTTGTGTTTTCTTCACGTTGACAAATGGTTAAATAATGCGAAACAGAAAATAATAATAATAATAATAATATGTGTGTAAAAACGAAATATGAAAATGTATAGATAAGATTCTTTAAAAATTTTATAAAAAAATTACAAAAAAAGATCAATTTTTGAAATGTTATCTATTTTAAGAATTTTGTAATCATAACCAACCGACAGTGAAATAAAACATAGCAAACATAGCATACATTTTTCTTTGCATGGAAAATAGCTGAAATTTGTTATTCGGGAGGTTTTGGAGTCGAGATTTTGAAAATTCAAAATGGCGGACGAATTTTTCACAATTCATCAGATTCGCTTGAAATTTGTTACTACGGAGTTTTCGAAATTGCTAATTGCGAATAAGACGTTAGTTTTAATAAATTAAAAATGGCAAATCGATTTTATCAGCCAAAAATGTTGAAAACGACTTCATGTTATTCGTTATTATTTTTACAAAGTTAAAAATTGCAGATCAAACTTGCCGGACAAACATTTACAAACGACTCCATTTGAAGAAAATTTTATATTGAAGGGTTTTCAGGAGCGCTGATTACGAATCCGAGGATAATATTCTCATATTCCGGATTCAATGGATTTGGCAAATTAACGTTGGATTCGAAGTCAGAGATCCCAAAAACCAACGAGTAACAAATTTTGTTAAAAAGGAAACATTTTAACATCTTTTTGGCCCGCATATTGGATCTACAATTTTGAATTTGGTAAAACTAACATCGGATTCGTAATCAGCAACTCCTAAAACTCCCGATTAACAAATTTTGTTAAACATGAGACATTTTAAAATTTTTTTGGCCGCCATATTGGATCCGCCATTTTGAATTTGGTAAAACTAACGTCGGATTCGGGATCAGCGACCCCAAAGACCCTTTACTTGATCAAGGTGAAATTGGGTACTCGGGGGTTTTCGGAATCACTGATTACGAATCAGGCCTAAGATTTTAAAAATTCAAAATAGCGGATTCAAAATGGCCGACCGAAATATAAAAACCACATTCACCCTCGCTTTCAGTCGGCCATATTGGAACCGCCATTTTGAATTTAGAAGATCTGCGGCTAAATTCGTAATCAGCGATCCCGAAAACTCCCGAGTAACAAATTGCAGCTAACAAGTGTATGCTGCAAAGGGTTATACGAAAGCCAATCGAAAGGCATACCCATTAAAGGGTTAATAAATTTGCAGGTATGAATTTGGATGAAATGAAATGAAAACCGCGAGGGATTCAAAAATCGGAGGAGTTGCGATAGCTCCCGAGGAGCGTCGTTCGAGTCGCGTTTGAGGAGGAAAATCGGTCGCGGCCCCCTCCTCGATCTGGTGAGACTCTCTCCCCCGTTTTGCCGGTCTAGGTGTCTCGCACGCTCGAAGCGACTCGCCTGCGGAGTAGGTCTGCGGTCTGGTGTAGGACAGTGCCTCGCATGGATTCCGTCGTCGCGTCGAGAACACGTTGAGATCGCCCATATTACATAGAACCCCGCGTGATCCGGCAGCAGGATCGGTTCTCCGGTCCGGTTCCAGTTCCCAGTGCAGTTCCGAGAGCGTGCGTTGTGATTTCGGTGAAAGCCAGAGAAAAGGAGAAGTAGGGGTCCCGGGCCGATCGCTTGGCCGCCGACTAAAAAGAGATTAAAAGGAAGGAAGGAGAGGAGAGGAGTTTGGTAGCGATGTCCTTGAAGATGGACCAAAGCGCACCTTGCGCGCGCCTCTGCCACATCGTTAAGTGGGACGATTTCGACGGGTACGGGTTCAATCTGCACGCGGAAAAGGGCAAGAGCGGCCAATTCATCGGCAAGGTCGACGAAGGCTCGCCCAGTGAGGCCGCGGGTCTTCGACAAGGAGATCGCATCGTCGAAGTCAACGAGATCAACATCGCCAACGAGACCCACAAGCAGGTCGTCGAGCGCATCAAGGCCTTCGCCAACGAAACGAAGCTCCTGGTGCTCGACCAGGAGGCCGACGACTACTTCAAGGCCAACAACATCCTCGTCAAGGGCAGCATGGCCAACGTCAAGGTTCTCAAGACGCCCGAGAGGAACCCCGCCACCCTCGACCACGAGATGCGATCCGACGAAAGCAACAGCTCCGTCGACGAGGTCCTTTCACTTATTCTTATTTACTTACATACATATTCTTAGTATTAGTCTCATTCTTGTCCAGCCGTTACTTTTACTCCATCTCCGAGCCGGTGTGTAAACAGGTTCCACGGAATGTCGATCACCTGCATTCGCGTTTCCCGATCAGCCCTCCCAAATTTCGCAATCCACCAAGCGACCCTACACTTCCTAAATTGCTCCAGGCAACCTGCTGGCTTTTTCACTTACCACACATCTTTCAGTTTCACTTTTCCACTTTTCATTCTGGTATTTGTGTCTTATAACAACCAAACCGTACGAGAAGTGTGCAATGGTCGAATTACATTTAGTCCACTTCCATATCGCTAGAACCGCGTTTCTACACGCGAGATGTACTTTGGACTCCTGCTACACTTGGATTTTCATCAGGGATGTCAAAAAATCGTTCGACTTTAGGCTACATTCCAGTTCTTCATAACTTTTCCATCGGCTTTGAAGCTAACTGTGCCACCTGAAACTTCATTGCTAAATAGATGTTGGATTTGGTTGAATTGTGTACCCATCCCTGAATCTTTTAAATTAAGGTTCAAACTTAGCGAGACTATGAGTTCCAAAGTGGTCTAGATTAGCTGAGTGTATAAGCTGCCTTAAAGTGCAAACAATTTTGGCATGCCGTTTTTATAGTTTATCTGCATGAAATTATCCGTCTTGTCTCACAATACTACTATATTAAAAAATTGCTTTCCATTAGACCCTCTCAATATAAATAGTTGTGTATTGGCTTCTCCAGGTCTGGAAGGCAAAATTAAACGACTAATTTTGTTAATTTTTAAAAAGATTCGTTTATTGCATATAAAAGTACTATAATTCCACAACAATCTATGACAATTTCACCGGAAAATATTAAAAATAAACCGTTGAGAGCCTCGTGAAGTTTGCGTCAAAAAAATGACCTCGTAGTAGGTATCGGGTTACTTTTGTATCAAGTATGAAATCCCAAGTTTTTCGGTTAGTATATGAGGCTTGTGCTAGATTAAAGGTATATTTCGTCAAACGTATCAATTTTGCATAATTTTAATCCATAAAATTAGTTCTAATTGAAGATATAAATGGTTTTATATTCAACATCACGAGGTTCCCCACGGATAATTTTTCATACAAAGTTTTCATGGTATCTTGTCTAGCAAAGCACTTTCATATGCAATAACCGAACATTTTATAATTCTTGATGCACCTTATATAAAAATTCTGGAAGGCTGTTCGTCTTCATACCCAAATAAGCCCTTAAAGATAAATCGCTAGGTATTTACGTTGTCGCATTACCATATAAGTAAAAAAATGGCGTACATAAATAGCATAGGATGAACAAACATGAGCGGATTTGTTTAAAACGTTTCTATACTGAACTAGGAAACTCCTCTCGACCGCAATCGAAATGCCCCGGGTTCAAGTCTCGGTAATCCTAAATTTTTTTTTAAAATTACAAAAGGATAAAAAAAATCATAAAAATTGCGACAAATAAATGAAAATTATTGTGACTTATGTAGACGAGTTTCTGACGTCGTAATAGAAAGGTTGGACAAAAATTGTTCATATACTTGCATAAATAGTTATTTTTTAGTATTTGTAATTCAGACGATAATGAGAAGGGTTATAAATTGGATAAGAAAGGCAGATCGAGGTATAATTTTGTTGGTGGTCACGGCGAGATAAGAGGGAGGGACGGAGGTACAGTATCTGCAGAACGCTTCCTATTTTGAATCGACCAGAAATCTCTGGAACTTTCGTTCTACCACGAAAAAGTCTTGTATAAAAATGGCACTGCTCTGCACTTGATGATATAAGACATTTTTAGTAATTTTTAAAATTATTTTAGTAATAAAAAATTACTAAATGTTATTATAAATTTTAATTAGAAAAAAAAGGTCGCAACTTTTATCAGTTTCTTAAAAAGATACGCGGAGATAAACGTATATTAATATTTACAATGTACTAAAAATTGTAACATAATTAAATTTGTCTGGGTGTAAGTAATTTAAATAAGTTAAATTTACAAAATTTTGGTTAAATACATATACCCACATGCGATGTTTTCTCAATGTAACATTTTAAATATTTCATTAGTATTTCATTCGAATTTGTCATCAACTACAGGTTTATCTATTTTAGAAACGATACAAATTCTTATTTTGTTATTGTAGAATTCGTCCGAGAATGACAGATTCGATTCATATGAAAAGTCCATAACAACTTGGGACTATTAACTTATATTTAAATCGATATGATCAATTTTGTAATTATTATTAGATCCCACGTAGAAATTAAAAGCTGACGCTATCTCCCTGGTAGAAAATTAAGCCATTTTCTGACCAGTTTTTCTGGGCTCCATTAGTTATAGCATGCAGACCAGAAAAAATGGCCAGAAACTGGTCGCATTTTCTGCTAGGGCTAGATTACATCTAAAATTAGTAGTATTACTGGCATTGTATTTATAGGTAGACGCTTATTTGTTTTCCATATAACTTTTAAATTACATTTTGAGGATCATCACATAATTATTATTAAAATCACGAGTGTTAAGTAATTACTATGTATTGTTTAACGAAGAATCTACGCTGTTACGGTATCTCCACATATTATAAATTTGGTCACTCATGAAATATATATATGATTTTCTTTTGAAAATTCCATAACTTTCGAGATAAAATGTTTATAGGGTGACTAGTATTTAGTGAATAACCTACAAATTCGATAATTTGCCTATTAAATTGTACCTAAATATTTCTATTAAAATTTAATAATACTTTGCTGGATAGATTCCATGTAGTATATAGTACTACATTTTGGTCAACTAGCAAATATTAACCTGATATTAAATTAGTTACGATAGCGGTATAAATATTGTGAACTAAGTTAATAATTAATTGAAATTCATAAAATATATATTTAATAGGGTTGATTCTGTTGACAACCTCTTTTAAAATGGGATATTCTTTTTCTTCGTTTTTATCAGTCTGGGTGTTAATAAATATAATCCATATACAATATATACATGACAAAACAAATTGTAATGTATTAAAAATTTCATGTTTCAGACAGTGTGTCTTCTTTAGGAATTATGTATACTGATTGTAATTATTAAATACCCTGACCGAACAACAATAAAGGAAAAGAATATCCAATATATTTAAGTGAACTAATGGAAAATGTGCATTTGTATTAAAGTACTCTAATTCTTGTATCTGACAAATTTTTTATTACTCAATGAACTTAATGCTAATTAATTGCATTTTTATCAATTAAAAAACTAGTTATTCACAGTGCAATAATTATGAACCGGAAATATGATTTTTTATACACATAAACGGAAAAGAGATAATTAATAATCCAATCATTTATCATAACCTAATCATTAGTTCAAAAGTATATTATTCTAAAGACAAATCTAGGGTCAAAGTCAATTTGATTATCTAAGGACAAGGTTATGTTTTTTTTTTATATTTAACACATATTTTTTGTTTTAATAATCTTACTTAATTTAAAATAATGTTTCCTTATTTTAACATATTGCAAATAGAAATAAGATTTTTTTGTTCAGTTTTCGTTTCTATCTTGTGGCAATGTCTAGCCAGCATAATACGAGCAATCGTTTCAAGAAACAAGCCAATTACAATTAGAGTTTCAAGCCCTTCCTTGCATTAACTTAACTGCTTTATGAAGTTAATTGAAAACATTTTTGATTCGGTCCGTATTAGAGCCTTTTAATTTTCTAACAAATTAACGCAATGTTTCCTATAGTTGGGATAGAACGCAGTTGGTAATCGATGTTACTCATCGTTTTTAATTTCATGATAAACTCGGAATGTGATTTCTTCACGTCTTCGTCGAATTTACCTGTTAATATTTATTTTTGTTACCGGAAGCATTCTCAGGAGCGGAAAATCCAGCTTGTACTCAATTCTTGTTTTCAATAAAATTTTAATCAATTTTTTATCAATTTGTTTTATTGGGTCAATAATCTTTCAACACCTAAAATTAAAGAACGTACAATAAAGGAACGTTGCGATGCTAAAAGATAAATACCAAGTCTATATATGAAAGAAAATATGACGAGAAGTTATAAAATGACAATTAATAAATCAATCAAAATTAATTTGTACAATAAAAAAGTTTAAAATAATTTATTAATACTAATAAATTAATTCTTTATTTTATGAACGAATGTAACATGTTCAAAATTAGTGAGAGTTACGTATGAAATAAACAAACGAATTTAAAAATAACAAAATATCCTTTCTTAGCATCAAAATACAAAATCGACAAATGTATCATCAAAATATTGATAAATTGAAATAAACATATTTATTTTCAAAACAGAATTAGTAGCAATAGTACAGTCCGAGTAACATACTTAGTAAACAGACCTAGCAATAGTATGTCGATTTGTTTTAAATTATATTTTGCTTAATCTTATTTTTCTATTTATATTATTTTTTTAAGCATAAATGTTTAGATTTTGAAAATACCTTTGGTTATCCAACTCACTTCATTGAACTGAAGTTCAGATGAACGAGTCCTCAGGTACATTCATTTGTAAAGCATTTGGATTGGTTGTCGTCATTCAAGTTTATGAATTTGACAGTGATTCATAAATTCTTGGAGACATACGCAAATGTAGTGAAGTTCCAACTTGATAATTGAGCAATAAAAACTTAACAACTATTGTGCGGACCATTAAATGATATTTTCTGAGTTTCAGTACATTTTTAACTTCAAAAGCTAAACATTTCCTTTAAAACATTTACAAATTTTCCATTTATTATTCACCAACGAGTGAACAAATGACAACAAATGAAATACAATTTGTTTCATCCTTCAATTATTAATGTTTAATTTTTAAATGTTTTTAAATTGTATATTAAGAACACGAATAATGATCGTAATCGAAATATTTATTCAACTGAATTTTCGAAGCAGGAAATTAAAAAGAAAACAATAATTTCTACATTTTAATTTTTTTATGAATTATTCACTAATACTAAGAGTTTTTATTCTAGTATAATAATTTTGAGTGCAATATTTTCTTAATACATCTTTATGGATTTGATTCAGGATTTCAAAGTTTTCTTTCAACAAACTACGATTTTATTACCCGATCATTAAAATTCTATCGAGTTTAATTAAATTTTTTAAGTTCAACGTGAAAAATTACGGCTCCATTTCGACACATTTTTATGCTTTGGTTCGTTTTCATCTGTACTGCATCCAACCTATAAATTGAGATTTCACTTTTCAGTGACCGGTTTCCAATTCGTGAGTTTTCCTAATCCCGTTTGTCAGATGCAGTTAGTTTTTCCGAATAGTCATTCGCTTAAGGTTGCCTTCAGGTGAGATTTATTTCTTGTTTTCTTAATATTAATTCCTTAATATTTCCTTATTTTAATATATTTATTTCAATTTATCGGTAAATTTATATGTTTGAATTCCGCATAGAAAACAATAAAACATGTTAAGATTTGATGTAATACAAACGTCACAACTCTCAAACAAATTGCTCTGATTTAATCAGTCAGTTACTGGGTACACCTACATTTAATAATTGTCTGTGTAATTCCATTATTTTGAAGTGGTCATTTAATCATAGCAATTACTTCAACTTAAAGGAAAAGTAAAAGTAATCTCTCAAAGTGGACATTTCTGTTTTTTTTATAATATATAATTATTTCATTATAAAAATTCAATTGCAATTTTAAAAAACATTTTACATTACGTTTCCTGTAGTATATTGAAGTAAACATTTATTTCAATAGTAGCAAATAAATACTTACTTGAATAATAAAAAAAAGTCTAAACCACCTAAGATTTATTACTAGAATGAAATATTTATCAAATATAAGAAAATGTTTTCTTAATTCATACTTAAACATGCGAAACTTTCATCGCAATGTATAACTAACCAATAAATAATTTTTGCAAACATTTTATCCTTATAAAAATCATTTAATTTAAAAATTACCTTCATCAGAAATACTTAAATTAAAGTACATTTAAGAACATGAAAAACCTTTGAAATAATTTCTTTATTTTCGCGTTTAAAGACTCCAACATTTCACAGATATTGAGACATGGATTTTACCCTATTATTGTTTTTAATCCGAAAGCCATAACCCTTTATACACAACGAATATTAATACTGATTATACCTACAAAATATTTAAGTCATTAATTTAGCTTAGAAGGCAAACATTGATAAATGAGTAACTGGGCATTGTCCCCGTTAATTTTATCAATGATGTGATAACAATGATAATTAAAAAGGTGTTGATAAACGATTGAGGTATATCGAAACAAAACACGCGTGTCAAAGAGAAGAAACTAAGATATAAAGATTTGAAATCAATCGAATATCATGTCAATCAGTCCGGGTTTTTAGTGTAAATCTAATATACAATTTCATATTGCACATATCATTTTATATAATAACATTATCCTAAATTTATTTTCATTTGAGTGACAAAAAATGGTATAAAATACAAAGAAAATAATAAGGCTCGAAAACATTTTGAAATTAATGAGAGCGGTATTATTACCTCAGTGCATTAGCATAAGTACATTCATTCTATTAATAACGTAATTATCAATTCACTACCCGTCGTTCACATATTCCTTCGATGATCTATTTAATTATGGAGATATTTCTTTATGCATGCAGCCATTCAGTTATTTATTCTTACTCATTAAAACATTCCATGCCAGTTATTTTTCATTTGTTCCAGTTCTTATCAGTTATTTACTTTATTTCCTTATTATTTCACTGTAATGTATAATTATTTAAAACTTTCTTCTTCTTGACAAATCCATCCTAAAAACATTTACTCCAACGTCAAACAACACTAGAAAATTACAGATATTTTTTAGATTGCCAAACCAGAAAATGTTCTTCAAATTTAAAATTTCATATTTAAATACAAGATTTTAAATTCTTAAATTTGCAAATATGCATTTTTTTAAGTAAAAATATAACCGAAAAAACATGTCGGATACAAAATTATTCCACGACAAAAATAAATTTGACACATATTTAAACGTTTAAAATATCTGATTTTAGAAATGAAAATCTGAATAAACATATGTACTGATACGATCAGTTCCTTTTCCGGTTGTCAAAGTAAAGAAAATCAACGTCAGTCAATTTTCTTTCTGAAATCTAAACTGATAAACAGCCCACGTCTTTCCGTATCAATTATCAGCGTTGACAAATTTCTTCCCCTCCTGTACTCTTATCAAACGTTTCGTTTCGTGGACAATGTAATTAAATCAGAATAGAGATTTAGTTTTTAAAATTGAAGGATAAAATTATTCCGGTTTGAAAGAATGTTGAATAATACTTATCGTTATTACGTCAAATAAAATATCAAAAATTGACGTTAAGGAACATAAAATATCAGTAGGAAAAATTACATAATTATTAATAATAATTCAATTGTAAATATAAAAATGATTAAAAAAAAATTACCATTTTAAACAGACACATAAACTAGTTTCGATCATTCTCCAGTTATTAAATACACGGAATTCGCGCTATTTTTGTTTTTCTTTCCTGCTCGTGTATAATGTAATTGTTTTATCTACAATTAAAACAATTCCGATGAGATTCATAAATTAAGTTACGTAAAATGTACAACATCCAATTTACGTAAAGTTTTTATCACAATATAACGATAACAATGCAGCAGAACGAAAATTCCGTTAAAAAAATTGTCGTTTCCGTTTTCGTTTTATATAACTCAAACTGTAGGAATTTATGAAAGAATAAAAGTCAACAAGTCTCGATTACGTAGTCATGCAATACATTATCATTCGAGACATAAAGATGGGAGATGCTGATAAAGAAAGACGGTCGTGAAAGAGAGTGAAAGCTGATTTCTATTAATATACCACCAGGTTGAACCGCTAATATCATCCACGTCTCTGCAAAAACGATAAGACGATCTTGATGGCTAATTAGGCTTCAAACGACCTCAGTGACATTTCTCTAAACTGTCGAATTATTTTGCATGGAATGCGCGGTCATTTTCTAACATTACTATCAATTATATTTCAATTCTAACGTTTTTTATGTTAATTTGAAAAGTATGTATATATTTTATGCATTTAAACAAAATAACTGACATTAATAAACAATATTTATGTACGAGTGGAGGATATTAAGTAAAAAAGTACGAGGTTCTATCATTTTATTTAGTGTTAGTAGTTAGTACAGTGTTCGTAAATGCATTTATTTTAATTTTTACGTGCGATTTAGGCATACCTGTAACAAAAAATATTGTTGGCAGGTGCGCAAGAATATTTCTTATGCGAATTTGATGCCTACCCTCGTCTTCGTCTCGAGCCGCAACGCTTACATTTGTAGAACAAACTTTTTCACAATTGTATCAAAAACTACTATTTCTCGAATAAATGTTTTAAATTAACTGAAGTTAATGGATATGTTTCGTGTGTCATGTGTAGTCTTAATAAAAAGGGGAGTTCTATGGTAAACGTGGGGGGCATAACGTAGTATTTATGTGTACGAGTTCATGCAAACTTTCACATGTTATAATATATAATTTGTCATTTCTATATAAAAACATGTTACAAAATAGTATATTTCTCACGACAGGGAGGAAAATAGACAAGACCTCGTCACATGCAAGATTGCCACCCTGCAGATTTGCGCACTTATGGCAAAAAATATTTTTTGATGCTGTAGTCGTAAAAAATGATGTTACGGCCTCGTATCGAAAATTCTATTTTCTGCCTACATGCACGGAAAGTGACATATTCTAACCTCGCATGGTGAGAAATATACTATATTTATTACAGTATGCTTAAAGTGCGTTTAACAATAGTCGGAAATATATAAAGTCGCACTTTACATAGTACAATGCATTTTAAAGGTATCAACATTGTAAGCGATACCGCCTTGAATTTTAAATATTTATGTCAACTGCATCAACTTAGAATAATAACTGTGTTACTGACATTTTATTTAATGATTGTTTGTTATTTTCTTTTAAAATGATTTTATTATATCAAAATTTGATTTAATATATAGTAGCATTTTCTAGTATTTACTTTCTTCAATTATGCCGATAGTGTTCTTGATGTCATTCTAGAATTTAGAATTTTTTTCAAGATTATTACGGTGCTGAATTTGAATTGTAAATAGAAAATGTTGAATTAAATAAAAGAATTTTTATTTTTATATTAGATTTTTAATAAAATGTATACTTTAAAATTTATGAAAAATTTGAATCAAGCTGCGTAGAGCTAATATGAATATTAATATACCGTTAAATAGATGAAAATATGCCACTTTTGAAAAAGGAACAAAACAGAATATGAGACAAATTTTCAAACGGAATCTTTCGTACTTGTGAGTGAAGTATTACAAATAATAATTAAAAGTGATATCCTTTCAGTTTGAACCTCTTATCATACCTTATCGGAAGTGTCGTACTGTAATATCGATATATTTACAATCAAAGTTTACGACATTTTATTGAAAGATCGCATATCTACTTCGTGCCAATAGTTGATACAAATTTCCGTAAAATATTTTACAAACTTTCAAATTTATTATCAATAAAAACATACATATGGGGGGGTCCAACAAAAATGAGGAATTTTTTTTTTATTTAAAATATTGTTATTAAAAAAAACAAATTAGTAACGAGAGATACTTATGTATCCGGCAAAAAAATAAGTCGCATGGTCAAAAACGAATAATCATACCAATGCATACAAAAAGAAAATTCAAGTACGTACGTTAATAAAAAAAATGCAGGACGTGATCTTGAAATGCATTCACAATGAGTTCCGTAATATAAGACGAGGATAAAATTCGGATAATTAAACGTCAATGAAATGGTGATACAAGTCTACCGAACAAAATATTCTTTTATATTTTTTATGATTTGCCGATTCTTATTTTTCTTTACGTGACATATAAACTTTGACATAAAAATATAATATTTAACTTGATTATTTTAAAATAAAAAAATTTTACCATCGTTCATTTCGAATATAGCGATACCGTTCGCATTCTTATCGGTTAGCATGGTATAAACCTTGCTTAAAATGGTAATTGAATGAGCAAACAATCGATTAATATCGAAGCAATTTTCCTCGGAAAGTTGTCAACATTACGGCAATTTATACGTCGTGAAAAGACATGTTAAATCATGTGTATATGTTTGCGTCATGCACATTCATTTTTCAATAATAACAATATCCTCGATTATTCTGAGAAATAAACAATATCCACAAAAACTATTGGGGTATTCCAGAAAATAAAAAGGAAAACAATGATTTTATCGGTAGTCAAATATCCCTTTTTGAATCCATTGTTTCTAAAATATAAAGCTTTATTGCAATGGTTGATTCTGAACCAGTGATTTTCCTCTATTTTTAAATTCTTAACACAGTCCGTAGACATTTTTTTTATTTCCAGGCTGAAATATCTACAAGGATATTCCAATTGTTTTATAACGATGAAAATGCCCCCTGCACATTTTGATTTCAATTTAAAAAATAATAAATAATTAATGATAATAATCAATTGAAATTGAATCAAGTTTTAGTTATAGTAAATTTGGTTTATGTTTTTCGTTTAAATAACAACTTTTAAAACTAGAAAATGTAATTTTTCATTGTGATTTCCTGGTAACTGATAAAGGTATTGTTTTTACACATCGTTCTAATCGGTAGAGAAACACGATGATGTCACACGAATTTTTCCGCCACAATGTTCAACCGTCGGTATCATACCAATTGAAATCATGCCAATTATTTTCAATTTACCTGTTGAATCATCGCTAGTAGTTTTTTTTAATATTAAATTTTCCAAATTAAATTATTTGTAATCTTTTATAGCATATATTTTTTTTTAATAATAACGTTCAAATACGTGTATTATATTAAGTCTGTAATATTCTCTTGAAATTAATTAAAAAATGAATTAATTTGCGACTCTAGTAAAACATTAAACTTTGAATTAGTAACGCCATTCGTTTATATACGAGTAATTCCATAGATTTGTTGACATAGCGGGTAATGGGAATTTCAGACTTATCCTCACCCTTTCTAGTATTAATTCATGAAGAGTTTTGGACAAAATACAGACAGATGTAAAATTTCATTAATTTTCTATTTATTGCTAGTTATAAACAATCACTATTTACGCATAATCTGCCAAAAATGTTACTATTATCGAAATATAAAAATTAATTTTTTCTATCTTTCTTAAAGTTACGTGGAAGCATACTTAATAAGTAGTCTTTTAAAAAATCTTCAGTTGATGAGTATGTCTCATGTTATTATCTCAAATACCACAGGTACCGACTTTTTCCGAAAAATGTTTTTTTTTTATATTTATCTGTTTTATAAAAATGAGTTTCGAGAAAAGTATTTTTATTATTACGTAAAAAGTTCCTTTTCTACTGCTAATAAAAACTAAATTTGGTAGATTAGTGTGCCTCAATAACTAGCATAAGTACGTAATTGAGAAATGGTCAAGATGCAACGTGGACAACCTAAAAAATACAAATAAACGAGTAGCACATTTAGAAAATTATTTTTTAATACTCTGTAACCAGTGTTCACATTAATTTCGGATGTGTCTTACCTGGAAATCACTTTGCTATTTCAGTATTTTTGTTGCAAAAAAAAGCCAAAACAAATATCTTATCAATTTCTTTTAATCAGGTAATTTGATTGTAGTCACAATAGGTAATTAAAGTTATAGCATAATATAGGGAAAAAATCGCAGACGCAATGTTGTTAAAACCAAATGTATCTGTTAAAAAAGTTGTTAAATCAAAAAATAAACGTTTATCGGCCAAGTTATTTATAAAACTTTATATGTATATTAAATATATGATTATATATTTGTTATTAAGCACATTTACTCATTTACGAAATAAATGATCAGTCACCAATTTTATTTGTATGTTATTTACCTAAGCAATTGAAATAAAAAATAAAAAGTTTGATTTCCTTCGATAGGTCTGCTAAAAAATGATGCACGTCACGATTTTTAGGGTTCATATACATCCTACTTTCTGATAAATGTCATACCGTAGGTTTGCCAAAAATTTTTTTTTTAACTTTTACCTAGAAATTACTCATATCTCGTTTGTAAGCGATTTTACTAATAACATTAGAACATTATTTCGAGATTTTCAATTGTTTAAAAATGATTCTAGTCACCATACATAATTTTTAATAATAAATTTAATAATATTTCATTTATATTTATTTAATTTAATTATATTTTATTAATTAATATTTTAACGTTTTTGAATTCACTCTCAAAACAAGTACAAACTTGAAGTATAGTACACAAAACAATTAAAAAAATGGCTAATTACTGGTTATACACGCGATTCTTTTTTTTATTCGACCGGGAATTGAACCAGCTCTAATCCATTCATGAAATGCACTTTACATACTATGTAACGTATACCGAAGCAGAATGAAAAAAAAATTGTCAGCTTCAGAATGCACATTGTATAAGACGCACGTATATGTGTAATTAATAAAGGGAATGCCTGATAAGAACTAAGATCTTTCAAGATTCTTAGTCATCGGGAGATAAATAATTATGCGTGGATTTACCTTAGCCCATTTATTGTGTAACAATTCCTGTTTTGAAGTCATGAACGATGTAAATAAGCAGGCAAGGAAACCGGAACATGTCTGGGAGGGAGAGGGAATTTTAAATTATTTTGTAATTACTTTAATAACGAATTTCATTCCGCGTTTGTGGCTAAATGATCGATGATAAATGCTCACAAGTTAAGAACGAGAATAAAAAATATGCGTTATGAACGTTCTGTTGAATTATTGTGCTTGTTACGTGTGTTACTTTCAATTAATCTCTCTGAAACGATCGTTAGTGTCCAACTCGACGCGCTCGGTTGTTTTATGAAAATATCGTGTTTTGCAGTTTTTAATTTTTCATAATTTTTAATTTATCTTTTTAATATTTCATTCGCGTCAGAATCTAATATTTTTTATTCCGTCACTTACGACGGTTACATTTGTTTAATTTCATATTTTCGTCTGTTATGACCTTATATTTATTTAATTCGTCCATGTACACAAAAATTGAAATAAAGTTAAAAAAAAACAAATTTTCCCGCGGAATTTGAGTTATAAATATTGTACATGACAGTTATGAACCATTGTTTAGCTTTGTCTCTGAGCTTGATATTATTTTGCTAAAATTTTTTACATATTCTGAAGTTACATAGCCTAACTTTCGGAAATTTGGATGGCTATACCTTATTTTATTCTTGGCTTTTTTAAAAAAGAAGACATTTACGTCTACGTGGGGTTCTTATACAAAAATTAATACACTGAAGATCGGGATGTCCTACTTCTTAATATTGGAATTTTCAATATTCCAGATAGAATCACTTGAGCGAAACTGTACGCATTCATAAGAGAACAAAATTGATCCTACAATTGTTTACCATGGTTACCGAACTCGTCTAGACTTTTCGAAGATGTTCGAAATGGGAAATTATTGATTGACCAATTTCTTTGGCGCGAAGCAATGCGTTTTTTGTCGGAATTGACAAAATTTGCTTTATTCGCGTCACTTGCGCAACAATGAATTTTTTTAAAGCCGTGATTGCATTCGGAAACGTACGTACACGACGACGTCTCGTGTACGTGGCATCGTTCGAGCTTCCTGGACTTACGTAAAGTTTGCACACATGTACATACATATTTGGCACACACAAACACTCAGATTGGTGCATTACATGCACAAGTCGCGTAATACGCGCGGCGGCTCAGCTGTCAGGTGATTGCCACCACGGATGATTGCATTTCCAATCACACTTTTCCGGGACCGCTCGGCCTCGTCCTTTTCCTTTTCAACGGCGACTTCCGCTCGCGAGCCGGCTGTGTTTCCTTCATTTACCTCATTTTTTATCAATGTAGGAGCTGGTTTTCCCGGACGAGCCAATCAAATCGTTACTAGTCACTTACTTGTTGTCATAAAGAAAAGAAACAAGTGTGAAGAAGAATTAGCCTTCGATAAAATGTCATTTTTCGTTTAAAATGTTAAGAAGATTTTCCACTGTTTTGCACATGTTGGAAATTTTATAAGTTATGTAATAAATGACATAATTACAATGTATACTGTATATATTATAATAATTATTGGAAATATTAACACACTTGTATCGCCAAGAGCAGATAAATTTTTAACTTTAATTTTCTTTAACAAATATCTGAGACTCTCATTACTATAGTCAACCCTATCCGGCACGGATACTATAATAAATCAATGATCTATTAAAATAAATCCAATTCAAGTGAGTGTTGCAAAAGTGTTCAACATTCAATTTTAGTCAATATTTATTTAACATTATTAGTCCAGGCAACGAATGGTTTGATCCGGAACAAATTGCAACAGGACCGATTTTTACGTGATAATTACTTAAAAATTGAGTTAAAAAACATATCCAAAATAGCCGAAAATCGGAGTGGGGGAAACCTTTTTTTTTAAATAGGCTAATTTTACTTAAAAATTGCTGTAACTTTTTACTGACGCATTACAGCGCAAAATATGGAGTAGGAAATAGGAAATATGAAAAAATCTATAAAAAATACAAGAACGATATTTCCTCTATCGGTCGCCATTTTTGAGATAATTGCTTGGCCAGTTGCAACTTATTAAAATTTTGGTCAAAACGAACCTTATTATTCCGTTTTACTAATGCTCACAATATCCCCTTTTTAGGTCATATTTTTTAAAAGTTGAACTCGAATTTTTTAATTTCATTTAGTTAGCTTTAGAATTTTCAAACCCTAAAAGTCATAATGGATCCCAAAAACCCCAAACTACCACTTTTATGAAAAATGATTCACGAGAAAAAACTGGGAATTGCAATCTAATGTTGTCAAGTTTGATTGATTGCAATACCTTATGCAAGTATTGTTATCGTGTATGAAGGTGTATATTAAATTTCCATGTGAGTTTTTCGGGGACAACCTTTTTTGTGTTAGTTTGTTTCATGGAAAATCAAATTCTTACGTTATTTTTAGTGGCAAATCAATTCATTGTGATAGTTTTCATTATTTTTCACGACACTTTTTTCTATTAATCTTCGTGGGAAAAAATCGTACTGAAATGGAGGTACAAAAACAATAAAAATAATTGTCAATATCGTACATAGTGTCAGTAATAATTCCTAATAAAATCTAGATGGCGGCTAGTTCTAATGTCTATCTAATGATTATTCGAAAATTAAATATGAAACAAAATTTTATCATGTGTAAAGTTCTGGTTTTCAACACAAAAAAATCCTTAAATAGTACTTTGCGGTACAAGCATGGTAAATTAGTGATAACTAATTAAAATCTAACTAATATATGTATTTCAGAAGAATTTTGATATTTTTTAATCCTTAGTTCCGACGGCTATTTTAAGGCCATTTCCTCCCACTACCTGGGTCAAATATGTACTACCGATTGAAAATGCTTACCGTTGTGCAATTTATAAATGACAATTTGAATTTTCTCTGGGTCGAAAACGACCCATGCTTCGGGATTAAGAGTTAATTTGCAGAATTTCAAGTATACCAAAATAATTTACGTGCAATGTTTACAAAAATGATTTGTATACAATTTGTTAATTTTAAATTCTAATGTTTACATTTCGGAATTTTACGTTTCGTATTCTTATCGATTCGGAACTTTTCTGATATGTTTGACATTTTCATTCATATTATTAATTCATATTATTAAACACAATAAAATATAAAAAACGGTAACTTGAGAAAATGTCGAAATGAAAGAATGGAAAGCAAACTACTTTTGATCCTCTGAAAGTCACGTGGGGAAACTAAATGAATTTCAAGAGCGTTTAATCTGTCGTGGTCATCATTGCGTAATGTTTCATTCACTAACTCTTGCTGCGGACGGTAATGAGAGGCGGCATTGCAATGAGCGACGACCGTGACATTGCGGACATCCGATCTGCTTCACTTTCATCAACTTGGACCAAAATGTGCAGTTTTCCATTCCTCGTTCCGGAAAAAGTTTTTCTTTTTTCCGTGTGGATGGAAATAAACGTAACCATTTTTAATCAGTTATCTTTCAACACCATTACACCTGTTCTCTTATCTCGTCCGAAATCTCTATATGAACACGCCGTAATTGCTTTTGCGTAACTAGCCATCTAGATTACTGCACGTAATAAGTCGGAGAAAAATTGCAGTTGTTGCGAAAACTAGATTCGCGAATGACGAATGGACATCGCTCTTTCCTTTGATATCGACAAGTTGGTTGCTCTTGCGCCTCACCTATAAACATTTTAATTCTGAAATTATAAATACCTTGATAATTTAAACAAATTACAATAGTGTTAGTCATATCATTTAGTGGATTTTGAATGAAAATTCTTTATAATAATGAAATGTCATATGGCCTAAAAAACGTAGGATAATTCGTACATATTCGTATAAGTCTAAAAATATCAATGTGATATTAAACTTTCTCCCTTATGAAATCGGGTTTAAAAATTAACGCCTACCTGTACTATTCATAATATTATATGACCTTATTTTATTGTTGATAAACGAAACTATTTTTCTAGTGATTATTTCCCTTAATAGTTTTTGCGTACAGTTTTTGTAATAAATATTGTACATTTTCAAAATGAGTAAGGAATCTTCGGATAGATTACATGATGGAAACGAGAAAATACCGACGTTGTTCTCGAAATTGACGTTTGAAATAGCCATAAATAGCATTTTTTGTTAACTTACTCTTTCAAGCCCACTTTTTACCTAACAATTTGTCCATATTCCATTTTGTTAGAATTTTCTAATATTCAATATCACAATATATTTAAAAATTAGGTTTGAGAAATTAAAATGTATGTGTCATCTTTAATCTAAATTTAATTTTTATTCGCTTCAAGGGCAACATAGTTGTACTACAGCTGGTAATTCAGACATTTGGTCCATATATCACTGACGATTCACTTCTGTGTACTTTAACCAACAAAATAGGTCTTTTTAAAATAATTTTCGAATCTAGCGTTGTCAAAAACGGTAACCCGAGTTCGACCCCCCGTCGGGGAAATTTTTTATTTGCGAGCGTTATTCATTTATTTTTGAGTTTTTTCACTGATGTAAAAATACTATATGAACTTATAATACACATGTAATACAAAATATTATTGATATTAAAAAATTGATTTACTTTTGTACATTTGGCAAATTTCCTTTTAAAAGACTATTTTAGGGATTTCTAAAAGCTGCCTTATAAATATCTAAAAGATATCGTTTTGAAAATTTCAATTAATGGATTGTAAGATAGCTTTTAGACATCTTCAAGGCATGTTTTTGCTTATTTGGCAAGCACTTATGTCTTATGGATATGGAGAGGGGACGTTCGATGTAGAGTGATTAGAGGGAAAATCCTGGCAAGTTCTTGTCGATATATGGGAGGGGTTCTGGACCAAATTGTTTACGAGTTATTGCATCAACATTGCACAACATTCAAGTTTCTGCAAAACATTTGCAATAAATGCGGCCGATGTATTTTTATAAACGATCACGTAATATTCGTTACACCCATTAATCACTAGACTGCAAGTCGCATAACCAGATCAAATTTTGGAAATAAATCGAAAGGAGATATTTTATTAAGCGCTGTTGTGAATGAATCACGATCATGATCTATCCGAGATCGATTAGATCCTCTGAAGGCGGGAAACTCACCTCGTTATCCTGATGGTTAATCTGTGATTTATCCTATATCGCCTTGAACGATACTTGTATAACACCGGTGCTTAATCGCAACAAAATGGGAATCACGGTGCGCAGCACCTGGGCTATTAATGTCTAATAATTTCGTCTTGTCGTCGGGCAACGATGAACATCCGGTCACAAGATCGTTTCCGTCTTCCTAAGATCTTTAACATCTGATTTACAACCGGAATTCGTCGTTTGTATCGCGAAACGTCTCCCGCAGTATTTACGCGTCGTTAGTTAATCAGATCAATCTATACATGGGCAATTTATTAAGTGGCAATAATTCAGAGTTTTTCGCATTTAGGAATTTTCTAATAATTGACCATTCATGAGCAATGATTTCTCTCTTAATTTACACAAAATTGCACTTCTAAACGTTACTCATAAATAGTCAAATTAATCATAATGAGGTTTTCAAAAAAATACATATAAAAAATATTGCAAATTATAAGTAATTGATCTTTAATTTTTCTTTTGAGTAATTCCAAAAATAAAGTAAATTTTTACAAACCCGACTTAAAAAAAAAGGTAAATCTTCGGAAAGATGTCCTCCCTCGGGAAAAAATCCTAATTAAGTGTTTCCGACGTACTTTTGCCTTCTGAATCCGAATATGATGATAAAATTTGGCGGTCAGACATATTACAGCCGCTATCTTAAAAAAACCGCTAGTGAAAGTTTTTTTTTAGTTTTTTGTATTGATCTTGAAAACTACGGGTCTAACCAAAATATGTGTCAAACAAAAAATGTAAGGCATGTAATTCTCTACAAAACGCATTCAACACATTTTTTGTCAGACCTGTAGTTTACATTATAAATCCAAAAAACTAAAAAATAACGCGTTGTTTAGCGAGTTTTTCAAGATAGATGCTTTAATATGTCTGAGCACCAAACTTTACCATCATATTCGAATTCAGGAGGAAAAAATACGTCGGAAAAACCTAGTTACGACTTTTTTCCGAGGGAGGACATCTTTCCGAAAGTATACCAAAAAAATTAAGGTTTTCTATGAAACTTTACAAAATGTGTACAATTATGGCAATCAAAATTGTCAGTCAAAGGGTATTCTCATCGTTATTTTGATCTTTAGCAATTTTTTTAAATTTAAAGTCTATACTTTACAAAAAAAAAAATAATATAAAAAAGGAAACTACTATTTCTTAAGAACTTCTTCCAAAAGTTTAATAGAAATTGTGATAACCTGAAAATGTCCCTATTTACTATTCGCTATATAAAGCTTTATACAAATATACATAGTACTCAGAATTATATGAAGCAAACAAAAAAACATTTTTATTCAATGGTGCCCTGAGACCGGAGTATTAATTAAAAGTCGTTACAGAGATAGTATATTGTCACTGTTTAGTCATTCGAGGGACGGGTTAATTATACATATTACAATAAAAAATAAACGTGTTAAATCATTTTGCCTTTCACGTTTGTATTCTCAGATATTTCACAGTTCCATAGCCATTGTGCAAATGGGTTTACAAATATATTTCTACTATATCAGAAGATACTATTTTCGCTCTTTTCTCCGAAGAAAAATACGAATGAATTGTGGCATAAAAAATTGGAAATAAAAACTTTCCCTAAAGAATATGACTTTTTATATGAACGTCGCTAAATAATAAATCCCTAGAAAGTTTGAGAAAAATGTACCGCAACGCGAAACGAACTTATATGTACAGAAACAGCTGAACGTAGAAGTGTAAAAGAAAGCATTTGATTGCAGACGACACACATTTAATTTAAGCCACAATTTCCCTGAGATCGTGACATCCATTAAAAGTTGATTCACCGGTGTCGACTTTCAATTTACAGTAAATTCTTAATGTGGCAGCATAATATTTCCGGCAAGTTTCATTATTTTCGTTTTGCGAAACATTTATCTATTTAGACATGTTTATATTATACATTTAGTCCTTTACCGCGCTTTATTTAAAATTATCTGCATCTAAGACATACATTTATTTTGACTAATTAACAACTAAGTTTACCTTCTGCTACTTAACTTATACTTTTCCATATTTAGAAACACCTGTAATAAGTTAGTTGTTTAGGTTAGGTTATGTGGCATTCAAATGTTTTCAATTATTGATTCTGTATCCTTCGTGGCTTTCAACAAGTAGGTAAACACATGAATTATGATAATCTTCAATTTTTATGTATGTATAATGTACTTGTACTTTCGTTTTGATTTAATCACAAGGTCAAAACGGCCAAAACGTTATAGTATGACCAGCGCCGGATTTAATCAGTCGGCGGGGGCCATGGGCATAAATAGTGTGGGGGCACCTTATAAGGGGAGCAAAATTCAGGGATTTTATGAATCAAAGTATAACAGTAAAGCTTAAAAATCTGTGGTCGTCAGGAAAAACCAGGTAACTACATTTTTTGAAAAAAATTGAAAAACTACCAAAAGTGGATCTATTTTTTATTTATCATCGCTGTCAGATAGAAATTTGGATTCAATATCACATTTTAAAATCATTTAAAAATATATAAATCACATTTACACAGCTTTAAAAGCAAATCTAAAACTTTAAATGCATTTTTCTTGAGTTTTCAAGAAATGGACTTAGGTGCCTGATTTCCCCTGACTACTACAGAAATATTGAAATAAAATTAAATAAAATTAATTTTTATTTTTACAAAGTACAAAATATTCAGATCAGTCGCAATACATTTACGTAACAAAAATTCAAATCAATGTATATATATAAAACTAATAAAAAACTTTCCGTGCTTTTTTTCTGCAAAAATCTGGATAATTTTTTCAATGTCTAGTGTTAAATAATTTAAGCGGTCTTGAGTCATAGATGTTCGCAACACATTTTTAATAATAAATAATTTAGAAAATGATCTTTCACCGGTCACGTCATACTGTATGACCATGTGGATTGCCTAATACGCGGTTTGACCAAGTGATCGAAGCCACAGGGAAATTTTCTGTAGGTTAAATTTGTAGAAGAGTATACCGTATAAGAGAACATAACCCATATTTAAAGCGAAAATTATGATGCATGTAATAAGGGTGTTGATGCTGATTGAGAAATTTAAAAATTACATGTTGAAAATTAATTCTAGACAACAGTCATTTTGATGATTTTCTTAAATCTAGATCCTATCCTCAATAGGCTTTTTAAAATTGCTTCTTTGATAACGTATGTACATTTGTAAGTTCGATGTTATACGCATGTAAACAATAGTTATTTCCGGTATGTACATTTTTGAACTATAATTACGTTGCATTTCATTATTCGTAGATTGATATAAAAAATCTATGGCACGATTCTACATTTTGTAAAAATGAAGTATAATCTGCTAAGGGCTTAGTTTTTAAAATAAAAATAAACTAAACATAAATTCAATAGTATTAGTTAATTCCTAACCATACAAAATCAAAATTGAAACAAAATAGAGTTATTTCAAATCAATTTTTCGCTATTTCTGACTGACTGAACTCGCGAAGTCGCGACACAGATTTTAGTAAGTTTCATTGAAAATTTTGGAAAAAATCGATTTTCCACGTTTACTTTTAAGTTTTGAAATGCGTAAATTCTTTTGAATGTTTCGTTTTTATCATTAATATGGATTCAAATGACAAGATCTTCCGAAGCAAAGAAATTTTTTCTAAAATAGATTATTTCTTGCGAAAATTCACGGTCGATTCTGAATTAATTTCTCGGGTACATTTTAGAAAATATTCTGCAGTATTTAATTATAATAGTTTTTAATGAGTTTTGACATATATGTATATATTCAGTAATATTTCATTTACATTTTTTAATGTGGAATGCTATTATGGTATGACCATGTGGATTGCCTACCTTATCGGCTTATTACTTAAACCCTATTGTAATTTAATCATATGATGTTGATGTTTCATATACTTAACATTGAATTAGAAACAAGGAATAGTTTGTACACAGAAAACAGAGGTGTCAATTTCATCTTACATACGCAACCGGTTTCACCTCTGGAATGTATCAATGTTGATTAGTATTTGACCTACTTTGCATGTCGCAAAACAATAGCTTTACGTATTCTTATAATAAAAGAACGCTAATTTTATGAAATTTATTAGATTTGCAGAATTTAATTATTTCATTTATTTTCATTATTTATTTTGTTCTAGAATGTCGTGTATTTGCCTTCTCCGAGACACTTATACGTTTCTATAACAATATTCTGAAGCTTGTTTGCAAACATGCAAAAGTGACCTTATTTCGAATATTTTTACAGTTTATTTGCGATCATCGCAGAGGTGATTCCCCCTTCTTTGGATTCCGAAGTTCCGTTCAATTCAGAACAGGTCCGTCTTTTTTTACTTAATAATGATCTATAAAAAAAAGGCAGAGGTTTTGAAAATATCTGTGCGTTGACGATTTGTTAAAAGACTACCTTAAAATAAAAAAAAATATATAAATTACGAAAGTTATGATTATTTCAAAGTGGTGCTTTTCTCAAAATAATAGTACATTATGTGCTAAGAGCGCAATTGTCGATCTTCGATGATTGTGAAGTTTTGTCGCTATTTCGCCCATTACCAATATGGTTTTTTTTATCGAATTGTCGTAGGACTCGATAAGTCGCAGCCGAAGCTTTCGCCCTAAGCCGAGAAATCAAGTTTTACGGCCGGAGGGTCAAAAATTATTTTTATTTCCAAAATTTCCCATTTGAGGTACCAATCACACTAATATTTAAAAAGGTTGCGCACTGTGTAATATCACATTGTCGCTTCTCATGCTTTAAATATAAAAAATTATATATTTTAATTTAATGGTTTTAGTTATGAGTTTACAACCGTAAATATTCTGTAAATAAACAAATACGTTCGTCTTTGATGAACAAGTCACGATGTTCTTCTGCTGCATATTTTTAACTTTTCTACCGAATTTTTTTTTAATTTTTGAAAAATCTGAAAACAATGCAACCTTTCCATCTTTACGATAAAAAAAAATAGTGAATTTTTCTAGCAAAATTTATATCATTTTATGTTAGAGCATACGAGTTTCTGTCAAAATTAAATACTATGCATCACAAAAACACGTCAAAGACGTAAAAGTACATTCTTTGTTTATTTATTATGGGTTCATAAAAAATGTGTTGGGTTGTTTAGGTTGTTTAGCAATAGAAGTCGGTCGATTTATTTTTCTTGATCCATCAGAACATTTATTGTTTCACCGACAGCAGCCACAGCCAATCCAGTCATATTCTGATTCTCGGAGCCATTTGTCTCGTTTCCGTTCATTATCCTGTAAGAAACTTTCCACTTCTGAATTAAGAGTTGGAGCTTCCAGTTTGGAATATCAGAGAAATGAAAGGATTAAGGACATTAAACATCCACTATGGAAGTCGGAATTAAACAATCATCAACTGTACATTCGGAATTAGGCAATCATCGACTGTATAGTCGAAATTAACCAATCATCGACTGTGCAGTCGGAATAGAGATCTTGACTCTAAAAGTCGGTATTTGTAAAATCTCGACTATTTCAGTCGAAATTGAGATTTAAGATGTAAAAATTTATAAGCATAAGCTATCGACTGAGGAGACAGAAATGAAAATTATTGGTTATGGAAGCTCGTTAAAACCATGGTTTAACCTTTCTATATACATACACAACCTGTATGTACACCTATATATTTACCTGAATTAGGCGGTGACTTTCCATGCTTGATGATCGCGTAGATCTGCTGCATGATCGTTGTGAGGTGCCACAAGAAAATTGCGATTGCTGAGTATCGACAGATACCACCGACGAATTTGATGTTGACTGTGACGATCTGCTTCGTCGATGACGTGGAGGATATGAAGTTTTACTGAAGCTTCTCAGTGGGATTCCAGTGAGATCTCCCATTGTGCTGGGATCTCGTTTGGGACTCGCATAAAAATTTCCTATAAAACTAGTTAAATTGTCATGCGCAACGAATGAAGATTGTATATGTGTAAGAATGACCTATCCGAATAATTTTTTGGTAAAATTGCAGAACTACCCCACCTAAAATAGTATATTGTGTATCTAGGGCGGAAATGCATCTATTACGGCGCGGGCGATACTGCAGCTCGAGTCGTAGGCAAAGACGAGGCGAGCCGAGTCATGCCGTAGACGAGAGATTTAGCATCGCCCGAGCGTGTAATGCATTTCCGCCCGTGGTACACACGATACTTTTTGTCACACCTGTCAACAAAAATGCCACCTTACTGGCCAGCGGTAACGAGTGGCGGGCTGTAATGAGAACAGCGGGTGGTAAAAATTGAAAAATGCCCGTGCGCATGCGCAGTTGCGTCCTCGGCCATAAATGGCAACTTTCCTTTCGCTTAACCTGTACGGAAAGGTGGCAGTTTTGTGCAGGCGTGACAAAAATAGTATATTACGATCCTAGGCCAGTAAAACAGAAAGTGCTTCAGATCACATGAAATTGTTGGCCGAGGCGAAGCCGAGTCTGATAAACATGTGATCTGAGGCTTTCTTTTTTATTGGCCAAGGGCCGTATACTATTTTTCAGCTCGACGTAGCCAGAAAGCCGCAACTTCGTTTCGCGCAGCGGCCAGCAAGTTGCGGTTTCTGGCCGGAGGGCAGAAAATGAATTATACAACATGCTTATTTTCAAAACTATCGTCAGTTTTACAAAAGTACCTGAAAAAACGTGAATTTTATAGGACACTGTCATTCTTCAATACAATGCGTGAATCTCGGGGGTGCTTCCGTGCTGGGGGGCTTCGCTCCCCCAGACCCCCTTTTTATGCTAACTTAACCTCCAACCATCAAAGGGAAGGCGGAGCCTAGCCTAACACCCAACGATTCACATAGCATGTGGGTTTCATTATTACCCACACTCTGTAGTTCAGATCGCACATGGGTTTGATTATCACTCATACCTGTGTGGTTTGAGGTCAGGTTAGTACAAAACGGGGGTCTGGGGGGCGGAGCCCCCCAGGACGCAAGCATACCCTACGTTTACGCATTTTCAAAATGAAGAATGTAACTAATTATAAATTCGAGAGGTAACGCCTGCCCGTAGGGGGTGCTTGCATCCTGCGGGGCTCCGCCTCCAGACCCTACTTTTTATACTTCCCTAACCTCCAACCAACAAGTACGTATGAAAATCAAACCACCGTAAAATTTGAGCCCCTGTAATTATTGCAATGTAAATGGTACATCGTTTGAAAAGCTGAACTTACTTCGGGAAAATGCATTATGGTCATATTCGTTGCTCATTTATGAGCTTACTGTTCATATTAGAAATAAAATGCATATAACTTCTTTTGTGTACGCGATATTGCAGAGATATTCTAAAAATATTTCACTGTTACGCAAATTATATTAGGAGCCTGTAACTATCTGCAGACTACATTCCTAGTACAAGATGCAGCAGGGCACAAATGAAAAGCATGGCACAAAAGTAGTGCAGAAAAGAATAAGTGTGAGTACTACTTATCGGAACAAATATTTTTCGGAAAGTAGCCATTTTTAAAGAAATTTTTGTAATATAACTTGTTTTATAAGAAATTTTTGTGGGAGCCTCACACGGGGTCCCAGTACAAATTCTCATATGGGATCTCAGTGGGATCTTATATGGGAATTTTTAGTAGGGAGAGAGTTTTCACACTCTCAAAGACAGTATATACCATTCGTTACCTACCAAGACGATATATCCATTCGTTAAGAGTGAATTCGGACTCAAAAAATTGTAGAGAGTAGTAATGGTTATTTTTTCAAATTCCCCTAAACACGTTCGAAAGTATATACATTCCATTATATACTTTGAGATCAAGAAATAGCATTCTAATAAGTAATAAGAATGATTAAATATTCAATAATTTCTCTTCTGCTGTGCATCCTTAGCAATGGATACTTAAAATTTACTACCTAAAGATCATCTTATTAAATACTAAATTTTTTTTACTTCCCTAAGCAACTACGAGTATCGAACAACGTTATGATATTGCAGATTATAAGCCTGGGATAAGATAAATTTGTCCAGTTCTTGATTAATTCCAATATTAATAAAGAAAGTCGGTTGCGAAATCAGCGCAATAACATTCTCATTGCCGAAACGATTTGTAACGCATGCAGGCGTTATAAAGCGAGTCAAAAATTCCACACGCACGCTACTATAAATATGTGCATAGTCGCGATAACGGATTTCTCCTTCCAAATGGAGAGTTTCGTAGTAGCACACAGGTGGAATAGTGGCGTAGTCAAGTCCTCTATACCTGGTTTCTTTTATATACCCGTTTCGGCGCAACCTGCGTACGCATGCACGTATGGCAGTGCGATAATCACCCGAGCAGTTTTGTAGGTCTGGAGGCGCAATTACTTTTTCTGATGCCTTTTCTTCTCGACATAATAGAATAAATAACCTTGTCGTTCCCTCGAGACTCTTTTTATTTCCGCGAATGCCTCGAACATTCTCGAAAACGAACTTTACGCAACGTCTACAATGCTCAGTTTCGCCTTCGCTATTTTATTTAAGATGCGCGCCACACTCTCTGTTACAGGTAACGAAAGTGACGTTTCCTGATTGAAAATGAACAAACTTCCATCCGGACAGTTGTTGATATCTGAAATACAATAATTATTATTTATATAAATACAACAAAATATATAAATTGCTTCGGATCTAACACAACGATGGTATCTTTATTGAAAAATTCGATGGAGATTAACGTGTTCAAAATTTCCACATGGGGAAAAATCCACTCTCCATTTCGCATCTGTCACCATGCAGTTGTGGCCATAATATGGCGGTAGATAATAATTAATGTAATCTTTAGCGCCCATCAATAATGATCCTTATGACATACGTACCAAAAGCCTCAGGAAAGTTATTGACCACATAGACATTTTGACCACGTGGTCTTATTAAACATCTGTGCATTTTTTACCAGGTGGCGATTTCGGCGACCTTCCCAAGTTGAATTTTCAATTGGACTCTGACCGGGATCCTATGGAACTTGCCACACTTCCCTGACTAGCCTGATCAAATTTGACATACTGACCGTGCTATGATCGGAACCCGACCAGGTTACCCACATTGTATTTGGAATCCGAATGGATCGGGCGGACCCAACAAGATTCCAAACAGAAATCCGCCCGAATTTTTAATCAGGTTGATCAGCCCGAATCCCAACTGGAACCCTGTTTCTTTTAGAGTCAAATCGAGGCAATTCTACCCGGATGGTTAAGAATCAGCACGTGGAATATGTCCGAACTCAATATGTAGTCACCCCATACACTTTCCATCTGAAATTTGCAATAGGGATAGAACTGTAATTGTCATATAACTGTTTTCTCTTATATCAACTGCCGGAGACCAGTCTAGTTTAGAGCTCTTCTAGGAAGAGTTAAGACGTAACGATAGTCGCTCGCGATTGAAGAGCACAGAATACCTTTAGTAAGCATCGATCTAGTCGCCATGTTTTGTATTGTATGATGTCATTAGTAAGTTGGTGAGCATATTAATTCAGTATTTGATAAATTTTGTCGACTTTAATATGATCTCTCATACAAGAAAATCTAGATTGACAGAGACCGATTTTTCAAGGTCACCTTCTTGAGGTTGACGAACTAAACCGAAAGTCGGTGTGGTGTATCAGTCCTCTTGTCTTCAAAATGAGTGAAAGGAGATTGGAAAATAGAACTTCAGGAGTGCAAAAACAACAGCTTTAAGGGGGGGGGGGGGCAAGATGTTTCGGACGACATCATGCGGGTACATATTCCATCTTAGAAACATTATTTCCTGCAACAATACGCGATTGAATATGTAAATTAAATCATAAAACGCGATTTTTATGCTTTTTGTTTTCTTGTATCATCATGAAATTTTACAAAAATTTGTATACTAACAGTGTTATGTTTTTGGTTACAGAACATGCAAAAGTCCGTTGGATCGAACGATACATCTCACAGCGGTCACTCGACAACAGCGACAATGACACCCACTAACGAGAACTATGAAGAGACCAGGGAGAATGGGAACAGCACAAAAATCAGCGACGAAACGTCGAGCCACGACAACTCCAACAGCTCGAACACGGGGAACGGCGTGAGCACGGGTCGCACCAACGAACTTAACCTCAAAATGAGCGCTAAGGAGCTACGAGCCCAATTGGCAATGCGCAAGAAATTCGATCCAAAGAAGGAGTCAATAGGATTCAAGGACAAATTCGATATAGTCCAGAAACTTTAAGCGAGAACGAAATTCGTCGAGTGAATGCAAACGTTAGTGACCAACCGATCAATTACGCCTGTTCACCTTAATCATAAATGCTTTGGCTCGAGAAAGAATTACATTAATGTTAAGGATTAGATTTGATGCCTTCATTGTGTTGCAGACAACATACGTTATTTATTTCTAAGGTTATGTTTGCGGATTCGATCGAGAAGCAAGCGCCGCTTAATTGCAACTGAGGCTCCATTTCATTCAGTATATCTTGGGTAAAAAACAGTTATTGCGCTTGAAATTCAAATCCACGTCTCTCAATATTCTCGATCAGATCAGCAAATACAAGTTCTGGAAAGTTCATTGTACGCTTCATTGTTAACATACGCGACAATTGTTTCTTGACATTAAACTAATTTTTCGACATATTATAAAAAGATAGCACTATAATAGCGCAGACGAAGATTTATCGATGTAAAGGAAAACTCTGGCGCCATTGAAAAATGGGAAAGAGCAGAAAGAAACGTTAATTCGTGCCATGAAATTCCGATTGCAATGCTGTACCATCGGAGTTGAAAGAAGTCAGGCAAATAACCGAATTCAAAGTCACGCCGTTGATTAAATGTTAACCAATGAACGAGTTAATATTTGTGACTTCGCTAGTTAATATTTAATTAACGAGTTATTACACCGCACGTATCAGCCCAGGATTGTATAACGAGCCAAGAACCTTCGCCGCTGCGTGTAAAGAAAGTAGGATAAAAAGACATCGATAAACCTGTAAGTCGAGATACGCGTCTGCTGCTTCGTTGCAGTCGTGATTTTTATTTGTACATACATGCATTCTTTTATATATGAATACATACTCAGTACTGTTCGATCGAGTCAATAATTTCCTGCCGTCGTGATAAAAGGTGCGTCAAATGCTAAGAAACAGGCGAAACGAATGAAAAGTATGTTCCCAATATCAAACTTTTCGAATGCGTTACTCGCGTCTAACGAACAAACCCTAATTTTATGGCCCGAGGGATTCGGCGATATTCGAAATCGCCCGAAATTGGAAATTTTTAAAATTTTTCTTCCATAATAATTTTATGAAAATTTAAACACAATTGGACTATAAGGAAGGCTTTATGACAAAATCATTTTTGCGTAATATTAATGCTGTACATACTTATTGAATCGTACGGAAGCAGAAACGCGTTGTTGCTATATAGCATCAGGAAAACGACGATCGCCAAATATAAGCGGGGATTCTAAGAGATTAGAAATCGGAGATCTTTAAGGTTATGTTATGGATCATTAAGCTGACATAACCTTAAAGTACCAAGGTACCACGTTCAAGTGTCCAATACGTAGCTTCTTAAGCATGAGGATGAATTTTAAGAGTAAAAATGTATCGTTTTCAACTCGATTTGTTGTAATGACTTATTTAAGCCCGACTTATAAGTACGTGTACATTGTACAGACACCGACGACGCGTGTTTCAATAAACTTCTAGTGTGACTTTATTCGTACCTGTGTTCTTTTTTGTTGTCCGTAGCAGCTTTTTCTTCACAGCTGGGTGCGAAAGTGAGTCGAGGCCGTTGCGACGAGTGACTATCTGTATAATAAATAATAAGTGGCCTCGGGCGAACGCTAGCGGGTTCGATTCGCGATTATCGCTTCTCTTCACCTCGTGGAGTACAACTTGATCGTTCATTGCTTTTCATTTGATTTTCATGCATCGCTGATCTCGTAGTATGCTGATTTCAGTAATTATATATTGGCAGAAATACCACGTTCATGAGGTCCATTGTAAGTTCCCGAATGGATAATTCGACTAACGAATAGGTTTATTATAAACAAAAGAAAAAATGTACAAAAATGTTTATGCTTCAGGTGATACAGATTTCAGAATATTTCATCATTGTCAATCAGGTTTCTCACCTGTATTGTAAGTATTCCTTTGTAGTTTCTATAAGTTTTAAATATTCTTGAAAAAATTTCACTGAAAATGGTAATATAAACTTGGTAGTAGCACTTTCTGCAGTAGCAGAATGGTATATTTTCATTCTGATAATTTCACATTCTTAGTGTCCTTAAATTTAGGTTGTTTTTCGAAAGCCCCTTTAACCCTTTTCGTCCAAAAAGTCCGGAATTTGGACACAACTTTCAACGATGTAACGTTTGTTCCAAACAACGTTAACACAAATTGAAATAAGTCAAAATCGATAGATTTGGACCATGGATTTGGACCTCTTCTTTCAAATGCCGTGGTCAGAATCAGCCGGAAATTACAGAGAAAAAAGTTATGATCATTTTTTCGAAAAAAATACTGATTTTTTCGACGTTTTTTCCCAATAATTGCGTTTTTTGACATTGAAAAGGGCTGATCATTGCAAAACGTACTAATCGCGTCTTTTTGCTCAGACCATTCTTCTCCCGTCGGATTTTTTCAAAAAACAAAATGGCGGCTTCAAGATGGCGTCTCCAATTTGTAATTTTACATTTTCTCCCACAAATATTGATTATTTGACCGCGTAACGGTTCAAATCACGGAGAACTGGGATGAAAAAGTAATTATTATCATTTGTGAATACTTACTCCTATCATGATTCATTCATAACCTCAAATTAGTCGCGTACAATGGGTTACTACCGATATTTTGTCTGATTTTCACTCAATTTACAGGTCGCAGGTCAATCCACATCTTATAGTGTGACATAACTTTCAATATCTGCAATATTGATTTACAAAATACAAAACAAAACACAAAAATAAAAAACAAATATTTCCTCATTGCCTCCACGTGTTTTGAATACAACAAAAAATGAAAGTAATAAAATTAAAATAAAAAAAAAATGAAGAAATATATTTTAAAAATAAGTCGTACTGTACTTAATTTTTAGGTTATAACCCGATAATTAATAGGTCATAAGGGTATATGGTAATTTTTAATTTCACACATAAGTAATGTTACGGAAACGTCGAAAATTGTGTGAAAATTAGACAAATAATCGGTATAAACCCATTGTGTCTAATTAATTGGAGGTTATGAATAAATCATGATGAGACTAGGTATTCACAAATGATAATAATTACTTTTTCATTGCAATTCTCCATGATTTGAGCCGTTACGCGGTCAAATAATCGATATTTGTGCGAGAAAATTCAAACTTACAACTTCCAGACGCCATCTTGAAACCGCCATTTTGTTTTTTGAAAAAAATTCGAGGGGAGAAGAATTGTCTGAGCAAAAAGACGCGATTAGTATGTTTTGCAACGATCAGCACTGCCCTTTTCAATGTCAAAAACGCAATTATTGGGAAAAAATGTCGAAAAAAACAGTATTTTTTTCGAAAAAATGATCATAACTTTTTTCTCTGTAATTTCCGGCTGTTTCTGACCTCAGCATTTGAAAGAGGAGGTCCAAATCTATCGATTTTGTCTTATTTCAATTTTTGTTAACGCTGTTTGGAACAAAAGTTACATCGTTGAAAGTTGTGTCCAAATTCTGGAATTTTGCGACGAAAAGGGTTAACAGCGGTTTCCTATATAGCGAAGTAGCACTCATTTTTAGCTAATTGTGGCGTGTTACGGAAATTTGGCAACATTTGTTGTAACGTTGTCGGAAAAAGCGGACATGCCGTTATATTGTCTGGGTGGCAGCGTCTAGTTTCATAACAGCACTTCCTATGTCATTTCATATTTCAACTCTATGTTTCCATAGTATAAACAGTAGACTATTATTATTTTAATTGTGTCTTTTATATTTATTTTTTCTCTGTGTTATTTAATAATTTCCTCAATTCTGCTCCTGCGATTTCATTGATCATGCTCACTATTGCTGGGTATGAACAGGACGTTTCGCTTTCACGACACTTAGGATATGGATAATTGAAAATATAATAACAAGAGAAGTGGCACTGATATCTACTGATTGACTCACAACACGAAGAGACTTACTGAGTTTGGCATGTCAGCTGCACCGCAATGTGCAGTTTTGACAAGCTTTTCATAGCAATATTTTGATCGTAGTCTTCAAACATTCCACAGACAACTATAAGGACGTATAATGTACATAAGTAACTTTTCTAGAAAGTTGTTTTATTACTCACAGAAAATCGTTTTATGGAATCTTTGAATTAACGTAAGTAAACTACCGAGGAATTTTAATTTTGAAACTGCATCAGCAATGTAGTTAGACTTACCGCCGGTTCGTAGCAACTTTTGCAACTGTATACGTTTCGAATCCATTATTATAGAGAAATATATCATTTCAAGTGGTAAAATAAGTTCAATATCAAGATCTATTAATTGTATGTATTTTGTTGTATATACAAGTCGTGTGCAGCGCAAAATACGCAGCAATTTGCGTGAGAGGATATGCGTATAGGTACATGAAGATATGAAGTTTGGTGGTTTGTTTTAATGGCTTTGCAATGTTAATAGTGTAATGACGATCTTAGCTTCGTTTTCAACTAAATTAAAGAAAAGATAAAGGCGCAAGACCTGGAAATAACGCATGATGCAATAAAGTGTAAATTAAACAAAAATCATTGGTCTTTCGGTGCGTGCCCTAGCTGGATTTTGTTCAATTTAGACATTTCAACTCTTCAGATCTGGACTTATTATTGACCTTAAATTTTAAATATAACCTGCAAATGTAAACCTATCATCAATTGTTATTTTGGTAGTAGATTGCGTAGATTGGATGTAATACTTTTCGCAAACTTCGTACGAATATTCAAATTGACATGTTGCACAAAATCCGTACGCATGATGAAGATCAGTTAGTTAAGTCCTTGCAACGTTGAAAGCATACTTTTCTGCAAACAAAAATGAAATAAACATGCGATATTTTAATAATGCGATGTTTTAAGAATGGAATTTCGTTTAGAGGTCGTATGTTTGTAAAAGAAACTAGCATCTTTAAATCTGGTGATAGTATAAACTTCGTGCCATCTGAATACATAACGCGTGAGAAAGTAGATAAGGACATTCAAGTAAGTCATGCGCATTCGTTGATGTTCAAGGTAAGTTTAATTGAAGAGCTCAGAGCAAGAAACGGTCAACTCATTTTTCAGTTGACTGTTTGTTTAAATTTTCCAATAATTCGGAGCAACAAACAGTCAGAAGAAACAAAGCTGTTCCGGGCAACAGTCACGTCTTATTTTACCGTATGTTACTGCGAAAAAAAGGAGCAACAAACGGCCAAAAAAGTTTTTTGAAAACTGTAACTTGAATGTTTGCCCTAAAAAGTTAAAAAATTTATGTTCGTCATTGTCAAATGAAAAATGAGTCGACCGTTTATTGCCCTGAACTCTTAATTGTACCTGCGTAATTTGATTAATCGCTGAGCATAAGTATATACTCGAATATCGTCAGAAGAGTAGAATTAAATAATACTGCCGCCAATATCGAAAGTGATTAAAATAATGCTGTTTATGAAAGAGAGGAGGAAATACTCTTAATTTCTTTGCAGAAATTTTAAAAGGGTACCAGGTGAAGAAAGAAGATTCCTCAATTACCTCTTAACGATGTGTAAAGACATTACTATTTAATTTGAATTCTTTAAACCTAATTTAATGTAATAACAATGAATTACGTACACTCGTAGTCGATAAATCAGTACCATTTCTAGCTTAAACATAACATTTCAATCCAGAAATAGATCGGTTAACCCAGAGTAAATTTTGAATATAAATAAGTAAATTCAGAGTAAAAAACTTGCTCTTAATTGGGGTTGATGTTAATAATTTACTCCATGGGATCCTACTTATACCCTAAAGGATTAAAATGTGTTAAATACTCTTTATTGGACTGAGCAAGCTACTGTAATTGTTTTGGAGGCATTGAAATAAATATGAGTAATTCCGCGATACTTTTAATATTTGGCATTTAAAAAAAAAATTTTTTTTTTACTTGCACCCACATGTAAAGTTATTTTTCTCATTTTAGGTGATACGAAGAGCAAAAATTTGATGGTGCCAACATTTTTTTAAAAACGCACATTTTGTAGGGGTAACTTTAAAATTTTGAACAAAATAATTTTATTATCCATTTTCAAAACTTTGTTGAATCTGTAATTCTTAATCGATTTGATCAGTTCGGCGGCTTTTGCCTCTTAAGATAAAAAATAATTATTTGTACATGTAAATCTAAAAATATGAAACATGGAGATATAGCCCCGTACAACAATTTGGTGGCTCGTTCAAAAATCACTTTTCGACATTTTTGACTTGGAATCTCTCTCTCTCTCTCTCTCTCTCTCGCTCTCCCCTAAGCAAGAATCGAGGAACGTGAGTTAAAAAATGCACATTTTTCAAACGAATTACTTTTTTTTATTAATAATAAAGGCAGAAAAACAATATAACAATATACAAACTATTTATTACTGCCAAAATAATCAAAATAATATAATGCAGTAATTACCGAAAATAAAATTATTTTTTGTTTAGTCTTTTTTTCAGACAAGTGCAAATAATATTGACTTGAGACTAGTGATACACGCTTAGAAATATACCAAACAAAAAACAGCAATAGGTTTTGGGGATTTTGAAACTGTACAGAAAGTGTACCAGTAAAAAATAACTATTTTCGGTACCAGCGGCGCAAGTAATATCATTTTTCAAAGCCTCGTATTTTTTTCCGGTAGAGTGGCACGGTAATGTAAAAAGAGTGGTTTTAATCGTTTTTATGTAAGGAATACACTCATGCTTTACTTTTTTTGAAATCTCGAAACGCACTTTTTCCAAACGATGAAATGTAAAAAAATGTTTTCTTTATGAAATTTTAGTTTCTTTTATTTTTGTTTTTATATTTCATTTCAGGAGGCAGGCACCTTCTTAAAAATGACATGGATTGAAAGTACAATATCAAATGATAGTACAGAAAAATCTGTGCGGTCTTTCATAAACAAGCACATATTATTTTTTGGTCGAAAGAAAAGAAATATAGGACAGTTTCCTGCACAAATCTTTAAATATGACGAATTTCAATTTTTTTCACGCAAAAATAATTATTCTCCATCCACCAAAATTATTGTGTGATATTTTCCGACATTTAATTCATATCAAAAAAAAAAATTTTTTTTATCAATTGTATTAAATTCGTCTTGTAAATATACAGTTTCCTAAATATTAAAAGTATCGCGGAATTACTCATATGCAGGATTACCATCATTGACAATGCATATATAGAAGAAATCGGTGCAGATATTGTTACTTTCACATGTACACCCCTGCGACAAATTTGAAGTAGGATTCTCATGAGAAATTGAAACAAGTGCCATATAGTTATCGTAAATATATATTATATCATCTATTAATCATACTACGGAATCTGTAAAATTTTATTACATGAAAGAAAATAATTTAATAGGTAGTTTTATGAGTACACAATCATGAATGTTTTGAGTTGAAATTTTATGGAAATTGCATAAAAATCTTATCACAATAAGGTCAATTTTAATACAAATCGCTAATATTGTCGAATAGTGTTTCCGTAACATAGTACGAGTACTATACGACATTTATATGAAATTTACAAGGTACTTGTTTAAATTCTCATGAGATTCTCATGAGAATCCTAACATTTTTTCGCAGGGATATATTATGAGTAGAATTACGCTTCCAGACTCTTAATCTGTAAAATATTTTTTCAATCGCGTTTGATTCAGACATTTTTATGAGAAATGCAACATTATTGACAACTTTATCGTCACTTCGAAAAAGATATATCGTAACAAGAAATACTAATGTTTTATTTCATTAAGGCATTTCAAAATAATTAAAAACAAATCCCCGCTTAAATTGTTTACTTCTTGAATTATTAAATATTTATTCATTTACTTTCCGTAATTTACAATATCGAAATATTTAAATGTATATTTTTTAAAACATAAATGCGTTCAACTTTTCTCATTTACAATTTTTAATGTAAACGTTTTTATTTATAGAAACGTAAAATCATGAAGTTCTTTCGCCTCAGCTATTTTTTCGCTTTTCGCAATAGTCGACGATTCTACTTTCACTCGGCTAGAGGAAAAAAGTAATTACATTCGCGGATGTCAATTGCTCATGGATGGCCATTAATTTGCGATACTCAATAATGAGTGGATGCTGCACGGTACCAGTTGTACATTCGCTTTTTAATAGTATATAATATTTCATTTTCAGTTATTTAAATATAATTTTGATGTCGTATCTTCAAATGATAAATAATTTATTATTATTCATTCGATATTATCATTATTGGCCCTACAATTGCCGGACACAAATGGATATTTATATTGTATATTTTACTTTTATACTTAAAAAAATTGCGTACTCAAATCAATATTTACAGTTGTAAGTAAATATTTACTTAAAGTTAGGTAAAGTGAGTCAAATTTACTAGAAGTAAGAAACATTTTTTAAAAATAAACAAATGTTTTCTGAATTCCATTAAATCTATTTGTAAGTATTGCGACAATTGAAAACAATATTTACTTGAATTCAGAAATTTGTCTTTCAGTGTAGAAATTTATCTAATTCTTACACCGGGTGTAAGTTAAAATGAACGTTACACTAAAAATAAATTCATTATATGTGTTTTATTACTTTTAACTTCATAACAAAAAATAACACTAACCTCTAAATAAATCATTGCACAATATTATTACCATTTTATTATATTATATTATGTTATTGTTAAGGGGGTTCTAAAGTGTTCCCTATCGACCCAAGTTGACCCGTTTTTTAGTCGTTTTAGAGTTAACTCGACCGAAATCGGTCAATATTCGGTCGAATTAAAGTCGACATAAGCTATACAAAAACCAATCGGTCAATTGTTGGTCAATATTCGGTCAATTTGTTGCACAAATCGACCAATTAAAATTTAGGTCAACTTCCGGTCGAATTTTGCGGAATCAACCTCAGTAAAAAATCCAATTCAGTAGTCCCTGTTCTAATTCATCTTGTCTTAATTCCCTCCCTTGCCTAATTCACGAATATTACTTGTCCTCGGTCCATTTTCGGTCAACTTAATAAGAGTCAACTGAAAATCGACCACCAAAAATGGTCGACTTAAGATCGACTTTTACCACATCGATCGATTATAGACTCAATGAAAAAACCGTTGTTCGGTCAATTTTCGGTCAACTTCATAAAAGTCAAGTATGAAAATCGACTGATGAAAGTTTGGCGTCGACAATAAAAAAGTACTTTTCGGTCAATTTTTGGTCGACAATCGAAAAAGTCGACCCAAAGTTGACCGAAAATGAAAGTTAATCGAAAATGTCTCCGGCGCTCGGTCAATTTTTGGTCAATTTCGAGTCAATTCGTTACACAAATTGACGGTCGATTTTCGGTCGAATTTCCGCCGATAATGTAGGAATTTCCTCTAAAGACCGTAAATAAACAATGAGCAATCGATTTGTAACAATTCGGGCTCTGTAAAGGTGATTCTAATTACTATAGTGGATATCCATAAAGTACCAAAGAAATTAATTGAGAAATTTTTACTTAAATTAAAAATGTCTGAGTATAATTTTGTTCAAATTCAGGTTGTGTAAGAGTAATTCTGATTAATATGTAAGGTTACATCAAGACTGGCAAAAAAATTAATTTAGAATTGACCAACAACTGCTAGAAATAAGCGGTTTGTAATTATATTTTCGAAAATTCTTGGTCAATTTTCAATTAATTTCTTTGTCAGTCTTTAATTGGTCGTGTATAGTAATTATAATTATCACTACAGAACTGGAATTTTAATAAACTAAGATATACGTGTTGGTTTAGCATTAACATTTTGAAGCGATAGAAATCGATTTCGTTACGATACGGTTTTTTTTCTTACTGGAGTTCAAAACAAAATCTACAGATCCCGGATTGAATACTTTTTCGTCTGTTGGGACGATACTTTCAAAGTTGGTGATTATTTTACTAATTCATGTATTCTTCTAATTTAGTGAAGATTAACTCCATAATTGCGTAGCAAAAAATAGAATAAAAAGTTAAAAAACATTGAATTCGAGTTCTTACAAAATTTAAAATCAGTATGGAGACTGTATTAATTTATTCGGTATTTATATTCGTTAATTATTATGCGTTAATATTATTGAAACTTTTTTTTGCTATACTTCATTTTTATATGTACATTTGAAAATAGTTTTAGTTTAATTTTTATCTTAGTTAAGTAGGTCTGAAATAAGAAATCTTTGAACTGATTTGGATATGTTTATCTCGCTTAGTTATTGTTTTCCTGCGCAATATCCATGTGTCTATGCGACTAAAATACTTTTTATTATTAAATCGTCATTTGAACTTTCGTATTGTCTACCGAAAGTTATTATTTTTAAACAGATATTTTATGCCAAGCATGAGCAGGTTCTTGATTATATTAAAAAGAAATAAAATTTCTGTTATTTCTTGAATAAGTGTATTTGAATCAGGTTTTGTTCCAAATACTTTGAATTTCTGAAGAATATATGCAGTACCGCTCAAAAGTATGAGCTCATCCTTGTGGAATTTTGGCTAAATTAAAATGTTGATATCTCTTCGCCAAGTTAACGTACGGGAACAATAAAAAAGGGAATTAAAGAGGAGACTTTCAGCTTCTCAGTCGTGGTGGTTTAATTTCCATATATACATTTCCGTACGAACTATGCTCGATTTACTAAAGTCATTTTTTCGTATTATTTTTTTCTTTTTCAATCAGCTCCTATTTTTTTTAAAATGGTTGCAACAGAAATGTACAACGTGTATTCGAAAGGTAATCCCTATAGCTTTAATTTGCCTCTTCGGGATTTTGTCTAATATTTCATTACAAATACTTATCTAATTTTTAACAAATTAATGTGATTTTTTTTTCAATCTGCTATATCTCGGAAAATTAACATGATATAAAAAATGTTTAAGAAACAAAAAGTTTCATTTTTTAATTATCTATTGGCTGAAATTTTTTCAAATTAGAAGTTAGAAACAAAAGCATTATTCTAAGCAATGATTATTTTATTTTATATTAACATATAGTGTACTTTAATTATTATATTTTAGTCGTATATTAACACTAAAAGTAAGAATAATAATTTAAAAAAAAATATTTTACTGATATAAGTGTTTGTAAAAATTCACGCACATGTTTTTATTACATTTTAGTTTTTCTTAATTAACTGTTTACTTATTTCATACAATTTTTTATTAAAAGGTTTAAAGAAAGGTAATATTATATTAGTGTAATTGAATCACATACATTTATTTAAAAAAGTGCGTATAGCTTCTGTAACAATAAATAACGAAAAAGAGATTGTCAGAAACAAACGTCACCAGACATCAATCATATAGTTACAACATAATTCATATTTACATAAAGTAACTTTGTCAGTACTGAACAAATACAACAATAACAAATAAATTTTATAAATTTCATGCAACGTAACATATAAACATCAGTTGTCGAAAGTTTTCGTAAACATTAAATATTTCACAAAAATGAATATATTAAAAACTTTGAAGATTTTTTAAAAGTCTTGATATAATTATTGAACGACAATGTGTCTTATCGGCAGAACAGAACACGAATCATTTTGGTTAGGTCGAATACACTGTACAAAAATACTAATGAATCAAATTTCTTTCGGAATAATTCCTTGATCAACAACTAGAGAGTTAGTAAAATGCCATTAGTGACTTCTGATATTGAATGATATTGGAAAACATTATTCTTAAAATTTTTTTGTAACAATGATTCAAATAATACTTCAATAGATTCTTCTTATGGGATTGTCCAAAAAGTATTCGAATTTAACTAACATTTTGAACGCCCCCAACTTACATAACCCTTTTTCTAAATTAGGTCCAGCCCTACATTTTATTCTGGTTGCTTTCATCGACTAGAACATTACACACTGCTTTTTACCCGTTGCATTAACGTATAGCTTATCATTGGCTATCGAACGCTCTAAGTATTTGTATTATCGATAGCTATAACAATTAACCAAAGAATATGGATAAACATCTCTTTTGAAACACAATAACATTCATGTCCTGTCGATTCACCAAATTTCTAGATTTATCACTCGACCAAACGTAACTATGAACCACATTGGTTGCTTGAAATTCGCGTGATAAATTTACATATCTGATTCGAGAACTGTAAAATTCTTTAATCAATTATTGCATTAATACAAGAACTTTTATACCAAAAGCTTATTTTAATGCGATAATAAAACTATTCTTTGTCTGCTTTGTGCGTTTCTCTTCATGGTTATATATGAAAGAATTTAAGCCCAAACTCGTAACGTTGTGTCCCAGCTCCCTGTTGATAATGCGGTTCCATCTGGTGAAACACGCAGGCACGAAACTCGATTTTCATGGCCGGATAACAGCACGACTCTTTGGCATTTTAACGTGTCCCACACGTTTACCGTATAATCATTATAGCCAGCAAATAAGAGTCGCCCACTAATACTCAGATCGACAGCATTTGCACCAAAAATTATACTTTCCTTTGCATAAACGGCAACTTCTTTGTCAGCGCGTAAATCAAAGAGGCGACAAGTAGCATCATCTGATCCTGTTGCTACTGCATCTCCACTTGGATGGAAACGGACCTTAAGTACACAATTTATATTGTATTTATTAACTATAGTGCATTTCTATATATATTACACTTAAAAAAAAGAAATACTTACTGAATTAACATCAGACTCGTGCCCTTCGAAGCTTTGAACACACTGACCACTCCTCATGTCCCATATAAATACGAGTTTGTCACAGCTACCCGAGACGAAAGTATTTCCTGTTTCACTTGGCGCTAGATCTATAGACATGACGCTATCTGAATGCCCATGGAAATTTTGAAGTAATTGACCACTTTCGACGTCCCACAAAGCACATGTACTGTCTCCACTTCCAGTTAAAACTTGTTGGTCGCTATTTGGAAAGGCACAACAAGACATGTACGAAGTGTGAGTGCCAACTGTTTTTTTCTTCGTAGATACGTCATCCTCCAAACTCAGAGGATAAACAGTAACTTTGTTGTCGAGACCTCTGCAACAAAAGTAATTTCATGACAAAATTTATCATTATAATTTAAAACCTGTTCAATGATTTGAAAAATTTTAAATTACCCGCATGCAACAAGATTTCCACTTGGTGCATATGCGCAGGCTATCACCCAAGTTGTTGGCATAGTGACTGCGTGTTCTTTATTTGTTGTGAAGGCATCCCAAATAATCATTTTACCATCCTAAAAACAATAAAATTAACAAATAAGGGCAAAATGAATTTGAAAAACTCTAAACCTGTGATGATGATCGTTTACCTGAGATGATGAAACGATATGACGTTTATCTGGGGACCAATCGGAGCAGAGGACTTTTGCCTGATGTCCTTTTAGAATTCTTCGAGCTTTCACATTAATACATGTGATTGGCTCAAGTCGATCTGCTATCGATGCCACTGCAATGAACATGATTAATTTTATGACGTAGCATTCTTCATATCAAGACAATTCATTTAAGAAGATTTATTTGGAGGAATATGTGAAAATATCTTAAATTTATTCCAAATTTATTTATTAGTGGTATTTATTAATTCTTTAAATACACCCCAGCGGAAATAAGAAAGGTACAAATGCGTAGGTAGGAAAACATACAAAAATGTACAGAAACGTACAAAAAATTACACAAACGTATAGACAGTGAGATATCGTACAAAAATGTTTTTTTTTGGGCAAATTCTGACATTTTGTAAATTTTTGTACGTTTCCTTACGTGTTGGCATGTTTGTGTATATTTAAGTATGGTTTCTTACATTTCTGTACATTTTTGTACTTTTTCTATCTCGCATTTTATTTTATTTAATTTTTTCTTTTTTGTTATATTCTCACATTTTTGTACGTATGCATACACTTATTTCTGTATGTTTTCATACATTTTTGTAGGTTTTCTCACATTTCTGTACGTTTTGAAACGTGTTTGTACGTTTTCATACATTTCTGTACGTATTCATATATTTCTATACGTTTATATACGTTTTCAGACATTTTTGTATTTTTTCACATGTCTTGGCATATCGCGACAAATTGTGGCTCAGATTCCATCAGAAAATAATTCATGTTAAAAGTCAAGTAAAGTACACAGCTCAAAAATGTACATAAACATACCAAATTGTACAGAAACGTACAAAAGTGTACAAAATGTCAGAATTTGCAAAAAAAAAAAACATTTTTATACGATATCTTACATTTCTGTATGTTTCTGCACATTTTTGTACAAATTTCATTTCCGCTATGGCAACAACTACCCTTATATGTATCAGTTTTTTCTTAAAGGTGTGTCCGGTTTCTTTTCTTAGAAACTTCAGGAAGTGCTTGTTTGAAATGTTTTTAGCATATTTCTCGCAGGGAGATGGAAAACTTTCCCAGTTTAATTAATAGAACATATGTATATCTCAGCAATCGAAATTGTATTGAAATGTATTGACTTGGATTAATTTTTCGCTTTTGAATACGCTATTTGAAATTTTCGAATACATTCAAATCCAAAAATACTTCACTATTATTTTAATACAAAAATATGAATCCAAATGAATACATAAATAATATCATTGCCGAAACTACTAAAAATACTCGAAAAAGGCCAAAGTCGTGAATCCATCTGAATACAAATGAAGATTGAAATGATAATTTTTTAATACAATCGAATCCATAAATAATAACAGTTAATTACCGGAATTAATGAATCCATTTCAATACATGACTGGGCAAAATAATGCCTGCTTTAATCCAAATGAATTTAAAATAAATCAATACAAAAATTAAAGTGTGGTGAATTCATTTGAATACAAATTCTTAATGATTCTTCATTTTAATACAAATGAATCTATTAAAAAAAAAACTTCCGCTTTGAAATGAAAAAATATTAAAATTATGTTCATTTCGTAATTATTCATTTCGATTACAAAAAGTTATTTTCGAAAATAAAAGTCACAAATGACTTTTCATTCAAAATTTGTAATGTGAAATGTTTATTTTAAACCAATTTCCAATTACATTTAGCAGTGCTCTGTCGGAAATGGTACACTTTATTTAAGCGTTCAATACACAAGAGTCAAAAAAGTGTACACTTTGTTGTTGTGCGGGAGACCAGGGTTCGATTCGAAAATTAATGAGGCGCAGATCAATATCTTTATATTTATAGCAATAAGTTGCTATTTTATTCGAGTACGTTTTATAGTATTTCATTCAATGTGTAAATATAATTCTAAATGTGTGATCCAAAACTATTATCGATCACTTAACAAATAGTGAAAGTGGTTTCAAAAAGATGCGGCGGAAATTGATTGAAGTTGTAAAAATGTGTATTCACAGGGATTAAAAGTGGGTTGGTAATATTTGTTCGATTACTTCTATATCCCTCCCAATTTCTTTGAACCTCTGTAAATACATGTTTGTTAGGCTTCCTTACATTTTCCTTTATTATATCGAGAGAGGGATGGTAGGAAGATAGATTGGTGTAACTGACAAGTTATACTATATCTACAACTTTAAACATAAAAAGTAATTAGATTTGTTGGTATGTATTAAAATTTTTATAAATGCAATAAATATAAGAATATCATGTATACATAAGTGTTCTCTAACAATAAACATTCCAAATAGATTAGCAATGAAAGTAAACGTCCATTCATCAAATTTACGAAGAAGCAATCATTCCAATATCTGATGCTCATTGCAGAAATTATATTGAATTGCATAAAAGAAAATAAATTACTATGTTAAAATATAGATTAAAACATTATTAAATGAAAAGATTGAATGACTACCCAAGATTCAATAGGAGCTGCATACGATTATCAAAATAAATAAAAAAAATGACTTTTAAGTTCTAAACTAAAATTAATAAAAAATAAGTCATATTATAAGGAAATATATTACAAAAATTTCACAAAGTAATGATAAATTTTGCAATGAAATCATAATTTTTATGAAGGTGATAACTTTCATTTCGAAAACTATATATCCAGCATTGGAAATGCATTGAAATGTATTGAAAATTTTGAATGCATTACAATACATTTGAATGCGCTATTTGATCTTAAAAGTATTGAAAAGGATTGAAATGTATTAAAAATTTTAATGCATGGCAATATATTTAAATCCAAAAATAATCCCAGTTCATACATTTAATGAAAAAAAAAATTTGCATCGACCGAGAATCGAACCCTGGTCTCCCACACAACAACTTCGGGCCATAATCACTCGACCACTTCCTTGCTGTAAAAGATGATGCGAAACTAACAAATAGTTGAAACGTGGAGCATTTATGAGTTATGTACATAAAACTAATCTGCTAAATTTATTACCATATTTTACATTTTTGTAATAATTTGCTTATGTTTGCGTAAATTTGAAAATAAGTGTCAGTTAGGTGTCCAATAAGTGTACAAATACATTTCATTTAAGTGTACAACACTTTTTTGACTCTTGTGTATTGAACGCTTAAATAAAGTGTACCATTTCCGACAGAGCACTGCTAAATGTAATTGGAAATTGGTTTAAAATAAACATTTCACATTACAAATTTTGAATGAAAAGTCATTTGTGACTTTTATTTTCGAAAATAACTTTTTGTAATTGAAATGAATAATTACGAAATGAACATAATTTTAATATTTTTCACTTCAAAGCGGAAGTTATTTTTTTTTTTATAGATTCATTTGTATTAAAATGAAGAATCATTAAGAATTTGTATTCAAATGGATTCACCACACTTTAATTTTTGTATTGATTTATTTTAAATTCATTTGGATTAAAGCAGGCATTATTTTGCTCAGTCATGTATTGAAATGGATTCATTAATTCCGGTAATACACTGCTATTATTTATGGATTCGATTGTACTAAAAAATTATCATTTCAATCTTCATTTGTATTCAGATGGATTCACGACTTTGGCCTTTTTCGAGTATTTTTAGTAGTTTCGGCAACGATATTATTTATGTATTGATCTGGATTCATATTTTTGTATTAAAATAATAGTGAAGTATTTTTGGATTCGAATGTATTCGAAAATTTCAAATAGCATATTCAAAAGCGAAAAATTAATCCAAGTCGATACATTTCAATGCAATTTCGATTGCTGGGTAACCCACTTTATATATTTGTACTATATAAATGATGTTTCGTGATAAATTTAAAACAACCGTTAATACTTTCAATCACTTGATACTATTGTATTTGAAAATTGTAACTAAGTTTTATTCGTGTAATACTAAAAAAATTAATATAAAATGCAATTATTTTTGTTTAATCAGTTCGAGCGTATTTAGCTGCTTGGATGACTGATTTACCGAAAAGTTTTGCTTCTTTTTTTAAAAATATTTTCCATTTCTTGTCTTTTTTTAAATGTTTTTCATTTATTTTTCTGTTTGTTTTTGTAATGTTTCTGTATTCACGTGATTTCTTCTTTGTTTCTAATTCGTCAGTTTTCGATTTTTTTCAGTAAGTGTCAAACACACTTTATAAACTCGTATTATTTAAATACTGTTTCGTGATAAATTTAAAACAATTTATTCGATAATTATAACTCAGCTTTATTAGTGTAAATCCTTTCGAAACACACTGAAGCAACGATTGAAGAAATAATATTAAAATTTTAATGCAGAAATATTTTGATATTATGTATGTATAAATAAATACATTAGTAATAATCTATTCGCAGAACACATGTACTAAATGTTAATTTAATTATCTTAACTGCATTAATAAAACAAATGTATTAGCAATTGATAACTAAGTTTTCCTTAGAAAGATGCAGACGTGATTACAGATTTTATTGATTTATTCTTTGTAGCTTATTCTTTACTAAGGGTGTACTAAGGGTGATCAAATAATAGAATCGGAAGATTCCAAATTTGGTTTATTAGATGATTTAGAGGTCCACTCATGTATCATTAACGAATTTCTAAATTAAACGAAAATAATTTGTAAAAATAAGTAATAGTAACACAGCAATGACTTTTGGAATAATAATTGTTCATCACATGCATACGTTAATCATGAATACAAAAGTTCAACCACCACAAGATCGACATTAGGTATGAAATTCTCTAAGAGATCCCTGTGAAAAATTTTAGTTAGGATTCTCATAAGAATCACATGAGAATTTGAAACAAGTACCTTGTAAATTTCATATAAATGTCGTATAGTATTCGCACTATGTTATGGAAACACTATTCGATAATATTTGCACTTTGTATGAAAATTGACCTGGTTGTGATGAGATTTTTATGTAATTTCTATAAAATTTCAACTCAAAACATTCATGATTGTCTGCTCATAAAACTATACCTATGAAACTATTTTCTTTCATGTAATAAAACTTTACATATTCCGTATGATACTTGTATGACTAATAGATGTATATAATGTATATGATATATGTTTTTACATATTTACGATAACTGTAAGACACTTGTTTCAATTTCTCATGAGATTCTCTTAAGAATCCTACTTAAAATTTTTCGCAGGGGTATTAATCATGATTTGCATTAATTACAGTTTTTGTTGAAATTTAAGTAAATAATTGAAAGAAGTGTTGAGTAGACTAAGAGTTCAATGTATTGATTTAAATGTGTACTTACAAGTAACGTCACTAAGTTTTTGACGTTCATCTTCCAGTCGAATCTTTAGTGCTTCAGCTTCCTTCGCCAGTTTCTCAATGTGTTCGGATTCTGATGACGACTCCATTTTTCCAGTGAAGCTGGACACTACTCGATGAATATTTCCAAAAAGACACTGGAAGACGTTTGTCAAACGTCCATCGTCGTCTTTACCCACTGGCCGATTTAAAAGGCCCTGTGACAATGAATTATATAAATGAAAACACAAACTAAAGTTAGAGGAGTAAAAAAGTGGTGACCATTCTCACCATTCATTCAAAAATTCCATCCCTTTGTGCGAAAATTTAGGACGACCGTCAACCCGCGATTGATTTTTCGATTTTCTTCCTAGCGAAATAGTTTGTTTTAGGAAAGTCCTTCGATCCGGCGGAGCCGTAACATCCTTTGTTGTTCCACCTGACTTGCATTTGTCCAAGTGAGAAGGAAGATTTTGACAATGGATGCCATAAAAATGTGAATCGATAAAAACGAAAAGTATATAAGAAGCGGCGCACAGCACCACAGTGGATAAACCTCTCGCCCCTTTCGCCCACTTTCGCCTGCAGGAACAGCAACCAGTCAGAAACGCGCATGTCTGCTCAAGGCTCAACGCAAAATCTATGTCAAATATCTAAAAAGTTTCCCTCTGTAATGAAGATAATTATTGTAAAGTACGCTAAACATTTTACATAAATTTACAAACTTGCAAAAACTTTCCAAGACTTCAAAAACATTTGCATAAACATGAAACTAGTACATATGCAAATATTGTTAAAAAATCATTAACATCCTAGCAAACACAAAAGTAACAGTTATGTCCCTAGTGAAAAAATCCATATGGAATCCATATGGATTTTGGATGTGGATTTCCATATGGATTTTCCACATGGATTTTATGTGGGTTGGTGTGGATTCCATATGGATTTTTTATGTGGATTCCTTATGGATTTATTATGTGGATTCCATATGTATTTTCTATATGGATTCCATATGGATTTTCTTTATGAATTATGTGTGGATTCTATATGGAATCTATAATAAATCCATATGGAATTCACACAAAAAATCCGTATGGAATACACTCCAGAAATCTACATGAAATCCATATAAATCCACATAGAATCTATGTAGAAAACTCATACAGAATCCACATTGATAATCCACAAGGAATCCACACCAGAAATCGGCAGGGAATTCATTTAGAATCTATGTAAAAAATCCATATATAATCTATATCTAAAATCCATATGGAATCCACACCAGAAATCTACATGAAATCCATATAAATCCACATGGAATCTATGTAGAAAACCCATATAGAATCCACATCGATAATCCACAAGGAATCCACACCAGAAATCGACAGGGAATTCATATAGAATCTATATAGAAACTCCACATCAAAAATCCATATGGAATCCACATGCAATCCACACAAATCCATATGTAATCCACACCAATCAACATGGAATCCATGTGGAAATCCATATGGAAATTCACATTGAAAATCCATATGGAATCCACATGGATTTTTTCAATGGGGGTAACATCTATGTAACATTTATGTAACAATGTAACCATTACGTAAATGTTACATAATTGTTGCTTTCTGTGTTTGCAGGGATTAAGATGGTTAGACTCCGGGACATCATATGTTGGGGGAAATTATTTAATATCGTTTCCAAAAATATAATTTTCATTACGAATGATATTGTTGAAAAGAGAAAGCATTATTCTTCTTGGAAAAAAATGTAGCCAAGCCTCACTGAAGAGTTCAAGTGCGGAGGGGGTTGAACGAAACGCCATGCATGTATCTTTTTTAATTTTAATTATTAGTATATTTTGCATGTCTATACAATTTTTTTTTGCATATATATTTTTTGCATGTTGATATATATATATTTTTGCATGTCCAGATATTTATTTTGCATGTTCATATAAATTTTTGTTTGTTTATATATATTTTATCTTCATATTATATTTTTGTACTAATGTCATTTTTCTTTCTTTACATTTATTATAATTGCATGCTAACCATTCATATTCATATACCAGTTTATTCCAAATAACTGTTAAATCGAAATTATAGTAAATATAACTTTATTAGTCTTATAATTATGAAGTCGTTATTATTTTTTAAATTTTTAAAATCTTTATCTTTTACCTATTTTCTTTTCTTTTTTTGTTGTTAATATTATTACTAGTTGAGATTAGAAATGTTTTAACAAAGCCTAGTGTTTGGGAATCCAAGTGATTACACGCAAGGTGTTTGAAATGTTTAGAGATCTTCTAACTATAGCATTTTAACATCTAATGCAATTTTTATAAACATCATCATAGGTCATAAGGCCAGTTTAAAACCAATTTAATTTTGTTAATTTCAAAAAAAAAACCTATCGTAATAATTCAATTTTTTAATGCAAAAATAATTTGTTAAATGATTTTTTTTAATAACGCAAATTTTTTTTCTTAACATCTGTAAAAAATTTTTTTAAGTAGATTTTAAAAAATGATGGATTACTTTTTTGGGAAAAAGATTCTCTACAACTTGACCGAACGGATTTTTCCAAATTCTTTGCCTAATTACTAAAATTATCCACAAATTGTATAAAGTAATAGTTTTTTTAAAATGAAATAGAGATATTGCACGGGTATTTACCGTCAGCTTCAGAAAATATACAAAAATAGTACGGTCAAGTAGTAGAGAATCTTTTCATCAAAAAAATAAGCCGTCATTCGTTAAAATCTATTCAGTTTAAAAAAAAATGTTTGACAGGCGATAAGACAAAAATTTGCGCCATTAAAAAAAATCATTTAACAATCCAGCCATCGAATTTGGATAGAGTTGTAAAGAATTGGATTCAATGATTAAATTCTGAATCCATACTTTGGTCAACGGTGAATCCATTTTAATACGTAAATACAATTCTATTCGTTCATACGAATAAAAAGGTTACTTTCTGAATTCATATTAATCCAAAAAAAGTTTTCTTTTTAAGAATTAAATCTTAAATACATCCGTATTCAACATTACGGATTCAAAACTATCTAAGCGTATTCATTTCAATGCAAGAAAAGTTTTCTTTCAAAAAATAAACTTGGAATAAATCTGTATTTATAATTCTTATACTGCTTCCGATTGTATTCGTAAAAGTGTTCGTAAAATTGAATACAGATGGATTACTTTTTCTGAAATTTAATCCGGCAAATTACGCTTCCGGTTGTATTCGTAAAATTGAATACAGATGGATTCCTTTCTTCGGAATTCAATCCATTTGAATACATATTTACGGAATCAAAGTACGAATTCAAAATAAATTGAAATTTTCAATCCAATCGTATCCAATCTCGATTGCTGGGAAATTATTATTGCATGTTTACATTTTTTTCCAAGAAGAATAATGCTTTCTCTTTTCAACAATATCATTCGTAATGAAAATTACATTTTTGAAAATATTATTAAATATTTTTCCCCAACGTACGATATTCCGGGGTCTAACCACAATAATAAAAGTTTTGTCTTATTATATTGTATAATCGTTTATAATAAAAATAAGAATATTTCACGATCAACACTACATACGTATGTAAGAAATTTACAAAGTTTGTATAAATATAAAATACTCAACTAATACTAAGATCCCTTTCATTGTTCGAGTCAAATAAAAGAGGGGTATCTTCAGATCTTTAGATTGCGTCTATGTAGTCAAACTTGCTCGCAGTTAAAATCTGATTTTTAATGACTAACGATTATTAATAGAATTCCATAACCATAGTAATCTCAATACGATTCGATTTAACATTTTAGTTTATGCCTGTAGGTTTTCTACAGATTCAATACATAACCCAGGCAGCAAGTTGATCTCGCAAAGAGCTTAAAAAAAATATGAGAAAAAATTTCTGACCTCGTTAAGAAAACTCAAAATGATATCAGAATTATATCATAATGTGGTCAAACGACCCACTTAAAGGTGTCATTTTGGTAATGGCACAAAGACTCTTAAAGAAGTCATATTTTGAAGACAATCTATCTAAAAACCAAAATGATGTCATAATTATATCATAAAGTGGTCAGATGACTATTAAGGATAGTTAATAATAATTCCCTTAAAGAGATCAAATTTTTGAGAATTTAATCAACCTGAGCTAATGTAGGCAACACTTGTAGGGGATATCGCAGTCAGCCTTAAATTAGTAATTAATAGATATTATTCATTTCAAAATTTATGACTAAATTATGACTTCTTTATGATAAAAATGCGGTGTTATAAATATGATATATTTAAGATACCTTTATGATCTACCTATATAGCTTGTAAGGTCATAATCATAAATGTATCGCATTCTGACCACTATACCATATTAGCAAACGATAAAGACATCAAAATTAGGACCTCATTTTTAAGACTTGCTGAAAAAACTGCTAACTGGGAATATGTATAAAAATAAATTGTTTTTTTCAACCGCAGTGAAAAAAATCTTCAACTGGACTTTCTTCTTTTTGTCGGTGATTTATCTCGGAAGGATGGTCAAATAAAAATGCGATTTTTTTGTAAATATTATTTGTTTAGTCCTGAAGAAGTCCCACATGATATTAAGGGGAGGTTCTAGTTCAGCGGCTCGAAAATGTGCGTAATTTCATGATTTTTTTTTAAGAGTACATACATATTTTTTTTTAAACTTTTATGGCATTTATTTTGTTTATATTTTAAAAAGTTTACAAAATTTTTTCGAGTAAAAATAACACAAATTGACAGCTCCATCCGTCACTGACGACGGTCGTGCGAGGGGCACTCTACAACCCTGCCGAGTGATCTGAAACGAAAAATCCCAAAAAATCTTAAAGTAGATGAAATTTTGGGGGCCTTATGAATTTCCGATTTTTAAAAAACCCTTTTTAACAAAAATGGGGCCCTTTAAAAAAAACACCTTTTTTGCCGCTTTTTATTTATTTTAACGTTAAAAAAACAATATTGACAAATTTTTTTGACAAAAAACACTTCCTGAAGGCCTCCTAAATTGAATAAGCTTTAATTTGAGCCGTCAAACGTCGAAATCGGTGTAGTTGTTGAAGCGGAATCACGGCCGCGCTCAAAAAGAAGGTGTTTCGAGAAAAACGCGTTTAAAATTTGACGAAGACCTGTTTTCCGGCCGACGCGTAAAATAAATTAGATGGGGAAATATCCTTTTGCCTTAGAGATGAAAGACCTTAAGGATGAAAATAAAGCATTAAAAAAAAGTTTTTTTTGGTCGATTTTGACTAGAACCTAGACCTTCCCTCAAAACGTCGACAAATACAGGATATTTACAAAAAAATCGGATTTTTATTTGGTCATCCTTCCGAAATAAGTGACCTACAAAACGAAGACAGTCCAATCGAAAATATGTATAAAAGATTCACTAAATTCATTTTGTAATATTCAGAACATAATTTTTGTTATATAAAAATTTTAAACGACTGAAAAAGGGAATTATTCAATAGCTGTTGAAGTGGATACAAAAAGATTCAAACGGATTCAGTTGAATTTGTAATTTGTCCAAAGTTTACTGCGGTGAATTAAAAAAATCTTTCTTAAAACATTCAAGTCCGTCATATCCAAAATTTATATTAATCCCCAAGAATTATTTGGAATCAATAAATAATTTTAATGTAAAAATAATGAATGTCTCTGAATCTACAAAAGGATGAATTCAAACCTATCTATATCAATCCATATGGATTCAATAGTAATATCGTCGAAAATAAATAATGTTAAATATGGATCTAACGACATTCGCAAGTATTACCAACTGACTAAAGTGTTTATAATTTTGACAACGAGAAAATTTTGATATTTTTGTTGAATATTGCAGAGTATCCTGCGAAGAATACGATCACAAATCTCGCAGGCAGGATAAGAAAATTAAAAAGAATTTTCAAAAAATGACATCTGGAATGAGAAAATCTTGATTATAGAAATTTAAAATTTATAAGCTTTAGTAGGAATTTTAATTTAGATTAATGAGAAAATTGTAACAGATTTAACCACATTGAGAACGAAGTTTTGTATATCTTACACGTAAAATCGTGGTGATGCGATGATATATAAAGGCACACTAAACACTCCACGCACACTATGTCTACACTTGTTTCCAAGGAGGATCTTAATGGGTACAAAGGGAAATTGCCCTTAAAGTTAATCGTACGAGACCATAGAGGTATCTCTATGTATATGAGACCAAATTCCATCCGAAAGTATTCAAACAACCGCATTTAAAAGAAAAATGTAATCCCCATTAGGATGTCAGGAATATCATTTGAGGCCCCCCCCCCCACCATCCCGGAAAATGTAAAATTATATAAAATTTGCACAAAACTATAGTACTCGGCAGAACCTTTGTCGAGTTTTAAAAAATGGAACATATTCAGTTAAGCTCGCCACTTAAGAACAAAATGTTTCAAGATGGGTACCACATGCTTATATGCTTTTTTGAAATAAGACATCCATTAAAATTTGAAATTTTAGCAACTTTTAATAATCTCACATAAAAAATAGTACATTATGAAACAAGTTCGATAGACTATTGATAACAGAACGAGTGTGAGATTTAACCCTTTTATTTGTGTCCCAGACCCTGCGCACTATAATTTTCGTTTCTTACATTTGCTTCGTCCTTATTTTCGTTGTATTTGGCAATTTATACATAATATGGCAATCTTTTGCATTTTTAATGTGCTAAAGGTTTATGTCAATTTGACAGTACTTTTAACATATTTTCTTTATTAAGAATTACGAATTCAAGATCGAGGATGTACCATCGATGAAAATTGGTCCATCATTCGAGGAAAATGCATCAAATGATTGTTGCTTAATGTCAGATGACTGATTTACCGAAGAGCTTTGTTTCTTTTTTTAAATATATTTTCCATTTTTCGTTTTTTTTTTTTACATTTTTTATTTATTTTTTTTTTTGTAATTTTCTTATATTCTCGTGACTTCTGCTTTGTTTCTAATTCTTCTATTTTCGATTTCTTTCAGTAGGTGTCAGTTATGTGATATTTGATGAATTTTTATCTCGTTACATGAACAAAATTCGTTATATTTGTATCTGGTGTTCCAGCAAACGCAATATTTCAAAGTTTTATAGGACAATGGGATTTGAAATATTTTTCCAAATATTTTCAAAAAATATAACTGTTGGTGTTACTAAAAAATCATATGCCATCCATTTAAAATACGCATTATTAATTTTCATTTATTGTATAGCCCATTTCGTTCCATTTTAATATTGTATCAACATTGAACAAAGTATTCTTGTCTAATTTCACCCTGCAATTTTCAATGCAGATTATACGACGAAAATCATTCAAATGATCGAAAATATAGCGGTCGCGGCCTAATATGTAAATACCATTTGGGTATTTATTTTTTTCGACGTGGAAACATTTTGTTCTCAATTGGTAAAGAAACTTAATAATTTTTGGAGGTCGCCGTAATTGCTACCGAGTGTTACTTTGACGCAATTTTAGCACAATATTTGCATTTTATTTGGTGTTGTTTTACCAATGCTCCTGATTTTTTTTGTTAAAAATCACTTTTTAGAATATTTTTGGATGGAGTTGGTCTCGTAGGAATAACTACAGGGGTTATTTCTCTGTATATTAGGATGCTTCATTCCAACATTATATTCGATATTTTTCTCGGATTACCACCGATTACTTCGGATTAAATTTCAATCCGATATTTTGCCAGGGAACACCAGCATTTCACTCCTGGAGTACTTAAAATATAACTAAAAATATACATATAATACGGTGTGCCGATGCACACTGGAGAGATTTTGTTTTAATTACCTTGTATTTGAAATTGTAAAATGAAATATAGTGAGAAAAACTTTCCGAAATGCACACGAAATAACTATTCCAAAGAATTAACTTAGGAGAATTCAACTTTCATTCTCTAATTCCTGGGAAGTTAAATCGTAATTACATAATCGTATTTATATTACACATGGTCTCACTGCGCGCTTGAACAAAATTAAACCAAAAGTTAAAAAACACTTTTTTTTTCAAGCAGACAGTGAAAGTACATTACTTTTTATTAAATGAAAAGTCGAAAAATCAAAATCATCCATGCAGGGCTGTTTTATTGTTAGTAACAAATGTTAACAAATATAAGTTTTCGGATTGGAAAAAGATTTGTTTAATTCTTTGCATAATTGTAAAGGAAAATCGCGTTTTCGGCCCAGTAATAACATTTGTATAGTTGTTAATGAAATTTTATAATGATCAAAAAGCCTCCATGGATGATTTTGACTTTTTGAGTATTTTTTTATCTACGAACTAAGTTCTTTAATAATTTCCAAGAACATTTTAAGTGTTTTGACTTTTGGTTTAAATATTTTCAAGTAATTATTTTACTTTTTGGATTTTACATGACCCTGTTGCGAATTTCGCTTGATTTAAATATATGCTTTTTTTACGAGAAGACAACTTGTACTAGATTGTTAATTTTCATTTTACTTTATTAGTATTTAATTCTGTGCAGTCTGCGAACCTCCTATTTGCGTCGTTTTTTTTCAATCTTTTCTGTAATATAAACCAGCATGTTATTTTCATTAGGGTCGATATTTGCGGTTACATATTTCGAATTAAAGGTTTTTAATAATTTGTGTGCACCCTTAAAAATTTCTTATGTATTTTCATATAAGGGTTAATAAATTATCTATCTTAAATACATGCTTTGGTTAACCACCCTTTCTCGAAGTAAATAAATATGTAGGCCAATTCAAAGAAGCAGTTTTCGGAATAAAAAAAAAATCTTTTTTTGAAGCAGTAGGCGTAAAATGGTAATTTTACACCCTCATTTGCGGGCGTAAAACGCCTATTTAACGCCCTTGATACAAAAATAACTATTTGAATCTAATTCAATTTGCATAAAATTACAGAAGCTTCCCGTTATTCTGACAATGTTTCGAACATAAAATTAAAAGATCATTTTTGATGGCATTAATGCATGTTAAAACCTTAAACTCCACACTTAAAGTGTGGTTACATAATTACGTAACAATTTTATTTAGTTTTCAAATTATTATGATTTACTTCTTGAACAATATTAGAATTAAGATTTCTCGACCGTGATAATTTAAATAAAATATTAATTAATCGTGTTAACAACGGTCACAATAAATAAAATTTTAACAATACATAAATAAATATTATAATCAACAATTAAAAAAGTTTAACGTTTTCGGCTCTTGTTCGCAGCCCTCTTCAGAAAAATTAGTATTAAATTACAGCCTAATATGGTACAAAAAACATTTTGGAAGGAAAGGTAAGAATAGATAAGTAATTTTGCATAGTTCTTGTTGCTAAAGGAGAGGCTGGTCTCTCCCTTAACAGTTAAGAACCACCAGTTCACCATTATGTATTACATGCAAAATTATATAGAAGGAACCCTAGAACAACGTGTTTCTTAAGACTACTTTATAGGACATTAGTCTAACAGAAAAATAGTTTAACTGTCAGTCATCTATTGTGGAACGTTACAAGTTTATTGATGATTAGATTATTGCAGTAAAACGCCATAGATTTCCGGAAGATTCGATTTCTCAAATTGAATATTAACCGCATCCTTGACATTTTTCTTGATAAAATAATTTTCAATTTCCTTTCTTTTTTTATTATTACGTTCAGTAGCTAGAATTCTGACTTCGTTGTAATTGAAATTATGCCCGGTTTCCAATCTATGTCTGGTTAACCCAGTATGTTTACTCTCGCTACCCCCGATGTTCTTTTTATTTTCTTTTATCCTTGTTTCTAATCTTCTTCCAGTTTCACCAATATATAGTTTGTCACAATGCAAACAATGAATTAAATAAACAACATGGCTGTTTTTTAGTATATGTAGTTTATCTTTATAAGGTCTAATGTTTCCTATGTTTTTGAAAATAGGTTTTGAAACGAGTCGTAGATTTTTCTTTTCTCAACCTTACTTATTGAACTGAGGAACGGTATTCGCAAATCCGCAGTTTGAACGGATAACATGCACGTTTTCGGTACACATTTTAAACAGAACAAAAACTATATACTAACCGCATTAATGTGCAGGGAAAACATGGATGACGAATGAAAGCATTTTCGCGACTACTTTATAGTAAAGTGAAAATGTACATTTAAAAAAGAAAAATTTAAAGCAGCCATTTTACTTTTTGGAAAGTCTGATGGATGTAAAAAAGAGCTTTTTTCAAGCTGTTTCATGGTTGCTTTTTTTACTACTGTAGAAAACACCAAATAAACGGATCTAGGGTTTTGATAAACTTGAAAGGTTGAAGTTGGTCCCTTTTTACATTTTTTTTTGTGCTCTTCAATTTTACCCGATAATATTCTGTCATATGATAGATAGTTTTCGATATATCCAACGATTTATTGCGATTTTATATTGAAAATAAGCCTATTTTTTAGTTTTTTTAAAACTTAATTTCAGTATGAAAATCGCATGACAAAATATTATAAGGCAAAATTCATAATAAAGAGCACAAAAAGACTCTTTAACCGCAAACTCGACCTTTTAAGTTTATCAAAATCAGAGTTACATATTGCTGAAACCTATTTTTTAACCCATAGTTTTACATTTTCACCAGGCTAATTATTATTCGTTTTTTTTTATTCGTTGTTTTGTTTTTATTCGTTAAAATTTCGCATAATCCAACAATCTGCATGTAATTTTAAAAAATATTTTTTTAATAAAAAACGAATCTAGAAAAAACTGTTTTAAAATTAAAAAAACATTCTTATTGGTTTAACATGAAATTGTTTTGAATCTAACACCCGAAAGTAACCATTAAGATTAAAATAATTCGTCCCAAAAAACACTTTTTTCATTAAAAAATCCCGGGATTGTATACTTTCTTTTAAAAATAGTCGATATGTAATTGAACTGTTCCAGGAATAAACATTTTTAGCGATTTTACAGCGGCATCTGCCCTGAATAAAGGAAAATGTTTCGAATACAATTTTCACATTAGATTGTAATTTTAGTATTTGTCTTCAAAATCAACATTGTAATAATAACCCACTCTAAATTTCATAAAACAGTAGTATTATACCACACCTGCTGTCATAAAATTATCAATTTACCCTAGCGTATGTAAGTCATCAGATATTATTTTAACGATTCAACATAACAAAAATCATCCTGCGCATTACTTAATCCATTTCGAAAATTTATACATACTGAATACATATAATTTGCTAATAATAGAAACAATAGAATATATTATGCATAATTAAGACTTTTGCTGATTCTACATTGTTGAATTGCAATGTGACGCAAAACTTTTTACTTTTATTTAAAAGTTGAGGTATCATATTTTTGTTACAAATCCATTTCCATCAAAAGTTTTGCGACTTTTGATTACAGTATTTTTAATTTAATTTCTTTTCATATAATTATTTAGCAATTGAAATTGTATCTAAAAATTTTTCAAATAAACTGTTATTATTGTTCCAAAAGGTTAGGTGTCAAACAAATATGTATTTTTGATTCTAAATTAAATAAATTTTAATATTAACCAGTTTGAAATCGATGGCTGGAGCATCGCAATTGGATGCATCAGAACTTCGTACTCGTAGGAGAAAATTAGCTTTACGTATTATGTTATTTATGATCCTTCTTTTTGCGAGTGGATGTATATCACTTTTAATTATATACATGGCAGTTCTTTGCTGTTAATGCTATCCAGTAAGGTGAGTATTTCTTTCGTAACAAAATACTTCTAAAAGTGTGTAAATTTAGTCTAAAAAATTAAAGTATTGTATATTTATACACTATGAAGAGATAATAAATTGAGGTTCTGATAGCTTATTTAGTCGATTAAATTTTATTTAGATGTATGCTCTTAATTTTAAACATTCTAGTCTCTTGAAAGATTTTTATATACAAAATAAGATAATTTAAATTTAAATTTAGTTTCAAATATAATGTAAAAATAATTAAATAGATGTGTATACATATCTTATTTATATTTTAGGATCCTAGAGAAGATCAAAGAGCACCACAATTATTGTTGCCCTACAATATAATTGCCTGGGATGTAAAAGAGGGTAAACAATAGTAACATCATATTTTAAAGAATCAATCACTGAAATAAATAGGAAGAGTAATTTTTTATGACCTTGATTGCGCAGATTTTGGAAATTATTTAAAATATAAAATTTGTATCATCCAATATATAAAAATGATGCATGCATCTGTTAATTTAGCAGTGGAATAATTTAGCCCAATCCAGTAAATTTTGCAATGAGTAAGAATCTTTATTTTTTTCAGTGTCCTACTAATTTACATGTGTATCATAATGCTTAAAAGTTGTCATAATTGTACAAAACATATACAAAATATACTCTTCATACATTTATTAATTACTTAATGGTGGAATAACCGTACTTTGGTATGAGCCAAAATAATTCCGTGTTCATTGCAAGCTTCGATAACTGCTTCGTCATTTGTTGAACCAGATGGGGCTGCCACATATCGAACGCCGCTCTGAAATTTAAATTTGTTACAATTGCATGGCTACGAAACAATTAAAAACATTAAAAAAGTCGATGGATCTTAGCATCTATCATTTATGAATAATCCATATAAAATACTATTACAAATGAGAAAAAAAGAGACATTTACCTGCCGTGCTCTGTCGACATTGTCTCTAAATGGGAAGAATGCGTCACTACTAATCGCAACATTGTCTAACTCTTGGACCCACTTTTCTTTGTCTGCTTGAGTCAACGGTTCCGGGACTTCTTCGAAGAACCCATTAAACTGTTCCTGTTTCATATCTTTACCAACAGTTCCATTTACGTAATTGTCTATAGCATTTGAAATCTCTGCTCGTTTTACACCGGACTTAAATTTCATGCTTTGTACCTTAGGATGCTGTCGGATCCACCTTCACACAAATTTAAATAATAACTTACTTCGGTATTCATAACAAATTACTTTTTTGTAATGTCGATATAAGACAGTCTTACCAATTATCAGCTTTGTCACCAGCGAGTCTTGTGCAGTGAATTCTAGATTGCTGACCTGCACCAATTCCAATAACTTGGCCATCCTTTGCGTAACAAACTGAGTTACTTTGAGTGTATTTTACAGCGATTGTGGCTACTGTTAAATCCCTCAGTGCTTCTGCAGATAATGTATTCGTTTTTGTGACTACATTAGCAAAAGTCTCTTTATCGATAACTGCATCGTTTCTTTTCTGTTCGAGAGTGAGGCCATATAATACTCTACGTTCCATTAATGGAGGTACATAGTTTGGATCCATCTGAATGACACAGTAGCCTCCGTTCTTTTTTTTCTTTAAGATTTGCAAAGCTTCCTCACTGTATCCAGGTGCGATTATGCCATCGGATACCTCTCTGAATCATTAATTAGTACTCATTATTGATTGATATATTTTCTTATAATAATACCAACAAATAGTATTTTAAATTCATTATAAAGAGCTAATCAATTAACAATATTTATATTCAACAATTTTATTTAATAGTAACCACAGAAAACTTAAATAAGAACTAATGATGTAACAAATATTTAATTTACGAGGACTAAATGACTAATCATTATTTCTAATGATTTGAATTTACCTGGAAATTATTCTGGCAGTAATTTGATCACAAGGATCAGAGAGAGCAATGAAGTCTCCAAAACTTGACATGCGATCAGCACCTCTTGCTCGGGCATAAGCGAAGGCTAATGGAGTCATTGTTGGGAGGAGATCGTCAACTTGGCACAGTTTTGCATTTACATGATCCAAGGGAATACCGACTGCTGCACCAGCTGGACTCACATGCTTGAAGGAAGTAGCTGCTGGTAAACCAATGGCATCTTTTAATTCCCTTACTAGTTGGTATGCGTTGAGAGCATCGCACAAATTGATGAATCCTGGAGATCCGTTGACGACTGTAATAGGTAATTTATCCTGAGTTGTAAAAACCTGAGCAGGTGCCTGATGGGGGTTCATTCCATAACGAAGTTTCATATGACTCTGGACCCCATAAGTTTTGCGGAAATAGTCGGATATTGCTTCATCGTATTCAGCTGTGTGGGTGAAAGCCTTAAGACATAGTGACTGCCTGTATAAAATGTGTTCATTTCATAAATATCAGCAATTTGTTATGCATAATTTTTAAAATTAAAGCTAACGGTTTAGGGACAGACGTGACCCACCTTGTGCTTAGAGTTACTTGTTTATCTTCTGAACTCTGCAATTCCGAAATAACTTTATCGTAATCTTGTGGATCACAAATAACTGATACTCTTTCATGATTCTTTGCTGCTGCTCTGAGGAGAGTGACACCACCGATGTCAATTAGCTCGACAGCATCTTGGATTTCGATGTTACCATGACCAGCGTTCTTAATAAACGGGTACAAATTACAAACGACGATCTGAATCAAGTGATAATTTTGTTTTTTAATATCAGCTTGATCAGATTCTGTTAATCTTGCCAAAATTCCTGTAATATTTGATTGGAGTAATTAAAACAATCATTTTGGAGTGTTTTGAAATTAATTTGGAAATGTACACTACCTGCATGAACTGCAGGATGTAGCGTCTTTACACGTCCCCCCAGCATTTCTGGAGCTCCGGTAAGATCGGAAACTTCTTGTACAGGAAGTTTTGCATCTTGAAGGGCCTTAGCGGTACCTCCAGATGCAATCAGTTTAAATTGGAGCTCATGCAGCTTTGTCGCAAAGGGTACCAAATTTGTCTTATCAGAGACACTGAGGAGTGCTGTATGTAAAAGTTATTATTAGTTAAGGATGCGTAAAAAAGAATTTTGTTTAAATTGCAATATTGCTGAAAAGTCCTGAAAATCTCTAAAAAATACTGATTTAATATCGAAATAGGGACTAGTATATTCAGGATATTTCAGAGACTTTCAGCAAATTGTATTAACATTGCTGAAATATACTGAATATTTATTTTATTTTATTTTATTTTATTTATTAACAGGCCTGAAACCCTTGTAACATTATACATAAAGTATTTGCCGCTGTTAAACGCATATAAAAAAATAACAATAACTTTGTGAGTCTAAACCTAAATCTAAATCTAAGTTTATACAGTATATCAATTGTATTGAAATAGCTGTTGTTTCATTCGTCGAGTAGCTTCAACATATGACAAACTAAACAAATTCGACAGATTTGGAGTATTCAATAAATGGTTGAACATCCGAGATAAGCAAGCCGAGGGAGAGTGCAGTCCTAAATTAGTTAGATATACCGGAGTACGGAAATGAGGAACGGTCCTTAAACTATAATTCGAAGTATAAGAGGGCAAAATAAATTCAGAATTAGGTAAAATAAGAACATTATTGTAAGTTTTGTATAGGTATTGAACATCTGTATACTGGCAAGATGAAAAAAGTGAAGGAATTTTGATACTATTTGAGATCGGTTCATAATTGTGATTATCAAATGACATTGCAATATTTAATTTAAACGATGCATACCTAAAAAATTTATGCTGCACTCTCTCTAGCCTACGAATATGGACTTCATAATTTGGGTTCCATATTATCGAAGCATATGTGAGGTGTGGTCTTACTAAAGTAAGATATAGCGATCTAATAGTCGATATTTTTGTAAACTCTTTAGTGTTCCAATTCCATTTATCTGAATTTTAATGAAATATTATCTGAATGTTAGTAAAATATTTCTGAATTTTCCGGAATTGCAGTCAATTATTATCAAAATCATTGCACTAGAAACTTTAGAAAATTTCAGTGTATTTTATCAAAATGTAGTAAGTTAAATAAGCTGATATTTTCCTAAATTCTACTGAAAATTCTAATGTTTTGTTGAAAAATACTGAAAATCTCTTAATAATACTGATTTAATATTGACATTGGAACTATTGTTTTCAAGATAATGTCATTCAACATAATTTAGTAATATTGATGAAATGAATTCAATATTTATCTAAATTTTACTAAGTATTATTCTGAGCTATTTCATTTAAAAATTCTGGAATTGTAATGAATTTGTCTGAATTCCGCTAAATCGAAATTGGTATTTTAGAACATTCAGGAACTTAGTCGATTTTAATAGAATTTTGTACATTTCTTAAATTCGACTAATATTTCTGTAAATTCTAATGAAATGTTATCTGGAACAATTGATCTGAATTCTTCATACAATTTTCATACAAAGCATTATGAATGTCTTTCAATAAAGTTAATAAATATGGTTAAAATTGACTGAGACTTTAAAAACCTTCTCTAACACCAATTTTCATATTAATTCAATGGCATTCAGGAAATTTAATACAATCTTAATATTTTCTAGAGAAATACTTCACATCGTTATTTAGTAAAATTTCGATAAATATCGAGTACATTTCAGCAAATATTGCTGTATTATTTTACTCTGTATAAATACCACAGTATTATTTTATACAAGTTCCAATTTCGAATATGAAATCTGTATTATTAACAGATTTTTTTAGAAACATATAAGGGATAAATTTGTAATTATTAATCATTTCCTAAGAATATTATACAAAGTTTCTGAATAATGCTAAAAATACACGAAATTATCTGAAAAAATGTAATAACAAATTAGTAATTGTTACAGAATATTTTTAAAGAAATTTAGAAAAATTCAGTAACTATCAGTATTTGTTAAAATTTTCTGAAAATACCTGAAAGTTACAAAAAAAAGGCTCTCTAAATTTGTATTGCGGCTTCTATCTATTTCAGTAAAATGTAGGTTCTTTCATTAACTTTTCAGTATGTTAATATGTCAATGTTATTTCAGCAATTTTCAAGAACATTTTACTGAAATTTATTCTTAATTTGTTTGAAAATATCTAAACTTACATGCTGAAATGGAGTCCCAATTTCGATGTTAATTCAGATTGAATTTAAGCAAAATTTAGCTTAATTGATCGTTTCAGCAAATTTCATTATTTTTTCAGCAATATTTTTCCACAAGGGATGGAAGGGGACTTAATAAAAATTGACTAGATTTTTGTTTTCGGTTTATTTTGTTTCTGAAAAATAATTCATAAGTATATAAACGGGACTGATTACATTTTACAAATACATTAGAAATTATTACAAAACTATTGGTTTTTTTTAGAAAGAAAATATTTGGGACTATCATATTTTGACAATCGACATTATGTACTTAATAAATAAGGTATATTAATAGAAAAATACATAATGAATCGTATTATAAATAGATTTCATATGTAAATTTTCTGATGTTTTAACAATTTTTAAGCTATTAAAATATTTATTCTATAAATAAAATAATATTAAAACAATCATTTCATTACAAAAAATAGATTTTTATGATGTGGCCTAGAATATTATATCACAGATTTTGGATTATAGAAATGTTAAGTACCATATAAGTTATTATTTTTTTAAAAATAATTTAACTGTTTTAAAAACGCAAGTATTAATTAGTAAGTATACTGCCTAATTAATTTTATTATAGATGAACAAAAATAGTCAAGTGTCTTTTTTGCCTTGTTCATACTTGTTTGTTTGTGAAAGGATAAAAATCCTTTTTTATGCCTAGAGAATTACAACAAATATATTTGATGAACATGGAATACAAATTTTACATCAAATATTCCTAAATTTGTTGTTTTAAAATTATTCTAAAAATGATGATGGATTGTTGCAAAATCTCAGTTGCAACGGTAATATAATTTTGAAAAATCGGAGCATTATACGCATAATTCGTTTTCAGAACTTGTATTTGGATTTGTAGTTATAGTAAATTAGTTTCTTTATTATTGGCATGGGATATAGGTTCCTGTTAACCAACCATGCAAATTGTACACCTTAGATTTACAATAATATCTAACAATAATCGTAATAATAATATTACAAAATAGAAAGTCATCAGATATTTCAAGGCCTATAGTGAACAATTATGATGGAATTTATGCAACTTATTTTTTAAAAATCTTTCGGTTCTTTTGTCCCCTGAAGTCAGAAACTTGTCTGCCACATCAGAGGAGTTGCGAAATTCACCGAAAGATTATATTTCTTAAACCTATGGAAAGTTTTTTTCGAAAAATTATTTTTGTCATCAGACGAGTTTCTGACTTCAGGAGGCAAAAGAACCGAAAGATTTTTAAAAAATAAGTTGCAAAAAATTCTATCATAATTGTTCACTATAGACCTTGAAATATCTGATTACTTTATAGTAAAAAAGTGAGCATAAACTATTTATAGATTTAAAATAGAAAGTAACTTCACTTAATATTAAACGAGAATAACTATCAATTTCATTAATCCGGTGAATGAGGATCAATCGAACAGATTACAACAACAATTTCAGACTTAAACCATAAGCGAGCACCATTTAATGAGTCTATAATATATTGTGGCCAGACTTTTTGGCTTCCAATAGATATTCGTACAGCCATATACAGGATTTTTAATATGATTCTTTTTAATAATTTAAAGATTCTAAATATCCATTCATTTTTTAAGCAAAGTTATAAAATATTGCAAATTATCAACAATTAATATGAATATTTCATTGTTGAGAAATGAGTGAAGAAAAAATGTATTGTGGTTTTAAAATTTTAAAAATAATTAAGGTGGATAGCTAAAAAATAATCAATAGTTAAAGTTTCTACATTTTTCTAAGAAATAATAATTTATGCCTCTAGAGAATTATTTGTTCACTATAAGCCTTAAAATATCTGATTACTTTATAGTAAATAGGTGAGCATAAACTATTTATAGATTTAAATAATTTATGCCTTTTTTTGTTTAAATTGTATTAAATCGTTTTGTTATTATCTTTGCGATTGGGCGGTTACGCCTGCACTTTGATATAGAATAAAATAATATATGGCATCTTAAAATACATTTCTTATTATACATACAAGAGTTTTAGTGTTATAATGAATGACTTTGTAAAAGAAAAAATAATTTTGTTAATTTATTTTAAAAAAGGAGGAATTATTTCCTAATAATTTTGTGTTTATAACTGAAATTTGTATCTTAAAAACTGGATTTATATCGTATATAAAATTGCAAGAGAGTAACTATCTTTTTGTTTATATTTATTAATGCAATTTCAATCTTACCTAAAAATGTTTTATAGAAAACTGGTCCTTACATTTTTATATATTTTTCTTTTACATAAATGTTTCTTTCTGTACATTAATTACAATAATTCTGTAATGTATAGTTTATCTTCTAGTTCGATGTGATAAAGTATTATTTGTAAGTTGTATTATTACCTATTTTTAGTACTTTCTGCTTTTAAAACATCTGTAGATGGAATTGCAAAGGTATTATTATTTTTTGTTATTATTTTCTCTAAGTTATTATATAAATGCTTTTTAAAAAGAATGGTTTTCGATAGGCAGTTATAAAATGTAAAAAATTAATTCAAAACTTTAAATATCCTTGTATAATTGAAATCAGGTTAATTAAAAACTACATTATTGTTTTTAATTCTGCTTATTTCAATACAAATTTCTTTTATATATTTTAAAATGCATTTGACTTTGTTCGTTATCCTGTATTCTATTTTATTTATTAATTATATTATTTATATGCAGTATATAGTTTTTTTGTTTTATTGATGAAAATATTGTTTTAAAAAAATGATTTTTATCAATATTAATTTTACATTTAATAAAGATTGTAGACACAGATGAATTCAAACTGGGAATGTGTTTTTAATTTTGTTAATTATGGTAATTTTAAAATTTATTTGTCATGACATTTGTAAATAAAGGTTTATTTATATTCAATAAATGAAAGGACATGGAAAAATATTTTAAAAACGTGGAATAAAATGTCTTCCTTTGTCCTTTATATACTTCAAAATTCTTAACAATTATAATTTTCGTTATAAACTTTGGTTTCCGTTTCTGCATAATCTGCAGGTATTTTATTCATAAATGATATTACTTTCCGAATTGTTTAATTTGAATTTTCGAACACCGGCGAAAAGAAGGTTATATTGTTGCAACCGAAAAGTAAATGAAAGCAAAAATTTATATATATTAAATTCGAAAACTTGCCGTATTTTTCTTCCGACATGTTGTAGACTTCCGCTTAGAAGCAGACGACAATGGCTTTGATAAATTTTTACCTCTAAGATAAGAACGTGTCAAAATACGCGAACCTGAACGGTTGTCTATATTAGAATGATTTTAATTTCTCGTCAGATCAAGTTCAAGTAATTGTTGCCGACCCTGAAAGATTCGAAGAAATTCGGCGCTGGGATGCCATCTTGTGGTGAACGAACATAATTACACGTGCTTGCTGCTTCCAAAAGGTGGCGTATACGACGTTCTCAATGTTTTAAAATCATCAACTCTTCGTTCGATTTTATATTCCGGGATCAAAAATTCAATAAAACTATATGTGAGTACTTTAGTTTTTACATTATTCTTTATGAAAAACTGAAAAAATCGTACGGATTCAAAACTTCCTACGCGTAAAGAAAAACGGAATGCACCTAATCCGAAAACTTCCCAGTTTATTCATCGTGCCGCCATATTGAAAAACGTTATTGAAACGTGTTTTCAAAATATCTCACTTTCAGTGCCTAGTAAATAAGCGAAAAATAGTTGCAAGTAAACTTATTTGCAATTTACTTATTTACAGCTTTTGTTTAACCCTTACAGGCACGGTGTCGATCCAGATCGACACCTTTTTGTAATGCATTTTTTACATATTTCAGGTAATTATTAATCAATTTTCTTGCAATTTTTTACTTCATACCTTAGGAAACATTAAATAAATCAATATTTATCATTAATTATTATGTTATAGTTGTTTAAATAATTAACAAATTGTAAATTTTATGAATTTTTTCACGAAAAATGTATGCTGAGACGAAAACGTCACTCAAACATGACGAAACTGGGTACTCGGGGTTTTTTGGGGTCGCTGATTACGAATTTGAACTCAGATTTTCAAAATTCAATTTGGCGGATCCAAAATGGCGGACCGAAATGTGGAAAAGTTACTTGATTGACATGAAACTGGGTACTCGGGAGTTTTCGGGATCGCTGATTACGAATCTGAACGCAAAATTTCAATATTCAAAATGGCGAATTTAATATGGCATACCCGAATGTTAAAATGTCATAGTTCGCGGCTGTAAAACTCACCTGTATTCGTCGTTTAGTTTTAAATTATTTACCAAAAATAAATAATATTGCCTAAAAATACAAAAAAATATAACAAAAATACAAAAAAAAAATGGAGACAATAATTCCAGTTTCATCAGTCGATTAAGTAGATTTTTCACATTTCGGTCCGCCATTTTAGATTCGCCATATTGAATTTTGAAAATCTGAGTTCAGATTCGTAATCAGCGACCCCGAAAACCCCCGAGTAACGATTTTCAGCCATTTTCCGCGTAAGGAAAAATTTATGCTTCAAAGGGTTAACCCATTGACGCCTGAATAACACAAAATTGAACCGCAACTTTGGGCTCTCAAATTTTAATCAAATCGCTGATAGTTTTTTAAGCTACTACATTTTCTTTATGTTTTTGGATGTGCTCTATACGATACAACCATTAGAAAAAGCAAAAAATGCCATCCTGTACTATTTTTTGGCAAACATTCCTAAAAATCGCGATTTTTACACGATTTTTTTTTAGTAAACGGCCGATTCTAACCAGGAAAATGGTTTCTTCCCTACTGAAAATGTTCGTAATATCATATGATAAATCATATGAGATTTTTAAAATATCAGTCTATCCGGGAAACTTTTCATATGATTTCTCATGTAATTATAAGAAATAATAATAACATGAGAAAATGAATTACAATCATCTGGATTCCTCTAAGATATTAAAGAAATTATAAAAATCTCATATGATTTATCACATGATTTTACGGAAATTTTCACCAGGGTTTATACAATAAACGCGATACAAACGTGTTATTATAATACTCGAACTTCAACAATATGAGGGTAGTTTGCTCTAAACATTTTTGTACTGCAAATACGAGCCTCTCAAATTCCATAACATCGGTATTTTACGTGTTCTGCTCATATTAACAGAATGGTTTACTTCATTTTAATTTCTCCTGACACTCGATAACTACCCAACAAACGAAAAAGTATACGAAAAATCTGTGTACGATTTAATACGAAATAAGTCTGTTTCTTTCCCACTCTTTCAGTTACGAATGCGAGTATATTAATATTATACTCGATTCATAAACGCACATAACCTCAAAGAAACGATTACTTTGGATTATCGAATGATTTAAACTCAAAACTAGAAAACAGAACATTTCTTCGAAAATTATGAAATAAGGAAAACGATATAATCAATTCTTCGATTAAATTAACAGAATTTAAAGCTATTCAAAGCCGCAACAAATCAATTTTTGTAATGCGTTAAATACGGTATCGCATAAGATCGAAGGAATTCAACTCTGGTATTACAGGTCGTATAAAATAGTATAAATTCGAATAAGAATCTCGAATAATCAATACGCCACTAGAAAGAAACAGAATACAAAATATCTATTCCGTATACTTTTTCGTTTATTGGGTAGTTAAATCATATATTGAAGGATTTCGGAAAATTCTGATTATGAATATTATGCAATATAAACAAAATTCAAAATGGCGCATTCAATATAGCGGAATTTTTTTACACATTTTTCCGTTTTCAGCTGAAAATGTTCACTCGGGGGTTTTCGGGGTCTCTTTTTACGAATGTGACATCAGAGTTGGAAAATTAAAAATGGGGGCTTCAGTATGGCGAATTTTTTTACATATTTTACCGTTTTCAGCTGAAAATGTGCACACGAGGGTTTTTAGAAAAATTGTATACAGGTTCTTTTAAGAATGAATTATCATTGACGGAAAAACTTCAAAAAATATTAGTATCTTCTTCAGTCAAACTATTTGAATATTTTTTTGTAAAGACATGAAGCCGTACATTACCGATGATACCAAAGAACACGAGTTTGACTTGAAATAGAATGATTTCGATCTATTTATTGGCATTCTTAGTTTCACAACTTTCAACCCTAGGTCATCACAAGACAGCAATAATTGACGCTGATGTGACAGGATATGTCGCCTACAAAAAAAAAAAAATTATTCTCATGGTCTACCTCTTCCTGGTGAGAATCGTCTAATTCTGATGTCACATTCGTAATCAGAGACCCCGAAAACCTCCGAGTGAACATTTTCAGCCGAAAATGGCAAAATATGTAACAAAATATTCCGCCATTTTGAATTTTTTTAATACTGCATAATATTCATAACCAGAATTTACCAAATTCATTCAATATATATTTAACTAGTTATGGAGTGTCAAGAGAAATTAAAATAAAGTAAACCATTCTGTTAATATGAGTAGAACACGTAAAATACCGATGTTATAGAATTTGAGAGGCTCGTATTTGCAATAAAAAATTGTTTAGAGCAAACTACCCTCATAATTTTGAAAAACAAGTATTAATAACACGTTGCAGCCATTTGTTGCATAAAGAAACCATTTTCTTGGTTGGAATCGGTCATTTTCTAAAAAAAACATGTAAAAATCGCGATTTTTTACGCAAATTTGCCAACAAAAAAGTACAAGATGAAATTTTTTGCCTTTTTTAATGTTTGCATCGTGTAGAGCACATCCAAAAACATAAAGAAAATGTAGTGGTTTAAAAAACTAACAGCGATTTGATTAAAATTTGAGAGTCGCGATTCAATTTTGTGTTATTCGGGCGTTAATAGGTCAAATCCAGAAAGCACAGCAACCAGTTGGAAAGTTTTGCTTTTTGGGAATCTTATATCGTAGTATGATAATTAAAAAAGCGGTGCTAAGACAATCGACATTAACTCAATATATATTCGGAGCAAAAAAAACGTGTACCAAAATATCTTTCTGAATAAATCAGTCTGAATAAAATTTCCTCATTTTATCCCGTTATATTTTTTTAGACTAAATATCCGACTTTTAGTTTTAGAACGTTAATTTCATACATAATTAATTATTATTTAAAAAGATTGCTACGTTCTAAATATCGTGTAGGTATCATGTCAATCACTTCGATTAAAGCAAGTAAATATGGTGTTAACGTTCTTCCAGAGTACATGCACAAAACCCCTAATGTAACATAACCATACGATTAAATTTTAACAATATAAGTTTTTTTTATGTTTAATTTTTTAATGACATTTGAATATAATATAGAAAATTGGTTTCGTATATTTTTCAGGATATTTTTTCCCTGAATATCTTTTCTCAGATGTTTTGGAATAGGATCATTTTTTTTCGAATATTTTAGTTTCAGATATTTTGGACCCCTTTTTTTTGGTCTAACATTATCGACCGCAGTTCATTGTATTTGACACCTAAAAATGTGACACAGTGTACGTACGAATGCTTTGTAACATTTATAGAAGTACTGCAAAATATTTATTGTTTCTAAATTCTTCTTCTAATAATTTTCATCATGAGCCTCATGTAATTTGAAAACTCTATCATATTGTACAAGTATGTATAAAACCGCTCTTCAAATACGAATCAACTTAGTGATGGAATAGTCTTATTTTTGTGTGTGCTAAAATAATTCCATGTTCATTGCAAGCTTCAATGACTGCTTCGTCATTTGTTGAGCCCGCTGGAGCTGCTACATATCGAACGCCACTCTGTATTAAATGGATTAAAATAAATTAATATTTATAAATGGTTAGAATGTGAAGAAATGAATTATACTGTTGAAAAAAAATGAACATTTTACCTGTCGTGCTCTATCAACGTTGTCTCTGAACGGGAAGAAAGCATCGCTGCTAATCGCAACATTGTCTAACTCTTGGATCCACTTTTCTTTGTCGGCGTTAGTCAATGGCTCAGGTACTTGTTCAAAGAACCCATTAAAGTGTTCTTGTTTCATATCTTTTCCGACAGTTCCGTTTACGTAATTATCTATTGCGTTTGAAACCTCAGCTCGTTTTACATGAGACTTGAATTTCATTGCTCTTACTTTAGGATGCTGTCTGATCCACCTAAAAATTATATAAACAATATGTTTATTATTATTATTTATAACATATTTATCATGCATTACAATCAAACCATAGGTGTCTACTATTGATCTCAAATGAAATACTAACTTACCAATTATCAGCTTTGTCACCAGCGAGTCTTGTGCAGTGAATTCTTGACTGCTGTCCTGCACCAATTCCAATAACTTGGCCATCCTTTGCGTAACAAACAGAGTTACTTTGGGTATATTTAACAGCAATTGTAGCTACTATTAAATCCCTTAATGCTTCTGGAGATAATTTATTCGTTTTTGTGACTACATTAGCAAAGGTATCTTTATTGATAATGGCGTCGTTCCGTTTCTGTTCAAGAGTTAGGCCATACAACACCCTGCGTTCCATTAATGGAGGTACATAGTCCGGATCCATCTGAATAACACAGTAGCCTCCATTTTTCTTCTTCTTTAAGATCTGTAAAGCTTCGGCGGAATATCCTGGAGCGATGATGCCGTCGGATACTTCTCTATTCAGTCATCAAATACATCAATTTATTTAATTAATGCTTCGTATTTTTAGTATTACCTTAAAATTATTTCTAAGTAATTTTATTAATTTCCATTAACTATAAATTTACCTGGAAATTATTCTGGCCGTAATTTGATCGCATGGATCGGAGAGAGCCACAAAGTCTCCAAAGCTGGACATACGATCAGCACCCCTTGCTCTGGCATAAGCAAAGGCAAGTGGAGTCAATTCAGGAAGAAGATCGTCAACTTGGCACAGTTTTGCATTTACATGATCCAAGGGAATACCAACTGCAGCTCCAGCTGGACTCACGTGCTTGAACGAAGTAGCTGCTGGCAAACCGATGGCATCCTTTAATTCCCTTACTAATTGGTATGCGTTGAGAGCATCGCACAAATTGATGAATCCTGGAGATCCGTTCACAACCGTAATAGGTAATTTATCCTGAGTTGTGAACACCTGGGCAGGGGCTTGATGAGGGTTCATTCCATATCGAAGTTTCATGTGACTGTTGACTCCGTACGTTTTGCGGAAGTAGTCGGAAATAGCTTCGTCATATTCTGCAGTATGAGTGAATGCCTTCAAACATAATGACTGCCTAAAAATGTAATACATGTTTTAGGTATTTTATTTACTAATTTCGTTTTAATGCGCATATTTGTTCATATAATAGTTTAACTTTGTTCCGTCTATCAATAAATAAAAACAGAGGGCTTATAACTTATAACAAACAGTATTCTTGATTTCACTGATAATAATCCTTATACCACCATAAGAGGGACCCATACAGGCGCAAAACGTTCTTTTTCCACATCAGTTTTTTCTTGGTTATAAGCCCTTCATTATTATTTATTAATAAGTATAATTTATCCACCCAACGTTTAATTAGTAATTAATATTAACTATGCTCAATTTTTTGGATATTATTCAGAGTAAGTTTCAGTAACAGCTTGGAGCAGCAAACAAAAATATGTATATGATATGTTTAATAAGATAAGTCTAAAAAGGGCTCCTCCTCGAAATGTTTTCACTCTAATAAATTTCAATTATTGTAGAGATGATGACTTCGATATATGGTATTTAGTATAGAATCTAGTATGTATTTTAAACGAAAAGTATTCAATTTTAGAGAGGGCACAGCAAAACGTGCCTTGTCAAAACAATGAGCTTTATATCATCCGAATACTGGGTTTTTTAAAATCAAAGTGCAGATTACTTATCTGCTACAGCTTATCAATCATAGTATCGTAATTGTAAGATAGTTAACTTACGACACATCTCTTATTATATCTAATCATTGGCAACAAAATACAAAATAAAACACGGTAATAAAAAGATATCAAACTCCAACTTCGTGATGAGGTTCATATAAAATCCAACTAAAATGTTTTTAGAAGCTGTATTTTAGTAATTCTTTTACCATGTGAAGAACACGGTAATACTTATGATTATGATGATCATATAATATGCTATGGAAATTTAAGCCCAGAATTACCATTTTCAAAATTTAATTTGTTAATTTAATTTTAATGATACCAAAATTAATGATAACGAGAAGTTAACTGAATTAATGAAAGGAACTTACCTTGTGCTTTGGGTCACTTGTCTATCTTGTGAACTTTGTAATTCTGAGATAACTGTATCGTAATCTTTTGGATCGCAAACAACCGATACTCTTTCATGATTCTTTGCTGCTGCCCTGAGAAGAGTGACACCACCGATGTCAATTAGCTCGACAGCATCTTGGATTTCGATGTTACCATGACCAGCGTTCTTAATAAATGGGTACAAATTACAAACGACAATTTGTATTAAATGATAATTTTGTTTCTTAATATCAGCTTGATCGGATTCTGTTAGTCTCGCCAAAATTCCTGCAATATTCCATCAGATGTTAATATTTTGAGATAAAACATTTTTCCATGTTAATTTGGAATAGCAAACTACCTGCGTGAACTGCTGGATGAAGTGTCTTTACACGTCCTCCCAACATTTCTGGAGCTCCGGTGAGATCCGAAACTTCTTGTACGGGAAGTTTAGCATCTTGAAGGGCTTTGGCGGTGCCACCGGATGCAATTAATTTGAATTTAAGTTCGTGTAGCTTCTTTGCGAAAGGCACAAGATTTGTCTTGTCAGAGACACTCAACAGAGCTGGAAATACATATTGATATTATTTTCTTAAAATAAAAAGAAGACTACAATACTTACCATATCTCTCGTGTGACATATTGGCTTTTGGTTCTCCAAAAAAGCCGGCAACGATAGCTTTGGAAAAGTGTGTTGCAGAGTTGTGAACCCGCCGAAATCCACGAAGCAACAAGTGGGCAGCCGACTTCATCATGAAGAATTCGAGGGAAATTTCCACCTCCACTTCATTCGATTTCGACGTTATCGAAGATTTTACCAATCATCACGATTCTTGAAGGCGAATGTATCGCGGGGGTCTGTGCCTCCTGGGTCGAATGTCAACGCCGCTGAAGACTGCAGATAGAACATTTCTACCGTACAAAACATTACTTTAAAAAATTGCAGTTGTAAAAAAAATTACTTGTACTTTGCACGATGTTATTAAAAATATAATCTTTACATAAAATGCAAATAATATATTTAAAAAATGTTGGTAGGGCAATAAGGCATACTAACCTTAGAGGATTAAATTAATATTATTAAAATTATATTAATATAATATTATAATTAGATTTTATATATTTTGCGATAGAGGTGACGTGAAATGTAGACTTGGTATTTGAAATTAAAGATGAATCTGTATATTCAGAAAATTACATTTAGATTTAGCAAACTTTTATTAAGTTGTGAAGATTATCACAATTTTTATTGAAATGTCACAAAAAACTGCTAACATGACAACAAATTTTTAATTTCTTAATTTTTTAATTGAAAAAAACTTTTTGCATTAATTTTCAGAAAACGTAATTTTTCGTGTATAGTAACACAATTAAAAGTTAATTTTGAACTACTGATTTTGCAACAAAACATTTGCAATAAATAAACGTTTATCTTTAAAACGAAATGGATAAACAGATTTAATTTTAGCCACAGTATTGAGCCGTCAGATTACGGAAAGTATTTTAATTTCGAAAGCCTCGAATCATTTGCAAAACTTCTATGACGCTCTTTGTGTATTAAATATATTCCTAGGAAAATATGTTTTCAAATCGTCATAAAACAATAATACATGTTATTCGTCGACTTGCGTAATACGTATCAGTGGAAGGCATTCTGAAATGATTGACGTGAAATGTGGGATGGTTATATGTGAATAATTAATGAATGTTGTCGACATTGCTTATCGATAGTAGATTACGTATCAACATTATTTTGGGGAAATTGTATTTTTGTGTGAAATGTATGAAGAGCTACGGATTGTTTTGATTACCATAAATAACATCGTTAGCGTAAATTCAATAATTTTATTATGTTTTCAATCATTTCTAGAGGGTCATTTTTGAAATGTTTATATTTTTTAGTTATGTAAGGAACTAGTTATAAGTAAAAATATGAATTTATTTGCATAACTTATAAGTAAATTACGGTGTTTCGGATTAATTGGCGTATTATAACTTTTTTTTAGCAGAATGTTTCGTTTTGAAAGATGACAATAGTGTTTTGGTTGTAATAAAAACAGATCAAATCAGATCTTACTTATGGCAATATCTGCTTGAAAATTATCTGATCAAAACATGATCTTACTAGATTGCCTTAGATCTAACGAGGTCTTTAATATGATCTATCAAGTTCTTATATTAGATGTATCAAGATTTGAGATTAAATTTATTTCTACCCGGCTATACAAATTAAATCTTTGTAGTCATGGCCGTATGGAGATCTAATTTTATTACATTACATCTGGATTGATATGCATTTTTTTTGCGGGCATACTTTTTTTATGTAGTATAGTATTATTCTGTCTATCTTTCCGTCTATTCTTCTTTCTTCAATATCAAATAATTAGTTACAAATACAGTCTAAAAATGTATGATGACAACATTTATACGCGGATATTGTGATATATAATGAGTTAGTTTTATTTCTCCTAACCAAAAAATGAAAGATACTGCATCCTAATTTTAATGCATTTCTATCCAAACATAGTAACAGTTTATGCCAATAACTATATTGGATGTAAACGAAGAATAGAAATGCATTAGCATGGCATACATTATTATTCACATGAAAATAACATTTGATTGACTAAAATAAAAAATGTCTTATTCGAAAATTTGGGTAGACGCACTAATGGCTTACTTTGTTTGAGAACGTTATGCTTGGATACACATGAATTCACATGGACTCCAAATTATACAGTTCTCAATTCGTAATATCGAATAAGAAAGCATTTCTCGTCTGCGAGAATAATACACGAATTCTCATGGATTCAAAACAAATTTCCAAGTGCATATATCTATTTCCAACAGAAATGCAATACGGATGAAAATGGATTCGTTTTTCCGAAAGTATGAATTTAAAACGTTTAAAAATGAACGCATGTCAATACTTTTTTATCCATTTCTGATTACTGTGATAAATTGTTTCCTACTTCGGATGACAAACTAGCGACATTCATTTCTTACCATAATTCAGTATGTTTACTTTCACAATTGAAAATTTCTTAATATACGTATCAAAGCCAACACAGAATAAGAAGCCTTAAAATTGTTGCATTTTATATTAAATTAAGCCAATGTGTAATGCATAACTATGTACTTTATGAATTGATCTTGTTTTTGTTACACCTTAAATTAAGCATATGTTCGATGTTAATTTAAAACTTGTTTTTGTCTATAGTGACAGTCATTAAAACCTTACTAAATTAGGTGGAATTTGTCGTTTAAGAAAAATAAAAACGCTTGGGTTTACCAGGATTCGATAAAGCGACCAAAAACAGATGTAAACCTAAATGAATGTATAGGAATTTGTTGCTCCTATATGTAGATTATGACATTGTAGAAATACACACTCTTGTACCTATTAATGGCAATATTGGAAAAACAAATGTCTCATTTACTGACTTAATGTTTCTTTTTCCATCTCTTCCCAGAACCTGTGTTAAACAGCTTAATCATTTAAATGTTTGAAACTGAAATACTTAAATTGTTTTGGATTCTGTCATTTGTAATTTCGGCCCTCACTCGCCACATGTCGGCATTTATTTTGCTTATGACCGCGTAGCACAGTAATGATAGTTCTTGATATTCGTCGGTCTTTTCTGTTACACTATGTAAATAACTAATTGAGTACAAAATTATATAAATAAAGAGACGTAACTAGGATCTTAATTGAATAACTATTTTGTTTCATATTAATAGGAAATCATCACTCCAGCGCTTACAAATATAACTATTGTGAAAATGTGTTTCACACCAGGGTGTCATAATGTGCACTTTAGCAGGGCTAATGATATCCTTGTCCTGGACTCAACCATTAATTTTAATTTTGGCCATCGTCATTATGACCATTTTGGATACTGCCATTATGAACGTTGAAATTCTGACCAGTGGCACAAACATTACCTTGGAGCACCTAAAAATTACACATACGTAATTGGAATTTGATCCATAACTCTTCCTCAAAAAATGAAAATTATCAAAGTATCATTTCCAAGTATTTTTTTTCTCGAAAATGCCGATGTATATGATTCTGAGGGTGACATTTTTAACTCAAAACGTACTTCAGAAATGATATAAAAAGTAAACAAAACGTAAAATTTTGTTTATATATAAAACTCACGTAAAAAAAAATGAATAAATTATACATAATTTATACATAATCATCTATGTATAGATTATGTATGAATTTGAGCATGCATAATCTATACATAATGTACACAAAATATATATTGAAAATAATAATTATAAAAATGTAATGTACTAATAATAAGTTTTATGTAATCAATATTATTTCAATGCCTGAAAAATAAATACATTTGATCTAATGATTCTGCGACCTGGGTTGAAATTTCAAGTGACGAAACGAAGACATCGAAAAATAAAGGCACATGAAAAAATGGAACATTTTTTAAAAAATAAAACAGCCACCGACATCCAACTTAATATAACTGATGCCCACTGATCAATTGGCCACATTTTCCTGGATTATCAGGAACTGTCAAATATCGCCATGAAAATCGTCAGCAGCTTCAAATCTGAAAATCTAATTCGAAAGAAACCAATAACACATGGAAAGAAATCACATTTTACTATTATTTATTTAATTTATTTATTCGATAATGTAGTTCTCTTTATAACATACCCGCTTTAGTGGAGGTTCGCAGAAACTGTAAAAAATACATAAATCACGTTCTTCTTCTTTTCATTGGATCGTTAGTTACGCGGTTGCTAAGGTATGTTGATTTTTAAAATGCGCACATTTTTCTGACAGTATCGGTCGAATCTCCATAAAAGTATGTCGTAATGAAACGACTAACTAAATTATTAAGTAAAATCATTAAATAAATAATGGACTTTTGCACACGTCGATTGTGATTTTCCTCTTTTCTTTAATTTGCATATCTTATGTATAGATTATGTATAGATCATGCATGTTTAATTCTATACATAATCTACACATGGATGATTATGTATAGATTATGTATAATTTATTCATAATTTTTTTACTTGGGACATCTTCATCAATGCACAGTCATGCAAAGAACTTATAGCATTCAATGTATGAAAAGTTAAGATTTGAAAAAACATGGAGCAACTGCGAATTATCTATTCAATTTTAAGTTTCATAAAAGTGGAACTACTATATTACGTTCGTATATACAAAATTATTTCGATTCGCATCCAAAAAATTATTATACTATTTTGATATTGCAGAAAGTACATTACATGTACTTAATTTTTAGGAAAACTTTTCAGGAGAAGTACGGTTCCAAAATGTTCTGAAATATCATTAAAAAATGACTAAAAATGTTGCATGCTCAAAACATGTGGGTTTTTAGTAATTTTCACTCAATAACGTCTGTCGGTGTTTCAATAAAACTTTGTGAATATACCTGTTACCGACAGCAGGCATAGATAATTTCTTCGGCCTTCCCATGATAAGAAGAAATCGCAAAAGACGGTGCTGCCACTTATTCAAACAGTCTCCTTTTATTTGCTCCAAAGCTCAAAGCAACATATTTGGTATTTCCAAAAAAGTTTATGCACCGGTATGTTAGATGCTTGGGCTGAACTGCATTCCACCATTAAATTAATAAAAATCACGTAGAGTACTAACTTGGAAAGAGAACATAAATCACTTCATATGCGCTGTTAACGATGAAGAAAATGAAAAAAATGAATAATTATGTGATTGCAATATTTGTAATTTGTCGGAAAAGAGATGTAGAAGAATCTGGTAATGAAAATTTCACAGTCGTTGTCGCGTGGGCGCCAATACAGTCAAGGCGAGTGCCGAAATTAAACAGAGACAAACACTTGGGACATTGAACGCGTCTGAGAGAGATGGAAGAACATCAGCGGACATATATGGTCGGAGGTCTGAGGAGCTCTCAGGTTACGTTAGCGACACTAGCGCCTGTCTTCCATCCTGCTCACTTCGGAATCACACTTCCTATGCTGTTCTTGCTATTAGTTCACTCTTTCTCTCTTGCTTACACATATGCTGGTTCTCTCTGTTCCGAAGACCAAAAATAGCGGCTGTCGCTTTTCGGACACGGGAGAGGAACACGGGAAAACAGCGAGAGGGAAAGAGATGGACCAAACCAACAGAGTACCAGAGGGTTGAGGGGGATTCGTTATTTCGAGATTATCGGGGATTGCCTGACTTCTGGAAAAGTGCCGATATTGCCGTTAACTTCTCGATGGGATATCGACTCCGTAACCGCTATCTTCACGACTTTGGATAAAAATACACAATCGTGGAAACTCAACGACGAATAATGTGGGATATTTATATTCAAGGAAGGTTTAATCGAAATCGCTTTCGACATCTATTCATAGCCTAAGGTGTCAAGACGTGCAGGAAGAGCAACTGAGGCGTGCGTCTAATGTGAAAATTGCCCGGTTCACACCCCATTAACGTGGACGTTGGAGAACCCGAGGAACCAGCATCTATTTGCAGTTATCCTATCCAATTCGTATGATTGGCCAATGAGAATTTATACAAATCTATCCTGCACTTTGCCGTTTTTATCCGGCATTTTTAAAAGGCATATCTATATTTGATTATATTTATTGCAACATTTCTCATCAAAAACTTGTAGCTGATGAAAATGTTAGCAAGATAGAAATTATAGCTATACCCATTGCATTTATACCTGCATTTATATCTGCGACAAGAATAAAAAGGCTTATTTAAGTTCTCATGTTACAGATTTCCTCAAAAAGATCGCGATGAACGTGAAATTCCTTTTATCCGTTTCACATCCAGATGAAACACGTGTCTCTTCTACAATGTTATTAAATGCTGGAAGCGACTCACCACATCTATTCATGTAACAGGTCTATCGATGTCAAGTTCCTCTGTTCCATTGATCTTACAAACATATCATAACTAATTATTGCAATAGGTTGGGAGGAGTAACATTGCTGTGTTTCGCTTTTTACGTTGCAAACTTTGTGCAGTAACAACAATTTATTATTATTGTCATGTTTGTGTATCAGGTATGAAACAGTTAATACTAATCATTCAAATAAAGATTAAATATAACTGCCTTTTTCTGAATGCAGAACATTTTTTAAGTCAATCATGAGAATTATCTGATTTAGATGTGTCTGTGATTTGATTAAAATTTATAGACGATAAACATTATAAGCACTCTCATTCTATTTTAAAAATTATATGAAGATATAGCTAACATGCAAATAGAAATCCAGGAGGATATCTTAAATTTCGGGAATTAATTAGGAATAGAAATTAATTATTATACGTTAATTGAACAATGCAGATTTAGCGGAAAAGATGTATTAGCGTATCAAACTTTTAACATAAAAATATCACTAATAATAGTCCTGATTAAAGTGGCGGGTCTGTGGTGTAACTTTTGGTGAACTTTGGTGACCCGAGAAATCGGTAACGGATTTTTGGTACATATAACATACAAAAATGAAGTACGTTATAAATCCACAAGTAGTAGGGGATCGTCACAAAATGTGTAAAACCATCACAGATCGGAATATTTTTGCACAGAAGTGAAGTTCTTATACTTTGAAAAAATAAGTCTTGAATTAAGTTGTTGCTGAACCTTTTTCGTCTTCAAAGGTCGTTATTGTTTATGTTGTTTACTCTTATTCTGTTTATCACAAACAAGATCGTAATTTCTATTCAATTTTCGTCTTTTTGTTACGTCGTGAAGAAAATACGTCCCAGAAAGCTTAAAACAATTATGATCGTCTCATTTTAAATTGTTAATAAAGCCTACTTCGGGTTTACCGCGAACAGCACTTGTTGTAAGCCTTTTCAGTGTAAGCGATCTTAAAATGAGAAATGATAACATCTTTTTTTAAATTTCAATACAGCAAGAATTTGTTTTAAGACGATATTCTAATTTAATGACTAAATTAATGTCAAATTTTAAAAGAAATCGAGCCTAGTTGTAAGACTTATTTTTACTGTGTATTGCACAAGTGTGGTGAATTAGTGATAATTGAACGAGTGTCGTATGAGAGTTCGAAGTTAAGTAATTTAATCCCACACGAGAAAGTTGCTACTACTCCCCAGTAATATCGCATACTGTATTTTCAAATTCGTGCGGAAAGTTCTAGTTTTCCGCAAAAACCGTACTTTAATATTCATTCCCACACGGGTTAAATTGCGGCAATATCACCTAGCAGACTTCTATACTTAATCGGCAATCGACAATTTTCTCGTGAAATAAATTTGCGTAAAGATTATGGAAGTAACGAAGCATAAACATTGTTCTAAAATTCATTAACTTCAAATATCAAATATTACATCCTTGTGTAGTTCTGTATTTAAACTAACGTGTACATGCAATATCGCACGTACACATTATAGAATTTAAATCTGAAATTTTCATCGTCATTTTCGGAACGAATTTAAACTGTTTTATACGCGACCACACGTATACATCTGAATGTAAAAGACCTATATTCATCGAATTGCACAATTCTTATTTTAAGTTTTTATTAATAGCACATTTAAGATATCACAAGCGAAGTGCTTTCACAGGGAAATCATTATTTTTGCGGACTCCACGCTAAATATAATATGACAAACAACATTTTTCTTTTAAATGTTAAAAAAAGGCTAAATATTGAAATCTATGTGAATATAATTTATATTCTATACAGGTCTTGCCCGAAGTCGTAGTACTATTTTACAACAAAAATTAGAAATTCGTCAAGGAAGTTTCCATCCCTTTGCAGTTACAACCAGACTATTGGAGCTAATTTTTACTGTTAATATTTTTTCTTTTAATTTTCGTGTGCCATTCAAGGACTAATTTACTTATTTAATAAATCACATGAATATGATGTAATTGAAAAAAATTGTTTTCGCCTATACATTAAGTTATTTTTGTTGAGCTTGCTATTTATTTTATAATGTTTATTAAACAGTTTAAGAGAACATAATATATCTTCTAAGGCAAAAAAAATCTAGAAAAATAACTCTTTACCTTATTCATACCAAAAATCTCGCTTTTGTACAAAACATTTTTTTTCCATTCATATATCGTACTAATGCGCATCTTCGTAAACTTTTATTCAATTTTAATTCTATATTGAATACAGGATGGATCTAAAGTCAGACCGGCTTCATTAGGCGTATTCTGACAGGTAAATATTCAAAAACAAAAAGTTCACTTAGTTTATTTGATATCCTGATTGGTCAACAATAATTTTTTGTTTTTGTCAATGTGAACCTGATAAAATGTTGCAACTGATGCTGTATTTAATATACTGTATTAAATATTTTCATTTCAATTGATATGTGGATTATAATATGTGGTACGGTTGTTAATTATGTTTTCCTGCTTTACTTCATGATGAATTTCCCTAAACATCAACTCATTTATAAGTTTAATTATTTTTTGGTACATCTTTTATCAAAATCAAAGAATTTTTATAAAATATTATTTGTGATATGCGGAATATCGTTGTTTATGCGGTTTATATGTAGTCCAAAAAAGATTAATATTGGTAATTAATAAAACAGTGCTTGTGGATTATAATGATGTTATTAACATTCACTGCACCGGTAGTCGTTGGAATGGAGTAGAATGCGTTTGTGTTGAGATCACGATTGAGAATGTAAAAATTAAAAAAAAATCGAATGTTCTATTATTTTCCAATGATACGGTACTATCAACCCTACCATAAACAAACTTTTTAATATGTATACCAAACGAACAATAAAGAATCAGCAGTCCACAAAAATATGGTTGATTCCACTGCAGATGAAAAATCAAACAATTCAAAATGTAACAAAGAAACGGTGAATACCACTAATGAAACTAATAATCAGACTAGTAGCCATCTGAGTTAAATATAATCAATTCAAATACATAATCAGGTAATTTCAAAACGAAATATTTTTATTTTCAATATATGGAAACGAAATTAATATTGTAGGTGACATAATATCGTGAATTTATTATTAAAGATGGAACCCAAACAGCAAGAGTTGTTTTGGCCAATCTAAAGCCAGAAGGTCCTGATAAGTAAAAATCCACCACAAATTACGTAAATATAAACTAAAAAGTACTTTAAAAATTACCAAGATGTCCTTTTATAGGCCCGGATTATAGTCATAAGTTCCAACTTAAGTTCGATTTTGCGTTCACATTATTGTTAATTTAAAAGATGCTATAACGCAAGATGGTATCATATAGATTCAGAATGTCAAACAATTATAACACGTTACATTTGGGCAAGACGAGAACATGTAAAACTATTTCAAAACTGAACTGTCAGTTTGAGGTTGAGCCGCATGACTATAAATACGGACCGTAATCTAATAAACTTATAATTCGTTTTGATGCTTACTTTTAAGCTAATAAGAATATCTTTGTGCGATTTCTGAACGTTTTACTGACGATGATATTATGAAAAATAATCCGTTAATAGACGAGTAGTTGATAGAAACTGAAGATTCGAATTCAAATTTGTTTGTTTCTTTAAAAGTAATGAACACCTTCGTCATCCGCCATTTATCGATTTAGGTAATTTTTGACAATCAATGCACACAAGGCAAAAATTATCTATCCGTCGACAATTCGATTTCAAAGTTCAAACCATTGAAATCTAAATTCTCTAAATAAGGAATGCATACTTTAACGGCAGGTGATATGAAGAAAATTTGCTAAGATATTTTAGGACTGAGAGATTCAAAATATGCCAAATGCGAACAATCCTTCCCAGTGCACTATGTATTAAATAATATGGTGTGCGAGTAGCCTACAAAATGTAATTGTTAAACAGAACAATAAAAAATACTGGTTTAAACGATATTATTGATACTTGATATTGAAAAAGTAATTATACTCAATACAAAGTTAAACTATAGATCATCAGTAAAAAATACCACTACACCAATTGTACGTTTGAAATTTAACGTAAAATGTTAATCTAACATAAAAATTTTCAGTGGACAGAAATTAAACGTTCAATTAATGATGATTACAATACTACAAGAAGGTCATAAGAGGCATATTGACGTAATACCAATGATTTGTAACTTTGTATAACCTTCAATTTTGTTCGTTTCGTAATTTTAGAGTAAATTCGACAGTTTGTAATGGTTCCATTCTTTGAGATATCTTTATTTCCTGCTGGTCCACTTAGTTTAACTTGTCAAAGCAAATAACCTTCAATGTTTCTTTTGTTTCTTTCTATCTGTGTATTTTACATGATCCGATACGTTTATATCATGTTCGTGGTGGTTTACTGGAATGAAGCTATTCGTCAAGAATATCACATGCATGACGATTCTTCGGAAGGGTTTTGCCAATGAGATACTAATGAATTATTATACATTACTAATTTTAAATCATCGATTAGTTGTTGCTCCTCGCAATTCAAAGCGTACACATGGCAACATTTTATAATGAATATAAATATGCGATACCTTTTTCATAGTCTTTAATAAAACATAATTCTATAATTCTTTTCCAACCAAACTTTTGAGAAATAGGGAAGATGTCAAATGTTTGTTATATACACTGTAAAAATAAAATGTTTCTAAGTGTCTCCTTTCGAGAGAAACAGACAGCAAAGTGGCTCGTGTATTCAAAAAACATTTAATAATAATAGGTAGTCAAATTACAATGAAGTGGGTTTTAGTTATTGGTGAATTCAATTTTCATTTGCTATTGTATAGACAAATATGCTTTTAAATAATCTTTTAACATCACTATACTTAAATTAAATATTTTATTAGAATTTCGCATAATAAAATATCTCTTTAAATTCACTCGATACAACAAAATGAGGAAGAGGAATATCTTTATTTACTACAATAATGCACATAAATACACGGGTGTTCATCATTACTAGCGGTTGGTCATTCCCCCCTTACTATTCTATATGCGTTGATTCGTTCATTATAATACATTACAAAATAAAAATGCAAGATTTAAACACATTGTACTTACGAAATATACCAGTAATCACTCTCATGGACGTGGAGGAGGACTTGCAATGATAAACTGCTTCATATCAAAGAACATCTTTGCAACTGCTCAAGAATATTAAATAGAATTAATTTCAAAAATATAATGTAAGGCGTTAAATACCCAAGAAGAGTAATCGAAGCGTGTTCTTTGCATGAAACGGTGAAAAACGAGCATCTATTCTAAGCTGCGATTAATCGCTTGGGATGTAAGGACACCTTTGTCGGTGTCTAGGCGACCTCAAAATGCACAAGTTTCATCGGGCGATTGTACATTAAAAATACACCCACGATTAATTCCATCTTTCGGGTATGCATGGAAATGGGAAGTACCTTTACATGAATTCTTAGGGTTGGAATCTAGCCGCGCTTTGCCCGACGCTGAACGACGAGGAGGAATAAACGCATTGTTCTACTTAGCCAGACGTGCCAAATGCTTGAGAAACTGTAGGACCGCTCATTGACCCTATCCGAAACGTGCGAGAACTTACGCGAGAAAGCTTGCTGCCTGGCGTGATTCCCTGAGAAAAATGCGAAATCCAACGTTTTCTTACATCTGGGTTAGTATGTCGTGAATATATATTGACGGCATCGCCAAAAAAATGTAAAGAGCTACGATAAATGCAGTTTGCAAATAGTACATTCATTATTTTTCGGTGAGCAAAAATGCATTTGCTCGTTTGGGTTTCCAATGGCTGAAAAGCGATATAATACTCTCGACCCGTCGACAGTAATTTTGCTGTTACAAACTCGAAATTAGAATAGCATCGAGGGAAGAAAACAACCGCGAAGCAGACAGACGTAACGCGTAAAATAAAACTATGAAAGCGTGTACCTTATGTGCGTTGCGCAATTGAGTCGTCTTTGACTTAGAAGAACCACTGAAATACTTGGCTGTGTAATGCTTCGTTAAATGAAATAATTGATCGATAACTACTAAGAATATTTCAGGTCCAGGTCTACATTGCTACCATGTGGTAAAACTGAAAGATATTCAGCCTAAGATACCATCATGTCTGCCATCTTGATTTGTGTAATTTAGTACAAGAAGTTACTAAGAAGTTTATCGACCATGAAAAGAGAGATATTCTGTCTATTATTCTGTATCATTTGTCTTTTCAGACCTAACTTTGGAAAATTGTTTGAAATCCTAATTGAATATACTATATGCTATGGAGATTCTGAAGAATGCATGAATGCTGCGTATCATGGTCTCATTTATTCTTTACGTAAAAAACAAATGTAGCTACAAAATTTACCTGTAAGTTGTATCAAGCTGTGCAGTCATGGACGTTTCATATCCCTTTCAACTGGACACTTCGTCGTCTGGACATTTCATCGTTTAAACACTTCATGGTCTAAATACTTCATCATCTGGACACTATATTTTCGAGACACTTCATTATTTAAACACTTCATCGTCTGCAATACATATAATACCGTGTAACCCCTGTAATTGGGCCCTCTCCCAATGGCCCCTCTTTAACTGTCGGTGTGGGCCGTGCTCTTCTCTCTGCGAATGATTTAAAGCGCCGACGCTCCTGCAGCCACATTTATTCCTTGGTATGAAATATGTATTTACGCGGGTACATAGAGTCTGCTTCAGGTCACTTGACAATGAAATGGGCGAGACATATTGCTGTCTAGGGTGAGAGGTAGCAAGTCTCAGTCTGGCTCAACTCGATTGTACTGTAACGAAATCATAACTTTTAGGAGCTACAATATTGCCAGAATAACATCTATGAAATCCTACCCGATAACATCTACAACTTCTGCGAACTGCTCAGATGATGAAGTACTCTAGACAATAAAATGGGATACGACGAAATGACCAGGGTAGACATTGGATTATCGAGAAATGATTCCAAACTTTAGCTACTGGATTAAGTACAAGTGTCCTAATATCAAAACAAAAACTTCGTCACAAGAAGGTGCTTGATTCAGGTAGTTAACTTTCATAGTCGCACGCATGTAATCAAAGATTAGAAACTATTATTTGAAAGCAACTGCTAATGGCAGTGGAGGAAACGCGTCTGTCATAGGTGTGCGATAAGTTGGTAACTATAAGATATACGTTCGGTAGTATTAGCGTGTTTTTGGTAGCTACTCGATTATTGTTAGCATTCTTGATTGCTACTAAAATATGGAGAAAGTAGTTATGATTTTGCCTACTATAATCACTAAATCCAATATTATACAATATTTGTATCCCATTTGAAGATCTATAACTAAGAACATGTTTATGAATGGGAAAGATGAATATGTTAATCCCATTCAGAGCACTTACTCATTTTATGTGGAAAAGCTACCTACGGTTAAATACTGATGAATTCTAGATAACTCTGGACTGTTGTTTCATCAACCTGGAATCGTCTGGAACGAAGTTCAGTAGTTCGTCTTCCATATCTAACATCGTTTTCACTAGTTGAGTATTCCTATAAGATCGCATGTAAAATTTTGTCCTAGGATGGATTAAAAGTGCACATTTTAATATGAGTTCTTACGGGAACACTGAATCAGTGCAACTGTTAGTGAACAACACCATAACGATTATTTATAGATATATATTTATCAATAATAGTTAGGGCATAAACATAGTTGCAGAAATTGATGTTTGGAATAAACGTTGCTTACATGGTAAATTAATAAAGGGAAGGTACAAATAACCTAGAAATACAATAATCAGTCATCGTTAATTGTTATAAATGACATCTTATAGCCAAAACTTTCAAAACTGACTGAAGAATGGATCTTGAGTTTTAGTGTAACTCCAATCGGGTGGTGTTTTCTTTCATACGCGTAATGGCGTGCCGAATGGCGCGTGGGTGGGCGTATCGGACAATCGTCGTTTGGTAGTGTGGAATTCAAGCATGCATTCTTTTCTCAGATCCGAAGGAAGAGGTGCTCCACGTTATTCGGAAACTTCGTGCTAGTATAATAGGCCGGCGTCTCATCCTGTCCTCGTACTCATAACATCTATTTCCAGAACGACCCAACGATTAAATTTAGATCGACTGTTCCATATACTCGAGATCAGAACTGCTGCTCGTATCGCCCACTCGCGGCCGGTTCGAGTAAATGTGACAAGAACGGACTACCTTTTCTCGCAGCTGAAATGTAGGGTCGCAGACTTTGCACCCATCAACCACTGAGCGAGCACTCAACTTTGAACTCCTCAACGGTCGGATTTAAGGCAATGATTTGGGTTTTTAAGATTATAAGGTTATGCTTCAGATATTGATAAAAACTATATTATTGTTAATATAAACAATATATACAACATTATATTTCAATTAAAAAAATAGATGATAAAACACGATTTTTGTTTACGTAAATGTGAAGTTTGTTCCAATGTCAAGTTATTACTGAGCATAAAAAATAACATTACCCAAATTCCTGATGACGGAATTTGGGTCTGCAGGGCTAGGCCATTACCTCAATTCAGTTGGCAGAGTAATGCCGCGTTAATCTCTTGATATTGTTAATAAATTTAAAAAATATGAGAAGCTCAAATAATAATGAAACTGCGTAAAAGCGAGTTGTCAACGAATAACGATATGATTGCGATGATTTATTGCTTGTGACCGTATTTTAAACAATAATATTGACCTTGAGTTCCATCATGCCAAGTCTAATATATAGCATTTTGGATAAGTATTACGATTTATTTGTCAGCGATTAAATTTTGACGATCATTATAGAGAAATTCATGGTCACTTGCCAACTTCATTGCGCGATGTCCGAATGTTTGTCGTTATGGAGAATGTATTATTTGTAGGATCATTCACTTCCGTATGTAATGGTTTTATTACTTGTAAACAAAACGTCCTTGTGAAATTATAAAAAATCGAAGGTTTTCTAGAATGGCAAAGAGTGGGTTGTTTATAATATAACATTATTGTCAATACTTATCTATGCAGATTGCTTTGCAATATCAACATTTTCAGAAATTTATTTGAATATAGTATGTTCGGAAAAGATAATTAAGAACAATATATTAAATGATAATGAAAATATCAACGAATTAAAAGTCATATAAGAATTGGCTTATTTTAAAAAATACTTTTTTAGGTGCTTGAATTATTAATAAATGAAAAATCGTGGGAGAATCCGTATCTTTAATCATCCTCTTATCCTAAATGCCATGTTGCCAATTTGGATTGCCGAAGAAAAATCTCAGGAGATCGTAATTCACAGTCATCGAATTTTCTTAACGATGTAATATGTCATTCGACATCTTATTGTCTTATGTATCACTCTTTAGAATGCGGCATAGAATACAAAAAATAGTAAAGGCTGTAACTCAAAATCTTAAATCCCGGACAGTAATACTCACATGATGTGTATAAACATATACGAAGAAAATATATAATTTTGTTTTTACTCATACTTCATATAGTTCCGAAATAGACGTTTTTCAATATAGAATTGGTATCAACAAATTGCAAAATTTGAGGTAGTTCTACTTGTTCTTCGAAAATAAAAAATACTGTATATTTTGTGAGGGTACAATAAAGGATCTGCAGAAATTGTCTGTTAAATTTGAGGCAAGATTGACTAAAAAAAAACACAAATTAGCAATTAAAATCGAGTTATAAAAAACAAGACCACCCTGGTAGAAAATCCGTTTAAATATTGGTCAGTGTTTGGCTAAGAAACTTATGTACAGGTAATAAGACATGGCCACATAATGTTCAAATATCTGTTTTACATGCATTGAGGATAGTTTCGGTTTTGTTTCTACATAAAGTTACTCAAAATATGTAACACGAATAACCTAACCGTTTTTATATAGTTTTTAGGCCATGATTCAGGTAATATTATCCAGATGTCTTTTTAAAGGTGGCTTAAAAGTTGTCTGGACACTTATTCAAGTAGAATAAGCATAAATATTATTCGGCAAAACATTTGTTTTTATTTAGATTATTTGTGATGATTTTGTATATTCAATACGAGTCCTTCGTTCTTCAGTTTTAATATGAATATAATCATCATCATCATTATTGTTATGGTTTTTACAGACGCTAACACTTTCATCAATTATTTTATCACAGTTGACGCTCAACATGGGCAGATATGTTTTTTCAACCTTTTTACTAAATATAATAGGATTGGACTTATCCCCAAATTCGCAACACGCGGAAGGGCAATCCGCACTAATCGTATATTCGTCTGAAACTGATTATTGACTTCTAATTTAAAAGTAAGGTACAATTTTTCCAAGAACCACAGCAAGCAAAAATAATAATAATAACCGTGAAATGTAAACAACATACTTTAAGGATTATTAGCTATTTTGCAGGTACTTTTGCTGTATATAGCAGTCGAATTAGAAGTCTAAATCAATGGACTGCATCCAATAAAAATTAGCAGAATTTCAACCACTTCAGGACGCATGAAATGAAAGATTTTTAATTGCTAACTATTAACAACGAACTTACAAGAAGAGATTCAAATTGATAGAAGCAAAGGCTTTCCAAAATTATTCAAAAAATCATAGACTATCCAATGAAATTCAAAGATATTATTTATTGAAACAAATCTAATCATGTCAACTGACTTATAAATTAAATTGGAGTTCTCGGGTAATAGTATTGTGCAGGTTATTAAAACATACCCATAGCATAACCTCTTTGCGCTTCCGCGCTAGTATGCTTTATATAGACCTGAAGTTGTATGCTTTGTAGAATTCTGTAATGTTGAAGCCATTATTAACCCTAATAAATGAGATTTAGTATGGCTTAATGTAACCATTTACGTTCAAAAAGCAACCTTGCGTCGCAAGGTATTTTTTGTCGTATATCCTCTACGGTAAACTTTGTTAATACTTCTCCTGTAAAGGAAAATTAATTCAGACTTAAAGAATTCGAATTCATTAACATAATTACGAATTTATATCTATTCATATGCCCTTGTTGAGGAATGGAAATGAATTGTTATATATGACTCTGAATTCGTATTTATGACTATGAATTCGAATTATTGAAAAGTCTGAATTTATGTTGATTTACTGGATTATATCAATGCTGAAATAAGAGTAGGAAACGTTGTAAATTATGGGAATATATAATATATCTTACATTTTTGTGCGTAATTAAAGTATTTGAAAAAATATAAAGTTCAGTCTCTTTATACTGACCAGAGAATGTCAATAGCAGTTCCATTAATCAGGGCACGTAGTGTTACGATATGTTATTAGTTTTTTTAGTGATTTCAAATAAATACAGTCCCGCGAATCTCACTTAATAAAATAAATAAAAGATTATATAAAAATACTACAGTTTTCTTTAATATTACTGCCCACACAACGTGTTGAATTTAGTCACTTCCGCAACAAAACATTACGCTACAGTTTTTCATCAAATATCGACGATTCAGACCATAAACAACTCAAAATGCAATTAACAAATGTTTGTCCGTGATCTTGTGCGTACGTGCGTCCTATTTCTTTTTGTCTCGCGATATCTCGCGAACGGTAGATTATTTTGAAGTTCAACTTCTTTTTGAGTTTGGCACGGCCTAAGATCTGATTAGTTTTTGGAGTCTATCGATAACAAAAAAAGAAAGCCAAAAAAATACGTTTTTGATGCAGTAGACGTAAAATGGGGCATAAAATAAATTTAACCCCCTCGGAGGATTGGCATTTTAGGCCCGCAAATCGAACATTTTACACCTACTGTTTCAAAATGCAATGTTTGAATCTCAGGCGTAGAAGTTTTGCTCTCATGAACCTCGAGCCGGCTTCGCTAACCCTCGGGTTCTGTCGTGGAGGCGCAAAACTTCATTTTACGCCCTTGATACAAAAATATCTATTTTTGCGTTTCTTATCAAAAATATAAGTCACACAAGACATGCTTCCATCAGAGAAGATGGAGCATAAAACTCTTTTCACAAAAGGTCTATAACTCTTCGGCATCAAATTAACAGTAATGCCGCTGAAGATGAATGAACATGAAAATAATCAAGTTGATGTGTCCAGTATATTCTAGCATAGGACTTTAAAAAGAACACAGTCATCTGGGAATAGGATTGCATGAGCGAAGTAGAGATTTTAAGTTCTTAGTTCATTATTATTTATTTATTTAATATGTTATATACTAATGACCTTGCTGGCATGTGCGCGGGGTCGAAGTATTGAAAATGAGCATTTGCCCAGTCGAGAAGTACATGAGCTAAAGACCGTAGGGTTGCTAGTTGATATTGCCATTAAAAAGAACACTTTATTACATTTTGCAATACTTAAAATATTAACACTATCAATTAGTTTAATGTTCATCATAAGATGTTATTAAAGAGTCAAAAATAACGTCTTCAATTTTTATCATTTCACGGATGGTCCTTATGACACACTCTGGTTACAAACTTTTTTCAATTACAATTTTTAGTTAATTCAAACTTAATGTTATCCTATAAATTCCGAAGAAGACTAAATTAATGGAGAAATACAAATCTTTATAGTCAGTTATTCCTGGATATATTTTTTATTTGCATGCTGATAATATGTATAATAAGATTATATTTCATTCCAGTTTATGGATCTATGCACATTCTTATAGACTAGAGTCAGGAATTATGGCATTTATACAAGTACCTGCATACCTAAACGGTTTAATAAAGGAAAATCATTACTGAAGTTAAGTTAATTAATTATATTCAAGGATTCCGATTAAATTATAAAATTAATTTTCCGATTAAATTATGAAATTAACTGCATTAAAAATTAATTATACCATATTTTTAATCGAGCTATTCCAGTGATTAACTTATTGCAATACTCCAATAATAATTATGTAATAAATCGTTAGATAGAGAGTTAACAGTAGGCTTGAATTGATTTAATTAGATTCACCCACTTAAATGGTTTACCTACATTGTTTTGACGTAAAAATTGATGGCAATTGTATATTGGATATCTATCAAACAATTAGATTCTTATAAGGCTACTGAAGAGAGGCTCAGAAAGTCCGAAATGTCGAGGAATAACACTTAATTTTAGAAAACCGTTGTAATTTGTAATTCCATCGAAATGATTAGAGTGCTCTAAGAAATATTTAAACAATAAACCTTTTTGAAATAACATTTCCTTACCGCTTAATTTTAAGTTTATTTCATTAGATGTGTATTCGTTGAAAGTTGATCTACACAGTTAGAACCAAACTGTGAACATATCTATTTCATAGGTGGTCCGCGTCAACTACAAAAACTCTAAAATAAGTATTCTTACGTTTTTTTAATATTATCAGGACGATTCTTTGATATCGCAACCAGTAATACCGACACTATGGAAGTGTTTTGGACTCGTCACCGCACCATGTATCCCCGTTTACGTTCGACCTCTGAATAAGAATCCGGATCCAAAGAAAAGTGTTTTAATATTCTGCGCCCTCGTCGTTAGTCCTAGGTAGATAAAAGTCGAAAGATCCCAATATGAAAAATTTCAAAAAATATTTGACATATTGACTGCACTGATCACCTAACATATTGGTTATTTGCAAAACTAACTACAAAAGAACAATTTACAATTTCTGACAGAATGCATGAAATCTAAAGGTTAAAGATGCACCACAATGCTGTATCAGCCTACCAGATTTAACTTTAAATTTAAATTCTGCGTTCTTTTTGTATAAGTCATAGTTTTCAGCAGTGTTTTGTGTGTTTTTTTAAAATAAATTTTAAACGAATCTGTTTGAGCGGCCAAAAATACAGTGGAATAGGATAGTGTCGTGTGCCTGTGTAATTAAGTGTGCCACTGGTAAGAACTATTATAAGATAAGTGTTGGTATTAATTCATACCATTAAAATAACAAAAACCTTTATATTCATACATTGTTTCAAAAGCCTTTACAAATGACACAGATTGAAAATAAATGGAAGCCTGTTATTTTTTAAATTTGGTATGGGCATTTTTTTTTTACCACAATGCAAGACGATAAGGTTGTTATTATAGATACCAAATTATGTGTACATACATGGCAATACATTGTAATCATATGATAAGCCAGTTTTACGATTTCTCAAATACCGTTAAGAATAGGTTAATTATTACTCTTTCTATTTACCAATAAACTAAGGAAACTTCCCGAAGATGCGGTACATTCCATATCGACGGACAACTAAAAAATGTGAAATAATTATTATTCATGTGTGTATGAACAATAAGATGCTTATGCTGCAACAATCATATTTTGGGATTTTGTGTTCATTTAGAAACTTGCTGTGTCATCGTACACGCTGAAAATGTTTCTGGTGTGCAACACGACAAATATACACGAACCATTGACTTTTTATCTTGGCAGGTGGAAGTCAATTTTTTGAGCTCTTTTTTACGAGCTGCCATTAACGCTCTAATCCATAGCAATACTTCACCATCGAAATTTAGGAACCCTCACCCAATTTCGAGCCCGGCAATTGTGCAACGACAGCTGACAATAATTTTGAAAGGTTGTCGAAAATCGTAGCCGCAGAATTTCGTCGGATCCAAACGGGTGCGGGTCGCTCGCTATAAGACATGATGCCGAGTAGACCGCGATTTCTTTCGCGCACGTCTAAAAACATCGAGCACTAAAAATATTTCGAGCATAGCGCAAGGAACATCAACCACGACATCAACCGCGGACCCGAAAAACGGGCAATTGATTTGTCCCTGGCACACCTGTTACCATCTTACTTCACGCAATGATCGCGATTCCAAAACTTCTGTGCATAACTTCCAAGATGAGAATTGAATAATTCATGAAGTTTTCGTTTTGGGGATATCGTAAAAATAACGCAATAACCTTGATACGAATTCGTGGCACTGATGTATTTCGAATGACTTTCTCGAAATTTCGAGTGACACCGAAGAGTGTGCATCCACATAGCCCCTTAAAGTGATATAAGAAATGATAATTTCAATTAAACTATGAATAGTATTTGTTTCTTTTATTTTAACATTTCGAGAGAACAAACAAAATATTTGTATCTTAATTTAGAAATATATATTACGTGTATTGAACTACACAAGTTGAAAATCTCTTTTATTTTATTTAATTTCCTTGTAGTTAAACGTAATAAGCTGTCAGAAAATCATGAAAATTTCATTGGAATCGGAACTGAAACTATAGAAGCGTTTTTTATTTTATATAGGGGCAGTTATTAAAAATAAAAAGGAAATACTTTGAACGACTTGAATGTATCGATGCCGAATAAACTACTCGCGTAATGTGGTAATAAATCTGAGTATTTAATGTGCTATGGATTCTGATACTCAAAGATAGATTCAGAATATATTTAGAAGAGTACCTTGTTTGCCAGATCGGAGATCCATCGTGCGCATTTGCGAGAATGGTCAAATTTGTGTCAAAAACTTGGTTTATCCACAAAGTCAGATGCCAAAAATAGTCTTCTTAAGAGTTTGTCGCACTGCAGCGTTCTTTAAATACATATATGTTTCTCTCCAATCTAAAATATTGTATAATGAATGCTGATAGTTTGTTAATATCAAGAAACACATGCCTGCCTGACGTGAATCTTTCCGAGAGATATATGTACTCAATATATTTTAATCGTTTTTACGAATGCTATGTGCACGTAACCATTAAGATTAAGATCGAAATAAATTCACTATTGAACTGAATATATAGTAACTGACCTGTTCTTGGGTAGTTTCGTAAAAGAAATAGTCAGAATAAACGTTTTATTTCAATTAAAAACTACTCTAAATATAGGTAATGAAGTATTAAATTTGAGTACTTATACCTATCGGTACCAAGATCTTAAACTTCTCGAGAAGAATTTTGAAAATTGTCCAACTTATTTCAGACGATCAAGGAAAATTTATAAGATATGAAGTCAAGAATGTCAAGAAAGTTATTAAAGTATAATTCGTGCTTGGAAGAATATAACTTATTTCGTGGTATCAGGTTTGATTAACTATATTTGTATATACTACTGTACGATACTCATAATTCTACCCAAAATCTTGCTAAAAAACATGAAAGCGACGAATAGTTTCGAAATAGCTATGTGGTCACCGAAAATCCCTGATTTTTTATTACATGTAGTATCTTTCAATTGTTGAAAATATATTGTCAAAACAAACAGTCAATATGCAGTTTCAATATAACTCAGGATATTTTCATTTATAAATATGTCAGTACATTTTGTAATGTAACTGATCATGTTCTAACGAAGTAATGAGATAATAGATAACTTCTGAAGAAGACCTGACCTTGAGCACTACCTTCAACTCGCGTTTAAAAGTCAATTTATATTTATCTTTATATTTTTAAAAGCGTTTCGGTCATAAAATCGCAACCACTCGCAACACAGAGCGATCTTATTATAATAACTTTCCCGATCTTTAGCGGTGAATCATTGGTCTAATTTATAGAGAACGTAAAGTCGTCGATATCGATGATTATGAAGCGCTCGCTGCAACCCGAATTAAACGATGATGCAGTTTTGGGTCAGTATTGCACCTGGCGTATGAATCAGCAGGAAATATTGACTCAACGACATTGTTCTTCAGTTACGGACTAGGGTAGATTTAGAACGTTTGCAGGCTACATATCGGACACTTGGACGAAGGCATTTGTCTATTGTTTTAAGAGCGTCCTTGTAAGTGCTTTCGAACCGCAAATTTCGCTTTGAGATTTCGCAGCGTTTACTTGTCCGGTTTTTATCGATCGACATCCACATATTTTCGCATGTTAAGTGGCTGAATTTCTGGGGCCAAATTTTGTGAAAGTTACGTAAGTGATATAAGTGATGTAAGTGATGTAAATAAGGAACCTGTGAACTGATTAGTTTTCAAAACTTTGAAATGAAGTGGAATTTATTTTCTGAATAAGAAGAAAATTTGCTTTTTTACAATTCAACGGTAGCCCGCAACCCAAGTAACACTCGATGTCTTGTTGGTCTGATATATTATATTACCAACTATTTTGGACTAACGTTTCTCGTGTGTTTAATAGCAATTTTCTTCATAAGGCCGTAAAATGATTTTAGTTTAGTTATAGTTTATTTTTAATTTTGCGGACATTGCAGCTTCAGGACTATAACTACACAGCAAATAATATTTGTATTTATATATTTATATTTATTGTGAATTACGCTACTGCGTATTGTATAGGAAAACGCTTGTGGTACAGTAGCACAACAAATGCTTATGCTGAGATTGTCATAGCCACATCGGCATCACAATTTTGCCGTCGCACCATAATATTAGCCTGTCGCGGCGTAAAATTAATTTTACGGCTATGGTACGAAAAATGCCTTTAATATAAATACAGCACTGCAGTATTAAGTTGCGCATTTCTATCCATTTTCTTAATATTCTTTAAATCACTCGCATATCTGGTATTTAAAAAGTAAAGTAAATTACGCCCACTTCAATAATTTGCAAGTTGATTCATATATAAACTATATTTACTTGCACTGTTATAAGGAAACACATTAAATTTAATGCACATGTACTGTAAGTACATTTCTATTCGGACATTGAACGGCTTTTCATGTCAGACTTTACATTTAATATACACAAAAAATGGCATGTCAGAATTTTAAATTTAATATCATTGTACAAATGTTTCATGAACGTCTCCGAAAACGGATCTCTGCCAGTTCACGGATATTTCACTGCAAAAATTCATTTTAACGTACACAAGCTCTGACAGTCATTCCGTCTAAATATTGGTCAATTTTCAGCTAATAAACTTATATACTGGATAGTTTGCGAGTAATAAAATGTGGCCAGTTTTATATACAAAATGTAACAAAATATTGTTTTTTTTTTCGATACCTTTTTTATATAATTGAGAATATTCTGTTTTTGCAACAAACTACTCAGAATATTTAACACGATTAACCTAAATGACTTTAAATAACATTCTAAAAGTTGTCTGTACACTTTTTATGCAGTTTCTGTTCAGTTTTTATCCATTTTTCTTAGTTTTAAGTAGAACCTTTCAGAACCATTTTTAGAAAAATCTGTGCGTAGTTTTTAATCCATTTCGTTTTATTCACTATATAGAGAGTTTTGTAAATACTGATTTGATTATTTGTATCTAGTTATTCGCTAGTTTTGAAAATAAATACATTCTTAAATTGAATTGAAATATAATGAATACATTCACTAAATTTCATTTGTTTATGCATGAAACATAATGCAGAATTACATTAAATTTCATATCATTTTTAACTGTATATTTTGAATTAATGTTTATACTGGAAATATATATGAAAGTTCTTTCTCTATATTATAAGGAAATTACGACTGTACTTTTTTTAAATGAATAAGACAATATAAGTATAACGTATTTTCAAAATTGAATGTAATGAGCATAACATTTTTAGACTGATTGTTTAAATCTAGGTAAAATAATAAAACTTTAATAATAAAGATTGACAAATTTTATATCTTCTCTGTATTCCGACTATCGAGTATGCTGATTGTAACAATTATTACTTTTAAATAAGTCTAGAGCGCACACATAAGTCCCTTATACAAGCTTGGCTTTCAATTCTAAGATATGAATGCATTTTATTGATGGTATATAATCAGTTTAATTACATCCAGATCAACGAACTTACAAGTAAAAGAAATGCGCAAAATTCTGAGAGATTCGTTCTGACTAAACAAAATATACAAAATTTTCAAAGATTTTAAACGCAGCAGCAAGTTGTATGTTTGGCGTTAATATTAAACATTTAAAAATAAATATACAAGGAGTATTTCCTGACATTCACTGATTTCGAAGTTTCGTAAATTCGGATATTGAACTTCGTCAATCCAATTCAATTTTGTGAACCGACGAATATAGATTTTGAAAATTTCGAATAATTTAATATTATACTTTCGTGGTTTACTTTTTAACATCTTCAATCTAAATTAAATCTGCAAATAATAATCTGAATATAACAGGTTGTGAACTTTTCTCAGAGAAGAATCTTCGTGAACAATATTCTAAAATATTTTTTTGTTCATTTATGTTTACCCTCGGTTTGCAAGTGAATCATTCCTTGAAATAGTTTGTAAATGGAGATCCATTATTTACATTTCAAATAATGTATAAAATCATACAAAATCTAACGAAATTATTGATTGTTTTATACCTTTTTAGATAAACTGTGGGCAGTTTCTGCTCTGTTCCTTCAAAAAAGTACTGAGATTATTTAACATGGACGACCTAAACACGTTTTCGTATAATTTCTAGACGGTAATTCAGATAATATTATATAGATTTTTTTAACTGTAACTTACAAATTGTCTGGACACTTTTTATGCAGTTTCGGTTCAGTTTTTATCCATTTTTTGTAGTTTTGGAGTAAAACCTTTTTGAGCGTGACTATTATTAGGAAAAGCTGCGTAAATACGAGTATAATCGTTATCATCATCACCATCGTCATCGCCATTATCATCGTCATCATCACCGCTATTGTTATTATTTTCGATAATATTTTCATCAGCTATTTCGTAGGAGGTCGCATGCTCAGCACAGGTACATAGGATTTTCTCGAAATACTTAATATAATATAATCGAAATCACTAGCGACAGAAAACAAAATCATTATAAAATGATCTTAGTATACCTAACTTACGCAATGCAAACGGGCGATCCACACCAGGTGAGTATTGGTGATATATATACCGATTGTTAACTTCTAATTTAATAGCAAGAAATAATTTTTCTAAGAACCGGGGACAATGAAAATATTAACATACGTTAGGGATCGTAAACAGTTCGCAGCATTTGATATGCGCCCTTCTCCAATCAACATACATTTCATACATATTTTGAATAATTTTTTTGAATAGTTATTACGTAGTATTTTTTGACTAATCTATGAGCAGTTTTAGTCCATTTAATTCTATCCACTGTGTATAGAGTTTTGTAACAAAATACTAATTTGTTACTATCTGTTACCTAGTTTACAAAATAAAGAGGATAGGGTTTCCTGCATATACATCTGGCACAAATAATTTTCATGTATGTTGAAATTTCATGTAATGAAACGCAACACAAGTAATTGAATATTAGCAAATGCATATTAAAAATCATGTATATTCACTTGAAATGTATATTCTTAAATTGTATTGGAATTTAATGAACACGAACAGTACATTTAATTTCGTTATGCATGAAACGAAATGCAAAATTACTCAACAATAAGACTTATGTTCCTGCTGCATCAACCTAGTTGTTTGATTTAAATACAATAAATTACCATTTCTCCATCATATTAATTAAAAATTTAAATAAAACCGTGGATAAATTTAGTCACCATAAAAGTAGAGAAAATAAATGTTGGTTTCGACTATTTATAGTATATTTGACTTAACATCAGAAATACTGCTAAGTTGGTTGGTTTTTTTTCTTGTGTTGATGTTCGAATTGATTTCCATTTAAAGATTTAAATGTTTTTAAGAATATCTGTCAGAAGTATAATATTGATCTATAATCTTTCGGGTTAGTTCGATCTCCATTCTCAAATATCGGAGTAATGGTTGATTTATTGAATAGATGCAGACATTGTCTTCATTCTGGGAAGCTAAATTAATTATTTCTTGTCGTAGTAATTTTAGTATTACAATTGGCGGGAGTAAAATATTACAGATGTCTCTTAACCTTTCGAGTTGCAAATTCGTGGCATAAACTTGAATGTTATACTCACAATCAAGAAAAATTTTGTTCGTATGATGGGTGTAAAATTATGAAATATCCATCGGTAATAGGTTTGTTTATATTTTAAATATCACTTTTGAGTATTTTGGTTGTTATTTGCTTTTCGCTTGGTGTTTTATTAAGTTTCACTTTGTGGTACCTCTGTTAACATCATTTTTTGTGTCATACGTTAGGAAAATATCTGTTTAAAGTGTTCAACAATAGCATACATTTTTGCTAAAGCTGACTTTTCTAATTTGTATTTTGCGTAACATTTGGTTTAGATGTTTATGCCGGACAATTATTCGGGTAAAGTAGTCAATAATGTTCTCGGTTCGGATTTTGTTATAAGCACGAATTATCGTTGATATTCAACGTCTGTTGGGTTTGAATGTCTGGATGAAAAGTATAGTTTTGCATCAAATGTCGACGTTTCAGATTCTAGAGATAGCAAAAAATGAATTAATAAATTTGTGATCTTGTTTATGATCATTTTGTGATACTGTGATCTTGTATGTATGCCCGTCAATCCGTCCTTTCGTCCGTCACTTTTTGTGCGTTCAATATCTTGCGACCGGATTGGCGTATTCACATAATCTTTTGTTTACATGCATTTTGAATCGATTCATCTATTGTTTATAAACTAAAATTGGTAAAAACCATTAAAAAAATGCAATCTTTTCGTGGTAGGGGCCTAGTTTTCAGGATTTAGGACCAATGTTGTTGAAAAGTTAGAAATACTTTGGTGAATTCACCAGCTTAACATCAATAGATGCATATAGTGTCAAGGAGAGGGGACAAGACGCGCACTATCAAACTCAGGGTTCAAACGTTCTTTGGATTTACCTGATGGGATGGCATATCCAATGTTGTCCGAAAGGTTCAAAAATACGTCAATAATCTGGGTGTAAATTCCTATTCCCCCAGTCATTCCTAGGTTTTCATGGCAAATGTTGGAAATGTGACGTTTTCGCTCACAAATTTGAAAAATGTGGTTCTTTGTACGATTCTACGCTACGAAATAGAGCCTATAAATTGACATCTTCGTAATCTTACACGGAGAAAAATGACTCCGCTGGATTAGCTGATTCATATCAGCTAAAATTTTCGGCTGGAATTGCCGAAAATATCTGCAATTTTAGCTGTTTTGATTCCGCTAATGTAGCCTTAACCCTACTCAATTCGCGCTTAGCTCTAAATTTCCGCTACATTAGCAGATTTGTTCCGCTAAATTTGCGGACTTTTTCAGTAAATTTAGCTGAAATTATCGGCTATCCCTAACGGAATTCCAACAGCTGTCCCTATAGGATAAAATTGGTAGAATCTGTGGATTTTTCGGCGGATTTTGCTGATTATTTTTCTCCTTGTATGGATTGAATGGAACCATTTAAAATTTCGAATATATTTGGTCTCAGCCTTCTGTTGGGATTAGACAGTGCAGAATGTGAAATTGACGTGGGTTTACTTGGACAATCATTTTAATAATCTCGTGATGTTTGGACGAGCAAAGATTGGGTCTACTGAAAACTACCGTTCTCATACCGTGAACAATGAGGTCCAGGTCTCATTCCAGGGACAATCCCAAATCTTTTGAATCTATGAAAATAATCATGGTCGGATCCATTGAAATCTTATAGAAATAATTGGAATTACTTCAGTAGCAAAGTTACCAGCAGATCATTGCTCCAGCATTAACATCAATCGAATTTCCCAAACGGTTCGGTATTGCTAATGTGGTAGGTTGATATATTTAAAGGGGCTGGAAAAGCGATGTTTGTCAAATGTATTTATAAAAAATGAGATACATAGATTGACGTAAGGAAAAGGTCGAAGAATGATACAACACAAACAGAGAAGAAGAAGAAGCTAAAAGCACTAAGGCAGGAGAAAGAGAGGGAGAGAGAAGGCGAGAGCTTTCGAAAGCTCCACAAGTGATGGAAAGCTCGAAATCTTTCGCGCGAGTGCTAGAGTGAGATCGGTATAGATATATAGAAAGAAAGATGGAGAAGAGTAGGGTAGGGTAGGGGCACGTGCCTTCTCTTCTCTGGTCGTCGCCTAGAGAAGCTCAAGGGGGAGGCAGAGCTTTAGTCGGTTCAGTTCGCGCGCGGGGCCCCGCCGATTGGGACACAAGACTCGGAGAACTCGGAGAGTGCGCGAGATAGGAACAAGAATAGGAATTAAAAGGATTCGGAAGATGAAATAGTGAGCGCAGTGACGAGTACGACGACGAATCGAATTAGCTTCTGCGATACCGATCAAATCGACCCGAATTTGGGCCAAAGTCTCGGCCAAAAAGGAAACGACCAAATCGGAACAAGAGAGGGACTTTTTCTTCATTTGTGTATCGTGTGTTGATTCTGCGTCGAAAGTTATCGGGCCGAGAAAAAAAGGAGCCGAGAATAAGTTTCAAGTAAGTGCGCTTTACTCAGCTCCGCCTTTTTGTACCGAGCGGAAGTCAGCTGTGACGTGGAAAATGGTGCGAAATCCGTTTTGGCCCGTACTACAATGTATCGATTTTCCGATCGATTTTTAGAGTCCGGCCGTTCCATTTTCGCGATATTATGTAAGTCCGACGCAGAAAGCGAAGAAAGTGCCAACAAGTTCAGTGACTACGCAGGATTTTCGTGGATTACGTCCCAGTGCCTGACGGGGATCTACTCTGCGTGCCACTTTTTCTGCTTGCTTTTCCTTTTCCTTATCTTACAGAGGTATTTCTTCTTTTTCCTATATAAAACATCTCGGCGATTTTCCCAAAATCGGCGTATTTCTTCACTTTTTACACCTGTCAAATCTTCTTCATTATTGCCTCGTTTCCATCATTATCTTGGTCCATCCTGCGCTTGAGCGTTTATCATTTACAAGTTAGAAACAACTTTTTCAATGAATTAGTATTCAGCCCTTAAATCATATAAGACCGTATTTTTTCAATTAATAATTACAATAATTCGTTTCATAGTTAAATCACTGTTAAAAATCATTTGTTGGTACCTGAAATGATCAAATAAGAAAAGTCTTTTTATTGTAGTTTATTTCTTCAATTTCTTCATTAGCATTTAAATGATTTTGTTCATTCTTCTTTATCATTTTGGTTTCGCCTATACTTCAGTCGTGTCTTTGATATGTTCTGTCTGGAATAGTAGTTATATTTCAATTTTACGGGTTAGTACAATACAGCTTTTTCTTATAAGATTTCGATGTGTAGGCATACTCTTGTGGTACAAGAGCTCAGGATAGTTAATTGTTCACAATTAATTTTATACGGAAATCTATATAATCGGAGGAGATACGGTCACTAATGTCAGTTGGTAATGGTCGATGTAGATTTCAGCTGCAAAGATTTTCTCTACATATTATTTTCTTGATATTTATTTTCGCTGAAATAAAGCCACATAGTATCTCCGTCATTTCTTCAATTCCTCACTAGTTCTGTAAATGATATTTATATTTATCGTTTGATCTTGTTGCAATTTTAGGAACAACGCTAAATTCATTATTTATGACGGCTTTGCATATTTTAACTAGCGAAATGATATTTCTTCCGACTAACGAGGTTATTTTTTATTGTTTATATCTTTCTTGTTTTTTTCATAATCTATGTTTACATTGGCACTTGTTCTCTTAGTTTTGTTTATTATAAATATTTCTCAAGTTGAAGCAATATTTCTTCACTTCATTATACAACATTCGTTTGTTTACATTATCGTTGTCGTAACATTTTCATCGCGGTTTTCATTTCTGCTTTTTAATTTACGCAATGTTAAGTTCTTACAATAAGTAGAAATTTCCGTGTTTAGGTTGACACTGGTATTACCACTGTATCTACTGATCTGCATATTCTTTCATATAATGTTTTCTTCATATTATACATCATTCATCAGCGTAATATTTGAATTTTCATTGCTTTATTTTAAAATTATTTTCTTTAATTCAATTCGTAATATCTTCCGATATTTTGTTTTGTTATAGATTTGTTTTTAATATTTCTTGTATTTAAAAACTTTTTAGAAAATGTCATCGAATTCTGAATCGTATAACATTATATCTTCAAGTTTTTATATTATTTTATGTAAATAGTAAAACAATCTAAAGAATCGTATCTTTTCAAACCTCAGTGGGGTCGTTTTTCAAATTATTGTCAGCTTCAGAACATATGTTTATTCTTTCTATTTCGAAATGGGTTATTTTAAGATGACTCACATGCTGGATTATTTGTTTATTACGAAAAATGTGACTCTGCCCTTTTTTATTTTTGATTTGGGTTTCAGTTCTATAATTTATTTTTAAAAAATTTCTTCGTTATTTCGTCATTGCGATATTGATCAATTTGTTTTCTTTTTAGAAACTCAATGAAAGTACATTTTACTCATTTACATTTAAGTTTTATTTTAATTTTATTTTCAATGTTAAGAATTTAGCTGCTTCTTCATAATCTTTTTATTCAAAATCAAACCTAAATATATTCTTCTTTAAAGGTTTCTTTATCAGAGTATTATTTTTCTGTTTTTATTTTAATTTGACAAGGTTTAATACGACAATTATTTACTTCCATATCAAAACTATGATTATTTAAGAGCAGATTCGCAGCATTTTTCAAAAATGTATCCAATGCATGAGTCATTTATACTTTTAAACTTTTACGTTTCTTTCGGTACTTATTTATTTCATATGCTTTAGAGAACATGTAGGGAACATTTTCTGGAAAGTTAGGAAAGGAAATGAGGAAATTTTCATTTTTTATGACTTCCGGTGACATTCGGACTTCCTGTTGAAGTTGACATTCTCGAAGACGATCTTCTTGACTGATCGTCGTAACGTCGGGCAGAAGTGTAGGCGCTCGATGGACTATTCGCAGAGAGCACTATCTAGGTAACTAGGCTCGGCGATGGCTTATTTTTAGAGGACGTAACGTGAGGCGAAGCCCCTTCGCTTTTCCACTGTTCCGAACGCCAGTCGCTCCCCGTGTAAATTCCCGTTGTTACGTCCTCTCGGTCCATCTGTCGCTATTGCGAGGGCGGTCGACTACCCCCACCCCTCTCAAAAGCAAGGATTTAAAAATATCACCCAGTTTCACGAAAATTCGAGCTCTCCGCCACTTTTAGAAGGCTCGAAATTCGAAAATGTTCGATCTGACCCCCTCTCCGGTTCCCCCTCTCCATTCCATTTTGATGCTCGTTGTCAAACGGTTTGATCTTGACACTGATCATTCTACAATTAGCCCCCACCAATTCCTTATCCCCTTTTCTTCAATCCGCGGTCGTGTTGTGTTTTCTTGGTTTCTTTACCTGATTGTACACGCGACCCTGCAAGATCGTTTATATTTTGTACTTCAGCCATTAGTCTGATGTAAGGGTCATGAACTAATTAAATGCAACAAAATTATATTAATTAAAAAATTGATGCTTCTTTTCGTAGCGGAATACTTCTTGGTTTCATTCAATTTATTTATTTTACAAGTGTTTAGAAATCGTTAAAACTGTTTGTATCGCAGATTGCAAGATCTCATCAGCTTCATCTTACGTTTTTTGCAACACTGCTCCGATTGTGTTTATTCAATCCTTGCGTAAAAATATATTCATTTAGCATTAGAATGTCCTCTCATGATTATTCGTTAATAAGTTAACCGCCATCTAAGAATGAGTCCAGTGTCAAATTAGACAAGAAAAATTAATCGTTTAACACTCTTTCCAAAATTTACATAACACTTTTACACTTTACGGATGTCGTAGAACTTCATTTTCAAGCTTTTTTTTTTTAAATGTATACACGAAATAAAGGAAATAGTTGGCATTAGTAACTAGATACTAACTAGATAAGGCACAGCCATCGTTTTTAGTTAAATTTATAATGCGAATAGTGACTTCGATAAATTAGGTAGCCAAACAGACTATATAGTAAAAGTAACTATAAAACGTAGTTGTGCCAGATCTTAGTATTTAGATAGTAAAGCCAACTATTTCTTTTTCCGAGTGTAAATAGGGTACATTGAATTTGACAGATATACGTTTTCTTGGTTAGTAGGTGATTTCCCTTTTATATGTATATTCTGTAATAATCCTGACTAATGTATAAATTATAGTATTGGAAATGCCTCTGAAGGAATTGGATGAAATTTGCAATTATTATTTGAATTCATCTAGCAGTTTTCCTACAGAAGTAGAAATTCTTCACTACTCAGAGTAACTGCGATCACAGAGAGAAAAATATTGTATCCGATTACATACTGATGTTACCGGATAACATATTGATTATCAAGTATCCTCTATTTCTTTCCGTAAAGATATTAGAAAAATTAACTTATCACGATAATGATAAAAGATAAATCATTTTTAGGATGTGTTTTATTTTAGAGCAAATTAGGAATAAACTCGAAAGATTCAATACTTCGAATTGTCGTTACTTCAAAACGGTTTTGATTGCTTTATTTCTTTTTTTACTGTTTTATTTTATCATTTTCATTAAGCAGATATTTTATGACGTCGTTTCAGAAATTTATGTACATTGCGGTCCGTTCTTGAAAATTGGTATTTGTCCAATATTGTTGATTACTCTGGAATTTTAATTTATGTAATTAAAACTTACGGTTGGGGTCGGTTTTTATTCATTATTTACAATTGTATAAATCATCTTTTTTGAACGTTTTTCTTCTGACATATTGCATACTTCATTTGATTAGCCGGATTAACTTTTTGTGATTTTAGTATTTTTATCTTGTATAATTGTCTTATTTATGATATTTTCTAAATAACAAAAATACGTCTTACAATTGCTACATCCGATTTCAGTATCGCATAAGGATTAATTTGACTTGTTTTAGTTTTCAGATGAAATGTTATATTATTGTATTATTGGAAAATACTATAGAGTAATATTGGAAAGCATGCATTTTAAGAAATCCTCTGGGTTCACATTATATGCTATATTTGGGAAAAGTTTATTTTAAGGATGTGTCTATTTCCAACAACGATTTAAATGAATAACACACGGATCCTGTCGTCAACACGGGTAAATTTGTTTTTCCTTTCAGGACGTAAGCTCACTGGGGGGTTGTTTCCTTCCAGACCCCCTTAATGCTCTCTTAACCTAAAGAGACATGTCGGCAACTCGTTGCAGTCATTTCCCTCTTTGCGGTATAAATACGCTCGTATTAGAGCATGACTTAAACATTGGCTGAATTAAGAAAAAAGGAATTTATGAAAAAAATGTTGGTAAATTTAAATTTTCTGCTTTAAGACTTATTTGTGGCGCTGTGTTCTTCTTTATTATATTTCACAACAGTCGTGGAATAACAAAGTTCCATGTGATATATTTCTTCGTGGATTCCACAGAAGCTCTAGAAGAATTAACAATTTTTTGGAGTATTTTTATAATGATATAAATTAGTAAACTTTTGTTCTGGTTTGAAGTGCAAATCAAATTTATATTTTCACGGATTAAAGACTTTTAGCGTTTTAAACGTTGATATAGAAATTCAGTATTGCTCATTATTCTTTGGTCATAAATCACGTTTTGAGAACATATTTAACCGTTTTTTTGTCATTAATAATAGATAATGCAATCATCAGTTTTGAGGACTGGAGTAATGCATATTTTTCGAATTGTTGATTTAGATTTATTTGAACTTGATTCGGATTCTGGATCGCACCATTCAGGTCAGATCTTGTGTATGCGCTTGCTAAGATATTATTATTGGCGTTCTCGCTCGACTGGATGGACCCATTCCACGAAGTTTTCTCCAATTTCGAAAATCAGCATTTGTTTGCCCACTAGGTTACTTCATCCGTTCTAAACGGGCGCTACTCATCCTTGAATTACTCATTCGTTCAGCGATTCTTCGCTCGAGTATTTCTTCATTCTCGCATAGCTAAGTTTTATTTTCATTCCTCCCGCTCGTTTTCTCGCGTCCCGATTCTAAGGGCATTGCTTGGCATTTGTCGCGTCATTTTTCGAGACACTCGATGCTTCATACTTTTGGCGACCGCGGCGATCGTGTCGAGAATAAACCAGACGAAAATAAATGGCGGCTGAGAAGCACAAGACATTTCGAGCTATAATAAGCGACGTAATATCGGCGACAGAGACAACTGAAGTTGGCCCCGTAACACGGCTGCCGTTTTTTCATCTCCTGCAGTTCTTTTTTCTGGAAAAATCGTGATACGACACGACAAAGTTGCAGAATTTTTCTGGTCCATTTAACTTATTTACGCTTCAGATGAAATACTCTTTTAAGCTGATCCACGAACCTTCCATTCTCGTAATATCTGCGTGAAAATTTCATGGTTAGTTGAATTTTTGCATGAAAAAACTAACTAATTAAAGGTTGACTTCCACCCATTTAAATGATCTCTTCTCTAGTTACTTGAACTAAATTCAATTAGCAATAGCAATTAAAACAGTTAACAGCTGATAATCATTCTTTCGTATAAGTAGTTCAAACTTGCTCCAGGCGAACGAGTTCAGTTGAACTCTCTGCATCTATCGTTCTGTCGTTCTCTCGAATTGAGGAAATAATTTCCTGAATAACTGAAGTTCATTTGAGATGATGAACACTTTTAATGTCTCAGACACTAAAGGTTTGGGTAACACCTATATTGTGTCTTAGATATTGATAATGCCTTAAAATTAGACATTCATTTTTCTAATCTGCTTAGCTATTTTGATCATACTTAAAGAGAATACGGGATTTAGACTATGATTTTTAATGACATCTGATATAATTGGCATAATTAACTGCGCAGATTTGTAACTTTATATCATTTGGTACTTGCCAAAATGCATTTGACTGCCATATAATTGAGTAAAAATTGACAATTTTTTAGCTCATTTAAAATAAAAATGAAATGAGGTTTATGCGAAAATGATTGATGGTATTGATACACATTTTGCAATTCATCGTCTATATTCCCGTATAGGATTTACTTGAAACAGCATGATTACAATATTAAATATCCTACTAGCATCACGAACAAATTAATACTTTATGTTCTATTAATCTAGTAGCTATAGAACACATTTCTGCTCACAAAATCAAATATTTTCGGAAAATAAAAACATTTTTCAAAAAGTGCACAAATGGTCCCTTAGACGATAATTCTCGACTTCTCGTTTTGAAAAAAAGCGGTAGCACATGTCCACTCTCATTCAAGAAATGGAATATCCTTCACATTTACATAATATTAAAAACCACAAGACCAAAATATAAAATTCAAGCACCACTATAAAATGGATCATGCTTCACAATGTTGTTTTCAATTTTCCTGTACCACAACAATTGTTACCATTTAATCGGTAAATGTTTTTCTTTTTACCTTTCTTAGATGACAGTGTTGTGTATCTTATAAAGTCTGGAGGAAAATCAATGGAGTCTTGAAACTCGGTACTACTTTTTTATTTTCTGTATACATCTTTCGAAGTTTGCTTTTCGTATAGTATAGTATAATTCTTTCTCTTTAAACTTCAAATTGATATAAACGGTCTTATGAATTGTCTGAATCGCCAGTATCTTCGTCAGTAGTTAAAATTGACGGATTGCAATAAGTTATTATCTTATTACAATATCAAGGACGTAATTGTCATCAAGGCACGGCTAAAATTCTCATCATTTTATCTTAACTGAAATAATAGTGTCTTTATAACAGGAATCGCAGGCTGCATAATTCAGTGATATTGGTTAGGGTAGAGTAGTTTTACAGGTAGTATAGGTAACTCAATTGTATGTGAAACATCTATTAATGACTGAAATAGAATTAGTACTATGTATTTTGTTGTAATTGTGAAATTAAATTACTACATAACAGGAAAACAACTCATTCGATAACAACATTCGAATGCTTTTCTATTGCTAATCGACCTGTTTTATTACATGATTTCAGTGCGGTCAAACTGGTTCAACAGAAAAACGTGAATGGTATTGCTTTTTTTTCAATGCAAGTAAGCGACGTTTAACTGATTTCTCAAAAGTACTTATTTTCCTAAGTACAATTATTTGGAACTTCAAAAGCTTCCTGTAAGCACTGTAAGCGTGACTTAATGATGGTAATTTCAATGTCAACTTTTTTACCCATTAAGGCTAATTACGCATTGGATGATATTTGATGAGTTCTAACAGCATTTTCAGTCAAAGAAAACTACTCGAAATCAACTCAATTAATAACTGTTCTTTAACAGGAATGATAGTACATTCTGATTTTTAATCTGGTGGATGCAAATAAAGATTGACTTATACATCAGGTTATTTAATCCGTTAAGATCTAATTAAACATTGTTGATGGTCCACTGAATCAAGTTTAAATTTTCAATCCACATCATTCTTGCCTATTTAACTATCAGTTTTAGCTATTTTCTCATACTACGCTTCTTAATATTCGTCTTCAATCACTCATTTGCATTTAACGTTTCACTTTTAACATGTCTTTCACTCGTCTTCTTCTGGACCAATTCTTCACTCGATGGCCTAACGTCCATCTCAGAGAATTTTCCGTCCATCTTTTTGTTTACCATCGCTGCCAGCACGAATCCATATTCGAGATCATTTTGTGGCGCCTTCGAGCTTCGGTTCGAGCCTTGAGTCAGTCAGCCAAAATAGAAATGGTCAGAGTGAACGCTCCGATGGACTATAATCATCCGATGCGTCAGAAAAATATCGTTGCTCTAGGCGTAGAAAAATTATTTCTGAAGTAAAGGAAAGAGAATGCCAAATTATAAAATACATTTATTATTGATAAAATCGTGCCCTGCGTCCATTCAATGAATAATCTATAAAATATCAGTCTAGAAGTTTCGAAAGGCAGGACATGGGTTCATTTCAAATATTGTGTTCTAAAAATCGATCCGGTCAACGCACCCGATCAAGCTCAACTAGTTCTTTAACGATTGCCAAACTTTCGAATCGAATCTCGAACAAATGACCTCGCCAATGAACCGCAGGGTCGAAAAGTTCGCGACGAATCTTCAATGAAAACAATGACGACAGTTTCGCGGAAATTAAAGATTTTTTTAGGACAATTTTTCAAGTCATACTTGTCAGCGGTTTAATTTGACCTGTTTTTAAAATTTTCATTTCATATTTCATAAATAAATTGATATATTAATGAAACCTACATTTGTAAAAATCTATAGTCAACGTTTGGATCTGATCTGCATTTTGCAAGCAACGTATGCACGTTCAAATTCAGGTCTAGTAATACGAGTTTGAACAGATTTGTTTATACTTTTGAATCTGGATAATTGCAAGGGAGGTCCGAAAATGAAAAGATTGGCCTTGACACAAAAATGCAACGCCGCGCCACTTTGCGCTTCACGCTCTCGTTAAACAAGCAATCGAGACCTTTTGAATCAGGCCAGTTGTGTGTAAAGTAACGCGCCCCCATTCTTCCAATCTTAAATTCGCGAAGTTATTTCTTACTTGTTGCTTTCCCCTTTGATACATTTAATCATCCGACGTTTATCGATTCTTATAATGCGAGAAAATTGAATACAGTACTAAAATAGATCTGATCATTAAAGATATGATTTATTAATTCATTTCTTTTTTTAAATTGATCTTTCAAAATTTACTTGAATTGTTTTAATGACATTAATCAGTAAATTGTCGTTAATAAAATCGTCAATAAATTCACAATCACGCAAGACCTGGAGGCATAGTTTTACATTCTTTGATATAAGAAGAAATTTCTGAATACTTTGTCAATAATGATTTTCACTTACTACGAAAGTTACATAGACTAGATACAAAAGAAAGCGAAAACATAGTGTGATTTTTCACAATTTGATATTAAAATCTGTGGGTCGGTACAGTACAGAGCAACTACAGTACAACTACAATAGAGAGCTTCTGTTGTATATAAACTGACTTATTAATTTTTTTTATTAATTTTTATTAATTTCATACCTTACACATTCCGCATTCAGCTCATTCAGTATCTCTGAATAGTAATATAATATATCTTGAAGAATTTCCGCAGCAACTTCAATTAACTGCTTGGATATATGAGTATGATCATTTTTTATTAATTCCTACTCCAGGGAAATCAATGGTTCCTAAAATGAGTACATTCTACGGGATTATTGTAGAGTTTAAATTAATATTCTTAAATTTCATCAAATGATCCAAGTATACTCAGTGTTGTGAGCAAATTTATATACCACGAAAATAACAAACTCTTAGCAATCATCAAATTCAGATGTGTTGACAGAATAAACGAAAAGAATGATTTTGGAACAGCATTCGTTTTGTTTTTATTTTATGTTGAAATTCTTTGTGATTGACTTATAATCTGGTAATACCAGAATCACGATTTCATGGATCCTTTATAGGGCCATCCATATTTTCAATCGCAGGTATTCATAAAAATTGTATGTCAATAATAATAAAATCATAAAGGCCAGGTATAAGTTGATGTAATTATGTCATCGAGTAAGACAGTCGTAAAGTGCAAACATCTCGAGATTGCTTAGTTGGGGCTGCTTGCCAAGTCTTACGGTAATGCAGTTATTGCATCCAGAGGTTCTCGCGCACGTAACACATCAACGCCCCCGAAAAGAAGAAATCCTATCATTCGGACGAGATTTTCACCTTCATATATCTAGCCCTTTCGACTGTAACTCAGCTGGCGGACTGAAAATTTGGCATAGAATTCGTGAAGCGTTTATTAAGTTGGATTTTTCTTCGATCCCTCATAACTCACGTCACAAACAAGTTATGACGGCATGAGCGATACACGTGTTTATACCAGATTCAAGGGGCTCGTGAAAAATATTCGTGGAATTTAACATTGTTTTTTCTCGAACACCTGTCGAGTCATTTTCGAGTTATTTTCGTAATGCTACCACTCATCCAGAGATTTGCCGAACTGTCAAGCACGTGTTACGCAACTTTACTAAGTGTATTTATTCTTACGTTCATTACAATCCAAATGTTCGTTCAACAAAGGTTCAGATTATTTTGTACGTTATGTGGTTGGCTAAACAGATGGCTTTTACAACCATTGGGTTAATTTTGTGAATGAAGTTGGGAATCTTTGGTACATCCTCACTTAATTTATGTTCAATCTTTCTTGGAAATTATATGACGTGCAACAGAAGCATAACTTTGATTAATATATACGTTATTTCGAATATTTGAAAGATATAAATACATTATATTCAGCAATACATACATTTTTCTTTGTAGATACACAGAAAAGGTATTGGAGATGCAGCATTGACGAGGGTTACAATCAGAGATATACTTAATTTTATTATGTAGAGAAAATCGCCTCAGGTATTTCTCAATTTCCTACGTGTTGATACAAGTATTACACATCAGAGAATGTATTTTCCTAAATTGTTTAGATTGACAACTAATGTATTCTTTAGAGTCGTAGGTTGTGACGAGAATTATTTCGTTTTTAAACCAATGAGCAAAATACTAATTTTTTAGGAGGGTAATGCCATCAAGCATATGTAGTCAAGTTGCACTTTAAGGAGGAAAAGAAAAGCTACAATAATTCACTTTATTCTTAAATAATATACGACAATCGTTAATTAGAAAAAATATCACGAATATGCCAAAAAATTACTGACTGCTTGTATTTGCTATGATGAAGGAGCATTGTTGTCAAGATGCTTTGTATGCTTCATACATCCTATAAAGTGCTTCAAATGTATATTTAGGGCATTCTTGTAGTCTGAATCCTCTCCTGCCCATTCATTTTTTTGACATAATTAAACATAACCTTCAATACTCCTCCCAGACCTATGAGAGGTCTTTTTTGTAGTCGAGAGGATTACCCGTGAAAAAACGCTTAGAAATCCAAGTAACTGACCACGACCGTACTAGTAGCAGCAATTCACGATTGATTCTTTATATTTTTATTAACAAAATCTATTTTGAATGGTTATTTTTCATGCAGTCATAAAAAAGTTATTAACAATTGTTTAAATAAATAAGTTAAAATCAATCCAAAAAATCTGGAAAAATTCTATTATATAGCTTGAACAAAAACAAACATTTTTTGTTTGATATGTATATAACGTGAAGTTAATAGTTTTCGAGATAAACAGAATTCTTCTAGATTTTTTGGATTGATTTTGACTTTTCTAAATAATTGTTAATAACTTTTTAAGGAATGCATAAAACTCAACCATTCCAAATGGATTGAGTTAGTAAAAATATGAAGAATCAATCGTACGAATTACGAACACTAGAACGGTCGTGGTCACTTAGTGTCATTTTTTCGGTGGTAATCCTCTCGCCTATTAGGTAGAAGGAAAATGGAGAAGTGGCATTTGATTCGGATGAAGCTCCGATCTTGAAGTCAAAATTGTATGCCAAATCTGATATTCCGAACGAAGTGCAGAGTAATGTCACTTGATTTTGATGAGACTTGCCTAGAGGGTGTTCAAGGTTGCTGGTTAGGAATCAGAGGTAGATATTCGAAAATCCAAAATGGATAATCCAATATGACCTACCGAAATGTTGAAGAATCACCTACTTAAGATATAACGTGGTACCAAAGATTTTTGAGGTCGCCAATTGCTAACCTAACATTGAAAATATTTTTAAATGTTGTAATGTAGAACTTCTTATATCAAACCGACGTGAAAACCTGAAATAGAATAATTGTAGGTGTAGAGATTTTATATCGACTAACAATTGTATCCTCGCTAACGTGATCAGCTAATTTGAAATAAAGGAAATCCAATCCCTTCACTGAACTTTAATATTGTGAATCCGCTTACCTTAAACGACCTTAAGGCTTTAAACGTAAAGTACGACGACCGTAGAAAGCCCGATTCATAAAATAAATGTTCAGGTGCAGACAATTTCTCCAATTTATACGTGAATAGTTTGGTCACAAATAGGAATACTTCTACAGAAATATCAGTGCAAATAAATGTACTTTTCCTATAAAGTCCTAACAAATTGTATGGCCTTTTAGGAAGCTCTTTGACTATAGATAACTCGCTTCGCCTAAGCCACAAATTTCGCACTCGTCGGAGATCGATAATTACGCTCTGGACACATAGTATACTATTTGAAGTGTCCCACTTCAAAATGTGCACATTATCATAGTTTAACAATTTATATTGGGAAATTGTGTTTACGCTCTGTTGGTTGGGAAAAATGGTTATTATCAGATTTCATCACCTTATCAACATTGTTGGACATAAAATGTGATCGGAAATGACATACCAAAATAGCTTGAATGATATATTTATGTAAAGAAGGACCGGTCAATAAGATTGGTTGCTAAGTTGTCGAATTATAAACGAGAAATATTTTGCAGGTGACAGGCAAGGAGTCAATGGTCGAGGAGGACGGGATCTCCTGAATCGGCGCGGCGCAGTAAGGGAGGTGGAAACTTCAACGCAAAAGTCTGGATCCAGACTGGAAATCGGAAGGTCGCTTCGCGAAGTCGGGCACCGAGGGGTGCCGTCCCTCCCCCTCACCATCCCCCTCACCCGTCACCATACCTGTAAGCCCCGGTAGGCCCAACTAGACGAATTTTCCCATCCCGGCTCCAGAATGGGGGTCGCCGACGACCTGGCACCGAGCTTCACGCAGAAGCCCCAACTTCGACAGGAAGACGAGGGCAACCGGCTGATCTTCGAGTGTCAGCTGGTCAGCTCACCCCAGCCGGAGATCACTTGGTTCCGCGGTGACACTCAGCTCAGCGAGGATGGCAGGACGAATTTCAAGATCCAAAGCGTTGGAACCAATAAGTTCCTTGTGGTCCTCGAGCTCGATGATGTCATCGAGACCGACGCCGGCCTGTACAAGGTCAAGGCCAAGAACAAGATGGGCGAGGTCGCGGCCTCTATCAACCTTAATTTCAGCCGTAAGTGAAAATCTTATAATTGCCGCAACTGTAAAAAAACGCCTTATAATTGGAGAATTGTTTTGTCAATGCAATGAATAAGCTAATTATAAAAAGAACATTTTGCACTTTATGGAAATCGATTAAATTAGTAAAAAATACGTAAATAACATATATATCAGCAATGTGATTCTCCAATTGGGCATGTCTTATTTTTATTTTTATTTTTACTATTGTATTTGAATTGTTTTGAAAATATGATTTTTTAACAATTCTGTGGACATTATATATTGGTATTGAAAATAGAAAGTGAAAGTAGGTTATTATATAACCGCTTCCCGGATTTTGGAAACCGTATCATCGACGATATTCGATATTCGGGGGTTTAAAATAAACTTGTAAAATTAGAAATGAAGTATTAACAGCGCTGACACCTTTCTCCTTCTTATTTTAGTTGAATTTCATTTTTAAAATCCACACATCACTTTTAAATAAATTATTCATTTTAAATTTGAATCATTAATTGCAACAATCCTAATTTATTCGCGCTAATTTAGTTAATTATAATATTACGTTTTCATTATTTAACGAACATTTTACTTTCCAGCTGTGGACGAGCCTAGAGAGAAGTGAGTTTATATTTTTAACACAGTGGAAACTCAAATTGTGATTTTTGCTTCTCACAAGGCTCCAGCTTGTTTTCGCCTTATAAAATATCATTTGACAGTTTTGTTGTCATTGCACATAACCTATTTTTTAAATGAATATTTAATTATGTCTTTTTTTATGGAATTGCTTTAAAATGAAATTATTTTGTGTTAAATAGAAGCTTTTATTTTTCACATATGAGAAAAGTGTATGCCATTCAAACGAGTAGTGAATATAAAGATTGAACTGTGATATGAAATATAACATCGTCACTCGTTTGCCTATATTTTCTTAAATGAGCCTTCTTTAATGCGACATAACATTTTATCAAATGCTTGTGATAAATGCTTATGGCTTTGATGTTTGATTATAGCCGCAGAACCAGTTTTTTGCAAACGGTGAGTGATGCTTGATATTGTTGCCGAATTTTCTTACAATTTACTGTGTGATTAATAATTTAATACTCCAAAATTAGCAGTTGTTAAATTAATTCTGATGTGACAGACTTTACCCCCTTCTCCCTTTTTATCTGATTGTACATTACATGTTCTCCAGAGAAACATGAGAAGCATTATACTGTTTTGATCGAGTTGCTTCAAACGTTATTCGTATGAGTAAAATAAGAAGGAAATTCAAACTATAAAGGTCCAACTGATTTTCCAGTGTTTTTCCATTGTTTTACCGATCTGTGCGCAGCAATTGTTTATCTTGTCAAGAAGTTATTTTTGAAAATCATTTGAAAAAAAGTGAAGCTAATTAGAGTTCTATAAGTAACTGTTCGTCATTACAATACAATAAACGAATATCAAAACATTGGTTGCATTAGATTTATCTAAAATAACCGTGTATCACCAGTAGTTTCGAAAATGAGGTTACGTAAGCACCCAAGCGATTTAAAGATTTTTTTTCATTGTGCAATAAATGACAATCTAAACGGAAGTATCGCCTTTTTTGCTAAGCGATGAGTGTCAGTATATAGTGTTTTTGTTTTTCGGTGTCGTTGACTAATTCCGTGTCGTATCGAGTGGCTCATCGAGCGGTTCGAACGCGTTCGCACAAAAATAGCCGGCGAGGAATGTCGGCTATTTTCGACACTGTTCGCCTTGCCGGCATTACCGATAAGCGCCATCTTCGCGAAAACCGAATTTAATTTGCTTATCGCCGGAATATTTGCAAAAATGCTGGGACAAACCTTCTGATCCTTTTGGCAACTTGCCCGAATTACGCAATATTACGCTGGTCAAATTTCCTAGTTTTTTCTTCGCTCTCCCTTTCTGACAAAACGGTATGCGTAGGCGCCGTTTTTTTTTCACAGGAGTACGCTTACAGAAAATGCATAATAATTCTCGCAATAGCACCGAGTTAAAATTATATTTTCTGACAGCTAAAAATAGTTGATTGTCTGACGCGAAATGCTAAGAAAAACTAGGGACGGGAATAGTGACATCGTATTATACGATTATCACGTAAGAATTTCATGCAATATTGTATTTAATGGTCAGGATTTTATTTACGTATTGCATGTATTTCATTTGTTGAAACCTAAACGTGTCTAAAATAATTTTTTTGAATTTAGTTCCTTCGACCAAACGTAATTCTAAATGTCTGTTACCATTTAATAACTGCAATCGAATAATTGGTGAATTCCCGAAAGACGTACATTATTTGAGTTTGATTGTTTACAGATGTACTTTCATTTTGTGTTGTGTGAAGTGTGTATACTAACAATATCTACTAAAACGAAGAAGTCAGCCGCTTTTCTTTTTGAGCCAAGTTTTGTCATGATAATCTGAAGATCAAAATAGGTATGTAGGCAAATTCATAATATTTCTGGAATTTATTTTCGAATTTTTTCAATATTAAATTAATTTATTTTAATGAACCAGGAAGAAAGATTGAAATAAGTAACAAATTTACAATGAACAAAATCAATAGTTGTCATTTCATCGATTTCAGACAAATCGACGGTATCGCACCGACTTTTGCGAAAAAGCCTGCGATCAGGCAAGAAGATGACGGCAAACGATTACTTTTCGAATGTCGAATCACTGCCGACCCAACCCCGAAGGTTACTTGGTTTCATGATGGAAATCTCGTCACCGACTCTCCGAGACATAAGGTAAATTATGATTATAATGATTTAATTTTGCGATACTCTAAAATCGTGTATGTTTCATTAAAGTTTTTTTGACTATGATCAAACTCAGTTTACCTTTACGGTCCATTATCATTACGTTTACAGTTGTCAGTGGACAAGGATGGCCATTCGTACTTTGCTTGCTTAGGAATACAAAATGTGACCGTGGAGGATGCTGGCAAATACAAGGTCACGGCAAAGAACGAATTGGGTGAATCCAACGCCACGATATCCCTGAATTTCGACAGTAAGTGTGCAACTTTAGTTTGCCTGACTTTCTTGAATTTAGTTGCTAAATTAAAAACCACTCTTACATTTAGCAACAATCACATATCATGTTTCATAATGACATTAATATTCCTAAGGCGCAAATCATAGTTGCCGTCATCGTTATAACCGATTAATTTACGCTCTTCAAATAATCAATTCATTATTTCAAATTTACAATCATTAATTCACTCACTCATATAATTCTTCATTACTCTAGAATAAAATCGGCGTCTATATCCATTCTGCTCTATTCTTTTCTATCTTTATTCATTTATCTACATTACTTAATTGCTCTTTTTTTTACAAAATTATATTTTTTATTCAATATTTAAATATTTAGTAACTTTTGTATAAGTAAATATTGATTTTTTGTTGTCAATCGTACTATTTGGTTATATGTATGATAAATAATGTTCATATATTATGCTTCTAAGTTCTGTTAACTTGAGCTTTGCAAATGTTATCCAAGATGCTTCGATAAGGTTTCTGGTCTCTAGGAGTCCTCTTTAGTTTTAATAGTAGAGTAATTCATTCTACGTGCAAACCCCAAGAGGACCGATAAAGAACCAAAACATCGCTGTTGCGATCAAAGCATCTTAGACTTCATTTGAAGTACATAAGCCGAAAGAATTTAGTCGAATTATTTATGAAATATTAAACTGCATTTTCAAACTTACTATCAATTGAATGTTCATATACTTACCAGTTATAATGTTTAGCACCTGGATCGAGTTACTTCTCTTCTACTTACTTACATTCTTACTTTTCTATTACTTTTCTTCGACGATCAACCTGCCGATATGCTCGATAAACCAATCGCGTATTGAGACTCCGAAGAAAACGCCCAGCCATATTTAGAAGTTTGACTTCACGAAAGACACCTTGAAAGACGACTTTTGACGTCGCAATACCAGAAATGACATTAATCAACAATAACTGCTGCTTAAATTACGCATTAATTCAACTGCTGCTCTCAATGTTTTGAAATTTTTACATAGAAATTATACATTGATTTTTCATTGATAATCGCCAATTTACCCAGCTGATGCTTCATTAGGTTCTGCATTCACGTTTACATCACATTAAAAAATTGTTCAGTGTGTCGTGTTCTACAATTGAACACGGACGTGTTGAGTTGGCAATAATTAATATAACGAATACTGGTTTTGACTAATTATTAATTAACTTTGTTAATACGACACACTATTGTATTATTTACTACACGATTAATGACTTCATAAACTCATTGCGTTCATATCAATCATGACTGCGTCTAGCTACTGTGCTTTTCATTCATGAGAGTTTGAAAGAACGAGAGTGAGAGAGGAAAATAAGCGAGTCAACGGATTAAGCGTAGATTTAAGAAAAACGAAGAACAAAATTGTTTCGTATAACATTCCTGCGAATGTCGGAAAAGCAAATAATCTGTCGAATGCGAACATGCGCGGTTATCGACACTTATTTTGGTTTATCGATCTTATCGACGGCGCGTCTCTTGGGAACGTCACCACGTCGCATGGGAACGGATCCCCGCATGTTTTTCCTCGACTTCATCAAGAAAGCAAAGGTGTTAAAAAAGTGCAACGGAATGAGATCGAGTGGTTGTTTTTGCAATAATAGGCGACGAGGCCCCGGTGCCAGACGATGGAATCAAGCCGACGTTCACCGAGAGGCCGGTCATCAGGCAATCCGACGATGGGAACACGATAACCTTCGAGTGCCGCTTAGTGGGCGACCCGAAGCCCAATGTCAAGTGGTAAGAATTATCCGTCTAAATGGCGGACAGAGGATGACCCCGAGGCATGGCATGAACCGGTCTTATAAAAACGCATGAACCAAAAATGAATCGTTCTACCCAGCGGGGTTTAGTGGTTGTGTTCTTTGTTTTGTTGACGACCTTATTGTCAATCAGGTATCATGGCAACGAGGAACTGAGCGATGGCGGAAGGTACAAAATGTCTCTCGAACTCGACCAGAAGCTTTATCACTTGGCCAGACTTCAAATAACGAAAGTTGCGAAAATCGACAGCGGCGAATACAGAGCGATAGCGAAGAACAAGCATGGGCAGGGTGTGGCCACCATTAACCTCAATTTTGAGGGTGGTGATAGGCTTAAGTAGGCGACCACATACCCTGCACGTACCATATATGTTCTGTTAGATGCTTTTATCAATTTCAGTTATCAAGTATTTTTTCTTCATTTATATCAACCAAGTAACCAAGTCCGAATAAATCCATTTTTAATTGCCAAACTAAAATTTAACCTACTTATTATCATTATCATTAAATTCTCATAAATTAGTAATGGCGAAAAAAAGTAAAAGCGTCTAATAGAACACTGGATGGTTATGGAATATACTTGACTTTAAAAATCTAATGCGTTGAATCGCGAATATAGAATTCCTGATGGAAAACCTCCGCGATTCCCGAAGAAACCCACGATTCGTCAGGAAGGAGATGTCTTGATCATGGAATGCATTTTGGAGGCTCATCCCGTTCCGGATATTACATGGTACCAGGGATCGAAGCCTATTATCGACAGTTCCCGAATCAAGATGTCCCGAAAATCTACAGGGAAGGATACTTACCTTCTCACCTTAGAAATTTCTAATCCTACCAAAGGTGATGGTGGTCACTATCGCTGCAACGCCTTTAACAGCTTTGGCGAAAGTAACGCCAACATCTCGTTGAACTTCCAAGGCAAGTTGATGCGATCCATATCCGAACAAAAAGTCGTTGATGATGGCGTCGAAATTATAGATTCTTCTACGTTTAAATCAACAATTTATCGAACTTCACGCGCAGAATATTTCCTCTCTAAGTATCACCGTTATATTCTTGTCGAGTCGGGGTGATGCACGAGTCTGTTCGAAATTCATACATTCCATCTTTCAATAAACGTGCAACAACCCACTTCACAAATTTCGCACTTGCGAACTGATTTGCTTCATAATTTTCGTGACTTACTTATGCTTTTTATCATAATAAAATAATAAAAGCATGAATTAGTCGAAAGCCCAAGATTGTGATACAGTTGTCTCTTAATATATTTTTTATTTTTTAAACTAATATTTCTATTATTTTTTGAAATCTTTAAACAAGCAAAACATAAAATGGATCTTGAGCTTTCGACGAATATTTAAAAAGAGTGAAAGATTAATTGGGAATCTTTTCAAGATACAGAAGACCCTGCGGGCTTCGCCCCGTCGTTCGTGGAAAAACCACGAATCATACCGAACGAAACTGGAACACTCATTACGATGAAGTGTAAATGCAGAGCGAAACCGAAACCAGAAGTTACGTGGTACCGAGGTACATCGGTGGTTCAAGAATCATCAAAAATTAGTATTAAATCAACCTGCGTTCAGGAAGACGTATATGAGTTGATCCTCGAAATTAAGGTATGAATTGGTTTTCAATGAAATTTTAAACTCCATCTTATCAGGAATTCTAACAAGCACATGGGGTTTTTTAATTTTAGGACCCCGCAGGACCTGACGGTGGAACTTATCGTTGTCATGTAAAAAATGAATTTGGAGAGAGTAACGCAAATCTCAATCTAAACATCGAAGCAGAAGCTGAAGTGGAAGGTGATGGTCCAACATTCGTGGAGAAACCTAGAATTCAGTCCCAAGATAAGGGTAAAGTCGTCATTATGGACTGTAAGGTTAAGGCAAAACCGAAACCAGACATAGTCTGGACTCACGCCGGCAAAGTCATTCAAGAATCCTCTAAAATTTCTATGACGGTGGTAGAAGAAAAGGATGACATTTATTATATTAAGTTAGTCTTAAATGATCCTGGAGCGGATGACTCCGGTTTATACAAATGCAACATAAAGAACGCACTTGGGGAATTAAATGCTAATCTAACACTAAATGTTGAAAGTAAGCAAATACTTTTTAATGCTTTATTTTACTTCAGTGCCAATATTTTACAATATGAAACAGTATTTTACTAACCGATTTTATTTGTGTTCTTTAGTTATCCCCGTAATTAAAGAGAAACCAAAGGTTATTAAGATCGTAAAGAAGAAGACGGTCATTGTAGAATGCACCGTTTTATCTAAATTCGAACCTGAATGTACCTGGTTCAAGGAAACTCAAGCGGTCAAACAAGATGACCGGCATACAGTGCACGTGGAAAAGGTCAAAGAGGGCGAATTTGCGGTTAAACTTGAAATCGAACAGATATCCAAATCTGACAAAGGCAAATACAAACTCGTCGCCAGGAACGAAAAGGGAGAAGCAATATCACAAGTCGTCGAGATCACCGAAATCCCCGAAGAACCAGAACCACCGAAATTCGCAACCGGCTTGAAGTCTGTTGTGAGTACAATTATAATCATTTCATTTAGTATATGATAGTTTAGCAACTCATTGGTAAATTTTTGAAATATTTTTGTAGACCGTCGAAGAAGGAAAATCTGTAGAGTTTACGGCGACTTTGGCCGGTAAATCTGACAAGAAAATTACTATTACATGGTATAAGTAAGTATCTAAGTTTCGATAAAAAGGTAGAAAATAGTTGATGTGCTATTAGCATTTCTCAAATAATAACGATGGGTTTTCAGAGAAACAACCGAAATTACCTCATCGACAACTCATACCATAACTTTCGATGGAAAGGAAGTGAAATTAGTCATGAGTTCCACAACAGTGGACTTTTCAGGGACTTACAAAGTCGTTGCCAAAAATGAACATGGTACAGATGAATCCTCGGCTACTTTGACGGTTGAGGTAAGCATACAACTTTTCTACCCAAAAATTATTCTGATAAAGGAATTCAAGTTGATAAATAATAATAGTTATGAAATTATCCAAAGATAGAACTTTAAAAAAGAACTTTATAAGTATTTTAAGTCTTCAATTGCGAAGATAAATTTTGATCATGTCTGTAAGTGACGTGTAAGTTATCGTTTTTCGTCGTACAATGTATGAGAATGCATCCTGCAATGTCTATGTCCCCCATTCCAGATTTTGTTTGGTATCATTGACTTCTATTTGTTTTTTCAAAATGTTGTTTGGTATTAGTGATTTTGAGTTTCGTGTACCTTAGAATTATTCTTTATTTGTCAAGTTCTGAGTTAGTGAATGTCACTTGTGTTTCATTAAAGTACCTATGCATTTGTTTTATGTACCCATTTCATTATAACAATATGTTACCCCTCTGCAGAAGGATAAAAAGAAAAAGAAAGAAGAAGAGGAGGAGGAAAAGAAGAAGAAAAAGATCGAAGAAGAGAAGAAGAAGATAGAGGAGGAGAAAAAGAAAGAGGAGGAAAAGAAAAAGATTGAGGAGAAGAAAAAAGAGGAAGAAAAGAAAAAGATCGAGGAAGAGAAAAAGAAAGTTGAAGAGAAGAAGAAAGTAGAGGAGGAGAAAAAGAAAGTGGAAGAGAAGAAGAAAATCGAGGAGGAGAAAAAGAAAGTTGAAGAGAAGAAAAAGATAGAAGAAGAGAAAAAGATAGTTGAAGAGAAGAAAAAGATAGAGGAAGAGAAAAAGAAAATTGAAGAGAAAAAGAAAGTCGAAGAGAAGAAAATCGAAGAGCAGAAAAAGACCGAGATTAAAACTATAGAAGAAAAGAAAAAGATCGAAGAGAAAAAGAAAGAGGAAGAGAAGAAGAAAATAGAAACGAAAAAAGTTGAAGAGAAACAGAAGGTCGAGGAGGAAAAGAAGGTAGAAGTCAATTCAAAGTTAAAAAAACATGCTTTACTAATTTTCATCAGCTTCTTCTAATGGATACAAAAATGCTGGCCTAAACAAATTAAGTGAAATAGGATCGTTACCCGCTAATCAATCATGAAACGGCATCATTTCGCAAATAATTTCATTATTAGTAATCATCCATAATATTAATTTTCATGAAATTTTACAATTTTTTATTTTCAAGCAGAAATCAGATACGAAGACGAACGGTATCGACAAACCAGGATTAAAGAAGGTAATACATGAATTGAAAAAAGTCGACTGTCCTTCCTTTTATTTTGAAATAGCATGTTTTTCGTACATCGTCCAGTTTTGTTTCCAGTTGTAAAACTTTGGAAGTACGACGAAAAATTAAAAAGAAAAATTATGAAGAGAAATTACATTAAATATAATACAATAAAATAGTAGAACATAGAACAAAATATAAATAATTTGAGAAATATAACGCAGTATTACAGTTGGTAAACTTTTGTTTGTTTCAGGTGAGCGGACGAGAACAAAATGTAAACCACGAAACAACAGACATCGATAATTTATACATTTTCATTGCAACTCATTATTCGCCGCAATTTGTTTCAAGCTGCTTAAAAATCGCTTCTTTTCGACATTATGTCTCTCGCAACCTCTCTGCTTGTTAGTTTTCGCTGAAATTAGGAAATTTCCACAAATAGTGCTTCTTAACGCAAAACTTTTACATTTCAGCCATGCTCCAACCGAATTTACTGTACGATTTTACAATAGACAGAGTATAGTAAACAGAATAACTAATCGAAGGTGGTCGAAAATAGAATAGGATAATTTGAATGCTTAACTGTGTTCATTTTTTAATTGTTGCATGCATTTATTGACTTTCCCTTTTCTCTGCTTGATGCTCGTATTTCATCTGCTTTTCATCGAAATATTTTCCCTGTTTTGTTGACGTATTAATGAAACTTTATGTCCAATTTAATTTCAACATAACTAAAGGAAAAGAAATTGGTGAACGACGTCGAAAAGGTAGAAGAAGAAAAGAAAGTTGAAAAGGTACATTTTATTTATGGTGCTATAATTGAGTGAATTACATAATTTATGTAAATTAATAATGAATATTTTTATTTTGTAGAAGAGAACCAGCATAAAGAAAAAGCCGGAATCTACCGATGTAAGTTCTTTTAGATTTATTATACATAGATAATTTTCTATATGTGAATTGGCTTCGAAATTGAATAAAAGCTTCTAATGAAAAAATGTGTAAAATATTACAAACGGTATTCGATATTAACAGGTTTCGAGAGAAACAACACCGAAACCCGAGAAAGTGCCCAGCCGAAAGCCATCCGTTTCAAGGGTAAATTAGATTAATTATTTTTTATTTGAATATAGTTTTCTCTTCTTATCTCTATAAATTTATTATATTAATAATATAAAACGGTGTTTTTAGGTTGAAGAGTTGCGAACTGAAAGCAGAAGAAGTTCGATGTCTTCAACTACGGAAGAGAGGGTATGTTTCATGTTTAATGTCAAACATTCTAAATGTTTATGCAGCAGCTTATATGTACCGTTGCTAATACGCAATTGGTTGATCGTTGTAAAAATTGTTTAGTTTAAAATTGTTGCTTAATGTGGCTAAAACGTCTCCTGCACTAGATTACGTTCGACGGTTCTGGGACACCCGATCGGATTGTTTTTGTTTATGAGGTAAATTAAAACAACATGTATTTTTTTCTTATCTCGCAATTTGTTTCTATCTCTCCTATACATTCTTAAAAATCTTTCAATACTATTTATTGTTTTCATTTCATTAAATGAAGCATTTTTCAATGATTTTTGAATTTTTGCGCATGTTTTGGGCTTTTTTGTTTTATTTAAAAATCTACTTTTTACAATTATACATTTTTTACAACATCCGATGATAATACTTTAAACGATATGAATATTTATTTTTCAGTACATTGAATATAAATTTTAATAATGTTTAAATATGTGTTGCATTTCCAACTAACTTTTTTGTGTATTTCAATTTATTTGTTTAGATAATTAACAATTAAATGTGCAGGGTTTTCCTTATTATTTGAATGTATCTTTTCGTACTAGTCAGCATTGAGAAAGAATTAGGTCAGTAAATATTGCATGAAACTTTATGAATCTGCAGCTTTTTGTAGCCTTGTAAATGCTGAAGCACAGGGTGGAAATGTTACAAACACAAAACTTAAAGTAGGCATTATTGGGTGTCCAGTAAACTGAATAATTGAGTGAAATGCCATTTAGTAATGTATAATGAGTAAAACTGTACAGCAAATTAAGATAAAGCTATGAAAGTTGTCATTTGTGAATGACAGTTTTCATAAGATTATAATTCCAATGTGATGTTGTAAAGCCTCTTTTTATATTTCATGAAAGCATATTTCGAAAGGGTTTTGAAATGAGCTGATTATATAATTTCATTAATAGTGTTGTTAAATACTAATTTACATTGCTAAATTTCTGTAGACGTTGTTATTTAATGCCAGTTAATAATTTTAATTCAGTTTTTTAAAATGTAGATATTTTTAGAAAATTATATTATAGCCCGAGATTGTTCGTTTTACAATTTGTTGGAGTATATTTAGATCCATTTTGAGAGAATTATATAGAACCATTTTAGTTATTTAATTAAATTAATTAATTCAGGGTCCAATTCAACTTTTCTCATTACCTAAATATGAAATCAATTTTCTTAAAGCAAACTATACAAATATTATTAGTCTTTAAATATTTTTGTAAATATTTGTATTAATTAATGCGGTTATATTTTTATAGTCCATGGAGGAAGAAACCTTGTCAGAAAGCCGTAGATCTTCCATATCCAGTGTCAAGGTAATCGTCTTATTTTTACCATAATATTCTACTTAAAATACTTGGTCGTATTACATTCATCCCTTAATTCTTTCAATTGTTGAGAGAACTGAATTGATCTTTTCATTCCTTGGAATGATATGAATCCGTTAGCATTAGAACATCTGAAAATAATGTGCATATATTTTGAGTTATTATCGGTTACAGATTATACAAAATAACTAACACATATTAGCCGCCGTAAAGTAAAACCATACGTAATATTTGAAAATTTAAATCCTTTTTTCTTCTACGAAAGAAAGTTATTTATCTCGCAGAAATATAGGTTAAACAATTATAATGACAATAAACTAAATGAAAAACAATTATTTTTGTAATTATAAATTTTTTGTCGAAATATTGACTTTTCAGGGATCAGGGACCAACTTAAAGGGTCCTGAACATTTTATTCGTGGTATTGTTTTCCAGCGGCCTATATGATTTGACAATAATTATCAGCAAGTTTATATTCTTAATTTCGGATAACTGTTGACACTCGTGAAATTAATTTACGAATAATTTGAAACTTGATATAAAGATAAGGATACCTTAAAAGAAAAAAGAAAGCGTCTCGCTAATCTTTAATAAAAAAATAAGTTTAAAACATTAATTTCTTTGGTTAAAGCAGGATAGATCAATTAGCAAATCGAAGTTAACCGATCACACACTCGATGATACAGACACAGAGGTACATGCAAAAAATACATACATACTCTTTTGACCATTTATTAAAATAAGAATACATATAAACAGGACATTACTTTACAGACTTGGGATTCCGTAACAAAATCAAAAACTACCACACCAAAACTACATGGAAGGGATGAGGTACACAAACAATTCTTACACTATACCATGAATTGATATTCAGAAAATCAGCGCGTATTGTTTACCATGTATTCTTTCATACATTACAGAGTGACAGGGTATCGTTTATAAGTGAAACTGAAGCTAGCGAATCCGAAATAGACGAGGTAAAAAAGTGGACAAATTTAAAACAGACAATTTTGACATTTTTTATTTTGATTTTAACTTTTACAATTCAAATATTTACAAATGATACTCAGTCGTTTTTTTATCTATCGCATATTTATACGAATACAATCACTTGTCAAACCAACAATTCACACCAACCTACAACTTCACTCAATTTTAGGATCAGCCATCCACTAAGAGCAAACCGTCGGACAAATCAAGCCATGAAATTAAGGTACACATACAAAAATACTTGCATTCATTACACATTAAAATTTCACTATACTTTTAAACTTCAACCATTTACAAAATACTTGAAGATGCATGGTACGAGCACTAGAAATCGGACACTTTCATAATCAATACTCTAAATTTTTAGGAAAAAAACACATTACGCGACTCGTTAGAAAATCGAGCTCGTTCGCAATCTCCCGACTATTGGGGAATGTTGAATCCATCAAAACACGATGATATGTCAGTGACAAATTCGCGAAAGTCCTCAGTGGACACGTCGCATAGATATTCTATAAAAGACAATTTTTCGGAACCGTCCAGTGGCCAAATTTCGCGTAAAGTTTCGGTTGACGAATCCGGGAAAATATCAGGAAGAAGCTCGCGAAAAGTATCGGTGGATAATTCCCATAAAAAGCTTTTATTAGATCTGGAAGACGCGCGAAGGGGTTCTCGGCGACTTTCCTTCAATGATTTTAATCGTTTAAGGAAATGTGCACCGGAATCATTCGCAGCACCATTACGAAAGGTATCCATTCAAGAGCTCGAAAGAATTCCACAAAAAGCGGTAATAGCAAACACAGACGCTAATGGTGATTCGACAAAATTATCTTTGGACGATCTTCCACGATATCGTTCCCGCAAATCCGGTAGTGGAGAAAGTTCTAGAAAAGTTTCTATCGATGAGTCTCTTTCCTCAGAAGATTCGCGAACTTTGGCCATTGACGACTTGAAACGAAAGTTGAAAGCAATTAATAAATTAGACGAGAATGAGGATGAGGCGGAGGAAGACGATGATGAATCGTCCGTTGCTCAGAATATTCAGAACAAGACGGAAATGAGTCATAAAAAATTAAAAGACAATACGCGAAAAGATTCTCTGAATTCGTTGGATGATGGGGAATCAATGCTTGTACCAGGATTCCAAGCATCCCTGGAGGTATCGTATTTTTGGTATCGCGCACGATCTCTCCGATAAAACAAAATTCTACGTTCTTCATTGGCAAGAGGAGGATACGGGAATGTTGGCGCAAACTTTATTTAGAAAGCTTTAAACGTCCCATGAAAGTTAGATAAAATTGTTAATGAAAAGTTGGACATCTTAGCATTCTATAGTTATCCATAACATCCTTTATTCGCGTTCCCACGTCCTTGGCACTCATACCGATAAACTCTTGTTTAATTTCTGTAGGTCCATCAGGTCAAATAAAAGAATTCTTACCAATCCGAAAGTTTTTCAAAATAAGGAAAGCTACTACGTCAACATTCTTCCGAAACAAACCGATATCCCCTCTTGCCTAAACTATCTTTAACTAATTGAACAACGATTCAGAATGGAGCACGACGTATTTGAACACACTTTCATGAACACTATCTACTGAAAACTAAGCAATTACTCAATTTACGAAATCCATTCAAAAATTACGAATTTTTTAAATGATCGTCAATACGTTATGAAATCGTCACAAAATATGTCTTCGATTATTTCGTATTGTTGATGATAATGGGAATCCGTTCATTTTTGAAAGGAATTCTGGCATGCACGAGAAATCTTGCAACAATTCCACTTACTTTAAATCTTACTCGCAAGCAACACGCATGAAAAACAAATTCACCAGTTCTCGAATAATTTTCACGAATGGTCTCGAATAATTTTCTTGAATGTTCTCGAATAATTTTCCTGTATGATCTCGAATAATGTTCTCCCATGGTCTCAAATTATTTCTTCTATAAAAATTTTGATGACTGGATGATCTATCACTGAATTTGATCTTCTTGAAATGAACCGAAGAAGAAATCTACTAAAACAGCTCTGTGGCTGAATTCCACAGATTTTGACAATTTGCGAATGGTTTTAAACTCTAGTGAAACTAACCTGAATACTGAAACCCACTTACTATGAGTAAAATATCTTTCAGAAAGGGGTAGAACCGGAAAAACCGAAACCCGCTGTTGGAAAACCGGCGGAAACGAAAAAGGTATAAGACAAACTGTCCTTACCGAATCACTAACTTAAAATTATATCATTGACATAAAAAATTCCGTATCTGCAAAATTGCAAATGTTTAATACAAATAAACATATAACATTAATCATTTACAGGAAGTACCTGAGAAAAAAACAGACACTCCTTCCAGACCGGGTAGTGTTAAGGTACTGCATTTAAAACTGATTTCTGGTCAATGGTATAATTTTTTAGTTATAAAACAATGGCTAATTTTTCCAGAAGGACGAATTAACTGTTCCAAAGACAACTCAGCGTAAACCTGAGGAACCCAAGGTACAAGACCTGAAAACTGTTGTAGATAACTAAAACAGTCATTTTATTATTGTTACTGCCGCAATATTAATCCCACAATATTCTAAAATCACAATAACTCTAAACCAATTAATAAATTCACTTCTTAATGCCTGATGCTACAATCAATTTTAATCGTTAGACATCATCCATAACAATATAAATGTGGACGTTCAAAAAGTCATTCATCTAACTTGGAATCATGCCTTCCTTAGGCTTTAAATGAATCTCCGCTTTGGTAGTCATCAATTTACTTGCTAAGCGGCAACTAATTAATGAGTTTCTGTTTAAATCAGAAATAGTTGTCGACATTGACAAATTATTCTTGAAACGGCATGACTTTAATTCTTCTTTCGAATCTCTTACTCGTTATCATTCCGAAGAATTGAACTAATTTTGATGCACTTTCAATTCGTATTAATAATTTTAACCACTGCTTCCTGAAATTCTCTCGAGTTTAAACAATTTAAGAAACAACTTGGTTAAATGATTTCTCATTTTTTTAGTACCACATTTTTTTCATTTCATTTAAAATGCCTGATTTATTATTATTTTGTTAAGTATCTATTTCTGGCCATTTTCGTTTAGTACAACGATTCTCATCATGCCAGAAATTTTGAATCTATTTTTATTTTTGTTAATTTTAACAATTTCTTCAATGCTTCTCATCAAATTTGGTCAGTCGATGGTCATATGCCGGATAAACATCTGTCACTCATCACTCATGTATGATAGATGTTTGAGTGATACACGACAATCAAACATTTGATCCTGGCAGAGCCTCAAGTAGGCAAGGAGAAATGATCGCTATGCACAAATGTTCCCTTTTTGCAAAGTAGCATCATTTTAGAGCGAATGTTTAACAGTGGCCTCAAAATTTGCAGCTTTAATAAACAATCCCATAACACTCATACATACCATCAAGTTCAACATTTTTTATGGCGAAAATTGCGTCGCGCTTTTACTTACCAAGTGGTCCAATGACCATCCAATACCTCTGAAGTAATAATGCACGAATGCACTGCAATTTTACAAGAGATGCTAATTTAAAAACCGACTTAACTTTATAATTGATTATGTATACAATGATATGCGGAGAAAATAAAAAATTATTCGCTTCCAGAAGGAGGAACCAAGTCCCGCAACAAAATCTTCTACTCTTGGCAAAGCTCAAGAGCCAAAGGTATACACGAACAAAGATCTGACAGTAGTAACATAACTACATAACTTACTTGCATTAATTACTGCACGTCTGAAACATGATTTTAAAAACATTCATTAAACACTTACCTCAATAATATATGACACCTTCAGGATAATTTGATGCGAAATTTTAATATACTCTTTAATAATGCCCTTTACCTGCTAATGATAATATTAAATTTTACTCATCCACTTTTTATATTGACTATTCAATAATTATCTTAATACAGGGAATGAAATGCAGACTAAAAAACTTTGACCAATTAGAATGCGAATACTACAAATATTTTTAGAAATGAAAGCTGTCTCACGAGTTATCAATGCACGATATAACAAATTGTATTTTTTACTTCGAGTTTTAAATTAATCTACCATTTATACATTAAGCATTAAGTGTGCAGGTTTAGACTCTTCAAAATAACATTTTGTTCAGTATATTTGACGACTTAATTAATTTGTTTGCAAGGATGTGTCTATTTCCAGGTATAAATTACATTGACGAAATTCATATAAAAATCGTGTAATTGTATTTTTCCATGATGCTCATATATATATTTGGAAGGTACCAGCCTCATTCCCGGCGAATACCCTCATTTAACTGAACACGTCCTCAACATGTTGCATTGTTGTCAGTTATTCTCAAGTTTCATGAAACTAACTTGGAAATAGATACTTCATAAATTTAAACTATCTACTTTTCAGCGGCGATCATTTAATGTAGAAAATCCAATCTTTAACACTGAAGATTAATTTTTACAAATCTACATTCTGGACATGTAATTTGATCTAGATAAAAAATTCAGTTGTTGATATCATTTCCCGGGTTTATCATTATTAACTGTTCGGAAATTTTAAAATAATTTTCTCCCTACAGAAAGATGAGCCTGGTTCAAGGAAATCAAGCTTGAGACCTGGCCAAGAACCGGAGGAAAGGAAAGCTCTAAACAAAGTCGAACTTAAGGTAATTTTTGCGATTTCTCACTTGAAGAAGATTTTCTATTTTTCAATTAATAACGTCTATGTTCATTACACAATTTATGAAATATGTAGGTAATAAAACCATACAATGTAACTTGTTGACATTCGGAGCGTGATTATATTTTTAGTCATTTTTATTTTATAAAGAATTATGGTTTACCGATTAGTATTGATATTTTTGAAAATATTAAGGGACTTTTTCTATTCTTTCTTTATAGTCCTTTAGGAATAAGTCCTGTATCAAATAAGTAAAATAAAATAATTGAAAATTAATTGAAATATTTGCAAAAACATTGCCATACAAATATATCTCGAAAAAAATCATGAATGAAAAATATGTAAATGTACAGCCAACAACTGATGCCAATGGTAAACCAAAACTTCGTAAGGGTTTTGTACCACAACAAGCGGTAGTCGAGAACTTTAAAGGAATTCAGCTGAAGCCCGTTACGAAATCGGGGAAATCTTCTCAGAAGGCCGAAAATGGCACTGTTGATCTTAAGGTATCCCGGGCGCTATGGAGGATGTTTTTAGTGTTCTATCTTGGTTCTATTCTAATTGTCTTCTAAAGGGTGGAGTCCAATCAAAATCTCATTAAACATATTTTAATGAAATTGTAGATTTTCTACATTTCAAAATAGTTATGGATTTTGATTGTGTGCTTGGTCCCAAATTGGATGCAGTCTATTGTATATACTTCCACGTTTTCGGCCGTCAAAATACTGTGCTTCTTTTTCAGTTTATTCTCTAAACATTCTGTTCTTTGACTTTTACAACTTGTACATACTTTCTTCTGGTTGGTCAATTTTTTAAACCTTTATTTCCTGATTTTCATTTCATAATCTACTCTCCCTTTTATAACAACGTTTTACCAAAGCATATAATTTGTATATAGCTTCAGTTTCTTGCTTCAAGATTCCCTTGTATTTTCTTTTCTGGTTCTTGGAACTTCTCCAATCTCTTTATTACTTTTCTCTCAGTTATTATACTTTTAACGTTTAGCTTTGATATAACAATAATTCATTATTTCTTTTAATACTCTTCAAAGCTTATAATATATGTAAATAGCTTCAATCGTTTAATCACTTTCTTGTTATACCTGGACTTTATTTTGATGTCGTTTCTCTCTCCCTCCCTCTCTCTCTCTTTCTCTCGCTCTCTCTCTCTTTCGTTGACCAAAAAACAATTTATTTCAGCTGAAAATAATTAATATACCCTTTCTTTTCTTAGGATATTGCAACGTGCAACAAAATGCACTGAAATTTCCTCTTGTACTATCTACTCTTCACTTACAAATTTTCTTTATTTACTTGCAACCTCAGTATTTTATCTTTCTCTTCAACTGATTGCTTGTTCTGGAATTATTTGATGTCTACTGCTAGTGTTTTCTATTATTGTTTAAAAACGATTTTATTCTATTCTACTCTACTTTAATTGGTCGTTTCTTTCTTTTATAACCCTCCTCCTCGTTTGCCGTCGAATCCAATTATCTTCACATCATTCACGTTAAAATAACGTCATACGTCATTTTTCAAATAATGTTACACTAGTGTCATTCGCATCGTATGTTTCATCCGAAAGTTGACTATAACTATCATTGATTATCGCTCGCTGAACAGTTAACCTTTTCGAAGTTCTGAGGCTCATACTATATTTTCATATGCATCATTAATGCTTAATCGTCGATATAAACACATAACAGATTTTCATTTAATGATAACAATAATTTGAAATAATACTGTTAGTCTTATGTATTCATTATTAATCTGCACAATCACAATATTATATTATCAACAATTAATTATGCTACCTAATGAAGCATTCATTAATTAAACAAAATTAGTTTTTGCATGTAAATCTGATATTGTAAAAACTCATTCGTTTTAGAAGTAAAAAACTTAATTATACTAATCAATTATTACAATTTTACAATTTTACTTAATTTCTATGCATTACTTAAAGAAGTTGCATAACATTCAAAACCATTCAAGCATTTCACTAATTGCCATAAACTTATTAATATTAAAATTACCATTTTTTTCATTACATATTTCAGGCAACTGATATAATTTATTACGTTAACAAGCACAAAAGCAATAATTTTAACACTGGTAAATCAAAAAGCCTTTCATTCAACATGTACTGAATCATCATCATAATAATGTGAATGTAAATATGTACAAAGGCACTTTTCGATTGGATACTTACTCTAGGATTGTTGTTATTTTTAGAAAAAATTTCATTAATAAATAAAAAATAATCGGGTGTAATACCTCAAGACTTTCGAAGTTGTCGAATATTTCATGATTACTTCGTATCAAGTTTGGAAATTGTCCGGAGCGCACAGCGTGAGGGATATTGTCACAAATCTTATCCTGACCGTTGATAAGCAAGGAAACTTAAGAAAATATACAGTTAATTTCGAAGGTTGAGGGGCATTCGGAGGATTATTTTTCATATTGCGATTTCGACGTAATCTATGTGCGATATTTGCTGTTGGTAAAAGGATACAGGGATATTATCGGTTGGTAACATCCCTGCTAGCAGCGAAATAATCAAAGCACCCCTCGGTATGAAGTTGTGGGATGTTGCAAATATTGCACGCCGATTGGCCAAAATAACGGTATGAAAAATAATCCGCACTATTTTTATATTAATCGCAACCAATGGTAAGTTGGGTTTTAGTTTAACAAATATACTCTCTATGAATGCAACTTCGACTATTACTTGTCACCATCATGAACTCACGCACGTATCGTAAAGTACAATTGTAAATTGTACAGAAATACTTATATCCATACTTTCCATATAATTCATTTTCGAGTGTCATCCACATAATAAGATACTTTATTAATCTTCGAATTTCTCAACCGACCAGCAGGATAAATATGTAAGATTTTATAAAACAATCGGGTCGTTTTATTTCGCAGAAGACCGACAAATTGGAGAAGTCAGAAATCAAAAAGGTGAAGAAGCCTAAAGCTGACAAACAGAAGAATTACGAACTTCCAGAAATCCCTGATTATGAGAGAGCAGTCCTTGAGAAGCCCCAGGAATTCGATTTTGGCGAATTCCAAGCGAGGGAAAAGACCAAACTCGAACGTCCAACTTCACATGTATACATTATTCTTTTACTAAAACTCACTTATCATAGTTTTTTTAAGTTTATTAATAACATGTTTCTTTTTTCATGTATGCTTGCAGAAATTTGAATCTATGGTGAGTTTTTATTTCATTTATAATCGATTATTAATAATAAATTATGAGCATCAATATTGAACACTAGACCGTATCTAAACCACGGTATTATGTAAAAATTAAAGTAAAATGCTAGTGATCCATGTTAGTTGCCAATCATTGAAACTTAGAAGTTGCGTAGGCATTGATTTTTTTTAACATATCTTGCTTTCAATAATTTTAGTTCTCACTTGTATTTTCATAATATTTGCTGAAATAAGGGACAAACTGTAAGCTCAGATAATTACGGAAAACAAGGAGTGATTAATTATGAAAGTGGATGTATGACGATGGGTGTATCATTCCCACATTACTGTTTTGGATTTTGTATAGTCATAAATGTAATTAATTCGGGAATGACGCACACTTAAAATTTAAATGAATTTGAAAAAGTATTCAACACAGTATACTTGCAAGTGAGCTTTGAGAATCGCTAGATGATGAAAAGAAATAAGACGGGTCGTTAATCAATCGTTCGAAATCTTCGCGAATCGCGATTTTTGGCACGCGGCAAACCCACGACTTGCAGAAAATGATATTTCCGCGAGTACCCATATCTTCGCCCGGGTGAAACCTGTGGAAGTACCTGAAGAGGTGGAGGCGCGCAACGAATAATCGGCTCTAGCAGAAGAGTCGAAAACGGCCTTCGCTATTTTCGGGGATATTACGGCCAGTTTTAGTCGCGACATGCGGAAAACTGGCAGGTCACTTATCGTCTTCTTGCGATCCCCCTTACACCGTCACCCCTTCGGCTATCCTAGGACTAGTACGAAGTCAGTACGATATTCGACGCGAAACTAGCCAGTAATTTCGCGTCTTTGCCGAGTCCGAATCATCCTTCTCGAGGTGTTTCCACTTCCGTTGCAAAAGTTCAACTGATCGGCCTTTTTGTTATGTGCAACAAAAGCATTTTGTAATTTTTTATAATTTTTAAAAAGTGAATAAGGTCGTGTTCGAAAGGATTCACTGCAAAATTAGGTGAAATATAGTCTATATATTATTCGTAAAATTTATGATCGTGTAAAAGGAATTGTTCGCAGACTTCCGTTTGCCAGAATTCGTAAAAGAACAGCTAAATACAAGTACTACAACAAAATTTAAATTGTCAACTTAATTGCAAAATCTGGCTGAACAAATGCGAGAAGTTAACCATCTAAATAGTGCATCGAATATGAATGATTGTTTAGCCGAAGCTGCCGGAAATCGTCGCTCCGGAGGCACCTTCGATCGAAGTCATCAAAGAAGCGACTCCAGTTGGTAGTAGACGTGGGTCTCTGGTGCCCGGAAGTGGAACCAATAGCCGTCGTGGGTCTCTCATCCCACCGGAGGAATTGGGACGTAGGCCCAGTCTGATCATAAGCGACGAGGTATGTTTTTGGCGAAAATGCCATCACCTTTTGAAGGTATTGCTGAAAACGGACCTGACCATTAGTTGGATTCTATTTCCGGTTGAAACGTCTAAAATGACATTAAGATTTAGATGCGTAAACTAAGATCTACTTATCTCTCATATCAGATTTTATGCAATGAAGCAGATTTCTTAATCGTGATTACTCATCGAACCTTGCATTTGTTTAATTTTAACATCCCACAAGGACATTTCGGAATGCCCTGCCGAGTCAGGCCCGTTTTCGCATTTAGTTAAATTGTACAAAACATAATGCATTTTTAAAAGTATGTAGATAGTAGTTTCTAGGATTTTTATCTAGGCTGTGAAGTATTTTTCTTATTGATTTCGTAGTTGAGTCGAGCCTATATAGATAATGTAGCTCTCCAGTATGTGAAATGCCTTCAATCACTCTAGTATTTCTCTATCTCTATCTTTCTTTATCATTGTTTATCTTTTTTTGTGTCTTTTGTGAATACTTTACACGTTAAATGTTATGTTGTCGTGTTGTCCAAATAAGAATCAAAATATAAAACAAACGAATCGAAGTAACTTCCTGGCTTGCAAAATTTGGTATCCACCCTATCCTGAAAGAAACCGAGCCCATATTTGTATGTGTCGGAATTAGGATATACGTAGAAAGTTTCAGCGAACCGCAAGGAGACGCAAGAGTTGGACAACAAACGAATGAAGTATTGTTACACATTTTAATCTCCTGAACATTTTTTAAGTATTGAATTGTGGGATGAGTTTAAGGTGATGATTAAGACACGATATTCGCGGTACAAATTATACAGACACACGAGAAACAACTGAACACATCATGCTCATAACAGTTTGGTCCCTAGGAACATAGAAAGCTGCGCCCTGGCGAAGTGGTGGATGAGCGCAAGGTGAGAGACACTTTCTTCTTCTTCACTGCGAAGAGGGACGATGTAACCGACGATAATGATGATAATGATATGCCTAGTCTTGCAAATTCTCTCACTTTGAACCGCCAGCGCACTCACACAACTTGCACACTATTTCCTTTTATTTCTGTTTACCTTTCTGACTATTCACTTACTCAATTATCTTTCTATTCACTCTTATTTTCCAATTTCTCTTTCAATTTCTTTCTATCCACTGACACTTTTACAGATCAACTAAAAATATGGACAAGCCTGTGCATCCTTTTGGTTATTAATTACAAATCTGAAAATTGGATATTCATAAAATAAAGGATGAGCACTTGTTCCACTTCTGCGGACTAATTGCAACCCGCGCACGAAAATAAATTTTAATTAGTAATCGTACACTCAAAGCTCGAAAAGAATCTAAATTTTTACTAAAAAGATATATTTCGTAATAATACGAATAATGTAGTTCTGATTTCTCAGGTGATTAGAAATTCGCTTAGGGCGAAAAACAGCAAAATATTGGAACTCGCTCAAGAATGGAGATCGTGGAAGTGCATGCTTGTTCGGTTAATAAAGTACAGCCGAAAATGAGCGAGCAATTGCCTAAAATAGATGACTTTTGAATCCACGATTGGCTGCCATTTGGCAAGAACCATTGCTGTTTCATATTTTAAAATGCGATTGGAAAAAAGTTACATCGAATTATGGCATTGTATTTTAATATACATTCGGAAGCTTGACTTGATCTTTATCTTTCCTCTTTAAAGTTTGTGTCAATCAAGAACCACGTTAATTACCGACGTAATTTTCTTGCAACTATTACTTTTTGAATCGCGATTGTTAGTGAATCAGCCATCGAAAGATTGATCGTTCGTAAACTCATTTCTGCCGTTACCGGTAATATATCGTGTCTACACGCGCTTCGTGAAATAAGGCCAAAGCTGAAGCCAATTTTATCTTTTTGCCCAGAGGCAATGAGATATATGGAATAATTCTCGATATGTAATGTGTCTTAATCAAGGAATTTTCGCCTTGGACATTCCTTAACGTTATCACTTTCTTTATTCGCAATTAAAAAAGATTACGTCGTGCACCGTTAACCATATGGACAAGAAGAATTCAATATTCACATTAACAGATGAATGCAATTCGATTGACATCGATTGATAACCACACTTGTAAAAGCGTTGGTTATCTGACGTTTTTAGTATAATGACTTTACTTTGGCGAACTTCTAATTCATCACATGCACATAGTGCTATTAGATACTTTTCGAGCTAACTATGCACTTGAATCACATTCTTATCGAAAACTACATTTTCATTTTGATCCGTCACTCGATTCAGGGTGACCAGCAGGAATGGCGAGGAACTAAAAATGGATTAATAGAAATGGCTGGTCTGACAATAACGCATCTTGCATTTGATCGAATGATCACTGATTTTTCCTGCATCCAATACTTACACATTACCACTACTGACATAATTCGAAATTAAACCGTTTATACATACACCTGTAGCAATCTGCAAACTCATGATCGATCAATATTACGCACATTAATGTAGAGTTGTTATAACCTCCAGTATGAAATAAGAATTAGCAGCCACAGGCTGCGAAATAATCACTATACTCTTTCATCATTTGTGATGTCCATATAAATTCACATATATATATATTGTAATGTCACCGTTTATATCAAGAAGATGTCAAATTGTGTTCGCCGATTGGTAAAGATGGCTGCCGATAAATATATACATAACGCAAACAGCAGGTTAATTGCGTTTTGAATCCATTTATCGTTAATAATAAAAAATATAACGTTCCAAATAGAATATATTTTATAGGCAGCTTTCTTGCCTTTTCATTGCTTTTTATGGCCCTGTGAAATGTAAATCCGAATGTCTGATGGTTGACCTCGTTGTCTATTCCCAAAACCTCATGTTCGTATCTGTGATTTTCTGCAGGTTAGATTACGGCCTGGTGAGGTGTTAGAATCCAAGGTGAGATTTGTGTTCGCAATAACACAAAGCTTACCACGCCCTTTTACCCGCAGTGCATTTTCGCTCCAACATTTTCATCGTCAATTCCCCTCGGTCACTCAGTAACTGCCCTGCACCAAATCCTACAGCTTATCCTTAAACCAAACCGTGGCAGAAGAGTCACGGCCGACGTAACAGATATCTACCATTTTTAATGACCATCGTTATTCTTCCCATCATTTATTCATCCACCATAAACCTTGCGTCGATCATTTCCAGTAGCCCCAAAAATTTAAACTGCTGGAAATCTCCCAATAATTGTCATACAAATTATAAGTCATTTCGAATAATTAATGAAGAATCCACAAGTTTACAGTATTTATGGAAGCGCTATTATCGCTGTTGCTGTTGCTACTACCGCTGTACTGCCGCGCTGACGTCACACACTGCTATTCGACATAACATCAAACTTATACATATAATTACTTCTGCAGTCGGACATCGGGTCACCCAAACTTTACGTTCTATTATATTTTTTTCCTTTTTCTTTCCTTGGTAACAGAGACACAACCGGCCCGGCGAACTTCAAGACAAGGTTAGCATGTGAAACTTTACGGTCGTATACGTGTTTATACATATTTGTATATCGTGATTAATAAGATACGAAGGACACTTGTACATATATATTACTCGTTTCAGTGTTACGTGTCGATTACACATAGTTTGTTAAAAGCCTGTGATTTACAATACATGTTCGTTTACACGTTTTTATAGCATGTTCGACAAGCAGCAGAGAATTATCGTCCATTGCACATCCGACCAACACTGAACAATACTCATTGAAAAAGATACAATGTTGGTTGAATGCCCAGAGGTCGTTTATCTCATCTGTTGTCGACGGATGTCATTGTCATGCAAAGTGTCCCATTAACGGCAAACTTTGTATATCAATTGACACCACCTTTGAAACATTTACACGCTTTATGTTTGACACTTGTGGAAATATTGACACACCATTTCAGATACACAGATAAACAAGGTAATGTTATCGCTAAATTTAAAAACAAAATTTTCGATGACCTCACCTGTGTAATTCGCTAAAAGATTGAAAAGAAGAGAACACAATCGATGTTTCCCGAAATACGGTCACGTAATGGAAACCCAAATCCACCCACAAGTGTTCACCTATTTGTAAATAGTTTATGTTACTTTTGACGTTTTGGTAAATAATCGTTTCATTTACATTTTTTTTTATTCGTATACAACATTTTATGTAGCCCACCGCATCAGTGATGGCGTCATTACTCCCTGGCCTTCGGACGGGACGACATGACATACCTTCGATTCACCAGCGTTCCCAAATCTTCGGCTACCAACGCGATAGCCGGATTCATCCTTCGAGGCGTGGGTTTTTTCGTATGATTCCAAGAAAATTATAAAACGATTAGGCAATTCTTTACCGGACGAGCAATCATCGGCCTGGCCCAGGTCCAACAATTATTCGTCGTAAATTTTCGATATTGCCGCGTCAACATTTCGCACTTAATTTCAGCTTTTTGAAATTTACGAGTTTCTACTGTAGACGAGTAAAGCGCGGAAATTCATCGCGAGCTTTTTTTAACAACTTTACTACTGCTCCGCATAATTAGACCAAGGAATCGAAAATGCAAAAATCGGAAGACCGGGCCAATTCCACGAATGATGTACATTTTCTTGGGATTACGCGAACCGTTGAAATGAACTCACGAATGAAATCATACGAAATAGCTTTTTGTAGGCTTCGGTAAATTTCGAAACTAGAGAAACCCACGACTCGAAATGCGCCGGCGTACGTTTGTTTTTGTCGACTTTTTAGTGCTTCTCGTTTTATGTTATTCGCTACATTGTACATATTCATGTTTAATGCTCTGCGCTATCATCACTTTCATCACTCCTTCAATGTTGCGCTGTGAACGTCCTTACAAGACAACGACACGTTCATGTCTACTCGTGTATGCCTCCGTACCCACTTTGTTGACTGCTGTACAAATGCAATTTCATTTTCTGTTTATTCGAAAAAGTAATAATAAAGATCTTTGCAAAAATAAGTGGGACTGGAATTTCATATAAAAGGGGGTTTCAAAAAGTCTCGCTTAGTGTAAATAGAAAAATTCCTTTAATTAAACTAATTTTGAATGAAGTTCAAATCCAATATATTTAACCTGACTTATGTGATTAAATATGGAGTTTTAGAATAAATTTGGGAAACTCCTATAGTTTATAACAATTATGTACTGCTTAACTTGTAAAAATATGTTTAAAAGTTAACAAACGAAATTTTTTATATTTTGCAAGAACTTTAAATAGATTAAAAGTGAAGGGTAAAGGTAAAAGAAGTACTGTTTTAGCAGATTGCTTCGAATTACGATAGGTCCGCGCTCTAAAACATATAGTTAACACAAATAATAAGAATGCAACTAAGGGTGACTAACGGATCTATAGCTGTAAAGCATTTCTAATTCTGCCATCTAACAAGTTGTAACTAACTAATGTGATTAACATAAACTTAACGATCTTTAGAAAATTAGATGAAGTAGATTAATTTGTAAATAATAATGCAAATTCACAAGTAGTATGCTATAATAATATCTCGAGTAGTCTTTTACTTTAACGTATTTCGTTTGAGTATTCTAATAATACTTATTATAAATAATAATCCTTTGAAACATTAATTAAGGATTGTATTATAACGAGTTCAGAACTATTGAACGATATTTTGAAGATTGAATGACTACTCGATGTTTTTTCAGTTTTGTATCTAAAATAAAGAGGCTTCATTTACGCTTAGTCAGATTATAATGAAACTAATCTTACGTTGGAATTAAAATAGCGACGCCGTCCGAGTATGGATGTTCGAAGACCCAGCATTGCGGACCTCGAAAATAAGATCAATCAACCAAGCACTCCACTTCGAGATGTTGGAAAACCAGGCCCGCCACAAATTGTCGACGTTCAGGAGTCATACTCCGCTGTCGAAGGTAAGTCGCATTGATTAAATGTTTTGACAAGATCAAAATAGCATGGCATATAATAAGTCTGTTTATTATATATATATATATATCTTACTTGTGTGGTATTATACTTTTCAAGGAGCTTAACCTATCTTAATAAAAGTTCAAAAATAATCAGAAATACTCATCGTGTTTTTGCATAGACTCGACGGCGTATCTCACCGTCCAGGTGGAGGGTTCACCAGCGCCGACTTTCAAGTTCTACAAGGGTATGACGGAAATCATCGAAGGTGGAAGATTCAAGTTCCTTACAGACTCGGAAACGAATACGATCACATTATGTATGCGAAAAACAAAGCCCAACGACGAGGGCACGTACAAAATTACAATCGCCAATTGTCACGGCGAGGACTCGGCAGAAATGCAGCTCTACGTATCAGGTTAGTTTAGAAGGAATTGAAAACCCCTCAACGTGATTCCGAAAAGAAAATAACAAAAGTATGTTCTAAAATGAAACATGTTGTTATCTTCATTAGATGCGAGCGGCATGGACTTCCGTACCATGTTAAAGAAACGCAAGTACCAGAAATGGGCTCGCGAGCAGGCCGAGCTAGAAAAAGTTGACTTAAAGGACGTCGAAAAGCCGATGCCTGCCCTGAAGAAGGTTGAACGAGTAAGTATCGCATTTATATTGTTATATTAAGAAACGTTTACCTTTCTTTAGCACCATAGAAATTGAAATTTGACGAATTCTGTTTTTGAAAAGTTAAAATCAAGTAAGTCACATTAATGAATTGTTTGGAGGTGTGTATTGAACTTCCGTCAATTGTCCTTTGTCAGTTTTTGTTGACCTATGTTTTTCAAAATGTTCAAATCCCGTTTTTTCGTGTTAGTGAAGTTACGTCAAGTGTTATGATTGAAGAGTTGCATTATTTGTGGTAATTTAAGATGTTTGGTTGAAAATTGAAGTAGAGATATCAATTACAAATATCGAAACGTTCTGTGGTAATGTGAAGTAATGCATGTGTAATTATTTTAATTGTAAAATTAGGATTATTTGCGCATAAAAAGAACGACCACCTTCGTAAACTTTGAAAATTCATGAAACTGATAATAATTTCAGTTTGTAGTTGGATCCACATAATTGTAATCACGTATTGGATTTCAAAATTGAATCTGTTTACACGTATTTATTTTATTTCATTGTTGACAAACAGGAGCGATTTGACAGGAATCGACAAATTACGCAACTGATATTGAATTGAAAATAAGATTCGATCTCGTAGTGAACCCCTTCGTTGTATTTCCACATTTGAAACTTTTTACTATAGAAATGGTGTAGCGGTTTGATGACAAAACTTTCCACTCTAAGTTTTTCATTAGCGTTTTGCGCTTTGCATGTGTCTTTTTATAATATTTTGAAGGACTTTTCGTAGAATTGTTGATTGTAGTAATGTGATATTTTTATCGGAAACGTGTTTGAAGCGTGCTATGAAAATGCAGGTGCTATTGCTTACGTTTCGTATATCTTTCACATCCTACTCTTTGGATCCGAATTAGATATGTACCGTTTATTCGCTATGGTAACAACATTTATTATTGTAAAACATGAAATAACAAAAATCCATGGAATCTGAAGATTTACGCAGGGAACATAATGGGAGATGTAGTTTATTCTTTATTCTAGACTGGCAGTACTAGTAGTACTAGTTCACGTAGGCCCTCGCTTGCCGAATTAATTCCCGACTGGCCGATCCTGCATCACTTCATCAAGACGGAGGTTGGAGCTGCAACATCGTATCACGTGATGCTATGTCACTGATGTATCTTTTCTTTTCAGTTCGATCTATGCAAGACTTGCTCCCTATCTTTTCTCTTTTTCTTCTTCTTCTTCTTCTTCTTCTTCTCTTTTTTACTGTTACTATTTATTCTTCTCTATATTCTTAAACTTCAATTTTAATAAGCCTGCAACATCAGAAAGCTCACATCAGTAAATGCGATGTCGATGTTGTTTCGTGTAGATGTTGTGTGACAAATCTGTTGATGTTGATGACATTTTTCCTCGTCGCCATTTTTTCGAACAAGTTTTTGAACCTTTTTTCGGTTTCGATCGAACAATTTTTGGATTTTCGACGATTTTGAGGGATTTTTATTTTTCCACATTTTTGATATACGGCAATGGCGACTGTATAGATAATTTATTTCTCCCATTTTAGGAACTAATAACAATATTTTTGATCAAACAGAAAGCGGATTCGTTCCTGAAACCTCTCGTTGACCAATATGCAAAAGAAGGAAAGGACAAGAAGGTTGCGTTTGATGCTAACTTCTCCAAACCGAATGCGAAACCGAAGTGGTTCTTCCGAAAAGACGTAAGTATTGTTGCATATTTAATGCTATTTACAGTATTTTAGATTATTTTTAATAATTCATTATTATAATTAATCGATATTGCAGGAACTCTTCCCCTCTGCAAAATACAAGTTCAAGAACGAAGAGGATTTCTATCAACTTATTATCCTTAATCCCAAAGTCGAGGACACTGGAAAGTACACTATAGAAATCTCTGGAATTTCTAGCACGGCGTTCCTTAATGTTGATGGTATGTTTCTGAAAATGTTATTATTAAACAATTTTCAAGCAATGTTATTGACATTTAAAAACTGAGTTGCATATTTTATTCATAATAGAACCTGATCCATCGTACACATTCACGAAACCATTGTCTAAGAAAACGAGCGGATTTTCAAAGCACGAAGCCTACATGGAATGTACGGTTAGCTCAAATATGGCACAAGTTACCTGGTACAAGGGCAAACAAAAATTGGAGGTATTGTTAAATTCGTTATATTTTTATAAATTCGTGATTTATAAGTATTTTCATTTTATATAAATAAAAACAATTTGTTTTAGGACGGTGATATCTATAGTATCTCCAAAGATATGTCCGGAGTATGCCGTCTGACAATTCGTAAAGCAAAGATAGAAGATAGTGGCGATTACACTTGTAAAATCAACAAGCAGACGGAAAAAACCGAGACTGTTCTCGAAATCATAGGTAAACCATTCTTCTATTACCTTCAAAACATGCCTTAATATGCCTGATTTTTCGAAATCCTGCAATTATTTAATATTTTACAGAATACCCATACAAATTCGTCAAAGTCTTGAAACACCAGCAAGCGGTCGAAAAGGAGACTTTAACTTTACTCTGCGAATTAGACGACGAAGCTGGCGACGTGAAATGGTTTAAAGGAGACCAAGAAATTCTTCCGGATAAACGGGTGCAAATTAAAGAGGAAGGACGAAAACGAAAGCTCATTATCAAAGATGCTAAAGTTACCGACGCTGGCCTTTATTCTTGTGTGAGCAACGCCGACAAAACCGAAGCCGAAATAGTCATCAATTGTGAGTAATACTGTAGATACTCTTTTGTTTTTGCTTAAACATTTATTAACGTTATTGAAACTTTCGTAGATTTGAACCGCTTCAACAAGAAATTGAAAGATACGGTGGCCGTGGAAAGAGAAAAGGTGGTGTTGGATGTTGAATTGCAAGATACAACAGCTTCTGCAAATTGGTTGTTCAATGGAAAACCAATTGAGCAAAGCGATCGGGTCGAGATAAAGAATCTTGGTGGTGGCAAACATCAATTGGTGTTCAATAAGTTGGAGATGACGGATGATGGCGAAATCACGTGCGAAAGTGGCGAATTGAAGAGCAGTTGCAAACTTACTGTCAAGAAGGGTGAAAGTAAACCAATTGTAGAAATTCCAGATAAGGTCGAAGGTCCTTGCAGCGCACCTATATTCTTCGTTGTTCCTTACAAGAGTAAGCTTTCGTTACAGTTAATTTTCCTTGCACTTGGTGATAAAAAATAATTTATTTATTCGTTTACAGTCGAAGGTACGAAACAGACGCAAGTCGAAGCTAAATTGCTCAAGGACGGAAAACCATTACCACTGAAAGATTGTGAAATCGTGGTTGGTGAAGACAAAGTTACGTATAAAATCAAAAAACCACAACACGATCAAAGCGGTATTTATCAGGTGAAAATTGGAAACGGGCAAGGTGAAGAAGTTAAAGATGTTTTCGTCAATATGCAAGGTATTATTATTATTATTACATTATTTGCTTGTTATGTGCCATCCATAAACTGCATAGACAATTGTTTGACATACATCCCCTCTCCCTGCGTCGTTAGTTTTATAATTTTTATAAAAATAGTAGCGTAGTTTATGGATTACCCCCTAATGATATAAAAAATTATAAAAATTACCGCATGTATGAGAATATAATATATTTATAATAATTTTTCCTTTATTTTAAATTGATATTTATTGTTTATTTTGAATAGAATGATATATCGATAGCTTTGAAATATTATCCCCTACGCACAACGCATGATCGAGTAGTCGGCGACTATGTTGATAACCTGAAATGAATCTGTCAATACTGGCAACGTAAATATTCATTACGCGCTTATCAACATAGATTGATTTAAACATATTGTATAATTCGCGAATTGGGAATCTTCATTATAATAAATAATGAAAAGATTCGTTAAGAAAATATTTTTCTTGAAAATTTCAGAGGTTCCATCGCCGCCGCAAGATGTGGAAGTTAGCGACGTTTTTGCCACCAGCTGCGTCGTTTCATTCAAACCCAGCAAAGATGACGGCGGATCTCCAATTACCGCCTACGTTATCGAACGGTTAGATATGAGCTTAAAAGCTCAGTGGGATAGTGTAGGCGAAGTAAAACCTGGTGAGAAATGTTCCTACAAAGTCGAAGACCTCATAACCAAAAAGGAGTACAAGTTCCGAATTCGTGCCGTCAATAAAATTGGCTCTAGTGAACCTGGTCTTTTTGGCAAACCTGTACTCGCCAAAGATCCCTGGGGTATGTGTACATTATCAATCCTATTAGTTTATAATAAATTATTGTATATTAACTAATTAATATGCATTTTTCGAAATGTACTGTACTACATTTGAAAGAATCCAAAAATAAATATTTAAACGTTGGTTCGGTAAATAATAAATTTTGATGAATTCCAGATGAACCTGGAAAACCTACTGGCGTGGAGGTTGTGGATTGGGACAAAGATCACGCTGACTTGAAATGGGTGAAACCCGAAAACGATGGCGGTGCTCCGATTACCGGATACATTATTGAGTACAAAGAAAAATTCGGCAAAGAATGGGTAAAGGGAAAAGAAATCGAAGGCGACATCACCGCTGCTACGATAGATGGATTGAAAGAAGGACAGCAGTACGAGTTCAGAATTCGTGCAGTAAATAAGGGTGGACCTGGAGAACCGTCGGATGCCACAAAACCAATTATTGCCAAATGTCGCTTCGTCAAGCCTTACATTATCGGAGATGGACTAACCAATATCATACTCAAAAAGGGTCAAGTTATAAAATACGATATCAAATACGCTGGCGAACCCCCTCCAGAGGTTCATTGGTATCTTGGGCAAAAGGAGTTGGCTCAAGATGCTGCCGAAAGAACAACCATCGAAAAATATGAACTTAATACCGTTATCACCATTAGAAAGAGCGTCCGTTCTGATTCAGGGAAATATAAACTTGTCCTGTCTAACAGTTCAGGAACCTGCGAAAGTTCTGCCGATGTTGTCGTCCTAGATAAACCATCGCATCCTGAGGGACCATTGGAGGCAGAAGAAATTCGATCGGATCACGTGAAGGTGAAGTGGAAGAAACCTGCAGATGATGGCGGAACAGATATTACTGGATATGTCTTAGAAAAGATGGACATGGATACAGGACGTTGGATTCCAGCTGGAGAAGTTCCTGCCAATGAAAAATCGTTCACCTTCCAAGGTTTGACGCCAAAGAAGAATTATAAATTCCGCGTCAAGGCTGTCAACAAGGAAGGCGAATCGGATCCTTTGGAAACCGAAGAAGCCATTCTTGCTAAGAATCCTTATGGTAAATCATTACATAATTTTGTTATTAACTACTCTCACTTTTTTCCTAGTCGAATTGACATCATTAACACTCCGTAAGTAAGGAGCTAATTTCGTTATTAAATTGTATTATTAGATGAACCTGGTAAACCTGGTAAACCAGAAATCTTTGATTACGATAACGAAAGCGTGTCGTTGAAATGGGCGAAACCAGAAAATGATGGTGGACGACCAATTCTTCATTATGTCGTCGAAATGAAAGATAAATTCTCACCAGATTGGACAGAAGTAACTAAAACCAAAGATGACAGTCCACAAGTAAAAGTAGAAGGACTCAAGGAGAAAATGGTTTATCAATTCCGAGTTCGTGCGGTCAACAAGGGAGGCGTCGGAGTTCCAAGCGAGCCAACCGATAACCACTTGTGCAAGCACAAACATTGTTAGTATACGAAATTATTAAAATATGCAGATTTTGGTATTTGAAAGTATTATAATTTATGAATATTTCTATAATATTTTTATGGTTACAGTGAAACCAAGAATCGATCGTACAAATCTGAAGTCTGTGATAATCAAGGCAGGAAGAACGCACAAATGGTCGGTGGATGTGATTGGTGAACCCCCACCAACTTGCAAATGGGTCTGGAGAGATAACATACCTTTGACCAATACTGAACGCATAAAAATAGACAATATAGATTACCACACAGATTTCCAAATTTCAAATGCGGTACGCAAAGATACGGGTGTTTATACACTTGTCGCTGAGAATGACAGCGGTAAAGATCAAGAATCGGTCGAATTAACAGTTTTGAGTAAGTATTTTTCTTGACTATATCATATTTAAGAACGATTTTAAGGGACAGGGCTTGTAATCCTATTGGATAATTCACCAATGTTTGGAAGTGATGGAAATTGACGAAATAAAATAATTAAATTAATATTACTTTAAAGGTAAACCTGATCCACCGAAAGGTCCGCTGGTGGTTTCTGATGTGACAAAGACCTCTGCTAAGGTAAAATGGGAACCACCAGAAGACGATGGTGGTTGCCCGATCAAAGAATACGAGATTGAAAAGATGGATACCAAAACTGGCAAATGGGTTAGAGTTGGCAAAATTCCTGCCGGTGGTATACCAGAGTTCGAGGTTACAGGTTTGAATCCTGGAAGTGAATACAAATTCCGCGTGACTGCCGTAAATGATGAAGGCGACTCCGAACCTCTCGAAAGCGAACGGGGTGTCATTGCCAAGAATCCATATGGTCAGTACTTTACGACTTTCTTATATTCTGTTTTTAATACTCATTATCTTAATATGAGATTACATTTTCAGATGAACCACTTAAACCTGGAACACCCGAAATTACGGACTATGATAACGAGTCGGTGAGTTTGAAATGGACAGCGCCGGACTTTGACGGTGGAGCTCCAATTGAGAAATACATAATCGAAAGAAAGGAACGCAATAAACCAGATTGGGAAAAGGCTATCGAAGTTCCTGGAAATACACTAGAAGGAAAAGTGCCTGGTCTTAAAGAAAAAGGCGAATATCAATTTAGGATCGTAGCCGTGAATAAGGCCGGTCCATCACCTCCATCGGATGCTTCGAAGATGCAAATTTGCAAACATAAGGCTTGTACGTATTTCCTTTTGTTTTATTTTATATTTATAATTTCTTCTCAAAAGTGAATTACAATTAATAATTTGCAAGTGAGAAAAAATATTTATTTGTAAATTATTCGTTATGCTGAGTTTATAAGATTTTGAAAGGAAAGTGACAACATTATTCTTATCTTATTAACCATTCAAATGGAAAGTATAAGGTAAATTAACAATACCATCATGATAATTATAAAACCGATTATACATCAGCAACTGTTTATGTTTTGTAAAAAATTGATTTCCACTAGGACCATAAAAAAATTAAATAATTTGATTTTGTATATATTGTCTGACCCGGATATATGTTTTTTAAACAGTGAAACCGAGAATTGATCGAACGAACCTGAAACCAATAACCGTTCGAGCTGGAAAACCAATCAAATACGACGTGGATGTACGAGGTGAACCACCTCCAGAAACTACGTGGTATCACAAAAATGCCTTAGTCAAATCGGAGGGTAATATTGAGATCATCAACGTTGAATACAATACGAAAATCAGCATTACAGATTGTGTTCGCGCCCATACTGGCGTTTGGAAAATTAAGGCTGTGAATCCACATGGTGAAGATGAAGCTGAAGTCGAAGTTACAGTTTTATGTAAGTATATATTACTGGATTATTTCAGTTATAATATTTCAAAGGTCTAAATACAAATATATTTCTTTAAAAATTAGCTTCGCCTGGAAAACCAAAGGGACCATTGAAAGTATCTGACGTAACCAAAGGAGGTTGCAAACTCAAATGGGATAAGCCCGAGGACGATGGGGGAAAACCGATTACTGGATATCAAGTCGAGAAATTGGACAAGGCAACTGGCCGATGGGTACCAGTTGGCCGTACAAACGACACAGAATTCGACGTTAAAGGACTTCAAGAAGGTCATGATTATGAATTCCGTGTCAAAGCGATTAACGAAGAAGGTGAATCTGAACCTCTGGTAACCGATCGACCAATAACGGCGAAAAATCCATTCGATTTGTCTGGAAAACCTGGAACTCCAGAACTAGAAGACTGGGATGTTGATAGAGTGGATTTGAAATGGGAAGCGCCTAAGGATGATGGCGGTGCACCAATCACTGGTTACATAATCGAGAAAAAAGAAAAATTCACTAGTCACTGGGAAGAAGCGGTTGTTACAACTTCTCCGCAACCCAGAGGGCGCGTTCCTGGACTTAAAGAAGGATCGACCTATCAATTTAGAGTTCGCGCAGTAAACAAGGCTGGACCTTCGGAACCGAGCGAACCCACTAAGCCCCATGTAGCGAAGGCCCGATTCTGTAAATATATTTCTAATCTATACATACGATCCTTTACGTTTATTTTTCTCCATACATAATAATTCATAAATTACGTTTAAATTTTCAGTGAAACCACATATTAACCGAGATAAGCTCCAAACAATAAAGGTTCGAGCAGGTCAAATGGTGAAGTTGGATGTTGATGTTAAAGGTGAACCACCACCAACTATAACGTGGAGCTTTGGAAATAAGCAGTTAGCGACAAGCGCTAATGTTAAAATCGACAACGAAGATTACAATACCAAATTGCAACTGTCGAATACCAGTCGTCCAGATACCGGAAAATACACAATCAAAGCTGTAAATGATTCTGGTTCTGATGAAGCTGATGTAGAAATTATTATCTTAGGTATGCAACAAACTACTATATTTTCGTACATTTCCATTAACTTTCAACTACAACTGCACACTAATAATATTTTATTATATAGACAAACCTGGAAAGCCAGAGGGACCATTAGAAGTTAGTGATGTACATAAAGAAGGCTGCAAGCTCAAGTGGAAGAAACCCAAAGACGATGGTGGTCTTCCACTTTCGAGCTATGTTGTGGAAAAGATGGATATTACCAGTGGACGATGGGTACCAGCTGGCATCGTCGATCCCGAAAAAACGGAACACACTATCACTGGACTGGAACCAGGAAAGAAATACGAATTCCGCGTGAAAGCAGTGAACGAAGAAGGGGAATCTGAACCTTTGCAAAGCGAAGGTTCTATTCTTGCCAAGAATCCCTTCGGTAAGATTTTATTTTCAAAATAATTATAACATCGTCAAACGTACCATTTTTTTACTATTATCTGTAACCAAATTCAGATGCTCCATGCGCTCCTGGACTTCCTGAAATCGTGGACTGGAACGAGCATATGGTCAAACTGAAATGGGAGCCTCCGATTAGAGATGGTGGTGCACCCATTACTGGTTATATCATTGAAATGAAGGATAAATTTGGTACGAGCTTCGTTAAAGCTGCAGAAGTTGACGGCCCTGTTTGTACCGGCACGGTCCCAAAATTGGAAGAAGGCAACCAGTATCAATTCCGAGTTAGAGCCGTGAACAAAGCAGGTCCTGGTGAACCGAGTGAAGCTACCAATCCACACACTGCCAAAGCTCGTTGGTGTAAGTATTTTAGTCATTACAAGCGTTACTTCAAATCACTTATTTCAAAAACAGCCAATATTGAGTATTTGTGTAAATAATGCATAGTATTATTATTAATCTGCAATTCTTTTTGTTCAGTGAAACCTTATATCGATCGAACAAATCTACAGCCAACCAACGTGAAAGTTGGGTTGACACTAACCTTAGACGTCAATATTATCGGTGAACCACCACCAGCCGTGACCTGGACGTTCAAAGGAGCCGATCTGACCGATGATCAGATTCGTATTGACTCCGTCGACTATAATACAAAACTGTTCATCTTAAAGGCCAAACGAGCAATGACTGGAAGATACGTTATTAAGGCAAAAAATGAAGTTGGCGAAGATGTAGCTGAAGTCGATATCACTGTTCTTGGAAAACCAAGCAAACCAAAAGTATGTTATATCTTATTTCACTTCCATAGTAGGCCGCTCTCCAACACAAAGTAACACCACAAAACACGGTTTTCTGGAACTATATAATCGATAGATTATGAAATTATAGACTGATGTTTTATCATGAGCATCTTATATCTGATAATAAAAAGCATGTATCGGATGTGGTTCTTGGTGGTATATTTGCGGGGTGCCGTTTTGCGTCTGTGGCTCTGAGTAGATCAATTATGCCGCTGTGATATATTATTTTACGATTTTAATAACTTATTAATTCCTTCAAACCTAACCTAACCTTGGAATCAGAAATACATATTAAAGTAATTAAACACAGACCAATTTGGAATATTTATCGTTTTTTTATTTAAAATATTGCATAAAACATAATTATTGTCATGAATACTTAAAATCAAATCTGCAATATAGGGACCTCTGGAAGTATCCAATGTAACCAAACATGGCTGCAAACTCAAATGGCAAAAACCAGAAGATGACGGAGGAACTCCAGTGGAGTATTATGAAATAGAGAAACTCGATCCTTTGTCAGGGCAGTGGGTTTCGTGTGGACGCGCTACCGAACCAGAGGCAAATGTCACTGGTCTGCTAGAAGGCAAACCATACAAATTTAGAGTAAAGGCTGTCAACAAAGAAGGTGATTCTGAAGAGCTGGAAACTGACAAGTCGATAATTGCTAAGAACCCATACGGTAAGCGAATGTTGATCAATAGCTATTAATGAATGTTTATGCAGCATTTCCAATTATTAAAACTAAATGTATGTATTTCAGATGAACCTGGAAAACCAGGTCGCCCAGAGTTGAAGAACTGGGATAAAGATTTCGTAGATATTGAATGGACTCCTCCAGTTGACGATGGTGGTGCGCCTATAGAAAAGTACATCGTTCAAATGCGCGACAAAGAAGGCAGGCAGTGGGTTGATGCTGCTAAAGTACCAGGCGATAAAACATCTGCAAAAATTACTAATGGAATTGAAGAGGGACATGAATATGAATTCCGGGTCGTTGCTGTAAACAAAGCTGGGCCTGGCGAGCCTAGCGATACGTCGAAGAGCGTTATTGCGAAACCCCGTTTCCGTAAGTTTCAATTTAATTTTATTGAAAAATTCCGCAAATTTTATAACTTCGTAGAATTATAAAATTGTTTATTTCCTTAGTTGCTCCACGCATCGATAGAACGAATCTGCAGAAGAAGACGATGCGTGTCGGTCAACTTCTTCGGATGGAGGCAGATGTCAAAGGAGAACCTGCACCAACCGTCACTTGGCGACACAAGGGTGTCGTTCTGCGGACCCAAGATCGTTTGAAGATTGAAAACGAAGATTATCATACTAGTTTCGTATTAAACAAAATACAACGCTCAGATGCTGGAACGTATATCGTCACCGCGAAGAATGATAGTGGGGAAGACGAGGTAGAGATAGATGTTGATGTTCTAAGTAAACCTGGCAAGCCTAAAGGGCCTCTAAACGTATCGGATGTTACCGCTGACGGCTGTAAATTGAAGTGGGATAAACCTGCAGATGACGGTGGCGATCCCGTTGATCATTATGTCATTGAACGTATGGATGTCGATACCGGCCGTTGGGTACCATGTGGCACCAGCAAAACTCCGGAGGCCACGGTTACAGGTTTGAACGAAGGAAAAGATTACCAGTTCCGAGTAAAAGCAGTGAATGGAGAGGGAGAATCGGAGCCTCTAGAAACGACAATACCAACAACTGCGAAAAATCCATACACTGAACCTGATCCGCCAGGCAAGCCAGAATTCAAAGATTGGGATAAAAATCATGCTGACCTAAAATGGACAGCACCAAAGAAGGATGGTGGAGCACCGATCGAAAAGTACATTGTTGAGAAAAAGGACCAATATGGCAAATGGCAGAAGGTGGCCGAAGTTCCAGGAAATAAGACAGAAGCCAGAGTAGGAGATTTAGTGGAAGGTCAAAAGTACCAATTCCGTGTGAAAGCCGTCAACAAAGGTGGTCAGAGTAAACCAAGTGAAGTCAGCGACACATTAACGGCTAAGGACCGATTTGCTCCGCCAAAGATTGATCGTAATGCAATGCGAGACATCACAGTCAAGGCTGGAAATCACATTCGGCTTGATGTGAAAGTCAGTGGTGAGCCGCCACCAACGAAGACATGGTTCTTAAATAAAGCTAAGGTTCATTCAGATGAAGGTGGAATCATTTTAGAAGAAGAGGACTATCGAACGAAATTCTTAATCGGATTCGCTTTAAGATCTCATACGGGAATTTTGACATTAAAGGCGGAAAACAGTTCTGGTAAAGACGAAGCTTCAGTGCAACTGACAGTTTTAGATAAACCCGGAAAACCAGAAGGACCGTTAAAAGTCGACAACGTACACAAAGAAGGTTGTAGTCTCAAATGGAACCCACCTCTCGATGATGGTGGAGTCCCATTAGATCACTATGTCGTCGAGAAGATGGACACCGTTAGTGGTAGATGGATCCCGGTTGCAAGAACGAAAGAACCTAAATTAGATGTTGAAAATCTCGTTCCTGGCCAAGAATATATGTTCAGAGTCGCCGCTGTGAATGCGGAAGGAGAATCTGAACCTCTGGTCACCGTTGATGGAATCGTCGCGAAAAATCCTTTCGGTAATAATTTTACATAAATTCGTTTTATTTTGTCTGGTGCATGTTTTCCTAACCATTTGCCTGCAATGTTTCAATACTAATTTAATTTTATTTGTAGACGAACCTGGGGCACCTGGTAGACCCGAAGCCACAGATTGGGATAAAGAATACGTTGATCTGAAATGGACTCCACCTCTAAATGATGGTGGATCTCCTATCACTGGATATATAATTGAAAAACGCGAAAAGGGAAGTCCCCGATGGATCAAAGCTGCCGAAACCGTGGGACCAGAGTGCAAGGCACGAGCTGATAATTTAGACGAGGGAACAGAATATGAATTCCGAGTGAAGGCGGTAAATCAAGCAGGTCCTGGACAACCATCAGATGTCAGTAAACCTATCGTTGCTAAAAGCCGAAGAAGTAAGTAACCTTCATTTGAAAGAAAATTTAAAATTTGATATATATATATATATATTATCAAACTTGATATTGGAAACTTTATTAATGACATCTTATATTTTAGTGCCGCCGAGAATCGATAGGAAGAACTTGTGGGATTTAGTTGTTCACGAAAACGAGCCAATTCGCTTTGACGTTAAAGTAGCGGGTGAACCTGCACCAGACGTCGAATGGACCATTAATGGAAAGAGTATTAATCAAACTACATATCGAAGGGTCGAGAACGTTCCTTACAATACCAAATTCTTTAATGATAAACCCGACAGAAGAGATACAGGAATGTATAAAATTACAGCTACCAATCAGTATGGCACTGATTCGGTAGAAATCGAAGTTACTGTCGTCTGTAAGTAAAAGCTTAGTAAATTTGAAATGAATTTAAAATGTAAGGTAACTATGTTAAAAATATATTTACACATTTGTTTTTGTGCAGCCAAACCTGATAAACCTGAAGGTCCTCTCGAAGTATCCGACATCCACAAAGATGGATGTACCTTGAAATGGAAGAAACCAAAGGACGATGGTGGCGAACCTATTGAATGTTACATCGTCGAAAAGTTCGACCCAGATACTGGAGTTTGGTTACCAATTGGAAGATCAACAGGGCCGGAAATGAAAGTAGAAGGGTTAACTCCTGGACATGAATATAAATTCAGAGTCAAAGCTATGAACAAGGAAGGAGAATCGGAACCTTTAGAAACATACGGAACTATAATCGCAAAAGATCCATTCAGTAAGTATTCTTGAATAAAAATGCAGTGATCATTTCACTGAATCACATAAAAATAATTTCTTTTTCAAATTCTAGCGGTTCCATCACCTCCAGGGGCACCCGAAATTTATGATTGGACCGCGAATCAAGCAGACCTTAAATGGAAAGAACCAATCAATGACGGCGGCACTCCGATTACTGGGTACATCATTGAAAAGAAAGACAAATACAGCACGATGTGGGAAAAGGCATTGGAAACAAACACACCTTCCGTCACTGCACTTGTTCAAGGACTGATTGAAGGAAACGAATACCAATTCCGTGTGATCGCGGTGAATAAAGCTGGACAATCAGAGCCCGGAGAAGTGAGCAAGAACTTTGTTGCCAAACCTCGTTACCGTAAGTATTTTCCATTGAATTTAATTTTGTCAATCATTACCGTTTGCGAAGGGCTCGCAAATGTTGTGAAACTATGAATAAGATCTATATATTATTAATATATTTTATAGTGGCTCCAAAGATCGACAGACGTACATTGCGGGACGTAACTATCACAGCTGGATCAACGCTGAAGTTCGATGTTAGCATAATCGGTGAACCGCCACCACACACTAATTGGCGTTTCGGTCCAAATCCGTTGACTCCTAGCAAAAACGTGATGATAGATAATGCGGACTATAGCAGTAAATTAACTGTTCGACCAGCGAAACGCGGTGATAGTGGAGAATATACGATAATCGCTACGAATACATCTGGCAAGGACCAGGTTACTGTTACAGTAACCGTCACCGACAAGCCTTCGGCACCAGAAGGACCGCTTTCCGTTACGGATGTACACAAGGAGGGATGTTCGCTCAAGTGGAAGCGACCATTAGACGATGGAGGAGTCCCTATTGAGTATTATCAAGTTGACAAAATGGATCCAGAAACCGGATGTTGGGTTCCTTGCGGAAGATCAACTGAACCTCGTAAGTTATACTTTATTTTTTCAATTCAGTGAAATTTACATTAACATTGGATATTTCTCCATAAATTTAACATTTTTCATAATTTTCCAGATCTCGACGTGACAGGATTAACACCAGGAAAGGAATATCGATTCCGCGTATCCGCTGTCAACTCAGAAGGTGAATCCGAACCGTTAGTTGCGGAGCAAACTATTGTCGCCAAAAATCCGTATGATGAACCCGGGAAACCTGGTGATCTCCAAGCAACGGATTGGGATAAGGACCATGTCGACCTCAAATGGACACCTCCAGTCAATGACGGTGGTTCTCCTATCACTGGTTATGTGATCGAAAAGAAAGACAAATACGGTGAATGGGAAAAGGCTGTCGAAGTTCCGGCAGAAATGACCAGAGCTACGGTTCCAGACTTGATCGAAGGACAACCTTACGAATTCCGTGTTCGAGCCGTTAACAAAGCGGGACTGGGTGAACCATCTGACCCAACGCCAACAATTATTGCCAAACCTCGAAATCTTGCACCAAAGATTGACAGAACGAACTTGATCGACGTGAAGATCAAGGCAGGTCAGAACTTCAACTTCGATGTGAAGATATCTGGCGAACCACCACCAACCACAAGGTGGATGTTGGATAGTCGTGACGTAAAAACTGGTGATAGAGTTAAGATAAAGGACGTCGATTATAATACGAATCTGATGGTCAGGATGGCAACTAGAGCAGAATCTGGAAAATACACTCTTACAGCCGAAAACATCAACGGCAAGGACATTGCTTACGTAAGAGTGACGGTTCTGGACAAACCTGGTACCCCAGAAGGCCCTATCAAAATATCAAATGTTACTGCAGAGGGATGTAAGCTTGCCTGGAAAGAACCGGAAGATGATGGTGGCTGTCCGATCGAAAAGTATGTTATTGAAAAACTTGACGAGGCATCTGGTAGATGGGTACCAGCAGGAGAAACAGATGGCCCCGAGACATCAGTAGATATAGCAGGATTGATACCCAATCACAAATACAAATTCCGGGTCCGAGCGGTCAACAAACAAGGAAAGGGTGAACCGCTAACTGCTCTTCAAAGCATCGAAGCTAAAAATCCTTTCGGTCAGTTGATAGATTTTAATTAAACCATGATAGTTTAAAAAAGAGCTTCATTAATAATGGATTTATTTTTAGACGAACCCGGCAAACCAGGAACACCCAAAATCAACGACTACGATTCAGACTTTGTGGAACTCAAATGGGATAGGCCAATTCAAGATGGAGGATCTCCAATCACTGGTTACGTTATCGAAAAGAGAGACAAATATAGTCCTACATGGGAAAAATGCGCTGAAGTTGAAGGAGACGTTAATGTCGGTAGAGTTAACGACCTCATAGAAGGAACTCCTTACGAATTCCGCGTGAGAGCAGTTAACAAAGCCGGTCCTGGAGAGCCGTCAGACGCAACGAAACCACATATTGCTAGACCGAAGAATTGTAAGTATATTTTAAAAAATTGTTGTTAATGTTTAAATAGAGAAGAATTTTCGTTATATATAATAAATACTCTGTCCATGTATTCTTATAAATTGAGATAATATTAATCGGTATGTTTCGTCACCTTTAGTGCCACCTAAGATCGACAGGAAATACATGCTCGACGTTAAAGTCAAAGCAGGCGAATTCTTCGACTTCGACGTTCCAGTTACTGGCGAACCACCACCAAAGAAAGAATGGAGTCTCAAGGGCAACACCGTTATTGCCGATGACCGTATCAAGATCACAAACGAGGACTACAATACTAAAGTGCGTGTCCTCGAAGCTATTCGTGCTGATTCTGGAGTATACACATTGACTGCGCGAAACATAAACGGCACGGATACGGCTACGCTAAAGGTTAATGTCCTTGATGTGCCATCAGCCCCAGAAGGCCCTCTGAAAATCAAGGATGTATCGAAACATGGATGTAAATTATCTTGGCGCCCACCAAAAGATGACGGTGGATCCGAAATCCTTCATTACGCCGTGGAGAAAATGGATGGTGAAAATATGCGTTGGGTACCTCTCCTCGAGGCCAGCGACACCACTGTTAAGATCGACCACCTGATCGAAGGACATGAGTACAGCTTCCGCGTAAGAGCTGTCAACAAACAAGGTGAATCACCTCCATTGATGGGCCTGGAAAGCATTACAGCAGTAGATCCGTTCGGAAAGCCCGAAAAACCAGGCATTCCACAGATCGTGGACTGGAATAAGGATCACGTAGATTTGGAATGGATTCCGCCAAAACGAGATGGTGGTACACCCATTACTGGATATATCATTCAAAAGAGAACGAAATTCGGACCGTGGGAAAATGCCGCAGAAATCGAAGGTAACAAGACAAGTGGTACGGTGCCAGATTTGGTCGAGGGCCAAGAGTATGAATTTAGAGTTATTGCCGTAAATAAAGCCGGACCCGGTGAACCTTCAGAGGCTACGCTTCCTCATCTTGCCAAAGACCGATATGGTGAGTATCAGAACGTTCTATACCAAATATATAAGTAATAATTAAGATATTTTGGAAAATTAGTCATTTATATATTATTTGCATATATATCGTTAATTATTAAATAATGTACATATCACTATATTGTTTCATATCGTATAGATTTCATACTAGTCTATTGATATGAAGCTCTTGTTTACAAACTAATGAACGCAATTTCTTCATATTATAATTTCCTTTTGTTAATTCGAAAGATTTCGAATGTACATGTCTAAGTAATACGAAATATACACTTTAAATTTGTTGAGGTTTGTAATGAAAACTGTCTTTTGTAATATTTCTGTTGATATGTATATTATGAATGTAATGGTTATTTGCGAATGTCACTTTTAGATATTAAGAATGACTAATTCATTTTAATCTATGATTGTAAAACAACAATACGTCGTTTCATGAAAATTAATATATTTCCAGTCAAACCGAATTTCGATCGCCACTTGCTGCACGATTTAGTAGTTCGAGCCGGGCAGAAAATCAACTATGAAATTCCGATCGAAGGCTCTCCGAAGCCGACCGCCAAATGGTCTATCAATAACGAATCTGTCGAGGCCGACGAACGTCACGAGATATTCACTACTCATAACACCACCAATTTCGAAATCGCATTCGCTACTCGAACAGACAGTGGCTGGTACATTTTAACACTTGAAAATGATCTCGGAAGTTGCAGGTAAGAACGAGTCTGCTTTTACTTAGATCATTGATTTGAAACTTCGTCCGTATTTACCGTTTTTTTTTCTTCATTAAAAAACAAAGTTCATTGCTTGATTTACAAAATTAACTTCAGTTTTTGAGATTATTTTGTTATACCTAATGAATTAAACGCATGTATCTCATATGCTGTATTCTATCGGATATTTTTGATGAACTAATATAAGAACTGTCAACCATATTCTTGACGTATTTAATATTAATTTAAATTGAATAATTTATTAGATGGTAGAAATACACACGAAATAAATTTTATATTAATATGGACATTTTATGCTCACAGTAACGAATAAACAACTTATATTGAAATGTCATAGAAACAAAAGTGTAAAAAAATGAAATTTCATTAATGCGGAAGAAAATGTTTAGAAGTAAAGTCAGACAAGCTGAATAAAATTCAAAGAACAAATTGTTTGTGAGGTTACTTTGAGAAAAACGCATCCATTATTGAATGCTGCATATAACGTACCAAAATGTGCTAATTAGAAAAGTTGTTTGTCAATTTTCAAGTTTTTATGATATCTGCAGTAACAGCGTCTATTGAAAATTTCTTCTAAATTACTTCTAAATTTACTTATGACATTTCATTTTACACATTCATCTAGAACAAAACTTTTTCTTTAAATTTAAGATTGGGGGAGCAATTATTTATATAAAGGGATAATGAATAACAAGATAAAAAGTGTTCGGAAATAATGGATATAAAAATAATTCGTGGCCATTACGCTTCCTTTATTTGTGTTGGTATATAAAACCTTTTCGCCTTACGTTTCGACCGACACGTGAGGTCCTTATGGTCGCAAAAGGCTACATCTTATTGAAAAAATTAGTAACAGAAATGATGAATAAATATTAAAAGAATGTTTTAATCAACATAGATGATTGCAGTTGTAATTCATATTTTTAATCTTACCAATAACCTGTTATTCTTGTACTTTATTGTTCCACATGTTTTTATAATATACGGAATGCTTTCCGATTGCGTTATATATTTGATATGGAATATAAGTAAGTTATTTAATACTGAAAAAACTAATCACATTTTCAGCGCTGGTGCGAATGTAACTGTCATCGATAAGCCGGGACCACCTCGAAAGCCTTTAGACGTATCTAATATCACAAAAGAAAGCTGTCACCTATCTTGGCAAGCGCCACTTGACAACGGTGGTACTCCTATTCTTCATTACATAATCGAAAAGATGGACGTTTCTCGTGGAACTTGGACTGATGCCGGAATGAGTATGATTACAAAGCACGACGTTAGTCGTCTCATACATCGTAAAGAGTATCACTTCCGTGTCAAAGCAGTTAATAGTGTCGGGGAATCCGAACCACTGGAGACGACACGCAGTATCATCGCTAAAAATGAATTTGGTATAACACTAATATATATTTTATTATTTCACAGTTGAAAGAAATTAAATTAGTACAAACTGACCAATTTAAATTTACTTACTTTGCAGATGAGCCTGATGCACCTGGTAAGCCACGAATTACAGACTGGGATAAAGATCATGTGGATCTTCAATGGCCAGCACCAGAAAGCGACGGTGGGTCTCCAATTACCGGTTACATCATACAGAAAAAGGAAAAAGGAAATCCTTATTGGACGAATGCTGTTCACGTACCACCAAATCAGACCAATGCTACAGTGCCCGATTTAACGGAAGGCCAAGAATACGAGTTCCGAGTTATCGCACAAAATGCTGCTGGACAATCAGAGCCATCAGAACCAAGCGATCTGGTTACCGCTAAGCCCCGATATTGTAAGATTACTATTAAAGATTTCCAATATGATGTTGAATATATAATATTCTATATCTGTTAACATTTTTGAAATATTTACAGTGGCTCCGAAGATCAAAACGCTATTGCAAGATATCCGCATTAAAGCAGGTCACATTTTCCATATGGATGTCGACTTCGTCGGCGAACCCACACCTGAGGTTTCTTGGACAGTTGGAGCGAAGGAAGTAGTTACCGATAAGCGAACGACGGTTACGTCAATCGGTTATCACACAATTGTGCACATCGTTGATGCCAAACGGTCTGATTCAGGAAATTACCATTTGCTCCTGAAGAACAGCAGCGGAATCGATGAAGGCAGCTTCCAGTTGACTGTACTAGATAAGCCTAGTCCACCACAGGGACCACTGACTTACGAAGAAATTACCGGACAGTCCGTTACTCTGTCGTGGAGACCACCTAAAGATAATGGTGGCAGTGAAATCACGTAAGGCTAACATTATATACTATTGCCATTACTTTTCAAAATTAAAATCCTAAATAGAATATTTTTTCGGAACTCTACAACATGATTATTTTCTTTCAGTGGTTATGTTATTGAAAAGCGCGACTTAAGCCATGGTGGTGGTTGGGTACCTGCAGTAACTCATGTGAATCCTAAGTTCAATCACGCAACAGTTCCTCGACTTCTAGAAGGTACTAGTTATGAGTTCCGTGTTTGCGCTGAAAATCTGCAAGGACGGTCTGAACCTTTGAATACGGAGAAGCCTGTGGTTGCGAAGAACCAATTCGTCGTTCCTGGTGCTCCTGGCAAACCGGAGTGCACAGACGCCGATAAGGATCATATTAAGATTAAATGGACAGCACCAATCAGTACTGGCGGGTCTCCGATCATCGGTTACGACGTGGAGCGCCGCGATCGAGCAACGGGCCGTTGGATAAAGCTTAACAAAGAACCGATTAAACCTTGTGAATACTATGATGATCACGTCTCTGAAGGACATCAATACGAGTATCGAGTGATGGCAGTGAATGCTGCAGGTGCTGGAAAACCCAGCGAAACATCATCAGTAATCACGGCGAAACCAATGAAAGAAAAGCCGAAACTCCATCTAGATGCCCTCATTGGAAGAAAGATTAAGGTTCGCGCTGGGGAGCCGATTAATGTCAATATACCTATTTCTGGGGCTCCAACTCCTACCATTCAATGGACGAAAAATCGTGTCCGACTGGCGGAGACCTTACGCATCTCGGTAAACAATTATTTTACAATAAAATAACTACTCCCAAATTTAGAGACGAATTAGTAAAGAACTTTAATTTATTAATTTTATCTTAATTATAATATTTCAGACTGAAACCAAGAGTGACCGTACGCAGCTTTTAATAGAAAAGTCTGTAAGGGATGATAGCGGAAAGTACACAATTACTGCAACCAACGATTACGGCCAAGACTCCGCCGATATCGAAGTCATCGTTGTCGATAAACCAGGTCCGCCTCTAGGCCCGTTACAGTACACTGGCACTACACAGGATAGTGTCTCATTGGCGTGGAACCCGCCTTCCGATGATGGTGGCTCCGACATTACGAACTATATTGTCGAAGTTGCCGACTTTGGATCTGAAAACTGGAGACAGGTATGACGTTAAACTATTAAATTAGAATATTGAATAACACCATAATCTTTTCAAAGAATCTGATATTTACCACTTCAAACTTATTCATTTCAGTGTCCTGGATATTGCCCAACAACGCACTTTATCGCTAAAGGCTTAGTGGACGGCAAGAAATACGTATTCCGCGTTCGTGCTGAAACAATGTATGGTGTATCGGAGCCCTTGGAAGGAAAACCGATTACGGCCAAGTGTCCCTTCGATCCACCAGATGCGCCCAGTCAGCCAGAGATCTTAGGTTATACCCCGAATACGTGCAGCCTTGCATGGACACCGCCTCTTAATACCGGTGGCAAGCCAATCACTGGTAAGGAATATTTCTTTACTTTTGTCAATTCGTTTATTGCCTTCAATTGTAACTAATATTTCAACTTCAATCAATAATTAATAGGATACATAGTAGAGAAACGAGAACGTGGAAGCGATTGGGTTAAAGCAACCAGCTACCCTACGCCAAACACGTCATTTACAGTGCAAGACCTCCATGAGGGCTCGAGATACGAATTTAGGGTCATAGCTGTTAATGAAGCAGGACCTGGAAAACCGAGCAAACCAACAGATCCGATTACGGCTGGACACCAGAGAAGTATGTAGATTTCATAGTAGTGAAATGCTAAATGCAACAAGTGTGCTTATTGTTTTTTTTTTTGCATTTCTAGCTGCACCAGATGCACCTGATCCACCAAAGGCCGACCGAATTACGAAGGATTCGGTTACATTATCTTGGAGGCCTCCACGTAACGATGGTGGTGCGAAGATTCGTGGTTACATAATCCAGAAGAAGAAGGCTCGTGGTACCGATGATTGGGACGACGTGAATGGAGCGCCGATACCGGCGAACGTTTACACCGTGCCAAAACTTACCCTGGGTGAGGAATACCTCTTCCGCGTCATTGCCGTCAATGACGTTGGTAAGAGTCCTCCCAGTCGGGCAAGCAACCCTATCGTCATCGAGGAGCAGCCGAACAAACCCGTGATGGATCTCGGAGGTGTTCGAGATATTACCGTTCGTGCCGGCGAAGATTTTTGTATTCACGTACCTTACGTTGGCTTCCCCAAGCCAACTGCGACGTGGTACACTAACGATGTACCAAAAGATGAGTCTGATCCGCGTGTTCATCAACAGTTGGCCGACGATTACGCCAGGTATAATTTAATGAATGAATATACCTAAATATTATTTAAAAATCAATTGAAAATGGACAAAAATGTAATTAAATACAATATCGTTTTCTGCAGTCTTGTTATCAAAAATTCGAAGCGATCAGATGGAGGCCAATATCGCCTACAGCTCCGTAATGCATCTGGCTTTGACACGGCGACGGTTAACGTTCGAGTTTTGGATCGACCTTCTCCTCCTCAGAACCTACGAGCCGACGAATTTGCTGGAGACGCTCTTACTCTATTCTGGAATCCCCCGAAAGACAACGGTGGTGCAGAAGTTACTAATTACGTTGTTGAAAGAAAAGAGCCCAAAATACCAGCCTGGACGAAGGTAATATTCATTCTTGTAACCCGAATTTGATTAGAATATCATTTAATTTCACATTCTACTTCACTAATATCATCTTGTCCTGTATTTTATTGACAGATAAGTGGATGTGTAACTAGTACGTTCCTTCGCGTTCGAAATTTGACAGTGGGCAATACATACGAGTTCCGTGTGATGGCTGAAAACCAATATGGAACATCTGACCCAGTTTCCACTATTGATCCTATTAAGGCGAGATATCCATTTGATCCTCCTGGTGCACCTGGTGCTCCACGTGGCCTCGAGTCTACTGAAGACAGCATCACTATTACATGGACGAAACCACGCCATGACGGAGGTTCACCAATCACTGGTTACGTCATTGAGAAACGACTAATCAGTGAAGAAAAATGGATCAAGGCTACACAAGCGCTTGTTCCTGACACAACTCATAAGTATGTAGTCATTTCAAAATTATCGAACATTTATTTCGCGTTTTATTTTTCTGTAATTCTTTATTTATTGTATTATTTGATTTTCGCAGGGTTGGTGGTCTCATTGAAAATCATGATTATGAATTCCGTGTCGCTGCCCTTAATGCTGCCGGACAAGGACCTTGGAGTTCTGGATCCGATGCCATCCGAGCATTGGCACCAAGCAGTAAGTGTAACAAAGTCTTAATATTCTACTACATGTTATTCGTACAATTAAAATATTTATATTAAAATTCGTTTATCCAGTACCACCAAAGATAACGAGTGATCTCAGTATCCGTGACATGACTGTAATCGCTGGAGAGCCGTTCACTATCACCGTGCCGTTCACGGCTAAACCGAAACCAAGACCCAGTTGGAATATTAACGGCGAAGAAGTTTTCGAGGATGGTAGAATCAAATTTGATACTACCGACGTGTCATCACAATTTATTAACAATAAGGCGAAGAGAACCGACACTGGAAACTATACAATTTACCTGACTAACACCGTCGGTACTGATTCCGCTTCCTGCAAAGTATTGGTTGTCGACAAGCCGTCCCCGCCTCAAGGACCTCTTGATGTTTCCGACATAACACCCGAGACGTGCACCTTGTCTTGGAAACCACCGTTTGATGATGGCGGTTCTCCGGTCACGAATTACATTGTTGAAAAGTTCGAACCTATTGGCATTTGGGTGAAACTCAGCAGCTTTGCGAGACACACGCATTACGATGTGATCGGATTAGAACCTAATCGCAAATACAACTTTAGAATTAGGGCAGAGAATCAGTATGGCGTTTCTGAACCACTCACCGGTGATGAACCCATAACGGCTAAATTCCCCTTCACTGTACCGGACCCTCCCGGAAGACCTCGCGTTACGGATTGGGACTCGACGAGCATAACTGTGGCATGGGATCGTCCACGATCAGATGGTGGCTCCAGAATCCAGGGATACAAGATCGAGTTCCGCGATCCGACATCCGATGATACCACATGGAGAATCGCTAACGACTATCTCGTAAAAGAAAATCATTATATTGTTTATAATCTTTTGAGCGGAGCTGAATATGAATTTAGAATTAGAGCGAAAAATGCTGCTGGATTAAGCAAACCTAGCCCTCCATCGACACCATTCAAGCTCAAGAGTAAATTCCATGTACCACAACCACCAAGGAATCCAGAGGTAGTAAAGGTTGGTAAGAACTACGTTGATCTTCGATGGGAGGCACCAGTTTCAGATGGTGGAAGTCGCATCACTGGATATGTAGTTGAAAAACGTGAACTCGGAAGTGCAATGTGGGTCAAATGTAACGATTACAACGTTACTGATTTGGAATACACAGTGCTACATCTCATCGAAAAGGGAGATTACGAATTCAGAATATGCGCGGTTAATGCAGCTGGAAGATCAGAGCCTAGCACATGCACAACCCCAGTAAAAATATGCGAAGTTGAAGGAGGAGAGAAACCAGAATTCATTAGGAATCTTCCTTATAGTCAGGGAGTGCCTCTAGGAAAGATGCACATACTGGAGTGCGAGGCGACCGGAAAACCAATGCCAACAGCCAGATGGTTAAGGAACGGAAGAGAGATCGTCATCGGTGGAAGATTCCGTGCAGATACAGTAGAAGGTATTTTCCGTCTAGTGATATCCGAAGTTTTGGAAACAGATGAAGCGGATTATACATGTCAGGCATCGAACGCAGTTGGATTCGCTAGCACTACAGGAAGATTAAAGATTGGGGCTCCTCCACGTATCGACAGGATGCCTGACGATCTTTACTTACCAGAACACGATAATACTAAGATTAAGATCTACTACAGTGGTGATCAACCAATGGATATTACGATTAAGAAAGACGGTAGACCACTTGTGGAGTCGGGTCATATCAAATACACTGTATTCGATGACTATCTTATTATCTTTATCAAAGACATCGAAAAAGATGATGCAGGAGTATATTCAATAACATTCGAGAATGATAGCGGCTCGGTAACCGGCTCATTCAACGCATTCATTACTGGACTTCCTGGACCTCCACATGGCCCGCTTGATGTTTCTCATATTGATAAGCATACTTGCTCTCTTGGATGGCATCCACCGAAATACGATGGAGGACTTAAAATCACTCATTATGTTGTGGAACGACGTGACATTACGCATACACAATGGATCACAATCTCTATGTTTGGATGTAAGGATACAGCTTTCAATGTGCAAGGTTTGACTGAAGGCCAAGAATATCTATTCCGTGTTATGGCAGTAAATGATAATGGAATGGGACCCCCTCTAGAGGGAGTTAACCCAATAAAAGCTAAAGCACCATTTGATCCTCCAGGACCACCAGGAACTCCAAAAGTTACAGAAGTTGGTGGCGATTTTGTCAACTTATCATGGGACAGACCCGAGTCTGATGGTGGAGCCAGAATACAAGGCTACTGGATCGACAAACGTGAGGTCGCTACCGATGGCAAGGAGCATGTTTGGCAACGAGTTAATCCAGCTCTTTGCTTGGCGACACAGATAAACGTCAGTCATTTAATCGAAGGCCGTCAATATGAATTCCGAGTATTTGCGCAAAATGAAGCTGGAGTTGGACCCGAGTCTAAGGCTTCGACATCTGTGAAAGTTCGCGATCCTCAAGAAACTAAGGCACCCGAAATCATTAAACCGTTATCCAAGACGCTTAACTGCATTCAGAACCATAATGCTCACTTCAAGTGCGTAATCGTAGGATCACCTAACCCGACAATTACGTGGTTCAAGGGTGCCAGAGAACTCATGAATGGCTGCCGTTATAGCATCTTCTCAGAAGGCGATTGTCACAATCTTATCGTCAACGACGTATTTGGTGAAGATGCCGATGAATATCTCTGCCGTGCTGTGAACAGAGGCGGCGCCAAATCGACCAAGTGTGAATTGCTGATCATGACCGCACCAAAATTAAACGTGCCTCCAAGATTCCGCGACACTGCCTTCTTCGACAAAGGATCAAATGTTATTATCAAGATTCCATTCACCGGATTCCCGAAACCCAAGATCTCCTGGATGAGAGAGGGAGAGACTATCGAAAGCGGTGAACATTACGAGGTTAAGGTAACAGATAGACATGCTCTTTTGACTATCCGGAACGCGAGTAAAGTGGATTCAGGTCCATACCGTATCACTGCCGAAAATGATCAAGGCCAGGATTCAGCGATTATTAAAATCCAGATCAGTGATCGTCCCGATCCACCTCGATTCCCACAAATTAACAATATCGGTCACGATTCGCTCGCTTTGACGTGGAAGCCTCCAGTATGGGACGGTGGTAGCAACATTACCAACTACTTAGTAGAGAAGCGCGAGCACCCACTCAGCACTTGGATCAGAGTCGGAAGTACCAGGTTCTGTACAATGGCTGTTCAAAGTCTAACACCTGGAAAACACTATGACTTCAGAGTCTTTGCAGAAAATGTTTACGGTAGATCCGATCCAAGTGAAGTTACGCCATTAGTACAAATGAAGGGAGAAGCGAAAAAGAAAGAAGAAAAGCGCAGAGAAGAAAAATACGACGAAACTGGAAAGAAGATTAGAGGTCGCAATGACGAGAAAGTGTTCGATTATGACCAATACGTCTCTGATGTGTACGGCAAATATATGCCACCTAGACCAGTGGAAATTAAACACAACGTATCGGTTTATGATCGCTACGATATTCTGGAAGAAATCGGAACTGGAGCATTCGGTGTTGTACATCGATGCAGAGAGAGGTCCACCGGAAATATATTTGCTGCCAAATTCATACCAGCTTCTCATCTCATGGAAAAAGAACTTATTAGGCGTGAGATCGATATAATGAATCAATTACACCATCCAAAATTGATAAACCTACATGACGCATTTGAAGACGATGACGAAATGGTGTTAATATTCGAATTGTAAGTTGTTATTATCAATGTATTTTCTTTAAAAACTATATCAAATATTATTTGACGTAACAATTTTTATTTACGCAGCCTTTCTGGCGGAGAACTATTTGAAAGGATCACAGCCGAAGGATATAGCATGTCGGAAGCAGAAGTTATCAATTACATGCGTCAAATTTGTGATGCTGTTAAACATATGCATGAACGAAATATTATCCATCTCGGTGAGTAATGCATAACCCGTTGTTACAGGACTATTATTATATATTGAACTATTATTGAACTGAAATTTTTATTTTACTTTCACAGACATCAAACCTGAAAATATTATGTGTCAAACGCGTACAAGTACAAACGTAAAATTGATCGACTTTGGTCTCGCTACGAAACTGGATCCCAATCAAGTAGTTAAAATCAGTACAGGAACGGCAGAATTCGCAGCTCCCGAAATAGTCGAAAGAGAACCAGTAGGCTTCTATACAGATATGTGGGCTTGCGGTGTTCTCGCTTACGTTTTGTAAGTTTTAAATAATTTCCACAGATTAATCTTAATTGATTTCAATGATTTAATTCATCACAATGAAAGTGTGAATGAGTTTTAAATACATTTTCTGTTTATAGATTGAGCGGTCTTTCACCATTTGCTGGTGACAATGACATCGAAACCCTTAAGAACGTAAAAGCATGCGATTGGGACTTTGACGAAGAAGCTTTCCGTTATGTTTCCGATGAGGGCAAGGACTTTATTAGGAGGCTACTTATTAAGAACAAAGAGTATGCTTTTGCTTTTATCATAAACTTTAAGTGTATTTTCAAACGAGTTTTAAATGACCCGATTTTTATTCATTATATACAGGAAGCGCATGACCGCACACGAATGCCTCTTGCATCCTTGGCTTACCGGAGACCATAGAGATAAGAACACTGAAATTTCAAGCAGTAGATATATGGACTTCAGAGACAAACTTCGCGCTAAATACGACGACTGGAGTAAATACATTCTTCCTATTGGTCGACTCGCAGAGTATTCGTCGCTTAGGAAATTGTTGATTGAGAAGTACCATATTCACGATACCACATTCGGTAAGTAGTTATGACATTGATTATTTCATTAGTCAGTACTTTCAGTAGGTGTTTACATATTCTAATCAAGAATTCCTAACCCTCAAAACGTACATTGTTGACCATTGATGAAACTAATTGAGAAGTAAAATCTTCTGAGAAAAGAATGACGGATGATCTTAAGTTAAAATAAAATAACAATGAGATTAAAACATATAAAGTAATTGAATTTAGAAATTGAATTTTTTAATCCATCTCACACTAATAAATTTCGGCAGATCGAAGACAAGCTGCACCAAGATTCGTTATCAAACCTCAAAGTGCCTTTGCTTATGAAGGGCAGAGCGTGAAATTCACATGTCGGGTTATCGCCATCGCACCACCGGTACTTACTTGGTATTACAGCAATACAGAACTACGTCAATCTGTGAAATTCATGAAACGGTACCATGGGGATGATTATACGTTTATTATTAACCGAGTGAAGCTCGACGACAGAGGAGAATATATTATCCGAGCAGAAAATCACTACGGATACAGGGAAGAAGTTGTCTTCTTAAATGTTCAACGTAAGTATATTGAATATATTCATCGCATCTAAATTCGCGGGTTCCAATTAATATTGATATTTTAACAATCGAAATCCATTGCGCAGCTTTGCCGAAAGAAATACCACCGTACAGAGAACGAGATGTGTTGCCGACTCGTCGACGAGAGCCGCTGCCATATCACTTCTGGATGGAAACCGTTGAATCCGCACCAGACTTTACGTTCCTCCTACGTCCTCGTGTTATGCAAGTTCGACAGACCTGTAAATTATTGTGTTGTTTGAGTGGAAAACCACAACCAACAGTAAAGTGGTTCAAAGATCACAAGGAACTTTCGAAATACGAATACTCCATGACCAACGCAGATGGTGTAGTAACGATGGAAATCGTCGACTGCAAGCCGGAAGACAGCGGAAAGTATCGCTGCGTCGCAACCAACAAACACGGCACGGATGAGACTTCTTGCGTTGTCATCGTTGAAGGTAACTGATGTTTTCATATCCTATGGGATCAGTATTTCAAATGTTATCGAATCGCGATCTATAGATTTATTTAACATTACTTGTTTGAAACATGAAGACAAATAGAAAATTTCGATTTTGTAGGATCTGAAGAAACCGATGAACAGCAACAAATGGTCCACGACATTTTGCATTGTGGAGGTTAGTGGAGGATATTTAACATTTGCATTATTCATTGATTTAATTGCATTATTTATATTTGCTGAAGTGGACTAAAATAGTACATAATAATAATATTAGTAATCCTGATTTTATAGAAACAAACAATTATTTAATTTTAATATTAGTTTGATCATGACAATTTTGAATTTATTACAAAATTATCTATTTGAAGGTCAGTATGAAGTGGATAATAAGTATTTTTGAACAAGTGGCGTGAGAAGTCGTTTGTGTGATTGCTTTTTATATCTATCAATACATAATGTCCAGTAGCGCAAACCAAGTATACCATGTTTATAAACAGTTTCCTTCCAAATATTCGTAGTCGATAATCGTACGTAATAGGTTTTTCACGTTTTTATATTTCACGATCATTTTCGAGGACAAACAAATTTAAACGATGATTATTAATGACTACATAACAAACCAGTTGCACGCTAAAAATTAAATTTCGGATTTTACGTATATTTCATAAATGTGCGATTCAGATAATGAAACAAATGAACCTATCAATTCCAGATCGTAAGTTTATCGAACACCCATTGAAACCAGCGCCTCATCAAACAATCGTGACGACATCATACCCACCACATAGCCCGTACATACCCATGACATATTCCGCACCCGTAAGAGAAATACCGAAACCGACTCCACCAACACCAGCACCGCCAAAACCAGCACCACCGAAACCTGCAGTCGTAGAAGAAGAACCACCGAAAAAGGATAAGAAAACCATGAAGAAATACGGAACGAAGTTAGATTCTACGGACAGTCCTTCCCGATCCAGGAGTACCACGAAAGAGCTTATCCGTAATATATTTTGAATTTTCTGTGGTTTTGTATTTTACCGTTGTAAAAAGTGTATTTCTTTACAGTTTACATTAACAAAAAAAAGTATTAATAATAATTTAATGAAGAAGATTGCATTTTAAACAATATTTATAAAAACTGTCAATAGATCCTCCAGACGACTCATCGATGGGCCCACCGAAGTTTATCCAGGAATTGGCCAAGGAATTACACATCGATGATGGCTCAAGACTAGAATTGAACGTTAAAGTAGCAGGTGACCCAGAACCACAAATTAGCTGGTCGAAGAACGACCAAGTAAGTTATCTACATTTACATTAGAGCCTTATTGTATTACTTATTTATGTCCAATAACAAATAAATCCAAAACAAAATCAATTTTTAGATCCTTAGCTCTTCGGATGTCATAGATCTCAGGTATAAGGCAGGAATTGCGAATTTGACAATTAAAGAAATCTTCCCTGAGGATGAAGGTGAATACATTTGCACGGCGACGAACAGTATTGGTACTGTAACGACTTCGTGCAAACTCACCGTCAAACGTAAGCATGATCTCGATATTGTGCATAATTTCTTCTTTTAATGAAATTATATTTCTATTTTTATTAAATATATGTTTTTGTAGCCGTTGAAACCGCACCAGCGGCCTCGTCGGAATCGAAAGACGGAGCACCACAAATCGTCGACCACGTAAAGAGCATGTGCGTAACGGACGGTGACGCGGTGACATTAAGTTGTCGCATTATAGGGGCAAACAAATTCGATGTTATTTGGCTGCATAACAACAAGGAAATCAAACCGAGCAAGGACTTCCAATATAGCAGCGAAGCCAATATACACAAACTCAAGATCACTGAAATATTCCCCGAAGATTCCGGTACCTACACATGCGAGGCCTTTAACGATGCGGGCGAGAGCTTCTCTTCTTGCACGCTTGTAGTCCAAGGTTTGTTTACTACATTTATTCTGTATCTATAATAATCATGTTTATACTATTTTGCCAATTTATCGTAAGCAGATAAGGGAACAAAATCTTCGAATTTCCGTTTATGTAATTATATATTGTTTATTCCCAATATATATTTTAAAAGTAAATGATGGGCGATGGCACTAACTCGGAACGCTACCGATCGAGGTCGGTAGTTGACGACACCATCAGTAGTTGTTTCCAGATGGACGGCGGCACAGATCACTCACTAATTGCTCATGGTGTCTACAATATGTGTTATTTGCGTATTGTTTGTTTGCACTTGTCGTCATGTGTTGGATGATAGATCCTTAACCGCTTTACCATATTGTTATAAATATGGACAAATAAACTGCCGAATGTCTAGGTCTATGTCGTAACCAACCATCTGGTAATCGGAAATGGATTGAAGAATAGTATTAATTAGAATGAATTAAAATAGATCTCAATGGATTCAATTTTTATATTTACTCGCCTTTTAAGCAATTAAGTGAATTAGTATTTTTACTTTTGAATCCATTTCCGATTACTGCGCAAGCAGCAATAAGCTTATTCAAGTTCAGTGCCGCATCCTGGTTTGTTTATATTGCCTAAACAAGTTACGTTAGACTATTATTCTGTTTATTTCTTCACTTCATAATGTTATCCCTGGATATATCAAATAGCACTACAATAATTCAATCTTCTGATGTTTATTTCCTGAAGGTACAGACAAAAATTAGCAAAATAATCGATTTAAAAAGTTTACAACTTTTTAAGGATTGCTAGAGATTAGAAAAAAAATTTAGATTTTGTATTAGGAAGAAGAAACCCGAATGCTTTCGAGCATTCATCCTTTTCGTTTGCTGGATAGGCACGTAGGTGATCTTAAAGGTTGGAGCAATCGAAAGAAAAAATATAATCTTTTTTTGTACAGATTACTTCTTAACGATAGACGTATATTTATGAATTTTTTCTTATACTGTATTTCTTTCTGTTGGTTTAGTTCCCAACGAGGAGCTTAAGAGTCCAATGTTCACGACATTCCCTCAATCGGCAACGGTGACCGAAGGAGAGGCAGTTAGTTTTACATGTCAGACTGAATCTGAGCCTCTGAAAGGTATTCTGACTCATTAATTAATAGGAAATCGCATTTAACAATAGAGTTCGTAATGTTTTGGTTTGTTGTTTAGTAACGTGGCTAAAGGACGGCAAGCCAATCGACGAGAAGAGCAGTAGGTACCGATTCAGCTCCGAGAAAGAAAACTCGTTCAGGCTCGGCATAAAGTCGTGTACTCCCGATGACATCGGACAATATGCGGCACGCGCAATCGGCAAGAAGGGTGAGAACAATGCGGCGTTCTCTCTCAACGTCATCCCGGCCAGCGAAAGTGTCTAAGGCGAATAATTAAACAATAATAAAAAGAATGTCACCGTGAATCGCCGCACTCGAGACAAGGACTCTTTTCCTAGATCGCCTCGCCGGAGAAATCGTCCCACGTACCAGAGACATTTTTACACCGACGAGAGTTAAACGCAATCGAAAAAAAAGGAAAGGAAGCAGCGACGCGCATCATTGAACAATGAGAGAGAACGAGAGTGAAAGAGAGAGAAAGAGAGAAGAACTCAATTTAACAAGTATTTACAATTTAATACAAGTACTCAACCAGAAACGACGCCTTTTGCCCATAATCTTTACGTGTGATTTCTTGTTATATCGAGCAAACTTTGAAAATTCGCGACACCGAGGGAGGGGGAACGCCGAGGAAAGTTCGGGACGTTTTTTTTTGTTGTCTTTTTTAGGTAAGAAGAAGTGACCAGCCAGCCAGCCAGCATCCTCCTGAATCCAACGAAAAAAAATTGTTTCGATGTTTCGTTTCGTTCCTTCTTCGCCGGTGTCTTCGTGCGCCCGATTGTATTGTGAGAAAATATCGCATTGGAAACGACTTTCGACCGATACGAACCTTTTTACTATTCCATGCGACTCTGTACGTTCGTATCTTGATGTTTCTCTTAAGACTGCTTCCGTTATGAAATACTCGACAAATAAAGTTATAAATAATTACGTGGTGTGTTGTTTTCCTCTTTTTATGACCTTTCTTGATGCCAAGATATCTATAGTAATTATAATATATACAAGCGCCTTATGTGTAAATATAATAAATAAATTTTAAATGTAATAAATTTGTGAATTTTACTTATTTATATATACTTACCAAAGTACAATGAAACATATCTGCTTGAAACGTCTAAATACACGCTTCTTTTGTCACTTAAGTTTAATTTCAGCATTCTAGAAGCATGAATCTAGCCATGTTTAGCGCAGAATATACCTTAATTTTTATGAGGATAATTTAAATATACAGATACCATGGAGGCCGATTGCGGGGACAGAAATTGATTGAGAATCGTTGTTGGAAATTAGAGGTTTTTACTTTTTCCCAATAACTGCCGGTTAATTTACAATTAATGTCTTTGGCATTCTTTAAGTGGAAGGTCTACATGTTATATAGTGTTGAATTACTGTTAGAGAGCTTAAAATTGACACAGATATTTTTAATGTACGGGTTTTAGCAGAGCAACCCGCTCGACTTGTATAGTAATACGACATCTCTCTAATTAGTCTTTAGAAACAACAACTACAATTAATTAATAAATTTTCAGAATATTTAGAAAAATTACATGGTGACGAGTTAATTCACTAACTAGAAGTTATTTTACCTTCGCAAATAACACTCAGCTTCTCCTTTTCTCATTCGCGTCATTCTCATTGTTTTCATTTTTGTGGTCTCTCGTTTTTATGTTTTTGTTTCCCCAATTGTTTCTTGAGTAGGTTTATGAGCAGATGTGACATTACAATTTATGACTATAATCAGCATAAAACGAACAAATGTCGAAACCTGCGAGAGTTGTCGCGTATAACCATTTCTACGACCGCAGATTCCTTAATAGCAGCAACCAGTTCATTAATACCAAAACATTCATTAATAACACAAATATACGACTCTTAGAAAATTAGGCATGTTTAATAAAAGTGAAGATGATGATAATATTACTGATTTTAATTAAAATAGCGGTATATTTCTCAAAATTTGTACCACTTTACTTAATAAATAGTAAAACATGAAGAAATATTCATAAATTCGCAGTGGTAAATTGATTAAGATGGCTTAGAAATGACTACATGATCCTTAAGTATTACTAAATTTTATATTTATTGGTTTTTTTAAACAATATATTATGTACATGTTCAACTTGACTTTCACACGAATATACGTCACATATAAATATATATTTACACTGTTAATGTTTTTAATCTTACTAATACGAATGCTACTTTCGTTTGTTGTTTTACATAAATGTCATTACAGTTTTAAAAACTATAATAATTATAACCAAAAAACACGTTCGCAATGCAGGAAGACAATATTCATATACAGTTCTATGTACAAGTTATTATTGTCCGTACACAAAAGCCTGCACATATCGCGTTTCGCCCGAATAATGTACATAATCATTTATACAATCACAACGATAAGAGCCTGGCTCTTAACTTGCTATACTTTTTTACACGTCGCTTTGGTTCTTATCGTAAATACGTTCTTAACTTGGCATTGAAATTTGCTATTAAAGAAGTGATTCATTACAGGGAATTGACCACTATCGAACCATTGATTACATTAACTGAGAACACCATGAGTTAATATCGTAAATTCATCGGAGTAAATTTATTGTCGTATGATCAATACAATTTCTCCTTTAGTCCAGTGTAAGAAAATAAGCTCTATCTTGAACATTTTTAACCCTAAATTGTTGGCATTTAAAGATCGTCTTCAATATTATCGTTAAATTGATTTTATCACAATATACAATGACCATCACAAAACATTGTAAAATGCGTAATATCTCAGTTTGTGAAAGATTTAATTCTGAATTTTGCAAAAGCTGCACTCAACAATTTTTTGTTGTAAAATAAAAAATATTGTAAATGATTTTCTAAAAACTCAATAAATCTTTCAACTAAGAATTGCTTGCAAGCAAATTTACAAAAGTCTCGCACGTCGATACTAGTTAAGTGTATTAATAACGAATTCTAAATAATATTTTCATGTTCCCTGGGTGAGAAGCATAGAACAATTTTTGTATGCCAGACCTCGTCATTTTCATAAAATCGACATTCATAAATCACAGACAGATTGACCGAAAATTACTTAATAAAATTACTATAATAATTCGTTATACATTGAGAACCCGAAAAGTCTCCAAAAACTGTCGTCAACACGAATCGATTAATACACCTCTAATGTGTAATTGAATCAGTTAATTTATTACCAAAGAAATAAATATCTTTTGAAAATAAAGAAACCGTTGAACAGTAATTGTACAAATGATCATAATTCAAATTTGGTCTCGAGATCGTTTTTACTCGTCAAATGTTTCATTTTTACACGGGAAATGGGGTCTATGCCTCAGCGACCGAAGCTGTCGCCAAGATGCCGACAGGATAGTTCGATTATGGCTTTCATATAAAAACATGTTTAATAAATCATGTCATACTAGCGTTAAAAAGTAAAAAAAGGACCTGTATATGGGGCATTCCACGCCAAGCGTACCCCTCTAAGAAAAATATTTTTTTTAACCTCTTTTTGCACTTTTTTCATGTAGATAATATCCGAATATAACGTTCTCAACCCCCAACGTATAAAAAAAAAATTTTGGTTTGACACTACGTAATATTTTGTTATGACGTAATTTGAAATAGTTATACCTTACACAATTTATTCCTGCGAAAAATCGAAAAATAAAAAATTATTTTACAGGTGATTTTGATAGGTTTTTTGTCGAGCTTTCACTTAAAAATATCAATAAAGAAAAATATCCATATTAAAAGTATTAAATCGAGGATTTAAAAATTTACAAACGTTTTTCTGAAAACGGACCAGGCTAAAAAATAATTTAAAATTCTTAAAAAATAGGATTTTTATAATCTTTCATACTGTGGAAGTAGAATTTTGGGACTAGAAAAGATTACAAGTGAAAAATGAGGTTAAACTTTATAATAAAAAAAGAAGTCCCCTGAATACTATGTAAAACCGTGTAATTCAGGGGCCTTCTGTTTTCATTTTTCAATGCTGCGTATCTCCGCCAAAAATGCGTGTATCGTAATAATTTTTTTTTTGTTTTAAAGATAATTTCTTTGGCTTTAACGATAAAAATATTACAATTTTGAAAAGTTCATTTAAATAATGTAAAATTAGGAAAATGTCTGTCAGTGCAATTTTTGCAGGAAAACATTCACGGATAAGAAAGTTGGCGGCAATTGACCTTAATATTAGTGGATAATTACTAACAATTTATTGTAGTCGGCAGTCAATGATACAGTTAATTTATTATGTCTATCATTCAACGACTTTTAGCCAGCGATATAATCACTGTTGCCCAATTCTCACCACGGGGAGGTAATCGCTTTTCGAGAATTATTTTTTTTTTTTACTTTTTTTTTATTTTTTTACTTTTTTTTTAATTTTTAAAATTTTTTTATTTTTTTGACTTTTTATTTATTATTTTTTATTTTTTTTTTAACTTTTTAAAATTTTTTAACTTTTTTTTTGCTTTTTTATTTTTTTTTGTAGTTTTTGCTTTTGTAACTTTGTTTGCTTTTTTCTTTTTTAATGTATCTGTTCCTGTAATCACTTTCTTTATTTCTGCAATGTTTGTTTGCTTGATTATAAATGGAACGGTATCATTGTCGAAACTGAATCTTTTCAGATGTAATTGTCTGCTATTTTCTGGAATAAACGCATGGTATTTTAAAGTCCCAGGAATCGTTTGTGCAGTCTCATATCTTTCTGCCAGAATTATCGCTAGTTCAGCGTGACTTTCTTTCGGGCTGTACAGAATACATGTATTTTTCATGTTTTCCTTCGCCCATAGATATAAATCCATGGGTGTAAGGATTTGTTCTGACGATTTTCGTTGTAAGCTAGCTCTACAAGCAAGTCGTTTAATGTTACCCCCAATTCCATCACAGGGCCCTTTACCATGTGCTGTGGCGAAAAAATGCCACTCGGCAGGCATTCCAAAATCCGTTTCATGATTCATCAGGTTAAAAAAGTTGTATTTATTTTTGTAATGTTGTCCGGCGCCGTCAGAAAAGTATATAACTTTTATTACTTTCATATTTTTCTTTAAATGATCGATAAGTAATCGTTGAAACGCGTACACCGCAACAGTGTTGTGGGTTAAATCGTCAGATATAATAGCTAAAGTTTCATATTTTAATTCGTTATTATCCTTATAGTAATAAATTACAGTATGAATTGACGCTTGATTGTTGTTCCAGTGAAACGATTGTGCAGCGTCTTGAACAGTAAACGCATAATTTTCTGCAAAATCGCACTGAACAATGATTTCGCCATCTCTTAAATTGTCTTTTACATATGCCAGGTACGCTGATTGTTGTTTAGCTATGAAATTATGCCCTTTGAGAGCCATCAGTTTGTCACAAAAATCATTTACAAATTCGTCTACGGGGACAATGTTGGTTACCATTGTCGCTCTGTCGGTACTACTCCACATTTGATATTGAATTTCTTCAATACCTTCCTTGTCAAACTGATTTATTAAATGATCTCTCAAAGTATCAGCATTTGAACATTTTTCACAGTTGTTGAAAAAACACAGGGACGTAGGTTCGGAACAGGTAACAAATTTTAAACATTCTTTATAATCACATAAATGATTGTTGGTATTTTTTGTCAATGCTGCTAGATTCCCACCATCGACCATTAGTTTCACGTTCTGATGATAAACGCAAACACATACAATATGGGTTCCGTTCGCACCGGCGAGTACACAATGTTTCGGTCTTAGTTGTGCAAATTTCGAAAAGCCAATTTTTTCATCGGGATGTGAACTTTTAAAATTTACGTACAGTTCTTTCAAATTGCTTAAAATTAATCGTTTCTGAATGTGTTCACGAGTACCATCAGGCTGTTTGATGGACAAAAAGTCTTTTTTACCCGGCAAAATCCTGCTGTTATCGTCATTTTCATAAAATGAAGAAACAAGATGTACAGTTTGAGGAGGTATTATACTATGACCTAATTTTTGTCTCGTTTGAAACAAAATACCATTAACACCTTTTTCTTGTAATATCCTTTTTGCATTTCTTGCAAGACGGGTAGAACATTTGAAAAATGAAGCCATTTTCTTTACTCCCCATGAATCGGGAAGTAATGTTAAAAGCTGCACTTTTTCGGCAGTCGATTCTAACGATTGAAATTTCGCGTAAAGCTTTTGTAGCGTTTCACAATTAGCATCATCATGCGTAACCGTTTTCGTTGCACTTGTGGATGCAGAATAATACTCATCATCTTTACTATCATCTGATGAATCATATAATTCGTCGGCAGATAGAGCATTTTCTACCTCATTCGTTTCTACATTCGGTTCTGAAGCATGGTCATTTTCAAGTACCAGACTATCAGTCTCTTTTCGGCATGAACCGCAAAGCAGCGAGTTTTCATTACAATGGCGCAACTTGCTCAATTGAGATATCGTAATCCTTCTCGTATCAACTAGTTTTCGATGTTTAGCTTTATTAAAAGGATTACAGCATCGATCCCTGAAGCCGGTTGACATTTTGGCAATTAATTAAATTATTGTTTTATATAAAGTAATCTCCAATACCTGTAAATATATTCTATACCGAAATATATTCTGAAATAAATTAGCCTATAACTCCACGTACTACACACAACATAAGGCAAGATATTCGTACGTAATTGCCAGCTTCCTATTAGACAGCTGGAAACCCACTTCTATAATGAGAGAGGAAAACGGACGCTAGAGTTGTTCGCATCTAGCGGTGGTCAAGCTAACTACATCGTTACATATAATGTTTGGAGCTCCAAACCACGGCGTAATTAGACAACCTTAACGTCTCTACCGTTCCATTTTATGAAAGTGTCGATAGCCCTAAGTTTTTACCGAGCAAAAAAGGCGTTTTTGTCTTAAACAGCCTGATGGTTCGCATTTAACACATTAAAAACGATTATTTTTTAACAATTTGTACGAACTATATGAAAATATCAAGATTCCAGAAAATATTAGGAAATTACATCTTAAAAGATATGGTTTATGATGATGATAACCAACCAAACAAAAAAATATGAAAATAGAGAAGGCAATTGAAGGAACAATGTACATTAAAACAGAAAAAAGGAAATAAAGTTAAAAAAAGCAAAAAATTCGAAAAAAAGTAAGAGAAAATAAATAAATAAAAAAGTCTGCAAAAAAATTTTAAATGACTAAAAAATTCTCGAAAAATGTTTACCACCTATAGTGAGAACTGGACAACGATGATATCAGTGGCTGAAAAATGTTGAATGATAGACATAATAAATTAACTGTATCATTGACTGCCGACTACAATAAATTGGTAGTAATTATCCACTAATATTAAGGTCAATTTCCGCCAACTTTCTTATCCGTGAATGTTTTCCTGCAAAAATTGCACTGACAGACATTTTCCTAATTTTACATTATTTAAATGAACTTTTCAAAATTGTAATATTTTTATCGTTAAAGCCAAAGAAATTATCTTTAAAACAAAAAAAAAATTATTACGATACACGCATTTTTGGCGGAGATACGCAGCATTGAAAATGGAAAATAGAAGGCCCCTGAATTACACGGTTTTACATAGTATTCAGGGGACTTCTTTTTTTATTATAAAGTTTAACCTCATTTTTCACTTGTAATCTTTTCTAGTCCCAAAATTCTACTTCCACAGTATGAAAGATTATAAAAAATCCTATTTTTTAAGAATTTTAAATTATTTTTTAGCCTGGTCCGTTTTCAGAAAAACGTTTGTAAATTTTTAAATCCTCGATTTAATACTTTTAATGTGGATATTTTTCTTTATTGATATTTTTAAGTGAAAGCTCGGCAAAAAACCTATCAAAATCACCTGTAAAATAATTTTTTATTTTTCGATTTTTCGCAGGAATAAATTGTGTAAGGTATAACTATTTCAAATTACGTCATAACAAAATATTACGTAGTGTCAAACCAAAATTTTTTTTTTATACGTTGGGGGTTGAGAACGTTATATTCGGATATTATCTACATGAAAAAAGTGCAAAAAGAGGTTAAAAAAAATATTTTTCTTAGAGGGGTACGCTTGGCGTGGAATGCCCCATATGCGCATATCGCTGGTTTTTGTTGCGTTTCTATTGAAATAAGTGTCCGTTATTTAATGACATTAATAACTATTGTTAATCTAGAATTAATGTCAGCTTTTGAAGTTTTATTTTAAAATACCAATTTAATAATTGTTAAAATATTAAAATAGTTCTAATCATCCTGTCGGCCCCTCAACGACGCAGTTGTAGCTACTGCAGCGACAATTTCTGACCCGTAAACGGATTTAAAATATACCTGAACGGTAAATAAAAATTTAATTTGACTCGAATATTAATACACTGTCAAAGTATACTTTATGGTTAGTAACATAGTAAAAATTATAGTATTTGATGAGATCAAATATAAAACTAAATAAAATTGAGTTATTATGCAATTATCATTACTGCATAACGAGATTGTTCTGTAACGGTAATTTTTATAATTCCAGGTCAAATTAAAAATAGATGTAACGATCCGCATTATTATCGTACAGTAATAATACCGTAATAATGACAATGAAATGACAGATTCAGAACATACAAAATAAAACTATAGTTATTGAGCAAAGTTGAATACGCCATTTGTAACAAACTTATAAAAATAAAGGAAAAAAAATTAAGGAACAATTATATACAATCACATTTCTTATTTTACCAATATTGTATAATATCATTTTTTGCTTGCATACAGAAGTAAATTATTGTTGCGTTTAATAATGAAAAAAATGTAAAGTCAGTTCAAGAGCCGATTTCGTATTCGCGACATCCGGCAATTTGGAGAACACTCGTTTTCTCATTGTTATCATATTATCTACTGTACATACGTCCGGAGAAGACGAAAAACGAATAATTCTGTACGCTAAAGAAACAGTTCCGTATTTGTTACACAGATTTAAATGTTATTTTCATGCGAAAAATTCGCTTGCTATATTATTAAATAATTTGTGCATAATAGTTTATTTCCTTAGAAAATTATTTTCTTTTGTTCAAAATAATTTAAAAATTATGAAACTATTCCAATTATCATTATACCTCAGAAAAACACCGTCAAATTAAGTAAACATGAATATAACATTAAAATCGTTTAAATACACAGTTTACTTATTTTAAACTAGATATTTAACGCTGAATACGAGCGCAGAAAAACTCTTCAAAGAAACACATATTTGATGATGTGCGATCAAAATTCTTTCAAAAAACAATTAATTGCTTTTAATAAAATTGCCGTTTACATAAACTAAAAATATGTATATCTTTTTACATAACAATTATAATAATAACAACGATAGATATTCACTCGCAGACGCAAAAATGATTTATATAACAATTTCTTTTAATCGCGATGCTCAAATATGTATTTCTTGGTATTGGATTTTCTTTTCTGAAAAGAAAATAATGAAAGGTAAATGTTAGTCGGTTTTTTCGTTGGCTCCGTCCTTCTCGGATTTATCCTTTTGGACAACATTTTCTGGTTTCGAAGATTCCCGATTGACGCAATCCCTAATTGCCTGCAGGACTATTCCTATTCGCCTGTCGAGTGCCGTTAAATGTGGCGTCCACAATATTGGTGCCAGTGGATCACGTGACATGCTCTCCAGCAGCGCCTCGCTTAGTGGCACCGGCCCGTTGTGGTACCTGTGGAAAATTTAGAGGTTATGTATTCAATGATTTTTAGAGGTCTACGAAAAATGATTGCAATTTCAAATTCAACAACAATAATGTTTATGGGGGTTCCTAAATGGGCTCTGCGCCTACATTTTTTCTTGAAATTTATGCCCGGTATTTCACTATTTTTGAATCGATTACTCTGACATTTGAACAGCATCATAATAAGGATTACATACTTTATAATAGAGCCAGAATTTGGGAAACATGCTGTCGGTGTTCGCTTGGCATCAAGAAGTAACTCGCCTATTTGTAGATAAATAGTTCTTCCTAAAAATTAGTATACTAAAGTTTTTAGATCGATATTTACGCATCCGGAGGTTATTTTCACTCATTCAAAACGTCGGATTCATTATAGTACAAAACATTCCTATAATCCAATTCGGCAACTATGATTTTTACCAAGTTACAAATAGCGGATCCAATATAGCAGCATACGAAAATGATCCGAGTACTTGCATTTGGAGAAAATCTATACGAAGGTTTTCATGGAGGCTGAGCACGAAACCAAGACCGATTCGAATGGGACTTGAATTTAACCCTTTAAGGACCAAATGTACAAAAATTTGACACGAAGTTTGTCAGTATTTTTTAGTATTTAAATTCAATGAAAAAAATTGTGGTATATACGTTTCCAATTGCTCGAACCCCGCTCTTTCGAATGGTGGATGGGGAAATACTGTCAATTTTAAAATGAACGAATTACAGACCATTTTTTAACAAAAATCATGAGATTTTAAAAGTTTTTTTTTCATTTATCGTTTTTTTTATCACTTATAGCATTACTATGCCTCAGTTCAGTATAAATAACCCGACAAAAATGTCTAAGCTTCAAAATGGTGATATATGTTTTTATAAAATTCGAAATGGCGGTCCCGAAAATGGCGTCCTAAATGAAATTTTCTTGAAAAATTTGAGAACGCTCTGACACAAAAATTATGAACTTTATAAAAAAAAATAATAAGAGTAAAAAGTTGTTAGAATTCATCGACGAATACACTGGAATTTTGTCAGATTTTTTTAAAGATATTTTGAAAAAATTTTTAATTGTTTTTTTCCAAAAATTCTGAAAAAATTCGAGTATATTTTTTGATGAATTCTAAGCATTTTTTGTTCTTTGCATTTTTGTCCTGAAGTCGATAGTTTTCGAAGAAATAAATCTCGAATGTTGCGTATTTATATATATTTTATATTTTTTCCATCGGAAATTATCAACTTTTAGAAAAAATTGCAAAGAACAAAAAATGCTTAGAATTCATCAAAGAGTATACCAGAATTTTTTCAGAGTTTTTGGTAAACTTTTAAAAATTTAAAAAATTAAAAATTTTTTCAAAATATCATAAAAACAATCTAACAAAATTCCAGTGTATTCGTCGATGAATTCTAACAACTTATTACTCTTATCATTTTTTTTATAAAGTTCATAATTTTTGTGTCAGAGCGTTCTCAAATTTTTCAAAAAAATTTCATTTAGGATGCCATTTTCGGGACCGCCATTTCGAATTTTATAAAAACATATATAACCATTTTGAAGCTTAGACATTTTTGTCACATTATTTATACCGAACTGAGGCATAGTAATGCTATAAGTGATAAAAAAAACGATAAATGAAAAAAAAACTTTTAAAATCTCATGATTTTTGTTAAAAAATGGTCTGTAATTCCACACGGTATATACCACAATTTTTTGTATTGAATTTAAATACTAAAAAATACTGACAAACTTCGTGTCAAATTTTTGTACATTTGGTCCTTAAAGGGTTAAATTTCTGGAATTAAGGTGAATTTGAAATTAATCGGATTCATAAGCAGCAACCCTAACAAGTGCTGAATAATAAATTTTATTTAAATAGAGGTAACTATAAAATCAGTCGACCATATTTGATCTCCTATTCAGAATTTGAAAAAATTAACTCCGAATTCGTAATCAGCAAATTTTTAAAAATAAATTTGTCGAAAGAAAATGTGTGTAGAAAAATGAAATTCTTGGACAGAAATGTCGTTTATTCAATTTTATTTGCTAATACAAATAACGAAAATAAATATTTTTGTTATAAGTATAATGAATAGGAAGAGATTTCATCCTAGCAGTTGTTATCTTCAGCGAGAAACGTAATGAAATATGAATAAATGTAGGTGGGTACGCCTACGTTGAAAAGGGTTAGGGTCGACGAGCACATACAAGTTGACCTACAATAATTCAAACTCAACTCTTATATATTTAGAATGAGTCAAAGTCCACAATAGGACAGAGGCAGTTGCAGTGACATAAAGAGAATATATTTTGGATCATAAAAAAAATTAGAACAATAGAAACTGATGAACAGAAATCATTCGAAACAAACTCGAGAAATTATCTGTTGATTACAAGAGAAAATTGCCCACTTGTCAAGTTCACAATTGGAGAATAACAAGAAAAGACACGAACAAATGTAATCACGACTGACATCAAATGTGACCGTGCGGAATCAATCAGCGTTCAAATTAGCCGCGAACTACGACCGGGTACTTCCCACGAGTATTCCCGCACCTCGATGCGACGAAAGTATCCATTAACGCACCAAGCTCGTACAGAGGAAGGAAATTATAGCTCAACACGTAAAAAAGCCAGTTGTTGAATCGTGATCTTGAAGTAGATTCATTAGAATGCATTGCGTCGCAGTACGCATCTACGCGGAACACGCGAATCAGTCAGAATTGTGCATTAGAAACATCCAGCAGCGACTGTGTAATTATTATGCAGTTAGGGGAGTAACATGTTTATTAATTGTTTCATTTACTTGTGGTTCATATACTGCTCTTTCGAAGGGTCATTCGAGAAATACAGTGAAATTAAAATTAAACTATATTGGCTTCGACGCTGCGGCCTTCATTTGGTAGACCCAGCAATTTAATTCCCAATAAAGAAAAATGAAACTAATCATTTTCAAAATCTGGACCCCCACACATGTCAGCTGGAGCATTATTATACATACAACATAATGCATTTTTATAATTAACAAAAGCTTAATTTCTCCTTGAGCGCTTTTTTGTTTGACCTTCTTATAATTTAATATGAATCGCCTCCAACACATTATCAGCTCTAAGTTAGGCCATGATAAACTCAAAAAGAGATTGATGTTTACGCGAGACAAAAAAATTGGGACATTCGTATACGGACGTGCAAGATCACACCCATTACTTCGTCCAGACCAGAATTTGGTCACCGCGGCAAAAAAGTTACCCTATAGTGTTTCATCAAATATGGAACTTTCCGATTGAAAGGAACTCGAAAATGCAAATAAAAATTTGGTACAATTTAGGTACAAACGGTACCCTAACATAAAAAATTAAATTGAATAAAGAACAAATAAACGTAATTTAAAAGAGAACCTTATCATCTTGGAACATACTATAATTATTATCAAAATACAAATCACAAAAAAAAATATTTCCAACAAAAAAAAAAAGATACAGCATCCAATTCTCTACTAAAAAGGACATATAAAAGGTCATATTCTATAATTAAACCGTTCGTTCTAAGACAAGTCTTCTTATTTAATCTGCTAAAGCGGTCACGAAAGAATTAAGCTGTTATTAATTATAAATATTACGATGAAACCAAAAATTACTAATAACAGCCATATAGTGTTATATAATAATGCCTAGGCTGATATGTACTGGGGGTCCAAATTTTGAAAATGCTCATTTTCAATTTTTTTTCTACGGTCAATGAAATAGCTGGGTCTACCAAACCCTGTCCAATCGATGCATGACGCAAAGGCCGCAAAGGCCGCAAAGTCGAACCCTTGAGAATTTTATTTTAACGTTGAAAAGCTGTTCCTAATAATTATAGCAAATTAAATTGATCGAGAATTTTTCGAAAAGGTTTAAAAGACATTACATGGAGAGACGCTCAGAATGCGTGTTTATGTAATAACTTCTAGCTGAAATATGACGTTGCATTGAAAAACAATTTTAACGCTTATTACCGGAAATTAAACTTCTTAAATACGACGGAAGATGGTACTGCCTCACAAATTCCTAACATTGCTTACAATTTTAGCAAATTTATATAAAATTCTTTCTATTTCAAACTATGTACACGCAAAACCATTATCGGATTTCTAAATGCGCCTAGATAGCTCTCCTCCGCTAAAGTTTAATTAATCTGCCAATCTGAAGCTATGTGTATGATATATTACTTGCATGTATTATGTTTTCCCATGTATCATTTCAACAATTAAAATCTATTAAAATCAATCGCCAACCAACTCACCTAAGACAAAAATTAAAATTATATCGTTTAATGGGAATGCTGCAGCGACAATAAGTAGAACTTGGCTATTGACGCTAGGAGCTCGTTGACGCTGGGAATTACGCTCTTCGGTAGAAAAAAAAATGAACAGAAACGCATACTATTGTAGAGTCGCGATCGTGATGTTGATTCATTATCGTGCATTGCGACGTAACGCGTATCATCCGCAGAACTCGCAATTTACCCTCGAGTGGGAAACGCAGCTAGAAGAGAAGCTCCAAGTGGGAGTGCATATACGGACGATGGGAAAGAGAGAGTCTGGATGGATGACCGGAGAGTAACCCGGCGCGAGGTAGCCGCGGAGGAAGAAGCAATCATCTTATAACTCATAGCGCGGTGGTTAATGGTCCGTGTGCGCCACAACGGCACCTCAAAAGGTTCCTTTACCCGGCCGCTTGGTACTTTATGACGACTTTATGTTGGAAAAGAATGCAATTTCGAGCTGATTTTCGATTTTAGCGAATATTTTTTGTTTTATGTTATTTCCAGTCGCGTAACTTCCTTAATATAGTTGAGTTGCTCAATACCTTTTGTTTAAGTCTACCTACACCTCTTGTGTTGTCAGCTGAAGGTGAAATACCAATGCCAGAGGTGTAGGTCATCTTTAGATGACGCCATACTCCATTTGTCAAGAATGTAGAAAAGTATACTAGGAAAAATTTACAATTTTGGAAAATTAACCAGAAAGTTACCCTGAAGGGGATCGAACTTACGATCTACGACTTTGTCGTTCAGCACGCTACAACCACGAAGTTGATTTTGAAAAGAATAAATATTAAAAGTATATGGCTTGAGATGTAACCCATATCCAAATCCATCAGTTCTTTTGTTATGTAGACGTGATTCTCAAATGTTCATTGAGTGGCTACCATATTAACTTAATTTCTCTTGCCTACGTTTAGGTCATAGTCATAGATCAATTACACTGACCGACAAAATTTTACTTTTTGTCTGTCTTTGACAAGCGAAGTATCATTTCCGAAGTATTTTTTCGTGCTGAAAACGATGGCGCTAGCAGAATTTTGCTATCACGTCACACTTTGGCGAGAAATGTGGTTGAATGTGTCAAAATCAGCTTCATATTTCGGTTTAAAAGGATTTGGACACATTTAACCTCATTTTTCTCCAAAATGTGACGTGATAGCAAAATGCGGCTATTACCATCGTTTTCGGCATGAAAAAATACGTCGGAAATGATACTTCGCTTGTCAAAAATAAATTCCATTCTGCTACAAAATAAACCAAAATATGGCCAAAAACGCTATTTTTTACACATTTAACCCCATTTTTCTAAAACATGTGACGTGACAGCAAAATTCTGTTAGCGCCATCGTTTTCAGCATGAAAAAATACTTCGGAAATGATACTTCGCTTGTCAAAGGCAACATCAGTGTCGGACAGTGTTATTAAGAGATATTTCTAAAATGCAGCTTTATAGTTTAATTGTATATACGTACCTTAGTAACATTTCTACCGTGCTTTGTCGAATAATGCAGCATTGTAATAGCGGCGAAAGGCAACTAATTTCGTCATGGAAAGGCTTCCCGAATCCTCGTCCATTATCGAGATGCAACGGAAACGTGTTGTTTCCAAACATCTTGAAAGTCTCGTAATGATGCCTGTCCATATTTCCCATAAGGAAGTCGAAAACAGACATATCTACAAGATCAAGTAGTCTCCTGCCCTCGTTGTATGGTGGAAGCTGCTTTACCAACGTACAATAATCGGAATCTGAAAAGTCGACAACGTGAGAACAATACCGCGTACATTCCACGATCGTATATCTTATTATTAAGTTAATCTCGAAAAGTGCCCCGATCAAAAAAAAATTAAAATAGAAACGAGAGCAATAACTTATTTCTTACGACTAGAATAAAACGTAGCGGAATCCCTCGTCATTATTGTAAAAAGCCCGAGGACTAATTTGTTCGACTATTAAAGCGTGAATCATTCGTAAACTCGGGGCACACGTGCATAACAGGGAAAATAAATCTAGAGAAAGTGCACTCGACCTAACCACAAAAAGACCAGACAATGACACGAACTTAGTCTCGAAGCCGTGCGGTAAGTACTGAAAGCGAATCGTTCGATCTTAATCGCGAAGAGCAGACGACCTGGTCGTTGATAATTCAACAATTCGTGTTCGTTAAAGCATTCGTGTTTACTCGAGCAACATAGGCCTAACCAACGATATTTACCAGTTTCCCACTGAGCCTTGAGTCGTTTGTGGTAACTCCTTCTCCAAGGATGTCGCCAGACCTTCCTCGGCGCTAGGTCCTTGGCGGGCAAAAATGCAGCGAAGCTTCCTTCCAGCATATCGGGATTGCCGCAAATCGCGTGCCCAGTATCGCAGTAATAGGTGCACTTACCATGGAAGCACATATTACCAGCCGGACTTACGAAAAAAGTCTTTAGGATGTCCCCGTCCGTTACGTGGTAAATTTCCGTCGTAATGTTCACGAGTCGTCCTGTGACCGGCATGCATCGTCGGAATCCCATCAGCCTGTATAGTAAATATAAAATTTTAACATCTTTGTATTTTTCCACTTTTCTGCTCAAATCAAATAAAAGTATTATTTTTTTATATCCGGTATTTCGAATTCATACAAACGAAACGTTTTACTGCCCGCCCTTGAACATGATAGGAGTTCAATTTTTATCAAAATAAGTGGAAACCTTGATATATAAGTAATGAATATATCTTCCCTTAAATCGTTAACAATACATGAAATGTTCGAATATCGGTTTTTACATGGATCAGTCATGCCCACGGGATTGGCACTACTCACGTAGATTCGCATAACCTTATTGACACCAAAAAAGTGGGGATAAAGCATTTCGCTAGTATTCTTTGATCGCCCCCACAAATATTCGGAATTTAAGGTTCCTAGCTATTCGCAACTGATGCAAGAAGAGCGAGAGTAGGAGGGCCAACAGTACGAGGAGTGGGGAGTTCCCGGACTATACTAGCGTCACTTACCGGATTCATTCTTTGGCCTCAATAAGGTAACACGAAAAATAGTCTAGTGCCATCTATGTGGTGATACTCTTTGGATTAATCATTAACAATCTAAATTAAATATGTTAACGATAACTCTAATCCGGAATTTAACAGTCATTTTTGAAGAACCTGATGTTTAAAACCGCAAATAATGGATTCTTCTTTAGTATAATCAAAGAATTTATTTACTTTAATGAAGCTCTTTAAATATTACGAGCCATTTCACAACTGTAAACGTTTATTAATAATTAAAATAAATTTGTTACTAAATAAAATGTCTAAAATAAAATTTCTTTATCATTAACCCGTTTCGTCCTGAAATGCCGTAAATTTTGACTTCTTTTCATCAGGTGCTTTCTTGGAGAAAAAAATCACTCAACCGTTTTGATATAACATACCTATTGTATTGTTTCTCGAACTCTCTAAATCTGGTTTCAGAGTGACCATATCTGCCGCCATTTTTTTACTATGGCGGTTTAAACATAAAAAAATCGTGAATTTTGAAAAAATTTGTTCAAATAACCGTATTTTTTAACAGGAAACCGTGTTCGAATCAAGCTGAATCTCTGTATCTGGTGGAGTAAATAGTTAGACTAAAACATAATATGGTTATTAATTCACCATTCAAAATGGCGGCTTCAAAATGGCGGTTCTCAGTGAACATTTTGTTGAAAATTTTCTGAACGCTCTAACTGAACAATTATGAGCTTGTTTTGAAAAATGCTAAGAATAAAAAATTCTTAGAATTCGCCGAGAAATATAGTGGATTTTTTTTAGATTTTTTAAATAAATTTTTGAAAAATTTTTTTCAAAATTCTTTTCAAAATTGTAATTTTTTTTTTCGAAAAATTCTGAACAAAATTTAGTGCATTCTCTGATGAATTCTAAGAGTTTTTTATTCTATGCATTTTTTCCCAAAAGTTGATAGTTTTCGAGAAAGAAAAATCTTAAACTATAATATTTGAAATTCATTTCCTCGAAAACTATCAAGTTTTGGAAAGAATCGCAAAGAACAAAGAACTCTCAAAATTTATCAGAGAATGCACTAAATTTTGTTTAGAATTTTTCATAAATAAATTACAATTTTGAAAAAAATGTTGAAAAAATATTTCTCAAAACTTTATTTAAAAAATCTGAAAAAATTCCACTATATTTCTCAATGAATTCTATAAGAACTTTTCATTCTCAAAATTTTTTTTAAAAAGCTCGTAGCTTTTGAGGTAGATCGTCCTGAAATTTTTAAACAAAATTTTGACTGAGAACCGCCATTTTGAAGCCGCCATTTTGAATGGAGAATTAATAACCATCCTATCTTTTAGTGTAACTAATTACTCCACCAGATACAGAGACTTAGCTTGTTTCCAACACGGTTTTCTGTTCAAAAATACGATTATTTGAAGAAATTTTTTCAAAAATTTACAATTTTGTTATGTTTAAACCGCCATAGTAAAAAAATGGCGGCAGATATGGTCAATCTGAAACCGGATTTAGAAAGTTCGAGAAAAAATACAATAGGTATGTTATATCAAAACGGTTGAGTGATTTTTTTTTTCTCTAAGAAAGCACCTGATGAAAAGAAGTCAAAATTTACGGCATTTCAGGACGAAACGGGTTAAAGAGATGTATTTTAACTGTTAAGAAATGTAGTTTAAAGTTACGGAATGGTTTAGTTCATCGTTTGTAAAAAAGCCTTCTTCACGACAAATAATTTCTTTTATCAGTGCAGATCCGGAGAAAAACAGATGCTAACCATTACTACCTATACGCATAATATAAGAACAGTTATCTCTAGATAGTTCTCATTACTATATTAGTTATTATATTTTACTATCTTGACGTTTAAGCATATATGTATAAGGTGAAGGGATAACTACCACTAATATTAAGGCTAATGGGATTATATTAACGATTATAATTAGGATGTCTATTACCCTCCTCTAGCATCTAGTTTTATCTGTCTAGACGAAGATAAATCATTATAATCACATTCTTGTAAAATTGTGATTTTTATACCTGTCACGATGGCTAGCTGGCAAAAATGCAAAGCGAGATGTAATCTTTTCTCAAACGTTTTTAAAAAACATTAAGCATCTAATTTCTAATCGCAAAGTTTGTAGGTTTCAAGTAACTGTTTTCATAAAGTAAATATGTAGCTTACCTGTCCAAATGGAAGGCCGCAATTTCGGACGTATGGCGTTCAAAATCAGTGAAGTAAAAGTGATTCGGCAGGGTTTGCTGCTCGCGTGGAAACCTGTTAAGTAGGACCGTGTAATTAAAAGTTCATAAACATATCGTAAATTCTAAACTGTTCTAATTTGTTCCGTTCAAACGCTGCGCTGTACTACTGAAATTATTTCTAAATGCAACAACTTCCTATGAAATTTATTCATTATATAATATAATGCACAAATTATTTATCATTGCTAAGTGTAGTTTATATTTATTTATTATATTATATTAGTAGTTTATATTGATTATGTGTAATAAACGTCATATAAAAAATGTAAAAGTAAAATGACAAAGTATATACTCGTCTGCTATATTTCAAAACTACTTGTACTAAAATGTGTACTATCGTTCACAACTTATTTTTTTTCTTTTCACAACTTTCCATCTTTCTATGGTCTGAGAGTCTAGATTAGATAGGATAAATTGAATACCATTTACATCTGTATCCATCAGAAAATCGATACTTTATTTAATCCAGTGTAATCGTTTATCTTAATTTTTTTCATATAACTTTCAAATAAGATTATTCTATTTAACATTTTATTTTTGGTATTTCAACGAGTCCCTTCATACGTGTATTTTAAAGAAAGATTACTATATTTCTATAGTAATAAACTATAAATAAGGTTTGAATTAACATTACGGAAGATGTCATGATATCCAGCGGAAATATAAATCACACATTCGGTCGGAAGATTTAAAGATTTTATTGCTGATCGGTAGTCGGTGATGATACCGCGCATTTAAAAGAAAACTAACCAACCAGGTACCACAGATGGTAAAACATCGATTCTTTCTGCAACAGAAGACTGGGAGAATTCAGTAAATATTAAACAAATTTAATTTTTGTATTTAATAATGAATACTAAATGAGCTAAAAAAGACGCAATGTTCCGGACCTATCGGGTTGCAAAAACTATTATTACTATTATTATTTGGGGATTTTTGCACCATTATTATACAAATAATAACATTGGTTGGTTTAAATATCTCTAATTAATAATGTTAATTATTTAAAATAACATACTTACAATGTTTAATTTTATTATACTAAGTTGTTATTAAATAATTTCTATACAAATTTCCATTACAGAATCTAGTTTAGTATTAAGGAATTGGTGTCCGGCAGGAATTCTCTAACATGTGTGTTTATACTGTATCCTAATGCGCTAATTTACGTAAACACATTTCAAGTAGAAATTAGTGTTGGCGTGGTGCCTCGCTCGCTTCGCTCGCTCAGAAACATTTTGAATAAAATTTGTATTTTTACAAAATAAATGCAAAAAACTACGAAGAAATGTAATTGGGGCTAATGTTTTTTAGTAATGGACGGGTGGATCTGTGACAAAACCTAATCAGATCTAAATTATGCCAAATTTATGTCGTTATCTACCTTTATCCGTACGTGAGTTACCGCGAGATAAAAAAGCGGTACGTACGGACGTACGTACAAGATCACGGACACAAATTTTGTTATTGTTGATTTGGGCTCCTTAGGGTCTGAAACGTCGACATTTGAAGAAAAACTATAGGGTAATTTTTATGCCCGAGGTGATCAAATTCAATACTTCGTTCAGACCTAAGGTCTGGGTCAAAATATTAACAAATATTACCACAGTAGGAACATTTTATTGTTTCATTCTGCTTCATCAGTTAAAAACTGAAAATTAAATATTGATATTATTGTGTTCAATCAGCTTCAACAATCGTTTGACACGATATTGTCAAGAATATACAAAAGTAGATATTTCGATGTTAGCTAAACGCATCCGTCGATTAATTTTTCAAGGCTGCATAAATATTGTGCTACGCAAAATGCAGAAGCGTTGGAACTCGTTTAATTGGCGATGGCACTGATAAACTCCGATCGCGCATAATTTTAGTTCTCGAATACTGGCGGAAGGACGTAAGTATCCTATAAGTTAAAGGAGAAAGGTGAAAACAGAAACAAATTCAGCGAATAAAAAGTGAAGAAGGCAAAGGAAACAGTTGATGATACGAATACGTCCGACAAGGAAGGTAATCAAGAGTCCAGGAAAAAAGAATGTAGAAAAATTGTATAACATTATGTTTTAGACTTTATATAGATCATGTTCAATCTTCTATATTACTGAAGGATTCGTTTGAATATAGATGCATTCCAGTATTCGTTAAATTAATTATTATTGCATGCGAAAACAATACGAGAATGAATCGACAAAAGTGCTCGGTAATTCGAGGAGACGTATTAGAATTACATAGATATTGATAAATTAGCAGAATATCATACATATCAAAAAAATGTCGAATTACCTGAAAAAATATAATATTCGGCAACATGATACTCATAATAGGATAGCGGAACAGTCAATCAACCAATTTGCTTGCCAAATAAAAACTAAAATACTCACTAACAAATAAAATTATTCGTTGTTTCCACGCCAAAGAAATAATGAAAATCGAAAAATCAAAACGAACCTTCCTCTATATAGATAAGGCATTCACTATAGTGATTCATTCTTCTTAATCTTATAGTATTTACGAAGTCAACTATGAAACGCTGATCACACTAATACATTGCAACCTCAATTTCGGAATTCAGATCAAACACTGAACATCCAAATAAATGCGTCACAGAATTCCTATCTCAACCAAATAATGCAATTGCCATCATTAAAGATGGGAGCAAATGAAAGAATGTAAAATGTGTAGGATCTGTATAGGTATAGATATATATATTTAAATACCTGAATATTGAAAATAAGAAAAGTGTGAATAAACTAGCATACTCATTCACTGTAAAAAATAACCTAAAATAAAAAATCTCAGACTTCCTTGTAGCAAAAAAAGCAATAGTATAACAATAAAGCTGATATGGACTTCATTACATAAAGATATCAGTGAAAATCAAATGGTTGACCAACTTGCTAAGTCAGCTGCTGAAAATGAAAGCAATGAAAGTATTTTTATCCCATTCACAAATATCCGTCAAATCCTTCAAACTGATTCCAAACAAAATATTACGAATAAAGGCTTAAGCTTAACAAAACAAATCTCTTTGAATAGTACCACACGAAAAATATCAAGCCTTGGTTCAACAATATGCACTTCAAACCGGACATCATTATTACAATAAACCGCTGTTGAGCTATATTATTATAATCTTGAATTGCCGTTGATATGATATAAATTTATTATTGAAAATTATTATTATTCATGAGGGCTGATGTGATGCCATCTCGCTCGAAAAATTTTTCTGGAAGTCTTTATTTTAGTTAGAAATTTAATTTTTCGACAAGCCAGAGTAAAAAATGATGCTTTTTATTAGCTCTGTTTAAAAAATGTAAAATTTGGAATTTCGTCACTTCATCGAGTAGTAACAGAGTACAAACTACCCTATACTAGTAACAATCGACTTACTTTAATCCCTATAGTCACGTGTTCGACTAGAAATATCAGGGCAAGCCTCCGGGGCCGAACAAATCAGAAGCATTCTTTAGGATATTTGCTCGTAGATAATGCAATTTCTAATGAAAATTAGTATTTACAGAAAATTGTTCGCTAGCGGGCTGGCTTCAGTGAAATCTTCTTTCGGACATAAAACTCGGGATATTGACTGCATAATGCAGTGTCCCTAGGATATGGGAAATCAATAATGAAGTATTGTCTATATAAATCCTTAGAATTTGACATTCTTCATGCCATTATCATCAAATATACTGTAATTATTGCAATCGTGCCTCTAAATTCATATATCGTGCATTCCATGTCAACCGGGCCACCTCAATATCTCAAAAACGGATATTTTTTTCAACCAAATTTGGTACAGATCATCTTTAGCGTGCATACTTTTTCCCTGAATTTTTTCAGAATTACTTTTTTTGTCAAAATGGCAGATAAAAATATTTAAAAAAACGTGCTTTTTGCGTTTTTTTTTGCTGGTTTAACATTGTTTGGTGCGAAGTAAATTCTGATAAACCAGACATATCTTATTTACTATTTATTTCATATGTAATCATAATTACTAAATAAAAAAAGTAGTATTCAGAATATTATTATTATTAGTTTTTTTAATAAATAAAAAAAAGTTAATTTTCAGAGAACTCCATAAAACAATAAAAAAATATTAAAACTAGAAAATGTAAAAAAAAACAACAAAAACCCAGGCATGAATAACATTCATGACAGTCTCAACCTTGTAGAATGCGGAGAGTTGTTGTTTTCTCACTTACTTAAATAAATTAATACCACAGTAATAATTATGTTATATAAGAAATTTTTAGGTATTCTGTATTTTTTATTTTCAAAATATGACTTCAGATTTGTAATTGACGACTCCAAAAACTCTCTGTAGACGGTTTTTATTAAAATCCAGTAAAATTCCAGTGTTCTCGCCGCCATTTAGAATACTACTTTTTTTATTTAGTAATTATGATTACATATGAAATAAATAGCAAATAAGATATTAATCTCTGGTTTATCAGACTTTATTTCACATGTTAAAGTAGTAAAAAAAAACTCAAAAACCACGTTTTTTTAGATATTTTAATCTGCCTTTTTGATAACAAAAAAAAAAGTAATTCCGAAAAAATACAGGGAAGAAGTATGCATGCTAAAGATGATCTGTACCAAATTTGGTTAAAAAAAATGTCCGTTTTGAGATATTGAAGTGGCCCGATTGACATGGAATGCTCGATATATATAAATTCACTCTAATAGAAACTAAAAATTGACGATAACGAATAAAGGGTAAAAGTGATCAACATGGTAATTATGCCATGTTATGAAAAATAGAAACGACAGAAAACATTATATGTCGAATTGAAAGAAAATAAACTGTACTAATCATGTGGAATCCTAATGAATTCCAAATAATATTCAAAAAAGTGTCTTATGTAGCAAGGCAACAATATCATTAGCCAAATTGAAATTATATGACATGACCAATGCCAATAACAAGATTCAGAATATCATTAAGGGTTTGTCTAGATCTCCATCATTCATTAGTATTTATATAAAATAACTAACAGTGTTTCAGAATAATTGGTCCCGTTGATTATGGCGATGCCGTTAGCACCTGCGTTATATAATAAGCATCATGTACACATAGAGAACTATAATAGGGATACTTTCGTAATTCTTTCGATGGTTTGCCACTCGTTGCTACATCTTCGGTAGTTTCGACGCGAGCGTACCTCCATGAAGTGATACTATCATTTAATACTCATTACGAAAATACCCATTTCTCCAAGTTGGTTTGTAGGATGTGCCATTTTTTAAAAATAATATCTATACTATTGTTCGTAAGAAAATATACAGTTCTGTCAGAGATTATTGATGCATTTATTTTTCATATTCAGTACGGTTTATAATTTCTATAGCCTTTCTAACGTATTTCAACATTTTCAAAAAGGTTTTGTTGTATTCTGTATAATATACATTTTTTTTCATAATATTATTTTTATTTTAATGTCAACCTTTTTTCTGAATAGATCTAAAATCGATAGCCTGAAACGTTAAATGACCTTTTTTGCCACCTCAACACGGATATTTACGAAACTTATTTAAAGATTTTTCACTTACGAAAGATTCAGAGAAAAACTGTGAAATTTATGACATATTACAACAATTAAATAAGTGAACTTGTTTTAAAAGGTTCACCTTCCTGCATACTTAGGGTTTTTATTGGTATATTCGAGCAATAGCGAAGACCTAATGTAACGGACGTTAATGACTTCCGAGACGATAAATGAGTAAAGAAATTTGACGAAGTGGAATTGCAATTGCTTCCAAAAGAGGTTGTGCATGCACGTAGATGTGCAAAAGGCACGAGGCGGCGGCGGCGCTCCTGACTCCTTAATACCAGGGGGCCCCACTTATGCAATTGTGCTCGTAATCGTTAATAGCCAAGAGACTCGCGCCGCTGCAAAACTCGGTCGCAAGACCACCGTTCCCCTCGCCATTGATGTTATAGTTGACGGAATGGGAGGAACGGGAAATCGACCTGTTGATGCGCTCGTCTTTCTTCTTCCGCCTTCGTTTCATCGCTACACTTTATCTCTAAAGTTTCATTGAATGAACGTCCACCATTTTTTTTGTTCACTAATTTAATTTCCAATAATTGAAGATCTCAGCAATGGAATGAAGACACATTGCTAAGCTTTACCGTTCATTTTATGCTGTGTTTTTCAAGATTTATCGTTTTTAGCAAACATTACTGTGGAGTCTTTCTGAATGAGCTCTAATAATAGCGGTGAAGGTTTCCTGTACAAATGACAAACATGCGCGCAAAATGTATAGAGGCAGACGGGGTGAAGTGACGAATCTCAAATATTTCCATTACGATCATACTGATTGTAAAATATCATATTGTGTTTCTTTGTTTACAACATTTTTCACATTTTGAGGCATGATATTTCATATTTTGGTTTTCTTACCTACCTTTGGGAGCGAGAAATGTAATTCTTAAACAAAATTTTCAAGTCATTTTCCTGTACTTTGTTCTCAGATTGGTGAATATTTTCATTTTGGCAGTTTGATAATCATTATTTATATATTTGTTCTAAAAGTATATTTTTTGGTGTTATTTATAAAATATGAATTGTTCCTTTTTTGTGTGTTTATATTGAGATATCGTACCTTCCCGCGTAAAAATAAAAAAGACTTTAGAAGATCTCAAAAAGATCTTTCTTAAAAATGTCACTATTCAAGATGTATTTGAGAGCTTTCACACTACTAGTTTATCAAAATCTTTTTCAGATCTTTATGAGATCTTTAAGAAAAATTTGTACTATTTTTTTGAGATCTTTTTAAGACTTTCTTTTCACAGCATGATTTTACGAAAACATAATTTTATTAATCTTATCGAGATCTTTTCATGATCTTTTTTTATCTTTTTCGGATATAAAGAAAAATATTTGTAATAAAATGCTGAATTCTCTTATTTTTCACCAAAATTAACTATTGAAGATGAATTTTAAAGTAATTACCTTTATCTACTTAAAAACTTCAATTTCTAATATGGGGTCAATATTTACAACGAGACGAAGATGAGAAATAAACACATAGCAGGCGTTAATACAAGCGATTCATGTCATGAAGACAGAAAGTTTCATATTACGAATATTCAATATTTACAACACAATAATCAAAGACGAGAGATTTCCAGAGTTGTTTTTCGATGCGCTGACAATGTTTTATGCAATGAAGACAGAGAAATGAAAATTTGTCATCTTTCAGAAAGAATTAAAAACGCTACAATTTTACGTGTCTTAGACAAAAATTGATACATTTTCTTTTACCTATACACATTATAATTTCCGCAATACAACGTATGAAGTTTACTACCGATATCTTAAGAAAAGTATAATGTATTTATTCCTTAATTATTAGGAAATTAGAGAGTAGAAAGCAGACCAGAAAGCAAGTAAACTGGGTAGTCACCTTGAAAATCATCTTCGATAATCAATTTTGGCAAAAAATAAGAGAATTCAGCATTTTATTACAAATATTTTTTTTCATATCCCAAAAATATAAAAAAAAAGATCTGGAAAAGATCTCGATAAAATTAATAAAATTATGTTTTCGTAAAATCATGCTGTGAAAAGAAAGTCTTAAAAAGTTCTCAAAAAATAGTACAAATTTATCTTAAAGATCTTATAAAGATCTCAAAAAGATTTTGATAAACTAGTAGTTTGAAATCTTAAAAAGTCATCAAATACATCTTGAATAGTGACATTTTTAAGAAAGATCTTTTTGAGATCTTCTAAAGTCTTTTTTAGTTTTACGCGGGTTGAAGTCCAAATGATATTTTCGGGTGAAACAGCGAAATTTTTTCCCGGATGTCTCTATTCCGTGGTGATTTTTTAATTTAGAATTCCCTTTTGTTGAATGTATTGAATAACTAAAGACGAAGTTAAAATATGTGATCCTGATATAATATGTGTATTCAAAGTTGCCGAAGATTTCTTTTTTTTACTGTTGTTGAAAACTTTGATATATCTGAAGAGGATCATTCCACCATCGTGGAAATTTTATTTTTATTAAAACAAACAATAATAACTTAAAAGATTGTGTCTTGCACTTAATTTTATGATATTTTTCTTCAGAGACCTCTAAAAATAAGGATTCACCCCGGTATCGCCGCTTCGCCCCGTGTTTTTTAAGTTTCTTAATTTGGCCATAGTTGGCCATCTGTAAAACATATGTAAATATTGACTATATGAAATTACCTATCAAATTCCCCTATTGAATTCTGTGAGATAACTCACACAAATTGACGGATAATGCAACAGCTTACTAATGTCATTTACTACTCCTTAATGTAAAAGTTCTTTAGTTTTAACCTGGTGTAAACTCTCCTTCCAAAAAGTTACCTTCAAACGTTTCAAAAGCTTACTTAGATTTTCTTTAGATATTAACTATTGCGATAGATTCAAGAATAGAGAAAATTGTATATATTATTGCTAGTTTTTCAGTTCAAAACAATGACATGATGATTACAGGTGGAAATATTACAACAAAATATTACGTTAACAGAAATTACAATATAAAATATTACGGTAACAAATATTATCTTTATAACCAACATTACCTAACGTAATCAATATCCTAAATAGTTCAACAAGGTTTTCAAAATAACTGCATCCCAGCCTTTAAGTTTTTAGTATTTTTTCAAAATTAAAATGAACTATCGTATCCAGGACGAGGATGACGTTAGCCCTACTGAAGAGCACAAAATACATCTTGGTGCGAATTTTCACAACAATTCATTTGGTATCCGCTAGAGGGATATTTTCTTTTTTTCCTTTTAATATCAAACCCAATAGTTATTGAATTCGAAACTGTTACATGTAACATTATCGTAAAGTACCGCGCTCGACGTGAACTGAAATATGACCGACATGTATCATGAATTCCATCATGTTATGAAATTAAATTAAACCTAACTGCCGAGAAATTAACAAACTACAAACTAGATCTTTTTGGATGATAATATTTTAGTATCTTGATATTTTTGGCCGCAACATTTGTTTCAAAATATTTTAACGTACTATTATGGAAAATAATATTAAAAGATATAACTAAAAGTGTTGAAGACAAAAGTTTCTAAAATTAATACATAATTCAACAGAATTTCATGAAGTCAATACGTCGAAATTCATTATTTATTTGTAAAAAGGTAGATTACCAGACCTATCTATAACAGGGTATCCAAAAAATACCGAAACATATGTATACATTTTTATATAAGATATTTTGTACCCAGATTAAGGTATTTTCCGTAGTAACTATTGATGCTGAATCTAACATTGACCTTGATTTTGACCTCGCTGATGATCTTTAAGGTTATTTCAGGGTCACCTTTATTTTTTCAATGGGCAGACTCTTTTTTTTTTTGACTTCGCAATCGAAAGAGCAGCATGTTTTATATCAAACGACCTTTATACGACCTTGAAAAGGAAAGGTCAAGTGAAAGAAAGTGTCTGACCTGTCAGCTTTTATTTTTAAAAACAATGCAGTTCTTGCATCTCAATTATCTCTCTCTAAGTAATTGCATTGATAACAATTCTTAGTTTATTACAACTCGTAGTCAATATTAAGTTAAAAGTGTTTTTAAGCCATAAAATTACTTATTGTAAAAAACTGTATAAAACTGCCATCTGTCATCGGGACACCTCTGTATTTGTTTATAAGTGTCTAATAACGCCAAAGCTCAGGTGGTTCGGATTCCACCTTCATAAACTGTAGGTCCCGCGATTCAGTCCCATATGGGTTCAGAAAAGTCAACGTAAAATAATGTAAAAGAAAAACTGTATAAAACTGGCTTGAAAATGAGTATACTTGATTAGAAATTGCGCCTGGCTGGGTTAAATGAAGGCGTTTTATTTAATCTCTGAAATGTCTGAAACGTTTTAGTTGGAAAAGAACGATTGTAGGAGAAACGAGCATTGACTGTTGATGTGAGCATATGAGGATCACAAATGACACCAGTGGATGGCGATGAATGATGCGTGATGGGGACCTGAGGTGATTGATAGCTGATGATGACAGATGATAGAAGATAACTGCTACAACGTGCATTCCTGTGGTATAATGGCGTGCTACATACCCCATGGTGGGAACATACCTGATAGCACAAGTTCCCATATTAAAATGAACACCATAAATGAAATAAGTAGTTTAATTATATTAATGAAATACAATAAATAAACAACTGACTGCTGAAGTTTGGTTAATGTTGGCCATAATTGAATGCAGATTATTTATTTTGTATTTTATGTGAAAATTTAAGAAAAAAAATTGTATTTATTTATTTATAGAAATTATACTGTAGAAGGCTCACATCGAGAGCCGAAACGTTTAAATTGTTTTTTTATATTATTTTTGGACCGTCTCACCAAGAACCTCCTAGAACTCCTTAAGGGTTTCGCACTTTATTTAATAAGCGGTCAAGAAAAAAACCAAACAGAATGATTTTTAAATCATTTCGCACTTATAATTGCAGATTATTTATGATTCTAATTGAGTTTTGTTAATCGAAGTGGGTAAAAACCGACTCGCTACTTTCTTCAAATCTACTTTCATCATTTAGACTTTAAAATATACCTCGTTTCGGCTTAAGGTCCAAGTGAACTGATTTTATACGTTACATTTTATTGTTTTCTACACTTTCAAACATTAATGACAACCTATCATTTCAATGTTTCTGAGGTCGCTGTCTCGAATGCCGCTGACAAGAGAAATTTTGTCACTTAAGTCATTTAACATTTATTTAAACAAATGCATAAAAAAATACTTGTTTTCCTTATTTTTTTGTTATAAACTCATATATAAGGTATTTTTATATCATTGTTTTAAAAAATGAGGTTACATGGCTTTTGTTCAAAGTTTCAAAGCAGACTTAGAAATTGTGATCGCAGAAATATTGAAATGACGGGTTGTCAAAGCAAACATAAATGTTTGGAAAAGCAGTAAACAATCAAACGCAAATTAAAATACATTTCATTTAACCCAAACCGACCCAGCCGATAATGAGTTAATTAATATATAATGTTTTTTCGTTCTTTGAATTTCAACGATTTCTATTCTTTATAGATTTTTTTTGCCCTTCTGCTGACATATATATTATATTCTTTTGGTCTTTTGTAAATATTTACTCAATTTCAGTCAGTTGGCTAATGCGGTTCATATTTTACTAATTAAGTGCGGCATTCTTTCATATTTAAGTATGCCAGAAAATAACAGCATACTGGAAACCGAATAAAAAACGTATTTGTCGTTGCGTATGACATATCTGAGAATCGTATAATGAACCATAAAACCACCCTCTTTTTATGTATAAGAGGCTCTTCTCTTTTTTACCAGCTTGTCAACCACAGAATTTTTTCCCTCTTCTTCACTAATTTTGCATATATTACTATAGTATGTTTCTACCATTCATTAGAATCCTTTATATTTATCTTCTTGTAACGTTTCAGTCTTTTGAATAACGAGTAATAGCAAATCTCTTGTAAAATTGCTGCTAACAAATTAGTAATTAATAAAAATGTATAAATGATTACGGTTTAAATTAAGCGACATAATTGCAAAGGAAAAGATAATATAGAATATTAGGATTTAAAGTCAATAAAAATATGAGATATTTTTTAAAAACCGTTTTAGTAACCGTAAGAAACAAAAATATATAATACCAAAGATATACGCATTTTAAAATATCTGCAAGGAGGGTAATTATCATAAGAAAACGAACAAACATTCATTATCGCCAGATTATTGAACTTTTCGAGTGTTATTGAATATAAGTATCATTTAGTTCAATACGATAAACGCTTAATTTTACGAGGTTCCACGAGAACCGGCATTTGGAACACAGATGTATCGACATCTAAAAATAGGAAGGAACAAGTTGCTTGCCGTAAATTATCATTCAAGTACACGCGTATCATTGGAACCAAAAATCTATTCAATAAAACTCACTTACAAAAATTATATAAATTCTATAAATTACATAAATTATTATTTTGTTCATGATAAATAAAATCAATCAATTTCCACATCAAATATTGAGCAAAAAACGATTTTATTGAATGAAGTTATATATATTTTAATTTATGTTTAGCCGCAAATTAACGAAAAGATATTTTTTAATAAAATACGTCTTTCGCAAAGAGCAATATCTATGACATAATGAATACAACATTTTCAAAGATGCAAAGTTTTGATTACTCAGAATTTAAAAATTACAGTGAAATACAAATTTATCCGAAATATAAAAGGAACTAAAACTTTCTACGAAAAGTGTACGATTCTATTTAGTATTTATATTATAGCTACATAAAATATTATAAGTATGTCAAATCATATAGATATTTTAGAAATCCTCTTGTTGAATTGAAAGCATGTAATTTGTTTAATCCTAATACTCTGTGTTAATTCCGTTCAAATATTACATAGTTAAAACTCCGTTAAAAGAGCTTATTTATAAAACATTTATATTATTATTTAATTTAAATATTAAAGAAATGAAATCACACTGCGATGTATATAACCCTATTAATCTACATCGCCCATTAAAATAAATGTAATATCAATAAATTTCTCAAGAAAAGAATGTAACTCAACTAAACGTTGTTGCAATATTGAGTCCCCTTACATTTGATTAAATAAAATAGGCTGCACATTGCCATTAAAATACAATGATATGAAAGGTCATAAACGCACATTGAATATGTTTTTAGCGATGTTTAGAAATGCGCAGCGTTATATTCAACATTCTTTGGAGTGAAAACCGATAACGAAATAATTTATTCGATTTTAAAATTGTAATCGATTCCTACTCGAGCTTATATAAAATATTATTCTTTCAAACAGCAAGACCACGCTTCTAACTGAAATTTCCAGCACCGTTCTAAACGGTACACAAGCGTCCTTGAACAGAGATTTTTAATTTAAAAATTGCATTCTTATTTGTACCTATTTCCGGTTATTAAAATTTAGCAATTCTTGGTCAAATAACTACATACATTTTTGTCGGATCGTTGAATTTAATGTAACACTTTATAACTACTTAAGTGTAATAGTTAAATAATGCGTTTTAAAGTATTTTTTACTAATACATTAAAGAATTCTGAATGCATTGAAAAAAGGTACTTAATATCCTGCAGTATCTTGAGTATCAAACCTTTACTTTCCATTGGAAGAAAATCTAATGTAGTAAAGTAAATAATCTTTATACATCATATATAATATGTTTTATCTGCCTGAATTAATACATAAATTAGTAATTTTAGGTAGGTTAGTAATATATAAATTACAAGAATAAATAATTTATAATTAGCTAACAAAGTATTTTATTACAAACCACACATAAACATATAAAAACGAAATAATAAATAAGCATAATGATGGTTCTTGATGAAGAAAAATTATTTACAACTCATAAGTTGAAAACAATTATATATCTTATGTTTGAACTAACCGCATACAGTAATATTCATATTATTGCAATTCGATTAGGTTTAATAAAATTGCACACTCTATGAGCTGATATGAATTCGTTATTTTATTTTTTTATAAACATCTAAACGGAGAATCCATCGTTGACAAATTATTTTTTAATAAAATAACTTATACAATCTAACAACTTTATTAAAACGCTAGCAGACGCCACTCCATTGTCGTAATAATAAATCAATTTATTTTCTCATATTCTGAGCGCAAAATGTTATTTTGCTCCCTATATTGTGGGAGTAAAATAGCGCATTCTCTCTCTAGGGAGCAAAATGAATTTAGCCGGGAGCAAAATAAGTTTCTCACGCTATTCCTAAAATACTATTTTCTTCACACCTAGAGGAAAGCAGCAACTTTCCTCACGCAAGCTTTTCTGTGTCCCCTCGGTCGTAAAGAAAAATCGTATACTTCCCTCGGGAAGTAAAAAAGAACGCCTCAGACTGCATGTTTCTCACCCTCGGCTCCGCCTCCGGTAAAAATTACACGCAGTCTGAGACATTTTTTATTTTACCTCCTTCGTTGAGTAATGTACTATTTCTCCCGAACTTATCGGAATGTCCGTATTGCATACCTGAAACGCGGGGCGAAAATTGCCGATTCCGCCCGGGCGCCAGCGCGCATTCGCACTTCGTTTTCATTACTCCCTAGGGACGGAAAGCGCCCCGAGCAAAATTAATTTAGCCGGGAGAAAAATAAGTTTCTCACACTCTGAGCACAAAATACTATTTTGCTCGTTAGATCGTGGGAGCAAAATAACTCGCTCTCGTATGAGTAAATAGTATGTGTAACAAGGGAAAATTGGTGTTTGTAGACTCATGCGAAATGCCGTCCTCGCTTCGCTCGGGCGTTAAACTCGCACTTGTCGGGAAACACCTATTTTGCTACCTAGTTGGACAAACTACTACTTTAACCCTCCGGGAGTAGAGCTCGATTTGGCGCCCTAGAGTGAAATACTCGGCCGCAAATTACTGAGCCCCTACGCCAGTCGTATTCAAAATATCGTATGGAGCACGGGCGAAATATCGATTTCCGACGAGCGTGATTCTCAGCTTTACTGTCAACGAGTGTAATTGTGCCCGTGTTACATAATATTTTGTATATTTATACATAGAGGCCGAAGAATTAAACCGATCAGGAATGCCAGTATTGTTTGGGTAACTCCACTCTTCATACTGCTGCTCCTACTCTCCGTCTTCCGGTTTCGGATGCGAATAACGAAAAGTCGTAAATTCTGAACATTGAGGAAGAGGGGGTAAATTGGACTGATAGTGCCCATTTTTTTGTAGTCGCTTTCTTGAGGCTGACTAACGAAACCGCCTAGAGGCGCGGCCAGCAGTTTATGCCTCCCACCACAATACTGATTTCTCCGTTTATTGTCCCTTCTTTTTAAACACATGCAATATGAACGGTTTAAGAGAGGGTAAGGAGAAGACTACCCCAGATGAATGAGGAAAAACATTAGCAGGGATTGGGGCACAAGGTACTTGGGGTGACACTTGCAGAGTTCATCCCTTCGAATCTTGCGGATGATCAGGTGAGTTAAGTTTCCATAGCCTTGCTTAGGCATTTCCAGGCTCATGGGAGTATCCAAAATATACTAGTGTACAACCTTGCGAATTAGTTCGCTCCCATTTTTTATGTCAAGCAGGTTACAGGAAATCCCATAGTTATGCATTGCATATGTAATATTATTGTTGGACTTAATTTAGGTATTAATCTAAATTTAGTTACCAGCTCAAAAGGTATTATTTACTAAATAAATAAACCGATAATAATAAATATAAACAATATAACACAAATGACAAAAGATGGGTAAAATTAAAAAAAAACATAAAAGATAAATAACAAGCCTTAAATTTACTAATAATCAATATAATTTGTTTTTAAACGTTAAAATTATTATTACAAAAACAATTTTCATTTCAGTTCAATTTATACATATAAAAACGCTAACTTATTTCTATCTTTTATAAGATCTTTAGAATTCTCTCGTCGTCGGAGTTTAAAAGGGGAACACGACGATTTTTCAGACACATTACGAATAGGCAACAACTTCGGCATCAAATTGGCAAAGACTAAATGGTACGTCGTTAGTACGAGTATATCTTGTAACGGACTAATTGCCACAACGGCTTAAATACCGGCCCACACGCAACACATTAATATTCTATCAACGCCCGCAAGTTGCTATATTTCTTTGTTACGTCTGACACAGCTCCCGAAGGATACTTAGTCAATTCAGCTTTAATAATGTTTTTCAATATGTTATGAATTTTCCTATTTCTTATTTTATTACCAGTAATTCTAACAAAGGAGTAAAAAGTGGCAAATGAGTCCCAACATAAGTCCTTCTACACACAAACCATCCCTGTGTCCATAAACATCGATTTCCAATTGTAGGGAAATTAACAACTCACACAAAAGTCTATTGTGTTATAAATCCAATCAAGAATAATAACGATGAAACGTGTCCCCTTAAACCTGTTATCAATTTTCAATCGGCGTTTGCATGGAATAAGGTTTTTTGGGTAGCAGACGCACGTAGCGATGGGGGGACCTCTTTTCAGTGAGCGATGCTCGTAACGGGCTAATTGTCCAAGTGACTTAAAGACGCCTGCGAACTCGCGACGCGGAACTTTCCCGCCTTCGTCTTCTTCATCTCGAACGGTATATACACGCCGTAGTTCGTGATCATAGAAAACTTCTGCTTTCACGACGCTAAGATCGCCGACGAAAGTTCCTTTCATTGTTCGATTCGTGAAACGATGAAAGAGGGAGGAAAAAATTAATTCCATACCCGCATACCTCATTGATCTGCTGAGATCCGAGATCTTATTAAAAAAGATGGCAAGTGAAAACGAATCATGGTTTCCACACTTTTCCTCATTTTTCGTCGCTGACGTATCACTACTTATCGTAATTAGATCTATCGACAATCGTAATTGCTTTTTCGTACAGTTCGCTGAATTTTAATTTTCCCATTACGCGGGAGATGTGTTGCGTTCCGTATAATTTATTTTCGTTCATGTACTCTGGTTCCTATCGCATATTGTGCAAACCGATATTTCTTTCCTGTTCGAATATAGATTTTCCTTCCTTATTCTCCCTATCGTAAGATCATTAGAGTTGGTGTTTAGGGATGATCGGTAACGCTCTGTTTGCATACGCTCAAGAATTTATATATAATAGTAAAGCAAAGATATTTTCGATAAAGTAGTCATCCCTTATCTTAATTATCCTATTTTAGCCTAGTCCCATGTTTTAACTCCTTTCCTTTCTATATTTTAAGGTTTTTTCCCCTGACATAGATGTATAAACATTTTTAGTACAGTCTGTTGTCTTATTAGAGTACTTGCACATGAACGTAGACGGGAAGAAGGACGCCATCATACGCGTTCTTTTGGTTTTTGTTTTCTGAAACTGCTATTGGAGGGGGTGAGGGGAAGTGTTAAAATAAAGGAGGCAATGAAATCTTCCTTGACTCGAAAAATTAAAATATGAGGAGTTCTACTGTAATATCAAGTAACAGGATTCTGGAATTTTATGTGAGTAATAACATGTGCACTATCGTTATGTAAATTTGAGATAAAGCGAGATTAAACAAATTGAAAGAAATCACCGCGGTCTCCGCATGATCCTGATTATACAAGGAGGAGGGAGGAGGAGGGAGTTTATGGCAAAATCAGGACTCTTCGAGAGATGCAACGAATGAAAGTTAGGTTCATTTCAAATTTAACAAGAAATCAACAGTTCACTAATTTTAAGGCATCCGGACGCGTCTACAGTTTGTGATTGAATCCATTACAAGAAATCGCAGTAATGGAGCTTGCCATTCAATGCATACTGTTCAATATTGGATGATGACCTTAAACTTATTTTCTTTACATATTGTATGAGCGATATCTGTAAAAACTTCGTATCATCACGGAAACGTTAACGTTAATCACAATTGCTAATAACGAGCAATCAGCAATAGATTTATGCAGTGATAATTGTTTCACTCTATTATCTCGATACTTGTAAGGAATATTTTATCATTTCTCGCTTAAGTGGTGATTACATCAAACAGAGATATTACTGCGTATGTCGATATTCTGATACAGAATGAATTATCAGTAATAAAATTTCTGTTTACAGCATTGTCAAGAGCATTGTTATTTTTTAACAGTGTAATCGGTTATGTGCTATTTACCCAGCCTTTTTATTTTGTTGTATTGACATTTGTTTTCTTCTGAATTGTAATAATAATAAGAGTTTCAATATTAAATTTTGCTTATACACATTTTATTATATTGGGCTTTACGCGAATTTCGAACTATTATATTATGGGAAGTTACGGAATTGAAAACGTTTTACGTTTCTCGAGAGTTCAAGGTCGATTGGATCCGGTATTTTCGTTATTTCCAAAGATATAAAATTGCCGTTTCTTACTTGCAAGAAATCTTAGTTGTGTATAGATTTTACTGGTTGCAAAATTTGTCTTGTAGAACCTAAAGTCGAAAAATGGAAGGACGTAAAGATTCGATATAAATTTTGCATGACGAAAACATGTTCATATAGGCATTTTCGAATAACGGTTTTTATAGCTCGGTATTCTGTATTTGGCCTTAGGATTTCATAGTACTGACTGGTTACAACAAAATATGAATTTGTATTTCAACTTTTATTTAGAATAATATTTTATATTAAGATTAATATTTTATTTTATTAATATATAAAAATAGTATATTATGCATTTCAGTATTTCTAAAATATAAGCATTCCCAGAACAATTGAGGCGCCGGATAGAACAACCGGACATGTAGGATTTTAGTTCACCTCTGGATTTATTTGGCTGTAACATTTCTCAAAATTTTGAACTGAAATTTTAAAGAAATACTTCTCATAGCATTCTGAGGATAATAATACAAACGAGAAAATATATAAAATTACTTTTTGCTTCCGGTAAACAGTGGGTTATAAATGGGTATTTTAAATTGCTCCTGGAGCAATAATTTCAATACTAATGCATACCTTAGACGATGTTTCTTATATTTCTAGGGTCGCAGATGACAAACGTGATATCTGATTTTCAAAACTCAGAATGGCGGATCCAAACTGAATTTTCTTAAAACTTACTGCTACATGAAGGCTTTAATCACTATTAAAAAGAACTTAACTATAATTTGTACTACGTTAGGTTTAGTGTTGCCCTCATAATAAAATATTCGTTAATGACTATTTTTCAATCGAAAGAAATGTATTTCATGTCACTGCTGATATTGCTGATTTCTCAGATATCACATTTGTCATCGGCGACCCTATAAATATAAGAAACCATTTTATAAGGTATGCATTAGTATTGAAGTTAATGCTCCAATAGCAATTGAGAATACCCATTTATAACCCACTACTTACCGAAAGCAAAAAGTAATGTTATATATTTTTAAAATGTTTTCTCGTTTGTATTAGTATCCTATGAGAAGTTTTAGTTAAAATTTCAGTTCAAAATTTTGAGAAATGGCTGAGTTACAGCCAAGTAAATCCAGAGGCCCGATTGTTCGAACTGGCGCCACAATTGTGTTTTCCTTGGCCAAAGAATCGGTAATAATAGTAAGATTAATTGATTTTCCTATTAATGCAGTAAGTTTTCAGCTTATCAATTAATAAGGAATTTAATAGTTGGCTCCGTTCTTGACTAGCAAAGATTGTCAAATCATTACCGGCGTATTATGACAAATTTTCGGTGCAGTACACCTTTCTTGCAAGTAAAAATATGAAATTCTGTAGACTAAAACATTGGAAAAATTTACTTCCTTCTCTCTGTCATCACCTTGTTGTAGGATGAAACGAAATATCATTATATAGCCAAAGCATAATATATATTTTAAAGTTTCATCGTTATTCTTTCTGGGCGTAATAATACTGATCAATAGGTACATATCCTAACCAATTGTAAAATTAAAATATATCTTATATAATTTCCAGACAGTACACTTCCACGTTAAAGACTCTTCTTTTAATGTATTCACTCTTTATTGTAGCCATTCTCTAAATGTTTAGCTTTACTATCTTGACTTCTTGTTGCATAAGAAATAATCTATTGTTTAATCGCTAGAAGATGCCATTTTTGTTATGTTGATTACAATAATTAGTAAACAAATACTTATCATCGAACAAAAGGCTCATTAGTTTTTCGAGGAGAGCCTATGACATTTTAGAAAAATGATCTCTTCTACTTAATTTTTCATTCATTACATAATGAGACTTTCATAAAATGGATGAAATATTACATCGTCAACGGTAAGCGTTTTTGTCAATATCTGAGTAATAAAAACTTCACCCACAGTGTACGATAGAAATAAGACATCATCGCTATTATTACGTACCTCATCGGCTTGAAGAGAGCCTGTATCTTATCCGCGTAGTCCATAACGAGCTTGATCTGCGTGCCGCCGGTTTTCTGGGCTGTAAAAGTGAAAATACGTTGAGAGCTCCAGGCTAAACACGTTTTAATAATGCAAACACACAGCAACCGATATATAGCGAATTAATTATATGAAGGAAAATTCAAAGACTGAACAATAAATAAAAACAATCTTTCTGAAAAAGGAATCGAATATTTCTGATTATTTTTTAAACCGTTATAAAAATTTGCTTGTGTTACGTGTTCGTTGTCTATTGCTATACCATCCAGAACTTTTTCTTCATTTTAATGAGAGGAAGATAATTATTTAAAATCATACACGTGTGAAGAATCGGTTGAGTAGCCATGAAGCGAAGTAGCTCCTCCACGGTGTCCGAGGCATTCGGGTACATTTCTCGTCGGCGGATTTGCATATGGAATCTCTCCAGCACGGTGGTGTTTTTCCTGAAACAATGTAATTCACGGCCCATTATTATCTCTAGTAAGCTGCGGTTAGGGAATCGACTAACGATTACTACGTAGCTTCGCCGAGGGGAATCCCGAGAAAGGCTCACTGAAAGATGTATTTCAAACACCTTAGGCAATATTGTAAACACCGTCGTGACTTCTCTATTCCGAGGAACGGCTCGGATGCGGTAACTGATACCTACTTGGGCTTCATTTCGTTCATGATTTGCGGAAGGTTAGCTGTATTATTAAATTAAGTATGACGAAGCGTTTATAAGCATTTATATAAAATATTTTGTAAATTTGTATAAACTTCGATTTATATCTTAAAGCGTGTCATATTTTACTGAACATACTAAATTGGCTATATATTTATGATCTGTCAGTCACATATGTATGTAACGAGAGAAATTGTAAAATAAATTTCACTATTCTGTTTAAGATTTCGCGGAGAGACTTATTATTTTCAATATGTGCAATTATTGGATGGACTAATACTGGAATAATAAGTCCTCATATGATGAACTATTTTCAAAGTATCGAAAGTTAACAACAATTCTAAAATTAAGAAGGCAGGTGTACAATATGCTTTCAAACGTTCTTCAGACGACATCTGTTTTAAATAATTTCGATTTAGCGGTTATGAATCAATTCTTCGCTTGGTTTAATTAGGATAGTTATTCCGTGACATTTATGTATTAAGTTATGGTTTTGTTAGGAACAACTATTTCCCGTCAGTTACTAACTAGCCATTAGAAATCGGTACCTTGGGTAACCAGCAGTAGTATTTGCAAATAATTATCTTAACTCTTAAAAGTTATTTCAGTTCATCAGTTCATTACACTTTTTTGTCTTATTACTAACGAAAATAATAACAATAGTGCTAAACTTGTCATGGACTATTATTAACTATAGCATCAATTAATTCATCCAATTATTTTACTTAACATTGCATAAATCGCAACTTATTAGTATGGATTAAAGTAGTCACTACTGGGTAAGTAAACGCATTTCTCATATTGCTACCTATCACCCACTTATTTTCCACTAAAGTTTCTACTATTTTAATGCTCCTACATTCACAAAATCATTTCATAATTTTATATCTAAACTCCATTAAAACGAAGACCTTTTGAACATAAAATTTAATTCATATTTGCCATTTTACTGGCTCATAAATAGATGGAAGAATATTTTGAAAACATGTGTTACTAATGTAAGGTCGAAGCACTTGCCAGAATTCAGAATTGAAATGTAGCCACGAATTTCAAATTCCGTAAGCACGACCGATTAAAAAGGAAGTTACATTAATTCAATGCATTAACTTTAATGGAATTTAAAGTACAGCAATTATCAATCTAACCTTTAAATTTTAAGAGTAAATTGAGAGATTTTAATGTTTTTTGAATGTAGTTTCTGGGAATATTATTAAAAATATGCATTGCTTTGTAAAACACTGTGAACTTCTTAAGATTTAATCTTGTAAGTTTTCAAAGTTTGTTTGGTATCTTAAAGCAGTGTCATGATAGTTTGCTACGTTTGAAATAAAAATTTTGACTTTACAAAATACTAATATAAATAAATTGATATCATTTACTTCCTTTCAGATTATCAAATCCATCAACTCTTTTATCCGTAAATTCAGAGAATTTTTTTAGAATTTTGAATAAAGCATTTAAAGGGAAATTCTTCGTGAAATTCTGTATTTTTTGTCAAAAAGGGATATGTAATATAAATTAGAATGTAGAATAAAACACGAATTATACATTGTTCCCAGCAGTCGTTTATAAGTGCTGTGAAACGGCTTTCATATAGAAGATTCTAACGTTTAATACTATTTTTTCTTCATCTCCTCCTATTGAAAACTGTCCGTTGCTTCACTTATAATTTATACTAAATAATAAGCGATATCGGTTTTGAGATATGATACCATCTGCCGTCAACAACAGCCGAACATTTCGGAGGTTCTCAATGAAGTCAACAGAATTCAAGTAGTCAATAAGAAACACAGTAAACAATCTCCATGTGGTATCAATCCGTATTCCGTTATATGTTAGTATGGCGAAATATGACGCCATAGCTAAAAAATATATTCCTACAACTTTATACCGCATATGCCGACAAATAAACCAGCCGATGCACAGAATAAAAAACAAGAATCGAACCGTTTCAGAAAGGTAAAACGAGTTATTATAGAAAGTATTTCACTGTTTTTCACAATAATCCAAACAATAATACAGTTCGATTTACTATTTCTGGATATATAAACATGTAATCCTAGAAAATTATACATATAACAATATTAAATACTAAAATATTGTTGTCATTTGCTGTAATAAACGGCATCGAGAACACACCGAGAAGTGCGAACATTGCTCTTTCCACTACGTGTTTTCTCGACCCGGTGAAATTAACTCAATATTTCATTTCTTTGACTTGGCAGATATTGAATTCAACGCCTCAATTATGTATACGAAATAAATTCAAACAAGTTTAACAGATGAAGGAAAGTATAAGTTGTTATTCATTGCATACATAACCTCAAATGTCAAGTTTTATATATAAATATACTGTATGGTTTACGTGTTTGAAATTTAGAAAAGTGTTTATTCGTCTTTTATTAAATTTTGTAATCCTTTCCATAAATTTTCTTTCCACGTAGACTTTGAGCACACGTACATCACCATACTTCTTAACATTTGCTGTAAATAATGTAATGTCGCTTTCGTACTAGAATGCCATCTATTGTTATATCATCAGATATTTTCAATTCTTATTTCATTAAATAACTCTAACAAGTAACACTAGGGAAGTGATAATCACGGATTTTTTTGAAACTGCGTGTACAAGTACTTCTTTAAAAAGTATTTAACACGTGTTTTTTTGTTTTTCCCCAAAAACCATTTTTGGGGTAGAAATCACCCTTGAATGTTTGTAGAAATGGGCCCTTGAATGTCTTTAAGGTTGAATAATAGTATGTTAAAAATTATTTGTAGCATGTCTGTCAATATTGGGATATTGACGTTTTGAGGTCGCTGATGAAGAATTTAAAGTCAGATTTTGAAAATTCAAAATGGCGGATCCAATATGGCGGTCGAATTTTGATTAATTTTTACGAATGTAATGAAAATTGATATCTTTATGTTTTTGCGGTCGCTGATGACGATTCTAAAGTCAGGTTTTGAAAATTCAAAATGGCGGAACCAATATGGCGGACGAATTTTTACTATTTTTCAGGAATTTTGTGAAACATGGTTGGCTAGGGACTTTTGACATTACTGATTATCAACATGATGTTAGAGTTTGTGAAATTGAAAATTAAGAATAGCCGTTGCAACACGGTCAACAAGTTTCCGGATACGTAACAATTATAAACTGCATTAGTGTTAAATCATGAAGTAAATAGTTGAAATTTACATTCTCTACTTTTTACGTTACCCAGGAACAACGACGTGGACGTAGTAGTTTTTTTGTTCCCATAGGGGTGATTTTTGTAAGTGAGTCCCCTTGCCGCTCACAATGACGGGTGTTTTTTTATGCGAGTTCCCTTGCCTCTCACAACGTGTTGCAACGGCTATTCTTAATCAACAATTTCACAAACTCTAACATCATGTTGATAATCAGTAATGCCAAAAATCCCTAGCCAACCATGTTTCACAAAATTCCTGAAAAATATTAAAAATTCGTCCGCAATATTGGTTCCGCCATTTTGAATTTTCAAAACCTGACTTTAGAATCGTCATCAGTGACCGCAAAAACATAAAGATCCCAATTTTCATTACATTCATGAAAATTAATAAAAATTCGACCGCCATATTGGATCCGCCATTTTGAATTTTCAAAATCTGACTTTAAATTCTTCATCAGCGACCTCAAAACGTCAATCCCATTATTGGCAGACATTCTACAAATAATTTTTAACATACTATTATTCAATCTTAAACACATTCAAGGGCCATTTCGACAAACATTCAAGGGTGATTTCTACCCCAAAAATGGTTTTTGGGGAAAAACAAAAAAAAAACACGTGTTAAATACTTTTTAAAGAAGTACTTGTATACGCAGTTTCAAAAAAATCGGTGATTATCACTTCCCTAGTGTTACTTGTAAGAGAGATTTGCAACTGATATAAATAAAGTATGTGTTGATAATAACCTATTAACTATAACCAACAATGAGATTGTCAACCGACAGTGGAATTTTTAAATCGGAAGACAAAACGGTTTGAACCAGGGTATCTGGTGGTATATACTGGTCTCCCGCCCTTACATTATAATGCTCGGGCAAGATTTCGGACCTTCTTAAGTTTTATTTCATAAGATAGTTATGCGACATAATTTCTTGGTATTTTTGTAAAATTTGTAAGCTATACACAGCTTTGCGAACTGTCGCTAAACAAAGTGCGTGATAAAAAAATTCGTCTAGGATTACAACCTATATAAATAGAAATGAGAGGGGGGATATAATATAAAGAGAGTATATAACATAAGAGGGGGTATGGCTTAAGCGAGGGGGCTACCGTGAACGGTTAAGAAAGACAGCGGAAGTGAAATCGCATTATTTAGTAAAAATGTTGACAAATATCATCGTTGAACGTTAGCCTCAAAATGGTTTTAGGCTATACGCGTGAAAATCATCTGCAACATTAGATAGGAGGCCTACATATCCGATGACACATGGTCGTTGTTGTGCTACACATCATCGCCGAATTTCGAGATGGCGTTATAGACGAAGCTTAAATGTCTATTAGTCATAGTCTCGTCTCTTCTAGTCGTAAGTCGTAACTAGTGCGTTTGCGTGTATGACGCGCGAATTACGGCACGCGACTGTCTCGTCTCGTCTTTGCTCTAATTATCGCAAAGACGCCTAATTGAATATTCCTCGACCTCCTGGCGCGGCGTATAGCGGCATATACCGAGTCTAAATTTAAATGATCGACATCAATATCCGACTGCTCACCGTAATTACCAGTCTCGGGCTCGGCTGATTCTGATCGAACCTAACGGCGGAACGAATAAATAGCCCATAGAAATTAAATTAACTCCCGATTCCGAGTAACACCATTTGTAGTTTCTCGTCCGTTTCGAGTAATTGTCATTTTCGAGAATTTTCATTAAAACATGCCAGCATGTTTTCGTCTAACTCAAAATTATTTCTATTCGGTTAATACTGCTAACAATAACGATATCGTTCAAAAGAAATTGTTAAATAAAAAAGCACGACAACCTAGAGATATTTGTATATAATTTAAAAAAACTTCTTCAACGAAAGACCACTTGGACTATTTTGCTAATATTCCTTTTCTGAAGAAAATATATTCTAGAACAGAACCATAAAAGTGATATTTACATTAAGTTATAATGTGGAAACAATATTATTTTTTGCCAAGGAACTGACTTTCTTCGTAGGAAATGATTTACAGAATGTTGAGATAAAACTAGTTTTTATTTCTTTAGAGAGAACAAATTTGAAAAACTTTCGATAATTAGAATCTCGCAAAGTTAACATTAAATAAAACGGATGATATCCATTAGTAATTAAAAACATTAAGTAAACTTGTGACTTCCTAAGTGTTCCTCCAGTTAAGTTACAACTAAACATGATCTATCAACAAGATAATATTTGAATTATTTCAGTTCTTTAGGTCAGCCTTTTATTTTCAACTATTTGGTTCATCAACTTTGGCTCAGATAATGCTTGTGGAGTAATCTTACAAAGCATCTCTTAGCTGATTATTATTGGAACGTTCAGCATGGAAATAGCCTGATCGATCTTTATTTATATCGTGACAACATTGAGTTTAACGATGTTGTTTTTTAAGTTCCTATATGTCGAGGCAATTGTAACAGCTTTATTTTAATTTGATATCTGAAAAGCATTAGCTTATTTCGTTTTCTTAAAAGAAGTATTTGTAACCGTTTCTCACAGTAATATCAATATTACTGTTGCTGGATATCGACACCCCGTTGATATGAGACTACCACATAAGTTATCGTATTATTTTATTATTTGTGACGTGCTCAACGAAAAGGAAACGTACGTGCAAAGAGAAGTATTCGTAAAATGATCTATTACAGATAAAGAATTCGGAGGTTTTAGGGTCGCTGGTTATGAATCCGAAGTGAAATTTTCAACTTTTCAACAATGACTTTCTGGTTTTACCATGTGAAAGTGTTTCTCACACTATCCGAATTGGTAAAAAAGTTGAAAATACTTTTTAACCCCCTTTTTTATAAACCAAGTCACAATTATTTAATTGAGTAAATGAAATTACAATTTTCGCGGTCCAGAAATATCTAATTTTTGCATCTGTTCGATCGATATATTATCTCGACGTGCTATTTGCGTAGTTTTCCGATTTCGTTTAGATATCGGACAAATCTCGTTTCTTGGAAGGAATTTCTCGTTCGCCACGGGAAATCGCTGCAAAAATACGTGACGACTTGAACGCTTGTTGAAGAATCGCGTCCGAAAGAAACACTACGTGGAACGACAAAAACGTCCGCGTGTGCCGCAACGATAAAATCTGTCAGCCAACAGCCAATGAGATTCTAAATTCTGGCGTCGAAGTAAGAAAATGACTTTTCTCTCTGTAGTCTCGTTGGAGAAACGCATCTCTGTTTTCCAGAGCATAACCCACAAGCGGTTTCGACGATCGCCTTTTTTTATCATTCCTGAGAGCCGCGTCCTTTTCCCAATAGAGTCTCATGAGGATCGAGACGATTTGCTCGATCGAACGTGGCTCAACGGTGAACAAAAAACCGTTATCGAATCAATTTTCATCGTTCGCTAAGTACGCGTGAGCACTGTTGATCGATGTTCCGCTATTCTCAACGATTCGTAAAAAAATGTTAAATAGGAAAGTGTTGTTACTGAAACGTGGGTAATAAATTAATGACGAGTTCGTGGATGAATGTGATTCATTTTTGTCAACATTTACTTTCGTTCGTGTATTAAGTCATGTTGACACTGCAGGAACATCAGGGAGTAATGACTTACTAGTTGATATCTCGCCGCGGCGTTATTTTACTCCCTCTCCTGTCCATTCATAGCCAAATACATATTTTGCACAGTGTATACGCATATAATATGTAATATTGTATACGGGATTACCAATGCGTGTCTTTTCACTCAGGATTGAGAAAAGGAAGCTAGGTTATAATGCACTTTAACCAATATATAATAAAACATGTTCAATGCGTTAACAAACAAAACATGATCTGCACTGCCGACAAACTTTACCCTATCCGTGATGTCTCGTAGAACTATGACAGCAGTTCATAGTGCTCACAGTTAGAACACGGTGTATAATCTGGATCTAACTTCTAAACTAGCACTCTAAATAACGCCAATAAAATTTCCACTAGGGTACTTCTGAAAACATATAAATTATTTCTTTATGCAATATCTGTAAAACTAAAATCACACACGATCGAATCTTGAAACAGTACTTATGTAACTTTAGTAATGTTTATAGCGCCCATCTTGTGCTTTGATTCTCTCCGTGATGTACAGTTGTCATTCAGTTCTCGTGACTACTATTATTGCACAGATAATTCAAGGCAACTCCATAACAATCCAAAACATAGAGATAATTGAGGTTAATCAACTAAAATTACAATATATGTAATGTGTAACATCTAAAATTATTTCTCAATTTCCACACTCTGGTTGTAGAAAAAATTACATCGTTTATTTTAGAAATTTAGAGCTCCATAAAATTATTCATTAAATGTATGATTAAAAAGGCAAGAGAATTATTAATAAAAACAACATCGTAAAGACAAACGATCAAAGCACAAAAATGACTTCAAATTAATGGGCAAACATATAAACAACGAAGTATGCAATCGTTAAAATTAAAATAAAAGAAAAAGTATTCGAGAGACCCGATCCGTCAGACTCGTAAAACCGCAAGCTAACAACCGTAGGAAATCGCGTGAAATTGCACTTAAAAAATCTCCAAGAGAGCTCTACGTTCCATCGAGCTCGGGATATTGCAGCAGTTCATAATTAGTAAGGATTTTAACGAAAGAATGGATAGGCTTGCACATCCGGAAAACGTGCATGTAAACCGTCCTCGAGACAAAAAAACCGGACGGCTAACATGACTCGTGTTGAAAATTACCTATTGTTTGGAAAAGTAAGACTTTTTATGAACTTATTAAGTATTCAGTTTTTATTTGAAGCGACTGTAGGAATTTTGTACCAAAATAAAAATAATAAATCCATTAACATAAATCACTCGAAGCAAATTTATTATTTTCTTTACAAACTATAAAACTATACCTTATTTATTTAGAAATATTCTAAATAATATTTATACGTGTCAAAACTAGAACCATATGAACTTATACTCTATTTGACAATCGGTAATTTTTATAAAAAATGATATTTTGCGGATGTTTTCGTTATAAGTCTGTATTTTGTTTGAGCATTTCTTAAATATCAGTTAAATGTTATTCCGCAAGGAAATATAACATTTTATTCTAGTTATGTAGTATAAGACCTAGTCAACATTATTAAAATGTGACTATGATCTGGAAGTTTCTGCACAAAGAAAATCTATCTTCGAAATTTAACCATATCAGATTATACAAATCAGTTTGAACCATGTTACCTATAGACGAGGACATTTTCAATCATTTTTGATACGCTGAATCCTAACCAGAGATAGAAATCTCGCATTTACACTCTAAAAGTGCAAAAATTAGCGATTTTGTCCTATATTTGAGGTTATGTAGCATTGATTTTTTTTTATTTTATTCCAAAAAATCTCTTATTCGCTTAGATATCATATTTTGAAACATTCATGTTTATGGATTTATTGGTACCCGAAAGCTGTTACAAATACGAAAATTTCGAAATTTGATATCTCCGCAAAAAAATAGTTATTTAAACATAGTAATAAATTGTGTGTTTTTCCGAAGGCATTGAAAATATCTTGAATTGAACCTTCTTCGTTTCGTCTGGTTTTTATTTCGGAAAGATGGTAAAATAGGAATCCGGTTTTTAATAAATATCGACTATTTGTATACGTTTCGATCTCTTGTGGGTCTTCTTCAAGACATATAACAAATTGGTTATGAACAGTTATCTATGCGATCAAAAGAAAGGTGAAAAACACCAAAAACATAAAGGAGAAGGAGGGGGTAAACCATTCTTTCTCACGCTGCAGAATCTCTGATCAGTTTCCCCACTTCGGGAGTATTGGATATGCATTGAATTAAGAAATTAAAAATAAAAAAAAAATAAAAAAAAATTAACATGTATATAAATGTTAAAATAGCGATTTATAAATTGAATCCAGAGCTGTCGAGTCTTTTTAAATGTTGATATTGTGTTTATTTTTAAGAAGATATGAATTGACTTCAAGTTTAATCTTTGGCCGTAATTAAACTCTTTAGCGAGGATTTCTACTATTTTTTTCAAACTTAGATTGTGAGTAAATATTTATTTGCATAGTCGCAAGTAAAAGATTTACGAATATTAAGAAAAAATGTTTTTATTGTTAGCAAACATTTATTTCGTTTTACTAAATTTGACTTACTTTAAGATAATATTTCCTTGCATCATGTAAAAATTTATTTGAAATATTGAAATGTTTTTTATGTATATATTTCTCGTTTTCAGTTTCTTAACTATGAAATCTGTAAACGTTTAAAATTAATAACTAACAGGGTGATTGTTATTTTTACACTCTGTCTTCTTGAAATTTTTTGTTCAAAAAAACTTACGATGATGACTTGACGATATTTCAAATCCTTCAGGATGCTCCAAATTAAAAGATATTTTAAATTTTGTGTTTTTTTTAAGTAACTTACAAAATGGGATAGTAAATTTAAATTTTTTAACACTATATATAATAAGCATCCTCATTTTTTATTAAATTATAACAAACTTGATACAATTAAAAATAGTAATAGTGGTAAGAATAGTAATAATAAAGATATAGTTAATAACCAATTTAAAGAATAAATGATTTACTGGTACCATTGCATAACTTGGGTTATTTGACTCGAGTATAGCAATTAAATGTGCGATATAACGCAACATTGAGGAGAAGACTTTTTAAACGAACATTTGTATGCGCTTCCTGAACTCAAGTAAGCAGATCGAAATCGCAAATTCATTAGTCTTAAAATAATATGTTTTAGTTGAAAATTTTACGCTTTTACGGTTTTCCAAGAAATATTTACATTTTAATTAATTTTATAGTTGGATTATTTAAACTCGAGTAACTCGTTATGCACATTTCGTCACGCTATGAACCAAACAATTAATTAAGTAATGTTAAGTTGAGTGAACGTAACTTTGAACTAAATAATGGACACGAATGCATAAGTTTGAAAATTTCCCGATATAAATATGCACTCTTTGACGTGGTTTTCCCGTCCTTGTGTTCTTGACGCACGAACGCTCGACGTGTGTACTCGATTGCGAATTGTAAGGTTCGTCGTGCGCTGATGGTTATGCAAAATTGTTTACTCGAAATAGACCACAAAATTTTAATATACACGATATTTACGAATTTAAATCGAATTTATGTTAATCAGAACTATAGGTGTAGTATTATTTGCATAAATCGATAAATCATTGAATTTCTGATGAGACTCCGAATTATGATGAATTTTTTTTTTAATAAGGACATATAAGCGTCCGAAATAATGAGTATTGCTTGTGCAGGACAGATATTGCTATACTTTTTTATTAATCGGCTCATGCGCTTAATTGTAAAATACTTCATTTAGATTTGACCAAAAAGTGATTTGAAAAATTGTAAAAAAGATAGCCTCAAGAGTGGCTGCAATACAAAAATGATACACAGAATTTTGAATAAGTAGGTATTGATGAAAGGAAAGGAACAATAACTTTTTCACTCACCAGGCTGCAAAAAAGGGTGAATTTGAGATGTTTACTTCCAATTTTAAGACATTTTCAAACGTTTCAAAAGAAGACATTACAAATTACTAAGTCGGTGGAGTGTCTCCAGTCTCCAGTCGTCCAATCACAGTTTGCGGAACAGTTTCCGTTATTTTTTCACTTTAATTCCTTTACACTTTTATTTATCAGAAAACTGTTTTTTACATTTGATCATTCTAAACTAATTACGAAGCAACTAACAACAAATAATGTCTTAAATCTTGCGACACTTTGCATCGAAGACAGATGTATTGAGACGTTTATTCTAAAAATACATTTTGGAAATTTTCTTGAATGAGACATTTAGGAGTTGGCTCTAAATATACCGCTTTGAACAAGGAGACAATTTGGTATGCAGTAATAGTCCAACAATAGTTTCCTCGAAGTATAGTTTTGTTCATATTCTTATACAATTTCATTTCATATTATGTTATTTCTCGAGAATAAAAATAACAGGTAACACAGGCAAGTAAAGGAAAAAGGAGCAATTAATTTAAAAAATAACTCCACAAAATATCTGGAACAAAACTCTGTAAATCTATAACATCAGAATTTTGTTTAGTTTAATTGGAAAAAGAGACTAGTAGAACAATCAGTAAGAAATGTGTTAAAATGCAACTAGATCTACATTTTTTAATATGAATTAGTAAAGACGCATTTGTTACATTTCAGTAACTAAGTACTGTCAAGAATTATCTTATTCCAGAAGTGAAAAGTTTTTCGTGACCATCTTAAATGAAAGGCATGTTTCAAATACAAAGAATTTAATTCAGGATTTTAGAACTTTCTGAATCCAATAAAAAATCTGAATGTACAATTTTCTTACTTGACATAAACAGAAATATGAAGACATTTAACTTTAAGTATGATTATCACGTCGGCTTTGTAAGTAAAAGATCTAAAATGTAAAGTTCGAATATACCCAATCATTGTGTATGCTTAACGTACAGCACCATAATTAATACGTCAAAGGCGGATATACCTAATAGTACTAATACGGGATCGTAAGCAGTCAATATGTACAAAATGGAAACTCCTTTCTCTAACGAATATGAAGTATTGGATTATGAATCACGACGTCGATTAACTAAGTATTAGAATTTGTTACTAGTTTACACGATAAAATTAAGTAATAAGATCAAAGTGAAATCAATATCCAATTTTCAATTTATGAAATCAATACAAAAGTTATACAGCTCTATCACCACATTCGGAAAATTAACTAATTGAATAGTAATTTATTAGTCATTTATAGTGTTAGTGTTTAAAGAGTAAAAATTCTACTAATTCAGATTAAGAAAATAGTGTATTAATTAGGTCTCATAACATAAATAACGTATGCGCCTAATTACGATAAATGTGTTTATAGGGAATTATCACATTCTGTCTGATTAAGATGCCGTATTGAAATTGATGTAATAAAGTGTTACTACGTGCAATTTACGGACATTTTAACGGTGAAAGAGTATAAAAGGTCGTACAACACAAATTAACATATCTTTCCAGGTCTTATATAGGTAAAGTTCTATATAACATGGATGACAAACAGTTAAACGATTACGATTTCTAAAGACATCAACCATTTTTATTCCGCACACGACGTACATGTGAACTCGATTTTGTAAAAAATGCAACATCCTTTGTTTCGAACGTCTAAGAGTAATATATTGATTGTAATGGTTGAAGCCTCAAATTTAAGAGGACACTCATGGACCTTCACCCATCCCATCAGTCTGCTAGAGATAATGATAACAGCAACGCCGGAGTGTCTACAAACTCAAACTGGCTGCGATAACAGAACAAACCTCTAACGAATACCACGAGTCTTGATAGTATAGTTGTGTTTGCTACTGGGTCGACCATGTACCCTCGTGTATTTCCTATGCTAATGTACGTGTGTACACTTCCCGAGTACCGGACGTGCTTCCAATATCTCTAAATACATGATACTGATGGGAAACTAGGAACTATTCGGTTAGTTTCTCCAGAACACCCCCTTCCAATGTTATATTATATATATTTACTTTTTAATGTAAAGATTACACAATTAAAAAAAAAAATCTGTTCAATCTAACGCCGTCAACTAATCGGACAGTTCCAGATGATGTTTGTAAATTCAATATCAGAAAACACCCAAAAAAACTCACTTTAGAGAGAAATCATTGGTTTATTGTGAATTCTGAATTCGAATTTAAATAGTCAATACTGCAAACCAATAATGTTTATGTAATTCAATACATTAAAACAACAATTTTCTTAATAACGATACCAAATATACAAATATGAGTGTGGGAATAAATAAAATAAAATTTATAAACAAGGTCACCGTCGATAACCACAGAAACGACACAAGTACATTTTCTAAATTACTATGATTCTTCATAAATTAGGGAATGAAATTAACTAAAATTATGCCAGGCTTAAATACCAACTACAGATTTATCAAATGGAAGTCGACAACGAATAACAAAATGTAACGATTACAATTTACAGTAATAATGGAGGTCAGTAAGTAAAACAATCTTTTGAAAAGTAGACTAAAAATAAATTGTACTTGTCAACTTATCATAATAATTTCCCGCATTACATTTTTATTAAGGTAGTGTGGAAATGTTCGGATGCTTGAAGTACCGTATGAAGAAGCAATTAAATTCTGTCGCAGTGACGAAGAGATGACATCTTTCAAAGTGAAATAACTATAATAATAAAATTCGCTAATAACATTTCGTAACTGACTGACATCATAGTTTAATATTTAAAAGTCTCGATAACACACCAGGATACTGGTAAATACATCGTTGCCGGTCGATAGATATTGTTTTTTGGAGCTTCCTAAGAAACTTGCTCGTATTATAGACACGCGACGGAAAAGTGACACCTATTACTAATTTCTTGCTGGATTCTAATTCCGCATACCGTTCGTGTATATCATCTAAATGTGCAAAATAATTACGACTTTGTAGCAATTTTCTGGTGGACGCCAACACTCTGCAAAATTGTAAACGACACGAACGACCCTAATATTAAGCCGTTAGTTTAAACTGGTTCTCGCAGGCCTACTAGAATACTATTATTAGAGTGAAGATGTTAATAACGCATTTTCTCAAAACTCGTTGAAAAACGATAATTTATTTAATGACGTAATGATGTGACTTCCGATCGAGACGCCGAGTGATTGAAAACTTACCCGCTGGTCAGCTTCTTGACCTCGGCCAAAGAGGGATTCTCGTCCTCGTCGTCGGGGTCGCTTCGCAATACACCCTCGTCCGCACCCCCGTCGATTATTGTTAGAAGCTGTTGTAAATCCGCAAACGCGTCGTGCACTTCCATTTTCACCGAACTTAGCACCTTGTCACTTGTTTTAACGCCACCAGCACCATTTCTATTTGCACTTTGCACACCGGAAACGTCCTGACCAGATTGTTCTTTACTAGCGTTCACCCTTTGAAGGAACTTCCTACGAAAATTATTGTAAACGGTGTCTCTGCCGTATTCATCTCCAACCCTCATTTTTCCGTGACTGGGAGCCAAGTGATGACCGCTGTACCCCAAGTCCAACTGAAGATCCATAACCAGTAAGAGCGTAAATAGGATGGCGAAGGCGCTGAGGCCCAAGACAAGCTTTTCTCTTAGCCGAATCATCCTGGATGCGCATTTGGCAGTGAGTCTCATTTTCTGTGCTTTCCCTGAACGAATTCTCGAACCTTTCTTACAAGCGAAAACCTCCGGGACTGACGGGGATACGTTGATCTGCTCGCTGGGGCCGAATTTCTGGTAAGCGTTTCTCGTTGCTAATTCACTTTGGTAAATCTTCGAGAAAGTCGAAAATTCGTTTCCGAAGACACCGGTAGTTGCTTCCTTCCGTTTTCCGACTTTCTTCTGAAGCTCGCCACCAGCTTTCCTTCTGCTAATTTCGTTACAACGGAAGTCGGTGATCCTGGCGCAATCTCTATTGAAATTATTTGTAGAATTGGATTTGGGAACAAAATACTCGCATGGTGTTAAGCGATTTTCCGCAATGTCACTGTTCCGCAATGCCCCGCCAAGTAGTCGGCACTCGATGGTCAGTGCAGTCGGCACGTCCGCAAGTAAACATTTTGCGTGTAACGAGTCACCGCATGACTCGTCCAGCCACGAGTCTCGAGCTAAACTGACGATTTCTTTCGCAGTCGTCCTCTTATCAGACAGGAACGACCCGGGGTTATCTTTAGACACCGACCTCTGAACGTGAGGCTCGTCTGGTGGCGGCGAAAACTTAAGCTTTCTCAAAATTTTCTCACTCGACGTCTGATTTGCCTCTTTTAGTTGTAAGTTTTCGATTGAAGAATCGATCGAGACATATACATCACGCCTCCTGCGTATCGCCTCATCAGAGTCGAAGGTTTTTCCGAGTCGCCTTTGAGTACCGAAATAATTCTTCGTCAAACCGTCTAAATCGTCAGTTGTTATTAGTCTGGAATTGAAGAATCTTTCTCTAGCAGAAGCAATGCGACTGGAGTGACTAAGGAGACATGTGCTTGAGTCGAAGGTCTTTTCCAGAGGATGAACTGATTCGTCCAGAGAAACACTCGTCTTCTTCCCGAATTTCTTTCTTCTTATTGGTGGTATTGGTAGCAGTTGGTGTTTTTCGAGCGGATCGGTTGGACTGCTGGTTGGTCCTTTAAAGATTCTGCTGATGAAGGTGTTGCCAATGTCTAAACTCTTGCTCGGAACCTTTACATCCTTCGATGTTTTTTTATTTACGAACCTCCCGTTATCTAGGGTTGTCTGGTGGCCATTCGATACTTTGGAAGATATCGACAGACCAGCACCATTGACAAGACATTTTCCGTCGTCCAGAATTTCGCAAATCTGAGATAAAAGAATGGAACTCCTCTACCCTCTTATTATGACGAAGATGATCCAGCATGTGCAATTATTCCTCACTCCAGTGAACCACTAGAGGCAGCTTCAGAATACTTCTAGAATGCTGCTGCGCATCTAAAAGCAGATTATATTTGGAATTAGTCAAATATATACTATTTAAACTTGTTTATCTTAATCATACTCATACATAAAACATCTATTTAAACTATTATTAAAATATGCCTTTACAAATTATATCAAGGAGTTACATGGTGTATCTTGTATATTTTGTTATTCGAGTCTAGAAAATATGGTCGTTGGACACGAAAAGACGTTACTTTACTTTTCGGCCGTAATGTTGACTGTCTTCAGAATTTACTGTAGTTACATAACAATGCAATGACGTAATGTATCGTCGTTTAAAGTCCAACGACCCATTGCCAAGACTCACATTACCCAAATTTCTTATCAAGCGGTCAAGAAAAACTTTTTTTCAAAATGCATCAGCATAATACTTATAATATATATAGTATATTATAATTGCTCTCAATTATAATGGCTGTTAACAACCTTTGTTAACGGTTTGTCACACGTGCAAAAGAAACATGGACAGCTTAATTATTATTAGGAACAACGAAAAGAATTATTACAACTAAATTTTGAAAATGTTGGGCATGTCGTGGACAGTAGTGGATACTATTTTACGTTTATAAAAATTAATTTTCAATGCAATGTGATCTAAAGGTGTTTATTTTCGAACATATTCATTAACATATGAATATATGTATATATACAAGTATCTTCTTCATTATGAAATGCATAACCGAAGCTCGTTCCTTATTAAACTGGAACTGCACGGTTGAGATGCAATTCTAATTTCATATTTATATATTTCCTATAGTTGATTGCTTCATGAGCGTACCATAGAATCGACGGTAATGAGTCATTCTTCAAAGTGTAACAGTATCTATATAACAGCAACATAATCAAATGATTAATATAAGAAAAGATAGAGTACTGGTTTGTGATTAGTATTTTTTCTGACTACCTCAATAAAATAATATTAGAATAGAATATTAAGAATTACATATGTGTCAAGCATTGTAGAAATACAAATATTTTTCCATGAAATTTAACCCGGCACTTAACATTTTACAGAGAGTTTGTAATCGACTTACTTAATTCAGAAGTTAATTATATCATCGTAATGAATCAGCATTGATATCGTTTTATTAAAAAAAGTAGATAACTCGTTAAAGCGCAATTCGTTTGATACGTCTCATTGAAAACAAAGAATGAAATGATTTCTATAATTATAGTATAATACACGACCGATTTAATCTAACATTTAGATACTTTCAATTGGGCTATATCTTTAAAAAATAAATAAAAATATCTATGGAATTTGTACTTATTGACAAATTTGAAAATGAGTTCTTTTTGGAGTTTTTAGGAGACTAGATTTTGTATGACATAAAAATACGTTGCTTTGAAACTACAAAGACACAATTTATATCTCTAAACAAATCCATATAATTTAAACAAAAACCTTCACAAATAGTTTTGTGGTTTTTTGTAAACAAATTTTGTCGTACATTCTACTTTTGAATTTTCGTATATTGAACCTGCATATAGTTTATGTATTCACAACGAATTAAGGGTCTGAGAGCTTTTAAAATAATTTTCCTTCACAAAAATATTTGTTGTTATAGTGGCTCCCAAATGAACGTGTTAGGACCAATTCTGTCGATAGGAAGTAATTATAAATAATAAACATAATAAATAATTACAATTCTCATTTATAAATTACTGAAGTTTATATTTTGAATTGAAATAAAATAAAATTTATGTTTTTACCAATTTACTAACAATAAATAATCCCTAAATTCTTATTTACTGATTATTTCAGTACCTCAGGTACGTCAATTCGGAACGAAATCTCCCTGACATTTCGGCATCTTTGCCTTTGTGCGAGTTGCAATTACGCGTACGCCTCGCCGCTCAAATTGTTCAAAGGCAGCACGTTTTTGTTCTTAAAATACAAAAAATTGTTTGTTATTGTAATATTTTAAAATTTCGACTTTTAGTATACAAAATAAATATTTCCGTTTTAACTTTATAATTGTAAAGAAGACGTTGATAAACCTAACAAATATTGGTCATTTTTTTAGAAAAATATTCTTGTCGCACTTAGGGCGTTTTAGCGCCAACCAAATGTATCGGAAAATTTCCCTTTCTGTTTTTTTTCTATATATTAAAGAAAAATTATTGTTGACAATGTTGATTTTTAACGAGAAAAGAGAAATTTGAAAATAATTTTCCCACTGTTTCGGAAAAAAGTTATTGACGTAGCGTAATTTTTGTACTGCTTATATCTTTTGAAAAACAAAACAATACATATATTTTTATTTATTGAGAAGAAGAATAAAAGTCGTATAAAACATGATTTACAATAATTTAAATAAAATTTCGTTGCATGATTTGATATGGAATTGTTCTATGTAGATAGGGCGGTAAGCTCGATGTTGTCTAAAATTATTAGAATAGTAGCATAAATAAATTGCACAAATATCACAACAACAATCCTACAAGAGCAAGGCTGTCAGTGATTATATCGATGTCACCTAATGACATCATAGAATATCAACTTTCTGATGGAAGAATAGAAGTGATGCCCAGGAAAATTACAGCTGCATTCGAATGTCAACGACAACTGTATAAGCAGCAGTAGTTGCATATAAAAGAATTGCAGTAAAATCGGACCATTTGCTGCAAATCACAGAAACGTTATTGCAGCAACAAGAAGCAGCAGTAAATGCACCTTTAAGGGCCAGTATTCTAGTAGATGAAAACCATCCATCTGTGAAGTTTCAAGATACGTTCCAAATGAATTAGTGTAACTCTGCGACAGGAGAAAACTCTTGTTGAGACAACGAAAATACTACCATGATTTTGAGCACTGGTGGAGTATAAAGTAATGTATCGAACTCGAGGCAAACCTCCACAGAGATTCTCGAGTTAACCACCTTTATCAGGAGTAGATATCTCTGGAGGAGGAATCTGATTGCCCAGTATGGAAGTCGGTTCAACGCATCCAAAAAGATGGAACCAGAGCTTCCGTGATATAGGTCAAATAGTTCATCAATGAAATATTCTACATTCTCAGGCTTGAAAGGATGTTGAATAGAAGGGTTTTTGCGAGAATAGAAGAATATGAATTGATGTTTGTGCTCTGCAAGAAGATATGGCTTTGGCCGGCAAGACTTTCAACGTATGTGGGCAGAAGCAAACACTCTCTCTCACTCGAGGACTGGATGAGCCTGTAAGGAACTACACTGGATGCATGGCGGTATTATTGGAGCTGTATCCTCTATTCACTGATCTTGGAGCAGCATGTGAATTCCCTGTATCACAATATATGATCAGATATTCAGTTGCCAGTCTGTATGGAAGAGATCTGAACCCTGGAAGACTTCATGGAAGGCGAAGAAGAGCGACGAGCGTACAAAGGTCCACCTCCACCGGAATAGACCCTGATTCCGGAAGTGGCATATAAAGTTTCGAAAAATACTGTGAAGGAGGATAAATCAACTAAAGAAATAGCTCGCAACAATTCTTATAGAGTTACGGAATCGGCGAGAAGCAAGCGTACCTACTAACAGCAGTGAATCTTCATCAAGTCGAGTGGCTCATTATGGAAGAAGACGGGTATGGAGCACTTGTCCACATTTTTGTTTGAAAACCATCCCCGGAGTCAACGGACGATGTCGTTATGCCTTCGGAAGATAAACTTTCGGTTGCAATGACTTCCTTTCTGACCTAGACACGTAATATACTATTTTTCTCTTTCACTTCATATTAATTTTGAGTGGTATCCGCATGACATTCTGCGGAAAGAGCTGGTATACGCCGATTTGGATACTCAATATTTGGGGACAGGGAGTTGTAACGAGATCTCAGTTGGCTACACGGAGAAAAAATTTCCTGAAAAATTACCGTGCTAGTCACCTGAAAACGGGTGCAACTTGATTTTTCGGAAATATTTATAGCAACAGACAAGAAATATTGCTTTTCTGGACACGAATATTTGTAAAACGGCTAGATATTTTTATGTACGAGCTAGTCGAAATGTTCAGTGTAGCACAGTAAAATTTACAGGACAGCAAGTTTTTAAGTTAGTGCAAGTCAAATAATCCCCAATATTTGAAGAATTTATAATATGTTGCTTCATTATTTTTACTATGCCACTTCTCGAATTGGAAGCGAAAGTTTCCGAACATATTCGAATGCTACCGAGTCTAACTGCGGTGAAAACAAAAGAGCACCGATATGGCGGCCGAGTAGTCCGACGTACGGGTCTGAACTGGTCCGAACCGAGTAATCTGTTTTTGTTTTCGTTGCAGTAATTTCTTTTGAAATAATTCGGCCAATTTATACAGGGTAATAGGAATATGTGAATCAGTTATTAATAGTCCTTTTCCTATTGCTTTAAATTTTAATAAAATATAAATATTACTTTTTCAAGTTGAAAGTAAAATAGAAATTTTTTGTTCGTGCATACAAATAATATACAACAAACATTGATATATCTTGTCAGCTGAAAGTAAATGTCGATAAGGCTTTTACGATCTTAAGAACTATTGATGTTACTTGTAGGCTTGCAATTTGTTTCATCTATACCCAATAAACGATATCGTGTGCAAAATTTTCACGTATTTTCTGTTTGCATTCGATTTGTTTCCATTTTGAAATGAACTGTGAGCCAAAAATGTTTACTATGCTATGACCTAGGAAATTCTACTGTATTGTGGCACAGGAATTTTTGCTGTATTGTGGTAAAGGAATTTTTACTGTGCTCTTGATCCGAAATTTTACATATTACTTTGGAAAAATTCAGCATAGCAATGTAAATTTTACTTTGCCAACAACATGCACTGCGTTTATGGGACAGCACGGTAATTTTTCAGGAAATTTCCGTACAAAAATTCTGGGATTTTTTTCTCCGTGTAGACATAATTTTCGTTACGGCGGCACCACGGATCCACCGTAGATGGCATCACTCGACTAAAATTGCAGATTTTATTATCAGATTCGTAATCAGCGCCCCAAAATACGTCAGAAACATGTTGTATAATTAATTTTTTAGGTGGGGCAGTGCTTCTGCAACTTTACCCACTCCAGTACCAATTAATATGTTAGATTTATATCAGAACATTTAACAAAAAGTTCTTTAAAGTGTTACGACTATCTATATTCTTAATGATATAACAGACAATGGGAATTTTTTAATATAAAACAAGATTTAAAAAACACCGTTAAACATACTATGTCATTGCAGGTATCTAATATCGTTAGAAAATTCAAATAATGCTGAAGACATTTTTCTTAATTAGTACAAATACAAGTGAAATAATATTATTTACAGTGTTCCCAACATCTTTTTGATGAATTTTACACGGAATTTTTCACCTTTTGTTTTAAATATGTTTTAAAAATGTTATTACCGCTTTCGTTTTAAATTCGATAATAAACAAGTTTGTGCTAAAGAACACAAACCGGTTAAACAATTTAAATAAATACCTATGCTTGAACAATTGTTTCAGGATATAATATTCATATTAGGTAATAATTTTACTATAATTTATTTTATATAAGTAAATTTGCTATTCATTTGTCGATATACCTATAGTTTTTGCTGAATAATTAATGTCACTATGTGCGGAGTAAATGTAAGTAACTAGTTTTGTAAATAACAATACAATTATATTTGTATTTATTCAATTACATTTAGCTTGAAATTTTATAATGACATATACAATAAACGGACATTTATATATACATTTTTAATAACTCATCATTCAAAACTTATGCAATTAAATTTTCATTTCTCTAGTTATAATTTTTAAGTCAAGAACTTATATGTCCGATTTAAAAGTAACATTTTACATGTAGGTGACTGATAACAAAAGCCTTAAAATTATAGAGATATTATGTACTTTTGTAGAACAGTGTTGCCTGCTGTTGACATACGAGTTGGAATATGACAGGATCGAGCTAATCTGACGGCTGGTGATAAAGCAAGGAAAACCTCTCGTTCGAGATAAGATGATATTTCTGAGTGCTTGTCGATACTGAAGACGTTTGATTGGCTCAAAGCCTGACTGAAGTATAGCACGAAATTAAAAATAATTTCCTTAATATATTTCGCAAACTATCTCTCCGGCCGATATATCAATGTTGTAATCTGCACAATATATGATTTTGATTCAAAGTACATATTATCACCCTAATATGATAAATGAAGGTCGCAATACTTAATAAATTCTACTAAGTGCAATGCATGTGCATCTGCAATTTATTAAAAGTAGAGTAATAAAAAATAACGCACAGAAAGAAATGGTTAATGCACATAGAGAAAACATATAGTTAATTAAACCAGTCTAAAAAAATTAATTATAAGAGAAAAAATCGTTAATTTAACTATTTCAATAGTAAACAAGACTACGGTATTGTTCCGTTTACTATTTTTCGATTCCTTAAATATGCAGTAGCGCACAGAACTTCAAATCTATCGCAGTTTTACAAAAGTTACTTCACAAATAGATGGTATTTGTTTGTAGGCGATCTAATAAAAAATAAAAAAATTAGCCTAAAAATTAATAAATAGTAGCCATTACTGGATTCTATCATACAAATTTTTTCCTCGACGTTTAAAGTAACTCGTACTCCTTATCACGAGGCTAATGTTACTTTACATATTCCTTGACTGTAATAAGACTGATTAAAGAAAAGTGCTATTGTATAAATTGTTATTGTATAGAAAGATACCATATATGGTATATTTTGAAATATTCTATTTGTAAATGTAACAGGAACGATAACTTTCACTATGTTAATTCTACTATTATTGTATTAAGCATTTCTTCGATTTTCTGCGGTTTCAATAACCAAGTATATAGTTTATAATAAAAAAGGCAGAAAAGGTTATAACATATAATAAAGGAAAATAGTATGCCTAGTAACAGAAGAAGTTGTTAAATCTATTCGTGTAATAAGGTTTCCGGAATACTTAAAGGGATTATTTATTTGTAAACCTACTATAGATATGAAGTATTACTTTACTTTACTGCACATATCACAATTGGAAAATAGTAAATGGAACAATATAATAGGATTGTTTACTACAGAAATAGTTTAAATATTTTTTTGTAATCCCGTGTTTTATTTTTGTATAATGATTCAATTAATGATATGTATTCCTTCTATTCGCTCCATTCCAAACGAGTAATTTTTTTAAAGTAATATGAAAATTAAACGTAATAGTCTATTCAACACCTTAAATTTGCATAACAAAATAGATGAAATTTTCATCGCACATATATTATCAAAGAGATTTCAAACCTTCATTAATTACAAGAACCATCTAGAAATGTTACATGCAATTCTTTTGTGTGAGTTAATTTATCAATGCGTGTTTAATAGCAGCGCGCCGCGGTGAATACAACAGAATTATCAGAGAAATGAAAATTTATAGTTCAGATATTAGCAAATGAGTGGCCATTAAATGAGATTCTCTAAGGCAATATTTTACTCGATTTCTGATGTACTTTGCTGTACTACGTCTATACTTTGATATACCGCAACTACTGTAGTAAACGTAGTAAAAGATTTGTAAAACGTAATTAATCAAATATTTAATTCGTTATGCTACAATCAATTAATTTAACATATTTTGCTTGTAGCCCTGCTCCATTTTTTATTTTATTTTATTATTCAACGGACAAAATCCCCCTTTTTACACAATTGTTTACAATCCAAGACATTACAATCCTTTGCGAGAGCTGCAGATCGTTTTCTTTGCAGAATCCTACATTAAAGTGCAACAGCGGCCATGAGTCGATTTCCACCAGACAAACATTTTTGGAACGGAAACAAACAACATGGCTCGTCTTACTAATAACGAGCTGCTGCATAAAAACGAAATCGAAAATCTATTTTGCCGGACGGGTATCGAACTCTCTGCCTGCGATTTCGTAATCCAGTACGCTATCAAAATAAAATTAAAGGATTATATTATTTTTATTAATTATTATTGTTATATTTTCCATCTACAATAGGTTTCCAAAATATTTAAAACAGGGCGTTTATTATACGCCCTCGTAAATGTACATAACTATACTTTTCGAAATTCGTATGAAATAGTAATATTATAATATATACTCTCTCAGTGTGCACATAAATATCGCCTTCTGTCAGAATATAGTCATTCAAAAGTATACAAACAAAAATAATAAAAGTCGAGTAACCAATTTTGAACACCTAATTTAACTCATAATATTCAAACATAAATCGATGCATATTATCTACCAGGAATTAGTACGAAAATTGATTAAATCTTTTTTGAAATCTGTGATTGAAAAAAAAAATCAGCATTAAAAGTATTAAAAAATTCATGGACATGTCGATTATTCAATAAATTTCGAAAATCAATTCGAGAAAAATAATGAAATGTATACAAAGTTATATTAATAACTGACGAAAATATTAGAAGAATAAATCTCAACCGATAGAATTTTCGAGAACATAAAAATATTAAATTCACACACTGGCTGTGATCAGAACCCGATTTATTATTCTGGAAAATGCAAGTGTTATTTATCAAATAAAAAGGAACATTTAAAGTTATGAGTATTGATAAGAATAATGTCGTAATCAATTGTTTGTGTGCATATACAATAGGCTTGCCTTTTGCCACGAATATTGTAAATAAGTGATGAACAAATCAAGCTTAACTTGAAAATAATGAGGTTAAAATTAAAATTCGAATGAAAAAAAGAATAAAACAAATTGCCAATCGCACGTGCAATATTTTTAACTTGAGTATTTAGAACTATGAACTTAAACTATTGAAGGAAGAATTAAGGACAATATTGACAACACCATCCTTCTCCCCCATACGACTGAAAATTGTGAATGCGAAAAATGCAACAAAAATGTGTTACTTCCACCGTCCTGCTGAGATATCCATGAAACAAAGTAATTTTAAGAGAATAGAAACTCAGTTATAAGAGAAGAATGATATGTTTAGAGAAAATAAATTTAAGTTAGCAGTCACATAACAACTGACATAATTCAAAATAGAAGTTTATGACTGTTGCGAGCTCGGACACGAGAAACTCGGATATGTGGTCTCTTCAGTTCGTTTCTCTGTCAATCAGGAGAATCTCGGACACAAATTGAAACAAAAATGGTTTGACTCTCTAAAAAAACATAGTAAAGTAGAAACGCTACTTTTGCTCGTGAATAGTATCTCTAGCGGCACAGTTAACAAGTACATTTTATGGCATTTTGCAGAAGATCCTACACAACAGAAAACCTGTCCTACCCATGCGCGGCATTGGGAACCGCTTGGCTTTGCTATGAATCTGCCGTGACCTCCGCAGGGTCCCCATTGTTTTGTTGATGTTTACTCTTACTCAATTCCCGGAACGCAACCACTTTACAGACTTGTATTCACACAATTCTCAGTTACTAATATTTTTTGTGCCCATCATAAAAAGCTTTACATCAAAAGAATCGAGTATTATAATAGCATCAAATATATCAATATTGACCCTTACTTAAAATCGTACGCCTAACTATATATAAAATTACTCGTGTGATCAATGACCTGAAATGAAAGCTATAGCAAACTCCTTATCGGACAATCTGAAGAACATCATCCGCCTTTACGTGTCTAATTATGACATGTTATCGGAACTCGTCTCCGGATGGTTCGTGTTGAAATATTTTTAGAATCTTCCAGAGAGGAAAGGTCCATCACCAAGAATTCAATGTTTCGCGGGTACATTAAAAGCGCCCCTCTTTGGCGGTGGGAAAAACACATCGCCTCGTTGTTAGTCACTCTTCTCCCACGGAGCGGCGTTCCGCGCTTTGTTAAACGAGAACATTATGATTTTATTCCCAATCCGGCAATTCTAACGCGTTATTTCAGCATAATGAGTCCTCTTAAAAAGTAAAAATCACGAGTTATGGTGTCGACGTTGGGAAGTTCTCTTAAGTGCCATTTTACCTCAGGCATTTTCTCGCATTTCCTTCTAAAATTTCTCAAGTATGAAGGCATTACTTCAAATTAGATGGTCTTAACAATGTTATTTTGATCTTTGAACCGTAGAGTACGTATTACGTACGTAATTATTCTAATTTACTAAAGAGTATATAATTTGAATCGACTTCATAATGTGGCAATAATTATGTGTTTGCAGATACATAGCCGAGTGGAAGAGGTTTGTCAGAGTGGCTTCCACAGAACAACCGTGAAAATAATGACAGTTGCGATAATCAGAAGTGAATAGGAAAAACTCTAACAATGGCGACAATAGTTCCATTCATCTCAGAAAGCTGTTAGGTATCGCGATCAGAACGGTTAATTTTTGTTGCATTATGTACAAATTTTGTCTGAATATAATGAATCCTTTGGTGCTTTAATGAGAAATTGGCACACCGTTTATACAAATATTGATTTCCCAAAATTAGCATATTCCGAGAATATTAACAGGAAAAAATTGTTTGTAAAGAACAATATTTTCTGAAGCTCAAATGTATAAATTGATATTTATAGTAGGTTTGTTCCAAATACAAAGTGTAGACACGATTTAGTTATTTTATTTTAGATGACATTATAATACGACATTTGATGATCCGAAAGAAAGAGTAGTTTATTTCCGAAATACGAAATTTTGTACATTATTTGGATCAATACATTTCACAACTCCAAACAATAATTTTTGAAAAAATATAAAAATAAAAATGTCCTATATTTAAATAAAGAATTGTGTAAAACTTGATTCTTTGTCGATAGTTATTATAGGGACAAAGGCAAACCAAAAACATTAAAGACATTATGTATAATAAATAAGCCACGCAGTTTGCGTTGAATTTCGGAATGTTTTTTTCCGGAATGTAGCACCCGTTTTTAAATTGTATTGTTCCATTGTTCAACATATCTTTTTTTGTAAATCTGTGTAACCCCAAATAAACAAAAGAATAAAAATAACGCGATGGTAGATCGTGTAACTGTTATAACAAGCAGGCGGCAAAGCGAAGAAAACTAGGCGACAATTTCGTCTTTATGACAGAGTATGTATTCCAGAACAAGAGTAGAACATAATTGCTAAATTAGAAAAAAGCACATTCACAAACAAGCTTAAGCGGACTTTTACAACCGGGAAATAATAAAGTAAGGTAGCGAACATGAACAAAATAAAAGTGCAAGTGAAATTGGATAGATGAAAATTGTGGAGAAGGATACTATTAAATTTTAATTATTATATATATAAGAAATACGCAACTTAACTCGTAAAATGACATTTTGAAATCAGACCTGGATTTGCGATAATTTCTTTGTTATACATAAATTTATAAACATATGTAGTATATAACTCAATGAATGAATATTTGCAGATAAAAAACAGCACATATTGTAGATAAAATCCAGTTGAAAATAATTGACTGGGTCGCGCTCTTAATGAAGGGAGCGAAAAAGTGTATGTAGGAGGAATTTAATGAACTAGAGCATGCCGAAATTATGAAACATGACAGAATAACACGATGATAACAGATGAGAAGAAATAATAGAAAGGGAGACATTTTTTTCTCAACGACGTGTTCGAGAAAAAAGCATCTAGGTGTTTTCAATGTAGTTCTGCCTCGTAATTGCGAATATGATGACAGAAGTTGGAACACGGCTAAATCTTGATCGGTATTTTAAAAAATTGCAAAATCCGAAATTATAACGAATGAATACCTTGTTAATGTAAACGTCACATGAAACAGAATCAGATGGATTTGCAGGAAATGTCCCTGACCATCCTCTAGCGCCCTTGGCTGCAACATTGTCCTTGACCTTCAATGTCTTTAGAACAGCATGTCAATTTTTAAAAATAAAAATCTGCATTTTTTGCTGTATAGTATATAAATCTGCGCTATCATACATGACGTCGAAAAATAAAAGGGTGTACTTTTATTTTACAAATACGAGGACTTTCTGGATGATTTTCCACTATCGACCGCATTGTTGACATCATTTGTAGAAAATAAAACGCCATTTAAATAAATATTTGAAATACATATATTTTTCTCTTATTTTTTAATTTGCGTATTCTTACACGAAAATTATTGAATTGCAGCAATGCGGCGTTCACAATAGAACTGTCAAGAGATCCACACAGAATACGTTCAATGAAAGAAGGTTAGAATTAGCTCAAATAAACGGTGATATAAAATTGGAGACAGATAAAATTGAACATTGACCCATTCCCATCTAAAAATATCAAAGGAATTGTATGATAGAGGAAAAAAAGAGGATAGAATATCAATATGTTGAAAATGCGAAAAGAAATCATAAAATTGACAGCGATTGGTGGCTTATTTTCCTTACAACAATAGCTGTAATCAGCGTTATAATTTGAAATTCGTCATTTTGTGAGGGGCTTTTAATAAAATTATCCACTGAGAAAAATAAACCCTATCTGGTACACATTTACGGTTATTAAATTCGCACAATGCGTACTCTGTAATTTTCGATTAATTCTGCTCAATTAATTTCGCAACGTATAACTTGCAGCGGTGGTTCGTAATCAAGGTACGAGCGGTTAACTGATGTAATTACGTTACTGTGTGGACTGCATGAAATGCACACACAGACCTCGTTGGTGGCAGTGGCGAACAATGTAAATGCTCCGAATGATGAGCGGGACTCTTCAATTTCCGTCGCGACCTGGCGAACGCGATCGCGATCTTCTCTCGTCATCGCCATCCTAGTGAAAAGCCACACACATTGCCAATATATATTTGAAATGTGCATTTGGGGAGTGCACGTGTGTGAGTAAGTATCGGCAAATGCACCGGTACCGCAAATAGAGCGTCGTGCATGTAAATAGATCGAGTAAACGTCGACCTCGGGTCTGTCGCGAGATCGTCTCGTTCACAGCGTTCTTTTGCGTATTAGGAATAGCTTACGCGACATCGTCACTCGCTTTCTCCTCGTTACATTACGTTATTACGACTTGGGTGAAATTCGGATTCGGCAAAGTACTGTTGAGGACACAAGAATAGGATGCACGTATCATCGCAAGTGTCAGAGCTAATTACAAAATTATGTCATGTTCGAGTCTTGCAGAAACGCATGCAGTTTTTTACTTTCTTGGATTTGGAATATTTTGCAATACACTTACGCTGACCACGGGGTTCTTGTAGAAGATGAGACCAGATGGTGTAAACAAAAATCATACAATAATACTTCCAAGTTAAAATTTCCCCAACCTGCCGGAATTAACCACATGCAGACTTTTGACCCTGTACTAACGATCATCTTTTCAAACCAGAATCAGTTATTTTCGTACTACTGGCAGGGTACTAACTCAGTACTGGAAGTCAATAGTGCCAGTCGAAATCGTCTTGGCAATGACTACGATAATATATCAGTATTGGCGCTGTACTAAAAGTAATTAATACTGATAGCTGGAGCAAGTCAGTAGGGACGGGATCCTGTCGCGAATATTCACAACTTCGTTTTCCACTTTTATTTTACTCTCGGTTTAATATATTCACCATTTTTTATAAAATAAAGTAATTACAAGCGTATTTAAGGTAATGATGAAGGCGTCAGTAAGCGACCGACTGGGGTTCGATCCCACCTGTAGGTCAAATTTTTTTTTACATTTCTTTGTAGGTAATAACAATTAAAAAATGTAAGATAAAATATATTAAATTAAAAGGCATTATTTAAGTTCATTAAATAATAATAAACTATTAATTATTTTAATTTAATAAAAATATATCATCATTTGTAGAATTTGTTGCATTATTCATTTAATTCGAAAGCAGCAGGTAGGAATTACAGATGAGCGTTACCAGCCAGTATTGGCTCGTTACTCCTTCAGTATTTACTGTCAGTACTTAACTCCAGAAGAGACTTGATCAATACTTTGTCGGTGGTAAATGTCTGTGCCTGATGGGCTGCATCCTAAGTTATAAATGAACAAATGTGTGCCTGTCCTTGCACTATATTCCAAAATGCAAAACTACGCAAGTAATGAGTTTGTGTTCGGAACATGGGTAAACTAGTAACGAAATATATGTACACCAACATAATTACAATTTTTGCGCGGGATTGTTTAATGATGTCATGGCATGTTTTCTGTCAAGTTGTAATGGAAACCACGTTCTACATAACTGTAATATCTGTGAAACGTATAATAAATAATGTATTTGATCATGATGTAATTTTAATTTTCTACAATTCTGGAACCTTCTCTTATCGCCTATACAATGCCCTGAAATGGAGCTTTTGTCGAGTCTTCACATCCGGCATTGATCCAACGGTGCTTAAAACCCGATTACCTTTAGTTAGGTTGGGCTAACTTGCAGTATGACCTCGGTTTTACACCTATTCAGTTTAAAGGCTTCCTCGAATAGCTGGGCTCGTCGTACTCACTGCGAGTAAAGTACTTCCCTTATCGCAGGCTGATGGGTTGCGAGAGGCGTGTGACGTCATTTCGGACGTCAAAGATTGCATACGAATGTCAATGGGCGAACATAATCGAGTGGAGACAAACATACAAATTACTAAAACTTTTTATAAAAATTTTAACAAAATAAAAAAGAAATTGCAAAAAGTACCAATTAATGAACGACAAATAACAACAATAATGAAACAAATTATATTTCATGAAGCCATGGAAGGTTTTTCAAATCCTGTCTTCCTTTAACTTGATAATAGAAATCAAGTTCCTTATTTATAATTTCGACGAAACTTATAGTTATGTATTTTAATATGAGGTAAAATTAATTTTTTACAACCATGGAACCTTCTCTTATCTCCAATACATAGCCTAAAATGGCTATCATTCCCCATTGATGCAATGGTCGAAATGATCACACCCAACTAGTAATAATACAAAAAGGAGTTCAAAAATAGTACGTACAACAAAATCTGTTTCTGACATTGAAAACTCTGTCAATACGATCTTACAAAACTTACTGCTCCGGGAAAAGACAATATTAAATAGTGATTTAATTAAGTACCCTTTAACCACCCTGTGCGCCAGGACGAGCATACTCGTCCAAACGACATTGTTTCCTTATGGGGAAAAAACTGGTATAAAGGAGGGTTAATAGGAAAAATATTAACCAAGCGTAAAACGCAAAATTTCTAGGTATAACACATAACTACAGGTATCTGTGGTCGCTTGAAAAACTAGGTAACTCAATTTCTTTGAAAACTCGAGAAAAAAGCGAAGTATTATATTTTTTAAGTTTAAAGTTTTATATTGTAATTAAGATTGTGTAAATGAAATTTTATTGTTTAATTAGTTTGTCTCAATTTGAGAGGGTGAATATTCACTGATTTTCAGTAAAAAAGGAGTCACTGTTTAAAAATAGTTTTAAAAACTGTTTCATAGTGAGTTTCACTGTTTCAAATCGAGAAAATTGAGATTATACAATAGACTCTTTCGATCTGTAATCGTCTAGTAAATTTTATATTCTATCCCCAAATTAAAAGGTTAAAAAATAATGAAGTAACGTATAAAAAAATAAAACATTATACTAATTGGAAAACACATTCTTTGTACACTATACTTTAAAATAAGGCCAAGTTCTCATTCATATACCTCTAACGTCAAAAAGTATATGAAAACCAAAATATTTATTAACAAAAATATTTTTAAAAAAATAACAATAATATAGAAAAGAGGTTACAAGAAACCAAAATATAAAATTACAAAACAAAATAGCAAACACGGCTTCAACTATCACTTCAGAAACACTATAGCTTTACATGCTCCGTGTATTGTAGAAAACAACATGAACAAAAATTGTATTCTTTTCTCGGACTCCCTAAGTGCTCTATAGTCTGAACTCGATGAAATAAACAGTAAAAAACGAGCAAACCAGTGCTAGACGTTAAAAAGAAATATGTAGAACTGAGAACTAAAAATCATACCAGAATTGTAAAATTTATTTAGATTTCATGTAGCTGTGTACACAGGGAAAAAACGGCAAATAATATGGCAAAACGAGCTTGAAAAAGAATGTTTATGGAAAATTAAAATATCACTTTCACTAATAATTACCATGATTTAAAAAACATATATACGTAAAACAAAGGACATATTAAAAGAACAAAGTAAGAGTCAAGGTCAACCACAGTTTCGAATTCTAATTCAATGAAAAACCAATACCCTGATTTGCTAGTAAACAGATTGTGGAGAGCATCAACAAAAGGAGATCCGACCATTATTCTCTACAGTATAATATTGTAACCCTCTAATTTTGCAATGTTTACTGTACGACGATCCATCTAAAAAACTAGTGAAGAGCCTATCGAAATTCAAACGGTATCTGCCCCTAAATATAGAATATATTATTGAATGGCCATATATTCAAGCCTGCCAACCCATTGTTTAATTATCTGACAGAATGTGATAAAAATGACTAGTTGCACCATGTATACTTTACAGCTGATGTAAGTCTGTAATTGGCTTAGATTCTTAAATGAAAAGGTCTTTCACGTCATTTCAGGTGATTTAAGATAGTGGACGTACTGTTGCAATGCGAAGACACATTGTTTATTGAAGCATCTCCAGGAACATTCAAGAACTTTCGACAGCCAACTCCTTCTTAGAATAGTCAAGATAAATTCGCAAGTTAAAAAAAGATAATAACACTAAGAGATAATAATATCCTCATTACTGATTAACATTCAATCTCTTTCATATATTGCTGTGCAGAAGATGATTTCTTAAGACCTATTTCATGACATTCATTTTGTATACGTTATTCCAACGATATGAAATTGCCGTGCATAATTGGTTTGCATTTATGATATTTAATCACTTGTTCATTTACAACTTTAACTTTTATATAAAACACATTCAAAGTTAATTTCAATATTATCAACGGCCTAAGTAAAAAATATAAATGAAAAGGAGGCAAGTAAAATAAAAACTCAGAGTATGACACAAAACTTTATAATCTTTAAATCTTTTTAATGCATGCAATAAAAATAATAGCAATAAATAAATGATAAAAACAATCAGTTATGCATATTACAGAACTCGTAACAAAAAGTTACCAGATTTTAGAAAAGATCACCCCTTTCAGGGTCAACGGAAAACAGGGAAAGACAAGTTTCCCTTCAAGAAAATAAGTGGAGTATGTTATAAAAAATGTTATTTGCGACGTAATAAATCGTAATGTACATAAACTTACATGCCTCTTTACGTTTCATTAAAAGAACAAAAAAGAAATACGCTTCCCTTAAAATTTATCTGCAATATTATTGTCGTTACTTAAATGCATGAAATAAATATTTTCTTGTAATATTTCAAATAGTTCTTAAAATTACTCCTAAATCCAACATTTTCATGTATTCTCGGTAGTAAACACGTAAAATCTCCACTCTCTGTATCCTTGTTTATTATAATTAGAGATCATACGTATTGCTTCTGTAGAGAGCTTTTCTCGAAAGGGCTGAAAAAAAGTGTGGAAATAACAAAATATTAAAGATTTATTTTTTCTATTTTTTCCCCCATTCCATTTATTTAAAGGTTAAAATACCATTGTGAATATACATACTTCATTGATTTCTGACAATTCTTTTTAAAACTAATAATATAATCTATTTTATGTAACTATAATACATATTTACGCTATGTGGCGAGTAATAGATTTAGATTACTATTAGAAATACCGGTATGTAAAAAAGTTATGTCTAAAAATTTAAAAAAAAATGGACTCAAAAGTGAGAACATAAATGTTTTAATCACTCGTTTTTCAGTGCAAGTATATTGGAAAGAAACGGTCAAATTGCAGGCAACGGGAAACTGATTAACGCTTGGCCGTTAATTCGTAAAGTTTGTGTTTTGGATGGTTCAAGTGAAAATGAACAAATATTCAACGAAAACATTATCAGGTAATGACTGTCAAAATGGTTATTAACAAGAAGAAAATTGAGGTAATTTTAGAATTGTACAGTCAACACTTCCCAAACCGATTAGAAGCACAATTATAATTGCATCTTGAAAAAAGAGATGAGAAATTCATATGAGTAATTTTCTTCCCTCGCGATCCATGGCATATTGTATGTAACGAAGGCAAGAATGCAGATTATGATCCTTGGGAAGGTACTATTATTCTGCATCCATTAATTAGGCGTAGAAGAAGATTTCTCCTTCTAATTTAACACATTTTTAATACACTATTTATTACATTTTTCATCATCTAATTTCCAAAAACTTTGAATATATTTTTAAACAAATTTATTAATCTGTATCAGTGTCTGTATCGTGTTTAATGATACAATTCACAAACCAAACAGAAAATATCAATATTTATCCGACAAATGTTTTGAAACATTTTAAATTCTTTTATATAGAAAATAAGCTTTAAATTGATGAAATCCCTTTATTATTATTTTCAATCCATAGTCTTAAATCTATATTATTAAACATTTGTTCTTAGAACGGACACCGAAAATAACACACTTGTATAGGCGGGCATATCAGTAGAGAGCGTGTTGGTTATTACGGTATACGTTACACGAAATATCTTATTTTTTAAATGGATTTCACTTTCCAAAGAGCATAATGGCGCAGTACCAACCATTGTGCACGAATCTAAAACGGATATTACGCAGAGATCAGGCCGTGATCGCTCAGATATCATGATGAAATCACACAGAATTCATTTCAATATTTTCTAAGAATTGTGTAGTCTTAATTCACAGACATGGAAAAATAAGACTTACATATTTCTTAAATAATGTAAATCAATATAAATTAATAATATTTATTTAGTTTCTAATACTTCTATTTTTAACATTCATTTTCGATAAGTTCTTCATAAAAATATTTCTTAAATTTCATGATGTGCAAAGGCGATAAAAAAGTATCACATTCCTCTTCGATCCCTGAAACTGGTATCAATTTCCACGGAAAATCATAATTTTGAAAGCGCGACTGCATGAATTGCATTAATCTTCACCTGAAGGATATTTCAAGGTCATTTTGAAATGGAATTTCTTCTTACGATTTCGCAATTTAGCGAAGCGGAAAACTCTACTAATGGTCTTGACATTGAGGGTGGGGTAAAGGTCATGTTAATATATTGCAAGGCTTATTACAAAAATGTACCAGTTAAGGCAAAAAAATGTTAGATTGATAGCGATATATGATAACACCAAATAAGTTACGATTATAACTAAAATAAATCGTGCATTTTTTATAGCTTATTCGATAATGAGCTCATTAATCTAAATGGAAAATATATTTTGTCCGTTGTAAATGCTTCTCAACAATATTGTTGTTCTACACTGTCAACCGTTCAAGTTAAAATCAGCGAGAAAGGAACAATTGCATTAAAAATTCCACTTCAGGACGAGAAAAACAATCGATGCAAATTTGACCAGGCTCTGTGTTATTGCATGTTTTTAGGTCCGCTAAAATACAGCAGATTTTATGTGACAAAATTTTATAAATATAAACTGTTTTGCCTTAATTTTGGTGTGTCGGGTTTTTTTCAAGACTCCAGTTGGGAAATGAAATCAGATTTTCTGAATCAATATTCAGTATATAAAGTTAAGAAGCCCTTTGTTCCAGGTGGACAACGATGTGGACAAATCTTCTATTCCCTTTCAAGAGCTTAATTAGAGTGAGTCCCGCTACCCCACACTATTCTTCAAATGAGGTTTAAAAATGTATAAAGAGAAGTTTTATTTTTCTAGTTTTTAGAGCGATAATGAGTCCTTTTAGTTGTGAATCATCTTCGTAGTACTCTTATCTTGAGTTGCTTTGGCGTCTACTATTTTAATTATCAGTACTAATTTGTTAATGAGCATTTCTTAATACTGCAATCAAGGATTTGTAAAGGACCGGAAAATTGTAGGAACTAATTCGGAAGAGTTGAAGACACTTTTGCGTCAAGGTGTGTCCATTTTGTCTTACAAAGTTCCGGAAATATTTGATGGGTATAATACATTTGGCATATTTGCGGCAGAGAATTTCCCATTTTGTTTTGGTAAAATGTTTTGGAAAATTAATGAGACACATATCGTTATTTTTATATTTACGGCAAAAATTCTATATTATACAAGGCGTTGTGCTATTTTATTTGAATATTATAAAACCACCTTGCCTTGCGCTCGCCAGAAAACAGTTTTCTAACTTTATAGGTCATATTCCGATAATATTTTCAGTATATATTTCTTGATTTCAAGACACAAGTTGATACTAATGTATGAAAAGCTTTTCGTACAGATTCCATAAAATTTTTTTCCATAAATTGCAGTCTAATGAAGCTATTTCATGCACTCAGATATCTATCAGCAAACGTGTGGGTTATGAGTATTCATTCACCTAACCTAACCTAACATAACCTAACCAGTGATCTAAAAAAAAAACTTTGTATGCCAAGTGTTCTTAAAATTAAGGAAGTTAGACAATCATACTGGAACCCCCATTTTGAATGTTGAAAATCAAATTTTCAATTCGTAATTACCAACCCCACGAGCGCCTAGATACTACATAAAATAAATGTGTAAATATTTATAAAATGTTTATGTCATGTAAAATCCCCATATTTTTGAGGAATTAAAAAGAATCCCAAGGTAATGGAGTAAAACGGACTTTCCAAAAGCATACACTTCACCATATTTGGTCGAAAGTAACCACTTCTCTTATGTGTTTTTCTTCGAGGATTTGTGTGATACCATTGTATGGACTAGGTCCCCACGTTTTATTGCGAAGAACCTAAACGTCGTTCAATTTGTTACCTACCTTAGGCAGAATATTGACTTGTATACTTTAAATTGCAAGAAGTGTAATCACAAAATTCAAAATTTTATATCCACAATGGCGATTTGAATTTAGAAAATTTATAAAATATTGAAATTATGAATGTTTTCTTACTGTAAAATAATAAAAAAGTTCCTTTTAATAATGAATCAATTCTTACCATGTCAAAATCAAAATGTCGTCCAAAACATATCAGTCTATTAATTTTTAATTTTGGAATTGTTTGAAATGTTTGTAAATCCTGTCGAACCATCTAAATATTAAATCAAACAGTGCCCGCTGACTATCAACAACACAATTTCTTTGCTGTTCGGAATTCGGCGAAATTTGCCATTGCGAGTTATTTTGCAATTATACTGCCGGATTCCCATATACCAGTCGAATTTGAAATTCTGAAAAAGCGGGAAATGGTATCGCAATGCGAAATGTCGACGTCGACGGTGAATGGACCGAACGAAAAGGAAAATCACCGGTTCGTCCAGTTTCGCTCTCGTTCAAAAACCAGTCTGGCTAAGTTACTCGATCGGATCGGCTACAGTATGTCAACTGTTGCGGGGGAGGGGATAACAAGAAAACTCTATGTACCAGCGAAACGACTTTAATTATAATTGCGTTACCATACGGTGAACAAATTCGCCCTGACTAAGTAAACGGCGACAGAAAAAAAACCTTCCTTCCTATTTAAATCAATCGAAATCCCACCAGTGAAAGACCGTGACTTTTACGAATGCAAAAAGACTCCTTCAAACTAAATGTAAATTTCCATTTTAATGATAAGTCCATTTTACTTTTTCCACTCTTGTCCTACATTCGATATTTTCCGCCATCAGCTTTAACCAGCCGCAAAACGGAAAAAGGCACTAGTCGCAGCCAGTTCGTAAAACATTTTTAAGCCTATCCAATTTTTCTGTAATATTTATGTAATATGTTTATTAAACGTGTTTGGTAATTGCTGGTTTTAATAATCGGTTAGTTTCGGTCTTATATTTATAAATAAATAAAAATTGATCTGGCGTATCAAGATTATGATGTATCGAATTCAGATTTTGGATGGTTTAGTTTAAAAAATGACGTCTTTTACTAAGTACTGATTTATTTTCAATTTTTATATAATCTACAAATGTATGTTGCTATCGCAATCTCGACTGTAGTTATAAAAAATTATTTTCTGTTGTTTAGAAAATGATAATTTTATGCAATTTGTGAATTTATTGGTCACATACGATACTTTTACTGTACTTAAATAAATACTAACGGACTATAAATAAATCTTATTAATTTTTAAATTGTTTTGTTTTCTCTGTTACTGTTAACAATAAATTATTATGCATTATGTAAGGCTGAATAATAATCCGAAATTAGGCTGATTTTCAACGGTTAAGTGAATGTCGATGCTGAAAACTTTTCTTTCAGAAAGCGCACTTGATTTTTAGTCCATATATTTTTGATTAGAATAAGATTGTTTGAGCTCATGTCATCTAAATTAGAAAATGTTATTTTGAGCCAACACATTAATCAGAAATCAACCTTTGTTGTCTCGTAATAAGACTTTAAGTCTACACAGAACAATAATTTTGTGGCTTTAAATTGTAATGACGTGGAAATCGTTTATCGTCTACACACACTATTAATTTTGAACTACAAATAATTTCTTATAAATATTTATTGAATGAACTATATTGCTTACATTACAATTAAACTACGAAATTTTACTAATATTTTTTCCATTGCACCTGAAGGTAAATGTATACTGTCGATTGTTCCATACAACGACTACGATAAGAAGCATAAAAGATTGGCTTACATATCAGGGATTGAAAAGTTTACAGTCAATATAGTTTTTATATGTCAAAATAATAGGAAATGCTGTTCACAACGAACTATAGCAAATTGCAATAACAAATATAAGAACCTGGTAATGAAAATACTCTTTTAAAGATTAAATTAATTATAACATTAATATTAACGGCTTAAACTTACCGATCACAGAATCTATTATCGCGTTATGCAATCAAATTAAAAAAATTAGTCAATAATTTTCTCATAATAAACTCATAAGAAATAACAGTATCTTTCAATAAACCTATAGACAGTTATCCAGAACATTACATGTACGATCTATACAAATGTTTGCAATACAATAAAAATGAGAAATTAATAATAAAAACTACTACTGGTTATGTGTCTTTAGTATAGTATAGTCCCCACATTTAACAAAAAGGAACATAATATTAGGCACGGAACAAAACAAAAAATATTCTTGATTCACAAATATACAAATATAATGATGTTTTTTAAGCAAAAAAATTGTTTTGATACAGGTATGTATTAGAAAATACAAAATAGGTATAATAATGGGGGAAATAACATGTTAAGAAGCTAAAATTAAATATGGCAAAAAAATTCGATAACAAATAATATTTATAAAAAAATTATTTTGGAAAGCAAATGACAAAATTCTGTTGAAAGTATTTCTTACAATTAAAAAAAATGTATAAAAATCTGGAATATATTCAATTACAGCAAACCACAGATACAAACATAAATAAAAACTGATAAATTAAATTAAAAATGAGCGAAATTGTCGATACCATTAATAAAATATACGATGATTACGTTTTTCCAGTTCATTAAGATACTAAACATATTTTTCTTTGAATCATATAAATACTTAATAAGCAAACCTTCAAATGCAAATGACTCTTTGTTCGTTTTTTACTTTTTGTTATTAGTTATCACACTAACATTGTTACTTATCTATTATGTGTTGTTTGTTTTAAATTTAAAGTATTGTCTGTTCTAATTACGTGATCCATTTTTTTTATATTCCTCTTAATGTGTTACTTCGTAATGTAGTAATAACGACAAGGGCTTTTTTTACAGGTTTGATTGAAGCATAAAATTTTATTTTTCTATATGAATTTTGAAATAATATTTATACTTGAATATTTCATTGTGTACAATTAGTATGTGGATTAATTATACAGACATGTATAAGTTGTGGATATTTACTTTTGCATTGCATGCATTGTAAACATACCTGAAGCCGGGTAACAAAATTCGTATGTTGTTAATTAAATATTTTATAAAATTATATTACTTTCATGACAGTGGCCCAGGTACAGAAAAACAAACCTTAAGCTCTAAAATTAGAACACTATGCAACGACGAAAGCAATTTTTTTAATGGGTACTATTATTAAAAATACGCGTTGCCAGCATCTGCTAACCATCTATATTTACGTCATCCAAAATTATCGTGTTTTCCGGTTCGCTTAAAAAATCTCCGATATTAGATAACTTTGAACTATATAACCGTTACGTTGCGGTGCCATTTGAGCATAGTCTCCAGAAACAAACTATATAAAATAAAACTTATTTCTCAATATATGCTAAATTTTGAAGCTCCATTTACTTATTTACGGGGAGAAAGAAAAGACAAAGCCAATAATTTCGGGTTTGCTCAATTTTCAATACTGTTTGCTAACAATGCAACTCAGGTTTTGTTGCAAATACAATACCTCAGATTTGCTAAACTAACAATTCGACATTGATGTACAGAAATTCTAACGCAGAGACGTTTTTGAATGAAACTTTCCACATTCTATTTTTTTACCTAGAAATATAAGGCTCGATCAATATGTTTGTTATTATACTATTGTAATGTATACAATAGAATACATGTACATTGATACAATGGCATTAGTAAATTGACAAATAAATTAAATCGTGAGTTATAATAACTTATCTGCATATTATTTCTAACATTCCTTAAATAAAAAATTTTATTTACTTCAACGACATATGTAATTAGTGCTTCTATCAGTCAGATTTTTTGGAGAACAAGTCAGTAGTAACTACACGGAGAAAAATTGACGGTAAGTCCTTGGAATGTTTACTATTCAATCATTAAAAAAAGCAATAAAATCTAGTCATTTTTATCAGAAGCAACAGCAATTTTTCGCATTCTGCATGTCGCTCTCAAAATTACCATTTCAATATGGTAAAATTACCAAGAAAATTGTTCTCCTTACATTAACTCCTTATAGTCTCCATGTATCTTTGTTCTATGTTATTTTTATTCGTGGCTTGGTTGTAACTCTAAAATATTAACAGAATATTTTAAACGTATTGTCTTGTTTTTATAAATTTAAGAGAAAAAAACAAAAGTTAATTGTTATAAATAACAGTGTTACGGTCATCTTGCTTTTGCCTGATGCCACTATTTTATATTTGTAAAGTAAGAAATTTTAACTCACTTACCAATTATACAGACAAATATCATTTATTTCGTTTTACGAATCAACACAAAATGTTTTGATATGTGACACTTCTCCAAATATCCGAGAATTTAAAAAAATCATTTGTTTAAAACTAATTTTCAGAGTTGAACATAAAGTGCACGTTTCATGGCATAGAATTTACATTGTAAACGGATTTGCATGCAATAATATTTGCATAATTCATGCACGTGCCCAATTATGAACTTGTTTTCCTCCCGACTGCAAATATTCACCTGGCATTTTGTTTACGTACCGCATCGCAATAATTAGACTTTCAGCTCTGGGGGTCTTCGCCTAAGGTAAAGAATCCAGAAAACCAATGTACAGGAAGGTGCGGAAAATAAGAAATCACTGAATAGCTCTCGCCTGGGCAAAAGAAGGAAATAAAAAAAGAAAAGTGTTGATAATCCTGAGAGACGAGAAGACGACACGGCGCCCGTCTGAAATTCACAAGTCTGCGCCAGGGCGCCATTCGCTGCTCCCTTTCTATCCACCCACACATCCGTACGCAATTGAGATTAAAAGCCTAGGGATTTATTTATTTTAATAAGTCTCTTTTAAGGAAAGTGAAGAATATAATTTCATGTAAAAGGATATAAATGAACAATCGAAAGTGACAAAAATTAGGTTATTTTTGCAGGTACACGTGATGTAAAATGAACCAGTTCTCTTCCGTCGTCCATTTTCAAGTTGTTCCAATAGGGCTGTCTGGAATCGATAACATCGGTTGCATATTTATGTTCTATCGAAAATTTAAAATCTTAAAGTTTTACATTAAATCTAAGTTTAGTACGTATCCCTCGAAAGAGTATCTATTTGACTGACCGTATTTTACTACTGTATTTCAATTTTGGCGACGAAATCAATCGGAATTTTATGCATTTGACAATTCCTAAAGATATTTTACATTATATTTGTCATTAAATGCTATACATTCTATACTACTGCATTTTATAGCGAGGGTTTCATGTCAGGTACTTCAAGTTAAGGAGAAAATTAAAATATATTATTGTACTACGTTTTTGTTATTAAATAAAAGTGTCTTATTTTTATTCTCATTGTATAAAGGTTATTCTTTATCGACCTACTTACGTGGAGCTGTTACGTAGTTGAGTTTTTGTTAAAGTTTAAACCATGTACAAACTTTCACTTTTATTAAACAATTATTATTATTATTATTATTAAAAAAACAAAAAAAAACCAAGGTGAGTCTGTAAAGCAGTTTTGTGGAGCTGTGGCTAGCCTTTTGGCATTACTGCTCTCTAAATTTCTTGAAATGAGAATTCACTCTTGTTAGATTAAAATGTTTACTTTTTAAGCATGAAAAATATCGCGAATAATTCTGATTATGTTAGGATATATATATATATATATGCTACTCATAGAGGTGTAATATTTTAGAATATTTAAATCTGCAAGATTATCTCAAAAATGTATATGCATTCATTTTTATAGTTTAATTAAATATTGGTTTTTCCTTTAGAATCCAAATACCAACTTGTTTTGAAATTATATTTGTTGCTGTGCTAAATTTTTTCATTTTTTTATCGTATATTCTATTATGTTATGTAAATATTTTAAAGTCTGAGACAAGTAAAAAATGTTATTCATCGCAAAAAATCCATATGCAAAACACTTTTAAGTGGTATTTGCTGAAAAACTGGAGAAAACAATTTTGTATGTTACTAGTAACTGTAATACTTTTATTATTAATTATAAAAGGAACAAAACTGTGCAGTGAAATACTTTAATATAAAGGATATAACAGGCAATAAATAAAAAAATTTACACTCCAAAAACCCGTTTCTAAAATATCAGTAACGATGAAGTTCCGAAAGAATCGTAAATTCATAAGCATAACGAGGAGCCGTTAACGAGCTTCTTAATGAGTTTAACATTAATCAAAGGTGCAAGTGAAAATAAAAGACTTCACTTTTTCACGCATCGCGCCATTCAGAATAATAGCGTTCAAAATTTCGACACAAGAGGTGCTGTTTGATGTCGAAAATAAATTCTCTCCCTTCGCGCGATATAACTTTTAAATTAAAAATTCCTTATAAAATGAATAGCGTTTGCTATACTCAACACACTTTGAACGTCCGAAATATTTTCACATCCAGCTTACATTGCTAGGGTATACAGTTTTCAATCTGCACATATTATAAGTGAATCGTGTATATAATATTTGTTCTCCTTTCGACATTTTCAGAAACAGAAATTAAAACACTCAAACATAATGAATTGCGAAAAGTTAGTATCCCACAGAAAGCTACTCTGATTAAAACTGCAATAAAATAATAATGGCATATGAAATTCCGTATTATAAATGAATTAAAACTTATGGTCGCAAATACACTACAAACGATTAGTTTGTTATTAAGAATTCTTCTGCGATTATGGCAAATGAAGTCATTTTTAGTCGAGCCAATAGATTTGTCAGTTTAGAACGTCTCGAAGTAAGATATTATTTTATTTTTTTAAATTCCGTGCAGGAAAATATTGTATTGTTTACATAAAATATAAACTGTAACAGTTTTATATGAACCTTATCACTACTACTCCACTTCGGGTAAAACCTTACATTCTTTCTAAATTTGTGTGAACATGACGGATCATAAATTGAAATGTTGGCGTATTACAAATTTTGCATTTTTTCGTTACTTTATAAGGGTAATTAAATCACTTAGAAAACAGCCGAAACGAGTAACAATCGAGGTTACTTGTATATTGGTATTTTGTTTGTAGTGCGCCGGATATCATTCCGTATACCAAAATTTATGATTTCTTATATTACTGGTACAAAATCACTTCTAATCGATGACGACAGGACAAAAGTTTCTTTTATTTGGGTGTCAATATTTAAATAACTAAGAAAAAATAATTTTAGATTCTAATCCATAATGATACATTTTTTAAGTAAATTATTTTATTAGTTTCATGAGATTACTGTTTTACTTGTTTCATTCATGCGTCGGAATCTTTATATATATTTTCAAATTAATTTTCGAAATTGACACACATATTGGTTTGTAGGTAATGTTGGTGTATTTTTTGTCGCAGTGACTTTTTATGTTTGTGATGCTGTAGCATATCAACTATCGTGAATTTTGGAAAATTTCATCATTTTTGCAGCTTTTTGGCTTCACCATGTAACTAAAAACATGTCTACATCCATGACTGATTGTAGATTTGTCAGGTCCACCGGTTAAATGTATTACAAGTCGGTGTATAGACATAATTTGTGAAATTTTGAATTCACTGCGAAAAAATGTACAACATTCGCACAATATTAAATGCAGTATAATTGGTGTCAATAACATATTAACTATTACGCACATTAAATCATGAATCCTGCAGAACATTATCGCTTATCAAATATGAATCAGAAACAAGAATCTAGTCTCTCAAGATGCAAATGAAATGAATGAAACATAATAGGAATGAAATGACAAAATTTTACTACAAGTATGACGATTATGTACCGACATAAAAAACGGAGAAAAAATAATAAATTAATTCCATTTAAATCATATACAAAAGAATACGATATACGTATAAACAAAGAAGTTGAAATTTAAAGTCTCGCAGCAGTTACATGATACAAAATATTGAATTCGTGGAATAGATGTAGTGTTTATTTACATTTTGCTCGTGTTTTACATTCCACATTCTTCGGTCACAAAACAAACCGAATGTCAAAATTTCTTTGAATGAAAATGCGTAAGCAATGCTACATTATCAGGTCACGAAATTATCTTAAATTAAAGCTGGTTATATTTTTGAAATAAGGCACGTCAAACAAGATGAAGATAAAACATCAATGAACGTGATCAATCTCAAAAAAAACGTGCAGGAATGAAAAATAATGAGGAGTCGTTCTTAATGAAAAAAAGTTAATAACTGCACAATCGATTTCATAACTACAAATATAAGTAACGAGTTAGTATAGTGACGGCTATTACGTCTATATTCATAATGCAGATGGCACTGATGTCAAAGTTCAACTCGACGATGATTGAATAGAGCCAGTTGAAAACAGCAAAAAATAAATCGTCAACGTACCTCGTTGCAACAAAAAAGAACGAATCGCTTCTGGAAACACGAAACAATCTCGTAATTTCATTGCCGTTTCAGGAAGCGGGAAAAGTGTTGAAATTGAAATTAGGCGCAACCTATCGAACTTGATTAAGTGCGTAATCGATAAAAAATGGCTTACCTTTTGACCTCAGCGGGAACGGCAGGGGCGCCCCCGGAGACCCCATTGCACACGCGCGTTGTGTTTCTCCTTGTTACATGGCGTTAATCAAAATTTAACAGCGGTTAATTAAAAACACCATGTTAGTAGCGTGCCAAACTTCCGCGGGACCTGTGAAAACGAGTGCAAAATTCTATTAATTCAAATATATTTCATAAAACTAAAAAAATAATATTATTTTCTATATTTCTTGGAATAAATACTGTTCTTCTAAAAATAATAATAGAAAATTAAATAAAAAATACAAATTGGAACTTTTGCATTTAAACCCTATCATTCGCAAATACCATTATATTCGCCATCATAAGACTACTTTCTTTCACCTTATCTTTTAGTTCTAATGCAAATATGCCATTTGTTTTCATTTTTAGGCTTTTAAAGTGTATTTTAAAGTATCAGCTTTTCAATTTTTGTGATAAAAATTTAGTGATTAAGATTCTGAATTAAGCAGCGAATTATAGTTCTTTGAAACTCGGATAATTCGATTCAACTCAATTAAGATAATTTCAGCGGATTGAGAATTTTTAATTTAACGCTATATCGAAATCGATTGCAGTATTTCGGCGTTACAGGTGATTGATTAGTATCATTCACAAGCAAAAAATTCCGTAGAAGATAAATAAAGCAACAACTTAAATATATCTGAAATAACAAACTATGCGGTTTATTCAATTGCTAAACTTAGTAGTATATTAATAGGCTAAACATTTTAAATAGCATTAAACTTTAGGAAACCGTCGGACATTCAGTTGACAAGATGGTGAAGTTGAAATAGGTTCAACTTCTTTATTGACATGTCAGGAAGATATTGAACGTCTACGTGCTGGTAAAACATCAACAAAGGTGATAAGCACTTAAAAGATGTTACTATCTTATCACCTGCTTGGAAACTTTTTACGTGCAAAAATCCAAACATTCAGATTTCTTATCGCAACGCAATCCTTAACATGTTCAAAGTTCAAAACCGTTTTATCGTCATATTAAATTATCATTTAATGTTCTTCATTAATATGAGGGGGCACGGTACTATTAGGTACACTGTCAGTCCAGCGTTGGAATTGAATTATCTATGCAGAAGTGTCGCGTAGACGAGAATTTACTAGACCTCGTCATAAAAGAGAGATTCTTGGCAGGGACGCCGAGCCTCCGGATTATTTTGGTATAACCATCATCTTTTTATGATACTAGGGACAAGGTCAACATTTTCTCGCGACATTACCGCCAGCTAGTTGTGAAAGACTTTTAATAATCACTCAAACCTATAAATATCGAGTACTATACATATTGTTCATCAAGGGCAACATTTTTTATTTTACAAAATTGCGACGCTTTTCATTCAAAGTAAGAGAGTACCAATCATATTTTTTAGAGATCGATCTATTGCAATCGATATATTTTTAATAAGATGTTTGGCAATTCGTCCTAAGGAATGACATGAATATTATTCACAATATTAGCAATATTTTTAGGAAATTTATTTATGATGCTGAGGTGCAAGTTTGTATATAATAATTACCACGATATTCGATCCACATTTTTAGGAATGAACTTAAGTGATGAACTATATTCAACACGAAGCGAAATAATTAATCAATGGCCCTTACACTGTAAAACCAAATGCATCCCATTGCTCTTAAACATATTCATTAAATTTTACATATATTTAGGAAGAATATACTAAAATTATATTAAATAAATATAATAAAAGTATATTTAATTAAATTTAATGAGTGTTTTGGAATAAAATAACACGACATATATATATATATATTAAATGTTCTGACATTTATATATTTATATATATTCTTAATAAAGAACAAATGACAAATATAAATACAAATATCAATTCGCAGAATTCATAACATGACAATTTTACTCTCATATATTAAGAAACAAATTTGGTTAATTTATGGTTTTTTAAGATTTCAATTTTTTCACAGTTATTCCGGATCTCGCACGTATGCACCATGTGCTAAGAATTAAAAAGTACTATTTAACACCAGCTTTCACGAAATTTAGCGGAAAATGCTGAATACTAAAAATTAGTTTTTTAACTTTTAATTAAAAGAATAATTACATATTTTATTGCAGAATAATTTAGTCTTTGAAAATGGCTATTTTATTTATGCTGTACAATTCCCGTTATACCACTATTAAAACATTCCTGATGGACTTAACGACAGGGTTATACGGAATACAAGTATAACTCCTACATAGAGTTTCATTTAATACTTCATCAAAATAACTGGACCGTATCCGATTAAAAATTTTCGAAATGCTTCACGATTTTGTTAAATTGTAGTGCTAGATATCTCTTAATTAAAAAAAAAGATAAAAATATATGGAAGTAAATGAATTGTTAATACAAAATGTGTTATTTTTAATAGAGTATATAAAATACACAATATTCGTATTTTGATAAGGAAGTAAAAATAATTAATGAAATTCTGCAATTAAAACGCACCAAGGTAGTATACATACTTAGAAAACGCAGCGGCTTAACGCATACATAGCGCCTTTCGATATTGAAGTTGAGTGTCGACTTTTAATAGCCGGAACTCGTGCAATCGCGTTTTCCTCTTTCGCGACGCAAATTAAAAGTACCAACTTTTATCGTAATGATATTTGCAAACGTTTAAACATGTCGTATTTGGTGGAATTAAGTTATTGCGGATATTTGCATGCCACGATTGTTTACATAACATTTTTATATTTGACATTCCAAACCTAAGTACATAAATGTTAATTGAATTATTGTTTACGTAATAATACGTAATACCTGTTCAACAGAGATAGATGTAGCTCTTGATGAATACGAATATTTATATAGCCCAACATTTATCCGATTCCATAGAACATGAAAGGGATCCAACTCCATTTTTGTTCGTTTATGAATTCAAAGCTTCTGTAAAACTTGGAATGTAAATTTTTCTCTCTGGTGATATCGAAGTTCCACCTCTCTAAGTTTCTTAGAGTGAAATGTCACATTTATTGTTTTTATATTATAATAAGTTTTGAGAGCCTTGAAGGAAATCAAACTCAAAATGTCGAATATAATTTTCGTGACATTATTATTCGAATTTGATTAATAGCCGTCGATTATTATAAAATTAGTATTAAATGTTTGAGAATAAAAAATTTGTACCTGGGTTCGAAAATAAATTTGTATATTTACGAAAATTTATACCAAGTTTATTATTCGTTATGAATACGATTAGTTTAAAAATTTTCAACATCTTTGTTATGGGTTAGGGATTTAATCTTCCGTTACATTAAATCTTGCTGAATTTTTACTATGATTTTGATTATGATTTTGAAAAGGACAAACTTCAATGAGATGATTATGTTCGTTCGTTACGAGGTTCGATATTTTAAGATTTAATTTAAAAGTAAATACGAGTTCGACTTGTGCTGGTGATAATAGGAAATTGGGAGTTAACATTTTTTTATGAAGCGACAATATCTTACTCAAACCAATGCACACATGAGATGGATTCATTTACTTCAGTTTGCATACCGTTATATATCATCTTTCATGATTGATGATTTCACATTTTCACACTTTTTAGACGCAGAATTGTACTCATTCTTCATATGCTAATTGTGTATGTAACGTATATCGTATACCGAAAAAGTGTAAAAATTTCAATTAATAAGAATAAACCTAAATTTGGATTGATAGTTTAGAATCTAATGAATGCATTCGCTGATAAAGTTATTACATTTAATAATGTCATTAACAACATCCATTTTAAAGTGCATTTCGTGAAGAAATTTCAGCTGTGTTAATATCATTCTATTGGGATCATCAACAGTACAAACAATACGTTTAGATCGTATTGTACATTTTGCATTTTATTGTTTGTTGCAAAACTTATTTTAACTACAAAGCCTTTTTTGCTTGAAAAGTTTCATTTAACACACAAAGAGAATAATTTTCCATATTTTCTTCCTTGTTTTACGTGTTTTAATATACATATATTATAAATGTAGGTTATTCATATCAGTTGCAGACTATCGCTTGCTGTTTTTTTTATATATTTACATAAACGATTGTATTATTTTACGTAAAGTCCGTGAAGTTTTTATCATTTGCGATATGGCTGCGGCCGAGAACGGAAATGGGAGTTCGAAATTGCTAATCCGAGTGTCAAGCGCAGGATGTGCCGAGGAACCTAAATACATCTAAATTCGGAGTCGAGTATTCCCGTATCAGCAGTGGCAGGCCGGAATTTCGAACTTGTCGCCCCCTCGCGCATACTAAACGAACCAACTTTTCAATGCAGGAACAACAAACAACTCGGATGTAAACAAAAGTTGAAAATGTTTTTACTTCAGGTGGTGTTGTAAAACTCTTGTTTGAAATTGACCATGATTTTTGAAAATAAGTCATAAAAATGTTAGTAATTGATAAATAATACTGTAAAACATAACTGATTTCTTGTTAACTCAAATTCAATCAAAACTCTTCCTTCAACCATCTATATTATTTCAATCATAATTTGACATCGTCTTTCAACGAAATATTGCACGACCTTCTGCAGTACCGGAAGCTATTTTCGAACTGTCGAACGCGTTATTAAGTTTTAGTGCTGGAATCAAAATGCAAATGCTTTGTTGCGACTTGACTGGCAATTTAGAGAGTCAATTTACAAATAATTGTTTAGAAACACGATTTGAAGACCTCCATCAAACTTTATCGTACCGAACAAATTAATAATAGTGAACTAGATTATTTACTACCGCACACCGGTTTAAAACTTTATATATGCCTTAAAATAATTAATTTTCAATATATATATGAAATTTTAGTTTCATGAAATAAAAATTCGATAATTTAAAATGTAAAACGATTAATGCATTTCTGTAGTGGTTAAAAAGTTTAACTGAACTTTTTTTCTGATCATTCTATCATATTGTTAATTTTTATAATGTGCGCCACGTACCAACCTTTCGCCTCCCTTTCTCGATAATAGATTAAAAGATAATGCAAAGCTGGGACGATAGATGAGCTATAACAAGCAATACTTGAGGATCCTACAGATTTTGCACATCTATAATAGCCGGACAAAATATACCCAGTTCCTGATACAATCTCTAGTTGAATCTACGTGGGAATGCACGCTAATGCTTTATGCATTTATCATAACCAATCATTAAAGAACTTGAATTGAAAAACTGCAATCTTACATGCAAGATAGTTACTATCAGTACCTGAATATTTGTAGTCTTATCGTGTCTGCGACACATTCAAAATTTGATGAACAATTCAAAATGTTATTTTCAGTTATATTGGTTGTAAGGTTGACAATGAAATGCAGTTGTATGACATGTGTCAGGCCGAATTAAGCCCACTGAAAGGAAATACCAGTATAAAATAATTTCAAAATTCGAATAAAACAACTTCAGCTACAATTAAAATTCTACATTTTATACTTCAAAAAATATTTTGAAAGCCGAGATACCTTTTAAATTCGCATGAATATTTCATGAATACATATGGCATTTTAAATTATTATATATACATTCGAACTAAGCAAAATTCATTGTAAAAAGTGAAGTTGTTTTGATTTTCAATTTCAATAGGACATTTATAGCAATGGATTAAGATGCCAAGATCAAATTGAGAGATTTCCGAATAAGAATAATAATATCGACAATGTTTATTATTCTCGTCAGATGGAAACGTCAAGTATTACGACTTTGACCTTGGCGTATGATTTGAACCATTATCGTTTCAACTTTTATTCCATCTACGAGCGTACGAGAATTGAGAATTTTATTCGTTGAGGAACAACTCGAAAGAAAAGTCGAAATGTAGATTTTTTAACTGATTTTTAAATAAAGCAAATTAATTTAATATATAACATGATACATCGAATAATATTCGACTGAATGCATGCAAAAATAACTTCATGATTATTATTTCGTCTACGCTTCCTTACGATTAGTAAACAAAAATTACTTGAAACGTTTGTAATAAAATTCTCCGAAATTCGAGGAGCGAAAATTAAAAACACGCGTCATTAGTTCTCGACTTAATAATTTATAAAATTTTTCTTTAAAGAGTTCAGTAGGTTCCCTTATTTTATTGTCTTGAGTCAAGGACAATTGAGGTCGTTTCCTTTATTTTAACGATTCCCTTCACACCATGAGCAGTTTTAGAACGGAAAACCGGGGTAGAATACATGGTAGCGTCGGGACTAGGACGAAGAGCGAGGGAATTAGTTAAAATTAGGGAATTTAAGATATGGCGTGGACAAGTGAACATGTGAACAAGTGAAAATGTAAAAAGGATCGGAATTTAATCAAATTTTTAATAAAAACAACAACAAAAACAAACGTTGATTTCCAATATTTTGTACATTTAACTAAGGTTGAATTTGAAATATTTACATTAACAAATGGGACAGAATAATATATAGATAAAACTAATAATGCCAATAAAGTAAAATAAAACCATTGTTAAAAAGACACACTAAGAATCTATACAAATTTGCTAACAAGAAAAACAATTTACGAAAATTAATAAATGATACTAATCAGCACAATGGCAATGAGAAATATTACCTCGCAAAAAAACTACCCTATTCTACTGTTACTTTTATTTTGCACCATGATTACGAATACCATAATAAAAGTCGGCGCCTCGCCATATTGAAGCCGCAATTTTGAGAAAAATAGCAAAAACCATTTTTTTTTATTTTGAAAAATGTTACTTGGATAGAAAAATGTTTTAAAAAAAAAGTAGAACATACAATATTGCAGCCGCCAATATGGCCGAAAGTCGAATTTTATTGTCATATTCTTAACCAGGAGCCCAATATGCGCTAAACTCAACTATTGGACTTTTTGCGCTACCGTAGTTTTTCCCAAGGTGTACTGCAATAATTAATATAATACATATTATATAAATACAAATAATATACTGTATTTATCAACAATAAATGAAGTTTTGATTACAGCTCCGCGTCGTCTTTAGCATTCTTAATTGTTTATTATATAGTTTTTGACCAATCCAACTCTTATTTAATTATTCCAATTTAATTAACAAACTATTATTTAATCACTTCTTTTTATTTATACAGTTATTTTACAAAAACATTATGGATAAGCATTCAAGAGAATCGTTTTTCTATTTTATTAATTTTGTTATCAAATAATAAACTGCACTTTGCAACAATTTTATGCAAACGGTAAAAGTGTTACGGAAAAAATCGGTTTAAGTTGAATTTTAATGATCAAGATATTAACGTTTTGAAAATGTTATTTTAATGCCTATATATACTATTCAAGTATAAAATGCCTTCCATACTAAAGTTATCAGTTTACCGTTATCACTTGTAGGTGTCGTAATCGTGGGAACAGGCTTTAACGTTATCATTGTCGATTGGGGCCGAGTGTAATTATTTCTGTAACTAAATGCCAAATTCACATGAATAATTTGAAAGAAAAATTGCATAGCATATTTTCTTTGTAGATTGAGTTCATCTAATTGTTGCCATTGTTTCACGCATATTGCGCGAGTCGAGAGCTCATTGAACGAACTGTTTCATGGGAGATATGCATTTTCTAATTACTTAATAAGTTACAAACAGGACTAGTAATCGCATTTCGCTTTTAACCTATACTTTAAAGTTATATATCAATCAATATCGTATATTTAAAGAAATTCAAATTAATCTCGTCTTTATTTGAATATTCGAATTATCTTTTCATAGAAAGAAAGACCTGTTCATGGAAACATAGAAAAAGGGTATAAATGGTTGTAATATATGATAATAGCAGAATATTAATAACATAAAAAGTTTTTGATTGCATGTAGAATTAAAATATTGTAAATTATACCATACAATGAATTAAATTAAATAATATGGCTTGTGCTATACAATAAATATTTTTACTCGAAGAAGAGGTTATTTTCGTTTATTCAATTTTATTACATCTATTTTAGATGTATGTGGCTATTTAATTGTCAAACTGCCGTGGATTTGATGTTATGTATTGATTGTATGTTAATATCGAAATAGTTTATTGTTTGGTATCCCGTGTTTTACTTTTGTAAAATATTTCCATTAACTAAATTTTGTCTCTGTGTATAAAGAAGTAATTAATTAAAAACCACGATTGAATTATATACCTTGTGAAATTTATTTGTTTATAATTTAATTCTATCGTTTTTATAGTTTTAATCATTTTGCTATCAATATAAATATGTATCAATGATATAGCAAAAATGTACTAAAAAATGAAGAATTTGTCCGACATAAAAAAAATTCGGCCTCCTTTTTTTAGAATGTACGACGAAGGAAAATGCGGTGTCATCAAAATAATGTTGAAATATTACCCGATTCCCCCCATGCGCTGAAAATAATTATTCAGGATAAAGCTGTGTAAAACATTTATTTAACGTAAAGACCCACTAAAATCTGAAAAAAGAAACAATTTCCCTCTCTAAGGCAGGTTTAAACCTAATTCGATACCACAATACATTGATTGCTTGAAAATAAGGGGAATATAACAATTGATACTTAAGAAAACAGGACCATATGTGTTTACGTAAGTTTAAGGCTCGTAATATATTAACAATTCAAAATGAACCAATGTTTAATGAATAATTTTTAGTGCCTTTAAATATAATATCGAATTTTGTGTTTGTTATTAAATAAATAAAGAAAATAGCATGATAAACATTGATTATAAACATTGTTATTCAATTATTAACATTATAATTTCACATTACAGAATATATAACCCTCAAATAACTTTGTAATATTTAAAGTTAATTAATGCAAATTGTTCTCATTAGCAGTAGGAAAATTTAACAGCTATCAATATTATCCTTGTGTATAATTTCAAACATAAACTCCTCATGATGAGTAGTGTATTTTTAACAATATAGCTTGAAGAAAATTACCAATAACTGAATTTTAATAACCATACAAAAACGCTAATAAATAGCTACACATTTAAATTTATATTGGATAGCTTAAAAAAACAGCCGATAGGTTACTTGTGAACAGTGTAAGAATAATTTATTATAATTTAACGAACGGATAACAAAATTATAATTTACAATTTGTATATAAAATTCTTAGAATCTCATTCGTCTATAATCACTTAGCTGTTATGTAATTTATGTCAACAATTTTTCCTTGCAGAACAAAAAAGTAAATAATTATAAAATTTATTTTAGAGGTTATTATAAGAATATAATAAAAAAATGAAAAACCCATTTGAAAAATATGAAAATTAAAAATAAAAAATATAGTACGACGTTATCAAGCACGTAAAAATTAATATTAAACCTATCTTTAAGTAGTAGGTTGATGCAAACAACAATTATTAAAATAAAAAATGTAATTCTGGAATAATGTCTTAAAATAATGCAGGAAACAGAAAGCGTAAACCGCCGAAAACTACAATAATATTCCCCCACAAAATACTACGAAAATGAATTTACTTAAGAAAACGAGGTGATTTCATTTATAAACCCGGCTGTATTTTAAAAAACCTATCTGCACGTACTGGTTTTATCGATAATAAATTTACATAACGCAGAAACTTTTATATAAATTCATATACAGCAATATAGACTTCATGAATTCCATAATTTCACAGGGAATTATGCATTTGACAGTTTCCTTTCACGCACGAATGTTTGATGTATCCGAAGCTTCGAGCAAAAATGTGACAGAAAATTATGTTAAATGTATTATAACGTCATCTGAGAAACATGTGAATTTTAAAAAATCGTCAATTTTCTTTAATTTATTATCTTTAAATCCAACAGGTCACATGATGTATATATATCGATCTTATGTTACAATGACATTAGTCGTTTCTTATTAATACATATTTAGGTTCTTTTCTTATTTTGACACACACTATTGACCTATTATGTTAATTGCCATACATATATGGACTGTAAAAATATCATTAATGGTGATTTAACAAATTAGTTTTTTGAATTGATAATATTAGAGTTATTTCGAGTTTCACACTTTAAAGAATGCGTATACTTGATTAGACGTTGAAAACGGTTTAAAAGTAATAAATACAAAAGTGTTACATTCAATTGATTAATTATCGTTTATCAATAATGATTGGTAATTACATACAATTAAGAGATAATCCCCTATAACTATTATTCAATTTATAGAATTCTAGAATATATTAGCGAATATAAATGTAATCTATTTTGGAAAAGTTTTCTTAAAATATGTTCGGTTTCAAAATTGCGATTTTTGTACCCTATTTTCAAGCGTTTTAAAAAAATCTAGGTTTATGGAATATGTCGAGTCGTAAAGCGAATTTATTTGAACCACCCACGATGGTGACGGTAAAAAGTGCACACGTAAAATCGTCAACGTCAAACACCTCGTTACTATCGCAATTCTGAACTTAAAGCTTGGAAGCGAGTTTTTATTTTTCCGGTCCCATTTACATAACAACAAACATAGATATTGTTTTATGTATGCAGATGCGATATTTCGAAAAGTTGCATGTAACATCTCTTCAATGATTCATCTTTTCTAATGGAGTAAATATGTTTTCCCTGATAATTTTCTATTTATTTTAGCCTACAACATTTGGGGAGTGTTGGGTACGTATATAGGCAAAGGTTAAAATTTTAATTTATCAGTTTCCACAAGGAACAATTTATGTTAATATTCCATATGTATGTAAATGCATACCTGAAGAAACCAATGTCATTAAAATATGTTTACTCGTAAATATTCATCACAACTCGTGTATAATCGAGTATAATAAAATTTAATCGCACGTCATTAATCACAATTGCGGTTGTATTCTTTCATCTTGTCAAAGTTCGCACATGACTTTTCTTCTGTATTTCGTACACGAACTGTACGCTTCATATAGATTTATGTATGACAGTAGAACCACGCGTCAGTTACAATATCAACGAACTTGCGTCGGCATCTCCGAAACCCCAGTTAAAGGCCTACCAAAAAGAGGTATGCTAACATTTTTTAGAAAATGGGAAAATGTTTTATGCAATTTATTTTTGTGCGTGAAGTAAAGTATATGTGTGCTTGATAAATGTCAGTGACATAAATAAAAACTATAAGTATTCACTTAATTCAGGAAATAACGGTCAGTTTTTTGGCATACAGGTGCTAACTATTCATATCGAATCTACAATAAAATGTCCAGTACAACTACATTCATTCTTAATATTGTGTATGGAATATTTAAAAAAAACTACTAATTGGAATACGCATTGTCAAATTAACAAAATATTTTTGTTACGTTTGAGTCCTAAGTATTACGTATAGGAAACAACTGATAATTTAATTATCAAAATAAATTGTTTATAAAGTTAGATTGAATAATTTGTGATCGAATCCGAACCCGCATTACTTGTGGTATTGGTTTTTAGGACCCATTTCACCAATATTGAGCACATTTTCTTGCTTCGGGGAAATTACTAAATGCAGACTAGGCTTCTCGCTGTCTTTTTTATTGCCTCCTCTATAAAAAAAAAGTTTAGTGTAATTTTGCTCCATCATACAGCATTTTCGACACGGAAGCAATTAAATCAGAAAATGTACTTTAAGGGCAGTTGATTTTGGTTCTCCAAAGTTTAAAAATGTTTATGAACTAAATAAATTACTGAAATAGAATAAGAATGCTTCGAACTGATTACATAAACATCCGTATATTGAAAAAGAATCTATTCCATTGTTTTCGTTCCTAAAACTTTATTTTTAATGACCAAATAGAGTATTTTGACTTGCTAATCATTTTTTAATACATTACACATTAATAAACTCATCGTAGACATATTTTCTTATAATTCAAAGATAGGTAATATGGCGGTACTCTTATTTTGTTGAAATATCAGTAGGGGAGACCAAGATAAATCGTTATGTTCTTGCGTTTACCATTTGTTTTCCTGATACAGAAAGACATATCTCGTATGTTGTATTTTGATATTGCAACCATCCAGTCTCAAACAAAAAGTTATATGTATATTTTCATCATATCAATGTTAGTGCAGAACACAAGTTTTGCCATGTGTCATGTCAGAAATTGTGCTTATATTTTGGAAAATCGCATCACTAGCATTCCAGTTTTTTAATCAGTTTATTGAAAGCCCACATCAGTTCACTCTGTAAAAGCATTCATTGACTAGACTGTAGATGAAATGAGGTATAATATGTAAAACAAAATGATGGAGTGGATTCAAATACATGTATAATAGTGTAGAGATCAAGCATCGAATAAATAAAATTATGGAATTATATTTATAACATAATACTTTTACATAACACGGAACTTTGTATAACACAGTCAAAATATCACAAAACATCAATGCGGCACTACTAAAATGTCACACTGTCAAGACACGTCATAACAATTAATTTCCATTATACCATGTAACCCAGTATTATAATACTATATTATAATACTATATTAAATCTGTAAAAATGTAAAAAACACATTTTATACAAAATTATCGATAGTTTACTGTATTACGGTAATGAGTGCACAATTATCGGTTATCATGGGTTTATTATTTATCGTTGTTGCTGAACGCCAAGGTTAGGAATTACAAATATTTACTATTTATTTAATACAAACCATTACAGTTTACAAACTACAGTTTATGAATTTAACATCGAAGCAAAGAATAGAAAAATGAACTGACGTGTGCATTGTATAGCACAAAGACGCCGTGCAGCACGAAGATGAATTAATCATAATAATAATATTTAAATTAGAATAAAAAATATTTTCGGTTTAAATTAGTACATTTGTCAGATTATGATTGTTATCTCTATAGTATACTCGATGATGTTAGGTCAGGTTATGTTAATCTGGGTTCGGTCCTATCGCAGAAATGTTCTTGAATTAAATATTTTTTCATTTTTGCGGTGATTTTGGCGGTGATATTTTAATTATTTGTTATGTTTACATGTACATATTTTGACATTTTGACGTGTCGTATTTTTACGTGATATTTAGACGTATTATTTTAACCTAATATTTTGACGTGTGGTATTTAGACACGTAACATTTCTAACGCTTGAACTCGTTGTAAACAAACAAATCATATCTCGACATTTTACTTCACAACTATATACATATTACAGCATATTTTCGAAAGCCGCAAACGTTTCACAGAAAATGTACTTGAATTTTGCATCATTGGGGTCGAATGTAAAATAGATAAAAATTTATTTTTGTTTATGTTTAATCGTTGCTGACGGTTTCATTTACATTTTTTTAATAATACGTGACTATTCATCATTACTACATTATTTTGAGGTAATAATAAACATAAAAAATAAAAATAATAGAAGTTGTTTTCGAACTTTTGTTGGACTCCAACGATGTGGACTGCAAATACTTTTAAAGATAAACATGTCAAATATTGCTCCAATTTAAATGGTCACTATTACGACCTACCGGTCGGTTTCCTCAATTTAACATAATCAAATTTGCGTTAATGACTACTTACTTTAATGATATTTTCATGTGACAAATTAATTTTCATATATAAATAATCAAAGCTTTTCCAAAAACACTCATAATAGACGCAAAAACTGTTGTTATTGGATATTAATTTTGTGGTCGTTAGGAAAAACTAGGGAACGTTTACGTTTTGAAAAAATTAAAAAACTGCAGGGAAAAAGAAGGCAATTTCAAGCAATTTTTTATCAAAAATAAAACTATATAGGATAACTCGATGATATCTTAAAAGAACTAGGAATTTGATGTTTCATGAATACAATAATATTGAAATTAGGATTGAGTAACAACAACAACAACAAAAAACAAATTTTCGTTAAATTTAATTACAAGCTTATAAAAGCTTAAATATAATAATTACAGCTACACTGATCACTCTTTTTCATACCATGAAGTGACGTGGAATAAACCTGGTACAAGATGATATATAAATATAAGTTTGTATCATAAAAATCAAACCTTCATTACTAACTTTTGACAGGTAAAAAATACAACCCTTACTCTTCATCAAGATTATGTTTTTATTTTATTGCGGTAGCGTTATACCGTGAATTCAAATATCACAAAAATGACACTTTAAATGCGTTTTCTAAGTAGTTACCTGGTTTTTCCTAGCGACCACAGAATTGGACATGATGTTTCATAGAAAATGCAAGTATCACTTAATTCAATAACCATGGTAGGTAGATGGGAATTCTCTAAAAAAAAGTAATAAATTGCTTGCCTCCATTGCAAATTCATTATGAACTTGAAAATACTCTCATGTGGATGAAAATGATGAGAACACAGTTGTTTTTAATGTGCCCATTTCATCATGTTTCATTTGAAAACAATGACACTTCATCGCATAGGGTAGATGTCAACGATTCAACGTAAACATCTGCAGGAAACGTTGCCTAAAATACCGATAAAGTAGCAAAAGCCCAAAATGAAACATGTAAAAGAGCAGTTTTTGAAATACTTGATATCTGCATAGCTGTCAAAAGATGTAAACCGCCTGTATGAAACTTTTCGGTGCGCACAACATCACGATAAACGAAAATGAGTTTTCCATTTTAAAAGAATTGGGCTACTGGTGTCAGGTGGAATTTCGAAAGGCACTTACAAGAAAATACCTGCTGACTTTGAGGATTTTGCATTGGCGAAGCGACAGGCATAGAGTGATGTACCGGCTGCTCGGTCGTATATTTATTGCGAAAAACGTACGAGTTTTTACGAGGACGTAAAAATAAGTCGGTGGCACGCACGTGGTTTTGGACTGGCGGTTAAAAGCCGCGAGAAAACGAAGCTAACTCTAGCGGAGCTCGTCGCTCACTGAGACCGCTTGAAAATCCAAGCGACCTAACCGCGACCGGTGGTGCGCCGTGCTTACGAATTCAGCCGAGAGATTACGGGGAAAACGTGACGGACGCGTCCGCGGTACCAGGGCTGTAACTAGGTATACCTACCTACACGCACCTTATCTAGGTAATCGACCAATCTCTTTTTCGCCTCCAATTTTATTCTTCCGTTACACGACGATTACCTGCGCAAAATTGCAAGAGGAGGAAGACGTTTGCACGTTTGCCGAACAAAGGTGTAAAAAAAGTTGCACGCTTTCAAAGGATGAGACTTCCTGTAACCGCTAAGCGACAGGAAGAATCTGCTCGGTTAAAAAATCCTCACGCGTCAACTGGCGAACGTGTTAACAATCCTGAACAGTCGCTGCACGCAACCTATTCCTATTTATAATTTTTTAATAATAATCATCATTAAAGGTACTTTTTGCACCAGGGAATATCTTGCAAAAGAACAAAAATTCCAATCCCACCCAGGTAGAAATTAGAGTAGGGTGGGGTGAAATCGCCACATTCCTCGCTTTCACACTGTAAAACTTGTAATATCAAAAATTTTATTAAATCGCAAAGCGGTTCTGAAAGTTTAATCCCTTGGCTACAAAATCACTCTACAATTTTATGTATATCTTGAGAAATAACTGATCTGTAGCCATTCTACAAATGTACTTCAAATGGCTTTATTACCCCACCTGGTAGGGTGAAAAAGCCAACATGTGATTTTAGAAGAATGAATTAATCATTTTGATTTCTTCGAATTTTTCCTTCACTTGTCTGAGAAATTAGTTAATTTAATCACATTTCGATATACTTTAGGAAATAAAAAAAAGGTAAAAAATGTCAATTAAACTATAATTTTGTTTCAATGCCTTCGATGATGTTAACGCTTTCTAGTTTTTTTTAACCATACAACGCACGTTGTTATCAAAGATAGAGACTTTGATAAATACAATACAAGCTAAGACCATATAAATTTGACTAAATTTTTTGTGCTATTAGTTGTTTGGCGTTGTTACCCCACTACAAACATTTTTATAGAAGGCTATATTAATCTTAAAAGTACCAAAAAAATGTAAAATCTTTCAGCACAGATTTGTTTAGTAACGATGACTCTTAATAAAGAAACGATTAACTTTCATCATCTGTCAACTAAAATTAGTTGAAATGTGCTTAGAGTTTTCACCATAATGTTTTGCGAATGACAATGCCAGCACAATTATAGCAATAAAAACTGATAAAGTGCAAATATAGTAATCGAACAGGGATTAAAAGTTGCCCATTATTTGTGGGTACTTAACCTGCGGATGACTGATAAGTCGGTTCACACAATTGAACATAAAAGTCAAATGGCTCTTTTACCTCACTGGCTTTTTTACCCCACCCTACCCTACCCTTGATTTTTCCACAATATGTATATATGGGCAAATCCGCAAAACTTTTGACTTGTATGATATTCTAAGATTCACTTAAATAAGCTGTACAGAACTATGCATAAAACGTTGCCATTTACTAAAAAGGATATGATTTTCAAGGTACAGTTATTTGTTTTGCATGATAGTTGATTAAAGAACCATCATAAAATTTGAATAAACTACTGCGTGCAAATCGTATTTTCTTTAATATTTTGTTCTGTACCTTTTGGAACGTGTATTCTTTTCATTTGAAAATCACGTGGTTGATTAATTGCACTTTACGAAAGCCAAAGATGTTTAAAAAATAGGTTTGCCTATATCTTAATATGAATCCCAATGGGCACGAAGAACCCAAATGTTTCTAAAACGTTTTTAGAATGCTCCAGAAACGTTCCTAAAACGTTTTGTGTCTGCAACTTTTACGGAACGTTTTATAAACGTTTCATCCATGTTGCAGACATAAAACGTTTTAGGAACGTTTCTGGAACATTCTAAAAACGTTTTAGAAACATTTGGGTTCTTCGTGTCCGTTGGGATGACATGCGTCCAAAGTCGCGTGCAGTGAATTTATGAAAAATTGAATTTTCGTTAATTTCTAACTGTAATTTTTGGAACAAGCAATATTTTGGCTGCTTACTTTGTGAACTTTTAATTTATGATATAATAAGTGACATATTCCAAGGAATAAAGTGTACCTCGAGAGTTGTCAACTCCACGACTTGGATAGAAAGAGTGAATTCTCACTCCAAGAAATTTAGGGAGTACAGACCACATCTATGCAAAAATTTAACATCAACTATAACATAACAACACAAATTTAACACAAAAATGACTCTGACGATTTTTTAAATTATAGTACCGTCGGGCAAATGTATTATACTCCGAAATGAAGTTGTATGCTTCATCTAGAGACGTACTAAACTCTTCACTCCAAAATGCACCAAAAATTCGATTCCGAAACATAACAACGTTTCGACTCCGAAATACAATTCAGCTCTGACTCCGAAATGCATCTATGCTCCGATTTCGTAATTCCTAGCTTCGATTGGCAAAATCTACTAATTATTTTTTATTTTCGCAAGTTTTAAACTAATTGAATCTTCTCAATTTTCCCAGAATATTTACAATTATTGCGCGTAACAATATCGTACGTGTCGTAGCTATTTACGAAGGAGCCGTACACAAAATCTGTAGTCACCCATCGTTGCGGCTGGAGTCGATTTTTTTTAGAAGGATTTCCAGTCGGATGTGCAAATGGGGAAAACTCAGAAAACCCAACGCCGCGTACCGCAGAATGTGCATATCGATTCAATCCATAACAATGACGTCCTAATTACTGAACGTGAAACCGAAAGCGATTCTAATTATGGGGTATAATACAATTAAAAAAAGTAACTCTTCTCCACCAGTGTAGAATCCGGAGTGGGTCATGTTACTCTAGGGAAACCTAATAAACAAAAAAACAGAAAAAAAAAAAAATATATATATATATATATATATATATCCAAACTCATCCATACATGTAACGCTCGCGAGGGAGGTTGGTGGTGGGAGAGAGGATTTATTACTATTATTCAAATGGTACACTATGTTCTTTTTAGCGTTACATAGCACGGGGGCGTGGGGTAATGATTATTCAAAATTAGCGTTACGTAATGTAAATGCGACCCCCTAGTTATTACCCGATTTTCCAAGCAACAATCCTGGCACAATCTTGAATTTGTCCACATTAAGTGCAAGGAAGCAGATTTTCTTATGGGGATTACAGAAGAAGCTTCTTAAAACTATATTATCTAAGTCCAGGGTTGACTCCAGAACAAATTTCTATCTGGACAGTAAGTGAACAGTAATTCAAATTAAAATCATTCTAAATCCTGCTACAGAAATTGATCAGCTGTTTCCTGAATGCTTCTTAATTATTTACGATGCGTGTTGCCAATAAGCAAATATAAATGTGTGATATATTCCAAAAGAATACTGCTTTAACTGTTTTTCTATTACATTAGAATTCGGGTTTTAAACGGATTTGGTAAAAAGTTCTTTAAACCATAATGACGTTCATAACGAATTCATTGAATAGCATGAATACCCGACATCTCGGCATTTAAAAGTTTTTAAAGAATTCTTTAGGAACGCTGTTTTGGACACATTATTAGTACGCAACTACTTGTAAACTCTTAGCTGGAGTACTTAAATTCGCAAACATTACAACAACGCATTTTCTTGTACATTATTCATTATGATTATAATATTATGCGTCGATCTTCGTAATCTCTTGCGATCGTAGCAAATCACGCAGAACCTGTTGCTTTCACATACAACTACCCGTGCCTTCATTACTTGCGAGAATGGTTGTGAATGGTAATACACAGAGCTCGTGTGTTGAATACTGTTGCACCACCAAGCGGCTGGGTGTCCACTATTTTCGACTACCCTCTCAATAGCAGCAAATTCAGTCTATCATGAAGTTGTTCACACTGAATTGCTTAGGACTACTTTTAACACAACTGTGAAATACTTTACCTTCGACCGTTAACTTGTTTCAATTCAGAAATTTTTTAATAATGATTATTAATTAATAATTCTATTTTTTAATAATTCTTACTTTGCAATTATTTTTGCAGTACTTGAAGTATTGATTTATTGCGGACAATCGGAACTACTATAGAATTCTTCATTTCGAAAGTCTGCTGAATGTGTTATAAAGTTAATACATTACTATTCCGAATGAAGTATTGACATGAAGGGTTTGCAAACTTCAGAACGCTTTCTAAGATTTCCAATTCTTGTTAAAGGAGTACGAAAACGAGTTCAGAAGTATTTAAGTTTTAGTACTTCTCTATCATTATACGTTTTCTGGACAGCACTCAAAAACTTTTTAATCCTCCATGCCAATGCTTCATTAGGAATAGTGAAGCGTCAACTTTTTGTAACTTTTATCCCAAATCAATGAATAGCAATCAGGATCAGCTGAGAATTCAATAAATCATTTTCACGTAGGGGTTTTCTTTGGAGTAATTTTTAATCTTTCGAAAGTTACATTAGCATTCGAATTCTTTCATTTAAATTATTTTCAATCATTTTTGAACACTTCAATAACTCTGTTGAGTTTATAGGAACCTGTCCTAAGCACTTGCTGTTTTACATGGCAATGCATATCTCATTTTATAGGGTTCTCCTACATAGGTTGAATAATAACGAAGACTAACTTTTAGATAAAACTTGCATTGTCGTCATTAGACCCAATTAAATACACGGAGATAAATTTCCATTTTCCAAATGTAACATTTGCATCCTAATGATGAATTATGTCAATGTGAAGTGTTAAATTTCTGTTAGTCGCACCAGAGAAAATCAGGAACATACTAGTAAAACGTGTCACACAAATAAATGCTGATGAGCAGTTATGATACGATATTCCTTCGTAGGTTAATTTAAATATACAAGTACTTACGATTACATTTCACAAAATGGCACATACAAAATTATGGAGTCGTGCATTGAAAGTTGGTGAACTCTGCAAGAATATTTAAATAGCACAAAATTGGAAATTTGGTGTCCTATAAATTTTACACAGCTGTACATATAATAAATTTCACCTATACGAAATACTTTAGCCATTATTGCAAATAGCCCGGTGCATATATATATACTATTTCTTGCCTGAGCCTGTAAATATTTCCACAAAATCGTATTGCACCTAATTTGAAATGCCTAGCGTAGTACTTTTTCACAGAAATTTTTCAACGTGCATTTGTCCCATTCAAATTAAATTTATAAAAGCTTATTAATTACCTATTCTTTTTTGTTCTTCTCTCCTAATGTATATCTCAACATAATATTATTATTTTTAATGAGTTTCATATAAAACTTAAATCTTTCTTTTAATGTTTCTATACGCAACTTCCATCTAAATTACAAATAGAACCAATATTTTTATATTTCAGATAAGAAGACAATTTACAGTTTTTACACAGGTTAAAAGTCTAAAATTAGTTGATACACAATACAATTACTAATTACAAATGTTTTCCCTTTATAATGTTTTTCAAATGATATTTCGGATCTTTCTGGAAAGTATAACTTTACATGCGAAAATTTTATTCGCGAAAAATGTCGAAGTCATGATGTTATCTTTTGTGATAAATAGATGCTTTGATTTAATGTGCCTCGGTAAAAAATTCGAACAATACAGACAAAATTGTACGAGTTCTTGAAACAAATTGAATCCTTGTGTTAAATTTCAAGTAGGGTTACCAAACATTCCACAATAAAAAAATAGTTTAAAGTTACGGTTTTAACATGAAACCTAATGTGACGGCGGGTTTTGAAAGTCATCAATACAAGTGTAATTGTTTACGCACAATACTGAATTAAATGAAAGACTAATGTGACATGCGGTATGTAAATCCAAATGCAATGCTTTTTGAATAATCTACGTTGCCGGCCATTTCGAAGAGATATGTACTGCTAAAGTCCGCGGAACTTGACATGTTAGATTAGGCTTCTAGAATTAATGGATGATCAGAAATTAGGCCTTTTTTTCTTCACACTAACACGATAATACTTAGATTTATTACCTATTTTATATGCTTATGCTCAATATTACACTCGAAAAGAAGTTCAATTTACAAAATCATAAAGGCGCCGAGTGAGATCCCGTTGAACTCTTTGTGATCGAGCCACTTCCGATTCGAGATATATCATGTCCGATGAAAATATTAATTCAATGAGCTACTCTGCTGTTGCAAATATGTTTTATTGAATTATCACTCAAAATGATTAAAAGAAAATACGTTTTTATAACAAAAGATAACATTCCGACGCCTACAGGTGATTATGTTTTAAAACAAATTGCTTATCAAATTAACTGATCGGATTGTCTGTTCTTGCTGCGTTTTCTTATTTTTACAGCATCAATATGTCACGTTTAAAAGGTTATGTTTTATAATAAATACGTGTTCAAAAAAATTACAAATGATAAATCAGGGACAGAGATGTCCAGGAATAGTAATTTGTTCAATCTGTCAAATAAAATGCAATCAAAATGCGATCAAAATAAGGTGAAATAATTACATTGTTAGGAATTTGTGAAGGATGCCAGAAGACTTTTTTTTTATATATCCGTAAAGAAATGGCAAAAGTATAGACCTCTCTTTACCTAATTTGTAATGTAACTCATCACTTCAAAAATTTTCAAGTAAGATACTTTGGATGTTGCAAATTTAAGTTAATAAAAATTCAGAATCTTCTATACTTACTCTATATTTGTTTCATTTGGAGCATTAAAGCAGGACAAATAATATATGTATAATAATATCTGTTTTAGTGATTACATATATAGAGAGTTGTAATAGTAATTAATGCGGGGTCTAAAGTAGCACTGGTACGGACGTACGGTCACAAGTAAAACATTAATAAATAATTTTCTTAACATTGCCTAGTAGTGGAGGGAAAGGAAACACGCCGGTTTAACGATAGATAGAATTTTTTGAATATTACTGTGAAATGATTATAAGAACTCTATGCAATCCTTAAAACATCCAACTAAACGCTGTCAAGCGCCCGGTTATCAAAATTATAATCACATTTTTCCGTATTTTTATATTTAACTATTTAAAATTAATGAATAAATCCTATAATTTATAAGAAAATTATAGACATGCATCCGGATAATATTCTCCGATTGTCTTCACCAGTTTTCATTAATAAGTCCGACAACACAGCCACTTAATTTTTAAAAAATACCAAACAAATTTGTTGTAAACCTTAATTTTGAATGGTAAAGAATGATGTTTATAAAAAGTGATAGAATAACAAAATGATAATGCACGTTTCTTCGAAAAGAAAGCTTTCATACACACTTCACTATTCAAATTATATTTGAGAGAACCTGACATCTATGAATTTTTAAATCTCGCAAAAGCATATTCGTCATCTTATGTTTCCATTCAATGTGAAATTAATGAAAATGACAATCTCACAATGTAATCTCGTCAGGTAAGACTCAATGAAGTTTTTTTGTCTAAACAGAATAGTAAAAAATTAAAGGAAATACAGCATGAGTTGTTCGCTTTGTTTATTAAATTTACTGTTTCGAGTATTAAAGTGGGATATCTCGACTCGTAGTCTTGAATCTGATTTCATCCTTCATAGTTTAAACAAACTTTTGTACGAGACAGAAGAAGTAAAATAGAATGAACCTTAATATAATTGCCCCTACGTTAACGGCATACACATGGGGACAAATTTGTAAAAATGCCTATAAGCACTAATGTGGGATAAGTAAGGTATGTATAACAATATCTATTTTGGCAAGAAATCTCCATTGATGATTTAGAGAATTATTATAATAGCAACTATATGAATTTAAAGGCGCATTCTTACCAAGGCTTCGACATCACAAGAAAAATATTAAACATTTTACAGAAACATTCTTATATTTCCAGTTCATCTCGTTCAATTCTTAACCGATATGTCACAATTTTTTCTGCAATAGTAGACGTAAATAGGGAATGTAAAATTGAACGAGTCTTAAAGTACACGCAATAATAAATTCTTCAGCAAGCTTCAAAGTAGACTTAAAACTTCATCTCGGGTTAAATCATGAAGGTAAAAAATGGTAATCATTTTCAAGAAAATCAATATTCAATTGGGTCAGACTGTAAAACAGCCTAATGAAGATGTACGTGGCCCTTTACTTAATGTGTTTGTTAAACATGATCTACGAGTTATAAAATGTATTATAAACAATAAAGTCGATTGTTATTATTTTTTGTCATTATCACAAATAATATGATTATTTTTTATTATTGTTATTATTATTATCACGTTTTTAACACTTTGTAATTCGACATTGAGATGAAGGAAACGCTCGGTCCATTTATCGGATATATGTCGAACTTCAACTTTAAAACCATGACGTTGAACTTAATATTACATAATGGCTGCAAAATGTTTACTGAATATGCCATTCAAATAATACTTTCACAATTTAAATGTATTGACGGGCACGTACTTAGTTTCACTAAATTACAATGATCAACCATCATTCAGCACTGTCGCTATCACTTAAATTACGTAAAGGTCGTTAGTTGTCATATACATACATTTTAAGTATTCAATTTTCAAAAATTACATAGCGTCACATTTTAAAAAAATGTGCATTTGCAAACGTGATGTCAGCTAACAAAATGTATTAACGCATTGACATGTTAACCTTTAAAAACCCCAACCTCGAAAATCGCTCAACTGTTCGAAATATATTTAAATCTTTTTCACCCTTCGCAATAGAAAGAAGAAAGTACGAAACAAAAGTATCCGGATGCATACGCGACTAATCGCGTCGTCATTTTACGCAAAATTGAATGTGGAGCAATTTAAAGTGACCTCTTTTCATTCATAAACATAATAATTTGCCGACAAAAATGAGTTCGCTGGAAGTGCAATTTCTAGCAATTATACGAGGTCGAGTGAGAAGACCCCTAGGTTAGTGTCGAGCATAATGGCGCCCGGGGACTTCCGAATTATTAATGCGAGTTTTTACGAGGATCGTCGGGACATTGTTGCCTCGCGCGAAACGGGAAAGTTTGAGTATGTCTTCTTATGCAAAGCGTTGCGTGCATTTTTTCAAATACAAAAATATTCACGACTTTCAAATTCCATTTTTGTTTTAAATTTTAAGTTTTTATTTCTGCAGAACAATTTTGAGCATATTCAAAATGAATGGTTGGTGGGAAAACATGTTATTTGTATTATTTTATGAGTTTTAATTATGGCAACAATAAAATAAATATATCTTTGTACGTAACGTTCTTCACACAATTTGAGCACACGAAAATCCAATCAAAATCAAATTGGAGTATCGTCAGAAGTATGTAAATTTGCCTAGAGGATATCTAATATTAAAAACCATCAACTAAAAAATTGATTTGTAACAAAAATGACATGACTAATAAATAAATATGTCCAGGAATTTTTACGATGATTTTTTAAACATAATTTTTAAACACTATATAAGCTCTGAAAATGATTAAACTTTCGCGGGCGTAAATTGTTTATTTCGCGACGCATCTGTTATATAGATAGTTTGCTAAATCATCTTCACAATTCATCATACATAAACCTGGCCATTCTATGGAATCGAAAAACATAGTCGTACTTCAGGCCAGCATCGTCCCCGGGGAGTGCAAACACCAGCCTAGACGTAAAACTCTTATTTTACGCCCTTGGTACGAAAAGTACTATTACACATTAAAATCAATACCTATATCCTGCATCCGCATGAAGAAAAACAAAATAACCTATTATCTACCAGGAGCAAAACTTTTTATTTTAGCAAGTGGAATGTTCGAGATACGAGCGAAGCGATTTCAAAACAAAAGAGACATTTTTAAAGAAAAAAAGTATTGTTTATCTTTGCTCGTGAGTTATCAATATACCTGATAAAAGAGGTTAAAGTACGTGATTTAAAAACGTGAATTACAGCACGTGTGATCAGTTATTTTCTTCAGCCATTGAATAGAAGATACTGCGATTTTGCAAATGTTATACAGATTAATTTTATTCGTTAATTTTTTGATAACACGCTGTTTTTTTATTGATATGTTCATAAAAGTGTTTTAAAATTTTTCCCTATATGTTTCTCGCTGTTTGAAAAATATAAATTGAGCCCCCCTGTTTTCAGTAGCAATAACTTTAACCCATAATTATGCATTTTCAAACGGCAGGACATATTTGACCCAGGTAGTGGGAGGAAAGGCCTTAAAATAGCCGTCGGAAATTTTAAATAAAGTGAAGTTACATTTCACTCTTCCACAAATATACATCCAAATGATATGTTAATACGTATCGTATATTCTTGTTTCGTATAATAAATATCGGATATTATCTGGATTTTCAGATCAAAAAAATTTAACTATAATTTTCTCGTTAATATGTTTGTTCCACATGTAATAACAGGAATAAGTATAGTAACGAATCCCCTTATTATGAGGGTATTGTGGTATATTTACCTTACATGCCAACCAGACACTAAAAATTGACGGAAATGCAAAGAGACCGATAAAAATAGTATATTAATTAGATAAAGAAAACGACGATAGGGTAATTTAGTATTTGCAATGCAAGTCGGATGACCTGTCTGTTGCTGGCGCCATGTATGTACGATAATATACATAGATGCTCTATACACTACCTGGTTATCATCCAATTTGCTGCGAATACTTCATCGTTACTTTAAAGTACTTCAAAACCCTACGGGAGTACACGACTGCCCTGTAATTACTTCTCATTATATGTCGTATAAGTAAAAAGATTTACGAAAATAATTAGGCATTTAATTTAACAGAAATGTAATGCTATAGTAATAAATTTATAATTCGACGTGAAAATTTTAAATATTGCAAATTTTATATATACCATATACCTAACAATTTTGACTGTTTGATACATATCTCAAATGCATTTTGAGTGCAGGGGATTAATATAATTAGTTTCTACATAAACCAATTTATTCTGAGATATTTATTATTATTCATATTAACCAGCAATTTACGAAAATTCATTTATTTATTAATTAATACATAATTATCTAAATATTAGTGCGGGAGTCACATACTATCCAAAAATAGCGATGCATTCATGCGGAATTATAATTTGCATCAGAATATTGAGCTTTTTTGGAAATGTTCTGGCTAATAGAAAATTTGTTTGAACTCCTTGTATCACAATCATTTTGATTCTAGCATAAAGAATATTATGAAAATAATCCTGTAATGTCATTCTTTTAAATTATGATAAAAAGATCCATACCTTACTCTAGAACTGAAGAATGGCACCAAATGTACATTAAACATTAATGCGTTACTTTCATATTGCAGAAATGTAATGGCAATAACATCTTTAAAATAAATACCAATATCAGAATCACAGTATACAACTCTTGTTCATTTGGACTATGCACAGGGTATTCAATGAATTTTTTAAATATGTGTACCTGCCATTTGGTTCTGAATAGTATTATTAAAAAGCAAAATGCAACTGCATTGTATATGAATGTATTATTCAACTGTGATAATACATCCATCCATTTTTCAAAACAAATTTATTTATGCAAATTACAGATTTTACATTTTTCCATTTTTATGTTAAAATTTAGGATAAAAAGCAAGGCTAGCACGAAAAAAAACTGTCTCTAAAGTAGCTCCAAAGCTGTAGCTATGGGACTAACAAGATTCGTTTTAATGTCTCGATATTGGATTTATATTTAACCCTCCTGAGCCCGAGTTATATTTTTGGCCCTAAGGAAACATTGTAGTTTGAACGACTATAGTCGTCGTATAGTGCACAGGAGGATTAATAATCGTGAAAAATCCCTGCCATTAATCAGTTTAACTATGAATTTTATAAAATAATGGACACTTTACTTATGCAACGAAAGCACAAAAGAAGTCAATGAGCGAGTTTTTGCTGAGCTTTAACTCTTTATATATTGTTACAGACGCATATTATTTATGTAAAAGCATAAAATAGTCCAAATTACTCTGTCCTTGTCACAGTTACGACTTCCAGGCGTTACTGCAGCCAGTCTTTTCCCCGTATTTTTTCTTTAGACAAGTAACAGTTGGTAAACCATTATTTTTTCTACTTAAATTGATATAATTTTAGAAGGCAATCGACCTTTCATGGGTTCACCATTTCATAATTTCGTTAGTTTACATCATTATTTATTAACGGCTATGTTTTCATATGTGACTTTTTTTTATTCGAACTATGTTGTATATTAAAATTTTTTTATTGTTATATTCGTGTATTTTATAATACTTCCATGGAATACTCTTCCAGTCTTCAACAGACTTCAAGAAATATGCATTGTTACTGATCGCACGTGCGTTACGTGACGCTATGTATTTGCAACCTTGGCAATAGTGAAATCGAACGCACACAGTATTGAAACGATGGAACGTGGTGCAATGTTAAATTTTATTTATTTTCATGTCCTTTGGTTGGGTGCCAATAAAACTGCATTCAGCATCCATAAAGAACATTTTTTTCTGAATGAAATTTATATAAATCAATTATAAATTGTGTTTTTTAAAAACGTTTTGATTGGCATGCCACGGAGTTGCGAAAAACTTTATATTACAAGAATAGCGTATATTAACCACAATTCAGCGATAAAACAAAATTAATCGAAAATTAAAAATATTGAAAACGTCTTATTCTAATACTATTATCCTCATAAATGCTAGCGAATAATGACTATCTTTTTGTTGTCAAAAAAATATTCTCTCGTTTACTGTATTCGAAAAGGTACTCCGACTTCCTATTTCATGTAAATTATATTTTCCCCTATTCCAATTTAAAATGTCGGTAATTTCTATATGCAATTATCTCTTAACCTAGTGGTTCGCGATTTCTGTTTGAATTCTAGCCTTAATTCTCAACACGCAACTATCTGTCCCTGTTTGTGCTCTGCATCATTTTCTGGGATTCCCTTGTTCTTGTCGATAAAATACTCCCACTTTAAATGAAAACTCTTTAGTGCTCAAAAGTAATTAGACATGCAGCCCATGTCTTTTATAATCTTCATCATACATCTATTTTTCATATATCATACAATTGATGTTGAAGCCGACCTATACAAGTTTTAAATTAATGTATTGAAAAATCCTATTTCTACCGGTACCTGCCAATACTTTAAAAGCACAATACACATAACCAATATTCTCTTTACTTATTCCAATCACAACGAATAAGTAAATAAAACTAATCAAAAACTCTGAAAATGCACAAAAAGTAAAGGATATACTTTGTTATCTAAGGATGTCACCGTTTAAAATTTGTATGAATCCTGTGTTCTCTTATATATATTATGATGCGCTCAACTCTAATATCAGATTCACGCAATTCAACTTTCACGGTGAAAAATCGAGAAGATTCATGAAAATCAATTTTTATTTTTTTTTCATTTCTTGAAAAAAGATCAAATATTTTTTCCAAAATCTACACATAGTAAAAAAGATCATATAGAGATCATATATTATTTGCTACAAATAATGTCAAGGCACATAAGGATTAAAGTGTTAAATATAAATTTATTTAAAAAACTATAAAATCCAATTATTAGAAATCTTAAGTCTAAATTCTGACACAAATATGTAAAAAATTGTATTCATGAAGTGGATTTAATTATCAATGTTGTTATATGTGCTTGTAAATAAAGTCAGTTTGTTTAGAGGATTGTTAAGTTTTTAAATTTCTTTGTGAGATTAGAATTGATCAAAAATTGTCATAAAAGAGAGCATTTAATTTCTGTTTCGGATGCATTCAGCTTCGTTTAAACGGTCATTCGTAGGAAAAGGACATTTAAAATAAAATAAAAGTATGGAAGACGACGAAACGGGATATAGTATTCATCATATATGGAACGATTAATATTTGAAATTATAATTAAACAAATATTAATTATTCATAGCAATATCAACTATTTTATCATTTTAATTTTTCATAAGCCACATTTGCAATGCAAGTCGAAAATAAATTATATTTTAATTCCAAAATGTTACGTACTAAAATGATTAAAGGCTATCGCGATCATTTTAATGCTCACAATATTGCGATTTCTCTTTTATAAAAGGTACATCATTAAACACATTATATAAATTTACATTAATTAATTCGACTATTTTGCATTGGTCGAAGCGAGAGCAGGTGCTTCTCTGTACGACTGCGTTTTCTACTCCATTATAGATAGTAATCGGAATAATTAACTCAAAGTTTTTAAACTTTAGGCGCACTTTTTAGCATTAAGGCATGTTTGAGTAATACACACGCGATTTCAGAATTATTATGTATGTAATTTAAAAGTTGGTAATACGTTTAAAATCGCAGGTTATATTTAATGTTTAATATTAAAAATGTTTTGAAGTTTACATTTACAGATAGGTCTTAGGACCATGGCACATCGTTAAAATTAGACGAACCTTTACAGAACTTAAGCCTAAACAATTTAGTATAATTAAATCGCAACGTTAATTTTCAAGATAAATACAACCAATGAAGAATATGAAAGCACAGAAATACCATCAGGACAAATATTGGCTTAATATTAAAAAATAACGTAGATATTGTATTAATGCAAAAATAATACTCTAAAGTTTTCTTCTCTATTATCCGGCCATTTCCATCTCAGACGTGTCAGTCTTCAAGGTCAACTCCGGTCAACATTTTTTCAAACCAGTCTCCGGTACCAGTTGAAGAGTTTTAACTGCAAATACTGAAGAACTGAAATGCTCATATGAGTGGGTACGCAAATACTTTTAAGATTTACGTATTCAATACTTGACGACCATGCGGCATTTCTAATAGAGCACTTTACCAAGAAAAAACAATGTTGCAAAAAATTGAATTTTATTCCGTCACTCTAGTTACGTTTAATGAGCACATAAATGCAATTAAATATTTTTAAGTAAAACACGATTTGCAGATATTACGTAAAGAAACTTTTATTAAAAATTTATGAAACACCATAGGTTTTTGTTATTGTTTTCGATCCTGGCATTGTTCTGTTTTATGTTTATAAAGTTCAGAGACATTGGAATAAGAATTTGTCTTAATATCACGTTTCTATGAATTGCAATTGTTATTCGAAGTCGGAAACGTTGACAAGACTTAAGAGATACATTAAACTAAACTTATATACAAACCTGGACAAAAGTAACATGAAAAAGAAATAAACACCGAAAAAAATAATTTTTTTTATGTTTAAAAGCTTAATTTTTGATATTATAATTATGAATAATTACTGTTAAGGTGCTTTATGTTCTGTATTGTTGTTATACAAATAATTAGCTCTGCTCTTTGTACTCTGTGAAAATAAATTAATCATTGATTAATGCCCAAGTAGTATATCGTCAATTTTTCGTTAATAAATAATATATTACTTTTGAATTAAAATTGACAAAATAAACGATTATGTCAAACAAAAAAGCTCGTAGTCGACAATGATTTCGGGAATGTATTTGACGAAGTCTCCATCTCGCCCTGTTATTGTGAGCGAAAGTTTTCCAATACAGTGATGAATAAGGTATGTTCAGCTCATCGTATGGTGAAGGCAACATAGAAAACAGTTGATTGGCACTAATTGAACGAAGTGTATGGTTAAGTAATAACTACTGGAAGACCTTAATTACACCAAATACTTACGCCTGCGACGTGCACAATATAAAACAATGCACGTAAAATTTCTCCTTCTTTATTATTAAGTATCTTTTAGGAAACATTACAGATTGCTTTATTTATGTATGTACAAATAAAATTTATGATATATCTCGGAAAGTATGAAACTACAATTATACGACCGTTTCCTTGTATTAAAGGATGTTTCAGTAAAAATGTGATATATTATGCAAACGAAAGGAACCGAATTCCTTCACCCTGTTATTAAAGTTGATGGGGATTTTTTGTGTGGTTTGTGGGGTCAAGAAACTACTCATGGTCTTTCAAGAAATAAAATTATCTAATAAAATTCACATAAATTGTTAATACCAAAATAAGTTCTTTGAGCCGTATCTCATGATGGGTACACGCCCAGAAGTATTTTTTATTTACATTAAACACAATTTTTATTTAATATAAACAACTATTAAATATATATAAATTGAAAAAGAGTTTTCAGAATTCTTAGTGTGACGGTCCATTAAATAAAAATCAAACGTTTTTTTAAATATAGACGTTTCGGCAGCTAGATGTGTGCCCTCTTCAGTTTAATTTTAATAGAAGATCGATAATGTAAAATATTAAGTTGACAATTCGTGAGATGATGGAGAATATGATTTAATTCCGGTTGCTGAACAATTGTAAATTTGTAAGAATTAGACTATTGAATATATTGGATTACACAGTTTTTTTTTATTTTTACCGGATATGTATTGTTAAATATTTGCAGATTTTTTAAATGAATATTCGGTGCTTGAGAATGTTTCAAATTTGTAATTTTTAAATACTGAACATTTTTAAGTTTTTGTACGATATCTCAATTTTTTGTGATCGTGTAGAAACGTATAAAGAATAAAATTAATCGCCATTACATATAGTTGTTAATAATATTATTGAGTTTTTGAATACATTTTATTGTTAACCATTTTCTTATTTTATTAATTAAATAAATAAAAGTAAAAACTCTTATTTATATAATTTTAGAAACTAATTTTTAGAAAAGAATAATAGTCAGTCCACCTTCTGAGCTTCGGAAATATTCAAAGAATCTTACAGACATTTTGTTACTAAATATATGTATATGATTTAGTGCGAAAAAAGTCGTTTTAATTGGTGTATTTTTTATACGCGATGTACAAACGCTCATTACCTAAAAGATAAATTATCACATTAAATTATCAGACGATTAGAACTTAAAAGTTAATATTGTGTTTTTTCTCCAAAGAATACAAAATCGGACGAATAATATAATTAATTCTTTGACTTAATCAGCAACCTTAAAAGCCATCCTTCATAGCAATGAATATTTTTTAGTATGTATTTGATTTTTTTATTTTGACATGGTGGCGTATAAGAATGGATTCGATTCTAGGATTACAAAGACGTCTGTAATTGTACAAAACGGAATAAGAAATTCTGTAAATCAATACAATAACATAGAAAGAAACGGAATGCAAAATTCCCACTGTTGGGGATAGAATCGATGTTTTACCGACTGCGGTACTTGGCGAGGGTTTTTTTTCGCAGTCTCACAAAGTGGTTTTCCCCACGCCATTGCACGCCCGAATGGAATACCTTTGAAAGCGAAGATGTCCTGTTAGGTTATTTATGTAAAAGGATCTGCGACAGGATGATACCAAAAAATAGATACTATAATAAGTATACATACAGTAGGACCTCTCTTATTCTAATTAGTAAAGTTTTTCAAGATGGCGCCGACCTCTCTTATTCTAATTTTCCCCTTACCCCCAATTACTTTGCTTGCAAGCTTGTGAATCGTGGACAATATTTTTCGTTGACTTTTAGTGTGATAGTGGGAGAACACACGTGGGAGAACGATTAGAATAAGAGAGGTTCGAATAAGAGAGGTCCTACTGTACTCGGAAGATTGATTGTACGCTCGAAGAATTCGGATAATTGAAATACGCGCGATGTGAAAAAATATTTAGTTGCTTAGCAACCAGGATTTACGCATACATATCTGGGAATCTCGATTCTCGCGCGGATATTTGTAAGATTGGTGTATTTTCGCGTTACGATTTTAAGTAAATGAAAGACACCGATTTGTGATCGTTAATAAAATTAGAATTTATTTGGTGCCGAAAATGTTTTTTATTTCCGCTCGATTTAGTGACACCCACGTGAAGTGTGAAGATGGTATGGTTTTTTGGGAAGTTTTCCCATTTTTAAGCCTTCGTTGAATCTTTTTCTAACCTAAGCAATATTTATTACTAGATTATAATTCATTTTTTTATTCAAATTATAATTATATGTGAAAGACGACATACAGTAGAACCCCTCTTATTTCAATTGCCTCTGTTATTTGAATTGTCCAACCCCTCTTATTTGAATCGTTTCCCCTCAGGCCTTCCCCCACCACCGCTCGAACATCTCGATACAGTTTACACTCGGTGTTTACACCATCAAAGTTGTACAGTGTAAATACCGATTAACCTAAATTTGCAAACATGTATAGTCGGTAGATTGATATTTAATGAAATTTTAAATTAATGTAAAATGTTGCATGAAACTCAGGATTTACATCATACAAATTATTCGAGAAGCTTCTAATTTCGTAAAATAAAAGTACACATTTGAAGGTTAGGATGTTGTCAATTTTTAAACATGTGTATTTTAAGACCTCCACAAAAATTGAAAAGTCTTTCATTTGCAAAATAACAAACAAATCCAATATCATAGCTTAGTACTGAATTTGAAGTGATTTGAAGCTTTCATTAATCATATTTGCAAATTTGGGTTAAATATTGTCTCCTATATTCATTTCGGTCTTAATCACAGTGTATTTGTTTGTGAAACAAAAAATTATTGATACATAATTATATGTAATAAAGTGCATAATGTAAATTTAAAATGTTTATTTCTACACTCGAATGCAGATATAAATGACCATAAATAAATGCGAAATGTTGCAGTTTTTATTTATCATATAAAGGCACGAGTTGTGATCTCTTTACATTTTTATCCAAATTTAAAATTCTCTACATATTTTTCAGGTAAATTATATATATATTTTACATAATACAACTCTAAAATATATACGATGTCTAACAAAAATAAAAAGATATCAGATATTATCATCCACTATTAAAGCGTTAAGTAGAGTAAGGGTCTAAGGGGAAATTTCAAATAAGAGGGGTCGGCGCCATCTTGAAAACCATGACCAGTTGAAATAAGAGGGGTTCTACTGTATCACTTGTTTCAAAATACTTTTATAAAGATTTCAAACTTATAATACTTTGCATATTGTTCTCACATTTTTTTAAATCCTTTGAATACATATTTACATCCAATACAGTACTCCTTCCCTTATTCTAATGTCTTCCCTTATTATAATTTTTTTTCTTCTCCTATTCTAATATTTCCCCTCACGCGTTCTCCACACTGACGTGTGGTGACGTGTGGATTTTCTAAATACAAATCTAAGTAGTGTAGAGAGGGGAAAATTAGAATAAGGGAAGAAAGTCGCCATCTTGCCTGATGGAGTATTATGAACCTACCAGTTACGAAAATGTTTTTCGACATTTTTCAATGTAATATTGTATGTACCTGCCAATGTTTTCCTAATTTTTCTGTAGACCTCATACAGTAGGCCCCCTCTTATTTTAAGATTTTGAGTCAAGGAATATGGCGGCACCCCCTCTTATTTTAATGCTACTTCTCTTCCTCATCACCAGCAACGTGAGAGAGAGGAGATGAAAGAAAGTTAAAATGGAAGGGAGCGAATCCTTAAGATAGAAGAGGAACTTAAAATACGAGGGGTTAAAATAAGAGGGGTACTACTGTATTTGAGTGATTTTAGTGTTGTTTCTTCCTTACCATTAGCTAGTACATTACCAATGTACGTTAACAGTGCACGAAATCCTTCATAGATGTCGCCAGTGATCGCGCAAAGGTGAAAAATTCAGTAAATAATAAATGGAATATGTTGCGAAGGAGGTGTATCTTCATGTCAGAAAAGACATCCAAGTGTCAACCGTCAAGTATTCAAGTAATTAGTGCTTGGTAAAAGAAACATGTAAAAGTTGATAATTCGTGATAATATTTTCATCACAGTTAATATTATCAAACAATTATGGAAAGAATTCAAGATTTCAAAACTACTTCAACCCTGCACTTAAAACCTCAAGAGTATTGAGTTCTATTTCAATAAACTATGTTTAAGCAAGTCACAAAAATATAATTTAAGCAACCAGTATCAGTTATAGAACAGTGTAAGTGGAACAGAATTTCATACGTAGATTATTCTAGTCGTCATGGGTTCCGAGCAGAGTTCTCAAAACGTTGAACAGCAAAGGGACGGAAATCGAGGCAGGTCTGGACAGCTACGTAGAGGGAAAAGTGTTCCAAATCGTGATCGAGAACCTGATGATACTCCACCGAGGTGCACGAGTCCAGGACCAAGCATCTGTTCCGACTCTGACCTCCCCTATATATCATATACGGTTAATCGACCAATCGGCGACTCTCCAAAGATGACCAACAAGACTCAGTTGTATCGAGGCAAAAGTTTTGGAGCACAAGATGCACCACGACGAAAAGCAGTAAATAGAAAATCATCGTCCGATAAAATCCACAATATTGTCGTAGTAAAAGCAGCTGCTTCGGATTTAACTGCGGATAAAGATCCAGATTTAGCAAGACTGAAAAGTATTCCAATGTTTCTTCCTATCATGCGTGGAACTCTGAATCTTCCACCCGGAGTTCGCGATCCTGAAGTTTTGGAAAGGCTCGACCCTATTGGATTGTTTAATTTGTGTGCAAGATATCAACACCATTTAAACAACAGTGCGCAAATGATTGCATATGAACAATCTGCATTATGTACAAATATCGACGGTGAAGTTTCCAAACTAATGGCAATCGCAAGTGAAAGGCAAAAGAAATTTGCAAAATTTGCAGATCAACTTGGTCGTGTGCACGAACTCAGTAGACAACTTACTAAATGTCATTTACAGTTAAACCAAACTTTGGAAAGTTTCGAAACGCTCAATAATTTATTACCGATTGAAGAAAGACTCGAACCGTTCGTCTGGACGACGGGATGAAATTTAGAATAATTACCAAGTGGCATTTTCAATGTTTCTATTTATATCTGTTGCAAAATAAAATATAAACACGATTCAGGAAAAATATTTATTGAGATAACGACTTTTCTGCTTTCATCAATCTATATGCAGCAATTGCTTCACTTTGCTGCTTTTCTATTTGACGCCTTTCACCTGCTGGTAGATTTTTACGTCTTCCCGTCTTATTTATTGTTTTGGACTTCTCGTTATTTTGCGATTGACTAGGTTTTAGTAACGAGTTTAATAATAGGTTCTTATTTCCAACCTAAAATATGTATTTATATTTAATTTTGTAAGTGGTTTTGTAAATTGTGTAAAGTTAACTATAATTACCTTTGTATTCTCAATACTCTCCTTTTTTCTTAATATCTTCAATTCCGGAGGTGCATGTGCGACATCTCCAAATTCAACTTTGTCACTAAACAACTTGAATTCATCTAAATCATTTTCTAATCTTTGCTCCCGTTTCTTTAATATTTTCTCTCTTTTCTTTTGCGACTTGGATAATTTAGCTTCCGATTCATTTACTTTCTTCTTTTTGTTAACATTTTTGTGTTTTGATTTAAGCTTCATCAATTCATCAATTTCATCCTTACCTTGTTTTACAATGCCCTCAACTCTACCCGTTTCAACATTACGTTGAACTTGGACATTGTACTTGGTTTCAAACGCTGTTTCTTTTATAAACGCTTCAGTTTCCTTACCAACACGGAACAAGAAAGCTCTAGGATTTTCTCCAGGTTTTTGCTTAAAAACGGGAACTGTTTTTTCTGGTTTTGCTTTAGGATGTAACGATACCTGTTGCGCACCAATATTAACAAGCCCTTTGTTTTGGTTCCTTTTTCGTTTCTTTTTAACAAATTTATTGCTCTTTACGGCTGCTTTTAACTTCATCACACGTTCTAAACTACGTGGAATGTCTTGATCGTCTACATTTTTCGGTGGTACGTTTATTTTCGGTTGCAATCTGAAATTTAATGTACATATACGTCAACGTAACCTATAAATAAATGTATAGAATTTAACAAAAACGGTAATTTAAATGAAATTACTCGGCAAGCCTTTTCGCATGTTGTTTCTCTGGGTCTTTGACTCCTTTGTGTTTTTTCCCGGGTATTTTTCGACCCATGATATGCAAATATACAAGAAATGTTAAAAATCAATGCGCGCACGTGGTATGTTAGTAAACATACACTTGATAAACTGCGCATGCGCGCATCCCTTCTTCTAATCGCAATCAGATGTTGATTTAATTTTAGGTGTGTTTTTTAAAACCATCAGAAGGTTAGGTTAGGTTTGGATTCACAACGTCAAGTGCATCACCTTGACATGTGTCAAACGTTTCCGTCATCTGACACAGAGAGGAATACAACAAAGGAAAACAAAGAAAACCAGTACGTAGTAAACAATTGACTGAGAGTCGAAAAAAACAATATTTCATCTCTATACAGGTAAGTCTGCAATTCTCTTAACTTCGACATGTAAGGTACACATTTTATTCATGTGGTTTTCATGTTTAATTCAAGGAATTTTCGCGGGAATTTTGAACCATTACAATGACAAAATTTGGTCGACTAAGTCCTCTGTTACTGAAAACCTCTGGTCGAGCATACCAGCTGCCTCGACCAAAGACCATGTCGAGTGAATCGACAAGTGAAGTGTCTGAGAATGATGAAAAGAAGGAAAAGTACACTCCGCAATTCAAAACCAACAACCCAACAAGTATCGATGATCTGGAAGTTCCAACGAATTGCTGTATGTCTGGCTGTGTAAATTGTGTCTGGATTCAATATGCCGATACATTGAGCTCGGTTATAAAAAGTAGCCCTGCAGATATTCAAAAGGCTATAATGGAAAAGGTTGAGGATCCGAACATGAGGGCTTATCTAGCGATGGAACTGAGATGTCGTAGTAGAGAATCGTAGTCTAAATTCTTTTTATTTATGTATGTATAAAGTTTGTAAATCAATGTCTTTTGTACAGTCATGTCGAAACAGAGTTGTTCAAAAAGGGGAAAGAAATCGCGCAGGCGCGATGCGTGGGCGTGTTTCCTCGCACAAACACACTCGTGGACGTGGCACGTGGGTGCGGAAACACGCGCCGATTATATTTCCGTGTACATATCGGCGCCGCAATCTCAGAAGTGGTTCTCGCGTTGACATGTGCTGGAGATGTCTAGTTTTCTCCAAGTTTTTAACTTTGAGTTCTCTTCCCAAATGATTGCACCAAGCAATCTTTACTGTCTTTCGAGTAACTTCATTTATGAATATTACAATTGTAAACCGGCGATTCACGGGAGTATATCAGTGTGAGAAATTTATATTGGAAAATTGTGAGGAAAACGCTTTTCAAGGTCTTCGACAGGATGTTATTTACTGCTAAGTTGTAGATTCTTGCATTGCATAATTGTATAGGACTTTCTGTTCAAGGAAAAGAAGATAGGACTTAGGTAATTAATAAGTTGTAAGATTTTGTAAATAATAAGTATGAAAAATGTAATATGAAAGAATGTGAATTTTAGAAATGAAGAAATGTATTTCAAATTTTAATTGGCGGCTGATAGTTTATATCAGATTTAAATAACATGAAAGTATGAAAAATGTGTTAATTTATAAAATTGTAAAATATCATAAATGTTTTGCAAATGAAGAAATAAAAGTAAAGATCAAATTTATGATCTTTATGAGATAAACTCGAGTTATTTCCTTTGGAAGCGACTGCGTTTACTTTGAAACGTACGCTTTAAAATGTTTCGTTTCCGCAAAAATACGATGAAACTCGCGGGATTTCAACTTATCAATCGGAAAAAATTACAGCAAGCTTGACGTCTCGAGGTCATCAGAGGTCTGCGCCTTGTGTAATGATAGCGAATTTCCGACGCATGGTAGTCCCATAGTCTTCATTGGTGTCAGTTTTTCCAGTACAAATCCAGTCAAGTCTATCTTTTTTTTTTGCTCAGCAGAAAATGGAGGTCAACTTGTGTAGTTCGTTTTCTCCGTTTTCTTCACTGCATTATTTTAAAATTAGTTTTTATTTCGTTCAGTATCTTCATTTTCATATCTTCATACTCGGCGAGAAGTTTATAACCGTTCCCTCTCCTCAAAATGTATTTCACAAAGCTAATAAAATAACGATAGTACTAAAAAAAATTGACTTTTTAGAGTAAATACCATTTCCTGCAACAAAATGGAAGATAATCTTTTGTTTTATACCTTCAATGTTTGGACATTTTTTATTTCGATTGATGAAAAAGAGTTTATGATGGTTCCTAATCCGCAAAGTGCGATTCTCAATGCTATTTACATAAAATTATTTAAATGATTGTATTTTTAGGTTAAAATACCATTTAGTGCAACTATAAATGGAGACGAACCATCATTCAACTCTTGTTCCCTTATTTTGGACCATTTAGGATTATTTTGCAATATCTTCATTTGCGCTTTTTCATTTTTATTTCAATACATGGAAATGAGTTTATACTAGCCTCAAACTGACGTCATATTTTGCGTTTACTGATTATGAGAATTATTTGCGAATTGCCCAAAGTTGTAGTTAAAAGTACTGTTACACAGTATAAAATGGAAGATTTTTGCAAAATTTACAACTTTATAGTGCAGCAATGAGAGATATTATTATACCATTGGAAGGAAAAACGATTTTAAAGCCAACAAAAATTATTAAACTTACAGTTATTAATAAGTAAGTAAATACACTTAAAATGATACTATAACCTGTTTGTACCGGTTCCGAAGAACTGACTTGAAATGTGTTTCCTTTATATGAAGATTAATTAATTTTACGAAAAAAAGGAAATATTTCAGTTTTATGAAGATACTACAAGATATGAAAATTGATATATTAATTATTCGATCCTATTAAATGTTATAAAGAACATTTATCAAAGAAATAAAAATTACATATTTGTTTTGTTTTCCAAGCAAATTTAATTAGGCACCACTTGGAACAATTGTATAGTTTTGAATTTTAATGCAGAATTTTTTTAATGTCTGACATTTTTCTGGTAGATTTCCGCGATTATTGCCGCTCAAAAGGATATGATTTTCATTTGCTTCAATTGAACAACAATTTTATAATAAAAAATATAATGTGCATTACAATTCAAAACGTTCTAATAGAACAAGACGTTTCATTCGAAATCGTTCAGTTATCGTTGCTTTAGAGGTCAGTCATATACATTCACTTTCAATAGATTATCTTCGTAAAGTATTATTAATAAATAACTTGATATCGAGATGGTAAGAATAAATAAGGAACCGAGAAAACATATGGACATTTAGCAGAATTGTGCATGTTTCCTAACTTATATATTTTGAACTTTCACCTGGATCATAGACAAATTTCAAATTTTTTAAAAACTATTCACGACGTCTTATATTATTTATAATTATGTACAAGAATAATCCGTTCTATGCAAAATGCGTCCCGGAGTATTGTTGAAAGTACTGTTCTTCGGAACATTTTAGAATGAAAGCAAACAGGTACCAGTTAGCTATTAGTACTAACGTTATTTTGAACTTATTTTCTTTATATCATACAGTAAAATATCAATTTAATTCTTCTTTCATGATTGACTAGGTGTTAAATAATAAGATTAACTACATTTAGACTATGAATTTTAGCCGCTTTTATAAATTAATTTTTATAGTTGTCTTAAACAAAAATGTTATTGTACAAAAAATCGTATTCCATTGAACTTTTCAGTTTTTAAACAATTTTTTCCCCAGGTTTATTAAAAATTTGATTGATAATGTTATTTTGTTTGATCTTCCTTAAAAGAAAATCATATTATACATTCATTTTTTTCAATTGAATGTAAAGGATAAAACATAAACAAACCTAGCCTGATACACCAGAAAATCAAGAATTTAAGTCTATTACATCATTTACACAACACTAATGACTAATCCCATCCAAACCGAAACATCTTATTTTTGTAACGGACATATTCTACTTGACCTTCGATATTCTTGAAATAAAACTGATAATAGACCACAAAATCTACTGCAATACTATCTAATAATATAAAGATGTGAAATTCATCTATATCTACTCATGGAATTAGTGACAATTGTTATGTTAAAATGAAAAATATTACATTCATGATAAAAACTCTTGAACGGTGTAAATTACAAATTATGTATTATATTAAACAAATAAATAAGAATTTTTTCCTTAAGTGAAAATAATTTTAATACAGAATAAAATTTCTTGGAATAGCGGAATAATCCAAACATGTCCGAAAAATCGAAACTAAATTAAACAGATCTTATTTGGCCTTCATTCCAGCACCAATTTGTGCTCGCGGAGTGACCATCGTCTTAAAAAACGGATAAAGTACATAATTATATAAATTGAAAAATCCGTTCATCATCGACCGAAAGGAAAGATACATTATCTATATAAAAAAAAATACACAATGTCTCTTTTTGTGGTGTTTCATCTCGGTCCATACCCGCTAGAATCATCAGCGAGGCTTTGCACATTGGAAATCATTTATACGAAGTGTAGTACATTTTCGTCAATATTATATTATTTAATTCGGACATTATCATTGAAAGTTGTAAAGAAGTGATTTGTACAAATATGAGTAATGTAGATCTTTAATGTTTAGGTACAGGAAAATTGACGGTAATGGCAGATAAAACGGATTTTTTAAATATTTACATTTAGTATTAGAAATATTCTAGAAAAGTATGGTAATCATTATTCAGATAAACGTATCCTCATATATTTTTTCAGAGAATATGTATGCATTATAATTCTGAGATATAAGATCCAGCGCTATTTTAATAAAAAATCACGGACATCACAATTCAACTTCTTCAGAAAATGACACCATTCTCTTTAAGATTATCTAGTTTAAACCGGTTTAGAGACTACCATTGGTAATGATACATTCACCTTCACTGGATAACTTCTGTTCAGTTTTATTAATTAATAAATTACTCAACATCATCTGTATACAAGGACGCAAACTGCATAATAATAAATGAGCATCATCGTCAGAGAAATCTTATTAAAGGAAATATTCTAGATAACATTTATTCAAATAATGTTTTTGATTACATTTAAAATGTGCTGATTTTGGGTTCTGACATTTGTCGGTGGGTGATTTTCGAACTAGCTCCAGCGTACATTCGGAGAAAGGTGACTGAGCCACCAGCCAATATGACGGTTGAAAGCTTGCAGATTGACAATGACACCAAATGTCCCGTTACTACAATTACTTAATTTCTCTTATTTACATCATAGGTCACATTTTTCAATTGCAGTTACTTTTATAAAATTATTCCAGTTTATTTTGACAGTTCCGTGATGAAACATATTCGCATTTATTAAAGACGTTAGTATTATTTTTTGACCTAATAAACAATCGCCGTAATAATTGCAGAAAAGAGTCAGAATGGATTGAAGAAAATTCATCGAGATGCTAACTTCGAGAAAACCATCGTCGACAAGCGTGACTGAACAATTCGAAGTCGACTCTAAAACGCCCACCCCCATTGCGACACCATGGAGCGATCTTACGACAAGTTCTACTTGTGTAGCTGCATCTGCTGTTGCGGTGAAGCTTCAAGAATTAGAAGATTGTTCAGAGGAAGTTGGCCCAGGAGACAGAAAACTTAGTATTTTTGGTAGTTTCAACAGACGGACCTTCAGTAGAATCAGTTTCAGAGGGGATGCTGGGCCGCTTTTAGGCAGGTAATTTCAAAATGGTTGAATATTCTTGGACATCATAATCAAAACAAAGAAATAAAAATACAGTGTTGCCTAGATGGGTGGTGGCAGTAAAGTGTCACGTTTCTTCCGTAGTGTATTTTAACTTGTTAAAATTAATTGCTTCATTTTTTAAATTTATTTTTACAATTTTAACAATACTAATTTGTGCAATTACTATTAAAACAATGCAGGCAGAAGAACTTATCATTATGGTCCGTTTCTTAGGATCTTAAGCGATAAGTATACGTAGGCCTTGAAAAAAATATCAAAGACATAAAAAATGCAACTCCTAGACGATGTAGCTTTCCGATTTACGCATCAAAAAATTTGTAGATGACCAGAAATATTTTTGCGCAAATTTTTTAAACTCCTTTGTGTCATAAATAGAAAGTCTTATTTGGAGAAGAATGAAATGCTATTGCACGAACTATCTAGACGAATAATTAAATTCTATTGAAGTTTCAATCAATCGTTTGTTGACTACAAGTAGACAAGTGACATATTAGCATACAGCCTAATCTTTATTATGCCGTGTAAGAAAGAAACAAATGTAAGCGTGCGCGAATCTGAATTCTTTCAATAACATCTTGGTACATTGAACTGAATAAAAAATTCAGATCAGAATAAACTGTCCATGTTTTGCAAATTAGTTGAAGAGAAACCATTCACTCTCATCGAATCGTCGGATCTGGAGCAACATACAATACGTCTGACTTTTCCACCCGAAAATAGCAGCGGCTATTTTCGTTTCGACTTCTCTCCCGATTTCACTTTGTTCCTCTTCGTTTACAATATTTCCGCTGGTCCGGAAATAAAAAGCAAAATATTTTTTGAACCTTCGAAATTGATGTAAATGTTGGATCATTGAAATCCGTTCTCGCTCATCCCTTCTACTGATTTTTCCATTATGCTATATAGATTAAATCTATATTTGTTGTTAAAAAACATGGACGATATACTTTAGAATTTTGGATTTATTAGAATGCTATCGATAAAAATTACTAATATAATTATTCTTAATGTTTCTGGAAACAAAATATTCTTGTTTTTCTTATATTTATCAATAACTTAGTAACAGTAATTAAATTGTAATCTAGATTTCTACTTTAAATTATTATCAATCTGTTGAAATTCGTAAAATAATAATTATACAGGGTCATCGAAAAGTATCGGACCCCCCTAATATCTTCAGTTAGAATGCACTTAGGAGAAAATGTCCAATAGCAAAGTTGTATGGTTTCAAGCGGGGAGTAAGATGATGACCTTGACTTTGACCTTGACCATGTCCTTCAAGGTCATTTCAAGGTCAATCTTATTTTTTTAAATAGAACCCCCTACATTTTATTACATATTCTTATAGCTTATCTTGAGAGCTTCCCAAAACACTATAATAAAATATTTTTTTATTAAGTACTTTTTGAGTTATAAAGGTTTGAAGTTACCAATTTGTTAAGTGGTGTGCGAGTCCGATTAGGGGGATCCGATTAATGTATTTTCTTTAAACCAATTAATTGGTCTCATTATTCCGCGCACAAAAGTATTAAGGTTATGATTACTGAAAACTAAATAATATTTTACAAGATATTCTAGATTTTGTGTCAAAAAATTGTTAACTTCAAACCTTTATAACTCAAAAAGTACTTAATAACAAAATATTTTATTATAGTGTTTTGGAAAGCTCTCGAGATAAGCTATAAGAATATGCAATAAAATGTAGGGGGTTCTATTTAAAAAAATAAGATTGACCTTGAAATGACCTTGAAGGACATGGTCAAGGTCAAAGTCAAGGTCATCATCTTACTCCCCGCTTGAAACCATACAACTTTGCTATTGGACATTTTCTCCTAAGTGCATTCTAACTGAAGATATTATGGGGGTCCGATACTTTTCGATGACCCTGTATAGTTAAATACGGTGTATAAATTATTATAATAGTTATTGCATAAAAATGATCATTCAAGAATTGTCTGCTGGTAAAAATTACTTCTTTCAATTTTCTAAACATAGTTTCATCCTATCTGATAATACCTGCATCGTCTCTTCCTTTTTTAAAACTTCATTACTATTTATTACAGCTATCAAACCAGACAATGCCAATAATTTGGTATCAAGAAATAAAAATATTCAAATATATTGAACGAATGGATCAGTTGATTGAGGTAAACTGAAAGACCACGCAACTGACAGCCGGATAGACATTTTATGCTGGCCATTCATCGATGATTTCGTTCTTCATCACCTATGATATGTTTGGAAATGCGAACTCCGAAGTGGGTTTCGTCTATAGATATGACAACAATGATATTTCTTCAAACTGTCATTTGGTTACTTTTACATGTCATTCGCTACATATATCGTATATTTTCGTATACATATATCGTATATATATATCGTATTATTTTTTGACGTGGTTTGTGACATCCGGAAACAACAAATTATGAATTCAACTTGATAATAACTTCTTCTTTACTTGTTTATCCAATTAATGCGTTTTAATTCATTCCGCAACTGAAACAATCTGCAAGATTTAAAGAAAAATAATTCTGATAATTGGATGATTCTTTACCGAAAATTGTTCATATAATCGAACACCGTCTAGGCGCCTAAGCAGCAAAGTGTCCGTGATTCTGCACTTGGGCACGGCTGCCAAAGACTTCGCCAAACGCCAAAATAGCGTCGTGCATGCAACGTACTATCGTCAGTTTGTACCTAAGTGTCGTCGTGCGACAAAGCAGTCTTTCGTTAGTGGCTGACGAATAGCCATTATAGGCAACCACAAACCGTATCGTCGAATTCAAAATTAAGTAGTGTCGTATCAGATCTTAAATGACTTCGCAGTTCCGTGTCCCAAAGTGCCAAGAGAAATGCTGTCACTAACAACGTAAAGAGACACATGGAAGCTGTCGGCACCGTCAAAAAAAGTATCTCAGCTTCAGACCTTGAAAGGTGGTTATCATAAAAGCTTGTAAAATAAGCGGGGGTTACATTTAGTGCCGTTAGAGACAGACTACTAAACAAATAATGATAGATTCCTCGTAAATTGGTTCGTTTAAGAGAATATAACGATTAAACATCATCATTTTCTAAATCGAGGCGTGAAGTAGATTTTTATGTCCTGTTGATAAACATACAGCGCAAGTTCAAGTTTCTAATTTCTTAACAAAAAATCTAAACTTGCTTCCTCGTAACTTTTAATCTTCAGCTACGAAATCCATGTGTCGACTTCCTCTCTCAAAAGAGCGAATAAACCCATATTTCCTGACGCACGTGCGTCGGCCGTTTTAATTATCGTGTGTGTGGTTTGACGTTTTACTAAAATCAGTGTTCCAGATTTTAAAGGCAGTTGTTAGATAGCCCAAGTGCTTTCCACCTCGGTGGTTGCACGTGGCCAGCGGCGAAACAAATGTGGCACGATTCAATTCAGAATTCATATTTGACTAACCAGAACCGATCGTCGCTTATCGTGCAGATAAGTTCACAGTCCCACACAGGAAATTTTCACGGGTCTATAAATTGCGAAGAGAGACGGCGCCGTTCATCCTCGAGATTTCATAAGTCAGGGCAATGCGATTTGGCTCTGGTTTGGAATATTGAGGCGGCAATGTGCATCGTGGGAAATTCATGTCCCGGCAAATCGAAGGAGAAGATTTTCGACGATGAAGTCGAGCAGAATATATTGGCAAATTGTCTAAATTTAAGAGACTATTATATATTAGCCTTTCTTAAAGAGGTCTCGCAACCATCTTGCTGCCATGGCTGCTATATTTAGAAAATCGAGATTCCAATCTAACCGATCGTAAGGTAATGTCTGACTATTTTCCCGAGAACCACTGACGAATTCCAAAGTCTTCGTCTTACGTTCGGGCGTTGACCGTCCGATGCAAGGTTCAACAATGGATGAATCCAGAGGAAATATGGAAGAGGCAGAAGTTAAGGAAACTGCTCCGGATAATCATCTGGAAATTCCGAAAGCACATTTGGGCGATGGATTGGCATTTTCCGGTTTAAGAAGAGCCATTTCCCAGGTGTCGATGCTGGTGGTCAAAGCCACAAACTCGGGAGAAGTTGCTTGGCGAGAAGAGTGTGTCAAGTACGCGATACCCTGTTGTTTCACGAATTCACTTTATTATTTTTGGAACTTGAAATAAAAAGAGAGTCTGTAGAATACCTAGACAAAGGCAGACGTTACTAATGACAAGAGTGAGATTGCCAAATACTACATTTTTACTTTATTATGTAAACAATAGAGGAAACTATCTAACTCTGCTACGTGTACAAATTAAGCAATTACTAATGTTTGTAGATAATGTAGGATCTTTTCAAGTTTTTTAAAGCTCCTTTGTTGCAATGCTTTACTAAAAATGAAAAAAAAACGCAACATCCTAGCTGTGAAAATCAGCCTTCTACTTATTTTTGACGTTAGTAGGATAATTATTATCTAAAGACATAACCTTGTTATGTTCTAACAAAAAGGTTGCCCTTATTGTTCATGGTAATAGATATATCTCTGGTAAAAGATAAAAAGAGAAGAGTTTCTCTGAGGATGTAGTGATGATAAGATGAAATTTAACCGATTCCAGTAGTAATGCTTTTCCCTTAATATGTCATTATTCGACTATGTCTATAATTAATGAAAAAACATTTTCTAATAACTTACTTTGTATTGCTGACTTAATATTTGATTTCATATATAAATTGATAATGTGGTCAAATCTACTGAAAATTGATTATTGTTGCTTTACCCATCAGTGTTTTATCTCATTCGCTTTTTCTGATACTAAAAGAGATTATATATAGGTATATATTTTAGAGACTATTGTAACAACGGGCACTTTCCATACATTTATGTAATAAAACTAACCACATGTTAAATGAGTAACGCATTGATGTTCCAGTGAGTTTCGAATCCGATGTGTGTTTAAATGTTCTTTCCAATAAAGCCGACACTTGATTGATCTTGTAAATGCAAGTGCTTTTTACGCCGAAATCTCGTAAAACAGGGTCACTTTTCATGAAAGTCTGGTATCAGGTCATTTACAATTAAGAAAATAACGAGCAATTGACCGCGCTGGTCTTCGACACCCGGAACATGACGATTTGCAGCATCCTGCAATATTCCCTTTCTTAGCCGCGATAAAATTTACACAACGAGTCCATTTAACGGGTTGACGCACTTTGGGTTGGATTCATCGCAACGAATTTGGATTTCGTTCAGGGAATCGTAAGTCTGGGAGATCAGATACGAAAATAAACATGGCACTGGTTTGGATTTAAGAAAAAGCTGCTGCTGAATTGTGTCCTAATGACATGAGTTTACTTGGAGTCAGCTTTGCGAAAGCGATTTCTTTGTTTCCGGTTATTAAAATATCTTACAAATTGTTGCAATCTTTACATAAAAAATAAACTGATTTTGATTTTCCGTCGAAATAATTTTGAAACTAGAACCAACGTGCTAGAATCATTAATAGCACTCGTTCCGAAAGCGTATTTCCTAGAGCCATTTATTATGGCCACATTTAATAAAGACTGAATTATAAATGTCTTAGTACCGGAACGTCAGTTTTTTGGCGCGATTAACCGTCAGAAATTGCAGCGACGTAATTTCCACACGTGTAGTGAAATGTGAATTAATAAACGCACAAACTGGTTCGTTCCTCACTTTAAATATTTAGGTGTCCATGACCTACGTTTCGGGTCTGCGAGAGACACCGTGGTTCATCTTTTTCTGGCCGATTTTTGGCAGGTCGCCGGTGTTGCTCGATCTTGACTCAACTTTTTCAAACTGGAACTGACGTCTGTATCAGGCTGTTATCGATCAATCACTTTATAAATAACGAGTTACGTCACAAATAAAACTATATAAATCTTAAATAAATTGGATTCCAGCATATTTACTTCTCGTGCTGAAACTTGAAAAATTAACATTATAAATTTCTGCGTATACAATATATCTCTCGATTACTATCTACTATATATCGATATTTATTTAACTGTTTCTTTAAAATAGCAATCATGATTCGGGGATGAGATATTCCAGTAATGTGTAATTGAATATTTTCATCTAGAATGCATTAAGACTCTTGTTAAATGCATTATTTATCGTCGACGATTCGTCATAACGTGTCGTTAACTTCTTTAAGAGAAATGTTTATGTTGCGCGAAATTAAATATTCGCTTCACGTGCAGGTTAGTTTGTGTTTTTGGTTTAATGTGTCTCTTCACGACGTTTCCATTTGCAATCGCTACGAGGTCAGGTATTATTAATTATTTCACGCCTCACAGGTTACAAATTTTGATCTAAAAGTTTCACATTTGTTTCCAAATCTTTTAAATCCATATTTTTCCAAGAATATATATCTATTTAATCCAATGCAGAATTTTAAATTCCAAGAAACAAACAACGACTGAATTAAAATTTAAAAAAATTGTACGAAATTAATTTTTTTATCATTCTTTATTTTTACGCTTCTTTGTATATAGCAAAAATGTGGTATTAAAATAATAAAGAATTAGTAAACGAAAATAAAATAAATAGTCATTGTAAATAAGTTTTAACAAATTTTAAATATTGCAATTTTGAATACAAATTCCTGTTGCTCTTTGATTCAAATGCTTGTAAAATTCATTGAATTACATGATCAAACGAGGCATTGGAAACTTGTAAATCTTGAAATGCTAGACGATTTTTGGCAAATTGCCATCGTGCAGTTCCATCCAGACACTTCAAAGCAGAATCACTGCAAAAATGTAGGACAGCTCTGGAACTATATTTACAAACAGTTTGTAACGTGGTCAAATAATATTGCTATTGAGTGCGTTTGATCGATTGCTTTAACAAATCCAAGTCTTATAAAAATTAGAGATACTTCATACACACATAGGTAATTGAAAATATGTATCACTGAATGTGTCATTCTTATAAAATATGTATATAAGTTTTTTTATCATAATATTTTTTATCCACGGATATTATCATCGCTTCAAATCTATGAAGATTATGATAGAACAATTCCTTCTGCTTTTAAAATGCGTAAAATATAAGTGCATATTTGCGGTTTAAAAAATCCGCGATTATTTAGATATTCTCAATTTTATCTGTAATAGGTTGATTTTTGTTTTCTATGAGAGAATTGTTTACAGACAATTGATAATTTCATTTTCCAAGGGATGCTTTTATAATATTCTATAATTTCACCATTATTGTAAGAAAAGTTTTAGTATAAAAAATTTACTTAATATTGAACTTAAATAAAAAAAAACACTCAATTAGACATACCATAATCTTCAGCAAACGTTCAATAATCCAAGATATTTGTCATGAAATTTTAATTATCTACTTCTGTCAACAATGGAATGAAACGCATATCAATCAACCACGTGAAATATTACATGTCACGTAAAAACATTCGTGCGTAGTAGTTGACATGAAAATGTTGCTTCAAGACCGTTAAATGTCAAACATTCCAACATAGTAAATCAGGATCGGAACGTATAACGGGTAACTCATCAAAAGCCAGACATGGAACATCAATCTGTACCGTACATTGTACTTTGTTTAATAAATATTAGCCTACACCAGCTGAAACTTTTGAACGTAAAACATTTCCGTGTATGTCAAACATCAAATAATCGACACCAAGCATACTTATTTTATCACTTCAAATTCTGTACTCCAGCGTCGCAAGCTGTATACGTCACGGAAGATTATGTTTAGGAAATTTTCACACAAATCCCCGACTAAAGTAGTTATTAAAAAGTCGTAAATTTTCAGGCACAATCAAGAATGCCAGTTTCGTGTTTGGCAGTGAGTCGTATCATATTTCCGCATAGACAAAGTTTACACACTTTCAAATGGCCTTTAATATGAACATAAATTTTAACCGGCAGCTGCTTAAACTGTTCGCTTCTGGCATTAAAAATAAGATCGAGGGGGAAATGTGAGAGTTGGCATGATTTCCAGACGATCGCGTGACCTTGAAGGTCACGTCGTAATTTTTGTAAATTACGAAAATCGTTAATTACCACCACTTATTTCGCTTATAGCCGCTGTTAAATCTAATTCTGTACAATAATTTCCAATTTAAAATGGCGATTGCATAGCAGCAAAATCGGTGTACAATTATTGAGTTTGTCAGTTATTTCTTTCATAATTCGTAATAATATACGTTTCTAAAGAATACCTTGCACCTGTTCTAGTATGCAGCTATTAATATTCCTGTTTGGAAAATGAATATAGCTTATAATCTTTATCACTACTTTTATTGCTTTGCAAACTACTTATTACAATTTTCTCATAGTAATCACATTTATGTTAACAATATTTAAAATATCCCCAGGTATCGCCAGGCGAGATTCAGTTCCAGAAGAGTCCGTAAAAGAGTCGTTTTCAAACACGGTGATTGCAATGTGGTGCAAGGAAATGTCGCAAAACGAAGGCGCAGATATTTACAGGTAGTTTGTCATTCTTGAATTTTTCGCACTTATAATTAATACCTTCAATTTCATTAGCTATTAACTGTTCGCTTAAAATTATAGATACCAATACAAATATGTCGCATTTCTATAAGAGCATGAAAAGAACGCAATGTAAAATATATATTAAAATTATAAAAATTTTAATTTTAAACAAGCCAAAGTACTCTCTACAACTATGTAAAACACTTGAATTGAACAGTTATAAGTATTTAATTTATATAACACATTTCTTTGAAATTCATGGTATTTTTCTATAATTGAACTTTTGTGTGATGATTTGAAAAACGTATTCAATTTCTTGAGCATTTTATTGATTACAAATCGACCGCAGAATATTTAAATTGAAAACGGCGAATCTCATATGATGGTCAACAAATTTAAAATTTACATCAAATTTAAAAAATCTTGTATTCGGGAGGTTTTACATTCCGCAATATAATTACGGATCCAGTATGGTGGATAAACAAATCATGATATTTTCTCTTATTTACAAAATGAAACTAGACCTTTAGCGACGTCCGAGTTATTAGTTTGGGGTAGCGCAATCCTTGTAGAAAATGTAACGCTAGTCTGATCAGAATCCGGCCAGCCTTCCCTATGTCTGACCAGGAAATCACAGGAATTGTAACGCTATGCCGATCTGATTCTGACCGGATTCCTGCTTTGTCCGACCTCGCACTTACTACAAAATTAATTACTACAATCGGTAAATTCAGTCAGAATCTTGTCAGATTCTGATTATAACCCTAAGTAGGGTAAATTTGATCAGATTCTGGTCAGAATTACGGAAATTCTGAGGGAATTTTCACACGGGAAAGTGAAATTATACATTCTAAAATAGTTTCATAGTGAAATAATCATTTCGATCTTCTAATAATTTGAGTTATCATATCGGTGACTTTAAAAACCCCAAAAAATGTCAGTCATCTCATTTTGGATTTCAAATTTCAGAGGTTGAATTCCTAATAAGTGACCAAAGCAAAATGTTATTATAGTGTATAATTATTTAATATTAACTAATCGTTGCTCGTCATATAATAAATTCGACAAATAAATGTCTCGTCACCATTAATTAATAAAAAAGAGGGATTTTTAAGACAAGATAAACCGCAGCAGAAAAAATGAATTCTGAAGCGACAATCGTGACGTAAAAGGTTAATAAAGGGTTAATAAAAGTTCATGGGTAACCTCTTTGTGCTTCTCCTGTAACCTAAAAAGAAAAAATTGAAAATTATAAATTGAAAATTATAAATTGAAAACTGAAAATTGTATTTAAATGTTCATTAATCCATTGTAATATCATAAGCAACGTCAACAGAAATGGTCACTTTTGTTTCAGAGTATAGTGTAGTATACATGTAAGACATGAACTTCAATGATTAAAATTGATGTTCTATTAACCAAACTAGTTTGATTATATTAGTAAAAAGAAAAGTAAAGAATTTTGTGGATTTTCATGTTCTTAATTTAGTTACACGTTATAAATTAACATAATTTCAATACTTACGTTCATGTAGTATATAAAGTTCATAAAATGCAATATACAATAAAAGTAAAGTAAGTAATAAATTAACTAATTTCACAAAATTTTGTTTAAAAGAAAATCGTGTTTTAATTGCGTATTAAAAATGAATGAAAGGAAGATGTCTAACGAGTAATGTAGAAGGTGAAGGATGTTGTTGGCCATTGACAGGATATTTTCACAACGTTGGTAGACGCACAGTGGCGCTGGACGCTCCTGGTGTTCGCCATGACATTCCTACTTTCTTGGCTGGCTTTCGCATTGGTCTGGTGGCTAGTCGTTTACGCACACGGCGATCTCGATCAAAACATTTCCGAAAACGGAACTGCACAATTGAGGCCTTGCGTCGAGGACATACACGGCTTCGCGAGTTGCTTCCTCTTTTCCATTGAGACACAACATACTATTGGGTATTTGACAAAATCTTGCGTTTACTAACATGTTTTACCAATCGTGGCATACTAACAACCGAAGTGCTCAGGTTTAATGAAATTCGATAGTTTGCAATATTTTTTCTGGTTCGAGCATGGAAAATCTACTTTTCAGACAAGATAAGGGGTCAAATAATTTTCAGCCAATGTCTTTGATCTATAGTTTCGTTGTGTGTTAAACAGCTAGCAACATTTTGTTATTTTTATTATACAATGAATACTTTTTGTACGTTTTTAAATGTTTTGTGCGTTTATACGTATTATATGTTTTAAGATTTTCATATATTTTACAGGTATGGTTCGAAGCATACAACCGAAGAATGTCCAGAAGCAATTTTCATTATGTGCATCCAATCGATGACCGGAGTCATTCTTCAAGCATTTATGGTGGGCATTGTTTTTGCAAAACTTTCCCGTCCAACGAAGAGAACCCAAACTCTACTTTTTTCTCGGAATGCTGTGATCTGTCAAAGAGATGGACAAGCTTGCCTCATGTTTCGCGTAGGTGACATGAGAAAGAGCCACATCATAGAAGCGCACGTACGAGCTCAAATGATTAAAAAGAAGGTAAACTTTATTCAACCAGAATTCTTGTTCAACCGTAAATAGATATCAATAATTTAGCAATTACTGTTACATTATCTACAAAATCCCTTTGCTAAAAGGTCTGGGTCGCGAAATATTTCATTACTGAGTTCAAAAAATAGAGAATGTTGTTATATCTTGTAGTAAGTTCAACTGACAACCTTCTTGAACTTTGCTTACGTAAAGGTCGCTCCAAACTTTTTTTGACTAGATGTTGAAATAAATAAGGCACTAATATTAATTACTTTTTATTTCCTCTGCCTTCTGGACATCGATCATCTTTATAGTGTAAGTGAATCTCCATTCGTTACTGTATGACCAAACGGTTGTTTCTTCCAAATATTAAATGATATATTTTAACTTGGAAAATATTTCAACCATGTTGAAATGTTTGATTGATGCAATCACGACCAATTGCGTTGCAGGGAGAACCCACCAAATTTAAATTGATATATTTTAACATTACAAAATTACAGAATTTGTCTTTGTTTTAAGTTTCTTCGCCCCTTATTAGTTTAGGCCTTATCAAAATATTTGTAATCTCAACTAGTAATGAAATTAAAAACGAAAAAAAGGTGATAGAAAAAAGGAAAGATAAAATTATATTCAATAACTATAAAGTTGATACAAATTCGATTTGACAGTTATTAGGAATAGAGTGGTATGTGAATATGATTTATTAGCATGCATTATAATAAATCAAAAGAAAAAAAGACACTTAATATAACAATATATAATATGTAAAAAATATATATAGATATGCAAAAAAATTGTATATGGACATGCAAAAAAATGCACCTACGTTAAATCTATATTATTTCCTCCTTTCTTATCCATCTCCTATCCAATAACCCGTAATTTATATCCGAATCAACCACACTTTCTGGAATATTGAAGTAGTATCCACATTGATCCAGTTAAATCCGATTGAAAATTGGTGTCTGTTTACATTCGAGTGTAAAGATCCTATTCGAAGCTGTCTGCCGACATCTCAATACATTTTTATTCACTTCAAATTTCTTATTCTTTCGTGATCTATTAGCGAATATCTTCATATGCAATTTGTACACGCTACCTCTACAAAAACCAATAGGATTTCAGTTTTTGATAGATTATAGGTAAGACTATATGCATCTTTTCGAGCCTGTACAAATGGTCGCAAATGTTAGTGGATGAATTCTCTTATAAGATCTGTACGATTTTTTACTGTCCAGATTCTCTAAAATTAATATAATTTGAACGAATTTACACGTTATTAATTCTTTAGAATCATTTGCATTTCAAGATTTCAAATTGTGAAATGTTTTGGAATATTCGACCGTCTATTTGCAATCATCAAATTAGCCATTGTTGCTGAATTAAAAAAATTATTTAATTATAATATTAAAAAACTTAATTTAAAATACCTTTTATATTTTTCTTATCTCGTAAAAAACAACCCGCAAATAACACGACTTTATATCTCAGCGAAATTTAGCTGTATCTAAATACTTCGACTATGATTTACGAATTAAATAATAATTTATACATACAAAATATTAAAATAAATCGTGGGGTAAACAAGAAAAGTACAAAGTACTTATAATTGTCATTTCTTATTTTAGGTAACTAGGGAAGGAGAGCAACTCCCATTTTTCCAAACAGAACTAAAGGTTGGTGGAGATGGCGAGGAAGACAAAATTCTTTTTATCTGGCCGACTACTGTCGTTCACAAAATCGACGAACGATCTCCGCTTTATCACCTTTCGGCAAGCGACATGCTGCGCGAAAGATTTGAAATCGTCGTGTTTCTCGAAGGTCAGTGTCATAAATTGTAAAGACCAAAAATATTATATTTTTTAGTTAGTTTGTTGTAAAAACATACATAACAAATCGATTATTAAGTATATTAATAAGATATTATATTATTAAATGTATGCATGTGTTTTATTAGCCAAGAACATACTTTTAAAAATAGGAGAATTTCATATAGACTACAGGCCCATAGCAAAACTTGATGGGTCATTTGAACCATCAGAAGACCTATATAGAATGATATAAGGGTATAAAATAATAAGATTCAACATTATTCCATCACTTGTAAGCTGTCCAACTGAGTGCAGGTGAGATTTCAAAAGCACAACCCTCGATTTTTTCCCCTTGTCGCATGAGTTTTTGTACGGCGTTGTGGAATTATGGATTAGAAGAGGTAGTGAAGCTGTATGGAACTGATGCCGTACATAATTGAATGACCAAATTTATCCTAAAAATCGCAGGAAAATAAAAAAATTTTCCGACTTTGTGGCGCACTACTTTTTTACGGCACTGGGCGTTTTTTAATTATTTTCCATGTATCTATTGATGGTAAGAATGCCGTACAAAAAATCATGCGACAAGGGGAAAAAATCTAGGATTGTGCTTTTGAAATCTCACCTGCACTCAGTTGGACAGCTTACAAGTGACAGAATAATGCTGAATTTTATTATTTTATACCCTTATATGATTCTATATAGGTCTTCTGATGGTTCAAATGACCCATCAATTTTTTACATGGGCCTGTAGTCTAATACTGGTTAACCCTTTAACGCCGGGACGGACATTTTTTTCGTTCATTTTCAAACTTAATTTTCTCGGCGATTAAGAATGTAAAAAATCCTTCAGGAACCATTTCTTATGTATTTGACCTCGCTCTTTCAGAGTCTGCAATCAAAATAAAAAAAAAGTTTCAAAAAGTTCCAGCCATTTTTTTAAAGAAAAATCGAAATTTTTGACAATTTTCTTTCAGAAATGAATTTTTTTTCATATAGCAGGTCACCAGAGCACTGTTTCACCTGAAAATATCGCGTCCGCAATATCTAAGCTTGAAAATTGCGAAACGTACTTTTCAAAATTTAAAGATGGCGGCTCATAAATGTTGGCGGAAGAATTTTTTCCCCACAAATATTAATAATCTATGTATCCTTATTTTTTTCAATTTTCTATTTGTATGGCGTTGAGTATCTAAATATTTCTCGGGTCGTTCATAATGAATCTGAAGTCAGATTTCAAAAATTCAAAATGGCGGATCCAATATGGCGGACGAGATATTTAAAATTGTTCGGAATGTTGTGAAACTGATTACTCAGGGGTTTTTGGGGTCACTGATAACGAATCTGAAGTCAGATTTAAAAAATTCAAAATGGCAAAATTTCTGAAAGAAAATTGTCAAAAATTTCGATTTTTTGTTTAAAAAAATGGCTATAACTTATTGAAAATTCATTTTTTGGGGCTTTTAATTGCAGACTCTGGAAGAGCGAGGTCAAATTCATAAGAAATGTTCATGAAGGATTTTTTAGATTCTTAATCGCCGAGAAAATTAAAGTTGAAAATGAACGAAAAAGTGTCTGTCCCGGCGTTAAAGGGTTAATAGGAAACCGATCTAAGAATGTAGTATTTAACTTAATGGGTAGTAGCACTGTAAATATTCAGTAAATTTTACAACATTTTGAGTTAAATTAACTCAATTTCTGTTGATCATGTATATGTAATAACGATTACATATTTACTTACTACTAAGCACCTGTTTAGTTAAAGTTACCATGAATAAACGATTATAAAAACAATTAAAGATGAGTATATTCTTTTACTTTCGGCAGGAGTGATCGAGTCGACAGGTATGACGACGCAGGCAAGAAGTTCGTACTTACCAACGGAAATTCTTTGGGGCCACAGATTCGAACATATCATTACTTTCCGCAAAGAAACTGGGGAATACGAAGTCAATTATACGCTTTTCAACAACACTTATGAGGTGGACACGCCACTTTGTTCTGCCGCTGAACTCGATCGGGTTCGAGCAATTCATAGAGCAAAAGGAGGTATAAGATCTATTGTCCTAAAACTTCCGTATTTAATTGCATAATTAAAATGATAACTATTATAGGATATTATTAGGTAAATATGCTATGACAGCATAACCACTTTATAATAGTTTTGACAATTTCATGCAAATGTAAGTATTTCATAAGTACGTTTGGGCACCACACATGCGTATACAGATATTTTGTTATTTAACATAAAGCAATGGATTGAAACTAGAAAATATGATATTTTTATTTAACCTTTACTGTACGCGTAGGGTGGGCTACACCCCAACGATATTCTGATTGAAGTCTGAGTCGGTAATCGCCTTAAAATGGTCATCGTAGCTTAATGGTTAATAGTTATCAATTCGATGTCCATATGCCTTCGTAATCTGCATCCTAAAACCTTGATTTTTTTTGAGTAATGATTTTATTGGCTTTTTTTAGTGTATTTCCTCGAAATATATCCTAAGCATTACCGCGAAAATCGAAGAATATTTTTGTGAATTGTGAGTGACAATATTGCGTGGTTTTCGATAAATAGCGTTTGTATTCCAGTCGTTCGAATAGGTGACCGGTAATTTTTTTTTGCATACTCGACCGGGCTACAGTTAATACAAGAATACTTCTAATTTGCAAATTCATTCGCGAAAATAATCGCACCCTTGTCTCTCCACAGTACTCCTTGAAGAAACTGTATATGCATTTGGCGACCGACCATTTAAAAGAATGACCTTCCATGACCACTTTGGGGAATGATCTAAATCTCGATATCGCTAGTATTTCCACCAGAACAAAAGGCAGATGTGGTTTCTGTCCGAGAGCAACGAACAAAAATCTAAACGGCACTGCATGTTTGTAAGGTGCACCGCAGTAGACCACGCACAGACTCATTTCGAATAATTCTTATTTCTTTTCAAGTTTTGAATTCATTTTATATTATCAATTAACCCTTTTTTCATGAAAATTGATATTAAAAACGATTTTAAAAACATAACATGCCTTTTTCCTACTCGAGACATTTACACGTTGGTGTCATCAGTGATTCGCTCAAATAAATATCTTTTTCGAAATACATAGCTTTTTAAGACCAAAATACATCTAGAAGGGAAATGTAAAATAAGAATAAAAATTTTGTTGAAACTATAGATTTTCTATGGTGGGGCATAAGCCGAATTTCATTAGTTAGAATCCGACCCACGTAACATCTATTCATTATTGTTGAGATATGTTTTTTTATATACAAAAGTGCCCATTTTCGATGTTTTTAGATTTTGTTCGTTTCAATGCAAAATTTGCATATCGCATAATTCATTATTAAACAAGGCTTCGAAAACACTTTCTGAAAAAACAAAAATGTTTTATATACATGTAATGTCACCATATACAGAAATATTGACATAGCACCAACTGTAATGCTGAGGGCGTGATGCACCTTCTCTATTTCGTACCTAATTATGTTTGTGTGTGTACAGCAAAGGTTAAATAGAAGTATTAGTGCTGTTGAGCAATTAACAAACAACTATAACTAATTGTGTATTTCAGAACATACAAGTTCGGCGACGTTCCAAGGATATCGCGACGAATCCAGCAGTTCTTTAACATCCGCATCTGGATCAAGTTTTGCATCATCCCTCGGTGGTTTACACATGCACGCCCCGACACCCCCAACCCCAATTCCGGTCATGATAACAGGTCCTGATGATTCGCCATCGCGTCGAGGCAGCTCCACACAAAGTCGGAAACTCGCTACATTTTACACCCTCGACGAGGTAGACATTGTGATATCAAAATATTTCAGCCCTCTCGGCACAGCACAATTTTTCTCAGGCCATAAATTTTACGTTATTAGATAAAATATTGTCATATAAATAATCATTTTTAAATACTCCCTTCTTGTATACAGTACTTGTACTAAGTCTAACATATAAATGAAGTTAAACCTCATTAAGGACATGAACACATCGAATAATTTCTGCTTTTCATGTTTACAATTGTTTCTGCTTTCAGACATTAGAACCATATGAAGATTTTAAATCGAATCCGGGAGCAGCAATCGAGATAGCAAAAAGTCAGAGAGAAAATGAAGAGTACTATGATGCCGCATTGGAGGTTATTAACGCGAACTTTCGAAAGAATAGGCCTAGTTATCATGGCCGAGATTCCAAAAAAATACAAAGGACTGGATCAAGATGTACTGTTGATTCCACGCGTAACAACGACAACGGCCAAAGGTCAAGTTCGAAAGCGGCTGATACAGCAAGTTCTGTCGAGCCAATTAAGAAATCTCCCTCACATCCTGCTATAGAATTAAGGTAAGTCATATGTATTTGTTTGCGATTGTGGGGTTTCGTAGAAGGTAAAATATTTTTTCCTATATTGATTAAATTGTTTCTATAAAAATGACGTTTTTTTGTCGTTTATTTGTTTATAAAACATAATATTAAATAAATATTGATATAAATGCAATGTTAAACACTTTTATTGGATTTTTCAAACGCTAAATTGGATTTAAAAAAAAAAACAGATGAAAATGCATTATTTGTTCTTTAAACATTCAAATTTTCAAATGAATTCCGGTGGCCACCATACCGTAAAGTGTTAAGCGTGACCTATGAGCTGCAGAGCGCTCCGCATAATTAATCCCGTTTGTCACAGTTCAGATACTACAGATGAATTTTCATCGGTTCCTTTAACCCATTATGGACCAAATCTGCATAAATGTAATATGACGTTTGAAGGTACTTTTTCGTATTAAAACAATGAGAAAAAAATTAGAATAGACGTTTCTTATTAACCAAGCCCTGCTCTTTCGAATAGTGCATCGAAAATGATTGAAAATTTAAAAATAAACGAAAAATGAACATTTATTTAACAAATATGAAAAGTTTTTTTTGTTTCCTTTTCACTTATCGGTACTTTTTTACCATTTTCCGTATTAGCATATCTCAGATCGGTATAAATATCGCGTCAAAAATATATAGGCTAGAAGACAGAACCACTAAAATAAATTAAATTTCAATATGTCGGCTCGAAAATAGCTTCTGTATTCGATTTTTTTAATGAAGACGCTTCAAATCCGCTGGTTTTTGGAGTCGCTGAGTCCAAATTTGAAGCTAAATTTCAAAAATTCATAATGGCACATTGAAACTTGGTGTTTACTCATTTTGTTTGGATCGCTTGTATCAAATTTAAAATAATTAAGCAATGATAATGTTGCCCATGTCTCACCAGGAGAAGATTAGTAATGAATTAGTCTTTTTTATTATTAACTTCTGTCAATTTTTGGTTATTATTTTTCAAATTCTATTATCTACTACTAAAATTGTTTTCTTATTTGTTATGTCTTTTCTTATTTTGATTACTTGTATGGCTGGAAAATGTATACTGTTTTTTAAAAATAATGGTATGGTCAAATTGAAAGGGAAAACCAGTATCACGTTTGAAGTGATTTCGATTGATTTGAACAAATTCGTCCTTCTGAATAACATAAAACACTCCCGAGTACCAAGTTCGAAGTGATTTTATTTGTGTCAGTCGATTGAGTACACTGAGAGAAACCGTTTACTAATAGTTAATGGAAGCTAATTTCAAGGTTCTTACATTAACTGGAAAGTTACAACAGTAACTAAAGAAAATGAATTAATGGAACCGAACATGTCAAAATAAGAAACATCTCTTGTATATAACAGTAACTCTGAAGTAAAAAACGTCAGGTAACTTTGAGATAAAAATACCAGCCCTGTCATGTATGTCAGCAATGTTATTGTAAATTAACTCGTAAATAATATTTTAACATTCAATGAGCGTTTGTTGACTGTTGATAAGTAAGCAAAAACCGAATCTTAGATTATGCTAACTTTAGGTTAAAGTACCTTACCTTAAGATCAAAATCGCAATTCTGTCAGCTTCCCGGTGTTTATGATTTTTACAAAAAAAAATCGACTATAGTAGCCAGTTTTGAGCCGATAATTTGGAATTTAATTTATTTCAGTACTTCTCTTCTAGCCCAAATATTTATACCCGCCTGAGATATTCTAACACGAAATGCGATTAAAAAAAATAATGATAAATGAAAAAAAAACCTTAAAAATCTCGTGATTTTTATTCAATAAATGCTCATATTTTAATTATTTTTAAATTTTCAATATTTGTCGATATGATATTCGAAAGAACAGGGTTCCGGCAACAAGCATCTCCCATTCTAATGTCATGTTCATTTCGTTAATATCAAACTTTAATTTTATGTACATTGGGCCCTCAAGGGGGTTCTAAGATGGTTCTCCGGTAAGGTAGGAAGTTTCAGTAAAAAAAGTTAAATTAAAGATGACTGAATCAAATTTTTAACATTCGGGCTGTGTAAAGGCAATTCTAATTACTATAGACGGTATCCACGTATGAAAATACGGTTGTGAAAAATTTGATTAACATACTAAGTCGACATTTAACCTCGCCTTAAGATGGTTCTAAACTGGGGCTTTCACCATTATGTTTGTCGTAAAATTTATTTCTCGAAATAGTCCTGCATCATTTCTGAGTGGATTTATCTGAAATTTTGTCAGTTATCGTATAAAATATAAAGTTATTCTTACATAACCGAAATTTCGACAATGGTAAAAATTATTTATTGGAATATTAGACATTTATTTAATTAAAACGCTTTGTAAGCGTCATTCCAGGAGGTCTACAAAACGACTACACTTTACAGGTTTTCGTATAGTAATCGCAGCAACACAAATATATTTTGACGTATTTCTTTCTATAGTATTTTGTTGTTTGTTCTGTTACGATCCATTCCAACCTCTTGGTGATTCAGACAATCCAAAAAAGAGTTACTGAAGTGCATACTAACTTACTACGTGGTTGGTATTGACAGGATCTTGAAAAACTTGAATGTGATTTACCAATCAATTTTAAAACTTCTTCCCCTAATTACAACGGTATTTGATTATCTGTTCGTTTTTAAATTTGACCCACAATTATTTCAAAATGACAGTCTGTAGAAATCTATCGTTTGCATATTTGACCGGGGAACAAAGTTCCGAAAAGCCAAAGTTTCGATATAGCATGGCTCCAGCGTGATTTTATTTACTTTGTCTTTGAAAATTTGGCAAAAAGAAAGCAAATTAAAATACCTTGGACTTATGCAATAAATATAATTTTCGGAACTTTGTTCCCCGGCCGAATATTTCATTGACTTGTGAGAAAAATGCTATTTACACCATTCGTTATAATAAACGAGTTAATAGCAATGCTTATTTAATGGTCTGGAAACATTTCACGAAGGTGACTTCCTGCTAATCTCATTCTACTTAATTTTAACTTTTACGAACGATTTACGATACACCTAAACTTCCTAGATGACCTTGCACTGTGATTCATTTATTTCATGTCCGGCTTTCTGAAAATCAAGGATAATGGCTGATGCCTACAATAATTTCAATTGTTATATTTTATTTAGTTTTTTGTCAGCAGGAAGTTTTGTACTTAATATTGTTAGATATCAACTTTAGTTCGGATCATTTTGTACTGCGACATAGATGAATCAAATCGATAATCCTACGGATAAGACGTACAATCGATAATAATTTGTAACCAGTAAATTATGAAAAAGTTCAAATATTTTTCAAAGTAAGAAACAATTTTATTATTAACAATATTCACGATGATATCAATACACGTAATATTTCTTAAACGCAGTCTGCGAAATATATCACTTAATGTTATGATAGTTCTATAAATTATAATATATTCAAAAAAATATACATATAGCATGGGCTTAAAATGAAAATTCATTTTTAAAATATATTAATTTAGGAAAATGCGACATGCACCGACACGACTGCTAAGACGTTCAAGCCTCTGCGATGATAAAAAACATAAATCTGAATCGCATAAAAAGACGAAATTTCATTTAGAAGGAGGTGAACCAGCGCCATCAGCACCCAAGGCGTCGAATTTGATCTCACCTCGAGTGGAACTTGAGGACTCGAAGACGCTGAATTGCAGTCGACCGGAATTCATCGATTCTAAGGATCAAGTTTAGGTATTGTAATATTAAAACTTGCTTTGTTTTATGTAACAAACGAATCATATAAGTTTATTCGTATAACTAATTTATTTTAGTAACAAATTTACCAGTAATTACGTAAGAAACTGGCGCAGCATGATGTTAAATTTTATCGAAAAAACATCATTAAGTTTTTTTTTTAATTTTAAGTCGCGGATTATAGTACTATTATTATTTATTTGTATTAAATAGTGTATGGCACTACAGATTTTAGTTTATTATCATTGTATATATCTGCCCTTTCCACAAAAGATTATTCGTTTATTTACGTAAAAATTAAAAACGTTTTAATTAAAAGATTCGTCCCTATGCGTAGTTATATTTGCAGTATCATACACATACAACTTTTAATTTATCAATTTCGGTTTCTGGACTACCTACTAGGCACCTGAAAGTCATCTATTAACGCAATGGTCATGATGACCATCTTCCGCTATTAAAAAAGACAAATTAATTGAAATCGTTGAAATCAGCTAGTCAGTGATTCCACCTTGAGCTAAGAGACCACCCGTGGAAAACTATTATATGAGTCTTCTCAGTAGGCAAAATTATTATATATATTTTACTGTAAATTTTGGTTTTATTCGGTGCTTTCATTTTTTGAAGCGATTCATTCTGAATTAAATAATGGTTGTTAGCGAATTAATTTAACTTGCATTTTTTAGAAATGTTTAGTATTGCACGATAAATATAAGCGTAAAAACATTATTTTTTAAATGATTTCTGAACTATCTTCAACTACCCGTAAAAGGTGCTTCTTCATGGACTAAGAAATTTAATGAAAAAAATGTTCATGTCGTCCATCTGTTTCTTTCTTCTTTTCACGTGCATTCGTGTTATCTTCTTCACGCGGCCCTTCCCTTTATTTCTAAAAGAAAATATCCTATGCATAATAAGTCGCTGTAATTATGTCTGAATTTACAATGTTAGCGAAATGAACAGTAAATAAATATATCAGTAGTATATTATACCGGAAAGTCAGAATTTCCAGAAATAAAAGATTTCTGTAACACAGATCAACAAAATCAGGTAGACTATACAACCCAGAAACCAGAATGTACTTTTGAAAATGTTTTTGGTTGAATCCGTTCCACTGAATCCGAATCCAAAATTAAAATCTAGTAATTGACTCTGGATTCCGAGATACTGTAACCTAAAAAGCGGAAATGTAATGATTTTTACTTCTATTGGAGGTTCTGTTGAACTGGATTCTTTGTTTTTGAAATATAATTTAATATCACTTTGATCAGGTGGAAACCACTGCGTCTTCTGCGTCTCTACGTAGTTTTGACCCGGTGTAAAAATGTGTGGAATAATTAAAGGACCACCTAAGTTCCACCTGGATATGAGAACGTGGACGAGAGCATGCAGAATATTGCGACCCGTTCACGACCACCTGGTTAAAGCAACATCGAGATTTGAAAATTCCACACGGTTTTGACCTTATCAGATGAGACAAAACTACCAGGTCATTACGTAGTCATAACCACCTGGTTAGAATACGCGGTAAACGAACCTGGATTTTTTAAGTAGGACGTAATACCCTTAGCGTGTTATTAATACGGTAAAGTATAGGTAAAACCAATAAATACTTGCTCTAAAACACAAAAAAATCAATACAATCTTATAAAACTTTGAGATGTTTTATTAAATAGCGAATTCACGGATAACATAATACCTGCACGGCAAAGAATTTATAAAAGAATTGGTAAAAACGAGAACAATAATAAATATCTCACAGCGAATCAGAACATTTTATTTTAAGTAAACATTGATTTGTGGGTGTTAATGACATTAATTTCCATATTAAAGTAATAATGCTGCTCTAAATCAAAATTCTCAAAAATAAAAAAAAAACATTTAATTACGTTTCACGCCAATATTCAAAATGTAGTAAATCTCAATGAAATAATAGGGTATCAGCTGTAATTCAATAATGCTCCATTGACCTTTTTACGTGAAATTAGCCAATTGAAATGTGTAGACGAATGAATGGAAGATCAAGCGATCCCCTTGTCGGATTGGTTTCGCGTCACCGTGACAAAGGCGAGGGGCATAAAACGAGACAGAAATTAAACAATTGACTGGCGTGATAACGAGGGCACTTCCCGCCACTAAATTCATCCTATGTCAGTGTCGGCCCAGCCACTTAAATCTCCTCTACAGCCTCTATCAGACTCGACGTACAATGGGTCTCTTCAGCTTAGATTTCTGTGTCATATTTTGACAGTCACTAGATAAACTAATTTCATGCTCGCACGTTAAAAAATGATTGTTTTTTATTTAATATTTAATACTTTAATCCGATAATTCTTTGATCTTTTTGCTGCAGGTATTACGTATTAAGTCTAATATAACTAAAAGAGGTAGGGAAACATAATAATATAAGGTTCAGGCATGTTTCACCTCCAAACAAAATTGTACCAATAAAAATTTTATTTCAAATTTGCATATGATAATTTGGACAGGAAATTTAACTACGTTATGGAATTCTCTTCTCGATCCGTAAAGAAGTTCGAACACCATTCAAAAATAAACTATATTTTTTCTGTTAGAATCCAAAGGGGTAACTAAATTGTAAATAGAAACTAAGGTGTTCTGCTTTTATAAATTGCATACATTATTTGGTTTTATACATGAATACTCCGATTCGTAACTAAACTATCCTTGTATTTTTCTATTTCTTTTTCTCCAGAGCTACAGTTGTTTTATTTATATTGTATTTGTGTAATTATCCCTGTATGGTTGACTTAAGAGGTTGATATGCCTCATGTCAAAATAAAGAATACAATACAATGTAACCGCTGGATTTTTTTAAACGCAGCATTATTGTGTTTGGCTGAAAAAGAGCTTTCCGGTAACCTCTAATTCGTAAACATCACTGATGGATGCAGAAAGTAAGAAAATGTTTTTTTAAAAGAATATTTGGTACGTTTTACCGTCTCTAGATTTCACGCTAGCTAAGAAGTTCAATATTCACTATGTGATAACTCGACGACAATAATTTTTTTGCAAATAGATATTTAGGGTAAAATATAAGGGAAAATGTAAGGAATACGATGCTCTAGAATGTATTATCGTTTAATTTTTATCGGAAAAGTCATACCAGAAAAACAAAATCGACTTCACGCACTCTAGGTCGTGAGTTCGACCCCGGTCCGGTGAACAATTTTTTCGATTTCGATTTCAAGCAGCAGCTCACTATTGGTAAGACCAGCCACGTTGTTTGTTTACGTTTCGAAAATATTGTTTATCTGGCGGAAACCGCTGCTGTACATCGTGTGGGTTTTTCTGCAGGTCGTACATTTCATACACAAATATGTCAATCTGCAGCTCTCGCAAAATCTTACGATTGATTATATGGCAACAATTCAGTAAAAGGGCGATTTAAAATAATAAATAAATTAAAAAAAACTTATATTTCCTTGACTCAATTTAAAAAAAGAAACGTATGAAAAAGAATACGATAACTCATTTTGGACTGATCGAATTCCATTCAATATACGGATTAATAAATAAAAAGCAGAATCAGTTCGCGAAGAGCAGTTCTTGCCATTATTCTAACAACACATTACAGGTATGCAATTGCATTTCCTCTGTTAATGAAGTTTAGTAACTGAGTACATAGATTAAATCAGTTGTATTGCTTTACGTTCTGCAGTTAGTGCTTTATGAGAAGCATACGTACAGTGAAATAAGATGTGTATTTAATGGACATCACTTAATTTATTGAATGATTGAAGAAGTAATAAATTTGATACAAATAAATTTACAAAGGAGAGATACTAATTACAGCAATGACAGATCCATTGAAAACAATAACTATTTATATTTAATTCTATCGTTCCAATAAAAGAGTTTTTTATTATTATTTTATGATATTTTGCAGTACTTTTAAATATATTTGAATTTTGTGTAATAGAAAACAACTCCAATTTCTATCCAATTTGTGTTTATCGACGGTAAGATGAAGATATCGAGAACCCGAGTACATAAAAAAATGTCTTTCTACCAGTATTTTATGTTAAACCCTTCCGAAAGACACCTTTTATAGCATATAGATGTCATACCGGAAATATTTATGCACTAGTTTGGGATAAGTGTATTGACAAAGCACAAATGTCGAAAACCTACAAAAAAAGTAATTATTTAAATCTATTTATTATATATATAATATAAACGACCTCGACATTTGAAAGCAGTCGGCGGTCGTATAGAATGTCATCCCGTACGTAATACAAAGAAGACGCACATCGGATCAACTTGCAAACGAGTATTGCGACATTTCTTGCTAATCCGTCCTCGGTATAATATGCTGATTACTGCTCGCCTCGTTTAACTAAAACAATTTTCCAATTAATTTTCTCAACGGAACTCGAATCTTAAAAAACTCTAGCATTATCAAGATATTTTTTATCGGTTTATATATAACGTTTACTTATTAATTTAAATCCGTGACCTGAAGATGTTTATGTAACTTACATTCGTGATCAAAAACCCTAAAGACACAAGTTCAAATTCTGTACAATTGATTTTTAAAATACTAAAGACGTGCCATATATTTTTATTTAATGAGGGCGATCCCACGTAATTTAATTACCTAAAATTTGGAGCCAAAGTTTTATGAAATTATTGGTACCAAAAAGCAATTTAAGAATATTGACGGATTTACCTTTATCTTAGTCTTGCATTTAGCTTTACGGTCCAGGGGTTGCTGAGTATAAATTGCGAATCCAATATGGAAGTAAAATATTTACAAAATTATTGATTTTTTCAATTCATGATATCTAAAGGTTTTTCAAGATGCCGTTGAAAAAGAGTTGGCTTGGCCAACAAATAGTAAAGCCTATAAAATGGTAGTTTGTAACAACTTACTGTGTCATTTGCAAGCTTAACTACTTACTTGTTGATCCAGCTAATTCTTTTTTCCCCTTACACGAATCACGATAAGGACAACGCTTCTGTTCCCTTTAGAGTGCTTCATTAGGATCCGCCATTGCCGCACACTATTCTTAAATTATCTACGTTTCGGAATGTACGAAATGTATAAAGAAAAATGTCAGTTCCCTCGACTTTTGAGAACTTGCAAGAAAATTGTTTTCCATGCAGTAAACAACAAAACAACCAAAAGAGAAAATACAGCGTGCAATGACAACAAAAAATGTGTTGTGCTTTATTCTGGTGGAATGGAACCTAACAACTTACCGTACTGAGTTAAGAAAGGGGTTTTAATATAATAGACAAATATTCAATGGTCATTAAAAAGGCTGGCTGGCCAATTACCTTGACAGCAATACGTTTACAAATTTTTATTTTTTTATTTAATTTGAATTATACCGTATTCTCTGTTAAGTCTTACCAATACAAAACGACTTTACAGCAACAGTTGTTAAAATAAATCACAGTGTAATAATGAATATATAATATTTTTAATTAGTCATATATTAATACTCTTTTAAATCAGCTCCATAATATATATAATGAATGTTGTTATTAAAACATATTTGCTAAACTTAACGTTTTGTATGATGTTCATTTTTAGAATAAACCGCAAAGTTTAAAACGATTGTCATGTAATGTCATATAATCATGCCCCAAGAAATGTACCAATATTGTTGTTGATGACGGGGTGTTAAAATATTGGGTAAATGACTTATTGGTGCGGCCGCTTTGGCGCCGGAAGATTTGGCTCCGCCGTTTTGGCACCAAACTATTTTCCCCCGGTTTTCGTCGCGAGAATAATTTTTCTATTAAAATGAAGGGTTGGGGGGGGGGGGGGGAGAACTGGAAACGTTGCGAAACTGACCTAACCTACGGCCATGCAGAACTCCGCCTATTCCTAATAATGCCTAAAAGACTATGGCTCCACGAGGGGAATTATTTCGTAGGAAATAAAATCCGGTCACCATAAATACGAAATGTCACATCTGCTTTACTCAAATATTTTTTATTTTATATACGAGAGAGAGAGAGAGGGGGGGGGGGGTGGCCTGACTTATGTCTGCATGGTATTACGTTGGGAGAGATAGTGGCCAAATATAATCTGCAAAGCGTTACGTGGTTTCTTTGTGGACAACCCTCTAGCTCTTAAAAAAACCAGTGGCGCCAAAGCATCATTACCTTAAAGTGGTAATTAATGTAATCATTTCCATTTGAGTATTCATTGTATGTGTACGCAGATTCATTAACGTGAAATATTAAGTTAATAGGCGACTTAATCATGTACCGTTTATGTTATTCCTAATTGCTAAACGATATTATAGATGTATTACACGTGTCATGTAAATAAGTTTACTCGGCTTCAGAAAGATATTGACAATAAAATTACGCGTGAAGGAATACGTATAATGTACTTATACCTTTTTGGAATCTTTCGTTACTTCAGTAAAATTCTCGATACATTTCTTTACCTTTTCGACGACTTTTTTTAATTTTCAATAGGACCGACTTGTTATATATTCAAATACTATTCAAGGTTATTCGAAGGTCAAGGTGTTTTTTAAAGACCTTTTAGTGTGGAGCGAGTATGTTGCGGGAGTCGACAGAATTGATCGTCGGGTATCGCGTCAAATGTATGGTTAACTGATTTAAAGCAATAGCTGCTAATAGCTTGTGAAATAAGGAACACTAAAGAGCCTTTTTATGTTTTAAAAACCTTTAGGTCGTTCTCGCATTCCAATTTCCATCGGTATTAAAGAAAGGTGTACCGTTGACAAAACCACTCTGTTCTTCAATTAGCCTCAAAAATTACCTGAAGATCAACAATGTTACCATTGTTGTCGTTTTCGAGTTCCAACTTGTTTCAAAGGAAATCATTACGATGTTGCTTTTGTACCGTCAAATTTAATTAAACAGCTACCAAGCAGTTGTTTATCATTTGACCTTAGTTTGACCTTCTCTCTAAATATGAATCAGCGTATATTTGCTGATTTGCAGCGGTTTTGACTGATTCAGATTTAGAGAGTTCATAAGGTCACCAAAGTAAACATCAAGATATCATTTCAGGCGTAAAATTTTCCGCACTTTTCGAATAACCTTGAAAAGTAATCTCAAGCTAGTGATAGAATTACGTGTTCGCCAATATTTCGAACATCTTTTGTCAGAACCATTTGTCCGTACATGTCTCAAGTACAGAAAAATTGAATTATATTAGGTATTTTTCGATTCAGTAAAATCGATCAATAGAATTTAAATTTAACTTCATTTACCCATGAACATTTTTTTAGAGGAGTTTAAAAACGAGTTTATCTGAGAATGTAAAAAACTTGTTATTGAATAATTCTTTAATGTAGTGAAATTAAACCTGGCGCATTTAAAAATAGTGATTTCATTCAGTAACCTCTCACTTTAACAGTGACTGGAATCATTGACAATGATGTTTTCCGCAAAAATAGATAATCGCATAGAAAATTCTTGTGTCAGACAAAACCGTTACTGATATACGGTATTAAAGTTTGTTGTTACAATAACGTAATATTATAATATATTATTATAAATTCTAACATATAATCGATATTATATATTTGCTCATGAATATAGTGACCAATAACCCTCTTGTTTATCGTCATGCTTCTACTAGTCAACTGTATTTTCGATGAAAACATCTCTTCGTGGATCCGCGAAAGCTAACGGCAAGGAATTCCGTATCCAAAAGACGAGTGGAATTTTTCGATAATATCATCGACTTGCAAAATCTTGAACCGTAAACACCTTTTTTGGTAAATAATAAAAGAAAAGAAAACGTGATGCTATTTTTAACAAAAAATGGACCGCCGTAAGATGTCGAATGTTAGTTGAGCCAATGTCATATCATACGATTTTTTATGAGGCTCTTCACACCGGGACAGAGGCGACCAATTAATTGCCGGGTGAGATGTGACGAGTGAGCGGTCGTGACGTTACTGAACGGCACTGGATCCTCCTCCTTTTTACTGAAGATTAAAACTCGTTTTCGCGAACCATCGAAGCTCCAGTGGCTCGACAGCCGAGCTGTCGATCAGAATTTCTCACGGCGTTCTCGAATGTTCCATGAATTAATTCCGGGGACAAAAGAATCGCGAAATTACTTAAACATCGCTGACTGGCTCGCGTAATTGGGAACGGTGACGCCACGTCCGTCCTCCGTAATCGTCCAGTGGCGGGAAATTCAAATTTTTTCAATCGTCACATCGATGTCGGTTCGGCAATCGGACACTCAATTTTCCGAATATGATACTGAATGTGCAAATTCGTCTTCTGCTCTATTGGATTTTCGACCGTTAGGGATGCAAATGTATTCCGAAATTCAAAAAGGTGGGGAATTTCCGTTTCAAAATTGAAGCTTGTAAAACGTTTCACGACGAATAGAGGTCGCTTGATTGGTTTCTTCTATCATGTGGTCACGCTACGTTACACATTTCTATTCAGGTCGTATTAAGATTGAACATAAGACAGTAAACTAAGTGTTGTGTACAATGTCTTGACAATGACTTTTATGATATTCCATAGCATTAGGCACGAAATGCAGATACATTAACCTAACTTAAAAATATGTAATTTGAGATTATCAGTACGTTATCAAAAAATTGTTGTTTTGAAATGTAGAAACATTTCATATGGAGGAGAGTTGTAACGGATTTACAATTGTGTTAGATTGACATATATTTCTCATCAATAAATCTGTACTACAATGAGCACGTAGATCGCGTATGACATGACTGTTAGATCTTTTCTTTTCTTTCTTACTCAAAGGGAGAAGCAAGCTTGAAGTAGAACAGGTATGGATATAACCTATAGTATATACAAAAAAGAAATAATAAAATAAATTGAAAATTGATATAAAATGATGATGATTCCGTGTCTAAATGAAAAATACTGTCTTTCTGAATCCTCATTCTTCAGAACTTCTGTGATGTTTCGGTAAAAATAATATGATTATACACATCGCATTTAATTGAATCAAAATAAACAAGCTCAATCCTTAGATTTATATTCAGCTGATTTTTTTCTTTTTTATAACGGCATTTTCAAACTGTATTAAAAATTATTTATACGAATGATTGCACATATACCAAATAAAATACAACCAAATCTTACAGAAGTAAAGTTAGTCCAAATCTGAATATATCGACTGAGCATCATTTAATCAGACACCTAATGATAACCCGTTCTTTTAAACGTATACCCGATTTAAACAAATAAGAACTAAATTTAAGTAGTCGTGGTCCGAAATATTCATTGTCAATCAAATTAAAAATTCATGTAGATATATTAAATTTAAATAGAAATCTGTCAACAACAAAATTCGGTCTTAAATATTTTATAATATCCACAATACGTGCATTTAGATCTAGCTTGATCCGACTCTACACTTCGAGAAATTTATAGTTGTGACCGTATTTCACTCAAGTTTATGATAACCAGTGCTATAATATAGTTCATTTTACTGCAGAAATCGTAACTGGCACTAAAAATGTAGTTAATTTGACTATAAAATATTGCTTTGCCTGTATTTGACTCGAGCCTGCAGTAACAGACACTATAATTTTCTCTAAGTGTACTAGCTTGTTTCGACAATCCCAAGTCGAGTAAACTCAGGAACGGATCTCTGCATTTAGATCGAATTAGATATAAGGTATCGATACAATGATGGTTATATAAAATGTTATGACCGGTTTTATAACAATCATTTGATTGAATACTACATGGTTCACAAATTTCTTAAACTTCTTATACTTGAATTTAGTATTTTAGTGTTGACAAAGTTCTTGAATATTTAATTTGCACCGTTATATAAATAAAATCAACAGTAATACTGAAATATTGCATTCCATGCCATTTGTTAGAAACTGTATGGAATTCTTCAATCATTACATCAATTACTTTTTAGTTTATAACTGGTCAATAATAATATACTACGAAACTTAATATTCGTAAATAAGTTTATTGGTAAGCTAGAATAGACTCTAATTTCGCAAAAATTCAGTACTGCTAGATCATTAAATTACGTACTATAATGTTCAACGCATCTTTAGTTTATTCCGCAGAAATTGAAACTGGCTATTTAATTTCCCGTTTATACAAATCGCATTAAAATTATCCTGTGATTTTTTTTCTGTGAAATTAATCTCTTCTTACGGAAAAGCTAATCTCTTCTTATTCACAAGATCGCGTATGAATCCAGAAAAGCATCACCTGCGTATAGAATTTTACACGCGTTTTTCAATTCCGTATCTTATATGCAATACCGATAAAATTCCGATAAAATCATCCTCTGACAACACAACACGTGACTTCCGGCTGCACTCTTTGTGAATGAAATTACACGCTTTGCCCGATTATTTTTCAATTCTTGTCGAGCGTTCACTTAATGAGTTTTATTTATATCTCTTTCATTTTTGCAAACAAAATTATAAACGAATTATTAAATGTTCATTCTCTTTAAAGTTTACTTAATTAAAAGAGAAGCCATTTTTGTGCGGTTAATAACATCGTTCGAAATAAAATTGGAAAGTCTATTGTCGAATATGCTTATAACCCTTTTGGAGTGGGTAAGTGGTAAACAATTTTTCGTAAAGTAACAATGACAATGATTATTTAGTAAGATGTATTTGCTCGTTGTCCCACGCAAATTGCCACAACAACCAGAGTCACTCCATTACCAAGTACGATATTATCAGCCGCGATTGAAATTGGTCATTTACACGTTTGTTCTGTCAACGGGAAATGTGTATACAAGCGCATGGAGACATTAAGACTTACCTAATTATTGGCGGCAGTGCTAATTGTGATTTATTATTTCAAATATGTATTGAATATTAGTAAACTTGCGAATATTGAATTGTCAATCTTGTATTAAAATTTGTTTATAAAGGTATGCGGGAATAAAATTATCTGGCTACATTTTATCAAATTTCCAAAATATTATCAAACAGATTGGCAAAACCTAACACTCTTTTCAATATTGTTATTAAAATATACATAATACTTAAATATTTCTCAATTATTTTTTGTACGTACCTCCCTCCTCATTTATTATATCACTCCCCTCACATGTTATTAAATGAAATTTCCCTAAACTTAAGGTTGGTATTTTGATCATGAGTATTTGTATTGTGTATATTACTTTTAAAATTTAAATTCTTCATTCGGGTTTATTACTTTTTGTAATTTTATACATTAACAAATGCGTGCATTTGAATTCGCAATTTCATAATTTCTGTTGAAAAACTAGTTCAAAGATTTTCGAAGAATTTGTTTTATTTTAAATATATTAGTTGTTTTTGAAGCAGTTTTTTTAGTCATTATATAGATAATTGCATTAAATTTGCATATGAACAGACAAGGAAGAGATTATGTTTACTAACCGCAAAATCGTTTTTATTTCTACTTATTACCACATAAGTGAAGTCGCTATTTTTGTTCTCGTTTTTTTTAAATATGTTTTTAATAGATCTTATTCCTCTCCATAGTTTATCAATTGTTATGCTTTATATTATATTTCATATCTATTAGGAAAATACGAACGTCGAAACATTTTCGAAACGTACCATGAATATATAATAAATATCAGGGCTTGATGCAGATTAGCAGGAGTACATATATTTGCATATGCCCTCATAATATGTTGAAATGTAAAATCGAGAAAAAATAATAGTTCAACGCTTTGCCTCGAAGATAAACACACTAACACATTCGTTGTGGTTTCAATGTAATTTTAAATTTTGCTTGGAATAAGAATATGTGTGCGATATATATACAAGTCCATCCTTAATCGGATTGCAAATCAATATTTGCTACAAAGATTTTAATAACATCTTAGTTTTATGTACGGCTGAACGTATTTATAAATTGTTTTTATTTATATATTATTTTTTGCATTTTAAAATATCGTCTGTATACATTTTTATTAACGTTAAAGCAATAAGAAAATCCCTCACCTACTATATTAAATCCGCCTTTCTCATCTAAACCTCCCAACAAATGTGTATTCCGCAAACACAATTCAGCTCGCACGAGAATATTTTTAAAAATTTATTCAGAATTTGTGTATATTATATTGAATTCTCACTATATTGAATCCACTTTGAAATCGAAGAATCTGACGTAAAATTCATATATGTATAATTTTAGTTTTGTTTCACTTAATTAGTTGCTACTTTGAAAAGTTTTGGTCGTAGACCTAAAAGTTTCAGGTTCATAGACATTTATAGGCTTTACTGAAGCTGATTTTCATATGAACATTTTTATGCGAAGAAACAACTTTGTGAAAAACTCATATTTGTTAATACATATTCGGCCTTTTTAGGGTCACTTAAAAATAACTAAATTAATAACAGACTAATTAGCCTATTGATACATGTTATATCCGAATTCGAGTGCCGATCGATCTAAACTATAAAATCGCCGAACAAAACAGTCATGAATCATCGAACCTTCTAGATTTCATGATTAAATTGTGTAAATCAAGTAATATAAGTTTACAGTGTTTTATAGTGTCAGTAAGTAATTTGAATGTTTGTAAGAAAAAATAAAAGGATTGTATTTAAAAGTCTTTGTGAGATATGAGGTAAGTTTGTTTCGTGCGAAATCAGTATTTTACCCGATTTTTTTGCTGCTAGATCATAAATGAAGTTTGATTGTGCAAGCTGATAAGTATCAAAAACGCATTACCTTTGCGCCAACTGAAAAGGAACGTTAATATTATCTGAAGTCGTAATGTCGATAAATCATTAAAATATCATCACGATTTACATGGCAACTACAAACTGATTATATGTCAATATCTTATTTCGTTAAAAAAATTATAATCCGAGCTACTTCTAAACATATATTAATAGTAGCATTTAAAATTGCACCTGTAAACAACATAGCTTTTTAATACTAAACTGCATTGTAAGAAATGTTTATCAAAAAATTTTCAACAAATGGTGCAAAATTACAAAGTTATTGTAAATTTCAATCAAAATTATGTAAACGTACAATAAACGTTGTAAAATTACAAAAAAAAGTTGTAAATTTTCATCATTTTTAAAATTTTACAACAATTGTCGAAGATTATTTCTTACAGTGTCCTGAGTCAGTTGAGGTGACCGTTAAGCCGATCTTAGTTTTGAATATGAATTTCGGTCATATGTAAAATATGAAGAAAAGGAATTCTCTTATCAACATTCATAATAATAGCAAATAAAGTTTGTCGAGACCTAACTTTGTTTGTTTGGGATTACAAACTTATGAAATCACATCAAGTTCGTGCATACGAAGTGTTCGGTATGTGCCTCCACTTTTCTGGCACCCCTCTACTATCGTGGGAGACAATTGCGGTCTCATCTGATAGTTGGCACAATCTCGTGCTTTCAACAGTTGCGGGAGGCACGCGTGCGTGCGTGTGTGTCACTCGAAATCGCAAAAAATTCGTCGAGCCAAATTTAATTAATAAAGTTGAAAGAAAGGTGCTAAAGAAAGTCCCATTTAAATTAAACAAAAAAATACAACTATATTTTTGCAGTCAACTCATTATTAGTTACCTATAATGGCCGCGATGGTTATGTATATCGATCATGAAGATTCTGAGACATTTACACAAGAAAACTCAAAATGAAAATGGATGAGAAATTGTGTTAATAATATAGAAGCACTTATTTATTAATTTAATTTGCATCTGACTGTCGACAGATTTCCGTATTTTTTAAAATTTATTGAACTGATCGAAAGTTCTATATCATTGGAAAATAATATTACATAAAATAATAAAATAGTTAAGGATGAAAACGCAGTGATTAAATGGTGAACCAAAGAACAATGACACACTATCACAATATACCATTTTATACTTCAAAAGAAACTTTCAACATACATGTTTATTATGGAAATTTTTAACACAGTGTCGATAGTAGTATTAGCCATAAAACCATATTACCAAAATATGACAGGTATTCTGCACATCTAAAACCTTGCAGACCAGCTTAAACTCGCTTTGATTGTAGATAGCGCTGTCTATCGTCATTCTCTTTTATATCATAAAACTGAAAACCGTGAATACTTCAGGTAATCATTTTATACCGTAAACTTGATTAAGAAAATAAGCGGCTCCAGCCAGGGTCTAAATTATAAGTCAAATCTTAAGATTGTGAAAGAATTATGGCATCGAAATTAAGCATCCTTCACATTTTGAATTTACGTCTCCTAATAAAATTTCAACTCTAGTTTTTATCTGCATTTACTCCAGTGAATTTAGTCCGAATTTCAATTAATAACTACTTTCAAGGTACAAATGACAAATCCCAAAATTTGGGTCCATTCTACTATTAATGTAGGGGCTAATTATAGTCGGTTTCATTCCATTTTGTAACTTCTATCTCCTAAAAGTGGTCTCTCCACGATCATTAAGATAGGTTTAAATTTTTTACTCGGGGGCTTTGTTTAAATTGAAAATAACAATAAGCAATAAACAACTGTTCTTTATAAAAATATTACTGATATTAAGACCAAAAGCAAATAAATAAATGCTTATTTAAAACGTAACTTTTGCATTTATATCGTACATATGTGCAATTTTATTTCACATAATTAATGCAGTCTATTCTTATACATTAATGACAGACTGTCTTCTTTCTTGTTAGAACTAAAGGTATAATTTATTTACTCCCGTAATTCACAATTATAGTTATTTTGTAATAACTAAATGAAATGCGTTTAAATGTGCATATCGTAAATGTGTTCAATAATTATTTATTCCAACTATAATTGTAAAGTTATGAACGATGTAGTTTTCAATCTTAGTAATACAGTACTGGCCGGCACTGTAGGAGGGGAAAAAATTATATTTATCAATATTTGTTGACAATAATTTTTTCGAATATACTATTTTTGTTCCGAATAATGTTTTAGTTTCGTTTCGTAGGAATAAGAGTAGTATTCCTCTTTGTATTGTACTTGTATAGTCTCGAAATTCAATGTCTATTATCAAGTATCTCCGTATCGAAATAGTCTAGAAATTAAATGTCTTAAATTTCCTCTGGTATCGGTCTCGGTCGTAGTCTCGGCTTTAAACTGAGGGTCTTGAGTCTCATATACTTATATATGATATATAGGTTCTTTTGCCATTAATGTTGCCCGACTTTCGCCAATTTCTTAAACAAGTATACTTCGGTACCGCTCGATTACCGACCTCTTTTTTAACCAATAGCTTGGAAAAATAAAGATAACATTCGAAAGTATTTGGAGAATCATGAATACCTCATTCTTGAGGCCACGGTCTCGTCTAGACGTTGAACAAAGTAGTCTCAGTCTCGGTTTCAATCTCGGTCTCGATATCGACAAAAACACTAATTGCGAATTCGACTAGTTAAAACAACAACGATTCCTTATCAATGTTGAGTTTAAAATGTATTTTTCGACATTTCCAAACTACATCGATGGGTCAATTTCATTTCTGGCTCGAAATATAAGATTCTTCCATTTTCGTATTACCGTTTATAACGCCCACGGCATAAATGATTCAGGAATTCTAAAAAGATCCTAAATGCCAGTTGTCCCAGACGGGAATTACGTCAAATGGCAAATATTAGGAAAGATAAGGAGCTTCGTTTATCACTGATACTTGCAAATTTTAGCACTGTTCCAAAGAAAAACGCCCCGATATCATACGGAATGTGGTTCATTTTGTTAATTATTCAATTCACGTATTTATGAAATATTCTGTTAATTAAATTATGTTTATAATAAATATATTTTACTATTTTTCCTAAAATAAAATAAATTGATTGTATCGCTAATTCGAACTAACAAATTACGATACATTTGTTTGTTAAACCTACAATTATTACATTTTTGTATAGAAATTACATTGTATAAAAAGTATTTCATTTCATTTTATTAATTGAAACATCATTTTCAAAACAAATGTTGTATATGAACTAGTTCAATATACTGCGTACAAATAATGCATCATGCAAACATAATGCGTTGAAATTAATTATGATTATGCATAAAATGTAATTCTAGATCTGTCAATTCCACTTTGTCAGCCGTATTTTATTCCTAAATTAATCCATGTAGTCCCAGAGGTAGACACATTTGTTCATTTTCGTGCTTTATTATTAACGACGAAATGTATTAATATATAGACTTGAAATTGTCCTAGTCCACCATTTTCCTGCTCTTTCAATTAGCATTTACGAATCTACATTTAAAACTATTCTAAAACCAAAATCGCAGATAGATAAACTCAGAACAAAAACTAGGTCCATAATACTAAATCGTATTATACTTTTTATTTCGATGATTAAACTCATTCCCTTGTTTGCAAAAATACCGTCTACTTATGTCATCTAAACTTTAAAAAAATATATTAGCGAGTCAAATACGCTTAGTATAGTTCCCTATCAGATTTAATACCTTTTAATAACCATCTGACTTTTAATATTTATTTGACTTATTATTTATATCATGATTTTAATTATTAATAGCGATATGCTTTGAATTTTTAGAACGACCAACTATCATGTAAATTATGTGGAAGGAAGTGTTTAAAGGGTAGAGTGGAACAAAGTGAACGTAAAATGGAAGATGAGCCAAGTTCCAAGGTCATCGTCTGTGCTTTTATAAAAGCAGTATTCCACAGCAGTGATTTCGATGCTTGCACGACGCGCACATTGCCTTGACAGTGACTCAATTATTCGTCTTGAATATTTCGCAGGAGCAAATCGCCGAAATGATCAATGGTACCTATTCAAATTTGTCAGACTAGAAGCTCTAAAATTTGAATTGAAAGCCTATTATTAACTAGAATGTCGAATTAATTAATTTGACACGAAAAGTATCGATTTCTCTTTTGATGGCACACCATGTAACGAATTTTCAGGAATAGTGGAATAATCATAAGGTGAACAAGATTGTATTCATTATTTATTTTGTACATGCTGTGAGAACCTTGTAAAAGTGTGTTTCACATTTTTACAACTTTAGATAAAATCGTTTTTCAGCATAAATGAAATTTCTAACTCGGATATTCAATGAGCGATCATACTCGTTACATTTTCAGTTTCTTTATTATTAAAATGGAGTTTAGAGTTCAAATAAAAATGACGTTATCTTTTCGCATGAATGGACTTATTTCATTGAACTATTAAAAATATGTTTTACCTCTTCAAAAACATAGGATATTCCTCCTGCCATTGCGAATGATCATTAAAAACATAACAATTTAAAGCATTAGATAGCTTCACTTCCCTTCGATAGATTTTCTGACCTCGTTCGCGTTAATTATTAGTACAACTTTATTCATTCAAATTCGTCCAGGCAAGAATATGTTAGGATCTCTATTGCTAGCGCCGTCTCATTTAATTTTCGAATTATATTTGGTCCCATATAAAAATCCAAGTAAATAACAAAAACTTTTTTAAATTTCCGGACAACAATTGAATTCATGCGGATTAATTGTATTTCTGTTAATTAATTATATTAAAATAAAACTTATATGAAGACTTGAAATTCAATTAACAAGTTTCAATTTATAAACCAATTTGTATAATAACCAATTTTATAGAAACAAGTTTACGTTGTATTAAAATTCTGTAGTTATTTTATTTGTTTTTGTATTCCGAAGAAATGTCGTTAATTCATTAAATCTGTGTTTTAGCTTCCTGAAATTCTACTGCAAATTTAACATCATCTGAAGTAATGGACCACCTTTACATCGCTAGGGGAGAAAAAGTTCATCAAGAGAAAATGACGAGAAAATTTGAATATTAGAAAAGATCCAAGGAATGGGGGAAAAGTCGCAAAAGCTCTTTCATCTTCCAGGTTCTATTGAGGAAGAAACAGAAGGGGACAATGAAAGATCTACACATAAAGGCGGATCTCCAAGAGCGGAATCGCCGCTTTTGGGGCAAAGAAGCGGAATTACCATTGTTCCGAGCTTTCCAAAAAACGTGACCCTTATGCGTGTCAGTACACACAGTAGCAGCATTGGAGCGATTGGAAGACAAGATTCTACCCGGTGGGTAAATTATCTATCACTATTATTATTTGGAATATGTCAATATATATTTCTTTGAGGCATGATTGTAAGACATATAACTATAAGATTACTGCGTTAACGGCCTAATTTTCATTTATTTTAAAATCTACGAATTCAGTACACGGGGAGAAAAATATTGTATCCGATACCATACTGATGTTACCGGATAGCATATTGATGATACCATCAAATGTTATCCGTTACCATCAGTATGTTATCAGGTAACATCTATTTCTTTCCATGTAAGGTCAACGCCCTCAGTATTTCAATACTACAACGATTTGATAAAATTAAGCCTGTAGTGCAACAATGAAATGCTCATACAATAGTTGACAGTATGTGCAGTAAAAAAATAAAAAAGTAAATAATTGAAAATTAAACAAAATTTATGAAATAATTACCATTTATAATTACTAAGTGAAAAATAATAATATTCGGCGTGAAATATCGAATAAAAATATATTCACGGAGAAAAATGACTCCGCTGGATTAGCTGATTCATATCAGCTAAAATTTTCGGCTGGAATTGCCGAAAATATATGCAATTTTAGCTGTTTTGATTCCGCTAATGTAGCCTTAACCCTATTCAATTCGCGCTTAGCTCTAAATTTCCGCTACATTAGCAGATTTGTTCCGTTAAATTTGCGGACTTTTTCAGTAAATTCAGCTGAAATTATCGGCTATCCGTAACAGAATTCCAACAGCTGTCCCTATAGGATAAAATTGGTAGAATCTGCGGATTTTTCGGCTGATTTTGCTGATTATTTTTCTCCGTGTTGGATATATATTTAATATATCAGAAATACAAATGTGCTATATATTTTGCTATTTAAAACAGAAGCCCTTTAAACGTAAAATTAATCGAAAACAGCCTAGAGTTAAAACTAAAAATAGAAACAATTGATAAAAATAAACAGAACATATTTAAAGATACATGAAGAACGTGTAATTACTAAATACCAACAAAACCTTGTGCATGAATGTTGAATCGTTGTTAATTTAATAAAGGATATTGTTAATTATCGAGTATTATCTACCTTGTTCGCGTGGGTGTATTGAGGTCTTGCCCGTATATTCAGATTATGAAACGTTAGGTTGATTTGATGATACATTGTCATATAAGTTCCAATGAGAAAAATGTCAATTTTTGTAACGCAACAGATACCTATATAAATTGAATTCATGTGCGTCAAAAGATAAATAGGTCGTCTCAAAATTGTCAAAGAAGTTCTTAGATCGCGTTTCTTATTTTCTGCAATCTTATTTACGATTGTCTTACGAAAAAATGATTTATGAAAAGAGTTCCGTTAAAATTGTAATAACCAGATAAATCACGGAAAAGCAGATGACTTATAACATAAAAATAAAGCGGATCGCGTTTGTATAAAAAGACATTACAAGGTTCCAATTTAAATTAAATTGCTCCATGCAGTATATTAAGCTTAAAGAAGTGAATTGAAAAATATATTAAAATGACTTACGTTGTTCTGAGAATGCCAATTCACTCCAAAAAATAAAGCGTTGAAGTTCAAGATTGGAGTATTTTGAGTACATGATATTTCAGAGTTTCTGAATTCGGAATTTATGGTGCTAATTGGTGACAAGAACTGTTGATAAATCCATTAACGACGATTGAGGAAAAATTCATTTTTAACTTTTGCAACTGTGATGTTTTCTACGAACTACTCTATTATCGACATAGGGATATATGTCGCGATTATAGGTAACAATATTGAGAGAAACTGTTAGCGCTTATCTAGGACAGGCAATATTTTTACCCTCTAATGACGTAATGAAATCCAGAAGTGAAAAATAACTCGTGTCCAAGATGCACTGCAATGAACTCGCCGTTTGTTTGTTCGACGTTTCGCATGAGGTGCAAAATTTGTTTTATACTGTACAATACGCGGTGTTATCTCTGCCCTATTTAAATTAGACAGACATTAGGTGTACCTGTGGCTAATTACTTAAATTTTAGTTTTTGTTATTGTAATATTTATTCTAAAAACTAGTTGTTTAGCAACAATCAAAATTTAATAATTTAATCCGATTTAGCGAAAGATAAAAAGCAGAGAAATACAAATTTAATTATAAAAATTAGTTTTAAATTTATGTCAATAATAAAGTTGAAGAATAATGAATCGTTATGAAATATACGTTAATGTTATTATTATTATTAATCGAAATGATTTGAACTTGACAATTTTGGATTTTTTAAAGGATATCATTTAATACTAATAATTTTGCATTAATTATTGATTTAATTGTAATGAAAAGCATGTTGTCACATTGTATTTAATAGCACACATTCTTTCGGTATTTTATTAGCCATTTCTTTTCCAAAATTAAAACTCAATCATCAAATCAAATTTAATTTGTCGAATCAGTAGAATAAGTAGATGAGAATTGTCACAATTTCGAATTTACATATGTTGTATAATCGCTGATTTAAATGACTGATTAAAGTTAATTATAATAATTTAAACAAGTGTAATTAAAATAGTTTGTTTATATTTTCATCTTTATTTATTTGAAAAAGTTGAAATAAACCAATAAAATTGTGTAACTCACAGTAATCGGCATGATTAACTTAAGAATGGAACTACAAAAAGGGATATTTAAAAATATATTAATATGTATAATATTTTAATAATTATAATTTTTCCGCAAACTTGTGTGTGAACATAACTGGCGTATTTAACAAAATTATAATATGATCATGATATTATATTCTAAACAGCATCCTTTGATGAATTTCAGACCTTACCATGATCATTCTCACTTTGATTGAATTCTGATTCATTAATTTCCAAGTATTTTAGCGGGCATCTCATTTATATATTAATATGATACTCTTAGACCAAACGAAAAAATCTAAGTGTGGATTATCACCTACTGTATCTGATAACTACAACACAACGATGTCATATCGAGCATATCTAGACGTAATATTACCTATCTGCTAAACCGATAGAAATTTAATTTAAATTTAACCAATTTTCGGTATTGGTCTAAAATCCGAATTCTGTAATATCATTTTTTCACGTGAGGATAAATATTGGTACAATAAAAAATTACGTAATACCTAAATATTTATATTTGTCTTAAAGAGAAAGAAAAAGTTCTTGTGATATTTGTTTTAAACTTCTCCATGTTTATTAAATAATATCAGACTTTTTAATTAATTTTTCATCTCTATTTATATGTGTACATGGGTTTATGCAATTTGATATCATTCACACTTGCAATAGTTCCATGATGTTTTATTTCTTAATTTTTTCCTGTTTGTAATAAAATAAGTATTGGATTATTCAACCCTTTATTCCAGCGTATAGATACAATTATTTTGGAAATTGCACCTGTCAAGAACAGATCGTTGTTACGACCGTTACTTTCATAGCTCTCGTGTTAACTTAGCCCAGCGTTGTATTTATTTCAATTAGGTCTGCGCTTTCAACTTATAAAAATAATAAATTTATTATTTTTTGGATGATGAACTTTATAAACAAAAGTATCATACAATATTTACAATTTGCTATTAAAAACATCTGGCTGTATAGATACTTTCAATATTTTTCCTAACATGAATGTTCACAAAATTTGGTGTTATAAATGGTTTAGTAGCCTGATAAATTGTGCCATCGAAAATTTAGGAAGAATAATATTTGTAAAACAAAATTTAGTAAATGATAATCGATGCAAGTACAGGTTAATAGTATATTATGTATCGGGTGCGGGAAGTATTTTTTTGCGAGCAATCCATTTGCAATTAATTAGTTTACCTTTTTGCATTACTATCCCTGGAAGTAAAAATGTCAATGCAGCATCACCCCGATGTAAAATATAAATATTTATTTCAATGAAAAATAATATAAAATTGTACTTGTTATTACTGCATATTTTTGATATATAAATAATTACATTTCTTGTAATAAATTAGAATAAAGTGTATCGTTAAAATCACATGTTTCAAGAAAAAACGAATTAGCCTGAATTAAAAATTAACATTCGCGCATTATACTTGAATAATATATAAATTTATTGCAGCGAACAATAATTATTAATCTGTAAATGACTTAACCGTTATTTGACTCTAGCTCGCCGAGTCGTCCCACTACTGGAAGTTTCAAAGATACCTTCCAGTGTCATCTTGAAAAATCTTATCAGAGTAGTAACATTCCTCGTAATCTCAACTTGCTACTGAAAATTATGAGATGCACTGTAAACAAAGACATAAACAAAAACGTTCACACTGACATATATATTAGAGTTATAGTTTTTAACATTGTTTTAATATATTACATATAAAGATAAATTCTCTGCAAAATTTAAAACGGAGTGTATGTCCGTCAACCCAAAAGACCGTTGAAAAAAAAAGAATATATGGAGCAATAGAAATGTTAACCAAAGAGACAAATCGCGGTGAAAGATGTATTAGACAATGTACGCATACAAAATTACGTACTATCTCAAGATTTAATATACAGGGAATCCAAAAACAGGGTAAAAATTTTTCAAATTTAGAATTTGTATGAGATCCTGACAGCAAAAAAGTCTACTACCAAAATTTTTAGAGGCTATGGAATTCTGTAGAAAAAAAATAATCTTTTTTTTAATACCAACTATAGGTTGATTTCAAAATTTGGCATTATAAAATCTTTTTAAGAGATGCCATTTATATTTCTAAAATTATAACTTACGATGAATATTTCTCTATAGTTAGACCCGCATAAAGTAAAAAGATGTCGGTTTTTGCGTGTTTTCGGGTCTAAACAAATTCGTTAAAGAATCAACTAAATATTGCATTATTATATACTCAAAAGCAGTAGTTAACAAGACGAAGAAATCGACCTCTTAATTATCGATAATAATTGAGACAACATGGAGGCCTTTAATGTGAGATGATTGTCATAACAATAATTCTGCATAGTCTCCAAAACATCGGCATTTTCTCCTTTTATTTGGCTTTAACTCATCAGATAATCTTACAATAGCTTAAAAGCCTTTATAATGCGTACTGACTCGTCGAAATGATTTTAAAATCTGCCGCGTTATTTAAAATATTATTTCTAGAAAATTCAATGGCTTGCCACAGATCTAATTTTAGTACTAGACTTTTTTCTGAAAATATCATCTAAATCTGATCTATTGTTGCCCAGTTTTTGGATAACCTCTAAAAATTATTATTATTCGAGTTTTTTTTCAACATTGTTAAAAATAATATATTGCAAAGGCACCACACCACGTTAATAATAGATTTACTGTACACAAAAACGAGAATAGTTTAGAAAGATGACAAACCAACAATGGTTGAACGAACTACTTTAAACTTTGTTATATTTTTAACTATAAATACTGGTAAACTTGATAATCTGTGTTTACACAATCCAACTAAAAGAGAAATAATAAGTTCGTTTATTCCTGTTATTGAACGAATTATTTTAATAAATATTAACTACATTTTAGTACATTAAATAACTGTATTGTGAAATTAAAAAAAGTTCAATGTCCCGAAAAATGTAAATAACCCGAATAGAAAACTTAGGAACATGTTCAAAAATTTAAAGCTAGGTATACATTTATATGAATTATATATAAAAAGTAGAAAATTTGAAGTTAGGGTTACCATGCAATGTTTGCGAAAAATAAATTTATATCAAAGTAAATAATCTGTAGAAGACATCGAATGAAATATTATTTCGCACATAACTAACGCATTATCCTGCAATTCTTTTTTTGGTTTTGTCAGTATTCTAACGCGAGTAAATTGTTAGAAAAAAAATAAGTAAGTTAACTATTTTCATAGCTATTTCAATTATTTTAAATAGCCATGATTACTATTTAAATCGGTTATACCGGGACAGAGGTGCATTTAACTAATTGAAATAACTAAATGAATTATTTGAACTATTTCTGTGGGTTATAGAGTAACAAAGTGGAAATGGTTGCAGTAATTAAAAAAGCGCTGATGTATATATGCCCAACATTTTTAGCTGAATTTACAAATTCTTTAATTTAAGTACATAATAACTTAATAAAATCCTGTGAGTCACACATCTAATCATGTAATTCAGTTGAAAATCGTTACACGAAGGTTTTCGATGTTGTTGGATACAAATCCGACGTTGCTTTTATAAAATTCGAAATGGCGGATCCAATATGGTGTGCAAAATAATTTAAACGAGTTTTTTTATTTTCAAGGGTTTTCGATGTCGCTGATAATAAATCTGATCTCATATTTTCAGATTTACAATTCCAAATTTTCAAATTGGACATGAAGAGTTCAAGTTCCATTTTTTAAATTTATTTTCTATTTTTTTTATACATTCCTGCATAAATTAGAAGTACAGAAAAGTTCTAAAAGTTAGGCTATTTGTATATTATTATCATCGAAGAGCAATACCTCCATAGCTGGAAATATGCTAAAAATATATCTTATGAATACGGATATTTTGCGTTTATAATTTACATCGTTATTATCACCATTTTGCATTTAGTTCGCCGCAAGCTTGAATTTTGTAAATCTGGTACCGGAATCATAATCGAAAATCTCGAAAGCACCCATATTCGCACTTTTACCAAATTTACATCTTTATAACAGCTAAATTGAACTCGCCAATTTCGTAAATCTGTCATCGGATTAGAAATCAACGACTCCGAAAATCACCCTTTTTTAAAACTGAGACATTTTTAACATCTTTGTCCGCCATTTTAAATTTGGTAAATCTAGCGTCAGATTCTTTATCGGCCACCTCAAAAACTTTACCATACCAAATCTTGATTAATGAACTGACAAGATCGTCAATAATGAATTTTTCCAAACAGCGCAATTTTTTTATATATTTGTTTATTTGACAATGAATAATTATGTCTGCTTAGAACTTTGTATAAGGTTATGACGAAAGTAAACAGAAAAAAGCAATTAGGCTGATCTGAATGCGGTAATTAGAATGTAAATTGTCAAAATTCGAAGAAATCCAGGTGGTAACTTGGGTTGCTATGACTCAAAGGGTTAAAAGTGGATGAACAAACTAACAATAAGAGTTTAGATACAATTATTTTAGTCGTAACTGACTTATTACTGTTATTGCATCAAACTCCCCCAGAATGGCTGCACATTAGGTATTGACCACAAAATATTTCCTGAGTTTACAAATTTACCAGTTATCAATGTTATTCCTGGAAAATCGATTTTTTTGAAATAGTGAAAAAATTGTTAGAATTTGAATATAGGACCATAGAAAACCCTGAAAGTGAGGTGTTTGTTATTAAAGGGACAACTTAGACAATGTCAGTAACTTTGCATGTTTCTTCGATAGCGGAGCATAAGAAGAGGGACACTCGGACCGGCCAATGGAGTAAATTGAACAAATTTTGCTCGTAACTATGCGTAGCTTATCGTTTTTACCCCTCCCTCTGCTTCTTGAAATCATGTAATACACGTTGCGACAGCAGTCTCTGCCGTTTGTATGCTCGGGACGGAATTTCGGGCGGACTCGGAAGTTCTTTTCCTGCAGCCTTCTAAATTTCGCGAGCCTCTATTATATATACAATATATAGTCATTCATAAACGGCTATTAGCGAGTCGCAAATCAGACACCGAGGTTACGTAGGAGATATCTTCTTCGGTTATCGGAGACGGCTGGACCAGTCGGATCATCGTAGCGACATAGTGATACGGTTCACGTCTCTCGGGACGAAGGTGACTAGTTTTTTTGTCGTCGACAGAAAGACAATTACAGAGAGTTCAAAAATAAGGAAAAATACGCAGAAAGTTGTTCAGGACGCACGTGGGCGGTTGTCGGAGAATGTATCAGGTTGTTAAGCAAAGACCTGGTAGCATCAACAGACCACGCAGGCGGGACAGTCGGTTCGTTCTTTCAGAAGGTAGAAGGGTGTTTCGATAATTCTGTTTTGTTGTCTTGATTGGCAAAGTCTTGAAAAAAAAAACAATTATTGAAAACAATAACAAAAAATTGTTAATTTAAAATAATTAAAGATGGATTGTTTATTTTTATATTGAATTCCTTTTTTATTAACGAAGTAGTAACAAAAATAAATCTTAAAACTTACTACCGTGCAAAATTTAGGTAGTATGCAATCTTGTAATGTGATTAAAAGTTTACCTAACGTGCATGATACATTGACACGACGTTTACGTACAAAGCACGTTATTCAGTAAAAATAAGGATCTAAAGTGCTACTATTTAGTTTGTAGTTATATTCAAATTCGTATATCGATATTCAATATTGAATATTTATCAGATGCCTAACTTATTTCACTTTTCCAGCAGAAATATGTTTTTTATGTCAAATTATGTTTGATATGTCATTGCCGCCGTAAACTCTGTTAATGGTTTATTGAAAAGTATTAGTTTTATCCTTATAAACATAATTAATGAATGTTCACTACATTACTCTGCAAACCGGATGTAAATTTATTATCTAATATCCGCAAAGTTAAATGCTGAATATTCTTTGGACAAATCTGATACTTTTGGAGCACTCTATATATATGATTTAATATTCCTTATTTTTATATGATTTAATATTCCTTATTTTTATATGATTACGGTGATTGCCTTGAATGTTCGTGAAGTATATTTTGAGGTCGAGAAAATGCCTTCGACGTAACAATACGACGTTATGAAAGATCGCTATGTGTCAAAAATTTATGCTTTACGGTTATTTGTGAATTGAAATCTAATCTAATCACTATTTATCTGAAAATGGTACAAACGTGTGACGTTCTCAATCATAATAAATTCGAATATTAGCTTAGAATCAATATAGCATGCTTAAAGTTATACAACGTCGCAATTCAGTTTATATAAAAAACCGCTATGTTTTCGAATAATATATGACCTTTTTGCACAAATTCAGCGGACGGTGACTTTCTTCGACACAATAATTTATAAGTAAAGTAACTTTTTCAGTATTTCATTCGACATGTATAATTTTTCACTCAAGATTCATGCTAATTTTAATTTTAAATTTCTCGATATTTTGGGCACATTTCTTGATTTCTCACTCAAGGGTCAAAATGGAAATGTAGAATATAATCGTTTCGTTGAAATGTCAAACATCCCACTCGTTATAAATATATTTATATATATTTCATGTATAAGACTTAATTATGCACATAAAACGCATTCAGAAATATTATTCGTTCATTCATAAATGAAGTCCAGCATGTGATGAAAATACAAAATGAATAATATTATGATACACGATGATACTCGCATTTATATTATATCACAAAGTAATTCAAAACGATGAGCAGCGCAAAAAACGTGACTCCGAATGACGTTTCGCGATACGTTTGCCTCGTGCTACTGTTTCAGTTATTAATCCATTTCTTCCGGTAATGCCCATAAATCATTTGTAAAAAAAATACACGCAAAAATTACGGTAATCGTCTATTTTTTAGATCAAAAATCTACATGATTAAATTGTAAAAAGAAAACCAAAATATTGGATTTAAAAACTTATTTTTAAACGAATAATTTTGAAACAAATCCAATGTATTAATTGAAAATTATTTTTTAACATTTAAAAAAAAATTAAAATTATTAAAATTTACCGCCAAACCCAATCGAAGTTCACATTTCTGTCACACATAAAATTAAATGACACCGTCTGAAAAAATAATATTTGTTTAACATTTCCCACATACATCAAACTATATTGAATGCACTATACGTAGGTTATAAAAAGATATTTACAATATTTCCGCTTCTAAGTAAATTCTTTTCATAAAGCTGACAGCTAAATTAATTTGTCAAATAGCAGTTTATAAAAGTAATCATCTTCGTTGTCTCGACACATTCGTCGATAAAAGACGGTATTTCTCTATATGAAGACCCTAATCGGAAGTTAGGTATTTGTCAAACGGAAGTCCTCGATTAGCACGCGTCGTCATGAGATTAACGATCAACGACGCGACGTGTGGCGCTGCGAAGAAAATTATCGAGGCAAAAATGACTTACTTCGCGACTTCAAATTAAATTATCACCTCTGGCATTCCGAGGCGTGGAAGAGAATTAAAAAATAAAAAATGGTTTAAAATTAATGTTTAATTCACGTAATTTTAATTAAAAAGCTACAAAACTGAGAAAAAAGAAACAATATAATTAATAACATAATAACATTGCTCCTGGCTGATTTTGCATTTGACAAGCGTGGTATAATTTCCAAACTATTTTATTATTAAAAAAATCATAGCAATGACGGCATTTGATTATTTTTGACAAACGCAGTATCATTTCCAAAGTATTTATTTTTATACATTTAACCTCACTTTTATCAAAAACGCGGCATGATAGGAAAATTCCAGCAGCACCATCATTCTTAAAATATTTCGAAATTGATAATTGGCATATCAAAGATGACAAAAAGTAAAATTTTGTGAATCAGCATAATACAATATGTAAATTCTGCAACCTCTTTACGGACCAATTTTCTAAACTTCTTGGAATTAAAATTCTGTTTTTACGGAATGATAACTGACGCATTAAAATGAAGGGGTGAATTCTCACTCCGTGTAGAGTGTCTTTTATTACACAAAAAAGTAAATATTTATTCGTTAAGAGTGACAATTTTCACTAGATTGGCTCAATTTTCACTCGCCAAAGAATTTTAGAGAGACGTGTAATGCTATTTGAGTAATAAAATTATCTTCCTTGTTATTAAATCCTATTAGTAAATTCTAAAACTCAAATTTCAATGCTCGTGACAAATCTTATCATTCCACACTACATTATATTCAACATATGGCGAATACTTATTTATTTACGTGCTGAACACGTTTTCGTGACAATGCACTATTTATACAAGACATGAAAGTATATATAGGTGGACTTTAATTCTGCGTGGATCCTTAAAATTCAATTGGATTCACCGATTTTATGAGCAATATTAACACTCAAAATTGTATATGAATTAAAAACACATAAGACAAACCCGAAAAATTCAGTCTATTTTTATCGCCTAAGAAATCCACGAAACTTGTGTCTTATGTAAGGCCCAGTACGATGTTTCTCACAAAATATTTTATAGATTTAAAATCGATTTTATAGTATAATTAAAAAACGTACAAGAAAGGATCAATCGCAGCCTGAACAGTGAAACTACCAATTTTACTTTGTTTTGCATCGCTAGAACTTTTTGAATTTATTCGACAATGATTTAAAACTTCTTTATGTTGCTTCATTAAAATATAAATAAAAAACACGCGATTATAGGGTTTGCTTTCTAACAATGAATTAACAAATCAACAAAAATGAAGAACATTTTTTGTTGAAAATACATCTCCTAAGATTGTTTATGCAATAACTTGTTAAAGTTTTCTTTTACATAAAATGCTAAAGATGGATTTTGATGTGCACTAAAATCCCTAAAAAAGGACGTTGAGTAAAAGAGTATACTCCGGAAATGCTTTGATAACCATTTGAACTCTAAAATTGCAAGCGCCACTTACTTAAAAAAACAACTATACTTGCGCTCTATGATCAACTCAATAAAAAAAAACGTTGTCTCGTAATTTTGCCATTTTATTTACATAAATTACGAATTTATGTTATTGTCGGAAAAATTGTCATTATTGTTGAATGAATATGATTTCAAGTAAAATCTGTTATTAAACCTTACAAAATAAAAATTACTAATACTTACGATAGAGAAGAATTTAACGGAAGAAAAAGTTACAAAAAAATCATAGTATTATTTTTTTTTTTAATCAAAACTTCCAAGTTCTAAAATTATTTCAACTTTTTAATTGTTTGATATTTCAAACGTATCAACGTGAAGGAAAAGACCAGCGTTTTTGGCCTATAAAAAAAATGCGCATTAAAATATTACTTTTTTTCTAAAGTAAAAAGTTGAAAGTTTCGTGGAATTTACCCATATATTCCGGTGACTTGTAGTCAGCAGAAAACAGTTATGCAAACATAATTCTATAAAGTCAACATTTTCTGGTGTAAAGCCTGTAAATTTCGTTACTTTGATTATAAAGCAGTTAAATGAACATTTTCTAAATTCCAAAATTACGATTTTCAAGTATGAATGTACAACCCTGCGGACTTTCTACTAAGAAAAATGCTTCCATTTGAAAAATTAATACACTGTCTTGTATGGGCAGTATTCAGAGACTGAAGAAGAATGTATTCGAATCGTATTCTGAATCAGCATTTTAACAAAATATTTACATAAAAATATTACAGCTCACTAATCCGTTTTTCCAAAATTTACAAGATTTTTTAGAATACCAAATTAGAAGTATGTCCCACTGATAATACACGAAATTTTTTAAATAAAAATTGTAATAGCCCAGATGCGTAAAAAACAGAATTTAGAATTATATGAATTAAACCCATTATACAGTATTAAATACATGTAGTTATTTGCAGCATAATACAATAATACAAATATAATAAAATGCTTAATACAAAGTCATTTGCTAAAAAGTCTGCGAACTGCTGAAGGTATGTGTTGATAAACAGATACAATGCGCCATGACATTCATAAACATTATGAAGATACGTAATGTAATCAATTATCCTTCAAGAATGATGGTACATATTTTACACGTGTTCAACTCTCTAACGTACTAAAAACCTTAGTCATGCGTTACTAAATGTCGTACAAACATTTTAAATAATCAGCAGACGTTTCGTACCTGCATAGGAGAAATAATCAATTTTGTATTAACATGCAACGTAGCTCCCATTAAAAACATTCATTGTTAATAGGACACCTAAATCTAACACTGCTAATGTTTTATTAAATTAAATAAAATTAATTTCAAATCAGTTAAATTACAATCACGAATGGTTTTTAACGAAGTTATGCTTCAATTTCAATTACCATGATATATGTAATGTTATTTTATTATATGAGTTAATTATTTACACACATTCCCCCTTTTATGCTATTCAAAATATTCAAAAATTTTCGGCTTAATAACTACTTCCATTAAAATTACTTTTTTTAATATGCATGTTTCGTTAATTCTCCAACTTAATAAACATTCTTTAGCAAATTTTATTTTTCATAATACCAAGAAATTTAATGTTATGAATTGCAGCAAATTTTGCATTATTTTAATGCTAATGATACGTGTTCAAAAGCTTTTACTCAGATTGATATGAAATTATTCTTTTTTTATATACATATGTTCATGTACTCTAGAGTGGTATTTTATCTGCAATCCAAGAACAATTCGCGGTAGTCGTAACGTAATTTATGACTAGGTAAATAGCATAAGCTTTTTGAATTTTCATTCGAGAATTTGCGATGCGAGATACCGAGATGACGAAGAGCTGTAATAAGTAGAGCTATAGTTAGTCACACCTGAAATATTTAACAGTGCATACTTTTTTTTATGTAATATATGTTATTGATGCAAAATTAAATAATTAATTACATAATTTACTTTTAAAATCAATGTTTCTATTTTTTGTAATCTAATCAATACATTGACAATTGATTGATTTTTAAAGTTTTGTAAATCGTGTACATGATTTCAAAGGCTGAAAAAATGAAATTCAAATCTTGATTTTAGAGTATAATCAGAAAAAAGCTGAGCAAATAAAAAAAATGTATAAAAATAATTTCTAAGAAATATTAAAATTACGAAGACGGTGGATAAATTCGACGACTGTTATCTGATCAGTGTAAGAAAGAGTCAGAGGAAAACGTAGAAGACAAGGAAGGAAAAATAAAGAGAGAGAAAAATGAAGAGAGCGTCACAAGGCGTAAATTACGATGTAAATTATAAATTCGATGCATAGCTTAAGCATTGTTTTAGTTCTCGTGAAATCGTGCAGTCAATTTCTTCGTTTCGCGTGTGCACAAATGTCAGTACCGTGTGTCGGTCGGTAAACATTCATAAACATTCATAAATTTTGAAAAAAGAGGCAGTTGAATCTACATTGATGATCTGTATGGTATTGACATCGCCTCAAACGTTATTCAAGATCAAATGTATACGTGGAATCTATCGAAATTATGGAAGTCATCACTGACATTGGAAAATCAACCAATGCTGACGAATTCTGTAGTAAATGTTGACAAATATGCTTCATAACAAAATTCGTGGATATCTGGTAAATAATGCATCCCAGTTTTCACGCTTCGTTTCAACGCCCGATGATGAAATTGATCATTTGTTATTGATAAATATAATCTGGTATTACGAAACAAGTAGCTAATTTATACAATTGTAACTAAAAATACCTAACTATTGCAAAAAGTCATCAACATTTTCTGACAGCAATGAAGAATGGAGTTCTGAAGTGTGATAAAGAAAAATGGACATTATATTGTGTTATGGGTATATTAATTACATTCAGAAATTCATTAACTTGATAATAGTTTCTAGTCAAAAATATAAGTTATTACACATTTGATCCGGTTCTCGCTAAAAGTCAGATGTTGAATACGTCTTCAGCTAAGGATTTCGGAGATTCGTTATATTCTTTCAAATTTATAAACGTGTTTGAAATGCAAGAATCATTTGATACCAATTATTAAACAAAAGAAATATTTGTTGTAAAATAGTGCTAACTTTTTGTAAGCTGTACCGATTCCTAAGGTATCAATGATGAGGAAAATGTATGTATGAATACTATAGAAGTATTTAAATTGTCAATAATAAAATTGAGACAGAATTGGTGTACGAACTTGTTCTTCAAGTACTTGAGAAACGCAGTATGGAAGACATCATACAGATATGCGACATTTCGAAATGCAAGAATAAACGTCGATGAACGCGAGTGACAAATGGAGGAAAACAAAAGACGTTTTAAGTAAATCAGCAAAGATCCGAGAAAAGAACAGGTACGGAATTTGTCAGACGCTTTGTTTTCGAATGTTCATCTTTTTTGCCAATAACAAGAGCAAACCGAAGTGTTAGAACGCGATAAGTGGAGGTTGATGGTCAAGAACCGAACGTATAAGAGACCTACCAGAGTCGCTGATAGTCCAGTCGCGGTACGTTCAGTCCCCACCTTTCAATCGCGAAAAAAAAAAGAATCCATTACTTTAAAAAAATGAAAGTTCTCTTTTCTTCAAGAAACAAAAAAGGCGGTTGAAATTTATGTTGGATACCAATGGAGGATGTATAATGGCTATGGTCTTTTTCAATCGTGTCAGCGATTTTTACTTAGGCGAACCCCAAAACGTCAACAATGACGAGTAATCGATAGCCATCGAACAAACGACACTAGAGAATGAGAATGGAAATAGAAGTTAGATACCGATATTAGATACTCGATGTGATATAAACAAAAATACTGAAACTCAAGGTTAGCTGGAATTGTGCGTAAAATAATCTCCATTTAGTCCAAGCCGATAAAGAAACGCCGATTGGGACTTTTGAGTGCGCGCAAGACTCTGCCTTTCGATAGATCGAGTTTTATTGGATGCAAATTTTGGAATCAACATGAATGGTGATATTGGGAAGCGACCAATGAGAAACGGCCAATCGCCGTCGTCCGACTACGGGGACGAACAAAAGCTTTTACCAGTGTGGACGCCGCAGCCTAAAATCGTCAACGATTTAAGAAGTCCAAATTTGTCATTTAGAAGCAGGTACGCAGAGCGCAAATTAACAAATTGAATAGAATTAGCTAGTGTTTTTAGTGATTTTAAAGTCACTATTCAATTTCTTCAGCAGTATAGAAACAATTTACGACCTGTCGAAAATATTGACGAATATCGGTGTCATTAATGTCAGTTTACGTTCATATCAACTACGCTTATTTTTCTATAATCAATCCCTAGCCTCATACTCATAGAGGTTAAAATTCAAGATAATTACGAAGTTAATATTAATCTTGTTAAAACTTACAGATAATAACGTTGATAAAATTAAATTTTAGCGACGATGACTTGAATTATGTACCCTTATATCTTAAACTTGTGATGAATTTATTGTTTCATTTTCATCCTGAACAAAGCTGTAATAATAATCTATGGATTGTAGAATTAACCACGATAAAAACCGATAACTTTTGTGTGTATATGAAAACGTAAAAGTAATTAAAAAATAGCATTTGAAACTTCCGAAATTATTCGTGTTTGTACAGATGGAAAACCATACCAATGATTTAAACTGGAAACTAATTAATACTAAATGACGATTGTTACCTATAGTTGATAGTTTGTCTAAATAGAAGATTTTTTAATAAAGATGTTCATTGTTTTCACTGAAGTTGATTACGGATCTGTAAGGCAAATTTTCATTATTCCTCGATTGACAATTGTGACTACTGCAGTTGACAGATATAAGCTTTAACATTTTAAATATCAAATTCAAGAACGAATCGTAATCAACATTAACGATAAATTAACTGCACCCTTAGAATTTCACTTTTATTATCCCGAAAACTGTCAAAAGCCAGAAACACGTTATAAAAATGCGACATTTTTTGAAAAATTTGTTTTAAAAAAAGTCTTTAAAAGATTTATGATTCGTATCCCTTAAATCAATCGCAGAAGTCAGTCAAGGCTCGTGAATTTCTGACATACTGTCAAGGTTCGTATCTCCTTATCGCGGTTCAAGACACGGTTGCCAGTGATATTCTTAGATAAGACTACGCATGCGTCAAGACCGATAGGCATCGGATATGCGAAATTATTTAACGTTTGATGACTTTCCTTTGAGGATAAAAAACTGCGTCTATACAGGAATATAAGAATTAAGCGAAAATGATGGCACGTTCAAGTCGATCTCCTTCGGAGAGCTTACAACCATTTAGCAAGGTGTTTATTTCACTTGAGTTAATCAAACAAGCGGTAAATTATATGCGATTTATATGCGAAGTAAATATGGGTGCACTATATAATTACGCGTCCCGATTACCGGCGACACTTCTTATCGCATCGTTAATGCGGATGTCTCACGCGCGAGGCATCGAACAAGGTCAAGATCTCGGATGTAACGACACTATCTGCACTTTGTTTTCATAGGCGTTCAATGTAAAGCAATCAAAGACTAATGTTCCAAATTAAAATTTGTAGTCAACACCTTCTCTAATAACTCATACGTTATTGAGTAGTTAATAGATGTCTACACTCGGGAGAAAATTAGAGACCAATCTTAATCAGCAATAATACAGGAAATTTGTTAAAATATGTATATCAGAGCCGCATGGACAAAATTATAACTATTTTTTTTTTCGTTAAGAGTATTAAAAGATATAACTGATATTTTAAAGATACATTTTAAAATAAATGCCACCTGAGTCAACTTCATATACCACGCTGTTACACAAAATTCGTGTCTTAAATAATGATTTATTACTAATAGATACAACAATGATTCTTTAGAAATTGGATACATTATAAAAGCAAATCGCATGGATAATGATATCATCTAACTTTCAAAACTTGATCAATATATTTTGTCTGCGATTTGCATTATTTACGTTTGTATCTAATCTCCTTATTTAAAAATGGTCTGCTAGGAATATTAGACTCTGAATACATATTCCTAATACATGCTTTATTTAAAATAGTTATTTAAATACATCATTCATACATTTTGGAAATTCTACAAATTTAATTAATGCAACAGAACAAATAACATAATTTACCGAAATTCGCATGTATTCAGTATCAACACTAACCCACGAGGGAGGGTACAGTTTCACACATTTTACATAAACTCGCTATATCGTGAAATAACGGAGCTCTTAGATCTTAAATAAAAACAATGTTTATGAAGAATAAATCGTTTCTGCTATTATTGAACTTAGGTTTAATATACTTAATAAAATACTTCAATACAGGACAAACGTAAATTGGAGTTACTTATTTCAATGTCATATATATTGGTAATGTATTATACTTTACCGTTTTTTCTTGAATATTTATTTATAATTTATAGAATATTTCATAACGTCCGATTATTTAAGGGATATTATTATTACTATTTTCCACTAATAAATAACCGAAAAACTACGAAATGATTCCAAACTAATTTCATTTTTTCGCATTTGCAATGATGAGCTCGTAAATCAAATCTTCGAAATAACGCGAGTTGTCAAACGACATTAGGCTTTATGAAGCAACAATAACCGGAAAATCGCGTGCCGGTATATAATAATTATATCACCGCATCACGTGTGTCTTTTTTGTACTCGAATACAACCATATTTACATTTCCAGTGTTTAAAAGGAATTCCATTATTGTATTTACCGCTTTATTATGCGAATGGGACGAAATATGAATAATTAATATTTTCGAATTGTCAAAGACCTTTGGTATGACGAAATACAATTACAGACTATTTGTTTTCTTGATGAGATAGTTAGACATTACGTCTCACTCAAATTCTGTAAAACTTGTAATAAAAAGTTGCAAATTATAATTTTATATTAATATTCCACGAAACGCAACAAATTAAGTGTTGATTTTTGCATAGGAGCAGGTACAGGGCGGGCCCAATACGAAAATTACGACGGAGAGCAGTGTTGAAGAACGGAGAGTGCAACGTCCTACAGTCACGCATATCCCGAAGATCCCTTCGGTTCCTTCAGGATATTTTTACGACATTGGTGGACACCCAATGGCGATGGACATTACTGTGCTTTACCCTGAGCTTCCTGCTATCCTGGTTGGGGTTCGCCGTCATCTGGTGGCTAATTGCTTTTACTCACGGAGATTTCGAAGAGGGCCATCTTCCAGATTTCCAAGGAGCCAACAATTGGACACCGTGTGTAACGAGTATTTACACCTTTACCAGTTGCTTCCTGTTTTCCATCGAAACACAACATACAATCGGTTATGGAGGACGATCAACCACGGAGGAGTGCCCAGAGGCCATATTCGTCATGTGTCTTCAAAGCATCTCCGGTGTCATGATCCAGGCATTCATGGTGGGCATAGTCTTTGCCAAGATGAGCCGTCCGAAACAACGGACCCAAACGCTACTATTCTCCAGAAATGCTGTCATCTGCCAACGGGACGGAGAGCTATGCCTGATGTTCCGTGTAGGAGACATGAGAAAATCGCACATCATCGGCGCCACGGTTCGAGCCCAGGTCATCAGATCGAGGACAACCAAGGAAGGTGAAACATTACCCCATAACCAACAAGAATTGGCGGTAGGAACTGATGGACAAAACGAAAATCTCTTCTTCATATGGCCGATGACGGTCGTTCACAAAATCAACGAAGAGTCGCCATTTTACCATATGTCTGCTGAGGACATGCTTACAGAACGGTTCGAAGTCGTCGTTATCCTTGAAGGAACAATCGAATCTACTGGACAAACCACGCAGGCCAGATCTAGTTACGTTCCTCAAGAGATGCTGTGGGGTCATCGGTTTGAACCGATGGTCAGTTACTCTAAGGAGAGACAAGGGTACGAAGTAGACTACTCACTATTTAACAGTACCGTGCAAGTCGATACTCCCCTTTGTTCCGGCAAAGAACTCGCAGAATTCTACAGGGTACAAGATGAACTTCGACATGGAATTGGAGGTGAGCCAGACTTTACTTTGAAATGCAATTGAAATTCATATACTATAATAAATTATTTTCACTATTTGCTTAAACGATTTAGTCTTAGATTAGAATCGCAATGCACAGATTTATCAGTTAATTATAGAAAATTAATAGTTTTTGCTGATTTACGAGCACTTAGGCATAAACTGCAATTTCCCGACCTCCTTCCTTCCCTTGCCATTGAATTCCGGGTATATCTGGTTATTGGCTAAACACCTGTATGTTCTCCTTGTTCAAACCATTAATTACTTCAACGTCAGCATGTTTATATTACGCATCCAGACACTTCGCAATTGCACAACATAGTACAAGGCTATACACACACCGCTAATTAAAAGCTTGTGCAAATCAAATTAATCGAATCCTGTTGGTGCGAAACACATGCTTGCTTCTACATCGATCATGTACTGAGATAATGGTATCATTGAAATTAATATTGCATAATACTGGAACGCTTTGCACGCTTCTTGACGCTTAAAAAATTTACCATTCTTTGGTGCTGGACTCGCAGATGGTGGAACCATGCTAAGGAAAATGCCGTGCGAGCCCCGAACCGCTCCCGTCATTATCGGCCAGGATGGAACAGGATTTTTCCCATCGCAAGGACAACAGAACCAAGGCCTAATGAAGCATCACGTAGACATACCACCTATTGATGAAAGTCCAGGAGTTTAACGATTCCCTGTCACTGCTAACTCATGTGTTGTGAAGCGTCTTGTACAGATCCGCTTGCTCGGGAAATTTTTATTTGCGATTTAAAATTTAATCAACGTACGAAATCTCGAGAAAGTGGTGGTGGGGTTAATCCAATTGCCGCTTGTGAGTTGTCTTCCTTCTTTCCACTCGGAATTTGTATGGAATATTCCTACTCAAGTCCAGGTGAAATTCATTTGGTAATTTGACCTCGTATCTTTCTAGTCGAAATACTATTTTTATTAGTATTTCTAAATGGAAATGAAGTCAAATTTAAAAATGGAATCAAATGTACCCAAAATGTATCCATGCGCAACGAGTTTCCCAAATATCCTAGTGTAACAGGTTCTAAAAAATGTATTTGCATGTTTAAACTTCTCTTTGTCTTGAGTCTTTCCATGCGGTCTATTAATCACAATTGCCATTGAAGTCTTAACAACTACTCGATTTAACCCCAATAATTGTCGGCAGGATGTAACAATTCTCAGTAAAAATCAGTTGTTTAAAATCAATCATTAAAGATGATTAAAGATGATCTGTTATTCCTGAAATAAGCGCAAGGACTCTAGGTAATTGAATTCCAGGTTTTCTCGTGGACGAAGACCTCATTCCTGAGTCTTTTCCGGGTTTGCAGCGTTTGCAGTCGCATCATCCGTATCATCATCACTACTGTCACCATCCGCACCATGAGTCGCGTATAGGTCGCGCCGACAGCACGCGGAGTGTAGTAAGCGTAGAAGAGATTACGCACACTGATAAGTGTACAAGGAATGGGCATTCTCATAATCCCTATTCATCAGAGAAAGAAACGAATAACCAGCACCAAGTCATCGAAATCGATCCTGATGCTATTCAGGTTATTGGTGATGCTGAACTTGAGCACCTACCAGAAGCTGTGAATCAGGAGATCGTTAAGAACAGTAAAGAGATTACATATGAATACGATTCCAGAATTTGTAACCATAAAGATGACAATTTATCGTCACAGTTTACGAGGCAACTGTCGGCTCCGCAGAAACGAGTCGGCGCTCTTAAACATATGTTCCTTGAAGACGGACGCAGATCTTTAAATGGTTCTAGAAGAAATCTGTACTGTAGTCGTTCCGCGATACCCGCGTGGATTGAAGACGACAGAAGATCTTTAAATGGTTCCAGAAGAAACCTGAATATAAATGGATCTAGGAAATACTTGTATCTAACACTAGAACGATCAGAAAGTCATTGTCATCTAGATAAGACTGAAGGCAGAGAAAATGAATATAAAACCAGGCGTCATACGGGAAGTAAAGAACGATTAAATTCTATGAAGATAGCAGATGTAACGCCTAAGAAAGTGCTGGATTTGAAAATCCGGAATAACGTTCTTAAAACAATGGCGAAGGAAAACGAAAAAAAGGCGAACATCCAGAATAATAATCTGCAAGAAGTTGTGGTCCATAGAATAGACAGTAAAAATCGGACCTCTGTGTCTCCGAATAGCGATTGCACAGATTTGTCTCCAGAATCTGGATTTGCTGAGAGCAACATAACCGAAATTCCACTTAAAAGAAATAGAAGAAGTTACGAATGCGCTCAGATGCAGGATGTAAATCGAGCTTTATCTACGTCTATCGACTGTCACAGTTCGTCTGGAAGTGAAGTGACTTCCTCTGTGCAACCCGAGGGTTGTGGGATTTCTCGAAATACAGCGGTTGTGAACTTACATGAAGAACACCAACTGCCCAGGCAAACGTCATTTTCCTACACAAGTGTATGACAGAATCGGGAGTTCGATCAGTAACGCATTTTCTTATCGCCGCTTTTAATAGTGAGTATAAAGTAATTGATTCGCGAACAAGTTCTTTCAATTAATCATCGATTAACTCGAATATTATTGGAAGACTCGACAGAACTGAAGATTTGTCCAACCAGTAACGACAAACGAAGATCCCTCAATTTATAGTATTTAAGGTGCGGATTTAGTGGAAGACTTACCAAGTTTTCCTTAAATTATCGTTTTTTGATTTAGCAATCGTCTTTTGCTAAAGAATTATTGCGTCCTTAATATGCTTTTAGGTTAGAAAGACAATAATTTGCGTTTAGTTCAAATAGTACTTTAGCAAAAGTTGAATGCGTGTATGCATGCAACAGAATGCGCGAATGTAGTTGTAAGATTTAAACATGTATCAAAAACCGCAGGTCGGTTACAATTCATTTCTGTATTCATACCCTGCAGTAAAAGACAAAAATTTTTGTAAATATTGTTGTGAGCTTTTATTAACCTTTGTTTTTAAAAAGAGATTTAGAATAATTTGTTGACTTCGTTATTATAGTTGTTATTACCATTATCTTTTAACCACAGTAGTATTACCAGCAGTGTCGATTGAATCGCAAAATTTTCAAAACAAAATAATCAGAAGGAAAATAATAAAAAATATCCATAAAGCGACATTTACCTAACCTCCGAATTAAGGCAGAAATGGCGGACTCGAGTTGATTCGCGGAAGGCGAATTAGGGCATTGCTGTATACTGGCTGACAGAAATTTCTTCGTTCTTTAAATCTTTACATGCATGATTTTGAAATGCTACGTTAGCGAAACTGATCAAGGAGGAGGAAAGTATCGACCATTCGGTATCCGAGAAAGTCATAAACGTGATGGGCTTACATGGTGAGTTGTTTTGTACAAATTAATCTGTGTTTTTCCACTATTAAGTTTACTCCTTGATATTAGTAGATTTGCAGTCAAAACTTGTTCTTAGCGATAATTTCAAATGCGGGTTATGTGTGACACGGGAAAGGAAAGTTACCGCATGAATAACACGTTATTCATTGTTGCAATTTGTTATTTATTTAAGTACCCGAGCTATTCATTTTTTACCTCGATGAATATTTTATATTCAGCAATTTTGTGTATGAATTATTTCATAAGATTGCAAATTACTTCTACAATTTTTAAATTTTTACTCGGATTTGTGAGACTTGTGCTAATTATTCCAATGTTCACTATTTTGCAGTTTAAAACTATATTTTGTCAATTTCTCTCTGAACTCTGTATCAGTAATAATAAATGGTACTTCGATTTGTTTAGTATGCTGGGGTTTTTCCTATCTATAATCTTTCACAAATTTGATTTTCAATTTCATTTTTCGAAAACGATTAAATATTCACTTGATGTCAAAGCATGTCAAAAAAACATCTTACAAAGTATAATGTATAATTAAAACGTATTATGAAGATTGCTGCGACAGGAAGCCACTTTTGGATCGAGATGGAAGCTGTTTGTGTCACGTGAATTTTTATCCCGAGAGAAAAGGTCGGGCAGTGGCCTTAGGTGCACTCCACCTCGTGAAAAGATGGCCCACACACGTGTTCTGCGCACTTTTGGCCGTTTGCCTGTTACTTACGGCCTTGGTAATCCTCATCCTCGTCACAGCTGTTTTAACGTATACACCGCCTCGTCATGAAAAATGTCGGTCAGTATAGTACTTACTAATTGCTTGAGTCGACAATAAAATTCACATCGCGTCGAGAACTGCTCACCTTATTACGCGACACGCGACGTTCTCCAATTTGCAATTTAGCGTTTTTTTTGTCGTTCATAAATGTTGCAATTAATTTCTGAATAAACGAACGGTCTTGGCTATGAAATTCAGTTTATTTTGCAACATTTATTACTGAAATAAATTTGTTACGTTATTGTATATTTATTTATTGTATTTTTTAGGTCGTTTTACAAATTAATATCAGTACTAAACCAAAATTTAGGTTACAAAAAAGCCATCATGTAAGACACTTACTAGAGATCATGACGTCATACATTTCAGAAGTCTCGCAAATCCTGAAGGAGGTGCTCATCCGTTAAATGTGTATTTCATAAAACATGGACTTGGAAACTGGGAGGAGGACGAACTTTGTCACGTGGAAGCAACTGCAAGAATAAATCAAAAGTTCAATGTAGCGTTATTTACTTGTTATTATTAAAAATAATTTATGCAGGATTTCTTATTTATATAATTTTTTGTTTGTTTAGAGTTATTGATATTCATAAACTATGTGGTGGAAATTCTTTCGAGCGAGTTATTTTATTATCATCTTATATGTCGACAAATACCAAGAATTTCCATCACATAGTTTATTTATTTCAAAATGATCGAGAAATAGACAATCATTAATTAGTTAACTTCTATGTGAGATTTTCCTTGAAAAGTTAAGATTTTTAATTAGGGACAAAGGATAGGATTTTTCTTATGCCATTGTTTACTTTTGTACACACATTATGTTAACAAACTGGACGTAACAATCTTTTTGTTTCCAAAATGACTTAAAAACTATTTGTTTTTCAATTGATTAATCTAATGTTAAGGCCACTCGAGCGAGTGGGCGGGCGAGTAAACAAATTATTGACAATGTAGCCATCAAATGAACGAGTTTGGCCCAATAATGTCGTTAGGGAATAATTTTAAATAAATACAATATATATTATATGCAAAATGGTAAGTTCGTACATACATCATGCTGTTGTATTCATTTTTTTAATTATTGCCTAGCAATAAATTTGATCCAATGTCTTGCATTCGATAGCCACGATGACAATAAATATTTCCATGAAAAAGAATTGGAATACAACCTAGAACCTGTAGCAAATATTTTCGCACTTTTCCCTTCACCGAGCCACGAGTTCAATTATTAGATATTTGACATTATATTAAGTAATAATGATATAAGCATTTCCCTACTTGCGAATTATCTAATTTGGGAAACGTCGCTCTTTCGTTAAGTAAAAATTTCATATTTTCCGGAAATTTCTTGAAAAATTATTGTAAAGGTTATGCCCGTCTAAAATGACTGTGTACCAAACCTAAGTCTTTTTGATCGCTATCAGTTCAATCTTGATTGACCTCGTTTTACCTATTATATGCGATTCTTTTATTTTTAATACATAATTTCGATTATTCCTATATCGTTGTGATCATGTTCATCTTTCGATAATTCTTATTAAATTAATGTTCAGATAAATATTTATCATAAACCTCGGAATAATCGGAATTTCGCTTCATTAACATCCCACCCTACAATTATTGAGGGAAACTTTGCTCGGTTTCGATATACATCATTTACATCATATGCAAGTATAGAAACAAACGCAACACATTAAATCTTGAGATATTTTATCATAACATATTCATTGTAATAAACAAACATAGGAATTTCACACATTTAACAAAATGTAAATGCGATAGGTTTATTTTATAATACCAGATAAATCTCATATTTCTTAGTGCATGCAAATCAGTTGTCTGAAATAGCTAAAATTAGAAGGCATAACATCACAGTAAAATGCTTTTTATTGGTATTTAATATAAAGTCAAAATAACAAGTTTTACAGACATTAACGACGTAAATATTTGTTAATATAACGTTGAAATAGAATAGTAATCATCATAGCTTTTTGCATTATTACATTTTTTTTTGGAAAAATTATTTTAAAGTCAATATGTGTATACTTGATTACATCAGCCATATGTAATTCACATTATATAAAAATATATCAAGTATTTCTAAAAACTAGAAGGTATTTAATGGTAAATATAAAAAAATTTGTTCATGGTTATGGATACTACAGCACTAACCGTAACACAAAATTTTATTTCAGTTTTTCTTAATAAATCTACTACCCGTAGAGTACCCCACCGTAACAAAAGAAAAAACAAAAAGACATACCTTCGATGGTTTACTTAATTATTACATTCAATTGGATAAATGGAACAAAAATATGACTTCATCATTTGGGAACCCAGAATCCAGCTTAAGATTAAAACTTGCTAATGAAGTTCAAAATATAAAAAACATAGACATGAACACTGATGATTTTTTCTTCGGGTAAGTGTCAATATGAAACAATTCTGAACCGCATTTTTGTCTACTAAGATTCTATATTCATTACATAGAAATTTTTACTTATTTGTTATTCATTCTATACTTTCATTTACAGCTCACGACTTTCAAATGTTAGCAGCCGACTGAACATACAAAATCTGGAATTTGCGGCAAAAATCTATGCTCTTTGGATTTATCCTGGAATTGCGTTATCACCCACTTACTTTCGTGATTTTACAAATCTACTGCAATTTAATTCCAAGTAAATATGTTAAAATATTATTATGTGTATTAGAATTTAAAATAACAAAAGATCTTAATGTACCACATTTGTCTTTAATATACATAAGTTAATAGATTGAAGATTACGTATCCCTCTATTATAATAAGCAATTTTCGTTACAAAGAAATTTAATTTAAATACAATCACTTGGTTTTGAATAAGAAAATTGACAAATGGTACAATTTCTTTCCATTTGTTTAGGAACCCTCAATCGATGAAAGAAGAAAGTTCTATCTTTTTCGAATTCGAAGATGATTTTCAAGCTGTCAACGCACCGTGCCACTCATTTTTGGATATCATAATTCGTCAAATTTCCGAAAAACCTCCCAACATGTTCGATAGACAAAATGTGTTGTCACGTGCATCACGGATTTACTGCAAAGGGTTCGTACAATAGTCAATACATTGCGAAACCCGTTTCATACTCCAAAAAATACATTTATGAATTGCACCAGCTCAGTCTTAGACATAACTTGCAATACAACATTGGAAATACAATATTTTTTAATTGTAACATCTATTTTTTCAAAAAAAGAATACAAAAGTTATTTTTAATCTAACAATTTTATTTCAAGTTTCACAACTTTTCATAAAATGAAAGTTTATATATTCCCAAAATGCTTAAAACGTATACTTGTAATAAAAATAAATATTTGTAACTTTGGCTATTGCAGCTCCAAAGGATGTCCGGATGTGCGAATATTGAAAGCAGAAACAAAAAGGGCATCAGAACCTGTATTTTGTCCGACTATACATCCACACAAGATCCCAAAGCACCGCTTGCTCTACGATACTCCATAGAATATCTTTTAAATATTTAAAGCATATAATAATAAAAGTTTAGTAAAATGTAATGAATATTTATGCGATTAATATTAATAAATTTATACGGCACTAAAATTGAAGTTAAATATACTACTTAATTTTAATATGTCATCAAATTCTATTAATCTCATTATTTTATTCTAAAAAGTTCAAAAAAGCATAAATTAAAAAAGGAAAAAGGTTTAATATATCGCAATTTGAATGTACTGCACAAATTATACTAAAAAGTAATTCTTGCTGACTTTCTGATTATTGATCAAGTTGTATGGCAATTTCCGCATTTAAATAGAATACAAAAAACGTCGGGTTCAATCCGCATTTTCAATGGAATTATCTTTGTGCTGCTATAATATTTCGGCAAGCCAAACTTCATTTGACGTCAAATTTAGGCACAACTGATGACCGTAGGCGGTTTCAGTGAATCTACAATAAAATAAAATAAAATATCGCCTTATAGTTTGCAAACTTATCATGTTTATGTGACAGCACTTATTTTGTAACCAGTAGTAAGTGTACAGTGAATCATTATTAGTGAGTCATTTATGACACAATAGGCAACTGAGTAAAATAAATTCCTCTATTTCGTGCTTTTTATGAATCTCTACAATCACACCTCTTTCGAGGTGTCCGAAAAGCTCTCAAGGAGCGTGTTCGGGCGAAGGTGAGTCTGTTTATTACGAGAGCTAGGCCACTCTTGCTCACCGGCCAGAAAATCTGAAACTAGACAACTTGTTCAATAAAAGTTTTATTTCATTAATACATTGGATACTAATTATTAAAACTTTTCATTATTGCCTAATCTACCATATCTGATAGAATTATTATTGAAACACATTATGTTGGCAAAAATAATTTCGTTAGCATTTTCCATGTCTGACATTACTCTGTATATAATAAAATTGTATTGAAGTAAGAACAAGCTATCCGGCAAGAAAGAGCTAATTTCTTCATAAGAAGCATTAGGTCCAATGAACATGGAACTTTTTAGCTTTTATTTCCATAGTTGTTTACTGTACTGAAAATTTTAGGTTATTTATACTTAATTTATGAAACAGTATTTCATAAGCTTTTTCCTTAATATTACGTGTATCTAACAATCTTTATTTTATTTCAATTTTGAAATTACATTTCAAAGCTGTCATAGATAATAAAAATTAAAATGTATTAAATAAAAAGTATGATTGAAGTGGGCTACTGACTCTTTTGATCATCACAGTCTTTTTCGTAACTGCACACTTTAGTGATAGTAAGTAATTGTTCATCTTTTTAACAATCTTTTTAAATATGAGATTGAAGGTACCAATGTCCGTGGGACCGAATGTCCTAAAATAATTGAGTATCAAATATTACATATGTCAGTCTTCAACAGCGAAAGTGCGATAATATAGAAATGGGGGATGATTGGCCTCAACTTCGGTTGTTCCGATTCTTCGTCGCTTTTGCCGCAAGGAAGAAAATTTAAAAATTCTGAGGGTCCTTGGCGATTACTTTTAAACACCATAATGGGGTTTCGCAACAGACGGAAAGATTACGCGCATAGCGGATATCTGGTTAGATATTTTTATTAACTTCAAAACATTTTATAAATAATTATCGATTTTTTATTTACAATCATTATTGATTGATTTATCTCGAACAACTTTTCGAATTCTATCGTTAGGTTAAGTGGATGTTTTTTGAGGTTACTCACGCGATGTAAAGCTTTTTGTATTATAAATCATTCACTTATTTAATTAAGTTTATTTTTAATTGCCATAATTACGTACTTATCCTCAGAAAGTATGATACTTTATCTATTCATGAATTGCAGGAGCAAGTTGCGTGCGACATTTGCAAGCACTACATGATGGGAAGTGCGGTTTACGTCATCTTGATGGGCCTCATTGGGACCGTTAGTCCGTCGTAATTCTCATTGAATTATCTATAATATTTTCTCTTTACTTTAAAACTAAATCATTTCATATTTTCACCAATTACTATCATTTTCATTTATAAAAAAGTAATTTTTGATAAATATTTGCTTTTTTAATATTCTTAAATACAAATTGTAGATAACTAAAAACTGCATATATATATATATATATTTCAATCTCCGCATGGAACCTTTTTCGATTTCCTGAAATAGACCAAACTTATATAATTTTTTACAAATTTACGCAAATTAGAAACTTGTATTCGTAAATACTATTATACATTTTTCGTGGGTTAAAAGATTTAATTGTCATCAACGAGGAATCTATGTATGGAATACCGCTTACAGATTGTTAAATTGCTTGTCAATATAAATTTTCCTACATAGACACTGTAGGATCCTGTCCATATTGAATTTCTTTATTCGACTGCAAAATTTTAATTTATTTCTATGAAATATTTCAGCATATAATCTGTTACTTTTAAACCTTCATTAGATGTAATAACAAAAAAACCTTACAGTGTACCAAGTCCAATACGGTGAAAATATTGAAATGCATTTATTATACAATAATACGTTCGTTGATTCCAAGTGAATAAGGCTATTCAAAGGTCAACCAGTATTAATCAGTTATTGAATTGAAATATATGTCTTTATGTAAATCAAGACAACAGATTGTAAAATCTAACCTCTTCATAACCTACAGGTAACCACTGCGTTTGAAATTGTTCGTATCCTCAACTGCAAATGTCCCAAAAGATTGTCATCACGCTCTCGTGAAAGCGTCAGTAAAAGTAAAAGTAATGTAACAAAATATTTATTTATATATAATAGATACGTAATCATTTGGCATATATTACATATATTTTTTACTACTTAGAATAGTTTTACTCTAAAGTATATTTATGTCAGACATTTTAATTTGTTTAATTCCTAAGGAATCAAAGGCTAAATTTTTTTAAAAAGTCAGATATTTTATAAAATATAAGAACTTATTGAGTTAAAATCAGTCTTAAAAATAAAATTATAGGTTTAAGGGCATAATGGATGTTCAGGTTAATTAAAATATAAATAATTATGTTTCGGTGTATATTTTTTAGTATTCCAAAACACATGAATGAGAACTAGTATAATTCACATTTATTGCGAATATTTAATTGGTTATGCATCCGAGTCAATCGAAATTCGGTGTAGAATAGTAGTTTCTGTATAATTTGGAACGATCATTTACTTTTCCTCTTTATTAGTACCGCATGAAGTCGATAGAGACCTGAAGCTCATGACGTCAATCCTCGGAATTGAGCATTACACACTAATTATGCTGGGTGCAATAACGGTACGTTTTACACTATTAGCAATGCATCCAAGAGATATTTAAAAAATTACCTTTTTACTAATTTCTGAGAAGCCTCAGAAATTATACCTTATCGTTAATTAGTAAATGGAAACGCTGTTTTAGATGTTTAGAACATTCATCCAAAATAAATAAATAATTTCTTAAAAATTTGCTTCTAATATAGATATAAAACTTATCTTTTTATTACTGCATTATATTCTACTAAATATTCTTTGAATTAATTAAGTTTTTTAATACAATAGGAATACCCAATGTTACACACACCATGGCTATTGATGCAAATGTGCGTCATTGTCGTAGAATTTGTCGTCTTTTGCGTAAGGATTTTTTTGGATGGTCTCCACGTGTCCAGAGATGAAGTTCTTTTGTCAGCACTGTCGATACACAACTGGTTACAAGTTTTCTGTCTTTTTTACAGACACGCTCGACGTCCGCTGCCATAAACGTATTCTTTTGAGTGTTTTTAAATTGATAACTTTGTCTATAATAACATTGTAATTTGCATGAACTTTTCTTATAAGTCCTTTATTTCGAGGAATTTATATTGTATCCGTATAATAAAATTGAATACTTTTTTAAAATATCACTCTTCAAATGATATTTTTTGCTGTCATTAAAGCTTCATTTTTAGTTACTTCTGCAGCTTTTATTTATATTTTTAGAAGGAATATTCGATTGGATTAATATTTACAGATTCAACAACAATTTTAAGATGACGCGTAAGGTTAATATAAAAATACCCTGCATACTAATTCCGAAAATACCGTTACCGTTACCACGCTGTAGATTCTCATGGTAATGACTAACGTTTTCAACAATTGTAGATGCAAAATATTTGAGACACGTGAAAAATATGAACTAATATACAAAATACATTACTTTTTGTAAATCTGTAGATATTCATAGTTTCAACAGTGTAAAATGCATGGATGTGAAACTTCAGTCTTGCCTGAATAGGAATATGATAAATGTTATTTTTGTGATCATCTGTTTCATTGCAAAATATGTTTCCTACACCAGAATCAAATAAATTATTTTCAACAGGGGAAACTCATATGATACTTTGATTCATTCAATCCATCCAAAAGATTTTTCATAAACAAGAAAATCAGTATTTGCCATATTGTAAACATGCTGATACATTGTTGTAAATTGGCCGATATGAACTACATATATATGAAAGTCGTTGAAAAGTTTTCAGAGTTAATTTTCGAGTCTATAAAACTTTTAAAAGAAATCTGCATGTGTTTATAAAAAGGAATACAAGTATTAATATACGGAGATCAAATTGTCGCTGCAGCATCGCCAAAGCTGGCAGGATGCGTCAAGATGAATGCAATCTTCAAAAGTGTACAATATTAATTTTGGAATAACCGTGAATTAAATTTTATGAAATCAGAAACAGTTTACTTATTCAACCATTACACAGGAGAAGTCAAGATAAATATTACATTGCAGGAATTTTTCGAGTTTTTAAGTAAGATGTGAATGCCATAAAATTGATCAAATTATCCTGTCGGCGCCATAACGAAATCTCCTGGAGTTATTGTAACCCCATAAATCATATTCTTCGGTAAGATGTTTGGAACATCATACTACTACTGGGTTTAATATTTGAATTAACTAATCTATCTAGCGCTTATAATTTGAAATGTTGTATTTTGAGAGGACTGCTGTTGATACATAAGAGAACCATCGAGCCGAGAAACGTATAATAACAAATTTATTAATTGAAGCGGTTATGTAGCCTTCGGCCGCTCATACGATTCTCTAGTTGTGACATATTTTAAAACTAAAAGACATTTTTAGAATTTGAACCGTTCACCGGTGGTTGAACTGACGTATAAAATATGGTCAATAACAATGCGACCCAGGAAGCATTCATTTTTTTCTTCGATGAATATGAAAATAAACTTGATATTGTTTTACATCTTTTTAACACATGTTCATTGTTTACACCCACACAATCTGTTATAAATTATAATTTTTAAGATAATTTAGGAGAAATCGAGAAAGGTCGAAAAATATCAATGAAGATGCAGAAAGATCAAGAGAGATGAAAAAAATCGAAAATGATCGAGAATAGGGATCGAGTGGTTTCTAGGAAAATCAAGATACACCGAGAAAGATCCATAAGGTACAAGAAGAATCGAGGATATAAAAATAACAAGTAATTTAAAGAGAGACCGAGAAAGCTCGATAATTATCGAAAACTATCCAGAAATATGCAAGCGTTCTCATATATTCAATGGAACTTTAAATCAATTCAATGAACCACCTGTTCCCCCACCCTTGCTACGATGCCTTTTTCGAATAGTAGTATATTCGCATTTACGAAGTCAGCCATCTGAAAACAAGCCACGAAATGTAATTTAAATTTAAAAATTGTAACCCCCTTCCCTCTTTCTTTCGTACCCACCCCCCTTCCCCGTCATCCATTTTGACAATTTGAATTGTTTAGTAGTTTGTTAAATACATATTGTAATGATTTTTAATTTCTAAACCTCTTATCATCAACATGACTTCTTCTATGCACATGAAATAATTCTTTTTTTTGCCCTTTTTCTACGTTTTTCTTTTGCATAAAAGCGATGAACTGTTTTATTTACTGTCAATGTTGACATCGACGTGTTTGGCAAACTTTAATAATTCATAGTCGTCCGTTACACCTAAGTATTTAACTGTAACTTGGGACTGAATGATCCCATTATCAATGTTAATTTTTGTTTGTCCCGCTTCGATTCCTCTCTTATTGAAGTGCACAAGAACTGTCTTATACGATGCCAATTCTAGTCCAATTTTCTCTAGATTATTTTTACTAGTATGGTTATATCGTCCGCAAATTTAGAAATCGAAGCGTTTTGAGGTAGGTTTTTTGTTATGTTTACAATGTACAATGTAAACAAAAGAGGACTGAGCACTCCACCATGCGGAACACCTTTGCTGACAATTCTGGGTGTATTCATTTACGTATTAGTATATATGTTTCTTTCGTATAATATATATTTTACAAATTTAACTATATTAACCGAGCAACCAAGATCTGCGCAGAAAGTCATGCGTACATTCATACTACATCGAGAAAATTGATTTCAGCTTCTCTTGATTTGAATCGGCAAAATTCGACAATGTAAAAAATGTTGGCGTGCAGCCTGTGATGGACCGAAGAAAATTACATGTCAAGTTTGAAAATCGGAAATTAGGTCAAGTAGTAGTTTTATCTCGATTATTTTATTACCGACTTTTTAGCAATTTGTTATTCCCTAATGCTTACCTAATCTGAGCATCCAGCTACCCTCGCGCGTAGACTCTGCTTCTGATAGAACTGCATCCATATATATTTTATAATCCTCTTTTTTGCATGCGAATGACCAGACATGTATCCCTTGCAAAGTACAATCATACACTTTCAGATTTTGCATCCCAACTTGTAAGCAACAAATCTTTACGAAACGATTATCCAATAGCTCTTGTGCTGCAGAATCAATTTCTCTATCCGTTTCTAATAAATCTTAAAAGCGTAACTTTTCTTAACAGTCCCGTATGGAAAATTGTCATGTAATGCTAGATACTATATAGTAACTAGACAGTTATTTCAGAGCTTAACTATACCGTTACTATCTCGAATCTATTTAGTAAAACTAGTTTCTTCTCTGTCTAGTTACTATGATAAAGAGTTTGAGTAAAATTTTGATTGTTTTAGTTAGGCTTGTTACCACCAGGTTCCGCCGCGTCCCTATGAGGTCTATTTCATGCAATCATGACTCTCGTTATATAAGTGGTGATTTGATCATAAAGGCAACTCCCGATATTGCATGTGCGTACGGGTATATATAGAAATATGATTTTTATATTTGTTTTTATGTTTGTTTATATAATGGCATTTCACACACCTTTTTGATTAATCAGTATTTTAAAAATCAAAATTTCATCCCAAATTTGAAAACTTCAAGAAATAAAAGATAACTTCTTATTCTGAAATATATTTAACTATTATACAATTCCTCTCAATGCAATTTTCCTGGTTTTATGAATACTACCACATAGATTCTGTACTGACAAACTATATATAGCAGCTAGTCGAACACAACGTTGCAATTTTTCATAGTTCCTTTACAAATTATCTAGATCGCGCAATTATAACAATCTAGTATAAGTATACAGAATTTTCATAATGCCACAATTATTTTCTACGCGCTATCAAGAAAACCTACTAACTGAGAATTTTTCTGTTTCCGCGATGTTAAAATTCGACCTTTTTTCGTTAATTTTGCTGAACCTTATACGTATAATTCACATATAACCTCATACTCATTAAGTTGTTTACGTTGTGTAAACACTGCAAATACTTTCGGTGTTTCGTGAAATTAGGAGCGCTAATATTTTACGTCCCAACCGTCACTGTATATACTACAGAATATTACCGAAATTGATTGGGAGTGTTTGTCTATAGGGCGTGTATTGGATGGTCTCATGCCATTAATATGAAAAGTGTGACCAGACAAAGTGACTACGGTGAGTTTTCAATTTCACATGATATGATATAAAAAGTGTAAATGTATATGCTAAGCGTACGAGTATATTAACAATTATTCGAATTGACCGCGAATAAAGAAGGAAGGGACCGGAACTCCTGGTGCTTTCTCTAAGAATATTTCTTGTGCAATGGCAACCGGATCCCTGTCTGAAGTTTAAATAGTATGAACTAGCGAAATGCATTTTCCGCGCGCTTATTTTTAAACGGTCGATGTGACTATCCGGGCCTCGAGTCGATGTTCAGTTGAGATGCGATTTTTGGCGCTTCCACCAAAGGCCACTGCGCATGATCCCCTATAGCACGGCAACTCGCCATGCGAGTAATATATTAGTAACCCTGTGCGTATTGTTGCACTTGATCTTCTTTGGGTTTTCCCAAGGTAAAGGAAAAGTTCACGAAATCTCGTTTGAAGTTCGACCCAGCCAAGTAAGTACACTTAAACATCAATCGATGTTTCAATAATTCGCCAAAATCATTTCGAACACTTTAATATTTTTATATTAACACTTTAAATGTCATCTACCTACAAGATTTGTTATCGAAGAGGTTCTTATGATGAGATAAATTGATTGCCGATTAATACATTTTATGCCGCGGAACATATTGACGTAATGAACGATTTGGCAAATTGACAATATCGCGTTGCCAACGACAGCCGTGAATAAGAGGTGAACCTATGTCAACATTGTGCAGATGTTGATACAATGTCAAAATGTATTTTCATTAAGCTGCACATTCTTCTGAAAATATTAGTTTACCCTTCGTTTCACCTTACATAATTTTAATATTCTATGGTACAGTATCTAAATATTAATGGGCAGTGGTATAACAAAACAAGTTAAAACATTTTGATATCATTACATGTTATAATATTAAATGCCTCGTTTTGATAACTTCTAGTTACTGTATAATTACAAATGATACAACCGTAACTATGCTTGATATTAACAAAAATGTGTTTGAAATACGCGAAAAATACAAGTGCGTATTGACTCGATTTACTTTGTAATGTTTCAATTCAGTACATTTATCTACACTTTAGATATAGAATCTCGCTACGAATCATTTCGAATATTAAATGAATTTGTAAATGAAGTCGAAATTTTAAATTCTTAATTGGTCGGCGTTATCAACTTTTATTAAGTTTTGCTTCATAATGTGTCAAGGATTTGGAACATCAGATATTTTTAACATGTTTCTAATTACGCACTTTTATCGTTTCTTAACTACCGATATGTTAACATTTATCGTGACGTTTATCAATTCTTAAACGATAAGTTATACACTTATTTATTTTTTAATTGTCTCGATTTCGTTTTGATATTTCGAACTTCTCGGTAACTCTAAATTTAGATCGTTTGTAATTAGCATGTTCATTTTAACCTCATTTTTAAATCATTTTTTACGAAATAATGAGTAGGCGCTTCTCTCGATTATCTTCTCTGGGATGACACGCTACCTCGTGTTACCAATTCACTTTGCACAAGCAGTAATCATTTCATCAAACTTTTGATTCAGCATTGTCTATGAAACATTACTTAAACATTTATTTATACAAATTGGCTTCTACAATTCTGAAATTAAACTTTTACATTTTCTTTCGTTTAAATGTTCCACACAATTTACTAATGTTGCTTGATTTATGGGTACTTTAATAATTTTACTTAAAGAGTTATAATTTATCCTGTAATACGTTTAATTATATGGAAAAAAAGAAACTGTTCTGCTGATAACCTGCATAGAAGTTGTAAAAAAATAGTAAAAATACATAATTAATTAATTTAAATTATTTTATTTATTAAAATAGGACATTCTAAATTAAAAAAGTATGGATGGTTCAGATATTATTAATGAGTAGTAAAATGTGGAATGTCTAAATAAAATATTACATATCATACTTTAAGATTATTATTTAAATCTTTTTAAATCGTTGCCGTAAATATTTTTGTTAACTTCTAAAAATAAGATAAAGTTATTAACGGTGTTATAAAATATTCCCATTTTCATGCCTTTAAAACAGTCGTATAGAAAACGACAGAATTTGAATCAATACCTATCTAACTGCTGTAAATTCAATTGTGTATTCAACAAATATTAGGATCATAAACAAATATTTGTTTGATCATATAGCAATCAATTGATTAATAAGGAACCTTACTAAAATAATAAATGAAGGCAGCTTGATAAACATACAATTTATCAACATTGTTTTATCTGCGTGCATTCTCGTACGGGTTAAAATCCCGTCAATGACGTAATAAATAATACGTTATTTAACGTCGGGCCTCTAGAGATGTAGGCAATTCATCAAAATTTGTAGCAGACCAGTCAAACATTCCATCGCATTCCTCAAATGTCACGTATTAGTCTTTATTGCTTCCGAAACATAGCATCTAATAGTCTTGAAAATCAAAATTAAACAACGTTTCTACTTCCGGTTCGTCCTCATGCATTAATTCTTGGTTACCGCGATTTCAATCAAAGTTATGAAGGTCTGTGCCTTCGAGCCGAAACAATAGTCGTCGATCGTTAACTGAAAAAATTATTCAAGATTATCGATCCTGGGTGCAAAGCAACCGGACAAAAGCCAAGTAGCTCAAGGTGATTAATAAAAAAAATGCAGACGGAATGAGCGAAAAAGCTCTTGGCGCGAGTTGCAGATTTCAGATACGTTTTGACGAAGATCTGCGCATGCGCCACTCTTCGATCCTGCACCATGCACATCCGCGCATCGATCGGCGGGTTTGAACCTTCAATTGTAAAAAACACGGATTCGTAACGGTAATGACAGTAAGCGGTGAATCTTCGTAAAGGAGGGACGTTTTCTTTGCGCCAGTCACACAGTTCTGTTGTTTCAAGAAAATAATTGTGTAGGTGTTAGTTACTCTAATGTGATTGTTTAAATATACTGGTGCTTTAAGTAATTCAGTTGCATGTGTATCGAATAGTGCTTCTCAAAATTAATCAACGGTAGTTTCTTGTTTCTTGTCTATATTTTATAGGCCGTTCTGCGAATACATAGACACGTGTCGAACACCATTTTTAAACAGAACGCATTTTCTTGTATTAACAAAACAGGATCAACGGCGTTCATCATTAGTGCACGTATTGTACATATGAATTATAAAACTTGATCGATAAAATAACTGTCTAAATAACTCAACATTCAGAAGAGTGCATGTTCAGCGATGTTCCGATAATGACAGACAGTCTTATCGAAACTGTACACATTATCACTGGTGGAGTGACATTTTATTCTGTAGAAATAATTTTTTTTTTAAAGAATTAAAGAATTGTATTCTTGCCGATGAACAATACCACCATTTATCTCATAGGATTAAAAAATATTTAATAATTAAAGTAACTAAACTTCATTAGACTCAGTATATTGTAGTAATCAATCAAAAGTAAAAGGGTGCACAGACTATGTTTAAATTTAGTGGGAATATTGGTGATAATTCAGCAATCAATGTATGATTCAATAATAATAAACAGAGATTATACCTCTCTAATAAAATACCAATAGAGGCCTTCAAAAAAACGTCAATGTTGAAATACCACAGAACACATAATATATATCGCAACAATTAACATACCCATTCATTACATAACTAAATTTAACAGCTATTAAATCGATCGTAAATACAAATAACGTTTATTACCGTAATGACATTGTTACGAAAAAATTTTTCTTTCAAAGTAACTAGAAAGGCTAAATACCGTCAGGTTCCCAAATAACGATTCTCCGGCAAAAATGAAAGTGTTTTTAAGCTTCCATTTTTACCATGGTCAGAAATTAAAGCCGTGGTTAACAATACCATAAAAATGACTACGATAAATGAATCAAATACAAATCAAAATGTTAAGATTTATCAATAAAACGACAACATGACAAACACACTGATTTCAACATCAAAACGGTAGACCTAACAATTGATATTACTGATATTCAACATAATAGTACAACGATAAGGACAATTGACTATCAACGTGATAATACGTTAAAAAATCGATTATTTCGTACTTGGTATCGCATTAAATCTTGCGAAATTCCAGCCGATTATTTAATTCGATGATTGTTACAACACTGATAATTTATAGTACATAAAATAAAAAATTAACAATAATAACGATAGCAAAATATTTCGATGGTTAAAGAAAGATAAAGGTAATATACCGAGAGGTGCAAACAACATTTTATTGATGGAGCTGTTGTTTCAAAGCGATAGTTATGTCGTTAAATCGTTATTCTTGCGTGTTTCAGGAGCATCATAATTGCGATGAGTATATGATGAAATTGTCAATAATTTAACTCTTGTCTCGCATAATAATCGTAATTTCAATTAAAATTATTTGGCATTACATTATGAATATTTTGACGGTCGAAACGTTATATTTCTCGTTGAATTTCGAATAATTTAAAAACTGATTCCTAGTACTATATTACATGTAATAGGTGATTTAACTGTAAACCAAACACTTTGTGGGCACTCCTAACAGTAAAAGTGGAAATGGAAAATTATTATTGCATTTTATAAATTAACCAATAGCGTAATTCATCATTCAGTGACGTACAAGAAACAATTTGGCGCTAAACACGGTTAAATGTCAGATTCAAAAGATCATGGAAAATTATTGCAGTCGAGCCATAAAGAAGAAATAATTTTAAACATACGCACGAACAAAGCCTGATTCCCGAAGGTAAATTAAACAAAACACAACATATAAAAAGTAACAAAATATAATTGATAACTAAAATCCTGCGATAATATTTTAATCTAACCTAAAAATAACTATTTCATTTTAAGCGGGCAATTTCAATAAATAAATATTTTAATTAATCATTTTGGATGGTTATGTTTTGAAAATAGATTAAAATAATGAAGGCAATACTGCCTAAAATGTGTCACATTTAGTAATAATACTATTTGAAAACATAACCTATTATAAACAACGATCGCAAATAAAACATAACAAATTACAATAGTAAAATGTACTTTACTTTCTAGAAATAGATTGTGGATTTCTGCAAACCTGAAAGAGAATTAAGCCAATTTGTGAAACTCAATATAAATTGATTAAAAAACGATAAATAATGGAAAAAGAACAGAAACAAGTATGCACCTGCAAAAACCCAAAAGTAGGGCACCAAATATTAAAAGAGTTCAATACTCTTATTATTGTATTTAATATTCGTATATTTATTAACAAAATATTAATATTAAAGTTATTGTGATTGTGAATAATGTTTGCAGAAACAGCCGACATCGAAAATGAAGACTATCTGGGTAATTGGTGGTCCGGGATGCGGAAAAGGGACGCAATGCGATAAAATGATCGAAAAGTACGGATTTATGCACATCAGCAGCGGGGATCTGCTTAGAGAAGAAGTTGCCAGCGGAAGTCCACGTGGGGCCGAGCTTCAGGAGACGATGTCAAAAGGACTCTTCGTTCCAACTGTAAATATGTACATTAATACATTATTTCTTCAAAATTCTATTTCAATCAACAAAAAATGAAAATATCGTGTGACTATTTCAAGGTAGATTTCATTCGTCGAAATTATCACCTGGAATATCATTTCTTTAATTTTTATCATTACTGTTTATTCATTTCAACATCCATCTGCTTATGTTTTCGCCAATTTGTATTATTTATTATCGGCAGTTTCGTCATCTCACAGTTCAATCCATCGCAATTCGATAATTTTATGCTATCGTCGATAACACTTTTTATTATTATATTACACGTATAACAGTACACTTGAAACCCCAAAAAAGCACACTATTAAACACAGGAGGTTTCGCTCCAAATCGTCACTTAATTTTCTTAATTTAATTTGAAATCGAAAATTTAAAAATTCTCCTATATTTTCAATTGGACTATGTGAAATATTTTCTGACTTTCTCTCGGAACATAATTAATTACGGAATTTAACGGTATGATTATCTTGCAGTAAGGGGTATTACTAAATATCAGTTTCAAAAGTACAGCCTTCCCTACTATTTCTTAAAGTTCTGAGAGAGAAGTAGAGTTAGAGTTGCGCTGCCAATTTTTTTAAATGCATCTACAAACGCTTTTACTGTTGTATTTCAGAGTGCGCTGAAACAAAACATTTAACGCATGATTTAGCAACCAAAGCAATAATGATTTAAATGAACACTGTGCAAGTAATTTTTAAGTTGCTAGGTTATAATTGTAAAATAGATTGTTCTGCTTCGAACCTCGCCCATGCCCTCTAGGTAGTTTTCCTTCGTTTGTAAGCTTACTCCTTGAGCATGCTGCTTCCTCTTTGGATAAAATCCAACCTTTGTAAACACCACGCGGTCAATTTATATAATTTCCATCTGCTGCCAGTGTTGGGACCGATGCCGGCATCTAATCTCTTTCATTCTTTCAAACTGCTTCGTGACATTTACTTCCAAGATTGTACCTGTTCCTTGGGACTCAGCTTTGGTGAAAACAACAGTAAGCTGACATATAAAAGCACACTTTTTACTCATCACCGTTTTCGTACAATTTTTGTGCGAGTCGGTAATATTTACATACTAAAGGTATTATTTATCAAGTAAATCTAATCATTGACATCTACTGCACATAATTACACGTCTCACTTTAATTTTTACTAACACAAATTTATGGTACAGAATTTTTTTCCATATTCCATTTCCCACAAAATATTTAATTTTCCTTAGTTTGCTAAGCAATATTATAATAAAATATTCCTCGCAATTAACTAAAAAAATTATTAACACGCTTGTAAACATTTTATTCTAAAAAGTGAAATTAAAGCATGTTCACGTGCAGTCAGAAAAAAATGTCTTTTCCACTTTCTTATCAAGACAATCAAGTCATGCTATGCCGTAATTCAACGATGATTGAACTCATCTATGAAACAATTTTCTTTAAATTAAGATCAATTGAATGTATGCATGTGTAGGTGATTAGAGAATGCATCTGTTGACATACCACCAGCAATTGTTTATCATAACCAGTAGGTTACCAGAATTGAAGCACTCTGAATATTTTCGGTAAAATAGAACATATTAATTACTAATGGGGAAAAGTTGACATTTTTAAAAGTTCACAGAAATAAACTATACTTTCCCAATATTCATCGGTTGCATTATCGACATAAAATCATACTATTCATTTATAATATGATTTTATAAATTCAAAATATAGGCTGGACCATTTAAAATTTTTGTTTGGTTCTTTATTAAACCAATAAATATTGTTTGAAAAATCTGATTTTATTTGAAAGAATGAACCTTCAAATTTATGAATGAAAAAATATCGTTCAAATGGCTGCTGCAACTGAGCTTACAGTAGCTATACTCCTATTCATCTAATTTTTTAGGAATTTGTCTATTAATTGTCAAACAGGGAACTCAATTCAAATTCCAAGTTTCTTAATGATTCTCCACTAAAAATTATCTAAAGGAGTCGTAACGCAGCTTTGTTAGTGACTGATAAAATTGACTCCAGCATTTTGGCTGGTTAGACGTTTTTTAACCTAGCCCACAACAGATCTATCGCAACATTGGCCGTATTACAGATATATCAACGGTATTGTTTTTCCTTCATAAATTTCATAAAGTTCAACATTTATAATAAATCCAGATTTTTTTATAATTATTTAATGGAGTCATTTTTACAAAACAACGTCCTATTCTTTATAAGGAAGAGATTCTTTTGAAATAACTGCGGGGAACATTATTCAACATAACTGTATTTATTTCTTCTATTTTGATATAGTTGATAGTTGTGTTACATCAGTGTGGCCATCTTTTAATGCTTTTTGATTTATTTTTACAGATTCTTTAAAATTGTTTTCTTTATTGGTATTTTATGGATGATTCTGTTTCATTAATTCACTTTTTCTTTTATATTATGAAATTTTTATATATTTATAAATATAAATTTCCATCATGTTTGAATTTTTTTCAAATCACATAGTAAATGTAAATGCACGTTGGTATGTATTTTGTTAACCATTTTTTTTATTAGTTTCTAAAGAGACATCGAATAAGGGCATCTCAAAATATGTTTCAGTGACCTACCATCCTGAAGGTTACTGTGATCATTAATTAGTAGCTTTAACTTCCACTCTTGTATTGTAGAATCTTAAAGAAAAACCCACAAGTTACTTCACCTGAAGTCATACCGAACATATTTTTCGAGTATTTTTACTACCTTGGTTGGAATGAATGATGATTTTCAATAGGTTGAAGGATTTAAACATTAAACAAATTGGTATCAAATGGACGAATGAAAACAAGTACACACGTATACATGAATATATGTCATACCATATGAATTAATTGAATTAATCTCTTAATATATGATATATATTAGGAAATAGTACTGGACTTAATCAAGGAAAAAATTACAAAATCACAAAAGGAAAATCCGAGCTTAAAGGCAGTACTCATCGATGGATACCCTCGTGAATTAGACCAAGGAATCCAATTCGAAAAACAGGTAGGCTATTAATATTAGATCCTGTAGAAATATATTTCAAGAAATTCACTCTCTGAGACTGAATAAGTAAAAATTCATGTATTCTTAATCAATATTCACTTATTGAATAAGAAAAATAACTTATGCAAGAGTTGAGTAGCATGTAATAAGTGAAGTGTGATTTCACTTGTTTGAGAAGTGACAATTATTATTTTATTTATGAAGTGAAGATAACGGTTTAAACAACAGAATTTTCACTTATTTATTATTAAGCGATCTTTATTTCACACACAAACAAGTGAAAATGTCACTTATTCAAATTTAGAGAGTAGACATTAATCATATTAATTTTATTACCCTTCCTTAACGTTCGGAAATTAACATTATCGCGCAAATAAAGTAATTAAAAGTTAAGAAATCATCTGGAACACTTTTTAGGTATGCCCTGTGGATCTAATCCTCTTCTTCGACGTGGCCAATGAAACTTTAATTCAACGTCTAGTCGGTCGTGCCGCGAAAGCCGCCGTACAACGAGCAGATGACAATGAAGAAACAATTAAAAAACGGATTGAAATATTCAACGAGAAAAACGGAGAAATCGTTGATCATTACAAAGACAAAGTTTGTAGGGTACGTTGTTAGACAATTTTTAAACGATAATTTGTTATTATTACAGTTAAATATCATGTGGGTATGTGCATCATTTTTTTTTCAGATTAACGCTGAAGGTGCGGTTGACGAAATTTTTGATGATGTTTGCGGAAAAGTGGACGAACTTTTATCATCGTAAAAATTAGCCTGCATATCTAAGTTTGCTTCGCTACAACTGCACATCGAAGCAAAAACTTCTACATTTTGATAGAATCACTGAGTAACTTCTTGCTGCGCAAGACGTTTTACTAGAGATAGAACGCTGTATATTTCATCAACGACACGAAACATCAATGATATTTTCATGACTTGATTTGAAATGTTGATGATTCAAAATGTACAGACCACAAAACACGCTGACTAGTACAAAAAAAAAACTAATGTAAGAGTTGCGTGACAGTAACGCAATGCCTATACGGACAATAGTAAAACGTGACTGTTACATATTTATTACGTGGAAGAAGGGACTTATTTTTGTAAATTCTATTAACTTTATGATGAGTGTCATCGAGCAATAATTTGTTATTTAACTCTTGTTAATAAAAATCTTATGAAATAAATAAATAGGAAACTGTTTGAGAATTTCTTGACATATTTTCATTATTGGATATAGCCCCATTATAGCTTGAGTACGGAACCTTCAGCAGTGCTTTTAGATCTCCATCATCGCCCATCGCGGTGCTTAAAGAACGCATATTCAAAGATTATTTTTTTTAAAATCACTAACTATTTTAAAATGACCACCCCGGCAATCGACAAGAAGAAGCGTTTATATCAATAACTATTGTTACGATTTGTAATTGAACACATATTTTTAGAAACAGAACCGCTGAAGGAATAAAAATATTTGTCGATCAAGCAACTATATTCATATAAAATAACATAAAAGAACTGCAAATAGTGTAACGATTGAATGCACCATTTTGAAACAGTTCTCCTTGCATCTGAAATCTGAGGTTTCAAGCAACACTAAAAAGTGTGCAACTTGAACGATTGACAGCTGTACAGAGCTTATCAAGTCCAACGTGTTTGAAGTTCCGTTTTGTCATTTGAATTCTTCTCTGGCAAAATATATGGGAATGCTTATTGTAGTTATTGAGTTTGCAACAAAAAAATAATTCTTTATTAACGAGAATGTCCACAGTTAAACAGTTTTTTATCATTTGCAATTTTGTGTGTATCCCATTGACAAAATATGATTTTTTGGTAATGATCACCTTCAAATAAAGCTTGTTTGAAGGGTACATGATAAGGTAGATTTTACTATTTTTTTTAAATAACTATACTATCGGTAGATGTTCGAATTCCAAGCGTGTTTTGTATACTTTATGTACGCTTATATGAACAAGTATCATAGTTAAAAGCCTTCTCTTCATCAAAAGATTTTCTTTTTCGAACTAAATTATCTTGTCTCACACGTCGTACAGTCAGGATGACGTTCTCTTTCAGAAAATTGTTCCTGATATAGCCTTGCTGCAGCTCGATAGCATTGCTGGCATTCTCCTAAAATAAGCAAAATAACACCTACATAATTAGAGAGTAGTCTGGCATTTTTTTTAAATTGTAAATGATACCTAAAAAATACAAACTTGTACCTATAATTTTGCATAAAATAAGAATTGAAAATGTTAATTAATCTCTAATTGCATATTTAATTGAAACTTTAATATAGCCAAAATTAATATTGTACATTAAAAATTTAAGAATTTCAATAATGAAATTAAAAATTGTCTAAAATATTTTAAATGAGAATATCTCTTTTTCATAACATCAGGAATTAAAGATTCTGCATATTTAAAAAAGTGATCTTGTTCCTAACCCTGATATTATTGCAGAAATGAAGAAAGATACAAATATGAGCAAAAAGTAACAAGTTCAAAACGCTTATTCGATATAATCAGACCTGAAGATAAAAGTCAAGATCATTCGCAAAAGGGCCCGACAGAATCCTTATAGATGGTGCCTCTCCTTTCAACTTAATTCCTTCAACCTTTTGATATTTATAACGTGAACAATTTTTTAAGGATGTAACATATCAAATACTGTATTCCCAAAATTTAGTACGGCGAATATGAAATACCAACCAAAATGCGAGCACTGAACTAATTTAGAAGAAACTCGAACATTTAACCGTTTTTTTGTTTGTCGTTGAATATGCAGTATATGAATATGTTTCGTTAACAAGTGGATATTTCAAAATGTTATACCTTGTTTCTTCTTTTCGAATTATTAATTTTGAAAACCTATGGAGATTCAAGTTAATCCAACGAATTTACAGACATTTTCCCCTCTAACCATGTCTAAAGGATATAACAAATTCTTCAGCAAATAATTTTAATACAAAATGTACGCCAACGTTTCCAGAAACTATTAATACTTCATCTCTTCCTCTTAAAAAAAAAATCAAGTTTAACAACAATTGAGGGGTGCATTACCTGCCAAGTCCGTTTTATGCAGTTTTGAGAAAAACGCGGAAAAATATTTGCTGTCATATTGGAAACATAGCAGATTCATATAATTGTACAGTTCAATTTTAAAGGGTAAACATTTTTTTTGCATATACACAATCTCTAAACATTGAAAGAACTATATGTAATGTATGTTTATACGATTATCTCAGTTTTTTATTTTTTTTGGACTTGGCAGGTTTTGCACCCCAACGCCTCAATTTTATTAGATACCCTTTGTGAGATTCAAATTTAAATGTATATTATGGAGCGCATAATAATAAAGGTTTTACTATTTTTCAAACGCTGGTAGAGAATTTTAGTCACAGATTTTATATTTAAAACCATTATTAACAAATTTTAAGTTTGTTGTTCTTCGGGTGTACGAAAATGTACACCTACAAAATTTCTTCGACAAACATTTTTGTCGAAATGTTCTGTTACTTTTACATGTTTACTGAGAATGCATTAAACCAGCAGCCCAACAAACGAAACCGAATTAAAACGAGTTTAATTTACTCTGTTAAATTCCTCCGGTGGCGAAAGGCTTCGGTTTCTTGAAATTTAGATTTGAGAAACGTCACACAACCTAATTCGAAGTTCATCGATTTCATACATTCACGTGGATTTCTGAATATTTTAATTCGGAAATAGTACATTTCGGTCTTAGGCCGTAATATTTTACGAACACTATTTTTTCATACTCTGTTCGCAAAGTAAGCACTTTACCGACTGTTTTTAGTCCGTAAAGTGCAGAGATCAGTCCGTAAAATCACACTTTACGGACTAAAAGGAGTTCGTAATGGGTCTACTTTACGGACACGTGTACCAAAAAATTCGTTTTAACCCATTAACGCCCAAGAGGACACAAATTTCACCAAGATTTTTGGAATATTTCTTGACATTAAATAAATTGATAAATATTTTTTATTCGGCATTTTCACATTGGAAGCGGTTAGGGAGATCACTGATCGGTGAAAATATCGTGTCAGCAATCCTTTAACTTTAAAATGTGCATGATAGCATTTTGAAAATAAAGTTGGAAACTGTCAAAATGGCGGTTCAAACACGAAAAGTACGGCGAAAAGATCCTGATTTTTTTATTTGAAAATGATGGGCTTTCGGAAAAAATGTCGCTGAACAAAAATTTCTTGGAATTCATCAAAGAATACACTCAAATTTTTCCGATTTTTTAACACACTTTTCTTCATTTTCAAAATCGCAAAATTTTGAAAAAATATGAAAAGTCATAGAAAAATTGTGAAAAAATTTCGAGGTTTTCTTTGATCGATTTTAAGACCTTTTTGTTCCGTTACATTTTTTGCGAAATCTATCGTTTCCAAATAAAAAATTTCTGAACTTTTCAAAACATAGGGAAACAGGTATTTTTGTATTTGAAAATGAAAGATTTTCGCAAAAAAAAAGTTCTTAGAATCGATCAAAGAAAACCTCGAAATTTTTTCACAATTTTTCTACGACTTTTCATATTTTTTTAAAATTTTGCGATTTTGCAAATGAAGAAAGCTGTTTTAAAAATTCTGAAAAAATTTGAGCATATTCTTTGATCAATTTATAAGAGCTTTTTAAATAAAAAATTATTGAATCGATTTTTCCAAGTTTGAGCTGTGTAAGATTCTAATTATTATAGACTATATATAATTCTATAAAAGTGAAAGAATTTTTTGAAAGAATTATAGACTGTATACTAAAAAATGCAAAAGAAATTAATTGAGAACCGACCAAGATTTTTCGGAAATAAGTGATTTTTATTTATTTCCGAAAATTCTCGGTCAGTTCTTAATTAATATCTTTGGTATTTTTTAAGAACCCGTTTGTAGTAATTAGAATTGCCTTTACAGAGCCCAACTTTTGAAAACTATATTCAGTCATCTTCAACCTTCGTTTTTTAGTGAAACTTACTACCTTACCGGCGGACCATTTTAGAACCCTCTTAACCCTTTGCGTCTCAGTGGGACATACGCCGTCGGCCTTCCCACCAACATTTACTTAGATTTTGCTGTTTTTCTCGTGAAATTTAAGACCTATTTTGATCAAATCTTTTTTTGTTACTTATATAGATCCTAATAATCAGTAAAAAAAATTGTTTCTCCATTATTGCTAATAATATAATTGTTATTAACAAAAAAAGTTAATAAAACGCCTTTTTTCAAATAAATTTAAGTTTTGTGAAATTCAAAATGGCCGATCCAATATGGCGGACAGAAATTCTAAATTTAACTATATTTGTAGAAAATTTGTTACTTGGAGGGTTTTCGGGGTCACTGATTATGAATCCAAGGTTAGTTTTGTGAAATTTAAAATGGCGGATCCAATATGGCGGACACAAATTTTAAATATAACTGTATTTGGACAAAATTGGTTACTCGGGGGTTTTCGGGGTCTCTGATTACGAATCCATCCATTTTGAATTTCACAAAACTAAGCTCAGATTCGTCATCAGCGACCCCAAAAAACCCCGAGTAACAATTTCCAGCTCATGTTGGACAAAAGGAATAATGCGTGACTCAAAGGGTTATAACGAATTTTCCAGAATTGAAATATTCGGAAATCCTAGTGAATGTAGTATTTTGATGAACTTCGAATTAGTTTGTGACGTTTCTAAATTCGAAATATCAAGAAACCGGATTGGAAGCAGAATTTCTGAATTCGATCTTATTTTATTTCGTTTGTTGGTTTGTGTAGTACAAAAATATATACAGTACCCCCTCCCCCAATATTTGCATTCCCAATATTTGCCTTACCCCTCAACTGCTGTTCCCCACCACTTCTCACGGAGCGGTAATTCTGTGGGACTTCTCAGGCATGCGTGATGCAGGTAAAGTTAAGGGGGTTCTAAAGTGCTCGTCCGATAAGGTAGGAATTTTCACTAAAAAACGTAAATAAAAAATGACTGCATCAATTTTTTAAAATTCGGGCTCTGTTAAGGCAATTTTAATTACTATATTGACGGTATACTGGAAAATGCCCAGGTAATTAATGTCTTTGGCATTTTCTACGATACCGTCTGTAGTAATTAAAATTTCCTTTATAGAAAAGGGAGTGAAAATTACTACCTTATCGGTCGAGCACTTCATAACCCCCTTAAAAATAGACATAAGAAACGTTATATTAAATTCAATTTTAATTCTTTAATATTTCGCATTGATTTTATAGATTCTCATCTTATTTTATGTAATTTTTATGTCAGACTACATAAGATATACATAAAGCATACACACATGCATAACTCTGGCACCTCTCTCTGCGGCTTCTCTCTTTTTGGCGGATACCATACTAACCTAACCTAACGAAATCATTCAAATACTCCGCAGACGATCCTGTCATTGCTGATATTTTCGAAAATACTTTTTATACAAAGTATTTTTTTGATATACCACCAGAATATAATTTAGTTCATTTCTTCGAATTGATAGGAAAAAATGAGCGTTTCAGGAGCAGAAACCGTTAGTGATTTAATGCAGAAACTTGTAATTTCTGTGTGTGGCGACCAAAAACCAGGTACAATTAATTTATTTCCACCATGTAAACACCATAAGTTTATACTGTTCAGAAATATCTAAATGTATCGTTTGGAACAAATGTGGTTGAATAATAAATCATTAATTTCCTATTTCATAGTTTTGTAGAAAATTTATTTATTTTTTTATATTACAGAGATTATACAAAAGTTGCTGCGTTTTTCATTGGGAATATTGTCTTCGACCCAAGGTCTTGAAACTTTGCGTGACGACGAAATGACTATCGCCACTCAAATAAGACATAAAATACCATCACAGGATGCACAAGTGTTTGATGAATTACACAATAGCATTAAAGATGGGGTAATATTCGTGGTTTTTCGATAACTAACAACCGTTTTAAACTAATAATCTGATTTATTTCAGGACTTGCGAAATCGGTTAAATATAATGTCGTTTCTTCTTCATATGAGTCAAACAAGTGATCATGTTCATGACTTAAACGTAACCTTTCCAGAGTTAAAACTAGGATTAAATATACCTGCTGCATCAACTAGTAGTAATTAAAATTAATTCACATTATTATAATAGTACAGATCTTTTTTTAATTTATTTTAGAAAATGTTTCATTTTTAAACAGGTTATGTATCGACAATTTCTTCATCTCATGGACATATAATACCATTCAGCTCGACAGAAAGTAACATAGTAGCATCTTCAATAAATAGTAGAATCCTTGATGACGATTCGGTTTCTGAAGACATCCTTGTACAAGATCTTATTTACGCATTTCAAGGTATTGAAGGAAAGGTTTTGAAACTGGATTCAAACTATGGTTTTCAAATAGATTCGAAGGTAAAATTAACCCGTCCACAGAAGCAAGCGGTATTGAGACTAAGTGAACTCGGTTATTTGTACAATGTTGTTCAACGAGGCTTAGAAAGAATTTCAACCGCATGTACTGGGCGAGTTGCAGAGAGCTTTGTCGCAGCACTCCATAAAGAGCTGTCAGAGTATTATCGATTCATCGCAAATGCTCAAGAAGAAGTGAATCGAGTGAAGGATCCTCTGGGATTCGATAAAGTAACTTTATCTCATCTTCATCTCTGGGCTTACGATCCTTTAGAATCTCTCAAATGGTTAGCCAGCATTGTCCGAACATGCGCAGGACAGAGCGGAGGGGCCTTAGCATCTGCAGTGTACGAATTCAGCCATCACGGCGATCCACGAGTCAAGAAATTAGTGAATAGGATTCTGCAGAGCGTCTCGGTACCATTATATAACATGTTGCTGCGCTGGATCACGGATGGAGAACTTGATGATCCATATAAAGAATTTTTCATCGAATCGTGTGCCGAAGTTGCTGGAGAGAGAATGTGGCACGAAAAATATCAAGTAAGGGATTCTATGGTTCCGTCTTTCATTAGTTCTTCGCAAGCGAAAAAAATTTTGGGAACTGGGAAAAGCATCAATTTTTTACGTGAAGTCTGCAAAGATTTTTCACCGCTACAAGGTCGTGAAACTGACGAATTTCCTGGATCTGAAAAAACTGGGGGTGAGTTTTTTCCTATTACAACAATATTAAATGACTTACGAATGCTTTATATTTTTAGTTGAAGCTTTCTTCGACATGGATCCGGATGGTCCATTACAAACGTTAATGGATGCTGCATATAAAGAAACTTCTCGACGAGTTGTAGATATTTTAACAAAACAGTATCATCTTATCGATCATTTGCAAGGGATCAAGGGTTACCTGCTGCTCGGGCAAGGCCATTTCATTCATCATCTTATGCACCTTTTAGAGTAAGAATTACACATTTTCTCTACAAGTAATGAATTTAATTTTTAAACAAATACTGAACATTTTACAATTTAAAATTGCAGACCCGAATTAGCAAAACCCGCAAACTCATTGTACCCTCACAGTATTTCATCGATACTGGAAACTGCTATTAGGGCAACGGGTACAAAACTTGATGAACTCGACGTTCAAAAAAGATTGGATGTTCGGTTGCTAGCACCGTCGGAAAATGAAACTGGATGGGATGTTTTCGTATTAGATTATAACGTAGATGGACCTATCGGAACGGTAACTTGTTAAACCAATTAATCCAACCCACAACCTTTCAAAAATAATAAAAAAAAACTTTGCAGATATTGGAATCAAGTAAACAAACGTATCAAACTGTATTCTTCTCGTTATGGCGGGTCAAGAGAATGGAAACTATTTTATCGGCTATTTGGAAACAAGAAATTACGTCGGCAAAAATGTTCAGAAAAATGCCAGAGATTTTGCCGATTCAAAATCACATTCATTTGATCACAAGCAGTATGGTTTACCTCGTTCACCAAATGCAATATTACTTTTTATTCGAAGTAAGTACGAATACATTTATTCTTTAACTTCGTATTTTTTTGGTTTCTAATGTATACATATATTTAGGTCATTGAATGTTCATGGGATGTATTTGCGAAGCAACTTGGTCAAGCTTCGTCTCTCGATGACATTATATCGGCACATAATAATTTCATCGAGTCGGTTAGACGCGGTACTTTACTCGATGAACAGTCTCAAGTAAGTAATAAATTTATACCATTGTATTTCATTCGTACTATAAAGAAATCATATTATAAATTTTTGTGTCAGGAATTAATGAACCATTTGCGTTCGGTCTATGGGCCAATTCTTGAACTTCAAAGCCTCGAAGAAACCTTCCTGGCACGTTCGACAGCCGAGTACGAAGCTCGAGCTGAAGTCGAAGCTTTTGTTAAAAAAAGTGAAAACCAAAGTACATGGGGTAGATCAAATAATAAAGATGCAGAGGATGTAGAAAGGCGAAATGCATTTCTAAAATATCTGAGTACATTGTCATTAAAATTGAAACTTTTATCCAGAACATATCAGGTAATATTTTTAATCTGACCACATGTTATATTTTCAATAACATTTATTTTATTTTCGCAGGATAGGGTTAAAAAATTCTTACTTATGCTGGCATCGGCCGAAGATGTTTCTCTACAATTGCTCAGTGTACGTTTAGACTTTAATGAATATTATATAAGCAAAGACAGTCGGCTCGTAGCACCTCTAACATATCAGCATCGACGGCAAAGCGATCAAACCTTCTTTACCGATAAGTGACAGATGTCCATCAAAGTAGAAAAAAGAAATGGTCAATCCCCAGTCGTGGTAAAGAAATGCGTCAGCGTGGATCTTGAAAACCGAGAACTGGCGAAGCAGGCTTTTCGAGCATTCCTCGAGACGGAAATTGTAATGCATGCTGAGCAAGCATTCCAAGGGATCGAGTCGGAAAGTGAAACTCCACAAACACCAAGTGTTGAATTTGTGCTCGACTTCAATATCTGCCCCGCACGAATAACGTCTATGCCCCTCGAAAATATTAATTCTGCGGATGCTACAACCAGCTTGGAAAAGAAGGAGAATATGGAGTCAGTCTCCACCCTTCATATTTACGACAATCACTTTATCCCGGAAAATACTCATTTGTTGCAAAACAAATGTACCAACAAAGAACCTGGACACCCTTCTTTCTTTCGTTCTTTAATTTCATTACTCGACTGTAACTCTCGTAGAGGGTTAGTCTCGCCAAACAAATCATACGCAAGTGCGAGTACCGTAACTAGAAGTAGCGAGAAGTCTTCTTTTCGACAGAAACGATGTGTCATATTCTGTTGTGTAGGCTAACATTGTATACTTAAGGCTTTAAATCAGAGCTTGAATAATGTATTTTCCTCATGCCTTGTACCTAATTGTCAGCTGTGATTTTTAGTTCATAATCATGAGTAAATTTCTTCTTTAAAGTTTTAGGGAAGATATTGCTCAGAAAAATTGTATAAATAATGTTAAATAATTAAATATAAACATGTTAATATATTTGATTATTGCTCAAAGTGTAATTTAAGTGCGAAGGGAAAATATATTCTTTGGATAGAACTGTGTTGGATATCCGCAACTTGTTTTGCTTAAAAGCACAGTTTTAAAGAGTAGATTCATAATTGCCATAAAATAAGTTAATTGAAACTTTACTTATTTTTGTCTTCCCACAACACTTTAGAGCGAATACAGTCAGACTGTTCCAAGATCTTTTTAACTGCGTATGACAATTGTAGTCTTATTCAGCTGCGGTAATATGTTAACCAAGTCGACAACACAATTGTACATCTCTTCGCTTGAAAAGTTCACTGAATTATGTGTAATGTAAGTTTATAACATTTTTCTGCACCTTTTTTACCACAAATATAATAGTGCATGTATGCTATGTACACACAAGTACGTAATTTAAGACAAAATGTTAATAAAAACTAACTGTTATTACTTATGTATATAATAAAATCTTTATTTGATAATTATGTACTAGTTTCACATTAAGAGTAGTAATAAATGGATGAACAAGGTTTTCATTTATGTAACGAGTAAAGAAATAATCTAATACCGCATGATCGATAAATTATTGGACAAGCTTACAACGAGATTAGTCTTCTTCGGCTTCTAAATTAATATGATTCCCAAATTTAGCATACAATTGCGCTTTCAATTCGTCCATGACTCCTTTCAAAGTCACACATTTTTCTTCTAAATTATGGATTTCTGCTTGCTTTTTCTTCTTTTCTTGTGCTAAACAACTCTGAAAAGCAATTTGTTTCATTATTGTATCAACACTGAATTGTACGAACGAAATATTCTTCCTGGAGGAACAGAATACGTTACCTGTGTTTTTTCCAAATTCTGATTAACAAAAGCTTCACCAATATGATATGGGATCATTACGTCATCGTCGCAGAGTTCCAGTTCATCGCATGCATCTTCCAAGTTTTGCAGTTCGTTCTATCAAAATACACAGATATTTTAACTAATAATAATTGATAAATTGTGTTTGTGAGCTATAGAAATGTTGCATATTCGAGTAATTTAAAGTATAAAATATGGGCCATAATGTGTGAAATCATTCAAGTTTTGGAGCCAAGTTTAAGGAGATTCACCAGGTACCTATCGAGTCAAATATGGAACGGACGCCAATATGACTTCGGTGGTATGCTTCCTAAGACGTTGCCGTCCGTCAACATAACCAAAAATTGACCCTTTTAGCTATTTGTTTATTTTATTTCTCGTCTCTAAAGGTAGGAAGAGACGTTTTTCTTTCTGCAAATAAAATCTCACAAATTTTTTTATCAGTAGTATACATTTTACGAAAAACTCAATGTTAATTCAATACGAATTTCATGAATATATACATGTTCCCATAAAACTCAATGTTAAAGAATCGTGAACATTTTTATTAATTTCTCTGTACTGAAGGTACCTAGGGGCTTGAAACTTTGCAGGCATTAATTTCGTTCATTGTTTAACCTTCTATAATTTTTTCGTTAAATTCTCAATGTTAATTCTTTGACCTGGTGAACCTCCTTAAGAACTTAGTTAAATTGAAACTATATTTAGAAGGCGTAAAGATATGGTCTATATTTTACAATGGTATGAAAAAAAATTATTTATAAAAATTTTTGCAATTTCTTTGTTGTAATCCACTTTTTGTCACATTTCCCAATTTTTTTTTGTTGCAACATATACAAATTGTTTTCAACAATGTTTCTTTTTAATTTTGAAAAGGAAATAATTAGTAATCTTTGCAATTTGATTTGTAATTGACGAAATGCGGACAGTATGATCCGTCAGTGATTTTTTGTTACAAAATATATTTAAGAAAATTTACAATCTAATGATTGCTAATACACAGAAAGACATTTTCATAAGTTTCTGCTTCACACCGGGAGCAACTGTACGAGGTATAGGTTATTACAAACGTAAAATGGCTGTTAAAATTTGAAACTGTTAAGAAAGGAAAAGTTAAGTACACTTTAATTACATCTTTAAGAATATTTATGTCTGGTCAATTTAGTTATTAAATATAATTTGTAATAATCTGTAAACGTTATTAAAAGTGAAAAATACCGGTACTTCTTTCATTCTAAGGCTTCCGTATCGAAAACAGTCCAAGAGTTGCTAAAAATATACAAAAACTTTTTTTATACAGCTCCTATAAAAAAGTCTACAAGGGCCCTAATCCAAAGTTAACAGGATATCCACGAGCGACGATGGAATATGCATTATATTTTAAAAAAGTTCTAAAATATTCACGAGTTAAATTGTAAAGATAAAATTCCAGCGTTATTCGTGGCTAACTATATTATTGTCGCTAGATCAGGGCCCTCACTGACTTTTTTGTAAGAAATTTTGTGCTCTTAAAAAAATGTTCAGTATATTTTCAGTTTATCTTGTACTGTTTACGATCCAGAAACCTTAGAATGAAAAAAGTACTGTTTTTTTCACTTTTAGCAACGTTTACGATTATTAGTAACTAAATCATTTAGAAATTATGAATTAATATTCTCAAAGATGTAATAAAAGTGTACGAATTCATACATTTTCCTTTTTTAACAATTTCGAGTTTCAATCGCCATTTTACATTTGTCAGAACCTATAAGGCCTACAGCTGCTCACAGTGTGATGCAAAAACTGCAGAAAATTTCTTTCCATGTAGCCGAAAGACCAAACTTTCAGTCTTTTGTCGATTACAAAAACAATTTCAAAGTAATATTAATAGGTGTAGCGTAGGTCAATATAAATAAATAAAAAATATTCTACAGTTTATGCTCTACGAATGTTTGTGATGAAAACAAAAAAGGAAAAGTCTACGTTTTGTTCGAATACTATCTTTAGGAAGATTATCTAGATCTTATATATGTGTGTCCTATTTATTTGCATTTATTTATTTAATTCATTTGTGAAAAAAGAACAATAATATCCTTGTATGTGTAGGATAAACCAAACGACTCTTCAAATGCATTTAAAGGTTGTTTCTCCAATTTAATATGTATAGTTTCGGATATTTATCTCTTGTGAAATTTGGTTTCTGTATTTAGTACTTTTATGTTATCTCTAAAGGTCTATTTATATTATTTTTGTGTTCACTGATTCTAATTTTCAATTGCCAATTTCAAAGATTACTAATTATTTTCTTCGTGAAACTAGAGAAAACCTTTTTGTTAATACTTTTAAAAGTACTAAATGTGATAATTTAATTATAACAAAACAACTAAGAAAATTTGTTATAAATAATAATAATTTTTTCACACTTGCGTAAAATATAGGTTGTTTTGTACATTTTTGAATTTCAAATTCTTTTTGTTTAATTATTGTATATAGTTTTTATGATATCGTCATTTAAAAACTAGTTTTTAATGGTCCTTATTTTTCTTCTAAAATCTTAAAACAATCCGAACTTTCCATCTTTACCATTATAAACAAAAAATTTACATTATTTTTGATCGAGCAGAGAAAAATTAAAAGCATGAATCACAAACATTGTAATTTGCTTTTCTAAAACGTCTATCATATATTTATTTATTACATAATAAATGCGTGCATATAAATACATTCACTTGAATTAAATTTTATTTTTGTCGTTTACACGTTTATTAACAACTAATTTATTATGTAATCTAAAATTTAGGAAATAATCTGATATTTACGTATTCTAAACTCATTTTGAATTCAAATAAGTTCTGAAACTACTCCGAAAATGTATAGAGTGATTTCACACGGAATGCTCCATTCATAGAAAAACTTATTCTTTTTGCAATTATTGTAGGTCATAAATAAACTCTATTTGGTATTCAATTACTAATTTAACGTGTTTACCGCAACCTAAAATTTAGTGTATTTTACGCAATATTCAAAATAATATAATTATAATTAAAAACTGCAAACATTGTATTAAGTTAAAATAAAATCATTACATTTAAGAAATTGCCATGTCTATACTCGGGTCCTATATTTTACATCTATACAATTTTAATAAATAAAATAAAAGAAAACATGCTGCATAATTGCCTGATCTTTACTTCATTTAATGTCCAATTTCTATTTTATTTTTTATTTATTAATTAATAACGGGCGACAACGCCCTTTATACAAAATAATTAACAATGAAGACGCTGATAATATATTTGAAATAAATTATAATACAACATAATAAGTTGCAGTTAATTAAGGTAATTTAACAAAATATATAAACAATCAGTCGTAATATTTAAGTAATAGATCTCTACATTCTTTAAGAAAAAAAGAAAAGAGTTGAGAAGCGGTAACCTGATTTGGTAAGGAGTTCCAAGCTCTAGTTAATTTTGATAATTTATTAAAAAAATGTGCGTATACTTGGTGTGACGGTCCATATATTAAATGTAGAAAAATAATAAACAAGTAGAAAGACCGTCCCACCAAGTATACGCACATTTTGTTAAATACAAGCGGTCAAGAATTAAACATTTCAAATGTTGCTTTGATTTACAATTAAATGTATACATAAATATTATTTAGTCATGGTTACATATAACATACTAAACTAATCTATAAGCTTAGTTCGTTTCCTATTTTCATTTCCTCGTTGCTGTAAAGCATAATTCCGTACCTTATTATAGTGCAAGACTTGATTTATTAATTTTATTCTCGTTTTCGATTAATACAATCAATATTGCGTCCAGGGTACGGATGCCGTAAACCCTGCTGATGAGCACATTACGGCATCCTGGTGCGAAACACATTTTTACAATGTGTGAAGGATACTTATTATATTAACTCATTAATGCCTGAATGTCCAAAAATCGTACAGTAACTTTGAGCTAAAATCTTTTAATGAAAACACGGAAATTTCTATTTCGCATAAGTTGTTCTAGACGTTTTCGGGTGTGCTCTACACGATGCGACCATTTAGAAAAATGAAAAATTTTATTTTGTATTGTTTTTTGATAAATTTATATAAAAAATAGCGTTTTCTACAGGATTTTTTAATTAAATCAAAATTAATTAAAATCGTGTGATAAGTGTTTGTACTACAAACTATGGATGTAGATTTTTTAAAAAATTTTTTGTCCAAAAATAGGAAGCTTTGGAATGTAAAAAATATCAGTAACGTGGGCATTATCGGAGTTGTTAATTTTTTTTTTTACAATTATAATACCCGATTATTCACAAAACTGTCTATTCCGGGTTTTGGAGGACACCGATTACAATTCTTCTGTCAGAAATGGAAAATTAAAAATGGCAAAATTTTTTGCATTCCAAAGCTTCCTATTTTTGGGAAACAAATTTTGAAAAAAATCTACATCCATATTTTTTTAGTACAAACACTAATGACACATTTTTAATTAATTTTAATATGATAAACATATATTTTCTGTTAAAAAATGGTGATTTTCTACGAAAAAATCCTGTAAAAAACGCTATTTTTGTATAACTTTATAAAAAAACAATACAAAATGAAATTTTTCACAATTTAATGGTCGCATTGTGTAGAGCATATCTGAAAAGGTCTTGAACAACATATGCCAAATAGAAATTTCCTCGATTTCATTAAAAGATTTCAGCTCAAAGTTACTGTACGATTTTAGGACATTCAGGCATTAATGGATTAATCTAAAAGTTAGTGAGTCCTAAATTTAGCAGATAAGAAGATCTATTTTCAAAGCGCCAGACGCATATTGCCATCGCAATTCGTCTGTTTCTGTTTTTTCTACTTGTTTATTATTTTTCTACATTTAATATTTGGACCGTCACATCAAGTATATGCACATTTTGTTAAATACAAGCAGTCAAGAATTAAACATTTAAAATGTTGCATTTGATTTACAATTAAATGTATACATAATATTATTGATAATTTATTGTCTTGAAATAAATTTCTTAGAGATTAGAATGAATTAGAATGGATACCATATAAGGAGAGGTTTGCGATACGTCTTCAACTCGAGCTGAATGAATTTACCTTTTTAAATTTGAGTTCTTCTTTGAAGTCCTCCATTTTCGCATTTTGCCTTGCGAATTTATTGATTTTTTGCTGGTCTTCAAATGAAATGTGAACATCTGAATCCTGCAATAAAAAAAAATATTTGTTAAAATACGAAAAATGAGAAATAACCTCAATTTTTGTTCAAATGAAAAAAATTATGTACATACCGGCTGAAAGACTCCTTGGGCGTTTTTACCTCCTGCCATTATTTCCTTTTAATTTATTCAAGACTACAGTGGAATTAGAACTTTCTTTAAAATATAAAATAAGCGAGAGTAAACAATAAAAATAACACAAAGTAGGGAATGAACAGTAGGTACAGTAGAATATGCGAGCTCTAAAAATGTGGATTTCAAGCTTAGTCGGTAAAGTAACTTTCTGGACGTTACATGTTACCGATTCAAATTCTGTTTTGTACAAAATCGTTTTAAGAAAAAATAAATGTTTTTATATAAATCATTCACAATTATTAATAACAATACGTGAATGGTTTTATTTGTTGTCAACGAGTCCGATTAACATTTGAAAATAAATTAAATTATCGATAAACAAAAAACATTTCTCTTGTTTGCTTCTTTATTTAAAAAATAATATTTGATAGTACATACATAATTGTGCAACTAGGGAGCAAAATAGGTGTTTGCTTACAAAGGCGGGTTTGACGCCCAAATTTTTGAGAAATTAATATGAATTGCGCTATAAATCTAATTTTTGTAAAAGAAACATTTTTTTGTTTGTCATCGCTGGTAAATTATGAAAACTGAAGAAGACACATCTCTGAATGTCAAAACGCATTAAAGAATAACTTTTTTTATTTTAATAACTGACAGAATCCATTTCAAATCATGCAGGATAACTAACTTCAAGTTTTAGAATTAGCTGTCCCAAAATATGTTATTCTCCATGAAAAATAAACGGACATGAATTTTTTTATTTTTCATAAAAACTTTCATTAACGAATTTATCTGGATTTGAACTTTGAAAGGTGAAACTTGAAAAAAGCACTAAAACAACATTGTTTCGTAATTTTTCTTCTAATTAATATAATCAATTTTTTTTCTTAGTAAATCCTCATTTTGTTAATTTTGCAGCTTTTTAAAAATTTTAAACGGGGTTTTGATGAAGAGAAGGCATCCGAAAATACCTAGGAAAAAAAATGTATTATGTCAATTTAAAATTAAATGTATCATGTCCTCTTCAAAATTCCGTTTGAAATTTTAAACGCTGCAAAATTAACAGAATGAGGGGTTATTTAATAAATATAAACAAATTATATTTTCTCGAAAAGCCTCATTTTTTTCTCTCCAATTTTTACCATAAATTCTTACCAATATGACGAATAATTGCTATTTTGACAAGCAGGAGAATTTTTGTTAGAACATTTTTTTTTAGAGTAATTTTTAGGAGAAAAGTTAAACAAATTTTCGAAAAAAAATTCTACTGCCTGTCAATGTAGTGTAGCCAGCGTCAAACTTATAGCAATTATTGGTAAGAATTTATGGTAGAAATTTGAGAGAAAAAAAATGGGGGTTTTCGATAAAATGTAATTTGTTTATTTTTATTAAATAACACAGGTCTGCAAAATTCACTTTTTTTTTTTATATATCAGAGTGATTTCCGACGTATTTTTGTACGCTGAATACGAATCTGAAGACGAAAAATGTCTATCTCGTCATGATTTTGAGAAAAGTGGGGACAAAAACACTAAAAAACGTGTTTTTGGGTGTCTTTACCCCTAATTTTCTCAGAAGCCTGACGCGCAACAGATCTGAATTTGTGCTCACATTAAAGCTTGATTCTTCCCCTACAAAAATCATATACGATAGTTTTAAAAAAAATTCCATAGTTTTGAAAAAACAATGGTTTTAACCTTGCAATTCCTAGTGACTATGATGAAAATGCAAATTATTTAACTACATTGAGCAGAGCTCATACAAACCACTACTTGACTGTTTTCGGGGTTGGTGTTTAAGAATTCAGTGTTGCTTTTAGAAAATTCAAAATGGCGGATCCAAGATGGCGGACGTAAAAATAAAAAATTTAAATTAACCTCATGAAAATCAGTACTCGGGGTTTTTTGAGTCGCTGATGACGAATCCAATGTTAGTTTGATAAAATTTAAAATAGCGAATCCAAAATGGCTGCCGCAAATTAAAAAATACACTTAGGATCTTAAAATCACCACTTCATGGTTTTTTTTTTGTTCGCCATTAGTAATACCAGCGGTTATTCGATTTTGTTTGCATTTTCATCATAATCATTAGAAATAGCAAGGTTAAAACCATTTTTTTTCAAAACTATGAAATTTTTTTAAAACTATCTTATGATTTTTGTAAGGGAAGAACCAAGCTTTAATAAAACGCGTTTTTTGGTGTCTTTACCCCCACTTTTCTCAAAATCATGACATGATAGGCATTTTTCGACTTCAGATTCGTGTTCAGCACACAAAAATACGTCGAAAATCACTCTGATATTTAAAAAAAAAATCCGTGCAGATCTGTGTAATCCCTAATTCTGTTAATTTTGCAGCTTTTTAAAAATTTCAAACGGGATTTTGAAGAGGATAAGACCTCCGAAAATACCAAAGAAAAAAATTGATTACATTAATTAGACAAAAAATTACGGACGAAATAATATAGTTTTAGTGCTTTTTTAAAATTTCACTTTTCAACCTTCAAATCCAGATAACACTTCGTTAAACAAAGTTTTTATGAAAAATACGTGTCACTTTATTTTTCATGGAGAATAACATATTTTGGGGATAGCTAATTCTACAACTTGAAGTTAGTTGGCCTGCATGATTTGAAATGGATTCCGCCAACTGTCAATTATTGGGACCGTCTTACCAAGAAATTTGAAAAGTTGTACATAAGAATTTTATGGTTTATCTTACAAGCAGTCAAGAAATTCTTAATAATGGTTTTTAAACCAAATCATACACCTATTCTCCCTTGTTGTACATATTATTTTCTCACACGAGAGCATGCTATTTTGTGCCTGCGACATAGGGAGCAAAATAGTATTTTGCACTCAGTGTGTCATACATTTATTTTAATCCCGGATGTATTAATTTTGACCCTAGGAAGAGAATGCCCTATTTTTCTCCCGCGATATAGGTGGCAAAATAGCATTTAGCGCTCCGAGTGGGGGAATAGTACATTACTCAACGAGGGAGGGGTAAAATAAAGAATGTCTTTTGCAAAATTTGTTGGAAAGCATATAATTTCCTAATTCCCTCTGGGTATCTATATTACAAATCTTTAAATTCTTATCAGCTTCAACATTATCTTTAGATGCAATATAAGCCACATAAATCCAGATTTTCCTGTTTTCATCTCCAAATTTCCCTACTTAATGAATAAAGATGAGGATATGTGTATATGTATGTATGTAAAAATGTTATTTGCCGTGGGAAAACTATCCCTTGCAGCAACTAATGCAAAGAACGTGAACAAAATAAAACTTAAAAACTAGCGAAAATACAAAGTGATATATAATATAACATAAAAACAATAATTCGTTTCGTACACCATCAGACAGCAATAATATTATAAATAACGTAAAGTACTACAATTAATAAAAGAAAATAAAATATCGCAAGAAACGACAGTGTGCTTATTAAGATAAAATATTGCAGAAAGACAACTTCATTGAACAGTGGTTCCATCATGATTGAATAGATGTTTAAAACATCCAGCTTTAAACACATCACAGGATTGGAAATTACAAATCAATATTGGTAATGAATTCCACAAGGCAGAGGATATTCTGACCTGACGAGATCAAAATGGCGTATGCAATATGGCCTCTGGTACACAGCATTGAATTTCATACACACTTTACCTACGTTAATTAACATTTTGGAAAAAATTTGCTTCGTTCCGCGGTCATTTTGAATCGGCAATTGCTTCTAAAAAGTATTCTATTAGTATATTATTTATGTTCAACAATCGGGAACACTTTTTATATATGCATTTTATAGATTATAATCCGTTTCGATGGAGAAAATCGTGAAAAATTAAAAAAAAATGATCTAAACTACATGGAAATAGTCATTTTTTGACCAGTTTCTCGACGGGAATGTACAGAGTACACTTAAAAATAGTCGGAAATGTATTTTTCAAAATTAAAAAAAAAATACTTTCTACTGTAGAAATTGCGCTGATGTTGACGAACCTGCTTCTCTCATTTTGGGCAAATAAGGGTTAGACAAAGATGCATTGTGAATGCAACTTTACTGTACGCACTTTGCTCACTCCCTAGGTGCATAATTTACATATAACTAAATGTATGATTATTGAAAAATATAATTGACTCATTCTATTAAAATGAAAGTTTCATACTTGATACATGGGTGAAAATTCGTGAAGTGGACCTCGGATTTTCCAAGGGTTGTAATTTTTTAACTAAACTTTATAAATGTTTATGTTTATTTTAAATACGACCGCTTATTATAAATATATTATTAAACTCGAAAGAGTTTCTGCAGGTCGATGAACTTATTGAAAATTAAGTAAATAAATATAAAGACATGAAAAATGGCTAAGTTATTAAATAAGTAAATAAATGAATATATAAATAAATAGGTGAATTAATAAAATAAATACGTAATTCATTAAATAAGTGGAAAATAAAAATTAAAAAATGTTTCAACGTTTCGGTCACTTCATACGTGACACTTTTCAAGAATAAAACAGTTGTATTGTAGTTTTATGAAGATGAACTTGAACGAAAAGTATTTAAAAGATTTCAATCGCATTACATAGTCGAAAATTTCTTTTGAAAATGATTTATCTGTTATATGTGCCCGATGATGGTAGTAGTAAATGCATATTTTTGTTAAAAAATCTTAAAATTTGAAGTATCTTTTAATTTCTTATTTTTAATGCTTTGTAAATTGAAGGCAGGGTAGAGGTTTCAAATCTATTATTGACTGTGTTTTCAGTTTTTTTAATAAAATAATTTTCAATTTGTTTACGTTTTTTTCGATATGTTTTCAAAATCGAATTGATGTCCGGTATCGATTCTGTGAACTGTTAAGTCTGTATACACGGTGATCCTTTTGTCTATGCCAACCGGCTAATAGTGGATTCCTGAGTTGATTCTGAGCAACTTTTTCCTGTACCAAAATTGGCTCTGAGGCTCAGAATTTAAGTGAAGAGCCATTGAAATTTCGAAAAAAAAATTACTCGGCTTCTTTTCAAGTTATTGCAATGAATGAGGGCTCATTTTCAAGCTTTTTTAAAGCCCTCTACAATTCATTCCTGAGAACATTTGTCCTGCGGTGAATATTTCTGATGTTATGGCCTCGAAAATGGTAAAAAAGGCAAATTTTTGCGGTTTTTCGCATCTAACTCATATCGCAAAATAGCTAACGAAATGTCAAATTAAAAAAAGTTGTAGAGCTTAAAAAGACGAAGAATTTGCCCTCTCATGTGTTCGTTTTCAATGAAAATTGAGTCCGCGGGAACACTTTTAATGTCGTAGAATTGGTGACAAACCTACATTGTTAGTACCAAACTCGTTTTTCGTCAATTTTACAACATTAAAAGTGTTCCCGCGGACTCAATTTTCATTAAAAACGAACATATGAGGGGGCAAATTCTTCGTCTTTTCAAACTCTATAACTTTTTCTAGTTTGACATTTCGTTAGCTATTTTGCGAAATGAGTTAAATGCGAAAACCGCCAAAATTGGCTTTTTTTACCATTTTCGAGGCCATATCTTCAAAAATATTAACCCCAGGACAAATGTTCTATGAGAAATTAATTGTAGGGCATAAAAAAAAGCTTGAAAATGAGCCCTCATTCATTGAATAACTTGAAAAAAGCCGAGTTATTGCAAAAAAAGTAATTTTTTTTCTAAATTTCAATGGCTTACTTAAATTGTGAGCCTCAGATCCAATTTTGGTACAAGAAAAAGTTAATTAGAATCAACTCAGGAATCCACTATTAGCCGGTTGGCATAGACAAACGATCACCCTGTATGCTTTATAAATATAAAGTACAGTAGGTCCCCTCTTATTTTAAGATTTCGAGTCAAGGAATATGGCGGCACCCCCACTTATTTTAATGCTACTTTTCTTCCTCATCACCCTCAGCGTGAGAGAGAGGATATGAAAAAAAAGTTAAAATAGAAGGGGGCAAATCCTTAAGATAAAGGAGGAACTTAAAATATGAGGGGTTAAAATAAGAGGGGTAGTACTGTACCAATATAGAAACAAATGACTACCAAGTTTTGTTGAAAAATATTGAACGGTTTGTTATTTATGCAGGATTGAATTTTAACCCTTTCAGTCACGAATTTTTCCAGCCACGGAATTTTTTTGAAATTTTGTATACTTGAGTTTTTGAGGTCGCTGATTACGAATCCGGTGTCAGATCTTCAAAATTCAAAATGGCGGATCCAATATGGCCGACCAAAAATTTGAAAGATAATGAATTTAGCTAATATTTGGTATATAGGGGTTTTGGTATTCTTTTTTCTTTTTTTTTTATTTGGGTTCGTAATCAGCGACATAAAAACCCCTATATACCAAATATTAGACAAAATCACAATTTTTCAAAATTTTTGTAGGCCATATTAGATCCGCCATTTTGAAATTTGAAAATCTGACACCGGATTCGTAGTCAGCGACATCAAAAACTCCGGCATACCGAATTTCAAATAATAATAGCGATTAGTTCTTCCTGACATGAATTTCTTTTGAAAATTATGCCTTTTTTGGTACTAATTTGTTAATAAAAATAATTATTTTAAATAATTTTGTAATATTATTGTTTGTTAACAATTATTGGAGTCTTAGGAAAGCCAGGAACAAAAAACCGCATTGAAATCGAGAACTATCTGTTCAAAAACCTTAAAAAATCGAGAGCATCTTGGTGGGACACTGGTGTCCGCCTGTGACTGAAAGGGTTAAGGTCACATATTTTTCAAAAATGTATTTCTCAGCAATGAATTGTGCGGATCTTGATGAATTTTTTTACATACAGTTAAGGAAGGTTTGACCTTTAAAAACATATTTTTCACATTATTGAAAAACAATATTCACCGTGGAAAATCATTGTTTTTATTAAATAAATGAATAATTGACTATGTTCTGGATGTCGTTTGTGAATTCTGGATGAAGTACCTGAAATAAAAAAAATAGCGAAATGAAAATACAGCAGATTTACTTCTTACTTCTGGCGATCTTTATTTCACTTCCCTTCATTGCGGTTACAGCCTAGGTCGCTTTGATCGTACAGCATAGACAATTTTTTTTATAAGATACGATAAGCACTCTGATCCTTCGCCATCGCGATCGCGCGGCGAACAATAAGCCTCCGTCACACGTCAACGGCTACAATCGGGGCAAAAGAGAGAAGAGAATGGCAAAAAGTCGATTGTCGAATTCAAACATTCTCCGTTCTTCGCGCTTTTAACGAGATTTTCCATAATTAAAAGAATAATCACCCGTTCTTTTTCTCTCTTACACGCACGCGGTCGCGCGCGAGCGCACGCACAAAGGGCACTCGCAGCCTCTCACGCAGACACACTTCGCTCTTCCCCCCTCATCCTCACCTCACCTCACACTTCATCACTCTTTCGCAAATGCGCACTTAACGAGTAAGCCTTAGTAATACTTTGTTCTGCCCTTTCATGTCGCGGAATCCTCGCACCCCGGTGACGAGGCATTTTTCCGGTTGGTCAATTTTTATTATTTTACAACACTGCCGAGTTACAACCGGTTTGCGCCAGAACCTCAACGAAAAACTCGTTGCACATTATTTTTGTATGTAAGTTCTTCATTTTGTGGGTGTGTTTTTTTTTGTTTTTTTTTTTCGTCCGCCGATTTACATACGGGACTTGAAAAAGCAGTGACGTGCGCGACGAAAGCGAGATATGCGTCCTAGGAACGATTTAGCGGGACAGTCTTATCGAGGAAAGGCGAAAAAAACGTGGGCGATTGTCGTCCTCCAGTAACGACGGATTGTGATGAAAAGAACGTCATAAATACGAATGTAACGAGACTTTTAATAATATAATAATAATAATCATAATAAAATAATATATAATGACGATATAATAATAATAATAATAATAATATTAATAATATGCAATAATAAAATAGTAATACGACGGTGAGCACATGACGTGATAAAACGCAAGTCTAAAAATCATTTAAATTATACATTTGCCTTCTGAAAAGAGAAGAAACAATAAAACGGAACCTACAGACCGCATCGTCTCTCCTTCTATCCCGATGGACGAAGAGTCGCTCTAGAAATACGTTAAAGCATAACAGTGACTACGTAAATCACATTCTCTTTGTCTTCTTTGTGTTTCGATGATAGAATTGACTCACAATCTTTCTTTCGCTCACTCTTTCGCACGCACATGTACACCCTCACACACACACACACGCACGCTCACACACTCGGACGCTCTCTCATACATATGAATTTGTTCCTCTCACTCTCTGTCTTTCCGTCTAAGCTGTCTCCATATGTTCTCTCCGTGTGTTCATCGCGAAACACTCTTTTAGGACTACGGTGCGGATCGAAAGCCCGCGATCTCGAATCGAACGACTAGCTGAGGCCCGCTGTTCGTCTCCCGTTCGTCTCGCGAGATGCCGCTCATTACTGTAACGCTCGGTACAGTAGAGGGCGACATCCTCCTTCCTCCTCTTACATCTTCTCCTCCTCCTCTTACGGTAGTCCCATGCTACGGTAAGCGAACTCGTCATCACCACCTCCATCCTCATCCTCGTCATCCGAAATTTGCGCGACGGCGAAAATCCGCCGTCCTATCAAAAAACATAGAAAACTAAATCTTGGCGCGTTTATTGGTCGGAACTCGACGCCGATGGCGGGTGCTGCTGCTCGGCGTTTGGGCAGTGCTGGGGCTCGCCGGGTGGCGTGCCGTCGTGCGAGTTGCCCAGCTGGGGCGTCACCGGGGTCGCCGGCTGCATCTGTGGGGTCCCGGTCGGCGCGTAGACCAACCGGTAACCGGCCGGCAGAAAGAAGCTACTGTGCGGAGCATAATTGAAGGCCTGGAGGTTCGTCAAGGTCGGCGCGGCCTCGTGGTGATAGTGTATGAAACCACCGGCGCCGTTACCCGCCGTCGCCGTCGTCACCAGGGTGCCGGCCGTCGCCTCCGTCGGCAATATCGTCGGCGCGTACTGCTGCTGCTGCTGCTGCTGCTGGTACTGGCCGTTGCTCGCCACCCCGCCCGGGCCGTCCGTCGGGACTTCCGTCGCCCCGCCGCCGCCGCCTCCGCCCCCACCGACGCTCGACAGGTTCTCCGAAGGCACTACTGGCACCGGGATTACGTAGGCGTGAGGGATCGCGGTTGCCGTAGGAACCTGCGTCGCCGTAACCACCGGGGGTTGTTTGAGTTTCTGCATCGCCAGCCTCAGCGTTTCCTCCGTGTCCGGCGAATAACTCAGCTTACGTTGCATCGGCTGCGTCGCCCCGAACATTATGTAGTCCTCGAGGCCCTGTATCCGAGGTTGTCCTGCTCAAATCAAATCAACATTTTCATTTCCAATCCAATTTTCAAGATATCAATCAAAGACATCCAACAGAATGAACTTGAACGTGACTGCAGATCTGCAATTAAGATAAAAATCTAAACTCACCTGCAATTGTATGATACAGCAGAGGATGCTGCTGATGAAAGGCCGACGCCTGCTGCTGCTGTTGAATCAACAATTGTAACTGTTGCTGCTGAAACCGTTCCAGCTCATCTCGATGCCGCCTTTGCAACGTTTCCAATTCCATTGTTTGTCTACGGATGAAAATCATGTTATTCAAATATGCCCTTGGGATAGTATGAATTACTGAATTAAAATCAACCCCTTGGCTGCCGCAACGATTCCGTTGTTTCAGTCAACAGATTTTAATGGATTTGTTATTTGGTCATTGATTCAAAAAAATACCATCAATTCTTGAAAATTATAATTCTTCGTACAATTTTCAAGTTTGAAAATCATTTAAAATATTTTGAAAATAAATGATACCAGCAACAAATTTTATGAACTTTGAAAATATTTTTCAGAGTACAAAAGTTGTTTTTGCTTTTTGAAGTTTGAATTTGGTTAGTAAAGTTATTTTTTCATTTCTACATTCATTTTTATGTTTCTAAAATGTACAATCTGGATGCAATCATGTAAGACAGCTTGCATATTCATTCAGCTTTGCCGTTTCTACTTCTTTTGAATTATCCAATTTTAATATGATTGATTATCGCAAAGACAGTGGAGGAATTGCCAGATGAAGATAAAACATAAAAGGAGAGAGAAATTCGAGCACTGCATGTAAAGATTTATTTTGAGATTAGCTAATAAATATCTACGAACGATTTGTAGTTTAAATTAATTTAATAAAGGTGTTTATAAATATATCAGATATGGATCTGAAAGAACATATCACCGATTAAATTCACCGCTGACAAAAATCTAGTTGAAAAGACAAATTTATGTCCACGACACGGCCCAAATATTAAAGAGAATAGAAAAGATAGAAAAACAAATCTTACATTTATTATTAAATATAAATATTCAAACGTAACCTCAAAGTTAATCTTAATTTATAGTGCATAAATACTTGTAATTCTTGACATCTTATTTTATCTATTACAATTTCTCTATTTTTATTATGATATGGAATCACTTTAAATTTGAGAATTTGGGAAGAAATAATTGCTAGACTTGTTGCACATCTCAATTCGGAATTAAGCGGATTGTACTTTTCGAAAACATATCGTAAATCTTCATCTAAAAAACCAATTTTCAATGTCTGTTTATTGTTGCGGGATTTCATTAAGCAAAATCGTGGAATTTTGACTATCATTGGACATCAAATGACGCCAATACAGTTGCACGAAATCGTCATTGGCAGTCAAGGAGTTACAAAGAATTGTGGATCGTCAAACTTGTCAATGATTTAATGCAATACTTATATATTTAATTCTTACCTTCTTATGAGCAGTTGATATTCTTCACTGGGCGTTCTCGTAGAATACCGTTCCTCTTTCTCATACTAAAAAATATAAAAATCATTAATACCAACGAAACCCAAGGTACAAATAGTGAAATTAATGTAGTGCCCTATTTGCTATTTATATGATTAACAGTATAAAAGCTGTATTTTTTTACCAGTTTATTATGTTAATTTTTTATTCAATAATTCCGTATTCCCCACAAAAACTGTTTAATAATATAAAGATAATGTATTAATTTCTTCGTTAAAGCGGTCATAAGTATGTTGTAAACAAAAGGGGGAAAAAAGTTTCTAAAACATCGAAATCGAGCGACATTGTTATTCAAATACATTATATTTATTATGAAAATTACGTTCGATAAAAATTATTTAAATTCAAAAAACTGTTTAGAAACCTGGTTATTGTGTTTGAAGCCTGACTAAGTTTAAAATAGGAAGAATGTTAACATCGATTTTCAACCGGCTATCAATATAAAACTATTTACATGAAATATATTCTTATTAAATGTAAAATTCTTACCTCTGGAGCCGAAGTACTCATAGAAGTACTCGTTATCAGAGTCGGCGGCATGGATCCCTCGCGACTATGTATCAACTGCACCGGAGTTCCAGGCACTGTGAAAACAAAATCATTCAATGTTTCTCAATCCTGATACGAATAGCCATTTAATCAGATTGAATCATTTTGAATGAATGAATGTATTAAATTAGTTTGGAATACTTACATTGCATCTCTTCGAGATGATGCGCGGCAACGGACTGAGCAGTAACAGTTTGAGCTGCGACAACTTGAGCTGCTACAGTGGCGGTCAATCGCTCTGCGTTTCTAATGTCGTCAGTGTTCTGTCCTGGCGAAGATGACAAAGAGACACTTCCTGCAGAAAAAGCGACCTCGTTCGCGGGTGGTCCGGAGACCTTCGACACCATGAATCTCGAAATCTTCCTCACCGGTTGATTAGGCTCAACGCGTTGCTGCTTAAACAAAATAAAATTACATTATATTTCGACGACTCGACAGAATTACGAATAAAAAATTTTACGTTTTTGAAAACTTACATCAAAAGATGACATTTCCATGCCGTCGACTTGGCTCATCACTGACATTGTCTCCACCATCTGCTGCTGTTGCTGCGGCTGCTGCTGCTGCTGCTGTAGCTGAGTCGTCATTTGAGATAATACCGGATGGACCGTGGCGACCGGCGGCGTCGCGGGTTGCGACGACGACGCCGTAGCGGGTGGTCGGTGATGAATTTTAGCGAGTTCGTGCTCGAGTTCCTGGAGTCGCGAACCTGGACGCTGCGCCCGCGACTTGACGCTATCCTTGCTAGGACTCATCATTTCCGGACCGGCAGGACCAGTTCCGGGCGTCGGGCTGTCTAGCGCGCTGTCCGCGTACTAAATACAAACCAACAAATTTTACAAATCTAACAAACTGGAGGGCATTATGATTAAAAGTTCTGTATTTATTTTAAATTTTAAGACAAATAAAATAAGTTTTTGTTTTATTAACCCATTAAGGAGGTTCACCAGGTTAAAGAATTAACATTGAGAATTTAACGAAAAAATTACAGCAGATTAAACAATGAAAGAAATTAATGCCTGCAAAGTTTCAAGCCCCTAGGTACCTTCAGAGCAGAGAAATTAATAAAAATGTTCACGATTCTTTAACATTGAGTTTTATGGGAACAAGTATATATTCATGAAATTCGTATTGAATTAACATTGAGTTTTTCATAAAATTTATACTGCTGATAAAAAAATGTGTGACATGATATTTGCAGAAAGAAATAAGTCTCTTCCTACCTTTAGGGACGAGAAATAAAGTAAACAAATAGCTAAAAAGGTCGTTTACGGTTATGTGGATGGACGATGGTCGGGCGGAATAAAATGTATATAAATACTAATTACAGTTTCAAAATTATGGTTTCTTACATATATTGTATGTTCATATGTCGTTTTAACCTTACCTGTACGATGCCGATCCAGATTAACACCTTTGTCATTTTTTTTTTATTTTTCAAGTAATCAAAATCTGATTTTGATCCAAATTTGCTTCTTTATTTTCACAAAATATTTAGAAATGTAAATAATGGAATTGTTTTCATTATTATTATGTTTATTTGTTGATTGTATTAAAAGAAGTATACAAAATATATATTTTTGTTAGAAAAAATGTATGCTGAAAAGCAATTGCTGCTGCTTCATCAAGACAAAATTCGTCCCTCGGGGGTTTTTGGGATTGCTGATTACGAATCGGACCTCAGATTTGCAAAATTCAAAATTAGAGATTCAAAATGTCAATCAAATAGTTTTTTGAGAAATTTACTTAAATTAAAATAATTTTTTGAATCTTGCTGTTAGTACTGAGTTGTAAAAACAAACAGTTAATATTCTTTGAAAGAAGATGCAGTAAAAAGTAATTACGTGGCATAAATTTTAATTTCAATAGGTTATCACAGAAATGAATAACAAACTCTATATAAGTATATTTTGACAAATGATGACAAAGTGTAACATATTTTCATAATTTTTAATATTATTATATTATTATATTTTTTATATTAGCCAGGGCTTTTAAATGCACAATTCGTCGCCCTTCAAGCTCAGCTTCCTTCTCGTCAGTTTCCAATTTTTCGAGGTTAGAAACTAACTTTTTGTTTCAAATAACACCATTTGACATTTTGATATAAAAATACAGGGTAATTGGCGGGCACGAACGATAGTGTTGGGGCTGTGTGGGGGTTGATTGGGAGAATGTGTGAATGTATGAACGCGACGTTGCCAAGTCACTTTTGTCTATCCTACCACGGAAGTCATAATGGCGATAATTCTACATTTGACTCGGTAGGTACCTGGTGAACCTCCTTAAGGACGGAAGACACACATTTTTACGTTGATTTTCGAGCTTCGTTTTCAACAGGAAATAAGATTAATATTGACTTGAACGTGACCAACCCTATCATTTTCGAGTATGCTCTTTCGATTACCGTGGTCAAATTGCATTTAAATTGCTTTAAAAACCAATATGGCGCATTTAAGAAAAAAATGAACAAAATTTCGTGTGTTTCGTTTTTTGTGATTTTTTTTTCGTATCAATGTTGTCGGATCGATGCTTTTCTGCAACCAAAAGTGCACAAAATATATGAGCTTCAACTAGGAATTTTTTTGTTTTGCCCCGAATCAACCCCACCTCTTCAAAAAGTCAATATCTCGGAAAAATAAACCTTATTCTATCAATTATGAACATTATTCATGAAATTCGCATCTTTAGTGGTATTATATTCCCTAAAACTGAGGTCCAGGGGTTTTCGAAGCTACTGATCAGCAATTTCGGATCCACCACCTTGAATTTTAAAAATCTAGCCCCAAATTCGTGATGAACAACCCAAAAAAAAAACCCGTATACGCATTTTATCGCGATTTTGAAGCATTTTATTGAATTTCAGTCCACCATATTGGATCAGCCATATTGAATTTCAAAAATCTAACCTCAAATTGCTAATCAGCAACTTCTTAAAAACCCCGGACGTTTTAGGGAAAATAATACCACTAGAGATGCGTATTTCATCAATAATGTTCATAATTGAAAGAACAATGTTTATTTTTTCGAGATGATGACGGTTTGAAGAGGTTAGGTTGATTCGGGGCAAAATAAAAAAAATCCTAGTTGAAATTCATATATTTTCTGCACTTTTGGTTGCAGAATCTATCCGACAACATTATTGATACGAAAAAAAATTCACAAAAAACGAAACGCACGAAATTTTGTTCATTGTTTTTTTTTTAAATGTGCCATATTGGTTTTTCAAGCAATTTAAATGCAATTTTGACCACGCATATCGAAAGAGCATACTGAAAAATGGTAGGAACCGGTACAATCTCATCAAGTTGGAAGAACATCTTTTCTTAAACTAATACGCCCTAAATTTTTATGAATGTTGTCTTTTATTAACCTCGCTAAAGAGTTGTAAGTGTACTCGTTTGCAACTTCCATGTGGATATTTTGTAGATAGTTGGAAAGAAAGTTAAGATATCTACCTGACCAAGAATCATTATGATACCAATCAATATCTAAATATCCATTATTTTTTCCTGATTACTGTCAAAGCTACGAAATTAATTCTATTGTTGACTTGAATTTCTTTTGTGAACACGATTTTGTTAGTAAAACCTACTTTTTTTATTGGGTAGGGACATTCAATTGATACTTACAATTTGCGCCTGCGCAATTGCCTCCATTCCTCCAACATAAGTCTCGACGTTGTTACCGATATTAACGTCTGCATATTCCGGATGACTGGGATACATTGTAGTCTGCGGTGAGAGTGGACCCTGAACAAATATCATATATTAAATATCATTTGTAAAACTAAATGACTAGCTAAATAAATTTATATGATATAAACAGATCGTTTCGATCGCCACTTTAATTTAATCGTTATTATATGATAATAGTGGAAGATAAAGACTTACCGGCATGTGAAGCGACGACAAGGGCGACACGATTTTCTGCGAGTTCGAATAGACGACATCATGAGTGACAACATGAGTCTGGGGCGTTACGGGAAGGCTGATCGGCGGCGTGCCGACCGTTATACTTTCCGATGGTTGACTAGTTAGTTGCACCAGTTTCTGGTGCAGGTCGGCGATCGTTTGCGGCCCGCTGCTTCCGACCCCGGTATTCACAGTTTCTGGCGTTTTGTCCAAGGAATTTTGTTGACTGAGCTTCCGGTGCTGTTCGCGCGCCAATTGCTGTTGAAGCGCGAACGTCGAGTCGATGGATTCGACGATCGTATGCTCGGGTGTGATGTCGTGGCTCGAACATTCGTTCTCCGATGACAGTATTTGGCAATCTGAACTCGTTCGTCTGTGCAAATTATACAAATTTTCATTGTTAAAAAGGTTCTGACATGTTGAATAACATTCTTCGATCGATTTATGAAATTCGCCCTGTTAACACCGCGCAACGATTAAAAAATGAACTATGCTCAGAATGAAAAAATTTCATGTCCAAGATAAGGGAAATAAGATATTTTAATAGTTTTAATGATATTTTTAATTATATTGAAAGTAGTCTGGGACATTACATTGATAAAATCGCGACTATTCCAGATATAATGATACATTTGTTCTCTACTTGGGATGACGAATCGCGTTAACAATTTTGACACAAGGGACATTTCTGTAGGTGATTAAAAAATGTGATTTTACGAGGAAGGCTTTCAAGATAATGTTCACTATTTTGAAAAAAGTTGTTATATGCTTGCTTTTTAAACTTTTAGTTATTAGGGCAGAAAATTCTTCTGAATTACTGGCCATTTGTATAAAATGTACTAAATTTAGTCAATAGATGGCGGTTAGTTGAATTCGCAAACTAGATAAAAACAATTTCTGACGACAAGAACTTTTTTCTAATATAAAAGTATACGATCGCGGTTATAAGTATTTTACACATATTTCACATGTATCATTAAGACAAATGTATTCTTCATATCCAAAAATATATTAATCGTTTTTTATGCATATTCAAATTCGTAATTTTTATTGTATCAAATAACTTACCTGCTAATACTGCCAAATTCAACTCCTCCATCAACCTCGTATTTCGCGACATTCTTGTCGGGAAGTTTCAGTTGCAAAAGTTGCTGCTGTTCATGGATTATACCGCCATCTACGTATTGATGTTCTTGTTGCTGTTGCTGTTGTTGCTGCTGCTGCTGCTGTTGTGGCGGTTGCTGCTGCTGCTGCTGTTGATATTGTACCGGCATCACGTGCTGTACCGTTGTTTGGCTCTGAATCAGATGCAGATGCTGAATTGGTTGCATCTGAATAATGTTCTGACCAATAGGTGTCCCGTAAGGGGTGGCTATCCATTGGCCTGACATCATTTGTGCCGGTAAACCATGCTGTTGACCCTGGATTTGCCCTTGAATCTGGACAGCCTCCATGGGGACTTGTTGCACAAAAGCTTGGCTCATGGGTGGAGGCTGCTGAGGTTGCTGCTGCTGCTGCTGCTGCTGCTGCTGTTGGCTCGGAATGTTCAAAGGAAGGATTTGCTGGCCTTGCACAATTTGTTGCATCGGCTGCTGATACTGCGCGGTTGCGTTCTGTAGGCAAGCTTCCGGCTGGATCGGCTGGAAATATTGTTCGGAATGAAGGACCGGCGGCTTATATTCGACGTTCGCCGGATTTTGGACCCCTGCAGGTGCCGTAGCCTCATGACTCGACGCATGAGGAGTCGTCGACTTGGTCTTGGGATTCGATAGAATATTGGCCAAGTTTTGAGCAAGATCCGGCAATGTCGACGAGACTTCCTTAGCTTTGACCTTCGGGGCCGTTTCCACCGGAGGCGCCTGAACCACCACCGGTCCGGACGAGGGCTGATCTTGCGAATCGATAGAGACGTTCGATGTCGTCGAAATATTTGACACCCTTCGATTACGCTCATCAGCTTGCACGTGCTGTACTTGCTGTACTTGCTGTGCCTGTGCCGGCTGTACCGGTTGACTCGGTACACTGTTAAACTGTTGCGGTGGAGGTTGCCGAATTTCCTGCATCGTACTCTGATCGCCTTGCGACTCTACCTGAACCATTTCATCGCTCTTAGGAGCTTCTGCTGGATCTTTACACGAACCAGTTTCATCCTGGTTCTCAGGCTCAGCATTTTTCTGTTCGACGACCGGACTAACCAAGAAACGAGAAATTTTCCGACTGGGCGGCCTCGACAGTTTTCCGTCCGCATCTCCATCTACGTCTTTTCCATCATCTTTTGGTGAACTTTCTTCCTTCAAATCCGTCGGCTTGATGAATTCCGTTGAAATAGTCTGAGACGCTATCGATAGCGGATCCTCTTCTTGTTCCCTAATGTGAACCTCGACTATTGTCTCGGTCGATGCGATGGACATACTACTTTCGTGAGTCTCGGATGCGCCATCCACCGGCATTGTCGGTGTCAGAGTGTCCGTATTCTGTGTCGAAGTCGATGACCGCCTGGAAGCTTCCGCAGATTCGCTGCTGAGAGGGTGGCTGTCGGCTTGTGGAATGCTGTGCTGTCGTTCGAGACCGACATTCGTAATTTGAGAGATTATCTGGTCGATGGGCAAGAGCTTCGTCGGAGTCGATGCGTTGGACGTTTCATCTCTCTAAAAATTACAATTTATTAATTAATACCCGATCACGAAGGGGGGATCCAAAGGGAGCAATCTTGTCGGATGAAACGGTAAGCCGAGCACAAGGCACACGGCAACTCTGGAATGTGTGCAAATCAAAGAAAAATGGTCACAGCTACGTGAACGAAACTCTGCAGCAATGATGCAGGGAAGATCCCATCCAACGAGTTGTAAATGTTATCCATCCAAAAAATCATATTAAATATTATAAATAAAATACTTCACAGTATATAGAGCCAGATTACAAATAACTTACAACGTCTAACAATATTTAAAAACTAATCCCAGAATAAAAATAAATGTATTAAAAAATTATAACGACGTAAAATGAAACCCAGGTCAAGTAAAAAAACGGACCCCTGACATATTTGCAGAGTTTCGATACACCGCCCATTCTCCGGGCGAACGGGAATATTTCAGTGGTGAAGCACATTAACAAACATATGTTTTATTGAACACAAAAAAAAATAGAAGGAAGAAAACAAACGAAGACTCATCCGCATCGCCGGAGATTCCGAGTCTATGTCGGAACCGGGAAGAAGCTGCAGCAACGGAAGAAACAAAAAGGCGGACGAAAGTCAAGAATAAACGGAACGAAGAGAAAGAAAACAAAAAAACCAACGAAAAAAAATCGAGGTAAATAAAACTGAAAAGTACAGAAATACTGGAGAGGAGGAGTAGACTCACCGAGCGGTGCCTACGATGAACTTTGTACGACGAACGGTGGCTGCTTTGGCGAGTTAGCGAGCCATGTCTCACCTGCTGCGTCCAAAATCATACACGACAAATGTATACACACCTTCGTAATTCTCGCGATTGTAATTCAGTACACGACATTTGTTCTTTTTTATATTTTTCTTTTCCTTCTGTTATATTATAATATAAAATGCTTTCCCTAGATGTCATCTTGGCGGGCCTCATTATTAAAGAGCCATTACACGATACAATTTATCAAAATAGACCCAAACGACATTATATATATGTCAAATAAAATAGTCATGGTGAATATGCAAATAAATATATTTGATTTTAATAAAATTAAGCTAGAAAAATTAGTCACCCTGCCCAGGACAATCTCTGATGTTACGTTAATTCATTAATTCCCGCTTATCTTTAATTGTTTAAACTTTGTCTTTTAAAATAACCAAAATAAATAAAAACGTTATTTTAGATTTTCAGTTTTAAACAAGAATTACGAGCGCGAGTCGCAGTTTTTTTTGTCTGCTATCAAAGCGGCAGTATAAACGTCGTACATTGCGAGGACGCGTGCACGAAATAATATTAATTATTGTTTGCACGAATAAAACACTCACCTTTGTTGCATCGAGACTGTGATCGCGATCCCTGGGCCTCCGACTTGTTACTGGGCTTCCTCCGGCGGATTGGTCCGGAGGTCCATGAGCGACCAGCGGCAGACTATGCGTCGGGTCCAATCGCAATTGCTTTACGATATCCTCGATCAGCTCGACGAACGTGTCGCATTGCGACTGCGGTAACAAGTTCTCCACAACCTTTAAAAAATATGCGATTACAACTGTTTCCTAGATTATATTGTTAAGATGCATGGACCAATAATAAATTTATATATAAGAAGTGAGGCTAAGTATATATGTTTGTTGCGCATACAACACTATTCAATTTGTTAAGTTCTTGTATTGAAGAAATTGGAACTACAATGATGAAATACCGTCACCACAACGGCAAGAGTTATCTTTTAAAAAATATTTATGAATAAATAATATGAAAAGATTGAAAATGGTACTTGGTATATTAAAGCAATAAAAAAGATTTAAAATTAATAATAATATTTAACACCATATTATTATTAAAATAAAAATAATTACCAAATTGTTCGCAATGTCGGTCGGGACCATGTCGTCGCGATCGAATTTGAAGGTGACCGTCTTCTGTTTACTCGTATCGAGCTGGCACTCGACGGACAGCGGCTGACCTTCGATATTAGTCACCGAGAGAACCGTTAATTTGATACCTGGCTTCTTGCGCTTCGTACCCGATCTTTTCACTCGCGTCTTCTCGGTTGCTGGCACGCTTTCGGAGGCCTCTGAAAGACCGCTGCAAAGAAACATTATTTCTTTAACATTCTGTACAATACTAATACCTCACACAATGGATAAACAAATCTTATTCTCATTTATACCTTTCGCTTGCAGCAATTGCAGCCGAGCTTTCGATCTGTGGCATTGCAAAATTTTCCGCCATTTGCTGATGTACTGCCTCAATCGTGTCTTGTTTTACAAGTGAATTCCTATCCCCTGTGGTTTCTGTTGGTACCTGATAACTTTGTTGCAGCTGTGCTTGTTGCTGCAACGTTTGCTGTTGTTGTTGCTGCAACGGTTGTTGTTGTTGCTGCAACGGTTGCTGTTGTTGCAACGGTTGCGATTGTTGTTGCTGTAACGGTTGCTGCTGTTGTTGCAATAACGGTTGCTGTTGCAGTGATGGCTGTTGTTGTTGCATGGATGATTGCTGCTGCTGCATTGGTGATTGCTGCTGCATTGTTGGCTGCTGTTGCATCTGTGGCTGTTGCTGCTGTATAGGGGGTTGCTGCTGCTGCATAGGTGGTTGTTGCTGCTGCTGCATAGGTGGTTGCTGCTGCTGTTGCAGCTGTGGTTGCTGCTGCATCGAAGGTTGTTGCTGCATATGCTGTTGCATAGGTTGTTGCTGCATAGTTGGTTGCTGTGGCATGGCTGGCTGCTGCTGCATGGTTGCCTGTTGTTGCAGAGTCGGTTGTTGTAATGTTGACGGCTGTTGCAATGATGATTGTTGCTGCATCGTTTGTTGCGGCTGTAGCTGCGATTGTTGTAGCGTTGGCTGCTGCTGCTGCTGTGGCTGTTGAGCACTCATACCCATATTTTGAGGCGCGGGGACACCGGTTGATATTACGTTCGTGCTTTGAGTGTATTGCATTTGCATTAACAGATTCTGTTGTGTTTGTGCCCCATTCACCATCAACGCTGGAGCACTTTGGATATTAGTCACTTGGGGCTGCTGCTGCTGCACATTTTGCACATGACCGACTGATGCCGTCGTATTTTGTGAGTTTGCAACTTGCACCTACGATTTCATAAAACGATAATAATTTTATAAAACATATATTTTGCAAATCTTCCAATAAAATTTGTCTTAATAGATTCAAAATATCAAAATTATCTTTCAATCTTTAATTCTTAACATTAGCCCAATTTAAAGACGTTCACTTTTTTATACTTATTAATATAACGTACCTGCATAGGCTGGATGTATCCCAATGATGTTGCAGCGACGGCATTACTTCCACCCTGATAAATTTGTTGTCCCGCTTGTGTGGGCATCATATCAACAGCAGAGTTCGTCGAGTAACCATGAAAAATCGGTTGGGAAACACTCTGTTGAAAAATCTGTGCAGCCGAATAAGCTGGCATTGTTCCACTTTGGGGTTGGTAGTACTGCTGCTGACCCTGAACCGGCGGTGTGCCTACAACTGGCAACTGTTGTACATGTTGCACTTGTGGCTGCGCATATTGTAGCGGCACCTGCATTTGTGCCATGTTCATCTGGTTGATTTGAATGTACTGATGACAAAAACATGAATTATTCACTTTGTGAAATTGATATAATATATATAAAATAATGTATTTGTATTTTTGCGACACGATACTTTACCTGCGGGAATGCCGGCTGAGTTGGCACTGTTTGTGGTGTCGAGCACTGAGATGAACCACCGCTAAGACTTTGCGTAATCTGCTGTTGCACGTATTGCACTTGCTGCTGTTGGTACTGCTGCTGCTGCGATTGCTGGGGTTGCTGTTGTTGCTGTTGCTGTACGGGTTGCGGGTGCTGTTGCGTATTCTGGCCCATTTGCTGAAGCTGCTGCTGGTTGCTTTGCGCGATTTGTTGCAATTGTTGTTGATTGCTTTGAGCGATTTGCTGCATCTGTTGCTGATTATTTTGCGCCATCTGCTGGATTTGCTGCGCTTGCTGCGGCTGTACTACAGACGTCTGCTGTTGCATAATCGGTTGCTGCTGTACCAGTTGCACTTGTTGCGGTTGCATATTGTGCTGCACCTGCTGCATCTGAACCTGACCCTGCATCTGCACCTGACCTTGCATCTGCACTTGACCTTGCATCTGTACTTGACCCGGAATTTGCATGTTCATGCCGGTTTGCACCTGCTGAACTTGTTGCACCTGTTGAACTTGTTGAACTTGTTGAACTTGTTGGACTTGTTGGACTTGCTGGACTTGCTGGACTTGCTGTACCGGTTGAACTTGTTGTACTTGTTGCACCTGTTGCACAGTCTGTACCTGTTGCACTTGTTGAACAGTTTGTACTTGTTGCACCTGCTGCTGCATCTGCATTTGCTGAAGCAACAATTGATTTTGCATCATTGTCTCAGCCGCAGAGGTGGATTCTGCCTCCATTCGTTCTTTCGCTTCCTGGCGTTCTTTTGCCTCTTGTCGTTCTTTCGCCTCCTGACGTTCCTTCTCCTCCTTTGCCTTTCGCTCCTCCCTTTCCCTAAGTAACGCGGTGATTTGCGACTTCAGCATTTTTGCAACGGCTTTTGCATCTTCCTCGAGGATTAAACTCGACTTGGCCATCTCCAAAGCAACTTCCTCGGCATTGTCTCCCTGAATATCAAAGTCAAACTGAATAGCTTCGTTTTCTTTGTGTTTGTTACTGCGCTTCTTAGGATCGAGAACGCGTAACCGGAATTCAACACGAGCAAGTTCGGCGTCTGCAACGGCGTTTTCGCGGGAAACCAACTCAAGTTTTAAGCCAACATCTTCCGCGAAGAACTCATGATTTAGGAGATCCTTCACGAGGGGTCGCTCTTCTTTTTTCAGTCGAATGCACATTTCAATTATTTCACGCACTTCAGGGTTCTCTACCTTGTCATAACTCTGAGGTTTTACTCCCTACAAAAAATAAATAAATATATAATAGTACTTTTATATTGCACGCAATGAAAGCCTTGTCTAATACATGACTATTATAACATGCTATATCTTTACCCATTTAATAACAAAGAAAACTAACTATAAAGAATTAAATACAAATTTTTATTTGAAATGGGAATCAGTATTAACACATTGAAGGGTAAAGAAATTGAGAAACTTACCGAGACGACGCGTTTATAGATTTGTGCCGGTCCTGTGCATTCAGCGTAGGGATACTCACTAGTCGCCATTTCCAGCATGCACATACCGAACGCGTAGACATCAACGGATTCGTCATAATGTTCCTCATACATTTCTGGCGCCATGAATTCCGGGGTGCCAATGACGCTCTTCGCGAAGCTCCGATTTTTCAGTGTTGCCAGACCTAGATCGCCAATTTTCACGCTACCTGTTGTCCCGGTGATAAATATGTTGTCACATTTCAAATCCCGATGGATGATTGGTGGTGACCGCGAATGTAGAAAGCTCAGTCCTTTTAAAATTTGCCTGCACCAGGACTTCAAAACTTTCGGATTGATTTTCTTGAAACGCCTCAGATACCTATCCAACCCCAACATTTATACATCAGTGATTAAGTTAATAAATTCTGTTATTTGAGAAAAGTTACATATGGAAGTGATAATAATAAATGAAATGTTCTTACTTTCTACATTTTTTTACCAATTTTGATGATACTATTATTAACTTACATTTTTATATTAGCGTAGTAATAATAAAATAGTTTAAGAATTTAGAGCATCTCGTATATACCAGTCAGAAATATCAAAAACACGAAGCCACATAAAAAGATTTGGAAAGGTGGAGCGAAACGAAATTTCGTCATAGGTATGAATTTCTTAGATCGGCCTGAATACGCCGGTAACAATGTGAAATGTTTAGCTATTACAAAAATTTATTCTAGCGAATTCTCGACCCATTCTGAACTTATCTAAAATACATTTCGACTTGAAAAAGTTTATTAAATGAAAATAAGACGTTTGTTAGAGCGGTCTTGATTAAAGTACAGTAGTACCCGCCCTAAGCTATACCGTCTAAAGTTATGTAATATGTCTATCCTAAGTTATACAGTTGCCTCGTCCAAAGTTATACTAGCCTCTTCCTCTCCTTCCCCCGCCCCATTGTCTGGCTGAGCCACACTGGCTTCGCGATACTCACACATAGAAGCACCCATTGCACGGATTTAAAGAAAGTTACGGAAGTGGGGATAGTGAGGGACTATAACTTTCGACAAACTTGAAAAGTTGAAGAAAAACCGCTATCTTAAAAAAAAACAATCGTATAACTTAGGACGGGGGCTGCTGTAGCGATTTGATATTTCGATGTTACTTCAGAAAGTTCTGTGGATAATAGAATTGAAAAACAGATTTTGACCGAATTTTGTATACTTCTTCATAAAGATATACAAAATATGCAGTTAAAATATTAGTGGGCTACGGTACTTGTAAGAAAAGTTAGCAGCGATTATATTTTAATTAACATGATGTCTTATGGAAAAACCGTTTTTATGTGCTTTATACACTTATTGTGAAATATATTATTAAAAATTATACGAGCATAAGCTGAATTTTCTGAATATGTAGAGTTTGAAATAATTCAGTAACTACGAGAGATAACATTAATTATTTTGTAAAGACGTTCGTCTCATTTTATGAACAAGCCGTTGTTAACAGCACTATTTGGTTAGGTCGAGACGTATTGGCTCATTTGACTAGCAACTCCCTTAAACGTTCAAACTTAACATTGACACATTGTTAATGTTCAGTTATCGGATATAAATGAAGTTTAAAATATCATGCTTATAGAACATGTCTATAACATCATAAGTAAAGGGTCGTCTATAAACCACGTAGCTCTATTTTTGAGCTTTTTTTGATGTTATTAAAGCACAACTATCTTATTTCACTCTTTGAAGCACACATTTTTCCTTACAGCGGAAGATGTTGAAATTTGTTCCTCGACCGTTTTTGGAGTCAATGATTACGAATCTGACCTCATATTTTTAAAATTCAAAATGGTGAAATCCAAATGACGGGCGGAATTGAATCTCGTTACTTTGAGGTTTTCAGGATCCTTGATTATGAGTATGTCCTCAGATTTTTAAATCTTGAATGGAGGATTGTATATATTGACATATTCTATCCGTAATTGATTTTTAAGAATTGACATTGCAGTAGAGTCCCGTTATATTTGTGTCTCGCTATATTTACATCTCAGCATATTTTCCCTGTTCCGTCTCGTTATATTTACCTATCGTCGCTCTCTTTTTCCACCATCTTGCGGACTGGGGCCTCAGGAAGGGCCTACTGTGAAGTCACGAACGTAACGCGAGTGAGGAAAATGGGAGAAGCGACGGTCCTCTTCTGTTGGTAAATATAACGAGACGAGAGGGGAAGGCGAGGGCACCGAACGGGTAAATATACCGAGACTCGACTGTAGTTTGATAATCAGTTTTACCAAAAATCCAAAAACACCCAAGATTTTCATGAAAATTTTCATAATCATCGACCCACAAAATGCTGTACAAAGTTTTTTCCACATTTTTGTTATTATTAGCTTCGTCAGAATTACATTCAACATAAAAAAGAGTGATTTTTAATACTTTATTTATAACAAAATCGTGCGTACCAATAATCTTTTTGTATATCTTTAGGATAGTAAAGAGTGAAGAGAAACTTTTCATTGTATGCTTATATCGATGATTTCTTATTTTGCCGTAAACGAGACATGTTTTGGAAAGACTCATAAAAACTCAAAACGCCATTCTGATTGATGGTAACATTTTATTTTCTGCTGTACGAAGAGATACAAAAAATGGACCTAAAACTTTATAGAGATCCGAATTAGCCTCCAGAAAAGAACAACTATAAATTTCTTTTCACGTGCACTGAGAATTTACTTGAAAATGAGCAATTAACTGAATTTTAAAACTTGAAATTGCAGCGTCGCACTCTGAAAACTGATTCAATACTTTTTTAAAATAAAAGAAAACGTAAAAAGTGGACTAGTTACACTCGTAAATTTACGGTAGCACATATGTCTGAAGAAACAAGGTTGGAATAGCACATAACACGACTCAACACAGAACATTACAGCAAGAAATACTGCAAAATTTATTTCTAATAGTTTTCTGCGATTACTGGGCTAAAAAAGATTGTACAATGTCCAGCAAATTTTCTAATTCCCTAGAACAGCAGTTACAACGCATTTTTTCGTGAAAAATCTGCATTTTAATAAATAAATTTTGAGGTGAGAGAATAAAAACACCTTCTTAGTGTGCAAGCAGCATACACCGGAATTATAAAACGTAATTATTTAAAATTAAAAAAATAATGAAATCAAAATTAAAAAAATAATGAAATCAAAATTAAAAATATTTATCATTATCTAAAAATTTTAAAATAATTGTGAGTGTGTGTGTGGATGAAAACCAAATTTTGTCCAACAATTTCTCTTCGACGGATGTACCGAATTTTTGTTTAATCGATGCGTCCTGACCTAACTTTGACCTGATTAGATTTTGAACATGACTGCTTGTGCGGTTTCCATTTATTAAAAACCAGATAGTAAAAAAACGTGAAAAGTGATGTTATGTAACAAATTCTAACCACACAAATTCATTTTTCGCGACGAAACTGTTGGTGTGCATCAAAAAGCCGAGAAATAAAAAAAGCCTACATATAACAAAAACAACATGCGACACGGCAAAAGTTAGTTCTCTTTACAATGTGCGGATTTTTTTACTTGTCGGCTTTTTGTCCTCGGTTTTCTGAACTCTCGGCTTTTTGTGTTAATTTACACTCGGTTTGTATATCGATGATTATGTAAAAATGCTTCATAAGTGTAATCGTGTATAGCCACCGTGGGGAAGCAAAGTGTACGGAAAAATTCAACGATAAAAAGCTCTAGTTTCGAAAATTGGAAATAAAAAAAAGAATACGTTGAATGCTGATTCAAGGAACTTTTACGAAAAAATAGGTTAAGTAAATCGGAATAAAATATAAAAGATTGATCGGGAAGTTATTGTTTCGACTCGACAAGAGTCACAGCCGCTATTTTTAGTTGATTTTGATTTGAAATCATTTTTTCCCGATCGTCGGTGTAAAAGCAATTGAATTTGTGACATCGCATAAGTTTCTAACTTCACTTTTCTTAAGACTCGATTATAAGCACTCCCTAGATATTCGGAGTTCCAAAAAGTGAAAAAGGTGCTATTATATTCGGGTAAATACGGTATATTTCATATGTTTTTTTCAAAAATATTATATTAATAAAATGACACATGACGAAATGTAGTGCTTGAGTACCCAAATATTGTGTTAAGGGATCTGTCTAGTAACTCACTTTTGAAAAATCGGTTTTTTGTTTTTTACTTTTTTCGAAAGTAAATATATTAAGAAATATTGTGTGATAAGGAATTTTGTACGGTCCAGGCATCGCTGACTAGGTGTAAATAATTTTTTTTTAAGAATTTCATGTAAAAAAAACTTTAAACCCGTTTTTCTCGAAACAACGCTTTTACTCGCCTTGTTGATGAAATTTTCGAAACTACTCGACCGATCCTTATGAAATTTGAACCACATATTCTTTAAACCTATCGCTATGTCCCCCATACATTTTTTTCAAAAATTTTGAATTTAACTATATTATTTTTACAAAAGTCGGCGAAAAAAAATGGTTTTTTGAAAATTTTTTGTTTTTTCTTCACCATTTTTTTATTTTTTAAAATAATTGAACAAAATTCACAGGGGACATTGCCATTGTACCAAACCTAAAGCACTTTGATTTTTTTGTTTCAGACAACACAGCTCCGAGATTTTATCAACAAGGCGGACCTACCTACTTTTCGAGGTGTTGCGTTTGGTTGACGTTTTTGGTCATAATACATGTATAAAATAAAAGAACAAAATTTTTTTATGTATTTCAAGAGTGCATTTACTAAGCCTAATAACTTTTATATCATTACCTTTATCCAGTATCCCAAGAAATAATCACGAAAATCGCGTTTTTTTCGGCGCGAGCTACTAGACAGACCCCTTAAATCATAAGAGAGTGTACTGCAAAATTTCAGGCGATATAAAAATGAGACCTTATACATTCGTCATGTTACCTCTTTTAATCGCAAGTGTGCTCAACTTGCACACGGATTATAGTGTTGTTTTTTTAATGCAATAAGAATTTTAAACAAATTGAAACGTCCGTACCCTTCCTATCCGTATGCTTTCACATGTTTTTATTTACAGTAGAGTCCCGGGATATTTACCCACTTTAAGGGGAGCGTCGCTTCTCCCACGTCCCTCAGTCGCGTTATGCTCCTGACGTCATAGCAGGCCCTTCCTGAGACCCCAACCCGCAAGGGGGGGGGGGGGGGGGGGAAGAGCGCGACAAAAGGTAAGTGTAACTAGACGATACCGGGCAAATATGTTGGGATGTAAATAGAGCGAGATGCAAATATACCGGGACTCCATTGTATGTCGATTCAATGTTTTTGAAAAAAAAAGGTGTTAAACATCATTTTTTGACAATTTTCTCAACGCTGCTGAAAAGCGCAACCTCAAAACTAGTGGGATACGGAGGTCTCTTTTTTTTTTAAATTGTTATTGCATACCAAAAAAGGATGCTGAGATGCCTGTACAAATTGTACGGGCCTTAAGGGGTTAAGACTTGACGAGACGCCACCTGGTGGTGATGCCTAGATTTGGTTGTAATTAAGTACAGGGTGCGATGCGGACAACCGCTTATTTTTTATACATAATTAATGTTCCCTGAACGACCACCAAAACGGCACTCTTTATAAAAGAATATTTTATATGCACTTAATTGTTTATAAATTTGTGATCGTTAATGTAAATGTTGTAATGAGAATACAAATGTTAATGAAAATAAAATATCAACACAGCAGAAAATGGTGAGAACATACAAATAAATTTATACTTTTTAATGAATTGATAAATGTATATCTTAATTTATAACTAACAATATTAACTTACGTTTTCAATGTACCCGATGTCATCAGTTCGGTTACGAGTACAATGTATTTCCTTCTGGTGAGAGTAACCTCCCAGTAATCGTAAAATCGTACGATATTTGGATGCTGCAGTCCCTTCAGCATTTCCGCTTCTTCTCGAAATCTCAGTCTTTCCATTTTATTGAGCTTCTTTTCCTGTTTACGGAAGTAAAAAATAATATATTATACATATATTAAAATGCCAAAATATTTAATTTTAAACAGTAGGGGTCCTAGTGATATCATTTTGAGAACGTTGGTGAAATGGGAATTGGGCAGCATCATTTCGACAATTTTAAATTTAAAGCTTGCTTAATCAAATCGACGCAAAACTGAAGAAAAATGTATCATATATTTAAAATAAAGCTATCTTCATTTCAAGACTTCATTTATTTTATTTTTTTGAAACACAGAAATGTTGGATTCATTTTTAATTTTATTCTGAATTTGGGAATGTTTAACACAAAATTCTTACAAAACATCCTGAAAGGTTAACACGATTCGCCTTAGAATATAGAACGGAAGCGCTACCTGACTAGGAAAACGATTACTACTCAAAAACGGAGACAATCATAACGTGATGCGGAACATCGTCTACTTTTAAAAGAGCTCCGCGAATAGATAGCTTTCAATGAATTGATAATTAGGAATTAGTTTTTAATATTAAAATATATTTAATGAAATAATAATATCCACATCACTTTTATATACATTTTAACATAAATAGCTTTTAAAAAGTGAAAAGTAATATTTAATCCTTTCGGTCACGCAATTAGAATAGAAAAAACATTGAAAACGCTATTGTAAATAGCGTTTTTGGGGTCGCTGAATACGAATCCGAGGTCAGCTTTGCAAAATTTGAGATATTGGATGAATTATAAGCAAAGAAAATGTTCATAGTGCTGAAATTAAATCATTCTACAAGCCATAGTGAATATCCTGAGCATGTATGTATTTTATGCTTGCAAAAACAGAAAAGATTGATAAGATTTAGAAGCGCATTTTTGACAAAAGTAGTGACACTATTCAAAATTAAAGTTACTAATAAATTACCGCGTTGTGCAATGCATGCAACCCAAAAATGTACGGTTCAAGCAATCAGGAAGATTTACAAAAAACAAGTTCAATACCAGATTATTCAGTATTCGCAGGGCCTTCTATGCAAACGAGATCACAAAACAATAGTGTATGCCAGTGTTCTTTATGTGAATTTCGGAGAATCGAGAATATGCCTTCACAATTTTTTGATAAAACGTTATGAAATTTAAATAACAGAACTGCTTCTTTGTCTAGTGGTAAAATTAATAACTCAATAATTTCGAAGAAATGTGTCAAGTGTTACTCTGAAATAAAGTACAGGTATTACTTATGTACTTTTAAAACATGCGCTAACAATGTCAAAAACGTAATTGATAATATATTAATTCAAAAACAAACAGTTGAATTAGTTGTGAAATTGTTGAAAGACAAGGTCAACGCTGGTGAATATAAAAATTATCACGTGGAAAAATTTCTATTACACAAGGAAGAGGTAAACCTTTGAAATTAATATTATAATAAGTTAATATTATAATAAATTAATATTATATTAATAAGTCATAAAAAAGGGATGAAATCCCAATTACAACTGATGATATTGCTAAAATGTAAAATCGATTAAATATGAGTTTTAGACAAGTACAATCTGTCGCATCGTCATTACGATCGGCGGCAAAGAACCGAAAATTATTCGAACCTATGTTAGAATAAAAGCTTGTTGCGAAAAATAATATTCTAAATTAATTTTTTGAAAACAAGTCTGTTAAATTGGATAATATTCAAAATAAAATTACAACAAATTTGCAACAAGAAATCGTTTACTGTACGAACGTGAATGGCTTATTTGTAATTTTGGAGATAAATGCAAAACAATTTTAAAAAGTCTCCTTTTTGGCTGGTTTTTCGAGATGGGGGCCAAAATATAGCCGAGCGTCAACTGCTATAATCATATTTGTATTCAGGAGAGAAAAAAAATACATCGAAAATGGTTACTATTGTTTCGAACATGCAGATTTTCCCAATATTGCCGAAATTAATTTTCGTTCTAGGCGTAACTCTAAATAAAGGGTGTGCATGATATTTAAAAATTTGTATCTTTACAAGTCAAAATCGACCGGTTCAGTGGGTCTCCTGATAACAGCGCCATACTATTTTCATTATTTTCAATGTTACAAAATCGGCTACTACAACATTTATTTTAATTTCGTACACTGCACTATATAGAGTGTATCTTAATAGAAACACCCAAATAAAAGTTCATTATTTCAATTTCGGAAAGTTTTAAATCCATTTTATTTTTGATAAGATAACGTGTAATTATAATATCTACCACTGCCTTTCTTAGGAACGCTAATCGATGCCGTAATGATTCATTAAAACCCTTAACGTCTAAATCTACAATATATGTTTTGAAGTTTGACGTCACTTTTTGACATTTAACATTTAAATTTTAATATTGAAAATATCTTTTAAAGAAAAACTGTACTTAGTTATAATATTAATTTATTTTAAAATGATGAATATCAAGTAAAATAAGAGCATTTTACATACAGGTTCACCGAACTATAACAAATGAAAACTGAAACACATTAACATATGTTAATATAAACAATTGCACAATTACAAAAATTCTTAAATGAAAAATGTTGTAATAACAAAATAAAAAAAACAGATAGTAATTTCATATTTACATAAAATAACAGTAATATCAATGTTCTACTACTAGATAACAGATTACCAAGTTTAACTTTTTACCAATCTGTATATTTACAATGGTACATAGACACTTCCCCTTATAACTCGTTAAAATCCGATTGTTTTATTTAAGATAATAATCATAAACATAATGACCTTTATATGTGTGGTCGAACAAAATGTAAACACTTTGTACCTTCAGAACTATTTGGTTAATGAGGGTCTAATGCGCATGCCCCTTCTCGGACTTACTCAAATTCTGAAGCCCCACATTGCAGATTAAACCCATCCTATATATTATCTTATTGTGTATGTCGTGTCAGATTATCCTAATGAATTGCTTAATGTGTCTAAAGAAAGTTTTTAAAGTCAAGTAAATGATACAATGGAGTAAACTTCTACCCATTTGCTCTTGTAATGCATTGCACAATTTTATAAATATTTTATGAAACAAACAAAAAATCGAGAATTAAAATGTTTTGAATTTTAAACGACAAATGATTGTTATAGTAATCTATTTTTACTAATCTATTAATGAAACGACCGACAATTTTCTATTACTAATTAATGTTTTCTTTCCCATGAATCGTGTCAATCCTTTATTATTGCCATCTCTCTGACCGGAGTTATGATTATTTTTAGAAAAAAAAACATGATATTTTTTATTTTATTATTAACTCGAAAACTAAGATCGATAGAAAAAAATGTTAAATACAAAAAATACTCGTTTTTAGGCATCAAATACAAAAATAAAGCCAAATTTTAAACATAAACACATTTTTTTTCAGTTTTTTGTAGATAGAAATTTTTTTTTAATTTCTCATTTTATGTAATATAGTTGTTTATGAATATGAACAAAATGTAGCGTTTCTTTAAAAGAATAGACAAATTAATATTTTAATGATAATAAATGTTTTTTCTGCATTATTAGACACTACGACAATTCGTACATACACAAAAAAAAAACAATTTTTGTAAAATTATTATATATTTAATTTATGCATCACATAACATTTTTAAAAGTAACAATTTGTTCGTATGTATAACTTTGAATAAACAACTATATTACATAAAAAGAGAATTTATTAAAAAATTGCTACGTACAAAAAAATGAGGAAAAAAAATTTGACCTTATTATTGTATTTTCTACCTAAAAATTCGTATTTTTTGTATTTAACATTTTCTTCTATCGCTCTTAGTTTACGAGATAACAAGAAAATTTAAAAAAAGCATATTTTTGATAAAAAAAAGTCATAACTCCGGTCAGAAAGGTCGCACAAAAATGGGCAAGTGACCTTTTAATTTTCTGTTAGTTTCATTACCCCACTATTATTCGTTTCAAATTGGAAAGCAATTAAATAATGACGCTGAAGCCAGCAACAGATTCGCAGCAGCGGATTCGAAAAAACTATGGTTTTCAGCCATTAAAATTGCCAAAAACAGATTATTTGTATAAAATATGCAAGTAATTTTTACTAAGAAATTATCCATTTCCACAGTTTGCTTGAATCCGCTGCTGCGAATCTGCTAGCTTCATTATTAAGTAAAGATAAAAAATATCGTATTATTCATAAAAATCTCAATTTTGCGTATTTTCAATTTGTTCTCTGCTTAAATGAAAGCTATTGCAATAACCTTTGAAATTCCTTTCAATTTTTGAAGCTACGATAATTTTCTGCAAAGATATTAAGCTATGAATTTGAATAAATGTTCTCTTAGATATAATAAAAGTGATTGCTGGAGAGTGTATGTCAACGCCATTATTTGGGAACAATATTGTTATTAAATATATTATTAAAATAGTGTTATTCATTCGTTACTTGGTATATAGTTATTTCAAAGGAAAGCTGAATAATCTGCAGAGTGTAAGTAAACCGAATGGAAAATAAAGCTTCAAATGGATTTCTATAAAAATAGAAACGATCTTAGCTGTATCAGTTAATATTTGGAGGGACCAACTACCAATTGTTTAATTGTTATTAATTTGGAAATATGATTAAACTTACTTGTAGCTCACACCAAGCGACGGCGACACCTGTCTGCGTATCTAGTCCTCGATAAACAGTCTTAAAACTACCGCGACCAATTTCCTCCTCGAATTTGAGAAATCTGCCATCGGGTGAGATGCCAACCGCCTTCTCTTCGTCATCGTCATCGACGACGGCCTGCACCTTGGCCTGCATCAACAGATTCCTGACTTCGTCCATAGCCAACGTCTTTTGCTTCTCGTCCGTCTTGAAGTTATCGTCGAGTAGTGGCCCGATGAACGTCTCAGTCACGTCTTTATGTGTCCCTTCTGCTGAGGCTACCGAAGGTGCCGTCGTAGGTACCTCTTCGGCAATCGCAGCTACCTCTGGAGGCGGTACTTTCCCCAACTTGCTCAACGATTCGTGCAGCGCCTGGGCAGCAACAATGTCGCTTATGCTCGTCCCATGGTCGTCCTCGTCAAATATCGTGACTCCGCCTTCCACCACCAGGTCCTTGCTTTCGGGTACGTCCAGGGACTCGCCGAGGACGCTCGAGGTCGTGAATCGCGTCATTTTCTTCTCGTCGGAGTCGTTCGTTCGGCCTATTTCGTCCCCGGTAGTACCTGGGTCTTCTTTGAAGTTCACCAGCGAATAGACCGACGTCTTCCGCTTGCTGACAGTCGGTTGTTGACCGGGGGCCGCCTCATCCGTAATCGATTTACGTAAGGGCGCCACGGTCTCGAGACTCTCCGCGGCCTCTTGGGGCTCCGTCAACGCGGCCTTATGGCCTTCCTCGCTCGTCGACAGCATCTCCTCGCCCGCAGTCTTTTCCTCTGTGCTTATTTTCCTAAGATTTCCTTTCCCCGCTGGCGTACTAGGCATGGAACTGGTGCCTGAAATATACCAAAATATCCAATTAATACCTCCAATTAATAAGCAACATATATTTTAAGTACTATTTTACAGTTAAAACAAAAAGTATTACTATAAAATATTATCTGCAAAACTTGACTGAATAAATATTCCCGGGCTTTAATCTTTTCCTTTATTTTATTATTACTTCTTTTTAATAATTGTACGACTCTTTGGATGTGGGGTTTGTAATTATAATTTTACAATGATATTTCGATATTGCTCTTTAAAAATATTTATATTTCCTTGTTTTTTCAGGTTTTTATATATAGTCTTGTCATTCTCACGATTTACTTCCTAATTTTTATGTTTCGCTTACCAGGGCGGCTACCCTCGAAATGGAACAAGCGAATTACGATTAACGGTAAGCGAATCGTACATAATGGCAAACTAAACAAGCAGAATTAAAATAATTAAAAATCTATACACGTGTGAAGAAAAATATCGATAAATACATTTGTATTATTGTAAACTTGTGGTACATTTCGCTTGCCGCTTTCGCGATTCGCTGCCGGTGTGCACGCGCCTTAACTGTGAACAAAAGACGTAAATTCGTTTCCAAAATGTTAGACAATTTTTCATAAAAAGTTGGGAAAGTGTATTTCTTGGTTTCTCGGGGTTAAAGATTAAGAATTTTGAATACGTTTTTAAAAATTCAAATTTACGCATCCAATATGGCGAATAGGGCACTTTTTAGCAATCATATTGGTTTTAGGTTTTAAAATTTTCGAAATTCGACTTCAAATTCGGATTCATCAGTACTTTAAATAATATATGTACGATGTACATCTGTTTGTTTTGATGTTTTTTAACATTTTTTTAAACATTCCTGGAAATAATCGGTCCATTCTACAGAAGTATCCCGTGATTTTTCCGAAAACCACGCGAGAAAGCATAGAAACTAGAGTAAGAGAATTTACACAAAACATCGGTTAAATCTGAATAAATTACACATTTCTGTGCAGTTGAAAATACAACTTTTCCTAACTAAACAAAAAAAAAACATACAAAATAGTAGATTAAACATTTTTAATCTTTTTTTTTCAAATTATTCGTCTACTTAAAATGTTGAAAATTCTTATCAATAAATGAAGTGATTTTTTTTACATTTGCTTGAAGATTACAGGTATTACAGAATTTCCATAAATCTATTTTTACTCGTATCTGTACTTGTTTACATAATATTTAAGTCTTATACACGTCTTGACTTCGTTGCAGTTCGCCCTAATCCTGAGATTTAATCAAAATCTACCTAATCTTTGGGCAGTAAATACACATTCTTTTCACAGTAAATGAAGGGTTCTAAAACCTGCAATAAATATCGGAAACTTTTCACCCTCTAACGGACAAGTCTGCCATAATAAGATTAAAGTAGTACAAATGTCAAATGTGACCAGGTCCAGGTAGAAATTCGCAGGCCACGGGTGCATAACTCGGTTTCATTCGACACAAGTAGAAAATAACTTTACTTCCTTCAAAAGGTTAAATAATTAAGAATATTAGGTGCATTATCAATAATGTCCGTAATTTAATTATAAGTCATTTAATTATTAATTACAGTTGTACTAAAATGTATAAAAGTATATTAAAAGCCAATTAATAATTACAAATTACTTATTAATCATCGGTATATCTGTTTTGGAACTCGTTTTTTTTTCAGACACTTTTCGAATGGAAATTTTCGTAAGTTTTTAAAAATGTAAAATTTAGTAACAAATGTGCAAATATCATCTGTTTTAAAAATATGACACTGAAGCTAGCAGGCAACTGTAGCAGACTGTAAAAAATGAAAATGAAATTGACAATGCAATGGTAATTTTCAATCATGAAAATTTGGTAATAACACCACGTTGAGCGTTGAAATTTTACCGAAGTGAGGTTAGAGGTTTACCACCGCATTGTAAATTTACGACGTCGAGCATAGGGAAAATACTAGACTGTTGTACTTTTACTACGTCAAACATAGGTAATTTTTCGAACCTACGTTGGACGTGGTAATTTTACAAACGAGTAATATATTACAAGATTTAGGGAAAGTTACTGTGTTCCACATAGTAAATTCACTGCGTTGAAAGTGGGTAATTTTCCAGCCCATTCTCAATTGTAATTTTACACGATTTTTTTTACAGTGCAGGCAATACATATATACATTTTCTCAACAAATCTTTTTTAGGAAATTTTATTAAATTCTAGGCAACTGCAGAGCGTGTCAGGTCAGATATACAATCCGATAAATATTATATAATCCTTGAAAAAACACCCCTAAACTCTCACTTTGTGCATCTCAGCGGCTATGTTTTGAATTTTATATATATATATTATATACAGAACGCGATTTTATTTTTGAAAAAATTACCCAATGTTCTTGACGCTATAAGGAATGAAATCGAGTGGATGAGAACAAAGCAGAATTATATATAAATAAACAAAACTGTGGAGAAACACTGCCTTAACGCGGAGAACACGAGATCCCTTTTTTATATATTACATATAAAGAACACGATTTAGTTAATGAAAATAAATATCGTGGATTATCTATAATTCTTCTTCATTCTCACAAACTCGATTTCATTTCATATAGTATAAAGAACAATCGGTAATTTTTTTCAAGAATAAAATCGCGTCATGTATAAAACTCCACACGTAGAACGAAGCTCCAAGCCAGAGCTTAGAGATGTTTTCTCGTGGATTATATTTATTTATTTATTTATTTATTCACCTATATTTCTGCTTTGTTCTCACTTACTCGAAATCGTTCTGTATTATACTAGTTTTTATTTTTATAATTTTTCTGTTTTTTATTGTTGTTGTAGTTTTATGATTTATTTATTATTTGTTGTATTTTTCTGGTTTTTTATTTTATTGAATACTAAAACAAGATTTAATGGCATAAAATTCGTCACTATTTTACGTGGAAACTATAGAGTTTACAAAAATAATGTATTTCACATTTTTTATGGAGAATATTATCCTCTTCATTTTTTATTTCATACTTTTTGTTGTCAGATTAGTAATTTATAAAATAAAGGCAAAAATCACGATTTTCTAGTTTTTTTTCAAGATATCAGAAAATAGCCACCTTTCAAGCTATCGAAGCCATTTTTTGATCCATTTTCAATTGATATTTCAAATGAATTTAACAGGCGTTTTAACTCTTTTTTTTATATTTGATGATTTAATTCCTAAAAATTTAATAAATTCCAGAATATGTATAAGAATAATTTCTTACGGTTAAATTTTGGAAAAGAAAGAACACCGCAAAAACGGCACTTAATATTATGAAATGCGAGAAAAAACATAGAGAGCTACGGAGGATAATATCTGTTAATTGCTATTAATTGCAAGATAGTAGTGGTTCAAACTTTTACATCAAGTTTCTTGGTAAAACGGCCCTTTAACTGATTACGTTTGAAACGAAAATATAATTCTAAACTAATACGTTTCGGAAAGTGTAATAGATTTATAATTTGACAAAATAAATGACTAGTGATTAAACAAAGAGTTATTAAGAAGTGAGTAAATAAAATTAAAAATAATTTTTTGAATTTACATAATTTTCTATAATGTTCACTTTTTTCATTTTAGAATTGTTTGTTATACAAAGTTAATACTTTAGAAATTTAATAATTCTTTTCTTAGTATTTTATTTTAAAAAATTTAAACTTTTTTTTATTTTTTTTTTGTTAGAATGTTCGGTTTCAATACAAACCGTTTGAAACTCTGACTACATGGCACATTATGCATGTCTCTGTAATGTCACATGGTATATGTGTGTATGCATGTGAGCGATATTTAAAGAAACAACACATACATTTAAAGGTATTTAATAATGTGTAATAATTAATTAAGGTGGTTGGCTGGGTAAGTAGAACTAAATTTAATAATTTTTTATTTTTTCCGTTTTTTATTATAGATAATCACTCTAATGTTTCAACAAAAAATTTGTTTATGATTTCCTATTCTCATTATGACATCCGAAAGGTTTTTTGTTTTTATGTGTATTATCGCCGAAAATTTTAGGTAAATAGTTTTTTATCATGATTTTGTAAGTTTTAGTTGCTATAAAAAATTTTTCTGTAAAATAGTTTTTATTTGTAACAAATATTGTTTTTAGAAATAAATCTGAAGAGGGCCATTATCTACGGCCGAAACGTATTAATTGTTACTTATTTTTTCATTTTAAATGAAAAAATAGACGTAATCAGTTAAAGGACCGTTTTAACAAGAAACTTTATGTATAAATTTGAAAATAAGCGGTTAAGAAAATTATAGATAACATTTCAATGTTATATAAAACTTTATAGTATTGTTTCTATGTAATTTTTCGGTAAATCGACAGAAACTAAAGTAAACATAGTTTTTTAAAATTAATATTTCCTTGCATATACTTAAGTGGATATTTTCGTAACGAGGCATAAAATGAATTTTTTTTATGCCTGCAGTCGATTAACGAATTATCGCTTTGAAGGCTTAAAATATGAAGTGATAAATATCGAAATAATGAGAATAAATTTCGATTTTATATCTGAAATTTGCAACTCGAAGGATTAGAAAACTCGTTTGATATTTTACTCCTACACATTCGGATGTAAATCGAATTTTTTAGTCGATAGCGTTGAAGCCAATTTATAAAATATGAAAATGTATTGCTGTACGCAACGACAGTTAAGAAGTCAGTTGGCAAATAAACTATGAACTCGAGAAGAAACACGCTTATTATTGATATAGTTGGATTTACTCTCGCGTTTCAGTGCGAACCAGTGCCTTAAAATTATTAACAATATGACTAAAAAATAATAATGATATACGGAATTGATTCGTTACAAAGTTTAAGAAATCGTAACCACTAACCTTTCAGATTCACGATAAAATTCACCGAATTTTAAATGGCTAAGGGCACTTTTTTAGAAACGTTATTACTTTATTAATAATAAATCGTATAAGGACATCCTTTTGCACTATGTTTACACTATTATGCGTAACTAAAATACAGACGTAAGTATTATCTGTAAACTTGATAATTATTTTTGTTTGTAATGAGATGCGGGCAATCACTTTAAAAGGGTAACCACTGTACCCTATTAAGGCAATGTTTTATACAGTCCTGACAAATGTTTATCGAATCGAATGAGATATTATTCATAATTATTAATAAAGATAATATAAAAATACACGCTCATTAAATGTTTTCGGTAATTAACATCTGAACCAGAGTTGAGGAAATTTGAAAGACTCCTAGACAATGATGCAGTATTTTTTCAGAAATGAAAATTCTCAGCTTTCTAAGCCAACACTTACATCTCAGCGTGAATTTAGTACTCTCTTTTGTAATTATGTCGCATAGCCTTTCTGGCAGACACCAGGATTGTAAATAGAAACCTAACACTTGGGTTTTAGAGACTGAAATGGAAGTAATTCCATAATGTATGATATCTATAGCGTTCAGCATAAGTTCTCCTTCCACACACTTCGAACTTGATCCATCGTAATTTGATATATTATATATACACTTAAATTAAATTAAATATTTTATTTCACCCACGGTGCCTCTGCTCATATATGCTTTTAAACTGATATAAATAATACTAAATACTAAAACTTTTATTAAATAAGAGCACCAAATGTTACTATTTAAAACAAAATGTTTTAAATAATTACTTATTAAAGCTTAAAAACGTGCACATTTTTTTTATTAGGCCATAACTTTTTTAAATCACTATTTGTAAATTCGAAATGTGCTTTCAAAAGTCAGTTATCAAAATTGTCAGTTTTTTAAGTTTATTTTGTATTTAAGTTAAAATTTTCGATATTCGTTTATTCACAATTAAAGCTAAATAAATGATTATCTTAAAAATTCGTTCAAATTGCATTTTAAATAAAAGTCTACAAATATTCTTCAAAGTATTTTATTCAATATATTGATTATAAATTTAGTAGAGTTTTGTAATAAAATGTTTAAAAGACAGTTCAATAGTCTTGCAGGGAACGGATCAGACTAAAATTTAACCTGAACGAAGAATAATATATTTTATAACTATATATAAATATAATTTATTATGAAGAATATGTGAGTTCATCAAATGCGATTTATTGCAAGTTTTAGTATAAAATAAGCGATTTTTTTAACATTAAATATTCACGCTGATGCGAAACAATTATTTTGTTATGAATTTGCGTGTACTTTTCATACCTCAATTTGGATTTAGTATCAAAAATATACGTAAAAAGAGTATTTGTAAGGCTACATTAATTGTCTTGGACTAACCCAAAACTAGATAAAAAATCCAATGGGGTGATTTCACAAAATACTATTTAATATCGGCCGATTAACTATTAATTAGATTTGTTGAGGTTAATTTTGAATCTGATTGCAAATGCCTATAATTTCAAATGGTGAAATAATTTAGAACTGATTATTTTAATTTCTTCCTACGAGTGCACTGAAAAGGAAAAAAAAGGAAACAGATATTGAAATTAAGTTAGAATGAACTTTTTATAGTTTTCTAAATAACATTTCTTGTATGAGAAATTGTTTATCCGGGAAAGCTACTACATCACCTTCTGACGACAAAACGGGATATCAAGTTTTTTAACACAATATTGGTACATATATCATTGGAAAATCAATGACAGTTTTATTTTTTTTCAACCGCTTGAAATTGAACCCCTGTTCGTAAGTTTTTGACTTTCGAATTTTAAAGTTTTCATTAGATATCTTAATAGGAAAATTAATTACGCGTATTTTTTGTTAAAATCAAAAATGTTTATCCCTCATCGTTTTTAATATAATCGAAAAAAACGAAATTATTTGCAATATAAAATAACTTAATTATTTTGTCTTTAATTCGTCATATCTTTTACAATAATTGGAATTTTTTAATGAAATTTTTAGGGAGTATGCACTATTCTATCTACAAACTAACATATTTTTCCAAATTATGGTTAGTTATTACGGAAATTTTTTAAAAATTGGTTTTTGTTTTACTGCACAAGTTCGGGAGTCGAGGGAATTTCAATAAATCGAAATTTCCTTCCCGCTGAAAATTCGAGGAAGGTTCAAAGAAGTTTTTTGTAAAGTTATAGACTAATCTGACTTGTAGTTTTCAAGTAACAGTTGAAATATTAGATATTAGTTAGTAACACGGTTCTTTTATTAACCCATGCCAAGAAAACTGGAATTATTAGCTCACATTCGAGCCTCAGTACTGAATACAAAAAGAAAAAGATCATAACGGAACCAACTGATTTTACTATTTTCGAAAAATTGGAAACATTTTAATTTGATCAATTTTTTCCAAACTATGAACAAAAGTGAACAAAATAGTTATAGTTCACGAGACAAATTTTTGTTTTCAGCTTCATAAAGTTTACCTTTATACAAATGGTGGAAAAGTGTGAAAATTTCGAAAAATACGAGTTTTTCTGAGTATTTCTGATTCAACATAAAATTAAACTTTGTCTGCCAAATTTTAAAATTTTATTTGACTAAACATCTCCAGCCATTTTCCATTTCTTTTAATAGTCTCAATAATTGCGAATTCAATATGGCGACCGAGAAACCCGGTGAAAAATGTCGAGTTTTCTGAAGATTATCGTTAATAAAAGTATCAAAATATGTATTTTAGCCCGTTTTCTCTACTAAATTAAATCAAAATTCAGCCACGGATTTTCAAAATGGCGAATCCAATATGGCAAACACATCTTTCAAAAATGTCTAAATTTTCATGAAATTTATTACTCGCACATGAGCATTGCCATTTTTTTTTGTACATACTTTTTATTTCTTTTTTATTTATTTTTTTTGCATTTGTTTTGTCATTTTATAGTTTTTTGGGTATTTTTTTATGCTCAAATTTAAATATTGGTGATCTCCCAGGGAAATGTTTGTCAGGATCTCGAGTAGTCTTGAACTTACTCGCGATTTTTTTCGAAAAATTGAGCCTTCGTGAAATATATCAAAATCTCACCTTTACATACAATCTTTTCACCGTCTTTCAGCAGATAACAAAATCGTATTCAGTGACCCAAAAAAAACCCTCGCAAGTTTCAAGCCAATCACATTCATTTTTGAGCAAGATGTCCGTCATATTCGATCCGCCATTATGAATTAGGCAAATCTGATATTAAATTTGTATTCAGCAACCAAAAAAATACCCTGGGTAAAATTTCATGATAATTCAGACACTTTTGAAAGATATGTCCGCCATATTGAATTTTGAAAATCCGTAAATGAATTTTGATTCAATTTAGTAGAAGAAACGGGATCAAATAAATATTCTGATACTTTTATTGATGATAATCGTTAGAAAACTCGATATTTTCAATGTTTCCCGGTCCCCATATTAAATCCGCCATTATTGAGACCGTTAAAGGAATTAGAAAATGACTGGAGATGTTTAATCAAACGAAATTTTATACTTTAGTAGACAAACTTTCATTTCACGTTGACATACAGAATTACTCAGAAAGACACGCATTTTTCGAAATTTTCCTACCTTTCCGCCATTTTTAAAAAGATAAACAATATTAAGCTGTAAATAACAATTTTTCACGTGAACTACAACTATTATGTTCACTTTTGTTCATAGTTTGGAAGGAATCGACATCCGTTATGGGCATGGAAAAAATTGATAAAAATAAAATGTTTTCAATTTTTCAGCATTTTTAAAAATTTAATCCGCCATATTGCTTTCCTAAGGCATATAAATGTAATTTTCATTGCGGAAATCGAAAAAGCAATCAATTTCTAAAAATATATTTTTCTAATTTTTATTTTTTCTAATTGTATGTCATTTCTGAAATAATTTTTTTCAAAACACGTTCCGGTAATTAGTTACTGCCAATTTAGGAGACGTATTATTGATACACGTTGAATTTGAGCTTCGAAGGTCAACTGACAGAATTTTGAGGTTCGTAGGTTAAGTCAAAAAATTTCAACAAATGACGACTTACTTTAGAAATCTATTTTAGAAATCAATCTCCTTTATAAAAAAATATTTTAGAAATTGAACTTTGTTAGAAAATAGCGTTTTAGAAAAATTTTAAATTAGAAAAACTTTTTTAGAAAAAGTGTACCCCAATCATCAGTTGGTTCCGTTACGATTTTTTCCATTTTTCTATTCAGTACTAAGGCTTGAATGTGAGATAAAAATTCGAGGTTTCTGGACGTTGACGAGTTAAAATAAAATTGGAAAAATTAATTTTAAATTGTCAGTTTATAGATGACAACCACTAAATGTGCAAAAAGTGTAAATTACCCGTTTCTATATTATTATTAATGCAAACAGAACTTTCGATTTCTTTGGCTGCATATATATTTAATTTAATTATTAACTTGACCACTAGCAGGTTCTGTATCCCTCTAGCGGCAATATAAGGAACTAAATGCCTATTATTTAAAAAAACACGTATTTACTAACCTTATAAATGTTTAACGTTTTTTAAATTTTACTCCCATGTAAATATTATAGGTACCAAAATATCTTTAAGTCAAGGGACCGCGTAAATAGGCTAGTTTTTTATAGTATTTTCATATCTTTCTTGTATCGGTCGCGTTAGTAAATAAAAGGCTGTAAAAACGCATAGTTTCGTTAAAAATAGTGGAAAACTCGATTCTACCAATATAAAACCTGATTTCTTTAAGTATGATGGACATTAATTTTAGAACTTTTAATAAATCATTATTCTGTAAGATGCGTTTAAAAGAAATTTTTTACAGTGCATTTTTCAAGAAGTATTGACTATTTAACTATAATAATAAAATGTGCACGTTGGATCCAGATATAGCGGGTCCAGTCTAGTTTCTTAAACTTTTTAAAAATTGATAATCCGATTTAGTCGTGATACACCTTTCATCACACTTTTATTATTGATGTATTTGAACAAGTTCAATGCCGACGAATAATTACTACTATTATTACATACATTGTTTTTACGTTAAAAAAAGACGTGTCGCTTCTAAATGTAATGTACTACAAGTTCCTTTCTTTTTTTTCTGTTATTTCTAAATTATTATTTTATTCTGTGACGGATTACGTAATTCATAAATCCTTTTCTTTAACGATCTTTTAGTTTATTATATTTTACCCGTCGCATTAGAGACATCTACCTAGTCTACATTAATACAATGAAGAGAATTTAAATTTATACATGGCATTGTGTTCTATTGTTTCTAAAACTAAAATTGTAAATATACAACGATAAATGTAGTTATTGCAGCTGGTACATTTGTAAATTATTCAACTGCATTGAATGATATTCAAACATAATTATTTGGATTTATTTTTGTTTTCTTTATGTTATCTATGAAGGTACAATCTTTAACTTACGTGTTAGACATTTCTAATATCAATTTCAATATTGAACAGTTACAATTTCTGCACGCGAGGTACTTGTCTTAATTAAAACGCATTAGTAAGAGAATTAAACAAATATTTTTATGTGCTTCTTTGCTTTTGAATTTTCACATCAGACCATATAAGACTAATTAATTTCTTTTTATAATCAGTTATTTTTTAAATTCTGCTAAAAGTTTACTTCTTTTGGACTTCACATTAGATAGAATTAGTTATGTTATAATATTTTCAAATTGAGTTTATTATGAGAATTGCACATTCCTAATTAATCATTTAGTTTAACCCTTTGAGGCCTCCATTTCAGGGTATACTAATTATTTCAAATATTTTGCATAATCCGGATCTGACGTAAATTTTTCAAAATTCAAAATAGCGAAACCAATATGGCGGACAAAATTTCAAAAATATTTTGTGAAAAGCCATGGACCCGGGGATTTTCGCGATCGCTCATTCCGAACCCGACATCAGTTTTTCGAAATTCAACATGGCGGAACCAATGTGGCGAAAAATATTTCAGAAATTTGAGAAAAGTCGCTAAAAATTTTGTGCACTGTGTAGGACTATTCAAATATAGATTGCCCAATTTTAAAAAATTTGCCTATCGTATTGGATCCACAACTATAAGAATCGAAAAACAAAAGTTTTTTGAAATTTTATCTCCCATTTCGGATCCGCCATTTTGAATTTCGAAAAATTAATATCGGATTCGGAGACAGCAACTTTAAAAACATGAGTAACAATAATTAAAAGAATTGAATTAATCATAAAAATGTGAGGTTTTTAAGCGGCCGTTTGTTCATAACAAAAACAAAAACAATAAAAGTAATATTGACAAATATCAAACCTTATCACATTAGAAATGAAAAAAAAATGGAATATTAATTAAAAATAGGAAAATATTACCTAGAATAGAAACTAAATTTACATTAAAAAAAAAATTAAAGACTAAAATCAAAATTCGTTTTTAATATGGATGTGAAACAATCTTAAAAATAGTTTAATCATATGATTTTCATATAGATTTAAAACTAGTCTCGAGAGAGTTAATTTCAGGAACCACTCAATGGCATCCGTCAACTAATAGATGGAACCCATGTAGAAATTTAAACAAAAGTGTAAAAAATATCGTATGTAATTAAAAATACGACTTTTTAAAGAAAAATTGATGAAATATAATAAAAGTAGAAAATGCAGGCCAAAATTAGATCATCTTAAAGTTTTATAACAAACGTAGTTACATTATTCTCGGTTACCAATAAACACTGATTCCTATTTATATTTATTCTATATTAATTAACCCGTTTCGTCCTGAAATGCTCTAAATGTTGACTTTTTTTCATCAGGTGTTTTCTCAGGGAGAAAGTCACTTAATCGTTTTGATATAACCTAACCTATTGTATTTTTTCTCGATATTTCTAAATCCGGTTTCAGATTGACCATATCTGCCGCCATTTTTTACTATGACTGTTTAAACATAAAAAAATTGTGAATTTTGAAAAAATTTGTTCAAATAATCGTATTTTTGAACAGGAAACCTTGTTCTGAACAAGCTAAGTCTCTGTATCTGGTGGAGTAAATAGTTATACTAAAAGATAAGATGGTTATTAATTCACCATTCAAAATGGCGGACCTCAGTGAACATTTTGTTGAAAAACAGCTGTAACTGAAAAATTATGAGCTTGTTTTAAAAAATGCTAAGATTGAAAAATTCTTAGAATTCACCGAGAAATATAGTGAATTTTTTAAATGATTTTTTGAATGAAGTTTTGAGAAATTTTGTTTCAAAATAATTGTAATTTTTTTTTTCGAAAAATTCCGAAATAATTGTTAGTGCATTCTCTGATGGATGCTAAAAGTTTGTTATTTTATGCATTTTTTCCCAAAAGTTGATAGTTTTCGAGAAAGAAAAGTAACTAAAAGTTCTTAAACTATAATATTTGAAATTCATTTCCTCGAAAACTAGCAACTTTTGGAAAGAATTGCAAACAACAAAAAACTCAGCAATTCATCAGAGAATGCACTAAATTTTTTTCGGAATTTTTCGTAAATAAATTATAATTTTGAAACAAAATTTTGAAACAAAATTTCTCAAAACTTCATTTAAAAAATTTGAAAAAATTCCACTATATTTCTCAATGAATTCTAACAACTTTTCATTCTCAACATTTTTTTTTAAAAAGCTCGTAGCTATTGAGTTGGAGCGTCCAGACATTTTTCAACAAAATTTTGACTGAGGACCGCCATTTTGAAGCCGTTATTTTTATGTTTAAACCGTCATAGTAAAAAACTGGCGGCGGAGAGCGTCAATCTGAGACCGGATTTAAAAAGTTCGAGAAAAAATAGAATAGGTATGGTTATATCAAAGCAATTGAGTGATTTTTTTTCCTAAGAAAGCACCTGATGAAAAGAAGTCAAAATTTACGGCATTTCAGGACGAAACGGGTTAAGAGAAAAGAAATTACTAATTATATTTCTTAAAAGTAGGAAATTTGATTACATTTCTAGTTTATGTTAATTTGAATGATACAATTTTTTTTTAAATTATGTGAAATATTATTTGAAAAAAAAAGTATACTCGAGGGACTACCCTTGAGAAACGAACATTTTAAATATAAACATAAATAACTTGAAAACATTTATGAAGATTATACTATTTTAACAAATTAAGTCAAGTTAGTATTAACGATTTTGGTATAAGTGACTATCGAAAACTTTTGTATATAACAAAAGTTTATTATAATCTTATTTATCTAAAAATGTTCTATTTTTAAACTATGTATTACAATTTGTAAATGGGTTATTGACCCGTATATTATAGAAATAAATAAATAAATTTTTGTTAACAATCTGTTATTTTGGGCAACAGTATATAGCGATTTGCGGGCGACATAAATTTATTATTTTAATTTTTATCAAATTGAGTAACGCTGTTAATTGTGTTTCTTTATTTGTTGTTTACATATTTTATTTTTACACCAAAGCGTTATCAGTAATACCGTTGAATTATACGAGATCATTAGTTATTCCCGGGTTTCACTTCTCAATTGCTATAGAAAATAAAAGAAGAAAAAAAACGAGTCGTTCAACTTTATCTCCTGATTAAGGACACAAAGATAAATTTTATTTTTACTTACGTCATACGTTTTTATTCAGATCTACGTAGCAACATGTCGCTTAAAATGCTGGATTTTTATTTCCCCGAGTTAATCCTTGTAATTTAATGTGTTTACCTGGCACCCTGGAAAGACTCTCCGTTGCAGTAATGGCCTCCTCTGCATCGCTGAAACTATGATTGTTTTCATGATCAAAGGTCACCCGTGACTTGTCCACAGCATCCAAAGGTGGCGTCTTATTTCTAGACGTCGGGATGCCGTTCCTCGTAATCGGCGGTGATTCGGAACCTCCGAGGTCTGTGCGACTCGTACGCACCTTTTTATCATTGCAGTTTATTTAGTACTAATTTCCTATTCCTCGATAGATTTCTTCCGCAAAAGCAAATATTGTACCTTACGATCTCCAGAGCTCCCACCAGCTTGGTTGGAGTTCACTTTTCGTTGCCGTCGATGATGAATCCTTTGAGCAGTTGTAGTCCCAGAATTTTCCTGGGAAACTAAGTGACCCAAGCCGATGCTACTTTGACTGCTACCGCTCGCATTGGTTACCAGCTTCGAGCACAGTCCAGGTAAATTGACTCCGCCGCTACTACCACCTGTACGTTGCCTACTAGTCTCATACCTATAAGAAGGGACAAATTTTAACACGACGTAATCGTTTCGTGCAGAAATTAATGTAACTTTTCACGAAATATCTAATACTAGTATGTGCAACATTTAAGCTTTTAATGAAACTGGAGGATGTAAAAAGCGCTGAATTCTTGAAAATGTAAAAAGCATGATTTTTGATACGGACATCATTATACCTGTCCTGCCTGCTTTGGCCCGAAGGGAAAAGTCCACGCACTGCGTTGCCTATAGCTGCTCTCTTCTTCGCCTCCTTTTCCCTATCTCTGTGCCCGCTGCTGGAACCTAACCGCGACTGTTGCTCTTGTCGCGCCAACCTTTCCGCCTGTAAGACATTTCTAACTCAATTTTTGAACTCAATTGTCTAACCAACCCTTGCGTCATCATTATTTTGCAGTTTAAAACAGAAAAACAGTTAGAGAAAAGAGTTTTCCTCTTTTTAGAGGTTTTACTCACCTTAAATCCAATAACTTTGATATTTAAAGGCGAATTGGCGTTCGTCGGAACCGGACTCAGATCGCAGCGCAACCTACGATGGGACCTCTCGACCGTAGGGATGTCGTCGTCGGCTTCGATCTGATTACCGTTCTTAAATGGGTGCGTCTGCGACAGCAAATAATTTTCCCCGTTGTGCTGCTGATCGTTCCTCACCAGACTCTGTGCCTTATTCTCATTGCAGCATCTCGGCATTGCACGCACCTCTTATAATCTCTTCTAAATCTAACTAGATAAATCCGGCGATGCTGCACCGAACGTTCAATTTTGCGATTCAAATCGACGGCTAATGCGCTTTGTTGCTAAAACGTCGATTCTCGTTTGTTTAATGCATGACATTGTTAGTTGTCCTTACACAGTGATTTTTCTTTGTAAAATCGTCAATATAAAATATCCTTCTAAAACCTTTATAACTTTATCATGATTTGTTCAAGCACAATGGCTGAAAGCTGACATATTTACTCACCGATACAAACTACTAAAATTATTCCGATTCCACGAACACTAGTCAAAAAAAAAGGTTCATTCGACTAGCATGTTATTCGTTTTATCATCGTCAATATTTTCACTCCACTTTTCTTCATTGATATAAAGCTTAAATTTAGGTGCTCCTCGCTGAAATGTTATCGTTCCGTTATTTGTCACATTTAAAAGAAAAACTTAATTCTCAAAGCAAAATACACACAATTTTGAGTTTCGTTTGTGAAGAGTAGACTAGGAAACTCCAAGATTATTTTTCTTGTCTTACAGGACTCCGAAGGACAAGTAGTATTAGGTTAGGAGATGTTGGCTTTAACTTCTTGTCGATCCTCGAGTCCCACAGCTTTGCATGCTGTCTGCAAGAAAAATGTATCTATTAATGTCTTGGAAACTATATATATGCTGGGAAATTGAGAGATTATAAGTTTCGTTGAATGATTCATCGATGATGTATACGCAAAGTCAGGGAAATCCCACATAAAATGTTAGATTACTACTATTGCGGATAATAAAGTAATTCATCGACACTGATATATGTGTCAATACTGAAAAGTTTATAATATAAAAAGAACGATTCGTGTGTAAGTATAAATCAGCTCATATTAATAAATTAAATAAATCATGGAAACATTCGGTACTTTAATCAGTAGAATGTGCAAAAAAAAAAGTTTAAACTGATAAAAATATGTCAATGCGTGTAATCGTGAGCATCAATCGCTTCGAGTAAAATGCAAACAAATATTCGAATGTCAAAGTCTTGAATACAAGTCAATGTAATCGAAACGAGGCAGTAGGAAAACGTATAGAATTACAAACAGTGAATGCACGTTTTATCGTAACGCTACAATCAACAAACAAAATTTGTATAACTTTGTTAAACAAACATTGAAATAAATTTTGCACATATCGTAGCATAAAAATTGAACGTTTTAATACTAACGTATGAAACTGAAACAATTACAAAGCATGATTGAAAAAAGGTGTGACTATATACTAAAATGTAAACAATGACACGAACGTTCGAATGCTGTAACTTTACGTCCAACTGAATTATAAAGATTTGAATGTTCGAAACTCGTATTTGTAAACAATCGTTACGCAAACTATTTGAAGATGAGTTTTTCAATATCTCAGAAATCTCAGATTCAAAACAAAACAATAAACGAATGTTTTCATCCGAGTCTGAAGTGTCGAACAGTATCGAACTTGCGTGATGAAAATTGGAGAACTCGGAATTGACAGGGAATAGAGGTCTGAGTAATGCGAATGTCAAATATCCTGAGATTAAGCATCAAGAAAGATTAGGATGAGCAGAACCGAAATCCAGAATGAGGGATGTTGCAACTCACAGAAATTGGGAAAGAGAAACTTGTGGGAAGTGACAATCGGTAGAATAATAAAAGAATTTTGTCAGGCTGATTCGCGAAGCTTGGAGACGCAATTGACAGGCGACGTGACGATATCATTACCGTTGCGCGTGTTTATGCGGAGTGAATCAACTTCCCGAGGAGGGGTAACTTCCCGACAGGGGGGACGACGTCGTCGCGGAGGGCGGAGGGGACGAATGACACATAGGCGAAATCAAATAATCGCGCACGCACACACGCATGGAAGCGCGCGAGAGATCCGCGTATGTAATGTGACATCTATCCCAAAAATATCGCGTTGGACCTCCGGCGAAAAGTCGCGCGTCTCCTCCTCCTCCTCCTCCCTGTATGTACCTCCTCCTCCTGCTGTCTAACATAACCTCGAAATCCTCGAAGGACTCGGCGTCTCGCGGGGTCGCGCAACATAGGGAGTATTCGCCGCTGACGGACGACATCTCCGTAGGCATCTCACGGCTGTCCCGCTGATCTGCTCCTCGTGCTCTCGCACATTCCGACGTCTTTCCTAGTGGTAGTGACGGAGCGGTAGGGGGAAGAGAGGGAGGAGGGAGAGTCTTTTTCAAGGTCGCGTAACAATATCTGTGGATCGTCGTCGGAGGCCGAGCAACCAGGACGATCGTTTACGCGACCCGCTGCATGGGAACTCCCAAGAAACAGCTAGTTTTCGCACCGGTACTCACTTTTCGTATCGGAGGAAATTCGGAACCGACTACACCCAAATATTCACCATTTTTCTACTGAGGTGCACGGTGGCTGCGCCCTAGTGGCCAGACTTCGAAACTTGAGGGGAAAGAGAAGAGAACGCACACACAAACGCGACCGACGGCGCCATCGTCGTCGACGGTCCTGGCTGGTGGTGCACTGATGGCTCAAGCAATTCCCAGATCGAATTTGAATTTTTCCCGACGGAGCTTTCGCGCGCGTATTATCTGCCTTGGTAAGGCAGGGTTCCACTCGTACATCCGTCGGTAAATCTTTTAATATTTTTTCAAAAAATTGAAAAATGTAGGACATTCCACAAAAAACCGCACAGTATTTTGCAAAAATTTTCGGATTTTTTTCAATTTTGGATATGTTTTAGTACGTCATAAGATATGACATTCTTCAAAATTTTAGCTCTCTAACTCAATTATTTTCCGAGATACAAGTAATTTGGGATTTTTGCTTTTAATTTTTAAATTAATTTTTTACGACCAAACATTAATATTTTTTCTTTGGTATTTTCAAGGAAACCGTTTATAGTAAATAGAATTCCCCGTGCAAAGCCGGAATTTTGAAAAATCGATTCAGTCATTTTTTATTTACGATATTTAGCGTAAATTTCTCCCTTATCGGCGGATCAATTTAGAAGCCCCTTAATTCAAATATTTTAGGTTAGGAATTGACGATTTACGTTAAAGTTAATAAAATACCCCATCAATTTCTCTTAACCCTTTAAGTCTCAAATGTGCACAATTAGCAAATGGATTTCAGCATCGTTTTATGAATAAAACAACAATTTCATAAAATGGAAACATCTATATCCCACTACCCGCTAAACAATATTCCGTTACAGCAACATCTTTGAAACGTCGCATTATAGCCATGCGACCAAACTTGTTTCATTGCAAAAACATTTTTGGGACGTCCTTGGAACCAGAAATGTCCTGCCACATTTACGGTTTTTAAATAACGTTTCATTCGTAACGTACCTGCGACGTTTGAAAACTATACATCCAACGTTGTAAAAACGTTACATTAAACGGTCATAAATAAAAATTATAAGAAATTCGACGAATTATTTTATTCAATTCGAATTTTATTATTATTTATGTAACGTTAGATATGTTATGAAAGAATGTAGTTTTATAATTTTACTCGCAAATAAATCTATGAATCTAAGAAAAATTCGTCCCGACCGAGGATCGAACCCGGGTCTACCGGTTACAACGCTGACGTCTTAACCACTACGCTATGCTCGCATACGTATTACCATGCGAACGAGAGCTCTTATACTCAATCGTAGAAGGCTTCTTGATAAATGCGGGTTTAGTTTAAACAAGATATGTTTAATTAATTTTGTCATTTCCATATTGGGAATAATAATATTTTAATATTATTTGACTATTTTGTAGTAATTTATTGTAATTTAAATAAATATTTTTAAGATATCCGTATAATATTTTTTTTAAACGAAATGGATTAATAGACAATGTTTAAAAAAATGTAAAGTTAATTGACACACGTATATTTTACAAATGCACTACTTGGAAATAAGTTATGAAATTACGCGGATATTAAAATTAACACAAGTGAACCACTTTTTAAATTATGAATTAAATTTAATACAATTTACATTAAAAATAATAAGGTGCGAGTTATTTTTCTGGACAAGTGACGGAATATTAAAATTAACATAAGTGAACCAATTTTTAAATTATGCATTAAATTTAATACAATTTACATTAAAAATAATAAGGTGCAAGTTATTTTTGAAGTTATTGAAGGCGAAGTCTGAGATGGAACCGGTCGAAACGATTGAATTTATGCAATAAATCATGTCTACGAAACGTTGCATTCGTAACATTACATGAATGTTACGTTAGTAACCTGAATGCGACGTTTTAAATTTCCTTGGTGATTTTGTGACGTTGCAGAAACGATTCCATAAAACGTTTTTAAAACTGTTATAAAGTGACATTCTGGTAATGTTACGCATTAGCTTTGTGTATTTAGATATTGTGCAACGTTGTGTAAACGGCATCAAGAAGTTGTTACGAAACGTTACGTTTTTGCCATAAATGGGATAACATGTAACGTTTCATTTACGTTACATGTTTAGCGGGTAGTTTTGAGGTCGTTCTTTCGATTGGCGCTACTGGAATTTTCTAAAAATTGCGTTTAACACATTTGTCTACAACAATACTAAAAAAACGTGATTTTTAGCTGCAATTTGTTTTTTAAATGCATTTTTAACTGTTATACCTGTTTCTGATCACCTTCTGACCTGTTAGAAACATGTTCTCGATTGTTTTATACCAAATTATAAAAAATGCTAATATTTTGGATCTGTTAGGTTTTCTTTGTAGTAAAATCGTACAAATAAGTTATTATGAGTTTTATATGACCTAATTAGATTTACGAAAGCAGTAATATCCCATAAAATCCTATTTCAAAAAGGTGTCTGCCATGTGCTCAATAGGTGATGCTTTTGCCTTTGAACATGTCATCTCATAATTTTTTTCTTGAAACCCATTTATATAATCAAAAAAATCTTAAGAATAATGTTGACATGAAATGATTGGAATACGATAGTATTTTTTCTATTCCAGATATTTTGCATAACGGGTCTGCCATATTGGATCCGCCATTTTGAATTTTGGTAAACTGACTGAAGATTCGAGTTTAGCGATGACTGAAACCGATGAGATTGTTAATTAGCAAATTTCACACCAATTTTGGTTGTAACAGAACTCAAAATACACGTATTTCAACTGAGCACATACCAGTCGTCATCTTGAAATTGAATTTTATGGGATATTACTTCTTCCGTAAATCAAAATAGGACATACAAAACTCGTAATGACTTATTTGTACGATTTTACTACAAAAAAAAACAGCAGATCCAAAATAATAGCATTTTCATCAATTTCAAAAATTTTCATCATTCAGGCGCCATTTTGAAAAGAAAAACAAAATCAATTAAAATATGTGAATGTTTAATTTTGAACTAAAACAATCGGAAACACGTTTCTAACAGGTGGGAAGGTGATCTGAAACGGCTATCACAGTTAAAAATGCATTTTAACCAAAATGGAAGCTAAAAATGGTGTTTTTTTTTCGTATTTTTGTAAAAAAAATGTTTTAACGTCAGTTTTCGAAAATTTTACTAGCGCCGATCGAAAGAGCGACCTAAAAACTAGTGAAATATAGATGTTTCCATTTTTAAATAATTTTTCATTTATACATAAATCGATGTTGAAATCCATGTGCAAATTGTGCACATTCGGGACTTAAAGGGTTAACCTACTATAGTGGCGTCATTTTCAGCCTTCTTGCTTTGGTGATATTTTCCTATTTATACTTAACACTCAATTTTTTTTTCGTCGCAGTAGGCCGCAAAATGCGAGTTTGCGCCCCGCTTTGAGTCCGCAAAATGAGATTTTGCTCACGCATTGTAACCATAGAGATGTATGGTCGAGGTCAACGGGCGCTCATTGCTTTTTCTGACCTGCTGCGACAAAAAATGTTGTTCGCCCCTCGGGCGCAACCCTTCTCACCCACGGGCGCGAAATGTCATTTTGCGCCCTAGGGACGAAAAATATCATTTTTATTTTTAATGTGATAAGGGATTATGTTTGTCAATATTCACAGTATATTTAGTCATTTTATTGTTTTTGTTATAAACAAATTTACGCTTAAAAATGTCACTTTTTTACGATTAATTCAATTCCGAAGAAATTCGGCAATTAACGTGTACTTTTAAGTATTGTTAACTGCCGTTTAATATTGTTATTTATGTTTTCGGGATCGCTGATTCCGAATTCGATATCAATTTTTCGAAATCCAATATGGCGGATAACATTTTTAAAATTTCAGAAAAGTTCGTGAAAATCCATACTGGGGGGTTTCGGGGTCGCTGGTTAGGAATCCGATGTTATTTTTTTTGAAATTCAAAATGGCGGATCCAATATGCGGCCAAATTTTGAAAACTAAAGTAAAGTTCATGAAAATTAATATTCGGAAGTTTTCGAGATTACTGATTACAAATCTATTGTTTGTTTTTCGACACTTAAAATGATGGATTCGTTTACGGCAGACAAATTTTTCAAAAAATGAGCAACCTATATTTGAACAGTCATGCATAGCGTAAAAGACTTTTAGCGATTTTCGAATCACCCTCTTTTACACGAGCTTGGGTCCTTCGAATTGGCAAAGTTTTTTTTATTTTTTTTTTAATTCTTTTTTCAATTCGGATAATTCATTGGCCACTTTTTATAACCTTCAAAAGTGAAAAGGAAGAATATCATTGGAGCCTGCAAGCGATTCAACACATCGAGAAACTGAGTCTGCGGGACTAAAGGCGAACACCACCAATAATTTACAAAAATATAGGAAATTATATATATGTAAATCGAGTAACTTCTTAACCGCTTGAAAATCAAATAGGTGAAAATCAAATTCTTGGTTTGACAGTTCTCATACTAAAAACAAATAAAATGATAAAAGACTAATTAAAATATTGGGTTGTTGATGCCAACCTGTTTTTTAATATGAGAACCGTGAAACCAAGAATTTGATTTTCACGCATTTGATTTTCAAGCGGTTAAGAAGTTACTCGATTTCAATACATATGTGTGTGGGTGTGTTATTAAGGTAACACGAGTATCTACGCACGTGTAACGACATCCTGTTACCATTAATTGCGTTGATATTCTTGCAATACTTTCAGCATTCCTCCTCTGTTAGAAATATTTAAAACCTCAATTTTTAAAATAAAATCATATACGCGTCTAAGACAGGTCCTCTGTGGTCTTACTGATGAGTCCACATAGAGGAACCGGAACGAAACGTGTATTTTAGCAATAAGTATTCAGTTCTACATATTAGCGCTAGAGGGACACAGAATCTGATAGTGGTCGAGTTATTTATTTTACATATATGCAGTCCGAAGAAATTAAAAGTTCTGTTTGCGTTTGCGATAATAATACAAAACCGGCTATTTACACTTTTTTCAATTTAGGGGTTCGCATCAACAACCTAATATTTTAATTAGTCTTTTATAATTTTATTTATTTTTAGTATGAGAACGGTAAAACCAAGAATTTGATTTTCACGTATAGGAAATTATATGTATCAAACGAAAACACGATAGAAATGCCGATCACTCGCCATTATTCGCATCTGATAGTTGTTATATTGTGAATCTTTTTAGTGATTTCTATGGTTCAGTTTATTTAAAAGCGTCAAATTTTAATCCAAAACCAGAATATTTTATTTCCATTAAATCAATTGATGTTTTTTAAAATATCCTTCAATGAGTTGGAAAACGCAATGGGCTACTTGCATCAAAAATTTAAAAATCCACAAAAAATATGTAGACTTTCTATAAACCCCCATAAACCTGAAAAAAATATTGAAAAATTTTTTTGATAATGAGAAGTTGCTAAAAAAAATTAATAAAATTTGAAAAAAATGCGATCTTCAGAAACGTTTGTGATTGGTCGCGACGGTCGTGACGTAGATATTCATCGTCGGTTTGAATGAGATTTCGAACTTTTTTCCCGGGTAAACAGAAAGTTGCAAATATTGAAACAATACGTTTGTCAAGGAGAAAATTATATTTTTGAGCATGTCAGGAAACAAATTTTTTGTACGTGCTCTGTCCGACAATTTGCCGACGTTTAATATATTCATGGTGACTGATTTTTTTAAAAATAATGAGTTCTTTAATGTTGCTGAAAGCAGAGGAGTCGAGACTGACAGGTAATTTTCTTTACATTTAAAACAATTTAATTAAATTTAAAATAGAAAATATACTTAATTCTTCTAATTTTACAAATTATTTTAATGTATTTATATCAATTTATCATTGAAGCAGAGTGACATAACCTCAAAATGTCACATCCAATACTGATATTGTAACGGACATAAGCGTTATGCGTGTATGTGTGTTGTGAGATGAGACTGAGAGTGGGGCGCGCGGTAGAATCGCGGACCGAAAGATACGTAAGAACAAAGATCAGGAGGGGGGACTGGGGCTCGATGCATTGTGGGCGGTCCATCCTTCCTTACCCGAATAGCCCCTATATGAAAGAACATTTGCCAAACCTACCATCCACCTGACCCCTTCCCTGGACCGTGACCTCCAGGCTAGTGCGGAGAGGCACACCGGACGCAAGTCCTTGTGAGCGCGGGAACCTTTGGTCCCCGTGGCCACCATAGCCAACCGAAAGGCAAAGAGCCAATGCTCCCTCTCCTAGGAATTACGCGGTAGAGAGGGATATGTTCCGATCGGGGGGACCGCCGAGTAGCGCGCGCACGGACGAGTCGAAACCAGTTCGAAACACGTTTCGGTCGGATATAGTTCGGCTCACGCTCGGTCTCATTGTTTCGAGTGATTGTTGGAGTCACGCGCAGCCGTTGCAATTCGCAGCCATTTTCTGTGTATAGAACCTTTTGTAAGCTCCACGTTGCCCTTGAGCCGATACAGATATGTTCTGATAATGTATATATCTAATTATAATATCGTTATAAGATAATGTGAATATTAAAAATGATTTTATTGTAGGTCAAAACGCGAGAATTATGGAGATTCGGCTGTTGGATACGTAGAACTATGCAGGGAAAACAAATATTGCTATATACGTGGAAGGGTTTGCCCGGAGCACAGTGTTAGGCAGAAACCGTATTTTGTGTTGACATTTTTAATATTAGAGTTCAACTGATTTCGGAGTTTTGTATTGTTTGTATATATGGGACAGAAAGGTTGGGTTACAGAGTGAACAGTGACGTCACGCCTCAATGGCACGCAAAACAGGTCGTTTCAAAAGTAGTCGAACTTTAAGTGTTCAAAAAATATATAAAAACTCACAAAAAACACAGGAATGTATTTTTGTATGTAATAATCTAACCCATACTTTATAATGATCCAATAAAAACCAACAAAAAATTTTGATGCAAGTAGCCCATTAGAGGTCTAAAATCATCTTGCAGTTCAGGTTCGGATGGTATACCATCTGTTCTCATAAAAAATGGTATGACATCTCTGTTGAACCCTATACATAATTTGCTCAGTACATCATTAGTCTTGGTCTCTTTCCTTCAAAATGGAAGGACTTTTTTATTACGCCTATTTTTAAGACCGGAGATTCATACTTGCGTTAAACAAAAACTTTTTGATTCTATTATGGCTGCTAAATTAAATAACGTTTTAACGACTTTTATCACAAAAAATCAACACGGAATATATAAAAACAAATCCACGGTAACCAATCTGCTGCTGTTCTCAGATTTTATATCAATTTCAATAGCATTTTAAATAGTCAAGTTGACACCATCTACTTGGATTTTTCGAAGGCATTCGATAACATCAACCACGATTTGCTTTTGTGCAAGTTAGATTGTATGGGGGTTTCGGGCACATTTATGAGATCGGTCAAATCTTACCGAACTGGGCGTACTCAATGTGTGAGAATTAAAAACACAATATTTGATCTATACGTTGTTCCCACAGGAATACCTCAGGGTTCACATCTGGGTCCAATTCTCTCCAATGTTTTTATCAACGACATTGTTGAGTCTGTGCAATTTTCTTCAATTTCGATGTATGCAGATGACATAAAACTATTTGCACATATTTGTTCCCCAATTGATGCCTCGAACCTCCAGAGGGACTTGATTGCTATTGGAGAATGGTCTAGGGTGAATGGTCTTAATTTAAACATTGTGAAGTGCAAAATTGTGTCTTTTACTCGAAGTGTGGAGAAGTTTGAATTTGCTTATATGTTATTTGAAGAGCCAATTTCAAGAACATTTAAGCATTCGGAAAAAGGCATGTGAAAAACTCACTTTTCAAATTTAAATCATGTTCGTGCAAAAGCTGCGAGGATGCTTGGTTTTGTTCAGAGAGCCACAAAAAATTTTAACCCTTTGAAGCACACATTTTTCTTTATATGGAAAACGGTCGGAATTCATTACACGGAGGTTTTCGAGACCGCTGATTACGAATATAACCTCAGATTTTAAAAATTCAAAATGGCGGAGCCAAGATAGCGGAACAAATTAGGAAAAAGTTACTTGATCGAGATGAATCTGCCATCTCAGAGCTTTCAAAATTTTAAATATATTACATATACGTATTTCGGGCCCCAAAAAATCTCCAAATAAATGTTTTCAGCCTTAAATACACGTTATTTTTAAAATTTGTGTACAGCCATTTTGAATTTTGGAAATCTGACCCCGGATTCGTCATCAGCGACCATAAAACCCCCTTAGTAAAAATTATCACGAAAATCCAAACTGAAATAAGCTGGAAAACGATTTTTTCCCCAAAAAACTCAATTTTTTTAGTGTTTGTTTATTTATAACACTTTTACAACAAATTAAATTTGAATATTGGTGGTATAATATTGTTGACAAATACATTAGCTACTAGAAAAACCAACCAATATTTTTAAATACCTCAAAATTGAATTTTTATAAATGAAATTATCTGGCGGAAAAGGTGGTCCCTGACCGTGGCTTCAAAGGGTTAAAGATGCATTCTCGATCGCATATCTCATTCGTACACTAGTTTTACCACACTTATTTCATGCCATATGGTCACCTTTCACATTGCCTGATATTGAACAATTAGATGACGCTGAAGCTAGCAGCAGATTAAAGAAAACTGTGGAAATGGATGATTTCTTATTAAAAATTACTTGCATTTAAACATTTTTAGACAAATTTTATACAAATAATCTGTTTTTGGCAATTTTAATGGCTGAAAGCATAGTTTTTTTCTAATTCGCTGCTGCGAATCTGCTGCTAGCTTCAGCGTCATACAATTCGAGGGAGTTCAGCGGAGAGCGCTCAGGTATTTGGCATCCAATGTCGCCTTTCGATCACAATTTTCATAAAACCTCTGTCGAACTTAAATTCCCCACAATTAAATCTATTCATAATTATTAAGAAACGCTACTAATATATCGCATCTTAAATAGCTCTGCAGATTCAAACTTATTCCCACTTTTTCCATTTAGAGAAACATCGAATGCTATAAGATCGCAAAGAATGTTATGTGAATCGACAAGTAGGAATAATTATATATATTTTACTCTTCTACTCATCGCCTTAGACGTCTATGGAACAATCTCGATGTTATTGCGCACTCTTGTAATAATTTGTACCGTTTTAAAAGAATAGTATCGGATAAATTATGTTGATTTTCTTATCTGACCCTTTCATAAGTGAAATTTTCTTAGTTTTAATTTTCTTGTATAATGTCAGAATGACTAGGTGTAATAATTAACTATATTGTTTTAACGTTTCGGCTCTGTTTTGAAGCCCTCTTCAGAAATTTATTTTTAAAAAATATAAATACAAAAAATAGTTATATAAAAACTTTCTGATGAACTTTTCAATTAAATTTTTAATAATAAAAAAAAAAAAGAATTTTGTTTAAATAATTTTTTATTAATTTTGTGAAAAGTTTATTGTTTCTGCTTACCTTCATTTTGTAGTGAACTTATCACTGAATTTAAAAATAAGTTTTCGTAGTCCATAATAAAAACGTCAAATTGATAAAACTGAAAAGAGTAAAAAATCTTATGAGTTTTTGTAAAAACTCAGTAAGCACAACAATAAAAATATAAAAAATATAAAATTATGATTTTTGCACTGACTTAAAACTTTATGACGTGTTAAATGAAACTGAAAAGTTCTTCAGATTATATTCTATTTCGTATACAATAAGTTACCGTTTTTATTTATTTACATTGTTGTCATATTTGAACTTGAAGTAATGGTAAGTAAACATCGGGGAGGTTTGATTTTTCGAAACGGATATTAACTGATTTTTTATTTTTCTTTATAAAAAAGTTTTCCATATGTTTTCTTTTATGTTTATTACGTTCTATTGCTAAAATTTTGACATTTTTAAAATCAAAAGTATGTCCTGTATTTATGCGGTGAATAGTATCGGATATTATCTACCTGTATTATATGTAAGCTTGTTTAGTGAAAATTCTATTTTATAAGCTAATTCATGTATTGTTTTTTATATTACTTAAATAGTTTTTAAGATATATTTGTTTCGCATGTGTTTGATTGAAGGACCACTTGGTTTATAAATAAATAATGACCGTTTATAAATAATTAAATAAACTATTCGACATTATTACTTTTCGTCGTTTATCATTATCTGCCACTAATATGTAATTAATAATATCTTTTCTCTTAATTAATATGGAATACATATAAATAGGAATCAGTGTTTCTTGGTAACCGAGATTAATGTAACTACGTTTTTTATAAAACTTTAAGATGATCTTATTTTGGCCTACATTTTATACATACGGATTTGTGTTTCTGGAGTAACCATCTCCAATTTAAATGAAACTTCGACATACTGTTAAGGTCGATAATAATGATTAGTAAATTAAATTAAATTATTTGTCATTGATCGAAAGGTAAGAAACAATATATGCATACTGCTTCTTTTACTGCGTTTCATCTCAAACTGTACCACTAGAATAATCAGTAAAGCGGTGATACAGACCTGCTTTATACGCCCTCGAAGAGATTATATATTAGAAATTCATATATATACGCATTGCTATAAATTTTTCATATTTGTGAAAATGCACAATCGTATTAAAGACACCCAACGCTCAAACCGATCAAGCGGAATGTAGCTAAAAACTTTAGTTTTCTACCTTACCAGGCCATATGTATTAAAATACATTGAGCTTGATCGGTTTGAACGTCGGATGTCTTTAATGCGATTGTGCATTTTCACAAATGTGTAAAATTTATAGCAATGCGTATATATGAATTTTAAATATATAATCTCTTCGAGGGCTTCTAAAGCATGTCTGTGCCACCGCTTTACTGATGATTCTAGTGGTACAGATTGAGATGAAACGCCATAAAAGAAGCAGTATGCATTTTTTAATGCATATTGTTTCTTACTTTTCGATCAATGACAAATAATTTAATTTAATTTACTAATCATTATCATCGACCTAACCCATTAACGCTCCAGGAACAATTTTTCTTCCTTCTATTTCAATGAAGTATTTTGTATCAAAATGGAAGTTAAAAAAAATTAAGAGATACATATCCTACTGTTTTCGAGGTCGCTCTTCAAGATTCCGTGGTCAACATTGACTTTCGGCCATTAGGAATTCCCATACGGCGCCGAATTTGAAAAAAATTTCAAAAAAATTGGGAAATATTTATTCTTACCAATTTTTTTCGAGCCCTTAGAATATTCGGATTCTATTGAAACTCTGAATAAAGGTAAATAAAATACTTCAATTTTAAGGTAAAATTACTGTTATACACTTCATCATTCTAACGACCTCAAAATGGCCATAACAATGAAAATTTCTTTGAAATTTTCTGGATGTTCCAACTAAAAAATAACGATCTTTTCTAATACAATGGTAAGACTGAAAAGTTCTCAGAATTCATCTAGAAATATCTCGGAATTTTTTCAGATTTTTGTAATGAATTTTTATTGTTAATTTTTTCAAAATTGTAATTTATTTTCGAAAAATTCAGAAAAAAATTCAGTGTATTCTCTCAAGAATTCTGAGAGTTTGTTCTCCTTTGTATTTTTTCCGAAAGTTGATAGTTTTTGAGAAAATGAATTTTAAATATTATAGCTTAGGATTTTTTTTTCGAAAATTGTCAACATTTGGAAAAACTTTAAAAGAAAACAAAATTCTTAGATTTTATTAGAGAATACAGTAAATTTGTTTCATAACTTGTCGTTAACAAATTACAATTTGGAAAAAAAATAAAAAAAAAAATCCCCAAATGTCATAAAAAAATTTTTTTTAAATTCTGTGATATTTCTGGATAAATTCTAAGAACTTTTCATTCTTATCATTTTTTAAATAAAGCTCGTAGTTTAGAAAATAATAATATAAAATAATTTCAAAGAAATTTTCATTGTTGCGGCCGTTTTGACGTCGTTAGAATGATGAAGTGTATAAAAGTAAAATTTTTCCTTAAAATTGAAGTATTTTATTCACCTTTATTCAGAGTTTCAATAGAATCCCAATATTCTAAGGGCTCGAAAAAAAATTGGTAAGAATAATTACTTCCCAATTTTTAAAATATTTTTTTCAAATTCGGAGCCATATTGGAATTCCTAATGGCCGAAACTCAGTTTTGACTTCGGAATCTTGAAGAGCGACCTCGAAAATAGTGCATATAATGTACCTCTCAATTTTTGTTAACTTCGATTTTGATACGAAATACTGGACTGAAATTGACCCAAGAAGACACACCTATCCTCAAAGAGTCATAGGTCTGACAAAAATGTGGAGAAAAACGGCGTTCACGGCTTCATTTGTAACACTATTTAGCTTCAAAATTTCCAAAACGCTAAATCCCAGCTGATCGTTTTCTCCAAATATAGGTGATTTACAATATTTACAGCAATTTTTCGTTATTACCGGCGACAGTTGACCTCCAATGGAAAAATGGGAATGTTGTAGGTATAGAAAAGATCTACAATTTTTGTATACATCATTTTTCACATAACCTCAAAGTTTCAGAGAAAAATAAAAAAACCATGTTTTTCGTTTTTAATTTTTCTCTCGCACAAAAGTGATTTTTTTCCTTGAAATTTTCAGGAGACTTACCTTTTTTAGTCCCGAATAAGCTGTAATTTTTTTGAATAATAATATTTATTGTTTTTTAAATGATTAAGAACCGATAAAACACGCATATTTTTCAGTGAAAAATCGAATGTCAAATCTTTAGATAATGGAAGTTTATTTAATGGAATTTGTTCGTTGAAATGTCTACTTTCAGATGGTATATGAATCAATTAACATTTCTATACAAAAAATGTGCCAAAAACGGCGTAAATCTAAAAAGCTCGATTTTCAACATTACTTTTGTCGATTATTTTTTTAAAATGAAAATTTAAGGTACTTTTTGTACAGAAATGTAAATTGATTCATATACCATCTGAAAGTAGAAATTTCAACGAACAAATTCCATTAAATAAACTTCCATTATCTAAAGATTTGACATTCGATTTTTCACTGAAAAATATGGGTGTTTTATCGGTTCTTCAAAACAAAGGAATAAATATCATTATTAAAAAAAATTACAGCTTATTCGGACAAAAAAAAGGTAAGTCTCCTGAAAATTTCAAGAAAAAAAATCACTTTTGTGCGAGAGAAAAATTAAAAACGAAAAACATGTTTTTTTTTCGATTTTTCTCTGAAACTTTGAGGTTATGTGAAAAATGATGTATACAAAAATTGTAGACCTTTTCTATACCTACAACATTCCCCTAAAACATTTTTCGATTGGAGGTCAACTGTCGCCGGTAATAACGAAAAATTGCTGTAAATATTGTAAATCATCTATAATCACCTATATTTGGAGAAAACGATCAGCTGGGATTTAGCGTTTTGGAAATTTTGAAGCTAAATAGTGTTACAAATGAAGCCGTGAACGCCGTTTTTCTCCACATTTTTGTCAGACCTATGACTCTTTGAGGATAGGTGTGAAGAAGTGGCCATTGATGTCGAAGTTTCATTTAAATTGGAGATGGTTACTCCAGAAACACAAATCCGTGTTTAAAATGTAGGCCCAAATAAGATCATCTTAAAGTTTTATAAAAAACGTAGTTACATTAATCTCGGTTACCAAGATACACTGATTTCTATTTATATTTACGCCACTAATATTGTCCATTATATTTTGTTTGTTGCAAAGACTGCGTAAAATCTAATTAGAATTAAGTGTCACATCTCAATTTATTATATTTTACAGACGCCTTGCAGACTCCTTAAAAACACAAGTATTTTATGATTACTATACACTTCTAATATTGCGCATTAGTTCTTTGTTGTATGTATTTTTAGCGGGTTTTGTGTGATGCGCCATTTCTATTGACATTCTGATTGGCTCCTCGTCTTATTCTTTCAAATATGGCGGTCATTCAAACGTTCGGAGACGTCAGATTCTTTCCATACTTAACTTTCTCATTTATCAAATACAAGGTATAGTAATGTGATAAAACAAAAGGATAATGTTGATAGAAATGAAGGAATTTGATAAATGCATGAAGAAACATGCACCATCGAATGTAAACATACGTGTACATATATCGTCTGCGCACGCGCAATGAGATTCTCTACCGTTGACCCGCACTGCACATATGATGTAAATAAAAATTCTGCGTTGCCGCAATGCCTTTTTCTGGCGTCGGTGTCAAATTGAGAAAAATGATGAAAATTATACGTAAAAAAGAAGAATTACCGATAGATTAAATAAGAAGGCAGTCCGCATCGGAATTCCGCTCGATGAGAAGAAAACCGGCAGCCATTTCTCAGAAACGCACGATTTTCACCCCACGTGCAATTGTTTTTCAACAATAGATGCTTTGACGTGAACTGCTCAAACGACGTCATAAGAAAATCATTTCTTATTTGGCCGCAGGTAAGATTATTAATTACACATGCGCGCTATGTCGCAGAAAATTCAATGACGCATTTCACAATTTAAATACACTGAAACCTACATTTATTGCTTTTCAAAGTTTCATTATTGATTATAAAAAATATATACATGCAATAAAAATCAAATTGTATCTTTATATAATTTAATAAAATTTTAAATTAAATTGTGGCATAAAAATGTTGTCGACTAACTTTTTAAGCAATGAAAATCAAAGAAGAAAAAATTATGACATCCCTGTCGTTGGACAGTTTATTCGGTTAATTCTGTAGAAATCAAACTAAAATATATAACAAACGATCATATGGGAATGACATCATTTAAAATTTGATCCTTTTATAAAAAGTTTGAATGTCATACTTGTAATTTATTATTATCCGTTTGATGCGTCAGTTCAATTACATTTGTTGTACATTTTTTTAATTACTTTGTAATAGGTAAACTATATTATATAGATTTATTACAAATTTATTTTCTATATTTTGCTTAAAAGTAATATAACATATTTTCGTTATATATATAATACTGTCATACAAGCTTGACTGTTTTAAAATAACTTGTTAAAATAAATACAATTATAAGAAATATAATTTCATACTATAAAAATTAGAGCAGAAATGTTAAAAAGATTCTGTACTTTCTTTTTTAGTTACAAACCAAACCTAAAATGCGAAAATATTATCAAGCAATTTTGCTGGTAACGGCAGTAGTAAGCGTCATTTCCTTACTATTTTATCGACACGAATATAACAAATTACGTTACGTATTGCAAGTATTCAACTATTTTGGCAAACCTGGAGTAGAGGTAAAAGTTCCGGTTTGTGCCGCACCAAACAAAACATCTCCGGCAGCTGAAAAATCTTTTCCAGACTTTGGAAATTTGCTTTCTTCCTGGCAAAGATTAGATGACGATTTGTACGTTTACTCATCGTACAGCGTCAGCGGTAAAGATGTCAGAACGATAGGATTTACCAAGGTTGGAAATTTAGATTTTGATTGTAAAATATATTTGAAAGATAGCGATACTCCAATTACTGGAGTATTTTCGTATTCGTTGATTGGAAATGCCACAACTGTCGAAGGAAGAGAAGACAAATACACAGGTTGTAATTTGATTTGTACATTTAACGATGTGAAGGCTCCGATTGGCGTATCGTACTACAGAGCAGGTAACGAAGATGTTCAAAATGTTATTATCGCAGTGAAAATGGCGTCGTCAATGGGGCACCAGAATGGTTCCGCCCTGTGCGTCTCTCCTCTTTCAATCCCAATGTCTAAAGCTGATATGGTCAGCTTTCTAAATTATTACGATCTCGTTGAAATGAATCACTTTATAATCTATGACTATGGTATTTCGGTGGGATTTCACGAAGCTTTAATTCGTATGGCAAGAGATCCTAATCCGTACTGGAAATTTTCATACACAGTCGTACCATGGAACTTTCCGTTTCGAGGATTGTCCGCTAATGCAATAAAAGATATCGTAGAAGAAGATTGTTTGCATCGAACTTACCACAAAGTAGCAATTTCAGCAACTGTCACCTGGGAAGAATATCTTGTACCCAAGTATCACAGAATCGTATCGGACTTAATCTCGGACTTTACAAAAACGAACATGATGGCTAATCGTTACGCCGTACAAGTTCAGACATTCTGCGTACAACAGCAAGATGACAAACGAGCTGACCAATCGGCACCAATAGTTTTAAGAAAAACTCGTGTAAATCCAAGTTTTGTCGAGAGTCGACAAATTTACATTTCGAAACCTCGAGAAATATTGGACGGTAAAACTATTGTAACTCGTCAAGCTCCGATCAACTTAATTGCAGCTAATCGGTATACAAAGTGCACAGGGTTCAGTGCAGTGGACATGAAACCTAAATCTTACGAATCGGCAATATTAAGATTTGCTGGAGACATGCAAAATGCTCAGATTTTTAAAAAATACACAACGCACAAACTCTTTGGAGATGATTGACCGAGTATTTCATTGATGCGAACCTCCATTTCGTTCTCCCAACAATAATTATTGTTGTGTATAAAGAGTGAGATTAATTTTTAGCTTACTTTGCAAAGAGCGTCTTATTAAATCTTGAACTTTCATTAAAAATGTGTTCATAGTGCCATAATTATACAATATTTTTGCATTTAGATAAATAAAATCAAAAGAGTTTAGTAAGTTTAGTTTATTTACCGTAATGTACTATTTCGTTTGCGTATACTTGTAAATACTAATTTGTATGTATATATGTGAGGAAATAAAAGAGTGCTTGGACAAAATGTTTAGACTATTCATAAAAAATAAAAGGTAACGATACAGAAGTCGAAATGATTCATTTATTGATTCGTAAACATTTGCTAAACATTTTAAAACATTTCGTTTGATAATTTTCCATAACCATCCATTTATTTTATTATGACACTAGTATATCGAGTATTTTTAATAATGAAAGAAATAACTAACATTATTATTTATCAACGCATTACTTTTTACATTTGAACTGGTAAGAGCTCAGATTTTAATTAATATTAGAAGTAGAATTTATTAAATGTTGGTAAATTTCTAATAACTGACCTAGTAAAAATATTTAATTTACTAATTCAATTAAGTAGTTAAAAGTTATTATTAATAAATAATAAACATGTTTAACACATTTATTTAGTAACCATGTTTTACCATTTCAAATTATTTTATTAGGAATATTTAAGTAATGTCATAGTTTTTTTTTTTCATGGATTGATTTAAAACATTACTGTTAAATAATAAAATTTTTAGTTATTTTATATTGTAAATTTTTTTCAAGGTATATTGGTTAATAAATACTTTTCTTTAATGTCTGCATTCTAAAAGAATAAATTAATTATTGTTTTTAAATAAAAGTTTATATAAGCATAGTCTACTGGTAATCTAGTAGTTGTCATTAAATGATTTTTGTAATTTGTCGCGATTCTTACTTATTTAATAGAATCCTATACAATGAATGCCTTGCCTGACAAAACGCAGATTGAAACTACTGGAAATTCACTAGATTCCATAGCGAAAAATATATTTTCTAACGATACCATTTTTTTTGTAAAATGCAGAAAAAAATAATTAAAATGAATAATATTCCGTTTGAACAAAGTTTTTTAAAAAAATCTCACGAGCACTAAATTTTGTGTTATATTTTAAGAAAAATATTGAATTTTTGTTCTTGGTGCAAAAATGCGCCCTGTATAGAGGTCGTCTAAATATAAGCGTCTTATTGCGACAGCCATTCCATTTCTTAACCCTTTAAGGACCAAATGTACAAAAATTTGACACGAAGTTTGTCAGTATTTTTTAGTATTTAAATTCAATAAAAAAAATTGTGGTATATACGTTTCCAATTGCTCGAACCCCGCTCTTTCGAATGGTGGATGGTAAAATACTGTCAATTTTAAAATGAACAAATTACAGACCATTTTTTAACAAAAATCATGAGATTTTAAAAGTTTTTTTTTCATTTATCGTTTTTTTATCACTTATACCATTACTATGCCTCAGTTTGGTATAAATAACGTGACAAAAATGTCTAAGCTTCAAAATGGTTATATATATTTTTATAAAATTCGAAATGGCGGTCCCGAAAATGGCGTCCTAAATGAAATTTTCTTGAAAAATTTGAGAACGCTCTGACACAAAAATTATGAATTTTATAACAAAAATGATAAGAGTAATAAGTTGTTAGAATTCATCGACGAATACACGGGAATTTTGTCAGATTTTTTTTATATTTTGAAAAAATTTTTAATTTTTTTTTTTTGAAAATTTTTAAGTTTACCAAAAACTCTGAAAAAATTCTAGTATACTCTTTGATGAATTCTAAGAATTTTTTGTTCTTTGCAATTTTTTCTAAAAGTTGATAATTTCCGATGGAAAAAATATATAAAATATATATAAATACGCAACATTCGAGATTTATTTCTTCGAAAACTATCGACTTTAGGACAAAAATGCTTAGAATTCATCAAAAAATGTACTCAAATTTTTTCAGAATTTTTGGAAAAAAACAATTAAAAATTTTTTTAAAATATCATAAAAAAATCTGACAAAATTCCAGTGTATTCGTCGATGAATTCTAACAACTTTTTACTCTTATCATTTTTTTTATAAAGTTCATAATTTTTGTGTCAGAGCGTTCTCAAATTTTTCAAGAAAATTTCATTCAGGACGCCATTTTCGGGACCGCCATTTCGAATTTTATAAAAACATATATCACCATTTTGAAGCTTAGACATTTTTGTCACGTTATTTATATCGTACTGAGGCATAGTAATGCTATAAGTGATAAAAAAAAAAAACGATAAATGAAAAAAAACTTTTAAAATCTCATGATTTTTGTTAAAAAATGGTCTGTAATTCGTTCATTTTAAAATTGACAGTATTTTACCATCCACCATTCGAAAGAGCGGGGTTCGAGCAATTGGAAACGTATGTACCACAATTTTTTTCATTGAATTTATATACTAAAAAATACTGACAAACTTCGTGTCAAATTTTGGTACATTTGGTCCTTAAAGGTTTAAGGGGGTTCTAAAAGGTGCACCGGTAAGGTAGGAAATTTCATTTAAAAAAGTAAATAAAAGATGACTGTGTAACATTTTTAAAATTCGGACTCTGTAAGGGCAATATTCTAAGCAATAAACAGTTTCCTACAAAATACCAACGATATTAATTGAGAACTGACCGATCATTTTCGGAAATAAATAAAAATCCATTATTTCCGAAAATTCTCGGTCAGTTCTCAATTAATTCTCTTTTGGAGAATTTATGAATTGTGTACATAAAAATAACCTGCTGAATTTATTACCATATTTTACATTTTTGTAATAATTTGCTCATGGACTTTTGAAAAGAACGAATGCACGTAGATAGTAGATATTTTTGTTGGTAAAATAAATATTGTAATTTTTTTTCTAAATTACGCAATATCTTGAAAACGGTACGAGATACGTGAAATTTGACGAAATTGACATAAATCAGGGGTACCTTGGTGCGATTATTCGAAGCCACTGTAAATGATTCGTGATTTTTCAAAATTTTCGATTTCTAAAATTATGAAATTTTTGAATTGTGTATGTCGGCTAAATCATCGCACATCATGGTAAAATTTCATCAAATTTCATGGATCTCATACCGTTTACGAGATATTGCGTAAATTTGAAAATAAGTGTCAGTTAGGTGTCCAATAAGAGTACAAATACATTTCATTTAAGTGTACAACACTTTTTGGACTCTTGTGTATTGAACGCTTGAGTGTACCACAGAGCACTGCTAAATGTAATTGGAAATTGGTTTAAAATAAACATTTCAGATTCCAAATTTTGAATGAAAAGTCATTTGTGACTTTTATTTTCGAAAATAACTTTTTTGTAATTGAAATGAATAATTACGAAATGAACATAATTTTAATATTTTTTCATTTCAAAGCGGAAGTTTTTTTTTTAATAGATTCATTTGTATTAAAATGAAGAATCATTAAGAATTTGTATTCAAATGAATTCACCACACTTTAATTTTTGTATTGATTTATTTTAAATTCATTTGGATTAAAGCAGGCATTATTTTGCCCAGTCATGTATTGAAATGGATTCATTAATTCCGGTAATTAACTGTTATTATTTATGAATTCGATTGTATTAAAAAATTATCATTTCAATCTTCATTTGTATTCAGATGGATTCAAGACTTTTGCCTTTTTCGAGTATTTTTAGTAGTTTCGGCAACGATATTATTCATGTATTCATTTGGATTCGTATTTTTGTATTAAAATAATAGTGAAGTATTTTTGGATTCGAAAATTTCAAATAGCGTATTCAAAAGCGAAAAATTAATCCAAGTCAACACATTTCAATACAATTTCGATTGCTAGGTAGTAAACATTTTTTCTATTTTATCCATTTCAATCCTGTTGTAACTAAAGCACCTAGGATTATTAATTGAAGTTAGAATTTGTTCAAATCAGACTTTTAACATGCACATTTTTTAAAAAATATTTTACATTTTATAAAATGTCAAGAAAAGATTTCCAATAATACCATTTGGATTACGTTAGAATATTTAAATAATACTAAAATCCCAGAAAAAAGCTTACAAAATTGCAGGCGTTTCAGTAGCACTACAAATTCAAGTAATATTTGAACATTTATAGCATTCCTTACATTTTTTAGATAGTGAGGGATTTGGATTATGGTCTGAACAGTCTGGCGAGAGTCAGTTCATAGGGACTTTTTGAATGCTTGGAACCGCTACAAAATCACTCTAATAGATGATCCATCATATCAACATAAGTTAACTTCATTACATATTTGAATTGAAGTATTTTAAAATTATTCATTTTTTAACGTTTTTATTACATAATAATTTCATAAATAAAAAAAGCAATAAAAAATAAAAAAAAACACAAAGGAAAAAACAATGAAAATAAAAAAAATAAAAAAAGGCAAAAAAATGTTAAAAAAAGAAATGGAACCGCTGTATCATCACGTCCCCGTCGTGGTTCTGGGTTAGGCTGAGGGTGATACTCAATGGAAATGCTTTATTAACATTTTGTGAAATATACCTTTCTCTACAAAATGTTCGTGTTATAAGTCTGAATTGAACAAATTCTAACATTAATTCATGATCCTAAATGTTTTAGTTACTATAGAATTCGAATGGATAAAATACAAAAAATAGAGAAAATGTTTACTAGTGTTTTTCTACGAAAATGTTCAGCTAGGATTTCATTCGAAACAGATTTTGAATCTATGAAACATCTAAAATAAGATGCCGCAAACCTTTTCCCCGGGCAATCGGGCAATTTCATAAAACTAGTTAAATATTTCATGAAACTATATATTTTCATAAAGATAGTTGATAAATTCGAAATATTTTTTTAAAAATCGTCCTCGGACCATAAAGAAGCCGCCCCTCCATAATAACTAATTTCAGGTCCTTAAAACAGGCACATAATGCCGAGGAAACTGTACTCTTGTTACATAAAGAAAGTAATGTTTACCATATTTTCAAAGTAAAAAAATGGCAATTTGACTGTCATTTTCTCATTTTCTACAAATCCATATATAGTCTGGGCGCCGGCCTTACAAGCCGTGGCCATCTCAGGTCCCCGGCTGCACCCCAGTGTTTTAGACGTATTTTTGACCACTAAATCCGAATTTCGAGGGTGCTCGGCCGAAAAAGTGACGACAAAAAAGTTATAAACAAATTAATTGTTTAAAAGGCCGTATCTCCGGCGCGAAACATCGCTCCAAGTTGAAACTCGTTTTAAAAGTTTTCTTTTTTTATTTAGAAAGTTTTTTCTTAACAAACCTTTACAGTTACACTCCATAGTTTTCGAGATATCGCCGAAAAACGCTTTTTGACGCGCTTTTTTCATCTACGCCAATGGCGGCAAGCGCGCGCCGCCTCTCCTTTTTTCGTTATCAATTTTCCTGAATGTGTAGTAAATATGCTTATGACTTTGTTTAAATATTTAAATTATATTGAAACAATTTTTAACAATAACAGAATGTTTTTTATAATAAACATAACAACAATGAAAAAGTAATGAACAATTGATAAAATACTTACACTTTAAAAGTAATTTCGTTGGCAAAAAATTGTAACCGAAAATAAGATTTTTTCCATAAATGATAAAACCTGCCAAACATTCGTATGGAATAGTATTTATTTCCGACATGAATGCTTAAATAAATAATTCTTTTAAATTATAATTTCCCCGTGGTTTATCACAGCGGTAGGCGCGACGTTCAATTTTTTTTCAAGTTTCATCTTGTTTTAAACAAGCAAGGTTTTGATGTTGTCTGGAGAATAGTCATTCAGATTTGAACCCAGTTTGAACTTGGTACGATGTTTCGCTTCGGAGATATGGTCTTTTAAACAATTAATTTGTTAACATAACTTTTCTTTCAACACTTTTTAGGCCGAACACCCTCGAAAATCGGAGTCACGGGTGGCAACGGTTTGTAGGTTCGGCGCCCGTACTAATATGACTTTAACAATGGGTGCTGATTGAGGTAAAATATTTCTATAACAAATTCCACAGATTACCGTAACTTCAAAGTTGCAAAAGTTAATAAATTTTACTTTTAATATCCGAATACGCGGTTGGCCTTCGTCAAATATGTCCGTGGACCCTTTATAGGATTATAGTTTCACTTAACGACGCAGTTTTCACTGGAATTTGGAAAAACCTAAAATGGAAAAATCCACAAACGTGGTGTATAATCTTTATAGTAGAACAGATATTTTTCTCGAACCTTGTTAAACTATGGTAAACCTGCTAAATAAACACAACATAACTCGTTTCTTCGAACTACATCTTTGCAGGTACAAAGTGAACAAAGAGAAAAGTGAAATAAATCATAGAATGGAGGTAGAAAAGAATGTATATAATATTATAGTCCAGTCAAATCGTCAAACCGTCGGAAAAAAGGCACTAACCTTCCAAAAAATCACCCTGTCAATTTTTTTTTCATTTTCCTATAGAAGGTCGATAACTGAATCTAAGTTTGCGGGATAGATGGAGCCACCGTCGTGCCGCCATGTTGAAAAACGTCTGTTTATCATTTTTGTTTAATATCTCGCTTTAGATGAGTCGTACGCTAAAAATATGTTTTACAAATTTTGTTCAGAATTAAATTCTCTATAAATTTTGTTTGAAACTTTTTTTCGTAAAATTAATATTTAAAAAAATTAGGAGCTAAAAAGTAAAAAATGCGTGTTTCTGAAATTGTTTTTGCGAATTATCTCGCTCCGGCGTCATTTTCTATTGAAAACAGTCAATTTCAAAGTTGTAGAGCACAAAATTCTGTACTGACTGAGTAAAGCCACGCAAAAGATGTCTTGTCCAGTAAAAGTGTCGGGAGTAGTCTCTATACCTTTAAAATAAAAAAATTACCCGTACCATTTCCTTTCCTTTTTCTGTAAGAAATTATTAACTGATTAAACATTTTTCGAGTTATAGCGGGCCACCGTCATCCTGTCATTGTTTTTGCAAATTATCTTGCGACGGAATTGGTGCATCGCAAAAGCACTACACATTGATCTCGAGGAAGAGGCGCGTAACACAATCGCATGATTCTCCGCAATAAAATTTACATACAGGGTGTACCAAAAGTCTGGAAACACCTAAATATCTCGAAAACACTGCATTTTAGAAAAAAATGTTTTGAATAAAATTTATAAGGTTTAAAAAGACGCATTTAACGCTACTAGTCATTTGACCTTGGATGATCTTGTCAAGGTCAGGTCAAAGTTAACTTCATTTTTTTTAATGGAACCCCATATTTTGTATTACAGATTCTTGTAGATAATGTCGAGACGTTTTCAAGACGCATATTACGAGCTCTTTTTCGATGAGATTTGCCTGAATTATGAGCACTTAAAGTTTAAGCACCGCCGGCATTAGCGGTGCACTGCACACACACACGCACGCGCACGCACACCCTGTATAATATTTATTATACATTATGAACATTTCAAACCAGCCTTTCCCGACACTTTTACTGGACACGACATGTTTTGCCTGGCTTTTCTCAGTCAAATATTGTCCGATTTCAATAATTTTTTTTTTAATTATACAGAATTTTGTGCTCTACAACTTTGAAAATAACTATTTTTACCAGAAAATGACGCCGGAGCGAGATAATTCGCAAAAAAATTTTCAGAATTACGCATTTCTTACTTTTTAGCTCCTAATTTTTTTAAATATTAATTTTACGAAAAAAAGTTTCAAACAAAAGTTGTAGAAAATTTAATTCTGAACAAAATTTGTATAACATATTTTTAGCGTACGATTCATCTAAAGCGAGATATTTTTAAAAAATGATAAACAGACGTTTTACAACATGGCGGCGCGACGGTGGCTCAATCTATCCCGCAAACTTAAACTTAAATTCAGTTATCGACCTTCTATAGGAAAATGAAAAAAAAATTGACAGGATGATTTTTTGGAAGGTCAATATACGATTTGACTGGACTATTAGTAGAACTAATACATGCAAAGGTTCATTTCACGTGCGTGTTGAATTTAAAAAATATTGAAATTTTGAATGAAATTAAAATTACATTTTTAACGTTTATTTAAAAGACTATAAAATTTTGACATTTTTTTACACAAAGGGAAAAAAGATGCGTATCTAAAGTCTATAGAAATATAAATTTTTACTTTCTCGATCCGAGTACTTTTGAAAATTTGTCAATGGACAAAGCTTTTCTGGCCGAATTCGCGCGTACCCCGTCTTGCATGCGAAGTTCTCAAATATATGTAGACGACTTTTGCAAAGAATGCTACGTTTCAAATGATCTATTAAGAACGCTACAAGTCAGATTTGTTTGGAGAAAAAACGTTGTTTCAAAAGTCCAGACGAAGATAGCAAATGTTTCAATTTTCTTTGACCAGGGAGGTACGTTTGTAAAATTATGAAAAGTAGCATTCTTTGTAGGAGTCTTCGATTTGAAATAAACAAAGACAAATTACTTAATTCAAAGGTAAAGAGATAATAGTATAGGTTGATGTGAAGATAAGCAATAAAATTCTAGCATTAATTATTAACAAATGTAAATGCTTATAAAAAGTACGGAAATTTCCATTTTCTTACAATTAACTAGGTTAGTCGGGCACGACTTTGGTAGCGTCTAAGTGGTCTACGCTACTGCATAGAGATTTTTATAGTGCCAAAGATGAATTCCAATAATATGTATTAAAATTGACAATCTGACCCTTCTCAAGTACCCTCCTCAGAACACAATAGTATACAATAGGTACCTGAAATTGACATCTTCAAAACTAGTTTTCAACGTTCTTCATGTATTTAAAATAATATAATACCGAATTCTGACGAAAGAGTGCATATATTTATGGATAAATTAATGTTTATTCGACTGATAAGTTAAATAAACAATTTATTTAATAATGTGTGTTTTATATATGGTAGTTAGATCCCGGGATATAGTATATTTGAGAAAAAGATTTAATACTGTCTCCAAGAAATTAATTTTCATAATGAACGATATTGTTGACGGGGTAACATTAATGTTCTTAACAAAAATTGAAACCTACAAAAATAATTTACTAAACGATTTTTATCAATGACTCAAACTTTATTCTTTTCGCCATATATGAATTTTTTAAAAATAAATGCATTTTAACGAGCGACGTTTTATTTTTTGGAGAAAAAGATTTTCTACAACATTACCATACGATTTTTATAAATTTCTGAAGCTACTGTCAAACATCTCCATTTATTAAAACAAAATTACGTTTCACAATTTCTAACTAGTTTTAATGCTATGGTAAAACATTTGAATATTGATTCGGTAAAGTCATAGGCAATCTTTTTCTCGAAAAAAAAAAAATAAGCTATCATTCGATAAAATACATTAATTTTTGACAAATTTTAAACTGGGGATAATAATAAAGTTTGAGTCATTCACAAAAGTCCTTCAACAAATTATTTTTTCGATATACTACGCGTAAAATTGGATTTTACGCACCGTTTTTAGTGCGTAAAATCGTATTTGCTGACCGGGGCTCTCTCGTGCTGTTATTCTGCGAAATCTACCAACCGAAAATTAGTCAAACACTAAACATTTCGGAACGGATAATTCATTTTTGCATATTTTGCATATTTGGAGTGAAAATAACCTATTTTAACTAAAATCAAAAAAGAAATAGTTTTTGATATTGTTAGTAGTATGTCAGTTTTCATAGGCTCCCTATAATTAAGATTTCTACAATATAAATTATCATTTCTACACACTCTACCAACAGTTTAATAAAAAAAATTCCTTTTTCATCACACTGGGACGAAGTTCTTTTCCTCCCTGTCATGATGAAAAATCGTATACTTCCCTCGGGAAGTAAAAAAGAATGTCTCAGACTGCGTGTAATTTTTACCCGAGGTGAAGCCGAGGGTGAAAAACATGTAGTCTGAGGCATTCTTTATTTTACCTCCCCTCCCTCGTTGAGTAATATTTTTTTACTATAAATATAACGATTAGTAAGTATTTGTTACATATTATCATCAATATCATTGTAATTTCTTTTTTAATATAAAATATGTGTTTTAAGACTTGGTATATCAGATCATAGATATTTCATTTTTTAATATACATAAATCAATTTTTAAATGTAAAAATACAAAGTACTAAGGTGTTTTTGCGAAAATTTACAAAAATGAAAAAATGTGGTAAACCAGTTTTTTTTTCTTTGATAATGCTGTTGATGCTGGATTGCCAAACGTTGCGTGTGTTGTCAGAGATTATAGTCTCCGTATAATCTCTGGTGTTGTAAAGAAAGTTGCTTAGACCATGGTCTTTGCATGGTCCCTGCAGGGAGCGACGAAAATCCTTTAGAAATTGTACAGATTTAACTCTTTTGTAACAGTAAAATATTTGTATTAAAAAAGTTAAATTAAATAAAAAGTTAAATTATTTTGAAATAAACCAAATATGTTGGTGTAAGATAAGTTAATTTATTAAAATAACACTGAAGACTGCGCTTATTACCTTCGAAATGGTTTAAAAGCCTATAATAATATTTGATGATTACTACTTTTATAATAAACGAGACAAATACTATTGTTCCGTTAACAATTTTCAGATATTTAAATTCTGCATAAAAGTTTGCATGAGTTAATTCTGCTATTATTATAGGTACAGCTTTTGCTTTTCTCTTTTGTATATCGTGCATAAAAGTTGTACAGAACGAACAAACGAATTATTTTGTATTTATTTCGCATTCATAGGTTTATTATAGTTTAACTAAACTTAAGAAAAATATTTGTACTATACACATCCTATACATTATTTGCATAATTTTTAAAATTTATTATGCGTTGTGTAATAGTTACTATGCACTGTTAGGTTTGTCGCGATGGTCTTCCTGTATGGGTTTTTCCTCCAAACTATAATCCTATAAAGGGTCCACAGACATATTTGACGAAGGCCAACCGCATATTCGGATATGAAAAGTAACATTTATTAACTTTTGCAACCTTGAAGTAACGGTAGTCTATAGAATTTGTTATAGAAATATTTTCTTAGAAAATTAACTTTCTCCTTCGTCGAGACTCAGTCCTTAGATTAATTACATTGATATTTTGCGCTGAAAAAAAATGGTAGCCGCCAATTCTTTTGTATGTAGGGACAGTCTAGACCGTCTAGACAAGCTTAACTCCAGTCAAATTCGAGGAGCGCTCGCCACGGATTTATACGCAGCCTGAAATTTCGAAATCCGTTGGCGTCACGCCGATAATGAAGGACAAAATTAAAGTTCGAAAAATTAATATTTTAAAAGGATAACTTTGTTAAGAATAACAATCTGCATCTTTTTTCTAAATACTTTTTTTTTGTTCAATCTATATATTTAATAATAATAAAGATAAAATGGAAAAAAAAGTTTGTGAATTTAATCATATTTTAAAACATAAAGTGCCGAAAATTAGTCAATTATGAATAAAACTTTCTGAAATTTGGTATACACGCACAGTATACCTTAGCGAAGCACATTAAATAATGAAAACATAGAAATATATCTGTCGTTTAATAATGATTAAATTCAAAGTGGGGAACGTCGGAAACACGATTGCCCAACTTTATGTGCTGGCCAGTTTACGTTCGGCGAAGAATTGGAAAAATTTCAGGCGATAGATTTGTTCCCCATAGTTGAAAGAAGTTTTTCGTGAAGATTTCAGATAAAAATAATAAAAATTAAAAAAGTTGTTTGATTGTTAAGAAAATAATTAAATTCACAAACTATTTTTATTTTATCTGCATTATTATTAAAAATATACATTGAACAAAAAAAAAGTATTTAGAAAAAAGATGCAGATTGTTATTCTTAACAAATTTACCCTTTTAACATATTAATTTTTTCCTTCAATATCGGCGACGGGCCAACTGAAGTTACGAGATTTCGTAGACTTTTATGATCTGGCCCCTTAATTGTGCAGGCTTAAGAAACCAAAAAATTGTTATTTTTTTAATAACTCGTCTTCTATTGAAGCTTTTTGAAATTATAATAGCTCATTTTGAATTTTTTTATCATGTTCTAGAACTTTTCATTATAACTTTTTTCTCTAAGATGCCTAGTTTTCGAAATAATTGAAAATAATCGAAAATTCAGGCAAAAAGTAAGGTTAATTGATCGGTCTTATTTCATTTCGTTTCACATTTATCGAAAAACGGTTCAGATAAAACTTGTAGCTTTTATAATTACCTTCTATTCAAGCCGTGTTGCGATCGATTTAATCAAATAGAATCTCCTACAGATCGGCAAAAATTGCACAGTATCATTACGTGGAGCGCCCGTGATTACAAGATTTTTTTGCTTTTTTAAGTCTACACAATTTCCGTCTATATGAATCATTATGAAAATTTAGAGTTAACCTTTTTAGACCCCTCCTAAATTCCAGAAAAAGAAAATTACGTTCACCAGTTTTTGCAATGCAAAGTCTATTTTTCCGACAATTTGACTGGACTACTTGCATCTTTCAACTTGCTCTCTTAAACTGAATTAGTAAAATTCTATTAATTGACGTAGAGAAAACTCAATGACTAACAATTTGTAGCTACCGTTTTATATATTATACAATCCTTTTTACTTGTGTATGATGTTCGCATCAAGCGAATAAACATTCATCAAAATTCGTGAGTCCATCGGAAGATAAGTTTGGATAAAGCTGATTAACTTGCATCATCTTAATAATAAAAATTTTTATTAATCTTTCAAATTTGTTAACCTTATCAGCTTTTTAAATTCCGTAGTTTGAACATTCTTTTTTAAGAAAAGAAACTTTAATAAGATTATTACTTTACTGTTGTGTATGTCGTATAAACGCAAATAAAAAATAATGTGGAATTATGTGCAAAATTGTTGAGAATAATTTTCTGTGTTTCTTGTAATTTTCCTCTTAATCCCACTATTTCCAAGTAAAAAATTAGCGAAATTTCCATAATGCATTGACATGACTGAAATCATAAACAAACATGTTTTCAGGCGAGTGATATTAACTTTTGTGATATACGTAATGAATTTCTAGTATAGTATTAAAAAATGCATTTTCAGAAATCACCGTCCAAACAGCGGGCGCAAAATATTCAATATTCATCGAACTTTCATTTTGGACACCTCTGTATTTGTTTATAAGTGTCTAATAACGTCAAAGCTCAGGTGGTTCGGATTTCACCTTCATAAACTGTAGGTCCCGAGCGATTTAATCCCGACGTAAAATAACATAAAAAAAAAGAAGAAAAAAACTTTGTCATTTTCAATATCTGGATGTTTGTTGGGTTGCGGATGACGAATTTTTTAACAGATATTCAAAATGACGAGCCCTATCTATAGATTCTTCTTTTTTTGCCGGTAATTTGTTTTCATCACAATTTTGCTCGTAATTTGACAATTTTTGTCATTTACGTACTTTAAAACATTAGAGAGGACGCCCAAAATTTTGGGTTCGCCACCTTGAATATCGAAAATTTAACCATAAATTCGGAATCGATGACGGAAAACATTCCTATAACCAGTTCAAACGGCATGATTTTCGTGTCCCATTTAATACAATTTTGAAAAACGAAGAAATATGTCGTGGCATGTACCGACATTTTGTTAATAAGGCAATAAAATAAAAAATATAATATGAATATTTTTTTATATTTTATAAGAGAATAAAAATGCGCTTTGACAATCAATTTTATCACATATGAAAAAAAATTGTGTCTGAAATTCGTATTTTTTTTTTTAAATTTTCTCATCGTCATTAGAATAAAATCCATATAGATTTTGGTTTCTTAGTTGCTGCGTATGAGAATTAAATTAAAAAATCGGAATTTGTTTCAAGTAATAAAAAATTATAATGTGCCGAAAAAGTTTTACAGCTCCTTTACAAGTATGTAAACATGGGTGAGAAGGTTTTCGACAGGTTAACGATTTTACTGGCCTGGACGCTTAATACAGAAGTCATTACCAACAAATATTCGATAACGAAATAATTTTTAATACGAAAAAAGTAACTTCTGGTCTTGTTGAAAGCTTTATGAAAAATCGTTATATTTATTGAATAATCTGTATTAGGCTTTATTTTTGCATTAATCTTTAAAAGTTAGTATAGAAATATCAAAACATCATACTTTTTATTTTAAAGCATGTTTAATTAGTCGAAAACATGATTAAAAAATACTATTCGAGAAAAAGAGAAAGAATAAATGTTAATGTAAAATATGAAGGCAGCATGCAAGTTTCTGTTCTACCCGATTTGGACACTTGGGTTCGACTTTTTCCGCGGGGTATGTGCGGGTTGAGCAACCCGGATTTTGGTCCTCATAATTCATAAATCAAACCCTCATCATCACTAGACTATCCCTTTTCACTTTCTCCCACTTGTGTCGCGTGCGGTTATACAACTCAGTGGGGGCACGCCTGTTCAGACAGGGGCACCTTTCTACAGATAGGGGAGCTACTTGTGTTAATCTGTCGAAGAGATCATCACAAGATTGTACCAATCATAACGTGTCAATCTGGTTAATACCTACAGTTAGGCTATAACAATGTATGGGAAAATATCTAGTTCTACAACGGTTAAAAGTGCGGAAAACTCCAGGCCGGAATTCTTTCAGGCCGAAAATCACACCACATTTTCGAGCTGGAGTTAATACCATTTTACCAAACGTATTTGTTACATTCCAGGGAGAAGTTAAACAAATCGGAAGACTTCTAAAAATAACCGTATAAAGCGATACAATCCTCTGCATTATTTAGACAAACAAGACAAAAATGGACAATTATAATTAAATGCAATGAACATTATTAGCGGACATTAATTGAATGTAGCTAATTAGATCCTAAAATTAAGTCCAGGATAGAAATAAAAATAATTAAATAAATACTAATTAATTTTTCAATTATTAACGAAACTTTTAAGTGTTTGGATTTATTTAAAAGCGAATTTCGCAAATAAGCACACAATTACATTTAAAAACTATAAAATAAGAAAACATTTCGGTCATTATTAATTTATATTTTTATATACAGATTACTACCTTATCAACTATGCTTCGACGATAAGGAAGGAATTTTCACAAAAAGGTAAATAAAAAATGACTGATTCGATTTTTTTTCAAAATTCAGGCTCTGTAAAGTAATTCTAATTGCTATAGGCAGTTTCTTAGAAAATACCAAAGAGATTAATTGGGAACTGATCGAGAATTTTCATAAATAAATGATTTTTACTTAAAGCCCGTTTGGACCATTTTAGAACCTCCTTATACTCCCTATATTTTTGAGAAATATCTCTCCTTCCCAACGTTTCATTTCAACCGTAATAAGCTGCAATTATAATAAAATTGTTATTTATTGATTATTATAAAAAATATTAAAAGGCGATTGCAAGAAACTTCACGTTAAATTATCTACAGATATAATCGGTTAAATGATATTAAAAGCCAAAGAAATGTTCAAATTATAATGCAGTACTTGTATAATCGGTATTTGTATAAATGACTAATATACAATAATTTTGCAATATAAATCTCAAAATCGCATGAGAAAATTGTTCGATATACAGGAAAATGTCTGAGAAATTGGAAATTGTCTTAATGTAATTTTGGAAGGTAATTTGAGGAGATTTTATCGTGGGAAATCGCACCTGGCGCGAATTCTCGAGAAGCTCTATTTCTGCCTTGCAAGTTGCAGTATATTCCTTCGAACTATTAAAGGAACTAGTGGTCTATTCATTTTCAATCGGTAATGTACCATTTTCAACAAATTTATGGAACTTATTCTAATGTAACTTTATGTTTCTTAAAAAGCTGCTTTGCGGATTAATGAATTTGCGATTTATTGAAGAGTTTTTTTAAATGATATTTTGCGATAAATGAATCATTTTTAGAGTTCTTTTAAAAGTTTACAGAAATATTGAATGCCCTAACAACGATTTTTTTCTTATTTTCTGTAATTTTGTGTAACGATGACATATTCGACGTATTTATTTATTTTTTACAAAACTTTATAATGCTTTTGCCATTTACAAAAACTTTTGACGACATCATATTCCTCTCAGAAGTAAATTATTTTATTTTTTGTGTTTTTATTTGTGTTGTATGTTTCTTATTTTTTTTTAAATCTTGCAAAATTACTATAACAAATATTTATTTACTTCAAGAAGCCTGATATTTATACTAAATTTAAAAAACATGAATTGTAATATTTTCATTTTAATTTTAAATGTAAATAAAATACTGCTAAAAGATTTATGGTTTTACAAAATTTTAAACATCTGCAGAAATCGATTATTTCCATTTTAAGACTTTTTTTCTGGAACGATTGCTGAACAGATCCAATGATTATTTCTAAAATCTCTTACGTGTCAAAAACTAATAAAATTAGATATTTTATAACATTCCTTTGGCAGTCGCATATGTTTTTCTCCTTTTGTTTTAAAGTAATATTAATTCCCTTTTCCATTCACATACCAGCGTATAATTTAATTTCGTTTCGATGGTTAAAGAATTTGAAGGTGTTATTTCTACCTAATGTAATACTAAATTAATTAAGTACACGAAGATAGTCACGCGAGTTGAATAACCTTAAAATTTAGTCGATGTAAAAATTAACAATTCTAGCCAATAGAAAAATATAAGAAAGTTGGTAATTTTTAATCGTTGATAAAATAAGCGCTTACCTAAATCTCAGCCAAAGGAAAAAGAAAAGATTTCGCAAGAAATTTTGAATTTTTGAATCTGCATGATTGACGGACGCACGCCGAAACCGAACATGGTGCTCTCGAGTTCCGAAAGATGGCATCACTAATTCCATTCGAATTCTTTTAAAATTTTTTTCAAACATTTCGTAATTTTTAAAAATTTGATACCAGATATTTAGCTTAATTACCAATTAGGCTGAAAAACTTGTTAATTATGTTTGAATACGTAATTTTGTCACCTAAAGAAGTTTCATTGCTACAGAAATTATGTTAATTATGTTAATCGATAAATTTTAATAATCATTAATAATATTACTCGCTAGTTTATACAAATAACTGGATACAATACACCATTCAACAATTAATTAATTTAATTTATTTTTGTGAGCTTTATTAAACCCGGTTAGTGCTGCCGTCTTCAAAATATGTATCAACTTCGTTACATGTACCTACTTACTATAATGAAAAATGTTTTGAAGACATTTTTTAAATGATTAAATCGTAACTTAAAGAAATTTTGAAAAATAGTATAACAGGATTTTGGATTTTTTGATATAACAAAAAATAATATTGATTAGTTTTCATTTTGATCAATTACTAACTGATTTTATACACGGTAAAAAACAATATGTTAATAAATTCAATCAAAATATTAGTTTAACTGTGCAGAAAATTAAAATAAAATATATATTTCGTAGATTGGAAGTATTTTTTAAGAAATGTGTGTGTGTTCTCTATAGTATATTTTTTCTACGCTAAACTAGGACGAAAAATAAACTGTGACAAAAGAAGATAAAACGAAAATAAGATTTCTGACTTAATTTTTCAAACGCTTCTCCATATATCCAAAGGAAAAAGACGAGATTTCGAACATTCCGGGTCATCGTCGACACGATTATCTTATCTAATCATTCGACTTTGCCTCGTAACCTTTCAAAACTATATACTATTTGCGCAAATGTTTCTGATAGTTGTCGATTTCTTAGCTCGTTAATTTTATTGCTGTAATTATATATGTTGAATGTATCGTTTAGCGTTAACATGCATAAAATTCTTAGTGCTATATCCGATTACGACGATGGCATAAATACCAAAAATTTTATTCCACTTCTCAAAAAAGCATTGAAACAGCCGATGTTTATAAATAAATAATTGTACATTTTACAATTTGTTTCTGGCTCAAATATAAGTATATCTATTTGAAATAAAGGTATACAAGCAGTCAATGCCAATGTAATTTAAAGATAAATATGTATATGCGGAAAACATAGTTGTCATTCATTTATACAAATTGTAAGTATAGTGATTAGATATTAATATTCTGAGTGAAAAAAGTACTTTTAATACCTTATTTAGATCTTTTTGTTTTCAAGAAGTTGCTTTACTTTTAAATAATATCGATATAATTCTATATAATAATCTGCAATTTGGAGACTCTCGTAAAGAATTCTCAAAATTAATATGAATCTTAAGGTTCTTTGCATATTATACCACCTAATTTTATACCGTCTATGTTACAATTTCATGGCTTGATCATTAAATATATAATTTGTAGATTAGCAGCAGAGTGATTTTAGTTAGCATTAATTTTGATAGCGTCGATACGTGAATTCGTTCAAAGTTTCTAATATATATTTTTAGTTTTTCATTTGAACTCATGATAATGAATACATGCATAATAAAAAAATCATAGTGTTTGGTCATGTTGACTAATTTTAAATTGAAGAAATTGCTATAATTTTGAATCTATTAGGTTTGTATAAAAAGTCGCACAAACCAGTTATTACGAGTTTTGTATGAACAATTTTGATTAACGGAAGCAGTAATATCCCATAAAATCGAATTTCGAAGTGATGGTTGCCATAACTCAGTAAAAATACATGTATTTTGTTTTATATTACAACTCAAGTTGAAGAGTGAAATTTGCTAATCAACAATCTCTCAAGTTTCAATCACCGATAAATTCGAATCTTGGGTCAGTTTACCAAAATTCAAAATGGCGGACCAAATATGGGGGACAATTATGTAAAATCTCACATTACTGGAATAGACAAAATATTATCAGATTCTACTTAGAATTTCAAGTATTATTGTGTTCTTAAAGTTATTTCTACACTTTTACTACAATAAAAATCTATCATACCCAAAATAATAGCCATTTTTTCAATTTAAAAATTTTCAACGTTCAGGCGCCATTTTGAAATGAAAAATAAAATAAGTGTGTATTTATGCAGTAAAACAATCGAATTAAGCAAAAAGTGATCAGAAACCGACATCGTAGTTAAATATGTATTTAAAAGCTAAAAATCGCGTTTATTTAGTATTTGATTGAACAAAATATATTAGATGTCATTTTTGAAAATTTTCTGCAGCGTTATTTGAAATAACGACCTCAAAATTAATCGAATAGGGATGTCCCCATGCTTAAAAAACGTTTTTTGTACAAATAAAAGGATGCTGAAGTACATGTATAAATTTTGCACATTTGGACTTTAAACGCTTAATAATCAACGCCAATTACCTGGCTTTTTCACAAAGATGAAATTAATTCGTTTATCCTAAAAATTGATTCTTATATTAGATTCGGATGTAGGTAATTTTAACCAATATCGAAAAGTGGTAACATTATGAATATCGAATTCATTTGAAAGTAAAAATGGTTAATGTCAACATTTGCAATTTGCTTCTTAGAAATAAAGAAATTCAGTTTGTTTTTTCTTTATTAGTTCAAGTTTTTCGTGATATAATCCGAATTGCAATATTACTATACATTCAATTTCCTATTTTTTCAGTCATCAAATTGTCTAATTTTTAAAAAAAAAAGTTACCTTGTTTTTCCCAGCGAACTGATATTCATAAACTTTTTTATGCTTAATTCTCCATAAAATATTAAAGTTAATCCAAAATTCGTTTTGTTAGATTTTTAATTCTAACTACAACAAACATTTTGCAGTAAAAATTTGTCATTACAGCTTTATGTTATAAAAAAATATATTTTCAAAATTTCGGATTATTGTGATAGTATGAAAAGATGAAAAACAGTATATTGAAATCATATCTACAGAAAGATTTCACGACACGTAACGATAAACATATTAAAGCTATTTTCATTGAATATGTTTTTCTTAAAATATTTATAATTATTATAATATAATGTGCGTAATGAATTAGCCAATAACTACCAATAAAGGAGTGAAATTTAGTCACTGATTTCCATCCACTGGTCTTCATCACAATTACTAATAATGTTTATTAATTTTATATCGTAGAAAACTACTGATTAATTGTGTTAAAGTTAAAAAAAAAAAGATATATAAATTATTTCTACTGTCATAATAACAAGGAAATTCCTAAATTTTCTTCGTTTTCTTCTTTTCTTCGGTAATTAATGATTTTATATTATATATTATTACGCCAATACGACCGAGAAAACGACGAAAGTTTAGGTATTGTTGTACTAATTAGTCATATTTACCTAAATAGGTTAAACAACACGAATAAAGGCACAATTATTAATGTCTGATTTGTACAATATGATTTAGTATTTTTTTACCTTTAGTAGAAAAAATCATTACTAATTTAATCAGTAACCGACTTTCCACTCTTTTCGAAAGAAAAGGCTTTTTCTTTAGTATTATTGTAATCTCCTTTTTATTTGTATAGTTTTTTAGGCTTATTATTGATAAAAAATAATGTAATCATTATTGAGGTACAGTGTCAAAAACATGATGAAGGACAAAATTAGAAACAAATAAGCCGAAAAAATTAATGTAAAAAGTACAAAGTTGATTTGTTAAATATTAATGCTATGTTGCTGGTAATTTATTACATTTAGTGTGTTCCCTATCAATAATACCTTCCTCAGCATTTTCAATTGTATTCGAAATTTTACCACACATATGATAATTCAGAGACAGACAATTTTCTGTTATATGAAAATTATCGATTATTTCTGATAGAAAATGCTATGTTTTTGTATTAATTTCGCCACAAATCCATGAAATTTTTACAATATGGATAGTAACAATTACTATAAAAATTGTATAGAGAACTTTTTGGTTTTACTAGAAATAGTGGTAAATGTTATCTACGAAAATCGATAATTACACTACCATCTGTAAAATTTTATTGAAAGCAATATTTGGGGCGTATAGCAAACTATTTTGATGTCAGAGCAATATTGCAAATTAAATTTATTTATTCTATGTGAATTTTGTTCATGGGTTCTGATTGAATGCTGAGGTTCCGAAGTAACATAAAGTTTGACTACGATGCCCACAAAAAGTGCAAAAGGCATCGTTTAGAGCATCATTTTGTTATTCAAATACACTTTGATTTAAAATCATAGCTGCTGGTCTGAAGAATTTTTAAAAAAATACGATTTTTCATTCTAAACTATTTATTTTTAACTTAATTTGGTATGTACATAGCTGCAAACGGTGAGTAGTTGAAATGTTTCTTGAAAACTAGTACAAATCTCAAATATTACTAGCCATCAAGAAAGTTTAACTCATCAAAGATGGTTTTACTGTCAATTTGTACTTATACTTGTTAAACTTGTTCTTATCAAATTTTATCCTGTATCTCAGCTATGTTTTGTTTCTTTTTTTAAATTTTAAAGAAACGACCGAAATATACACCATAATTGTTCAAATATTATATATATATTTCATTTACTCGAAGTTAGAAAGAATTAACTTAACAAGATATAATGAGTCTTTAATAAAAAATGGAATTGTTGGACAAAAAAGTTTAAAAAAGCAACTAAGATTTCAGTTTTTCATGATTTCGAATTTTGAAATGATGCTTAAAAAATGACATTGGCACTGTATTGTTCAAATAATTAAAGAATCTCTTCAAAAGTGTATAAATTTCCTTGGCAAATATTCTGGATTCGTTTTATTAAAAATGTTAATTATCATTTATTAGTGTGTTAATTGTTATCTATTCGCTGTATTCTACACTGTGTACGAAATTAAGTTGCTATAAAATAAATAGTTTGGAATGAAAAAACGAATTTTTAGTTTGTAAAATGGTATTTTGTTTCAAAATTGAAATTTTGTGTACATTTGGGCTCTATTTTTACTTATAAAATGAGTTATAATTCAAAATAAAAAACGTACGATCAAGAACTTTCCAAGTGTGTATAAAAGAAGTATGCAAAAATTTCATTTTTTTCAGAAAAAGTGTTTATTTCTCAAAAATATGGAAACATTTTTTTTAACTTATGTGATCATCGAATCCAGGCCCACAAAGCGACGGCTCTGCTGCAGCTGGAAGGTACAGATAATCTTTTAGAAGAAAATTAATTTTTAGAAATTACCAGATTCGCATAAGCTCTTAATTAAGCTAATTAAAATAGATATTTTTAATGTATTACAATCAGCAATGGGAAACAAATATACCCGCGACCCCCATGTAGAAAGAGATCTAGAAATTATTGCTGCGAAACGATATGATTTACCTTATCATGAAATATATTTGTCTATTTAAATTTTTCAATATCATATTTCACAATATTAACGCTCAGAGCCAAAATTAGCTTTAAACCCGGTAAGAGGAGATATAGGAAAAGAAAAACATTGGAAATGATAAATTGTTAAATGTAGGAGGATATATCGAAGTTATTAAATTTTGTAAAATGAAGACAAATCACAGCAGTAATAAGAGTCGAGTTGTAAGTAACCAAAAAATCTATTTAGTTGTGGACTACTTCTTATGCTTACGTCACACTTCAATGCGCGTCAAAAAGATCTGAAGACGAAGCGTGAGAAATTAGTCAATTTCAATTGAGTATTTCCCTTACCCACGAACATAAGTCTCCTGATTTTCCTGCGTGTGGCCCCTTAATAGTCACCACGTGTTTACAAGTACACGAAACAAAATTATTAGAATAAAGAGGGTCTTTTGTACGCTTCAAAGATTATGCAAATTCTACAGAAAAATATATTTATTATTAATACAGTACTTATCTGCAATTAGAACAGAATTGTTAATTGAAGAGATAATTACGCTGCATCTCCGAAAGAGTGAAATGTATAGAAAATTAATATCCACGAATTTTGAGCTCTACAACCTTTCCTATATTACACCAAAGCACACAAAATAATTTTTTGGATGTGAAAAAGAGGAAAGAGTAATTTTTGCAACTTTGTCGCCCTCATGTTTTTACGCATCAACTTGTACAGGAATAGCCTATGGGTATAAAATGTAGAAAATTTAATTCTCTACAACTTGTGTTTGAAATATTTTTCATTACGACTTACCGTTCTCGCGAAAAATCGGATCCAAGGTAAATTTGAGTTTCCCCCTTTTCCCCAATAGGGAGCTCTCAACTTTTTAATGTTCAGCTAGTCCTATGTACCACTAATGATTTAAGCAATAATCTAGAGGTATTTTTTTCCGCAAAAATCACAGATTGACTGTACTAAAAGGTTAGATACAAAAAGAATTTTCATTGCACATATTGACCTTTTAATGCACACTCTATTCAAGTCAAATTTTATTTATAAGGAGGGAAACTTACAATCTAAATGATCAATCTACAATCTAAAGGAGTACATTTTTTAGTAAATAATTAACACCTAATTAAAGGTGATATTAATGATTTACTCCCTTGGGTTCAAACTGTACTCCACGGGATTAAAATATCGTTACTGTACACTTTATAAAACTCAGCAAGTTACTTGAACAATTTCACAGTGTGACATTTATGTTGTAATAAAATTAATTTTCGAATTCATGATAATGGATAAAAAAAGTGTAATTAATATAGCGAAATGCAAGACGTACGGATATCTGCCATCTTCTATCATGTTTTATGATAATAAAAAGTCAAAAGATAACGCGCAATATGTCTTTAGTTTACGGGTTAGCTTTGGTCACTTTAGTATTTCAGTAAATCTATTTTTATACGATTCCGTTAAAGAACGTTTAAACGAAATGTGTCAACAAATGAAAGGGGACTCGTTTCATCAATTTTGGAAATTTTTGTGGATGTTAGCGATGAAGAAAAATCAGTTTGTTAGATATAATACAATAAACTGGTTAAACAAGAAGTATTGAAAAAAAAACAATATCCTATTTAACATTATTTTTAAAATATAATCCAGCTGTTATACAGTTAGATTTTCCTCAGAAGTAAAGCATATTGGAAGATAAGTAATTTTTGTATTTTTATTTGATGATTCTTTATATGATTCTTGTCAGTTAATTAAATGGTTACCTACACATCAATATTTAGTCAACTTTATTGAAAGTTAGTTAGGTAGATATTTGAGTGAATTAATGTATTCATCTATAAATAGTCATATAAAGCACGGTGCAAAACATTTTATTTTGTAGTATTAGTATTGTTATTAAAATTCCAATTTCACACTTTCGAATTGAATACGAATGTTAATACCATATTGTTAATGAATTGAATAATTTTCTAAATAAAAGTGTCGTTTGATAAAAGACGAAATTAGAGAGTAAACTACGGATAAAATGAACAATTTTTTTGAACATTACTTTTATGAGATCAAAACCAATATTTTGGGCTAACATTACTTTTGCTAAATATTGAAATGCCAATTTTCACGGCCGACCTCTGTAACGTACCTAGCCTAATTTTTTTTCTTTTATCAATCGACACATTTGTATCCAGAATCATTCAATTCGCTTCACTAGGCTCGCAAAGACATCGCAATTTTTTTTATTTTCCTACTAACATTTCGAATGAAACCCAAATGACGTTTGATATACTAGATCGTATTACCCCAATGATTACTATAAGTATAATAAAAATATTAATAAGGGTTCGGCTTTGTCCTACAAAGTTGGTTGCTGTTGATTTTCCTCGACGTTTCGAACGACTTGCGTTCATTTTCAAGAGGTTACAGTAATATTTTTATTATATATAACTTCTACATAAAAACACCGTGTAATTACTATAAGTAATTCCTTGGAAGAATTATTTTGGGAAATTTTCCTCAAACAAGTACATCTTAACGGTACAGCATTATTATAATATGTGTAATTTTTCTTTCTCCCATAACAAGTATAGAATGTCGCTAGAACTGGCTAGAAAATGTAAGGAATAAAGAGGTATCATGCAACATTAATATTCTTTAAATATTACAATGATTCTTAACCGAATCCATATAATACAGCATTGTTATGTTAGATCAAAACGTGGATATTACCGTCATAACATTAAACTGAAAATTTAATAATATTTAATATATTAATTACGTTAAAACGCGATGAACTAGTCGACCAAAGTCTCCGAAAGCTCTCAAAGCATCAAACAGAACCTCAATATTGCTGTATCTTTGTTAAAATTGTAAAATTTTTGAAAACTTTACATTATCGTTGCGTTAACCAATTGAGATTCACAGGACGAAATTAAAGTTTGAATCGTAGCCTTATGATGAGTGCAACGCAAAAATACTTGGTAATCATTGTATCTTATGTTTTTATCTAATGGTAGTGGTTAATATTTTCCAAAATGTCTTTTAATCCTGGAAAAAATAGAAAATTAACTAAAGGAAACGTGATTTTTTTATTGAATCTTTTTTCAAAATAATTCTTCGCTCCCTTGTCATTTTTTTATGTCTTAAATCTATATAAATTGTCTCATCGATGTCTGAACTTACCCACTTTTTAAAATATTTATTCCCAAAACACAGAGTTATAGAAAAATTTTTGTAAAGTAAAGAGCGACCTCGAAAATAGTAAAATCAGAACTTTTCAATTTGTTTACCTTTAATATTTTTATACCATATAGTTAAGAAAATTTCATTTCAGGCGTTAAGAAGTTAAACAATGAAGAAGGGCATAGAAAAATGTATAAAATGGTAAAAAAAATGTCAGCGTATTCAGAAATCAATCAGCGTTCAATTGAGTTTCTAATTTTGTTTAATCATCGTTATCACCATAAAAATATTAAATCTGAATAAATAAATTTTTCCTATGTTGATGAAATCTTTAAGCTCTTTGTGCGACCTCTATATGTCTTGAAATCGATTTTTACAAACCGAGGAAAAAGTTTAAACACTCTAATGTATGCATATGACAGTGTATTTTAAATACATTTATCGCTTTATATTTCTATCATTTGTATAAAGTTATAATTATAAGATCCTTCAGATAATTGGAATAAGATTGTTATACGTACATATATAACTTGTACAGTAACTTAGTGTATCTTATCTGACAATAAAAAAGATGTCTTGACTCTCCATGCGTCATAATATACATTAATTTTAAATTCATCGGGAGCCAAACAGAGCTGCAAATGTTGGGCTAACACCTGGAGGCGATAAAAACAGTTAATTCAGTTAATTTATGCAAATCGTAACTTTGTTTTACCATTAATATAACTTAAGTGTACCTATGAACATCTTGTGAAGTTAAATTTTCAGTTAATTATCGCCATCTTACTTTAACATTACATCTAAAGGTACGTTACATGAAGCATACACTGTAAAAAATGGTAATGGAAATTTACAACTTGCAGAATGGGACACAATATTGCCCATGCTACAAGTAGGACTTTTACGCAATATTATTGTAAATTTACATAGATACTGTGAATATTACTTTTTTACCTTTGTAAATGTCAACTTCTAATTGTAAATTTACAATTGAAAGTGGATTTTACAGGTTACGGTAATATTACATCGTAGAGAAGTTTAAATTCTCCAAGAGAATAGTAAATTTACATCAAAATACACGGAAAATTTTAGGTTATGTACTAAAGCGCAATAGCCTTATGCGGACAGGTGATATTTACATATCTACATTATGTGGTAAAATTTACACGTAATTCTGAACCAATTGCAGTGGCTAGTAATAATAATTTGTTATTTTAATAATTTATGAATATAGATTTTATGATTTAATGTTTTCTTTCAACAAAAGTTTTATCGACAAAAGATTATAGCTCTAAAAACCTTTAAAATATTGAAATACATTTTATAATGAATTTTGCAATATATTCCTCTATTTTACATTTAAAAACAAAATAAAACTAAAATATGTGGAATATAAATGTAAAAATGAATTTTACTACACCAATGGTTTTTCCCCTCTTATTGTAAATTTACCTTGCACAGAATGGGCTCGATTTTTACCCACTTATAGCATGGGAAAAACGCGTCACGTTGTAAATTTACCACCTTCAGTGTAGGAAATTTACAAATCGTTCTGAAATTCCTAACCTCCATTAGGAAATTTACAACGTTTAACGTGGTAATATCACCATATTTTTAGACATGAAAATCACAATAAAATTGTAAATTTCATTTACATTTTTTACAGTGTAATTTTAATATATTAACAATGTTTCGTTTAAATGCTAAAGTTGAACCTTTCAATAACCTTGTCATAATGTTATTCATTATAATGCTCTGCGAGGTAGGATTCATTTTTTTAAATTTATTACATAGAAGTTTCATTAATCACATATGTTACAAATGTTATTAAATAACAGTAATTTTCGAAAATATGTATACGTTCTTTCTGTGAACGTCAAGCCTAAACGAGGGTTTCACATTCAAATTAAAATCATTTGTGAACATGTATCTAACAATATTTTATGCTGCAAGTATGTGTAAAATGCGACAGAAGGGACCAAAATGGGTAAAATTGTGTTTTACACACACACACACACACACACACTTTCACATAAATGAACTTATATTTTATAACTTTTTATTTTTCTTTAAAACATAGAACTGTTATCTCTTTTCAACAATATCGATAATAACATTTGATATCTTAAATATTGAATATAAAAATTGCGTCTAAAGTGGGTAAAGATAAAGACGTAAAAAGGTTTTGCAAAGCCTTTTCTAAATATATATTCAATAATATTTCTTGAAGAAGTCTTGGTCATGACAATCTGAAAAGTTTGCTCTTAAACAGGTGTAACTTATGACTTCTTTAAATAGTAATTTCATTCATTTTGAATCATCTTTTTTTTTATATAATCCACAGTTTTCAAATGTGAGTTTCTTTTAGAGATACTAGGTGGTGTACGAACCCGAAAACGAACTCGTTACTACAATATATTCATTTCTTGCAATAATCAAAACTTTTAATCAAAAGTTTTTATTTATTTCTTTGTTAGTGTATGTGAAAGCTGTTAAAAGAGCTATTTTTTGAAATCTCATAGTAGGGACCTCTTAAAATTGCAGCATAAATCTTGGATATTTTCAGTTGGATTTTCTTCGTTTTATCGGTTATTTATTTGGGAAAAAGGATGGTGAACAAATTTAGATTTTTAGTAAATTTTGTATATTTGCTCACGTTCTGATCCCTTGTGGATTTTCTTTACTGATATAAATTTGATTATAAGCATCTATTTATTTAAATAACCACAAACCTTTCCACGTGCAAATAGTTGAAATGGTTATTTATAAATTGAAACCATTCATGATATCTTCATAAAAAAGCGTCATTCAGGGAAAAAGACATTCAATCTATTATTATGGACATGTCTTAACCCTATAGGGACCATCTTTTGTCTGTTGTTTTTTTCATCTCAAAAATCGATTTATCATTCTGCGTACTTCATTCTTTAATTTCTATAAGCCTAAAGGTGTTCAGCTAACATATAAAAATGAATTTAAAATATTTTTCGTAACATTTATTACTTATAACCAATAATATACCCGAAAAATACCGTTTTTTCAAAATAAATCGTTTGTAAAAACATTCCTTCTATCGACATAGGTAGCAAAGTTATCATTTATACGTTTTTCGTGACTCTGATTACAAATACGAAATCAGAATTTTACAATTCAAAATAGCGGGTCCAATATGGCGGATAAAATTTTAAAAATTACATTGACTTGGACGAAAATCTATATTTGATGGGTTTCTAGGTCGTTGATTAGGTATTCGAAATCATTATTTCAAAATTAAAAATGAAAAACGCCATTATAACTCGCTCTTGGAATTATCTGGGACTAAAAATTCTGATTTCACATTCGATATTTGCCAATTCTAAGACCCTCGAATATATAACGTATCACCTAATTTCAGTTTGTCCAGTCATATTGGATCCGTCATTTTGAGTTTCATACTTTTATTTTCGGATTCGTAATCATCGACTCCGAAAATTCTTACATATAGAGAGAGTTTCGTCTAATTCGATGTTAATTTTAATATTTTAATCCGACATCCCAGACAGCAAAACAAAAAATGGACAGAATGATTTCGAAATGTACTCTAAAAGAAGTCAGATTTATCACTTTCTGAGTGTTTTCTGAACATCAGGGTAAAAATGATAGAGCGATTTGGAAGCAACCTGTAAAACGTGATGCAAAGGGTTAAAGATCACTTTCTGAACTCCGTCTGTGCATTATTCACCAATTCTTAAAATTTTAAACTTATTTTAACCCATTAAGGACCAAATGGACAATTTTTCGTGGTCGACTTCAAGGGCTGTATTTTATATGAAAAGGAATTTTTTAAAAATCAAGTACCTCTTACGTAAAATTGATTTATCTTTCCGAATCTGCCGTTAAAAAATCAATCGAGCCCATTCCGAAAAAGTGGTTTTTCATAAAAAAATCAAATTTTTTTCACTGACAAATATTATTTAATATCGGCGTTCTCATATCGGAAACGGTTAAGGAGATTATTGATCGGTGAAAATATCGCGTCCACAAACCTTTAATTTTGAAATGTGCATGATAGCATATTCAAAATAAAGTTAGAAACGTTAGAAAAGTTCTGAATTAATTTCACCGTATTCTTTGATCAAGTCCAAGAACTTTTTTTTCACCGATATTTTTTTCGATCAATTTCGAATAAAAAATTCCGGAGCTTTTCGCTGATATTTTCGTGTATTAGTCGCCATTTTGTAAATTCTTATTCAAGTAAAGCATCCTGATTGTGGATCCGTACTTGGAAAGGTGACTGTTGAAATAAAAAAACGAGCGTTGCGCCCGCTGCGGCAAAGATAGCAGGCCGATTGCTGAGTGGGAGACACGGCTATATTACCATCAAAGGGTATCCTCTGATGATAAAGTAGTTCGTTGACTGTATCTGTCTGGGTTTTCTGTAGTTTTCCCAGACCCCGTGCAAATGCGATACAGAGGGGTCAAGTCGCTCTTCGGGGCTAATGAGGGGACTGGCTCTGGGTGGATGATCCTTGTGCTTGTCTAAAAGTATTGTCTTGTAATGTCTTGGAACGTCTGTCCGACCAATCCACCCGAGAGCCGACCCGCGAATAGGCTAAAAATGTCATTAAAGCGGGGGATAATTCCTTTCCTTTATCCTTTAATATAAATATTTTAATTTAATTTAAACAGCAATTAAATGATATAAACTTTTAAACACATGATTTATAACTTTTAATGATATTTGTTCGAGTAAAAGAACTGGTATAAATAAAGTGTGGACTGTATAAAATCGTGTTTAGAAATTTACTCGTGGCTTTACTTTATTATAAATATTGGGAAGATATAGTATCCCATTTCGGTCGATGTCTAATTGCTTTCTGAAGAAAAAGGAACTCAAAAGCCAACTGTCCCTCGGTACATCGTTCGCGCATGCCCATGTACCAGGGCCGTACAATATGAAAATATATAATTCCAATTATGCGCAATTACATAATATTAAATATTATACAATATTCTAATGATATTCTAATCCATAATAAAATTTAATAATCCATAAAGTTTACTTGAGAATTTAAAAAACTTTTGGATGCATAATTAGAAAGAGCGATTTTTAGTCAAGAAGAAATATATAGCTAGTGCAGAATTTCCTTTAATGAAGTTTAAACGCCAAAATTTCGTATTGAACTTCATGACAAAAATGTATACATTAGGATTTTAAAGGATTAAATATGAACGCGATATTTATTACCGAATATGTTCTTTTATTCAACGCATATGAACGAAATTTCTCTAAGCTTATATTTAATATATTTTTATTAATTAATATTTATTTTATTACTTTTAATTATTTTTTAAATAAAATGTAAAATAAACAATTTTTTTTAATCAAATAATAATAATAAAAAATATATATATGTCTGGCCTCCAAATATAATTTTAGTCATTCTTCTCTTTTTGTTATTAATATGTATCTTAGACCCTATTCTGATATCAACATTTTAATTGTCTCTTCTGGCATATCCAATAAAAAACATGCGGCCTATAATTTCCCTTATAACAATTTCCATATATTATATATTATGAAATAATATTAAGACATTTTTAAGTTAAACAAACATTTTTATTGTTTGGACCTTAGTTTTTTTAATGTAAGTTAAAATTAAAAATAAAAGAACTCTGTCGAGGAGAAACATTATTTATGTTTTGAATTACGTGAAATAACTACAAAAATTTTACTTTTAAAAATATGAATATACTCGTCCAATCCCCACTTTCAGAATATTGATGAAACGTATTCCATTTTTTTATATTTGTTCCCTCTTTCTAGTAATTTTCACTCATTTTTATTTACAATACTTTTAAATTATAAATTTCTAGAATGCATCGCAACTTTATGCTAATCTCTGCAGTTGCATGTTTATTGTTTTGAGTTTTGAAAAAAACTTCATTCATTCGTTTATATTTCGGTTTCGACGAAAAAAGGAAAAAAATATTTTTTTATTAATTGAAATGGTTTTGTAATCAAGTTAAATCTAAATTGGTGTTCATAACTTATCATTTCACTAATATGTAGGGGAATGCATCCGTGAGTGAACCAAGTGAAGTGGGGTTACTTTCTGCAGTTGAACAAAATTGATTAAACCTTTTTTACGAAGGGAGGTTTTTTGGTTAAACAAAATTTTGTATCCATGAGTGGACCACTCGTTCAAATCCCCTTAGAATGGCTAGAAACAGCAAAAATACAACGAAATTTTAATTTTCATGTAATAATTTATTTATTTTGAACACTTATACTGTGTGCAATACATGGAGAAAATGTGAATAAAGGTAAGGTCATCATAAAAAAGAAACTTTGCGAAAAAACCATCGAATCAATCATTCTAATATGTATTCCGGTTTAATACAACACTTAAGTGCTACTTTAATGACTTATTTATATTGAAACCCAAAATGTTAAACTAGCGTTGGCGTGGTGCCTCGCTCGCTTCGCTCGCTCAGAAACTTCTACCCAGTGGAGAGTCGGCTATTCCTTAAGACTAGTTTGTTTACTAACAGCTTTCAATTATATTATAAAATTATATTGATATTTGGGGGTCCAATCATATTTAGGTCCAAGTGGCTTAGATAGATACGTTACAACAATATAGTGTTTGTTATATGTATAAAAATTGAAAATGAGCATTTTCAAAACTTCGACCCCGACAACAGGCCAGCCGAAGTATTGATAAATAAACGTTGCAAAACACTTACTTCATGCACTTGTATTCTAATAGACTATTCGATGCATATTACATGTTTACTGTGTTTTACTAATTACTGTCTGTATTATTATGATATTATATATACAATATATATACATATAATTCGTCAAAGATATCTTGAAAGTGTCGAAAAGATCTATGACGGATATCTTATAGATATCTATAAGACATCTTTTAGATATATCGAAATAGTTATTTTCGTATCAAGGGCGTAAAAGGACTTATGCGCCCGTAGGTGGTCACCGCGCCCGAGGGGCTGGCAAAGACTACCCCTGGGGGGTAGGGGGTCGAAACGTCGAAATTTGATGAAAAACAATAGGGTAATTTTTTTGCCGCGATGACCAAATTCAATACTTTTTCAGATAATAGTCATAAACATTTTATACCAGTTTTTATGGCATTATCGTTGACTTTAGGAAGAAAATGCATACAACCTTTTTTGTAGAGAATTTCATGCTCTACCTTTTTTGTTTGAAACATTTTTTAATAAAATTTGTATTTTTCAAAATAAATGCAAACAACTACAAAGAAACTTAATTGGGGCTAATTTTTTTTAGTAACGGACGGGTGGATCTGCCCCAAAATCTAATCAGATCTAAGTTATGCCAAGACGCGTATTTTAAAAAAAAATTTATATCAATACGGTTATCCGTTCGCGAGTTATCGCGAGACATAAAAACGGGACGTACGTACAAGATCACGGACACAAATTTTTTTTTTCGTTTTTTGGCTTCCTTAGGGTCTGAAACGTGGACATTTGATGAAAAACTATAGGGTAATTTTTTTTCCCGAGGTGACCAAATTCAATACTTCGTCCAGACTTAAGGTCTGGGTCGAAGTAATTACACTCAGAAATTACGCTTCTGCACCATAACCTTTACACTGATAAAAACAAGTGGACCGCTTATGGATCCAAAAAGTGGTCCACTCATGAAAATGGAAGCCGAAATTAAAATGCATGAAATTTTTTCGTAGCATTGAAATATTTGTAAACCATTCAGATATGATGAATTTCAATGTTTAATTTACAAGAAAAAAATAAAACCACCTTAAAAAAGTAATAATTCAATGTTTTTTAATCCTCAATTGAAATGAACGCAAAACTTTGACAACGTTTTTCAACAGTACATTTCTGCGAGAAGCTGTACTGAACGCGAAAATGCATGTACTGACTTAGGGATCTTATTAAAAATGGTTTCGCGATAATACACATCTGTTTCAACCAAACATTTGATATTTCCTTTTTAGTTAGATAAAAATCAGAATGCCCATGGATACATTTCCCTAGTAAATTCTACTATTTATTTAGTCCTAACTTTTGCTAGATTCGAGTAGTACAAATAACTATCTTGTAGTACATATTACTACATAAATGATGAAAATGACCAATTGATTATCGACTATTTCTAAATATGACTAAATTTTTCTCTCAGTGTATTGGTTAGAATATGAGAGGTGCTTTTTTCAAAATAAAGATTGGCACGTGCGAAATGGTGGCGGAATCTAAGATCGTTTCGAGGCTGAAGTTCGCGCATCGGAGAATTGAGCGCGCCTCTCGGCTACGCAGCACCAGTCGGCGGATGATTTTTTTTTACGCACTGCACCGTTGTAAGCACCTGAGGAATTCCTGAAAGCAAAAGGAAACGTAAACGTTATTAAAATCCCGTAAGTATCGCGTATCGGAGCGCGTCCGGGAAGGAGCCCCGAGTATTTGTTTACATAATACTTTTCTCTAGGCCACGCGGCGGAGGAAAAGGCGTCCAGGGAATTCACCATCGGCGTCGCGTCGAGACGAAACATCGGCTGCTGCTGCTGCTATTTCGGCTCGACCTTCGTTACGGTACATCTACATAAGATCGACACGGAAGGCCGCGCGCGCGCAACTCAAAATCTCGGCGGCGGGAAAAGCCGAAAACGTTGGGGGCAGACTTAATCGGCTCTTCTTCGAATTCAAACAATGCGGAATTTCAATACGTATGTAATCCCGGTGCGTCGGACGGACCGACAAGGCGCCACGGATTCGATTCGCCGCGTATCTGCGTCTGCTGCGTATTAGAGGCGCGCGCACGCACACACTCTCCCCAAGATCTCCGAGTCTACGACGTTGGCTCGGCCGAGCTCGGGCGACTTCGGCTCTGTATCCCTATCTCTCGGTGCCAGCCCGATCGCACGGTACAACGCAGGAGATCCTACGGGTCGAGGAATACGGTCAGTTCAGTACGTGCCGCGCTGCCTAGCCGGCTAGATCTGTCGTTGGTTTGGTCTTGAGCTCGCTCTAGTGCGTGTTGCCCTGATCGCACGAGTTTCGTCGCTGCGGATCAGGAGGGAAGCCCGGGAAATTTGAAAATCGGACCTTGGAAGGATACTTGTTTCGGTGCGCGTACACGCACCCCGGAACGCGACTTCCGCGCGTGATCCCGAGCACCACGTGACCAGCGTAAACACGTTTCTCTCTCGGTGGTGAACCACGTGGTTTCCCCCCAAAAGCCAAGAGCGACCAAGCGGCTCGAGTGTTTCTTAAGCTTTCGGGAGCAACAGTAGTCGTCTGCTCTCGTTCTCCACGTTGTACCGGCGGAGGTACGGCAAGTATCGCAAAAGTTCTCCGCGTATCGTCGGGTACCGTCGTCGCCGGGAGTTTAGTGACTTTTGCCCGTTGGACCCCCGGATACCCGGGGCACGGCCCCAAAGTGGAGTTCGTCGAAGGGAGCAACATGATGGACTCGATGACGGCCCAGCAGGCCTACGACCTTGACTCGAGCTTCGAGCCGCAGACGCGGGCGAGGTCGAACACCTGGCCCCTGCCCCGACCGGAGGGCTACGTGGACGGCCCCGGCCAGGGTGGTCCCGGTGTTCCCGGCAAGGAAGCCGGCGAGGGGGGCACGCCGCCCCAGCAGTCGGTGCTCCAGAACCCCGCGGGCGGCCTCCTGCCGGTGAAGAAGAACTCCTCCAGGAGGAACGCCTGGGGCAATCTGAGCTACGCCGACCTGATAACCCAGGCCATCACCAGTGCGCCCGAGAAGAGACTCACGCTCTCCCAGATCTACGAGTGGATGGTGCAGAATGTGTCCTACTTCAAGGACAAGGGGGACAGCAATAGCAGCGCCGGATGGAAGGTGAGTCGCGACTCCCTTTTCTGGAGAACCAAGCCCCACCAGTCTCCTTGCATTTTCCTGGTGCAAACATTTCCAATCCGTTCACCAACCTCTCCTGCACAACAGCAGTCCTCCAATTTTTCCCAGCACAACGTTTGGACCACCTTTCTAAACCGTTGAAAAATTGGAGAACTCGTATGCAATCTATAACTGGTACCATTTTTCTTATCCTGATGTTTTCAACCCATAGATCATGTAACCATCAATTTGCTCCGTTTTTAAATTGGTCGACTCCAAAATCCTCCTATAACTAATTTCAAATACAACTTTTGGTTGCAATTATTTATCGGTCAATTGGTCGTTTCGGCGACGATGTGTTTCTTGTTAACAGAAAGTAAGTTCAACAATATGCGTACATCTAACCAGGATGTACTTGGAATTCGCCAATCTATACAAAATTTTTTATTTTTTTTAGGTTTATTCTTTCTTTTACGTTACAAAAATTAAAAAATGAACATTTTACATTGAAATTTAGAAATTATTTCTTAGTTTTAAAAGTTAATTATTAAACGAAATTACTTCAAATTTACGATTGTATACAGTATTGGAAATGTCACCCGTTTCTAGCTTTGGTATAAACAGAAAAACCAAGATTCAAAAACTTACTTCCTGTTTGTCGTTTTTAATTAATATTTGACAAATTTATGTGTAGAAAATTATTGATTATTTCTAAAATTTGCATGTGGTTTCCGACGGTCGAAAAGTGTATACGAATTTTTAGGATGTTTACATTTGTAAAAGTCATTTTTGAAACGTTTGTTTCTGGAGTTGGGAAGGTCAGATTTGTTGTTAGAGTCGGGTCATTCGGCTAGAACGAGTCGTTGACACTTTTCGTCAAAACAACAATGAAATTTTTAGTTTCTTTTACGTCGAACATCGTTAATCGTGGCGAGGTATTTACAAATCAAAATAATCACAGGTTGATAATCATAATTCTAAAAAAATGTCGGTAGTATTAATGAGAATGTTTTTAATCTTTAATTACGAATTGGTCGATGAACTGCAAAAATATATAAATAGATTTTTGCGTGAAATTCCCTTAAATGTGCTTAGCTTATTCGTTTCTTATTCATTTTTCGAGAATTTTATGTAAATACCTCGCCGCCCTTATTCCTCGCGGATTACGAATTAAGCGATGGATTATGTACAATTTTAGTTGTAGAGAATTGTAAAAACGTAAAGGATAACGCAGCTCCATGAAATATTAATCAGTTTTTATATCTGTTTTCGTAATTGGAAGACTTGGCAAGGAGAAATGACAAAGAATTGAGAAGAATGATTTTGATATACTGCACGGAAGACAGTGACATTTGCAAAGATTTGAAATAGATGGGGAATACAGAAGAAATTATTTTTGAGTTTTCGATCGTTCGCCGTGTGTTTATTTCCATACGGGCCACGCGGTGCTACTACGGCTGTTACGTCACCGATATACACACAACACCAAACAATAACACGAACTTCTTCCCCCGTGTACGTTCCTCAATGACGACAACGAAAACCTCGTGCCATTGTCGTCGCACGCGCCCCAATGTCTATCATTTTTCATCGCTTTTTTCTCAGCCATTATCACTTTGTCTTCATTTTCATATTATTCCACTTTCTTTTCTTTATAAAGAAAATTTTACATCATTTTTAATCATTGTTAGAAAACAATGTCATAAAATTTCAATTTCTTTACTTCTAAGCGTTTTAAATAAAATTATTTAAATTAATGATCCCTGCGTAATCGACTGCCTCTTTCTTGATGTTGAAAATGGACGATCTGTAGACTTAGCGACGTAATTAACGAAATAAAAGTTTTCTAATCGATACTTTGAGATAGTCGACTAATTATTCGACTTTTTTGAACCAACTAATTCAGTTGGAAAAATGGCTAAATATAAAGTAAATTCCACGGAAATGGATTACTTAATTAGATCTTTTATTCTATTTTTAATGATTTTTGTATTTACATAATAGTTATTTTTATTGGAAATATCTTCAAGATTAAAATTTCGTTACTGTATCGAAGACATTTGCCATTTTTATCAATAAGAATTTGTCGATTACAAAAATTCGTCAATCATTCGACGCAAAATAATTAATTATTAAGAAAAAGTACACTGGAGTCCCGGTATATTTGCGTCTTGCTATATTTACGGCCCCACATATCTGCACGGTTCCTTCTCGTTATATTTGCCGGTCGCCCCTTCTTTTTCTCCTACCATGCAGGCTGGAGCTCAAAAAGGGCGTGCTATAACGCGACCCAGGGGGGGGGGGAGCGGCGCACCTCTTCAGTTGGTAAATATAACGAGACCCGAGGGGGCTGGGTAAATATACCGGGGCACCACTGTAATTCAATTGTTCATTATATTAATTTTAAGAAAAATTTTTAGAAACTATGGCATTTGCACCTGTCAAGTCCATTGAAAATTCTAAAACATTTTTTGATAAAAAAATAATGTAAAAATACTAAATAATGATGTACTATAACAAAAACTTAACTGAAACATTTATCGAATGTATTAAATATGTTAAAAATGAAAAATAAACAAAAAAGGTTTGCAGGTTTTTTAGTTCCTATTCTCATATTTATATTTTTGACACTATACATCAATGTTTATCATTATTATATTCTTTAATATCAATAATAAGCCTTAAAAACTCAAAATAATACTATCAAAATTGTATCCAACTAAACGTAATTGTTTAAAATATCCCTGAAGTATCTAAGAATTATAACACCTTAAACTTTTTAATAATTAAGACGAGGTATCCATTTTTTTAAAATTGGAAATAATTTTTATTTCACAAGTAATAAATAACCTTTTACTCTTTTTGTATTATAAATTGAAAATAATAAGAACCATTATTATATAAGGTTTTTGCTTGAAATTTTAATTTACAACTTTAGTTAACTAATATCTATTTAATTACATTCTGTACAGTAAAGTCCCGGATAATTGCGTCTCGTTATATTTACGTCCTAGCATATCTGACCGGTCCCGCCTCGTTATAATTAGCAGTGGTCGCTATGTTTTTACCCCACCTTCTGGCTGGGGCCTCAAGAAGGGCCTGCTGTGACGACATGGACGTAACACCAATGAAAGGGGTGGGAGAAGCATCGCTCCCCTTCTTTTGGTAAATATAACGGGACGGGAGAGGAAGGCGAGGAACCGAGTGGGTAAATATACCGGGAGTTAAAATGTGAATATTAATATTTTGAAAATAAAAAAAAGTTTCGCTTGCAGAATACAGTAGGACCCTGGTATAATTGTGTCTCGGTATATTTACGTCCCAGTATATTGGCCCGGATCCGTCTCGTTATATTTACCCGTTTCAGCTCTCTTTTTCCCCCACCTTGCGGGTCGTGGACTCGAGAGGGTCTCCTATGACGTCACGATCATAACTCGACTCAGTGGAGGGGGAGAAGCGGCGCATCCTACCTTTGGTAAATATAACGAGACAGGAGGAGACGCGGATGGGTAAACATACCAGTACTCTGGGCCATTTCTTAGAATTGCTCGAGAAATATAATAGAGTCTCGGTATATTTGCCCGCTCGGTTCCTCGCCGTCTCGTCTCGTTATATTTATCAAAAGAAGGGGAGCACCGCTTCTCCCACTTTCCTCAGTCGCGTTACGATCATGACGTCACAGCAGGCCCTTCCTGAGGCCGCATTCTGCAAGGTGGGGGAAAAAGAGAGCTGCTACAAGTAAATATAACAAGAAAGATCCGGGTAAATATGATGAGACGTAAATATAGCGAGATTCAATTATTATATATGTATAGTCATTGTTTGAACGCTTTGATCACTTTCAAAATTTTGAAAAATTGAGAAAGTTTTGAAACAAAATCTGAAATAATGTCAGGGCATTCTTTGAGCAATCCTAAGAACTTTTGTTTCGTAACATTTTTTCCGTACGTCTACAATATTGAAATAAAAAATTTCTAAACCTTTCGCCGATTTTTACTTCCACCAAGGTTTTCGAAACAAGAGGTCCGAAATTATCATTTTTACTTATTTCGATTTATGTAAAGGACGTTTTGGATAAAAGTCGGAACGCTGAAAGTTGCATCCCAATTTCGGACATTCGGGACAAAAAGCGTTAAACCAAAAACTGATACTCTTCAATTTTTTAAAATAATACTGAAAGCACTCGGTTTCTACAATAAAAAAAAACGAAAAATCAAAACCATCCGTCAAGCGCTTTTTTGTTATTAACAAATAATGTTAAGAATTAAAAAATTGTTATTAATTGGTTCAACAAAAATTCTTTCAGATACTTTGAAAAATTCTGAATAAAGAATGGTTATAATTAAAATGCGTATTTTCGGAGATGAAAAAATGCCTAATACTTCGTTTTTTATCTCCGTAAATATATATGTTTTATGGAAAAATCTTATTTTTGGTTCAAAATTGTGTAAAGAATCTAAAAAATATTACAGTATACGAAGTGCATTTTTGGAAATCATACTTTTGTGCGTTTTACAAAATTATTGAGGTTTAAAGCGAAAAATAATCAAAAACCAATAAAAATCTTATAAACAAAAATTAACTACAATACTGTTATTTAAATTAATATCTTATTAAATAAACAAGTAACCGAGACGAAATGAATATTTTTCTATAACTTTTCAATCATGTTTCTTGATTTTTGAACACTCCATTTGTTAAGATTTTATTCTATTTTTGTCGCATGTACACGTGTGACCAGTCAGGACCTTTTTTCTAAAACAGTTTATTTAAACGATGTGACTTAATCGTTATACATTATCTAACTCTTATCTGAACATTTTTCATGTCTTTTTTTTCTCACGAATGGTCCTTCCAAAAATGTAGCCACTCGGTCGTTATCATTGATATCCGTGAGCTATTGGGTCTTAGCGGCAACGTCGCCACATGAGGAGGTAATTCCAAGAAACTCGAAAATCACGTGCCCCTGCCAAAATTCGTCGTGATCCTTGAGTTAATGATTCAGAGTGAATAGTCGACGCAGTAACCGACACACACGTACCTTCGGAAAACTTCGTGAAACTTCGTTGAATTTTCCGTGGCATCGGGAAGTTGTACCTGCTACTGTGGACTGCCGAAAATCAACTCGATGGTAGTAGGAAGTAGCGAAGTATGTGTCAAATGTAAAAACATACGCTTCATTCGATTTTACTAATGTCCACAACCATATTTATGATCTTCATCTTGAAGTTAAATGAAAGTAAAATACCGAACGAATATATTCCGAGAATATTTAGTTTCTTTTGTCGTCTTCCTGAAGTTTTTATGAAATCGTCGACGAATATTACGAAATTAATAACATCTATTTAGTGACACAAAGAGACACTATGAGATGAAGTTTGAAACGAAATTTTGAAAATCAATGCAGTACGAAGAGCAAGAAAATGTTTGACGAGAAATTCAATGGTAAAATAATAAAAATTGTAGCCAAAAATAAATTTTTTTTGAACTAAAAAAAGTGGTATTTTTTAAATTATTTCAAAAATTATTTAAAAATGTAATAGCATTTAAAAAAAAATGTTTTTTCGCGGTAAAATATATGGATCGAAATATTTCTTTTGTCACTTTTGAGGTGTAAACATTTTTTTGTTGCCCCTTAAAAAGTTTGTTTTTCCTCCCTGTCATGAAGAAAAATCGTATACTTCCCTCGGGAAGTAAAAAAGAATGTCTCAGACTGCGTGTAATTTTTACCCGAGGTGAAGCCGAGGGTGAAAAACAGGTAGTCTGAGGCATTCTTTATTTTACCTCCCTCGTTGAGTAATATACTAGTTTTACAATACTGGAATTTTTAATTGTTATTATTAAAATCGTAACTAAACCTTTTTGCTATGATCGCCTGTCCCTTGTCCTTTATGTTGTTTTGTGTAAGCAATGCATAATGAGGAGTCAATTCAAGGTCGTTTATCTGAATAATTTCGTCCGGATGAAAAATTCTGTTATATTCAATATTCCATTCTTCCTCATTTGGTAAACAAATAACTATAATAATAATAATAATAATAATAATAATAAACGTCTTTATTGTACAAAGATACAAAGTTGTACAATGGCCGAGACACAGCACAAGCTGTTTTACAGCCTGACCCAGTATTTCGCTCATATCTTTAGCAACGTTTTTTAATAATATCTCTTTTGTATAGTCATTAACAATTGGACAAAGGTGAATTCTCCCTTTTTGAGAATTAGTTAATCCATGTGTTTTAAGTACATAAAGATTGAATTTCCCGAGAATTTTTGAATTTTATTTTTGCGCATCAAGTATTCTGTGCTTGAATATGTTCTGCATTTCAATAATTTTCTTTTATTCCTTCGACGCCCAAGGGTTTCGATATCCAAACCGTTTTTTACTTCAAAACCTTTATAACTTTGACAAAAATTAAAATCCAATTTATTCTAGTCAGTAATTTTATATTACAACAATGAATTAATAATTTTTTAATTACAATTATAACAATAATATAAGAATATTTATGGCAAAATTAAAAAAAAATATTACAAAATGGAAAATTCAAAATGGCGGATCCAATAGGGTATACGAATTTGAAAAAATTGATCGAACTAACTTGAAACTTGTTATTCGGGAGTTTTTAGGGTCGGGGATTACAAATCCGAAGTTTTCGGAAATTCAAAATGGCAGATCCAATATGGCGGACGAATTTTAAAAACTTATTGGATTTTTATAAAAAATATGTTTCCGAGGGTCTGTAATTAGCTTACTTTTAATTTCTGGAATCTTGGACGTTAATGGGTTAGTAGTTTGGCAATCTTTATTCAAGCCATTTTGAATCGACAAACATTCTTTCCATGTGAGCAAATGTTTGAAATATATTCCGATTTTTCCCGATTTTGTTTACATTTCAACTGTCGTATTTAAATTGCTAATTACGGCGACTCAATGTTGACTACAGAAAAGTTGAGCAGTTTCGAAATGACGAAGCTTAGATTGGCAAGTATCGTAGGAAGAATCTCTCGCGAAAACTATCCGGGAAAATATAAAAGCATCTCGGCTCTTTGTAATCGGTATCGCCAGCGGTGATTTTCGCGTTATTCATAAAGCCGAATACGGGGCCGAGGCGAGTTACTTTTGCGCCTGAAGCCGACACCGGTTTCGGTCTCCTCTTCTTCGCCTTATAACTGTATAGGGTTCGCGAGGAGGTGATCTTTGCCTCAATTGGCTACAGGAGACTCCCACCAGGTGGCTCGCTCGAGCCGATATACAGACGGAGGTAGCCGACTTTGCGAATTCGTCGCGATTTCTCCCGCAGGAATTCGACTCCTCCTCCTCCTTGCGTGCTGCCTCTTTAACATTCAAATTGCACTCTCGGGTCCTCCATGTCCGGCATTCTTTCTTTATATTCTAAAAAGGCTTCCAGAACCATTTCTAGGCTACAGCTTTTTCGAGCTGGGTGAATTTCCCGCTTCTCACTGGCAGAAAAAACCTGGAGTCTTGAAAGAAATCGATTCACATATCCAATAGTTTTTTTTTTGTCTACTTACGGTTCGCGGCTGATTTGGAGGGAATGGAAATTTGGAGAAGCGAACCTTGAGGAAAGGAGAAAAAGGCGTAGACAGCGGAGCGTTCCTCTCACTTTCGATTGCCGATGCTGAAACTCAGTGAAAAAAGGGGGATCGGAAAGACGGACCTCAAGGCTGAATTTGCATTGGAATTCGTTGTACCTTGTATCGGTAACTTTCCGCGAGACGTAACTTTCCGCTGGCTATCTCCTTGGCGGACTTTTTTGACGGCCTGGAAGAAGAAGATGCGCGGCTGGTGCATTTCTGCAGACACACGTACAATGGCGAAACCCAGCATTAACTCGGAGAACGCCTCGGAGCGCGACTATTACCCGGAGTTTGGCGCAACCGAAAACACTCTTCATCCGACCACGCTTGCCCTTGAACTTTCCTTCCTCGGAATTATCGAAAGGCGAACAGTCTCGTTTCGCAATGAAACTTGCCAATGCTAACCTTTCCCAGGATTATCATGCAGGAAAAATTTCGTCCTCGTCACCAATCTATATCGGACCTGGATGATGATATATTCGACTCTGGGTAGTTTGGAATCGATTGATGTTGTCATCGTTCCTTTAGTCATTATGTCATATTCGCCTATTCTTAGTTTTTTTAAGTCAGTCTGATCTAAAGAGGCAGCGATACATTTTCAAAATATGTAATACCTATCGGGAAAGACTTTGTGTTGGAGCCTTTACAACTAATGTAATTGAAGTTCGCATCGTTAGAGTCTACCGAAAATTGTCTTGCAGTTTCAGTTAATTTTAAGCTTAAGCGATCCAAACTTCAAGTGCATTTAATACGTTGTCATTTTCCAAAACCGAATTCTGTATCGCGGATTGTAATTGTAGAACCGTTCTTGTTCCGTAATTATGAAACAGCAGTTCGGCAAAAATCAATGGAAAAACCTGGAATTTTGTCATTTTTTTTCTCAAATTCTCAAAGTAATTAAAAACTACTTGAATTAATTGCGAGTCATTGAACTTGAAGAGAAGGAGAAAAATAAAGGAAATAACTGGACCGTTGAATTTTAACTCGGACGGGTTGCCGCGAGGCGATAAATCGAGATCGATAAAGATCTCTCGCTTGATCTTTTAATAATGCGCGGCGGGCATGAACCTTCGCAAATTTTAGCCGCCAGCGACGATCGATTTTCTTCGGCTCGCGTTTCCTCGAGATGGCAGGATAAACCTTTTCGTACCGACATTTTTTCCAGATCCAAAGATTAGAGAAGCAAGCGCGACGTTGTCCTCGAAGCGATTGTCGAGGTCGTACGAGATTTCCAGCGCACCGTTGCTGCAGCTCAATTTCTTTCTCCTTCCTTTCGGATGCTTGCGGTGCTTTTTTTCCTACAAGTTTCCCGCATTCGTCGCGAAAGACGACAACGTCGGCGTCTTCGCGTAGTTTCGTCCGTTTTGATTTTCGGCCATTTCGCGGAAAGAAGAGAATTCAGGTTGTTCCCGAGCTGTTTTGGCTTAGCAATGTTCCGTAACCATGGCATTTAATGATAGATATGGCAGGACGGTTACCGGCGCGGTTTTTCTCTCATTAGCGAGTGTCCCGAACAAACTAGGGAAGGTTTTCACGTGTCGTTAATAATTGGGAAGGCGCGGCGTGATTGCGCAACATTTACGAAACGCGTAGAATCGAAGGTTAGTTGGTTGGTTGGACGCAGAAAGACCATCGATCAGCAGCTGGAGGAAAGGTCGGATAGGTTCCGCATTTTCCAGCGGTGAGAAGTAGCGCGCCTTTCGCGTCCGATCCGAGGCTTCTGTCCACCTTCCCGCGAGCAAGGTTGCAACGTCTTTACCGTAAATTGCGACACAGGCAGGACGCGGTTGGCTCATCGCTTACTTCTTCTCGGATGCACCTTTCTCCTATCCAGATTCCCATTGCATTCCACCATTTTTCCAACATTTCAAATCCGGGGAAAATTGTCAAAAAATTTGTGTGTACACGGAAAAAAATAATCCAGTGAAAATACCTGAAAATTTGGAGGAATCTTACGATTCAATTAATAGTAAATGTCTATGAGAACTTGTCAAGAATAATTCCGGAACTCACACACCCTGCCATCTGTCATCGGGATACCTCATAAACTGTAGGTCCCGTCGCGATTTAGTCTCATATGGGTTCAGAAAAGTCGACGTAAAATAATATAATAAATATAAAAAAAACCACACACTACAAGAATATTAACTGAATAGAAAAATGTTACCATTTAACAATTTAAAAAAAAAAAGAAAAAAAAATTTTTGACTCCGACGGAGATTTGAACCCGGGTCTGCCGCACGACAATCATACACTTTAGCACGCTCCACCACTGTTGCATTTGTTTTATTAACTATAAATAAGGCCGAACTATGCCGAGACACCCTGGTCTGCGCGTAATTCTCCGCAACTAGAATATTTACTTTCAAAGGATTTCTGAATTGTAAAATATGTTTACACACACATATGTTTACCAATAATCGTGAGGTTTCCGTCCAACAAGTTCGGGGATTTTCACTGGATTATTTTTTTCGCGTATAAATGTTTAGAATAATTGCAGATAAAAAAAATAATGTAATGATAATTACTGATTTAAAAAACAAATACAAACAATTTTTTTTGTTTTGTTGGACTCCAACGATACGAACTTTAAATGGCTCTTAATCGTTGAAGAAATCTTGAAAAGAAGTGGAAGAAACCGACAGATGCAAATGACAACGTTGGAGATGGTTGAAGCAAAAAAAAATATGTTGGGTAATGGGGGACATTGAACGATGATCAGTCCTAAATTTGAAGAAAAATCGAAGGTCCTCAGCGTCGAACGTAACTCATGGCAGTATACCTTGAAAGCCAGGCAATTCTTGGGCGACACGTGATGTAATACGGAGAGACGGAGTAACTGTCATTCTCATAGTACGTAACACACGTATACCCTTGACTCCTCTAATGAGCATTACTGGTAGGTATTACGTTCGAGTTGGAGTACTACATTATCAATTCGCAATTGAAAGGAAGTCGCCGGGTCGACGGAGTATAAATTAAAGCCAATCGACTTCAAGAATCGTAAAGCACAGTTATGCCGTGCGATTCGTGTCAAAACTCCCATTTGATTCTCAAATCTAATTGCAGCAGTTAAAAAACAGTCATGCTCATTTTCGACTCGTACCTACATTCCTATTAATTAATTTTGAAAACCTTTCATTTGTCCAAGTATTCCTAAATTGTATACAAATATAGGCTTCACTGAATTAATGAAATGTTCACTAAAATACTGTGATTAAAAATAGAAACGTATACTAATAATCTTTTAAAACTTATTTATTTTCAATTCATTGCATTTTTGTTTGAACAAATTTCAATCGCCATGATGACAGAAGTATACATTATCTACCATTTTCTTATATCTTGCACTGATTACAGCGAAGTCATCCTGATTTGTGATTATAATTGATTAATTTCGAGATCTTGATATACATGACGTTTTTTCGAGAATTTACAAGAGTAAGTGCAGTGAAATTAAGGGAGTATTCGACCGGCAATCAGTCTGTCGCAGGTTCGAGTCTGTGCGCAACGAATTTTTCGAATTCGGTCCTCATTTTTGTGAATAATATAAAAATTATAAAAAAATATAAAAAGTAAACGGAAGCTAACTATTTCCGATTAGGATTATAACGAAGTTTGAACATTTTCCCCAAAAAATGCAAATTTGTCAAGCCCATAGAATTATTTAGTAGTTTTTAGTATGTAAAGATGTATGGACATGAAATTTACCGTCCAGTTTAAAAAATCATATTATGATTATGACCGTTTTATTCTAAACATGCAGTATTATTCCGAGAAATAAACATAGATCTAAAGAAAGAATAGAAAGCAAAGAGAACCTAATTCTATAAATTAAAAGTAGTTTCAGAATGTCTTCGCTGCTGATTTCTTCCAGATTACCTATTCCGAAATTTCATCAGTATTCTAAAATCGTTCGTGCAGTGGCTTACTTTACGATTCGTATTCCGCGGGGTTTTGACGTCTGCGTATTTATATGGCGCCCATCAATTTTCCTTTGACAATACATCCCCGCCGAATCGATTCGATCTGATCCAATTCGAGCTGATCCCCCAATTCGAGGCAATGACCCTTTTAAGAATTCATTGTTTTTTTACACAGATGCCTATTGTTATCTATTTTTCATTCGTTTTATCAAATTTGTTAGGGGAGAGGGGCAAACTTGAAACTATTTTGAGTTTTTAAATCGTTAGATTATTTGCTAACTACATATTTTAGAAATTGGAAATGAGTTTTCATTCACTAAAAAGAAGATTAAACAGCAAGACTTAATTACGCGTGCAGAATGTCATGAGCAGTCAGGCGGCAATATAATATATATCGAGGTACTTGTTCGTATAATGGCGTAGCATGTTTTTTAATGACTGGAGTGTAAAGTGTATAATCCAACATCGAATCCAACTTTTCAAACTCCTTAAATGAAGAACAAAAATATACCAAGGAGAAAATAAAACGCACGAACAAAAAAAAATTCTAATTTTTACACATCTCCAGTTTTCGTGTAAGAAAAAATTTCTCCAAAATGATCTCCATAGGGATCCAAAATTTTGGACTTTTTTCTATGATAATATTCAGGAATGTACAAAAATAAATGAAATTCCATCTTATTATGTAGTAAAATACGAAACTGAACGCACTTTTATTTCTGTGACTGTGAGTCGTCTTACAAATCTACAACAAACACGTAATGTATTTGACACAAACGTCAATAAATTATCATTCATTTTAAATAAATTATTTTTAACGTATAAACTATACAGAAGCTTATAAACCCACAGCAATTCTAATTTTTGAAAAATTTGACGTTCTGGGGCCATTTGAATCAAAATGTATAAATGTATATTTGGGATGGGATAAAAGGTCTCCAGAAACTGATATCATAGTAAAAATGGTATGGCGTTTTTTTTCAGCTTTTTTGAAATAAGTTTTAAATATGATTTTTTGAAAGATTCACCAGCACCATTCGAAGGAGCGACCTCAAAACTAAATCGTGACAGTCGAGGAATCTGAAAAACGTCTTGAATCCGTTAAAAATACACGAAGGGTAGAAGCAAGACGCGAAAAGCAAGCGGAAAAGGGGGTGAAATAATTGTTATTCGCGAAGTTTTTGCGAATTGTCCGGATAGTCGGTGCGCACCTGCTGGGACATAAAGCGTGTAATTTCGAAAAGCGGAAAACGGCTTGGCAAGCATGAATGAGGCTCGAGTCCGATTTCAGGGTTGTGTAGAAATTTCGCGTGCGCTGGGAGAGTCCTTTTGTGTGTGCTGCACCACCGCGGACCGAACGCGAACGACCACACGCGTAACGAGCAACAGGTAGTCTCGGATTTGAGCGCCCGCCGCCGCAACGGCCGTCTCCCTCCATCTTTCTTCTTCCTGCATTATGTATTTCCCTTTTCTTCTTTTTCTACCCGTGCACCTTCCGTTTACCCATTTTTTTGCTGCACTCTGCCCGAGTTGTTCCAGTATTGTTCTTTCTTCACCCTCCTAGCTGTAAAGCTCGCGGTTTATAATTCCACGGGCTGAGTTTAAAAACTTGAATGTTCGACTTTTTCTTTTCCCGATGTCACTCTTGTGACTTATGAATTTTCCATCGATGTTATTTAGTACCATTGACGATTTGTTTGAAGACCCAATTACAGTAGTTCTCCCCTTATTCTAATTTGTCCAGTCAGGCAAGATGGCGGCCTCTTCCCTTATTCTAATTTTCTCCTCTCCCCCACTACTCAAATTCTTGTTTCACTTTTTCCTCCAAACAGTCAACATAAATAAGTACCTTTACCTTTATCCAAACATTCAACGTGAATAATTTACATACAAACCACTGTGACACATCGATCAATTTACGGATGCGTACAAATAATTATATTTAGGGGTTATGTTTTCATTCCTCCTATAAGGCATACCCATACATACATACATACCGTACCTATACATATGTACATACATTCTACACATGCACATAAAGCGGTAGGCGTGGTGGGGAGAACGCGTGAGGGGAAATATTAGAATACGAGAAAGGAAAAAATTGCAATAAGAGAAGAAATTAGAATATGGGAAATTAGAATAAGGGGAGAACTACTGTAATACTCAACACGGAAAAAGATAATCCAGTTAAATTAAGGATTTGAGAAAATTTGGAGGAATATTACGATTCAGTTATTAGTAAATGTCTGAGCAATTGTCAAGAATCATTCTGGAACTCTACAAGAATATTAACTGAAAAGTTCAAGAAAAACGTTAAACAATTTAACAAAGAAATACAAAAAAAAAATTTGACTCCAATGGAGATTCGAACCCGGATCTGCTGCTCGATAATCATACACTTAGCACGCTCAACCACTGTTGCATTTGTATCATCAACTATAAATAAGGCCGAACTATGCCGAAACAATTTAACGAAGAAATACGAAAAAAAAAATTTGACTCCAACGGGGATTCGAACCCGGGTCTCCTGCACGATAATCATACACTTTAGCACGCTCGACCACTGTCGCGTTGTTAATTTATTACTTGTAATAAGGCCGATACAATGCCGATAGAGAAACCTGCTATGCACGCAATGCAAAATATTTGCAAAGCGTCATTTGAACTTGAATTGGAGTATTTACTTTCACTAGATTTCCGAATCAATTTGTGAAATATATTTCGAGTTCCAGAATTATTTTTAAACGTTTCGCATGCATTTACCAATAATCTTTATGTTTTTGTCAAACTTTTCTCAACGACTGAATATCCGAACGGATCCGAGGATTTTCCTAATATATTCGATATTAAGTAACGCATTTCATCTTTTCTTTCGTCCCTTGTGCGCTTTTTTAAATTATAATAGGACCTTAGTAATTTACAGATATGTAAAGTTGGCATCGTCGGAATCCAACAACCATTTTAAAAAATAATGTCATTTTGACAGACATACTAAAAACATAAACGACTTTTGAAGAATCACTTCAACATTTCACATTTCAAGAAACAATATGTAAAGTTATTGCATGTACACTGAAAGAAAATATTTCTTTCGTTTCAATTTCAAGTCACTTTAGTGGGGAGCATTTTTGTTATTGAGCAGATAACTTTTCAAACATTGTGGGTAACCACGTGAAATGCAGCACTCTATAATCATAACTTTCACTCATGAGAACTTAAAAACTGAATCTTTGGTTGATAAAAAATGACTTGTAATAAATCGTTGAAATCGATGTGTAGCAGGCACCCTAAAAAAGAAACGAGGGCATTCGGTGCTTGTGAATTTTTCGTCGAGATTTCCCCGATTGGAGTGGCCTGAGAACGAGTTTCCACGGTGTCTGGTTACGGTCTGGGCTTTTCCTTTCGCGGCAGCCGCGGGAAAAATGCTCGGCATATCGCTTCCGCTCAGGGTGCAGGCAAATTAAAACCCGACCAGTTTATGCAAGCATTTTCGGTTGCAATTCATTATGCGCGTCAAGTCGCGCTTTTCCGCGCTCGTCCCCGTTCACTTTTCAGAAAAAAACCGGCACGTGTCCGCGCGGTGAAAGCCCCTCTCGAACTATTTGAGCTTCCAATTTCAACGTTTCACAATTTAACGACTCCGCGCCTGGGAAAATAGATTCCAGTGAATTTCGGAGTATTCAGGCCTCGAATGATTTCTTCAAAAGTTGTTTTCCGAGGTCTTCGCGAGACGCGAACCATTCCTTTCCGAAATCAACGACTCGATTAATAGACAAAGAAAAGGTTGAGGAATTTGCGAATTTTGGGAAAAACTGGCAATTTTCCTGTGCAATTTTGGAATAACTTTTATGTCAGAGGGTTATCTCGATTAGTTGATAAAGGTATAAATATATCGCGACATCTTCGTGCAAGACAAGTTGGTAAATTCGGTTACGGAATTTTTTCTGCAGTTTTCTTGGCTGGTATTTGCACCTTTCCCGAAACACTTGCCGACTCTTTAAAAGTCCCTTTCCTTTTTAATATTATAGGGCCGTCGGTAAGTGTGTCATGTCGCAACCTACACGTGACAACCACATGTAAACATTACGAATTGGGTTACGTAAACGCGGTTCGGTTTAGACCTCGAACAGCAACCGCCCGTAATCTTTCCATCGAACGCGATTGCGTATCAATCCTCCAACCGTCTCAGGGAAATAGTCTACTAATCGTTTGAACGAGCATCGTTTTATTCGGTTGTCGAATTCCAAGTTTAGGATTCAAAACGTCAAATACTAACCAATGATCTGTCCCCCCCTGTGTACTATTTTTTAATGTTTTAGTACATCTCTATATCCTTTCGGCAATACTTGATTCCACTATTTAAAAAAAAATGAAATTCCCTCTTAAATAACAAATTATTTTAAAAGATATTTTTGGGCGAATATTGGAATATACTTGAAGTTTGCAATGTCCAACAATTTGTTTTGTTATGTTTATTTTATGCTTATTAATAAAGAGTAATTGAATAATGATAAATATCGGCGCATCGTATCAAAAACTACAACCAACTTATTTTTCTTTAATTCTCTGAAGATTGAAATTTGAAATAAATCCGATTCAAAATGAAATGTAAAACTATTAAAAGTAAGACATTGATTTTTGTTTCTCCTTGTGTTAATTTTGATTTTTGTATTAAAAAACAATTTTGTATTGACAATAACGAAAGTGAAATTTTGGAATTATAGAGATTATGCTAAATTTAAAATGATTACTTCCTTTATTATTAAATTTTGTATTCGAACGAGTAAGTCTGCCGATGCACACATTTTACAATTCTTGCATAAAATGTAAGTTGTTGGACGGTTACCATTTTGAAATGTGTAATCTGCGCGGAAGATCATGTACCTCGATGAACGTCATCATCTCTTTATTGCCATTTTTTTTCGGAATCGATCCCACTGGGCAGAGATGATGAAGAATCGCATTCCTTTCTTGTTTCCCCGAATAATCGATGACTCATTTCCATCGGATGTAGAAAAGCCAAGGAGGAAACGGAGTATTCTTTTCGCATTCGCGTAAATTTAAGACGATTCGTTTGTCGTTTCTTATTTCCCTCGGTTAATGGCTATTTTTAGAAGCTCACTCCGCACACGTCCGCGGGGGATCGAAATAGAGAGATCGAAGTGCGCGGAAAATATGCGCCAGTTGTCGCGTTACAAATCTTATCCCGGCTCGAGACTCGGAAGGTACAATATACGCCTAAAGACAAATAGAAGCTGACTTTGCGGAATATTCTCGGAAGCGCGTGCTGCTTCAGGCAAAAGTTGCGTCGACGACGTCTAGGCTCGTTTTCCGCCTCGGCGCGACTTCCACACTCCCTCTCGAGTCTGACGCGCGAATCTATTCTCGCCCCGCGCTATACCAGGAGTAGGCGAGTCCCACAATACCCAAGTCTCGACAAAAATTATGGAAACAAGACGCATCATCCAAATGATAATGGCGAGAAATAGGCCGAAAAACTCTCGTAGCCAGAAAAGAGCGGAAGTAAACTCTAGGGAAGAACGATAAAAAGGAAAGAAAAGGGAAGGTGAGGTGGCGGTTGTAAATAGAGGTCGGGGGGAAGAATAGGTCGTTGGGAAAATGAAGGCGAAGCGATAAGGACAAAGAAGATGAAGTCGAGTCGAGAGGGGCGCGGAGGAGGGCGCGCACAAAGAGGCCGTGGAAAATATTTCGGGGAACCGGGAAGCGACAGAGAGAACGAAATCGCAGGAAAATGACGATCCACGAAATGAAAACGGATCCGATGCGTGTGTGCGCGCACAATAACTCGCGCAGCCTTGAAGAGGCCGTCGCGGCGCGTGTCCCTGCCAGAGAAAGGGAAGTATCGTCGCTTCCCGAAATCTACGACTTTCCACGAAAAAAATCCAACAGTTAAATAGCCGAGAAAAAAGGGCAGCTGTATCATATGGAATCTCTTTGATTTCACAAAAGAAGTCCGTTTCTCCCTGCAACGGAAAATCCGGCACGTGTATTCCGACAAGTGCGTCGCAGTTCCTTCCTCTGGTTCCTATTCAATGTTGTCAAGTGATCATTCGCCAAAATTAAAAATGGCCTGGACCGATTTCACCGGTTGCAAGCCATACACGAGTTTCTCCTTCGCCGTTTTCCCGCCCAGGTGTCGCGGACTGTAGTTCTCCAACTAGACAGCTACGCCATTCTCGCAATCGTTGAAAAAATATCATATAAAGTTATCGGGTTGAATAAATGATTGTGAGTTATGGAATTTCAGTTGTTTGTTTCAAAAATACTATCAAATTGAAAGAAAAGTAATGAAGTGTAACGTTATAACGATGATAAGGTTATTTTTGTTGCGAATTTTTGTTCTTCGTCTAAGGTCCAAGATTTTGCACTTTAAAAAACACATTCGTATTCGACGATCCCAAAAACATACCGGGTGAGATCTTTACACACATCAAGAATTTTTTACCGCCATTTTGAATTTTTAAAAACTTGAAAATCAGCAACCTGTAAAACCTTTAAATATAACAGTTTATACCTTGTATTGTAGTTGCAGAGACACGTTGTTATTATATTATTTTATTAACTATGGAGTAAACTATACTTTTAACTAGCAATGTTGGCAAATGAAAAATGTTTTTCGTTGTTAGTAAAGAACTTACATCGTTGTATCAGTAGTCTTTTATCGCCACGCTCTGAATGTAATGTCTATGTTTACAAAATTTGATTCATCTCGGAAATACCGGAATCTATCGTGAAAAATAAGTATTCATAACAGGAATTCGAAATCAAGATCAGAGTCGAATATTACAAACAACAATTATCATCTACAAGATGTTATTACACAATCGGTAGTGTGTAAAATTTATACAAATAGCAACTAGAGTTTTTTAAAACTATCAGAAATGAGATAACCTGTCGTCGCGATTAGATAAAGTCTTTGGGGTATCGTCGACAAGGAAATTAGGCCGTCGGTTCTAAATCAAGTAGATTGTGCGATTATTATAAAATGAAAACAAGACGAGTAATGACTTCAGGATAGGACGAATTAAAGGACACTTGGATTTTGGGGAATTTTTTATTTTTATAGGAAATTATTTGCAAGAGGAACTTTCGAGATTTTATTGCAATAAAATAATTCGGAATCGACTTAATAGGAGTGAAATTTTCGCTATAAATGCAGGTCGATTTTTGGATGCGCGAAAGTGAGGTTATAAAACATTCGAAATTTACTCCGTGATACAATGGTAATTGTAATGTAAACAATCCTGGTCTCCACGTGACATGGAGACTTTAAAAGCTGATGTATCCAGCTCACCGTTTGGTGGCGCATAGTAGCGGCCAACATGTGATCATATTCAGTGAAATTCGATTACTTAAGGGGGAGAATTTATTATAAAGATGCAGTTAGGTGTTTATAACTACAATATGACATATCTTTATAAGACATATTATTTTGGTATAAATATTTTTTTTGCTGGTGTAATTAAATAAAAAGAGATCGTTTTTCATTCCAGCAAACTCCAATAAACTTGATCAAATTATAAAAACCAAATACGGTATCTTGCTGACAAAAAATGTTTTCAAAATTACAGGATACTTCTCTTAAATATTTAAAACTTGCTGAAAGAAAAAAAGTCCCAGGAAATTACCCCTGCCCCTCGCACATTTAAAGTTTTGTTTACATTTATAAGATTAGGATGAAAATTTATTTGATCTGAAACAAATTTTTTGTTGCACTCCAACGTTTAACGACCAATTTCTGATTTAAATCTGCATTCCGTATTCAATTTTCGTAATTGTTGCAGACATTTTCACACCCTTTCTTTGGAAATGATAAAACGTAGCCGCATTATCCGGATGTTCTTCGGCTCGTCTTATTGTATTTGAGAGTGCGTCGGCTGGGTTATCCAACAAGTGTCGTACGAAAGTGGCGTTTGCTGGTATTGTGTATCGTTGGCGGCTCTAAACTTAGAACCACTCATGGGAACTGCGCCTCGCATTGGCTATTTCCTCGCGTCCCCCTTCTTCCGCAACAATCGCTAGTGTCGCTCGCTGCAGTTTTGCGCACCAGATGCAAAATAACATTGTTTTCGCCTATTAACAACCAATAGGCGCTAGAAAACAAGCGTATTGTACATCCACTCTCGAGGAGGTAACACACTTGACGTCACGTTTGTGTACAATCCGCTCTTGTTATTCCGTTTAAGTTGTGAAAAAAAAAAAACTTGAATGATCGAACTTTTATTGCGGTTGGTCAATATTTGTTGCGCTTTAGTTTTTTTTCTTTATTCATCGCTGAAAACCGTTTCTTTTAACGCCTCACTGTTAAAAATGTTCTTAAATTTAATACATTTTTAATATGCACAAGTACATTAATTGTAATATATCTGGGTGTCTTAATTTTAAATGAATATACTCAAATATTAAAGATTTTATATACATATATAGCACGGGAGTGTTCAGTGATTGGTTGATCGAACTTTTTATCAAACTGAAATTGTCAGAAAGTAAAATTGGGACTTTAATGAAAGAACGGTCGATCAACCAATCAACGAACAGTTGCGTAAAGGATACGCGACCAAACTTGAACAGAAACGCGATTGGCTGTTGTCCCTGCTTCATCGAACAATGCTAAATGAAATTATGAAAATGTATTAAGAAATTTTTTCGACAGTTGGTTTCTGATTGGTCAGAAAATTACATTTTGATTAAAATTTTGTTCTTGCTTTCCTTAGTGGCCAATCGGGAAAGAGCGTATCGCAACTGTTGTTTTAACGGAGTTTTACGTTTTCACAGTTACCAATTACAAACGAACAATCATAACCTTTACATACACTTTATGAAATTTAATGCACGCGTATATTAATTTATACTAACCATGTATATATTTTTAACAGTGCTGCTGAATCAATATTCGATCTCGGAAGGACAAAATATTTTTCTATAAAAAATGGCAAATTTTAACCATTATTGTCATATTTTCTAAAATAAAAAACCACCACAGAAAGTGTTAATAATTTTTCAAAAGTCGAGAGAAACTAACCTAAACTCGACAAGTTTCGCGTATTTACCTTTTCAACGGGTTCAGTTCAGTCACCCTAAACAACTTATCGGACGTATTTAGGGCATAAATATTTGTGAAAAAAGTTTTTCGTAAAACCGTTAATTCTTAAAACCTGAAATATCCTGATATTCTAGACGTAATTGACGGAGTCGACTAGCGCGACTACTAACTATATTTCATCCAAGTTATACGATAAGACTACACACGCGTTGGACTTAGTAAGTAAATATAAATATAGACGCACGGCCGTAATCGCACTTTTCCTCATTCGATTTTCCTCCTAGGCATTGCCAACATACCGAGAGATTCCGAGCGAATGGAAGTTCTGTCACACGTACGTGCACGACCACACACACAGTGGGGAGTGCGCGCGGGCGCGTGTGTACATTTTTTTTTTGCACGGGAAGCACGAGCGGTTTCGAGCGTTGGCATATTTTACGTCGCAAGGACGACTGTATGCATTCGCCTTTTGCATAAATTTTTGCAAAAAGTTTCTCCCTCTCTGTTGAATTTCCCGCGAACGCGCCGCGGAGTGGCCGCGCGTGCAGTATCGGCTTTATATATACATGCACGCATACTAGATTTTCAAGCCGTAAGCATCAAGAGCGTGTGTACAATGTACATTAGCCTGGTTAAGCGATGACTTGCGTAATCGCGGCATTACGCAGTCCCCTAGACCCTCAGGGCCTCGTGACACTCGGATCGTCGCGATATACACGTGACGATCATCTCGAGGCTCGATTCTCTTCTGTTCGCTGCCGGGTTCGAAACCCGTTCGTTGGACCCCTCCATTCTCGAATTTCCCTAAAAAATAAACAAAGTGTATTTTCGATTTTTGAGGTTAGGCCGCTGTCGTAACGGCACTTCTTTCCTGTTCTCGCGAGAGGTATGTTTGGATCCATTGCGTAAGGCGCGTGCTTCTTCCGTAACCTCAAAATGTGGGTTGCCACGCGCGGGCCAACTTTTACGATGGTGTTTCGAAAATTCCAATTTTTCTTTTCTTTTGTATTTGTCATTTTTTTGACGCGACTTTCGAGCCAGGTCTTTCTTCCATTGATTTTTCAAAGACTCGAAGAGAAATAGAAGTAAGAATAAAAAAGCAGATCTTGATCAAGTCCGAGAGTCTTGCGCCTTCCCACTATGGATTTTATTATTAGCGAGGCGAGGGAGGTGACTGGCGCCTGGCTAATCCCCTTGCTTCCCTCTTATGCGCTTGAGATGCGACCAAAAAGACCCTTCCGCAGGGAAAGAAGACACCATTTCCCATGGCAGTCATTTCGTCTTCCATCTGCGAATCGCTATCCGTAATCAGGTGATGTCTCGTCCTCAACGCGAACCGACTACAGATGTCGGCTTAAGAAGATCGAATCCTAACCGCAGCATCAGAATCGACGCCCTCCCCAAAGTCGGCTAATCGCGTCTAATCAAAAGAGGAAACCAAATGGATGAGTTTTCCCGTCGATCGATCAGCCGTCCTTGACGACGTCGTCGGCCTCCCCAAGTACACTCGAGGATGGTGGTCGCCCTAAATCGCACCTCGCCACCGTTAGGGAAGGTTCAAGGACCCTCCTGAATGTTTTAATTAGCCAGTCGACCGCGAGTGTCCGCGGCCATCTCGTCGCGATGAAATTAGACGCGCGCCAACGCCGTGTATAACCTAGGTAGGGAAGAATGTGGAATCTAGTTTCAAAGTGAAGACCAGTCCCAATAACGGAAACGGCCCCAGGGCACGCGAAAGATCCGCTCCCTTACACGAGATTCCACGCTCGATGTAAATTTTCCCTTTAGCTCTTTTTTCCTTTCCGGCTCGCTCCTCAACCAGTTTGCCGCTTTTCAGAAAAACCTTTCCAATTTCCTGGAATCTCCGACTCGGGGATTTTTTCTTCCAGCGAATGTTGCCAAGATTTCAAAATGAAGTGCTTTCCTGCAGTTCCTCGTTGATCCAACTTGGATGATTTTTTAATGTTTTTCGAAATTTAACTTAGAACTTCCTTTCTTCTTTTGATACTTGGAAAGTGCAAGGAATAGTTACTCGCGTCCCAAGTGCACCAAAGTATTTTTGGAACATTCGAATCCACGTCCGACATTCCACTTTAGACATGTTTGGTTCATGCGGTCAATGTCGAGCGTTTCCAATGAAAATCAAGTTGAAAACTGTCTTTCACCAATTTTGAATGGACAAAAATGTTGGAGCAGTTGTTATACGACTTTTGAAAAATCCAACGCTCAAAAACTGAATCTGATTGTTTATAAAAGAAACGTCGATTTTTGAATTGTTTTTATCACCTTTTTTCACATTGGAAACATTTCCGAATTCATATTTGAAGCAAAGCATAATAACATCTCGAAAACTTCTAGTATAAAAGTAAAAATTGAATATTTAAGTCTAGTATATTTCAGAATACAATAAAGTAGTAGTTTGCCAATATTTAGTAATAAAAAAGATTACTGGTTGAGTTAGCGGCCCAGTTTACATTTTTTAATTAGCAGTTTTTAACTAGTTCAGATTTAGAAGATACGCATCCTAAGAATCAATTAAAATAAATGTATTAGAATCTCTTTTATTAATTTGAGGAACTTTTCGTTCCGAATTTCGACGGGCATTTCACTCATACCTAGAGACGTTCGACTGAACCTTTCGTTCGATTTCTCCGCATTTTCAAAAAATATGGTACATCTCTCTTGCGATCTCGGAAATGCGTCGTTACGATCACGAGTATTTCAGCAATCTCTTATACTTTACGACTCAAAAGTACTGTATTCCATCTTTTATAGTCAGATTTCGAAAACAAATTCATAACCAAACGTTTCACTGATTGATTCTTCAACTGCGCATTCTTTTGATTTTTATGCGCGTACGTACAGAATCAATGTCGTTATATAATTGTATTTCAGTTTCTTACAAATTTTATCGTCAATTTTCTCCAAGATTTATCTCGAATGCTAACAAAATTTAATTTAAAATATTTGACAATTATTCAATTTCTAAATAAAATAAAATATTGAAAGATTTAACATTTTTTTAAACGTCATCGAATCAAATCTCGTATTGAAGTGATTAATTGTATCACATAATTTTCAGACGACATAATTTTAGGTAATTTTCACGTAAATACACCTGACACCCATCAGAGTGGAAATTTTTTATTTACATTCAAAAGCTCTAAAGAAAAAGAAAATACACCGTATCTAAAAGTCTCACGAATATTATGTATAATATTTATATATGATATCCGTAGATAAGGATGAAAAATAAAAAATAATTATAATTACGTCGAAAATTTTCGAGAGATGTCGTTAAAAAAGAAGAGCCGATTTTTTAGTTTTATTTGAACGAACGCTTGAAATAAATGCGATTAAACAATCTTTGAGATAAATTGATAAGCTGTGCAAGCAATCTTGAGTTCTGGAATCGTTTCGTGTTCATATTCAGTCAATCTGTACGTTAATTAGAAATTATAAGCGTTTCGTCGCATAATATGCCGATGCTTGTAATAAATATGTTATTCCTACGTTTTTTGTTCTCCAGTGATACCTCCGCGTTACACCAGTACCGATTATGATTACCTCAGATTCATGCAATTGGCTTTTTAGTTAATCTTCATTAGTTGCGCAGCATGTTAAACGCATTATGCAAAAACTGGATAAAACCAGGCTATAAATTTGATTTGCAACGAAACAGAAAAATGGATCCTTGATTATTAGTTATATTGGCTGCAATATTTTTAATATTCTTAAAAAGTAGCATAAAAGATGTTAATGATATTTTTAACCAATTTAATCAAATTGTCGGTAGGATATAAGTATAAGAATTGTTCTAATACATTTGACGAGTGCACTATAAAAAGGTTAATGTACGTTAAGAAGAAACCGGCGTCGTATTTTCTTTAAAAATTGTGTATACCAGAGAGAATTTATAAGGAATGATTATTTTATCGTTATTTTATGCATTTTATATACATGTTAACCAAATTTCAGCAAAATCAGTTCAGAAATGGTTGGAAATTGGTAAGAATAAATTTTTTAGGTACAATGTGAACTGCTACTGCAAAAATTTATTCTTCGTCCAATTTTGAACCGATCATAAGAAGTACGAAAAGTGCCATAAAATTAATTTCTGCTACACAAAATGTTTAGTTTCTGTTTTATTTATTATATTATGTTAAGACGACAAATAATCGGTATTCATTACAAATGGGGTACTAGAAAATACTCAAATTTAAATAATTAAACTTTGTTTCTAATTTCAATTGGTGACTGCACGAAATCATAAAAAAGTAATTAATTTATAAATGATTGAATTAATATCGTTTGTGTACATAATATAACTGCAAAATCTAGTAGTGGTCCTCATTTTTTTTCGAATATATAAAAACAATGAAACATTTTTTTCTTTACCATCTTAAAAAATTATGGATATATTATTTTATTTAAATTAATAATATACGTTAAAGGATATTCACACGAGGCATTTTAGTTTAAATTTTATAATTATACACGAAAAATAAGCCCGAAAATTGTTATATCTTAATTGCAGGTTTGTTTAGCTCTTAAGCTCACTTGGAAATTGTCACAACTTTTTATAGTCAAGTCAACTTTTTGATATTTTCTTTCAGAAAAATGATTTTTTAGACTGAATATTATTTTAGTTACAACTGGAATTTACCTCTAAAATCATACTTTGTGATACCAAATACGGATTTCAAACGTAATTAATAGTTAAATTTAAGAAACTCAATTAAACCTAAGTCATGCATAATACCGATTAAAAAATGTATTAATTTAACTTTTTTTTAGAAGAATTCTAAACGGTTCAATTTTTACGAATTGCCAAACAAATTGAAAAAAAAGAAGATATTCGTAAAAACTTGTTAGGGTGAAATCAGTTTATGCAACTAGTGCGTGAAGAATTGTATATAATTCTTATAAGTCGTTGAATCAATTGAAATTTGCGGGTTTTCTTCCAGGGCTGCAAAACTAACTAGCGTGTAAAGTAACCCTTCACACTTGGCAAAAAATGTTGCCTTGTGTAACACAATACCGTTAGTTTTCTTAGACTCCAAAATATTCTAGTTCCGACACATTTTTATTGAAATGACAACGACATTGAATTTTCAATTAACTGGATACTTTGAATTTCCATGATTGATGATCGTTTAAGGCTCGTGCGTGCATGTATGTGTGAATACGTATAGGAACATAAAAGTAATCATTACGCAAGAGAATTCTAATCGATAATTCACAATTACGCATGCAAAGCAGTAGCGCGTGGATGATCTTGGCATGTCCAGCACGTTCGACGTAAGAATACACTTTAATAAATCCGACAATACATGTATTATTGCGACTAAACCGATTTTTTGACATTATTAAATATTACTATCTAAATCTGAAGTAGTACAAAAAATAGTGGATTAATGAAATTTACCCTAGCGAATAACAAAACGCCACTAATATATTAGTAAATTATATATCGAAATATGTATTTAATCTCATATAAAATATATTTGACTAATGAAATAGTAGTTCCAAGCAAATTCGGCAAGCATGCTTCGGACATTTTCAAAAATCATCATTTCCACAATAGCGATCAAGAGATTTCTAGAGAGCGGCGCGATGGCGACGGCGCTATAAGCTAGAAAAAAAGAAACTAGTATTTTTAGTCGGCGCTTTTCCTGGTGCTCGCTAATCGACACTCGATCGAATGTAGGAGTGGGATTCCACGTGCGGGTAAAAATTACCATACTTAGGAAACAACGATCACACGCGAGATTCCCGTTTCGAGGCCTACGCCATCACAATCCTCGTGTAAAAATGTAGAGCGTCCATTTTCCGAAAAAAAGAATCGTTTTTTTCTTATTTCATGGAATCTACTATAAGAGTCAACTCGATACGTCAGATAAGAATAAAAATTAATAATTTTAAAAAAAAACGATTCTTGTTTTTGTAAAATATCATCGTTTTTTACTCGCACGAGGTAAAATTGTACGAAATATATTAATCAAAGTTTGCGGGTCGAATCTATCGATTATCACTCGTCGATTATCAAGTGCGTCACGATATATCGTAATCGCAAACAAAATGACGACGTTTCGTACATAATATCGGTAAAGACAAAAGTCACGAGGAATTGAAAATGCGTAAATTACTGGAATGGGTATAAGGTAGGAAATGCCGGACTCATTAACAACATTGCTGCGCACATGGTTTGGTAATAAACAAACATATTTTCTACCTCCGTTCCCCGGCTATATACTACGATGATAACGCCGAGAATTTTCATTGACTGTAGTGGTTTTTTTTTTTTCATTCGGCATATCGACGCGCTGTTTTGTTGACGTTTTCTAATCACGCGTCTTTTGTTGACGTTCTGCACGCGCGAACTTAAACGCTCATTTTAAAAGTTCCAGTTAGCAAAATTGCTACAATCGCCGATTTCTTGGCGAATCAAATGCTCGCCTACAGGGATTGTCCTCCGCAACTAGCGAATAGTTGCTTAAACTAGTTGGTAATGTCGATTAATTAAACGAGTTTTTTATCATCCTTTTTTTCTAACTCGGATCTTGGGTGTCTTAAAGAACGGAAAGTAAACAAAACTTTTGTAACATATTTTTGAGATTTTTATGAAGAACCATAATATTTTGCTCATAATTTTTTTATACATTCCACCTGGATTTATATTGTTTCGAAAAAAAAGTCGTATAGTTTTGGAATAATATTTAACAATAAAAGTAGAAAGCGAAATCTGGCTTCTAACAATTCGAACTTAAAAAATTAATTTCAATGTACAAAGTTTAGAAATTAAATTATTTAATTAAAAAATTTTGAATGTTTTAACTGAAGTTCATTTTACTTACATCCATATAAATGAATTTTTACTTGCAGTACTAAATACACATAAATAAATTGAAAATGCACTTAATTTTTTTATCGACTGTAATATACGTTATTATCTTGAAGTTAGTAAATAAAAAATTAATTTTTCTAAATAAATAAATTGAAAACTGTGATTATTATAGATGTAACAATGGTGATTTTACAAACATGACAACCATTAAATAATTGCTAGTCACATAACTTGAAACAATTAAATCAATGTTACAGATAAAGGTTACATAAAAAATAAAATTCTAACTAAAATACGAAGCGTAAAGTACCTAAAAATTGAAATTAATAACAATAAAATCGAATGTGTCTATTGTATACGTAATCGTTCATAAATTAATTTTGTGTTTTTAGTTAGTTATACGAAAAAAGAAGTAGATATAAAAGGGATTTTAATTGTAAAAACTATATAAACGATACACAAAAATATCGAAAGAAAGCTTGTATTAAAAAAACATTTCTGTTTGGATTGAGTCCTCTTCTGTAATATGATCTCGATTTCAGTTTATTTATGAACTGAAGAAGTCTTAAATCCTAATAATACTTTTTTTTCGTGTAATTAATGAGAGAAAAAAAAATTATCATCGTTATAGAATACTACACATCTACTTTTGGTATTCATTAAATTCTAAACAAAGAACAAAATGAAATGCAAAATATACGACAATGAAACACAAATATAAGTTAATAAGATGTCTGGTTAAGTATATTGAGAGATAAGAATAAAAATAACAAAGATTAAATACAAATAATTCAGTATCCTGTAAAAATTGCTTTATGTGAATTTTATTTTTTTTTTCATTTATCAGAAACTGGTCGACACAGTTGGCAATATATTTGTCGGGAAACATTTACAATCGTCTTGATGATGACAAGAAAATGGACTTTTTAATCATTTGGATATTAAAAAAAAATGTCCGAGACGGGATTTGAATCCGGATCTTTCGATTGTCGGTCAAATTCTTTCGATTCTCCATCTCTTGAATCTTGGTTCATCGTAAAACAATTTTGATATAATGTAATTTTGCCTCATATACACATTGTTACCATTGTTACGTTAATTTATATTAACCATTATTGTTATTATATATTTTTTTGTATTCTTTTGCAGAGGTAAAAATATTTTTGAAAAATTGCATTGTTGTAACGAAGCAGTGGTTGAAAATGTTTGATCGGGCGCGCTTTAATTGTTCCCGTTACGAGACAACCTTGGGCGAGGAACTCGGCCATCTCCGTTTCCGGATTTATCGAAGTTAAGCGCCCGAATAAATTCAATTAGAGCAGCATCAATTAGAATAAATTCGGTGATTCAATTAAAATAATTACGTATACGCCAACGTAAATTATGAATTTGGCCGATTGCGTCAGCACCCCATTACGCGACTAACGAATTTCGCCCTATCTCTCTCTCTCTCTCTCTCTCTCTCTCTCTCTCTCTCTCTCTCTTCTCTCTCTCTCTCTCTCTCTCTCTCTCTCTCTCTCTCTCTCTCCTCTCTCCTCTCTCTCCTCTCTCTCTCTCTCTCTCTCTCTCTCTCTCTCTCTCTCTCTCTCTCTCTCTCTCTCTCTCTCTCTCTCTCTCTCTCTCTCTCTCTCTCTCTCTCTCTCTCTCTCTCTCTATCTCTCTCTCTCGCTCTCTCTCTCTCTCTCTCTCTCTCTCTCTCTTTCACTCATTGTCGTACTTTTTTCGCCTTTAATCTCACATTCACTAAAATGACGTTTTGTATACATTAGGCCTGGACAAAGTCGCAACCTGTCACTTCCGTTTGGTTTCAATTGCGTCAAGTGCCGGGCCCGAGGCGAAGATTGCTCCAGCGATCCCCGCAAGAGCAAAGATTTGGACCTTTAGGTACCATTTTTAACTTTAACGGTTCACAAGGGACTAAATAAATCAGGAAAATTGGTAATTCGATAGCTGCAGTTTTAAAGAATAATTTTTAAAAAAATTTTGAAAAAAATCGAAGATATTCTTCAAACCATTGATTTTGTAACCTTTCGGAAAACTGGCATTTAAAAAAAATTATATTACACAATTTTCAGACATTTCTGTTTCTTTATTTCACATGTAACAATAAAAATTGAAGAACGGTCATATTGACGACCATCTTGAATAAGCAGTCAAAAAAATTTGTCATTATTTTTTTGTTTATATTCAATTATATAAATATGACGGAAAAACGTTTCAAATAAAATTAATTATTTTTTCTTCATACCCACATTTTTGAACATGAACACAAAAAAAAAACTAATGGTGTCCTTTATTTTTTTAAATGTTTTTTAAAAGAATTGTTATGAAAAAACTTTCACTTATTTAATGACTAATATCAACGGTTTAAGTAGAATTGTATTATATCTGAATATGTTGTAATAACTTCAACCCCAAATTTCAATCTATTTTAACCAAATTTTAATATTCCACCTTTTTTCGAAATACTGTGTCCAAATAATAGGCCACAAAAAAGAAAATTTAGAAATGTCACTTTTTAGTAATTGTTTTACGCATTTTTTTTTATACACCTTTATAAAATTAATTTGAAAAATAAATGTACTTGCGTAGGTTTTTGAGATCGCCGATAGTCGATAATTCAAAATAAAAATGGCGAATCCAATATGAAATACGAATTTTTGCAAAGAAACTCGCTTGTTGATAATTTTTATGCTCCTTGATTACGAATTTGGAGTCAGTTTTTAATCATTCAAAATGGTGGTTAACATTTTGCAATTTCAGCAAGAAATGTTATTTTCTTTCTTTACATTTTTTAAGACGCACAACACGAAGTTTATTACTTTCATGACTTTGCTTAATGCTTAATGCTAGATGTGAACTTTTAATATTACAATTTTTTCATTTCTTGTATATTTATGATCTGTCCCCCCACAGCACATACTTAAAAAAACGGCAAAAATTACGTTCCAGATAGGTATCCGTTAGATAATCATTTCTTGGCATGTAACGGTTATTTATCTGAACCCTAATTTTGACCATTTTTTAAAAGTGTGCTGTACGGGTCCAGTAAGACAATAAGCAAATATCGTACAATTGAAAAGCATATTTGTTTTGGATTATTGAGTGTTTTCATGCGGTATATATATGAACATTGCCTGCCTCGATTATGCTTTTGAAAATATGAGTTTTAATTAAAGCAGCATTTCGGTCACATGTGGGTCAGTCTCCAGATGGATCTATTAAATGTTGTAAATTTCTATGAAATAACTGAAAAAAAAAATTTTCGGAAATTGAGAAAAAATTTGCCCACAATTGTTGGACTAAATGTTTTGATTAGAAATTGCTTAAAAAATCGATATTTAAAAAATGACTACCGAAATATCAATAGAATGAATGCCATTAAAAAATCGAATAATTCTGTGAAATCAATTTAGTTTAATCATTAATAAAACGCTAATGACACATAGGTGACAAAAGTATTACATTGACCGACAACATTTTTTTTGTGGGTCTTCAATATAAAAAGTATCATTTCCGAAATATGTTTCGAAACGATGACCGTGGCCACATTTATGTTCAAGAAATGAGGTTAAATATGCAAAAATTTTCGTTTATGGCTATATTTCGAGTTTTTCGTAAAAAACGATGATTGATATTCGTACTATTTACTTATTTTAAAATACTTGAACAATTATGCGAACATCAAAAGTAAATTTTGTTTGGTTAACCCTTTGCAGTGCAGTGGTAACCCAGATTACGACCTTTTTAATTCACATCTTTTCTGTCTAATTTCAATGCTTTCGAAGCAATATTCAAAAAATCTTTTTACAGTGGTAGAGGGGGCTTTTTAGTACGTAACGAAAAGGATAATAAATGCAATTACGCAAAATTATTAATAAGTATAAATAAATAAATTTAAAAAATCGTCGATTTTTGAGAAAGAAATCGTTTTTGAACGAACTAAAAGATAAATTAGAACCAAATTTGGTGCTCGGGGTTTTTTCGGGTCGTTGATTACGAATTTAAAGTCGGGTTTGTAAAATACAAAATGGCGGAAACAATATGGCGGATGAATTTTTAAAAATTTATCTGATTTACTTGAAACTCGTTACTCGGGGGTTTCTGGAGTCGCCGATTACGAATCTTGCCTCGGATTTTGAATATTCAAAATGGAGGATCCAAGATGTCCGATCGAAATATGAAAATGTACCCGATATTGATGAAGCTGTGTACTCGGAGGTTTTTGGGGGTCGCTCATTACGAATCTGATCTCTGACTTTTATATTTAAAATTCCGAGTACATAGAGTATCAAGTTTTATCTCTATTAAGTAAATTTTTACATTTATGTAGGCCATCTTGGATCCACCATTTTGAATTTACAAAATCTGACTTCATATTTGCAATCAGCGATCCCAAAAACCCCCGAGTACCAATTTTCATCATAATCAAGTAAATTTTTTACATTTATGTCGGCGATCTTCGAGCCGTCATTTTCTATTTACAAAATCTGACTTCAGATTCGTAAACAGCGACCCCGAAAACCCCCGTGTAACAATTTTCAGCTGTTTTTCGTATAAAGAAAAATGTGCGCCGCAAAGGGTTAAAAAAAAACTTGGAAATGTGGCCATCACATTACTCATCAATACTATGAAAACTCTGCCAGCACTATCGTTTTTTAAATCGAAAAATACTTTGGATTTGATACTTAAATTTTACAGTTAGAGCATAACGACGTTTCTTTGAAAGTTTTTTAAAAAAGTTTCAAGAAAAGTGAACAAAATTCTTTTTGAACTCGAATTATTAGTTATTTATTTGTTGAACAAAAGTAATTGTCACTTCCAGTTGCTCTCGAATTTGTTAAAAAGCGATGGAGTCCAGTTTCAGTTGGATGTATTAATCTAATAAGAAAATTGGACGATTTTTCAGGCTGTAGAAAAAAAAATGAAAACTTTTCGGAAAAAAGAGATGAGTTGAGGAGAGGAGGGAGGGGAAAGAGGATAGTATCAATGGCAGCGCGCAAAACGCGCGAAGTGAATGGAGCGAGAAAGTTTTTATCAGATCGGCGGAGATTGGCATTCCGCGCGCGGCGACGGCGGCGTCTATTCCCGGCGCACACTGGATATATTCAAAAGTAGCAAAACCGAGCCTGAGAGAGCTCGTCCAAGCCCTAAAAATACACCGCGGCCGCCTCTGTCGCACGCGCCTTTCCGCCCAAGGAAACTCGACGCGACATTAGCCCTCCACCAATTCCCTTAGCCCTTTTTTTCTTCCAACTTCTTTTTCTTGAATTCCTCCCCGTTTTCTGCGAATTGAGAAAATTGAACAATGTTGACTCCTGTTAACGAGTCTTGAGGATCGGCAGGTCCCAATTTTTGAGGTTATGTTGTTTCGATTGTTTACACTGTAAAAAAATACGAATGAATTTTACAAACTCATTATAATTTTCATTTTATATAAATTTGGTGACATTCCCACGTGTAAAATACTGTTTTTACTGTTCGAGGTTAGGATTTTTACAATTTTTTTTGTAAATTTACCAGACAGCACTGTGGAATTACAGTGGAACCTCACTCTAGTGAAACTCACACTAGTGAAACTCTCGCACTAGTGAACATTTGTCTCTATCACTAGTGAAACATCAACTTCCCCTCGTACCCCCACTCTGCCACTTTCTTATGCATGTGTATGTATGTACACAAACATACTTGAAAAGCTGTATGTATACATATGGGTATTACGTATGTATTTACATACTCAAGCTGTAACACATTACGATTTGTGTATTATTTATTGTAATTAATTTAGTATCGGTGGCTTGGAATATCATGTGAAAATAATTCTACGCTTAAGAACCTAAATGCGGACACAAATGTAAAATTACTGGCAAAAGAGGTTAAATAGAAGTGTTATGTGGATCAACTCATTTATTATTAACAAGTTTTATCCTTTTTTGCTTACAAAGTCGAAGAATTAACTGCCATGGTAAATAAATTTTACACTTCTGATTAAAGTAAATAAACTTTTAAAAAAGATTCAAGGTAATGGTAGTTTTTATTTTTACAGTAACTTGTAACGTTACATTACATTCGCCTAGACCAGCATGTAGCAACTTATTGCAGATGACATATAATAGTGACAAGGAGCATGCAGTTTTCAACAATGTTTACATACTGTTTTGAGAAAGCGAGAAAAATACAAGTATTTTTGGTTATGAACATTATGAAAGTGTGTAGACATATGTATATATGCACATGTTTGCACATCTGCCGATGCGCATGCGCTCGCAAATACCATACGTCCCTAGAGAGGGGGTAAACATTCCACCCGTCCGCATCTCACTAGTGTGAGAAAAACAAAAAACTTGTGTGAGGTTCTACTGTACTACATCAAGCATAGGGAAAGTACAACGCATTGTAATTTGACAATGCTACACATTGGTAATATTTGAGCCCACGTCAAAAGTGGTAATTTTACCGTTCAATGGGAAAAAGCGACAAAATTCGTAAAAATACAACGCCCAAGAAAATTTGCAACGTTAAAAGTGTGAAATTTACCATGTTGAACGTAATTTAAATTCAAGGCATTCGAGGATTCTTCGTATTACAGTTTGGGACTTCTGACTTCAACTTTATATAAAATTTAAATTTTTGAAAAATTCATTCGCCACATTTTAAACCACTCAGTTTACATTCTTAAATTCCGATTTCGGACTTGACATGACTCCAAAGTCATGCTGCTTAAACAAAAAACAAGAATTTCTTTGTTTCAGCCGGTATACTGAATTGTCGCCATATAAAAATTAACCACCCTTTGAGATAACGTAATTTACTTCATTCTAGTCTATAAAAATGACTAATGAATTAAAAAGCGAAATTATTAATCACCATTGAATGTTGAACAGATAATTGTCTCTCTTGGTGCAGAAACGTGCGTTAAAATTTGTACATACACTGTAAAAAATCCGAATGAATTTTACCATGTTGAACGTGGGCACAAATATTACCCAAAATCGGGATAAATTAAGTTTTCATAGTGAGAAACCATAAAAAATGACCATAATTCACGTTTTTCGCGATTTTCTTATACAATTCCTGAAATTTTGAAAAAGTTTTACATCTAATCAAAATATACATTTAATGTTGTATGCATTTTCCTCCCAAAATAATTTTTTTTTTTTTTACAAAATTTGGAGTATATTGTACCCTTACTTTTTACACCCAGATTTTTATTACATAGTCCGGTCAATTTAGACATTCGAAGTTACATAAACTCCCAACAAGCTGAATTTCTGTGAAGTTGTTCAAAACATAATTACAAACAATGTTTAGAAGTTCCCCATCATTCCCCTGTAAGAAAAAAATTTAATTCAAGATCAAAGGTCAAAAAAATGAGTTTTTCGCGATTTTCAGCATAACGGTAAGTTTTATCATAAAAGTACCTCAAACAAAAATTGTAGATCATAAAATTATCTATAAAAAATATATGAATACTTTTTTTCTTACGAGCCACCGTTTCTGAGATATAACGATTCTAAAAGTTATAAAAGTTGTTATCGTCATAATATGCACACGTTTCCACGCCACCTATGAGGTAGTGTACTTAGCGCGTTTTTGTTAACGTTTAGAATCGTCATATCTCAGAAACGGTGGCTCGTAAGAAAAAAAGTATTCATACATTTTTTATAGATAATTTTATGATCTACAATTTTTGTCTGAGGTACTTTTATTATAAAACTTACCGTTTTGCTGAAAATCGCAAAAAACTCATTTTTTTGACCTTTGACCTTGAATTAAATTTTTTCCTTACAGGGGAATGATGGGGAACTTCCAGACATTGTTTATAATTATGTTTTGAACAACTTCACAAAAATTCCGCTTGTTGGGACTTTATGTAACTTCACTCTCATTTTTTGGTCTAAATTGACCGGACTATACAGCTGATACAGTTGCCAAAAGACCGTGGAGAAACAAAACATCATCCTAAGCCTGCTCGAAATTAGGATTTGTATTATAGAAAATTAGTCAGCGTTAGTTGTATAGCAATAGAGAGCGGATCCGATTAACTTTTTAAGAAGCCGAAAAAAGTGTCGAATTTAGGAAGGACGTTGGAGGATCGCGCGGCGGCAGGTATAATACGTAGACCGCTAGATTTCGTTTGGTAATTTACAGAACGGCCGGGGACGCAGAAGAGCGCGTGTAAAGCTGGTCTCCTCTATAATAGGCAAGCGCCATTCGCTATTAAAAATTCAAACGCGAAGGAAAGTTATCGCGGCAAGGCCACCGGGAAACGCAGCGGAGCGCTCAAGGACGATCCCATCCACGCAACACCTTCGTCGCCGTGTCCGTGTCGCGATCGCGTGCGTGCGGTTATCCCCTCCCAACAATCCAATCCAATCCAATCCAAACAAACCCAAAAGAAATCCACAACCAACCGGAAGTCGAATCTGGATCCTCCGGTTCCTCTGGATTCACAGCGCAGCAATCCTTTCGATCCATTGGTTCATCCTCCAGATCATTTTCTTTCATCCGAAGATGGACGGGAATTTAAATCCCATTTCGTTTTCTCACCAAAATTTTTTTTCTAACCATCCCTTGTCTTATAAAATTGGAACTGTATATGGACTAATTGATAGAGCTATTATGTTATCACATACCAAATTCCGAGAAAATAATATTAACATAGTTAAACGGATTCTAAGAGAAAACAATTATCCTGAAGATATCATCAAAGATTGTCTTAAGAAGAGGATTCATAAAACATATAACTCTACATCCTTTACTAAAAAAGAACCTAAGTACAACAAAACAACCAGTATACCATACATCAAAGGTGTTTTTGAAAAAATCAGATATAATATGAAAGACAAAAATATCAGAATTGTTTTCAAACCTTTCAACACGAATATTGGAGGAATAAAACCGTATAAGGATAAACTAGACAATATGAAGCAAAGCTGCGTTGTTTATTTAATCGAATGCTCTAATTGCAACTCTGTTTACATTGGACAAACGGGAAGACTATTAAAAGATAGGATCTCAGAATATAAAAATAATATAACATTAAATGATTCACAATTAACAGGATTAAGTTTACATAGAATCAATACTGGATACCATTTTGACTTTAACAATACACAAATTTTAGCTATTGAAAGGAACACAAATAAAAGAAAACATTTAGAAAACTTTTTTATTAAATAATATAATAATACTGTAAATATTAGATTTGAAATTTCTCAATTACCTGAATTGTATTTTCCGTTACTTTTTTATATTCACAGCGCAGATATATATATATATATATGTGTGTGTCTTTATATGTAATTAAACTACTCATCGTTGTATATGTTTATTTGTAAAAGACTTACACTGACAATATATTTAATATTTTAGTTGCAAACAAGAACTCAGACAACCCAGTTCTAAACTTTAATTTTCCAGCAACAATTTTTAATGTTTTTTGTTTTTAAATGTTCACTATTGGATTTAATTTGAAGTTTTTACATAATTTTTAGGTAAGAAACATACTTTTTATTTTTTGTCAATGTTTGTCTTCTCGTTATAAGTGTATAAAAAATATTTTCAATTGTTACTTATTTTTTTCATAATTTTTGTATATGTATAATTTATTTTATAACATCACCTAATATGTTTTTATGTATAATTTTTTTAAATTTGTATGATAATTTTTTGTTAATATTATGTTTTGCTAATATATATAAAAAAATTTTTTGCATTATTTTACAGAATAAATTTCTGATGAGGGCTACGAAAAGCTAGCCGAAACGTAATTTTTGTTTATTTATTTCCATTTTCCGTGATGATGACCAAGAAATACATGTTTCATTGAACATATTTATTTAAAATATATCGGGAAAAGAAGCTTTATGAACAGTGTTTTTTACACAATTTTTAACGCTTAATATATCTTTGGAATTAATATTCTCGGCGGATTAACCCTTTAAGTCCCAAATGTGCACAGTTTGCACATGGATTTCGAGTAGTTATACAATAAAAATGTAAAAAAAAATCCGACTAGTTTTGAGGTCGCTCCTTCGAAAAATACGGAAAAAACACAATTTTTTAGATTCAATTTTTTTTTTAATTTATTTTTAACTGTGATATCGGTTTCAGATTACCTTCTAACCTATCAGAAACGTGTTCCCGATTATTTTACTTATATATATTTTCATTTCTTTTTTTTCGTTACAAAATGGCGGCTGAACGTTGAAAATTTCTGAAATTGAAGAAAATGCTATTATTTCGGATCTACTAGGTTTTCTTTGTAGTAAAATCGTAACAATCTCGTAGGTTTCAATCATCGCTAAACTCCAATCTTGAGTCAGTTTACCGAAATTCAAAATGGCGGATCCAATATGGCCTTTAGGTATTTCTACTGAGCACATGGCAGTCTCTGTCTTGAAATTGGATTTTATGGGATATTACTGATTTCGTAAATCAAAATAGGCCATACTAAACTCGTAATAACTTATTTCTACGATTTTACTGTAATGAAAATCTAGCAGATCCGAAATCGTAGCATTTTTTTCAATTTCAACAATTTTCAACGTTCAGGCACCATTTTGAAACGAAAAACAAAATGAATCAATCGGGAACACGTTTTTGATCGGCTGGAAGGTGATCTGAAACGAGTTTTATGTTTAAAAATCCATTTAAACCAAAAATTGTGGCTAAAAAATCGCATGTTTTCAATATTTTTGTAAAAAAAAATGTGCTGAACGTCATTTCTCAAAAATTTCAGTAGCGCCAATCGAAAGAGCGACCTCAAAACTAGTTGGATATACATGTTTCCATTTTTAGCAAATTTTTATCGTATAAATAAAACTATGCTGAAATCCGTGTGCAAATGATGCACATTTGGGACTTGAAGGATTAAGTCGATGTTAATAAAACGATCGCTTTTAATCAATACTGATTCGAGTCAATTGCAAATGTATAACAGTTCATTGCCGAAGTTACAATCGCTCCTCCAGTTTATACTATACATGTAGTAGCATGGATGGTAAACGTCTTAATTCCAAGCAACTTTTAATGCAACTTGTTTCATGTTGATTTAACACTTTGAATCCCAGGCGCCACTAGAACGGCTTCATATTCAGCCTTCTTATTTTGGCCATATTTTCCCATTTAGAATTTCATTGTTTTGCATTTTAATGATGACAAGGTCAATGTTTGTCAATATTACCATACTTTTAGTAATTTTATTATTTTTGTTTTGTTATAAAGAAATAGACGTTTAAAAATGCGGTTAAAAATTAAAAATGGCGGATACTCTATGGCGAACGATATTATGAAAACTGAAGTAAAGTTCATCAAAATCAAAACTCAGGTATTTTCGGGAAGATTGATTACGAATTCAACGTCAGTTTTCGTAATTCAAAATGGCGGATCCAATATGGCGAACATTTCAAAAATTTTGCAAAAGCTCGTGAAAAGCTAAAGTGGCAGGTTTATGGGGTCGCTGATTAGGAATATCTTTGTTTATCTTTGATCAACGTGTGTCCAATTCGGCAGACAAGTTTTTACAAAAATTCAGCAACCTATGTTTCAATAGTCCTCCATAGTGCACACATTTTTAGCAACTGTTCTTAAATTTTTGAAATTTTGTGCGCCATATTAGTTAACAGCCATTTCAAACTTCAAAAACTATTTGTACCAGACACTTCGAGAAATAATTAGTTGAAATGGGGGTGTCCAAGGGTTAATGTAATTCAAATCAACGTGGATTATTCTCTCAATTCCAATTTGATTAGAATAAAGAGTAAATAACAAAAAGGTAAAAAATTTCCAAATTTTCTGAAACAAAAGTTGGTAATTTTTAGTTCTAGAAAAAAAATTGTAAATTGAATAAAAAAATTTATTTATTTTCATTCTTATTATATTGTTGAAGATTTCGAAATTAATATATTAACTATAATTCAGAACATAACCTATAAAAGAACATCATCTTCTAAGATTTCTTTCAATTTTCAATAACGTATTAAAATATTATTTTTTCACTATTATAATTTCTTTAATTTAAGATGACAAGAAATTTAGTACTATTCTTATGACATAGAAATATTTTTAAATTGATATGATTTTTTTTTAAATAAAGAAACATGATGTACTATTTGCGGAAAAATTAGTAAGAAATGGATTTTGCTTGTGAAAAAAAATGAAACGAAATAAATGGACTGGCAAAGTGCAACAATGGAAAGAGAAAATGGAAAAAAGCACTCGGGGAAAAAATGGTAAATGAGCGAATTAGGTCGCATCGGATCGCATCGGAAAAATTTCATTTCGGCCCTGGCCACCCCTCGAATTAAGGCGGCGAAGGATGCTGCAGAAGGAAGGAGAGTCGGGGGTGGGCAATCCGTCGAGATTCGGAGACATATCGTCTTCATATGTCACGGCAATGACTTTGTTTTCTTGCGACACGTGTGACGCATTGGACCCGCCGTACTCTTTCGTTTTTGCATTTACTCCAAATTGAACCGCAAATACAGAAATTTATTCCATTTGGCAACGAAAACCGGCATCGCCTACCGTTCCCCAAAAAAATTTCCCTCCCAATTTCGACCAGACGCCGACATTTCCCTAGGCGGCATTCCTAGAATTTGCAATTATCATTACGACCGATTAACCGATAATGTGTTTAGCACTAAGTATAATTAAAACATTAATTCGAACGCATTATTAACGATCGATATCTTTTATGTTTCAGGTACGTTGGTTAATTTGTCGATTCGAGCTCTAGTGGCCAGATTTCGTAAGTTTTCATATGAATGCTACCTACCAGGAAACCGTGAGGGAAATTCAATTTCATTCACGACATACAGAAATTCGACTTTTCCCTAAGAGGAGTCACGGCACTCAAAATCGGCTCTATGAAATGCACATTTGAAAAATTATAAAATATTATTTCTTTAGTAATTTTGGACGAGGAATTCAGTGATCCTAGAATAAAAGGTGGAAATTGAATTTTTTATAATCCCTGCGTAATTATTTAAAAAATATGTTTGTATATTCAACCTAATTTTTTTTGAAGTTTTAAACTAATGTAGAAAAATGTAATAGCATTATTTCAAAAAGACTTTTGAAACAGAAATTTATAGATAACAAATTTTCTTCTGCTTTTTATTCTTAGACTACTGAGTTCCTGGTAAAAAATTACTACAGAAATACTATATTCAAATTTTTTAAAGGTCATTTCATTGAGTTGATTTTGAGCGCGTTGACTCCCCTTAAGAAAATCATTTTTTATTACTTTACCATATTCTTTTTATTGTTATAAGATCTTATCAATGCCGGGCGCGTAAATTCTAATTTGTCAGTCATCAAGTTTTTTTCCGTCATTAATTGAAACCATCGCGTTAGGAGCTGACAAATTCCTTTTTCAGAACTCCTCATTATTCAAATGATTTCTATTCCCTTCGGCAACTTTCGTTACGAGCTTTTCCGAGAACTTTGCTTCTTTTTGTGGATAACTATCTATTTCAAGATGACCCGACGTATTATCTTTGAAATTCGAGATAGTGCATCCAAGATAAATGAATGTCGATCGACATATTCCGAGTAACATTTATAGAAAATTTTCCGTAATGAAGTTTTCAATAGCATGCGAGAATACGAAACATTCATAAAAATACGTCTACAAACTAGACGTCAAACTACAAAATAGACGTCACATAATTCCAATGCGAAACCAAAATCTTCGAACATGAAGTACGAAGATTTTTCGACGATAGATGGCGTTGAAATCCATAAACGGAATATATACCGCATGGCTGCACGTATACTACACACATAAATGCCTAAATTCTCACTAATTTGTCTAGAAATTAAAAACAAATATTCTCCAAGGGGTAATAAAAATGTACCTGTTCATACAAATTGACTGTTTTTATATTTCGAATTTTAATGGCTGCTTTAAGTTAGAGTTATTAGTCTTTGGTAGTCCGCGCAAAAACTATTATTTTCTAGCTTAGAGTTTACAATTTGTGAGCCTGTACATGTACAGCTATTCGGTATACTCTGTTTTTGAATTTCCGTTTTTGGATGTCAAGACAATTTTTTTTAAATAACTATACAATTTCTCTTTTTTTACACCCTAATTCCATTATTTTAATTTTATCGAGAATGACACGAAGAATTTCAAAGCTCGAGCAAGAAAAACTTGTAAGAGTTTTTGTCGGCAGATTTTTAATAATCCTGATTTACTGGGAATCCGCAAATAGAAAATAAATGTCACGCAGGAGAAAAAATAGGGGTAAAAAAGTGAGGTAACGCGTTACGCGTTTGCATAGATGTCCGAACACACATTGCGAATCGTTCAACGCATTCGATGACTATCGTTACCGTGCAGGTAGGCCATAAATAACCGGCGATAATAAAAATGCGTTAAAAATTGCGTAATCGCCGAGTACGCAGGAATTGTCAGCACGCGAATCCACCAAAATTTTCTGTCTAATCGTTTCGAAAAATCGTATTTGGTTGGTATCGCCTTTGCTGATTTTGTATCTGTGCAAAAAAAAAAAAAAAAAAAAAAAAAATAATGACGGCGTCTTTTCTCGACGCGGAAATCGGCGCAACGGCGCTCGGCGCTTTTCAGGCCTCGTTCTCATGAGAAAGACGCTGCTTACGCAATAAATTGCTAAACGAGGCACAGCCTCGACCTTTCAATTCTCTTTGCCACGAGTATACATGCCGTTTTAGCACTCGCGACCGAGCGACGACACGATGGAAAACGCATCTCCAACTTTTCGGAAAATTGCAACGATTCTCGAGGAAATAACGGATCGTTTATTCTGCGCCGTTTCCTCAATTATCGACCCTCATTTTTTTTTAACGACAGAAACGTGTAAAACGTTTTTGACCTGCGATTCAACCAAGCCTACCTTATCACATGAAATTAGGTCAAGTTAACTTGCGATATTGGCCATCCATATTAGGTTAAGTAATACCATTAGTATATATGTGCAATATTTAGCACCTGGATTTATTAAAACATTTCATCAATTGTTAGGTTAGGAGTATAATTTCTCTTATAGGTCACTGTACTTATGAAAGTACTTGAAAAAATTAATACTCTAAATTGTTTCAATGATTGTAGTAAGATTTTAATTGCCCTATTTGCAAGTTTCATTACTTTTTACATAACCATTATGATTGTCCACAAAATATTTATTAAATTGATCAGCTTGTAACTTACAGCAGTTATGTAATCCTAATATTTCTGATTTTTTAATTTCACTGAAGTTTTGAAAAAATTTGCTATTAAAGTTAATTTGATTTTCGAATAACAATTCTGGTATGAAATTTATCAACAATTTGAAATAGAAACACACAAACAAAAGGGAAAAGGGAATTTTAATTCAACTCCACGATTTAAAATAAATTTAAATATGATATCAAACGATGATCACACTTAACGCAGGATGAAAAGTATAGAATAAAATAGTATAGTTTTATAATAGATCGGATAAAAATTGTACAATTTTTAAAACCCGCAATATATGACATAATTTCATAAAGTTTGAAATAAATTAAGCTAGAGTAACAAATGTTTGCGAAAAAACGCGATTTTATGTTCACGTCGTAAGACATAAATAAATTAGAGTAGATCGTTCCAAGATTTTGAAATTCGCAGGCATATTTCGTACCGATTCTCTATACATTGTTTTAGATGCTCATTAATAAGCTGAATGGTAATTTTAAGATAACGAGTGAAAGAACGAAATTAATATCTTAATACTAGGTTAGGTTATGTCCCCCCATTATCTGTCAATGACATTTGCCCTTCAGTTAATCGATAGGATTTATTAGTACTTTGTACTATGTAAGTTATAATTAATTAATTAATTAAGTACTTAAATTAAAATACTATTTAAACATACATATAAATGAAGAGCTGATTTCAGTAATTGAAAATTTGATTTTAATCTCATTCAAGTTCGTGAAATCTAATCCTCCTCATTACTAAAGGGCGAAAGTAAATCAGAACAGCCATCGCCATTGACAGTATTGTTATCAGGAATTCGATTTGATTTATCATCAAATTATCATTTATCAAAAAATAAAGCAAATCATTATGTAAAGCGTAGTAGGCGTAGTTTTAGAAATAAGTAAATGTATTACAATGGATGAAAAATAATTTTAAATATTTGCGAAAAATGCTGAAAAAATATTGGCATATTCTATAACCAATTTTAATTATTTTTTTTATTTGCTTTTCACTCTAAAGATGCAGACTTTCCTAAAAAACGAATTCAAAATATTATAGTTTAGGATTCTTTTTCCTGGCAAACAATGAACTTTCACAAAAACTAACAAAGACAAAAATTCTTAGAATTCGTCAAAGAATGCACTAACATTTTTTTCAGAACTTTTTGTAAATGTTTAAACATTTTTACACATTTCTCAAAATATCATTTAAAAGGCCTGAAAAATTTCAATATATTCCTCGATTAATTATTTCGGTGCTAGAATTTTTTTTAAAGAAGCTCATAATTTTTTAGTTAGAGCGTCCTGAAAATTTTCAATTAAATTCTCATCGGAGACGCCATTTTGTGGTCGTTAAAATAAAGTCGGGTATAAAAGTAAAATTTACCCTTAAAATTCCAATATTTCCTTCACTTTTCTTCACAATTTGAATAGAATTCTAATATTCCGGTAGTGGGAAAAAAATTAATGAAAATAAATGTATCCTAATTTTTTGGCAATTTTGACCTCGGAATCTTAAAGAGCGATCTCGAAATTAATAAGATGTACCTTTCAATTTTTTTCAACTTTGATATTGATTCATAATACTTGGATTCAAATTGAAGTGACAAAAATGTCATTCTCGGAGTTAATGGGTACAAAAATACAAATAAATTATTAAAAATAAATAATACTAGATCTTTATGCTCCACTACTAATACACTTACAAAGCAATTCATTTATTTGTATTTTATTAATTTTGTTTGAAATTGACTTTATAATAAACATTTTTTTAATTATTTTCTTTCAAACTTCATTATAAAAAGCATAGACAAAACGAAGAAAGTTAACGGTGGAAAATTTATATTGTTCTATAGTCACTTTTCCTAGTCGATGTAGACAAATGGCTACGGAGAATCGGAAATATCCTATTAAAATAAGAAAATTTACTAATAACGTAATGTATATTTATTAACATGAATATGGATCTTCTCTGGAAGTCTTAGTCACTAATTTAAATAATTTTACTTCTTTTTTAATCTAAATCAGCTGAGAACTACTGATCTGATCAGGGTGACTATCAATTATTCATTTATTACCTGGAAACTAGTAAAAACTACTAATTTATTAATAAAATTCGTCTAATCTGCAAGTAAAAATTGAATAGTTTTTAGATTTAGGAATAAATTAGTAGTACTAAATTATTTATTAGTAAAAATGATTATTAATTGAACTAGTTACTGGCTTTTCGTGTTTTAGTATTTTTTAACTAACTTAGATTAAGTATGGATACCAATTCTTAATATTCTTCCATCCAAATTTGGCTCAATTCCAAAATTATTAATTTTATTTTTATTAATTTATTCTCGTAATATTTTTTCGTATGTAAATTTACAATAAAGTCGGTAGTTATTTTATTGTTGATGTAGAAAAAAGAGTTTGACCCGACTAAAGGACGAAACAAAGAGAATGTAAACAAGGCGTTTAATTCCTGGATCGGCTTTCTGCACGCTTATTTTTCGTTATTCTCATATATATATATATAAGAAATAATTCTTTAAAACGTTGAATTTAATTTTTACTATCTGTACACAGAACAAAAAGTCTTGAAATAGTTAAATCTCAAATTAAGCAATGTAAAAGGCTTAATTTCAGTCTAAAATTGAGCCAATTTTCTTAAATTAAGTCAATTTTTTCTCTTAAAATCTTGTTTTTAGTTTTGGAAACTTACTTTTAGTCAATAATCAGGTTCGAAATAAGAATTCTCTAACTTAGGTGTGACAAGCTCGAACATTTTTTCTTTAAGCATAAATCTCGGCTAAAATTAAACTTTGCTGTCTGAAGACTTTCACCGCAAATATTGACTTAATTTAAGAAAATTAGCTCCATTTTAGACTAAAATGAAGCCTTTTACAGTGCTTAATTTGAGATGTAACAATTTTAAGACTTTTTTTTTCCTGTGTACTGTCGATAACGACGTTGAAGAAGATCGGAATGACGGCGAAAAATAAAATTAGAAGAGTTTTTAAGGAACCCTCTCGTCTTTGTTTTTAACGAACGGCTAAAGCGAGGAAGGGGGGAAAGTGGTTACATAATCGAAAATACGGAGGCGTTGCACTCGAAACGAAAATAGTTAACCTTGAGTGCGAAGATGATCGGGGCATATAAACGACGACTCTTTTACGTCTGACCGATGCAAAACCTCGACCGTAACCGCTTCGAACCTCATCCACCTTCGCTGTAATTATACAATGACGGTCTCCGCTCACGATTCATTATATAATGACTGGAATTTTCCAATCAAAAAGATTTTAATTCCAAAATTTGTGGAAACAGGAAAAAGACACCATGAAAAAGGTCTTGGCTAGAATCGAGGATGCGCTATTTTAACTATCGTCTCGAAGAGGTTTATCGGCCTTATCTTATCGAGGCATCGCTTTCGATTCCATTCAAATGGTCTACAAGTCATCATTTGGTAACATTTTACATTAGTCGTAACTGCGCATGTACTTCCCGCCATTGAAGACAGGTGACGCAAGTCCTAAGACGGAATTTTCTTCGTATTTTATATGAACTACGCGATAAATGTCATTTGAGTTGTATTTCTTCCTACAATGACAAAATTTATACAGAAAATGATAGGGGGAGGGGGGCAACGACTGCGAAAACTTCTGACCGCAGATTTTCAAAATTAAAAATGACGGATCCAATATGGCCAACTGAAATCTAGGATGAATCTGACTTGTTTTTACATTTCGATCGGCCATTTTGGATCCACCATTTTGAATTTTGAAAATGTGAGGTCAGATTCGTAATCAGTGATCCCAAGTACCCAATTTCACCTCGAGCAAGTAAATTTTTAAAATTTTATCGACCATATTGGATCCACCATTTTGAATTTTGAAAATCAAATAAGATATGAAAAATTAATTGCTTTGTTTTGTTTATATCCCTTAGTAAAATAGCAAATAGTACTTTTCGTATTAACCCTTTTTGTCATGTTTTTCAAGTGAATATTTATCTGTGTAAGGATAAGCAAAAAAATTTCAAAACCATATTTTCTGACGTATTTTTGTCCGTAATTTTCAAACCTGCTATTAGAATTCTTCTGTGACGTTTGACTTTTTCAAAACGGCGGCTAATTTACAAAAAAACGTGATTTTTAAAATTTTTTTCCGTGTCTAACATACTGGCTAATAATGTTCCCGTTGTCGGATCGCCACAAATGTCTAGATCCTATAGAATAATCACCATAACTAATTTAAGCAACGCAGAATATCAAAATTCAAAATGGCCGATCCGATATGGCGGTGTTCACACGCATTTTGAATGTTTTTTCATTTTTTTAAATGTTTTTAGTCCCTGCCGCTTACTTTTTGAATAGTTTTGTTATATTTATCTTAGTCTGATACCGATCATGCTAGAAAATAGTAATACAAGATGATATAGAATTGAAAATGGCTGAAAATATTATATTTTTTCAACGGCCATTTTTAATGTTGACATCCTGCTTAAATTTTAGTTGTTATTATTCCACAGGATCCAGACGCTTGTACCGATCTGACAACGGGAACATTATTAGTCAGTACGTTAAGCAATTAAAAAAATGTTAAAAATGACGTTTTTTTTATAAACTAGCCGCCATTTTGAAGAAATCAAAGTCATAGAAGAAAACTAATAGCAGATTTGAAAAGTACGGATAAAAGTACGTCAGAAAATATTGATTTGAAAATTTTCTGCTTATCATAACACAGATAAATATTCACTTGAAAATCACAAAATATTGTGGCCTTTTGGCATGAAAAGGGTTTAAGGGCGTAAAACTTTATTTTACGCCCGAAGGCGACGCGAGTATCCGAGGGACAGCGAAGCCGGCTATTATTTTAGTAAAGATAGGGTTGATCCGGGAAAATATTGGATGTGATTTCCATGAGACTAGAAGTATCTGTAGGTTGGGAAGTATTTAGGCAACGACATTAAAAAGGACGAGAGCTAAGGCATAAAGACCAGCCGCGAAGAAGAAGGACACTCGGAAGGCGTTGCCAATGTCAATGACGAGGCAGAGATACTAATCTACCGAGGACTGAATTTTGTGCCGAACTTGCGTAATATCCAGCGATATATAGCACCATGACGTAATATAATACATAACTATTCCATCTAGGATGACGGTGCCCATTGTAAATGGCATTGAAGAAAATGACGCGCGAAACGCGGCTCCGTGTGGTAAAAAGTTGGGAAAGGAGTCCCCGGGAGTTTAAGAAAAAAGGAGAGTTTTCACCGAGCGGCCGGTAATTGTCGACAATTAAAACGCGCTCGCGCAAAGTGGCTCGTTCGAGCGAAGATTACGCGTTTTGACCTTCGCTTACTGGTCCGACACTAATCCGCACGTCATATCGAACTTAACGACAACCAGCGATAAAGAGCGCTGCGGCGCAAACGCTCAAGTACGTGTCGCAATGAATTTGCGAAATGTTCCACGCGCCGGAGACTCTTGGATATCATTTTTTTAAACCCGCCGTCGATAATGACTGCTCAAAATAGCGATAGCAACGGTCATTTTGAGTCGCCCGAGATCGATTAACAAAATAACTGGCCTGACCATTTCCAAGATGTCGAGGTGACTAGAACAAGGATTTTGAACGTGGACTTGACCGCGGACATGACTGATACCGTATCACAGGATAGCATTTTGAAAAAAAGCGAACGAATACATTGGCGATTACCCGATAAGATAATGAAAAAACGACTAAAAATTGGACGAATATTGATAGGGTTGATAAAACGTTAATCACTTTTAGGCAACGAAGACGCCTAAGGTCACCGCAGCAAAGACGAGGATCACTCGGAAAATTTCATACGTAAAGAAAGAAAAATTATTTTCAATCGACGTCCCACGTTTCGAAAGCTTTTTCGAAGACGCGGGAAAAAAAATTATCGCCACCTTATCGGCGCCTTATCTGCAGCAGCCAAGTTTGGACCAACAGCCGATGCATTCACTTTCTTCGGTTAGATTTACCCTTACATTGTTTAACATTTTTTTTTTGCATTATCTCGCAGGAATAAATCAAAAGAATAGTTTCTCTTGTCTTGGGTTGTTTCGATCCAGATGGCCGTTCGTGCAGCATCCCTCAGAGACGCCGCTTAAACAAAAATGCGCAAAAATTAGAAAAAAAGGAGGAAGGAAATAAACGAATTTCGTTTCCGAAATAATAAGAAAAGACGCCGGATGGAATTCGAGGTCGTGGCTTTTCAAACCGTAGAATGCCCGTGTAATTATTTCACGGTGCCGTGCCTTCGGAATCATCGACCTTGCCCGGTACTCTTGAATCGCTTCGGGGTACCCTCGAACATGGCGTGGTTCCTCAACGCCGCCACATTTTATATACATAAAAGTGAGGTTAGATTGAAAAATTTACTTTTAGATTCACTTTTAAAATCGACTACGACAAAAGTAAAAATAAAGAAATTTTTTTTTTAAGATGAAAATTATGCATGTCAAATCCCGAGTTCTCCAAAAAAATAAAGTGGCTAAAATTGCGGAAGTCAAGGCGTTTTAATAAGAAAATTAAACGCAAATGTCTTTGACGATTGAATTTATGAATAGGAAAATGACTATGATAACGAGTGGAAAGTGGAATTGCTATGGCGTCAACGATGACAACCGGAACCGTAAAAACCGATTCGAAATTGTTGGGAAAATAAAATGATTTTAAAGCATAAACGTCAAGTTTAAAAGCTTAAATGATTGCCTCCATCGGCATTAAAAATTCGTAATTGCGTAAGAATTGTTTCTACTGAATGGAAAATATTGCCCGATTTATTATCGGCTTTTTGCATTTTCCGTTTTTACCGCGTTCTTTTTTCGCTATCAAGGAAGGCAAAAAATTGCAAATCAATGTAATAGAACGAAGTAGAGGAAACGCGCGTAAGATTTGTTTGCGGCAAAGGTCGAAGTTCTTGTCGATGCGTTTTACGTAGTGCATTTCGAATCGTTTCCTATTTACAAGCAATCATTCGCGTGGGAAATACTCGATCGCTGTATTAATTTCGATAAATTAAGGAAAGAAATATTTTATTGTTGGTCGACTCGATTAAAATTTGAAAAAAATGATGTCAGTGTTTTAAAGGATTACGGAAATGGCAATGAACGCAACGATTACGCGAAGAAAGCAAGGATAGTCGTTTGCTAATTTGAAGTTTATCGAAATATAGTGCGTTTTACTTGGTTGAGCGATATCGATTACGAGGCAATTACGATACATTCCTCACTTACCTTGTGTGCGCCGTGTAATGGAAACGATTGGTTGATAAGGATAGCTCAATTACGACGCGCGTACTTTCATGGTCGTTTTGACGAATTCAGGAAAAAAAAAATACATAATTTACGTTCAAGAACGCTATTGTTTATTGTTAATCTTGAACTATTGCATTAAATTCAAATTTTGAAGCGTTTCATCATGCGCATTTTGTAATAAATCTTAATCGATACACATTTACCGTCGTCGAATTTATTTGAAATGCATAAATATTAAAGGAACGTATCTCGCGCTGCAGCGTATGTACACAGACGTTACCCGCCGATTAATACCGGTTAATGCAAATGTTTGCATTCGTGTGTGTTCCGGAATGTGTGCATAAGTACACATTCAAGATTTCGAAAATCAAGGTCGCGGCGATAACGAAGCGCAAATTTTGGAAATTTATTTCCATCATGTTGGTGGTGAGTTATTTGAAAACTTTGACAGTGTAATGTTTTTTTTTTTATTTTATTCGTCATTTTATACATTTTTTTTTTCTGATAACTTATGAAACAGGATCAGAAAATTGCGAAACTTGTAGTGGAAATCTGAATATGATTCAGCGAGTTAAGGTGGTGTTAGTGCGTCTTCCCGCCGCCAGGCGCAGTCGCGATGCTAATATCCCTATTCGAAACGTCTGTGATTCCTGTTGTAGAAGTTGGACTTTCATTCGGTCGTAAGGTATTCTGTCTTTTATTCCTTTTTTTGGGTCGTTCATTACAAATTTGAACTCAGGATATCGAAATTTAATATGGCGAATCTAATACGGACGTAGAATATTAAATATTCATTGATAGTGATTTTCAATATTGCTATGTCTTTTTAGTCGAGGTTTATTTGTAGTCAGATTTTCGAAATTCAAAATGGTGATTTTTATATAAATTCTACTGTTTCCGAAATAAAAAATGTCGAATTTTCCATCATTTATGTTATATCTTTGTAATGTAGAAATTTTTGACAATTTTGTTCAGAAACAGTGGAAACAATTTGACGAGAATTAAAAGAGGCTTTCTGTCGATGATTTTGCTCAGGATACGATAATATTTTTATCATTGACGATAATTAAAGCCGCCATTTTTAATTTTTAAATTCGATAAAGGAGTCGTTATCAGCGGCTACAAAATGTCAAATGAAAGGGTGAAACGCATCAAATTAATAGCAATCATATAATTTTTAAAGGTATATTATATATTGCTTATTGCAAAATTTGATTTATTTTGAGCTTGATTGTTATCATTGAAAGTTGATACTGCATATTATTATTCTTATTCTTATTATGAAACGGCTATATTGGCATAAAATATGAATTTTAAAAATGGTAAAAAATAGTTTCGCATCTGATCCTGTTTTACGGACTAATCTCAAAATGCATTCAAAAAATTGTTGATGCTTTTTAACTAGTTTAGTTGTTCTTAGGAAATAACAATAGAGTTGTATGTAATAACTCGGCGATAAGAGCAGTAAGTAAGTAGTGATGAAGTTTTTTTGATGTTGGAGGGGATAAAAAATGAAAAATATACATAAACTGCTATAAAAGTCGCAATTATAGTTAGGTCACTCGTTTTTTCTTCAAAAAAATCATATCACATATGAAATTACAAATTTTTGAAAAAATGTGAGATTATTAATCACCGTCATAGTGACTTTTGGAAGAAAAAATCGAGTGTCCTAATTGCAACTTTTATATGACACTGAAGCTAGCAGCAGATTGGCAGCAGCGGATTCGAAAAAACTATGGTTTCCGCCATTAAAATTGCCAAAAAGAGATTATTTGTATAAAATTGGTTTAAAAATGTTTAAATGCAAGTAATGTTTAATAAGAAATGATCCATTTTCACTGTTTTCTTGAATCCGCTGCTGAGAATCTGCTGCTAGCTTTAGCGTCATACTTTTATGGCAGATCACGTGTATTTTTCACCCCCTCTACGGGTACCTCTAAAGTTTGAAATATTTTTTTTTCATAAGGTTTACGTATAACAAGGATTGAAAAAATTTCATTAAAGAAAAAAAAATGTTGTCATTAGACTCCAACGTTGCAAAGTTGAAGATGATAGTAAGTAAGTAAGGCCTGCATACGGAATGTATGTAAGTTCGATTATGATGATTGTTAGGACGATTACGAGGAGTCAAATATAGAGAAGGCTCGCCGTTATCATTGGACTTATCACTCGCGGCTTCGTAGGGGTTATCGTTCGAACCGCGGCTGCTGCGTCGTCCTTGGAAACTCGTCGTCGTCGCGCTTTTCAACCGCACGTTCTCGAAAACTTGGCAATATTTTCCCAGCCACTAGGAAAATCTTTTCCAAGGTTCCAAAAACCATCCTTAAATAATTCAGTAAATTTTTTCATACAAAAATTTCAAATGGCTCTAACGGATTCTAAAAAATTTAGAAATAGTTTTGAGAACGAGAACAAGATTCATTGTGTACTTTATGCTCGTAACGTTGGAATTAAAAAAAAATTTATTAACAGGTTTTTGATTTTTCGTAAAAATTGCTTTTTTTAAGGTTATTTAGACATCATAGCAAACATTTTTCGACTAAGGAATATAGAAAAATATTTTATCTAATTGCATTTTTCAGAATGTTCTGATTTATTACTCATTAACATATATCTGTTTAGATTATGTTATTAATTCGATTAAATTGAACGTTTATTACTCAGCGGAATTTTCCGAGACAATTAATTACTTCGATCATCCATGTGCATCTCGTAAGTTTATCAAAAAAATGTATTCTTTTTAGTACATTCTTTTGTTGCTACTTACTTGTAAATTTAAAAAAAAATGTTTAAGTACATGTTTGCGATGGTGTGATAAAATATGGAGTTGGTTTCATATTTTTTAAAATTTGATATAAAACTTTCTAAGTGGTTAAAAGATGTGAAATATTAATAACAGATTTCTTACTGACAAGTTAGTATAGTAACTTACTGGTTTCGAATGTTTATAAAATAATTTAATAACAGTCCCTCAAATAACAATTAAACAAACAAGAAATGTTTGATTTCAAAAGTAAGTGGAGAACCTAGAAAAATGTTTGATATTCCATAAAAAAGCTTTAAATTTTCGGGCATTCTTATTTTTTCTAGTAGAAAATTTGAAATCATATGACTATTATATTACGATTTATTTATAATATATTTAAAGAGAAATTTAATCAGTGCGAAATGTGCACTATATCATCAAGGATTACTAATTTCATTGTAATTATTTCGTAGACAAATGGCCGGCACCAAGATGGTAATAATCCTTACATCACAATTTCGAAAAAAAAAACGTCGTAATTTTTGATGTCTTTGATTACGACCGCAGTTATTACACCGATTACGAAAGTCAGAATTACAAAATTAAAGATGACAGATTGGCAATCTCATAAACTCACTTCGTTTTTGTGAAAATTCCGATTGACAATGTAAAATTGACATAATCATGTTCGTCGTGTTCAATCATCTACTTTGAATTTATTCACACTGTAGATTAATTTTCAAACTAAACAACGAAATTTCCAAACTTTCAACGAAATGCTATCTTTCTTGGCATCGAACATGAGCTAGATTGATTTGTCTAATTGGTTTATTGCAGATAAATTCCGCAGTACCGCCATTTTGATTTAGGTTAACTTTTTAAAATTATGACAAAACTTTTATGATTATACACATTTTGAAAATGTAAAATTAAGAACACTCTTTGGTTATTTGCAATAACTAATGACAATGCAAAAGCAAAAATGACGCGTGATTTACAAAAATAAATTATGAGAACCGGATTGGATCAATTTTTAATGGATTTTTCACACTCTGGGGTTAATTCGCATATGCCCCAGGATGGTTTTAAAAATGTCTGTAAATCACGCGTGGAAGACTGACCTGTAATGCGCGTAGTAATTGTAGCACACGTTAAAAACCAATAGTGCCCCACTCTTTCTACTAGTTCTCACGTTTATCCGCAAGATTTAGCAACCCTTATTTGATTGTACGCGAATGAAAATTTCACGCGTAATTTTCATTGGATTTTAAAATGCCTGCATTACCACTAATGCAGCTTGAAAACACGACTGCCAGACGTATAGTTGAGGGGTTCAAAACCATACCATTTTACGAAAATATGAATTATGTCGTATTATATAAAAAATTACAGCTTATTCCTTAAATGTCTTGAGAGAGATTGTATGGGAAATTTTACTATTCTTACAGTACACAAAAAGAAATAAGATAAATCTTTGGAATAAATATGTGTTAGAAATTAGAGAAAGTAGATGTTTTTAAGTATATTTACCTTTTGAAAACATTATAAATTAATGATCGGGTAAGAAAGTTCAAATATCGTAAACTTTTTCAGTTTTGTTGTAAGAATAAATTTAATCCTGGAATAATATTGCAAAATATGGTAAATGTTTCGCTGCAATGTCATGAAAACTTGTTTCACGGGAATAGAAATGAATTTGAAAAATTAAATCGTTTCTGGCATTAACAAAAAATTTCAGTGACGCGTTTACTAAATTTATAAATTTTTTTGAATGCTATCAAATTTCGAATAGAAATTTTGAACAATAATTAGAACATTTAAAGACTACAATGTCATCTACCTGTATATTACAATAAATATTTGCTTAAAATTTGTTTATACAAATTTGTTAGACCCAATGTTATAAACTTTTACAAAAAAACCTCAATATTTTTTACGCAAAAAAAGCTCGCAAACTTGGAGTGTAGCTTTCTTTGAACTCCCAACACCCCAGAAATTCAGGCTCATAGTTTTTTTTTGTTGTATTAGAAAATAAATTGTTTATTTATGTCATATTGTATACAATCTTTATAAATTAATAAAAAGAAGGAAACAATGTTTGTCATTACATATTACATAAATAAAAATTGAAAAAGTTCTGGTCGAAAATATTAAAAAAATGGACTTTCAAAGAATCATTTATTAATTGGGACAACCATGAGCATTTGTTACGTTTTGTACTATCAATGACTGGGACATTTGCCAGTCGCTAATAGAGATTAAAAAAAATTGAATACTAAAAAAACATTAATTAATTTTCGAATGGGTTGAACCTTGCTATTAAACGAATTACTTTACATTTTGAGTGACTTATAAAATAAAATAAAATCTTACATGGACATTTACTTTATTCAAAAGCCAAGAATACTTTAAAATGACCTAGTATAAATGTTTGTCTAAGATTTATCCAGTTTTGTATCATCAATTGTTTTCAAATTATGAAATTAAAATATTGCATTAGAGTAAATGAATAGAAATAAATTTCTTAGGGTTTGTAGATTTGATCAGACGTAGAAGACTGAATAACAGCAAATCGATGAGGAATTTGACTTGACTGTTTACAACCGGAGATTTTCTGTTTACATTCAACGCGACTTTCGTTCTTTGTTTTATTTAACCTCTTTATTTTTTGAGGAGGTGTAAAGTATCGAGGTCATTCACGCATCGCTAATAAGACGGCCGGGTGTCCGTGTAACATTCTTGGTTTCGAATTCACGCTTGTGCATTCTCGGAAACGGTAGTAATCGTTTACGGCGGGATAGAAAGAGACGGGACAAAAATACTGATCCAGGGAAGGGGATATAGGCGAGGCGAGGAGAAAGGGGAAAGGAGCCTGAAAGGAGAATTGGATCGAGGCATGCCAATGCTCAAGTACACACGGACACGGAAGTCTGAGAAATTTGTGTTTTGACGGGGCCCAGGAAGAAAGAGGGAAAGGGCCCAGAAAGAAAAGAAGAAGCTGCGGTCCAGCGAGAATAATGCTAATAAAGAGAGATAATAATCGGTGAGGTCAAAAGCGAGAATATGAAAGGAAGGGAGTGAATAGGATTGAAAGAAGATCTAGAAGAATGTACGGTAGAAGCAGTAGTGAATAGGAATGAGCCGTAGACAATGCGGACAAAAGAGGAGGGAATAAAAACAGACAGAGCGAAGGGCAGAGACGATGAAGAAAGAATGGAGAGGAAGTCCACTGGTGGAGGAGGAGGGTCGTTCGGGGGAACTTTGATAAATCCGCGACTTGGATTTCGCGATAACAAGTTGGCCATCTCGCCTGACATAACGAGGAACTCTCCCTAGGAACTATACGAACCTCCGTAAATGTCGGGTTCGCTGAACCGATACCTTACTACGCACCTTCCCTTCCCTCTTCTTCGCCTTTCGAAACTTTCTTTCATTCAACTTTTCGATGAAAGAAGACGCGTCTCCCCCTGTCCGAACCTTTTCGTTTCGATGCACTTCCGAACCTACTTTCTGACTCCGGTACAGTCCCGAGTTTCGGCCTTCGACCATTTTCAAACCTCGAGGTTTAAAAAAGTTACAAATATGGCGGCGCGAGCGAGAAAAATGCAGACCGGTAGAAGTAGTTCCGAACGCGTTAGGCAGCAGGCGATTAATCACCGCCGCCTACCTGTAATAAAGTGCCATTAATTAAGCGAAAGTCGAGCGAAAACGCACAGGTTCGACGGCTCTCTGCCTCCAGGTTGATAACGATTCCGGTACATGTCAATTTTTACCGGACCCGCGATCGGCACTCTTTTTCCAACCTTGAAACTCTTCGCCTGCAACAGTCTCCTGCCCGCTCGAGTTTTTCCATGCTTGTGTAATTAGAAATTAATTAAGGTAGAACTTAATCGCGATGCAACGACTAGAAATCTCTAGAATTATAACGAGTTGGGCTTAATTTACTACGTGCATAAGTTATTTGTACGCCGGGGAGCATAATTGGGTGATCCGTATTAAACTAATTCGGTACAATTAAATTCATAAAACGTAAGAGGTTTTCCAATTTATAAGAAACTTTGCCCAGCTAAATGGTAATAAATACACCTTTAAGTTGTTGAAATTGTTATCATTAAGAATGACAAAAAATTATCCAAGGTTTAGTAAAACTGAAGTAGCCCAGTATAATATAAAGTCTTCTAAATTCTGATAGTAATCACACATTAAAAGATTAGTAACTATCTTTCTTTTTTTTTAAAGTCGCGGAAATGATTTTTGTAAGTTTATAAGTTATAAGTTTCCATATTTTATTTTAATCTTTTTACTAATTACACATACCAATCCTTTATTAATTAACCCGTTAACACCAAAAGGACACTTTTTTTGCTTCAATTTCAATCCAGTTTTTTCAATCCACATTTCGTACCAAAATAAAAGTTGAAAAAGAAAATGAAATGTACATATGCTACTAACTTCAAGGTCGCTTTTAAAGATTCTGAGGTACAAATGGTGTTTCAATTCAAACATTTAAAATATTGCTACAAAATTGGAAAATATTTTTTTCGCGTCATTAGAATATTGGAATTTTGTTTTTAAAAATTGAGTTTTATACCCCATAATTGTAACGACCTCAAAATGACGACAAAGCGATCATTTCTTTTGAAAAATTTCTGTTTGCTGTGACTCAAAAAAACTAAGTCGATCTCTTCTGCCTCAGTTGCAATTGCAATTGAAATTACGCCATCTACCCATAAATTCGGAACTCACGGTGATCGATAAAGTAGTTCATTTTTATCAACGGAACGTGACCGGTTTGTACCTGTTTTCGAGGACCCCCATAGGCCGCTAACGTCTGCCTTAGGGGAATCGCACATTTTATCGCTTTTTAAGTGAAATAATACAACCCGCTTATTAAGGGGCGGCTAAATAGCGACTCGCTGCTTTAATAAAATCCGCATTTATCGACATCGTATTTTCATTAAACACCATTTTTTCAAGGTGAATTTAGAAATAATTAATATTTTAAGGCACTTTTGCAGTGATGAACTACATTATTTATGTTAATGACAAAAGATAAAACAATGGCAGAAACAGAGAATTTGTAAGAATAAAATTCCCCGGTAAAATCACGAACTATTACACAAATTTATTCTTTATTCACGACCTATTCTGAACCGATTTCATTAAATGTTGGCATATATTCTTAAAAAATATCTAAAACCGTCTAAAAATACATCGTTAATTGAAAATATGTCTAGTTTCGGCAAAAATGCATAATTTTTAAGTTACATAAATTGGCGTTATCGACGAGCCGGTTTAGTGGATTCTTAGTAACTCCTTTCAGTTTATACAGAAAATTTACTGAATAGCTTACGATATTATCAAAATATTAATAACACAGTCTAATAATGGCTTAAGAATTTCATGTTATCCTAGGGGGTATACAACTAAGAGTTGGTTCTGGTAGGATTTTACCGTAAAATACACATATTTAAGCGCCAAAATATTGACGTGGTCGTAGTTTTTGTCCAAACGGAAGGCCAAAAAGGTCGCGTTCTTGGACATTTTTCACAACTCTACTACTTTTCGAGAAAAATAAAAAAAAATGTCCTAAAACATAAATTTGTCACTCCTTTGACCTTTAATTTGGACAAAAAGTAAATCCAATTGAATATTTTGGTATACATATTTGGATTCTGCGAAGAAAATCCTAATCCAAATCGACTCTTACTTATAGGGCAACAAAATTTGTTGGCATAAACACATTGAATATTATTAATAAATAATTTTGCAGTATATCATAGCTTTACTAAATTTCCACCAAATATTTTTCAGTAAGTAAAAGTTCAGTGCATATTAATTAATGTTTTCTTTTCTGCTTTTGTTTCAGGTATGACTTGTTCTTGCTTGTTTCTAGTCTTAGGAGGCGTAATACGTAAGTTTAGAATTGTAAATATCAATATTAAATATTATTAAAAAAAATGAGCTCCAATTAACGACAGTTCAGAATTCTCATCCGGATATAAAATCTAAATTATAAAATCTAATTAATTTGAGTTCTTTTTATGTGTAATTATATAAGGCAGATTTATTAAAAAAAGGTTGCTGGTAAAACGCAAATAATATAAAATGAAACTAATACGAACATTGTTTTAAGCAGTGATGAGGTTTCTTTTGCGTCTCTAAAAATGCGTAGTTTGAACGAAACACACTCGTCTGAGGAAATGAAGAAAAGTAAACAAAAATAAAAACAATAGCGGAAGATTCGGTAACGAAACGACTGTCAACGATGTTAGTTCCAAGCAATTTTTCGATCGTGTAGGTCGGTCTAAAATATCCTGCCATTATGCTGAAAAAACCTTGAAAATTTTACTCGTTATTTTTGGCAGTATTATACTTTTATTGCTATAACATATGAAATAAATACAAGAAATACATTTTTAAAAATGTTGAAGAAATTATTTATGTAATAATTTTTTACGAGGAATACAGTGGTGTTAGAATAAAAAGTGTATACTTTGTTTTTGCCTATAAATTTATTTAAAACTACAAATTTGCTATAAAAAAAATTCTATAAAATGTTTCTCAATGAATTTAAGTCCAAAAAACTAGAGTAAACATAAAAACACATTTTCTGAATAATTACGTGTAGATTTTTAGAAATTCCATTTTTTTCGAAACTTTTTTTTTATAAGTAACAAAATTTCTATAATTTACATTTGCTATTCTAGCACCAATGAATTCCACGTCCAAAATTACGAAAGAAATAATTTTGTTGAAAAAATGTAAAAATTAGTTTTGATCCAAATAAACATTTTTTTTACCCGAAAATAATTTTTTTTTCGAAAAAAAATGAAATTTTTAAAAATCCATGCGTAATTATTCATAAAATGTGTTTTTATATTCGCCATAGTTTTTTGGAATTTGTAAATTAATTTAGAACAGTGTAATAGCATTTTTCCAAACAAGGCAAATTTCTAGGTGTAAGCAAATTTGTGAGTAAAAAAAATGCTTTCCACTTTTTATTTTATGACCACTGTATTCCTCGTAAAAAATTACTATAGAAATCATTGTTTAAAATTTTTTTCAGGTGTATTTCATAGACTTGATTTTGTGTATGGATCCTCTCCTTTAAAGGAAATTTCAGTAATACCAAAATGAAGTAGAAAACTAAAGAAAAAGCAAACAATTCTATGCTTGTAATAAAGTGCAATAAGACGGTACAGTTGTCCTCTCCTTACTTTAACTACTCTTATTTTAATTGCGTCCCTTATTTTAACTTTTTCCCCTCATGAGTTCCCCAGACTGCTGTTTGCGCTTGCTCTTACAGGTAAAGAAGAGACCACTATATATATTCACTCTGTTTATATTCTCTCATACTGCCAGTCGTGGGGATGACGGGAAGCGGCGTTAAATTAAGGGGAGAAGCCGCCATCTTCCTTTACTGGAAAGGTTAAAATATGAAGAGGAGCACTGCATGATGACCCATTCGCCAGCTCACGCATCTTGGCGGTGCCGAAGAAAGAAAAATCGCGCACGCCGGAAAGAATCGGGTTAATAAAGCGAGTTCCTCGCGTGCGCCACGACGGCAGCGGAAAGAAAATGAGGAATAAATTGCCGGTTAACAGATGGATTAATCCCAATTAAAGGAAAAGGCAGGATCCGGTGGCCGGTAGGTGGGCGGGAGGCCAAGACAATGCTGGGGGGGCTTCGTTCGGTTCGGCCGCGAGCGCGGCACGTGTAACGCTATTCGCCGGTTACACGTGCGGACGCCTAAGTGCGCATGTTACGCTCGGAATTTCGCCCCCCTCGGGGTGGCCGCAAAGGGGTAGGCCGGCCAAGGTGGGGGCGCCGGAGGACGTGGAGGAGGAACGTCGCGAAACGAACGACCGACACCATCAGGTAAAGCGCGCGCAATTCATCGCCGCCGCCGCCACCCGGGGTAGAGCGGGGTAGCCGTGGTGAACTCCGCGAGGAAATGGGCAACTTGTTGCTTTTCCACCGACAAGTCCCCACAAAATTTCATATTGTTTATCTATCCCCTAACCAATCGAAACTCTACTTACATTGCAATAGACCAAATTTTAGAGCTGTGTTACACAGTGACGTGTCCTGGTTCTGTATTTTTTTTAAGCAAGTTAATAGTAGTGTTTAACCCTTTAAATCCCAAATGTGCACAATTTGCACATGGATTTTAGCATCGGTGTATAACATAAACATAAAAAAAATGGAAACAACTGTATCCGACTAGTTTTGAGGTCGCTCTTTCGATTGGCGCTCCTGGAATTTTCGAAAGATGACGTTTAACCCTTTTCATACCAAAGAGCCATAATTTTTTTATGTTATTCAAGTGAATATTTATCTGTGTAATGACGAACAAAAAAATGTCAACACCATATTTTTTGCGTACTTTTGTCTGCACTTTTCAAATCTGCTGTTAGTTTTGTTGTATACCAACGGGCACGAAGAACCCAAATGTTTCTAAAACGTTTTTAGAATGTTCCAGAAACGTTCCTAAAACGTTATGTGTCTGCAACTTTTACGGAATGTTTTATAAACGTTTCATCCATGTTGCAGACATATAACGTTTTAGGAACGTTTCTGGAACATTCTAAAAACGTTTTAGAAACATTTGGATTCTTCGTGCCCGTTGGGTATGACGTTTGATTTTTTCAAATTGGCGGCTAATTTACAAAAAAAACGTGATTTTTTACATTTTTTATTTGTTGAACGTATTGGCTAATAATGTTTCCGTTGACTTATCGGTACAAGCGTCTAGATCCTAGGGAATAATCACCATAACTAAAATTTGAGCGTCGCAGAATGTAAAAATTTAAAATGACTACTCGAATATGGCAGTTTTCACACGCATTTTGTATGTTTTTTTTTCATTTTATTTTTTGTTTTTAGTCCATGACATTTATTTTTTCAATAGATTTATTATATTTATGTCAGTTTGATATCGATTATTAAAGAAAATAAAATAATTTCCACTATTTTTAATTCCATATCGTTTTGTATTGTTATTTTCTTGCATAATCGATATCAAACTGAGATATACATAATAAATCGATATTATAATAGAAATAGAATATTTTCAGCCATTTTGAATCCCATATCATCTTGTATTGCTATTTTCTAGCATAATCGGTATCAGACTGAGATAAATATAACAAAACTGTTCAAAAAGTGAGCGTCAGGGACCAAAAACGTACAAAAACATGAAAAACTTTAAAAATGCGTATAAAAGCCACCATATTCGATCGGCCATTTTAAATTTTAACATTCCGCGGTCCTTAATTTCAGTTATGCTGATTATTCCACAGGATCCAGACACTTGTGCCGATTTGACAACGGGAATATTATTAGCCAGTAAGTTAAACATATAAAAAAATTTTAAAAATTACGTTTTTTTAGTAAATTGTACAGTTGACCACCGAAAAAAAAATTTTGTCAGTTTCAAAAATAGGTTATGGAGATTTGTCACAGCACGGCGGGATATTTAACAAATTGTTGCTTGATTAATTAAAAAATTAGTTGTAGTTATTTATGGAATTTTTGTCTAAGAAACTATATTTTTTTTTGGTCCGTATTTTGTTACAAAAAATCTTAAAACAAACCTTTCCATCGTTACCATCATAAAAACTTGTGAATTTTTCTAGCAAAATATCATTAGAAAAAAAATTAGCTAGAAAAATTAAAAGTATGCATCAAAAAATCGTGATTTGTTTGTCAAAGACGTACATAATTGGTTTAATTATGGGTCCCTAATTATAAGCATAAAAATATATTTATTCAATGAATTTTCTTCCATTTCTGTTCATTCGACAAGTACCAAAAGGAAATATCGCTACACCATATCCTTCGGATGTAAATATCTTCTAAAATACGCAACTTACAACAAAATTAACGAGCGTTGAAAACAATGGGTGTCACGTATCTGCCCAAATAAATTTGCCCTTCAGGTTCATTTTCAAGGTTATTTGAAAGTCAAGGCTATTTATTTGCATGGAAACCTGTATTTTCAGTAACTGATTGGAAAGCAGCGAGGCATTTTAAGTCAGGTAGAACATTTTCCGACGTGACATTCAGAAGGTAAAATCTAAAAATCGACGAAAAACTGCTGTCATTAAAGTATTTAATGAATTTCTGGGCGAAATATTGTAGAAAATTTGCAGGTCAAAGGCTTGGGGCACGACTTTGAGGTTATTAACGTTAAAGGTCATTAGAAAGTCAAAGTGATTTTTTAAATTAACTTTACTCTCATCGCTAATTCAGCGTGAATAAACGGTGTGCAGTAAACAATATGAGCATAATGAACTTAATCAAGAAAGTGAGAAAAACCAACATAGTTTACGTACTTTAACCCTTAAAGTTTGTCTCAAGGTCAACATACTCGAGGTCGTTGGTCTCAAGACCTAAAATATTTCGGCCAAAAATCTTGTAAAGTTTAACGAAAATAGCTTCTGGATGGTTTTTAAAAATTTTACCGTTCGAAGGTCATTGTAGCAAATTATCATTTTCGACGTAAAAGTTTTTGCACTTTTCGAACCCTGCACTGAAAATGAACCTTGAGTTTCAAATGACCATTAAACCCAAATACATCATCATGCTTTAGTATCTTTCATCACAAACATTTGTAAAAAACTTACCATCATAAGAGAGATGCAATATTCCATTAAATTTACAAAATGGTAATGTTAATATTACTCTTATTTTAGCTATTTTGACGATTTTGAAGGATTCGTTGACTCGAGCCAAATAAAATATTCCTGAATGAATCGGTACTGCATCTAGCAGAGGTTTCGATACTCGAAAGGCGTTGTTGGTAAAGAAGAAATCCTCCGTAGGTTTTTTACGCGATAGAGTTTCGCGACCGATTTGGGCAGCGTCGGCTTTGTGGCCGCGTACACGCGCAATGCAACTCTCGGAGTTTCACGGACACGCATGGGCACCTGCGTTTCTGGTAAAACCTGTATGTCTCGACACGTGTGATTTGGAAATTACATGAAAGCTGATCGTTTCAACCGTTTCCCGTCGCAATTTTTCAGTCGGGACCAGCCAGGAACAGATTCGTTTTAGTCGCACGTCGATGCGTGGAGAACAATTTTCACCGAAAATATACATGATTTCCCAGTACATCTTAAAATCTGATGATTCATCACTAGAACGTCACCAACGAAGGTCTTAAACCAACACCGATTTATGGCATATTAGTTTGAAATTTAGCGAAATCGTTATTTAGATGGAAGCTTCATGGATCAACTAACTGCTACAATTCTTGTCTAGTCTTATGGTTCTACTAGTCGCCGATATTTTCGATGAAAACTAGTCTTCACGAGTCGTGGAATACCGATCGATGAATGATTCGGAAGATTGCCTTAGCACCCTCGCTGGGAATAATTTTAATTGCATTAAAAAGTGTCGTTGGCAAGCTCATTTAAAGTAGCTGCCACGTTTCGTTAGGAAAAACATCGAATGTCTGCTTAATTTTTTTGGCAAACGCATCCCGGAGAGGCTCGGGCGAGATCACCGGAGGACGAAATCTTGGCCAGCTGGGTGCGGTCCAAGTGCGCCTCGCTTCCACGGGATAAAGAAGAACCGTGAGAAAATTACCGCGCGATTACCTCCCCTTAAGTACTGGGGCGGCATCGATGGGGATCCACGCGGATGCGCAAACGAGGAAGTACTACTACTCGTCCGACATTTTTTCTTCCCAACAAATTGAATAGTGATCAATGCGCCTCCCGGGATGCTACTGGCAATCTTCCTAACTCGTACATTTTACCGCTCCAGTACCCGAACTTAATAAACGTATTGCTCCTGTCTTCGCCCTTTGTTTTATGCGTCGAGAAAAAAAAACTCAAGTATATTGTGGAAATGATGATGCAATAATAAAAGTACTTCTGGAATTCTCTATTATAGGCTGGGTAACATAATGTCAGATCGGAAACATTTTGAAAATTGGTATAGACATTATCACTTAAAATTAAACATTAACCCGGAATATATACAAAATAAACTGGATTTAATATAGGTATCTTATCGAACAAATTTCGAACAAAAATCGACATATCAAATATCGTAATTTATCGGATATTTTCGTAGCAATAGTTACGAAATTATTATTAAGAACTTTCGAAACATCGAATTTCTTAGAGATTCTTTAACAATGATGAAACATTTTCTGCTATTTCGGCATCATCTATAATCCTGACATCTATGATTGGAATGCTTTTGTCATACTTACAAAATGAATATGATTTTCACCGTAGCTAAAATATAGTAATTTTTAGCATACCTGAAAAATGTTTAATTAATAGCAGAAGAACCTTAACTAAGTATAAAAATCTCCGCCATTTGAAATCTGCTTCACTCGGGAGAGTGGCATGCACTAATGAAGCCAATTTAGTAGAATTTACTACGATAGTAAGCGAAGCTCATGTATTCATTGAAACAGAACGATCGACCACCACCATCCTTTAACTCTTGTTAAAGTGGCATCAATGGTCAACTCGTATTGCAGTGCCCGATAACGACTAATCTCGTGTAGGAATGTTACTGTGTTATTTGGTTCGAATGTAGGGTCAACTGCACTGTAATAGTTTGTCTTGGACCGTGGACCAACCAGGAATATTTTTAAGGTTAGTTTGGGTTTTTAAGCTTGTGTTTCCATTAATATATGGTGATGCTTCTGTAGTTCCATAATTTTTATATGGCGTAAGCGAGGAGCGCTATCTATGCATCAGTTTAAGAATTCGTTTAATCTTACTGGGACGAAAAAGTTGGGAGTGAGCCCAGTTTTGGTTACCCCCCCAAAATGTCCAATGCAATCCCATCTGAAGTAGGGAGAGCCAGAGAAGGAGGGGCAAGCAGTACGAGGAGTGGGGGGTTTCCAAACGATCCTGGCGACACTCGGCGGATTAATTCTGTGGCCTGAATAAGGTTACACGAAAAATGAAGTAGGGCCATCCCTATGGTGGTGACTTACAATAATGTTGATTTAGATTTGCAAATAATCGAAAAAAGTTTGTTGATCTTTTCTGGATCAAAATATTAGCATAAAATAATTAAAGCACTCGTGTCATCTCCGTGGACAAATAACTGAAAGAAAGAAACCTGAAATAAGTTAAAAGAGTTTCTAGCAATGAAATGCTGGTAATGGAAACTGAAATTGTTGGTGATTTTCATAGATTTCGATAAACGACCTCAGTCGTATCGAATGCGTTAATTATACTTCTTCTTTAATTCTCCTTGCCACGGGTAATTGAGCGGGGGCGAAGGGAGGGAGGGAGGATGAGAGTATACAATAAAGAAACTCCCTCTATCTACCTCAAGGCGCGCCGATACAACGACATTTAATTGAATTCGCGCAATGAAGCCGACGTCGACGGCGAGACTGCAACGACGCTGCCAATGAAGAAAAATGACCGCGTCCCATCTGGCTTGCAATTCTTGTGCTTTCTTTCTTTCTTTCCCGACACTCGCTATCGGAAATTCACTCCATTTGCGACTTTAAATTAGCGATTAATGGAACATAAATATTGAAAGAGTAGTTGGAACAGCAGTCACGGCTCTCTTTCAGCCTGTTGCTCGGAAATTTGCATTTTTTCTTTTGTTTTATGAATTGCATTGTTGCGCGTCATGTGCCCCTTCAATAATCGCGAAACTCGATATATTGGCCAGCAAGTTGTAACGGAGGTAACCGGACCCCCTGGGCTCTGGGTGTACCTTATCTGACGGCGATTCAATCTCTTGGCAGCCAAACTGCGTAGTATAGTGGTGTGGCGAATGGATTTCTGCCTCGGTCAAGTTCGCGAGCAATTTTCGAGGTCGACTGTACGTCGACATGTGGCATACGCGCGCGTGGGTCGCGCCTGACGTTCCACTGCCAAATGTAGTATTTGAACGAGCCACGCAAGGCCGAGGATGAACCTTCGACGCAACACGCATCGATTGACGATTTTCAAAATCGGTGGTATTTTTCAACTCCGAATAGGGTAGGCAAGGTGACAAAACCAAATATTGTTGACCGTCAGATCCATAAATCGTCGAAAATAATCTAGTCCAAAGAAAACGTGATCGGTTATTCGTCGATTTTACAAAAATATTTATCAATTCCATATCGGAAATAATATATGGGGATGTTGAAATACGCATCGTTTAGAAGCAATGGACTGAGAAATAGAATTAGATATTGTCACGTGAGGAAACCAAAATGACACGCCAATAAAATGACATGTCGAAAAATACTGGTCAGAACCTATTATTCAACATTTTTTATTTTTATATATACTGCAAATTTGAAACACTTAAATGATAGGTTTTTTTTGAAAAGAACAGTACCAAAAGTGGTACATGCCTACATTTCAGATGATATCATATACTTTGCGGAAAATAAATAAAAATATGATACGAAAAAGCAGAGAATTTCAAAACAAAAAGAAGAAAAATTACCGAAAAAAACATACAACAAAAATCAATCCATTGAGGTTTTGACCACGTTTTTCCGGGTTCCGAGCACAGGGCGTCGTCTAGGTCGCGAGGCCGTTCTCCCAATTTGTTTTCATCCGACGTTTCTAACCCTTTGAAGCATACATTTTTCTTTTCGCTGAAAATAGCTGAAATTTGTTACTCGGGAGTTTTCAGGGTCGCTGATTACGAATCTGACCTCAGATTTTCAAAATTCAAAATGATGGATCCAATATGGCCGAATGAATTGCAAAAATGTACTTGATCGAGGTGAACTTGGGTACTTGGGGGTTTTCGGGATCACTGATTGCGAATCTGGTCTTGGATTTTCAAAACTCAAAATGGCGGCTCTAACATGGCCGACCGAAATGTAAAAACAAGTCAGATTCTCTCTAGATTTCACTCAACCATATTGGATCCGCCATTTTCAATTTTGAAAATCTGCTGCCAGATTCATAATCCGCGATCCCGAAAACTCCCGAGTACCCAATGTCTCCACAATCAAGTAAATTTTTGCAATTCCGTCGGCCATATTGGATCTGCCATTTTGAATTTTGAATATCTGAGGTCAGATTCGTAATCAGAGACCCCGAAAACCCCCGAGTACTCAGTCTCGTCATATTTGAGTGACGTTTTCTTCTCCAAATATATTTTCCGTAAAAAATCGACCATTTTTACACTTTGTTTAATTTTTTTAAACAATATAACATGATGATTAATTAAAAATAGTGATTTATTCACGTTTCCTAACATGTTCTTAAAGTAAGGAAGCAACAAATTGCAGCAAAATGAATTAATAATTACCTTAAATATGTAAATAATGAATTATAAGAAGGTGTAGCATATATGATACGCCATGCTTCAAAGGGTTAAAATAATTCCTGATTTAGCCAGATATTGGCTAGTTTGCACTCGGTAAACTCTCGGACTTCCCAATAATACCAGCTGTTAGCATCGAAAGACAATAAAAATTTGTAATTTTCAATATTTTTCTTGTAAAACTCGATAATCGTCCCACGTGCTCCGGCATTCGGAAGAGGTTCGTGTGCGTTGGCAAAGACACGCTGCGATGTAAAATTATAGTAGATTAACCTGCGCAGATACGACATTCGCCACGTAACACGACTTGTGACCCTGACTCTCGAGGAAGATGCCATTATTCGACCGACCGTTTCTTTTTACTCCTTTTTTCCACCTCCTCGAGACTCGCTTGCACCAGGTTTGAGCTTTTTCAATCCGATCTTTGGAATCGAAGCACTGGATGCAGCGTTAGACATCCTGATTTGCATCTCGAAACCTCGGCCCTGAACGCATCGATGAATAATGAAGAAGTCGTAGGTGGAAGTAGCCGGAAGACTCCTAATCGACGAATGCGACTCTTTAATCATCTGCGCCGACCTGGACCTTCCTGCCTTGCATTATGGCAATCGTTAAACAGGTTCTTTGGTAAATAACCGGTCATTTTGTAACCCGACATTTATCTCCCAATTGTGATACTCGGGACGGTGATCTACCGTATTACTCTGCCGATCTTCGACCGACAGTTTGCTTCAACAATCGTATTGGTGACGCGTACTCGAGCTGGGATATTCATAGCTTTTTAAAATTCCGAACAGCTAAGAGATCATCGACGAAGTCGAGCGATCGGTTGGATAGATAAGAAGGACTAGGAAAAGTACAAAAAGTCATTATTTCAAAATTATTCAAATAATTTCGCGTTAAAAAATGTATTGGGCCGCTTATATTTAGTAATTATGTAGATTAGAAATTACCTTCGGTCATTAATACTTGCGGAAGACTCGAACGTAATCGTTCACTTAACGACTACTTAGAACGTTATTAAAATGTGTCGTCCACAAGATCAGATAAGGCGGCGTTAACCTCTAGTTACCTACAGGGAAATCGTCCGATAAAAATGACCTGATGATGCGTTTCGGTTCTTGATATTTTGAATAAAAATAATTTTGGCCCTGACGTTGAATGGATAAATCGTAATTAGGAAAAATGAAAATGCCGAGATGGATGAAAATGTCGATGATGAAAAGAATAGAGGAGGCGCCGTTGTGTCCTCTCGGAAGTACCAGGGTAAATAATAATATAAACTGGCAGAGAGTGGCCGGTAACGAATTTGTCCTCGAGCTGGCTCGCGTCGCATTACGTAAGAGACCTCTCCATCAGTCGCCATAGTTATCACCTGCCAACATATCCGGCCCCAAGTCGTCGTCGGAAGGTCCGACGACGTATTCTTAAACCGCTCGCTATTTAAAGATTAGGAGAGAGAGAGAGAGCGATATAATCGAAATCATTTCGTGCGTCACGTGAATCCGCTCTGCGTAATCGGATTTTTGGAATAAAAGAATCGTTAGTCGAATAACCCAAAATGGATTTGCGAACCAATACGTCCGCAAAAACGCGATGTAAATATTATTACAAGAAGAGTTTATGTAAGCCAGATAAATAAACGAGCGAAATTTACGATCCCGATATATATTTTAGCAAGACTAGAGGATCCGATGATATCATTGTAGTCCCCGTCAAATTTATTCATTCGACTTTTACGATTGGAATCGTCTAGTGGTAACTGATTTTCTAATCGGACATTTTTTCCAATTTATTTACGAGCAAGGCTGCAAAAACTGACTCGTCGCGATGACCAGGGGACGCGACCTATCCCACGACAAGAAAAAATTTCGTCAAGGTGACACGCAGAAGAACGCTCGCAAATATAATCTTTAACGATTTAAAACGGACGCCCGGTTTGTTTTTATATCCTCCAACACCGATGCATCCCGGCTGTCACGAGATTTTTACCACGTTTTACTGTTAGGCGGCAAAAATCTTCGGTTTATGTTTATTTTTAAACCTAATTTTTCAAATCAATTTGACAATTGACTAAATATCGGAGTATGAAAGACATTTGCATTTCCTTATCTCTGTCCGCGTATTGCGCTGTTGGAGAAATAGACTTCGCGTTAACGATCTTAATTGCCGTTTAATTATTCATAAGGGGAATTTGAATAACATCGATTTCCAAGGTATCGCGACTACATACGAGTGCGTATAATTCGTTCAAAAGTGTGAAATATTGAGTAGAACTTTTGTTGGATCGTAATTAAGCGGAATCGAAGCTAATATTATTCTTTAATTCGACCAAGAACGAAGAGTCATCGAGCTGCAGTCGATGTTCCACCAAGACATTACTTATGATTTTTGTTTAAACGAGCACCGACACCTGGTTGAATCTTGAAACGCATCTAATGCGTATTGTCTACTCGAATGTTATGCATTGCGCATGTCAAACGCGGCCCACGACTTGTCGATAATCCGTTCGATGCAAATGATCTGACGATGCAACGCTTGGAAAATGCGACACGTGTCGAGAAAATTCCGAGTCGTGTTTTCCTCTTTAAAATGGTAGGGTCAGGAACTTGGAAAATTTCTGGCTGATTGTATTAATGCATTTCGCTGTAGACGAAACTAAACACGGGGAGTGCGTACACACCGCTGATAGATTGGCGCAAACATGGGCGTAAGCGGGTAGCGCGCAATAACTAATACATTTCCACCTAGCAAACGACGCGTTAACAGGCGGGCAAACATTGACACTAATAATTTTTACGGCCGATTCAACCGGTTAGAACAAGTGCGAGTATGGAAACTCGTTCCACAAAAGAGTATTCAAATTGCAGGTGGTTTAGAACTACTAAAAGGACATTAGTTTACGGTGCTTTTAAAACAGGTTTGGACCGACTCCGGATTTGTTTTAATCGTTATGCCTTGCGTGACGTCGTAATTCATCGATGATGTAAAAACCCTGCCTACATGAAAAAGTAAAAAACGTCTAGGTTGAAAAGGACATCCGGAATCAGTGGGTGGCAATTTGGCGCCCAACGCAGGACTGCACAGTATTTGGGACCAAAAATCTCCTGAATCAGTATCGATTTTACGAAGATCATTTGGAAAATGCGCATCTGCGAGACTCGAAACAATGCGGACAACTTAAGATAGTATCTTAACAACAAAAACAGAAAATAAACATGCCAGGTTAATGAAGAATCAGTTTGTTTACTATTATAGCGAGCTGACATAGACATCGACGAATCCAAAAGATTCGACGTGCAAATATTCGCAACGCTTTTTCGCCTGTATTCCGAAAGATGAGTTTTTACGACCCGGTTTCTCAAGTTTTTTCTGGGCGGCGATCGGTCGTTTTAAACCAACATCCGACGAGACGTTTAAATTCTTGGCTAGTGACATACACGCACCCTTGGTGTCTTTGAATTTCAACACTTTTTGTAAGATTACGTATAAAAATGAGGTGGGACGCATTATCGAGATGTTACAAAAAAAGGCACCTTCGATTTTATGACGTCTTCTGGGTATCGCGACGTAATCGCAGAAGTTTCCGAAGATCATAGTTTGAGAGCGTGCATTCCTCCTTAATAATCGTATAGTTCTAAGAGTGAATCATCGCGTTAATATAGGAAGAGGCTACAAAATTCTTATATTCTGTTCCTATAATACTCCTCGTAATTCATCAAATAAAATAAAGTCTATTGTTTAAAGATAGATATATTCATATTTTGAAAAGGTTAGGTTGATTAATGACAAAACAAAAAATGTCTACCAGAATTTTGTTAATATTTTATGTAAAATATACCTTTTTTATTTTTGGAGCCTGAAAACGTAATATCATGATATTTATGTCTCGACATCAAAAATCGAGAACTGTGCATTGCCCAGACTTAATGGGTTAATTTTATAAGCATAAAAAGCACTCTTTGTTCAACGACTATCGAAAAAGTCGGAAATCGCAAACTGACAAGCGTTACTTCCTTTTGAAGACGAGTTTCCGTCGCGACAGAAGATTGCCGGCGTTTCTCACGGATTCGGAAAATGATCCTCGGAAATGTTCTCCAAAGTGCATCATTGGTGCAGAGTTTATGCTTTCGATTCGAACCATAACCTCTTAACCTCTAACTGCCAAATCTTTAATGCAGTATACGATGTAGCGTGTTTTTTTCAAATGCAGAAACAAAAGTGACGGTGTAGTACGCGAGTCGGTCGCGTTGACCGAGGTCGGCGCTCAAGGTTGTCCGTGACGTCATTTGCAAACCTCTTCCTTCCTCTTCTCTCTTTCTCCCTATTACTGGCCTATCTTTCGATCCTTTCTCTCTCTCTCTCGGGTGGGACTTGTGCTCCCCTAATTTGTAATTCGTTCGCACGCACGAATCCCTGGTGACTTGGGATGTTTCCAAGCAACGTCCGAAACCCCCCGATGTTCGGAATCCAGAGGATGAATTTTTCCGCTCGGTTCGTCGTAACCTTTGAAGCGAGTGTGTGATTTCTGAAGTGATCCTGCAGTTACCGCCAAAAAATAAAGGAAACTTTGGATGACTCGTCGAAAGCTGGACTTTGCATAAATCCTGGTTTCGCAGGTATCGCAGATAGAATCGAGGCGAGACACACCTCTGCTCTGTGCGTGTCCCTCCCGGTGCAACGGGATTCCACGGCGAACGGGCCGACATTCTATATATTTAACCTAGTTCGCTAGTTGGTATGGGAATACGGTTAATTTCGCTCGACGTAGCCAGACTTTGCGTTGCGTCATATAAACAAAGTGCTCGACTGGTACCACGACCCGATCAGTTTCCCGAGAGTGCAAAATAACATAGTTCAATAATCCAGCATCAGGCTTCAAACAATCTACTTGGAAAAGTGTTATCGGTTTTCTATTTTCTTAATGGGAGCAATATTTTTAATAATTTTCTCACGATTTTAATTAGAATTTATTGTATCCTATGTCGGTCTGCTGTCCAAAGAGGCAGGGCATTTCGAAAATAGCTAAAAGCATGTTTTTTACCTAATAAAACTCTGCATTTCCTTGAATCTCTTGAAAAGAGTTTCGAGATTCCAGTATCGTTCTTTTCTTTTTTATCGCCTTGTTCTTTTCTCGCCATCGAATAATCCTCTTAATAATCCGGCCCTTCTAGTCAGCCAGGTTTTCTTTTTTTTTTTCTACAGAGTCTCGGCATTTTCATCGACTTTGCGCTAAACTTAATTTCTCAGGTTCGTTCGATCATGCATCTGAGCCTTTGATTCCTTTCCCCCGTCCGCGTTGCATTTAATCATCTTTGGCATTGGGTCTTCACTTTCGGATTTATTCTTTGTTGCGTGGCAGCGTCTCTTTGCTTTATAAAGACGTTTAGTCGAGAGATCAATGGCTTTGTAGAATGAGGAGCTTATAAGGGTTAATCGATCAGGCATCGAAAGTGTAATCGCGAACACGTGGTGATAAGAGGATCTGCCGGTGGCCGGATTCGGAAGGATTATTTATTATCGCCGGTGCATTGCATTGGGCATACGAATGCAGCTTAAATTCGATATTTGTCCTCAAGGATCGCGTGATAAAGGGCGAAACTAAACCTTATGTTCGCGGTGTTTTATAAACTTTTAGTTGGATCATTTTATATTTATCCACTTTAATTTTTCATTACAAATCGTTTACGTCACATTTCTAGCTCCATTGTTCTTGGAGGTTTTTTGTTCTTAGATGCAAATTTCGGCTGGTTGTACGCCGTGATTTTCACTCCGTCTTGTCTCGTTCTTTACATTTCACTCTCGTCCGGTACTTATTCACGGAGCACATTTCCTATTCAGAAACCGGCCCTTCCGCCCTTTATGCGCGCGTACATACAAAATCGACGGGAGCGGGGTCTTTCCTTTTGTCCACGCACAAATGCATCCAGTACCTCCTGCGTTGCATCAAGACTTGACGATTCTGCATCTTTCCTGCTAGTGTGACGAGAAAGGGTGACGCATTAGCTGCTTCTGAATCGTTCATTTTCCAAATTTGAATCATGCAACATCCCTCGATCGCGTAACCTTTGATTCGACCCCTCGGACCTCCAATACGCTTGATTTTGTGGCTTCGATTACGGAAAAAGGGTTGAGCCGTGAATGTGCCCGGCTTTCTCAAATGCTTTGTGCAATCGTCGGGCATTGCGGATGCCGATTTTCCGTTGCGAAAGGGTGGCGTTTCTATTGCGAGCAATTCAGTCGGGGACGAAAATGATTCATTGCTTCGGGAAATCTATTTAAGGATTCCCTGACGACACGTGTAACCGATAGTCTCGAATTGCGGTATAAATTAATAAAAGCAAGGAAAGAGCGAATTGAATACCGAAACACTCGAATGTATTTAGAGGAGCATGTGCGCAAATTGTGTACTTATCATTCTGGAGGAAAGAAGCTCGACTGGAAAGAGAGGAGTAACGAACGTCGTTCATGCACCGAATAACGATCCGATTTTTCCAATTCACCCGTTAGACAAAATTCCACGGTGGATGATGATCGTTTAACGCGTGCTTAGTATGTAAGGCTCGTCACCATCAGACGTACGTTAAGCCCTTGCATACAGGATGACGGAGCAACCAGACGCTGTCGCCGTTCCTGAGAATTTCTCGAAATTTTGCCAAGGATAATTCGATGCATCTCAATTTTGAGCGCCGCCGCCGCTCGTCGAGGAACTATTTATTGAACAATACATTCGATTATTTAAATCGCACCCAGAATTCCAACTGCAAGACGTCCGCAAATCGAATTATTACTTCCGAATAGTCAGAATTCCATCTTATGATTAGGACAAATCCGATATTACGATTATTTTAAAAAATGTCGAAAGAAGTTTTTTGTAATGTATAATTCCGAGTTCTTCTTTGACTCGGTTCGATGCAAATTTTCGCGCGAGCCAACTAATACGTTTGGTAATCTCGTTTGGCGGCCGATACTTCGTTTATATGCAAATCCACTGACGAAACGCTACGAATACCTGTCGAAGACTCGATTTCATGCGATTTTATAACAAGCATGTGGACAAAAAATTCTCTCCACCTCCTCTCGTTCCTCTTATTATGGAGGTACGCGACGCGTTATAATCGATCGGCAATCGAATAATACAAGTTGACGCAATAATTACTTTGCACGTAATATAAGTTGTATCTAATGAGAAAGGTGAATTTTTGAAATGTGACTCTCTGCCTTCATGAATCCTAAATAAATCTCTTTTCGAACGCTAAAAAATGCCTCGGTAATTTACATTAAATGCAGACATTTTATCGCAAAGGTAAATATAGGCGCGATTGAGCGAAGCAAAGTACGGTAATTGGAGGTTCCAGCGAATAAAAATCTCGTGTTGGCCATGTCGTGCGTCGGCGAATTACATTTTCCTATCGAGGCCGATGAAGATGCGCGCTCGAGATTTCGACGGGCAGCGATTAGTCGTGTTTCGCGTTTTTTCTCTCTCGTTTTTTTTTTAAGCGACACTCGAGTCCCTGAATTATTTATGGGGGTTATTAGAGAAACGTCGAGCGCGAAGCCCAGCACCGATGTATCACAATTGATTTTCATCATTTTCCGGGACTTTCGTGACGCGAGGGCTCGTCCATATTTACCGCGTGGCGATAAGGCCAATCTTGATCGCGGACGTGCCAATCGTGTCATCATCGCCGCTATCCTACATGAAGCGATGGTTGCCCGTTATTAGCCGAAGTGGGTGACGCCAATGACAGAAATGCCAGAGGCGACAGAAGAGGGATTTGTTCGCTACGTAAATGTTGGCTGTCATCGATTGATCATTTCAACTCCAGCTTGAAAATGAGGAATAGGTGGAGGTTTGTCAAAATCTCGCATGGTCAAATTTCAAAATTAGTGCACATTTGTAATTTTTCTAGTTGCAACTAACGGAGACTCAATTTTTTTGCGAATAGGCTATTCAAGTCGGGTGATGTTTGGGCCATTGATTCAGCGACCCAGAAGGAAAATAAAGACCGAAGCAAAACAAAAGGGAAGGGTATACGCGTGGGAAGAGAAAAATCGAATGGACAGTCCGTTTATTTCGCAAAGGCTCGAATTATTCGCATTATACGTACAACTGCATAAAACGACATTGGAATGCTTGAAATATCTCTTCAAACTGGCGGTGTTAATTAAGGGACGAACTATCTCATAACAAAGATTTTTTCATTTTCAAAAATTATTCTTTTTCTGGTCATGTTTTTTTTTATTTTTTTTCTTATTCACTGAAACTGCAAATAAAGATCTCTATAATTTTTCTATTCCTAAGTAATAATAATTTTGGTTTAGTATTCTCGTAGTACTCGAGTAATTAAATTATTTTTTAATAGAATTAAATAGATCCAGACCAAAAATGAGTGAATTTTTTGGCATACGCGCATATCCGGATAAAGTTGACGATTTTGCGAAAATTCAGAAAGAACTGTCGGTTATCCGATTCTGATTTCGACAGGGTTTCGCTTACACCGTTGCCACGAGCTTCTCTCGCTTTCTTCATTTCTCTCTCTGCATACACATGCATATAATAATATATGTATCGCCGCAAATATGCATAAAGGTGCTCCCCGCTGTGCAGATTTGTTCAAAGAGGCGAACGATACGGTACTTTGCTGCGTCCGATACAGTTCTCTTTTAGATCCGCTTTGACCACGCATTTTCCGACTGTACTCCCCTTCGCCCTGCTCCCCGAATACTCTCAACTACCCCACATTAATTCTCCTTTCCATTTCTATCTTCCCTCTTCGTTTAGTATCTCCTTTTCTCCAGCTTTCTTCTCGCTTTCTTTCTTTGTCCGCAGATTTTCTTCGTTTTATTAGTATTTATCCCTTAGTTTTGCCGCTCTTTTTAAGTCCAACTACGTTCTTAGTTACTTGCATAGCAATTTTGTGTATTTATAGTAATAATACTGTAAACATTTTTCTCTTTTCTTCATTTGTTTTTTATTCCTGTCTTTGTCTTATTTTTCTGAACTTTTCTTCCTACAATGAAAATTCTTAAATACAGTGAATAATTATAATTATAATTCACCACATTCAAGAATTAAAAAAATAAATATTCATTTTTCTTTTTTATACTTCTCTTTCTATCCCTTTCTCTCTCTCTCTCGCTCTATCCCTTTCTCTCTCTCTCTCTCTCTCTCTCTCTCTCTCTCTCTCTCTCTCTCTCTCTCTCTCTCTCTCTCTCTCTCTCTCTCTCTCTCTCTCTCTCTCTCCCTCTCTCGCTCACTCTCTCACTCACACACACACACACACACATAAATTCGATTACTTATAGTTTTCAAGTGTAAAATGTGAAGGGGCTGAAGATTCATTAATAAAAAACAAAAATTCCTACTGTTTTTATTTGGGTTCATGTATACAAACGAAAAGCAAAATCAGATTCCTACTGGGACAAAAACATAAAGACGTTACTTCCGATTTGCTGCACACTCTTTTCTGATCAGCTGTTCTGTCAATGGGATTTATGAAACATACCAAGAGATACAGAATGCTAATATTTACACTAATTAAATCATTCGCCAATATTTCCATGTAGGAAAAATTGCAAAAAATGGCATGTATTAAAAAAGATTACAATTTTATCTGTTGACACTAATGATAAAAAAATTGACGCAATGTTTTACCACGGACGAAAGTATTACGATATTCATTTTTTAATTGCTTCTCAAACTGGAATTGCAAAAAACTCATTTCTGATATATCAGAGGTTATCGTGGGATTAAAAATAATTTTAAATTTATCATTTACACAGGTTATGTGCATATTTGCACAATTTCTCAAATTTACAAATTTTTCAGTGTTCTGTCTCTTCTTTTTTTTCTTTAAACAGCAAAAGTAGAAATTGAAAAAAAGGAATATATTTTATGTAGAAATGTAGTAAATTACATATTTTCTTTATTGTAACTTAGAACACTTTTTTCATCAATTTCAATCAAGTATTTTGAGTAACGAAATCGAAGTTGAGAAATATTAATAGATACATATCCTACCAATTTCAAGGTCGGTTTCAAGATTCTGAGGACAAAGTTGAGTTTCAGTCGTCAGTAATTCCAATATGGCGCCAAACTGGACCAAAATGTTTATTCGTCTCAATTTTGTTGAGTTGTATTGAGTATTTATATTCTATTGAAACTATGGACAAAGCTGGTCAAAATTTTTGTATTTTAATAAAGAATTTAAGGTTTATACTCCATCTCATTTAACGATATCAAAATGGCGCCATAATAAACATTTTTTTTTTCAAAAACTATGAGCTGCTTAAAAAATACTAAAAATGGAAAGTTTTCACAATTCATTGTAGAATATAGTGGAATTCCTTTCAAATATATTGAGAAATCTAAACTTAAAAAAATTTTAAATTATTTACGAAAAAATGCTTTCAAAAATTTGACTACCTTTGTGATAAATTTTAAGCATTTCTTGATGTTTGCAAATTTTTTCCAAAAGTTGATATATTTTGAGAAATTGAATTTTAAACATTTTGAAGGATCCTTTTTCACGAAAACTATCAAATAACAAATAGCAAATGACAAAAAATGTTTAGAATTGATTAGAGAGAGTAATAAATTTTTTTAGAATTTTTCGTAAATACATAAAGTACAAAAATTCTTAAAATATAATAAAATAATATTTGAAAAAATGCCACTCAATGAATTCTAAGAACTTTTCAATCTTCGTCAGTTTTTTAAAAACCTCAATAGTTTTTGTGTTTGTGCATCAGGAAATTTTCAACGAAATTTTCCATTTTCAGATCGTTATAATGATATGGTGTATGAAACTAAAATTTTGCCCCAAATTTTAAATATTTTGACCACCTTTTTACATAGTTTCTCTAGAATCCTAATATTCTAACAGCTCGACAAAAACTCAAAAGAATAAATATTCCTAATTTTTTTAAGACTGCACATTGGAATTTCTGATAATTGAAACTTAATTTTGACCTCGGAATCTTGAAAAACGACCTTGACAGTAGGATATGAACCTTTCAATTTTTTTGAACTTTTATGACCGAAATACCGGATTAAAATTGAAGAAATAGTGTCCTTTTTGCGGATTAATGGATTAATAACTGTTTTTAATTAATTAAGTAAAAATTGTAAATATAAAAAACAATTAGAGATTTGTTTATTGAAATTGGACAGTTTAGTATAAAATTGGTCAATAAACCAATGACATGTAGATTCGGTTAAGTTGTTCTAGGTTGGCAATTTTTTCAAAAACACACAGAATTAGAGTGGTGTAAGAAATGCGTAAAGAGGAAGGAGAGCAGAGAAGAGGGAAAGAATTGAGGTTACAAAAGGCCTGCAATGTTTTGGTCTGTAGCCGGCTCTTTGGTGCTCTTAAACTCGCTTTCTTTCTGCGTGTACCCCTTTCTCTGCGGCCCGGAAATATGTCATTCTTCCATTTATGCTCTCGCAGCTTCTCTCACTCGTCGGGAGTGCAACACCGCACCGGTACGCAAAATATCAAGAGGGGGGTAAACACACGAGCTGCTGAGAAAGAGACGCCTAACGAGAGGAATGACCTTTCAATAAATAAATCGACCCTGAATGAGCGCTGCCCAGTTATTTTTGGCGGCTGATGCCAGTCCCAGCCTCGTAATACTTTAATAGTAAACGATCCCACTTTTCCGCCCGCCAATCCGCAACTGCGCAGGGTGCCAATTTTTATTTCTCTAATTTTTTGTTGTTATTTTTACAATTCGAGTATTTTTCAATAACTGAGCTTTAAAAACGTCGAAATCTTTATAAGATGGCCTGTGAAAAAGGTTGACGAAAAACTTTTGTCTACTTTTCATAAATATTAATAACAAATGAATGGTTCGTTTGAAAAACTGTTTCGGCCACTGTACACAAATCTGAAGTTTGGTTTCGCAAAATGGCGGATTCAACACGGTTGATAATATTTCTGATAACAATCGTACTATTTTCAAATTTCATGGGTCGCTGATATTGAATCTGGTTAGATTTCGAATCTGAATTTAGAAAGGATTATGAAACTTAAATGTTGTATATCTTCAATTTATATTTTGCTAACATTTATGTTCGTTCGCAATTTTGAATTTTAAAAATTAACAAATTTAATCTGGCGATTAATATTTATAGGAAAAAATGATCTCGTTCACATTTTCTAACCGACATATTAAAGACGTTCCGCCATTACCAAGATTAGATATTAGAGTATGTGAACGCCGTGTCATTTATGAAACAAAAATAATAAACATTTTCGAAAAAAGATTCCATAATTTTTAGATCGCTTTGTAATTTGGATAATAGATTCTGCAAGAACGAAACATCGGAGAGTTTTAATAAGTAAGTAAAATTTAAAGTTAAGGTACTTTTTATTTCAACGCCTTGAAGTAGAAAGTAAATAGACAAAACCCTAGATTTATATTTAAGAAACTCCGGAGATTTGTCTATTCTTTCGTACAAAACGTACACTGATTTAGTGCAGATCAATTTTCATCCATGTTTTTTTTTTAAATATAAATCGACATCCGTAATACGCGTAATAATTAAAGGGAACTCTGAGGCTGAGAGGTATCAGACCGGAGGAAAATGAGCGTCTAAATTAGCCAAGGATGGGGAGGATTTATCAGTGGGCGGCGAGGCGGAAAAGAAGAATATAAGATTGAAAAAAAAATACGGTGAAATTGAAGCAGCGTCGGACGTAACGCTGAAGAAAGGCGGCGAGAAAGCAGCGAAGCGTTTTCTTCGCCGGAGGAGAAAAAGGGTAGAGTGTGACGACTACGGCGAAAGAGACGCACACAAAGGTATACGCACCTGCAGGGTGGTAAAAATAGAGAAAAAAATCTCCCCGTGGATACAGGGTTTACATTCCGTAGGACGTGGTTGGCTGCTTTTGACCTTTTCAAAATTAGTATTAAATTAACTTGATACAGAAAAAAAATGCCCCATCGATTCCTCCCACTTGATTTTTTTACATTGTTACGTTCATTGCAATTCCTGAAACGAGAAAATATCGAATCCATGGTTCAATGTCAAGAAAAAAATTATTTTAAAAAAGACACTTCTCCGGATGTATCGGCAACATTTATTTACGATTTTTCCAATTGACACGAAATTTGTTTTAATGAGGCGATAACGAGAAAGAGGGGAAGAGCGTGGGTTGTCATCGAGGAATGCTAATTTGCAGAAAGTTTACAGGAGCGGAGGCGCAACCCTTTTGGCGGGAATTCTCTTGTACGGAAAATCCGCGTTACCTTTGCCCCTCGTGCAGTTAAAACGTTGGGATGAGTTCGCCGCTTCTTCCTTGAACGAAGAATTTACTGTTTATCGCGCAACGTTCGCGCTCGACAGCACCTAGCGTTTATGTTAATTAACGTTTTAAACTTATACATAAATGATGAATCCTGTAACGTTACAAACAACAGTTTTAAAATGCGTCTTCTTTCCGTAACGTTGAAAGGAAAAATTAAATTGCAAGATTAATAACAATCATTTCTTTAACAAAGTCGTTGAATTGTATTTAAAACTTAAATTAATTATTACGAATGAATGATATTTATGAAAATGTCGTTCATTAATATTGAGCGTTGTTGAAGAGGGTATCAAAAATGAATCGAGCGTCATAATTGGAGAAAATGGTGAATTAGGAAAAAGTGACGTTTCATCAAAGCATACGCAGCATTTCCGAGGCAGGACTGCTGCTGTAAAGAGCAATGCATTATGGATTACTGAGATATACACGCGTTTTCCGCCCGATCGTAAGAAGAACTCCGATATCGGGAGGCGCTGCCTAGCAACTGGTGTCCTCCTCCTAACATCCCTTCTTTCTTTCCACATCTCTCGTGCAGCACCTCTTTTCCTCCCTGCATCTTGCCAGGGGTTTCTCTCATTTTTCCCCTTGTTTGCACTTCTTGCGAGTCTTATTTTTTTTTAACATTTTCTTCCCTCACAAGAGGTCCAAACTTTCATTGTTAAAATATCTTATTTATTATAAACAGCTGCATATTTACGAATATATTTCTAATTATTTCATTCAATACTTTCTTTTTAACGTTTAATTTATAATTTTTTCCATTTTCCATTTGATCTCCCTTTCGTCATTTTCTCCTCTTTCTTTTTCTGGTTTGCAACGCTACGAATTCCATGAGTTTCTTCTTATTTGTATCTCTGGATGCAACTCCCTGTCGCGTATAAAATCCAGTTTTCGATCTTTTCTTATGCACAGAGGCAGGCAATCGCTCCGTCTCGTCGGGTAGCATCCCGTCCGGTATCGCAACATTTTCCCAACAGCGATGCAACGTCGAAAGTCCAATGACCCTAGCCTTTTATTTTTCGATATTTCCAGCACATTTCGGATTTTTACGAAACTATTTTGGCCACGAAACATTATGAAGATAATGTTTTTCAAATTGTACTAGATTCTAGTACTTGGGTTGGGTCGATACGCTTAACGACCAAGTATTTTTACAAAATCGTCTTAGATTATAATAAAGAGAAAAGTGAAATAAATGGCGGGTGCGATACATGCAAAAATACAGCCGTAACACTTGTTGCTGCGGATTCGCGGAGATCGCATTTCGCAGATCCCTGAAGGGACAAAAATTTCAACATTTTTTTTCGTTAATTTGTACAAAACGGAGAGTGGAACGCCATTGCAGCGATAAGCGGCTTTATCGTTTATTCCAATTACTCCTAGAAACGACTAAGATAAGGAACGATAACCTCGCGGAGTTACGGAACAGAGGATTCGTGTATTTTTCTATAAACTGAAAGAAACGCTTGTTTTACGGCATATTTTACGAGCTCTTGTTACGAGGCCGACGATACCGCGTAATCTCGAGTCGATAAGGGAAGGTCGCACCCGAGAGCGATGCTAATTGCTGCTGCTGCAATGCTCAAAATTAGGGCTCCACGCGCTGTAATCGAGTTTAAAGGGCGTCGTTGACAGCCGGGAAGCATCGTCGTCGGTGCAGGTTGAGCGGGGTGGATCGGGATCGATGGGAGAATAAAACGCGTGCGACCGAGTTTCCGAACAGTTACTAGAATTGGATCTCATTAAATTAATCATCGGGGAAACAAGCACTCGGAAACTACGGCGCCCATACATCCCCTGGCATTTTGCGGTGGCATTCGCGCCGGATCGATGACAACCCTTGCGACAGATAGATACCCAGACGCTAATTCATCGGTACCACGCAGCCCATGCAGCAGCTGAAACTTGCAAATTGATCGGTCTCTCGATTGCACCGTCGAAAAGTCGGTAGAATCCTCGAGAAACCCGATTACGAATTTCCGTTCTGCGGTTGTCAAACAATCGACTTGTTTGAAACAACAAGATTTCTTCCAACATATCCCAGTTACCAAACCTTCTAACTTTAAGATCGACAACCGCAAATCTTGATTGATGCACGGTCCCTGGGCTGGCACAAGCGAATTTTTCGTGTGACGTTACTGAGGCAAACGAATGAATCCGCTAGGTGATGCCAGTATCGTTTGGAAGCTCCCCACTTCTCGCAGTGCTTGCCCCTCCTACTCTCGCTACAGGGTGGGGATGATACGTTTATCGTAGATACAGAACCCTCTCCAATTTGAGCTGGGTACAAATTCACGGCAATTCCCACCGAAGAGCAGGATTCGGAACATTGTGGGAGTGCACAGAAGATCCTAGCGCAACCATGCGGATTGGTTCATCCCAACTTTTTTGGTATGAAGAAGTCCACACGAAATCTCATAGCTGTACACGAATAGTGCCTACGCCGTGTACCCAGTGCTTGACGAAATGTCACGTTTGATCTCAAGATTTACTGCGGGTTGGAAAGCAATAAATTATCATACTCGAAGAAAAATAGTGTTTTGACTATGTCAGGTGTACCCTGCGAAAATGAAGTAACGACTAAATTATCTGTTGCTGGAAATATTTCGAGAGAAAAACTGTCCGATTGGATGAATAGTTGAATTTTTTAAAATCGGGAGCATACAGAACACTTGAATAATCCTAAACTGACAACAACAAAAAATGGTAAGAAGCGCCAATTATATACCCGGGAATGCAATCGTGGGATTAGTTTCGTCGAAGATCGCTGGTACGGAAAAGACGAGTGAGATCGGCCTCGATAAGATTAGATGAGAGTGGAAACGAGGCGAATATTGTCAGTCGACGTTATTCGACGGGATTTCATCCGAGATAAGAGACATCCTTCGAATTTCCGAGATGACGGCAGTTTCGTAATTCCAGATAATCTCGCGCGTCCCTCGCCGATAGCGCGTGTATGCGCAGTAACCATGCGCGGGGACAATTTTTTCCGAAACAATTGCGTCTCGATGTCGTTATTATCGACATAGTACAAGATTTGAGGAATTTGTCGTTGGCCCATTTGATTGTCTTTTTTAAAAGTTCGGAGACACAATTTTGTACCTGTTTTTCCTTAGATGATAAGGTGGTTAAGTCGTATTCTCGATGCTGTAGAAGGGTTTGTAGTTTTCATTTAATAGTTTTCTTTGATCGAATGGTTCACATTATTGATGAAATGAGCGCTTTTACAAAAGGTAAACATCGGGTTTGTCCAAAGATAGGTTACTTATTATTACACAACTTTAAGAGACCAATTCATTTTAGAAAATAAAAAAATCACTCTTGATAAATTCTGTACCAATAGTATTTGCATTGTTACTCTATTTGCGTATTTTAAAAATTCAATTATATAAAGTCAAGTATTCAAACTAAACATCAGGTTTTTATTTTCGTGAAAATGAAGAGTAAACACAACACAATACTTGACACTGAACAATTTTTCGTGATCGCTTCTTTGAAGCTAACGAACTAGCCCGCATAGCGGCGCGACGATTACCCTGGTGCCTCCCACCATAGGATTGATTCCCTCTCTTTTACACCGCGATGTATGAATGGTCTGTAATAGGAGAAATGGGCGGATCGAATAAAGCGAATAGAGCTTGAGACGAGTGGGAGTAATAGATTAGCAGGAAGTGGGGGCACACGGTGCTTGGGACGACATCGTGCGGATTAGTTCCAGCCGCGAGACTTTCTCCGATCTGAAGTATAAGTCAAAGTTACTGAAAGTTTTTCCGTAAGATGTGAATTGTATGCGCCTAAAGTTTAGAAATATCAAAATAAATAATTCTTGGTTTATAAATTAGAATAAATGTTTGATCGACTCGATTTAGTAACAGCGCAAAAAGAAATAATCTATTTGATAACGGAACATTATTACCGAGGATAATTTGATTTGCAACTAGCTTATGTGAATACTTTAGTGTCGCTTACTCTTTACGGCTTCAATATATCTATTTCTTTTTTTTTTGCATCGGGGAATTGAGCAAACGCACAGTTTGATAATGCATGGAATAATTACTCTTGTACAATTATGCACGTCACGTAAAATGAAAGCGTTGAAAATTTAACAAGCGGGTGACTTTCAGTAAGGAAAAGGCAATCTCTCGAGTTAAGGTTAATTTTTCATCGCACCCCTCGTCGATAGATCATCGTTTTTAGACCGTGACTCGTATAATTTTCGTAAGTTCAATTCCCCTTGTGGCTCGCATATTTGTAGTAGAAGATTAGAAGTCGTTTTTCATTTTGTGCTTCCGACGAACGCCAATATCAGATGTTACGACAGATGTTGCGAGACGACACTCGAAGAAATTTAGAAGCGAATTTGCATCACAAAGATTTTCGTACATTTTAAACGACGAATTGAACGGTCACGTGCATAAGTCTAGGGATTTTTATAGAGCACACGTGACGAAAACGTGTTGAAATAAGGTATGATTGGATAATTAACCACTTGTAATGTTGTGAGGGTTCAAAGGGCATCCCTACGTCAGGTGGGTATACCAGCCTGAATTTCTGACGTCGCGTACTCTTGCGTAATTCAACAGGTGGACTCGAATAAGGGTAAGGTAGGTCTCGACTTCGCCCCTCGACACTCGAGTCGATCTTCAACCATCCAGATAAAACACGGGTAGGTCCTCTCTCTCCCTCTCTCTCGTTCCTTTGTCCCCTTATTCTACGGTGTCTGCTCTTTTTCCGTCAAATTCGAACTCTATGCATTTGTCTTTTTTATGCGTGATCACCTCCTCCTCTATTGTTTTTGTCTACCATACCCTTTCTCGTTTATACAACAAACTCTTCGTTTCTTTCTGTACCTTTACCTTTCTCATGCGGACTTGTTGACGTCTTAATAATTTTAAATTCTCCTTATTACGAAGTAGAATAAAAGATTAAAAAATTCGCTAGGTATTTGGAATTCGTAAAACTTTTGTAGAAATTTCTGTTCTTGTTTCTATATTCTTGTTGCAACATGGATTAAATATTACTGTCATTCTATTACAGTTGTGATAATAAATGACTGAATGTAGTAATTCTTCGGCAATATTTTCTATCTCCCTTTACTATAATTTAATGTAGGTTATCTGTCTTTGTCTTTCTCTCCCCCTTTTGCTGCCATTCACTCTTTATACATTTCTCCTTTGAACAGCTCTATTCACAGCCCTTGCCAAATTACTACTTCGCGACCCTTCATTCGCCGAGGTGACAAGTTTCGTTAGAGACGTCACTCACGCACTCAAATTGCTCAACGAAAACGAGTAAGACGCGCTTTACGTTAGGGCACTGGTTTAATGTTGTGATTTTTAATAACGTGCAATTTGACGCGATGTGATACAAAATTTTACTACATTTTTTTTTACAATATTTTTTGTTTATAATTTTTATTTATTTGCTTTTTAATTGAATACGTCAATGTTGTTGATTCAATTTTTGAAATATGATAAATTTATTGAAAACTTTTAAGATGGAAATACATTTTTTTTTATTAATACGTTAATAATATAAATAATATCTTATCGCATTGTTAACCTTAGAAATAGTATTTTCATCATTAACCAATTGAATGTATTATTAAATGTGGTTTTAGCAATTGCAGCAAGAATATTGCAATTATAAACCAGTAAATAAAGTAGTGCGAAATGAAATAATGCGAAAAATGCGGTAACGTGCAATCCAACACGAATACGAAGCGCTAACGATCGAAAGCTCTGGAATTGACAATGAAAAGTCATCGGATTGATTCCAAGTCGTTATTGACGCCACTTGACCGATTGATTGTGCGATCTTGAAGCATCGTCGAATCTGTAAATAAGAGAGAAAGCACACTAGTTTCTACTTATTTTAAAATACTTGTTATCATTTTATTCAGAACTATTTTTGTAATGGTTGCTTTGGAGTACATAGTATTGAAAAAAGTAGCATTTTTTCTGTTTTTTAAGCTTATTTATTTCTGACTATGTCATTTGCATTTGTATTGCATTCTTTTATCAATAATAATATTCGAATTTTCTGTAATGATGGAAAAAAAGTTCAGTATAAGATTCAGTATTATTAATATTTACTAGCAAGTATGATGAATGTAATTATCATCATTTAGATTTTTATAGGTTGTGTTTCTATTCCGTATAGAAATTACTCGCTAAAAAATAGGAAAGTTTGAATTAAATATAAATAAGCAGATAAGAATTAAAACGGATCATTTTTTAAGAAAAATGTTGGTTATTCTAAAGAAAGAGTTCATACATAACTTGTAGATTTTCAAAATTTGAAGATTTCACATTTTTATACTTTTTTTTTGCTGCAATTTAAAATGGTTGGAGTAATTTGATCAGATGAATAAAAAGATGACTCCTTTATTAAACATTCACTTATTAAATATTATTTTTATTTAATCAAACGGTTTTTACTGTCTGGGAATAGATTAGCACTCCAACTTTAGTGTGTAATATGTTTCGACAAAATGATTCAAACAAAGTCAATACTCCCATTTCGAACATCGTTGTCGTGCAGAATCTAAATAAATTTGGTGAGCTCGAAAGTTGACAAAAATAATAATAAATACCTGAAAAAGACTTGCCGATTTTCGAAGTTCTAGTCTAAATAGTGAACTTTTATCTTTTTTTTAATTTCCCTAGGCGAAATTTTACTGTAAATATTGTCGAAACGTTAATCCTAAAATCCAATTACGTAAAATTTCGTAAGCAATTTTCACTGATTTTCCAAATTTTGGATCAGTAACTGTGAAAATAAACAATTCATATGATAGTTGTCAAAATGCCAGCAAAAACCGGAAATAAATTTCATGAAAAAAATCTGGGTGAAAGATTGAAATTGGAACCCCCTTAAAATAGTTTTATGGAAAATTTTGACTCACCAATGAGTCAAATATAAATCGTAACGTGAGTTGGGACGATTTGTGCCTCGGAATTTGAGGAAGATATGTGTAATATTTCTTCCTTGGGAGGCTGTGTGGTGCGTTTGCGCGTACTGCGTGTGCATACGTAAGTAAGCGCGCGTAATAGGTTGGCAGGCTCGGAGTGAGTTGACCCCGGCTGAGTCGCAATTGATCTCAATTAGATTTCCCCCTGTAGTGCGGAAGGCGCGGCGTCGCCTATACCTTCTACATCTCTGTCTCTTACTCTTTCAGTTGGTTCGTTCCTCCCCCGCCGACACTTCTTTTCTTATACGCTTTCTCTCTTCTCTATGCGACTCACGGAAGATTTTGCATCTCTTTACACGATTTTCTATCACTCCTCTCTAGAAAGAAATTTTGAAAAATACTTTTAAAATCAATATTTTACACGATGAAGGTTTCTTAACCCATTTGGTCCCAAACTGTCCATTGTTGTCATCATTTTTGAACGATGGATCTATTTGCACCCTCTAAAAACGAAAATGAAATTTCCTTCCAACACTTGGTTCATCTTGCTTTTAGGGAGAATATAAGAAAATTTTATTGAATTTCAACTACATTTTATCAAACATTTAATGATCAGGAAACAAATTTTACATCCAATTTTATGGCACTGAGGCAAAGGACTGTTTATTTTAAAGATGGCATCTTAAGGGGGCTCTAAAGCAGCCGCCTGCCGGTAAAGTAGGAAATTTCGCTAAAAAATGAAAATTAAAGATGGCTGAATAGAATTTTCAAAATTCGGTCTCTGTTTTAATAATTCTAATTGCTACAGACAGTTTTCTGGAAAATGCCAAAGACATTGATTGAGAACTGGAGGAGAATTTTCTGAAATAAGTAAAAATCATTTGCAAAAATTACAGGCTCCGATTTCTTTTCTTTATATCGTTTTTTCGTATTGAAAGAATTCAGAATTCTTGTTTTAAGTAAAGAAAGGGTTTCTTCGAGACTGGAACTTTAAAATGTGCATATTGACATTTTGAAGAAAAAGATAAAAGTACTGAAAATGGTTGCTCAAACACGAAAAAATCAGTGAAAGGTTCAGGAATATTTTATTTGAAAATGATGATTAAAATTTTATATTTATTGAAGTTTGAGTTGCTTATTGATTAAAATTCGTCTGATACAAATATTCGGGAAAAGTTGGTTATGAAATGATGGTTAAAAGTTGAATGTCTTTACTAGTTGATAGGTTTGAATATCGATTCGCGGGTGCGACCGAGGTATTTAATATACGCACGAATAGAAGCGATAACTTACGCGCGACTAGTTTTGCAGTGGTAGAAATTCGAACCTGGATGTTATCATTATATCCAAATTAAATGTAATCTCTTTTTTTAGCGCATTTGGCGTTTTTTGTTTTGTGAAAATGAAACTGTTTTGTTTTTTATTTTTTTTATTGTATTTAAGGGGTATCCAAAAATTGTCGATTTCAAAATGTTTATTGTTATACAGTTGCCGCCTCCAAAATTATATCTCCACTTCTAAGCGACTAAAACAAAATGGCGGACATGTAAACATAACGTATCAAAATTTGTGTGTTTTATTGTAAAAACGATGAAGTTATGTATGAAAATTTAAGATAGTAGATTATACCAAAACTACGGATTTGTGAAATAATACATTAAAATTTCTGCCCGATCGGTTGAATAGAACGTTAGTTGGAAAAAACTGAAATTTTCACACAATATTCTGAACTACCAAAATATCTTAAAAAATCGTTACATTCGAAAAATACCTTAAAATACTTCGTAAATGGATTTAATAGCAGACAAAATTTAAAAGTATTAAATAAATTTAGACAAATAATATGATACTAAAGTAGTGAATTAATTTGACGTTGCACTAATTCCTCTTTCTTTTGTTTTAGGTACGTTTCGCAAGGTCACGGCAGATGATCATTTAATGTAATGTTGAGTTGTAAGTACTAGGTTGTAAAAATGCACATGTTCAAAGATGATCATTGTATTTCATATCTCTAAGAATTTGTTCTTTTCCTTGAGGTTTTTTCTTGATTGTATTTACTGAATAATATATGCAACTAATATTAAAATAATTAGATTTGCAAATATTTAGATTTGCGTATAGCGTAACTTCAATGTAAGGAACAAATTTCGAAATTTTTTCGTTAAGTCATGCCGAAAGTTAATGTCTTTTCTTACATTTTCGTAATTAATAATAACTTTTTTTATTGCTATTTTAAGAACATTTTGAAAATAAATTTAGTTTCATCAATTCTTGTCTAGTTTTAAGATATCAAAAAATTCTGTCTTAGTGAAATCATTAATGCAGTTAGAGATATTTTAAAACAATACAACATATCGACAAAAATTCTCACATTATGAAATTCAAACAAACTTCAAAATTGAAAGAAAATGGACATTTAGTCATACATATGGCATGGTTTATGATAATTAATTTTTCGAAACCTACATTTTTTACGAGAAATCTTGAAAATTGTGGTTTAAAAAATACCTAATTACAGTTAAGAGATTTCTCGAAATATGTTTAATTTGAATCAAATAAATTTGTCATGAAATAAAACTGTACTCGATTAATGAAACAACTGGATTTCAAGTAAATAATTTCAAGTAATGCATTTGTAATAGAAATAATCAAACATTATCATTGCGTATTGCAAATTTTTTATTAGAAACTTGCAGGACAAAAATGCGTACGATCTCTTGTTCAGCGCAAGTGTTATAAACTGAAATTTCGTCTGCATCCCAGCGGAAAATTGGAAGTCGACAATACGCGTTACGCGGTTACTTACGTTTTCCGTTAGTCGGAATTCACGGAGAAAGAAATAGTCCAATTTTCCCATCGGTAACTTAACTAGTCAAGTCGCTGACCCGTTTCCACGAGAAATTGGCCTTTTTAGGCTCTCATTATTAATGTCTCATCGCGAAATTTGGCTGTATTCTATTACGAACGATATTTCCCGGGTAATCGGGTTATTATCCGTGAAGCAAGTTTTCCCGGAGTTTTCCCACGCTTAAAATAGACGGTACAACACGTTGTCGACAAGAATTTTCATTATCATATTGAAGAAACCATATGACAATGGCGTTCGAGGCGTTGACACTGATAAGTGCGTCGACGTCCTCGTCGTGACGTTCGTAAAGACGATGATATTAATTGCTACCTTGACGAGGAAGCAGGGGGAATAATTTCGAAACTTTGATTATTTCATTTACACAAATTTCTACCGGTACAATTGTATCATTCGAAGATATTTGAGGTAGCCTTCGTGAAGTTGAAGATATTTCACAATTCCAAATGTTTCGTCAATATATTGAGTTTCTACAGTTTAGTAGAATGAAATTATCCCTCGAATATAAATTAGTAATTGTACATAGAAAAAAAGTCTTAAAATTGTTACACCTCAAATTAAGCAATGTAAAAGGCTTAATTTCAGTCTAAAATTGAACTAATTTTCTTAAATTAAGTCAATATTTGCGCTTAAAACATTTTTTTTAGTTTTGGAAACTTACTTTTAGTCAATATTCAGATTCGAAATAAGAATTCTCTAACTTAGGTATGAAAAGCTCGACAAATTTTTCTTTAAGCATAAATCTCGACTAAAATTAAACTTTGCTGTCTGAAAGTAAGACTTTAAGCGCAAATATTTACTTAATTTAAGAAAATTTGCACAATTTTAGACTGAAATTAAGCCTTTTACAGTGCTTAATTTGAGATGTAACAATTTTAAGACTTTTTTTTCGGTGCAGTGAATTTCGTACTATTTATGCTGGGCTATAGAAACAAGTGTCGCCTGTTTTGAAGGGATGAACCTATCCGTCCGATGTCGCTTCAGGCACCTTGAACCTCCCATCACCGGCTTATCTATCCCTCTTAGTATTCGGTTCTTTTGTTCTTATACCGATAAAGTGACTTATTCGTTAAAAAAAATGTTGAAATTTAGAGTCTTTCGTTAATTCTGAGATTTCTCGGGCGGCGACTGCGTTGTTTGTAGCGGGACGTCAAAATAATTAATATTTGGACTCGTTAGGTCGGGCTCGGACGAGCGGGCGCGTCGGAAAGTTTGGACGGTAAAATCTCCGAAGAGGTAAAATCAATCGGAAAAGTTGAGTTTCGCTTAGAGCCCGGGGGCAGGGTATCGCGTTGCCGAAAATTTGGGGCAGTAAATTTTGGCGAAGCTCGCATACGGAAGGGAAACCAAGTTAAAAGGAAGAGTCAGCCTTTACGAATGCACCAGGGGGTAATGGCGTGCCACTAATAGTTGAACGAGTCGTCCTTTCCTCCCCCGTCTCGCGCAAGGCGCTGGCAACTTGGTCGAGTTTAAGATGCACGGTTATGCTTCCTTTATTTTAAATTACGACCGGGGCGTTTATGGACGAGGAAAGGAACCCGGCACGCAGGAAAAACTCGAGTCGCCTTCTTTCCACGTCGAACTCGCCGCCGGGAAAACCTCAAGAACGCGGGAGGAAGGAGAGTTTTTGCTGCGTCCTCCTCCTTCTCCTCCTCCGCTTTATTTTTCATTCCCTGGATTAACTCGTATTGTCGAGTGAGACTGCTTAATTGCCGAAGGACAATTCCTGCTCTCCCCCGTAAATCACTCGGCAAGGTGAAAAAATCCTACATTTACGATGGGGGATTTTTGTCCATTACTTGACACCGATCGTTTTCTTGTTTAGGGCGAATCTTTAATTTTTGTATTGAGAATTTCAGAAAATTTGGACCGATATTGCATTATCAAGTTATAATTCGATGATAGTTGAAGTGTATTAATAAAACGGGTGGTATGTCTTGAGAATTTTTAAACAATGGCATTTTGTATAGTTACAAAAAATTTCAAATCTTTTTGTATTGAGCTCAATGTACTTATTAGTTAAGTATATGCATCGGATAATGCTAAATAGGAAGGAAGGTCGTCATCCGGAAATCGCACTTCATGGGCGCCGCACGAGGTTTCCTCCATTCAAAATTTGGAAGTCAAATGGCTCGACTGCTCCATTCGAGCGACGTTTCGACGCTTTCGCTCGCAAAGTTTCGACTTCTTTTTCCGATGTTTGATGGATCAAGATTTCTGTATCCGATTTTAAAAACTACTCGATATCTCGTATAAATAAAGCTGAGATAATCTGGACCATTTTAAACTATTGTGAGGTTCTCAAATTGTACAAATGTTTATGATTTAGAGGAAACAATTTTATATTATGTTTATATTGCTTCGTTTAGGTGTTGTTTACTGCAGAATTTCTAAGAATTTTCTAAGAATTTTGTTTCTGACATTAGGTATTTTTCTAATTAACGAAATATATCGGAAGGGACAATTTATTAAATATTTGGTGAACTCTCATAAACTTCTAGTATAATTTGTTCGAAAGTTCATTTTGATTAATTCTTAATTATTAAAATAAATTTCTTATCGTAACTCTGTCCCTAGAACATAAAAAATAAAACCGATAGAAGATCGATAGGAAAAAGAAGGCAAAAATGAGTTCAAAAGACGAAGAAAAGAAATTAAACAAAAAAGAAAATTGACAACAAAAGTTTGGTCCCATTCCCATTTTTCTTCTTTGTTATTTTGTTTTTTTTTTATCTTTCGTTTTTTCGCCCTGTGATGCAATGTGAACTTTAAAAGGAAATTTTATAAATATTAAAACAGTTATGGAATTTTTCACGCGGAAACTACTATTATTTACTAATTTTAAAATATCTTTTTGGAAAATGTATACAAATGACGCTCAAGGAAAAAGAACCGGTTAATCGCTAGAAGCCAATAGAAACAGACAGAAGTTAGACAAAAAATCGATTTAAAAAAATATATACATTTAACATTTTTTAATTCGACTTAAACTTTTTAGGAAATTAAGGACTGAAAAATGTCATCAGCCGCAAATTCACAACTTGAATATCACGATAACTCGCGAACTATCGAACGAAACAACTTTCGAAAATTCTCTGTGTATACCACAATTTGAGTTTTTCATTTTCGAAAACTTTCCTAGACTCCCCAAGCATTTGAAAATAAATAGTCACAAATAACTTTGTATCGTGTTTAAATGTGTCTGTATTAAAGAAAAAAAGAAATAAAATTTTTTTAATCTTCTATTCGTTTTTGTACTACTATGTTGCAGATGTAGCTAAAATGTCAAATCGTTTAGTTTGATTGTTCAAGAAATATGGTGATATATAATTCAAAAACTGTGAATTTGCCGCCGGAGACATTTTTCAGTTATTAATTATTTCCTAAAATAGTTGAAGTCGTATTAAAAAATGTTAAATGTTGTTCCGTTTGAAATTCTCTATACGTCGTATAACGCCACCTATGACACCCCGTTTAGTAGGAGATAAGTGATGAAAAACTGAACCGGAAGTCCTTTTCCAAAATTGGATCTGAAAATTAAAATTTGATTGGCGAGCCATGGAAGTTTCGAAAAAAATCACCATTTTTAGAATAACTAGGTTCTTTTTGAAGTTATGTTTACTAGTGAAAGTCCATATTGAAGATATTTTCAAGCTCTACAATTTATCTCGGAGGCTCTTTGACCTGCCATGAATATTTCTCTTGTAATAGCCAATAAAAGAGGAAAAATGACGATTTTTGCGTTTTTTCGCGTCTAACTATTTTCGCTAAACAGCTAACGAAATATCACACGGGAAGAAGATGTAGGTCTTGAAAAAATGAATAATTTAAACCTTAATACGATATGATTCGATAAAAATTGAAACCACCAGGGGACATTTAAAGGCATGGAATTGGCGAAAAACGAGTTTTGCGAATATCAACACATTTTTCGTCAATTCTGCGACTTTAAAATACTCCCTGTGGGTTTAAATTTTATCGAATCGTTTCCGATTATGGGTAAAATTGTTCGTTTTTTTATGGCCTACAAATTCTTTATTGTGATATTTCGATAGCTGTTTAGCGAAAAAAGTTGGACGAGAAAAATCGTAAAAATTGGCATTTTTCTCCCTTTTATGGCTATAACAAGAGAAATATTCAATGCAGGTGAATGAGCCTCAGAGGTAAATTGTAGAGATAAAAAATAACTTTAATATGAACTTTGACTGGTTAACATAACTTCAAAAAGAATAGAGTTATTGTAAAAATAAAGATTTTTTTTCGAAACTTCGATGGCTAGCCAATAAAATTTCAAGCTTCAGAACCAATTTTGGAAAAGGAACTGCTGGGTCAGTTTATCGACATTCACCTTCAGGTAAACGGGGTTTTCAAGGTGGCGTTACATGGAGTGGTGTTTTTTGCAATTCGATTTTTCAAAAGTCGTTTTTTTGTCTGACTTTTGTCTGTTATGACTGGCTTTTAACCGGTTCTTCTTCCTTGAAATACTGATATAATTAAAAAAATCCTTTCACTAAATAAAAAAATGTTGCGCAATATTAATAACAATCAAAATAGCATTGTTGCTCCACATGTAAGGATGAAAATGGTTAATTTGGATAAAACAGGTGTAACGCCGAAGCTGGACGGGAGAGCAGGACAAGAAAAAAGAGGCGAACGTTGCTGGGAGGGAGGGGGCGAGGAGGCACTGTAAAACTTGGAAAAAGATAGAGGATCGTTTACGTCGGTGCGCTTGAGCGTCAAGTGGCGGAGGGTAGCCGCCGCCCGCCCGCTGCCTCCCGCCGCCCCCGACGCCGACGCCGCCGCCGTCACTGGTGGCCGCCGCCGCGACGCCAGGCGCCGCCAGACTTTGGGTTTCAGATTAATGGATCATTTTTCTTCCCTCGACTCTCGAAGTCTCGGCTCGCTCCCTCTCCCGAACGGCTCTTCTCGCGTCGAGTCGACGCTTGCGGCGACGAGGCGCACCTCCGATCGCGTCCACCTTGTCGTTCCTCCCCTTCCGGCACCTTAACCCCCTCGCACACTCAAGAGTTTTACCTTTTTGCCTAGACTTTGAAACTACCGAGTATCGCGCCGAAAACTCAAAAACTTTACGTCCAACATTTTTCCGGGATATACGCCCAAGTGGCGTCCAAATCGCGAGTGCTCGCGACTTTCCACCTCCCCTCAGTCGTGCGCATCTCCTTTTTACATTTTCTCGGATTTTTGGGGAAATTTTCATGATAAGTTGCAAACGCCGCGGAGTGCTCTTGTATCGTTTTAGCTTAATCGAATTCCACGTCGCGAGCGTCCTGCGCGTGAAGCGAACTTCATCAAACCTGAAAGCTTCGCATTACTTCGGAAAGTCCTGCGACCTTTAAGTGGCATAAGAACAATGGAAGGACTTCATGAAACAAAAATGTTTAACAGAATTTTTCCTATTGCCAATTGTCTCTAAACCAAAAGAGTTGTTCAATGTTATCTATGCAAGAAATTGGACAATGTACAGGAAACCCCTCTTAATAATAAAAAACCGAAGCGTTTTTACTGCAAACTTTAGGGTTGATAGCGTCAAATAAAGAATCCGAAAAAGATTTAAACATAATTCGGGTTCGATACGTCCACAAAACGGATAGCCGTTATAAGCGGCCAAGTGGGTTAACCGTAGCCAAACTTGTTTCACTTGGCCCAAAGGGTCGCAATTGCCCGATTTCCGGCGATTATCCCGGAAATCGATGAAAAAGTTTCCCCTATTAAATTTGATAAGTTCAATATTTTCCGCGTGCACGCCTAAGGGAAGGACGTTTAAAGTATTACTAAAGCGACATCAATGTTTTATGGTTATTAATTACAAAAACGACGAAACTTAAATGTTCAAGTCATTGATTTGCAGCGATCGATAAACCCTAGCTTCATTTATTTAGCCACGGTGAAGCGTAGAACCCAAGTTCGTCGTAGATTCGTCTTATGTAAATGCGTATGAGTGGATATGGGATTATTTTCCCTCAAAGCCAATTTTTTCAAACACCCGAGAACTTGAGCAATGTCAAGTATTTTTTACGATCCACGAATTTTTATGATGTCGACGGAGAATCTCGGTTTCGCGAAGAAAAGTGAAATGGGTCGTAAAACATGGAGTCTTGAAGAACTGCGCGTAATTATTATGCTAATGTTTTCTGTACGTCTAATATTCGCGCATTTGTTTATGCTAAAAAAAAATATATTATTTTGCGTAGAAAAGTGACAAAATATAAAGTTCATTGGTGGAACTGACAATTTCGGTTGTTGACACCGTATACATTAATGTCGGCACTGGTTACAGACGTGCACGGAGCGCATCTGATGGTTGATATGGTATTTCGAACTTTTTTTTCTGTTCTCGTGGTCCGTTATCCAAGCGAACGGCATACGGTAACATGTAAAGATCTGTTCAAGGACACCCCTATCACTCAAGGTTATTCGAGTGTCCTTTATAGCATAATTGCTGATAGTCCAGGCACCAGAACCTGAAATTTAGCGCGCATAAATCTTTCCAATGACTTTTGAGCTCATCATCTGGATACGAGATAAGAAAACGACATTTTATGGAAATTTGGTTGGTGTTTGGGGGCGGAGCGAAAACGTAGATCGTTTACGATCGACACTTAGATCCGCCGCGATATATTGTATTACACGCGTAAATTATCCTCCGCATAAAAGAAAAGCTCGCCGTCGAATCGGACAAAGTCGTTCCCATGCTAATGCTCCTTTTCTATCGCGGTTTCTCCCCTTCGCCATTTCCTATTTTCTTGTACCAGTAGACACACGCATTTGCCGAAAGATCCGTGGTCCATCTCGCTGATAAAAATCGCAGAAACGAATTTTCTCTCCCCCGCAAGAATCGTAAACTTCGCTCCGGATTACAAAGGAAAATTAACCGCGACGTTGGCGCTGCTTTTTTTCTAGGTTAGCGATCTCTTCTCCTTTTTTTGGATCGACCATTGACGGCAATTCTGATAAGAATGAAGTCGTGACCTTTATTCATTGTCGTTAAAAAAGTTATGTTTTGAGTACCGAATAAGAAAATCACGAACACGAAAACCCCAAATGAATGTTTAATTTCGCGTATTACTGAGTTGACTCGTAAGATTATCGAAGCAATGCAAAAAAATGCTTGAAATAAGTTTTAAAATTGAAAAAAAAATATACCTTCATTAATCAGTCGCGCCGCCAAAATCTCGAGGGAAAAAGAAGCACAGCAGCTAAAAAAACGGCCAGAGATTTGCCAACGAGTTAGGATACTAGTTGGACAATTATTTCGGCGCGACCTTGGAAGGTTTCGAAGTCTCGACGTCGTATATATTTTTAGCTTTTACTTTTTATCTTTCACGGATTTTTTCAAACCTACGCTTTGATTTCAAGGTTTCGAAATCGTCGCTCGAATCTCCGGAGATTACTTTTTAGTCTTAGAAGAAAGAGATTTTTGTGCTTTTCTCGATTCACTCCGTGACGTTCGTTTCTTTTACGCGACTTCCTTTTTTCGATAACGACGAAATAATTTCGCAAAGATCGCGATCGTTCATCATTTTTAATTACTCTGCGTTAAAGGATTCGACGTTTTACATTTCACAAGCGTTTTACGAGGTCGCTTTTTACTTGAACGGTTCTTAAAACGTTAATTATTAACATTCGCCCTTACCGGATTCGGTTTTTTTTATCGCGAATCTTGCGAAAAGGGTACGTTGAAGGATTTCCTTGGTAAACCAGGTGAAAAACTCCTTCTTAGTTTCGAGATATTAATTATGAAGCATATTTTCCAGTCACCGTTGTCGTTATGGAACAATTTTTAGCTTTCCTTTCCTACCCTTCTTTCTTTACTTCACCGTGCAGCTCCAGGGGATTAAATTAATGGAACGAATAATGCGATTTCTTTCAGTCTCGTGGTCTTCTTTTTAACTAATTTAGTTAGTCATTTGCGGACACGATGATAAATTGGCGACATGAAATGTCCGAAGTGTTATCGACAACTAAGAGCAAGTAACTAAGGGTGTCTACGAAAAGTAACAAATTAAAATTTTGTCAATTATGTTCTATGCATTCCGACATATTTAACATTTCACGTTAGGTTTCCTAAAAAGACAAAATCAAAATTTATTTGTTTTCTGCATATTATCATAAGTTGATGTTGTAATTTGGACAGGAGCGAATGTAAATCTGTTTTATGGGTAGCGATGCTACTTTATCGTTACTAGCATTGATGCGCATCAGAGGGAAAAGTTAAAGCGAGGTCAGTCATGGCCCTTTTCTGCTAGACAGTGACGGACGACGGATATACCATCGCTTTCACGAAACTCGGAAGAACGTGAATATACGGAGGATGGAAAAGGGGTGAAGCACTCGGGGGTGGATGAAACGTCCGCGATGAATGCCAGTAATATATCCCGGGACGGAGCGATCACGAGCTTCCGCGGCGTCCACGTTACAACCGGCACAAATTGAGCAAAAATTCTATACGTCATGAATCAAAACCCACCGACAGACGAACATTCTCAGGGAAAAGCGCTCGCCGGAGTAAATCATTCATTAAAAAGAAAACTTCAGGAATCGCTACACGGTTGTCCGACTATCAAGTCATAAACACTGATCGAACCCTACAGTACCAGGTCATGACAAATGCCTATTTGGTACCAAAAGACCCGAAATTTCAAACCTCATCGTTGTGGAAATAGTGTCGCTCTGATTAGGTCACCTGAATCTATTTAAGGCTTGGCTGCAACGTTTGATCGGATCAGGGTTTCCAAAGTTAGGTACTTCAATTAATCATGACTGCATCGTTAGACAATCTGTTAATACCAGTTTAGTGATCAGAGATTCATGAAAAATGTTTGATAGGGAATGCCTTATTGACCTGAAGTTAGAACTTAGGTATCGCCAGAAGACGTGTCTGAAAAGGTCTCTACCTAATTAAAATAATTAGATTGTATACAAAGAAAAAGATGCAAATATGGTAGTTAATAACGAGATTCTTTGAATCATTGGATAAATTGAATGAGACGGATGTATCAACAAAAGAAGACAAGAGATCACCATAAAAATTTAGTTCAGTTCTCTGTTTTTATGGTTTCAGTAGTCAAAGTTGTTACATTTTCAAGTCTCTTCAAGCGCATATAACTGAAATGGGAATTAAAAATTTTGCAAAAAAAAAAATTGACCCATTTGGCATGCAACGTCCCATATAGTACATTAGCTACCGTTGCAAAAACTCGAAAATCCTTAGGGTTGCTATATGGAAGGTTGTAACAACAAGGAAGGTTAAAAATCGAGTTTCTTTGGTCGACGGAGCAGGAAACGAACAGGCGGGGGAAAATTATGCCGACGGTTGAGGGATCACTCTATGCAACGGCGAGTTAAGTGGATGTGGGAGTACTTTCGAGGATCTGCGATCGAGCAAAGAGGAAAGAGGAGCCAGGCGTCGAGTGCATCCATCATGCCGTTCGCGTGAATTACCACCCCAGAGAGTAACCCCTCCGAAGGAGACGCCGTAGTCGGCTGCGAAGGAATTCGTCCGCAAGACTAGACGAGTGAAAATCAAGAAATACGGAAGCAGGGAAATCGGGGTGAGCGATTACACTTGGATGATTTAGCGACCAAATTAAAGCCCCGGGTTAATAGGTGCTAAGATTTGTCCATTTTTCAAACGGGGTGCAAGAAGGTATGATAGGTTTAAGAAACCGTGCACGAGAAGTCGGTGCATATCGACAGGCTCCTCCTCGGGTGAAGTTTGGAAGAATTGATGAAGTGGAAATGTAAAAATTTATATTAACGATTGGTAGACACATTTGGAAGATCCTAAGTTTGAATCTATTATTAGAACACTAGACTAAAAAGTCTTGGGAATACCGAAAAGTTTGAATGATCGGCCATCAAGTTGGGATTCTCGAAGAAGAGATAAATAGGTGGTATATATGTATCATCGATGGCGCATCTTTTTTCCTCCCATCCTCGCATCCTCCATCTCGGGAAGGCATACGACGTTGGAGTTTTCTTCTTCTCGGGAATAACGTCCTTCATCACCCCAAATGCGAAAGCGATGACCCACCCAACCTCACCCTCGCGGTTTTCCGCCTTCACCGATGCGGAATTTCACTGACGTCGCGCCGAGACTTCGCGGCGTTAGCACCCCAGTCCTGATTTCATATTCGCGATTATACTAATTCAGGAGCGGAATTCGATCAAGAACTACCGGTCTTCGATATTTTACAATCGTAGGTACGATTTGTGGGTGGTATCGAACGGAAAACTTTGAATTTGTGACTGGACGTTTCGCCAGGAAATCGGGAAGTCGTTGGAATATTCGCGAAAATGATTGAGAGTAGGTATTGATATTGATCTAGATGATAAATTGGTAGTTTCTAGTGTTTTTATTTTGAATATTGTCGGGACTGAATTCATCTGTGGAAATTACACTAATAACGTAATCACGTATAAATTTGGATAATACAAATAATGATTCTTTCATTATGTTCTTTAGAGGAGGGTGGCTCCATACCGAGTCTCTAAATTGTGATTGACCTTTTTGTTTTAATTAATTGCGAGAAGTAAAGAAATTTCAATGACTGCCCGTGATTGGCTAGAATGGATAAATTTTCCGCTTACTCAAAATTAGCAAATTCTTGGCTAATACTCACACTTTGAGTATCAGCGTGTAAATATGTCATTATCATACTGTATAGTAGTTATTGATAGTACTGTACTCAATTACCGTACAACAAAATGGTAGTCGGTTTTGGTCCTAATTGTGGGCGTTGAAACCGTATTTCTGAATAATCAACTTAATTTCCATTTCGAATTTTCAGCAATCAAATAATCATTACTAACCGAAGTCTCCTGAAGCTCAGAAATTGATTCCACCATTGTCAAATTACGGACTTCGAATAAAATGAAAAGTATAGATACAACCTATAACCAAATTATGTCAATATAGAGAGTGTCCCAGTCACACTGATATCAAGGGCCAGTATGGGACTATTCCCCCTATTTTCAATGTTTTCTCTAAATTTCTTGGAGTGAAAATTCAGTCTTTATGCAGCGATGAATTCTTATTCCATGAAATGTATTACTGGTGCTATTTGTAAAAATTGTCATGAATTTAACAAAAGTTGACGATAACGCATTGACTGATTAGGTATTTATTGACGTATTAATATTAGCGACAAATTGACCCGTATTTGCATTAACAAATTTTTCGTTACACAATTCGATAATAGAGGGATACCTTTTACTGCCATTGATATCTTACACAATCAACGATTCTGCAATGTAATTTTTGCGAGAATTCACTCATTACAGAGTGAAAGAACTATACAAAGAAAGAGGTAGTAAAATCCTCCCTCCAAACTATTTGTAAAGATACTTTTTGGGATTCCAACCGAGAATAAATCGAGTATCTGTTTCGATTGCCATTTCGATAAATGTTTATTATTACGTAATTAAAGAGTCGGAATTTCGTATCATTGATTCCAGCATTTCGAAATAATCTGCATCACGTGATGCGGAAAGATATTGTTTTATGTAGAATATTCTAATTTTTCTAATACATTTCTTGTGTCCCTTGGACATAAAGTAAGAATCGGCATATGTGGTCTTAAGTTATCACCAATTTTAAAATTAAGTAATATTGGAGACTAATTTTTACATTAATATTATATTTCATTATTTTCGTAGTGCATCATCGTTTTAATCAAACATTCCATTCAAATAAATAAATAATTCAATAACTTATTGATATAAACTGTTTTTGTTTTTCTACATTTCTCTGAAAACGTAGTCCGAATATTTCTGCAGGGTAATTAAACTTCATTCTTCGCACCGGCAATCACGTTTTCAGATTATTCGATAATCTTAATGCGTTTTGTTTATTTATATTAATAATACATCGGACTATTGCGCTGTGCCGTTTTCGAGAAAACCATTTGAAACTCATTAAAGTTTATCAGTTTCCAGACCGAACGATCTACATTTCTGGTTTTGATGGAAAGTTTACGATTCGATTTGTAAAGAATTAAATTTAACGAAAAGTCGTTATGAATAACACCTTTTTTTTCATAAAAATAAAATTGATTTAATCTTTTGATCGTAATACGAACGCAAAGAAAAAAGGTAAATAAATCGAGAATAAGTTTACAGAATTATATAACCTCGACAAATTGAAATAAAAAATTCAAAGAAAAGATTAAAACATTAAAATACAGTTTCATCCAAACTGAAGGTATTTAGAATTATAAAATCTTAAGTTATATTCTTTGTGAATATATTTGAGTGGTGGGAAAGTTGTTAGAGTCTGGTACTGAGCCTAGTAGTAAATAATATAATTTTTCAGATCAACGACATTATCGGTATATACTTTAGCCTGAAGAATCTGTGACCCTCACGGTAGCAACGGTATGGATCACAATCCATTGTTTCACTGTCGATTTATCGTTATCGTTTCGCGCGATTACAGCGATAAAAATCTGAACGTTGAACGATACGCATACATGGGATAAGATTGGTTATCTCGCCTTTCTTGTGCAGTTTGCATCACCGTTGGACGGATTTTTCATCTTGTATTATATAACACATCTCACAATAGCATGGACCATTAATATTTTTTAAACGTCTTTTCTGTCATGAGAGTAAATAATGTACCCTTTAAACAATTTCTGAGGATGTAATTGAAGTTTTATCCAGTTACCCTGACAATTTTAAGATGGTTTGGTAATTTTCAGAAACAGTCTTTGGAATTCATACTGCCCTTGAAATCGTAGGAATACATTTTTCTTGCATTATATTGAGTTTTTAGTCCTTGCGTTTAAACATTATTTACAAATAACAAATGAATACGAATTATGAGTACATGACTGGATTTGTCAATTCTTGCGGCTAGTTAGTATTAGACATAGAAAATTAAGATTTGAGAATAAATATTTTGTGATATCAAAGAGACTGCTACTGAGATTTAAGATAGAGTTTCTAAATTTTAAGTGGTGTCAACTTATCATTTTGCTTCCTTTCGGATTTTTTATATAAATGTGACAATAATAGCCATTTCAGTAACGGTCATTGGGAAAATTTTGATACTTTTGTAACTCTCGGATGTCAAATATTTTTTACAATGTATTCTGTGTTGCTTTATCAATTTAAAGTGCGTGTAAGAACAAGTAAATGTATAATATACTCTTATTCATATAGTATAGTTTTTTATTCGGATTATAAATTATGTTTAACAAATTTATCAAATTATAGTTCATTTTCTCGTATGACTACTGTCAAACTTTATTCATTTGCATTAACTGATAAAAGGCAAAAAGTATTTAATGAACGTTTTAAAATCTGACTTAAAGTTAAAATTTTTAACGTTAACATTTTCCAAGTAGAGACGATGATAAGGAATATAAAAAGTCAGCGTGATTCGTTATTTTTAGCGGAATTCATAAAGTTGTATACATGCAAAATCGGCAGTCCTCAATGTAAATACACACAATCCTAATACCGATTAGATGTGGTTTCTTTTGATTCGATGAACTTTTATCTTTTACATATTATGCTTAAATTTAGAATGTACATCACAGTTCTAATAATTGATAATTTTGGAGATTATATCATTAGGTAATCACTTTGTATCGTTTTATTGTGTTATTTTTAGTTTCAAATCACTCCTATATTTACCAAACACTGAGATGAATACCAGGCAACTATAGTAAAAATACAGGTCATGGGTTAAATGCCATTGAAAACATCGAATTTTTTTATTTTCATCGACGATTATCAAAATTATTTAGTACGATAAATTGAATAAAATGACCGTTGCCATTTTTTAATAATGGACTATTAAAAAATTTAATTTAAAACTTGGTTAGTAACATTGAAATAGAACATCAACTTTTTACCTTTACATTAGCCTTTACCGACGCCATATTTTCATTTATAAATGTGTTTTAGGGAAAGATTCGTAATTAATTACTATTTTAGGCATTTTTTAGGAATGTCTGACAAATTTCGGCGAAGGTGATTCAGAAACGAGAACTGCATGAGCAATATAAAATTTAAAACAATATTTTTTAAATTGATCTAAACTTCGAACTATGTCTAGATTCTGTTTAATTAGCACAATTTCAGTTAGGAATTAAAGTTATCGATCGAATTATGTTAGCCGACTCTTAAGAGAGATTTAACTTCCTCTATGAAGTCAAATATGGAAAAAAAAATACTACAAGCTTCATCTCTGAAAGACACAATATACAATTTTGAAAATTTCCAAAGTCAATTTTAGAAACTGACAAACGAAAAACTGTGGATGGGTATTTTGAATAACGAAGGTAGGGAGTAAAATGGACGTACGTGATCGGAAGTATGGATTAGCGAATTGGTTCCTTTCTCTTCCTCGAGCCGTTCCTCATCCTTTTGGACGAGGCGTCTCGCCTCTTGCACTCGACGATAACGAAAAAGCGGGAAAACCGATATGCGTTTTATCCCAAAGTTCTGATTTGAGTGCTCGGCCGAATTCATTTGCTTTTCGAGCATGACGCCGCGTCCAACCGACTTCGAACTCGAATCCTCAATTATCAGCTCCATGAATGAATTTCCTTCAATTTTCATTTGCCATATCGAAATATGCCACAAGGAAACAAATTTGAATTATTATTTTTGCAACTCGAAACAATTGTTTCGATAGAAATGCAATAGATCTGCTTCCTAATGGCAGTTGGGTGTAAATCGCTTCATTTTGGTTTAATAGGCTAGTAAAATTTGGCGTATCTAGTACTGGTCCTGGGAGGTAATGGAGACTAAAATGTTACGAGCGACATTTTAACGAGAGATTATCAATGTAATTGGAGGAGAATCAATTTGCTTTAAGAATATGAATAATGAAAGGTAATCGCAGTTGAAATGGTTTCACTGTAATGACAGCATCATGGCATGGAACGTCGATTGCACAATTGAGCGTCGCATCGATGATGACGATTGAGTCGATTGGAAAATAATTTATTCACTGCGGTCGCCTTCGACGACGTCTGCTTCAACGTCGTCCCGCAGCTGAATAAACCATCGACGAAAAGACGTTATCGCAAAATTGCAGGCGAAATGGCAACTTCAGGCACGTAACGTAAATCCAGGAAAAAAAATTGTGCTGAATGACCGACATCAGGATACAAAAGACGCTGTATTAAGTTTAATATAGAAGCTTTATTTATAGTCGAGTCTCACGTGTCCCAATGTCGAGCAAACGCTGAAGCTGACTTGGTGAATGCCGACTGAGAATTTGGTTAATTAAAAAAATGGCAAAAATGCAGGAAATTAATAGAAAGAGATTATTTCGTTCCCACGTCAGAATCTGGCACTAATCAAGTCTAAATGACTATCGCTGGGAGCTATGTTGTGTGTCTTTCCGGTGATTTTCTCGCGTCGATAACAAAATCCGATCTCGGTTAGGTCAGAAATACCGCAGATCCGTGACAGTGACATCCGGCGACAGCCTCGTCCACGCGCGAGTTTCTTTCCTTTGTGGTTTTTAGTCGAAGAAACGGATGACAAGAAGACGAAAGGTGTACAAATAAGTCACCGCTTCCTTCCTCCCTGAGAAATCCTGATAAGGCGGAGGAAAGCGACGAATGCGGTTAACAATTCATAAAATTCCTTTTATATATGCTGAGACCAGCGTAGATTATTGGGTTGGGAAAATTAAAAAAAAAATGCGTTGGAAAATAAACGGAATTTATTGGGCGAAATGGAGGGATTGAGAGGCGAACCGGTGAAACGCGGTGCGCTTAAGGAGAGTAGACGTATCTCGCGCTCGAATCTAATAGGCTGCTGCGGTAACAGCATTCCTCCTGTCGCAGTGATTTGCTACCTGGAGCCACGTAGAAAACGGCGCGCGTCTATATCCGTCCAGCTGGTTTCGTTGCATACGTTAATGCGCTAATGTTGACTTTTTCTCTCTCTAACTCTCTGGCTCGGTTCCCGAGTCTCCTTCTGGCGTGTTTAGTCTCCCAGACCGTTTCTTCTCTCTTCTTTTGGGCACGTCTTGTACCCAAACCCTTTTGTCCAGTCCAACAAGGTAAGGTTCCGTGTAATCTGGGGCTGTAGCGATTGATTCTAATTTGGTGAAGTTCCGCTAGTAATAAAGTAACGGTAGTTCATGAATCAAGTTTTAAATGGTTCTACTACGCCAACGGTTCGCCAAAATACATAGGCCCAAAAAGTTAGTGAGGAAAAAAAATTACTATGGCAGACGTAAATAACCATCACTTTTGGGAATAAATACCACAATCGAAATAAGGAAGTCCTACTTTAGGTTAAATACTTTTCTATAGATTTTAATTCTGCTCGGTTCTGTAGAGTAGTTTTAACAATCAAATTTTTCGATACCGTCCAATATTGTAATGAGGGCCAAACCCAAAATATATAATTTAACGAGTATATCTTCTTTGCATATAATCTTCGGAAGACTTGACAATTGACCTCGGAAGTAAATCAGTTCGAGGAAGGTGCAATTTTCGTACAATCAGCAGAAAGAATGCACGTTGTAGAGGGAGCACACGCGTCTACGTGAATATTTAACGAATTCGAGGCAGTGGTTGGCACGCGAATCCTTGATGCTTTCTGTCATCGCCGGATCGAAACGAGTAATGATCGCGTTTCATGCATATCTTTACCCGAGTCAATACAAAAACTTGTCGATGTCTGTAAATGAGCGAACACGAGCCAGCAATTATGCCGGGCTCATAAATATCTGTCGCACGTATTTCAGAATTCTAATTTGTTACGTAAATCTTCTTCGAACCCACTTTTTATTTAACTTGGCATTAAGGCTAGTTACTAGGCACTTTACTCGAACATGCTGCTCTATTACGTCCATGGTTTACGTAGTCCGATCGTATTTACTAATAAATATTAAGTCATGGTTGAGGCACGACCTAGATATTCCTTTCGACAAAAATGCAAACCTCGTGAAAGTCGTCGGAAAAGTTTATTAATTGACGCGACAGTTGGTGGACGTAAATATTATTTATTTCGGAGGAGGGAGGTAGGAAATTGTGCCAATGTTCGACTTCACCTGAGCAAAGTGCGTCGAGCCACGCCCGACAGCAATTTCCTTATTAGACACTCATTAAGAAAAGCTACGGGAGAAAGAAACAGTGATGTAAATACGTATTGCGTAACCAGATGAGATATTCACCATTCGATTTCTTCCTTATCTGCGCAACATTTCACATCAATAACAGAACAGTCGCTAGGGGATAATGAAACGTACATGTCGAATTTGTTCCTTCATTCCAGGTATTTTAGATTTATTGGTTTGATTTACGTTTTATACTTCCACCTAGATTTGATTTTTCATACTTTGTTTTAACTGGGTTTAGTCGGTTCAATTATCCTGATTCATATTTTTATAAATAAAGTTCCATAAAAATTAGTAAAGTAGCTTTACACAGAAAACAATAATTGTTACATCTTAAATCCATTATTAGTGAGGCTTAATTTTAGCCCAAAATTGCGTTAATTTTCTTAAATTCAGTCATTATTTAGGCTTAAAGTCTTACTTTTAGACAACAAAACTGACTTTCAGCCGATTTTTTGGTTTTAAATAAGATTCGTCTAACTTAGATGCTAAAATCTCGATAAATATTATTTTAAGCCAAAATATCGTCTAAAAGTCAGTTTTGCACACTGAAAGTAAGACTTTAAGCAAAACACTGAATGAATTTAAGATTTCTGTGTATTTTACTCTCTTCGGAAAATATTCAGGAATTAAATGCTTTCAACTGTCAACCAGTTGGTGCTACTTGACTTGACCCTTTCAATAACCCAGGCCGATGAATTTTGAGAAAATTGCAGAACCAAGAACCAGAACATATTTCTCAAAGGTATTTGACGAGCTGAATTTGAATCCGACCTTCAAAAGACATATTTTGTTATTCTGACTTCAAATTCCTACTCAGCAACGCCGAACATCTTAAGAGCCAATCAAAATTTAGATCTTTGTGATTCATTTCTTTTTATTTTTGAAACTCAGAAACTTCACCCGACGATATCTCAGTAACCAATAACGATTTTGCTAAGTTTGTAAAGGGATTTTAAAGGGCAAAAACAGTACTTTGAGACCCGTGACGATCGTTTTTAACAAAAATCTGTCTTAAATCTACAGCACCTCAAATGTACCCAAAAAACGTACTTTTTGTACTTTTAGGTTAAAATATCTCAAAAACCTGACGTGTAGGGGCTATCCTGAGGTTGGACTCGAACTCACCGCGTCAAATATCTTCGGAAAAGTATGTTCTGGTTCTTGATTCTAAAATTTGTCGGCCTGTGTAATCAAGAACTTGATGTTCATCAAATATAAGAAATCTAGGACATGAATAATTGATACGAAAACGATAATGATTAATTACGACTATGCAAAGTACGTAATGAAAGATTCCTATAAAGGGCAACAAAAAAAGCGTTGAAAATGCAACATAATGTATGACATATGACTCGTGAAATTGAGTAAGAATGGACGCAATAAGGACGCGTTAGATGCGGGATTCCGCATCATTTGCCGTTTAAATCTGGCAAATATCAGCTGCGGATGAAGCAGAGCGCTTCCGAAACGGCGATACGCCGGCTATTCTCCGGGCTTTTACATTCCTCGAGATCTGCTTTATTTTTTTTATTGGGCGATGTAACACCGACGATATCCCTTATCTCTCCAGAGTCGGTTTCGCATAAAGGAGTGTCCGATGCGACTCGAAGACGCTCCTCCAATATAAAGCTCGCGCTCGCGTTATATCGCCCCATGATAGGGAAATACCTCCATCCCCCCTTTTTTTTATTCTCTCTCGTGGTCCATCTCGCTCTTTATCGACTTTGCCTACTTCTTTTCTCCTTTAACTCCCCAGACGAAGCGATGGGAAGAGCAGGGCGATCCTATAGTCGCCGGCGCCCCGGCGCGGCGGCGTCCGCGATGTCTAAAATGCGCGGGAGTCGCTTCGCGATCAAGTTTACGGCACTTTTGACGAAAGTGCCGCGGGGTTTATCGGCAGTGACGAGCGCGAAATGAGACAAGAGAGCGAGACGGAGAACGAGGAAAACGTCCGAGAAGTGGCGCGGATCACCAAGAACAAATTTTTCCATATAACCGACACTAAAAAGGAAAATGAAAATGCAGAGACTATCAAGTCGTTCAATGCCTGATAACAGAAATGGTCTTGCGCATCCCAATGTTGATAGAAAATATGAGGAATTTATTTTTCGTTATTAATAATAATTCTCAGTCAGCACTGGACATCTAGTGGACGTACGTATTTCGTCCATATTATGTCTAAACGTCCAGGACAAAAAATGGACGTAAATGGAAGTCTAACGTACGTACATCTCCGGACGTTATATGGACGTCCATCTCTGAACTCATATCCAACAGACGTCCATATTACGTCCAAATTAGGTTCATAAATGTATGGACGAACTTACGTGGACGTCCACGGTACGTCCATTTGAGGCAATTTGGACCTGCATTTTTATGGACGAATAATGGAATGTACCACAAAATCCCGACAAATAAAATAGCAGTCATTCAAAAAAACAGACGTTAAAAAACCAGACATTCAAAAACCAGACATTTCAAAAACCAGACATACAAAAACAAGACATTTCAAAAAACAGATATTCAAAAAACAGAGGTCAACAATTGATTTGACCTTCAAGTGACCTACAAAATGAATCTCTTGGTCAAACATGACCTAGAAATGACCTTCAAGATGTGTCGAAACGTCGGGTTCTTGAATTTGAATGCATTGTTTTTGAACGTCTGCTTTTTTGAATGTCTGTTTTTTGAATGTGGTTTTATTGGTCGGGATTTTGTGGTGCACCCGAATAATGGACGTTCAGTGGACCTCATATGGACATCCACTGGACGTCTGGTATGACGTACTGGTCGCACAATGGACGTCCAATGGACGTACATGTGTCGATTGGGTTGTTAACTAGGTTATACGATTCGAAATAATAAAAGGGAAAGTTTTGCGAAGCAAACTTGGGCTTTTGCATGGCAATTATAGTTTACGTAACAGGACGAAATGAAATTGAAATTGATTCGGACTCGACATCGAGCCGTCGACCCATACGGACAAAGACGAAAGGGGGAGTCGATGAGCTCGTTCCAAGCAGTTTTAGCGCGGGCAGTTTGGCCCCCCGTCTCCGTCCGAGCTCTAAAAATCCGTTACGATATAGCCGCGGCTGCTATACGCGGATATCTATATAGTTATGGCTCGCATACGCAGAAAGCGGAGCTTTCACGGTTACACGATCAGCCACCATTTCCCCGGCAATAATAAAGTCGCGGAGGAGGCGACTGTCCGTCCTTCGGACTCGACAAGTTTTAACTACACTTCCGCCAACCCCATATACAGCCCACACCCGAACCACAATCAAACTAAAACTTGCGCGGAATACCTCTCTCTCTCTCTCTCTCTCTCTCTCTCTCTCTCTCTCTCTCTCTCTCTCTCTCTCTCTCTCTCTCTCTCTCTCTCTCGGAACCTCGAGATGCGTCGATAACACAGGTCTAAAAAAGGGGTCCTAGATGTTGTTGGTAAGCTGTGGGTCATTGCCGACGTAATTGTGTGCGCAGAATCCGAACCCGAAGTCAGAATTGGTCCATCACGTAAGGATTTTGAGATATTTGAGGTTATGTACTGAAAAACGCGTTAGTTTGCTTTGTTTGAGGTTACGTACAGGCTGCAACAATACTGCACTATTTGCATCTTTTAATACTACCTTTACCCTTCAAAATGAGGTTTTATTCGATCACCTACAATTTTTTCTTACAAAGTTACGGCCATTTTGAAATTACGAGATATATTCCATTAACGTTATCAAAAAAACAGTGACAATACTAATACGTGATTTTAGATATTAGTATCCATATTTTATATAGTTGTTTATATTTATATACGTTTCATGACTTTGAATTTGACCTTGAGCTTGTTCTCCAATGGCATTTCAATGTAGATTTGTTTACATGTAATCGTGATTTCAAATTGGTGTATCGTGGCGAAGAAAAGTCGTAATGGAATTCTGCGGCTCTCGTATTAAAGAGAAAAAGTATTGCTATATTCTCCGATGAGAGGAAAAACTCCTAAAAATGTTGTGGCTTCAGTAGGTAACCTCAAAAATATAAAAAAACGCGTATTTTTAAGTACATAACCTCAAATATCTCAAAATCCTGACGGGACGGGCCACTTCTGTCTTTGGATTCGATCCACAGCTTCCTAACAGCAAAACCACGTTGACCCATGTAATTCGTCCTATCAGAAAAATTGAATAGGATTTTGAAAAAGTTGGAGACGATGATCCATTAAAAGACGGTGACGCGAGGAAATTCTCGAGCCTTTTAAAAGGCAGCTGACGTCCAATCTGAGGGGTCGAATGGCTCTTACGCAACTCGAGATGCTGCATGCTAATGCCGTCAGATCGAATACATGCGTAATGCACACGAAGCACGTCGCGCGTAACAGTCACACGTAAATGGGACGTGAACAACGTCAACCCACTTATAATCGTGTAATTCGGGTAATTGAGCGTAGGGATCTCGTTTCAACCATTTAAATATGACCACCTAATGGTGTGTGACGCTCGACCGATCCTACACTTTCACGAATCGATTCTATGGACCATCTCTAAGCTTAAATTCCCCGGGGATCTATAACGGACCTGTACAATAATTAACTCCTTGGCTGTCGAAATAATTTACAATGTTTGGGTCAAAAGAGTATTGAAAAAAGTGATTTCATAAAAAACATAAAGAGCATTTTATGTGATTAGTCATTTTGGGGTTCAAGATTTGACTCATCCGAAGTCAAAGTACGTTTAGAATGTGTAAATATAAGACTATCTACCAATTTGTTGCAATAAAGTGTCAATTTCAAACGAATCCTATAAATTTTGAAAAATTCTACCCAATTACATCCGCCATTTTTAAAGATGAAATACTGACTTCAGAAGCATAATATATGGCCCTGAAAATTCGGATTGAGAAGCTTCATTAACAAATTATTCTGTAATTTTGGATTCGCCAGTATGAATTATGATAATCAATTAAATTATTTTGACAATGAAAGATACCAAATAACAATTTTCGAACGAATCTCATAGGATTTGAAAAATAATTCAACGTTTTGAAAATTTAATGTTAGATATATCAACGAACCAGAAAACCCCTGAGTAACAAAATTTAAGAAATTTTTAATAATTTTCCAATGCGTTTCAGATGTAACTGTCTACAGTCAAGGGCTTAATATAGTTGGAAAAGTAGTTTTCAATAGAAGTTTCGAAGCGTCCCAATTTACGCGGAGCGCATAAAAAATAATATTTTATACCGAAATAACACACTTTTTCATTCATAATTAAAGTAATGACTGTAACTCATGTGCTACTTTTGAATGTTTCAGAATTCGATAAGACATAATTTGTCGTTGCACAACCGATTCATGAGGGTTCAAAATGAAGGAACCGGAAAAAGTTCATGGTGGATGATCAACCCCGATGCCAAACCTGGAAAGTCAGCTCGAAGACGGTAAGTTTAACCAGTTTAATTTCTGTGTATCTTCAGTAGTTGCTACCCCTAGAAATGTGTATTAATACCAAAGCGACCTTTCTTTATTAGTATATCTGTCTGTCTAAATATAATAGGACTGAACATTCTTGTTTGCAATAAATTACATGTTTAAGAGATTTTTTTTTGTGCAATTCCAAGTTTTGAAGAAAGTTTGGAATTTCGTTAAAATTGAACATTAAACAATCGTTTTGAACCACTCGTAGATATTCTAAGTATTGTTGAAATATTAAGGATCGGGATTAAGTGTTCTTTATTCTGGTCAGGTATATTTGACTAACGACAAATTGATCTCAGTTTCTGATTCTTGGTTCTCTTAAATATATCTATACCCGCACAAGCTTCTAAGCTTTTGGGATATTTCCGAGGACTATGGAAGGTAAAAAAAGAAATAATTATTTTCAATAAAAAAAAAAATATACATCGAAACATCACAAAAAAGGAAGGTCTAATCTTCAGGTAATGTATACACTTTTTGCTTCGTAATCAATGTAAATCATGACATATGTAGATCCTAATATTTTTCATCGTTTTCTTAACTACCTACTTATTAAAACATGCTTTATAACTTTAGCTAAGGTGTGGGTAAATATTGATTGTTTTACTTAGTGCATGCTTATTTTTTGTGTGAGTGTTGTTTCGAATTTTGTATCCGTCACTCAATAATCTGCAGAACATTTTACCCCATTAAGCCATAAATGGATATTTTTCTATAAAGTTTTCAATTGCTGTATTTCATGTAAAAATAAAATTCCAATGAATTTTCAAGGGGACATATTTAACGTAAACTTAACTACACATTCAAAATATTTTCGAGTTCTTGAACAATGCAACTATATACGATTCGTTAAAAAAATGAAGTTTCAAATAACCCTTTCTCTTTTGTCTCATTTAAATCATTCCAGAATTCCTATTTGAAGTAAGTCATATTATCATTTTGAAAATAAAAGTGAATGCATCCAAAAAATTGCTGAAAAAATCCTTCAAGAATAAGCAGAAATTTTTGCAGAATTTTTTACAGATAAATTGTTTTTAAAGTTTCATTATAATTTTTTTTACCAATCCTATGAATTTGTTGTTGGTAAACATTTTAAATAAAAAATATTGTCTCTTCATAAATTTTGAATTCTTTCATCAGAATTTTTAAAATGTTAATGTGTACATTTTGAAAGTTAAAGAAATTATATAAATAAAATAACAAGAATTTTGAAAGAACAGCATTGTAAAAAACAACACAAGACAGTACATTGAAATCCGCGTTTTTTCAGAAATAGTCAGATATATTTTTTTCACACAAAATACAACCGTTAAAAAATTTAGCGAAAAAATATCCATTAAGGATTTTGAGAAAGAATTGGTTTAAAATGTACAAATAGCATTTATTATGGTAATAGTCGGTAATAATCTATCATTTATTTTGTTGAAAACGTTTCAAAGTATCGAAATCTATACAGTAAAGTTGTTCATGTGTTAAAATGATTCTGTACGTGATTTTTATTTATTTTCACTTTCTCTGTTTCGTGAAAAATCATTTTTGAAATTTTTTAAAATCTAAACATTGAACAAAAACTAGCGATCATCTAGTTATTAATGGTTGTAAAACGCGTGGCAATATTTGACAACGCAATTCTGGATATACTGCAACAGAGAAGCTGAAAGTAAAAATACTCGTATTGTTATTTGCATCATATGTATCATGCGATACCATCAGCATTTCATTTGCAGAGATTCAAACTCACGCTTGACCCCCATCTACGATGAACCTATTGTTAGGTACGTATGTATACTCGACTATGTTACTCAAGGTTCATTCAACGATATTGTTGGGTTATTCGATTTATGCTGACATATTTTTCTAATATTAGGGTACGACGTATACTTAAGATATTCATTTTCCTCTCTCTCAATTTTTTGAAGTAATAATTTACAATCACTGACTTTTTTCATATTTCCATTACACAGTTTTGCAGTGACTTGAGCATGATCGACAAATGTTCAAATTCTATGTTTCTGAAAAAGTATTGAGCCAATTAATAAGAAAAGGATATGAACTATTGTTGACATGCCACGAAATTGTTTGCTTTTTTCTTATTTCTGAATGCACATATTCACGCTTAATTTTTTTTAAGTACGACACGCTTGATGCTCGCCATTAATTCACGAATGCTTCCGCTTTTATCATACCCATTTTCATTATTGAATTGTAAGGCTTCTGCAGGCAACTAAAATTTTAAAATTTATCTTACATAAATATAGGAAGATTTCAGGATTTAGACCTTCCTTGCGGAATGTATTCGGTAAAGCGTAAAGTAAATCCTCGCGTATTTTACGGTGAAGTAAAAATTCTAGGGTCGCGTTATGAGCACGCGACCCCGACAAAATAACTTGTATCAATAAACAGGTCGTAATATACAAATATCTACATTAAATAAATAAGACTTTATGAACATTTATATAAATATCGAAAAATTATCATTATTCTCCAGGGCAACGTCAATGGAGACGAGCAAATTCGAAAAGCGACGAGGCAGAGTAAAGAAGAAGGTCGAAGCATTACGAAATGGCAGCTTGCAGGCCGATGCCACCCCAAGTCCAAGCAGTAGCGTCAGCGAAGGTCTGGATCTCTTCCCGGACAGTCCACTCCATCCAGCCAGCACTTTCCAGCTATCGCCTGACTTCCGGTACTTGGAGCATCTTTGTTTTTTCAAAATTCATTTCCAAAAGTTATTTGATCGATTGTATGTTTCGATAATTCAATTAATATCTGGTTAAAATTAACGGAAATTACACTAAATTATTTTACTTTCATTTTATTATTTTCGATATAAATTTAACAAAATTCATAACGTTTCTAAAGTCCACGTGCGTCGAGCAACGCATCCTCCTGCGGAAGATTGAGCCCCATTCCAGCCGTCATTGGAGAATCGGAATGGACGCCGACATACGCTCCTTCCTACAGTCCTGAGCAACTGGGTATGTAACTTGAGCATGTACAGTTTATGTAAAACCTCTTTTCTGGCAGTTGGGTTATATTGGTTATTATTAATTTGGTATTTTAGCTGGAAGTTTAGCGGAGACAATGAAGATCGAGCCTTACCAGATGTACCAAACGCCTCCATCAACCCACCAAACACAAGCTGCTCCTCCGCCTCCCTATTACGACTACCAGAGGAGTTCAGCAATGCGAAGTGGTTCCACTCCGTACGGTTTGCCGCCAACACCGCAAACGGCCAACCAACAGAGATGTCCAATTCATCGTCTGCAACCATGTGCCTGCCAAATGGTATATATTTATTTATTTATTTTATTGTTATAGAAATACCAATTAACGAAGAAATTTACTAATATTCCGTTTGTTGCTGCTGTAGAACCTAAGTCCAGTTTCCGGCATGTCGCCATCGTATCAGCAAAATGAGCCAAGTCCAGCTGCACTCAATGCTCAGCATCAATCTATTCAGTACCTAATCCAGTCACATCAGCGCCAGCAACAACTTTTGCAGCATCAGCAACAATTGTCTCAACATCGTGTACATTCGGGATCGAGTCCTCCGCAATCGAATTCCCCGACGCCGAGCACGATGATGGGTCAGCTGATGGGAGCTCTAAATAACACTGCTTTACTCGATGATCTCAATATCAATATCGAGAATCTGCGCGGAATCGACTGCGACGTGGAAGAGGTAAATAAATCCAACATCTTTTTATACACAGCGATACTTTATACGTACTTTAAGCATCTAAAGTATTGGAAATGTCTTTAAGCTCTATGCACCATTTCTATGCCAAATATTTAAACGTAGAAATGAAATATATATGCCTACTAGCATGTATGATATTCGAACCTCTTTTATTTTTGATATATTCGTCGGGAGTGTCTCTGAAAGCACAGTGCACGATGACATTTCTCTTTCTGTTATTTTTATTTTTGATTTTTTTTATCTGTATTTTTTTAGTATGACATAGGCAAGATTCTTCCCTGAAAAAAGGAAAACTGAAGTCTGTATTGCGTACTTTATCTTGGACGAGGCCCACAAGAGTCACATAAGACACTGCATTATGTGTTACTTACGAAATTGATGCTTTTTCAATTAATCCAACATATGTTATTTCAATTTTTGTTTATATTGATTTCTAAATATACATTGTTCAAAGTAAAAATGGAGAGCATTATTGATCTTCGGTCTGAATTAAACGTAACCACGAATCCATAAAGTTTGGTATATTAGTTTATTATTTATTGTATTTTATTCTTTCTATTTGTGAGTAAATCTTTTTTTTTGTAGTCTTTTCGTCAGTTTGTCACTTTAACAGGATAAAATAGGATTGTTTATTTAGCATAGCTTGAGTATGTTTGTGTAATAGTGTATCACTATATAGTAGTATCACTATCAGGGCATATTTTATGACACTTTACGGCATTTTAGGGATGGCGACTGTGCCCCACGTACGTGTCTGGTCACTATTTCAGGGATTTATGAAAAAGTGGTAATGCACGAGAAAAATACATTGTTCGCAAACATTATTGTTGTAACAACCACGGGTTAAGAACGTCTATCTAAAGCGGCATGTTTCCGCAATTTAATTGCCTTGGTGAGGAAAGGGAATAACTACCATTTGTGTCCAACCATGTCCAACATAAAACTGCATAAGCCGTGCCAAATGTTGAATTTTCCTCATGCATCGCCATTTTATACGAAACTCCAAAATATTCACCTGATACGTCCAGGTGCCATTCGTCGGTAGGCTATTTTCAGAACCAAGACGAAGGACGAATTGTCACTGGAGATGGTTGAATTTCTTATATATTAAATAATGTTATCATCTCGAATACGGAGTTTGTTAATTAAGAGTCTATTAATAATTCTCTCAAGACTCGTAGTTGAAATAATACGCCATGTCGCAATGTCATGTGGCGTGTGCAAGCAATGTTAGTACTAACGGCATTTTTATGTGGTCGTATGTTGGAAACTACTGATTCGAAGTTAGGCCGAGAATAATCTTACCAATATCGTTTCTATTGTTCCGCTAGGTAATAAAGCACGAGCTATCAATGGACGGTACGTTGGACTTCAACTTCCAGACGGCGGAGGTCCAGGTGAACGACGGGTCCATGGGGCCGATGGGCGTGTCGCCCCAGAGCGGAGTCAGCGTCGGGGTCGGCGCGGTCCCCAGCAACGCGGCGTCGGCTGGCGTCTACGTGAGCACCAACGCCGCGACACCCGCTGCGCCGCCATCTTGGGTTCACTAGCAGTGGATCCCCCTGCCCTCGACGCCGCCGTCGTCGAGCGAGCAGCCCACGACCTACGACTTCGCCAGGGTGCGGCTCACTGGTGAGTCCCCAGACCATTCAGCCCCTTCGTTATCGCACTTAAACTCCCGCTTTACCATCATAATCGACGACGATCATCCCACACCCCCGATTGTTAGAAATTTGTAGATGGGGGATAGGGCCACCCTAGTAAATGTACCATATCATCATCCTGGGGAATTCAAGTCGACAGCGCGAATACGACGTTAGCTCACCAGAGAGTTGATTCGACGTTATAGCTAGGATTCGGGATCGGTATTTTAAAAAAAGAATGTCCTACGCTGTGCCGAGACTTTGATTTGCGAATTTGTTTTGGTATCCGGCGTTTTTTCAAGTAACGACGCTCCGTACGTGCCATCAAAACGCCATAGGTCTGCAGAGTTGGACGGGACTCGAACAAGCCATACCGGTCGTCGAAGTCATGTCGTGGACGAAAGCCGCGCGTCCGAAAGGAATTTTGCGAAATGATTTTTATTGTTGAAACCGAGATAAGGAAACCGAGAAAAGTCGGAGAATGATATCTGCGCAGGTAGGATAGCGCCCTCAGGAGACGCGATCACCGTCGAATCATGAACGCGCAAGGAACGTTCGCGTCTTAATCGCATATACACGGACACATACCCAATACATACAGACACATACGCGTCTTCCGATGCCTTTACCGGACCTGGCGTCATTCTGCTGGACTGTGCATCAATTACCCGGTTACGTTTATGAAATGTAAAGGAAGATCCCACGAAAAACCAGAAAGCAGAAAAAGAGTGCGCGTCGCGTTTTTTCTTATGTATTTAGTGTATCTTGAAAAATCATTGTAACGTAATTTCATTGCAAGTAAGCTACTTGAGATGGAGGACATAACGTATACATACACTGTAACGGCTAGGTTATATAAATATTATGCACATATATGTAATAAATCGAAAGAGTTATATTTAAAAAGCCGCCGACGGAGACGATATTTGTAATCCTCGCGAACGGGCTGACGACTTGGCGCGAGGAATTCTCGGTTTTAATAAAAAGTTTTGTTGAAACGAACGTCCACGATTTATTCAGTATTTTTAGCGCTTGTTCACTTATCCAGCAGGGCTGCAGTGTGCTTGGGACCAGTTTGTTGCAGCTGTTTTTTTGAGGTCTGTAGTTTTTTTTATTTTGCTATTGGTTTGTAAGTCTTAAATTATTTATTTGAAACATTATTACTGGCATGTAAGGTATACATATTAGGACATTAAACGGTACATTTGGGTCAAAAAATACTTGGTGACAGGTAAATGTCGACCATTTTCCTTATACTCAAATATTAGTCACGTTTTAAGCTTTTCAAACTTTTTTGTAATTGATACTTCAGATTTCCATGTTAGATTAAAATGTGTACTTCCTTACTTTGAAAATATGTTTGCCAGGAGGGGGGATATATTCATGTTTTTCATTAAGTATAGGGTTATAATAAACAAAGTGTGTAAATGTTGCGTGGAAAAGGTCACGTACACTCGCAGGTTTTCAATCTCGGAGATTATGAGTCCGTCATAACATTTTAAAAGTCAAAATGGCGGATTCAAGATGTTGGACCGTAATGTAATATGTTAGTTCAACGTGAAACAACTGAGTATTCCGAGTTTGTCTTCATCATCTACGATAAATACTTATAAGTATCAATAAAAACAAAAGTCAAATTGATAATTTTCATGAATATTCAGTTTTGTTATCCACAAATAGTTGGAACAACAAAAAATGTGTTCAGGCCGATATGAAACTATTCTTTCAGTTAAAGTCAATTTGATTTCTTTTTTTGTGCTTAATTTTTACATTTCAGTCCGTCATCTTTAATTCGTCATTTTCATTTTGAAAATCTGAAAACAGATTTGTACTTGGCGACCCCTAAAATTTTGTGCAGCTAAGTATCATCATGATTAAGTAACTTGTATGATTTGGTCTTTGGCCTTTGGTCCGTCATTTTGGACCTTTTAATTTTGGTAATCTGACATTGTAATAGTGTCGCATCAAATCTGAGTTTTATGTAAAGCAAAATGTTGCCAAAGAAAAAAAAAAACACTTTCTCAATAACAACTTAAAGGTTAATTAATTTGTAAAAAAAAAAAATAAAACGATCCAAATATATTAGTACATGCCGCGTATTTTCCTTATGTTAATTTTTCTTTCGTAATTTGAGATACGATTAGGATTGGGAAAAATATCGATAATGTTATCGACCTGTCAGCGTTACCTTATCCGTATATCGATAACGTTCCTGACATTTCGAGAATATTATAGATATATTGATTATGTTATCGATACATCGATAGATTTATCCCAAGAAACATCTGTACTTCGATAGCCGGTATTCAGAGCTTTCGATCATCGATTTATCGTGTATTATTACATCGCTATTCGGATTTTGTTATTTATATTTTAAATTCTGTGATTACTTATAATTATTATATAATATACATTGATTTTTTAAGAATTCGATTTTCTTAGGCTAAATTTGTTATAATTATGTATATTGCACGTTTTTTTGGTTCTTTTTTGACATTTTTATATAAATACACGTGAACGATCTTTCACGGAAGGTACAGAAAAATAACATAATTAGAATTCAAGGACGTACAATTTTTCATTAAATCATTACATAACAAGATATTAAAGCTAATTTAAGGCTCTCAAGATATGTATATTCGAAGAATGTTTAGTGTTAACACATGCCCTAAAGCATAAGGGCATCAGTATAAGTCGAGAAAATTGCCACAGTGGTGAGAGGCACAATTCGCTCGATACGCCACTGTACGAATTAGTTCGCCGGCTTCAGGAGAGCGACTACGAAAAAAAGATCAGTGACCGCGCCGTGATTTAAATAGAAAACATTACCACGTTACCTTAAAATCAAGGAATCACCATTAATCCTTTGATTAATCTTGTTGAAACAACCATGGCTATCATTTCATAGCCTGGATGTGGAGAACACAATTTGTATAGTGATGTACTGATTTTTTGAAATTTTAAAACTTTGAAGTAAGCAAGGGCCAATATTGCCGGTAGCTTGTCATTGATCGACCTTTTCCGAGGGTATGTAGGTCTCTCGCTATCTGTGGGTTAAAGTACTAAAGTCGACGTCGCTCAAGTTTGTCCGAAACGCCCGCGGACTTTTCGCCGAGTGGTGAAAAATGGGCAAAATTCCTGGATTGAGTGCGTGAACTAAGGAAAGGCGACTGTAAACAATTGCAGATTCGAGTGATGTACGGCAATTTTTCGCGAAAGCTATCGAGTGGAAACTCAGCGAAAGGTCGAATTTTATCGGGTTTAGAGAATGGAATCTAGGTGTTCGCGATGCGTTAAAGGAGTGTGATATTCCTGAACATAAACGATGTGCACTTTTTAGAAATTTACAATCATGACGATTTAATTTTTTCGTGTGTAACAAATATTTAAAACATAACAATATAAAACACTTTGCAAAACTGTAGTGTCACAAGAAATTTAGTAGCCAAAGTTGTAACAAATGTTTGCGTATTTCGAAATTAAGAATAATTGATTTTGGCTGGGAAATCGCTAAGAAAAGGGAACAATGTAGAAACTGTATTAAAATAGAACCTCGTTGATAAGTATTTCAAGTTAACGATGATATGCATCGCAAAAATTGAAGCCGTGTATCGAAGATGAGGAAAATGAAGAATTTTTCAAAACTACTGTTGCAATTGCTCTGATTGCAGTCAGATTCAGATATTAAATTAAAAATATTTGCCGAAATACTGATATAATTATTTATAAAGTAATATTGAATGTAAGAGTAAAAACATGAAACGATAAATGTCGGTCGCATCAAACAAGGAGATTTCGAAAGATAGAGGGAGTAGGAGAGAAAACCGGGAAAACTAAGGAAAAGGCAACGGAAGCGCGAAAAGATGAGGAAGCTGTAGGGAGGGTAGTGGAAGGAAGGAAGGAGGGTGATATCTTAAAAAGGGAAGGAAGTACGGGAAGAAGAAAAGGGAGAAGGATGTGAAAAAGTGCAGAGCTGCTCTTCTCGTCGAGCAACTTTATAATTCTTGCGACGCTTTTGGGGAATGAGATTGCAGGCAGAGGTTTGGGGGTGCCGAGGGAAGGGTTTAAGGTAGTCCGCTGGCGCCAGTGATGTCTGCCGAATAGCTGCTGACTACCAGACTCTTACAGTTTTCGACTTAAGTGGCCTCCTCTTACCCGGAGCGAGCGGGCACCTTCGGGCGATTTTTCCCCGAGAACCAGACGGCCAAATCGAATTTGAGATATTTAGGGCCGAACTTTGGCCAATCGGAGAATTTCGCTTTCGAATTTGCTCCAAAGAGCGAAACACTTTCGAGTCTTACGATCTGCTGCGGTGTTTGCCGACCGTCGATTTCAGTTAAGATGTTATGCTTTACCGATTGAGACGAAGTGCTCCGACTTTTGAGGTTACTTACGTAAAATCTCATTTTTTTAATACAATATTCGGGATTCGAATTAATCCGATTGAAACGTTAGTTTACTATATTACGTTTTGCTAACCTATTCTATTGAAATGACATAGAATATATTAATAGGGGAGAACGGGGTAATTACGACAGGTTGGATAATTTCGACCCCCCGTAATATCTCGCTTACAATATGACATCCCGTAATGTTATTGAAATTTTGTGAAAACACTGAAGAGTACAACTATTTTGATTGCGGTAGTTGTTTATTTACTTTGCATTGAACCATGTGGCAGTGATGTTATTGTTTCTTACTGCGCTAATTTAGAAATTGTAGTATTATAAATAAGTAAATATAGTTTGAAATTATTGTGCAAACGAATCAAACGTAAGTAATTTAGAAAGCCTTAACCTTATATTTAATGAAATCAATTTGGTTTTTAGTGAGATGAGAGTGGGTTTTTAAGTACGTGTATTTTTTTAAATAACGAACGTGCAGGGTAATTCCGACCCCTAATGTACGGGGTAATGGCGACCGTCCTTTTTCGAGTTTATTTTCGTTTGCATTTTATCACAACCATATTATGCAATATTATGTATACATTATATATAATGTATCACAAATGTGTTGATTTTTTTTTCTTTCTACATTTCGTCCACAACATTTGAATTTGCTTCGCTTGTTTTCTCGGGCGATATTAGAAGTGACTATTTGCGTTTTTATTTTTGACCAACAATGTAGAGTAGGTAAGTGATCTATGTACGTAGTGTTGTACATAAACAAGTTATTGTGATAGCAAAATATTATCTTCTTTATTTATTATTAATAAATGTAAATTAAACCTATGAATCACTACGAAATTGTGCTGAAAATAAACGCGGTCGGAATTACACCATTTGGGGTCGGAATTACCCATGCTTTGACAGAATCTGAAGAATTGCAATTTTTTACTAATGGAGGTATAATCCTATAATAGACCTATAATAAGGTATTAATAATATCGATAAATGTTTACCCATGCAATACACTTTAAAAAAGCATAACTTACAAATTCATTAAGTCACATTCTCTATCTCAAAAATCAATTTTGCTTAGGTAGGTCGGAATTACCCCGTTCTCCCCTACATATAATATCAAATTTTGCTTCTATTACTAATTTTTACGAGGTCAGCAAATTGGAACTCAAGTGGGTTTCTTTTCTGAAATATTCAAGATTCCTTATTTATTAATAACTACAGAGTGTACGAATGTTTATTTACATTATTTACGTCATTATCTGAAATATCCAAGAAACAATATTTAAAGCTCCTGATTCCACTTTCTCTCTCTATTATAGAGTCACTACTTTCGTACCAGAAAATTAACCCTTAATCCCGACGCATGGGTCGTTTTCAACCCGTAGAAAATTCAAATTGTACTTTATAAATTGCGCAACTGTAAGCATTTTCAAAAAGCAGGACATATTTGATCCAGGTACTGCGAGGAGAAGGCGTTAAAATAGCCGTCGAAACTAAGGGTTATGTACTTGACTGAGAAGGAAAGTAAATTTCAATGTATTATATTTACAGACTCTTGGAAGGATAGACAATTCTTGATTTTGATGCTGTGTTTAATCTTGTTTAACCCTTTCAGGGGAACAATTAAGCTCGGCGTGTTATAAACTGCTCTTATATTTTATGTTTTGGGGGTCTCCGATATAAAATGTGAAATAAAAAACGAGAAAATTAAGACGGAGACTGGAATCTGGTGGACCAGAAGCAGGCAATTTAAAGATTTTGAAATAAAAGTATTCGTTTTGCGTTTTGCATAACAACAAACTCATGAGATGAAAAATATCGAAATTTATGAAAATAATTTGTAGCGACTAATGTTATTTATTTTGATCCGCCATTTCATATGAATTGTTTATATCTCTTCAGGATTAGTTACTTCAATATTTATTATTAGTCATAAAATTAGATGTAATCATCGTGTCCAGTAAGTAAATATATCAATTTTTAGGCTTAAATGTAAATATTTCGAGAAGTTTTTATTTTTACAATCATAAATTCGAAGTTATGTTGCCTGGGAGCGTTTATATAACTTATAAGTGAGTATAAAAAGCTTATTAGGGACTGACATTTGTCGGTGTCTGATTTTTAATTCGTAACATTACTTTCTCTCAGAATTACAATCTCGATATTTTAAATTACAAATTCATCTACTAACACCGAAGTGTTAGAATAATAATACATTTTCTATAATAATACTCTCTCCATTTGTTTCGAATATGCAATAAATACTAAAGTCACGATTACATTTTGAGAATATGTCTCTTTGACCAGTTACGTAGCTATAAGAAACAGTACATACCAGTAACGAATATTCTTCACAATTCTTCAAAAGAGCGGGAAATATTAAAATCGTGAAACTCAATTTTTCAGGTGAAACCTTCACGATCGTTTACGCGGTAAATATCGAACTTTGAGAAAAAAGATGGAACGCCAATAGCGGCCGATTTTCGTAATTCATTTCCGATGGATTGGGCGACGAAAATTGCCGGAGGCACTAATACCGGGTCGCGTGCAGTCTTTATTGCAATTTTCGACATCAAAAATATTTTCTCAGTTTCAATATTACGCCGGATTCTATTTCCTACACGAGGTCTCGACGCAGATGAACATGTAAAAAGAGTCATCCGGTGAATTCGTTCTTTAATCTCTCGCTTTTACACGCGTTCGGCATGGTTTCTGCAATATAATATATTGATACTTATTCAGTCATGAAAATTAATATTTTTTATACTTTAATGTTGATATTATCTTTAGTTACTAATATGCCGTTTATGGATTACGTTATACAGTAGGATTTTACATTTCTAAGATAGAAATTTAACTTTCAGTAGAAAATTAATGCATTTTAATTTCAAAATATAGTAAGTATTTAAAAATAATAAGAGTCGCGATATTTAACGGCAACAATTAAAAAAGGGGGTTATATATAAAAAAAGGAGATAATTATAATAATAATAATAATAAAAGAGATGATTGCAAAGTTTTTAAAAAATAGGGGGGGGGGGAATATATGAAAAAAATAAAACATGAAAAAAAAAACTAATAATGAATGAAAGGGGAAATTTAGCTTGACGTTTTGACCCGCGTTAGGGTCATCTTCAGAATAAAATTATGAATGTTTCGGGTGCCGTATTTATAGGTAGTAGGGGAACAAAATAAACAACGAGAAAGTAAACAGAATAAATGAACGGCATTTAAATGAATATAACAAAATAAAATTTAAGATATTAATTTAATAGCGAATTATAAATATCAGGTAGATAGGATTTTTCAAATCTAATGTTGACAGTAGTACTTTCTTCTTTTTTAATGAAAAATTCCCCCCCCCCCCTTTTTTTTTAATTGTTGCCGGTAAATGTCACGACTCTTATTAATTTTAATTATTAAAAGCGGCCGAGAAACTATATTGTTTAAAATGATATAGTAAGTATACATTATAAATGATTGTTATCCCATGTTCTTCACTCATTTCTTCTAAAACTGAAGTTGAGTCTTTAAAATAATATCGACAAGTCCTTTCCATATTTTATTAAAAATTGACAATCATAAATAATATTCAGTGAAATGTCACATTTATGAAAAATTGAAATTTTAAAGTTTGTTATAGTTTATTGTTGATTTAATGAATGATTAATATTTTGCCTATAATAAGATTTAAAACAAATAATATAAAAGTTAATAATTTAAAGTTAATTATTCTTGCAGCAATTAGTAATTTCTATTCATGTCATCTTTTACACTTATTTATTAAACAGTAGATGACAAATAAAATACAGTTTGTGTAATTATAGTTTCAATTTTACAATGACGGTGGTATCGTTTTCTAACATCCTTCAACAATTTATCACGTAAAATTACTAAAATTACATAGTTAAAAAGTTTCAAAAACTCCAATTCAACATTATTTAAAATTTTACGTACAAGAAATGCAATAAATCAACATTTCTTATTTCTTACCTATTTAATGCATTTCACACTCATGCAAAATACTATTTTCTCCCGACCGCGTTCTGAATGTCCGTATTCCATGCCTGGAACGCGGGACGAAAGTTGTCAATTCCGCCCGGGCGCCAGCGCGCATGCGCACTTCGTTTATTACTCCCTAGAGACGGAAAGTGCCGCCACCGGGAGTAATGGATGGGGTCGGGAGAAAAAAGCGTATGCCACACGGGAGGCAAGCGCGCGATTCCTGAGCGGGAGGTTTGCTGCCCGAGCGATGCGATCCTCCCTTGAAGCATAATATACTATTTTCTCTCTATATTGCGGGAGAAAAATAGCACTTTCTCTTCATAGGGACCAAAATAGGTATACTCGGGAGAAGTATAATACAGTCATTATACTATAACTATACAATTTTATTTTTTTATCCATTTTTTGGCTGCAGTTATAGTCATTTTTTTAAAACTTGGATTCAATAGTTTTGTCGTAATATTTATTTGTCTTACTTCATTCAATCTGTGTTTTATTACCTACATTTGTAATATTTTGTTCTTACTTTTGAAAATAGTGGCTTACTGTAAATGTAGGCATCCATAAAGTTTTTGTATTTTATTTGTTGAAGACAAAATGCAATATAATAAAGAGTTTTATGCAGTCATGGCTATTTTAAAATCCTTTTCCATTACTACTTCATAATTGAGTCATATATATTGTCTCGAATATATATACTGTTGGAAAATTGGAAACGCGAAGAATAGACCATTTGCTGAATTATTAATAAAATATTGTGTAAAAATAATATAAAAAGGGCACATTCTCGAAAGAACGTTCGGTATTGAACTTGGGGCAATTTGTAGCGTTAAAAGCACGGAATCGTTGAGGACTAAATTTGAAGTAACTTCGAAGACGTACAAGACAATGGCTCCAATTATTGTTCGGCAGCCGTAACGGTGTCGGGTTTCCTTTCAGTTTCCAAGCAACACCAGAGAAATACAAAAATCTATTCAATTCACGCTGCATTTTTCGTTTGTATTTCTTCATTTTTAAAGAATTATAATAATTACGATAGAACTCCTACTTCAACTCTAGATATTTGTTAAAATTAATATTTTGCACGGTTATTGTTCTTTAAACTCAACGAACGTTTTGAATTCGACGAAATTTCAGATTGTGAAATACTACATTCCACTGAGTGAAACTACTTTATTCAACAGTTTCATTTTCTTTAGATATCTTTATGAAAACGAAGTAAAGATGTTAGTTGTATAATGTGAATGTTATTTGCTTAACTAAAATTTAAATTTATATTTCCGGTTTGCTGTTCATTTCATTCATTTGAAAAATTCGTTTTCTTCAAACAACTTGTCGTGAAATTTGGGACACGCTGAATGAAGCTTTTGTTCTTTCAAGATTGAAATCTGACACTTTGAAGTTTGTTATCTTACTTGCTGTAATCAACTTTTTTCTGTAATTCTATTCACAATTTGATTTAAAAAACGATTACTGGTTTTGTTTATACGTGATTGAAATGATTTATACAGATGTCAAGTATTGGGCGGAATAATTACGTTTTGGAGGAAATATAGATGCGTGAGAATAGATGGTTGAACGATCTTGGGTAATGTCTGGTGCAACTTTCTTATGTTGAACATCCATTTTCTTCTGTATTTTGAAGATTAAAAAAAATACCACTTAGTATTTAATCTAAGGCAGGGAAAGTACAGAAAAAAAGAAAGACAGTGGTAAGGAAATAAATAAATAAAGGAAAATTACTGTCATTGAGCTACTAAATGAAGGAAGCTAATATTACAGTGTTAATTAATTAGATAAACGATTAAATTTTCATATTTTAATGAAAATCGTTTAATTTAAGGTCATGTGACGTTACCCGTTTAAATATTTTTGCGGCGTCGGTGGAATTAGAAATGTACCGCATCATTTACGGTTTTTAAGTAATGTTCATTTATAATATTGATTGGATGTTCAAAAATATGACCTAAAATGTAAACTAACAAATAAAGAAGTTACCATATTATTTGTCGACAAAATTGTAACTCATAAATCGTATTAGGAACGTTCGTAAATTTGGATTTTAGTCTTTATTTTTAAAATTTGTTTATTATTATTTTTATTTATGAGGTAGCATATTTCCATGTTCTAATACTATTTTGCTAATTTTACATTGTTCCACGCTTGACAATCACTGAACCCGAAATAAGAAAAAATGCATACACTGTAGTCTTAATCGGGCGTACAAAATTGATAGGTAAATGTTTGTAGTGATTGAACTAGCACTGATGCAATTTTGTAATTGAAAATATAAGATTTAAAACGTAATTTCAAGACAAAAAATGTCCGTGTAAAATAGATCTGAAGTTATTATTTTACAGGTCAATATTAATGTTTCATAGAATATATATTTATATTTATATATACACATACAAAATTTCATAATGTGCTCAATGCTATATCTTGAAATACAAGTCTACGAAAAATTAGCAATTTTTTGCATTTGATTTTTGTTTCCATATTAATGTGCCAATAAAACAGAGTGATTTTTCATTTCATTGACGCAATACTCTTTGTGCCAACGTTTCACTCTTTCTGAGCAAAGAATTTTAGCAAAGTAGGTTTCTTTCCTTATGTAATACTGAATTGTTATGATAGAAACATAGAAAGCGATAGAAATATTATAATTTAAAAAAATTCAGCTATACTTTTAGATCTTATTTTTTTATGCATGCCTAATTGCAGAAGTATGATTTTTTAATAACAATTTGAAATATCAATTTTTATACAGTTAGCACGTTTAAAAAGATATCAGACGATATTAGACAACAAATTAAATCCTACCATAATCTTCACATTTCTGTTAGTTTTAAATATGAATGCAGGTGTTCGCTTGTTACAGACTTCATTTCAGTATTTAATTGTTCAGTACTGTAAATAAACCAACGCTAAGTTTAGAGTAAAATCTACGATGATTGTGGTTGTAAACTATTGAGTAGTTGGATATATTGAATTATCTTACGTCGATAGTTTCTTTGAAAAGCATGGAAAAGCATATGTTGTGGATTTATGTGTTTACATTATTGTGTATTTCTGTACTACAGGTTTGAAATATTAAGTTGCCAAGTTTCCTGACCTTTCCAAGATGTTACAATTTTACCTTGCACTTTTTCAAAATGTACAACGATCATTTATATGAAACGTTGCATTCGCAAAAATGCAGGAGGATTACATTAGTAACCTGAATCCGTGATTAAAATTGCTAGATGATTTTGTTATACTGCAGACACGTCTCTTATTTGTTACAAAATCAGATTCCGAAGACCTTACACATTTGCTGTACGTCTTTAGAAGAGATTAGAAAAAATGATTTGCAATAAAGTTACAAATATCTACTGTAAATTTTGTATGGGGATATTTCAGACTTCCGATAATAACAAAAAACAACTATTTTTATAATTTTACTGTTTTAAAAATGAAATTATATAATGAATTATCATTGTTTTCTATGTTTGTATTTTCAAATCCAATTACGGAACATGATAACATTAGAGACGCGTTTACTTTCAAAATTTGATGTTATTCATGTACGAATAACATATAATTTTTTAATTCAAGTGAATTGAATAGATTCAATAAGTTTTTAAAAAAATGAAAGGTAATACCACTTTCGGGGTCGAATATTTAAAAATAATTAAATGCGTTTATGGGTTTAAGAAAATGGTATCGGAAAAGCGACTGTTGTTATTTGACCTTTTGAGGCATACATGTTTCTTTACGTTGAATTGACTTGTAATATTGGTCGATAACTGAATTTTTGGGGTCGTTTATTTTGAATCCAATATGATAAATAAAATTTTCAAAATTGAAAATGTCGGATTCAAAATGGAGATCACGCAAAGATTAAACTGCGGTAACTTCAAAAAAAAACATCAGATACGCAGTTTTATCAAATTTATTGATTTTTCATGTCAAAGTGGCCGCCTTGTTTAATTTGTTAAAACCAACATTGGATTCGTCAAATCCAATCGAAGCAAACACAAAAACCTATTATGGCATATTTCAAATGGTTATCATTAAAAACAACGTCAGTAATCAATGCTTTCGGAGAGTTTTTCATGTTTATTCAATTGCAAATTACAAATAATAAATTATTATATCTTAATAACTAATTTTATACATTCTCCTATAACTATATAGTAACAGAAAATAGCAAAAAAATCGGTAATTGGAATTAAAAACTGAGCAAAAATCACGGAAATCCATACTAAATCCGTGATTTTGAATCTCAAATTTTGATATCAAATGCATGATTAGTAAACTTAACAATAATTTTGTTTTTTTTTAAATAATATATGTGATTATCTAGGACATATATTCTCAGTTATGAGGACATGATTGCGTAACTTTAAAAAATGACCAGTTTAAGTTAATTAAACTCCCATACCCAAGCAGAGCTTTATTTATTAAAAAATCAGTCACCGCAAAATTGTATTTTTTTAAAATTTATGTATGTCCATGTTGTCCATAATTTGTAGTTCTTGGAAAATGTAACATGTGCTTCTGTTAATTTGTTTAACTTGGATTTTATTATCGAATTCTATAATGAAATTGTGGACAAAAAAATTGTCGGTTTAACTTTAATATGTTGGATGAAATTTTGCTATTCGAGTAGAATAAAACAATATTTTGCAGATGTATATGTATAGGTCTAAACCTAAACATTTAATCGTATTGATTAGTGGCACAGTAATATCGCCGCGAGTGTGCCAATCGCATGTTACGCAACGAAGGCATTTTTCGAGGATAATCGAGTTTATGGTACGGAATTCGAACGGGGCGGTTGTACGAGAGAAAAAATGTCGCGCGGTGATCAATTAAATCTGGCTTGAGGTCGTTAATAACGACCAATTAACCTTTTATGTGGCCGAACGAGACAATACATTCAGCAGGCGATTTATCGAATGCGACTAACAAATTAATTAACAATACCAGATCTGAATTGGTCGAGTCGCAGTCGTGCCGATTTTCTTCTCATCGATTATATCTTCTGAATGGATTTTTCCGTTCAAAGAACTAGTTCAAAATAGTAAAAAATCTTTCCTTTCACCCAAACCAAAGATCACCTCGAGAGAAAAAATGATCCTATAGTTTTTCATTAAATGTCGACGTTTTAGACCATAAACAACTCAAAACTGAAAAAAATGGTCTTCAACCTCTTTTCAAGTTCGGCGCGGCGCTTTGTGATTAGTTTTTGTAGTCGATCCATACTATACTATGAAAAGGTAGAACAAAAAAGGCTGATAAAATACGTTTTTGCGTTTCTTACCAAAAATACAAATCACACAAAAAATGCTTACAATAGAAAATATACAGCATTAAATTCGCTACGCAAAAGTTGTATGCACTTTCTTCGCAAAATCAACGGTAATGCCGTACAAGACGAATGAAAATGAAAATAATCAAGTTGACGTGTTCAGTATGTTCTAGGATATGAGTTACGAAATATTACATTGAGACAAGTCATGTAGAAGAAAATAGTTTCATACCGACCTCCAAGTGTGCCTCATAGATGGCGCTGCTGCCTGATTGATAGTAGGGTGACTAGAACACTGCCATAGTATTGGCAAGAGTCACATGTTCGGTCTGTATTTCTCATTTTATTGGAAGGTTATCAATTCCGATTATATTTTTGTAACAATTTAACTAATTTTTGTGGCTCACGAGACTTTGTTTAGTAGTGCTTATTTTTTTCAGAAAAATCGAAAGTTACGGTTATTTATTAAATGTAAATTTTTAAAATAAAAAAAGAAATAAAAGCCTAAATTAAGTCGTAGTCCTTTACTATTTTATTAACAAGTAAACTCATAAATTTCATAATAAAGTAAAAACTATTGGGAGAAACATACCGTGACACAATGTTTTTAAAAAGTTCTCTAATATATATTACCACAATAGTTTTTTCAATATTACATAATATGTTGAAAAGTCTAGGATATTAGCTGTTATTCGTCATATTCAAAGCGGCATGGACTTGTGACGTCAAGACTCTCGAGTTTTAATTGTTGAAATTGTATCCCACTTCCGGCGCCTCGGGTCAAATTTTTGTAAGTGACTTTTTCCCCGCAGTTGAGCCTCAGGGACTCTTAAGTAGAGCGTCATGCGACAATTCGAGGAGAGCCCGTACATCGATATATGTAGGGAGGGAGCTTTTTATTCGACTTAATTGTAGAGACAATTAGGTGAAATTATAGATAAATGGCCGGCATCGAATGTTGAGTTTGACGAGGTGCAAGAAAGAAAGGACGATGACGAGAATGCGATTAAAGCAAAAAAATGGAAAGTGTCGCGGCGAGCTCCGGTTGCAGCCGGCTACGTCGAAATTTCTCGAGGAAGTAGCGATACTCGCCGACGGCGGTGGATCATCGCGATTCTCTCTTTTGGCTCGCGCGAGAACCGCGAATGGGAGTGGTGCACAAACCAGTCGGCCTCGGCGATTCTTTCCATCAGACTGTCAATGCGGAATGCCGATGGAGGACGGAGGGAGGTCTACGTCTCAGTACCGGAACCTGTCTTGGTACCCGCACTTTAGTGGGGGTGTGCCAATGCTCGACATTTTTTTAAAAATAATTATTCAAAATATTAAAACACTCACAACAAAAATATACCTGCGAGATCGGAAAACCCTGTTCGATAACACACCGCTACAAAGTGTCTAGTGCGACGAAATAGTAGAAGACAGGCAGCCAAATTTTAGAACCAAGAATCAGATCATACTTTTCCGAAGGTGTTTGACGCGCTGAATTCGAATACGACCTCACAATATCCCCTATAGGTCAGGTTTTTGAGATATTTTAACCTAAAAGTGCAAAAAGTACGTTTTTTGGGTACATTTGAGGTGCTGTAACTTCAAGACAGATTTTTTTTCAAAACGATCGTAACGGGTCTCAAAGTCATGTTTTTGCTCTTCAAAATCCGTTTTCAAACTTACAAAAGTCGTTATTGGTCACTGAGATATCGTCTATTGAAGTTTCTGAGTTTGGTAAATTCGGCGATATTCAGAAACTGAACAAAATTAGATAAAGCTTCAGAAACTTCAACCGGCGATGTCTCAGGGACCAATAAAGATTTTTCTAAGTTTAAAAACGGATTTTGAAGGGCAAAAACAGTACTTTGAGATACGGTGATGTTTAAAAAAAATCTGTCTTGAAGTTACAGCACCTCAAATGTACCCCAAAAACGTACTTTTTGCACTTTTAGGTTAAAATATCTCAAAAACCTGACGTATAGGGGCTATTCCGAGTTCGGTTTCGAATTCAGCGCGTCAAACACTTTGAAAAATTTGTTCTGGTTCTTGGTTCTGAAATTTTCGCAAATTTTGATAATATCATAGGCACGCATCCTCGAAATTTTTATTTGGAAAAAAAGAGGCAGGGCGACATTTATTGGTACAACTTACGTAAAGGCTGGTTTCATTAGACGTCGATTACAGGCATTTTCAAGGAATATGTGTTTAAAAATATGGATGTGAGGGAAGCAAAGGATGCGAAGACGTTGCGCAGCACGTTGAGTCTCACAGCCAACGAAGCGTGCGTTTCCAATGAATAATTCAAGATCGAACACCACCCTGCAGCTACATACCTGCCTCGCGAACGTCCCTAACCGTTACGCGTTTATTCTCATTATCCAGCCTCCGCGCACGGATGTCAGCTCCAGCTAACAGGATGTTCGTCTTTCGACTACCCGGGTTTTCTTGGATTTTCTTCGCGTTTCCCGGCCTGGCCCCATCTTTATCCACTTATGCCATTTTTCCCGCTTTTGTACATCTCTTCTCCTCTTTTACAGAATTTCTTACTTGCATCATTTTGCGTACGTTTTATTGTATTCTCCCGACATGTACGCTGCGATATTATGTATCCTCGGTTTGCTAAATTTTGAATCTTCAAAACTTTTCCTGTATAGGTCATAGGGAAGCCTTCAAGAACGTAAGATGCCTCAAATTGGTGCGGTTCTGGTTTTTTGTCAATTTGTCTGATTAACATGACCAGAAATATTGACCAGAATGACGCATGGTTCTTTTTTGGTCATATACTTTCTGGTTATGTAAATCGGATAAATCTGCTTGAGCATGCGCGATCGCCAAAGCTCCTTCCTTCTCATTTTGTTGCTCATTCCCAATATGTTATCAGAATTTTGAAATACAAAATGAAAAATTCAACATGGCGAATTAAAATGTATAGACTAGCGCGGTTATGATGAAATTGAAAAAATATAAAATGATAATGGGTTATCACGAATTAGTCACTTTTTCACTGAATAATACTAAAACACTGCTAATATGTCCAATAATTATATTAATCGAAGCGTTGATTGTACTAATCCAACAGACGAAAATGACAAATGTAAAATAGTAGTTTTTCACAGCTTGCCAGTTGAAATGATTACTGATTAAATCGGTTACTATCTCTGTTTCTATATTGATACTTACATATTTTTTGGGTGGTTTGTATTATGAGAGTTAATTTTGGAAAATGCCTTATTTTAATCAAATACTATTAATTACGATAAATCCTTTCGAGGTGTATTTATACTTCAGTTAACCCTGCGCCTACCTGCATGTGGTTGCGACGTTCGAGATAAGCAATTAGAAAATAACAATGCAAGAGGAAAACACGGCGTCATAATAGCACAATGTTTACAAACATTAACGTTTTCAAAACATTCGGATTTCTTAATGCTCCTATAATCGAAAGAACATTTATACATTTGTGATGAATGAAAATTAAATGCAATAATTCATTCATGACATACCGTACCCAGAATGCATAAAAGGATAATGGAATCGTATAGAAAAGGTAGAAATGGTCGAATATACACTGTGATAACACTGACGTGACTGTATTTTTATTATGGCAAGAGTTTCTTTTTGATCAGTTAATTTTATTACATTTATTTTACCGTTCAAGAATATTTTAAGTGGCTATATTTAACTGTAAATCGGCAGTAGATTTGAAGTTATATAACCTACTGCATATTTAAAGATCGCGATTAGTAAACAATATCATTGTCTTGTTTAATGCAGAATTAGTTAATTTAACAACTCTATGTAATTCCATGTTTTTTACTTTGTAATATGATTCGATTAACCATTTTTTTTTGTGTACATGATTGCTGTAAATATTTTTAAAATAGATGAATACTGGTTTAAAGATTAATCGTTTTTCATTTGCCATTCTGAAGTTTTTCGCGTAATTAAAGTATGTTTGGGAAGTTTTGGATGAACGGTCAGTAAAAATCTGAAATTTTTTATATGCTGACGCTCCAGAAAAATTCTTCATTCATTGCTAAGAAAAAGAAAATGTAAAATAGTTCACGCACAATTATCACGCATATAAATTATATTTCGCCTAACGCTATCCTTAGTCATAAATAATGTCTTCACAACATGTAATATACATTGAACTTCAATGTAATGAGCAGAGAGTCCAGAAGTATTATTTAAAATATAATTATAAAAATTTATGTGTATTTTATAGACACTTCATTGAATAATTCTTTCATTATCTTTATTCTTGATTTTAATATTTTAATTAGGTCAGTGCAGTGTTTTAGGGGATTTAAATGAAGTAAAACTGCTCCTTCTTTACTTAATAGGTAAACAATGGTTATTACCACTCGTATTTATTACGATATCTTATATATGAATAAAAATGCACTTAAAACACAGAAATATTGTTCCACTAATAAAATATCCGTATTGTTGAAAATGTTCAACATTATAACTACTATCAATTAACATTAATTCATTATCATAAATTTCATGCCGTTTAAATGAACACGTTAAGCGTGTAATTTATTCCGTCGCTGGCAAGAACGCCATCGTGACGTGGCCAAAAATAAGAACAGACGCAATAGCGATCATACGACGCATCTTACATGCAAGTGAATTAATTATGTTGACATTCGCACTTTTTATCACCAATTTACAGAAAGTGAAAAAGTTGCGAGAGCAAAAATGACGTGGAATTTCATAACTGCTACTTTTTGTCTCTTTGAGCGCTTTAAAGATAAAGTAGTTTCCATTATGTTAATGCTGATGATGAATACGTTGTAAGGTTGATTTAACCAGAGGACGTATTATGCCGTGTAGTTTTTCTTCTATTTTAATTATTTGTGATACAAACTTGAATTTGTATGTTACATTTTAATAAAAAATAATGATTGTTTTGCTGTAAAACAAAGAAAAAGAAGCTAAATAGGAACTTTACCATAGACCCATTGTCAATGTATACGATTTCGATAAATATTTTATTTTTGATACAATAAGATTATTGTGCAGATTTTGTATACGCATTGTCTAGGTACCAATGATTGTTATTTACTACTTTTTGTTGATGAAGTCAAAATAGTGGGTCCGTAATTATCACGTTATAACACCTGACTATATTTTTAAGATTTGTTTTTTAGAGTCGGATTTTGAAATCTTGAAAAGCCTCTAAAGTTCATTTTGGTTTACAAACAGGGCAAAAATGTAAATTAATGGATAGTTTTATTAATTTAGTTAGTTACTTAAAGCACAAAAGATGAATGAATGCGGCGTATGGGTTATTTGCAGATTTTTTTGTTGTTCTTTTGAACTCTTTAAATAATATAAACAATATTATTAAGTACACGTATTTTTTATTATAAACAATATCAAGTCGGTGTCACAACAACGGCTTATGGTGCTAAAGCAACAGTACTATTTTTTCCGTGATGTTACGATACCAATAATTCAATGAATTAGTAATTTTTAATAAATTTGATTCTCTTCATGGCCATTGTAAACAGGCCATTGCTTCCAAACAAATGTAAAGATGTCTTATTTATGTCCAGTTATCACGTTTTACATATATGTGTTTCATTGATAACAGTACGTTTCGGTGAAAAAATTAAGAACAAAGAAAGAAAGTAACTTTAGAAACTTTTTTATAGTATTTTGCATATATGTTTTTTTTTATTTTTCAATGGGGATGTATAGAGTATATATGACAATAGTAAGGTTGGTGTGTTACAAATATTTGAAAAATTCTTTCTACTTCAGAAGTTTTGCATATACTTTACACGGATAAATATAATATTTACGAAATCGCAAGAAAAACGGTTTTAAATAACGAAATACTATGTATCTACTAACCTAAGAATTTAAATCTAATTCACAATTGTATGTTTATATTTCTAATCTTAGATATAACTCGTATTTTCATAAAATAATTCATACAGTCATATATCAGTAATTATTATTCTAAAGAATAAAAATATGGTGTTGTTGTGTAGGAGTACATAATAAGAAAAAATAAATAAAAAGGTTTGTCCTACAATTAAAGTGTTAAAAATTTTTCCTCAACGTGTTAAACAACTCGTGCTCGTTTTCAAGAGGTTACTTGTCTCCGCGAATTTTCAACAAAAAATAAATAAATCAACTCATTTTTACCAAGGCAGATGTGGTTTGTATATTTAATGTCCAAATTATGACATAACCGGGCGCACATTTTATCTTCTGCATTCATCAATATCGAAGGTGCAACAATTCCCACATACTCTTGAATATCTCAATGAATATGTATTTATAAACGCTATATATGATTATACATGCAGATTATCGATGAATTTTTGTTTCCATAAGTCGCGTAAAGCCTAAAATCATTGCATTAACTTTTATCGAAAGCAAACGAGTTGACAGATAAGCAAATTAAAAGAAATTTTCTTATCAAAGTCAGTGTTGGAGTTTGGAAAATGGGGCTAGGCGGCAGGGTATGCATGTCGGGTATGTACGCTACTGCATCCGAGCGCACGTGATGGAATTCCAACGCGGCTTATTATACCTGTCTTATCAGCGACTTCTTCCTTCCTCTCTTTCCATCTTATTCCCTGCTAACGGTTCGCTGTCTGCGTCTCCCTCTATTTCTTCTCCTTGAATTCGGTTTTTTAAATTTTATAGCACGACCTTTTTTATACGTCCTTGCTTCTAGTTCCAGGATGGGAAATGCAAGTCAGGACTTTTTTACATGTGACCAAAATGTATAAAGATCCGTATAACTCTGGCGGCAAAAATACAGAACCACGCATATAATTATAAAGATAGACGCATTATTACTTTGCAGTATCTAAAACTTACGCCATTTGCTTTATACAAATATTTAAAGGTCTTGGTTTGGCACCAAACATTTATTCCCAACAATTTAAATCCATGTGTGGGAGAGGAGCCTACTGTGCAACACGATTTCATGTCTTACGTGTAGATACTGTCGTCAGGTTTTCTAATTAAGCCCAAACCGATAACAGTTCCAGAGGTTTTCTGAACGCAATGTGTCCATATACTAAGAATAAGTTTCTAACCTTTTTCATAAGGAAAGAGTTTAAGCGCGGACTATATACTTCATATGGAAGGGTTTTTGGAGAATCAACTGACGCGAACTGTAAACCGGTGTAAAACCCGATTACGCAACACTAACAAAATTATTTTTTTTAACATAGTCATATTCAAACATTGCCATTATTATTCCAGTGAAGAAATTTGTCGAACGAATTAAACGAAGTTACTGAACATTGACAAATAAAGAGATGTAAATAAATTTCAAATCAAGACAAAATAATAATTTATATTCCATATTTATATACCAAATTCGTGCATTTCGATAATGTATTACTTTTTATGTAACAACTTACTGAAGACCATTACAAACTCATGAATTTGAAATTTCTATTGCTTTCGCGAAATATTTTTATAGTTTCAGCGGATTATTTGAAATGATGCACTATCGAGGACAATATTTTAATTCACCAAAAAATCTAACTTTCGAAAATGCATCGAGCTTTCTCTCTTTTACATAGAATCATTATACTTGCAGGAGCAAAATGTTAGGTATAGTTATTAGCTTCACAATGGTAGCGCGATTATGAAAATTGAATAATCCAATGAAAAGTCACGGACCACAATCAAAACCCGCTGCACAACAGGTGCCTCTCCATTATGTATTTTAAATATCACTGTTAAAATTGTTCGGAAATTGCTGAAAAATTTATATAACTTTTATATTACAAAACATATGCCTGAATATAAATTGTGAGCCAATGTGTAGTTACTTTGGTTTGTAGCCGCCAGGTGCAATCGCGATGCTAACATTCTTACAATAAGTACACGTGATTCCTGATGTAGATGTTGGTCATACAAGATCCCAGATTTATCCGCAAGTAGCACATGAAACATGTCAGATACGAACAGTATTCATGTCGCCGCTCCACCGCTGTTGGTAATTTTGAAAAAATTCATCACCTTTGCAAATCTCCGTCCCCCGGTTTGCTCACCACAAACGAGCCCGAATTCCACACACATTTTATGTAAAAAAATTGCATTCTACGCGAAGAAAAATATTCATGCGTGAGAATTCAATTTTGTGTATCGGCTCTACCTAATCATTTCTGGTTACATAAATTAAAATAATTGTTATGAGTGTCGCGAGAACTGATATCTCAGTTACGAAATTATTTACAACGTTGTTGTTTACAATATTTATTATTGTCTACTTAATTATAATGACGGAAAAATACCAAGATCTTCTTCACTTATGTTAAACGGTCAAAAAGTTTTTTTAAAACATCTATGTTTATGTTAATATGAATTCTTGAATTATCTAGTCATACGTTGAAAGATGGGGCGCAAAGTCGTATTTTATACACGTCTGTCGAAATATACTATTTCAATACAAGTGAGAAAAAGGTTTTTCGTCGTAGTAGGCATAGAGTACAACTTTACAGATTTTTTGCGGATGTAAAGTTGACTTTTACGCCTACCAGGCGTCATGTGAATCCAAGGGCGCAAAGTTACCCCCGTTGGCGATCGCGGTTGTACCTTTCCTTGCCCTGTATTTCACTTAACGTCCAATTACGTGCAAATCAGTTATCCTCCTGCAAATCGATGCGTAAAGAGGTACGTCTTTCCCCCTACATATGACGAAAAATAATGTAGAAACGTAGGGAGTAAGACGTTCCGACCTCAGGTGATCGGTGAAGTCGGAAACAATATTTTGTTTACAAATGTGCGTAAAGTATGTTTTAAAAATGAAAAAAAATGTAAAATCGCACTTTATTGACGGTACTTTAAAAAATTATTTGATTTCGCTTTAATGTGTAAAAATGGCGTATAAGCGTCTCATTTTCTCGCACTTGATGCGGTTCTACCGTTCTTTCTCATTATCCCGTTTTATCTCTCTCGCGAGATTCTTTCACTCGTTAACCAGTTCAACTAGCCGATAATACGATGTATCGCATGCGGAGCTGCGCCGATAAGAGTCTCCAATTAATTGCAGTAAAATATTAAAAATAGATTGCATTCAATTTTGATCCAAAATTATTGAGATAGGAAGTAATAAAAATAGATAAAAAATGGATCAAAATGGTTTGTTTTTTTTTGGTACAATTTGAGATCTGAATCAAACCGAATTTGATCGATTTTTTATTTAATTGGCATGAAACAATGATCGAAGAAACATGCCCTGGATCAGTACGTTCATGGCAATTGATCAAGATTAGATCAAAGTCACGTGTATGTGATTCATACCATAGCAAGAGTTACCGTTTTGTGACACTAAGCCCGTACCATTCTCATCACTGTTTGATACCATTTTTACACCTACGTATACCTGGATGCGAATATTGTAAAATTCCCTGGTAGAAATGTTGTGAAGAAACAATCCAGGCCCGGTTTGAGGATGCCCTGCCAGGACTGAATCCAGGAAACCCAGGCGTTCAATTCAGAGCCGAAAAATATTTATATCTAACATACATTTTTTTCACATTTTTAAAATTTATAAAATTTAAACTAGTTTTAAAGGGTACATTCAATGTTTGCATGTGTACAACACATCTTCATAAATAATGTAAATAAATTTCTAATTTTACGACTTCGAACTGTCGGTATACAAATATCAGAAAAAATCGATATCGAAAGGATCCAGAATCTAGGTTGATTTGTCTGATTCCATAATATGTTGGTATATTTCTAGATTCTAGACGGAATTTATACGGATATTTCCACATGGAGTTTTCCTCCCAGAGCCCGTATATAATCTGGAGAAATTAAGGGCAATTTCTACCTGGGTTGTGTAGTTTGATATTGCAAGAAAGAAAAACGTATCAACATTCGTGGGATTTGCAATCGTTAATTTAAAAGTCTTTATTTGATAACAATAAAATTACAACGATAACATGTCAAATCTAAAATGCAAGTATACACGTTGATACCGTAGCAAACCATTGCAAATACATTTTCATATGAAGAATTGTTTTTCCTGCAAGCCTAATTTGTCATGTTTCCTAAATTAATTCGAAACTAGTCCCTGTATTTTGAGTATGTTTCAGAAAATTTTGTCATAAAAATTAACTCGCCTCAACACATAAAATCATTTTTTAAATTATATTTTTTATAGTTATTTGAGCATTTGAAGCACCTACCATGCAAAAATATGAAAATATTTTCATTAATAGTTCCATGAACCTAAGGTCCGTGAATAATTCAGACAAAATTGTTTCTTCACGAAAAATTGTTTAACAAACAAAAGCAAAGGATAGACCGTATCAGCACTAAAAACCTGATAAAATTTCCAAAACTTGTTCCAAATACGAAGAATTAGCCTCAAATTAATTTGGAAACAAATTAAGTGACGCATTCGTGAAAGAATCTTTCATAAATTGTGCTCGTATATATTTTTTACACTAATAGTTTAAAAGTCTTGTTAATATATTTCAGAAATATCACATTATCATACTCCATTATACATATAGATTCATTTTCTGAATATCTTTGTACCGAAATTTTAATTGTATATATTTAAATAAACTCAATGTTATGAAGGGAACCCATACCCGAATTTTCAGCTATGTCAAGTTATAATTAAAAAATTCGTAATATTTCTTTTCTGACACTAATTTGGATGAGAAACAACGTGAAAAAGAGAAGTTCTTTTTCAGCAGTTTTGACCCTGTAATTTTTCACAAAATTGAAATTTTGAAAAATCGATATCCTTATTTCTTCCTTAAGGTTTGATAAACAAAATAAACAAAGTGCCATAGAAAAATGTTGAAATTTGTAAAAGAAGAAGCATTTTTGTACTTTATGTATTTGCAAGAGATCCATACCTTCAATCTTTTTGAAACTTCGTTTACCGTTGTAATATGGTGCGCTGAACAGGTATATCGTAGTAAATATTGGCGTCAAGGTCACATTCGAGGTCAAAACACATAAAAACGCGTTATAAATATGTTATATAATAATCTTCCTGCCGCCATGTGCTGGGGGTCAAAGTTTCGAAAGTGATCGTTTTCAGTTTTGTTTAATTGCCCATCAAATAGCTGGGTCTACCAAACTCTGCTCGGTCGAGGAGTATACGAGCTAAAGATCGCAGGGTCGAAGCCACTAGTTTTTTAGTTGAATGCGTAATACAGTATTCTATTTTATTTATATGTATGGTATTAAATAATATCGGTATCATTGTTTTCGGCAACTTTCTTACAAAAGGTTCACGAGTGTTTATTTAATAGAATTTTACCTAAAGAAAATACATGATAGTCAATTGCGAAATACATGACGTGCGTAGTCTGCTTACTTCGCCACATTTTTTTTGGCAATTCTTACATGAGGTGCTGCTCAATGTATACAATTTATCATATTATATTAGAATGGCTAGATAATTAAATTGAGCTGTAGCTATTCAGCGACCAAAGATATTAACGAAGTAGCGTAAAGCAATAATAATGCAAACATGAAAAGCGATTTCATTTGACCGTTGCGAAGAGGGAATTTCACCAAACTTTCTCGAGGGAATTGATGAAAATTTTGTTTGCTGTGTAGCGACTTGTGCGAAGAAAAGAGATTAGGGTTGGAAATTATTTAAATTATTCCCATCCGTATATGACGGGGACCACGTCGAGGATGTCGACGGGTCGCGAACCGCGCAGTGCGGCCACTTAATAAAGCGACGCCGACAGCGCGACAGAAAAGTAACTTCGTTCACCGGAATTTTAAATTAGATTCATAAAAATTATTCTAATAGATTTCCTTCGGTCGGAAGGAGAGACTTGGACCAAGGGGAAAAGGGCGAGGAGAAAAGACGCGGCAACAAATGAGGCAAATTCGATTTGACGCCCGACTCATGCTGCCATTCTTCTCATCCACCTCTTCCTCCACCTCCCTTGCCCCTCGTTTTTTTCTTTTCATCGAGCTATCTTCTCTGCAGTTCGAATTTTACTTTTTTTTCCTTATTTTGAAATTTCACGAGATTTTTTATAAATAATAATATCGGCCGTTTTGTATAATACATTCATATTTTCTAATAAAACTATATAAAACTAAAGAAAATTTACTGTTTTACTTTCTTCAAGAGGCATATGACATTTGCACGAAACAAGCAGATTATTCTTCATATATAAAGATACTCATCTTCCTGGTGAAATATCCTTGGAAAATCATTATTAATAAAATAACATAAATAAAGAGAATACTATGTGACAAATATTTCATGGACATTTATTTATTTTAGTCTTTTGTTTCTAATATAGGATAATATTTCTTCTCTTCATTTCTCTGTGTTTTTTTTAATAAATAAATGAAGTTGAAATTTTGAAAACTATTTTTGGTCGTCCTTTTAATTTTTGTAGCATTTCTGAGCATTCGTGATTATCCAGTATCGAGGGACAAGTTGGTAAAGCGCAAAAGAGCGCGAACGGGACGAATTATGCTAATGTGACAATAACCGAACGTCAATCACGAAGAAGAAACTTAAGTCGATCGCCCTGCGAACTCCGACGAAGTTTGCCGAAGAAGCTTTAAATTAGGTATTTACAACGAGCGCGGAAAGACGCCCAAGATCCCCAGGGATTTCTCGGGATGAAATTAAAATTTCCTTCTGTCTCCTTATGTACTACGTTGAATTTTCTGAAAAAGGCCAAACGGTGATTTTCAAATCCAGATCTTGATTCTATTGTTTTTTTAAAACTGACATATATATTTTTTTTAAATTCTAATTATATCGATAGTTTATTGAACATTTCTGTAATATACAAGAGTTTTAGAAAATGAATCGTATCAATCTTACATACACGTGGTAAGACAACTTTTTATCGGTGTGAAGAATTGCATAAATTATTCTCATTTATATTAATTTGGCGAGGTGGCGTTCAAATTTAATAATAAATTCACGGGATGTTTCGTTTAAATATCGCCTTTTTAAATGGAATTAGCAAAAGTCTGTAATCGTGGTATTCATCGCCCTTTTGAAAACGAGCGACTTTGTTTTTTTTTTATTTGACGGTTATCCACAACAGACTTTTACATTGTTGTTCCAGTTCGAATTATAGATAATGTCGTTTGAAGTACATTATGCCACAAAGTAACAATTATTGCGTTTGTGCGAATTTGTCATGCATTTATCATAAATGAAATACTGTGAGAACGTAATTTTCGAAGCGAGTCGTAAATCAAGATACGGAATGAATGAAAATTGGAAGAGATGCGAAGGAAACAAGGTGGCGCAATAAAAAAGATCGTTATAAGGGAGAAGAGATACGCAAGGACGTATCGTTGCCAAAGTCACTCAGACGGTGTAAAGCGAGGTTAAGCTGCTATATTCCGCAGCAACGGGCACTTGTTGCTTCGCGGCTGGCAAACCCCGTGAGTGTTTACACACCAAACAACCGTTTACACCGACATCAAATACATCCGATACTTTCGCAATTAAGATACTCGGCACATAACTTGAAACCGCGACATGACTTTCGACACGTTCTTGTTAATTTCGATTATCAAACTAATATTTGTAAACTAATCAAGACAATATTTACTTTTTCGAAAATGATCGGAGTCGCTCGCTGCATATTTATTTTTAGAAGTAATTATATCCGTAAGTAAGTATTTCCGTAGAGCAGTTATCGTCCTATTCATCTTTTCCGAGAGCACCCTTTCCAGTGGAAAACTGGTTTCGTCATTTGCTTTCTTCTTCTTTTTCTAACGTAAACGTTTAGGTAGTCACACATGTCATGGTATTTGAGCAAAAAATTATTTCATCCCAATTTTATGAGTTGTGTCCCTTGAATCAATATTGTCAACTACTAGGTTAGATTATTTATTAAAGTTTTTAACACTCCAGGAGTAGGGCTCGATTTTGCGCCCTTGTTAAATAATATACTATTTTACTACTGCACGGTTGATATTTTACCGGTGTGAAGCAGGCCGAAGTAAGAAGTTATGATTTTCGGCATTGATTTTAACACCGACAGAGTGTTTAACAGATATCCGCATGTGATCTAAATTTACTGATTTCCGAGAAAAAAACAACCACGTACAAACTGTAAACATCAGAAAATTGGCAAATCAGTGTCAACATAATGTCAGTGTATCGCCTTATATTGTTTACAAATTGAACGGTGCAAGACACTATCGTCAAATGGTGTATTTATTATTTATTAAATATAATCAATATGGGCTTTAGAGTTTGACGGTTATATTTCGTGTCAGACTGATTGATATTTAATTTATTAAATTACATCGTCTTTGAACGAATTGTGAACATAAATGCAAAGTATTGCGAGTTAAAGCTAAAACTAATGCAGATGGCATTCCTTTTTTATTTTTATTTCTGAAATTTATATACCTGTCTTACCTGTACACACATTTTGATGTTTATCATTTTAGATGTGTGATCCTTTTCGCCATTTGTAACAAAATTTTCCTCCAAATAATAACCTTCAAAGTGGATAACAAAAACGAAAAAAATAATCGTCAGTAATACATACGATACCAAGAAATAATAAAATTGACAGAATTACGTAACCCAAAGTTCATCACAATAATTTGCTGATTTCGTGAACATATTTCCCCAATTTAAGGACAGTAGTGTTAGCGCCAGAACCTGGCGCTTAGAGAAATCTCTCAGATATTTAACATAGTCGTTAATTATATAACTGGTAATCTGATCAGAAAAATCTGTATTAGTTAAACAATTATGTCAATTTTTTGTTAATATTTTCGTTTGATAATCTACTCGACGAGTTTGTTACTGTTAGACTTGCAAAATCAGATATCTCAAGTAGAATCGCATCGAAGAGCCTCCATCGTGTGAGTACGAGCATACTTCCTGAAGCGATAATACCGAAAGCGGATCCCGTCTTATCCCGAAGTATGGACTTCATCATGTCGAACATCTCGTAAGGTTTTGTCGTTGTTCTTGTTGTTGCGCGATTTATTTTCAAAATCATTGATTTTTATTAAATATGGTGAAACTTTTTGAAATGATGACAAAATAGTATCTTTAAGGGTAGTGTAAAGATTAGCTAACCTTGCCAAGAGTCGAAGTTGATTGTTTGCATTTTGGAGAGTCTCACAAAATACGATTTGGTTTCGATTTGTGCACAAGGTCTATAGTCTTTACTAGTAAAAAAATAGGTGCTCAAATCAGCATATTTATAGTGATTATCAGATGATGTCTTACCGTGTAATAATGAATATTCACTGATAAATGCTTAGAATGTAACGAAAAACTTTCCGCGGGACGTTAATGAAACATTTTTTAATAGCTGCGAAATGAGATAGAAGCTGCGTGCAAATGGCACGAAGATTAGCGGCTCCTCAGGATCAGCGAAGCAGCATGATCCGATACGAGGGTTCGCTCGATCGCCTCTGCTCAGTGGCCTTGAAATAATTACGTTGGCTTCGATGCGAACGAGCAGTGCTTTGCACGTCGAAACGCCTCATACCGATCGACGTTTCCGAAGGACCCGACGTGCAACAATCTCATCCTCTTGGAAAGCCTCTTCGGTTTAGAATAATCGCTGCTTGTCAACGAGATTCTAACGCGCATTTGCATAACCAGAAGTGTCGATCGAAATCCAATGACCATTTTTTTAGGTTATCTTTCACGCGCTTTAAATACACATACAAAATAAATAGATGAATTGAAATACAAAGATTAGCTTTTCATGGCGAATATGTAGTAAACATTATTTTTAAATGAAATTTTCTTTCATGCATAGATCATAAACTACCTTTCCACCATTAACAAGTTAAATTAAGAAGAAGAAAACATTACTTATAAAAATCTGGGATTTTTGAAGTCGTTAATAATGTCTGATAGTTGGATAACGAGAAGGTGCCTCGAAGAAATTGAGAGGTTTCAGGGACTGAGTGATACATCCGCAGCACTCATTCGAGGGAAGAAGTACTGTCATGGCAACAACGATCCATCCGTCAGGCTCTCTTGCATTTACTTCCATCCAGCATCCCTCCACTCTTCCTTCATATTCATTTGTATCTATAACGAGTCAAAATATATGTCTTTACTCCGATAAGAGGCGGAGGGACTTTCGTCTATGTAAATGTACTAAAGCGGCTTATAACGTATTAACTAATTATGCAAGTGTCTCAGTATTTTTCGCAAGATTTCTTGTTTCGTAATTGTCTCTTATCTCATGGGGTCGTTTGATTCGAATTAATTACACCACAATAAATCAAATCGTCCTGATTTTGTTATGTTCTACTCCATTCGAAATTTACTTGGATTTAGAGCTGAGCTTTTATTAAGGTACTTTTCTGACGTTAATATTCATATATATAATATACTATTTATTGAAAGTAAAACAGTTGCGAGTCTTATCTAAAGAATTATCTGCTGTATTATAAAATAAAGTTAAAGATTCGTGTATCGTACTTAATACTAATGCGGAAGTGTACAATCTCGTGCATCCTTTCATTTTCCGGTGAGATTTATTTTCACGCTGATGGTCCCCCTTTAAAATGCAAATAAAGAAGTGCATTACACTAGTAGTAGTTTTGTTGGCTCAGTTTTCCGTTTTGCTTACGATTTGTTTTTGTTAACAATTTGAACCGTAACCGTGATCTCTAGTAAACCCTTAAAAATTTTCTTGTTACATCTTTCTACTGGAATATACAGTTCTACTGGAAATGTACTATAATTATACTAATGTACTATATTTGTACTGAAAGTAATTAATTCCCCATCATTTTTCACGCTGGTTGCTGTAATTATTCATTTTAAATAATGGAATAATTAATTGATCATGTATGGCAGAAATTATCCGAATTTCCATTTTTGCAATGAAAATTTTCTAACTGTTGAAAAATACTAATCATTATTCAAGTAATAACCTATTTTTTCATTTTATTATTAGTCACTATCCGTTGTATAATGTATGTTTTATTATACGAAACAGCACTTGAATCAATAAAATGATACAGAAGAAAGTATTTATATTTTAAATTTAGAATCTTGAAAGATGAGTTCAAAATTTAGATAATTTTTAGGTTGCAAACTTTATATTTAATATTCAAAAGTATCGGTTTTAAGATAAGTGTTACGCTTCAAAAAAATTAATCTAAAACTCAAAACACTGATAGCAGAGTGTCGGTAGCTCAGTTGGTAGAGTATCGGCTTCGTAATCAGAAAACCCTTGTTCGATCCCGGCCTCTGCCATCTGTCACCTCAGTATTTGTTTATAAGTGTTTAATAACGCCAAAGCTCAGGTGGTTCGGATTTCACCTTCATAAACTGCAGGTCCCGTCGCGATTTAGTCCCATTTGGGTTCACAAAAGTCGACGTAAAATAATAAAAAAAAAAAAAAAGAAAGAGCATATTAGATTAGGAAAATCGACAAAATTACTGGAAGGTTTCTTTTTGTTATACATAAATGATTTTAATAATTTCGTCCTGAACAAATATTTTTTAGATTCTTTGCATAATTTTGAACAACAAAAAATGTCTTTTGTGATTTTTGGTAAAATGTATATTTTCGGAAATAACGAACGTGAAAAAAATAAAATTGTTAACATTTCTTATCTTCGAAAATGGGCATCTTTATAAGGGATATTTTATGTTCAGTATTATACAAACAATCTATTATTGTTATTATTACTTCGACCCAGACTAAGTCTGGACGAAGTATTGAATTTGGTCACTTCGGGCAAAAAAATTACCATGTTTTTCATCAAATGTCGACGTTTCAGACCCTAAAGAACCCAAATCAACAATAAAAAAATTTTTGTCCGTGATCTTGTACGTACGTACGTCCCGTTTTTTTGTCTCGCGATAACTCGCGAACGGATAAGCGTATCGACATAATTTTTTTTTTTAAATGCGCGTCTTGGCATAACTTAGATCCGATTAGATTTTGAGGCAGATCCACCCGTCCATTACTAAAAAAAATTAGCCCCAATTAAGCTTCTTTGTAGTTTTTTGCATTTATTTTGAAAAATACAAATTTTATTAAAAAATGTTTCAAAAAAAAAGATAGAGCATGAAATTCTCTACAAAAAAGGTTGTATGCATTTTCTTCCTAAAGTCAACGATAATACCATAAAAACTGGTTTAAAATGTTTATGACTATTGTCTGAAAAAGTATTGAATTTGGTCATCGCGGCAAAAAAATTACCCTATTGTTTTTCATCAAATTTCGACGTTTCGACCCCCTATCCCCCAGGGGTAGTCTTTGCCAGCCCCTCGGGCGCGGTGACCACCTACGGGCGCAAAGTTCTTTTACGCCCTTCATACGAATATAACTATTTCGATATATCAAAAAGATGTCTTATAGATATCTATAAGATATCCGTCATAGATCTTTTCGACACTTTCAAGATATCTTTGACGAATTATATGTATATATATTGTATATATAATATCATAATAATACAGACAGTAATTAGTAAAACACAGTAAACATGTAATATGCATCAAATAGTCTATTAGAATACAAGTGCATGAAGTAAGTGTTTTGCAACTTTTATTTATTAATACTTCGGCTGGCCTATTGTCGGGGTCGAAGTTTTGAAAATGCTCATTTTCAATTTTCATACATATAAGAATCACTATATTGTTGTAACACATCTATCGAAGCCACTTGGGCCTAAATATGATTGGACCCCCAAATATCAATATAATTTTATAATATAATTGAAAGCTGTTAGTAAACAAACGAGTCTTAAGGAATAGCCGACTCTCCACTGGGTCGAAGTTTCTGAGCGAGCGAAGCGAGCGAGGCACCACGTCAACACTAGTTATTATTATAATTTAACAACATTTTTTTCCAGACCAAAAAATTCAAATATAAAACGACTGAGATTTTGAGCATTTCTTTCTCGGAAAATATGCAGTTTTAGAAAAATTTACGAGAGATACTTTTTATTCAGAATTATTCAAAGAATCTCTAAGCATTTTTGTCTGACCTGTTAATTAATATGTTTTAAATGTAAATTACATTAGTTAATAGCGCTCAAAAAGCCGTGCTTAGTTTGAATTTTTTGTTGCCTACAAAGTTCTTTCAAATACGATGAAAATTTTACGTCTTTTGACTTTTGGTTTAATTATATTCAAGCGTACAGTAAGGGGTGTTCTAACTTGAGTACAAGTTGGAAAATGTTATTTTAGGCCGTAATATTATCTAATAGGCAGGCAGTTTGTGAGAAAGTATAAGATTTTTGGTGACAGTATACTAATTTACGTAATTTTGGAAGATTAATACGAAAAATAATAAAAAAAAGTAAACTTTAGTAAAATATGAATTAGATAGAAATGCACTTACAAAGGCAATACAATGTACTCCATTTTCTAAATTTGTTAGGCCTGGTCAATAAATAAGTAATTGATGAATTTATCGGTAATCCGAACCAAATAGTGTCTGAGTACAAATAGTACAAATATTTTGCCAGCCAATCAACTTTGAAACTCATTTTAGATGGAATGTGACACGAAATTTAAATTAAATTAAAGAATCTCAAGAATGATTCTTTAAAAATGTGAAATTAAGATGATAATTAATAGAAAATTCAGAAAAAATGAAATGAAGAAAAACACTTGAAAAAAATGGGGTATGGAAGCACATTCGGTCAATAAATGTTGATGAACTTTCCAGACTTAAAAAAAAGAGAGTTTTATTCCGTTATAGACATTTGTCCATTTTTTCTTAGACCGGACATTTCCCCTATACCTTTAACATGATAAATAAGAATGTTATACAAGAATTGTACACAAATTTTTTCATTTCTACCAGGGTTTAAAACTGATTAAAAATACACAACCACTGATTTGTGTCTGATCGACGCACTAATAAATTAAAAATAAAAATTCGGTAATATAACATAAATGGCAATATAATAAACAAATAAATGGAAACTTATATTAAATTTTTTGTTTAAATAACAGACTGATTATTGATTAATTCGTACTTTAAATAAGCATATTAATAATTTTTGTGGACATAAGGACACTGGTTATAAAGCTTACAATCGAGAACTTCACATCACAAAATTCAATTACTTTACATAAATTACTCTTATTTCATAATTTGTAAACACGTTCAAGATGTTCAATATTCTGATTTTTATGCAAAAATTATGACAAAATATTCTAGATTTTTTTTTTAGCAGACTGTATTAGATATATTTAATTTTACAGTAATTTTACATGTTTTGAAAACATTAACCCTTTAACATCCAAATATGTACAATTTGTAGACTGATTTCAGCATCGTTTTTTGTAGACAATAAACATTTTTTTAAAACGGAGACCTCCGCATCCTACTTTTGAGGTTTCTCTTTTCAACGGCGTTGAGCAATTTTCATCAAATTATGTGAAAACGATTTTTTTTTCCAGGCAATTTTCACTATAATACCGGTTTTTTATTACCTTTTAACATATCAAAAATGTGTTCCCGATAGTTTTACTTCAAAAGCATACTTTCACATATTTTGGTTTTAGTCTATTTAGAATTTAAAATGGTGTCTCAACATCGAAACAGTTTTCAAAATTGAGTAATTTTAGACATGAATGGCAATAATCTAATGAACATGTTTTACAATTTTTCTGGTTTTTATATTACAGTTTGAGGCACTACGCTAATAATAAATTAATTGTTTTTAGATTGTTTCATACGTAATCCGTATTCATCTGCCCAAATAATTTTTAGCACCTCGCACTACTCAATCTTTTATTCTCCCTTTATTTTATTATTTCGAAATGAAAATATTTGTAATGTTACAAATATTCCATCCACGTTTACGTCCACACGCGCACACACGCCGATGCACACACATTCGACCAGATATTTTAAAAAAATGTTGGTCTTTAGGAGCCATTTTATAATCCAAAATTCTTTTTACTTTCAATAGATTTGAACATAATTTTTTTGAAATTTTACGAAGGTCTGCCTTTTTAAAAAATGTTTATGCATACAAAAGACAATGCTGTAATTCGTGTGCAAATTGTACATACTTCGGTGTTAAAGGGTTAATACAAAATGTAAATATATTATTCAATTAATCTTAAACTAAAAATTAAAATATTTTTTAAATATACAATTTCAATGTTTCCTCTATAATCCTAGGAAAATTTAAAAGCTTTTTAATATTATGTTATGTTCATTACTTTTATATCATAAATAAGAAAAATGAAAGTATATTGTCAATCGTTTTCGCATCACAATATTGAATAATTATAATTATTATAAGAAATATGATTAATAGTCGCTATGAATTAATTACGAATCATTCAACGGAACATTGCGAGAAATTCTGTATTTAATAAGCGATTGACCTAAAGAGCATATAACGTTAAATTGCGTCAGAAATTCCCGTAAATTTTGTAGTTTGCTATAAGGTGCACTAATTTATTAAGCGTTTATGTTTGCATTTGCTATTTAATATTAATTCTTTAAATGTCTATATTCAAATTTTTAATATCTTAAAACAAAAATAATGCCTGACAATTTGGTCGGTTTTAATAATTCTAGTGCATAGTGGGTTGGCATGTTCATTAACGCATATCGCTGATCGTCAAGAGACGTTATTTCGTAGAAATGTAAACATTTCTCCTGACTTGGTGGGTTAGACAGGCCGACACTGTCACGTGCGCTCATTGTCCCAAATTTTTCGACGCAACGCGGAAGGTTGATTCTTAGTTCAATGACCTCTGCATCGTCAAATAAATGAGAGTGAAACGCTGCTCCGTTACACATAGCGGGGGAAACTCGCTAAGTTTCGGCGTAACAATTTTCCGAAATAACAATGAGGTTAGATCGCGTGGCTCGCTAACGATCGCTCGGAATGGATTTGAACACGAGCGGATGCGAGACGACCCGAAGTCGTCATCGGGTACAGGTTACGCGCATTTGGGAGAAAGTGATTATAGTGCGTTGCAGGCCAGGCAACCTCACAATCAGGACAAACGACCCTCTAATCACCGACCATGATAAATCTTGTAGCGCGAGGTCGATGCACGCTGCTCTTCCTCCCCTTCGAAGCAGCTCGTGCACATCCGTAAAAATCAGTACACCTTCCGCCCTCCTGTCCCCCAGTTCACTTTTCTGCATCCCTCGTGTCTTTCGGGATCTCTTTTCATTTATTTCGAATCTTATTGGTCATTGATCCTGCGTCTTTTTCTTTGTCTTCTTTCGATATTATTCATTCTATCTTTTGCCGTCGATTATATATCTTTCAAAGTCGAAACACGACGAATGAGAGATAAAGAAAGAAGTAGACGAAGAAATTGCGATAAATAAAATAGGAAAGAGGAAGATACATTCCATTTCGGTGTATGGTTTTTCTCATCGACGAACGCAAAAAGCCCTTTGTGCCCTTTGCATTTCTCTGCTCGCAGCAAGACCTTCAAACTCAAGAAATACGATCGCATCGATCGCCCTCTTTTCTCCCCCTCGTCGGTCCCCACCTTCTTGACCGAGCATTTTCTCCCCCATGACAACCCTTTAAATCCAAAGATTACAAGCCTTCAAGAATATACTCTGCTTTTTGTAACGCCTCGCAAGAACCGAGATCTCAGAGAATTATTTTTTAACTTTGTTCAGAGATTTTTTTTTAATTTATACCAGGAAAGAATATTTTATTTTTGCAGATCTAAAAAGTGAGTCGTAATTAACAAACGCTTTGTAAAGGCATGCTTCTGAACATTGAAAAATCGTAACTTCTTTAAGAATAGTAGATAATCTCCGTGGAAGAAAAGGATCAGAACGAGGGTAATCGTACGTTTCTCTACGAGAGAACCGAAAACGTTTAATCAATGCGCGCGATGCCTTTAAGGGCTGCTATATCTCTTTAACTGGCACTTTAACGATCATCCGTTTCTTCAATTCCCACATTGCGCCTTCGTGCACTCAGCAGTGAATAAATTTTACTCGGCGTCTAGTTTCGGTCACAAGACATCATTTACTTTTTAAAGATTACACCCCGCATTCTTCACATTATATTTGTCTTATTTTTTATTTAACAATTTAACAGTCACAGTTTCGCGCATTCAGTCTTTAACCGCCCATTAATGGGTTTTAGAAAGATTTATTAGAAATTGTTGGTAAATGCTCTGGTAGAAACTGACTGGAGCTAGAAGGGCGCTACCCTTCTAGCCAGATCCAGTCAACGACACGGTACGTTTTCCCAGACTATGGAAAATGCTAAAAAATATTCCATGACGATACTTGGTCGTGTATATTCCCTGACGTTATCTTTTCACTATACCCTTTTTGTGCGATGATTGTCCGACCATTGATATCTTTCTAAGGGTCGATTAAGCAATCATCGGAAATGTTGAATTTTACGAATGAAGAGAACGATGGGACGAGCTAGTTTAAGCCAGACCACTGATTCCACGTCATCGAGTCTGGAATACTTTACGATCTGTCGACGAGATCGAGTATAAACTCGGACGATCCGTGCTTATATAACTGGCGACTCCTGTCCTCTTCGAGAGATCGATTTTCGCGTTGCGAGATGACACCAGCATTATCGCGTCATGATGAGGACCATAAAGCAGTGGCGTACAATCTATCGACGCTGCAAAGTGCATCGTCAGTTTCGACATTCCGTCGTAAACCCAGATTTACGTCCTTTCGATGGATATATGTTTGAAAATTTGAGGGTCTCGGACGACGCATCGTTTTTAAAGTTCCCAATCACATTATCCAGATAAAAAATTAATATTACTTTGAGAAATATTAGAGTAGCTTCGATACATCTTCCTTTTGTTGCATTGACTTCCTCTGAAATTGTTGGGATAAATGCATGAGTTAGGAAAGTTCCTGGATAGCCTGTGAAAACAATGGCCTCGCGCGGACCATCGCCTCGAACTTACGGGTCGCGTAAGTCTCCGGGATCGCCTATTGGAAAATTTCCGAAATAATTCGGAAAACAAAGGAGATCGAAGAAACCGGAATCCTGCCGCGTAACTTTCGGTTTTTGGAGCTCCCGAAGTAGCACAAGTAGCGAATTTCGGGGAAAAATACATAGCGGGATGAGAGAAAGAATCGAAGTAGGAATATAAAGCTGTCCTCCGCCTCCTCCTACTGATTCTTCTTGGTCCGCTTCATCGCGCTGGCCCGGCTGCGACTGCTGGTAGAGTAAAGTAGTTGGCGCCGATTAAACAAATCGCATTATAAGTTAGCTACTGCTGCTCTGGCTGCACCAAACTTACCGACTCACTTTATATTAAGACGGACCGCCCCGCTTGATCCGAGACCGGCTATAAACTTCAGAAATGGCTTCACTCTCCGAAAGCTCGGGCCCTCCTCGCGCTCTCTTTTCTCACGAAAGAGGATAATTATTTAATTGAATTTATCAGGAGCCTCGTACCTCGTAGATTTGTCAAGGCTGACAATTTTCATTCCGTCTCCTACCCCGATTCTAGCTAGTGCCCTTTTTCCTTCACCCGTTCGGATCCTGAAATCTTAAAGACATCCTCATACTTTTGCCGTTTTAGAAAATCCGCTTTCATCGTATCTAATTCCATTTTGTAACGACCTTCCAAATCTCTGATGACTTTCGACGACTGGGTAATTAACTTTAAACTTCCAAGTCTTACTGGAAATTGGAGCAATATAATCTGCCGGAATTTATGACGAGTATTTTTAACATCATCAACAAGGCTGAAGAAGTGAATTTATCCTTACGATTAATTGGGTTTTTAAATATAGGTTGATTTAATTTGTCCACGTACATCTATCTATCGTTAATAATGTACTTTCAGTCATTAAGCTGAAGCATTATCTTTGAGATTAGCTAATTCATGTGACGTTGGCCATAATTAAATTAAGGCGATATTTGATGTATGGTGTAATAAATAATTCGGAGTATTATTTGAGAAACATTGAAAATTCTTCAAATCAGAATATACTTTTGTATTTTGAGCTTCTTCGGATTTTTTACACCGTAAGTTTAGTCCTATGATATATATCGCCAAAAATATAAGCCACTCATTCATTTCAATCAACATTTCCATTTTTAATGATAAGTATCAACAAAAATTAATAAGTATAATTTTACCAAGCTTAAATTAGTTTATTCCGCCATAAAACACGAGAATTATTATCTCAAATATATAATATTTCAATGGTAAATCAGCTCTTAAAACGAGAAATGGTATTCTGAATTGCTTCCTGTGTTAATCACACTAACATGAAGTAATGAAAATGACCAAGAGTGTTAGGACTAGTTAGATGGTGTTAAATACTCATTTCTTTTCATTAATGACAACTAATTACGACGATGACGCATGGAAATGAAGTTAATTTTCAAAGAGCAAATATTTACATGAAAGATCGCGCGGAAGAATTTGAAAAATTAATTAATTACGCTGTTTAAACACCGACATATTCTTTATGATCATCCGCACGATCTTTCTACGGAACGACTTCTTTGTTCCTTTTGGCGTTTCATCCTCTCCTGTTTTTGTTCCATTTTCTCCTACCTCGTGGCGGTAAGACGTCCTTTCTTTTTCGCGATGAGAAAAGAAGTTTCAACTTATGACTCTCGTATTAAGCATGCGATTCTACCCCAACCCTTTACGTTAACTACCCATGAATGAGTTACGATACGGAATCTCGAATTGCGCAACCCCAAAAAACGTCCAAAGTGTCTATTAATCCCCGTCGTCCTCCTTGCACAATGATAAAAGTAGGAAAAATGTGTCGGTCGTAAAGGATGACGCGGAGAGGCATACAATAAACCAATGCAATTTTGGATGGAGGTTTTATTTAAGAAAAAAAAGCTAGGCTATTAAAATGCGAAGACAATTCATTGATTATAATTATCATTAGAGGATTTTGTAATTGACATTATTCGTTCTAGTTGGAAATGACTTTAGACGCCTGTAACTTTGGTACTTCGTAATTTATTGATTTTTCGTTGAATTTCAAGACGTAAAAGTTTCATAATTTTCATCAAGGTATTCGTGTAATACGTGTAGATTTTCAGCTTGACTGCATATGCCTTAAAGGACAAAGTATGAATGAAGGCTAAAGAGCGCCGTCGCCGGTTTACAGTTACGATTTACGGTCGATCAATTATCCGTTATTACAAGGTTTTTTGCTTCAATAGTATTGAGGATAATTTCTTCATCTTACGCACTTTAGTTAGGTCAACAGGAATGAATTATAATGTAAACAATTAAATTAAGTGATCGTTTGATAAAATAAATGATAATGTGGATTAAATTTTCAAGTATATTCTTTCGTTTTTTATTAACAATCGCTTTCTGTCTTTTATCAAATCTTTTTTCTGTCATTATTTGTTTTGTTGAATGATTTGCACACTTAACTATCGAAAAGAAATTACGATTGTAAAATACGGGTGATTCTACTAAAAGTAGGAAAATTTTTATGAACACATTTTTTGTTGAAGTAATATTTTTTATTGCTGTAATTAACCAATAAGGCAGAATAAGATGTCTGATTAAGTAGAAATTGTTACGTGGGCGTTTTAACGGTCGCTGTTTTCCTAACTATGATCACACTCTTTTTAAAAAACAATACTCCCGAGTCCTAGAGTCGCAAGCGGAGCCACTTGCGGCAAGTAGAAATCCACTGAAGTCAAGTGGAATAATCCTGTTGGTCGTGTAACTAGAGGATTTCCACTTGCGGTAAGAGGATGTTTGTAGAGTGGAAATGATCGAAATTCAAAACGGCGGATCATTACGATCCAAAATTCTAAAATGAGTTATTTTTAGTATTTATTTAGATTAGAAGATATTAGATCAAAACATGTTATTTTTGAAATTTCTCTTTAGATTTAAAATTCGTAATACGCGTATTCACAAATCGACTAGTAGATTCTGAAAAAAAAAGTGTTCCATTTTTTCTGCCATATTCATGACCTTTTTTTCAGCTATATTTGACTATAATCAGCGACCTCAAAAACCTCGAAGTAAAACGACCGGAATAAAAATAATCAATTTACAAATAACTCATTCGCCATATTGGAACAATGTTACTGTATTAGGATTTAAATACTTTTTGAAATAATTTTTTTAATGATAAAAAAACCGAGGCTTTGGAAATTATGCTAATTTTTACTCGCAAATAAATATAAACTTTGAGACATCACAAAAATAATTGTGTTGTTAAATACGTTTTAATAGTAATAACACATTATAATGCTGTTTTTGTGAAAAAGTTACTTCCGATTATGAACGAAGAATGTAAAATACACTTTAATGCACTTAAATATGTGAATTGATAGCTAATATACTAGTTTACAAAATAATTGACACAAAATTTGAGAAACATAAGTATAATAAACAAATTTCCATGCAAAAATGTAATATGATGTTGACGGCACGTTCCCTCCTTTCAGTAGAATCACTCTTATCAGCAAGACGGATTGGATAATTCGAATTTTTTGAGTACCCGATGTTATGTGCGTTGAATATTTACAATAGGTAACAAATTTCTAGCTAATCATTACTGTTCACATAAAGATGTACTAACCATAGAATTATGTAAAAAGGCATGTAACAATAAAGTAACCATAAGTATCTGTGATGTGAATGGTACAAAGATGTTACACTTAGTATTTGCTGTGGAAATCCTTATTGCACTTTGTCAGGTTGGTTAAACATCTACGATTTTCTATATGTATTGGGTGAAGTTTTATTCTATTGAAATGCTTAGAATTACAAAAACAATTATTGCTTAGGAGTTGATACTCGTTGGAACCTTTGAATCATCTTCATGTTTGATAATGTTCTTAATGCCTGTTTAGTAAAGGGTTGTAATGGTGGGATACGCCTTCTGAATCAATAGATGAAGAGTTCAGTTAAAAGAAATAAAATGAATCTAGTAAATCAGCAACATGCTGTTATAAATACCGGAATTTCAACAATGACAGTCACTTATTTCTTTAACGAATCTGCCTGTATCAATGCATTAAATAAGAGAATTTTCAAGCGATCCTCTCATTTTGTGTTAACAATTTCCAGTCAAGTACATATGTCGATTAATTATGTTTGTACATCATTTGGTTACCATCTTGGATAAAATTCTCTCTTAGAGAACATTAAATTATAAAATCGCGCATTTTAATTAAATTAGTCATTTTTGTTACAAATGAAGAGTAAGAAACTATGACTAATTTCAATAGAACTTGATCAATGAATTGATAGAAATATACGCCCTGTAGAAAGTCTCCTATGTCAGTTCCTTCTGTTGTGCTAGACTTCTAATTTACTTCCGTAACTTAACCTTAACTATTAAAACTAGAAAATTACTAGTAGATGACGAATTTATCAGGAGCTAGGCTGGTAGAGATTAATTTCAAATCTGAGTTTGAAGTTATAGATTATACCTTACCGTTGACAACTCGATACCGACGTCATGTGCAATTACGGAGTTTATATTACCACTACTTATTTGGTAATAAGTTATTCAAAGGAACCATTATCCAAATTGTTTATGAAGAATGAATAAATTACTGCTAGTCTGTGGCGCCGCAACGCAACGTTAAAACTAACTACTGATACACTGATGTTACACCCGTTCCAGCTAGCCTGCGCTGGACTATCGCTAGATAAATCCAGTATAGATCTGGTCTAATAGACAAAGTGAGGGTTGCAGGTACCTGGATGAACGTGACGATTCGCTGTCTGGTTTTACTTTGCATGGTATTCTAGCTCCTAATCAAATAAAGAGAGAATTATAAAGACAGGTTAGCGCCAGTCTTGCGGCATGGGAATGTTATAGCACTCTTTATTAGTAAAAATTATTACTAATTGAATTAGCCACCAGCTTCTCAGCACTTGATCAATAGTTTTCAAATCGCGATTAGATACTAGAAAGTTAAATATGTAGATGAAAATTAGGTGAAACCCGTGGAAGAAATGGATGTCACGTGCGAATTACAGTAGGTACTTAAATTGATGTAAATCATAAAACAATTTTCCATTTTTAAATAGACTATATTTAAAGTGATTGCAAGACTTTTTTTTGAAATCTCGATCAATGTAAATGTTCCCAACAAGATTCAGAGTTTTGATGTATCGTGGTTATTGATATCATAGTTGTTTCAAACTACATTTGTGTTAAGAATCTCAATTAACCAATTCATTGGTAATGTATCATATATATATGTAAAAAAAAAGTGCCACGACTGGTAATGTATCATATGTGTTCATTTTTAAATAACTGCCACAATTTAAATGAATTTGCACGATTTGGTATACTACAGTTTCTTAGGTCGCTGAATACGAATCTGAGGTCACCGTTTCAAAATTCAATATGGCGGCTACAAGCTATATGCTTTTGATGCAAATTTTTTTCTGTGCGTGGAAAACGGCTGAAATTTGTTACTTGGGGGGTCGTTGATTACGAATCTGATCTCAGATTTTCAAAATTCAAAATGGCAGATCCAAGATGACAGACGAATTTTTAAAAATTCATCGGATTTGCTTGCAGCTCGTCAATTGGGGGTTTTCGGGGTCGCTGATTACGAATCTGATCTCAGATTTTCAAAATTCAGAATGATATATCCGAGATTGCAAATAGAATGTCCAAAATGAATTTTGACCTCACCTTGGCGGACTCAATTTTGAATATTTCATAAAATGAAAAAATTATGTGGTTGACCTCCACCGTTAGTTGGTTAATTATAACGACACCACAGGGCATCACGAGGAGATAGTAGGAGGATTTTGCACTCCGTTTTTTTTCTTTTTTTTTTTGTATTTTTGTTGTTTTTTTGGTGTATTTTTGATTCGTTATTTTGAATCTATAAACAAATGTACGCTTCAAATTCATTTGATATCATATTCAGGTAAACACATTTCTTGTGAAAAGATATGTTTCAATATTGTTTTATTTCGTCCGTCAGATTGGATCCACCATTTTGAATGTTTAAATTCTGAGATCATATTCGTATTCAGAGACCTCGGAAACCTCATATTTAACATTCTCATCGAAATTTGATAAAGAAAAATGTATACTTTAAAAAAATGTATGCTTCAACCTCCACCCTGTGAAGGGGTAGAGGGAGATACGTTTTTTTACGTTAAATGATATGTTTTATGAAAAAATGGAACCCATGTTTCACAGTTTCTCGATATCTTAAAAACTGGCTCGTACCAGTCTTGATACTTTTTATTTGAAAACGGCTACCAGTGAAAGGGTTAAATCGATTCTGATTCGGAAGTGGTAAGTCTTTTTATTTAAGGATGCTCTTCTTTCGACCATTAATAAACGCCGGTACTTTCGGTAACGTGGCAGCGTCAATATGCTTTAATTATCGTAAAATATCGGACATAATGTTCTGACAAACCTGGAAGAAAAGTGATTAAAGTACCGTGAGAACGAAAAATGGCTTGAGCGACACTTTATTAGGAAAGGCAGTGAGAAGAAAAGGTAAGAAATAAAACATTAGACGCAGCCAAGAAAAGATATAGAGAAAATGAAAGAGTAAATGAGAGCCGGGATAAAATAAAGGAGTGGATAGGAGATATGAAGAGGAGATGTATCTTGGGGTTCTCTATGGAACCGCGCGCGATCCTCCACGCCTAAGTCGGGGGTGGGAAATCATGTTGGAGAGCGAGACAGCGGGGACAAGATGCGAAAAGAAAAGGAAAAAGCAAAGCGAACGAAGCGGGGGAGGGCTAGAAGAATATGCGGCTGCAAGAAAGAGCCGTCCAATATTTCAACGCGGGTACGATCGCTGGTCTCTGTGAGCGACCGAGTAGCGACCACTTGAAATATCTTGTCGCCAAGGGAGAGAAACTTTGAGACTCGGCAACTGAAACATGCTGACGTAACCGGTATAAAGATGGCGACGGAATCCCTCGAACTCGCGGGAAGCGAACGTAAGAACGCTGCTATACGAGGGCTCGAAGCTGCCCAGAACTAACCCCCAGCCCAGCCTGTCACTCGCTTAACTCGATCGTCAGGAAGGAAACTTATTCTTCTTATCTTCTCGCTTGACGAGGGAACTTGAAAATCTTTTTATCGCCAATGACGGATTTATAGGATAGTTCGGCTCGTTCATATTGATTTTTGGGCTCATTCTTTCCTAGCTAAGTCGTATGCCTGGAATTTCACTAAGCTCATCACCTCATATTTATAATGTCCTGATCACTTGGTCATTTTCAACAGTAGAAATGAAAATAATTAAATATTTGGATGAGGTGTTAGGCCTGATATGATTTGATGGCCCCATTTTGAGCTCTTGGACAGTTCATATGGTTGACTGGAGTAAATAGGAATTGACAACATATGCCAAGGATAGAGTAATTGTAAGGGGATCTACAGCTTCTCATGTAGGTGAAATGATACCAGTAGAATGTTTTGATTTGCCGATTCCAACCAGGGTGAGCTTAACTAATTGTACTTTCTCTGACTGAAGATCTTTCGACTGTATAAAGCTTAAACGCTCTCTAACGTCTTCTACAGGCTACCTAAAGCTCAAAGTTACGTATGCTAGCCTTGTTTAGTTTAGTTTTTACATTAGGGGACCAATTTTTACAAAGTATAATCAAGTCTCTTCATTCCATCGAACGCATCAGAATAGTTTGATGCAGAATTCTCTTCACAGAAAGAAGATAGAAATCGTTCAGATCTAAAATGAAAGCCTCGGAAGGAGTAGTCGTGGAGGTTGGCATTACATTGAAAAGGTTTGCAGAAGCATGTGAAAGAGAAATTAATGGGGTCGCAATTGAAGTAATTTCCAGCGGAGATGATTTTTTCGCATATCGCGAGATCACGAGTAGGGCCGCCGCGGGGATCGAAGTGAAACTGAGACCTGGATCGGGGTGCGGATCGTTGGCGCCGGGATGGCGCGCCACGGCGCCACGTGTCCACGTGGATGCCTCCTCCCTTACCCCCCTCTTGTCCCTACCAGTCTCCGCATCCACCAATTCCACCCCTTCGACCCATTCCACCACCGCGATATGCTCCGGTTCGACTTTGCTCGAACGGACGAGTTACCCGAATTTTTCAACAAACTTTGCTAACTATTTCACGGCGAGCCTAGTGAAAATTTAATGAAAATTTCTATTATTTCCGATTGGTCCAGTTTTCTCTTGTTGTATAGATACATTTTATGAAGCAATGGAGAATCGTACATATATTTCGAGTGATATAATAGTCGTTTTCCTTACAAGGGCATATAAGACGAGGATATTTCAAATCTGATACGAAGATTAGGTTATTCCACTTTCTTTACTGGAAAAGGAGGTTATTTCATTTTCCAGGCGCGAAAAATAGGATATTTCAAATTTTCTTAACGACTACTACATTATTATTAAGCGCAGCATGTCTGATTTATATAATTATTTTTCAGTGAACGTATTTATTGTTAACAATTTTGATTTTTAAATATTTTTAATAATAAATAATAATAATATTTATTAATAAAAAATAATACTTATACCATATTTATATATTATGTCTTCAAGAATAAAATATTTTTACATTTAATTTTAACACAATTATAATTAGAAATCTACAGTCACTTATATTAGGAATGAGACAATGCACAAAAATAACCTTTTACGGAAAATAAACCATTTTTATATCAATTTAAGATTTCATTATAAAATGAATGGTGCTGTGGTGGGATTAAACCCTTCGCTACCATAGTTTTTAGATCTTCCTTTTTTTCTGTCAGACAAAGGAAGCTTTCCGTGGTATGCCTCGTTAATTTGAAAATTATCATCATTATCATTTTCATCATCATCATCATCATCATCATCATCATCATCATCATCATCATCCTCATCATCATCATCATCATCCTCATCGTCGTCCTCGTCATCGTCGTCGTCGTGATCGTTGTTATCATTATCATTATAATTGTGAAATACGAAATATCCTGTGCTTCGCGCCGAAATTGAAATGCCTAGGCTTCGTGTTGAAAAATGAAAAATCCTAGTATTCGATGTAAACGTTCACTTATCCTAGTTTTCGTGCCTTAACGTCCATATATGGTTTTCTACGAACGTAAGGGATGCACATTAATTTAATATACTTCTTTGCAATACGATGAACAATATTTTTTAAGGACATGTGTAGGCGGACTTTACGCATTCAATAAAAAAATTGTATACTTTTTTGCATTCATAATTGTTTTAACCTATTAAAATCTGATCTGACATTTTCTGTTACTTCAATTTCAATCAATTATCTGGTATCAAAAAGAAATTTACCCTACTATTTTCAAGATCGCATTTTAAAATTCCTCTGTAAAAACTGAGTTCCAGAGAACAGGAATAGGCCGACAAATTTGAAGAAAATTGCCAAAAAATGTAGATAAGTTAAGTCTTAGGAATATTTTTCAGGCTATCAGACTTTTGGGATTCTAATGTAACTGTGTAAAAAAGTGGTCAAAATATTTGAATTTCACGGATTTGGAATTCAGAGATCTTTTCGAGTTCATCAAGGAATGTACCGAATTTTTTTCAGAATTTGTCATGAATTTTTAGATTTCTAAAAAATTTAAATAACAAATTTCTGAAGATGTCATTTTAAAAATCTGAAAAAAAAGCCAGCATATTTCTAGTTGATTTCTAAGAACTTTTCTTTCTTAGCATATTTCTTAAATAAGGTTATAGTTTTTAGGTTACAACGTCCAGAACTTTTTCAAAGACATCTTTGTTATTAGATTAGGCCATTTTGAAGTCATTCTAAGGAATTGGCGTAAAAATTTTACAATTCAAATACACGGAAAGGAAGAAACACGACCGAGTCCTGTCTACGCAGCACTGGTTACTGCGTGGCCAGTTCGCAAATACTTTTTATTTCAACTCGCTAGAACTCGGTCAATTTTGAGAATTTTGAAACGAATAAAAAATGAAATTGTTCATTACAGTTTCCCAGATCTAGTGCAGGAAGAAAAAATGATATATCTTAATGAATAAAAAAGTTAATAATTATTTAATGTTGAACTGCGAAATTTGTGTTTTTATACATTCAGGCGCTTCGTTTATCGAGCGAATTTCAAGCATCCGAAAACTTTCAGCGAGAAAGTTGTTCATTAAGGTATGAACAAATTTTCTGGAAAGTTTTATCTAAATTTCATTAATAGTTTTAAAATTAATGAATGTTTAAAATTGGTAGCGGCCTTCGGCCAGCGCGTCATGTGTTCCACGGCGATGCGCGCAAGGCCACAACCAACATTAAACATTCATTACTTTTAAACTATTAATGCAATGGAGTTGAAACTTTCCAAAAAATTTGTTCATACCTTAATGAACAACTTTCTCGCTGAAAGTTTTCGGATGCTTGAAATTCGATCGATAAACGAAGCGCCTGAATGTATAAAAACACAAATTTCGCAGTTCTGCATTAAAAAATTAATAACTTTTTTATTCATTAAGATATATCATTTTTTCTTTCTGCACTAGATCTGGGAAACTGTAATGAACAATTTCATTTTTTATTCGTTTCAAAATTCTCAAAATTGACCGTGTTATAGCGAGTTGAAATAAAAAGTATTTGCGAACCGGCCACGCAGTAACCAGTGCTGCGTAGACAGGACTCGGTCGTGTTTCTTCCTTTCCGTGTATTTTATCCAATTTTTTCCATACTTTCAATAGAATCCCAATATTTCGATAGAGCAACAAAAATTCACAAGACTAATTTTTTTGGCAATTTTTTCAAATTTCTTAATATATTAGAATTCCTACTGAACACTAATTTGATAATCAATTTTGACCTAGGAGTCTTCATGATCGACCTCGAAAATAGTTGTATATGTACCTTCTAATTTGGTTTAACTTGATAAGTCTGATACGTAATACTTGATTATCAAATAAAGTAAAAAAATGTAATTTCACGTGCTAATAAGTTAATATTGTTTCCGATACAATGATGCGCAGTCTTAAAAATAAATATTGATCAACTATTGTCAATGATTCCGATAAAAAAATGTGCTTAGTTATTATTTTATAATCAATGAGCCACAATTATCTCATTCGTTTTGGGGTCCTCATTATGTTTTGTATCTTACTAAAAAGTGCAATATATATTAAGTGCATTTATATTTGATCATTGATGGAGATGGTAAATTTTAAAAATGTTGTACATTTCTACAGTTGATAAATGACCAGTCGCAATTTTTTAATTCGTAATTAAGATGAAATTATTTCCATCCCAATAAAAGAAATAATATCTAATTCTTTATCCGTTTTGTTGACTTTAATAACGAAATTTGAAAAAAATAATAAAATAGTAGTTTTCGATACAAGGGCGTATGCGTAAAGAACTTTACACACCCACACGTGTGCCGAAATATTGTTTACGTACGGCTTTTTCGTGCGTAAAGTATAATCGAGTGCGTAAAGTTTACTTTACGCACCGAAAAGACGTACATAATAGTAGTTTTCGATACAAGGACGTAAAAGTTTTTTTTACGAATGGGAGAAGTTGCGGCCCGAGCGGAAGCGAGGGTTGCATTCACATTCGTTCAAAAAACATTTTTGCACATGCGTCGAAATATATTTTTTGTTGCAAGGGTGCGTAAAGCGTCCCCAAAAATCGAAAAAATCACTTTACGCACTACTTTACGTACACTGTAACAAAAACTAATTTGCAATATATGTTGAAATGGGTTTCAGAGTTTTTTTTTTCAATTTGTTTCAACTTTATTTGTTAGTTATAATTAATGTTGTATTGAACATTATTTTTTGTTATTTTCTTTTAAAATTTCTTTTTTAATTCTGGTACGGAATCTAAACCTCGTCATATGGGAACTAAATACAGCGCGGGAAATCCGATTTACGAAATACGGGCATTTTTGCGTTCGAGTGATTGGCATGGCAGCTGCACATGTTACGGAAAATACCATCTCCAAATTCATATAGCAACGTCATTAAAATAGAATCTTTAGAAATAAACGCACTAAAATAAAATAGTAACTATTACTCTTAGATCGTTAAAACAAAAATGTTATTTACTGATGCTACTATTTCAATAATTATGAATATGACAAAAGTTTACTATGTTATTTATGTTGAATACTTGATTATTTTTATAATTTAATTTACAAATTTTTTAAATCAAATGACTATTTCTTTTTTTTCCTGTGTATATCATATGACTAATATTTTACTCTTCTTCCATTCAGTTTATTAATGGCATTACAAACCCTAATATTATTTGCATCACTTATCTTATAAATATACTTATATAGAAAAGTGTCGATTTAAAGACCAGAAGTACAGTCGAGATAACTGCATTACGATTTTGAGAGTTGTACTTTTAGTGGTTAGGACGAAAATATTAACATCTACTACATCAAAAATAACTATACTTCTAATCCTAAGAACCGCACTGTTGTATTAAGTTAATTTACAAAATGGTATACAAAATAGTTTATAACGTAAGAAAATTATGTGTACATGTCTTGAGTTTAGTATAGTATTACATGAATATCAATGAGATTATCAAGCCTGACTTGTTCATTTATAAGACACGTTTAATATAAATGAGAGGACAAATAAATAAGATGTTTGATAAGTTTATATTCTTTTTGAACTATGGCATAAATTATTTATCAATGAAATATCCACATAAGATGGTATTGTTTTTAGACGATCTGATAATAAAACATAATATACACATATAATTTAATTAAATGTTTGGAATTAATATTTTATTAGTTCGATACGTATTTTCACGTAGACTAGCTAATTCTTTAGTTCAGTCTAAACCACGTGTAATCGAGTTTATTTCATTTGTTGCGATATACGTTTGACCACTCCTGCTTTTATAAAGATATTGCTCCAAAGTTAAAACGATTGTAAATAATAGCAGCTCATTTTCTTACATATCTTCCACGCAACTAAAATAAATAAAAATCACAATCATAAAAAATCCAACCAATTCACAACTGGTTCTCTCAAACAAGTCAAGTTTTTTTGTGCAAATTTGACATAAACATCTTCTAAGTCTGGTAATATAATTCCAATGAATGACAATGTGTTTCCGTAAAATAATAAACGTTACAAATAAAATACTAATAAACGTAGGAGCATCGGTAGCGGAAGTAGATAGTACTCTTCTGCATTTTTCGAAAGAGTAAAAGTATTTTACTGACATATATGTATATCCTACTTCTTTATTGGTTATTCTCGGGCTGGAATTTTACTTGTAATTCATGGCGATATTGAGGATAATGAAAAAAGATCTAAAGACAGTCAATAATTTAATGTTTTATAATTACCCGAAAATACATAAAATCAAACTGCAATATTTAAAAATTAAATTATAAATAAAATGGAGTTTTATATTCAAAACGTTTACTTTCTTCAGCTCATTCCTGAAAATATATAAGAAAAATATTACTGTCAAGTCATCACGGTTGTACATTATGATTATTCATTCATTTTCTAACTTATATGTCTTGCAGTGAAGTGGAATTTTATGTTTCTAAGAAATGTTATGTATTGCACACTCAAATCAATGCATAAAAAATTTCTTTCAAACAGTAAAAAAAATTAGTATACGATACATGCGTAAAGTAGCTGATTTGCGCACAAGTGCAGCGAGTTAGTATATTACGATACCCAAGTATTACTCTTTCTATACTTTCCTAGAAATATATTGCATTCTAAGTTCATAATTTTTTCAAATCGGCTTCTTTTACCCTGTTAGAACTGAAAACATTTTTTGTGCAATTCTTGTATAACATTCTTATTTACCATGTTAAAGGTATAGGGGAAATGGCCAGTCTATGACAAAATGGACAAATTTCTACCATGGTATATTTTTTTATATTATCTTGAAATGAGCTCTCACTCATTCCAATAACTGAATATCGAGCAGAGTTATTACAGAAAAAAGTATTTTTTTTAATGGCTCGGCATTCGAATTCTGGCCTTAAATCCAATTTTGGGAGAGGACTTTTTTTCTTGAAATGTTATTCAGAATCATTATCGTAACCCAATTCTCGGACGGTATATTATAACAATTATAATTCTGTTATTGTAAGGATTTTCTTGTTTTGTCAAACTCTCTTGGTTTTCAAATATATTTTTGCATCATTATTGAACATCTTTAAATGTTTTCTCTATCCATAGTGCCTTTCCATTATATAAGTTACGTACCATTGCCGCTTATGCTTCTTTGCGAATAAATAATATTTTTGTGCGTTGAGAGGTGACGCTGGTATTAGATTTCAATTATTGGTATGTATTACTATGTGCCAATACCAACCAGTGGTATCTAATACCCATGTGTTTTCTAAGTATACTAAACCTTTGGTTGAATGCCTTATTTAAAAAATGTACTTCAGTACTTTAGCCAGGTTTGGCTACGATGGCAATTTAATTCGAAGAGTTATTTTTACTGTCATATTAGAAATCATGATGACCGCAAGAAAGACAAAAAAAAAACTTTTTCTATTTTATGTAAACGGAAAACTTTGATCCGACGATTTACGTTCTTGATCTGATAAACAGTCTCCAACGCTTTGTAAGTCTACAAACTGATTACACAAGCAAATTTTTACACTACGACATTCGTAATGAACTCGTCAAAATACGTCGAAAATAGTTATTTTCCATGAATGGCAACAAAATTTTCGGATTATTGAATGTCGGGTTTCTTTATTAACTAATTTTATGTAAATTAAACTATGTGATATATTGATGAAACTGAAAACAAATTCTGTAAGCAATTAGTTTCTGTCAGTACCTCTAAGATTATTCAGATATTATTACTAATATTACCACTAAAGAATAAGAAAATTAAGAAAAAGAAAACTGTTTCGACGAAAATGAACTTTATTATTTTTTTTTTCAAAATATGGTCGCCATTTTGTTATTTTTTAATTTTTTTCAATTTCATGTTGGGTAAATACATTCTTTAAACCAAAAAATGCGGGTCGCCTTATTTATCCCAAAGAATTATATGTATATTTCATATAAATACGTCATATATTTGAAATTAATCGGTAAGTAGGGTATATTAATCCGTAAGTACGTTATATATTTTCATCGAAACAAACAATTTTTATATCACATAATACATTTGCATTTTATGAAAAAAAAAATTGTCCATCACTAATGAGTTAGGCCTGCATTATTCTCACTTTCGACCACTTTCGACCCTGATCCCACCCCACCCACGAACTAGAGGTAATTTGTTAGTCCCAAATCAAAAATTGCAATTATCGATTTTATCGCTTTCGAAGCTTCCCAGACCGGAATTTACCGTGGAGATAAATTTTGTCGCCCTTGCTGGCTCGTAAAGCGCGTAAGGAACGGGCCTCGATGCACCAAGAGCACCTCTTAACAGTTACGCGAATCCGAAAGTATAACGTCACCACTGCGTTCCGGATGTCTCACGGCAATTCCAGTCACCGATAAGTAGATAACGAATATTTATTAATACGCCCACAGAGAAATTCGATCTTTCCTTAACATCAAATACCAGGGGCATTCCTGACTTCAGTAACGATATTATGGAAACACTATACAATCGGCGATGCGTGACCGACTGAATCCCTGATAATTGAGTATAAAAATAGTACCGTCTGCTATAAAATTAGATACACTCCACTACATTATTAAACGTATAAATGAATAATTTTTAGTTATTGCCCACACGGAAAAAAGTGGTTAATTGATTCGCTATATATTCAGAAAAAAATCTGACTGTGCCTGCTAGTTTTAAAGTAGTAAGAATGGTACTTAGTTGGTAAAAGAAACGCGATAGGTGTACGTTGCTGTCGCAAAAAACCTCAAGTAGTAAAGGAAGTGGACCGGTTTGTGCACAGTTCCGTTTTTGGTCCATTTGCTTCACCCCTTTTGTCAGAATTATTTTTTATTTATTATTTACACTTTACTAAATTAAAGAATTATGAGAATAGTTTTATCGTGCATAACACATCATTGTCACCCGCTTTTCGATAAATGCGTAATAAATAAAAGAAATATTAATAAGTAATATAATAGTAGGATAAACACAGATAAAAATGCAGTAAAAAGTTCTTATCTGATTTCGTTTTAAGTATCGAAAGTAAACGCTTCTTTAGAGATTCGTAAATAAATATTCATAAATGGCGGAGTAAACACAATTGGTGACTGGGAGTGGAAAGCACGACTCGGGAAATTGATAGGTGGAATCAATCGAGGGGCAGAAATGAAAAATCCTTCCCGCTGGCCGGATTTTCGGACAAAATAAAGAAGCAAGCGCGGTATTGGCGCTGGCCGTGAAGTATGAAAAGCGTAATTGCGCCTGACGTCCGCGCGGCCAAGTCGAGGCGCGCACAGCACGTGCCGACAGATATGTGTCCGGGTGCACGTGCCAAAAATGCGCCTGGCTCGCTCGTAATTTTCCGGCTTCGACAATTTTTTAAAAATTAATCGCAACCAAAAGATCATGCGATAAATATCAGCTCGCCCATTATACGCGTGCGTCGCGAGGACAGAACGTAACTCAGCCCCCAAATTCGATCCGAAATGCGAGTTTTCCGTATCGACGCAGACGTTTTTTACTTCCGAATACCGTGTGAAAATATGGCCATCCTCCATGTGACAAACGTGCATATACATTTTATACACCAAGTTTTTATAATACGACATCTTCATAATTCATCTACGAAGGAACTAAAAAAAATCCAGTAAATACAAATTTTTCATATTGAGAGTAATATTTATAAATAAATAATAATAATACCTCTTTTCGTCATTCCAAACTTTTTAGACCCCTTCCCTAGTAATATCAAGTAATCCAATACATGTTCCCGAAAGCAGAATACGACAAAAAATCCGAAAATATCTTAATTTTATTGATTTACTGCATGTATCATCATATTTGACTCACATAAGAAGGCTCACGAATTTTACGCATAATATGTTCCGAAAATATTGTTCGATACTCGTGCCCAAGAATTTAATTTTAAGTACCGGCCCTATCTAATTGCGCTGTTCAAAAGCGATGCTCAAAATTGTATTTTACTCACATGTATCAAAATAGTATATTACGATACGAGAGCACAAAGACGGTGTTTCCCACATCAGCGAAGTTTGTCACTCGACACCGTCTCATGCGGGAATCATCTTTTTTACTCACTTTTTGCGTAATATATTATTATAATATTCCGGGAATATTTTACGAACAAGGGCGAAATTTTCAGATGCATAGAATCGAGTTTAAAGCACATTGAATTAAAAAAAATGTTATGCAACACGAGTGAAATATCGAGCTCCGACGCCTGTTGGCCTCGCTTCGCTTGGGTGATGACTTGGCACTCATCGCATGTCAAAGTTGTCGCCCTTGTTGTATAATATACTATAGAAAAATGAAGATTCTAGCCTTCGTTTATAAAAGTTCTTGAACTGAAGTAAAAAACATCTATACGCGGATATCACTTTACAATGCAGATATCTATGTATCGTATACAAACCGTTTTTCGGCGCTTTAATACGCTATCCTTTCAATAGATGTCGTGTTTCTCCCAAGCGCCGATAATAGAAACCAGTACTCACGTATAAACTCACCTGCGTATAAATAAAGCGTTTCAAAACTTTTTTACTCACCTTTTCACTCATCACTTTTATTACACGGAAAAAAATGTCTTTGTAAATTTTACTGTTCTACATGATTATTAGGAGACTTGCATCAGGCGAAAATTTCCTATTCTTTTTGCTAAATTTTACTAAAATTTTTGTTATTTTTATCATACCTTTCCGGAATTTTTAATGTTAGTTTTGCCAAAAATTCAGATTATTATGGTAAAAATTAAATTAAATTTTAGTAAATTTTAGCAAAAAGTATTTCGAAAATTGAATAACGGATGTGAGTAGGGAATTACCAAGATTTGAAATATAAATTCAAGTTTTCACCTTTCATATTGGATCCGATATTTTGGATGTAATGTTGAATGACGGATTCGTGAACCGTGATCCAAAAACAGACTTATACAATGATCCATTTAATTTTGTGGGCTGAATTTTCCCGGCAATTTTAAGCCACATTCTTATAAAAAATATATAAAAACTATATGAAAGAAGAAGATGTAATTTAATAATTAAAATCAACTTTATAATATGTACGGTTATCAAATGTCATTTTGCGCCGTAGGTATGAAAAATACTATTTCACACACATATTTAGTTACCCAAATGGAATTTTTTTTTAATAATTTACGCGATAACTGCATTTTACGAGGACGTTACGCTGTAACCATGCTTATGTACCGAACAGTTAGCACAATTTTCCAATGCGTTTGAAATAATAAGTCAGGGATAGTACATATGGTATTATCAAATTTAGACGAGCCCTTGCCTCTTTAAAAATATTGTTTGAAGTTGGCGAATTGCGGTTATTTCTATTTTGCACTTTTGAAACGATCGAATATGCGATAAATAATCTTCATTTCAATGTGCCATAGCAAAATATATTTTTGTTAACCCGTTACGCACGTGCTTACTATTTCAGGCTTTTCTCTTGTGAGCACATACTTGAATAAAGTCCAGATTTTTTATCACTAGCTCATTTTCGCGCTCAGGAAATCGCAAAATTTTATTTATAATTTTTATAAATATGCTGCACGTGTATTCGTCGAAGAATGAAGTAAATTTTTTTTTTTTAGAAAAAATATGACATATTTTTCCTTCGCACCTTCAGTGTTCTGAAAGAAGTACATAGTTTGATCAGACCGCATTTTCTTCGTTTTTTGCTTTAAGGGTTTATATTTCAAGCAGATTAAAGAAGCTCTGTAACTATATATCAGTTTATAATTTTACATCAGTGTATCAGTTTGTTTCAGAGTTTTCTGTTTTAAACAAAAGCAGCTTTTTTATTCAAAATAATATTAGAGTTTGATAGAGTTTTTCTAATATCAATAAACAAATGCTATGATATAAGACAAAGATTTGAGAAGTTAAAATATATTCTTTTAAGGGCTATAAGACATGGTTTAAAAGAATAAAGCATAATTATTCGTAAAAGCCATTTGACAAAAAATTTAAACCTTTCTGAGATTTGCCCATCTTCAGTACACTTATATATAATATTGGAGAAAGAAAGGTTGTAATAAAAATTATTTTTCACAAAAGATACAAAATTGTTAAAACTGGAAAAAACAATCAGTCCATAAATAATGTTTGTCTTCCATTTGGAATTTTATTTAATACTTAGAGCAGACATTTGAGTGGGATATATGCAGTACGATTGACATTACCGCAATGAAATATACCAAACATTTGTCATAATTGAACCATCGTGACTTAAAGACTATCAATTAAACAAAGAACTACGAATTTTCATGGATAACATAATAAGAGCGCTACTTGAAACCTATTGTTTCAATTAAAGTTTTGTGTATTATCTAGTGCGGTATTAGAATCGAATAGCTTTACTAGTAACACGAATGGTTAAAAAAAAGTCTTCTGTAATGTGATTAATGTAACGGGGCAAGATATAGAAAATACTAAGAAGGGAGATACCAGACCCACATCCAGTCGAGGTGCTAAGTAAAGGTGAAGGGGAACCGGACCGGCCAGACTATAAAAGTGACGCGACGCTACGCAATTGAACTCGAAGATTCTGGTAGTATACATAAACGGGCATATATAAACTATACGATAAAACGAGTTTCATACAAAAGTAAAACGTTAAATATTCTCCAATAAAAATTCGACGACTGCCAAGTCCTGAAAATCGAATCGGTGATTTTGGAAAAGCTCTCGGTGCTTGCAGCTAGTAACATACAACGACATTTACTTGCATTATCGGGGACGTGCATTGGAATTTCCTAGAAATTCGAAACTTTGCAACCTGTGCTCTTTGTCCGGCGCGGAAGAGGTTGGAAAATTACGGCGGTTGTATATCGTCAACGGAAGCCGATAGATTTTGCTAAAAACGTAGAGGTGGTGCGAAGTAGAGGCAGAAATCTCCGGCAGCACTTCGGGATTCATTTTAGTTTCGTTGTCGCGTGAAAGATTGCACGTCGATGCTAAAACGTATCCCTATAACCGTCGGCTAATGGATACGGCGAGCACCCCTTTTTTAAGTGAATCCCGTTTGTTTGATAAAGTCATTATTTCATTCAGATGTGCCATAATTTTAGCACTTCACTGGGCGAGCTTTTCAATTTTGTATTACGGTCTGAAGCGAATTCATAATATTACGAAACACAATTTTAGTTGAAGATATAGCGGTTATTGTAATGGAGGAAAATGATGGTTACCAAACACGAAAAAGCGATGACGATGATTGCCAAAACGAGGGCAGATATTGTAAAAAGAATAATATTCACTGTAATATTATCAAGTTAGAGAATCAATGATGTCAAATAACGATATAAATGACACCGATATCTACTGTCTTCGTTATGTCACTATATTTTTAAAACTATAATGACAACGACAAGATCAAAGTAAAATATATGCATTTGTCAAAATTTAGCAGTTTTCTTCCAATATACATTAATGCTTCAGAAATCTATTTCAAACTGGAATTTCTCGTTTACTAAAATTTTAGATTTGAAAAGAAATATTCTTAAAGTACTCCATGTAGAGATGTATAAAAAAAGTGATGTCATCGTTGATACGATCGTACGTGACATTCTTAGACGCGTGTATACTTGACAAACGACGTCGTTACTTCCAAAGTTCGGAGAAAAGGAAATCTGGATCTTTCGCCGCGCCTAGGATCTTTATTATATTCACCATTTCGTTATGTCTACTTTTCAATTTTCTGAGCAATTTCCTATTTTTTAAATACAACCGATTTTCTTCACTCGTGACATTTAGCCAGTCTGACATGTTTGCACCGTTTCTACTTACGCTTTGACTCTTCTCTACGAATATCCCCTGACCTAGTTATTCTCCTTTCTGTGAGGAATGTCAAATTCAGTGAGCATATATAAAAAAATTCAAACTTGCCGGAGTTTACAATTAGAAAACGCATTTGTTCCGAGGATATACAAACGAGAAAATTCTAAAAACGAATGTCCATCCTGAAAGCAGAAATCGCGTATTCCCCATTTCCGAAATAAATTAAAATCTCTTTAGCACGATTCGGAAAGTCATCGATTCGGAACTAAAAAAAGTTGTCGTTCGCTAACGCGTAAAATCGGCGGGATTCGCGCGACACTCCGCGAAAATTCCAGGGTGTCGATTCTGCTAAATATTACCGGCGCGACGGCGCTTTTTCTCCTCGTGTCTCTGCGTGTTTCTATTCTCATAAACAAAGTAATGACGCGAGCAAATGAACGACTCGATCAAGCGAAACCCAATTTCCTAGGTGGTGTAGTTAGTTGGAAGCTTCCTGGCCTTCGACGTACGTGTAAATCAATTCTAACGACGTCCGTGAAACTTTGACTTCTGTTAAATAAACTTTCCGCATTTTTATTTATTTTTTTTCAGCATCGACCAATATCCAACGTATTTGAAAGAGAGATTCCAGGGGAGTGGCGTAGCTTTATATCTTTAGATATTCCAAACACACGTTACCCACCTACAAAACCTGCAAAATAATACAAAAAATCCATTACTCAATATTCCTTTTATGCTGCATATGCAATATATAATAAGAATAATATTACAAAGTACGTCTTTTTGAACGTTTAATAAATGCAATTTGAATTTTGTTTGTTTCAGACGGTCGGAGGTCCGAGGAAATTCGGGAATCGCGGCTTGTGATAAGAAATAGAAATAATCACGACAGATTACGACGATATACGTACTTCAAGGATGCCAGTTTACGCTAGTGCAATTATTAGAGCGGTTAAAAACTATAGGTTTTATAGAGTTCTGTGCAAGGTGCTCGAGGCATAAGGATACACCAGACCAACACTTGGAGCGCTCGAATATTTGACGATTCCAATCAACTTGAATAGACTTTCTTACCGTCAATTTAATCGAAGTACTCGCGAGGACTGCGTACCCTTTAGGTGTAATTTGTTGTGTTCGCGTATTTTTACCTCAACTTAGGAAGATTGAAAAGCGCATAATCAAAATCGTATACATTTTTCTATACTGGTTTCCCCGTCCTCTATATTATTTTCTCTCTGACTCCAGTCTATATTCTACCATAGTGAATTTCGCGCCATTCTGCGAAGTATTCTTAATTTAGAGACGTACGGGTACGATTCAAGTCAATTTTACAAAGTAAGACGTAACGATCATTTTAACAACGTTTACGCCGTACTTGAGGTATTTACAAAAAATATTTGCAAACTTAACAACTTCGGAAAAGAAAACATTAGCCAAATTGTTCTAAGGATTCAGTTGTCATGTCAGTAAAAGTTTTCGGATCGTCTTTTTTCCTAAAAACCCACAGCCTAACAACATTAAAGGTGTACAAATACATAATAGGTATATGTATTTTGCAGATTACTGAGCTTTTACAATTGTTTATACGTCGAAAATAGTATTTGCAACGTATTTTTTAGGAAAAAGTGGGTACGATTTTGCGCCAAGGCGAGCTGTATGACCTTTTTAGGTGGCGACTGCAATCAATAATTTTCCACCTTCTTTAATTATTGTCTATTCTTCAATGTGAATTCCTCTGTCCTTATTCGGAAAGTCAACTCGATTAATTGTAATGATAAAGTTAGGGCGAAATTCCCACGTTTTGATATTGACCTTCAGGCAATTTATATTCTTATTTTTATGACAATGGTCTTTTTTACAACTACGTCAATTTGTAATCGAAAGCTTTAATTCGAGGAGACTTTTCGAACTATGATAGCGAATGATAGCATTGTTATGAAGTCCGATTTCTTTTCGATAAATGTATTTTCTACTTAAGCACAGCGTACGCGATTGTTTTCCGAGTGAATCGTAGGGAACTAAATATTCGTAAGTTCGCGCGAGGTGGTGATTGAATCCCCTCTACCAGTTAACGTACGATATTAATGAAATAGCACAAAAAGGGGGTTCATCTCTCACTCTGGTCGCTCAGCATACAACGATCTCTCCTGTCTGAAACTAACCTCATAGGCCATTAAGGTATACGTTATACATTCACAACTAGAAATACGCCATACATAAAAATGAAAATACGTATATCAATGCAAAGAGGAAAAAAATATACGTGACATTATGATATATTATATATATAAATAAATATACATACGCATCTTGATGAAGGATATTGAAAAAACGATATACTGTGTAGAATATTTAAAGTCAAATAAGCGTTAGTGTTATGCTGTAAGTTTAGAACTTAATATATTCTATGTACATGTGAAGATTTACATGCTTTAGGTACATTGTATAAATTGGCGCCCAACGAGGGACCGATAAAAAATAAACGCCGAATTATGGTGGACAGGAGTTGATATGATGAATTTATGATATATAATATCGTACATGCGAACTATATGATACTATAGCTCGTATATATTATAATAATATATATTGAATATACTTACGGATATACCGCCCGGTTCATTAATTCACGTTGTTACCAAATAGGAAATGCTTCAAAATGCCTTGGAGTTTAGGCAGGATATCCTGATTCGTGTTCAAATCTTCAAATTGAAGTCGGCAGAAGACTTCATTTTTCGTTTTGTTCATAAATAAAATACGTGTGGTGTAATTTAAATACGTGTCTGGCATGAAGTTTTTTTCTCTTTGATAAGGTAACAACGTGACTTGATGACACAGGGTCTACGCAAGTAGATCGAACTGTTTGTACCGGTAGTCGGAAGATCGATACGGAATATCCCTGTTTAAATTTCGAACACGATTTTTCAATACCAAGAAATTAAGTTACAGAAAGAAGTGCATAATGCTTTTTAGTTGCATTGCTTATAAAATTATCGTCAAATTACATTTCAGTTGTAAGTGTAACTTCAAGTTTTGAAATTAATGTTTTACTTTGATAGTTTTCGATTGTAAGAAAGCATTTTTTTATTATGCTAGTGCGCGGTTGCTAAGACAATGATGTCAATTTTAACGACAAATACATATAAGCCTATATAGAAAAAATACGAGCATAAACATTAACCGATAGAAGGTCGTGCCAAACGATCGCCGATGCAACGATGTGGCAGAAAAAAATAATCGTTAAAAGACAAGAAGAAAACTATTCGCGTTCTTTTGAAGCACTGGCGTCTTTCGTTCCGATACCGTCTGTTCCAAAACTTCCATTTGCAGTAATCATCACGTTCCCGAAAGTCATGTTTCCTGGTCGACAAGACTCAACAGGTGTTTTTCATCAGAGTAATGAATGACTTTTTAAATTTGATGTCGATGCGAATGCTGTCTATCACTCCGTTGTAAATGATAGTATAGCAAATGCCGGTGAACGATGTCTCGACGAAGCGCCACAAGTAAAAAAGGTCGCGAAGCGTTAAGTTGTGTACATAATATATTATCTAAAATGGAAAGGGCAATTGAACGGGAAATGTGTTCAAGACAACTAAACGACAGTGAGTAGAAACGACTTTTCAAAATTCAGACTACGATCCGCTGAAAATAACAGGTTTCGAATTTCCAGAGCCTTTTTAAATACCTATTGTTTTAGCATCAAGTGACAAAGTATGGTAATGGAACATTCGTGCGAAGTTTTATAAACCATTTTCCACTCTTGATTCCTCCAATACGAATCAAGATAATAAATTATACAACTGATATTGTAATGGAATGCTCACGATTGGTCGAGAATCAGCCTGCAAAATGAGTCCAGATTGATGAGTTTTAGTGCATACCAGAAAAGGGATAGCTAACATCGTGAAAAAGATGTTCTCTGCAAGCTTATTTCATTAGTTCATACTCGTTTCGAAAGTTGCAAAACCACAAAAATCGTTTTGCGAATAATGCACCGATCGCATTAAACAAATACAACTCAAGTTGTATGAGGTCATCATTTGCCTAATGATGTTAACCGATGCAATTTCTCACAAGATTTCTATCGTTGAAAATACATCCATTTTGTCATTTCTAAAATTCAACACCTTACAAAATGTAATACAAAAAATATGTAGATAATATTAATTTTAATCTAAAACAATGTACGATTACGTATGTAATTCAGATCTCAGATGAAAGTTAAAAACAGAGATCATATTTAACGAATACGAAGTCATTCTAATGGATGTTATCTAAATAGAAAAATTTAACGATGTGTTGCACACTTTTTGTCCGTTACTTGGACTGAAAGCTTTATTCTTAATATTTTAATACAAGAGATCCAAAGCGTAATTTGTGTTTAAAGTGTATATTAAATTTTTGTAATTCAGTATTTGCAGATGTACATTATATTCCAAGTCGTTTGGATTTTGCAAGCTCGATGGACAAAATATCTAAAAGAATAACTTCATATTCATTTCGAAAGGGAAAGTCTGATTACAGCTTCGATCGACGTAATTATTACTAGACGAATTTCTATTAGAAACTCTCCCAAGGGGAGGTTTATGTAATTTTACGGAAGCAGCATCGTGTTAGACCAATCAAGAGCTTTCCAAAGTCGGTTCCACAAGTTCTTCTTCTCAAGGCAAAAGTGACGAGATTAATCATTGCAGAGAGATTTTTAGTAAAAGTATAGTTATATGCTGATTACTGCTATAAATATAGAAAGTAAAATGCGCAACAAGATGTATGGTGTATGTGAAATGCGAAAAGGTGGGTGGCTTTGCCGAAACCCTGAAACGTTATTTTTAAAATTCATCGTGTAAAGTTTATTCTTTTTTTACGGTACGAAATTACATAATGCGAATGATTGATAAAGATGGCAGGGACAGGGGACCTACGAGCGAGATCAATTATAATTATAATATATATAGTTTATCGGTAACTGCGAGATTATATGGAATCTATTATAATTATAATTACAACGAACGAGCAACCGCTGGCGATTGGGAGACTTGAAGCGAAAGATTATCAGTACTTTGATTTATAACGAAATAGGTGTATGTGTATAGTGTATATTATTTTTTCAAAGCACGCGCCGATGTGTATGTATTTTTTGCATTGCGCACAAAAGAGACACGCGTGTGCGGAAACTGCACTTTCTTGCACGAGCTGAAGAAAATGAGTACGAGTTTCGTCGCATATAGGTGCGTAAGGATTAGGTTAGGTGTGAGCGTTATAAAAACTTGAGTTATATATTTAACATGAGTTCTATTTAATATATGATTCAAGCTTATAATAAACGGGTTGTATAGAACCGAGTTTTTTATTTTATCGTATAAAAAATTGCACAAACCCTTGTCCATTTCCTTTCATCGATGAATAGTAAGTATATTTGAAACAGCAGCTGCCAAGAGAGTTCAATATCAATTGATTGATGATGCCAAAATACCTAACTGAAATATATTTTTTAATTAGGTAATCGTAAAATTGCCGTTTTATGCCTTCTTTTGCGGGCGTAAAATACCGCGTTTCATGACCCATGTATTAGAAAGGGATTTTGCTCATCATGTGTTAAAAATACCCATTTTCACACCTACGAAATGCGGGCGTGCATTCACCAATCGAGGCATAAAATTGTAGAGAAATTACTTTAAGTATATTGAAATGTGAAAAAATGATTTCGGATTATTGCCTTTTGTTGTTTCTGTTTGAACAAGTTTTGACGCGAAGAGATAGGTATAAATATTGCCGGTTTTAGTCTCTGCCATTACAGCTTTGAGTTTCCAACATTACAGGACGTTCCCGGAAAAAGTGGAAATCTATAGATTTTCCTGAAATGTTGACGAAAACCTTCATTTTTATATACTTTAGCACTTGCCTAAAGTCCAGGGTAACAATTCATGTTAAATTTCGAGATAATTGAAGTTATGACGAAAAAAAAGTTGTGATGTTTTATACGCTAGTATACGTAAGGAAAATGCTGTTTTCGTTTAGTTGAAAAACTAACATGTGTGTAACATGTGTGAAATCTCAAGATGGCTTACTGTGTTAATTTCAGAATAATTATTAGATACAGAATGTACAAACAGAATATTGCAGCTATCACAATTTTGAGTCAAAATTGAGTGAAGGCGAAGGCGCATCTTCTGCTGCATATTCTCTAGGCGTACAACTGCATTCCAGAAGCAACATTTCACATTTTTAGAAGCTAGTTTAAATTAACAATTTATGTGGCATCTCCTATCACGTCAGCCTTTCTTTTTTCGAATCGTCTTTTTTACTTTCTATATCGTTTTTAATGTTTTTAAATTTCTTTACTGGTACAATGGCACTTTCATGTTTTGACATATTGTTGAACGATTTAATGACATGAATGTGAAATTTTTGTCATTTAGGAGTTACGACCGTGGAAGATCACATTTTTTAAAGATGTAACATATTAAAAACTCAAATCAGTCTCAATACATTAAATAGTTGCATTTTTCATGCGATTTGGCACATCTGTGCATGAAAGCGAGTGAGAATCCCATACGATTATTAATTATATCTTATGGTGCATCAAGTGGTGAGTCAAAGGCATGGATACCTGTTATGCACTGCTATATTTAATTTTTCTCGTAATAATAGATATTAGATAAAGAACATTAGAATTGAGATTGACTAATGAGAATTTAAGAAATGATATTGATTTCAAAAAAAGTACGCTTATTCCATACACACTATATAGTATATGTAACGCCCTTCAAATGTTTTTTAGAACTAAAATTGCTATAGTATTCCTAAAGATCTTATCTCCAATGCTATTTATAAAATTAATTGCAAAGATTGTCACTCAACCTATATTGGTCAAAATAAGAGGTATATGAAATAGCGCAAATGTGAACATCAAAAAAGTTGTGAGAGAGAAACTGGAAAAACAGATGCATTACTAACGAACGGCCATCAATTTAAATTTACCAAATTTCAAATATTGGGTAAAGAGTCATTTTGGAATAAACGAAACATCACAGAACTGATTCATTATGCTATGGATAATATTAATTATAGGGCTGACATAAAAAATAGAAACTCAATTTAAAGTAACTTAACAAAAAACATAAATAAAAATTAAAGTTAGGTTATACTACATTTTCAATTCTTCCTTTTTCATTTCCATCTATTTATTTTATTAGTAATTAATGTGTTTGTACTGTGTTGATTGATATGCACCAACACACATTCACGATGTATTTATGTAAATATGTACAGTCGAATGAAATATTCCCAAAGTGACGCGTCGTGGTCAAACATATGCCACGGGTTAGTACTTTTGTGTTCCCGAATTTTACGTTTAAGTATTACGTTTGTTATAAACATTTTTATTCTTATATTTTTTATTAGAAGCCTCCGAAGAGGACCCAGAATCGGGTCGATACATTGGGCACACACTGTAGAAGATCTAACGATCCAATAAATATCAAGAATCGTAATGGCCTTATTTATTTTTTCCAACTACAATATTTATCATATAAATGTCATAAAACCTATGTAATGAGAGTTTGAACTTAATATTTATATATTTTCATGGTAAATTTATGTTTCCTTATGTTGCATCTCTTCTATATTTACTCGGTATGAATTTACGCAGTGATAATTATTTGAATGAAGTATATATAGATAAGAATGGATCATTCCACAAACGCGCCGCATTGAATAGTCATCGAGAAAGGACGGTTTCATTGTGACATTTGATGAGACTAAGTATGTCAACTGAACCACTGTTCGAATTCTATATGCTTATTTGTTTAGGTCGTCTATTACTAATTAATCCTAAAGCCGATGTAACGAGCCATAAGTGAACGCTTTTTATGCGGTCCTAAGATAATCGCGTTTACGTTTAGTCGAAACTCCGAAGACGGATATTGGTAACGACGTAATCTCAACGCCTGGAAGGAAATTAATATGCAACAGTATTAATTAATGACGCAACGGTGGACAAGCAGGTTGCCCGACTACTACACTGCGCTGTTGCTGCAGGGATTTTCTTCGTCATGTATCGTGTACTTAATCCAAGGCATTTGCTAAGGAGAGAACCTAGCCTGGGATCGATTCCATCATAGTCGAAATTGGTTACAACGAATTCCATTGTGACAAAGTTCAAAATATTATGCTCAGCATGCACTTTACAAGGAGTATACCAATGACTTGGAATTTACATCAGCTTTGAATTTTTACAGGCGTCAAATTTTAATGTTGAAATCCACAATATCTGAGACTGAAACAGCACTTGCGTCGAACAATATTTTTTGATGCAAGTGTGCGAAATGTGTATTTAAAAAATGTAAACAATACGTAAAACCGCACTTCACGCACACTGTATGAAAAAGTAAAGATTTTACGCATCATTTCGACTTTTTCGCTCAGTGTGCACAATACTACCAATTTACCCACGGAAAATAGTACATAAAATGCAACTTTGTCCAGTGTAATTCAAACTTCGTATGCAAGATAGCCCCTAAATTCAATTTTATTTTTTATTTATAATTGAATCAATCTGTGTGAATAAAAATTCAAAACATTGCGTACGTTTTTATACATTTCATCAGATTATGTACATAATAAATTTTGTAGTTTTTTTAGCAAATAGGTCGAAGATGGATCTTGTGCACTAAAATGCCTAAACATTACATTATGTAAACGAGTATGCTCTATGAGGAAAGATTTAATAACAATTTGTATTATAAATTTGCAACTTTACGTCACTTTACGTCATTGCTTACGTTTTGAGCGTAATTGAGGATGCAATCAGAACAGAGATTTTACGAATTCATTGAAGGTATTGATGGTTCCAACATCACCTATATCTTCAAGAAGACATTACGTCTAATAAGGTTACAGAATTAAAAGATAAATTTGTCTGGTGCAATCTACGTAATACTTTCAGTTTCATGGCTAATACAAAAAAAAAATATTCCCGGCTATTACTTATCGTGTGTTCTTTTTCATTGATTCTACGTAATGATCTTATTTCTATCAACGCATTGTATATATTGTCATCTTTAATGCTAATTAATTGATAAGCGAGGATTACAAGTGTATCGTAATTGTTACAAATACGTCACCTAATCTGAGTTTGGATTAACTACGGACCTGTTTCTTTTTTCATAAAATTAAGTGGTTTTTAATCGTCTAAAAAAATTACAGTCAATTTATTCACTCTTTTAACTAAGATGCTTATCAGGCTTATCCGCGCATTCTGCACGGATTGATCTAATTATTATTATTATATTACAACGGAAGTGATTGTACAGTCCACAAGTTTTTATAATTTTAAAACCTTACTGTTAAGTAAACATATGGTCCAATCAAGTGCGATGAATCAAGAAAACGACATTTTGGAAAAAATTAACTAAATATTAACGGGGTTTCTAAGAAGGATGGCTATTATTGATAATTTGAAGGAAAATTCTATCTCTATAATTTGTACAAATGGCTATTTTATTTTTAAAACTAAGGAATATGGACAATTAAATATCGATTTATACCTTCTAACAATTATGGATGAAGTTACGCAATTAAAGCGGAAAAGAGGCGTTGGTATAAACTTAAACTAACCAATTTCATGAATATACAGAACGTTTTCATAAAAAGTTTCACCAAAAATGTGGCTCAAGCGCGATGATTATTTTCATAATATTCAAACTACCTGCAATAAATCTGCCGAAGTTTACTGGGAAATATAATGAATGGTTTGGCTTTAAAGGTACCTTTGAATCATTAATCCATTCAAATAATTCCATTAATAACACTCAAAAGTATTATTACGTGAGCGCTTCTTTAGATGGTGAACCATCAAAAACCATGTAAAAAGCTTTATTTGACTTACAGCAAATAACAATGGAGGATTCCTGTGAATTACGTAATTTATTAAGATAATGTCTTTAAGAATTTGAGAGCATTGTCCGTTTTAAAACAATTAACTTAGTATTGGGATACTTTAATTATTTATATAATAATAACAAAATTAGATCGAACTGCTGCACGGGAATGGGAGAAACATAAAGAGGATAATGCTATGTCATCATTAAATGATTTAAAGCCATTAAAGGCAAATTTATTAATACAAATATAACAAAATTAATTTCCTACATTTAATGATGATGGCAAATGTTAATAAATGCATCTTTGCAAAGGTTGACATTTATTAGTGTATACATGCGATGAATTTTTGAAACTGAATGTATCTGAACGATTTGAAAAAGTTAAAGTGAAACTTTGTACAAATTCCGTAGCTGTTCTTTGACGTGTAAAAAGTGTAATTTAAAACATAGTACCTTATTGTACATGATGATCAATAATTGTAATCGAAATCGACGCGAGTCGTATACGCCAGTCAACAAAATATTAGGAAAGTTTGTTATCAGCGGCATGTATTTGGGTCCACAATCCTGTAGGTCAATTACGTAAATGAAGTAGAATTTTATTAGGTAGTGGGTCGCAGTAAAATTTCATGTAGACTGGATTATGTTATGATCTGGGTTTATAATGACCAAGTGCAAATATGTCAACTGTCAGCATTAACGGTATCTCATTTACAATAAATTCGAATTGTAATGCAACAACAGAGTTATAGATTGGTGGGTTTTCATGTACCATTGCATTCTTGGTCGTGCCAAAAAATAATAAAAAATTTATCTGGCAAATTTCATAAGAATTAATTAAATGTTCCCTGTGAAAACAAATTGGCAGATCCACATTTTAATCGTTCTGCAAAAATTGATATTTTGATTGGCGCTGACTATTATTGGAATTTACTATTGGGTAATAAAATTGAACTTAGTGAGAATATGCAGTACTGTTCAATGCTGTGTTCGGGTATGTGATTTCTGGAAATGTAAACGGTACAGGCGAAATATCTCAATGTCATTTTTCAAAAAGATTAGATCTGTAGGATGATCTTAAAAAATGTTAGGAAATTGAGGAACCTAATGGAGTGGTTTCTCTATCTAATGAGGATAGGACAAAATTGCACTAGAAACAGTGAAGGCCGTTTTGTTGTAAGAATACAATTGAAATATTAAAAATACAATTCTTTATTAGGAAATTTGATGATATTATCAGGGAATGGAGCGTAGATTTAAACATGATTCTCTTTTAAAAATTGAATATATCAAATTTATGCAGGAATATGAAAATTTAGGACACAGTTCTCGCGGGGCACTGTTATGAGTTGAAATATGTTACTTCCTTCCACAACATGGAATAGTCAAAGAGGATAACCTAACTACCAAATTACGCGTAGTATTTGATGGGTCTGCATGTCAGACATCGGGGTGGTCAGTAAATGATCTTTAATTCAAAGGTCCGGTAATACAAAGCGATATTTTTCGAATAGTTTTTTTTTTTTTGTTTTAGACAAATATACAGGCAGATTTATCTACATACCGACGGTAGACATTTGCAATTATAGTTCAAAGTGAAAAAGAAGACAGTTTTATAAAAAGGTGTGCTTTAAATATAGTTACATATGGGACAAAATCAGTACATTTTTTGGCAATTCGATGTTTGAAAGAATCAGCGAACGAATCAAAGTGTAGATTTCCAGATGAATGGCTATTTCAAGAGATTTTTTTCTAAATGATTTAATGGCTATATTTAATGATCAATAAGCTATTAAAAAATGCAAAGAAATTTCCAAAATATTCATCGGGATTTAGTTCGAGGAAATGGGTCTGTAATATTGAAGATATTCCTACTCATTGTCACTAAAGCAACGATTTTTTGAGCTTATTGAAGTTAGGTGATAACGAAAAATTAAAGACATTAGAGATTTAGTGATTACGAAACCAGATGTTCTAAGTTATCATATTGCTAGTGCGTCAAATAGATTCAATAATTCAAAACAAACAGTATTATCTGACATAGCCAAAGTATTGTTGACCCATTAGGACGGATATCTCCATTATTATTTTATCCAAACTAATTATAACAAAATTATGGAACAGTTAGATTAGGATGATAATATTCCGAATGCCATGAATAGATGTCGAATTGGTTTGTAATGCATCACAATATGCGTATGCAGTATCTATTTACTTACATTCGGTGAGTACGTCAAATTTAGTAAATGTACGACTATTATGCGCAAAATCAAGGGTAGGTCCTATCAAATCGACCACAATTCCAAGACTCGAATTGTGTAGTGCTCTTGTTTTGGCTAAATTAATAGAATGTATTATACCAGCTCTTGATATTTCATTAAACTGTTATCTTTGGAGCGATTCGCTGGTAGTGCTTTGTTGGTTGAAAAATCGTCCATCTAAACTGCAAACTTTTGTAAGCAATCGCGTAAATGAATTTCAACATTTCGCATAAGTAATTGCACATGGAATTATGTGAATACAAAGGAATTCCTATATGTGAAAAGACGAACAACTACCAAAGTATTTATTGTGATTGACAATGACATGTTTGACTTGCTTGAACGATATTCGTGTATTGGAAAACTACAGAGAATTATGGGATATTGTTGAAGATTTATTCGCAAGATAAGAATATCGGAAGTAGATCGTGAATTTGGATTATTAACTATAGAAGAGTTAAATAATAGCATGTGCAAACTTATTCAGATAGCACAATATCACACATAATCTCATGAACTAAAATCATGTGTTGAATGCTAAAAATAAATTGTTAAAATTATCCCCGCTTTGTTGACAGTAATGGTGTATTACGAATCGGGAGGCGAATGAAAAATTCAAACTTGACATATGATGCCAAACATTTATATCTTTTTGATGGTAAGCATAATTTAACCAAATTAATTCTTGAAAATAGCATAAGGGCTTAATGCATTGAGGTCCTCAATTGCTAATTGCACCTGTAAGACTAAAATGTTGGCTAACATCGGGTGTGTGCTCTACTTCGAAACATGTAGTAAGTAAATTACTTCGACCCAGACCTTAGGTCTAGACGAAGTATTAAATTTGGTCACTTCGGGCATAAAAATTACCCTATAGTTTTTCATCAAATGTCGACGTTTCAGACGCTAAGAAGCCCAAATCAACAATAAAAAAATTTGTGTCGTACGCCCGTACGTCCGTACGTCCCGTTTTTTTGTCGCGCGATAACTCGCGTACGGATAAGCGTAATGATATACATTTTTTTAAAAATACGTGTCTTGGCATAACTTAGATCTGATTAGATTTTGGCGCAGATGCATCCGTCCATTACTAAAAAACATCCCCTTAATTACGTTTCTTCGTCGTTTTTTGCATTTATTTTATAAAAATACAAATTTTATTCAAAAATGTTTCAAACACAAAAGATAGAGCATTAAATTCTCTACACAAAAAGGTTGTATGCATTTTCTTCCTAAAGTCAACGATAATGCCATAAAAACTGGTTTAAAATGATTATAACTATTGTCTGAAAAAGTATTGAATATGGTCACCTCGGTACAAAAATTACCCTATAGTTTTTCATCAAATTTCGACGTTTCGACCCCCTACTCCCCAGGGGTATTCTTCGTCAGCCTCTCGGGCGCGGTGACCGCCTACGGGCGCATAAGTTCTTTCACGCCCTTGAAACGAAAATAACTATCCAATATATCTAAAAGATGTCTTATAGATATCAAAAAGATAGCCGCCAGAAATCTTTTCGACGAATTATATGTATATATATATTGTATATGTATATAAGATCATAGTAATACAGATGTGGGACGCGCGCGTGTGTGTGTGTGTGTGTGCGCAAAAAAAAAAAATATTGTGGCAGCCAAAGAAAAATCAAAAAACATTATTCTGGCATGAATATCATCATATTATCAAGGAAACGAAAAACAGCGAAAACCGCTGCCAATCAGTGAATATACGCTGTAAATCAGCGCAAAGTATGCCGCTGACTGAATTAGAGATTTATACAACCTAAAAATTAAAAAAAAGAGACAATAACTAACAGCAGCTGCCGCGCCACCTGGAATACAGATAGCCAACAATGGGCGGTTTTAACTTTTTTATTATATTTTTGCAAATATTGATAGAATTATCCCACGGAAGAAAATATAGTTTAAAATATAATTAATTACATTTTTTATCAATTCGATTATATTTTTTGGATGCTAAAAATACCCAATTTTCAAGAGTAACGGAACGGGCGAGGGAGAGGGGTCGAAAAACATAGGAGCTCACTTATTTACATACAGCATGAATGTCGTTTATGTTGAAGGAAAAGGTCTCGACACGATTTTAGAGTTTTAGTATTTTTACTTCAAATTTAGCTTTGAACATTGTGTACTATAACATTTTTTAAATTCTTAACATTTTACGTCCTATTTTTAAGTAACTAGTGAAAACGCGATACTCGCTGTGAGCCTGCTGAAATAGAAATTGTCGAAATTCATTTGAGATGAAAAGTCTTGCGCGTCCGAATAAGATCCGTCAATCACGGATCGACGAAATGAGACGGAAATCGGGCATATGCCTCTCGGTTAAAATGCAAATCCCTTCTTCTGGTGACTTTTCAATACCTCGGCAAATTGGCACCCAAGGAAATGAAGGGAAAAGGAGGAATATATTCTCCGTGAAATGCAGTAGTAGATGGAACGAAGAGGGGGTGAAAAAAGAAGGGAAGAAAGAGAGAGAAGAACATAGTTGCCCGCAAAGATTTCTTTCGATTTAATTAGGGCTGTGGGAGGAAAGAAAGGACGCTCGCGCGTGTGTGTGCCACTGCAATATGGCGCGGCCATGGAAATTCTTAATTAAATTTGCTCCGCGCTTTTCACGTTCTAACGTCCCGTGGAAAAACTGGAACTCCATCGGAGTTTTTTCATTCGGCCGCGAGAGTTAAATCTGAGAGTCTCCACCTGGACGGTTTGTCACACTCGGCGATAACTTCGGATTGCCGCCTCGTTTCCATTTTCATCCTCTTCTGCTCTTTACGGTCTTCGCATTCCTTTTTTCTCATCGCAGAACACCGTGGAGAAAAGTTTACTCTATTGAAAATAGCTATATGCCACTAGTTTTTCCATTTACCGAGGGGTAAACAAAGATCTTATCACTTCGAACCTAGGGTCGATCGTCGGACGACCTTTGGTGAACCAAATTCTTAATGTGACACGATAGAAAAGTTGCGCAGTAGCGAAGGTAAAGTAACATAAGAGATCGATACAGAAATAGTATTCTTTATTCCTAATTTGTCTAAACGTTCCACGTGGTAGTTGGGTGGCAATCCACCCTAATCGAAATGTCTCGTGGGTGTCCCCACACGATGAATGATAGAATATACACCAGAGCTTTTCTTTTCTTAATTTTGTCATTGTGTCTAATGCGTGCGATAAGCCTTTGTAAGTTTACCTGGACATTTTTTATAGAATGCCATTAACTGGAATTATAAAAATCGCAGTTGTACATCGTAAACCTTTAGACTTTACGAATGAGCTATTACTTTCACTTAGGATGTTCTGGATTATCGGATGAAGCTATCAAGTCTTACAAGTTGTCACCTAATCGATAAGGATTCACTTTCCCGGGATATATATTATAAATAGACTCAAGCGCATTCTTTAACATAAATCCAAAATTCACTAGTGTCTGCAGAATATTTGAGATAGGATTTGTATTATGTATATTCTTAATATGAATAAATCATATGGTAGTACATTTTCATACTCAAATATCCGTTACCGAAACAGTCTTGGCGTTTAGTAAATTTATTTGTTATGACAGTATAAGATGCCCGCAGCGAGTTCTAATTTCAGGTTCAAAATCTGTAATGAGTCTAACCGGCTGTTTAGAACGTTGAAGAATTTGAATATTTTTGCAAGATAGTCGTAAACAATCTTCATCATTTGGAATTTGAATATCAAAATATCGAATTGATGTAGTGCATGTAGAGAATAACAGGCGTTAAACTATGAAAAGAGTGAATTCCAATCTGACACTTTCTACAATTTTCCAAAACTTATCAATATTAGTTGAGAGTTAAGTTCATCAAGGCCACTGATTGGCTACGTTTCCTAGTTTCTTAAATTGTAATGCGTTTGGCATACTAATCAATATGTTCACGCTTGTCTGGTGCGAAGTAAATCTAGGTGAATATCTTATAATATTCTCATAAACTACGTTACTATTGCATGATCAAAGTTCTACCTTCAAGTCTTACTTTAAGAAAAGTTTACTACGCAGTTGCCTTAATATACGCTACAAAGTTGTTGGTTACGCTTATACTCGACATTATCCGAACGCGCCTATAAACAAACTTTTTTCTTATTTCTATTACTTTGCTTAATCATTACAGATTTGTATGTATTACACATATTAATAAGAATATGATATTGTCTTGAACCGTATTTAATTAAATAGGTAAGAAAAATAATTGGCCTTTACGGTTTCATTAATTAAATGTTTATTAATTTGCCCTGCGCTTCGGCATCCAATTTAATGCCCTTTTCAGGAGTTAACCTTCAACAAAATTTATTTGGTTTTATTACGTTACAATTAACGTAAATGCTTAATTTACAACAGTTTAACTTTCCTTCAGTTGTTTCCAACAAAAAACTGCGAACATGCGTCCGTGAATGTTTAGTCGTTCGTAAGTTAAGTTTTCTCGTTTATTTTTAATTTGAAATATTGTTGGTCAATACTAATTTTTAAAACCAAACAAATTTTGTTAAAGGTTAATCCCTGAAGAGGGCATCAAGTTGGATGCCGAAACGTAGGGCAAATTAATAAACATTTAATTAATGGAACCGTAAAGGCCGATTATTTTTCTTACCTATTACATATATTTCTGCAATATTATAAATAGACTAGTTTAAAATATTAAAAACATCGAAAATCCAGTGCAAGTGTTTTAATATTGTAGAAGGGGGAACAAAATGTTAGGGCACGGTAATTATGGCAAAAGTGAATACCACTATGAAATAAGAAATAAATTTAAATCCAGCTACTGACCATGTGTTGGTATGTAATCTAATCTTCCAAAAATGACATTTAATCTCTACATTACCGTCGTAGTTTAGTTGGCACAGGTTGTAGTTCCATCTACATTAGTTTGGTTGAACTTGAAAGTCTGTCATGACTTACCATCTGGGATTGAATGTAGAGTTTCAAACTTTTTATAGTATATATATGCTGTATCCTATATATCAGTAAGGAAATGGGGAAAAGTAGTTTCCGTGACGATATTATCGTTCTTGAAACTCTTCCATGTTGGTAAAGTTGAATCAAGAGAGCTCTTGTTTACGAAATACCGACATTCCCACGAGAAAAACTAATGCAGCGCCACATGCAGGAAAGCGACCTGCATTATCCTCTGTAGGTAACGAGAAAATGAAGTGTAGGTAACTACTAGTCGGCAAGTACGATCCCCATTTGATCGCTGATCCGATGGTAAGTTCCGCATGGTTCTGCTGGAATCCAAGATGTGGCGATAACGATCCGACGACTGCGCGACTGGAGGAACCGGAGGTCCTGCGTGTCTGGCGCAGGATGAAGGGACGCGTCGGCCGGGTTGTCAGTCGGCAGGCGTTGGAGTTCAGTCGGTTCTGGGGCCGAAACGCGATAACGTGCCCGAACATCCTGCGGGGACGTAGTTCAAAATGGCACTAGACAGGGACATTTGATAAGAAGCGCGCGGATACGCAGCGGGACACCGGTCCGACGTTCCTTGAATCCGGACGATTTTACGTTTTTTTTTCTGGAATGACGACGGCTGGGCATCTTAGCGAGATCGGATAAGGTCAAAGATAAAACCGCCACCCGGTTTGTCGGTGCCTGCACCATACGCATCACGTCATCCTCGCGTTCCCTGACCTTTCGCGCCGAAGAGAAGTCTGCAACACTGATGGAGCTTCTCTGACAAATGAGAGGCCGGATCGCAGGTGAGAACGAAAATGGATCATGAGACTCCTTAGCGTTTTGAAAATGTTAAAAACATCCGGAATTTACTGCGTATCTTGGGGCTTTCCTTTGGCTTTAGTAATGCGGTACGTTCCATTCAAGTGTATTTCCAATATCGCTCTTCGCTCATTTTTATTCCTAATTTATAAGATTTAGAAAATCTATTCAGGAATCGAGAAACTTGTAGATAATTTGTATATATATTTTTGACGCTAAGATATTGGACGCAGACTTACCGGTATTTGAAATACGTCTCGTTTGTTTGTCTCTATCACAATCGCACTAAGATTGCAGACACAATCGCGAATTTAATTTCCCGTTTGTATTCGGGAAATTCGCACGATCGTCATTTCGCTTGACACGTTTTCACTTAATTGAGTTTTGCAAGTTTGGCTCTTTTCGGAATTACATTTGACAGAAATTCAAGACAATAAACGTAACAGCATCGTGAGATGGAAGCGAGCGTTTCTTATTGAATTCACTGGACGTTCAATTAAGAGTAAAACAAGATATCAATTAAAGCTTATTTGGGGAGTAAACTTCAGTATTTCAACGATGATTGCCAAGGATGGATTTACACGATTCGGTGATCGCAACGAACGGATGAGAGTGTTATGTTACGATTAAGCGGATGTTTAAGATACAAGCGGTGTGTTCTGATGGCTGGTCGACTGAGTTCATTGTCATGCATTAAGCATCCCTCTGTGCTGCTCAGTAATCCCTCGGTGATATAATCCCCGGATGGGGTTGAGGGCGTGGGTTAGTAGATGCAACATTCATTATTTCACGTTTCAGACTTTTAAAATACCGAGTTTAATCAAATTTCATTTCTAGGAATCCCTTTAACCTTTTTCATTTCTCTTTAAAATTCATGTTAACGTTACTAATATCGATACTTAACCACAGACGCATAGTTAAAATCGTTTTTATTATTGTTCTGCGCAATCGAATAAATGGTTTATAGAGCGAATTTCGCGAGTTGACTTACTAGGCCTTATAGAAATAGCTTCCAAAAGGGGATAATTATTGTGATCTAATGGATCTAAGCATTTGCTGCATAATTTCTGAAAGGAAAATTAATTATTCATTGAAATACTAACGCGTTAAAGACATTTGCACTATGCGATTGTAGAAATTGCTTTATACCAACTGCATTGATTTAATATTTAGAAGAGGAGGATTCGGTTAATCAAAAGTTGCGGACAGTGTCATGAAGTAGAAGATTCTTAATTCATGACATACAGCCACTACGGAAAAAAATATTATAAAATAATATAATTGTTTTGCCGATTTATTATATTTTATTATATTTATATTTTAATTATAATAAAATTTAATTTTCGTATATGTTTTATATCTGCCATTATTTTTTTACTGTATATACAGCATTGCTCTATCATTTTTGAAAATCAACTATTTTTTAAACAAAAAAATATAATAAAATTTATAACAGAATATAATTAATTATATTAGAAAATATACTTTGAAGATTCGATGTGGCAAATGGTACTAAATTTTTACATTCATTTCCGTTACACTTTACTCGTTATAAAACTTTAGTATAGCATTTATGGTATTATTACAACAAGCGATACTTAGGATAAATTTCCACTCTCTGAAGTTCCTTTTACCTACATTACTTGGATGCAATCGTATAGGAAATACTATTCATCCTGAACTCAGAGACCCACCGCGCAGCACTAGGTTAGATGGTCTTATTCAGTAATTGGTACTGATTCTATTAGCTTAAGTCCTTAAAGTAAATTTAAAATTTTACAGCGTTTGAGCCACGTTTGAAGAAAATCGAAAAAAAATCGTCGTTATATGCATAAGTGTAAAGCCCAACGGAGAATGTTCGACTAGTGTTAATTTTGTCAATTCCTTTGAGTTGTTACGACGAGTTTTTGTCAGAAAACAAAGTAGTCTATAAAACAATCGGCAATTGCTATATTCAGTTTTATTTGGAAAAAAAAATATTTTATCGGTTGTTGACGTCTACAAATTTCTTACTTAATAGTTGTTATTCATTCAATTTATATGAAATGTATAAATTAAAGAAGCTCGTCCTTTTGGGCAAAGAAAAACGTGTTTGAATTTGGGATCCACGAGAACCGACCCAGTACCACCGTTGCACAAATATTTTTCCGTCATGTTTAACACTGTACCGACAACACGGTTTACTTTCTTCAATATTTGACTTGCGAGTTACTCAAGCATTTCGAGATTACGAAAGTAATTTTATTCTAAAATGAGATGTAACTGCTTTTTTTAATTTAAATGAAAACCAAGGATTCATTATTATTTATAATTTATTATTATTAACAATTCTTATAAAAGATTGTTTCACAACAGACAATTATTAAAAAAAACGAATTAAATTTGTTGCGTTCTAGGAGTGGAATGTAATATGCTAGGTCAGGTCGTTTGAACGAAAATAATTTTCGGTACCCCCTTTTTGAACTTTATACGGTATTTGTCCGTGAAAAGAAACTTTATACTTCGCTTGTTTATCTGTGTTTTCTCATTTTCCTGCATCTCCATAATTTTTCTGTTCCCAGGAAAATGCGATCCAGGCTCTTTCTTTGTGTGCACTCTTGTTGCAGTAAGTTTCATTTTCGAGAGAATATCAAAATCTGCCGTAAGAAAAAGAGAGTTTTTTCATTTTTCAAGCTTACATGAGGTCACTCTTAAGACAAATTTCGTACGAACGCAAAGTTTTGAGTGAAAATAATGAAAATAATCGAACACGAAACTGAACAATTATTTAATTCCATTATTTCATTAATTAAAGTTTTTTATTTCATTTAGAAAAATAAATGGGTTTAATTAATTAATAACAATAATAAGTTCTCTTTAATTATAAATAATTGAAATAATAACGAGTTCGATATTATTTAAGATTAAACATCACGTTATGTAATAATGCAATATTCTGTGGAAATCAAAGTAAACTAATTCAATAAAAATCCGAACATACGGAGAAGTGCACCTTTACAGAGTACACATTAAACTACCTTTCCATTGTTCATCAATATGATTTATTAAAACCAATGTACACTTTCCGAACATGTCAGTTTTACTAAATAACGTTGAATTAATTAATATTTTTTATTGTTTTGTACCATAAAATTAAACAAAATTTTCATCAGCTAATTTAAAATTACATCTTTTATATTATGATGTTAACATTCAGTTAATTGAATGTCAATTTACAAATGTGTTAGATAAATAAACAAGAATTATGTATATTTTGTATGGGAGGTGCTAGATTCAAATATAATATTCTGTTTAAAAAATATTGTTATCTACACACATTAAGTGCAATAAGTACAATAATTTTTAAATTATTACTGTTTTTTTTTTAATTTCTCCTTTTTGTTTGAGGAAATGCGAGGTAGTATTAATAGTTTTACTGTAAACTGTGACCTGTACACAGAAAAGTAATTTGTAAACCCGACCACAAATATCTGTTAATTGAATAGGAAACGATACAAAAAAATAAATCTGTATTTCCGGCATTTTAGTTAAGCCAGTAAGAGGTTTATATTTTGAACAACTTTACATGATATACATTAGTATTTACTTACAATTGTTTAGCCGATGCTTATTTTTAATCATATATGAATATTCGGTTGATATATTTAATATTTTAATAGTTTATATTAATTAATAATATTACAAAATTTTAAAAGTTTTTAATTCACAAATGATAAAAATTGAAATATTTTTCTACTGTTAATGAATACACTGTCTGTTTATATTTTATTAACTTTATTTTATTTTATTTTACGATTAGAATAATTGACCAGTAGACATTATTATACTTTTACGAATTTGTCTAGTAAGTATTCCTACAACATATATACAATATATAAAAATGTGATTAAACATTTCATAAATTTGAGTTTGATATTTTCTATTTAATATTGTAATTTAGATGAAATAAAGTTTTCAACTGTTATTGCAAATTATTTACTATTATTTTATATATGCATTACAGATTACGGAACATAAGTAAATATGAAAACAATATTTATTATGCAAATATACATTTTTTTTCAACATATGTAAATGAAAAATTCTTAACTTAAATTTATTACAACTTCGTCAAGTTCGCGTATTTTGTCAAAATGATAACAAGAAAATAAATTTGTTTTCTGATTATAATTTATAGTTCGATTAAAATTTCTCTACTATTGCCTTGTTATTGTTTCGAGAAACTGACTTTATTCGTCTTAATCACCTTCGTTTATTTTTTAAATTGTACAAGTATATTTGAAAGATTTTTTTATAAATTCAAATTCGATTATAATCATCCAAAGATCTAAATATATAAACTGTCATTTCATTGATGAATAGTATTAGTAGTTTTGACTATACGTTTGTATTGTCTTAATGGTTACTATGTTCTGGTAATGCAGTTAATTATCTCATAGTATTTTTCACTAAATAAAGTATGAGTCAAATCAAATCAAATCAAATGAGGATGACCAATTGATTAGTATCTCATTGTTCTAAATATTGCTACTTTTTTTCTTTCAATGTAAATCTGTCACCCAAAATGGAAACCGTTTTCTAGAGAATATAAATAAATGTCATTACCGATTGTTTTAGTGGCTATGCATTAGATGTTAGATGCAACTTCGTTAAACATGTTGTTTTATTAAATTACTTGAAACTTAACAAACACTTGAAACATTGAAGTGGATGTCGGAACACTCTCGAATTAGACACCGTTCCCTTCTGAATTGTTTTTCATACTTCTTTGAAATAGGGTTGTATAGTAGTTGTAGATGATGAATAAACGCTTGGGAGGAAGAGGTTTTCTATTATCGATGTCGTAACAATTCGAAGCGTGAAAGGGACTCGCTCCCGTGATGATTAAAGATCCGATATATTTGGAAGTCGCTATCAAACTTTGTCACTTGGTACGGCATTTTGCTAGACTGAGGCCCTGTCAAAAGTTCACAGAAAGTTTGAGATTGCTTTGGCTTTATAGTATATTAGAGCTTCTTGACCTCATCGTATATCACTACCCAAGTAGAAATTTATTACGGCCCTGATCAGGGCCTGACCAAAAGCGTTACACCCTGATCAGGGCCTGAACAAATTTCTGCTCGGGTATTTCTTCTAGCTAATACTAACTTAGTGTCCTTGAATAACTTCGCTTTAATAGATATTCGCTTTGCACACTGATCCTTTATTGTGCAAGTTGTGTCCAAATGCTCCAGTTCCTGACTATAATTTTCATCCTTAATTTGGTACACTGGAAAAATACAGCTGGAATGGAGTTATCAGCGCATAGTCTTTACTAAAAAGCTATTAACGATTTTTCATTTCGCTTTATCGATATTAAGTAAATAAATAAAAAAGGTTGTTGTTGTATCACCACATATTTCGCGGAAATCGTTGGAAATTTCAATCTATTTAATTATGGCGTTCCTAAAAGGCAGACAAATATTGGTTTTCATTACCACGACTTTTATTTTGGACAAATTATTGTCGGTTGAAAGATGTGATTTTATGGGAAACATGTTCAGAATAGTTTGATAACAGGGCAGAATATATTCAAATTTTTTTACTGAGACACTGTCTTCCTAACTTCATAAATGGGGATGTGCTATTACACATGAGCCTGGTGCTTATTTAGCTTTATTAGTTAAAATATGTTAATACACAGAATATGAAAATGACATGCAAACATTGACTAAGAATCAGTGACTGTATCCGATGAAGGCTCGTAATGAGCTGCAACGTTGTGCAAAATCATATCAGTTTTGCAGGCCATTAGCCGTCAATCAATTAAAGTAATTAATTTTGCACTGTATAAATGTCTTAGTTCAAGAAGTTTATGGTGTCTAGAGCGCAATGTACGTCTTCATTTCAGTCATTTTTATGTCTTAGACACCAAGGAGTCTTTCAATAAGACACCTGTTTTTAGAGTGAAAGTCTACTCTGGTGAATATGAAGCGTGTCTATTAAAAGTGTTAGAAGCGTTCTGGAAGCGTTCGAATGCTTTAAAGAAACGGATTGCACGCTCTAAGCCAGCTTAAGTAACGTTTATAATGAAGTCTGAATTTAGACAATTTTGAGCTCTTACTGTACGCCCCGTAAGCATCAATGTAAGGGATGGCTAGGATAATATTAAGCGTACATTAAACATTATTAAGATTATGCAGTCTAAAGGAAAAAACGACTAATGTACTATTAATGTACGCTTAATAGGACGCTATGTTAAGTTTGTTTTTTATCTTCTTTTGTTTAAATCATAAGGAAATTATTAGGGAATAACTGAATGGAAAATTGTTGTGAACAATTAAATGCAAAGTATTGCATCTTGACCGAATAGATTATGGACCCGCTGAAAAAGGACTCTACTCTAATCAATAGTATAAGGAGTAATTCTTGTTCCAACTTTTATATTTAGGAATGTTTTATAAGAGCGAGTATAGCCGGGAGGTTATGATTCCAAGTTGATGTGCACAGAGAGAAAAAAATAGTCACATTTACAATATAAAAATAGTCATTTTCATAATTTATGTAGTAAGATGTTCTACGAGATAGTTGAATTGACTATTCAGCAATGAAATGACGGTTTATGTACATTGAAATTTTAGCGCGATTGTAAATGTATTCTAATTTAAAAAAAAATGATTTCATGCTTTACTAATTCATATTGAAAGATTGGCGAACGCTTAATACAGTTGAAGTCGGTCAATAAACGTGAAACAGAAAAGAGGTTAACCAATCGGGTACGTAGAATAATCTTTTACTGCAGAGGATAGTTCAATTGACTACATGCAATAGTTATACCGTTCATTCACTACAGTAAGTAATCATTTTTTAGTAGATTTGACTATATTTTTCTCTCAGTGTGCAGAAGATCGGTATTCAATGTTTGGTCGAGGAGTTTTTTATTTTTATAATTCATTGTATATTTCAAAGCTTTATACAGGTTTCATGCACCCTTCAGGTCCGCCCGTAAAATCGGTTACTATGACTACGAGACATTCCAAATGTATCCCGTTGCGACTTTTTAACACTCTTTTGGATGCGTTTTCAATGTTTTTGTAAGTCCTCTGTAACTCTGAATGTGCTATGCTTCATCAACGTTGTGCTTACACTTCCATTTTTAGCGATGCGTAATGTATACGTATATAGTAGAAAACTAACGGATGATTTTTAACCCTTCCATCCCCCATTTCCTATTTCAATCATCCATCCCCCACTGGGTCCGGTAGACCCATGCGATAAAAACGTGGATTTAATTATATCGATTTAAAAGAATTCATGGACATTCTCAGATGTATCAGAAAGTATATGTAAGGCATAAAAAAATTAAAAAAAAAAATTAACATTGTTTAAAAAAATTTCACTTAAAAAAGCATAACTTTTTTGTTTTTCAATTCGTTTAGGTAAAATTTTAACTGGCTACTCTTGAAATATGCCCGAATAATGAAAAAAATTGTGCAATAGCATCCATCGCAAAAAAGATATTTATTTTGAACATTGAAGTTGACAGATTTATAAAAAAAGTGCGTATAGAAAATAAACGAATAAGGCAGAGGTCTAATTAAATTTTAGATATATTTATAAATAAATTACAATTTTAATTGTTTATTTGTACATACTTTTTAATAATGTGAAGTGGAAAAATACTTTTACTCTTGCTGCAATACGCAATCGACGCACAAGTAGCACCTGTGTTCATCGCACATTGGACGCGCGCATTGAGCACAGCGAATTTTTGTCATCCGATCGGCCCGGGTTGGGCAAAGTTGACACCGTTTTTTTACCAAATTATTTATTTCTACACTTAATACTTTTTTGTACCTCCTGACTCCAAAAAACGAAGAAAACAAAATGCACTTTTTTTTGCAGTAATTACGTCCGTCCCCTTTATGGGTCCGCTGAACCCAGTGAATTTTCCGACGCATTTCGGTTCACCTCCAGACACGTTCTGAGCGTTAAACGGGTATGATTTTCGTTGGATTTTATAGTACAGGTGTCGAATGAACGACGTTGGTGGCACAAGTCCCGATTTCAGTATTAACCCCTTAGCTACGGCGAGAATTTCACAAAAAGTGCCCAAAATGCGGGGAAAAAAATTTGGTTAGATTTTACTGTAACTTGGTGTATAGGGGTTTCTTGGGACGCCGATTACGAATTTGAAGTCAGATTTAGAAAATTTAAAATGACGGACTCAATATTGGGGGCAAATTTTCTAAATACCAATCATTTCGCCAGACACTTGTTACACAGAGGTTTTCGGGGTCGCTGATTACGAATCTGAAGTTACATTGTTGGAAAATTCAAAATGGCGGATTCAATACGTCTTAATCAAAATTCACTGATTACGAATCTTATATCAGTTTTTGCATGTACAATATTACGGCAATTTGTTATTCATATGTCAATAATGCTGCTCGTGGCAGGTTGGCAATAGAAACACTCTCGTGATTATTTTTAGAATATTTATACCGAATTTTGTATTTTTATCAAAAACTTCTTCGATTCTGCAGCTACAAATCTATATTTTTAGTTTTTATAGATATTTTACAGAGTTTATTATCTATCCAGATTATTCCGCGTAAATTTCAAAATTTTGTTATGTACTCCTCAGTTATCGTGTTACATGTGGGAAAAAAACTGATTTCTAGAGTTCAATATATTACAGTTTTTATTTTAAAAACAATTTTAAACAAAAATATATAAAAACAGAAAAAAAGTGCACTTTGAAGACCTTTCTCGAACCTCCTCGTAGTAAAGTGTGTAAGTACATATTGTATATCAAAGCTAACGGGGGAAGGCTAACATTAACCCGCGGTATTGGATCCGCCATTTTGAATTTTCAAAATATATCATCAGATTTGTAATCGGAGACCTCGAAAACCCCTGAGTAGCAAGTTTCAAATGATTTCATTAATTTTTAATGCAGAAATTGACCTAATACGGCGACATAGCTCATGACAAAGATTTTTACAAAATCGTAAAAACAACATATTTTAAGAACTTGTATCTTTTTTTTGACAACATGCTTTTGAAAAAGGACAACGGCATGTTGTTCGATATACCTTAGGCTGGCTAGAAATGGTCAAGTTTTTAAATTGGATATATTATTGACTTCATTAGACTAATTTATGTCATGACAAAGATTTGCGTTTTTGCTGCAGTCAGAGAAAAGTCCTAAATGACAAAGATCTTTGTCATCCGCAGCGAAGGGGTTAAGGCAGTCAAAGCGAAGCGCGACTGAGCCGTGGGTCCACTGGACCCACAGTGGGATGGAAGGGTTAAATGAACAAAGCCTTGGAGTTACACATTGCAGTAACTCCAAAAACCACAACGAAATCGTTTTGTACACTTATCATTGGGTACTGTAAATGTTTATCCTAGAGATTAAAATTCTGCCATGATAGTTTACTTTTATATCGGTAAAGAAATGTGCTGTAGATGTTGTTGCTTTAAATCTTACAATATTTTTCACGATTTTTGAGGTATCTAATTTATTATGATGTGATTTACTATGACTATAAATTATGAAATGATCGTTGAAGGGAATCAGAAAGCCCTCAAGGAGAACCTTAAGATACGCCTTCGATTTCGTAGATAAACGTGGAGTGTTGAAGTGGCGATCGGTAACGAGCCCAAATTGAGTTTCAGGCGGCAGCGCAGGAAGGGAACTCTCGACCTAAGGCAGCGGAGGCAGAGGAGAGGAAGAAAATATGGGAAAGGGCGATAAGAGGGGTATCGCACAGCGCAGTGACGGTAAGTGCAGCTCTGCTACTTCCTTATCTGACGGTCTTCCTTCCACCTAACACATATGTGTACAACCTTGTATACGGTCTCATGCACGCAAGGAATTTGGTAGTTAAATATGGGCACGACTCCACTTTGTATTATATCTATACAATACAACGGCTCGGGAAGTTCTGTTCACTTAACCCACACACTTATTAGCGAGACTAATGTCCTTTAGGTGTGCAGCTCATCCTCCAAAAGAAAACGTATGAAATACGAGGAAGTTCCAAATTCAAGGAAACTAGTAGGTAGAAATGTCTAAATTACGTTGTAAAAGAAGTGCCTCATCAAAAAGTAGATTAAATTGGAGAGATGGGAAATGCCATAATGGCGTCTCAATGGTGCGCAAAGGGTCAAATTTTTTATATTTTTTCTCCTTGATTTCTTTACAAAATATGCAGTGTAAATAACCCGTTTTATTCGTACTTGCGTACTTTTCGAATCCATATATGACTTTTCAGGAAATTTAAAAGTAATTCATGAATTTTCAAGAAAAATTTACTGTCCTCCGTTTTTTAACATGCATTTCCGCGTTAAATTGTAGATAACATTATAATTTCTGGAGCGTGCGCAGTTGGCAACGCGAAAACAGGCGGTTTTGCTGGATCTTATAGTTAGAAAACGAATGCGAATTTTGTATTTTAAATATTTAGCTGCACTCAATGAATATTTCCTCACCTTTTCTTTGAAAAATAATAAAATTGATGAGTGGTATAATGGATTTACTGTTGCTTCGAAAACAAAACTCTCTTGTGGACACGATAAGTCCCTACAGGACTTTCTGAAATAAAAACCCTTTTTACGTTACTTCGTTAGTAGACCTACACGAGTAGAAATTTTGATGTGGTCCAGTTCTGGCTGCATAAATATATTCCAGGCCTTTATCAGGTTCTGATAAAAAACATAACGATTCCACTGGTCCAGGCCGCATCAGACACCCTGATATAGCAACAAGTACGTTTGCCTGATAAGATGCAAGTTGTACACAAAACAAAATAAGTCATAAAATTGTTACAAATTAAAGTGGCTTAAAATTAGTCCATGTATAGTGCATATGTGTGTCCTTTTCTAATCGGGCTAATTTTTGTTACATCTTAAATGTAACCCATCAATGGTCTTAAATTAAGACTTATTTTTTTCAGTGTAGTCCCCTGATGACGACCTGGTCTCATAGCGGTAAAAGGCCTACCTTAGGCAGGACTGATTTTTGCCTGATCAAGCCCTGGTCAGTTTTCAGGCAGACAGATTTTTTTATAGTGCTTTCAAGTGAAAATCTTGATTTTTTGGAAAACTCTCGAATTGATCGATGTCTGCTTTACAGTATGTTTCCACCGACTCTGAAAAGTGTTTCGAGGAAAATGCGTTTAGAGTTTTCATCCGTGGATATAATAAGCGGTGCATAATTTGCGGTCTCTATAATATAATTGGTAGACCTTCGGATGAGCAGCCATTCGAAATCGAAAAAACGACAAGGTACATTTGATGTATTTTTGCCTCCTGAAAACGAATAAAATAATAGAAATTGGCGCTCGGCCGTATCTTGGCCGCTACCTTGAAAATACAGCCAAAAATTGTTTTTTTTTTTCAGTTTTTTGCATTTATTTGGAAAAGTAAAAATCGGATAAAAAAATGTTTCTAACAAAAGTTGTATTCATTACCACCCCTACCCATGCATCATTTTCTGCACGTGCGCACACATACTCACTCTTGCAAGCACTTCCTAAGCTCACGCATTAAAAGACCCCCTTCTTTTCTACTACCCTAACCTCCAACCTCCATTCATTCATATCGCAGGTTCGGTTATCACCCATCCGTGTGGTTGGAGGTTAGGCAAGTAGAAAAGGGGGGGGGGGGCAGAGCTCCCCATCACGCAAGCATCCCCTAGTTTCTCGCAGTGCCTTGGAAATTCACAATTTACTATATCCTCCTGTTTAAAATTTAATGCGTGAGCCAAGTAAGTGCCTGTGTGCTGGGGGGCTTTACCCCCAGTCCCCCTTTTTATACTAGCCTAACCTACAACCATGCAAATACAGATAAGCTGAAGTCATCATCTAATAGTCGGGGTTGTTTCATCCATTTTTCAGGAGAACGCTTATTTCGCCAACGTATACCTTGAAGAATCCCATTATAGGCACATTTGCCGCGCGTTTGCGGAAAGAAATGTATACAACCTCTTTTGTACAGAATTTTCCGATCTACAACTTTTGTTTGAAATATGTTTTCATCCGATTTTTACTTTTTGAAATAAATGCAAAAAACTGAAAAAATACGCATTTTTTACCTATTTTTTTAAGATAGCGGTCAAGATACGGCCGAGTGCCAATTTCTGTTAGCAAAATCTACATCAAATGTACCTTGTCGATTTTTCAATTTCGAATGGGCTGGTCATCCGAAGGTTTACCATATAATTTGTAGTGTATTTAACGACCGTTTAAATTTAATAACATATGTGATGGAGTATTTATTGGTTATATGTATATAATAATTTGAGTATAAAAATAAATAAATAAATAAACGGACGTCACTGGGATTTCAGTGCACGTCGAGCGGGTTAGTTTATGATCATTTTACATGTCAAATAGTGAATTCGATAGCAATTGGGTTTCATATTAAAAAGAAAACAATTTATTTATTTATTTACTTTGATACATATCGAAGGGTATATAAACATTCTTCGAAAAATCAATGGTTGTGCCATAAATGACGAATAAATATGAAACACTCATGTTTTTTTGTATTTATTTTCAAAAATAATCACATTAAGAAATGATTCACACAAAAAATGTGGAGCATCAAATTTTCTAAAAAAAAATTATTTCCATTTTCTACGTAAAATCACAGGTGCCGTAGAGGACGAATTTTAACTAAAATAATCATCTTCACGTGTTCAGTGTAACTTGGACGGATTGACAAGTGTAACCTCTTTTTGAGCTTGGCAACACGTAACTTGCATCTAATTTGTTCAAAATAGAGTAAACATGTAATATGCATCGAATATTATATTACAATACAAATGCGTGAAGTAAGAGTTTTACATTACCCCACAAGACCCGACAGACTTGTGAATTTTTATATGTTATCCCATTTATTTTAGATTACTAATTCATTGCAGATATTCGGAAACATGGGCTATGAATCACAGAATATTATTTTATAATATTTTGTGAAATTTATATGTTGTGGGGGCAATATATTATCAAATTTCGCATAAAGGTCATTGCTGTTTATTTTTAGTAATTTGTTTGACTATTTTCTTTTATGTTTATTGGTTTGACTGTTTTGTATCGTTACTAATTGGCGTGAGTTCATGCTTGTCTGATCACATTTTCATTGCCACAACGGAAACACCCGATTCAATGCTAAATATGATGTTATGAATCTGTAATTCACCTTTACTGATCAAAATTAGTATATTACCTAACAAGGGTGTAAAGTGTACTTTTACGCACTGGGCGGGAACTAGACATACGAGGCGCCGAGTGATGTGTAAAATTCCCGACCGATGCGTAACAGTTTACACCCATGTTAGGTATCCTAGTTTTTGTAATTGGGTGCGTAAAGAGAGTGCGTAAAGTTTTGATGCCTGGTTTAACTTTACGCACGACCGTACACTTTACGTATTTTGCCATCTGGAGTGCGTAAAAGTGAACTTTACGCACGAAAAACAGGCATCAAAAGTACTTTTCATCACACAGTCATGAAGAAATAGTACATTACTCAACGAAGGGGGGGAGGGGAGGGTAAAATAAAGAATGTCTCAGACTGCGTGTAATTTTTACCCGAGGTGAAGCCGAGGGTGAAAAACATGTAGTCTGAGGCATTCTTTTTTATTTTCCGAGGGAAAACTGACTTTCACGTCTATTGGACGTTAAGTGAGACATATGCAAGGAAAGTTACAACCGTCCGAGAATCATTCCAATTACCGATGGGGGCAACTTTACGCCCCACGGTTTTTTTTACACTCTAGGGGCCACCCTAGTAGGCGAGAAAGTCAACTTTTCGCCTACACAAAAGAGGCGTAAAGACGTACTTTACGCTTACTATGACGAAAATAAGAATTATTGACCGGTGAAAGTATAATTTTAAATGTTTTGAATTTGATGCAAGGTCATTGACCTTTATGAATGCAAACATAAATATATCAACATAACATTGAACTTAATTATGTTTACATTCATAAAGTTCACTTGAATAAAGTACGAATAAAACGTGAAATCAAAAAGGAAAGGATATCATAAAGTTGCCCCCCTTTGAGACGCCATTTTTATAACTCCTCCTTCTCAAATTTTATGTGAGGCACTTGTTTCACCATATACGCTCGATATTTTCACGTCTCTACTAATTACCCCGCAGTTCGTAGTTTTTTGACAAAATTGTGTATGAACTGGAGGCCTAATTAGCTCATATGGATTGCGCATTCCAACTTTCCAGAATATTCATAGTGAATATGTTATCTTCGCTCGGCCTCGTCCTACCTCTCCTGTTTTGGATGGCTTTGATTTTCCTATTGTTCTCATTTGGTACAATCCTCATATCGCGAGTACGGCATTATTCTGCGACATTACCATTATCAGAAGAGAATTATACTACATAAGCTACTGTTTGTTTAGAATAGTTCATCCATAATATATTTTCAGAAAAAAAAAAATGATTGCATGACACTTTGTCACTTGTCACAATCTTGATCCTTATCCTCTATGAACGACTGCGTAAAGCGAGTACTAGCCGAAATGTACATTTGCCTCGCTTGCAACTTGTACACGTCACTGTTACATAACCAATGCTTGCCTGCGAGGTAGGACAAACGCGCGAAATCCGTAGTGACATATGGTCCATTCTCTTCAGCTCCGTTTGTAACGCCGCTCTCTTGCACCTCTCTGCCTTTGCTAGTGTTCTTCTTGACCATTTTCTAAGATTTACTGTTTTGCATTTTTCTTTATTCCTGCATTGTCGGCTTCTATCACCACAGCTGTAACGATTTCTAGTTGGTCGCTGGACTTATCGGTAACCCTTGTTACGGTTACTCTTCGATCCTGTTTGCTTTGTCGTTTATCCAATTTGAAGCCCTGTCTGCTATTTTGTACTTAGATACCCTGCAAATTCATTTCACATAAGCGGTCCAATTCCGTATTTTGATATAGATATATCACTAATTTAATCATAGAAAATCATTATGATAGTTTCTTACTTTCCATTTCATTTGTCTAAATGATTTACGAACGTAACGTAGTTTTAATTCGAGTGCACATTTCAAGTCCAAACCGTGTAAACGTATAGTCCAAATGCACAAACTTAAATTTCAATTGATTGGTAAGAATAAAATTTGTTGAACAAAACGTAACACAGACGTATGTATGGCAAAGCGAGATAAATCACGTATCGGAATGCCAGGTCTTCGGCACTTGCCAAAGCAATGCGTGCAACGAATGATAAACGGACAGCAATAAATCGAACTTCTGGGAAGTAAAAATCCGTTCAATTTCCCCAGTAGGTTTGACAAAGCGAGTCGACTGCGCCTGTTGCGTTTTGGCTGTCTAGTCACTCGACAAAGACAAAAACGTCTCGTAATAGAGACAGTGCGAAAATAAGTAATTGTCGAATAAACTTTTCAAGCGGCATTCTGAATGTAGTATAACACGATTAAAGTATTTAAAAACTATAAACAAAATCATTGAAATTGTTTTAATAATACACACACGGAAAGAAATAGATGTTATCTCTAGCTGTAACATCAGTATGTTATCGGATAAAATGTTTTTATGTATATAAAATATCTCTATGTATATAAATTCGTATTGTATATAAAATATATGAAAAATGACATACATAGAAAAAGAGAGAGAAATAATATGTTAATTTATTTGTGACATAAATCTAACTCATTTTTGTTTAATGTATCGTTCAACATTTTTATTGGCATTTCAGTAAAAATAGGTTGAATTCGAGGTAAATTTTGCAAACGCAGTTAATCATAAAACTCGTATTATTCCAAGACGCAGGAGTATCTTATTTTCGTTATCAGAGTTAACTTCGTATTTTTACCATCGTTCTATAAAATGTCACATACAACGCAGGGAAAGAGGATTCTGCCTGCTCGTGTAATATTCACTTTTCTTCCATTTGTATGCACATATTGTAAGCATAAACGAAAAGACGTTTCCATTGAACTTAAGTGCATTTACAATGTGTACCATTTATACGTCTCAATTTTTTTTTCATAAAAGAGATCAGTATTTTCTAAAGAAATGTTCTGAATATACCTGAATCTATGCGAAATCAATAAATATGAAACATTATAATTTTTTTTACTGAAACATAAATAAAATTAAACTATATTCTAATATCGCACTCAAGATGAACATTGAGATTATTGTTCTCTGCGGTATCTGTACTTGGAAACAGTGTTCTCATTATTGTGCTATACGTTTACAATCAGTTTTGTTTTTTCTACAAATTAGTATTGTATTACTTGGCGTTTTTAACAAAAATGATTTTTTTAATACATTTTTACGTACAATTATCGAAACGTTTATTTGACTCATTTTATTGGAAGTATTGGGTACATTAAACAAGTAAGGAACTCAAAAAGTATAATTTTGACATTTGTATTCACTTATTTCAATGAGCATAAATTCCCTCTGTAACGAGAACACAATATTAAACGTAGTATAATATATGTAACGCAGCTATAAGCATATTATACAAAATAAAATTAACAAATAACAAATAGATACTTGTACAAAGTTAAAATAACAATATTAGTTAAATAAAGGCAAAACAAATAATATCCAAAGATTTTATAAACTCATATCGCATTTCAGAATCTACTCATACTAAGAGACAGGTAAAACAGATTTTTACGAGTTGAAAATAGGTAGAAAATAACGCAAATATGGCTTAAAAAATACCTTCCTGTCTGGCGACATCAAAGTTATGGATTAGGTTAAAATTACCAAATCTATATCGGAATTTTATTCTGTGAAAATTGAATAATCATACAGGTCGATACAGGGTCCAATTTTAAGTAAATACAACGTTGCATGATTAACTCATTTCGACTATGAGGGTAAAATGTCTTTATTGGTCAACAGACTCTTATATAAGTATTCATTTTGACCATCAGGTTAAAATGAGATCGTAATATAACCCGAAACTCGAATTTACCACAGCAAATGACTTGTAAGACATTTCGACCAAGAAATATGACTCCGATAAACTAATCTCAAAATGCGACATTTACATAAATTTTGCCTGCAAACAGTTTTTCTGAAATACTGATATTGTGTGAAAGATATTCTCCTCGAGAATAATCGAGGGGTGGTCGAGGAATGAATAATGAAAACAAATGATTACCATGTTTGGGAGAGTAAGAAAATGTAATAATATGTACTTTGTCAGTTTATAAGTTGTTTTATTTCCTCATTCTTTGAAGGAGGTAACGATTTAACATATGGGGACATTCTATTTCTAGCTGGTTATAGACATTGCCACTTGATTATGTTAAAGGTTACGAATAGATTCGCAGTTTACCGATTCTGTAACCATTCGAGCCTCGATAATAAACATAATACCCGCACAGTTGATTTCGGTCGACGTTTCGACTCTAAAGTTCACAACTTTGAAGTCAAAATTACCTAATAACTTATTTCAAAGTTACGTTAAAGTTATTTTAAAGGCAGGTAATGCAAAGGAATTTTGACGTACAAGTGTAATATTTTACGGTGAGGTTGAAAGTTCATTTGAAATTAGTTTTGCTATATGTTAAAAAAAAACATAGTTCGAAATATTGCTCGACGCATGTGCGAAAATGCTTGTTCTACCAATGTGAATGAGAACCTCGCTTTCACATCGGCCAGCAACCCTCACATTCGTACAAAAAACTTGCACACTTGTATCGAAAACTACTAATTCCATGTTAACAGAATACATTTATCACACATCTATAGTAATTATAGTAAAATAAATTTTAAAAATTAGAAAAATGATATGTGGCACACTAATATGATGCCTAAAACGTAACTTAATACGCAACATAATAGTAGTTTTCGATACAAGTGCATATACGTAAAGAACTTTACACATACACAGATGTGCCGAAATATTGTTTACGTACGGCTTTTCCGTGCGTAAAGTATAATCGAGTGCGTAAAGTTTACTTTATGCACGAGTTTACTTTACGCACCGAAAAGACGTACATAAATTTATTTTCCTCTCTTTTTCGCGTATAGTGCAGAATAAAGTGATTTATCATTTCATATTTTACATATTATTAAACTCATACTCCCATATTGGCTGAAAATTCGAAAAGAGAAATTAACGGTACTGACATTACACTGAAATATCAGTTCATAATACGGTTAAAAGTGACGATTTTAACCGGAAACCGGTGATTTTCGTAAAAAGATAATCAGTTTTCTTAAAATCACTCATATGATATGTACGCAAATCAGTTCTTTGGTACGCTTCAGAACGTATTTTATGTATTATGTTGTTAATCAGACTTTTTTTTACAAAAATATGACTTAAAAATGGATAGTAGATTCATAATAATCGTTGTGATAAAAACGTATCTTGACTAGCTTTAAATAGATTTATCCCCGAGAATAGATCTATGCGGAAGAAGAAAAGGGGAGAACGCATAATGTGAAAAATTGATTCAACTAAAGACTCTACTACATGCTTGTACTGTGTCTGAAGTTTTAAATACTCATCTTGTCTAATTAAGTGTTGTATCTGATTTACATAATTAAATGACTTAGTAATAATTAGTAAAAAAATACGCAAATTTATAGTTTGTATCATTTAGTAATATTTATAAATCATCAGCACTTTTCAGATTGCAAAATCTTCAAATTTTGTGTCGTGATATTTGAGTGCATATAGAACTAGTTGACTTAATCATTTGCCTTTGACTATTCTGAGATATAAGCACATGAAAGATTATACAGTGTTTCAAACAGTTTTACGAATTGTTTTCTTATTTTAATTAAACAAATGGTTGTTAGATTAAGCGATTGTACGTGATAATTTTATACTTCACCTTTATCATGAGTATTCAATCTTACTCTTTATAAAAATAGTTTTTCACCACCGTAAATGCAAAGATCGAAATCCAGCGGCATGTTATGTTTTTGACACTATGTTAGATACTGTCCCTCCAGCAGACAATGCCATTTCCGGAAACAAAAGCCACCTGGCCACCTGGGCGCGAAATAAAAGACGACACATAAGGCCTGCATAAATCGTTATATTTTCCATGGATAATTATTTATATTTAAACTATTTGAAACAAAAATAAACTAAATAAGATCATAACAATATTTTTTTTGACCTCACGTAAATTAATTTAAACTTTTCAAAATAAGGAGGATAGAAACCGAAATTTAATCGAGCCCTTACTTAATTACGTGATTATGAATTATGTTTTGATCACTGACATTCCTTCTGAGTTTTTACTAAAAGATTTTTAGATTTATATATTAAAGAACAGTACATTGCTGATTGGCGTAAAACGGTAGTAAGCTCTTAAAGATGAATAGTCTCGTTACCATTCACGGTACTTCTCGGCAGGTTCTTCGAGAAACAAAATTTCACTACTCTTCGGGTTTTACATGGAAAACGCATGCATGTTATTTATTGGATTCGTTGATTTATTTAATTTTTAACTACGTATATAAATACATTTGTTACATATATTATTTATGTATGTTACAACGTTAATCGATATAAATCTCTAATAATATCACAAGTAAGAAAGCTGCTGGATACAAATACAAAATGTCAAAACTTAAGTCCAAGTGTATAAAGCTTATTAGTTTAATACATCATTGTGCGCGATGGGATGTTAGTATGTTCGCTATTACGATACTCTTTTAACTCGTTCATTTATATGTCTTATGTATCTCACAAGTAGTTCAAGTACGAGTAACTTTGGCTATGTTGCCGTCGACTATGTTCATCTCCATGGAAGAAGTGAAGAGATGCTGGTTTTCGCGGAATTGTCTTGTCTAAGCGTTGTAATTAAAAATTAGTGCCTACATCAATAACCAGATCCTTGGAGGTAAAACTTTTTTATTTCTTCGTTGGCGGCCATGACGGTTTGCTGTCGACAGGGATCGGGATCGAAAAAGATCCCGGGACAACCCGACGCTTCGAAGCATCTCGAAATGCGCAAGGTAGTCGACGATTCCTTGCAGCAAACAACCACGGCCCAATCGCAAGCTTTAGGACTCATGACTGGAGGTCTCTTTGTTGGCTCAACAGGAAATTTCGAAGCTTCGATTCCTTTTCGCAATGGATCCAGAGTCTGGAAACGAACGATGAACCTTATTTTTTTAAAACTATTACTATTTATAACACTGATAGGGGTGAGATGGTGTTATTGTATACGATGTGTGCTTGTTTATGAAACGTGATCCGAAAATGTATTTTTATGTAAAGCTATCTTTGATAAGACCGACCGACTACTCTGACGTCAATATCAGAGTACCGGCTTGACAATGGTGCTGTAAAATCATTCCGATTGCGCCGCTTCTCGTATCGAGAGGTTTTCAACGATTCAGTTTGGTGTAGAGTCACCTCTCACCGGAAAATCGATGTCGTCCCCTTTGCCGAACCTCAAATCCATCCGTGGTGGAGTGGCGATGCTACCGTTCGTGCCAGAATCGCTCGGACGGAGTATTATTACAGCATTCACCGGCACCTGGGCAAGCCTCTCCTTTCCTTCTGTTCCCCAACGGTCCTTTGGAATTTCGCTGGTTGATTCTGCGATTCTTCGTAGCGCTTGGTCTCTGAACAATATTACATTTTGATTTTAACAATTGTTCCTTTTTTTTATCAATATGATGTTAGGAGCGTCAACTTTTCAGAAGGCGAATTCATGAAAGATTAAAATGCTGATTGAATGATTTATTTATGGATGTGTGATCAATAGTTTAAATTTTTAAGATTTCGTCCCATATTACAAATCCTGTGTCACCTGGATTTTGAAAATGTACGATTTACCTTAATCGCTCCGCTTCCTCTAAGCGTCTTACTGCATCATCAACTATTTGTCGTTCCATTTCGAGTCGCCTTCTTTCTATGTCACGCTCTAGTGGAATAACCCTAGTCGGTACTTCATTTTCTACATCTTTATCTTGTTCGGGATACGAATGATTCGGTCTAATTCGATGGTCTGGTCTTCGTCTTCGAGTATTCTCTTCTTCCCACCTGCGCCTTTCTTCATCCTGACTCGCAAGTTCTTGTCTCCTTTCCTCTTCTTCAGATTTTACTCCACCGAACATTTGTGGATTTACCGTAGTGCTACGGCATTTTTCGGTAGTTGTATTCATTAATGGGTTCACATTAAAATTTGGTGGAGTATTAACTGAATAATCTACTTGTTTTGGGGTCGGATCTTGTTCATATTGTTTCGTCCTCGTTTCATAATCTGTGTCATTCGGCTGCTTATAACGATTTTCGTATTCTTCCATTCGGCGTTTATATTGGTCTAATCTATTAGAATGATCAGCTTCAATATGTGTTCGGTTTTTGATAATGGGGTTACGCCGCAATTCTTCCTCGGCTCGCCTGCGATATTCCTCCGCTCGCCGTCTGTTTTCTTCCTCCATTAATTGACTCCTCTCCATTGCTGTTCCAGGAGACTCGTATTGCTTGCTACCTTCATCCGTTCGGTTTCGTTGCACGTCTGGTCTCCTTCGCCTTTCCTCATCATGCCGAATTCTATTTAGACGTCGTCTCTCAATATCCTCTAAACGTTTCCGATGTTCCTCAATTAGACGTTTTCGTTCTAGTTGTTCTGGAGTAAGATTTTCATCCTCATTAACTGATTTATGGATTTCCTCAAGTCGACGTTTATGTTCCTCAAGTCTTCGTTGATAATCATCATCTGTTTCTGGACGTTGATTGTCTCTTGGACGCTGCGGTGAGGTCGAATTGCGGTCACCATTGCTAGGCGAACTCTCGCTAACACTTTGGGGTTCCAGTTTTCTATTTTGAGCCTCCTCTGGTTCATTTTTTTGAGGCTGACGCCTACTCTCATGCATTCGTCGACGTTGCTCCTCTCTTAAACGACGATACTCCTCATCTGTTTGATTAGGTCTCCGGAATCGTGTTGGATCTTGTTCATATTGTCTACGATGTTCCTCCAATCTTCGACGATATTCAGGATCCTCATTTAACCGACGCCGGTGTTCTTCCGCTCTTATTCGGTCTTCATCATCAGTTGTACTTGGCTTTGATTGAGTTTGGTTCAATCTGCGAGCCTGATCTTCCTCCATACGTCTACGATTATGCTCTGCCCACCTTCTTTGATATTCTTCATCGTCGACCGGACTTTTTTCATTATTTGGTCTACGTCTCTCAGTTTCCTGTCGTCGTCGTTGTTCGTCACTCTTCGTAGATCCTTCTTCGTCTGGTTGGGTAGTATTTTCGATTTCATTAGGTCTTTGTTGTGCTGGTCGATTTTCATTAATACGTCTTCGGTGTTCTTCCAAACGCCTTTGATAATCTTCATTGTCTATTGGGGATTTTTCCGAACTCGGCCTATGCCTGTCCTGTTCTTGTCTTCTGCGTTCTTCAGTTTTTATTCGGTTTTCTGCTTCGATTTGAGGATCTTGGTTTTCAATTTGATTCCGGTTTTGTACTTTTGATTCTTCCATCCTTCGTCGATGTTCTTCTAGCCTCCTTTGATAGTTTTCATCATCTGCAGGATTTCTTTCTAAGCTGAGACGACGACGATGTTCTTGACGTCGGCGTTCTTCATTTCGTCTCTGTTCATCTTCGTTTGCAGGTCTATTTTCAGTTCTATTAGATATTTCTGGATCGGTTGTACGTTGTTCATGTAATAAACTACGTTCTGTTTGTGGACTTTGATCGGGCATACGTTGTTGATCTTCATATGTTCGTTGGTCGTCTGCATTCGATTGAGGAGAATCTTTCGTTTGATTAATTCTTTGTTGACGGGCCCGTTCTTCTGCTAATCTTCTATGATGTTCCGCAAGCCTTCTCTGATAATTTTCATCATCGGCCGGATTTCTCTCTAAATTCGTTCTACGTCTATCTTCATGTTGTCGTTGTCTTTGTTCCTCTTTTCTTCTCAATTCTTCATCATTTGGGGGCATACTTTCTGTCTGATTCGGCCTTTCTTGTCTGTTACGTTCTTCTGTTCGTCTTCGATGTTCTTGTAATCTTCTTTGATAATCTTCATCTTCGGCTGGGTTTCTTTCTAACTCTGTTCTACGCCTCGCATCCTGTTGTCTTCTACGGTCTTCATCATTAATAGGATTTCTGTCTGGATTAGGTCGCCTTCTGTCGCCATATTGTGTTCTTCTATTTTCTTCGGCTCTACGCCTTTCATTTTCATTTTCAGAATTTGCATTTTCTGTATTATTCTGTCTTTGAGCGCGTTCAAGTTCCATTCGTTTACGATGTTCTGCCAGTCTCCTCTGATAATCTTCATCACTTTGACGATTTGTTTCTGTAGATGGTCTGACCCTGTCATATTGTTGACGTCTTCTTTCTTCTTCCCTTCTTCTGTGTTCTTCCGCATTTTGGAGATCTGCTTCTGTAGTTTGATCAGGGTTCTGAATTTGAGAATTTTCAGTTTGTGTACGTCTCATCTGTTCCCCCAGGCGTCGACGATATTCATCGTCAGCGACAGGCGATCTTTCTGAGGGAAGAGGCTTATAATCCTCGTGCTGACCAAATTCGGATATACTTGGACGATTTTGATTATTTGTTTGATTGCTTTTTCTATTTTCATATTGTCTTTGTCGTTCTTCCAATCTGCGCCTGTAGTCTTCATTGTCTGATGAATTTCTCGGTGATTGCGTTCGACGTCTTTCTTCATGCATTCGTCTTCTATTATCTTCTGCTCGTTTGCGGTTCGCCTCTTCGTCGTCGTAATTTGGGTGTTGCCGAGACTGTTTTCGTTCTTCTTCAATCCGTCTTCGGTGTGCCTCGGCTCTTCGTCGATTTTCTAATTCCTCATTTTCTTCCGGTCTCGGTCGGCGTCGCCTGGCTTCTTCCATTCTTCGTCGATGATCTTCGATTCTTCTTCGATATTCAGGATCTTGCTGAGAATTGTTACTGCCTTCTGGACTTCGGATAGGTGTATTTCGGCGAATGTAATCTTCTAATTTTCTTCGGTTCTCAGACTCTTCTCTTCTTCGTTGATCCTCCGAAGTTGAGTAACTGCCTCGTCTTCTTGCTTCGTTTCTTTCTCTTTCTTGTTCTTCGCGTAGTCTTAAATTTTCAGTATTTTCTCGACGATCTTCGCGGCGCCTGACTTCTTGAGGATCTTCACGTCCACGAGTGTCTTGTGGTCTTGGATATTCCCCACGTTTTCTGGCTTCTTCCCTTTCACGAATTAATTTATCGCGTTCTGCTTTCTTCCTTTCCCAATTACGTACTTTTTCCTCGTATTCTTCCTGTCGACTTCGCGTTCGATTTGTTTCAGCTTCTAAATCGGAACTTGTACGAGGGTCGTACAGTTTCCTTCTTTCATCGTCAACCCGTTTGCGTTTACTCTCTTGCCATAGTCGACGCCGCTCCGCTTCACGTCTCTCGTGTTCTTGTTCCCTTTTCACTGGGTCTTCAATGATATCATTTTCACTATGTTCCGTTGGACGACGATGGGGTGGTCGATGGTGTGGGCGGTGCTGACGTCTTCTCTCGATTTCGGGATGCTCATCTTCTCTCCTTGCTTCTTCCTGCTTCCTGCGAAGTATTTCTTCTCGGTATCTTCTCTCCCTTTCGTCCATTATACTTTGATCGTCTGAAATACTTACTTCATCATTGGGCCAACCACTTCTTTTTTTACGTATTTCTTTTAATTTCGTAGTTTTAATTCCCTTACGATTCCCTTTTCCCTCTAGCTCACTTAACTTTTCACCCTCTGCGCTTCTTTTCGTTCGATCGTGTGCCCAAAGTAATTTACGCGTGTGACCACTCCTCATAATACTTGCGGGATCAAAATTAGTTTGTGCTGGTAAATCTCCACGTGGTGCCGCCAAATCCCCAGGTGTAGATTCAGTCACTTCAATATCTCCCCTATGCAAACGTTTTGTTAGTTTTTCTGTAACGAAATTGATACCCCATTTTCTTAATAATTCTTCCAATTCGAATACCCTGATTTTCGAAGCATTTTCGTTATTTTCATTATCTTCAGTGGAATTAATTTTGGATTTGAGACCCGATCTTTTTTGACGATTATCTTCGAGTCCTTCGCATCCAACTTGGAGCTCAGGAACTCCGCCAATATCAAACAGGTCAGTTTTAAATGGGCGTTCGCTAAGTACAGTTTTCGTTTCGGGAATGTTTTTCTGTTTCAGACCGGATTCTGACAATACCTTCTTTGGCGCCTTCCCTTTTTTTCCTGGTAAATCATCCAATAATGATCCTTTAGAAAGATCTAAATTGTAAACTTCCATAGATCCTGGTCCTTGGTCTCGTAAACCATCATCGGCCATGAATAAATCGAGCAGAAGTGCGGGGTTTGAAATTTCTTTCGATTCTATTTCTTCGATAGGATTTTCTCCAGAGGAGAAATAACTATCTCCATGACTAAGTTTTGATTCTGAAAATGTTAAATATCCAGATATATAAAACATTTATTAAAAAAATAATGAGAAATGAAATATAGCAATATTCACATGAGTTATGCACAATACTGAGTTAACGAAATACGTATCAGAAGAATTGTAAAGAAAACGACTAAAAGCGTTACTTTCTTGGAACCGACAAAAACTTGAAAGTTGAATAAAGGAGCATACTTTGCCCAACCAAACTTACCACCGTTTAAAAGAGTACGTAGTGATTCGTCGCTGGGGTCCACATTTGGTGAACCGGACCTGGAAAGATTCCCTGGCAAATTCTGATTTCCCCTCAAGTTTTCATGGCTCCTAAGTTCCCGTAGAACTTTATACAGGTTTCGTGGATGTCGAGGGGAGTATTGATCGAAGGAGGGATGGGACGGTACATCGGCGGAGGAGAGAGCCCCCACTATTCCGGCTAACCAGACCGTGGCCAAAGCCACTGTCATCCCAGGCCGCATCGTCCTGCAAGAATACAAATGTTTGTTATTATCATCAGTTTTTAAAAAAACAAACTATTTGTATGATAAAATTAAATTTATTCAAGGTATAATCATATAATGATGTTAACATGGAAATGCTTTAAGAATATTAAAATTAGAGTAGAGATTTGCTTGCCGGTCGTAATTGTCGGTGAAAAGAGGCTACAGGTGTCACCTCCCGAAATACGAACCTCGAATCTAGCGGACTATCCACAGCGCAAGTCTCTCATCGACTCTCTGAACGCGAAGTGACACTTGGGGATGCATTTGCGGAGACTAGCTCGATCTTGACATACTGGCCGCGTCAATTCTCATTTGCGTTCGTTATTATAATATGCGATGTCTCTGTAATGATTTAGCATGCGAGAAAAAAGAATCCCGTCAAAGCTATTTCCAGATGTCGGGATCAGAACCGAACTAGTGGTCGTTAAATTTATGGATGACGTAATGCGCAAAGTCGATGCGGTTCTCGCTAAATGAGATTTGAGCGGGATGAAAGACGCGATTCCATCAATTGACTAGACAATTCTTACTCGGAAGCATTGAATAGCTCACATCTATTCGCGACATCATGGTAATCAATCGCAAGATTCTTAGAAGCACGTTTGTCTATGAATTTAACGACATACGTCGATTGCAATGATACCTTGTTGGTTTTCTGTTTTACTTGCTCTAATTTAAATAACAAGTAGACACAATAAACAACTGGTTGAAGAAACAAGTACATGTCGTATAGGTCAAATGTTTTGCCGTAAGGAAGCAGCGACGAAATGATATTTAAATTCGTCTGATTAGAGTCAAGCTCGAATAAAGGGAAGTATAAAAGTTGTAAAAGCTAGTTGGCGGTAATACATTTCAGTTATGCGGTCGGTCAGTTAATTACCCCAAAGTCATTCGAGATTCCTCACGCAAGATAGATCGCCTCAAGTCTTTCTAGCGGGGAGTCTTTTCGTCGCCTTCGTTATCGCGTTCCATTAGCTGACGGTGATTTAATGACGTGCAATTAATCAAAGTCCGCATCGGATACGAACAATCGCATAATTTTAATTTAATTTAATTATTAAACGATCGTTTCATTACCGCAAAGCTGATATAAAATTATATTTAATTATATATATTTATATATGTATATATATGTGGTATATAATGGTCAAGAATCAAAAAAAAATTGACCGGTACTCAATTTCCATTCTGTGCCTTGACCATTTTCACCACTTTCGCTTATCAAATCATTGGTGTAGTGTGTTTGCAAATAGATGTTGGATCCAATCGATTCCTGGCGTGTTGTGACTTGACATCCGGTAAGTTTACGAAGGGAAGTGGTCGTAGCAATTCTCTGCGGAGAGTTCGTCGACGGGTAAGGGATCTACGAAAGGAATTCCGATCGGAAGAAAGTTAATTCCAGGAGCGCTTTGGCTCATCGCCCTAGGACGTTTCAGGACAAACGAAACGATATAGGAGTCGAGTGGGATGAAGGTGGTCCTGCTTGTTCCTGAGTGACTGAACGAAGTAAACGGACGGAGGCGATCACGTATACTGTAGGGAATCGACGAAAAACTGGTTTTGTCAACACAACTTCACTTCCTGTAGGAATCCGATGCCTTTTTCATTTCTACGAGGTTAAAACTACATCCTAGCAGAGTTTTGTGATTACATTTGCTAGTCTGGGATCAGAAATGGGATTCACAAAACCGTTTGTCTTATACTGAAACTCAACCTGAATGTGGAAAACTTGCTCACAAATATACATTATTTATCTATAACGGACAACGCATGCGTCGACGAAATGCTTTGATGTTCAAAGTTCGAGTTCATAACATCGGAAAGCTTTTTTCTAAACGCGTTCCTACAACGGTCGTGTCATAATTCGGTGATATTAATTATTCTATGAACTGGTGGGTATCGACTAAGATGAAAGCCTGTAGTATTGTTATAACATTTTCCACACTATAAACCAACGTCAGTGGTCTCTAATATATTTCACAGTATATAAAGAACGACGAGAATCCTCAAATAATCCACTGAGGCTTGTATTTCATTAAAAATGCTGGCAGAAGCTAACTTTACCATAAAATGCGTCTGGAACTAAAAGGGTTTTAATCCTAAGGTTGGACAAGGTGATTTCACCTGATCCAATTACACATCCATGGGAGGGAAATGACGTACGCATGTACCTTTCTAATTCTCTCTCGTTGTTTGAAAACTTTTCTAAAATATCCATTAGCTTTTAAAAAGTTTTTGAATAAAATACCATAGGATTCTGGTCAAACATACGTGAAAATCTACTTAAAAGTATTTATTTCGTATTGAACGAAGACTAATGAGAAATCTATATGTGCCGAATCTAAAGCCAAAAGTTTCAAAAAGTGCCAAAATAAAGTCACTGTAAAAGATTTTCAAAGTCATCTCTAAATGAAACAGGTAGAACTGTGAGATTATTGCGAGGTCGCGATGAATTAAAAAAAGGAATCACGTTGGATTACAGTTCTTGATTAATATCCCACGGCAGTTCTACTGTAATTAAATGAAATCGTACGAGATGTCCGATAATTGTCGATTACTCTCCATCTCGCAAATCGATTCTGGTTCTACTGGCGCGCGTTCCGCGGAAACAATTTATGTGGGGTATTCGGTCCGAAGACCTTGGAACTATCTATCCATTTTCCGGTCAAAAGCGACCTTGAACTTGAAAAGTACAAAATTTTCACGGAAGAATTAAGTTAATTCCTCGAAGTTCACCAAGGCAGTGAATGAAGATTCAATACTCGCTGGGGCTACGGGTGACGTATTGATCTTTCCAACCGCCCGATATTTCGGTATTAAAAGATAGAGTTTGTTAATTTTGATAATGTACTGAGACTTTCTCGATTCGAAATATGTTATAAAACATTTGCAAACCATAGCAATTTTCAATTATGTTATTGCTAAATAATTTTATTGTCATACCTAACGTGCGCATGCGCTTTGCTCATAGCGATAACGATTATCATATCTAGTGGTTCCTTTTTATGAAACCTGACGTGGTGGAGAAAGTGCACGTCCGCATCAGCATATTTTGTTCATGCTTTAAAAAGCTGAAATCTTTATAAAATTTATATAAAGATGACAGCTTTTTCCCATTTCGAAATTTAATTGTTTCGTGAATATAATATAACTTCTCCAAATTATTGTTTTTCGTATATGTAATGTAATAATGTTTATTGCAATGTCTATTTATAAAACTGCAAATAAATTCTTAATCGATTCGATACCTTTTAAAATATATTTACTACTATATTATAAATCAAATATATTTTGATTACTTAAATTTTATTAGAGTTTAACTGTGACCAGTTGCCAATTAACTAAATTCAGCGATCTAAAAATGAATTTGTATATTTAAGTAATGTAGGGCATTATTAACAAACAGCCATGAAAATAAATACGTTACATACAGCTTAAGCATACAGAGTAAATGCAGGAAGAAAAATTAATTCCAAAAAGTGTATGTCAATTATGAATGAAAAAAAGATTTGTTCAATTACAAATTTCTTTGCGTCCGCACAGCTAAAACAATCAAAAGTTATGTTGAATTTAGTAAATATTACGTTAAGCTACTAAATACTCGATTAACATATTTAGTAATTTAAAATAATAAAATATTCCATTAAATTGGCCAAATATAACGTTAGTTTCATGTTCGATCTTCAAAGATTTCAACTGCTGCTGCATAACTGACAAAACCTCGAGTTTGTAATCCGACCTTCTCGAATTCGAATCCGTTTTTCATCAGACATTTTTTCTGCAATGATTTCGTTTATTTCTTTCAGATATTTCTTTTGTAAAAATATGTATACATTACCCTTCTCTTCTCCCTTGACTTATTTCCTCGTCGCTATTAGTAAGTAAGTAAAACAGATTCACGTGTCTTTCACTCTCTCGCAATCAGTTTTATTGAATCTTTTCCGTGGATGAGAAAAACTTACGGAACATACGTCTGAGTTAATTATTTCTTAGAAATAGAGTGATTTAGAAAATATAGAATGTATGTGTAACTTGAATTTATATACGATATGATCGAATGTTCAAAATATGTTTAAGGAAAGTTTTATAAACATGAAATGTGTTTATTAATGACAAAATTACATGTAGACATTAAAGAAAGACGACGCGACATGATACATCAATAAATTTTGTACTTTAAATAAAGTTTTTAAAATTAGGATTGTTATTATTAACGCTGTATTGGGGGTGTAAAGATATGTGATGTCAGATTCTAAATCAGCGACCCTCGTTAAGTATTATTAGTTTTACATAGTTGGTTCTTTTATTCATTTTAAACGTTGCAAATCCACGGTTTTTATTTGTACATGTGCAAATTGAGAAAACGGGGATAGAAGTATGGTTCGTTATTCCAAATATCGTATTACAGGAATATAAGCGAAACGATTCAAATTGGAGAACTCGAATTGAGGTTTGATTCGTCGACATTTCTTTCGGCGAGTTGATAATGTTTAACTGGCAATAACGATCACCAGGTAGAATAAAAATACCGCAGAGGAATACGCGTGACTTTTTCGGAATTGAGATGAGGAGATAATGAGACGAGATTCCAGTACACAAAAAAAAGAAATGTTGTCTATCTAGCTTCCCCTGGAATAATGTCGCCGAGTAACTTCCCCAAGATATCGGCGGCGGACCATCACCGCGTCGTAGCCATTAATGGAAAGTCCTCTCGGTTTTCATTCTTCTCTTGGTATAGTATTCAAATTTCAGTATTTTCCATTTCTCGCTCGACGTCTTGTCCGCGACGACGTTATCCTCTCTTTGCCTCTTCCTAAGATATTCAACGGTTTTTTTATTGCTTTCTTTTTTCTTTCGCACTTGATTCGAAGACGGAAAAAAGGAAGAATTAACGAAGCCAAGGCAATGTTGGTCGGTGAATAACGAAATGCCGTGAAATGAACCAATTATAAGTAATACTCAAATGGGAATGACCCCACTGAATTTATAAATTGAAAAAAAAGATGAAATGGATTGAATTTAAGGTACATCTTCGGAAACATTACGTATATCAGAAATAAAATATATTTTAATACCGACGTAATTTGGCCCTATCCTAAAATTAAAAACATTAAAAAAGTGTCATTTTTTCAGATTTCTGCATTTATAGTGATAATGCATTTTATTTCTCGATCGTTTTAGTTTAAATACTGTTTTCAGTATTGTGACAAAAAAAGGTTCGTTATTTTTAATTTGGCCGTTAAAAGTATTTTTCACAAGACCGAAAAAAACCAATACTAATATTATTTGTATTTTTGTATTTGTCTTGAAAAGTTGAATTTGAATGATAAAATGAACATTTCTGTATTTCAAAACTTTTGTGTGAAAAGATCAAAATCATTTATGACATAAAATTCTCCTCTTTCAAACATTCTGACCAACAAAAAATTCGATGCACCATCTCTCATTGGAGCCTTTTGCCACTAATGGAATTAGAAAAAACTCCATTTTTTCATACTTGCATATATGACAATCCCGAGAGCTGTCTTCGCCACCTATAGCGGCAGCTGAATCCGCTTACTTTCTCATTTTCTCGCTTATCCTTGAAATTACTATAAAAATGCATAACATTATTTTAATATAGAATTTTTCGTTCTTTTTCGCTCTAAAATATTCGCTCGTCCGATAAAAACTGTTTGTTTTTCACGGTTCAGACATATTTTTCTCTAATGGAACCTTTCCGAAGATTTGTTAATTGAATTTACAATGTTACCTCTATAATAACAATTTTAATTCAAGTCGCGAAAGTTTTGTAAGTTTAAAATAATTTTAGAACTTAACATTCTTAACAATACTAATAATAACATTTAATTGTAAAACATGATATTATATTTCCTTAAATGTATATTATATTTTACTTTCAGTGTAATATTTAATTAAAGCCACTGATGAATTTATTAGTTCAAAAATTTCATAAATGTGCATTAAGAAATGACGTCAGGATGATGCTACGATCCCGACATTTTTTTGCTAATTAAATAATTTTTATTTTCAAAATTTCAACAAATTTTTGTTTCTGAGTTATTGGTTTTTCGGTCTTCTTTGGAATGGTATGTTTGCATTAACAATATTTTAATTTTTTTACGCGTTGTCATCTATAAAGGTAATGGGTGAAAACCTGCAGCCTTTCCCCTAAAATTCTGTGATATAACAGTTTTTTGGAAAATTCAATCAAGAAAGCTGCTATATTCTGACGTTACACGTATCGTAATGATTTCATTTAAATTTTGATATAAATGTTTTTAGTTTATAAATATACAGTTGTATGCAAAAGTGTCCGGCCAAAGATATTTTTATGATTAAGTAACGTAGAATGGGTATGCAACAAAAACACAATTATATCATCATAAAGCATTTTTATTAAGCAATCAAAATATGTAATTCAAAAATTATTTATGACGATTTGTAATTTTTTATAACAAAAGTAACAATTATTGGTGTTTCATAACTATCCGGCCAAGTATAAATTATGCACTAAATATAAAGAAAATCTGCAGTAACTCATGAAAAATAATTTTAAATGACATTAAATGTAACATTTTCATCTATACTTAGTTGCCATACCCTTCGAAGCTATCACGGCGGCACATCGGTAAGGCATCGATTCGATAAGTTTAATGATTCTATCTTGGGTGATTTTTTTCCACTTTTCTTGTATTTTTTCCCACAAAGCAGTTTTGTTGGCACAATTTTCAATCCCTATTCTTAGTTTCAACTCTTGCCATAAATGCTCTATTGGATTCAAGTCTGGAGATTGACTCGGCCACTCTAAAACTCGGATTTTTTTCTTGCTAAAAAACTCCTGAAGAAGTTGTGACCGATGTTTTGGGTCATTGTCCTGTTGAAAAATCCACCCTCGTGTTAAATTCTGACGAGCATAAGGTAGCATTTGTTCCAATAGAATATTTCTATACATAGTAGAGTCCATAGTGCCTGTAATTTAAAATAATGGACCGACGCCTTTCCAAGAAAATGCACCCTAAAGCATAATGCTACCTCCACCGTGCTTGACAATTGGTATTTGATACCGCGAATCATTTCTGGTGCCTTTTGGTCGTCGAACGTACCTTCTACCACCATTTCCAAACAAATTAATTTTAGTTTCGTCTGAAAACAGCACTTTCTTCCAATCTTCAACAGTCCAGCTGCGGTGATTTTTTGCAAATTCTAATCTAGCCTTCTTATTCTTTTTACTAATGAGTGGTTTTTTAACTCCAACGCGTCCAAAAAGTCCCACTTCTGTTAATCTGCGTGAAACAGTACTTTGACTTATGTCAGCCAATTTTTCTTCGCGAACTCGCGTGCGATGACTGCGGCATTCTTTTTTACGTCTATGACAGCTTTTCTTTTAATCACTTTGTCGACACGATTAGTAGTTTTTCTGGGCCTTCCGGGGCAGGGTTTATCTTTTAAAATACCTGTAGACTCGAATTTATTTATTATATCGTTAACAGTCGATTTCCCAATTCCCAAAAGATCAGCTATTTTACGTGAAACTTTTCCTTCGTTGTGAAACTTTATTACCAACTTACGTATGTCTAAAGATGTGCGCTTCGGCATTTTGACTAAGCATAACTGATCTCATAGTAGAAAATAAATAAAGCTCATGTTTACATACATATGCGACCAATAACGTAAACAAAGCGGAGCGAATTATACATTCTTGGAATTTGGCCGAACACTTATGAAGAAGCAAAATATGTTAATTTGTTTACAAATAAATGTTATCGTTGTAAACAATTTTTTTAATTATACATTTTAATTACAAGCTAAAAATACTTTATGGTGATACATTTGAGTTTTTATTTTTTACCGTTTCTATTTTACTTAATCATAAAATTATCTTTGGCCGGACACTTTTGCATGCAACTGTATGTATATATGTTCTAAATTGGTTTTTCGAAGCGTGCATTAAAAAAACACTACAGAAGCATCTTGAAACACAGAAAATCGAGTTCAAAGTAAATATTTCAGAAAAGAGATTTCACTCTCCTTGATTACACATTATTATTGTCTGTTTGGTGTAGTTGGGGTTTCGAGTTTCGGTGATCACAGGCTTAAAAAGTAGAAAATAATTGCTCTCACATTAATATCGAACGCATAATTTAATTGGTAAATTCACATACTGGCTTCAGTCTGCCAATGTTCGTACACTACTCAGAGAGAAAATAATGGTTAATGATGGCTCTTTTTGTTTAATTATTTTATTATTTATTTGATTCTAAAATTGCGGTACTTTTGAGGTTATGTAAAGGCTACGGATATTTAAATATTAGGAAGTAGTAAACGAAACAATATCATGATCTTGTTTACTACTGAAATAGTGTCAATTTAACTTTTTTTTTAATTTCGTGTTGCACTTGTTTAAGGTAGTTAGACCCCAGGATATAATATGTTAGCGAAAATATTTTAATAACACTTCCAGGAATAAAATTTTTATTATGCATGATATTGTGACAGAGTTCGGGCGTTATTTTTCTTGAAAAAAAATTGAAACTTGCAAAAATAATTTGATAACCAACTTTTCTTTGCGACTCAAATTTTCTTCTTATTTTCATTCAAAACTTTTCTAAAAATGAATGGATTTCAATAAATGACGACTTATTTTTTCAAGAAAAAGATTCTCTACAACTTCACCGAATGAATTTCTTGAATTTCTCAAACTAGGGTCAAATATCTCGAATTATTAAAAAAAAATATATATTATTTTTTAACTTTTCTGAATAATTTTAGTGATCAGGCAAAAAAAAATGAAAAATTTATTCGGTGAAGTTGTAGAGAATCTTTTTCTCGAAAAAATAAGCCGTCATTCATTGAAATCCATTCATTTTTAGAAAAGTTTTGAATGAAAATAAGAAGAAAATTTGAGTCGCTAAGAAAGGTTGGTTATCAAATTATTTTTGCAAGTTTCAATTTTTTTTCAAGAAACATAACGCCCGAACTCTGTCACAATATCATGCATAATAAAAATTTTATTGCTGGAAGTGTTATTAAAATATTTTCGCTAACATATTATATCCTGGGGTCTAGCTGCCTTAACAGGGTTCCATCAAATACTTTCTTGATACAGTATATGTAAAGTGCGACTTTACGCATTTTTGGCATTTTTTAAATGCACTTTAATGAAATGCATAGTTGCATAAAAAATATTATTCGGGGTAGGTGCGAAAATGTTTTTTGTTTTCGAATATTTGTATCGAATACTGTTATTTTCTCTCTGTACAAGAAATACTGGATGCATCCGCAGGATGAAGGCGCATCTAAAAATGGTTTATATCTGGGTCCAGAAAAACTTAGCAAATATTGCTAAGACGACCTATCTAGAGAATTTCTACGCCTCTGTTTGCTTTTTAGTGGTGTTTCGCTTTTCAACATCTATTACTAGTCATGAGATAAACCGTATTCTTCTCTTTTAAGACTACATAAATTAATGTTTTTACAGCTTTTACAAGTTATTTTTGAAAGGAACACTACTTTTGCAGCAGATTATTTTCTGTTTTTGTGGCCTAGTATTACTATTTCATTTTTAATAATCTGTTGAATCTTTGATAAAGATCACTTCATATTAACTGTGCACATTATTATGTTTTGCTTGTTACGCTTGTGCGAACGTTTAAAACATCTACTTGTAAAAAAGATAAAATGCAATGCTGTTAAACTCGTATATGTCTGCGCATTACTCGTGTACTTGGTTCGAAATCTTATGGAATAATTTTAAAAGACATGAAAAATAATACTGAATAACAGGGTGGCCCAACGTTTTTAAGGCTACGCTTATTTGCGATGAAATATATATGTATTATAAGAGATGCACAGTTCCATCAGTTGCGCATCTCGTCGTATTCATCTGTACCTTGGGTTAATCTGCGTTAAATAAACGCTGCTCCCGAGGAAATTAGCAAACTTACTCGTCGTCAGTGTTCGTGTCGCGTTCTCACCCCCGCGAGGCTAATTGCGAAATAATTAGATATTAAGGTATTAGTAAATCGGGAAAGACCGTAGCTTTCGGGTTGTGTCGCACTAGCCGTCGGTGAACGGGCAAAATAATTAGGTCGACCCCAGCGATTTAAACGACGATTGCATCGCCTCTATTTCTGCCGCCCTCTCCCTGGCTCCCGCCACCGTGGACATTAATTGCAGTTTGCGGTACCATGATTGTGCAGCATACGTCTTCTTTTCTCCGATTCGCTCGTTACTTGCTAGCTTTCCATTTTCGCTTTTACGCCACTCTATTTTAGCACGCGAGTCTGAATTAATCGGGGTTCGTTACCCGGGGAAAGTAGTTACAGCCCCTTTTCGTGGACATTTCCCTCGTGCTTACGGGTCAGAGAGGTGCGAAGCAATTAGCGAGTACGAGGTTTCGGACTTTGTAAATATAAAAAAAAACTACTAACTGGCAGCTCGCTTGAGAATCATATTTTGCAAGACTGCTGAAAATTGAAATTCGATAGAGGCGAGAGATATGAAACGCGTGCAAGACAATATTAGTAATATTTTTAGAATGCATGACTGAAATATTCAAATATCTGAAGTAAAAACGTAACGATAGCAAGACAAATATGATGTGCCATTAAAAATTAAAAGTTATCAAATAAAAAATATATTAATATCCATTCAATTTTGAAATTGAAATCGGGCAATTAATTATATTGATGTGAAAAATTTGACAGACAACTTTATAATGCAATAAATAACCAGCAATGAAATTACATCACCAATATTCTAATAATAATAATACTAATGTATTTATAATTGTTCCAAAGTGATATCCAAAGGGTGATGTACCATCCAGCCATCTTAACCATTCACCATCATCAACGTTATTCACGAATATCCATTTTCATTATTCCTTTGTTATCAGCATGTCGTTTAACTTCATCAGCTGATGATTCAATTAATTCCTGAATATTCCATGTGAAACAACGTGTAATGAAATCCATTGTATACAACGTATATGGTCAATGAACACGTCTGAGCCGATTTAGCTGAAATTTTCTCAGCGATGGCATATAATTCAGAGAATTACCTGCAAAGAGCCGCAATTTCGAAAGGTGGCAAAAATGATTTAATTTTAGATAAACAAATTTTGCAGTTCCGTTGTTTGCCGCTTTGGCATTTTTTGCAGCGCGGAAAGTCAACCATCTCAATATTGGCCGTTGAAATTTATATGTAATGAATCCCTAGCATAAAACATTGGATATAAAAGTTAGGGTTGATGTAAACCCAAACTTGTTAAATATTCCCGTATTGCGAAATCCATAAAATGTTGGAGAAGTTTAAAAGAAGTTTTAAGAGAAGTTTCAAATCCACGGATGAAATAATAATGTGAAGTGAAAACAAGATACATGAAGACTAAATATGATGTTTTAGATATCAAATCAATTTGATTCAGCTGAAATAATAAGAAGAAAACTGAATTCATAATTGTAGGAAAAGTGATCATAAAATTTCGAGGATCTGAGTTACAATTCATTGAACATTCAACGATTACCATCATATAATTATTCATCCGCGAGCAGAATTTGTAATGGCTGTAATAAAATCGAATCCAATGTAAAGAAAATATCGGCAGAAATTCGATTATTCACCAGTTGACTTCATTTCCTCGTTCGGTTCGCTTTCCGCTCCATTTTCACATTTTCTCGTTCCGGCCGGTCTGTAGACCTCTTTTTTTATGAAGGGCACGGTTCTAAATTAATCGAGACTCATTACCTATAAAAGTAATTATAGCCCCTTATTTCCTCCACCTCTTTTTCCTTGGCATTTCGAGTCTAGATGTACTATAGTTCTGCCTAAGAAAATGCACTTCCAACTTTTGCGAATTACACTTTGGGCATTTCGTCAAATCTTTTATTTCGGCACTAACGGATTAATACGATCAAAACTATGATACACTTTATGCATTAAGAAACACGACGGGAGGATATAGATGGGCATTAAGTGCATGCTGACAGATGAAACATGAATGATATAATACGTAAGTGACTTTTAATTATCAGTAAATCTGAGACATTGTCACGTTGAAGCGTGATCAAAAACACACGAGAGACGCGCGTGTCGCAGAACGTGAAAATATTGAAATTTTCAATTTGAAATGAAATGAGCAATCCTAAAATGCATATATGAAAGACAAAATGTATTGAATCCCTGATGAGTTTGACGTTGGAAAGCTGTAACCGATGAGAAACCCGATTTTGAGATTAACCTTTTCGAAAATACTCAAGGGAGCGTTGCAATCGGGTCTGTAGAGAATGTACAAAATGGATCGGTCGCAACTTCGAAATTTCGAAATGCTCGTCAGCCGAGGTCTAGCAGCGTGCCTTTATGTAGAATTTCAAAGAGCATTTTCAAGGGATGGAATCTCGTTACGGCATGTACATTGTGCACAAGCGCTTTCATTTACCCCCGCAAGGCGTTCGGTGAACACGGGGCCCTTTTTATCGCACCTCTGTTAAAAAAACTAGCGAATTTCTTCCTCTGGCACTTTTATGTCGCTGCGCAATTCCAGACATTTTCTCCCGAATTACGTTTTCGTTTTAAGTAATGGACTTTATGAATGTAAACTCTACGAATACAAAAATTAGTCAGGTTTATATTAGAATATTTTATTTTTGTTTCGTCAATGCTTGCAACAAAATGGCTTATCGATTCCTGAATAAATAAAATAAAGATATAACTATCTATATAAATTGTTTTGTTTTTTGCTGCAACTAATGAAAACTCATTAAGTAATGTAAGACGAACGATAATCGTGAAATCAGCATTAAATAACGCGGGAAGAATAAACGTATCATATGGGAAGAAGAAATTAAAAAAATAAATAAATGTAAAGCAATTATATAAAAATATGCATGTACAGTTTTATAATAAAGTTAGAAAGTAAACGTACAGCCACATTTTCAAAATTTTTGCATATAATCATTTTCAGGATTAAAAAAATAATGGAAAACATGATTCGCCATAAATTATAGTTTATATGCAGTGAAAATGCTATTATACAAAGGAATGAATAATTCAAGAGTGCTGAGAAACAGACAAATTCCAAATATGATTTTTGAATAAGTATCTGTGTAAAACAAAACTATGTCAATAGTACATTAACAAATTATAAACGTTTAAGGAGTTTTCTATTGTATTAAATGATTAAAAATCTGAATATATGCCAAATGATTGTACTTATTTCCATAAAACGAAAAAAATGTACAATTTTCTCTAACTCCCTCGGTTTAAAGTTATTCTTCATATATGCATAAATTTTAACATTGCCATAATAACAAAACTATGACCTGCTTCTTGTATACAACATTACATTTTCTTTGGATCTAGAAGGCCTTTGCCTAGTTTAATGCCTCTAGCAAGACTGATAAACTGGTAAATTTACACGATTTTTATGAATTTCTTTTAGAAAACAATATTTTTTTATTCAATTTTCCGCAATTACATAGGATCGTACTCTTACTTAGTTTTAAACCTCATTTTCCTAAATCGCTAATAGACCGTTTAAAATGATGTTATACAATTTTGAATACTTTAGCGACTAGTAGTAATAATTCTACATTTCTCAAAATTTCTAGATGAACATGGGCTTTTGAAAGGGGCCATGAAGGATTGGCTTTTTGAAAAATATTTCATGAAGAAAATGTAAAAAATGCTAATTCTTGATGATATAAAAAATATGAGAAATCAGAAAACGCGTGAAAACCCTAAAAAAAAATAACGATAAACTTGGAAGAATACGCATGAAATGTTTCTAGGCCATTTTGAGGTTTTAATATCGGTGTTAGACTCGTAACTTATTAGCAATTTCAAGAAGACCCGAGTAAGCAAAATAATAAGGAACTTAAATAGTAGAGCGGGGTAAAACTACAGTTTACACGATTAACAGCCTAGAATAAAAATTGTATACCTTTTTTAAAGGATCGTATAATGATTTCGGAAAATGGATTTTAAAACTAAGTAGTAGTACTATGAGGTGCAGTTACATAAATTGAAAACACAATTTTTTTTCATAAAAAAAATTGATAAAACTTACTACAATAGTCACTTTTTTAATTAAATGAGCTACATTTTAAAAAATCTCGACATGTTGGAATAATTTGTGTAAATTGTTAATTAAACTTATAAGTATTAAGAAAACAAGCCTTTTTTTTTATAGGAACCGTGATCAAAACTGTTATCTATACATTTCATAAGTAAATTGGCTACAACAGGTGCAATTGGTAAGCATATGGGGGACTCAAAAAACTAATTTATAAAATGTTTCATTCAATGCGAACATTGTATATTATTCCGAACGAACCTTTACTAACCTCGTTCGTTAGTAAGAAGGTACAAATTCAGACTTATTATAAAATTATAATTTCACCGAACAAAAATTAAATTTTTTAAAGTTCGAATTGTAATGTGTTTTATATATGTATATATATATATATGTACAATTACGGTTTAGTAAATGGTCTGTACAGTTTGTAAATTGGGTGTTCCCGTAAAACAAAGTACTCGTTGATCAATGGATTTTTCGATCAAGCTTTCGGCTTTGAAATAAAAGCTCTGCTGGGGCGTGATTAGTGCGATTGGGACAATCACGTACTCCTCATGATTGGGATAGTTACGATAATGTAAACTTTACGGCAGCTCAAGTTCTGCAAATGGGCTTAATCGTACAGGTTCATTGATATTGCCATTCAACCTCATTTATCGACGTATTATTGCGATTCGATGGATCTGCATTATGAATCACCATTGATATTCTCTCAACAGCCGATGTGAAATGTAACAATGAAATTGTATGTAGCATATCTCTAGAGTATTTAAACTTTGAGATATATAATACTTTTATAAATAGACGTTTTGCGCTTCCTGTTGCGGGTATGGAATGGGCATTTCATGAACCATAAATATTTAGTTGGATCAACTAAGGACGTGTGCTAATATGAGAGAAGAGGCGGGGTGCACTTGCTCCTTTTCAACGGTTGATGATTCTAAAGAGAACCCAGGGTTAAGATAGGTGAAATGTTTCTGTATCCGGATTTTCGATTTTACCCAGTAAATAGGTACTTTGGAGTGCCAAAATAAGGTACCCATTTTTCTTTTTTTTTTTAATGGATTGTTGCAGAATTTTTTATCTACTCATTCATTAGAAAAAAAAGAATTAGCGTAAAAACACGTTTTTTGCCATGTGGAGGGTCAAAAGGTGTTTTGGCCATATGGACCATGGATATCTTATTTTGGCACCACAAAGTACCAATTTACTAGGTAAAATCGGAAATCCGGATACAGGGGCATTTCACTTATCTTAACCGTGGATATTCTTTCTGCGTTACTTCTATAGGGTAACTGTAGATTATGCCCCCATAATTGCGGTTTCTATTACCAGTGCCATAATTCCACAAGAAATACATCCGCAATAATAGGGGCACCGGAATATTGGAATTCCTGGCCAGCAGTAACACTCCCAGGTACCCTACCAATTTTCCAGAATTAATTAATATTGGGAGACACATTTACAATTGAACAAATCTAATTTTATTTTTATCTAATTAATTATAATTCACATAAACAAATATTACTCATACATGACTTATATAGTACTTATGTACCCTCACTGTGAACATTGCTCGGGTATCGATATAGCACGATTGATTTATGTATATCTACAGAAAATATGGTTCTTTTTAAATAATATGTATATTTTCATATTCACTTGCGTTTAATAAGAGAAAACATGTACTCCCTCTATTGGTACGAAGGACAGCATTCGCAGTTTTTTAGAGCCGCGAAAATTCAAATTGATAACCTCAGTGTGCACTGCATAGGTTCTCGATCGTGTAAAACGTGAGAAAATTTTTTTTAGACGATCATTTTCTAGATAATTGTTTTAAACAATATTGCGTGCATGTGAGCGGGTGCAATCGACGAAAAAAACATAATTACATTAAGGGTAGTTTATTATTCAACTAAAGCACAGTAGAACTCAATGAGTGCGGTGTATGCAGATGCAGAATTATTTTTGTGCTTTTTAACTTCTTAACTATAATAAAATTATTAAATGATCATGTTTTATGTATAAAGCCTATAAAGTATTACTATTTTTTCCTGCATGACCCTATAAATGTGGCGTGGCCCATATCCTGGTGCACATGGCATGCCAGGGGTCCGGTTGAATGGGAAAGGCATTATAATCGTCTTAAATTTGTGAGCTTTTAGAAAGATTATAATTTTCTAGAAATTGAAAAAATTTGAAAGCACTGAGAAGCACAATGTACATAGGCTCATCTACCATCATTGTTGTCATCATTATTATATTACGGACCATTAGCCAACTTCAAACACAGGCTATTCGAAAGAGCTGACCGGGCGCGCAGCCGTTCGGAATATAGGCACCTATAACAGTGTCGTACGCGCCGGAGATAATAGCGAACGGATAATTTCGCTGATGCTATGCGGGTCCGCATATAGCCGGTGTGAGTCGTCGCTTAATATGCTGCAAAATGCCCGTCACAGCTACCATTAGCAGCGCGTTATAATACATCGACGCACAACACGTGTTACCGACCCACAGTCCCAGATTTTTTCGGACGGACAGTTTTTTATCGGGGTTATGATTACGTCGTTCGGTAAACCGGAAACACGCGAAACCATGTAAACATATCGTCCGACACGGACTCATTAATATTCTTTAACGCTCTCGACAACGCGTGATTTTTGGCGCTTGTGCGTTCGCAGTGAGTGTCCATTCGTTAAAATATGTAACACCAATTTTTCAAAATGTTCCAAACAAAATTCGCGTTTACAGTGATAAACGAGCGTCGCGTTTCTATATAAATTACGTGTATCGCTGTCTCTCTTTCTTAATTATTTTCTGCATTTCATATTTTTAAAAAATATTTTTGCATCGAACTTTATGTAATTAGAAGTGTTAGGATAACACGTGCTTTAGATAGAAGACTATTCCCCATTATGTTAATATTTTTTTCGTGACGCTGATTGAGAAAATCGTTGAACCAATGGATTAATAGGGAATCAGTTTACATAGTTCCTCCATAACTATTCTGATATTATTGTATAGACCACTCTGTATGGTTTGAAGCAACTTGCGTAGTCAAATAAAAAGTATTAAAGATATTTTAATCCTTGAATCCCATGAAGTGCATAATTGATATCAACCCTAGCTTGGGAGCACGTTAATTATTCCACTGGCCTAACAAGTAGTTCTGCAGATTAAAAATTGACTACTCAACTTTAAATTTTTACTTTCTTTCAATTATATTTGACTCCAACAGTTTTAGTATGTATCTCAAGTGTATTATCATTTATCAATAGTTTATTTCGGAAACTGCATTGAATAGAGTCGTAATACAGTAAGTTGACGTAAATCTTAATCCCGAAACTTCAATACACAAATTTATCTCTACAATGATTTTCTGCAGTAGATTGCACTATTTATTTAAAAAAAAGTCTTCCGTTGGTATTGATCACTGCTGCATTAGAACAAATCCTCGTCATCTCTCCCTTTCCCCGTCCATCTTCGCAAATATACCTATTTAATGAAATAACTACAACAGCAAATACTTGAGAAATTTACACAAATATTTCATGATATTTTGAACAAATCAGATGTTAGGATCTAAAAATTCAAAATGGCTTATCCAATATAGCGGCACTGAATCTGGTAACTTCGGGCCTTTCAGGTATTTATTTTTTCTATTTGGACAAGAGTTGTATATAAAATCTCGACAGGATAACGTACTAACAGACATCGGATTTAATTATACTCATCAAAATACTAATTTTGATTAAGCCCATCCTATAAATGTTAACTTTAGTCTTATAAGTAATCCACTCTTCGCACATAGTCGTTAATTTAGGTAAAGAAGGAATCTGTAGGATTGTTTTTAGATTTTCGAACCAAAGGGGAATGATTGCATTATTGAGGTTATTGATTTTGTTGTTATTTAAGCAATTTTAGTCTCTAATTGTTTACATAATCGAGATTATATTAGAAGAGAAGTAAATATTTTTGTGATTAAATTCCCATCCTTATCATCATTGCAGTCTGTGAAAGAAACTTGGTGTCCAGTCTAAGACATCGTTAACTGGAATGCTTCGAAGTCTTTTGTGGCACTAATCTTTGTCTTAGCCTTCAACAACCAGTTACATCATTTTTTAACTTTTTCGGGTTATCATCTTTTTCCAAACACTTTGTTTAAAAATGTTGCTTTTCGAAAATGCGTTCTATTTTATTGAGGTAATTTGTCATCTAATTGCTGCGCATCTGTACCTTCTTTTAGCCGCGAATCAATGCTTCTGTACACCTTAAAGGGGCTCGTTAGATTCTTTTGTTGGAAGTCGCTTTGTCTTATCCTTATAATGATGGAATGAAAAAGATTTTACCGAGTTCGGAGTTTTAAGGTTTTGGAATACACGATTAAATACAATATAATCAATTTATTATTAATTCTTTGATAGCATGCAAAATCATCAAATTGCAATAGGTCATTAAAATCATTGCTTTTCTTTTAATTTTCAAAATGGGATCTTAATAATGCCATTGGTAAAATAATTTCTGAAAATGATGTTTTTTTAACAAAATTAAATTGGTTTTAAACCGGGCTTATGACCTATCAGGATGTTTCTAAAAATTGCATTATTCCCAAACGCTGGGCTTTGTTAAAACATCTATAATCTCAACTAGTAATAATATTAACAACAAAAAAGAAAAAAAGGGAAAAAAAATAAAAAATAATCAAAAATTAAAAAATTTAAAAAATTATTCTTAATTTTTCAAACTATAGCATTTTAACATCTAATGCAATTTTTATAAACATCCTGATAGGTCATAAGCCCGGTTTAAAACCAATTTAATTTTGTTAATTTCCAAAAAATCCTATCGGAATAATTTAATGTTTTTTAATTTGTTTTTACAGAAATACTAATGTAATTTCATAAAGAGTAATGCAATAAAAATATAATACAACTTGTGTAATCTATTTTATATAGCACTTACAGTGTATTTTGTATGATTATTACTTATTCCTATAAAGTTAAATTATGATTTGTTTCAGTATTTAGTCGAAAACGTTAGACCAACGATTGTTAGAAATATACTCCAATAATGCACTTAAATGTAGCATTTTCATGAATGAATAACATTTTCCAAGATACTTGCGCGTTTGTTTTAGAATGTGTTTTTACCATACATATTTTCAAAATCATAGACGTTTTACTTAAATTCCTAAATATTTCGTTTAATATAAGATTGTACACGAGGTTTCTATAGATACGCGTTTGGTTTTGTAATAAATTATTATAATATTCATGAAATATTGAGAACAGCATCTTCAGCTGTAGTTTTCTAAAGTACTCTTCCTTCTTAACAAAACCAAAATAATTTTTTCTCTAATAAAAAAAATTAAAAAGCAAAAAAAAAACAAACTTAGTCGTTTGATAAAAAAAACAGATAGAAAATAATTAATCTTGCCTCTTTGTAATAATTTGCATTGCTGATTTAAATAATTTTGTTGAAAAATTAATATTCCCGTTCTGTATATTGAAATTAAAATAAAAATAAATCTCATGTCTCTATTAATTTTGATTTTCAGAATAAGGTCATGGAATATTGTTTTCAGAACGCACGAAAAAATTCGATAGGGCTATTACTTAAGTAGTAACATCCGGATCACACATCACGTACAGGACTACTTACAAGCATGGCCAATCACTTAAGTAGTAAGAGCACGTATAATAGATGCTTCCATCTAATATTCATGAATTGTCCCAACTATTTTCAAATACCTTTGATATATATAGGATATTTTTGAAAAGTTTAAATATTTTTTATTATTTCTGATATAATAGTACAACATAGTCACTAATGACCTCGCCGTTGATGCGACTTTAAACAAACAAAGGAAAAAAAAAATAGTACAACTTTTCAAGAACGTCGTTGAACAACTAAAAACACATTTAACATATACCTACTCAATAGTACTTCACGTGGTTCCATGAAGAGATTTAATTTTAATAACTGTATTGCATATAATTATTATTTATAATCCCATAAAGAAATCTAGTATTTATTGAAAACGTGTTATTTCGTAAAATAAAACAGCCTATTCTACCCATTCAACAAATCACACAAATTAAACTTTGATTATTTATTAATAGATAGGTCCAGAATCCAAGATTAAAATTTACTAACAATATATGCTTTTTAAAAATTCAGAATTCGACCATTAATTGATAAGCTGACTACGATTTCGAATACGTCGTGCAGTAACAAAAATTTAAAAGAGCAAAAAATATTGCAATTGGTACAGACCATAAATCATAAAACGAATCAAAATAGTTGAAAGCATTCAGATAAATTGAGTATTAAAATTTAAAAAAGTTTTTAAAGCTGAGATTTCAAAGATGAAACGTCAAAATAAAATATTTAGCTCAAAGCCCAATCGGATATAATTGGAAACTTCAGGATACAAAGTCATCAATACGCATTATCTCTCAGTACGAATTTTTCGTTTAATATAGTGCATTTTTTTCCAATTTGCAAGCCACTCCTCCACCTGAGGGTGATAGCATATAATAAAAAGCTCGGACTGCACGTCGCTCAAGCTCGTTCGTATTATTTGTTATAATGCGGTTGAGCCTTTTTAATCAGCAGTTTCCCGCGACGAACGAACGAACTACAACCTGATGAGAGAGTAATACAAAGACACAAAAATAAAAGCAAAAAATATACAAGTCGCAGGTCGACAGCTCATCAGTCGTGTTCATACTGCATTTCTTTCTTAAGCTCTCCACCCATTTCAGCCCTTCGGCCACCATTTGCGGTGGAGTGGTGTCACGAGGTCGTTTATCGCAATTTTTTCTTCGTGCGGCAATATTGAAGAAATAACAATGGCGCGAGCTTTTGTTTCATACAGGCGCTCGGCAACTACGAACATTAACCTGCGCTCGAGATCGTGTACCCAAGTGAAGTTTGTAACTGTTATTGACAATGCGACATTTGCATAGGAAAATGTGACGTATACTTGTGTATACGTTGATAATTTATTGGAAATCAAAATTCAGTATAGTGGGGGAGACGAGTTTTTGGAAAATACGAAGGTCAAATTGCAAGATAAACTGGTGTTCGACCTGACAATAATTTTGATATCCCTTTACTATGATAGCTCATTCTTTTTCAATGTTTTATATTAGCTATACGTAAAAAAAGCTTAAAATATGATACACATTTCAGAAATTATGTGGTTGGAATGTACTAGGCTAAATTATGAATAATTCTTATGTTTGCTAAGGTAACGTATAATTGAGTCATAAGTAAAAATAAATGCCTGAATGTCTTCTTTCTGCTCGAGATAAAACGTTCGCCACATTCGCATATCATATAATATATCTGTAATATTAACACCATGTCCTATACAAACATACTAGTTTCGGAACCCCTTTTGTTACACGCCATAAAATTACCAACTTCTGATAATAGAAATAACCGTCATATGCATAAAATCCCGTCATGTGTTCACAAAAATATCGAGCAATCAAATCATAATTGATTTTCGCTTTTAATCCCTCCGTGAGGCGTTTCCGAAAACAGAACGCGTGGTCTTGGATGTCGATTAGCTCGCTGCATATACATAATTCGTTGCGTTAGTCTTAAAATTATTACGTCGTAAAAGCTGTTGACCTCCAGCATTTCGGGCCACGGCTTCTAATTCAAATTTTATGTCAAGTCGGTTGGGGCACTTAATTATGTACTTGTAAAATTTTCATATTTCATGACTTTCCAAGAATTTTTCATTAGACTTTACGGCATGTGAAGTGAACGTAACGCAGCTTCTTCACAATTTAGCCTTGGTCTATTAATTCATTAACGACAATGCTGGATGTGGCTGATGAAATTTATCGAAGATATAAATTCTATATGATTTTTCTGGAGAAAACATAGAAATTGAGATGATGTATTTGGCATTGTATTATATATATTGCAAGAGAATGAAACAAATACTAATTTGATTAACGACATATTCATGAATATATAAATCGCCTTATGCTGATATTTTGTTTAAGAATTTTTTCATGTAACTTGTCAGAACATTGTCAGAAACTTGTCCGTACAATCCAGGGTTATGTGAATATTTTAAGTTGAATGATGGAAAATACTTTATCACAATTTTGGCTTATTTTTTGATTATTAAAAAAAATGAAAATTGAAAATTTTGTATTGCCGGTTGAATGGTCTATACCAACTAAGCTATCAATGCGAATCTTCTCTTATATTCGCATCAATTACATTCATTTATATTTATATTCGTAATTAGAGATGACTAGCTCTCTAACATGTCTGACTTACTTGTTAGTTACAAAAAAGATCGAGGTTATGAATAAGAAAAAATAGTAAAAAAAAACATTTTCCATATGATCAGTTCCATACAATCAATGTTAAAGTGTAAAAAACTTGTTTTTAGCCATCTTTTTTAATCAGTTGATCCAAAGTGCGACTAAGTACAAGATTTCTAATAAAGCTGAAATGAAAACTGAGAACCTGTGCATTTTCACCCAAAAATTAAAGGTAGTAGAACTTCATTTATCAATCATTAGTTTATCGTAGTAAAAAAATGTTGGGTTAGCGAGAACTGATAGTTCTTCCTGACCATACTTTTTTTCAAACTAGTCACTCCAATGTTTTTGGGGGTTGCTGACTATGTATCAAAAGTTAAATTTAAGAAATTCAAAATTGCCGGCGCAATATGACGAACTAAATTTTAAATATTAAGCAGATTCGATCGGAACTTTTTACTTGGAGGTTTTTGAAGTTTCCGATCTGGAATCTGAATTTTTTTGGGGTTTTCTGGGACACATTTAATAAATACGATATTATTAAATTTATAGTATTTTATTTTTACAGGAAGTAATATCTAGAGATACATTTTTCGTAGCCAGACACCGCAAAAAACGTTGGAGAACCGCCTTTCACACGTTCTTGTAACATCAGCTATTTTTCCAAGGATAAGACGTTGTTGGGAAATTAAGTTCCCTACTACCGGCAGTGATCTTTCATTTTTTTATCGAACAATTCATGTTCTAAGCTTTCATTTCAGCTCTATAAGAAAATTTACATCCTATCGCATTTGGGTTTATTGCGAATCAAAAAGTTTTAAAAACGCACACTATGGTTTTCATGAAACTGACCTCATTGTGGCATAAAAATTTAATAAATACAAGAATTTTGAAATAACGTTTACATAAATTACATTGACATTTTTTTTGTAACCCAGTGCCAACAAAGAAGAATAATTAAATCATCTAGAGTTCCGCATAAGGCTATTTATAGTCATTAAGTCTGAGGTTTGATGAACGCACGTACTATTTTCTAAAGACGTTTATCCACAAATATAAATAACAGTTTTGAAATAAATATTCAAAAGAATATAATAGAAAAATAAAAAGATTATTTCCTAGAAACAATAGACTGTTTTGAAATGAAGCAATGAAATAAACAATATAAGTGTAAGTGCAAGAAACTAATAAAAAAGTACGTGTTCCAATATCTGTCGTTTTATTACGGTGTGTAACGCTCGATTCCTTGTCGTTGCTCTCTAGGTATACTTCCTTGTTAAGTTTACAGCGCACCAATTTCCGTCGCGCACTTTTCCTCCGTAAAAAAACTTCCTTCATTTACCTTTTCTCGGCGCATCTTTCTTTTAGGGAGACTCCACCTCCAGACCGTATCTTCGCATTTTTCCGCAAGTTTCGTTCGTTAGATGCTCGCTCTTTCTCTTTGCCGCACTGGACTTTTTTGCAACCCTTCTTCTTCCTTCCCCAACCGGCTTAGCAATTTACCATTTCGTGTTTTTCGTCTTTTGCAAATCCCTAGGCCATGTTGCACTATCCTTTTTTCTCGCCGCCAACGTGCCAGGAGACTCTCGACCCTAATTTCTAAGATCGCCATTTTAACTTCTCTCTAACGTATCCTGCTTATCTCGAAATTCCCCTGTCCAGTTGCAGAGGGATTTTTGGGAATTTCCCCGGCGGTCGTGAATGTTTCCTCTTTCTAAAATATTCTCTCCTTCCGTCCGGAAGTGCTACGGACTGAGACTCGGCTAAGACGATCGATTTTTTTCCCACTCCAACCTAAGGATCTCGAAAAGTCGTGTGTTCACAGAAATGTAAATGCTGCATCGAAAATGTTTTTTTAAACATTTTTTTATGAACGTCTATAAACCATATTTTACTGCATTCATTAAAAATATTTGCTTGAATTAAGGAATGCTACTTAACTGTTCACAAACGAAATTGTGGCGGATGACTTGGCAAAATAAATATTTGTCAAATCAATGCTTTCACTGAACACTATATTTCTTAACAGCCAGAAAACTTTTATTAACTATCAGGAAATTATTTATTAATTGTAAATAAGGACTTTTTATATGAAGGAAAAATAGTTTTGTTTATAATATAAATGAGATATTGAGGGCTTAATGTAAATAAGATATAATTTGAAAAACTTCTTTTATGTACGTCTTTTCGGTGCGTAAAGTAAACTTGTGCGTAAAGTAAACTTTACGCACTCGATTATACTTTACGCACGAAAAAGCCGTACGTAAACAATATTTCGGCACACGTGTGTGTGTGTGTAAAGTTCTTTACGCATACGCCCTTGTATCGAAAACTACTATTTTGTAATTGCGTGCGTAAAGTTAGTGCGTAAAGTACTTTTGATGCCTGTGTTTAGCTTCTAAAGTGAACTTTTACGCATTTTTGACGACGCAATGCGTAAAATGAAAAGTCGTGCGTAAAGTGAAAATAGAAATGTGTACAGTAAAGGTAGTTCCCACTAACCTTTGTTTACCATTATCCATTCCCCACTCCCCCCTCCTATGGTGATTTTGAAATACGTGAATTGTTGACAATTGTTTACTATTATGCTGACATTCCAATACAATGTGGAACTAAAAACGTTAAATTTGAAAACTTACATAATAGTAGTTTTCGATACAAGGGCGTATGCGTAAAGAACTTTACACACACACACGTGTGCCGAAATATTGTTTACGTACGGCTTTTTTAAAGTAAACTTTACGCACTCGATTATACTTTACGCACGGAAAAGCCGTACGTAAACAATATTTCGGCACACGTGTGCATGTGTAAAGTTCTTTACACATACGCACTTGTATCGAAAAGTACTATTTCGAAATTCATAGAAAATTAATAAATATTATATGTTATTTATTAAATTTAATTTTGCGGATTTTGCGGTAATTTTGAATGTTTCGGATAATTAAAAATAATAAAATTTGAAAATTGTTGTTACAATTACGAAAAATTTTCGATTTAATCTATATCTAAACATTATTTTGAATTCCTGGAAAATTAATAAATATTATTTTTAAAAAAAGGTCATAGATTCTATTATATCGGGGGGGCTCCGCCCATCTCCCCCCGCGTTCCCCGCCAAAACAAACCACGAACAATAATACGTGCATTTAATGAACTAACTTTATGCACGCAAATTACAAAAAATGGAATACCTAACACGGTTGTAAACTTTTACGAACTCATGTGAACTTTACGCACCACTCGTGCGTAAAGTTCACATTCGTGTGTAAAAGTCAACTTTACAACCTTATTAGGTAAACTACTATTCTGATGATACTTTCATAAGTGAAAAAATCTTCAATTATGAGAAGAATTTTCCTACTACCATGTAAAAGCAACGATTTCCTTCCTGAACATATTTTTTATAATCGTTTTACCTATTTTACTGAATTTTATTCTCCCATTTATTCCGACCAACATGAAGAACAAAAAAAAGAAACAAAACTAAGATAATTCATAAAATGCAGGTTTTATCGACGTAAGAAAATAAGAACGAGAATTGTATATCATCATTTTTGGGAAAATGAAAAAATGCATTTTAAACATACAACTGTTTTAATCGAATTAATAATGGCATAAAATGAATATGATATAATAAATATAAAGAAAATAGACGTTTTTAATTTAAAGTTGATTGTCTTGTGCGTTTCCACGTGACATCTTTCGATTGTCGCTCCACGTGCCAAATTCGAACTTTCAATTTGTAAGTCTTCGTCGACTTCGCTCCTCGTCGGTGAATACACGCCATGCTGGGATTTCCAATTCGACACTTTACAATGACGAGAAATCGGGAACTCGCGGGGGCTACGACTTTTCAACTTGCTCGGATTCGCAAACTGAACTGCGAACAAATGGAATCGATGCGACCTCCTGCCCTTTCTTTGGTTAGAAATTTAACGAGATTTTAAGGTGATCCGCATATGGCGGAATAAATATTGCGTCTGTAGTACTACAGCACAACATTAAAAAAATAAAACATTATCTTCCTGGTAAAAGATGGAATTATCATTTTTTATTAAACTTTGCTTCACAAAGTAATAAAAAATATCATAAAAAATTCCCCCATTTAACAGGGTCATGATATTTTATTATTCCAGCAATACTTCTGAATTGCGCAGACGAGTTTTAGATTTCAGACGAGATTGTTTAGATTGCATTATTTAGATTGCATAATTCTATCCAGTTCGTTCATTATAAAATATTTCCAATATCATATTCAAGCTTGTAAAAGGAAATAGTGAACATAAAAGTCCTAACTACAGTTTATGAGGACAATATTCTTAATGGGAAAGAAAATTTGAATAGCAATATTTAAACATTCACAACGACATTGTAATATATAAGATAGAGTAGTGGAGAATAGAGTAATGTGGCCATGTGAGTAATTAGACCACTTGATTTATATCTGTATTGATGAAGGCGGTGTATATCTAATTTCTAAAAATATGATATTTTTTATTTTGTTTACGATTTATTTTCGTCGATTCAACTCTGTGATATTTTGATTTTGTTCATAAGTAGAATTGGATGACATTATTTGCAAATGTCAAATATGAGTTTTTCAAAATGAGCCTGTTATTAATTGTGCATGAACCAGATAAAATTATATGGAGGAATTACCCCACGACATGACCTGTTTACCTCATGGGGTGGGGCAATTCCGCGACTTTCAACTTTTTTTAGGTGTTTGTTTATTGCCGTATGACAGCATCTACAGTAAAAAAGCGTAGGTGGTTGCGGAATTGAATAACCTTTCAAACAGGCCATGGCAAAAGGAAATCTGTTGATTTATCTCGTGCGACGAGTCAAAATGGCTTAACATGGCCCAATTACCCCACTCTCCCCTAATCATTTGAATTAAATATAATGAACATTTTTTTTTTAATTCTAAATAATATTTCCAATTGAATGTAATGTAATTTGTATTTTTTTTATTTCAACATTAATCTAAAATACTTTAAGATGTTTCGATTTCAATGGATCGTTTGAATTATTATATGTATAAGTATTTTTTTTTATATAAATGGAAATATATATTGAAATATACATATATATATATATATATATATATATATATATAATATATATATATATATATAATCATATAGATCTATCCTATTTTATTTATTCTAAATAATTTTTGATGCAATTGATAGCACAATTCAAATGAAATGTATCTTATCAGCTGTTTTTTTCTTAATTAAGAAGAGATCTTGGAAGAATTAGAAAGAGCTCTAGGATTTTCACTTAAGAAGCTTAAGGATCTGCGCTTTCATCGAGCGCACTTAATTGTGAGTAGATGAACAGCGACCTTCTTATATGCTGTTTTACAGTGCAACAATAGTTCGTAATGAAGTATCTGGAAGATAAAAAGTAAACAGAAGCGTGTCAATTTGATTTGTCGGTGTATTCTTTTTATCCTTCGTTACGAAAATCTTCAAAATATGAAATTGTGAATTATCATACCATTATTCTACCAGCGAATTCTAAAATGCTCAATAATAACGAAATACAGCACTATATTTGTTGTACACAGTATTACAAGTCTCATGTAACGAAAATGAAATATTTATTTTATTTTTTCGAAAGACATATTTATTATCAGCAGGGTCTTGATCGGCTTCACTAGAAATGTGAAAAATCAAATTTTAAGAAAAACGGAAAAAACTTTCTTAAAGTGTGTTTTTTCATAATTCTAGGGTTTTTCATCCCAAAACATTAGCAAATTGAAAAAAACTATGTTCACATTAGTTCCTAACATTAAAAAAATCGTTGCGTTGAGGGAAGGCGATCAAGACCCTGTTGATGAGCACACTTGATCGTCCGTGCAAAACGCATTTTTTAACAGTTTAATGAATACTACGAAATTAATTGCATGTTTCCCTCAAGTTTTCCTGCTTATCAACGGTTGGAACAAGATTTTTGAAAAATATCCCTCTCGCTTGATACGGAATGAAGCAATCGGAAAATGTTTCATAATTTCGAAGGTCATGCATGGGATATTACCACCTAATTATATAATTTTCAAATTCGTTTTTCACATTTAAACCTTAATTTTAAAAAATGTTAACAACAAAATGATTATCACAATAAAAAACAATAGATTTAATTAATTAAAGATAAAATACTAATTCTTAAAGAACGTATTTTAGAAATTATCTTTACATGATAAACTTCTGTTAATCAAATTAGTATATATGCATTGAAACATGAATATAAAGATGATTCGCATTCTAAATTTAGAGGTAGAAAAGTAGAAGTCAAAATCCGAATCGAGGAACTGCACCGATCATTCATTTTTCAATTTTGTTCAAATCTCGTATGAAAAGTATGTTTTATGGAGGTAAGAAAATTTTAGGTTGCTTCGCTTTGTTTCGTCACCGCTCGGTTATCTTGTAGAATAAAGACAAGCAACCGCTCTATTGCATCGCTGTCTTTCTATCTACCGCGGCCACTTTTAAGCTGTTATAGGACTCACACTATCTATTCGTTAATCACTGTTTATAAATTACGTATATTGTATATTTTTTGCTCTTTCATGCGTATTGCAGTGATGATATGACAAATATTTCTGATTTCTAATCTTTTCGCGCGACAGGTTCGAATATATGCACACCTTTCGAGAGATATTTTTCATTAATACTATACAAGGTAAAGGTGTAAGAAGAATAGATTTGTAGAGTTACAATAGGATTGTTTGTTTACATCTTGAGGGATTCTCAGAATTCGCCAACGTCGACGAATTCGCTGAACGTGCTCCGAAGAAACATAATTTCTTAGTGTCTTATTTTAAAAGTATGAAATACTGAAATATCTTAAAATAAGATATTTTGACATTTGATTTTTACAGTGCGTTGCCATTATAATAATTTTATTTCTTTTTGTATTTATATATTTTATATTAAGTTAAGTTGTTTTTGCTGTGTTCTATACTTTCAGTGTATTTCTACAAATTACATTAATCCGCTGGTTTATATTTCTCATATTTATTTTTGGTTCAACTTTAGAAGAGTGGCTGTTCAGTTAATTTACGCGAGAATGATCAGTTATACTGATCGAAAAATAATATCGTCCAAATAAATAACAACTCCACATAGAATAGAATGTTGATTGAGTGCGTTCTCTTAGAAAACTGATGGTGATCAAACCCAACATTGATTTTTGCATTTTAATTAAAATACATTTTTTTAGTTGGGCTTTGGTTGGTGTAAATGAGTTTAAACCGATGTTTAAAATATATTATTACCATGTATATTATTACCATAGATCCCATAAAACCACAAATCAATTTTATTGATCGCTGAGAACGAATTAATTGTCCAATTTTACCCATAACGTCAGATATTTCACTTATGCTAACCCCAAATTCCCAAGAAGGATATTTTTAATATATTTAGGAACAATTTAAAATCCTGACGGTATCGATCAAATTGAACAACGGATTCATTTCCAGCGTCCACAACTCGATGAGATTTGCTTCCTCTGAATCAAGTTATCTTCCAAAAAATATTATATTGTATATCTAGGAAAACAAAGGAAGGTATTGGAGACAGGTGCCCCGGTCGCAACAGGGGGTTATCTCCGATTCCTTTATTCTCGCCCGTAATATACACAAATATTTTTTATCTCACTTGTATATAAAAAACTGCGCTTTTATAATGTTGATGATGTGCACGACGGGTGCAAAATCGCAATGGCGCGTTTTTTTATAGGTATGACAAAATAGTATTTTTCGATACAAGGCCGTAAAACCAGATTTTACACCTCGAATGCGATACCAACGTACGAGGACCAGCGAAGCCGGTGAAAACTGTATAAATTCGATTTCGCGGACTGCATTTAGTCCGTATGGGTTACGTTTTTAACAGCGCATATTCGTGTTACACGTGATCCGTAAAATTTCATTTTAGATTTTTCTTTAATCTTTAAAATTTCATTTTAGGACTAAAAGTAGGCCGTAAAATCGGATTTTACGACTGTAGTACCGAAAAAAATTGTTTGGTGATCCTGTGTAATGTTATTCGCAGCTTTTATAATGGATAAGTTCGTTAAATTAAATTATTCCGTATGTACAAATATTCGAGAAGAGTTTATTAACATTTTAAAAAACGATTAACGCGACCTTTAAGATAATAAAGTACACTAGTGTTTTCGTTTGTGACCACCATTGAACAAATTGGCGGCGTTAGCGATAACGGCATTCCGGGTCTTCTCATCTCCTCCGCGGGTCTCTGCCGCCAGGGAACGATGTTTCACCTGAGACCTAACAAGGGATCGCGGTTACATAAATCAAAAGTCCATCGCGTCTACGCGCCACTCTTTTTCGTCTTCATTTACCACGGAATCAAGAGAAACTACGTGCCTTCCAAACTACCGAGCTTACGCGCCCGCATGTCTCTGCACTCTTCACACTTTCTCTTCATTTTAGAGTATTCTAATAACCTTCTTTCGTGTTGTTAACTTCATGAAAACTTCCAATGATGACGAATTCACGGCAAAAGCTAAGTTGGAAATATTCCAAACTTCCAACTGATTCCTGGCATTTTCTTCATTTTCTCGCGAATTTGAACTTTTAAGCTTATTGACTTATAAATATATTAAAATATCGACAATCTACCACCAACTGTAAACCATAAAAAGTTTCATTTTATTGTATTCGAGTATGCCCATTTCTTCGTTAATTTACAATTTTGGTATCAACAAATGAAAATATGAATTCCCTTTCTTTCCTATAGCGTTGTCCTAGTCCGTTAATTACATTTAATGGATAAACTTCCGAAAACGCCCCCAACCGATTTTAATGGAAATTGGCCATACTTACGTATTTCGGAGTGCTGATTACGAAAGTGATAATAAAAATTGGCGCAAATTTTATTTTCATGGTGAAAACCTTAAAAAACCACCATAATTTATGGTTTTTTGCAATTATCTCATAAAATTCTCAAAATAAAAGTTGTAGATTTTATCGAAATACACATTTTATGTTCTATACATATTCCCGCCAAAATCGATAGTTTTTGAGAAAAATCGAAAAAACTACAAAACACAATTAAGGTCAAAATTCGTATAGTGAAATAGTGGAAGCAGAGAAATGGCAACGTCACGGCTCTCGTTAACACGAAGTTGTTTTAGGTGCTTGTGACGGTGGCATAATAATGCCTAAAAGCATATGCGTGCCCTAAAATTAACCTAACGTAACCAGTCAGAACTCTACCTAGCCCTAATAATGGGGAAAAGCATATGGGTGCCCAAAAAACTAACCTAACCTAACCAGTCAGCACTCTGCCTAGCCCTAACAATGCCTAAAAGCATGTGCGTGCCCAAAAACTAACCTAACCTAACCTAACCAGTCAGAACTCTGCCTAGCCCTAATAATGCATAAAAACATATGGGTGTCTTAAAACTAACCTAACCTAACCAGTCACTACTCTGCCTAACCATAACAATGCATAAAAGCATATGCGTGCCCTAAAACTAACCTAACCTAACCAGTCAGAACTCTACCTATCCCTAACAATTCCCAAAAGCATATGTGTATCGCTACGTGGAATTCATGTTATAATTGATCGTTTTCATGGTGTTTTGTCGTTTTTTCGATTTTTCTCTAAAACTCGATTTTGGCGGGAAAATGCATAGAACATAAAATGTGTATTTCGATCAAATCTACAACTTTTATTTAAACAATTTTTCGAAATTTTAAAAATTTTAGGAGATAATTGCAAGAAACCTTAAATTATGGTGGTTTTTTAAGGTTTTCACCATGAAAATAAAATTTGCGGCAATTTTCATTATCATTTCCGTAATCAGCACTCCGAAATACGTAAGTATACCAATGTACATTAAAATCGGTTGGGGGGCGTTTTCGGAAGTACACCCCATTTAATTATGTATATTTAATTTTTATTTGAGTTTGGAGACTTCTGCTGATGCATGTTTTCGTGTTGCCTTCGTCTCTATATAGTATACACGGTCCTTGTCCTACGCTTTGTTGACGTCGCAAGACGCATACATTTAGACTAGGGCCGACAAACATAATGTTGGAATGGTGTGCGCCGCAGTAGGGGAAGAATGCCTCTCTTCCAGCCCGAGGGCATCGTGCTCGTTGTTACCTGTATAGTCAACAGTCGTCGCACTCATGTGGGTTGCTTTCGGCTTTTTTACCCCTCCACTGCACAATTGTATGGTATATATGCAAATTTATTATCTGTCCTTGTTTCTTCCATCGTGATATCCATTTTCAATATAGATTTCTTCTCCGTCAGTCCTTCTCTCGCCCATAACTTACCGAAACCAAATAATATTTACGTGATTTACGTAAGGTAGAGAAGGGGTAATTTTTGGATCCAAAGTACGAACGTCAACGAACATTTGACACTCCAATTTTGGAGCTCCCTTGACTGCGTCTCGCTCGTATTATAACGTTCCATTAGTGATTTTTAATTTGCGACTGCGGTTTTATAATAATGTTTTAGTTAATTTTAACAGATAGTACCTTTTGCATCATCGGGTAGTACGATTAGCGGCAATATTTCGTGCACACCCAGCGATACTTTGGAATTTTAGAAAAAATTTGATAAGTACAATTTAAGTTGCTTTCTCCATTATTTCCCTTTTCCTTTTCACATTACTTTGATCATTATATAAGAAATGTCACCGTCGCGTCGAATTCCGAACCTCAACCTTACAACTCCTTTTTTGCGTGTCAATTTTTTTATTGGTATTTTCATTGTTATATTTATAGTATTATTAAACAAAACCTGGCTTGTGTAAGATTATAATGGATTAATTGATTAACGAGTTCCTTTTAAGCCCCATTCTATACATGTCGTTAAAAATGTTTTCAGTTCTCAGGCAGTATTTTTATATTCGTAATACTAGAAATTATTTGTTTGAAAACTATATAGTATTATTTGTAATTGAACAATTTGTAATGTTAATATAATAATGATAAACTGAGACTTAAAAGAATCATTGAAAAAATGTAAAATTGAAGTAAAATCTAATGTAATCACATTGCATTGATGAGGTATTGATCGAAACAGAGTCGATGTTGCAAGGATGTAAAATCGAATTATCCGAGGTTCACTGACAAGTCTATACACCAAGCTCTTCCGGCTCTGGAAGCGGCTGGAAAAGTGCAAATACAGTCTTAAGTTACTCGGCGTATGGCTGGAAAGTCGAAGAGGTTAGATCGGTCTGGCAGGCTGAATGTATAAAAGGATCTTTAATTAGATTATTGGGTCTACAAGGTGTCTTATTCACGTTGCAGACCGAGGGAGGAATCAGGTCGACTCAATAGATTGACGAACTATTCATATCCTGCAGTCACTAAGTTTCAAGACCAGACCGTGCCGAGATTGTACTTCCTGTATTTTATAGACGCCTGTTTTCCTCGCCGGCCACTCGAAATTGTCGATTAGGATTTCAAATTAGTAATTTACGATTCCGAGAATGGCGACATCGCGCCAATAAATCCCTAGTAAAATTGCATCCTCGTCTGGATAAAAGGTTGATGTTATAGAGTATGCCTCGTATAATCCACGATTTTCATCTCATGCATAATGTCCGTTTAAGATTAAAAAAACTATCGAGAATAAATTCTCATTCTTTAATTATCCTCAGTATTTATTCAACAGGATCTATACAAAAATTAACTAATAATTTTATGAGATTTTAATGCCTTAATATCCGTCTCGAGAATATTCGTGTAAATTGACGATGCAAAAGCAATTACAAACTTTTCGTCGCCCTTAGTACCATCGAAATTCAGCATCGGCAAAACGTGTTTGGTAACAACGAATTTTGTCTCTGACATCGGTACGTAGGTAGAAATGGTGGACACGCGCCAGGACGTTTAACGGCTCGTTGCAGGAGTCAAGTACCGGAAACGCACGACGTCTACGGAAATTATTATTTCACGCTGAGAGATTCGACGTTTTGCTCCCCCACCCCGACCTTCAACAGGACACCGGGTTTCCCAATCCTCGATTCCTACCGTTCCTGATTCCTTCCTAGTTTGCGTGTAACGGCAGACGAAATTGCGATGATTTCATTTTCTGCCAAATTTACTCCAGTGCGCGATTAATGTCTACGGCTTCAGTGCAGCAAATTATTTATAATTATGTCCAATCATGTTTAATTACAGGCAATTAATTGTAGTCGAAAATTACTCCCATACACGTGCATTGTGTGCGTCCGTAACATTGTTAAGTGTAATATTGTTACACACCATATTCGTTCTACATGCATGATAATTATTATATTGTATAAAATCAGGCCTGAAGAACCTATGATGTAATTGAATATAATATGTATAAAATTATAATATGCGGGTTCTAATGTGTCATATGGTCAAAGAGGAAACTAGTTTCGATAATTTGCAACCGTAATTGGTGATGAATAGCCAGAAAATACTTGAAGCTGAGTTTGAAAGAGTACTTTTGAAAATAGATAGTAACCATTCCAGTTGTATCAAAATTCGTAGTGCATAGTTTCCATTTCCACACATTTCAATTAAATTATCCAGACAAGAACACGAATTCCAGCTTGAGAGTTCTACATGTTATCGTCATTCTCGTGAATTAACTTGGCTACCTAACTTAGTGATCAGCCCTTTTGTGGAAAGTCATTTTAACTATGAAACGTGTACAAAACGGGTTTCAAAATTTATATTTAATACATGATAAATAGTTACATCATTAATATGCAAGTATATCAGGTAATATATAACTTTAAAACAAGTTTTTTCTTCTTAATCCATATGCATTTAAAATAAAGGTGGTTCCTGGTTTCTTGGTTTAAATTACGGATAATATAATTGGATAGCAATAAATAAAAAATGTACGTTTTGGCAATGTATTTGTGACTCACTTGAGAATACAAATCTACGCAATATGTAAATTGTAACAAAATGCAGACAATTTTAATAAGAGTGTAACACTGATTAACGTTAGATGATGTGCGTACATTCTCTTTTGGAATATATAATACACAAAAAAAAGGGTCGGTGGGGTGTGCTCTAGAACACGGACTTGTAAAGTATTTAGATTAGAAGATCGTTATTTCACGTGCGTAAGTAAGGGCGCGTGTTCGCGGGTGGTAAGGTGGGGACCTCAAAATACTCTGTTTATTAATCTAACTAACTTTCATTTTCAGTAGGATACAGGTCGTTTTAGCACCGCCGTTTTGGCGGCAGATTACTTGACCGGTTTTTGTCTTAAAAATTATTTTAGATAAAAATTGGCAACGTCACGGAAGTACGCTAACCTAACCTGCACCGGGGAAATTCTGACGAGAAAATTACTTCCGGGAAATTATTTCCTGGAAAATAAAGTCTAGTCGCCATAAATAGGAATATATTTCAAACGTTTCGTAACATTCGAGAAAGGGACGGGGTGGGGGGCATGCTAATATCTGCAAGGATGAATTACGCGGGGGTTAAAGTATATTTAAAAAAAATGGTGCCAAAACGGCGATTCCAAAACGTCCTGCTCCGTTTTCAGTAATATGGAATCTACATTACATTTAAGTCAATCGGAAAGAAAATTATAATTTGTAACTTATACACGGGCGAAAAGTTGTTGAATTACACGAACGTTTTCCAAACACATTTTGATGGCAACATTTTTTGAAATTTTCAAAATTTATAGAAATAAATCAGAAAAACCACGAAAAATCGGAAAAATGGACTCTTTCGATTGCCTAGAAAATGATTGATCAGATCCTTAAAATACAACCGTACTGCTTTCTCGCTTTTGTTCTTTTTTTTATAACGGACACGTCTATCTCGTCATCTTTTATGTGCTTACGGAACAAAAGATCATGAAAATATCTTCTAAGAAACTTAAAGCATTTACCATTTTTGTTTAAATCCTCCACCCATTGTTTTATAAGTCACATTTAATATGCAGAGATGGAATACGGATTTTTTAGAGATCAACAGAGAATCATGTACTATATATATTTATTTCAACGAAAAAGAGTAATACTCCTATAAAACAAGAGTAGTAATCCTGCGAGGTACGGAGAAATAGTGATTTAAAACACATATTTAATTTGTAACTTATTACCTAAACATTCAAATTATTTACATGTATATAGTATACCTCGTTAGATGAAGAGATACGGTATTTGAATTGAGCAATCACAAAAACATACGGAAATACTGGTTTAACTCGGCATCATATTGATTCCATATTTTTTTCCATTGACTGACCTTAAGAACACAAATCCTTTTGTACACAAAAATGTACAAATATAGTGGTTTACATCCGTATTAAATTGATTCCCTTTAATTCGCCTCAATTTAGACCATTTGAGGTCAAATGGAAAGCGGATTCGGATTCAGCAACCCGAATGGGGTAAAGGTACTTTGGTCTGGTTATTGGGACCTACCACTTTTTTTTGTGGGTCTGTGCTATGGTACTGATTTAACGCAGTTTTAAAAATGATTCCAACATTCTTATAAGTGCGCAGTGTTTCATCTGATGTAGAATATTAAAGTGTCATATAAAATTACATCTGCCTTACATAATTTGACAAAACTTTTAAACTTGTTATTTCTTAATTCGCGTCAACGTCTTAGAAGAGGATGACCGCGTAAATTACCCGAGATTATCACTTAGAACATATTATTAAGCAGCCGTGCTAATTCCTCGACTTCTACGAATAAATTGTTCCGAGTCAACATTTGTCTCTTCGTATCTTATGCTTTAGCACTCGTGGATTGAAACTCGATACATTTCTTGCGATAATCTCGATCCATCACTAGTTGAGACTGCTTAAAAATTCTGCTTGGTTTCATTTTACTCGTCGCGACGTTTTTCTGTATTTTAAGAACACTTTTTAATTAATTTGCAAAATTTGTTATTTAGTAGTCAAGTTCAAGATATTTTCTGCATCGAGCTATTAGTTCTTATGTGCACATATCTGGTATTATGAGAATAACGCCATTTATCATCCTGCTGGACCTCAAAGTCCGTTTAATTATCTCAATAAATAATAAAATAACTAATAATATTTTACAGGACTGTAACGTTTTGCGTCTTTTTTCACTTAAATTTTACGAATTTTTCGAAATCAACACACCGAGGGCCAAAATTTAGCATTACTCCAGCGTGATTTCACTTTGTCTTCGAAGATTTGGCAAAAAGAAAGCAAATTAAAATACCTTGAACTCCCGCCATGTCGAAATTTTAGCCTTTCGGGGTTTTGAATTTAGGAACTTTGATCCTCGGCCGAATTTTTACATATCCGTATATGAACTATATTTACAGAAAAAGATGGGGCTTCCGCGCCGCTACTATAATAGCAACAAATAAAATCGCAAAAAAAAAACTTATTTAATAAAACCTTATTCGAGCACTAGTCGCAGCCTAATCAAATGATAGGCATTAATTATTATAAATAAAATATGTAAGGTTTTAACTTGAACCGTGGATAATAACAATTAAGTGTAAGGTGAATATGTAGATAAATTAAATAATTTATATACTGATTTAATTACAAATTCAAATTAATTTTATCAATAACTTAATTTAGATATTGGTCATTTAAATTTCCGTCTTTCCACACTCACACCATTGTCTCCGTTACACACATTGTTCGCGTCTACATAGGTCTAATATTTACAATTTGCTTTATTCCATCTTATTTGTAGTATGTAATTTACGCACGTCTGCGATGTGTTATCTATCAGAATGTCAGGTATGTAATTTTACAATCATTTTCGTATTAAATATATTCATTAATTTTTATTGGGTTTTTGTGTCCTTCAGTTTGTTTCATTTTATATTTTTTAAATAGTTAATTTATATTTTTTAAATAGTTAATTTTTCTTTTAATAATCGGTATTACAATATATTATTTATAACACAACGTTTTTATTGATTTTATTTTTATTCTCAACATAAAACTCTTCCTAAAAAACTAATATTTTCTTGTAATTAATTTTTTACAGCCCAATTTCTGTTATGTAATCGTCCTATTCGTTGCTCACACACGTCTTTTGTAAGTGTATATAATTTTTTGATTTGTATAATTTTTTATTAGTCATCGTATTGTTTTTTAAGTTATTCTTAAAGGTTAAGCCCTGAGGAGGACACGAAATACGTGTCGAAACGTAGGCAATAAAGATTTATTAATGGAACCGTATATGGCCGTTTATTCACCTTACACTTAATTAATTATTATATTTTATTATTAATTTTATTATGCAATAATTTCCGACTGAAAAATGCCACAAAAGATATTTTGGGGGAATGACAAGCACAGACTGGTTATAAATGCGGAAAGTGCACTTTTTTGCACGATAAAGTAAGGTTGGTTTCATCGGGTCGTCGCGTACATTCTTTTCGCGCGAGCATTAAAAAACATTAGCCAGTTTTGCAATCCGATTAAAGTCTCGAGTTTCACAGATGGCTGACTTGACTGTTTCTCCCGTCGCATTCGCCCTTTGTTCGTCGTCAAAAAAAAAACGAGAGATAGACAATAGACGCGAAAATATCCGGACCCTGGCGTATTAGTTCGTACCGAGGGATTTCAACTTTTTGAAGTTTCCTTTCCCGAAACCAGCCGATGGGAAATCCGAGAGGTCAGAAATTGGAGTAGAATCGCCACCAACTGCGAATGTTTCCAGCTTTGTGCCTCTCACAGACGCTTGCGTTCTCAAGTTTTGCGACGCGTTTGAATTCCCTACCTTTTAACGTAACTTTTTCTTTTACACAAGGTTCTGTTTCAGTTACAGAAATATTGAATCGAGTAATATGATCCGCTATTAAACAGTCTATCATTTTTAAGTGAAATTATTTTTTAACAGAAAATAGATCGTTAAGGTCATTCAATTCATAATAATATTCTTCTCCGACTTCAGTAGAATTATATGCCTGCAACACGAGTGGAATGTTGCAGAGTACGCGCATGCCCACTTCGATTTGAATGCGGGATTGATAAACTGCGAAATGTTTGTGTGCGGGAAGTAAAAGATTTATCTTTCGATCGTTATTGATCTTCCTAGATCTTATCCGATTCTTCAAGATTTTTCTCTATTTTTCTAAATCGTTTTTGATCTCTCTTGTTCTTTCGTGACTTCATTTTTTCTCTGATTATGTTATTTAATTTTAAGCTCTATCCATTGACAATTTTATTTTCTGTCTTGCATTTTCAAAAACTGACCTTGATCCTGAAAGAAAAAAAGCTTAATTTCATAATTTTCTTGTTGCTTCCAAAATACTAAATGATAAATATTTAGGTCATACTGAATTAATGAAAACTTCTAGCAATATTCATGGCTAACTTCATGATACTTTTGACAATTTCTTAAGCTGAAATTGAATTATGAAATAAAGTAAAGATAGAGTAAGAACATTTTGAAAGAAACATTTTAAAGAACCTGACAGAACACGTTTTAACGTTTAGGTGCAAGAAAATATTGGATGAGCTATTAGAGAGAAGATAAGTATTTTTTGAAAGCGAAACGAAACCAAAAGACGCAATTTGTGAATTATCGGTGATTTCTACTGAATCGTTTAGAAGGTGCAATTTCATCGAGGCAGGTCTCTAATTAGCGAGCGGGATTTTTCGCCGAAACGGAATCGCAGCTAGTGACGTGAAATAGCCAGGGATATTCTGCAAAGGGCGCGGAATCTCGTTAATTAGCTCTACTGGGGGTCGGCATGTACGTTAGGATCTCTCTCACTCTCCCGACTTCCCTCCCACCGTCAGTGCATGTATCTCTCGTTTTCGACTATTCCTAAAGCATTTCGCGATATGAAATTCACTTATGCGAAATTTAACGGTTCACGTTGAATCCTACATATCTGATTTGATCCCAAATATTGAACTCAATTGGCTGGTACATATAAATGCTATTAAAAATGTCTCACGTAGAAAAATAGACACCATAGGCACAAGAGTTTGTACAAAACTCAATTATTTTAATTAGATTTTCAGTATAAACACTCAATATTGACCAGATGGTGCGTGCTTCTTTCCTGGCAGTATGCATCGTGGTTAAAATCTTCTGGTTATATTAACCCGAGAATCTGATTAAAATAATCATACTGTGTACTATGCTCATGTACGACTTTGGTACTATTTCGTAGATGATGTGTACTGTGAACTGAATATTATATTATGTTAAACTAGTGTTGGCGTGATGCCTCGCTCGTTTCGCTCGCTCAGAAACTTCGGCCCAGTGGAGAGTCGGCTATTCCTTAAGACTCGTTTGTTTACTAACAGCTTTCAATTATGTTATAAAATGATATTAATATTTGGGGGTCCAATCATATTTAGGTCCAAGTGGCTTCGATAGATATGTTACAACAATATAGTGTTTCTTATATGTATGAAAATTGAAAATGAGCATTTTCAAAACTTCGACTCCGACAACAGGCCAGCCGAAGTATTAATAAATAAAAGTTGCAAAACACTTTTGTAATAGACTATTCGATGCATATTACATGTTTACTGTGTTCTACTAATTACTGTCTGAATCATTATGATCTTATATATACAATATATATACATATAATTCGTCAAAGATATCTTGAAAGTGTCGAAAAGATCTCTGACGGATATCTTTTAGATACTATAAGACATCTTTATATATATCGAAATAGTTATTTTCGTATCAAGGGCGTAAAAGAACTTATGCTTTTTGCCGAGGTGACCAAATTCAATACTTCGTCCAGACTTAGTCTGGGTCGAAGTAATTAAGTATAAACACAAATAAATATAAAAATAATGTTAAAAAGTTTACATGTATATAATTATTTTGATCAGAATATGCAGGGTGCGGCAAAAGTATGGAAACCCGGCAAGAACTTCTGAAATATGTTGTTTTCCAAAAAAAAAATCTGAACCGCGTCAAACGATTGTTTCGCGCCCAGCTTTAAGACCAGAAAACCTGGTAATATGACTGGTAAAATATTCTCGTTACCAGAAAAGTAGTTATTTCGACTACAAAGATAGTAAGGAACTATTTAATAGTACTTACTAGTTACCACAACCAGATATCTGTGATGATTATTTTAACTATACTTAAGTTTCGTCATATCATGTCAGCTTCTGCAATTCTAATAATAACATTTAAACGACAGAGTTTGCCATTTTACAGAACTTATTTTATATTATTTCTTTATTTTTAGACAAAAATTATAATAAAAATAATGTATACCACTAAATCATAAATTATATTTTTATTTTGTTCTTTTCACAGATTTGGATTAAAACATTTTTAAATTCAATTATCAGCACTGATCATAAAATTTGGAATAAAAGAAACACATATGAACGTTAAAAGTGAATGACGTTTAAGACATGTAGAGTTTTCACAAAATTTAATCTAGAAGTCTCAAAGACATTAGAAATTAATATATTTTTATTAATTGCAGGACTATTTAACTAAGAATCTAGGAGCTTTTTCAAAAAATGCTAAGAGTATAAAGTTTTCAATATTGCTGGAAGAATACAGTGATATTTTTGGAAACATAAAAAAATATTTAAGTATTTTTTAATGAATTCTAAGATTTTTTGTTGAAAGTTGTTAATTTAAAAGAAAATTTCGATAACTAAAACTAAAGTGACAAAAAATGAAAATTTATTGAAAATTGATGACACATGGGACTTACTGGGCACTTCTCGTTTTAAAAAGAGATCTTTTAGTCTGACCTGCTTGTTTTTAATTTCAAATGATTTTTGTGAGTGGTACAATATTTTTGTTGCTTTTGGAAATCTGAATCAAACATTTATTTTTATTTTTGTCATATTTTTCAAGTTTCGGAGATTTGTCGACATATGTACACGTATTCGGTTTTTCAAGAAATAATGGTTTGCATAACTATGAATTTCATTTTTTAGTTTCGTTAATAATACAATATAAATGTTTATGATATATAATAGATATTAAATTATTTTAGTAAACTAAATATTTATACGCGGAACTCAAATAGCCTTGATATTTGTACCCGATACTTTTAATGTTAATTTTTCACTTTTAATCAAATTTCTAAATCATTATAAAAACATTGATTGATCTATTAATGATGGATTTTAAATTTGAATGTTTAATATAATTAATATGTGCCTAAAAATATCATCCGAAGTGTCTATTAAACCGCTAGCATTATCTTCATTTGAAACGCGAAACGCTTACTAAATTAATTGAATATATGTTTGATTAATTCAGAATACTGATAGGAAGTAATTTCTACTAAACACTTTGATTCTCTCAAAACGTAATTTTTTGAATAAAATCCAAAACGAAGATAAAACCATGATGATAGTTTTTGAAAAAAATGTTTAGTAAAAATCATAATAGCATATTGTAATAAGAATATTTAAATACAATATATATTATAAAAATTCTGTAAAAACAATTGCTTTACAATAATCCGCATACTACAGAGGCAAATTGAATTTACGAATGTCACTCAATTCAATTTGCAAGCAAACAAAGAGAAACTGCGGAAAGCGCACAAAAGATATCGTTGTTTGGAACGTCAAGAGACAGCAAGAAATGTCAATTAACTCAATGGAATATGATGCGGACGAAAATCCACCACAAAGGAAGTGACGATACAGGGAGGATAGGGTGACTCACGGTTACTCAAATATACAAATATTTTATAAGCGATGTCAAAAGAACAGTAATCCAGATTATAATAAAATGCATACCATTGTGCAAGCTAATATTTTCCGTAATTTATCTACGCTACTATTTGTGCAAAAAGAAAAAGAATATAAACATTTAAATGGACACTTTCCATGAAAATCGTTTGTTTTTTAAACAGAAAATAATTAATAATTGAAATGGAATAACCTTGGTAGAAATGAGAACATTTTTTGTACAAATCATGTATAATATTCTTGTTTATCATGTTAAAGGTATAGAGGAAATGGACGGTGTCCATTGAAAAAAAAATGGACAAATTTCTACCAGGGCAATTAAGTTGAAATTGTTTACATAAATTTATAGGCAAATTTTCAATGAAATAAAGATCAAAATAATTAATAATTGTAAATATCACTGCAGTTGATTGATATCATCTAACTGTTGACACGAGTCTAAAAAAAATATGTTGAGCAAATAAGAAAGCGAGGCTAGAACAGGATTTTATAAGGCTAGTTTCACTTTTAATCCTAATAATATATTATTGATTTGTAGGGAAAATTTGTGTACTGAACGAGAGTAACGTTTTCAACGAGATTCCTATTCTGATTTTCACTCCAACTAATTTAGAGAGTAACCCTTAAGTTTTCTTATTTAAAGATAGAAGCATTATTTTAGTGGAGATAACTGCGCAAGTGTTAGATATATACTCACGAAATTTATCGGAATGAAAATTCACTCCTTAGAGAGTGAAAGCTGAGCCACGCGAGTGAAAGAGTTAGTTGTCACTCCAAGCAGCGTCAGTTTTCGCTGCATAACAAGTGAACTTCATTCGCCGAGAGTGCAGTTGCTCCATTTTCACTCGATAATGAGTGAATTCTCACTCCATGGAGTTTCGAGCTATAAGGCTGATTGAATATTTGCATTGAATTACGAAGGCGGCTGAGTGTCATTTAATAATCGGTGCAACGACGAAATGCAGCTGCATCGGATCGGCGAATCGCTCGCGAGGAATGCTTTTATATTTCCGGCGGTCTCGAGAGCTCCTCACGTCGTGGGAGGTGGCGAATGCATCTATATGCAGCAACGGATTAACGACATTGGCCCTTGCGCGACGTCAAAAGCGATGCGTATATGCAAAGCAGCGTATTAGCGCACTCTACTTCGCGAACGCTCCTCGTGATATATCAGTAGACGACGCCATTTCCCTCCGTCTCTCTCTCTCCTGCTCGATCCTTCACAAGCTAATTTATACGCCTTTGTTTCCCTCGTTCTACACGGCGTTTCCATCACTGTCGACGCACGACATATTTGCGAAACATATTTACGCGACATTCACGCAACTCGTTCGAACCATCCCATTCAGCCTGCGACCGTTTGCGGTTAGCGCGCGTAATTGTTTGAGGTTATGTAATCGCTTCCGAGAGTTCCGCGAATCGCCTATGGAAAATGGAGGTTAAAATAATGAAACTTCTATGTGATCGATTTTAACTGGTGACGTTAAGGGTTTACAATCACCGGAGCTAATTTTGCAAAATATATACGAGTTCTCCGATCGGCTGCCTTTATCGATGTACCTAAAGCAACTACATTAATTAAATATCTAACTTCCGAAAATTGTGTCGTATCTTCTTATTGTGTGACTTAGCTCCAATAATACTGTCCGGCACTGATTCTTCTTCTTGCAGTATCATTTCCAACACATTTTCTTTTCCTACAAAAACAAACGAAATGCAGATAAAAACGCACATTTTGACACATTTAACCTCACTATTCTCCAAACAGAGGACGTGATAGGAAAATTCTGCTGGCGAATTTTACTGCGATTGTTAAAGGTGCTTTCCCTTTTGCTACACAAACAATCGAAAATATGGCCAGAGAAACACATTTTGACACATTGCACCACAGTTTTCTCGACAATGGGGCGTTTTTAGCATATTTGTTCCCTGGAAAATCGTTCCCCTGGAAAATGGAGCAATACAGCCAGCCAGTCCTCTCAATACAGAACATAACTAAGAAAATATACCAATTTGGTTAAAATCCACCTAACATCGGCGGCTGATGGCCTGCGCAAACAAGACTCCGTGCTAAAAAAAAACCTAACTCAAGATATTCAAACCAAGCGTATCTAACAATGCCTACACGTCGTCGCCTAACATTGCCTACCTGAGAGGTGTATCCCCCCCCCCCCCATTTAAAACTAACCAGATCAAACCTAGTTTTAACTCAGATTTTGAGTCCATGTTGGATTATGTCTATATAATTTTAGAACTGTCTCCGGGAATCCCAACATGTGCAGTTCCTATAATATAATTCCTACATTGAAAATATTGTCGGTCAGTGTAATTCACTCTCGACATTTTGAAAAGGCACTTTTCATGCAGTGAAAAGGGAATCATTCTTCGAAAAAAGTGAATTCTCAGTTTTAAAATATGAACTCTCATTCTCGAAAGAGTAAAATAATTTTGTACAATAGATAATTTACTTTCAGAAGATTAATTCACCCCAACGTAGTTAGAGAGTTGCTCTCTAAATTTCTTACAGGGAGAATTTCACTATTGTAAAGAACGACTGAGAATATAATTCCAATAAGAGTAGATTTAAGGATATTCGACTTTAACACGAGTTCATATTTTGATTCTGTTAAAAAGGGTCGAAATGTTCATTCTTTCTGTAGAGTAAATTGTACATGTGCGATATCCGCCGCTAGGAGTATTCGCTGTGCTATTTTGTTCTCGTCATAAAAATGTATTTCTATTTTCTATATGAAACGATTCGACGGAAGATTTAAACTTTGCATATATTATTTATTATATCTGACAGATGTTTATGTAGTACTCATGCATTCCACCTAACATTTATATACTTTGTCCTTAGCATTCTGCAAATTTTTATTAGAATGGAAGATGAAATTAATATTTTTTCAATTATTGCGAATTCGAAGACCTTTTTTAGAGATACAAAAAAATAACCATGAAAGAAATATCTTAATTGAATTAACTTTTTTTTTTAAAAGTAAAATAGAAGTGCCAAATGCACTCATTGCATTAGAGTGATATATTCACTTTTAAAATGGAATGAAATAATGTCACTCTTTGCAAAAGTGAATATTTACTTAAATCAAAGCTGCTTGGTTTTCAATGTCACTTAGCCTCAGAAATTTAGTGTGCGTACGCAAAATAAAAATTTAGTAAAGTTAAGTAAGGATGCACATCCAAATAATTTATTAATGTATCAGATTATATCGTGGAAATAAAAACCGGTAAAGAGACAACTCGACTTTGGATAGAAATGTACTAGTTTATTTTTTGTAAAGGAAAGCTTACAAAACTTTTATTCGCGGCGAGGTTATTTCCTACAAGTACTTCTGTGCATTATTTATATCTTATTGTAAGCCCTGCATTCAATAGCATCTTTTGTCCATTTTGCACTTTCCAAGTAGCACAAAGCACGTCGAGTAGCGCAAAAGAGCGGCGGTAACCAAAGCACAGCTAATTTTTACTGTAACATCACTGCAGCTACCTGGATATCATCAATTGATGAAGCAATTTATACATATACAAAATTTGCATGCATTGAGAAGTAAGGTGTGGGGAAATTTGTTTTGTATCTCATAATTATTTACTGTAAATATACACTTCTGGGAATACATGGAAATGCAAGCATTTGTAAATAAAAGAAAGTAAACATGCGTCTCTGTAATACCAATATACGCAAAAGCTTATAGCATAAACAGGAATTATATGAAATGAAATTTTGAAATAATTGGAAAAGCTGAAAATAAGGACCCATCTCATATTTTTATTAAAAACCGTTGTAATTAAAAAGCGTTCCGCACTCAACTGCCACTTGAGCTCATCCGCAGGGCTCTGCTAACTCTGTATGAATTTAATAATATTGTAATTTTAATATCTAATAACTAATTATTTTACAAATTTTCACGTCTGTCGACCTATAAAGAACATATTCATTTTGTAAAATTAATACGAGATCGAAAGAATTGAATTACAATGTTTTAAAAAATGCTATTTTATTATTCTTAACGCGACTCTCTCAGCCGCATCCACTATGGGTGAATGAAGGATTATCTTAAAGATTTTAAATAGGAAGACGCAATTTTTATAAATCTATCGAGTATTCTGATTGGAAAAAATTATTTTCTTTGCTCAGTTTTTTAAATCGCTAATTAGAAGAAGTTAAGAGTACTCAATAGCCGGCATAGTGACATGGGAGCTGTCGCGCTAAGAGTTCAAATTGTTCTTCAGATTCATCTAATGGAATGGCAGATGGCATTGCGTGGTATTGTTGCTGTAAGAGTTAAAAAACTAGTCAATACCCGGGATTGAGTGTGACACATGCGCAGTAGTTCTCTAATAAGTCAGAACGTATGGAGGTTTGGTGGAACAAATTTTGAAAAAATGGTCGTACGGATCAACTTAGATATGATTGCATTGTAACGTAGATTTATACAAACATAGCTGGTGGGTCGGATATTTGTATAAACATGTGCAATAGCATATTACGTATCTGGAGGAGAAAATGCGTCATTACAAGGAGGGTGACGAGAGGGGTCGAGGGGATAAAAATTGCTTACCGCCCTTTGCACATGCGCAAACAGCTCGCGAATATGTGTAGGTGTGGCAAAAATGGATAAAGCATTATCCAGCTAAGACCTAACTCACTAGTCACTGACCCCTAACGTGTTATCCCTTCTTTTCGCCCTTCATAAACAATATACTATATCAGCATTAAGCAATGCGTGTTGTTGAGCAGACCAATAACGCTTCACATTTTCCAATGATTTAAGTTTATAATGTTGCATTTAATCCTTTGCACGATTCGCGACAAAAGAAATGTTAACATTTCATCTGACCAACAAAAAATGAGGCACCAGATCTCAATGGGAACGCAGGAGAGGAGCACATGATCACATCTCGTCAGTGGGCCATCGGCCGCCAGAACACTGAACTTTTCCGCTAGTTCCTTTTTCATTTAACTCTTTCCTCGGTTCTCCGGAATTTGGTAATATGCGTTAGTGGCATAGTTTATGTTTCGAAGGAATCTCCGAGAATGCTAGAATTATATACCCTCTTCGCTCCACTCGAACCCCGCGATGCCATTATTTCCCGAGAATAGATTCGCGCCCGCGATAGCGCTTAATTGCGCGCCCTGCATTAATTCAGCAAGCCGAAGCTTCGAAATGTTCAAGACTTCGTTTTCTTAACGTGTTTTCCTGATTAAAATTTATTTTCAGAGTAGTGTTGGTAGGAAAAAAGTCTTTGCTGTTTTGGCCGTTTGGGATTTCAATTATTAAATCACATTGTAATTGCTCAAAACTGATGAAAGTTGAACATTTTTTTCTTGGTTTGAATTGCGGTGAACCAAAAAGAGAAAATGAAATATAATGTGAGAAGTCCTATTATTGTGTCTACAAATCCTATCACGTCTGCCGGAGAATTCTTTTGGAAGGAAATTCCCATCAGCACGGCGCCATTGGAATTATTTAATTCTCGACGGTTTCCACACCAGGCTCGATCTTTCGCCCAGATTCCAACTCTACATACCACTCATTTTGCAAAATCACTTCAACTCCTGTTCCCTATCAATTCTTACAAAATATTACACATTATTTCCGCAATTCCAATTTCCAAGTTATTCGTTATGAAACGGTTGTCGAAGTACTAGTTTTTGATATTACATAATTCTTATACTTATAAGCTATATTATGGCAAGTATCTTCGATGAGATTACATTTTATTTTTAAATTTATTATTATTCTCTTATAACAGAATTATATACAGTTAATTGATTAATATTAAATTTCTACTTGTTTTCGAATTATCCAATGGGCCGATTTCTGGAAGATCGCAATTGAATGAACAAAGACTAGAATCATTTTACACAATTTGTAAGGCAACATTCGGTCATGTATAGACAACAAACACATTTTAGTACTAGGGTATCGCCAGAATAGAAAACAAGGCACTCGTGCGCTTCCAGAAAATTCATTGATGATTTTACAGGGCGTAAGCCCGTACGCGTTGTATATATATCCGCAACGCCACTCGGGAGCATGTCGATAAGCCCAGACTGGAACATTAATCTACAGGTGCAGCTTGGTGTTTTCCGAAAGCCTCGCCTCGTGCACTCTGGATGGCCATCCCTGTCGGCCAGACAGGTTCGTTGCGGTTGCTGATATCACGCAGATGCCCTCAAGCCAAAGATCGAAACGATTATCTTCAGCCATTGGAGATGCGCTGGATTGGTAAAATACGCGTTACCAATCCAGCACCCAGTAGTTTGACATTTTTTTATTTATGTAATCCCTTTTTCAACTCGAAAGTAATGGATTGGTTCGTTGAAAATTCACTTTTACCCACGATTTCAGTGACGTTATTTTTTCCAGGGATGAACAAAAGTGTCACGTATCTTTTCGTCAAAATATATTGTTGATGGCAGTATCTGTTGCATCTTTTTTTGGTTTTTTATTTTATTTACAATTTATATGTCCTGGTATTTATCCAAGCACCATCCTGCTTTTCTCTGGCTAATCTTTTAAAAGAACTCCAGTTGTAAACTACCAGCTTCGAATGTGCTTCAAATATGGCTAAATATACCAGAAAATTTCAGATAGAAAACTATGTTTCAATTAAAAATACCTTCTAGTATGGTTTACAAGAAAATACGACTCAATCACCCATAATTCTATCCGCTTTGCATAAATGTTTCTCTGCGTGTAAATCCCTAGACGTGATGTTAGATATCTTGACGATCAAACCTAGCGCTTGCCGATTTCTGTACTGTAACATGATTAAATCTGGGTACCAAAAGTCGTGGGAATAACATCATGTACTTTCAACAAATTTAAAAAAATATATTTAATATAAATAAGCTATATTCCCGTGTATTATGAATATGTATAATGGAAAGTTGTAAACGTGCATTGAGAGATTTTTATTTACGAAGATTGCAAAAATATTTTCAGTTTAGGGATAATCCCGATTTTATCGCCTGACTTCAGAACTTTTAACTATTTTCTTGTGTAAAGTCTCTCTCGTTGTAAAATTTCTTCAAACCCAACTTAAGACATATATGTTCATTTTATCCTATCCTTCAATGATTTCATTAGATTATAGAGATTTGTGCCACTCGAACTCTTGAAATAATGGCGTTAAAAATTAAACAAAGAGCATTTATTATATGACAGTTTTAGTAACTGTTCGACAACATCAATCACTCTTTAACGTGGATAAGTGTTAGTTCTCTATCTGCATAAATGAACAATGCCTAGAACGACATAATGCAGTTCGCATGCCATCAAAACGGAAAATCGAGAATCGAGTTTACATTTGCGTATATTGCATCGGGTAAAATAGTCATAATTGTCACTGCATTCGTCCTTCAAGATCATAATCGTCGAGCGCGGTTGTGCGGGGTGCGTTATCCTCGAACTGATTGTCGCCGGACATGTCATCTGAGACGTGTACTATATGATTCGAATGCGAGCAATTATGCACGATGCCGATGACTCCTGGCACGCATCTGAAAATGCGTCATGTGAGATTCGCTATTCGTTCATTGAAAATCGAGAGGCGATCTTTCGATAAGTGGAATGCATGACGTCATTATGTGCAATACAGTTCATTCTGAATATGGTTCGAGCCACATGGTACATGCAGAGCCATGCCCTTTAATCCTTCTGATCGCTAACGAAAACATCAGGCCCCGTCGGCTTCTCAATCGAGCCGTGATTTCAGCATGTGTATAATAAGCGCAACGTGTAACCCGAACGTGGCGTCGCGGAGCGGGCGTAGCGTGCGAATGACAATCAATTACCTTTGTCCGAACTGACAGGTTGACAGAGACGTTTCTGGATAATCGATAACCTTAGAAAGCGTCGGGTTCGATTGCGTCGTCATCTCTAACGGATGCGAAAGTGACATGCCAATGCAGCCATTACAATATTACTTAATTCCATAATGAACAATTAATCAGACAGCTAACAAAAAAATAATTGTCCTTCCTTTGCAATTAGTTAAGATTAGATTCTTGTAGAATTCTTACCAAGCGCAAAATTTGAACTGAACATACATGAAAGTTCCATATATCGCGTATAAAACATTAGTTGTTGAATTGATTGCCATCGATTGCACTATGTCAGACGAAAGGATGCTACGTTATTCGAAAAATATGAATATCTGGTTAATTAAAAGAAGCCGGAATAACGGGAATTTTAATTAATTGAACACCATTAATTAGGCCAAGTTGAGAAAGTCGAGTGCCGTACAAAATCGCGGCTTATCCGTTGCGGAGTAAAATGCGTCAACATAGAAGATGACAAGTGTCAAAACAAAGTAATTGACACTCCACCCACGTGAAAGCGGCCTTGTCTTGTATCGTGAATCTCGATTCACCGCAGCTATAAACATCGCGCATGCACGCCAACAACGCTGCTCGAGCTGCCTCATACGAGATCAAGTCCCGAGCCAATGACGTGCCGAGTCTATTATATCACCGATGACGGCAGCTCCCGACCCTTATGTCATCAAGAACCGGTGTATAAAATTCGCAATTCTATGACGAATAAACATTAGCATCTGTTTCTTGTGCGAAGCATAAATCATATCGTTACCTACACATTTAGTAATCTTATCAAATTGATCTTAATTAGCGTTAAACGGAAAAGCCATGAAACGTCGAATTCCAATCTTCAACCAAGCAGGATTTTCCTATGAGGTCGGATATACTTATAAATTGCACTGATGTAATTCTGGTTGAACACAGAGTTATTGAGTAAATAAGTGTCGAGCAAATCATATGTTGAATGATAATTCCTCCATTCGAACACCTTTAACTTAATTATTACAATTACTGCACGGAATACACTGTAATTTTACTTATCTTTACATCAGTACTCGATACGAATTTATTAGTTATTAATGGGTAGAATTGATAAAAATATAACAAGAATTAAAAGTTAATAAAATTAGCTTGACAATGAGTACTCATGCAATGATCGGTATGGTTAGGGATGGCCCCTATTACCTTCATCCCTTGCACGTTCCTACTATTTTCCTGTTCTCCTAGATACTGCTAACAAATCATCGGCTGGGAGAAACAAGGTTCTATTTAGTTGCAGCTTTAAAGACAGTTAAATGTCGTTGTGGCACCAAAAAGGGTTCTCTGTCAGTGTGGTACCGATATACGCTTCGTCGGTGTTGCAGAAAGAAGGAGCTATATAACCGGACAGATGTTGGAATAGAACCCTTTTTGGTGCCACGACGCGATCGAATCGTCTTTATTACTACAGTGAAACGGGACCTTGTCGCTCCCACTTGATGAAATAATCCATTATCAGTAGAGCATTTTAAATTAGTAATTAAAAATATTCTTTTCTAGACTCATAGTTTTTTTAAACTGTTTAGAATTCCATAGATAGGATATCATGTTATTTTGCATTAGGGCTCGGAAAGTTCGAAAAATATTCTAAAAGCTGCGCATATAATGAAGATTTACAAATACAGTATTCTAACAGCTGAATGATTTACACGCCGCTTCTTTGGTCCGTCTCCTGACACTGAGGCTATTAAATGTATAATAGGTGTAGAAGGATTCGAGATTTCAGTCAGTTTGACACATTTTATTCAATCCCAAACAGTTTACGTTCAACCTAATTCCTCAGCTTATATTGGCATGTTCTTTTGTTGGTCTCGGTATTTATTTGTACAACATTTGCTATTGCTTTAGTCGTAATTACGAATGTCGTTTTGTAAGCTCCTATTGCTCTTATAACAGAATATCTCTGCGGTAATAAGCTCATTTTGATACCATAAAATCATGTCGTCTTCCTAACTGGAGACAGTGAAGCTGACGATTAGAAGCTGACTCTTATGTATTCTTAACATCTTTCCGAATATTAGTTTCTATTCCCTCGAAGATATGCTCAGAGAGTTGAGCATTGTTTTTGTTTCGTTTGACATTGCTTATGGGCTCTACTACTGTTAGATTTCGTTCGAAGATCATTCAGAGTTACTTGAATTGTCCGCATGCCATTTATTTCAACTCTTGGTTTTGCCTTCGTGAAAAATTCGTTGTAGTATTTTACATTTACGTGATGCTAGTTCCATTTTATTTTGTCATTCAGTAAAATTGCTTGCCGGCCCCATGCAAGAGAGAAATGAAAAAGAGATTGATCGAGTCAACGGTACAATGGACTAATACAAAAAAGGAAACAGAGAAAATCTTTAGAAATAGACAACATGTATTTCCAGAAAGGAAAACTCTCATGCGCATTGCTATACCTCTTCGCATTATATCATGGTCTTTCTAACGTCCAATATAATTTAAAAGGGTGGAAGAAAAGAAAGGTTCATCATTTTAAGGATTAATGGGGAAATTTTGAGGAAGTAGCTAAATATAGTGTTACATTAGATTAGATTAGATTAGATTTTAAGTTGATCTATTACATGGAGAGATCATGTTCAAGAGAGTTATGAGCACTTAAAGCTCCGTTGCTTCTAGATAAAATGGAAAGAAGAAAACAAACGTGTGAAAAAGTGCTGATCGAATTAACCGGCAATTTGGTTCGTCTCCGGGAGCCTGAGAGGCTCGTAGTTTTACGTATGCGCAAAGAAACACCTGTGCTAGTTTCTAAAATATTTATGGACCACACCTTAGATCGATAATCCTATTCGAAAATCTTTGAGAAAGTCAGCAATCCTTAAGTCGCAAAATACATTCCTGTGTCCGTTCCTAAGTCAGAGGTCACGAACTGTCGCTTAAGGCATTGAAACGGTGTGGATTTATAGGCCGATTATGCGATTCGCCTTGAGCCGGTTGCACGGGCTGCAAGTCGTGCAACCCGCACTGCTCAGCGTTGGAAGCGCTACGAAATAAAGGGGACGATACTAGGAGAAAAATTGTGTGTCGTATTTTCCGTCCCTGATCGATCAGCTAGCGAAAAACTGATAACTATAGGATCTCGAGCAACACCGTTAACCGTATAAAATGTTTTGTTTGTCTTTTTTTAAATAACAGAATGTTTTGTAAATGAAAAAAGCTTAAAAACACATAAAGGGTCAAACGTTATATTATCTCTTTCTACCGAATAAAATTACTTCGAACTTTCAATTACTTATACTCTAATAACTTTAATTACGAAATTTAAAGCTGTTAACACTTTTAAAGCACTGGAACCTTCATACATCTACCTGTCAATACGTCTACCCGAGCTCAACCACGTTTCTTCGGTCTTTTTGAGCATCAATCTATCTGTCTGGCCATTCCCACTTCGCGTTTCCGAAACGTTATCGAGATTTCCATCGATTCGTTTCCAACCCTCACCTACCTCTATTAATAGCAGCGATAAAAAGTTCAAAATAAGGTACGAAAGCGTTCATCCACTATGAATGATCTTCTTTTCAATCATAAATAAATATCTTTAGTAACGTGACAAGATGATAGGCTATTTACAGATGATTATTAACCCATTGTCCTTTATCAAATGTTTCCGAATAACGTTGAACTCAATGATGTATTACTCTCGTACTGTTGAATTACTTATTGAAGAAGTAGTGATTGAGAAACGGAGAATGAGTGAATGAGAGCGATAACGAGCCTACGTACGTACAATCGCGCAACTGGATAATTAATCAATAAATTATTTGATACCGACCTCGAGAAGCAGCCAATTAATGCCTTGCATTTTCGGAGCACCGATTTTGAAGGTTCATCTAACTTTCACTAACTTGGTAGAAATGAAGGGAGTCTTTCTTGATAGGCCAATGATAATACGACTCTCAAGAAAGAGCTATTATGAAATATACAAAGCACAATGGAATACCGAAACCATATGTGTATAAATCGACTGGGTACATCGTATGATTTATGACCGCTAGAGCAATATACGTACTCGATGTCGGAACGCCCATATCGTCGAGGACCTCAGATCGTTCGAAAAAAAATGAATCATCGGTGTTGCAATATGTACATATAAGACATCGCATCGGTGCGAAGAAGAAAGAAATTGATGCGCTTCGTCTTCCCTCGTGCGCTCGATAAAGGCTGCCGCCTCCCGTCGCCAGGACGGTACACGAATATGCAGTCTCGCATGTCGTCGGAGCACACTTCCACTCTGAATAACAATGCCTTCGGTCGAAGACCGACTTGCTACCGTATACTTTATGTCGAAACTTACACTGCTTGCTTCGAATATTCTGATCATATCGGAGGAATGTCAAAAAGAAAATCATGGAAAATGTAATGAACATTATTCATATTCTAAATAATGAATTCTTAAGAGTCCAGATTTTTCGCTATGAGCAATTATTGCGGCGTCACTTACGTTGATGAAACAAAAAGATCCCGTTGTGGAGAGTCCCTTATTGTGGAACACAGATAGAAATTATGAATTTCATTATTGAAATGAGGTGGTTTCATACAACGAAATTAATTCTGCCAGAAGGGAAGCAGAAATGTTACCATATAAAATTACAGAAAAATCCATTAAAGTTGAAAATTGACAAAATTTTAACTTCTCGTCAGGAGGATCATCAACCTCTTGATAAAGGTTCCTAGTGATCTAAAATGTCGCGAATTAATTATCATCATTTCCGTGTTGATTTATGCCCGCTGCAGTAATATAATCAAGTGTCCGGGTGCAAAAACGCCTCAGCCGCTCGGTCTGACTCATCGTAAGTAGTAACAGCTCGATTCGCAGTTTTTTGCATTTATCTCGTTTTGCTTGATAGATAGCAATGTGCAACCATGGACAAAGTTGTAGGTATTGAAAATAAATTAAAAATATCTTTAATTTGAGCCGTGGCTAGTTCCGATTAGATGAAAATTGTGTCCAGGGGAGCTTTCGGAAGTCGAATTTTTCCTACGTCCAACCGGAAAGCTGTGGCGACCGTTATCTGGCGAGAAAAAGCGACATCCGAAGGCTCCCCTGGACACAATTTTCATCGAATTGGAACGAGTGATGGCTCAAATTAAAGATATTTTCAATACCTACAACTTTCTCAGTAGCGGTATATTGATATCTATCAAGAAAAACGAGATAAATGCAAAAAAACTGCGAAACTGGCTGTTACTACTTACAATGAGTCAGACCGAGCGGCTAAGGCGTTTTTGCGGGCACTCAATTGTTGAGAACAGAATCGATATTTTATCTACTGCGGTACCCAACGTAGGATTTTTCCCACAAAGGTGGTTTTCCCTACGCCATTAAACACCTGAATAGGGATACACGTCAGTGTTAGGGAGTGCACGTCGCAATCGGGTCATCACCACTTAATCGAAATAAATTTGAATCTTAGTTTGCAGTCGACCATATTGCGCATTTTATTTCAAAGCCCTTCCACCAGTCGTCATCAATAATATGATTATAAAAAGTAATATTGTCGGTTATAAGACAATTTTAAATTTTATTTTAAGAAACTGCGTTTGATTATTAAATATGATCAAAGCAAGTTCTTATAGAGTCTTATTCTATAGTATAAAAACATTATAGGATCAAATGTCGAGTCGTCGTGGGCTTTATATTTAGACGCTAATGACATAATCGAGCAGGTAACTTTGTCCTTATTTGATAGTTTTCGATGTACTTAGATGGAATATACATGAATAAATTATTTTCCGATCGCTGAAGCTAGTTTAAAAATTGTACGCTAACATTAATAAAATATGCACAAACTCTCTGAAAGCCAAACAAAATAAAAAAATTTTATAAGAATATATTAAAAATATTTAAAATAAATGTTGTAGAGAATGTTTGCCTAAGAAAATGAGCCTTATGTAATATCATTCCGTGACATTAAAGTTGTCGAAAAAATTTGACGGTTCAATCACGAAAGTTGTCAGCATTTACCAATGAAGTTGTTGCTTCGCGCCAAACGTCTATAAATGGTCAGCCTAGCAAGTTTCTGATCGTAAGATCTGCAGATTGTCTGTCTTAACTTTACAAACTAAATTGTAGCGGTAGCTATTTCTAATGTAGCGCTACCAATCAACGAGCCTGCTGGAAACTCACCTACGTATATATTAAACATGTATATGTAGTACACCTAACCTCAAACAGGAAACTTTGTTGAGCTGCGATTTCGGACACTGGACGTTAATAAAGATGATAAAAGTGTTTAGATGTGTGGTATGGAATTCTTTTAATAGCTTACAAAAATGTTCAAAAAACCCTGTGATTAAAAAAATACATTAGAAAGTGGTCTCAACTTCCCAATTCTAAAGCTGTGAATGGAGTACGAGGAGGAAATCACATCTTAAATGGCAATCGGGGTCATTTCAGTGGGGGCTCATTCAATATTTTCGGGTTGAATTTAAAATTACAGAGAGGGCTGTAATTTCAGTTATTTTATAAGTGGTTGAAGTTCAGATAAAAGTCATATTTGTACAATGTGCTATGTCTTTTTCATTTAAACCTATGATGTTCAATTTTTAGGAGTATTGGTATAAAAAGGATTTTGAGGGATTTTGAAGTTAAAGATTACGAATCTGTTACTGGTCTTTAAAAATGGAGAATACCACATGGTAGATAAAATAATAATAAAGCGTCAATAAAAATTTACAAAATTCAGTATTTAAGGGGTTTTGAAGTCCCTGATTTGAAGCCGAGTGTGGTTTTTAAATGAATAATATTTAAAACGAAACATACAAAGTACTGTATTTCGACAGTTTTGACAATTTTGTTATTGACAATTTTATCCGCCATATTGGATTCGGCATTTCGCATTTTTAACATATTTAAAAAATTTTTTTTTATTTATTATTTAACGGGCGGAATCGACCTTTTAGTAAATTGTTGCCATATAATTAATGGTAAGATTGGCGAGAGCTGCAGATCGACATAAGAAGATGGCGCCATACTGCACATTTGTGTATGAAATGTAGGAACTGCAGAATCTACACCAAGTATGAGTCTATTTCCGCCAGATAAACAATCTTTTAGAAACGTAAACAAACAATGTGGCTCATCTTACCAACAGCGAGCTGCTGCTTGAAAACGAAATCGAAAAATTATTCACCAGACGGGGATCGAACTCGGGACTTACGACCTCGTAGTCCAATGCGTTACCGCCTCAGCTACGAAGCCGATTAGCATTTTTCTTATTTAAAATTTAAAATAACTGGCAGCGGATTTTTATTCAGCAATCTCGAAAACAGCTTCAAGCCCATTTTTAATATAACAGTTAACAAAAAATTAATATTTACGAAAATAATTGTTTTCTGATGTTTATTTGCGGTTAACAACAAATTTTAAATCAGCGAAGCAATGCATGTTAATGCATAAGCATAAAAATTGATGACGAAGCAAATGGCACACTGGTGGCCGTATGTGGCGCAAAAGGTTAAGGTTTAATTTCTGGGATTGGTAGATGGACCGTTATCAATTGCTCGCAAAGTAATTCTACAGATTTTCATAATTTAAAAAGAATGTTGTCATTGGTATAACAATGCCGAGTTAATAGCTGGAAGTGCTGATTTAAGTAAATGGGAATGCATTACGGATAATTGCAGTTTATCATTTTAAATTACCTAGAAAGGAATGTGAGCTTTGTGTTTAATATATGACATAATCGACATAAATGAATAAATTCTTCATTAATAATAAAACATAGAAACAGCGTACATTTCAACATGCATAAATAATGACGAGAAAATTAAATTCATAGGTATACGCTCATTTTTAAATAACCGAAACTCAATGGAGAAGGAAAACAGAGTTTTACGGGGACAAAAGCGGCAAAAAGATCACACAAAGCATCTAAAAACGGAATAGATTAATTCCGTAGGAAAAAGAGATTCAACAAGTGGAGGCGCTGTTGCAATTCGAGGTTTCTGACAACTTGACTAGAGAGGCACTTGAAACCCCTTGAAGAAGTTTAGAAAAGATAAATAGCAATATAAATACGACTAAACACACCAAGTGCAAAGAAGCAACCACTCAACAGCGTTACCATCTAAAGCGACCGACAAAGGTTTATTCGCGAAGCAAGAGCAACCCGTATAAAAAGTGCATAAAAAATGTAACCCCGTCTTTTGTCCATAGTACTTAGTGAGATAATTCTTGATTACAAATGTTCTTGCTAAACCTGGCAATAAATATCGATCCTTAATACTCGGGGAATGTACACTTAGATGAGAACTGTACGTGTTCATTTGAAATTCATGAGTGAGGATTTCTGCCGACAATAGGAATGGGAAGGGAGTAAAGCGACATTCCCCCTGCGTGAAAATTCGTACAGCAGGAGATGCGCTTCGGTCGTCGGTCGGTCGATTTATACATAATGTGTTCCTCGGCAGCATGCGCAGCAGCAAGGTGAAATTCCACGCTTGGCCTCAAAGGATCCGAAATCATGGAATGCTTGGGCTATGTATGCTTAATCACGAAATCAATTGTTCATTTATAAATATAATGTTTATAGAAGTATATATGAATTAAAAGTAAAATACGAGAGCTTATCTTGAAAATCCATAACTTCGAAATAATATCTTCGGAAATAACTGCTTCAACATAAAGTCTTGCCCTACTTCGCTTAATGAAACCACAGTCAGATTATTATCTTGTTGAAATATCGACAATGATATTATTTCAATGTTTTTTCTCGATAAAATGAAAATCGACTTAAGCAAAAAAATCACTTTCGACCGTATCCGGGGGCCACATGGCGAATAAGTCGTTCGAAAAATACGAGTAGCGACTTATTTTGAACAGGATTTTTGCATTTGCGGCACTGTACTGCCGCACCTACGGGGCATTGTTATCCGAGATCGGTCAGCTCGGGGCGGTCGGAAACGAAGTGCAGCAGCGGCCTGGTACTCCAGTTTCTGCTTCGAGATAGCCTGTAATGTTCTATCAAGCGAAACGTATGTTAATCTAGAAATCTATCTTTTTGTGGATTCTTTTGGCTCTGGGCTGACGTATGATAGCAGTCCGGCACTTTCCATCTACGATTTTCAAAAAGCTCACTTAACGGAAGAGACGATTCTAGATACACAATTGATATATAGCGTCAAGTGACTTGCAGCATTTGTCCGAGAACTCTAGTAACTGTACAGAGTGACGTGGCCATGAATTTTTCAGATTCTCTTTTTGAGTGGCTATAAAACTTTTCTTGCGGAAAAATCCACTCCCTACCGTGAAATTTGACTTCGGTGTCTACAAACTAAATGCCTGGAGTGATATAGCAAAGGAAATTGCATTAATTAAGAATAACACTTAGTTCATTTTAATATATACCAGAAGAATAAAACTGTCAAAAGATGATATAAGATCCACTTTATGGGTATATTGCATTGTTTCCATATTTCACTACTAGTGCACTACTACCGCGTTCCGACTGATACAATTGAGACTATAAGTTTATGGCATTCTTCCTGCAAGCGTCGGTGATATAAGATCAAATAGGAACTTGTATTCCTTCATATCACTCCTCGTTTCTTCGTGTTTATCTTTGTCCAACAACAATTGAGACTCTGGGAAACAAATTGAAATACAAATGTTGACACTTCAAAATTAGTAGAGAAATAAAACTCGCCAGTTTTGAATATTTAGAAGAAAATAACAATTTAGACCCTCACGTTTCGACTCATATTAGTTTTTTAATCTGTTTAAAATGTACTACTATTTTTATATTATATAATTTTTTATTTATTTGTTAGAGTTCGGGTTATGTTAATTAAAATCAATTTATATTCTTAAAAAGTCTTGATAAAATTTTATTCAAATTTGAAATGAAAATCTTTGTACTATTACTTTTAGCTACTGTTCCACGGCGCAGAAAAATATATTTTCAGTATTTTCTTTTGATGCCATGCGTGCTAAGACAGATGAGATATGAAAAAATGTTTGTATATATCACCGCTGTCATATAGTGTACGGCAATGATGCAAATATATGCAAGAATTAATCAAAGTACTGAATTTCTATAAACGTATTCTATAAACATGTAATTCGATGAATTCAACATGAGCAAATTAATTCAAAGAACCTAGCGTTGTGTTTATCCTTTGCCTACGGTCAAAGTGTATCGAAACGATTTTCATAACTATCCGCTCCAAATAACAGTCCGATCGAACCTTTTTATTAACTGATATCGTCAGTAATGTATCTTTATAATCAAATTACAAAGTAATGCAGTCATTCAAACGTCCGACCTTTATCTTTTTAATTAAACTTCGTGATTTGTTGCAGTACATTTAATGACTCTTTTCAAGACGTTGGCCATAATTCTAACTGACTGATTTATTTGGTATTATTCAAATTAATTATTTGATGAGTACATTTCATGATTTACAGTTTACTAACGAATCGTTTACACCGATCACAATAGATTTAATGATTAATGTATGAATGTAGTCATGCTTACCAAGATTCAATGATTCGCTTAGTTGAAACTCTATTCTTGAATCATGATTCCTATCGCTTCGTATAAAAATGGTAAATAATAATTAATAATATGATGAGATATTTAAAGAGTTAACTTTTTGAAAAGGTACACCTTCCAAAACAAAATTTAGATAATGTTTTTGACGTATATTTTATACCTGTGGCATATTTTACATTCTACGTGAAATATTCGATGAAACAAAATCTGTATCTGATTTCGACGTAAAACTTCATTGTTTTACTGAATAAATGCGTTTTGCTAACAAAATTTCGATCCAAGTGTTCCTTATATATATATTTTTATGCTCTTTTGATTGATGAATTTTATTTTTCTAATTCGCAACATTTGATTTTGCAAAAGAAAAACAAATATGCGATTTTCTCAAAAACAATTCTGTTTAAATCCTGTAATTTCAAATGAAATCTTTTCAGTATGCCAAATTTCAGAATGCCGTTTTTTTTATTTCCAAGATTTGGACGCCGTTCAATTTGTAAACAAAGTTTACTAGATACCTTTCTGCAGGATATTTTCTATTTTTTCGTTTGTTTACAATTAATCGGTGACCGTAACTTCCGAGAAACTCTTTTAACTTCGCATAAACAATAGATTGAAAATTTGCTAAATACACTTAAAATAAATTCCTTTTGCTTTCGATTATTGTTAAAATTTGGAAGGTGCGAGCTACAATGATCTTCAGTATCGAATTTCATACCGATGAAAAGTTTAAAAAAATACGCACAGGGTGTGAAATGTTCAGGCGGAGTTAAAATTGAATCTCGTAAATCCTAGTCGAATTGTAAACAAACGGTAAAATAAAAAATAATGGTCAATATGATGCTGATGGAACCGCGTTATTTTGTTTACAAGTTGAACTGTAATCATCATTATTCAGAGCGTATTTATTTATTATTTATTATGTACTGCCAAGAAAATAAATCGCACCGATTTGCCAACACTAATTGACCTATATTGACTCCGTATCGGTGTTAAATATGATGTCAATTTAACTCCACACTTTTAACAGCGTAGGCTTTTTTAATATAAAACTTAAAATTAAAATTGAAAAAACAAATATTATTACGGTTAAGGATCTATGTGTATGGCAGATGTCGGGTAAATCGGGTTTCTGTGTTTCGATTTATAATTTTTCTAATGTACTACTGAATACATCATGAATTTCAACAAAATTTCAAATGCTTTTACCGTAATGATATCGAGATACTAATTTTTAAAGATTCAAATTGGAATATGTATGGGCTACATAAAAGCGTTTTGAAAGGAATTTAATTGATATTGAGGACAAACGGTTCCATTAATTGTTTTTAAAAACTAGAGTAATATGAAGAATAGAATAGAAAACGTTATCAAAAAAATTGTAAAATAACCTCTACATAACCAATACAAACCTCATTATAGGTGAACCCCAAGTAAAAAGGAAATGTCTCTGAAATATCTTGGATAGATCTCATATTTGTCAGTCTATCACACGTCTCTTTGAACGAGACATAAGTATATGACCGGAGCACTGGAATCCTTGGAAGACACAAGAAAGACGCCAGAGAGACGAATTAAAGATTTCGTAGGGCATTTCAGCGATAAAATAGAGTTTTTTTTTGAGATAATTTAGTGTTCTCGGAGAGATGAGCAGAGGATGTTACACTGATTTCTGCAGGATGTTTATGAGATAAACCTGTGACGTCAGAATTAAAGAGAGGAACAATCGTATACTTTATAAATCGTAGAACGAAACAATCTGGTGGAAAATGGAGCGGCTGTAGCTCAGTTGGTATAGAGTATCGGCTTCGTAATCAGAAAACCCAGGTTCGATCCCGGCCTCTGCCATCTGTCATTGGGACACCTCTGCATTTGTTTATAAAGTGTCTAATAACGCCAAAGCTCAGGTGGTTCGGATTCCACCTTCATAAACTGTAGGTCCCGTCGCGATTAGAGTCGACGTAATATAATGTAAAAAAAATCTGGTGGAAAACGCTGCATCTAAATTACTCCATTATGTTTGAAGAAATCAATGCGAAAGATCGCGAATTTGAAAATTGGAACCTGTCGCAACTCGTGGCGCGTCGATTCATCCACTTTCTTGCGAATTATATAAAGACGCGAATGGTAAAATGTATATAGATTGTCAATATACATTTATTTTCAATAATAGTTTATGTATTATATAGGGTAAATGTAGGTATTACTGACAGTCATCTAAAACATCAATACCCATATTGCTGCGAATGCATATATTTTTTTCTAATTATTAGCGCAGTAATCGAAATCGCACCATAGGGACATTCGCAGTAATAAAGAGTAGAATTTTCGCCCAACAATGTTACCCTGAATATATTCGGGACCATACCAGGTTACCCCATTCTAATCGGAATCTGTATGAGTTGGGTTCACCCGGTTTGATCCCAGCTGAATCCCAGTTGGTTTATTGTCCTCAACTTTGTTCAACGTAAATTTATAACAACGCTACAGAAGAAAAATGACAGTAATCGACATGAAGACACTCTAATTTCGCAAAGTAAACTCATTTCTAATTATGCTAAAATGTGAAAAAATAAAGCATTGTCAAATTCAAAATTACGTACAACGATATGATTAATTTCATAAGATTAATTGCTGAAATGTCAACAATTAACGAAAGCCTGATAACGGACTTAAGATTAATATAAAAGGTTACCGGTAACTTCGGTATGTAAAACATTAACTCTCTAAGCTGTCTGCAAGATGTTATCATGTTATCGGGCCGATTAATACACCGCAATTTGTCGCGGGTATTTTTATGAGTGTTGGCACTCCCTCAGTTCAGATTTATAAAGAAAAAGAATGAAGACTTGTATAGAATTCTATCAATGCCGCTTAATATACGCTGCTATCACATTCTCGGCGATTGTCCCTTCGGGGTATGACTAACGTCTATAATTATATTTCACGTTGGTTCACGGATCGCTGCTGTGCAGCTAACATAAATTGAGCGAGAAATTGTACCTCAGAATCAAGAACAAAATTATTACTGATTTTCCTAACTTCCCACTTGTTTTCCTTTAAAATGTTGTAAAAATCTAAAAATATAATTTGTGCTCATTAAGACTTTCGGATCAAACAAAGTGAAGTATTGTTAAAGAATGGCGAATTATATTTTTCAGCTGTTCATATTTTGCAGTGTCTGAAAACGTATTCTGAACGAAATTGCAAAAATGATTCTTTCATTAAATACTCTCTAGCGAGAAACGCTCGAATGCCGCATATGAGTATATAGCTGGAAACAAATAGTTCAACAAAAGGGATACATAAATGTCTAGATTAACGTGCGTTTCCCTCACCGAATGACTCTTGGCGGCTGAACTTTTAGTACCCCAACACTAAAACGTCGAAATACAGCGAAATAATTAGATTTTCGTACTAAGAAAAACGAATTGCCATTACACGGATCCAACGATTTCAATTGAAACTCTATTTGCATTCTTAGAGGAAATTGCATTTGGTTAATCCCGCATTCGTTTCATTGCGACGTTTATCACGACATGAGGTGTGAATTTTTCGCGGTTAGAATGATCACTTTCAACCAATGCTCTTAAGTTGCTTGCTTAATTAAGTTACAAGCGAAAATAACTTTTCGAAAAAGGTCAGTGAACGTCATAATCATAATTCTATTCATTATCTAACATATTCTCTGTGCAAGGTAAATTTCGAAAGACATGTATAATTTAATTTATAGTGAAAATAAAAATTGCTGAAATATCGTTGGAAGTACTTTGCATTTCGGAATAATTTTCCATGGAATTTTTTCACATTGCTACAAAGAGCTTTGTAATTTTCGAAATTCTACGAAATGTGAAATTGGTTGGTTTTAAACCAGTAAAATTCCTGATTCTTTTGCATAATTCTAAAATTTAATCTGTAATTATCAAATATTTTTAGTATTGACGTTTCCAAAAAACTTCCAGTCATTTGAAATAATCGGCAGTAGGATATTCCTTTGATTCTGAGTAGAATAATATGAACGCCCATTATTCCGTCTAAAATTTTATATTTCGAGTTCAAGGGAATAAATCGTACCGATTTCATACCGAAAAATATGACACCGATGATTTACTTCGGTCAAGCTGTTGATCTATATCGACACAGTATTGTTATTAAGGAGGTTGGTATCGTTAAGAATTAACAAAGAGATTCTGAAAAAAAAATTACTAAACGTTAATAAGAATATAAAATGAATTCCCTGAAAATTTTGAGTCATTTGGATACCTCAGTGTTGAGAAATTAAGAAAAACATTTTGTGCCTATTAACATGGTGTCTTGTGTAAAATGCCATTTTTCAAGCGTTTATACGCAAGATTTGCACAGAATTAACAAATAGATTTACTGAAAATTAATGTCGATTAAAGAAAAATATATAATAAATGTTCGAGAGAAAGAATTAGATCGATTGGATAGGCTAGGTAAGAGAACTTCAATGAAATTGTTGTCAAAAGTTCATTATCGTACAGGTTAGAAGCTATTCTTCGACTTCCGAACGGTACTGAACTAGTCAAAATTGGGCGAAAATTGCACTTGACTTACCATACCAACCTCCTTAAATATGATATGAATTTAACTCTACACTTTTGTCATCAGTGTAGAAATAGAATTCTTTTTAGTTATTTGCACTGTAGACGGAAAGACGAGATCGCACATTATAGCTATAATGATGATTTGCAACAGGTGTATTATAATAAGCCCTATCTTTTATCGAACCCTTATATGCAAAAGAGTCTCGAATTTGTGCACCTCTTTTTGCACCTCTTTTTTATACCTACACGTTCATTTAGTGCAAAAAAATACTACGTATCATGTGATATGTTCTTGTTTACTCATTTTTAACCACGAATAAAATTGCAGGAATAGTTGTTAATTTAACGAAATTTGTAAAGAATCCTATATTATTATGCTATTTTAATTAATACTTACTAATTTAAAACAAAAAAGTAAAATTAACCAATGAATTTATCTAACTAAAGGCTAATTTAATAAGAGTAAGGCGATGAATCCAAACTCACTTTTTACGTAGACCATGTTAGAACTAATCATTCACGTTATTGGAAGCACAAACGCCTATGGATGGCAAATATAATAGAATTGTAAAATATGATTTTATATAACATTTTGCCGTATTAATGTATTTTAATATAATTAGTTTATATTTTGTACTTATAGGTATTTATTATTATTTTGGTAGTTCAGTTTTTAGATACATAGTCCAAAAGACTCCTGGATAATTTTTGAAAATCACTTATATTTATGCAGAAAAAATATAACGTATTTAAAGAAAATATATAATTACTTATAATTGAAATATAAACAGATTTTGCTCATTCTGTATACTGAGCAAATCACGATGAAATTGTCAATATACACTAGCGATATGTTGCATCATATATCGGAAACTCATTCGCCCAATTAAAGATCATTGCATATAAGCTGGAAAAATTGTATTTTATAAAGATAGTATAGATGGGATTTTCCCGAAAATTTATTATTGTGTTTTGATAAAGAAATAAATGATGGTCAAATTCGAGAGGTATGATGTGCCGGCGTTTGAACTCGGAGCCTTTCGATTGCCGGTCGAATGCTCTTCCAACTGAGTTCCTCTCGCAAAATTGATTTTAATATTTTTAAACAATCCAATTAAATTTAAGGTCATGTGACTGGTGACTCCATACTGTTAAGTTTGATTGGATTGTTTGCGAAAATATTTTGGATATACATTTTTCCACATTCATTCGTTCACTTTTCTCATTTGTATGGTGTTCCATACTACCATGTTACTACTTGTTCTGTAATTTTTTCGACATAAACCGTACGTATTTATTTAACACTCATACACATACATTTATTTATTGCAACTAAACCTTACAGTCGCTGTCTCTCACCCTCGCATTCGTTTACTTTTCAACCAAATTTTCAACATATACTAAAATACAGGCTTATATATATCAAATGATAATGGATTTCTTGATGGCGAATATACAAAATAATTTATTCGCCACCTGTTGACATTAACGAGAAACGAGCATGGGGACATCGAAGCCAACTGAACCGTCAAATTAGAAATGAGCTACTTGCATGAACGCTCTTTTCGAGTCATTATAAAGTATACCAGATAATTAAAATATACAAAAATACTTTTGTAGGTTCTTGGCGTATTTTTACGATTCTTGATCATTTAAAATTTTATTTTTTATACTATTATCATTTCAATTCAAGTTTCCGAAAGGACTAAATTGATATTACGACGTAGATTCTTATTGGTTTCAAATAAATATCTATTCAAATAAAAATAAATGTTATGTAAAGGAAGAAACTCATATCTTGGATCAAGAAATTATTTACTCATTTTTATCTTTAAATATTTTATGAATATTTCGTTGCGACTATATTTAAGTAAACCATTTATTGAATCAAGTAAATATCTTTTGATATGAGTAAATTGTTGTCTGGAAAATATTTATTGATATCAAATCTTACAATTTTCTAAATATAAACAAATGATTTCTAAATAAATTAAAATTTTAAATTATTAAAAATGTTTCTAGTAGTCAAACCTGATATGCACCGCGGATTCGGATCCAGCGGCCCGAAAAACATACGACAGGCATAGTCTGACCTTACAGGACTAGGTATACTAAATAATACATATACAGTAGGGTCTCCCTTATTGCATACTGCAGATTTTTCAAAATAGCAGCGGTTTCCCTTATTCTTTACTTCCCCTTTACTTCCACTCTTAGTGGTCGACGGTCAACAACTGTTCGAAATTCGCTCAGCCGCCAAGGTTAGGTTAGGACGCAATGGAGGAGGGAAGCCGACCGAAGGGGAATATATTCAATAACAGATCCTCAATCCAGAGAGATATCTAGAGAATATGGGAGGATTCAAGAAGGGAGACCCTACTGTACTCGTATACAGATTCTAAATAATAATGTTTTTAATTCGTATGATAATAGTTATTTTTGAAAAACACATTTAACATCGCGTATTCATTTTACATAAGTGCCGATTTCTTCTACTTTCATTGATGTCAAAATCAACACTGAAAACGACATTTGCTTGCCGGCGGTAAATGTATTGCATCATATTACAATGACATATATTCTGCTGTGCGCGCGAATATTTGCAAATTTCTTAACCCTGTGCACTCCTCATCGGTGTTAAATATGATACCAATTTAACTCCACACTCTTTAACATTGAAAACAATGTATTACGGATTGCAAGGGTGGATTCAATTTAGCTGGCGGAGAATATAATCTTTTACAATTTGAGAAAATTAATTCTATTTTTTATTCTAAAACTGTGAGCTAGCATTTTTGTATTTATTTTATTCCATTTTGTAAGAAAAGAATTGTTTAATTTTGAGATAAACTGATCGTGTTACTACTGTTTTTACAATTTTAGGACTCAATGACTTTGCTTGATTATAAATTAGATACATATGTGTACCAGATTTCAGTTTCAACCAAAATATCCATAAGATATGATTAATTACGAAAATATAGGTGAATTAACCAACACAAATTTTTTACTTGTTAACTTGCAATGTGTAAATTATGCGGTACTTTCTTTGATTCGCTTTATCATGTTTTATATCCCTATATTTTTAAAATCAACATTTATATTTTTTTAAATTTCTGCGTACATGCGGAAAGAGTTATTATATATTATTATGTATAAGCATTGGGATGCTTAATTTCACCGAATGGACTCGTATTCATGCGATTTGCAATCTTTTTCATATAATAATACTAATAAAGGACACAAATGTTAGTGTAAAGAAAAAAATGTATAAAATTGGTTTCTTTTTGGAATACACAGAAAATTAAAAAACAGGTGTTAAACCGCGAGTTTTAGACGTTTCGACCTTATGTTTAGGTCCTCTTCAGAAATTTTATTTTTTCAAAATATAATACATAATAAAATCAATTAAGTGAAATAAAACATAACAAAATCACTAAGGTAAAGAAAAAATAAAGTTTATTATAGAATTTATTCAAACTCATATAGAATTTTTCTTTTTGCGCTCTCGCATCTGTTTCTTCTTGTGGAGTTTAAATAACAAACAGAATTTTGACATCAAAAAATATAATAATATAATTGTTTTCCTACAAATTAAATACAACGTCATTTCAGTATTAAATCATTCATCTTCAAATATTGTACCATCTAACCTTTATTTCACTTCATTGATTTTATTATGTTTTATATTTTAGAAAAATAAAATTTCTGATGTGGACCTAAACATAAGATCGGAACGTCTAAAACTTATGATTTAACGCCTGTTTTTTTATTTTCCGTGTATTCCAAGAAGAAACCAATTTTATACAAATCTTTCCACTTAAGGAAAATACAGTACGCATAAGAAGATTTTATTATTATTTTTTTAAAGAAAGAAATACTGTCCTATATTCAAATTGTCTATCATTATGAACTGTGGCACCCATTCCAAAGAAAGCGCAAAATTTAAAAATCCATTTGCAGTTTATGACGTATTTGTTATATATAGTTGCTCTTTTTATTTAGGTTTTACCTATTTTGCCCTTAGTTTGGGTCCGTTTTTTATTCTTTCTTTTGCTTAGAAACTTTTCCCGGTAGTAAGAAAACTTAAGTATATGTATCCCACTTTCGCTGGATCAAATGCCCCACAAACACTTGCGTGCTTACACAAAGTGTCAGTCTATGTCTTACAGAAATTACTTGTACAGGTTTGAAATGACAATATAATTGGTGAGAGGTGGCCTACTGTGATATTCTTAATAACTTGCACAATCAGTTTAAAAATTGAACTTAACATCTCTATAGTGATTAGGTATTATTCATGGCAGGTACTTATCAAGCACGCACAATTCAAATCTGTTCTATTTTTCAGTTTAAATAAATAATAATTGGCCATCTTCTTGATGAATTAATAGCAGCATTGCTGAGTAATAAATCGGAAAATTGTCATGGAATGTTACATTATAGGGCAGGTAATGAGAGAACCCGATTAATATTCAAATAGGTATTAATCTGATCGTTGGGACGTCCCACCTTTTTTCCAATAAGCTACTTTTGATACCTCGTCGTATTTTATGGCTCTTTTTATGAGCGTGATAATAATTCCTTGATTGACTGATTTATTCGCTTTTATGTAAATTGATTAATCATTCGTGTTGAACAAGCTTCATGGATCGTATTTTACACCTTGCCCACCCGTTTTATAGTCATTCATAAATAATAATTTAAATTACGTATATTTAGTATGTTTAATGGAAAACATTGTACGATAAAGGGGTACGACATTGCACAAAAACCCAACCAAATTATAAATGAATTAATCGATTGTTATAATTTGTTTATTAATACTGTTCCTGCTTTTTAACTCCTATCTGCCGATAGTTTTTAATGGAAAAAGGGGATGCGTAACATTTAAAATAAAAAATCATTAAATCACTTCATAAATTTCGAGAGTCAATTCACTTAAGTTGAGCGTCATCGTTATGCAAGAATCGATTAAAAGCAGAAGACTTAAGCACAGATAGTTAATCGTTTCATATACCTGTCCGTAGCATCGATTTTCGAGTAATTGCGATAGCGGAAATATTCAAGGGATCCGATTATATTGCTAATTTTGTAATATAATTTTACTGTAATTTAACGTTTGATGTTACCTAAGCGAATATCGACATTATTGAAATGTGTTTAGCAGTACTGTTAAAAATTGTACGGAGAATAATTGAAATGCTTGTCAAGCATTCCTTGATATAAATAATATATGGCACAACATCAAAGTGCGAAAAATTGTGGTATATTTTAAATTCTTTATTTGTTTATTAACTTTGTAGCAAATTAGTCCCACCGTAAACAGCTTTAAATTCTTTGTATCACGAAGATGTGCAATTCAAGAATGCAATGAGAACCTTGAATGCGATGTAAAAAGTTTGATTTTACACTTTGTGAAAAATATTATTTTTAAAATTCAATAACAATGGATTGTAATCGATGAACGTTGTTACACCAATGTTATCATTACAACTCTTAAAATAGTAAAGATATTGGGAATTAGCAATCGAAGTGTTAAGTATGGCGAGATGAGTATAAAGTATCAACCAGCATTTTATGTTTTATTTCTAATAAAATGCAGCGAATTTAAAAACTGGAAACATCACGAGTAACAGTCGGGAGGATGGTGGATCGTGAATCAGGCATAATCGACGCACAATATTTTTTTGAAACCAAATTACATTTTCTATCCTTTAAAAAGGACGAGAATATTTGTCAGTTCTTATAGAAACAGATGTATTCAAATATATTACGGTAGATGGTTTGGTATCTGCATAGTCGCATTTACCAAAATAAAATACTATGTCACTAACCACGTGCAAATTTTCGAACCCAAATGATATGGCATATCCTACATGAAGATCACGCTCACATCCTCTATGTATTGATCTCTTCACCACATACGTCTCTTTGCCTTGTGTTTCCTTATTATATAGAAAATAATATTTAAATATCTTCTTTCAACTGAACAAAAATTACGAGAATGGAATTTTGCTATATAAAAATAAAAGGATGATTAATTGCATCTAAATCTGAATGTGAATCAGTGTGCATAGTCAGTTACTTATGCTGATTCAAATTTAGACAGAAAGCTCTTCACCACATTTAATTCTGAATCAGAAGATGACTCAATTCCAAGTAATTAAGAAAGCATTTGTACGAGTTACGAACATTATCTTGAGTGTAACAATAGCTAACCAAATATGTATGGTCATAAATTTCTACGTTATATGAGTAACTTCCTTGATTTTTTCATATATCCTGACACAAAAAAAATGGAAAAGATAAGGTGTGACGTATGCCTAGAAGTGTTCTTATACACCCTATTTTACGAGATATTATAATTGTTATTAATTTCCATTTTTAACTTCTACGTAGCTCATAGTAAATTTTTAAGGTAGGTCAATCTGTAAAACATTCTTTACTTATGACGCGACTTTTGGCAGAATATTAAATGCTTTTCGCATATTTATAAGTCCATAAAGCCTTATTATTATTATAATTATGGTGTGTTATCCCTGCACATCTTTAGACCAAAATCTGCTACTGCGTTTAAGGTACAGGAGTGATTATAGCAGAACTTCGTAATCGTAAATCTGGATCAATTCGAATCAGGTCCAGTGTAATTAAGAATATTGATAAAACTAATTAAATACCTTGTTGCGTTCAACTTCCTCGTTTTTTTTTTCTTATGACCCAGTTACTTTTGTAAATTTTTTCGCAATATCTCAATCGTCTTCATTAGTTAGTCAATACGATAAATCATGACAGATATCATGTTATTACTTTTCTTTGATTCGTAAACGTGGCTTTTCCAAAGTGTAACCCAAGAAATTTCTACCAGTTAGTCGAAACACAAAAGTTGCCAACAGAAGGATAAAATATAGAAAATCCCGTGGACAAAAAACAAACTATTATGATTCAAAACAAATATACGTTTTTGAACGAAATCACATTATTTTCGGTTTTACGTCGGCTTATGAATATTTCGTTGCTTACTGGGAAGAAAACCAATTGCACTAGTCTGTCTCAATAGTTATTCTGAATAATCGAAAAAATCTTTTGTTGTGGAAATATATAAGCGGCGTTTAAATTAATATAAAATAGATCAATCATGAATAGATGTATCGTGGGACGGATTCTAACAAAATAAATTAAATTATTCGGCTTATGCCCCACATCAATCGTATCGCAAAAAATACGCATAGGGTTTGGTGGGTGACTACATCTCATAACAAATTAATTATATTATAACTAGTTGACTTCCTCATTAAAATCACGATATCTTTCACGTATTATAATTTCTGCAAAATACATTTTAAAGTAAAATACTTATTTTTTACATTTCAGTCTGTAAAGGATATTGTGAAGTTTGGATATGTAACGATCACTGTTATCCATTTTAAATAATCTAGAATTGAGAGTGAAGTTTTAATTTTAACATCGTAAGTCAATAGACAGACGAAAACCATAAGTAACGCCATAAATCCCGGTATTCAACAAGCCAGACGTAAATACATTTCTTCAACAGAAACAGCGACTGACATTGAGAACAAAACGTCAGCTAAGCTAACCATAGAATGTGATTAAATCACGGGGAATTTGCATGGATCAAATCGGCGAGGAGCGGAAGTGGATAAGAAAAATAAATAATCATCGGTTACTGGAGATTTGCATCTGATTTCAAGGCTCATCGATTCGACATCGCTGTTGGGTTTGCGCGCAAGGCGCCCGCGCAGGCTCACATCTCGGAGCCATGTGCAAGCTATTCATTATCCGAGTTTCCTTATTTACGAACATCATGTAAAAACTGGCGTAGTTGAACTGATTTTACAAACGACTCAGAATACGTATATGTCTTTAAATAGTTCGGAATTCACTTTTAATTGCTAATTTCTACAATTTGCGTGAACATTTCATGAAATTTTCCAGCGTTCCAAATCATAAGGAGAAAATAATTTAACAATATATTAAAATCACAGACATCTTGGAATTAACGATGAGATTACAAAGGCCGACAACGAAAATAAAAGATTACAAAGAACATTTTTACTCAGAATTTTGACTATACTTTTGCGATAGTTTTCAAAGCGCTGAATCCAAAGCAGCAAAACGGCTCTATCATGTCAAGACTTTCAGATTTCTTAATCTAACAGCGCAAAAATGTAATTTTTGTCAATTTTCAAATATTATATGCATATGCACGGGAGGTTTATTTTAACGAAAACTTTGCACTAAAAAATGCACTTCTTTTAATGAAATACATTTACTTGAACCAAGTAATCATGTTTACGATTCAAATAAATTTTCATTGATGAAGAGAAGATTTATTTCCTTCAAGTAAATAATTTCCATGGCATATTATATCCGTCATGCATTAAGAAAATATTCTCTTGAAGCAAAGACATAATTTACTAAAAGGTAGTATAAATCATATGCTTAGATTTAGAAAATGATAAGTCTTGATATCAATAAATATGTTCCTGGCAATAATTTACCCATATCAAGTAAATACTATACTTGAATAGTAGTAACCAAACATCTATTTAAAAGAGGATCACGATTTACTTTGAACAGCTAAATATTTACTTTAAAGAAAGACTTTTTCTCTGAAAAATTACTAAATATTTACTACGTTACAGTAACTAGTACTATTTTCGTGATCTAAGAAATGTGTTTCTTCTTTTACATAACATTTCGTTCGACTGTATATTGAATATATTTGATAATATATTTGAAACCAATAAACATTTACTTCGTGATATGTATTTATTCCTTTAGACAAATTGATCTGAATAAAATATTTTTGTAATTTCAAATTTAGTTCCTGTTCATGCAAGCATCATATTTCAAATTTGGCGGTTGAGTTGACTTCAGTGTCCGCGTGCTCTTTGTTCGTTATTGCCAACAGGTGGCGAATAAGTTATTCTGTATAATCGCAATCAGAGAAATCGATTCTCTTTTGATATATAGGCCTGCATTATTTTAGTATGCGTATTATGAGCGAAATAGTCTATAAGTGACGCGTTTAGGTATATTAAAAAAATTAGCGTTGAAGTGTGAGCGTGAGTGATAGGGACTTTAAAGTTTAGTTACAATTAATAAATATACGTCTACATAATTTCCACTATTTATTTATGTCATCTATGTGTATGAGCGTTAAATAAATACGTACGAATATAGAAAAAACTACAAAACAGGTAACATCGTAATATTTTATAACTTATTAGTTCTAAATATTTACTTAATTCCACAAATTTTTCATCTTTTCAAGAAATATATATCTATATAGGTTCGGTCAGGTTAGGTTAGGTATATAATATATATATTTATTAAAAATGTTTCTATCATAATATCACGAAATATGGGTATTCAAATTTTCCATAAACATACTAAAATGTACTATTCGTATAGTAAGAAATAGGTTAATTTAAGGCAAGAGGGAGGTGATTCGAAGACTTTTTTTAATATAGCTTTTCTCTATAATTTATTCTTGATATATAATACTTTTATACAATATTAATACATAATAAGAATCATGTGTGTTAACTTATTTAAATATAGTTCAGTTCGATTCCTGTCGTTAGATATGGTATAACACAGTTTAGCAGATGCAAAACTTCTGTAAATGTAATAGCAGGTAATTACTTAGGTCACCGCGCGCGCAGACATAACGTTGCTCCGATTATCGTAACACGTAACTCGGTCGAAAATTTTGACTAAAATAAATAGCGAAAGTTTCTAAATTAGAAAACCATCAACACAAACTCGAAACGAATAATACGTGGAGAGATGATGTGTTTTAATCACCGGACCCCTGCATTTAGATTTTAAAAAAATATGACGTAGTTGCGGAACCTCGGATAAACAGTTTTGTTACGTTTTTAAAAAGCGGTGGCAATTTACACTTTACTAAATAAGTCAATTAAACGAGTTAACTATCTTTCACATGCACGTAAAATTTAGTTAAGTTACTTTTTCAGTGTACTTGTTGGGCTCTTGCAGCGGAATAAATTACTTGCGTGTCATTCGAGTCATCGATTCGTGTAATGACCCGAGTACAATATAGCGGTAATGAGGCATCGCGCAGCGCCACGATATTAACGTTACGCGTTATCGCGGACAAAACTAAATGAAAGAAAGAAAAATTACAGAAATAAATAAATCGCTTGATTGAACATCGCTCCCGAGCATTTGCGATAAGCTTCCATCACTGAGTACCTTTTAGTAATCCGAGATTTTGAGTGTCTCACTTGATCAAACATTAAATAGCTTACCGGAGAAATCAAGAATTATAGTAGAAAACATTCGAGTCAACAGGAAATAATAGAAAAACTATTTCAATTCTCAATAATATGAATCATGTAAAGTCTATATTCCTCACAATTTATTTGTTAAACTTACATAAAAATAATTTAAAATCTCTATGTGGAATAAAGATTAATTAATAAATTAGTTCTAAGAAACTTTAATTAAAACAAAACTGCTAATATAATAGAAACCTGATCTTCGAATTTTAATACAGGGAGTACGAAAAGTGTGCATTAAGTGAGCAATGTTATCACTTTTGATAAAGAAATGTAGCTGAAGATTAAAACGTTTTAATTTTACAGTAAGACCAAAACAAATCCGGAATTGTTTTATCCGTTTCGGGACGAACATGTCACATTTTCATAATGAGAATAAACTAATATACATAATCATCTTGATTTTTTAAATGAATATTAAACATTTAAATTTTATTATTTAAATTTAAACATTTTAATAGCTCTATAAATTACCGTTGTAATAAAAGTGCTAGAAAATGAGAATTTCAAATGACTACGAGATGTGGTATAAAATAATTGAATAAACAAAAATCAATAAGTTTATTTTAAAAAAATGAAGATGGCTTCTTTGATAAGATTTGAGACTATATTCTTCATCTGATGTGTTTTATAAGACACCCACAACTCTGCCCAGAAACAAATTTGGTAATGTCAAGCAAACATTTACTTGAATAGTCGCAAGTAAATATTTTCTTGAAATAAATGACATTTACTAAGAAAAAGGAATCATTTGTTTAAAATAAAAACATGTTTTCTTAAAGGAAGCAAATTTTTCTTTGCGACTATTAGAACGCGTATTTACTAAAATATAGTAATTTTTAAATTTAATTCACTTGATGACTTGTAAGCATTTACATTTTACATTTATTGCCTAAAAGCACATAAATATTTATTTACTATTTGTATATTGCTAACGTGTTTTCGAAACCAGCACTACAAATTAAAGAAAAAATATATTTAATCTTTACCTCTGTCGTGACGAATACATAGAACAAATGTGGGAAAATGAAAATAAAAGTAGAGAGAGTATATTACGAATAAAATGCACTTAGTTTACTCACATGTGCCAGGAGAACGTATTTTCCGACGACATTGCCGCAATATTTAACTATTTCTCTCCTTTTGCAAACAGAAGTGGGAAAGGGCGTTACCTATAAATTCGATTCCAACGAACTTACGAGTTTCATTCATCGGTAATTTAAATTGTATTTTCCTCTTTTAAATTGGATCGATAGGAACGAAGAGAAAGCAAATGAGTTTATCCATATTGACATCTCAACGCACACGTTTGAAAATGCGAGTTTTTCATCTATGGAATTGAAAATGTCGTGAAGTTGCGACGCAAAATATTCCTAATCATTAAGTATAGGGTGTAGGTTTTCTTCCCACCATCAATTCGTTGAGTAAGGGAGTCGAAATTAAACCATTAATAAATTACCATTATTAATAGATGTAGTGCTGGACGTTATTTTGAAATGGTAGTTGGTATTAATATTTAACGATAATTGTTTAAAATCGCGCGGTGCCATCGACACGCACTGCAACGCATTCGGCACGCGAATAGGGAAATTAAGTCTTTCGTGACTAAGATTCTATTTCGTCCTTTTTATCTTTTCCGGACTGTAATTTTGCGTCCTGCGATCGAAAATTCGATTTTCTATGCAACAAATTCCATCATGTTTTGCAACGAGAAAAGCCAATTTATTAGTATTTCTAGGTTTGAAGACAAAAATTGAGTCATTTTAATTCTGATTAAAATCTGAACCAAAGCGAACAGTAATCTAACTAGGAATTTCACTTAATATGAAATAACGTAAACATGGCATAAAATATTGGCCATTTTACTATTTGATTAGTGCGCCTAAAAGGCAAGTTAATATTTATAACAAAGTATGAAATAAGTTCAGAGCCGATTTTTATAAACTATAAATCTTGGCATTATACATTTAACCTTCCCCCCCCCCCCTTTTCCTTCTTTTAGAGTAACCTAAACGTCAACGACATAAATATAGATAATAATCTTAACAACATGAAATTAGGATCCTTTTTCATTTCAAAATACCGCCGGCTGGCCTTCGCATTAAATAAAAAATGTTTATCGCTCGCATATTTTGCGGTTTTTCGAAAATAACGGTTGGAGTACGCATGAATGCCAGTTTTTACGGAAAATTTGACTGAGGCCCGCTGCTAGATTTCCGTGGTCCAAATGCTGGTCCGAATTACGCTTGTAACGCTTACCCCAATAAATGCCAAACTCGCGAAGAATATAACTGAGGTTATATTAGTCAGTATTTTACGATATGAATTTGCGCTGCAGTCCTATTTGGAAAACCAAATATTTAATACATTTAATTTCGTAAAATATTTTATAAGAATTCTTTATGCGCATCCAACTTTTTACGATGGTGAGTTTGAAGGAAACAGCCAGATGCCGCGCCAAGGTATTCCGATGTTCGTTTCTAAAAATTACATTCTAAAAAGTACATTTACGATGCCTTAAATAAATTTGTTAATTTACTTATGTATGTCAATAAATTCTTTAAGCGGGCCGTCCACATGGGCTAGCCTTGATTATGAATTCTACACCGAACATGAGAAATCATTTTGTCATTTTTATTAAGTTTTACCATTTATTTATAAATAATATGTATACTGCGTTAAAATACATACTTAATTCAGAACAGATAATAGTATATTACCTAACAAGCGTGTAAAGTGTACGCACCGGGCGGGAACTATACATACGAGGCGCCGAGTGATGTGTAAAATTCCCGACTGATGCGTAACAGTTATACTTTACACCCATGTTAGGTATCCTAGTTTTTGTAATTGGGTGCGTCTAGAGAGTGCGTAAAGTTTTGATGCCTGGTTGAGTGCGTAAAGTACAACTTTATGCACGACCGTTCACTTTACGAATTTTGTCGTCAGGAGTGCGTAAAAGTGAACTTTACTTACGAAAACAGGCAACATCAAAAGTACTTAACGCACTAACTTTACGCACACAATTACAAAAAAAATGAAATGATTGATTGACAACTGCAATCTTTCAGTAGAAAATCTTAATAGGAAATAATTTTTAACTGATACAGTAAAATTACAGATAAACATTTTTCTGAAATATGTTATCAATAGATGGCAGAGCCGATAACTGACATAGAATTATAAAGTTTTCATGGAAAATACCGTTGCAGTATGTATCACAGAAAATAGTTTTATATCTGCCTTTTTTTAATTATTAGATTTACTTTTAATATTTACAAAAATTATTTTGTTCTAATATTAGAACCGTTGTATTAGTATCATTGCCAAGTATTTGAAAAAAAAGTACTGGAGTAATTTGAGGACTATTTTCTATACGGAGCATGTACTGGTAAACAATACCAATCTAATAAAATAAAAAGTGATTCTCTTCGGAAATTTTAAACGATTATTAAGTTTTTATCTATATTTGTCTATTTTTTCAAAAAATTATTAAAAAATTTGTTCACGTCATAACAGAAAACTTCATCACTAGAATTATTAGTTATCTTAACATTGGTTCGAGAAATGAAGCACTAAAATCTTGTATGACAGAAAATATGACTGAGTTTTCTTTCATTTTTAATTAGTGTTATCCAGTCTGTTCTATTTTATTTAATTTCGAAATTGTTGATATTCAGTATGTTCAAACAAAAAATGAAAACAAGTTATTTGCAATTAAAAATATTGATTTATTTTCTTATAACAGAAGAACTTATAATTTAATCTCACTGTAAATGGCGATAGATCTTTTTATTCTGCCTAAGGAATGTTTATTTTAACTTAATGTACGTATATTTGTCACAACATTGACAAAAACAAATCGCAACTTTGCATATTAAAACAGCGATTTCTGCTTGAGGTGTAATTGAAGTTCATCACTTATATAACAAAAATTGTTCATCACTCAATAACTTGCATGATATTATAAGCATTCCTTGTTAAAATTTCTTCTTATTTACTCCAATATTATTTTATATTTAAATTAGTCAACAAAATTAGCTGAAACAATAAATTTCTTTATTAGTCATAGTAAGGTTTTTTTTTGCCATTCTAAGAGAAAAAAATGTATAGTTGTTTCTATATTCACCAAGGCAACTAAATATTTGCATCTAATACCCGAACAGCACTAGACCGTCCCAGGACATCCTCAGGAGTCCCTGAGGAGCTGCCGTGGACAAAAGCGGACATTTGGACGTTCTAGGATCAAAAATATTAAATACTCAGAGATATTTGTAGTTTTCCGTACCTTAATATGAGGTTTATGTATTTTCAGTCACTAATTTCGAATTACGATTCGATTTTAGAAATTCCAGAGGACTGGCACAAAATGCCAACAAAGTTAGATGAAAATAAAAAAAGACACTTTTTTGCGTATAATTCGACACTTTGTACATTTGCTTTTAAATTTAAATTTGCCTAGACATTTCGAGCTTCCATTTTTAATTTTAAAAATCTGATCACAAATTTGGCAACCTAAAAAGCACAAATTGCAAATATTGAAAACCACATAAATCGAGAAATATTTGATATTTTGATCCCGCTATTTCAGGTCCGCAATCATAATTTTCGATAATACCATCATGAATTTCTAAAACCTGCTGAGTTATGAGTTTTGTTCAGAGAGAGTTACTTTCATCCCACATTTAGTATCATTTTGACGTCCCACAAATATATTTTGTTAACAAGACAATCAAATAAAAAATATAGTAACACATTACTTCCGATTATGATTCCTTTAACAGAAAAGAAAGTGTTCGAAAATATTGTTTTAAAATAATTAATAATTTGAATTTGGCAGCTATAACATCGACCTGCATAAAATGCCATTTGCAATCTTTTCTTTTAAAGTATTTTTCCAATAACGTACTGAAAATTGCAATTTTTTAAAATGTTTTCATTGTCATTCGAAAGAGTGACGTTTAAACAATGGAATTCATATACTCCAAATTTTTTTGCATGTGAGAAATAAACGCTAAAGCCGGGAAAAAATTCCGGTGATTTTGCGGTTGATGAGTTTAATTAAATTAATTATAATGCCAAGTAATTAAAACAAATGTGAATTTTTATTAAAAAGTCAATACTTAAAGTTTTAACCGTGAAAAGTCGAAATTAATTAATGTTTTTATTTCGTTTTAGGTTTACGCTGCATTAGTTTGTCCTCCTTAACCCATTAACGCCCAAATGCATAGAAAATTTATTTCCAGTATGAAATAAATTTCGAAAAAATCAAACTTATCAGATTCTACCATTTTCGGGGTCGCTCTTTCGAGTGGTGAAGAGAAAATTGTAAAAAATTCAAAATTTATCTATGATTTTAGCATATATAATAAGAAAACAAGTTTTTTCAGGGCGCATTTCTTACAAATATCGAGTTTTCGATATAATATCGTGCTTTGAAACAGCTAAAATATATTAGAAGCGTGCACTCGATAGTTGTACTTAAAAGCTACACTGGTATATATTTTAAATTTTGCGATGTTAAATCCAAAATGGCCACCGCAGCAACGAATTTCTATTTAAAATTTAACAAATTTTTTCTTCAAAACCATAGACTTTTTACAAAATGTGAGTTGAAAAATCTAAAAAAATTTTAGGGCATTCTTTAACCAATTCTAAGACATTTTTGTTCTGCGTTAATTTTCTCTAATGACTATAGTTGTCAAAAAAATAAATTATTGGTTTAGATATCTAGAACAGTTTAGTAATTTTTTTCTGGAAAAGTATACAATTTAGACAAAATTTGCACAGAACAAATATGTCTTAGAATTGATTGAAGAATGGTCTAAAATTTGTTTAGATTTTTCAACTAACATTTTGCAAAAAGTGTATGGTTTTGAAGAAAAAATGGTTAAATTTTAAATAGAAATTCGTTGCTGCGGTGGCCATTTTGGATTTAACACAGCAAAATTTAAAATATATACCAGTGTAGCTTTTAAGTACAACTATCGAGTGCACGCTGCTACTATAGTTTAGCTCATTCAAAGCACGATATTGTATCGAAATGTTGTAAGAAATTGTTGTTTGTAAGAAATGCGCCCTCAAAAAAAAACGTGTTTTTTTAAATTATATATGTTAAAATCATAGATAAATTTTTACAATTTTCTCTTCACCACTCGAAAGAGCAACTCCGAAAATGGTAGAATATGGTAACTTTGATTTTTTTCGAAATTTATTTCGTATTGGAAATAAGCATTGAAGTTGGTGTAAATTGTCTGTGTATTTGGGCGTTAATGGGTTAACTTAGGATACTCTACTCTGTAAATTACTAAGAGTGAATTCTCAGTCTTTAAAAATGAACTTTCACTATGTGTAGTTTTCACTTCATAAAGGGGAGACGCGTTGGAGTAAACATTTGCTCTTTCACTGTAATTATTCAAGTTTCCCTTCATAAAAAGTGAATTCTTACATCTAAAAATTTAGAGAGTATATATATAATTTTCCACCATATTGAATGCTTATTAACACTTGTGGTTTTGAGGTATCAGCATTTTTATGCTACGAGCGAACATTGAATTGGAATTTCAGGGTGGTTGTGTACACTGGAAAAAGTGGGAAGTAAAATTATATTTCAGTAATGTAATTATTTACAACGATTTTCGTGGTCAAATTACACATTTGTTGTAGTTCTCCAGCGATTTCTGAAGGTGTTTTACCATAAATAAAGTAATATTACAATAAAACTAATTTTACAACAAGAATCATAGGACACAAAAATACCAGTGATAATTATGGTCATTTTCCATCAGAAACTGTAAAAAATTTTACATTGTTTGTGTAATTTTCCTTAGAAAATCACTGTACATTTTCAAGCTCCACGGAAATTTTACACCGTTTTTCAAAGAAATTTTACATTGAACAGGTTATACTTTACCAGGTATCGGTAACTTTCCTGCGATTATCAGTGGTATTTTTGTGTCCTACGATTTTCGTGGTAAATTTACATCAACACTTTTTACAGTGTAGTAAGAGGAAGGTGTTTCTAAGTCTATGAAGATGTCACGTGTCGATCGCTAAGATCGGGAATAAATAATGGACTGATTGTCGATTCTACGGGCTAGAATTAAGTGTCTGTCGGCAGTCCGTGCCCGGAATTCTTCAATCGTCGTATTTTATATTGACATTTAAGAGTTGGTGCCAATGAGTGACAGGTCGCGCTCGCTCCGATGCACTCTTGCGAAACCGAGAATTCCGCGCGGCAGCGATATCTAATTGAGGCGCGGCGCTCATTTAGATCACTGGCACTAATTTTCATCATTTTGCTAACGATTTCCGGGAATTGTAAACAAGAAGCGCCGAGATTTTATCCGAGCCGCGTGCGCATGTGTATCATTTTACTGTTATGATTGCCGCAAAGTGGTCGTCGCACGACTCTGTTCGCGCCGTTTACGCAGCTAATAAAACAAAATGCGCGGGACAATTGTCGCGTTTGAGCAACCCGGTAATTGCCAAATCTTAACGACGCAATTTCTTAGGTACAGTAGACGCTCGATATAAGAACTACGTCCGTTCTGAGCTTCCCCGCCAAGCGCCGATATAAGAACCATTGGAGGGGAATTGATGCTTCCCCTTCTCTTGTATGTATTATGTATGTATAGGTGGACTCGACGGAATGCGCGGAACGGTGCATACCAGCAAAAAGTGTATGGAGGGGATACATCTCGAATGTTCATGGGCACTGTAATGATCAAAAAAGTGTTCTTATACCGATCGGTTCTTATAGCGATGGTTCTTATATCGAGCGTCTACTGTAAAATCGAAAAAGCTCTTAATGCCCCGTTCCTTTTTGTTCATCGGTGCCGTCTCCTCTTCCGTCCTATCCGTGGGAACTACGCGTGGGTCGGCTTTCCCAAACGACTCGAAAATATTTTTTCCCACCGAGTTGCCGCATCCTGGCACCCGAAAACTTATTTTTTATAACAAGGATGGAGTAGGCGCGACAACACTGTCCGGCTGGCGAGAATTGGGGTGCTAACGTGGCATATACACAAATCTAGTCGTAAAGATATTTTTAAATCAACCTAGAGATGTCATTTGGTCATTGGTCCAATTTCATTTCGTTGCGTCTCCACTTCAACGCTCATTCAAAACCGGCCGGGCTTAACGACCTCTCGCTTCTTACGTGTTCTATCTCCAATAATTTACTCGAAAATGGAAACCCGAATTGAACAAGTAGATTGGCCTAGTCTTTAATCTCGACGCGACAGCATTTAGGAACGCGACACGCTATGTATCCAGGGCCAAAGTGTCCAGCAAACGAACGAGGTTTCAATGTATCGAATAGAATTTAAGTTTGGGATATTTCATCAAGTTTCTTTATACTTAAATTCTTGTACGAAGTAAAAGTATTGAAAAAAGTTCAGGACAACAAGAATTCATATTTTTGAAAACTTATTAATTATTCGCATTTGTTGACATAATTTATTAACTTTTACTAATATATTGGGGACATCAAATTTTATTTTTACACGAACGATGCAGTTTATTAGTATGCTTCTTCCGTCTTCATACTTTGCAATTCTTGTCTATTTTTTAAATGAATTAAAATGAAACATTCATTTTAAAGAATTGCAAAATCATGGTTTGAAATCATTTAAGTATGCCTTTTCATCCAATTTTATTGAACGATGGAAAGAAGACAAGGTTAAAAAACGCAAAGTATCAAACTTCTATTTCTGTCATTTTTTAAATTCTCAATTTTTAATAAAAATAAGTAAACAATTTTTAGCAATCTTTTATAGTGCAAATTTTAGTTGCTATTGGGCGAGGGTTTTTATACTTTTGTAATAAAAGATATCTATTAAGTAAACAACAAGAAGTTAGAGAAACACGGTTTTGTGTAGTTTTGAACAGAAAAATCTACATTTTGGCTGGAAAAATTCCCCAAAACTACTTTTTTCTAATTAAAAATTTTGTCGACGAAATATATTCCGTGTCGGTTTTTTGAGATCCTCCCATCCTTGAATTTTAATATGTAAGGGTGAACCGACGAATTTTTTTATAATAAATGAGAAAATATTGTTTAAAATTACAAAAACCAAAATTAGAGAAAGGTTTGAGGAACAGACAGTTTTTGTTGATATGAATCATTGTTAAAAATGAATGAATTAATTTTCTTTGGCAAAGTGGTGATGATATATATTTTTGAACAATTTAAAATTGGAGGGCTGGAGAAGTCACATGTTATCGAGTATCAAAACATTAAAAAAATGTCAGAAATCAGAGAGCGGGCCCCAGGTCATTATTGGTACTTTACCGTTACCCATAAATAAATTCACATTCTAAAGTCTTTTCAAAATTTTGAGAAAGACATTGATTTGAAGGAATTGAAATTTTGTATCCTTTTCAAAATATGATTTTCACTTATCATTTCAGTACTCAGCAAACGAAACGGAATTGAAATAAAAATGATACTTAATATTCTCAAGTAGATTTTTGTAAATGCATACAATTGTGGATATCTTTTCTATTTCCCTCAATTCCTTTCGACTAATATAGAATAATAATTACTATTCTTTATTGTTTGGAGATATCATTTTCAACATATTTTAGAAAAAGAATCTTAATTCGAAGGATTATATCCGTTTTAATTCTTGTTCGTGTGTTAAATAAGGGTTCGTTTTTAAAACTGCAATCCACTTTATCGGCCACTCGAAGTAAACAACGCACCGGTTGGTCGTTTTATGACACAGTTGCACCGTTTTAAGGCCGCGCTAACCGCTAATACAATAATCGACAATTATTGCTCCGGAATTATTAACGAACGACACATACTTTTTTCGAAATTGTCATTAGCACATATCCAAGGACTTGCGAAGACGTTGGAGGCTAACTGCAGGTGTCGAGCTTTGAATGACGACAACTTGATTCGATTGAATTAGCATCGATTATGAGTGGAGAAGCGTTCTCGGTACGCGGGGTTAAGGGACGTAAAAAAAGCCAAGTGCAAAGGTCAAATGCAATACTCACACGTAGTCGGCGACACGATCAATCCGTTATGAGAAGTCCGACGTTTCTACGCGAACTACGACTGCACGATCCAGCCTCGAAAACACGTGATTATACACTTGCCCGTTCAGCTCCCGCGGCGTTTTCGACTCCGCCTTTCATTCCTCCGACATCTCGCGATTCGAATTTCCCGCTCTCTGCGGCCAAACACGGAGACCTGCAACGGTGCACTTTAAATTTCCCGCCGATTTTGGGCCAACATTCGCGCAACCAATGGAGATTTTAGAATTTTCTTTTGTCCAAACATTCCGCGTTGTAGCGGTTCTTTCAAGACACTCTTAACTTATCGGCAAAGTTTGATCAGACAGTTGAATGTAAAGTACAGAACCGTGGGAATCGATTGACATCTGATAATGTTAAATAATTGAGGGGAAATGAAATATCCATTAAATGGGTAATTTTTCTAAATATTGAGGAAATTATAGGCATAAGTAAAATTGGATATTTCAGTTGGCAAAGTTCCAAACAATAAAAAGTTGAATTTAAATTCCAGAAAACTTAATTATTCGAAGATCACCTTCTATTTCTTCATATTTTAAAAGTTTTCGAATTTTAGTCAGGATCGTTAAATCTTTCTTTCTGGCTTGCGATGCGTACGAAAAACAGTTCTATTGAACTTTGCATCGTCCGGGATCGATCTGATCCAACTACATGAAAGTTTATTCGTTTTGGCACGAAACAATTAAGGTCAAAGAACTGTTTGCACATGTGTGATGTGCAATAACGTTTAACATTCCTTAACATCAGATCAATCTCGAACCTCCAATTTTCATGTCTTAAACGGTTATGAAGCTGTCGCGGTGAGACCTACAAGATGTTTTTATTTTATGTCTTTCATATTAAAAAATATATGTATTTAATGATACTCTTACGTTTAAAGAACTTACAAACACCGAAAAAGAGATCTACGAAAATCTAGTATTAAAACGAAAACCTTAAGACGGTTCTAATAATCCTGTAGGTCCCACAATGACAGCGCTGTCGCTACTGAAACGACATTAGTCGAAACGTTTACTGACAGAAATGATCTATCTGTGCCTGCCAAGACTCCACGGGACGGAAATTGGAAGAACTGTATTAATCTTGAAAGCATAAAAAAATTCAAAGTGGGGGCGGGAATTGTCCAAAATTCGGAATACTCCATTCGTTGGCATATTGCGCAAAGATGTAAACCCAAAATGCAAAAGATGAAAATTTGAAAACTGAAGACGGAGTATATCACTAAAAAAAAGTCGCGACAGAAGAAATCAAGATTTCATACTGGATTCGGACGCGATAAGTTCAATCGATCGAGGAGGTCCACTAGGATGCTGCGGCAGCTAACGTCCGAAACACGTCGCTAGAACGTCGCGGTCGCGCATCCTCACGATTTATAAGCGCGGAACGTTCGCTCGCGTTCGCCCATCGCTCGCTTTCCAACTAACTTACCCCCACTCGATGAGCCCTCGTCGTCGGCGCCTCCTTCCTTCTCGCCTCGACTCCTTCTCAGCGGCTATTGTCTCTGTATATCTGCACGCGGGAAAAATTTGCACGGTAAACATTACGCTGCGCCCGTTTAATGTCCATTTTGTACAAATTAACGTCGCGTCCCACCGGAATGCCATTGTTCCCCTTTTTAGGTTCCCCCGTGAGCTTCCTCTTTTTTTCCCCGAACAACTTCAACGCGATACTCTCGCGGTTTCCGATTTTATGCATGCGTATGCTGATTTTGTCGCTATTTAGAGTAACTTTCAGTGCCAGTTCGAATACATTAACCCTCCGCGAGACCGCAAAAATCCAAAACACGTGGATACTAAAATCTATAAGAATCTTCGCTATTTTCCAATTATCATCTCTCGCCTATTGCGTAAGATCTTGACCTCACATATTCCCAGCTTTAAGCTGTATCTGCTTAACATATTCACCCATCGTAACTATATAGTAGTAACCCATTGTAATCCAAGTTTGGAATACATCGGGACTAAATCTTAATAAGATGGAAAAAACGTAAATTTATATCAACATTTACTTTAACCCATTAACCCCTGAAATGACAATTTTTATACTTCATTTTCAATCAAGTATTTCGTATCAAAATCAAAGTTAAAAACAATTGAGAGGTACGTATCCTACTGTTTTCGAGGTCGCTCTTCAAGATTCCGAGGGAAAATTGAGTTTCAGCTGTCAGACATTCCAATATGGAGCCGAATATGAAAAAAATTTCCAAAAAATTGGTAATTTTTTATTCTTATCAATTTTTTTCGAGCTATTAGAATATTGGAATTTTATTGAAACCTTGCATAATGGTGCATAAAATAGTTGAATTTTAAGAAAAAATTTTACTTTTATACCCTACATCATTATACACGACCTCAAAATGGCGTTAACAATGAAAATTTCTGGACGCCCTAACTAAAAAACTACGAACTTTTTTAAAAAAATGCTTAAAAAGAAAAGTTCTTAAAATTCATCAAGCGATATACTGGAATTTTTTCAAATTTTGATGACATTTTGAGAAATTTTTTTTTAAACATTTTTTTCAAAACTGTAATTTATTTACAAAAAATTCTGAAAAACATTTAGTGTATTCTCTGATGAATTTTAAGAGTTATTTGTTCTTTGCAATTTTTTCGAAAAATTGATAGTTTTCGAGGAAATGAATTTCAAATATTATAGTTTAGGATTTTTTCCCCCCAAAAATTATCAACTTTTGAAAAAAATTACAAAGAACAAAAAACTCGTAGAATTCATAAGTGAATACACCAAATTTTTTTTCATAACTTTTCATAAATTATAATTTTGAACAAAATTTTGAAAAAAAATTTCTCAAAATGTCATCACAAAAATCTGAAAAAATTCCAGTATATTTCTCGATTAATTATAAGAACTTTTCATTCTTAGCACTTTTTTATACCAGTACGTAGTTTTTGATTTAGAACGTTCAGAAATTTTTCAAAGAAATTTTCATTGTTGACGCCATTTTGAGGTCGATACAACGATGTGGGGTATAAAAGTAAACTTTTTCTTAAAATTCAACTGTTTTATGCACCATTATGCACGGCTCCAATAGAATTCCAATATTCTAAGCTCGAAAAAAATTGATAGGAATAAATAATTCCCAATTTTTTTGAATTTTTTTTCAAATTCGGCGCCATATTGGAATTCCTGATGGCTGAAACTCAATTCTGACCTCGGAATCTTGAAGAGCTACCTCGAAAACACTAGGATATGTACCTTTCAATTGTTTTCAACTTCGATTTTGATGCGAAATACTTGATTGAAAATGAAGTATAAAAATTCCATTTCAGGCGTTAATGGGTTAATAGTTGCTAGCAAGTAGCTATTTAAACAGTGAAAATATTTTCTTAAAGTCAAATTTACTAAAAAACAGAAACATTTGTAAATCATAAAAAAATGTTCATCAGTACCGCCATTGTAAAAAATGAGAAATTGTTGCCAACAAATATGCTGGTATACAAAAGCTCTGTCCAATGTTAGGACGGAGAAATAATTCTGTGAGGGTAAAAATTAGGATGGAGACTGATGTAAATCTAGATCTTACAAACAACTTTTTGTCTTCACATTTCACATTTATTTTTACTGTTTGGCTAGCTCTGCTTCCGATATTGCTCTTTTCTCTTTTCCCTTTTCGACTGATTTTGGTTCAGCTTATCGAGTTGAATCATTTAAAGAATTTTACGGTACTTACCCTATCCTCTCTATTAAATTTGAACGCCATTGCCAGAACTGATCTTATTAAAGTTCTCAACAATTTAGACAATAATTCACATGATGGACCAGGTAACATTCCTCCCTTAAAAACAGCCTTTCCGCTCTGTTAGATCCCGTGCTCATTCTATTTAACTTTTCTCTCATCTTGTACCGTTCCCTTCATCTTAAATCTCCCTTTGCTCATCCAATAAATAAGAGTAAAGATCGCTTTTCCCCTTCTAACTATAGAACAATTTCCATCCTTTGTATTTTATTGAAGATTTTTGACAAGCTAATAGAGAATTATATTGCCACTATATTTTAATCTCGTCTTACCCATGAGCAGCATGATTTCAATCCGGGTATATCAACAATTACCAATTTCTTTTTATTTCCTTATTTTGTATCAAAAGTCCTCGAAAATCACTCCCCAGTTGATTTCTTCTATATTGACTTCTCCAAGGCTTTTGACCTCGTTAACCATGCAGAAATGTGCGATCGGAATCAAAGGTAGTCTTCTAGTATGGTTGGGTTCTTACTTGACTGATAGGACTCAATCTGTGCGTATCAATGATTCGATCTCTAACCTCATTCATATTCGCTCTGGTGTATCTCATGGTTCGAATCTTGGTCCCGTGCTTTTCACGATTTTCATATATATATATATATATATGACGTTTCCTCTAAACTCTCTTTCTCATCCTGCCTACTGTATGCTGATGGCATTAAAATCTTTAAGGAGAATAATTGTCCTTTGGATTTATCTAGACTACAACAAGACCTTGACTCTCTTAGACTATGGTTCGTCATGGCCTGCTTATTAATTTCTTAAAATCTTGTAGTTTATCCTGTCTATGTAAACCCATAGTCTTTAATTTTGATTATCATCTGTGCGGTACAAGTGTCCAACTGTCCATAGACACTCGACTGATGTTGACCTGGGAATCTGTTTTGATAAATCACTATCTTTTAAGCCTCACATTCAGGAGTTCTCAATGCATGCTGATCGTATTGTTGGCTTCCTTAAACGATCTACTTCTGGTTTTACAACTATTTTTGCTATTATTTATCTTTATAAGACTCTGGTATTTTACCGTATGGATGCATAGTTTGGTCTCCTCACTTTGGCATGAAATATCACCTCCTTAATTCTTCATAAGATCCTCAGATATCTTGTTTGGAAATCTGGAAATGCTATTATGCCTTTTATACACCGTGGTTATCAACCCTTTTCCCGTTAATTTGATCACCTCCCTGTCTTTCATCTATTGACACGTACCGCGATCTTAATTTTGCTACCAAGATTAAACATAATCTCATCAAATCATCAATTTCCTCTTCACTTTTCTAAGTTTGAATCTTAGTCACCACACCTACTACATACTAGGTCCATTTTCGAGAAATGTTCTAGAACCTCTTCTCGCTATTTCTTCTCCTCTTCCTCCTCTTCGCCGTCGTTGGAATTCTATTCTGTCCTCCAGCCAAAACTTAGTTTTGACTCATTTAAAAGAGTTGTAGCGTGCATGCATTTCACATACACCCGTGTGATTCGTTTTTGTATTTAGTTTAGTATATTTAATTTTGCTTGTAATCCGTCTCTCTCTCTCTCTCTCTCTCTCTCTCTCTCTCTCTCTCTCTCTCTCTCTCTCTCTCCTTTGATAATTTGTGTTGTATATAGTATTATATATATATTTCTTTAAGGGCTAATTGTGTCGATTATGTAAAATAAAATAAAATAATTAAATGAATCTATTTCCAAAAATCCTGAAAATTTTGGAAATGTTTCAGACAAAAATACTAAATACTTTAATAGTTACCCCTACAATTAGTACCTACATTATACGATATGAAAATAATCTATTTGACAACTATAATATTTGAAGTTTCTATTTTATTAGTTGAATTGTTTAATCATAAAAATAGTGACTTTACGGCACTGCAGAAATAATAACATAGCTAAAAATACTTATTTCCAGATCAACTAATTTAAGAAGTAGTTGGGTAAACCAAAAATGTATGAGCTACCTTAATGAACGAGTTTAAACCGGTAACCATTTTCAGTCAGTTAAACTCACTATTCATTACTTTCGAGCTGATCTGCCACAATGGCGTTTGGTGCTCTATGTCACATAATAATTAATTACAGAAATCGTCATTATATTTGCGGCTTGTTAAAATGAACAAATGCGTGAGTCAATAGGCTTGATCAGGAATTAATTATTATTACCTTCCTACAGGTCATATAATCAATAATTTTGGTACACCTATATTTACATGTACAAGAGTAAACTAATTATAAATATTAAAATTATTAAATTCAGTATCATGTAAGTAATTGTATTTTAAAAGTTCTGGTACTCTTAAATAAAGTGAGTATTCATATAACAATCACAAAAAATTGATGAACTTTAGATGAATAATTAACATCTTTTAAGAAATATTTAACTTTATGGAAGAAGTTCCCGAATCTTTTCAGGCTCAATTAATTTTAATCACACAAAGATTTTCCAATGTTTTTTTTTTTGCAGATATGTTGATTTATGAAATTAGTATAATAAACCTTTGGAAAAAAAATCTATGGATCTTAAAGGAAATTCGCTTCTTCCAACATTTTTTTGGGATTTTGCTCTTATTTTATTACAAATAGAGGGGTTTTACTTTCTATTGTTGAGTTCTGTTTCTTGATGTCTCACGAAAAATTGCTCTTAAATTACATTTTTTTTATTCTTAACTTTCTTTACATTTACCTATTTTTTACCGATTTAAGTTACTTCATAACTAATGATAGAATAAAATTATAGTTTAATATTAAGTACTGCAAAGTAGGTTTATTTGTTTGCGGGATAAGAATAAATTTCTGAGATTCATTTTTGTAACAAATTTTTTTGTTTTGGTTTCAATTCTTCTTTTTTTTTATAAATTTACGACATTTTAAGTGTGTTATACTTGTCGAGACTCTTCAAAATTTTAAGGAAAAATAATTTTCGGCCTATGTTTCGTCATAATTGTACTTCACATCTGTTATTCTATGAGACTTTTCTGTTTCGTTTCAGAGTTTTTTAATTTATTTGTAATTGGATATTAAATAGCGCCAAATAGACATATTATATCAACTACTAAATGTTCGTAACAAATTGCATAAATGCAGTTATTAAATATTAAAATTAAAATTTATACGCTAGGAATAAATATATCTATCGTTCGAACAGTTCACTGATAAAGTCGAGTGTAACTGCGGAATGCTCTCGACATTTCGATTTTAGGAAAATTTCGAATCTTGAATTCCTGACGTTCCAGATTCAGAATTGTGTGCTCAGTACATTTTATAGTCAACAAGTAACATATTTATTTGAAATATTTCAAATATGTCACTTGTATTTCGAGAACGCAAAATTGCATAAAATATTAGTTTTAAAATGTGAATGATATCTAAATAAAAAACATTGAACGAGTTATTCTGTTGCTAATCCAATGAAGAAAATTTATGATGGAAATCCTCTGTATGGCGATATTACTGAACTGATCGCATTGGAGATGTCATCTTTGAAAAAAACCGCTGAAAAACGTAATTTTTTTATTTTTGCACTTATACGTAAGCGGTATATTTATGTATAGGAAGTGGTGCGTTGAAGCCTAAAAAGTTCTTGTCGCTGCATACTTTATAAAAACGGATATCACAGTTACTGGCTTCGCTTATTTATGCAAGCTCACTCGAGTTACTAAAGCTCATTTCGCTGTGTAAAATTCCGAGTTACATCACTATTCTATTTAAATGCAAAAATAATCGGTTTTAATTGTTTAGTATGCAATTATTAATCCCTGTGATTTATTCACACGACATTTTACACCAGTGTAATTTTATCACGGAAGTAAAACACCTGGTCACCTTATAAGGTATGTTTCTAAAATATGGAACTGCAGTTTTGAAAATTTTGAAACGTTTGACAATCTTCAGAGACTGGTAATTTCCAGAAACAGTCTGTGCAAATGTTTTCCTTGTATTTATAGAAATCATAAAAAGAATAGGAAATATTATGATACTTTTTTTTGTATTTAATATTAATTTAAATATGCAAATAATGTGTACATGTCTGAATTTATCAAATTCCTTGCTGGATAGTAGATATTGCAAATTAAGATTTGAAGTTATCTAATCTTTCAAATCAATGTGATTATCATTGAAATTTAATTTACCAATATTTCCCGATTGTAAGTGATATCAAGTTATAATTTTGTTTTGTTTCAGAAATTTCAAATACAGCTCGGGAATTTCAGTTATTTTTGGTTTTTCAGGTATTGTTTCTTTATATAAAAGAGACGTAATCGTCATTACAGCCATTTACAGAAACTGCGATAATTTTAAAATTGAAATTGTGTAATTTTTCGTGATTTGTTAAGATAATATGAATGTTAGTTTGATTCCTAAAATAGTAATCAAAGGAATGCGTCCAAAAAACATTGCATAAAATTTCATAAAAATTTCTTTTCAACGATGAAGTCTTTGTGAAATGAGTCTCTCGCAGATTTACAAGTTCGTATATTCCCGCGACTTTGAAGCATCTAAACACGAAAGTGATGTATACCTACAACAATCGTACGTCATGTTGTAGCCTAACATAATAAATCGGCAAGAAAATCAAAACTTCAAAGGAAAAGGGATTCCAGAAATAATCTATACAGATAGAAAGGGTTACGTAGAACCTCGGGATAATAAAATAGTATTGAAATACCTACCATGTGAAATACATTACATACTGAGGGAGTTTTCATGAATTACAAATAATTTCATAATATTTAATTCTGGTAACATTACATAATAAATGCAACTCTACGCCACTTTGGAAGTCGCATAGATTGTGATAATTACATGTTTATACCAAATTAAATTTCGAAAGTACGATAATTGATTCTATATATATTACTGTTCAAATAATACGAGGTACTTAACTACAAAATAATACAAAATGGGATAAAAGCATATTTGCAAAATCTGAAATGGTAACGGGATTTGTTTTCGATGTTACATACTCTGTTTAATTTGAAATAAATAATTAATGCATTACGTATACGCACCGGGGAGGACACTTTTACGATTTTCTCGCTTTATATGGCCTTTCATTTCAATTCAGAAAATTATTGTTATTATCCAAATGGTATAGAGTTTAGTAATAAATTTAATCACCCATGTACGAAAAATATAATCAACACTTCAGAGTACTGCGGGAAAAAACAAAATTAAATGACGAAATATAATATACACCTAGTTATTTTTTTTTTTGCAGATATGTAATCTATGTAAATAAAATGTTTCTGTAATGTTTTTTCTGGACATATCACAAAAATTTTATATTTAATACGAGTATTTAATAGTAGTTGTTATACTATAACATATACCCACATTAGGACATTTCGTTTAATTTGTAACTATAAAATATTATTCATATGGTTATAGCCATAACGACTAAAGCGTTGTTAAGTATGTAGTACCCGTTTTATTGTGTAAGTCCTAAATATTCAATACTAAAATACATTTTTTATTGAAGAATAAAATTATGAAAAATTCATTTTTAATTATTTCATATCTCGGAATGACTACAAGTTTATACTTTCAAATCGCGCTATGAATACGTTTAAACAAGTGTAACCTAATACTTTTCATTCTGTGTATTATTACCAGGTCAAAATAGCAATAAGTCTTGTCTTCTTTATTCTCAGCAATAAAGCTAACAGGGTACGATGAAAAAAATAATGTTTTCATTTGCAACGAATATCACTTTAGGCACTTAACAAAGTGACTATCCTACTTGTTACAGACAGCGTGCAACACATATTTTTTCTAATAACGGAAAAGAATGTGAATTTTTAACCCCCGGAGGAAAATCGATAAAAACGTAGCGATTATTAATAAAACAATTATACAATAAAAATTCAGGTATTGAGAATATTCAAGAAAAAGTTCTCAAACAGAATTTCATCAAATCAAACAAATTATTGCATTACTATTGGAGTAAACAAAATATTACTTTCTTTTGACAAAATTATTTAGTTACTCTCCTGGGTTTATAATAAATAAATGTGCAGAATGATTGAAAAATACACATTTTTTAATTAAAAAGAATTATTCCTTGTATTTAATAAATCTTATTTCTTTAATTAAAAAACGTAGTATCTTGTCTTTAAAAACATCTAGCGAATAAATTAAATATAATTTGTAATGCATTCAAACAAAAATATAATTCAATATTGTTTTTTCTCTGGGTAAATTAAATTTTTTTTTTTCAATTAATTATGAGATAAAGTGAAAACAATAGAAATTTGATCATAAACAATTTATTCAGCACAAATTAGTACATAAAAGAAGCTCTTAAAAGGTTTAACTATGGTTCTGTGTTACAGTGTTTTCTTTCTGTTTATAAAGACGATGCGCACATTTCGAACAGTACAAAACACTAATTCAATGTCCGGTAATGATGTGCATGTATGGAATGCATGGATCTGTACTTCATTCTTCATTGTTTTCGCGTGCACAAGAATTTTACATAAACCAGCAAGTTATATTTTTAATTTCAAATAATGACATTTTTAGTCGAAAAGAATCGACCCAAAAAGATTGTTGATTTAAAATTTTTTGTTAGAAAAAACTAACCATGTATTACATTCAAATTAGGAACTTTTATAAATTACAAAAACGTTTTCGTAACATAAATAAGTTTTTACTTTTTTTAAAAACACGACAAAAACTATTTGTTAAATTGAAAGAAACCCTTTCTCTGAGCGAATTTCTCATTTTAGAATTTTTTTATTTAATATTATAATAATAAAATTTGCAACGATGAATAGCAGCCAGAAATAGCATATTCAGATCCCACTAAAGAAATTGGTTAAAACATACAAGTAATAACAGCGTCAGATCTATATTAGAGGCAAACAACGAACGCCACTGTTTCTCGAGCTTTTTCTCGTTGAATTGTCAATTAATAACCTTCCAACACGACTATTCATTCCCTGAACATTTTTTCCACACATTGAAACGCAAATTCGTTGTTTACGACATAACGGAATTACCCAGCAGGCGAGAGCGTGTGTGAAAACACAGGATTCAATCGACTTTCCAGGTTGCGAATTCGAAATTAAATCAATTGGCGCCTCGATGAAATATATTGCTTTCAATGAACAACATTCCCTGCGCGAATATTAATCGTCCCGTTTTTTCCCTTGTCACATCTGTGCTCGGTCTCTATTTCAAGGTCTTTTTTCAATAAAGGCTCGGTTTATATTGTCTGGCATGAGCACATCGTGTCCGTTCAACACCGATTGAAGGAAGGTTAGGATTCCTTAGAATAATGGACTATTACACATGTAAATCAAGAGATGCCTTGTTTTCTAGCAATTGATCTTATGATTCCATTGGATTTATAGTGACGTTTTATTTACTTTGTCATGTCTGCTTGACATTTTCTTGTCTCTTCATGTCTCTTACGATAAACATTAGTCAAAATTGGATATTTTATCGATCAGCCGGATAATTGAAAGGAAAGGATCGATTGAGATCAAACATTTTTAATTTAAGCAGTTAATCACGTTTCAATGCTTTCGAGAATGGTACATGGTCCACGTCTTTAATATGGTACATATGCACCACCGAACGGTGAGTGTTCGAAACATCAGCCTCTAAACAAAATTCTTTTTTATCAAAATCTTCGAAACGTTCTAATATATCCATTCTACCTTTAGTAATAAAAATAATTTTTGCAATGTTGTAGCAACTATAGAAGCACATGAAGTTCGTAAATTTTGTTTCTATATTGCAGCTTCATTTATTTTTTCATCCTCTTTGCACAAAATGCTAAAACATGAAATATGTTTTTTCAAGACAAAATTAATTAGATAAAACGTGTTCGAAATTACTATGTTAATATATATAGATATATTAATATTTTCAACGAATATATAACGAATTTTAATGTAAATTTAAAAACCAAAAATCTTCTATAAATCTAATATTTCCTTGTAAAATTGATGCTGGTGGGATGATTTCTTCACTTCCAAGGAATCGCAGAAATAGAGAATCTGCGAATTGAACTTTCATTCGGTCCATTCCGGCAATCACACATCTCAGAGTTGAATATCGTTTAAAGTCATGAGCAATGGGTTCCGGTTGATTTTGAGGCTTATAGAATTTTGCATCTTAATCTAAGACGATTTATGTTAATCAGTAAGTTATCATGTTAATCAATAAAGCATATAACTGGAATGTTATCGAAATACAATAATCCAGTAATGTTACAGAAATGCTTAAATATAGGTGGAGTATTATCGTAATCTCCTTGTACTTACCATGTTTAAGGAACAGTTTAATTGGATAAACAGTGTGCACACTAGTGCGGAATTAATATTATAAAAATAACATTTCTATTATATTGCTTGACACTGATTTTTCCTTTTACAATCGTAGTATTATTTCCAAACAGATTTTTCATGATAAAGCCCATATGGCTAGCAGATCTTTGTGAGGCAGAACAAGTGAGGAGTGACATTAAATGTTTTTTTATAAAATAAATCAGAAGCTGGCCAAAATGTGCATTCTTACATATTTAACCTCACTTTTCCCGAGAATAGGACGTGATAGGAAAATGCTCATGGCGCCATCAATAAATATCAGGTTAAAAAATCCGTCCGTAAATGATACTATGATTGTCAAGGTAAACAAAAAGTAAAATTTTGTCGGTCAACGTTATTTACATTGTAGTTGCCCAACGCCTTTGAACGAGGCTTTTTGCTACTTTTTTAATATAAAATAACAATATAAAAAGGCTAATAAAACGCAGTGATTTAATGTTTATATTTTGTTCTCTAATTGTCTGATTAACATACTGTAACCAAAACCATAGAAATTAACTGTATTATGAAGGTTGATATATCTACACATTTTATCATTTATGTAGTGTAACACTATTCGGTATTATTTTAAGCAGATTACCTACACCGTGGTTCGAAGGAAGGTCGCATTATACTGCAGTAACATCCGTACAAAATATCTTTGTCCATGATTTTCCTAAGAAAAGCTGACAGATAGCAGGATACGCGAATGTTTATAAATTTTGTGCTGAAAAGAAAAGTTGTATTATGAATTCTGGAAGCGGAATGCAACAGTTGGAAACGTGCAACGGAAGAAGTATGAATATAAAATGCAACGTTGAGTATAATGTAGAACACGACTAATGAAAATCTAAGAACGGAACAAAGGCCCTATACAATATTTTAACAATGACCAAGTATCCCCTTTTCTTAAATGTTATTTATAAACGGTTTAAAATATTTTGAAGCGTTAAAACGATAAATGGTCTCGTTTTTTTTGTGGCAAAAATTCTTAATAAGAGATGTTTGTCGAGAGGAAATATGTTTTTAGCTTATGTTGAAATCAAAAGATAAAAGGTCGCGTTTCCTCATTCTTCCATCTTTTTTTATTGAATTTTCCACTTTTCTGAGCAGCGGTTGCTGTGCTCCCTGTATCTAACGTGTGAATGCGTGTATCGTACATCGCTCTATATGTATGCCAGCGTAGGAGCATAACCTCTCACTTGGAGGGCTTAAACACGTTCTACACGATACGATTTGCGTCCGAACCTATTGTCGCAATGCAAACGCGTTTCTCCTACTGACCCCTCGCTGGCCTCTTCTCACGCCCCAAAGCTTATCTCTGATTTTCAAGTAAATGCCGCATCTTTCCTTTGTCCCTTTACGACTGCGCGCCTAAGTATATGCGGAGGTGAAGAATATTAATTTTTAAAAAAGCTTATTCAGCAGACGCTTCTTACATACGAAGCATTCGCCACAAAGAGTGCGCGTATGCACATCTTTTTATGGGAAAACGTGCGCCTTCCAAATGGTAAATGAGATCACCATATATTTTCCCCGCGGCTTTCCATTATGACGTTTCGATTACGTAAATGCACAAAATTATGCTTTTTAAATATTTTCGCAAGTGCGTAACTCTCGTCCAATTTCGAAACCACGGGTCTTAGTCATCATTCTGTGTATAAAGTCGGTAAAGAATTTTTAATAATTAACTAGGTTTCATTATTTAAAACCAGACATTTTCCATAAAAAAACAGCACTGGAAGTTATTACTTCAGGTAATAATACACAAAAAAGACAACCAACAAGAGATGCATTGTTCTCCTTATTTTAATTAGTTGTTCTGACCTAATTATTTTGTCGGTACTATTCGTTTCCAAATATCAATTTCCCCCTAACGAATTTCAACACACGGTTCGCAGAGTACAACGCCGGGTTGCAGTGAGAAATGCACTACTTCGTCCAGACTCCGCATTGATTAAATATATCGGAAATTATTATGCTGGTTTTACAATAATACAAACACTCGGAAACATTGATTTAGTTTATAAATATTTCAGGAGTTATAAGCAGTTCACTCAAAGTACATTTATACTGTCAATAGGTATGTATAAAGTTATAATTAGGACCGTTTGAAAAGTGGTGATTAAATTCGTACATTAAGAAAATCATCATATCGTAACTTACCTTTTAATTACTAAGAACCGTAAATGAATACAAAACCAAAACAAAGAATTTTTTACTGTAAATAAGACTTTTTAAAAGTTAAGAAACTGTGAGTTTGAAATCGTCAAATTAAATAAATTTCCATGCATAAAATATAATAATAATAATAATATTGCATTTATTGATTTTTGTTTACAACGTACAAAACATCGATATACAGAACTGATTTTAAGATTGTTTATTAACATTTATTGGTTTCGTAAGAAGTTGATATTCTTGAAATGACATACATCAAGGTCGCATTCGATTTTCAAACAATTTTTGTACCATATCAAAAATTATTTCGGTCTATTTCGCTGCTCTTTTACTGTATTAGATTAAAATAGTAATTACACAGTTAAAATTCTGTCGGTAAAAAACTGAAGTGTGATAATTTGCGGTGTTACCCAACGATGGGTCGTCCACTGTGGGGAATTACTTGTACAGCCTCTGGTTCAAATTACGATTCAGGCAAAAGTACTCTTTTTTTTTTGTAAATAAACTAATAAAATTTGAAAAAATATTGTCCTAAGAAAACTGCATTTTTAATTCTTCTTTTCTGTCATAGAAAAGGGTAATAAACAATAAACAAATATGGGGATTTTTGACATGAAATGAATTCCAGATCGCATAAACGTTCATGGAGTGATATTCGAGACATATGAAGCATCATTTAAGCCAATAAAAAAATTTGCGATTTTGTGAAGCAGCAAAATGTTATGCCCCATTTATATACGGACATGAATGGTATGTATGTACTTTTATATGACAAGTAACTATTTTTTAATTAAATAAATTAAGAAGCCGAAGAATTAAGAAGCAGTTTTCGAGAAATTGTCTTGTTTTGCTAATATTTGTGTTTCTTCTATAATGCGATGTGTGAAGTTTTTAAAAATCTGGGCAAACTTTTTAAAATGTTATTGCCTTTACTTTTAAGAAATTCTTTAGAATCAGTGTACTACTTTTGCTTTAATCGTAATTGGAACCAAGCTGTACAGGTTATTCCTCACAGCGCGACCGGGAGGTTTAAAAGATATCCGCAAGCGGTGGGAAATATTCATGCGGATTTAACAGTACTTCTTGGAAATCAACATATAAATTGTAAACAAACGAAAAAGAAAAACTTTTTGCCTTACTTTGGTTACAAAGTGAATGGAGACAAAATTTACCGAGAATTTTTGAGTATTTATTACTTATTATTTTACACGAAAAATGAACAACGATGATTTACACCGGTCAGGGTGCTGGTGTTATAAAATCCACGTTGGTATGAAATGTGGCATAGAGCAATATTCACCATAAGTATATATACATTACGAAGTGTCTTCAACATAAAGTCAAATATTTCTTAATTATTGAAAAGTAATTTGTGAAACTCTATTTAGGGTTCTAATATAAGGGTTACTTAATAGTTATAACTTCATAAATTTATCTTTGTATATTCTGGAGCAATTTTATTTGTTCTGTACAATTTTCTTCATTACCTAAATAAATAATAATAAATAGCTAAATAAAACTGCCTATTATATATTAATAAAAAATACTACCTTGACTACGAAACTTGTTTAGTTAGGCCAGTTTCGAGCTTTTATTTTATTATATTTTATAATTTCATATATTAGTGTTTACGTCGCGTCGTCTTGTTCAGAATTTGTTTGACAGCGAGCAAGACTAGTTTGAGTTTAGTTAGTTTGTATGTATTTTTTGTAATTTTTTGTTCGTCCACAGACTTTGACGTCCAGGACAATAATAAACGATTTCATATTCATACAATATTTTAAAGCGAAAATTCTAACGGACACTATTAAAAGTGCAGCATCAAATAGATTTAACATCGATGTGGAATCGACATCCACACAGTGACTAGTGTACTGATCGGTGTTAATATTTCGGTATATGAAATCTGTACGAGTTATTTCCTCAATCGTATACAATAATTAACAAAGACAGGTTATTGGTAATGGTCGGTTACCGTTTCATTGTAAACAAAGTACTGTGTTATACTAGAGTCTTATTGACCGTTATTTTTTATAGTTTGCATGGTCACCCTTATTTCCAAGAAACACTTTTAATTCGAGAACATTTCACACGGTATGCGAATCTCTTTAAAAAATTTCAACATTATGAGAATTAAAACTAAAAATCAGTACACCTCACAATGTCAAAATTCTGAAATAGAATTGCCAACAGAAAAAGGAATAGATTGCTATAAATATGTCAATGGGAGATGAAACTTATTGTTAATTTTCATACTAAAGGCTTATTATTTGTCTTTTTCTGTATTCATTATTACCTTAATATTACAGATCCGCTAATATAGTAAATTATTTGCATTATATAGAAAGAAATAATTAATCTGGATCAGAAAATAAATATTTATATTAAACAAAAGTGGTTTAATGTTAATACGCTTTCTTTGCATTACAGAAACAACTCTGTCAATTCAATTGTATTTCTAAAAAAAAACATTTCTTTATTTAATTAATAAACGTATATTGTTTAAGGGTTTGTACAAAACATATGTAATTATGATTTTCAGCATGAATAAGCCTGCGATATATGATGGCCAAGTTTTTTCCATAGTTCTATTAGAATCTTATATTCTCAGCTTGGGTATATTCTTAACCCCATCTGCAAATATTTGAAATCTTATTCTCAAATCTTCTATTGAAATCGAGATTCAATATTGACGATATCAAGATTTTGTTCTCGTCCCGTACGTAACATCTGTACCGAACCTTATTTGAATTTAGATTATTACGTAACAGTATATGAACGGTTGGTATTAGTTAGTTATTATCAATATGTAGTTTCTAAAACTCTATACGAGATTAACGATTACCCTACAAACATATGAATCGGTCCATGCAAAAAGGGCACTAAGTCCATATAGATAGTTGTTGAGAAAACGCAAAAAACTGATTTACTTTTCTTACAGAATGAAAAATAAAAATATTATTTAATAGAAATGTTGCTTTTATGCACTTACAATGGTACAAATATCGTTCTATACTTAAAGTTAAAGAGGATTTTTAATAATTATAAAAAATATCAGTGGACTTAGGTCCCTTTTTATATGAATCACGAGTAACATGAAAAAAAAAAATAATTTTATAGCACAGCTAACTAATTTATTGGCAAAAGTGTATAATACAATGTAAAATTACATTTTGCAGTTTATTAAGAACTAAATTCATTATCTTTTTCATCAGTAACAGTAGGCCATTCGATCAGGGAATTGTAGAAACCTAGATATTTATCTGGTATATATTGTTGTAATTTTAACCGACGGTTGTTAATTAACAGACGTTAAATTATAACAGTTCCAAAAGATTATTGTTATTTGTAAATACAGTGAGTATGTGTGTAATAATCAGTAAACAAATCTCTCTTAATACGAATAAGTTTAAATTATTCATATTTAATATTTCAATACTAAACATTGTGGTAACATGATTTTCGTATATGTTAACATAACTATATTTACCAATATGGGTAGTATACAAAACTGGTACAGTATTTGTTGTTCACCAGTGTAGTTGTAACTATTACAACTACAATGCGTATCCTACAATATATCTTACATGACAATTTATAGTGGTAAAATATATACGACATGTATTTATTGGCACATATTTTACCGCAACAAGTAGTATTCAATACTATCTTTGACTACATTTTTTTCTCAGTGTAAATAATACCCGATATCCAGGACTTAGGGCCCTTTTTGCATAAATCGGACATCAGGAAATGAAGATTAATAATTTTAATAAGTGCCAAATGTAAGACCGGAGCCTCAAAAGTTAGAATTTATTATTATCTCAATTTACCGAAAAATGGACTTAGTGCCCTTTTTGCATGGACCGATTCATATGTTTATCAATAATTTATATTGTACTTATATATATAAATAGTTGTTTTCGATTAATGTGTATACACAAAACATTATTTTATGTTGCAAGTGTGTGTAAAATGCAAAATAAAAAAGAAAAAATGTGTAAAATAGCATTTCACGCACACTGTAACCTAAAAGTAATAATTACCTTCAATTTAAAAAATGGCAATTTATTAGGTGTCTTCGGAAAATGTCAAAAGTCTACCGAAAAGCCAACCTGAATTCGCTGGAAGATTTTTGTATAAATTAATGACATACCCAATTTATACATATAATCTTGACGTACTCGATGTCACGAAGAGCGATGCGTGAAATTGCTGATAATTGGTCTAATTAAATATTAGCAGCATCGCAGATGATGCCGTTCATTTATGAAAATAACGAGTTTAGCGCCGGTATTCTCGTCGCTCCCATCACGATCCAATAATAGTGCACTTCCAATCGGTTCAAGGGCGACAACGCGTACGGTGTCATAATGGACGCAGCCACGGTTACTCGAGTGATTTAGCGTTCTGTTAATGAAAAATGATTTCCCGATAATGATTTCGACACCCACTCCTCCAATGTATGAATGCGACGGTACTTGCTAAATTGAATTATTTTGGTAATTACGAACCGAATCGCGATATGTGCAAGACACTTCCTCTCGCCTGTTGCTCGGGTTTATGTCACGTGGTGAATAAAACATGACACACCATTAATTACTCGACTAAATTAAAATAAAAAATAATCATTGAAGACCGTGTCCCAAGTAATGTGGAACGAAAATGTGGTTTTCGTTAATACTGAAAGACGTGCAAAATTTGTGGAATTGATTTTTAGGTCACACTTATTTTTTAAATAACATTCCTTCAAGTACAAGAATACGTATGGTCAAACTCCTCATAGAACTCTTGTAGGGTATTGAATTGCATCGAAAGAACGCATTGGCAATTCTAAGAATTTTCTATGAAACAAGTTTTCTTTGTTCTTCACTTGTGTATTAATTTTTATGACATCAATCATCATCATCACCATGGCAGAATGAAGTAACGTCCAGAATTACTCATGGTCGTGTTCACGATGGATACCCTATATACATAGAGAAAAATCAAATTGTTGAACTTACAAACTTGCATTAATTACAATGGTATAGATTCCATGCGGAAGTGCTTGTTATATATTGAAAATCAAAAACAAAGTAACTTATTTTTGATAAATCGCATTGCAAGGTTTGCCCTAAGACGCAAAATTGATTATAATTAATTATCGATAAATTTCACATACTGAAATGTTTAAAAAAAAGTGATCTTATTTTGATCATTTTTCGATTCATTTGCATTCGACCAATTTGATCAAATTTAGATTAAATTTTTGTTTACTTGATATTTTCATTTTTTGTTTGTTTACATTTGTACGGCATCCATTATTTCCGAGCTTAATATTCTTAGCAATGGCATATTTTTAACAAGACAAAATATAAACTCTTATTTTAGGTGTGAAGTATTTATAGAATATTTTATTATCAAACAGTAATGATTATATGTGTTATAACTTTACTAATCTACAAGTGAACGTCGATTTTATGATGAAATCGCTAATTGATTTTTCCTAACTGCGTGCGCAAAATTCGATTTTGCGCACTGAAATGCGTGCGCAAAATAGCCCATTCCCGCATTGGTCCGAGAATGTATTTTGCGCACTCAGTTGCGTGCGCAAAATCAAATTTATGTTGCGCACTCGTTAGGAAAAATAGCATACGCAACATGTGCGCAAATAGTTGATGTACTATTACATTGCGTATATACCGTACATTGCAGTATATTTCTCGTCATGCGATTCTGTATAAGTAATCAAATATGAGTTTATTTCAAGGTATACTTTGATTATTTAATTAAAATCGCCGTATAAGAATCAGCCAGTTTTCAAAATGAAATTATTTTATTTGAATAACAACGTTCACTTTCGATGCAACATAAATTAAAAGAGTAAGTTCAAATTTAGATACATTTTCTATGTGAGAAGCAACAAAAAAAAAGCATGTGATAAAACTTGATTAACAACATTATTAAAAACTGTTGCTAGAATTCGTGAAATCCTTCATTGTGACTGTTAATTTACTTAACATCTTTGTCCTTATGGATTAGACAGAACTTTTTGCATTCATTAGAGATACTTAGAAAAAAACGAATTATACAGTTGAATAGTTTCTATCTTTGATAATTATAATGCTGCGTTTGTATACATTACAAAAGTGAATATTAATAAGGAATTCAAACTGTGTAAATGTGATATTGCAGTTAATGGAAATATCTTTATTCCTTGCAAGTTTTCTTGCAATACCGACGTGTCCTCTGATAAAGAAACAACCTCCAATGTTTGTTTTGTGCTGTTTTGTATATTTCATGGAATCCGACATGCATTTAACTTCATTTTCATTGTATGGAAACAAAGTTACTCGCTGTGACACCAACACATGATATAATGAAACTTTAACATGGCACGTCTAATGAACGTTTAATTTATTTCTTTACTACATATATTGATTATTTGGTATTATTATCCGCTATTTCCATAGGTTATCAATTTGCACATACTTTCAAATTGCATAGTTTTGAATGAAATACTTTATCAAATAAATTAACAACAAATAAATTATTACGGTTTTAATTTTATTAAACATTTAATTGCGTAGTACATTACGTGATAAATCCCGGAATTTTAGTTAATATTGTTAATTTTTCTCCAACAATATACGGTCAAACATCCAGATAATTTCGAGAACAGTAATAGCGCATTGAAATAGCGTGTTCTGATTCTAAACGCCGAATTGGCAAAATATAAATACTTAAACTATTCTAAGGTAACAATCCAAGCATTACGTTCGCCCAATATCCATTTTAATAATTTGTAAAAAATTACATAAAAAATTTGTTTTGATAAAGTAATAGTTATGTTAACTGTACTTTATCGGAGACTTAACAAATAAAAAATAAAAAGATAGAATTGTTTAATAAATAAAAATATATCAAAATATTTATGTGTTCTGTTCATTGCATTGCAAATGAAGAAACATTGTAGCTCCTGAAATGATGTTTCACTTTCTTGTGAATACGTGTGTCATTCAACTTAAAACATATGATAAATAATAAGTACCAGGAATTCGTGAAAAATATTTTGACCATTTTTTAAAAATTAAACTTTGTATCAAATATTCTGACCTCCGCATGGTATTACGTGTCGCATGTAACTTAGGAATTGCTAAAAAAGTAAGTCCTTAAGCGCGCCTCTTTTTTTTTTCTTCATAAGTGGAAACTTTACAGCCAGCGGTGCTTAATTACCGCGACTGTCTCGGTAAAATCTTGCTTTACGTTCGCACAGTTTTTAACGATGAAACTCTGTTCATAAATTTAAAAAATTACTCTTATTACTATAATGATTCAATCTAAGTACAGTGTTGCCAATTTATTTTTTGTTTTTCAATTTTGTTACATCTGCACTCTCAATTTAATAGAAATATAACCATTAAAAAAAGCTGCCGTTTTAACGGTTTATAGTGTTTGCTTAAAACGCGGAAATCGATCCAATTACCACTCTATGCTACTATGAAGTACATGTCATAATATTAATATTTACAATTTTGCAATTGGTTAGAATGACCTCCATTAATTGTGTCCGGAATCTATATATTCCGAGTTGTATTAAAAAAAATAACCGTAACTTGATTATCGTAGTAATACCTGAATGAATAATTGATTTTCGATCGATAGAGTTACTAATTAAGAACAATCCGAGATTCGCGACACATTCGGAACTACTTAATTAATGAAATAATTAACTCATTTGAATTTCCTTACAATCCGATGACATTCCGCGATTGCGAGTGTCATTGCAATAGCATAGAAAGAAAATGAACTGCGTTCGTTATGCGGCATTCCACAACTTTTTCCACCAGGTAAAATACGACTTTTAATTGCGCAACTGGAAAGAGCCTTAACGCATTCTATTAATAAAAAGATATACAACAAATATACGATTAAGATGTTGCAATTCGTCTTACTACGAAAGAATAATGGGGTAATTTATATTCAAAATTTTTAAAGCCCTGAATGAAAAGTTGTTGAATGAATATAAATGAATTTAAATGAATATAAATTCAAGATAAAATGACATACGGAATAATATTTTCAGTAGTACTGAGGGGTTACTGGTATAATGAATAAATTAAGGTTACCAATAACAAATAATGATAGAACAAAATTTTCCTTAAAAGTTTAAATATCAAAAGTTGCTCCCAATAAATTTCAAAAATGCAAAAAATTCATTGCACGCTACATTCTAATCGGAATGCAAATAGTACGATGACCAGTAGATATAGTTCTGCTAATAATTTGTAATTAGTGCATAACTATGCTACTATTACATATTGCTCTGCATCATGAACGCATAGCATGTTTCTGATCCTCTCATTTATGAAAAAACTCCAGTATGGCACACTGAGAAATATCAATTATTAAAAATATGAAACTTATTGACAGTCGCATAGATAAATAATTAAAGCTATACACCACATGCAAAATAATTGGAATAATTATTTGCTACGTAAATTCGTAAAGTTTTTCGAAAAGTAAAATAATATGATGAAATCAATATATAATTAAAAATGTTTCTGGCAAGACTAAATCACACTTGCCGGGATAAATAATATTATGAATGAGAAATTTCAAAGCCTAAATTGCAAAATATCCTATGTAATTTCTGCGTGTAAAAAAAAACAAAAACGACTTTTCTTTGGAAGAAATGTTATACACGTTAGTTCTTTTATAATTTGATTGTTATATTTCTGATACTATTTGCTTCGTAAGAAACTCAAAGTTTGAAAACATAACTCATCAACTCTCTATATGGATCATTAAAGGGAGTAACAAATACGAGTGATAAAAACATTTTTCGGTTACTTTTAGAGAGTTTTTGTTTATTTACAAAAATATTGATAATTTTAAAGGATGTTACAATTAAAGTTCAAGGTGTTTTAAAACTCGTCGTAAGTTTTATATGCATTTATTCTATAACATGGATACAAACTGAGAAAAACGATGACAAATGTTTTTATAATAGTAAAATTTATTATTCTGTCCCCTGCTTTACACTAACAAAAGCAAACCTCCAACGAAGGTCATCAGGTGTGCTTTAAGTAAAGTTGCAATTTTTAAATGTAAATTCGGTTCAAATCCGCATCTATACCCACTACTGTAAGAATTTTAAGCGTTTGTAACATAAATGTGTTGTGACGTGCAGGAACATAAGTGATTTTGCATTATATTTCATGTATAAGCAAATTAAATTTACTGTATGTATTTATTAAATTTCAATACAATTTAAAAATATATCTTTAAAAAAGTTTCAAAGAACATCAAAAATTTATTTCGGATGTAGATATAGGAGATCCTCGTTATTTTATTAAGCAACGGATAACTTCATAAATCGTCAAATCAGTATTTTGTTACAAAACTCACTGCATAGTGGACAAATATTAATTGGAATAAAATTGCTCAGTTTTTGTCTTATTTGTCAGATTTCTCTAAAAATTCTACCTAATATCTGTTATAATATATATCTATATCTATGTAATATGTATGGAAAAACTGTAGATTAGAAAGGGGGCTCGCATATCAAATGCAAAATTTAGCGAACTCTTTAATATGTGTTGTTTAAGTTTCACGGTTCTTATTTTTTGAATTATCTTCTTAGAAAAATAGCATCTTGTTATTAAATTAGAAGTCTGCATTTTGTGATCACTCCTAATGCAATTAGAATTATTATTTTTTTTACCGTCAGTGTCCATAGAAGCGGTTTAAATTACATGATGTATATCACAGAAAATTATAAAGCAAATCAATGTGTCCGTGCTCAGCAAATAAATGACGAAATAACTGATGAAAATGATTTCGACAATAATAACAATAACAGCGACGAGGAAGATGATGACAATTATATTCGTACTGAAATTGGTGAACGAAGTAATTATGTTGAATATAACAATCGTGCAAAATATATGTTTCGTAATAATAGCTTCACTTAAAAACATCTACGCTACTCTATAAAAATTTGATAAACACTGGGTAGAAACACTGGGTGGAAAACACAAAGTCTTTAGGTTATTCGTGTAAAATATTCTGAGTACTTGGCAGAAACAGCAGAAACTGTACATAATTCATTGAAGAAATGTATCAAAATACAGTTCACAATTTCGCTAAAATTCTATGGAAAACTGGTAAGTATACAAGTTAATTAGCATAAAGCCAAACAATATTCAACCCAAATTTCTATCAGATCTAGTGTATATTAAGTTGAATTTTAACACTACACTTAATTTTCCATACAATGGCAGGGATGATGCTTCGGCATGAAAGTCGTTGGATAATAGCATTAAATTTAAAATACATACTTGACTTTTTTTGTCTACATTCATTTTAAGGTCTGACTTTAAAAATTGCTTAAAGTCGGAATTGAAATGTGTTTCCAGCACATGTTTATTTAATGTAAAATGTTTCCTTTTAAGGTAGTTAGACCCCACGATATGGTATTCTTTGGAAAATATTTAATAACGTTTCCAAGAATTTGTTTTTCACTAATGATGACATTGTTGAAGGGAGAACGTATTATTGGTTTTGAAAAAAGATTGTAACCCGCTAAAATAATTTGATAAACAACTTTTGTTAATGATTCAATCTTTCTTCCATTTTTTCAAGAAGAAGAATCTCTACAACTTTACCCAACGAATTTTTCCAAATTTCCTACCGGATCATTAAAATTTTGCAGAAGTTGTGAAAAATAATAACATTTTTTCAATAAATAGAAGAAGAAGAATGGTTTTCTCGACAAAATAAGCTGTCATTCGATAAAATCAATTCATTTTAAAAAAATTCTTAACAGGCCAAAAGAAGAAAATTTGAGTCATTAATAAAAGTTGTTCAATTTTGTTTAAGAACAGTAATGCTTTCTCTCGTGAACAATATCATTAATAATGAAAATTAATTTCTTGGAAAAAGTATTAAATATTTTTCCTAAACATACTATATCCCCTAGGAATAGGTAATAACGGAACTCATGAGAATTCAGGATTGAATATTTTTTCAATTTAAAAAACAGTTGTGATCCTAGAAGAATAATTCATTAGGGGCGGCTAACTAATCTAGTCTAATACCAATGTTGCTATACAAGATCCATTCTCACCGCCATATCTCTCTTTTATTTTTCTTCCGTTGATTCTGTTTTCCGTAAAGTACATCTTTAAGCCCTGAAATATCACTGTAGTGACGGAAGAAATACGATTTTTTAATACTTAAATTTCAGAGCGCAAAATCAAACTTGGTACGAAATTTCATATGAGTGCGAGAATGTAAAATAAAAACATATGTTTTTGTATCCGGTAAAAACGTACATTTGCAGCTTTAGAACAATATAAAATCGAAATCAACATCGTGTAAATTTACAATGTTGTCTACTGTATCAGTGTATCTAACGATAGCTCGAAAAACGTTAACAAATATAGCGTGCAAAACAAAAGTATGTAGGGGATAATCCCGATTTACATAAGCAAAATTCAATTTTAAATTTAAAACGTAGTGTGAGTTTTTAAAGGTATTTAATGAGTTTAATTTTGGCGGTAATATCAATAACTTTCTATATGTTATAGCTGAAAAAAGATGGTTGTTGAAAATATTCCCAATTTTTCAGATTCTGAGGAAATATAGATAATTGCCCCTTCCCCCCTCCCCTTATATCTCGACATTTCGCTGTATGTGTGTAAGAGTATATAATTTTGTAATTCAACTTGAGGCTCTTCTTCGGCTTACCTCGTCATTGCTCTAACTGCAATATCGCCCGCATCGTAATGCATGCGTCTCCGCACTAGATACACAATATTCTATTTACAAATTCTGTTCAGAAACATTACGTTTTTCGCATGGAAAGATGTACGTGAAATGGTCGATTACCGTTTAATTAAAAACTGTGCGGTAATGTCTATTATTAATGAATTACATTAATATATCGCACGGTTTTTCAGGAAAACTCCAACTTTCCGTAAATATTTGAAAAATAAAAATAACATATTCGTGCGGGACTAAATCACTCGCATTTGGCTCCTACTTTAATGAGAAGACTCATTTAGTTAATACTAATTTACCGTGTCATAATTTATGTGTCATAATGTGCTTTTATCACCCCAGGACCATTTCCCTGTTTTCCATTTCCCTACGTCTCTTTATATCGTATTAAAAATTTTGAAGAAAGGAATGCCAGAAACGAATAACAAGTTCGGCAATTTCCTGGAAGGGCAACATTTATTTAGAGATTGCTAATGTGTGTGATATTGCATCGGGGGTCATCTGTCGGTTGTGGAAGAGACGATATCGAAATGTGCAACATTATTATTGTTTACTGATCCACGACCTCAATCGGATCTATATAATTAGAAACTTAATTTAGGGCTCTTCGTTTCAATATTATCATATAATCACGCTATATGTAATTAATCTATTATATGTATACATTAATATGTCATGTCGGATTGCCATAATTATCGAGAATCCGCTGATATTCTATTTGAAATGTACATTCCTAACTAGTCTAGTTAGGAATTCAGTTTTCTGGATATTTGAAACATTGATAATAATAGAAGGTTAGAATGAATAGTTGAGCTATCGAATTTTAAATAGCTGAGTAAAAATATCTATATTTAATATCTGTCATATGTTCATCCTAATCTCGACGTTATTTCATTGTTATTTTGGTTTATTATTGTATAGCTTTTCAATTCCTCCAAGTATAATAAACAGTATACAAGAAATGCTTTTTATTTGAACATGTACGGTTCCATTAATTTATATGTTTGGTCCTCGTTTGTCACCGGATTTGGTGCTCTTAAGTCTATATATTTAGACAAATTAATTTATCGTCAGACGATTTAAAGAAATTTTATCTATTGAAAAGAGATAGAGTTTCTTTTTGTGATATTTCATCCCGGTAAATTAATATATAGACTTCTGTCTATTAATTAAAGTTACGGTCCACAACAAGCACCAAATCCAGTGACAAACGAGGACCAAAAAATTAATTAATGGAAACGGACATGTCCAAATAAAAAATATCTCTTGTATATTTAAATATTCACGGTTGAATGTAACGGCAAAAAAACATCTTGCAATTTTAATTTAATAATAAACAATCTCTATTGCTTTTGGTAATGTTATGCAAACAAAATTTGTATACAGAAATAAATAATGTTTCTATTATATTTTAAAACTTTTTAAATTGTTGTTATTTTGTACGTTAGGCTTTTCAACAGTTCCATTATTATACATATGATTATTCTCTGATGCTAATAACGAATCGGTGGTAATTACTACTTACAAAAGATTTACTTAAAATCGTTATGTTATTCTAACGTAAGAAACTTGAATATTTTTTTTATTTTTCAAAGAAATAAGGATTCCAATCGCTAGGACTTGAAAGAAATGTTACGAATTCACGGGAGAGGGCACAGTTTAGTTGATGGAGAATTCAATTGGGATAAAATCCCGACACATCGAATCTCTCGAGTTCTATGCACTTTTTGAGCAAAAAATATGTAAATCAATCGTATCTGAGCAGTCAAGTTTCTGACAGGAGAATAAAATAACGTTAAAGAAAAATATTAACGTGCATACGTTCATTTTTGTTCCTCATAATGAATTTATGTACTATGGTGTTATACTATTACTGTATGAACATAAAAATGATCTCTTATGTAGATCAATATTTAATCTTAAATGGGTCGAGATCAATGCTGAATTTTCATTCTTCTTTCAAAGTCTATGTTGAAAGTGTTCGGTATTTTTCACTGTGTAAAAAATTGTAGTAAACTTCATAATATTTTTCAGCTAGGTTTTGTATTTACGTCGTTATGGTAGTCCGATATTGTAGGGTCCATCAACAATCTGTCGCTTTACGAACGATCCATTCTAAAACGGCTGTACAAAAAATTCAAACCTGAAATTCAGAATTTTAAGTCAGATTGAGAGTCAGAATTTTAAATTAATCGTTTGTTACTACAATTTAAAATTATACCCTTTGGACAGATTAATATATGGAATATGTTGACTACTCTTTATTACAAATTTTTTGTTGTTAACATTGCTCCACTATTCTTAAAAATTGTCTTCTTTAACCTTTAATAAAACAAGGAACTTTTTCTAAATAAGTAAACAATTTTACCCTAAACGTTTTACGGCTTTGCAGACGAATAAAAACGGAGCTTCGAAATGAAACGAGACATTGACGTGCACTGGCGTGTGAGTGAAAGAGGAATCTTTCTTTGGTATACTAAAGGCCGTTTTTGCATTCCAATACAGCGCCTCGAAAGCGCGCGGATGCGAATTGATGATAAGCTGCCACGAAAAAGATTTCGAATTCCCAACCCAACTTCATGAATCCCTGGATTCGCTTTCGGGTTCAGCACGGTTCCCGATTTTCCTCGACATTGGGGACAAAAGTGAATTTTCTAGAAGGCAGATTTCAATGACATTCTCTACCTCACAGTGGATTCGAGTTGAACTTATTCCTCCAATAAAATAATTCTCCGAGTTCGATATAATTTTCGGAAATTCATCGAATTGGAATGAGAACAAGTCCGTTTATTTTGAAATGTGCCGAGTGAAGAATCGATTTGGATGCGCTGGTCAAGCTTTTGACGAATTGAGCTTCGTCACTTATTTAGGAATTGTTTTATAATCTTCGCGTGATAGCTGCAAGTGAAAACAGACTCGAGCATTGCTAATTTCGCAATTTCGAAATTATTAACAAGCACACGGATGAAGGTGCGACTCCTCGGCGTCCGGGTTGTTAAGTCTCTTAACTTGTACAGTTAAACCGCGGGACTTCCGTGAAATTGCTCGAAATCTTATTAAAATCCCTGGCAAGGTAAAGCTGCGTTTCGCGAGATCACCTCCATTTCGCCCGTAAGCGAAAGATGGGAGTCGACCCGAGCGTTGATGTTTATTCGATTTCTTCGAAGGACAGTTTTCAATTCAACTTTTCTAAATAGCAAAATGAATCCAAGATTAAATTGAACTTATTGGAATATGTACAAAACTGTTGAAGTGAATGTTCATTCCAAAAAAGTAATGATTGTTCGAATCAATGTTCAGTCCTTTAGAGTAAGTAATCAATACCTTATTCGGACGACATTAATCATTTACTCTATGGGATTTAAAGTATGCTACAAACATTGGAATTAATGCCATACAGCACATAACTTTTAAATTTACAATCTACACCCGGAAATAGCCAGGCAGACTACACAAACACGTAAAATATCGCGTTGAAAAATTTCCGCTTCAAAATGATACCTGTTACTTTTCAAAATTTTGTTTATCATTTCATTGATAGCCAACCGATAGAAGTTTGCATATCGGCAATTCTCCATAACTCCATAATTCCAAATTTATGTTTTTGAGATCTTTGATAACAAATATCACATTTTCGAAATTCTAAATAGCAGACACAATATGGCGAACGAAATTTTTAATATCTATATTTCACATTGTCTTCAAAATGGTTACTAGCCATTTAAAAAATAACAGTAAACGCAAAAATACCAATAAAACAGAAAATGATTGAAAATTAAAAAATTCAATAAAGAAGAGAAGTCTTCAAGATACGTTTACTACTTTGTGGTAGGACACGATCAAGTTCAAGTTAAATTTTGAAAATCTGTCATAATATTTGCAATCAACGAACCCAAAAGTCGTCATTTTGAAATTTTGAAACAGTGGCTGGTAATATTTGGAAACTGTAACATTTTGAACGCGATATTTTGTGATTTCGTGTACTCTGCGTTGCTGTTTCCAGGTTTAAAATGCAGATTTAAGAAAATATTTTAAAATATTTAAAATTATTTTAAAAATTCGCGATTTGTTAAAAAAAACTAGCTGTATCTTTTTTAGAACGTGTTTGAGAGCGTCGAAAAAGGCAGCCTTTTGCACCTAAAAATCATTATGTGCAGATTTTTTGTCCTTGTACATAGAAGTATCCAGTAAAATGCAGAAGTTTGATTTCAAAAAGTGTCCATCCCATTCTTAAAGAGTTAAAGAAGTCGTCCAGAACTAATTCTGAAGATAGCTCTAAAAGATCTCCTGAAGAGGACTTAATTATGATAATCTATACATATAATAAATAATCTATATAATAAACGATCTTTTAAAGAAATTTTACTCCGGACTTCTTAAAATAGTAATCTCGAAAAGGTCTCATGTTTCAAGTCCTAAACTGTCTTGTTTTGGACCATTTCTCTGTTGGTATAGGGATCTCAAAAGTTAAGCTCTTCCAGAAACACTAGGTGGATGTTGAATACAAAGTGCTTTTACGATATTTAGTAAACGATATCATAACTTTATATTATTATAGAATGATCTCCATTCTATTGAACGTAATCGCAGTCCAATATATAACTGTACAAACGGTAATAATTAAATTAAATTATAATTACACACTAAGGTACGAAATAAAATCTGTATTTCTCAGAAATTTACTTTTCATTTATATTATTTATTTTATGTTAAGTGTCAAAGCTCTTAAAATCGACGCATACGCCTCCTTAAACTTCACTTTAACACGTCATTCTGATAAACATTTATAGTTTAGTACGTAATAAGGGTATAATTAGGTATTTCCGACGAGTGCGAAGTTATTCGCGCGAGCAAAGCGAGGACGACAATCAAACTCGTTGGAGATCGATATTTCACCCGTGTTGCATTCGATATATTTTAATACGACAGGAGGCGCACAGTGTGGTATTTTGGACAAAATTATCTCAACAGTGCAATTCTTAACCAAATTAAATAAATCTTTCACAGAAATACTCTCAACAATATGAATGTATTGTAGAGCATCGTATAAGACAACTTTAAAAATGCCGGATATACTCTTCAAAACAGTTTTTTCGGTCACTGATTGCGAATCTGAAGTAAAATTTTGAAAATTCAAAATGGCGGACGAATTTAATAAAATCGATTGATATGACTTCAAACTTGGTACTCGGGGGTTTTTGGAGTCACTGATTATGAAACTAAAGGTATGTTGTGAAAGTTCACAGTAACAGACATTTTAAAAATCAGTTTCATAATCAGAAACCCCACAAACAATCGAGTATCACGTTTCATGCAAAATGGTTTGATTTATTTCAATTGCGTCCGCCATATTGGATCCGCCATTTTGAATTTAAAAAATTTGACTTCAGATTCACGTTTCAGTACAAAAACAAAACGTCATTTTTGACACTGTTTTTAGGAGTATAGCCGACATTTTTAAAGTCGTCTGATACGATACTTTGCAAGACCTCCATATTGTTGACCGTTTAACGAGTATTTCTGTGAACGATTTATTCAGTTCGGTTAAGAATTGCACTGTCGTGAGAATTTGGTCCAAAATACCACAGTGTGCGGCGTGGGGCTCGATAATAATTTGCGCACGAAGACTTCACAGCAGAGCGCAAAATCGAGTTCTACTCCCGGAGTGTTAAAAAGACATACTACAGTTTTGAAAACTTATCAAAGAGCTCTTAAAGATATCTTTTTCTGTTTGTAGTTTTTTCATAAGAAATAAGTCAGGCATGGATTAACCCATTAATAAACCATTTTCGACGTACAATGCATATTGTATAAGTACATTAATTATAATATCTGGTGTCTTAATTTTAAATGAATATACTCAAATATTAAAGATTTAATATACATGTATCGCACTCGAGTGTTCAGTATTGGTTGATCGAACGTTTTATCAAACTTAAATTGTTGAAAGTAAAATTCGGACTTTAATGAAAGAACGGTCGATCAACGAATCAAAGAGCAGTTGCGTAAAGGATACGTGACCAAACTTGAACAGAAACGCGATTGGCTGTTGTCCCTTCTTCATCGAACAATGCTATATGAAATTATATGAGGTGCAACTTCCATATTCAGTTTTAAGTTCATGACAATGTTTTAATATTTAGTTACATTTATAAAATATGCGTCATAAATGTCTTTTAAATTTCATGGAATTTTTTGCAGTGTAGTCAGCAGATTCCTGTATGACATATATATGTCCCTAGACGAAAGAATCAACGTCTTATTATCTGATAGAAATAGGCTGCTTGCATCAAAATAGAAAAAATTCAGAAAAAACATATCTAATAATTTAGATCCTCCTGAATTCCAAAAATTTCTTTTCAAATTTTTTCGATAGTTGGTTTCTGATTGGTCAAAAAATTTCATTTTGATTAAACTTGGTTTCTTGATTTCTTGGATCGCTCTTGGTTTCCTTAGTGGCCAATTTGGAAAGAGCAAATCGGAACTGTTGTTTTAACGGAGTTTTGCTTTTTCTCAGTAACCAATCACAAACGAACAATCATAACCTGTATATACACTTTATGAAATTTAATACACGCGTATATAATAATTTATAATAACCATGTACATTAAATTTAGCATACATGTATATGCAAATGACTTCATATACATGTATATTAATTTTGTTGTCAATATTTTTAACAGTGTGCGATGTCAAAAATATTTTTTTTGACAAAACGACAATGGTCACAAGACTTTGCTGTAACGGCATTTTCTTTAACGGGCATCTACACTTTTTCTCTGCGTAACTATTATTTTTTAGTTCTCTGGACCCTCCACCCCATGAGGTGGTTTCCATCAGTAATGACGACTCTCCGTAGAAGAATTCGCACCGTACGTTCGTAATATGTAAACGTAATTTTTTAGTATTAATACCTGTTCTATAAAAATATAAAATAATTCAGTGATAGAAAGTTTTTATTCCTGTTTCTTTTTCAATAAGTACAATTTTATTTTCCAGAATCCGAAAAACCGTTTTTTCGCCAATTAGCTGTTGAATGTTGTAAAGAAGTTTCAATAATACCAATTTTGGTAAATGATACCTACTATCATAAGTAACCGCAACATCAAATGCCATTGGATCCCTGACATTTGAAATTACAAGCCCATATTACAGTTCTTTTATAACAACTTAATATAATTCGGAAAAATTTTAATTACATTGAATATCAAAATTTTTACATTTGTGCTGCAATATTGCGCCCTGCATTTCGGAAACATATGTATAATCTAAAAGACCAAAAACTTCTATACACCAAATTTCGTAAACATTTTTTAAATTTTAATATTTTCGACAGTTCTAGTGGTTATTGCAAACTTTTAAAGATAACTTCAAGTTCGTCCTTAGAAGCACCCAAAATTTATGGGTGCGAAGTTTTATCAAGATTAAACTATTTTTGAAGATTTTACACTTTTAGTTAATATTTTACAGAGGAAAATTGGATGTGATCTCTCATACAAGAAGATGTATTTAAATCAATGGGTTAATATGAATTGTGGCAAGTAAATAATTGTAGTTAACCCTTTTTTGCCTGAAATCAGAAAAGCAGGTACATCAACTCCAGCACAGTTTCTGGAGTGAAAATAATTTTTTTTAATTTTTGAAATATACCTTTCCTACTATTTTCAAGTGTGCTCTATCGATTCCCGTCGAGAAAATGACGAAATAATGATTATTTATGCAAAAATTTTGCAAAATAAAATAAAAAATCCATGATTTTTAGGTCATTTTTTTTCATTTTTTCCGATTTTCTCCCCCAAAACAGGGCACAATCAATGAAACGCATACGTAAAAAGTGATCCCGATTGTTGAAGATAAATAATATACTGGTAGAATATTTTTTAGAAGCAATGGCCGATTCCAAATGGCCGCGGAACGAAACAAATTTATTAAAAATTATTAATTCCTTGAAATAGAGATCTTGGAAACTTTTTTTGAGTTTTATAATGATGATATAAATATTGACTGGTTATGCACGAAGATCATAATAATTTTGAGTATAAATTCAAAATGGCGGATCCGTCATGGCCACCGTATGTAAATCGCATCGTTTATATGCAACGTTATTGCATGAATCTGTTTCAAAGTTTAAAATATGTGTTCGATAATTACGAATATATTATACATGTTCAGACCTGACAAGATCAAAATGGCGGATACAATAAGGCCGCCGGTATTATATCATCATTATAAAACTCAAAAAAAGTTTCCAAGATCTCTATTTCAAGGAATTAATAATTTTTAATAAATTTGTTTCGTTCCGCGGCCATTTGGAATCGGCCATTGCTTCTAAAAAATATTCTACCAGTATATTATTTATCTTCAACAATCGGGATCACTTTTTACGTATGCGTTTCATTGATTGTGCCCCGTTTTGGGGGAGAGAATTGGAAAAAATGAAAAAAATGACCTAAAAATCATGGATTTTTTATTTTATTTTGCAAAATTTTTCATAATTAATCATTATTTCGTCATTTTCTCGACGGGAATCGATAGAGCATACTTGAAAATAGTAGGAAAGATATATTTCGAAAATTAAAAAAAATTATTTTCACTCCAAAAAAAACTGTGCTGGAGTTGATGTACCTGCTTTTCTGATTTCAGGCAAAAAGGGTTAAGGTTCTAAAAAGACATTGTTGTTACTTATTGAGTTAACGTGTGAAACACGTGTTGTGAAAGCCAGTAAAAAGAGAATAGAAAAAGGGCGCTGGATATGGGGAAAAGGTCGAAAGGATTCGAGGCATAAATTTCGCGGGTAAGAAGAGGCATTTGCAGAATTCGCTTTGGCGGCTCTTTTGCGCCATCGCGTCATGAATCATACGTGGCTCCACGCTTCGCGTAATCTACGCTTCTCTGAGGACTCGCGGCATGCTGCGCAGCTGTTTAACGTCAACCGGCGAGATGTGTAAATATGCTGATGAGCGTCCCGCGCCTCGAGTCAAGACTTGACGGTCGAATTCGTCGGAACGAGTTTCCCTGATGCAGATACGCCAACGCGGAAACCCCCTTCGGGGCCTGGAAATTGTACTTCCGGAACGCAAACACCGACCCCGAGCTCCAATCTCGGTGAATTCATAAGCTCGCTAACGAATGTGTCATTAAGCTCACCTTAATGGAAACATTAAAAAACTCACGACACGACACGACCAATTTTCATCAACATTTTTAATGGACTACTAAATTCATATCATTATATAACAAGTATTTCGTCGCATCTTTGGTATATCCTGTGCCGAAATGCATACAGTTGCATGCAAAAGTGTCCGGCCAAAGACAATTTTATGATTAAGTAAAATAGAAACGGTAAAAAATAAAAACTCAAATATATCACCATAAAGTATTTTTAGCTTGTAATTAAAATGTATAATTAAAAAAATTGTTTACAACGATAACATTTATTTGTAAACAAATTAACATATTTTGCTTCTTCATAAGTGTTCGGCCAAATTCCAAGAATGTATAATTCGCTCCGCTTTGTTTACGTTATTGGTCGCATATGTATGTAAACATGAGCTTTATTTATTTTCTACTATGCGATCAGTTATGCTTAGTCAAAATGCCGAAGCGCACATCTTTAGACATACGTAAGTTGGTAATAAAGTTTCACAACGAAGGAAAAGTTTCACGTAAAATAGCTGATCTTTTGGGAATTGGGAAATCGACTATTAACGATATAATAAATAAATTCGAGTCTACAGGTATTTTAAAAGATAAACCCTGCCCCGGAAGGCCCAGAAAAACTACTAATCGTGTCAACAAAGTGATTAAAAGAAAAGCTGTCATAGACGTAAAAAAGAATGCCGCAGTCATCGCACGCGAGTTACGCGAAGAAAAATTGGCTGACATAAGTCAAAGTACTGTTTCACGCAGATTAACAGAAGTGGGACTTTTTGGACGCGTTGGAGTTAAAAAACCACTCATTAGTAAAAAGAATAAGAAGGCCAGATTAGAATTTGCAAAAAATTACCGCAGCTGGACTGTTGAAGATTGGAAGAAAGTGCTGTTTTCAAACGAAACTAAAATTAATTTGTTTGGAAATGATGGTAGAAGGTACGTTCGACGACCAAAAGGCACCAGAAATGATTCGCGGTATCAAATACCAACTGTCAAACACGGTGGAGGTAGCATTATACTTTAGGGTGCATTTTCTTGGAAAGGCGTCGGTCCATTATTTTAAATTACAGGCACTATGGACTCTACTATGTATAGAAATATTCTATTGGAACAAATGCTACCTTATGCTCGTTAGAATTTAACACGAGGGTGGATTTTTCAACAGGACAATGACCCAAAACATCGGTCACAACTTCTTCAGGAGTTTTTTAGCAAGAAAAAAATCCGAGTTTTAGAGTGGCCGAGTCAATCTCCAGACTTGAATCCAATAGAGCATTTATGGCAAGAGTTGAAACTAAGAATAGGGACTGAAAATTGTGCCAACAAAACTGCTTTGTGGGAAAAAATACAAGAAAAGTGGAAAAAAATCACCCAAGATAGAATCATTAAACTTATCGAATCGATGCCTTACCGATGTGCCGCCGTGATAGCTTCGAAGGGTATGGCAACTAAGTATTGATGAAAATGTTACATTTAATGTCATTTAAAATTATTTTTCATGAGTTACTGCAGATTTTCTTTATATTTAGTGCATAATTTATACTTGGCCGGATAGTTATAAAACACCAATAATTGTTACTTTTGTTATAAAAAATTACAAATCGTCATAAATAATTTTTGAATTACATATTTTGATTGCTTAATAAAAATGCTTTATGATGATATAATTGTGTTTTTGTTGCATACCCATTCTACGTTACTTAATCATAAAAATATCTTTGGCCGGACACTTTTGCATACAACTGTAGAAACTTTACTGCAACTTCAAGATATCAGATATACTGGTGTATATTTGAAATTTGTTATGGCAGATCTAAAATGGCCACTGCATTTACAAATTCCTTTCAAAATTTAACCATTTTTTTTTTGAAAATTATGGACTTTAGAGAAAAATTTAGAAGAACAATTATGTTCTAGAATAAGTCGAAGAAGACCCTCGAATTTTTTCAGAATGTATTGTAACAAACTTTTATTTTTAAAAAAATCGTAATTTTGAAAAAAGTCATTTAAAAAATCTGAACAAATTTTAGAGTATTCTTTAATATATAGCATTAACTAATTTTTATTAACCCTACGTTTCGACATCTGGTTTGATGTCCTCCTCAGGGGTTTTTAACCTTTAATTTAATCAAACCAGATGTCGAAACGTAGGGTTAATAAAAATTAGTTAATGGAACCGCAATGGCCAATTATTTTTCACCTACTATTTTAAATGTTCACGGTTCGAAGAATTATACAATGTCAAATAAGTATTCTTTAATCAATTCTAAGACTTTTTGCTTTAAGGAAACTTTCTCTAAACTCTGTAATTTTCAAGAAATTAATTATTAGTCTTGAAATCCATAAAAGATTAATTTTTTTTTAACTGTAGACTTTGACGCAAATATTCATAGAACGAAAATGTCTTGGAATTGGTTAAAGAATACTCTCAAATTTTTTCAGATTTTTTAAATGATTTTTTTCAAAATTATAAAAAATTGTGACAATACATTTTGAAAAAATTCTAGAGTATTCTTCGACTTATTCTGGAATATAATTGTTCTTATAACATTTTATCAAAAATCCATAGTTTTCAAGAAAAAAAATTGTTAAATTTTGAAAAGGAATTTGTAAATGCAGTAGCCATTTTGAATCTAACATCGAAAATTTCAAATATACACCAGTATTTCTTTTAAGTACAACTATCGAGTGCACCCTTGCAATATATTTTAGCTCACTCAAAGTAACATATTGTATCGAAAACTCGATATTTGTACAAAATCTTGTTTTCTACTGTATATGTCAAAATCATGTATAAATTTCAATTTTTTAATAATTTTCTTACGATCGTTCAAAAGAGCATCCTCGAAAGTGGTAGAATCTGATTATTTTTTTCAAAATTTATTTCATATTGAAAATAAGCGTTGAAATTGCAGTAAACTTTCTGTGTATTTTGGCGTTAATGGGTTAAATTCTTTGTCATATGAAATATATAATAATATATAAATAAACTAATTCTGAAAAAAATGTTCATTTAATGTTATTCTGACTAAACTTACACAATAAAAATGTTTATGCCGCTTACGGTTTAATTAAATTGCAGAATTCGGTATCAAAATGGTTCATTTCAACCGACATAGAAAATTTTCACGAATTGATAGTTTTTTCAGTTGCTGATTATAAATCCGTGTTCATTTTTAAAAAAAATTAAAATCGCGGATCCAATATGGCGGAAAATTTTGAAAATTAATATGCTTAAACTTCACACTCGTCGAAGATCGGTAATTACGCCCTTGTTACATAATATAATATTAGATAATGTTAATTATTTGGTCAAAATTTAAGCTGCTGCAATCTAGTGAGCCTAAACGATGGGTTTTTTTGCAGACTAATCAGTTTTCATAAATTCACAGTGACATCGTGATTAGCGACCCTGAGTAACAATTTTCAAGAAAATCCGACGAATTTTAAATACATATTTTTTTTAATTTTTACACTTGTATATACAACTTCAATATTTCCGAGAGCCGCAGATCGTCTTAGGAGATGGCGCCATACTTCACTTTTGTATATGAAATGTAGGACTGCAGAAAAACCCACACCAAGTACAGCAGCATCATAATTAGTCGATTAGTTAATCTGCTCATATTTTCCACCGGGGATGTACTCCCTCAAATTGAAACGATAAAATTCACTGTGACAATTAGTGTATATTCATGGTTTCAAATTGAGAGAATAAATCATGTTAAGATAATAACATTTAAATATAATAATGGTTTGATTTCTTGATATTTTTCCCTAATTTTTTGTTACATATTTTGTTCCCAGATATTCATTTTTCGCACAATTTCTTCGGATTAGTTTTTATTTTTGAAGGAAATGAAGATCGAATTTGAGAGATTCCAACTCGAACCAGGGATTTCTCTATTATCTGTCGAATGCTCCCCAACTCCTAAGCTATATATCCCCACCTAATTCACGGTTGTGAATGGTTCACTGAAAAACATATTGCAATCTTTTATATTTGTTAATTGATATTAAACAAAATAAGAAAATTTTAAAAAAATGTGTACAATAGTAAGGGTTAAAAAATATGAGCAGACGAGTTTCTGACTTCAGGAGTAAAAATGTTGGATAAAAATAAAATACTATTTAATTATCATTTATAATCATATTTATACTTATATCATCTGACTTGAACAATACACTTATTTATAGCGTGTCTATACTCTTTTGTGTCGTGTGATATCGAATCGAAGTTAGCTCATATTTATGCTATTATTTTCATAAACAACATTCCAAAATACACTTGACAATTAATCCTTTTATTCACTAGTCCTAATATAGATTGCAAGTGTTTAAAAACGTAAATGAATAACTTCAGCTAGAATCACGAGTTGTTTTTTTTTGCCTTATAGAAACAATGTTGTATACAATATAAAGTATAATAATTATTAATTACGCTATTTTCTAAAATATGGAAATTGCTTTTTTTTTTTAATATTTTTAAATATTTTTATTATCCAACATTTACATTTGACGGGCAATCTAAAGGTCCCGGGTTCAATTCCCGGCGCATCGCCTCTCTAAAAAGATCGTTTTTCAATTTTTTAATAAATTACTAATGATCTGAAAACTTAAGTAATAAATTCCATTTTAAAAACAAAATATTTCCAACAAGAATTTGTACAAAATTTTGAATTGTGCAGACGAGTTTCTGGCTTCAGAGGTACAAAGGTTCGCACAAACTAAATTCAATTTCCATCTCTCCTTTCGCAGAAGGCGTAATTATTAATTATTATTAACTTGTTAAGTAAGATGAACATAATTATAACGTAGTTTGATAAAATAATTAAAAAAGTACAATAAAATACCATTATTTAAATTTATCTTCAAAGTATATCTGTTGAACTAATTATCAAAGGACATAAATGATATCGAATTCTCCGTTTATCGCCTACTTACTGATTCATTCAACTTTCGTTTACATCTCGCGCAGTACTAGACAATTTCGCATGAGTATTTTTTGTTATTCAATTTCATTTTCACAATTTTTGTTATAATCGCAGAACATGAGTAAACATTTTTCTTAAATTATGTTAGTAAAATTATTTATTACTAAAATGGTGTTTAACGTGACGTAAAGTTACCTTTCGATCGAAAATACAATTTAAAATACAATTCATGCTTATATTGTGTATTAATACCATAAACAATTCTTTAATTAGAGTGCAAATTAGATTAAAATGATTATACACATAACTATTTCTAATTACTCTTTTCGAAGTCCATCATAATTAAAAATATTTCAAATCTTACTCTCTAATTCTGGTAAATTAAATTTTTTTGAGAAAATAAGTAAAATGAAAATATTTCCAAATTATTGGTTTTTCAGAATTATACTTCTTTATTTTGTTTTTATCTGTGAACATCTCTACCACATTTCATTAATTGTTCATAACTGTGTCGAACATTGAACAAAAAATCTTAGAGTATTAATTTTACCGTATACGGCTCTAAGAATCAGTGAAAATAATCAATTATTCAATTTTTGGTGGTACATTTGAAAAAATTTGATTCAAAATGAAAAATAAAAACAAAATAAGGAAATTTAAAACCAAATTATGCCACTTTATATTACCACTTTATTATTTCATTACCAAATGAATTTTCGTTTGCAGTAAAATTGTGTATGTATGACTAAGTGAAAAGAATGTCCATGAATTAAAAATCATCTGATATTAGTTACAAACTATTATGAGAACTTAAAATTGTCAAAACCCTAGAATTCAAAGACCTGCCCCAGGTTAGTAAGGAATATACAGGAAAGATCTCTTTCCGTTATTGCAAAACTTTAAATTCCTGGTAGAAAAAGTGACCAGATTCAGGCCAGTTTTGCTGGGTTTGCTTACAACACAGAGACCAGAAACAATAGCCAGATACTAGTTATATTTTCTACCGGGGAAAAAGCAAGAAAATTAATTTTTAGCATCTGCAAATCCGTTACCATTAGGTAGTATGGAACCATTCTATGCGACAATATTAATCGCTTATTGTATAGTAATGCGGTTTACTGTTTCGCTTTTTAAATTTTAATACTATTCTCGTACATGATTTCGATATTAAATATCAAATTACACTAATTTTGGCGAATATTAAATTCTACTAAAATATGGCGATATTGGAGCTACGCTAAAATGAAACTGGGGAACCCCGATGGAACGACAGAAAATGGCAAATTCGGCACACGATTTATGGCGCCATCAGCGATGAGCAAAAATGTTTTTAGATCTAATTATGAAGTTTTCCATAGTCATTGACCTTTTGTCACTGGCACGCGCACCCGAAATAGATTTCTCACCGCGCATCGCGTGCATCCGCCAATAAAAAGTGGTATGATTATAGAACAAATCGCGTGTCTATGTTAGGCAGTGGTATCAATGAGTTTCAATGCAACATAATGGTTACGAGATACGAGCACGCACTCCTATTTATGAAATTCAATATCGCGACTGCACATGTGCATACTATTTAATCACAGGCATGAAAATGAAATTGCGATTCAATACTATATTTATGTCTCAATCCGCAATTACGTCGCCTTCGATAACGTTGAATCGGAACTGAATAACATTGCCCTTGCTTTAATAATTGCCTAGCAATATGAAAAACGAGATATAACAAAAACTCAGCCCATGCACCTTACAGAAAGAAGACACATGTATTATTATTTATATATGTAATACATAACATTGTAAACGGTTTGTTATTACTAAATGACGTAGCATACCATGACTGCTTTGACATAAAACGAGTAATTTTACAAAATTATAATAAGTTTGGAATTATTAAAACAGTCCGAAACAAGTAAAATAAACTCGTTTTATGCTTTATACGCCTCCGACATTTATGGAGAATGAAACGATGCAAAATGTACGGCAGAGGAATAAAGTTAATAAATTTTACGGTCGCGTGGCGAATTACATTTCGGTTTAATAAAACTTAGGTGTCGTAAATTTCGACGAATCCCACAACGTTCGGAGAGTACTCACCAAAATTTATTCGTTATTTAGGAACTATTTTGAAACGGTTTGGATCTTGATCAGTATCCCTTTCTATATTGGTGATAAAAACGCCAATTCCTCTGGGGCGTCGGTGAATGTTCTAATCGTTATTCAAACATATTTTTGTTTTTTCAACAAAGTTTACGTGGTTAAGAGATTTAATTATTTACAATATTCGTATCATTATTTGTATAACTTAAAAATTGAAATTTTAATAAAAGCACTTCATTCCATCACATTTTATTAAAAGCTTTTAGTTTTCGTTTCATTTGGTGTTGACATATTTCATACCGAAAGGAAAGCTGTAGGCGACCGCTTTAATCCGCAATTCACGGTTTATACATTTAATCGCATATTAAGGTCTCTGAATAGTTACATTAGAACATTAATATGTTTCCAGTAATTCCCTTTTTGTTATTTTTGTTTAATTCCTGTAAATTAAATAATATACCATAATATATAGTATAAACTAATTTTAGACGAAATCGTATTAAACGTTATTAAGCACATTTGCATAAATTGCACTGATTTCATTCGCTTATGATATTATAACGTTTATTATAATATTTCACTATTTTTAAACTAAATTTTTTTGGTTCTCTGATCAAGTGGCTTCCCAAAACAAGAAGTATTGATCAAAATTTGAGAAAAATTAGATCAAAATAGTATGGATTTTTTATCAAAATCGATCAGATCCAGAAGTGATCTAACTGGGATCATAGTTTTGAGACTATCCAGGATCAAAGTTGGACGTGTTTCCAACGGTAGAAAATGGTGGATTGTGGTCGATTTTAAATTAAACCTTATATAGAATTTGTATAAAAAATGGTCATTTTTTGATCCTGTTGAAATAAAAAATTGAGCAAAATTTGATCAAAATTGTGTGTTATTATTATTGCTTATGAGATAGACGAAGATAATTGTAATTAATACATCATAGAATATAATTATACTGTTTCCAATAAATTGCAAGTAAAAAGTTAGATTTATTTAATAAAATGCTTTGTTTTATTTCGATTTCATCGCGATCCATTCAAAAAGGGTACTAAATCTACTATTAACCACTTCACTGGTAGCAGTTATCAAATAAAAAGTGCCAAGAATGGTATGAGCCAGTTTTTAAGATATCGAGAAACTGTGAAACATGGGTTCTATTTTTTCATAAAACATATCATTTAACGTAAAAAAATACCTCCCCCTCCCCTTCACCCCTCAGGGTGCATAAAATGATTTTATGAAATATTCAAAATTGAGTCCGCCAAGGTAAGTTCAAAATTAATTTTGCACATTCTATTAGCCATCTCGGGTATATTATTTTGAATTTTGAAAATCTGAGATCAGATTCGCAAACAGTGACCCCAAAAACCCCCAACTAACGAGTTTCAAGCAAATCCAATGAATTTTTAAAAATTCGTCTGCCAACATGGATCCGCCATTTTGAATTTTGAAAATCTGAGATCAGATTCGTAATCAGTGACCTCAAAAACCCCCGAGTAACAAATTTCAGTCGTTTTCCACGCACAGAAAAAATTTTGCTTCAAAAGCACATAGCTTGTAGCCGCCATATTGGAACCGCCATATTGAATTTTGAAACGGTGATCTCCGATTCATATTCAGCGACCTAAGAAACTATATCATACCAAATTTCGTGCAAATTCATTGAAAATTGTTAAAGTTATTTAAAAATGTACATATATGATACATTACCAGTCGTGGCACTTTTTTTTTGTATACATATGATACACATGGACGTCCACAGGATTATTTTCAGGGGGAGGCAAAATTAAATATGCGACTATATGTTAATGGAAGTTACATAGGTTAATAAATATACACTGTCGGGCCAGGGGGGGGGGGGCAACTGCCCCCTCTTGCCCCTCCCTGTGGACGCCCTTGATGATACATTACCAGTGAAGTGGTTAATTATAAGTATTGAAAACACCCTTTAACTTTAACTGTAAAACCATGTGCGTATTTTAGTGATAGCATAAAATAGTACATTACGATACAAGTGCGCAAAGTGGGAACACCTACGCAGCGCACGAGTATCGTATACTATTTTTCCTATTGAGTTGCGCAAAGTTCGACATCTTCAAGAGTACGTGCAAGGGCGATGGGGATGGAAGGAGGGGGAGTGACGGGGGGTTCGGGGGGCGGAGCCCCCCGACAAAAAAAAACAAAACACCATTAAGATTAAATGAAATGAATATTACAAAATGAAAAGGCGATATTTTGATAAGTTTGATTTCATAATCTTTAATACATACAAATAATTCCAAATTGACATCAAAATTGACATTTTACCAGAAAGTACTTTTCGCAATATTCGCCACAAATTAAGTTTGAAAAAGATAAATATATGACATTTATTTGTTATTATGGTTAATGTTTATTGTAACTTGACAGTTTATGAATTGAAAAGCGCTTGTTTCAAATTACAACCAATCACACTCGAGAAGGATCGTGTCTCAAACTAACCAATCACGAACGATAACGGTACTGTTGACTCGGTGACTCGGACTCGGTGACGGAAAGTACGAACTTTGCGCACGATAATAGGAAAAATATATTACGTATGGCTTTTATATATACAGGGTCATCGAAAAGTATCGGACCCCCCTGATATCTTCAGTTAGAATACACTTAGGAGAAAATGTCCAATAGCAAAGTTGTATGGTTTCAAGCGGGGAGTAAGATGATGACCTTGACTTTGACCTGGACCATGTCCTTCAAGGTCATTTCAAGGTCAATCTTATTTTTTTAAATAGAACCCCCTACATTTTATTGCATATTCTTATAGCTTATCTCGAGAGCTTTCCAAAACACTGTAATAAAATATTTTTTTATTAAGTACTTTTTCAGTTATAAAGGTTTGAAATTAACAATTTGTTAAGTGGTGTGCGAGTCCGACCAGTTAAGGCAAGAGTGGTGTGCCTTTAAACCAATTAATTGGTCTCATTATTCCGCGCACAAAAGTATTAAGGTTATGATTACTGAAAACTAAATAATAATATTTTACAAGATATTCTACATTTTGTGTCAAAAAATTGTTAACTTCAAACCTTTATAACTCAAAAAGTACTTAATAAAAAAATATTTTATTATAGTGTTTTGGAAAGCTCTCGAGATAAGCTATAAGAATATGCAATAAAATGTAGGGGGGTTCTATTTAAAAAAATGGTCAAGGTCAAAGTCAAGGTCATCATCTTACTCCCCGCTTGAAACCATACAACTTTGCTATTGGACATTTTCTCCTAAGTGCATTCTAACTGAAGATATTAGGGGGGTCCGATACTTTTCGATGACCCTGTATATATATATAATATGTCCTTCAAGGTCATTTCAAGGTCAATCTTATTTTTTTAAATAGAACCCCCTATATTTTATTGCATATTCTTATAGCTTATCTCGAGAGCTTTCCAAAACACTATAATAAAATATTTTTTTATTAAGTACTTTTTGAGTTATAAAGGTTTATGTAATACACACCTAAGTGTGCAAAGTTCGACACCTATATACAACATTTAAAGTGGCGGTGCAAGGGCAGAGGAGAAGGGGGGTTCGGGGGGCAGAGCCCCCCCGACAGAAAACAGTATTTGTAAATGCTTTTGTAATAAATAGACTAAATTTATAAATATCTATGTAATACATTATTTATTATCGTTATTACTGTTAATTGTTATTAATATTTTATATAAATTTTAATGAATTTAAATATTCATTCGCATTCGCGTTTTCGGGTACATTTTCAATTACATTACTATTTTAGATAGAATTAACCTATACCTATCGTTTTCCGTACTGAAGAACAGCGATTGAAAAGGAAAACAAATGAAAGTTTTGACAGGTCTCTTCTACATGTCTGTATACCTATAGCGCTACTTTACCGCACGCAAAACTTCATTACCGCACGCAAATTTTCTTTACCGCACGCTAAATTATAAGATCAGTAAAGTGTGGGAAAGTGGCACTTTGCACACGCAAATACGTGCGCAAAATCGAACTTTGCGCACTATAATAGGAAAAATAGTATACGATACTCGCGCGCTGCGTAGGAAATACCTACTTTGCGCACTCGTATCGTAATGTACTATTATTTGATTGACATTTGCATTATTTATTCTCTACAAAGTACATCATTTGTTTTCAGTTTTGCAAAAACTAACAAAGATTTCTTAATACCTTTTTCCATGAACCTTTCTCCATGGACGTGAGATGTACAGAAAAATTCATCTGCATCCTTCTTTCTGTTCACTATTTTGCAATTGTGAAAATATATACTATAACATAGTATATTCTGCAATGAGTTCGCGCACTTTACGTACGCCAGCGAGTTGCATATCCTATTTTATGCACGATTTTTCCGTCCGTAAAATAATGTCGAGTGCGTAAAGTTTACTTTTTATTTTAAATTTACGTACGAGTATAGTTTACGCACCAAAAAGTCGTGCTTTAAAATATTTCTTTTCGACACGGGCTGCTTGATACATCATTGTATTAATGTTAAGTAACTATAAATAATTATCAAAAATAAGTTTCGAACTGAATCCGATTTGGGGGGCTTGAGTTTCAACCTGTAACCGGACGTAATCGCAACAGTATAGCTAATCCTATTCTAATGGTAGCTTTCCCATGGTCCGGGCAGGGTCGAAAGCCTGTTACTAAATTACCAATTTGGGCTTTTGCACGAATGGCAGCCGAGAGTGGTTACCGTTAACCGCGTATATCGGAGGCGTTGCTCGCGAAACAGTATCTCCGATTTGTTTTCGATATTATTGGCCATTGATAGTTTTAGAGAGACAACGGATATTTCCGTTCAGATAACTCCATTCACACACTTATGAAGATCAAGGAAAAAAATGTTGACATTCTCAAATTTCTATCGCTGTAGCATTCCAATACAATAATATTACATAATAAACACGGTAGTAATATTTCATATATGAGAATCAACAATCTTACTTCTGTATTTACAAGCAGAGTACTTTTTGTATATAAAGTGATACTTTGCCAGAATTGGAAATAAGTCGAAATCGGTTAAACACAATGTAAAAATCAGAACTTTATACATTAAAATAAATTAAACATAAGCATTCCTTATACTCTGCAAAAGTGGTAAAGTAAATTTATTTATTGTCGATAGAATGTATGAGAACGAAATTAGTCAGATTACTTTTTACTCTTTTAGATATACTTTCCAACAAGAATATTTTTGTTCACAAATATAAATGCTGTTCTCATCTTGGTTTCGGATCTAAATATTTTAGAATTGTCACGAAAATCATTTTCGCACCTGAAAAAGTAACATTACCCACGCCTGGGAAAAACCGATTCCCTAATAGTATATACGTTGTAAATCCGTCCTGTTTTTAGTATAGGAAACGAGGCTTTGCGCATACATATTGTTGCGGTTCGAAACGAATGTGACCGAGAGATACCTTCAACGATTCGATGACTTAGACGTACGTATGAAATTGTAAATGTTTGTATATCTCCTGTACCTAGGTGTAGGTTTTCTGCAGTTTTCCTACACCATTGCACTATTAATGGGTACATGTAAAAGTCGTCTGCAGACGCAACGAAGGCCATTGTAATGTGAATGAGCAAGTGAGACGCGATATTGAATGTTGGCAACGAGTTGGAAAAGCCGTGGACCGCATGTGGGCCGAATCCTGGGCGCCAAGATCCACCGACTTGCCTGGGAGTGCTATGTCGGCACGGATAGGCGGGGTTTCGGTCCCAAAAACGAGTGCGGGGGAAATTCTCGTGAAGGACTCGAACTCTGGGCGCTGTACATTCTTTACCATGGAATGCTAGGGAATGCCAAAGGGTTGGAATTAAGGCGGGGGTTTGAGTTCGAATGGTAATCACGAACCACTTTGCTATGGGACGAAGGAACTTAAGGACAACTTAAGTTTCACATTTGAAATCTTTGGTATATGTGCGATTAAAAATGGGTCACGTGGGAGTGACAGTCGAACAAATTCGAATTTTCACCGTTGTTAAGGGAGACAGATGGGCTGAATTTGTTGTCGAAAAAACAATCGACTCTGGGACACACTCTCGACCGCTGACATTCGATGGCCTTCGGGGAAAATAAGGAAAAATAAAATTTAATTGGAAGTGTGGAAATATTTTAATCGGATCCAGCGAAAATACATATAAAAAAAATATGGATTTCCCGCATACTAGTATAGAAAAAAAATCTTTAGCTTTTCGTATGGGAAATATTGTCTTCCGTACTTGTAACGCAAAAGACTATTAACGGCTTTACTTTGATGAATATTTTACCTGCGCTCTTCATGTTTATGTGATTCAGTACTCTAAAAACTTTAATATTTTTGAATTCCGGTAAATTCATACGAATCGTTCGTATCTTTCTCTTTTAAGATGAGAACAACATTATTAAATGGCATCTGTTCGTAATATATTAATATCTCATCAAAAGCTTGCACAACATGTTTTGCACAATTCGGGAAATTAATTTCGTTTATAAGCTGACCTAGCGATATTAAATTCAAATGAACAACACTTTCAAAAGGAGTGATTTCATTTGCAAAAGTATACGGTTACGGATACCTAGATGAGTGCAAAATAATTATTTTGTCGGTATGCAGAATGTTTGAATCAAACACAAATTACTTTAGGCGAATAAATCAATTTTCCTCGAGCACCTGGAGCGGATTTCGCGTTTTCCGCGAATGTGTATTCAGTGGAAATCTGGACACGCACTGGTTAAAACCGACATCGATTCGGTGAAAATTTCACCCATCGAATTTTCTCGAAAAGTCGTTGCCGGCAACTAAAGTGCGTATTTTTAGCGTACCTTCTTGCGTTTCATGTCGGTCGTTAAAATAGGACACATAAAAGTCGCAATATCGAGCGTAACGTGGGTGTAAATTACAGTTACACCCGTGGCAGGTTCACTCACAGCCTGGAAAGTGTACTTCAAATATTCGAATCAACATGGTATACTCAAAGTCGCATTGCCATAATTTGCGACAATTTTATATCAGAGAAAACATACGTATGCCACACCTACGTGCGAGTATTCAAGCTTCTTCACCCTCTAACGACGTTTGGCGGCATTCCCTATTTCGATGAACCCTCCTCCGATTTCTATTCGAGGTTCAATCTACCTCCTGTCGACTCAATCTTAACTGCTCCGAACATTTAACAGAATCAGATCGAATTTGGCAAGTGGAAAGTCGTCTTTGGCGACATCTGTCACTGCTGTACTATTCAACTCGGAACGCTGCAACTCGTTTAAGAAAAATTTAATTACTCTACAGAATTTACTGAACTGTCAATTTTTCCGACGAGTATAACATATATCGGATGACGTAGAAAAATTCACAGAGTATATAAAGAAGATAGTATTCGAAAATAGGACAAGGAGCTTTGACTTCCTGACGGAATTATCGAATCGAAAATCATCAGCCTCATTTTGTATCTTCCTGACTTTCCATCCCCAGAGAGACGATTTTTATGTAAAGCAGAACATTTTTAAAGAAATATTTTTGCATCCATTTGTTTCAAACAGTTCAACAAGTTTATGCTTGCGCTGTTCAGAAACTCGTTACGGAATAGAAATGTGAATTCGGTTAAGGTCGTGGTACTCTACCAATATCGAGGCCAACAACCCGCACCTTTGTAAGTTAATACTTGCGTTTATTACATCAAGTCGTTCAGGCTATGAAGTTTCCAACGTACTTGAACATGTCAGCGATCTTTATTAACTTCTGAAACGTAGACCTTTCTTCTGTACTCATTAATTATGAATCAGTTTGCAAGTTTTGCATCAGGATCACATATGACATTTTTTCCATAGAATCGTCTGATTGGAGAGAGATTTCAAGTTAGTAAACGGCGCGTTATTTACTAGAGGATAAAGTAAATGTTCCCCACCAAATCACTAAATCCTACATGCCCTCCATTTTCCAAATAGTATCCCGTTACCGATATAACTTTATTTTCCTTCTAAAACAACAAACTAGTCTTCAGATAGTATTTGGTTAGTCACTGTACACTGTAATTTTTCCTAATTTATGTGAACTGTCGGAATAGTGATTAGGAGTAGTATATAGTCATGTGATTTCTCAATGGAAACAATAGAACATGGTTGAAAAGCTGTGTAAAATTCGAATTGGTGTTCAATAGTAATCGGCTATCTAAACAATAACAAATTTTCTCAGGAATGAAGGACAGTCTGTCATGAATTTAATTTGAATAACCTTAATTTGTTTAAATCTTTTAATAAAAACCTATGCAATTGCATGGCGATGTTCGTCATGATAATACCTTCATACTCTTTTTACCAAGGTATTGTCACTTACAGTTGATATATCAATCGATTAACCAACTAAAATAAGATATCAACTTTATATCTTTTATTATAATATGAACACTAAGTTATCCTAAGTAAATGTCACCATATGAAAACCATTTGCAAGTTAAAGAAGTAAAATAGTAAAGGTGAGATTCTCTGAATTTTATCAATTGTTAAAGAACATGAAGTTAAAAGATAATAGTTGTTTATTTGCCAATTTCACTATTGTTTTAAGGTCTCTTTGCAGCATAATTTGGTAAACAATCGAGTTTCAAGAAAATCATTATACATACTAGGATTTATGCCTTATTTTGATTGGTTTTCAATTTTTATTTCGTTATATTGATTTGAAAATATACACTAATATAAATACGAAATTATTTGGTTTTCGTCTAAAAATATCGTTAATTTTCTATACATTTCTTTATAAAAATATAAAATCAAAATCGTTTTTTCATTGATTCTTTTTATTATTATTAATATCTTAGAGAAATAAAACAATACAAAATTGAAATAAGGTACAAAATGGGTTACCCTGGATTTATATCTAAAATACGTGGGGCAACAAGTGATACTAGAGATAAGCAAAATAACTTCTGGTCTTATTATCGTGGTGTTAGCATTTTAATTTTTACAAGACAGAGTTTAAGACCAAAATGCCATATTTCCAATAAGGATTCTAACGAGACCACGATCAAATACAAGAATCCCTGACGAGGCTAAGACTAACTTTTTAATAATTTCCTAAAAATGTTCTCAGTCCACTTTCGTTTATAGTTGTACTTTCTATAACGCAAAAATGTTTGTATAAATGTAATCAGATTTAGTATGTAGTATTTCTTGTTAAAATTCCATCAGATCTTTTAAGACTTATGTAATAGAAAAATCGACCGAAAATGTGTTTAAAAATAAGAAGCCACTGAGCATGTCGTGCGACTTCTGCTTTCGTTGTTTGTTTTTTCATATTGATATGTATCAAAATGCGATAAATGCTCACTGAAACCCCGTTTACCTACTGTATTCAAATAAACCATTAAACAGTGTTGATTTTTCTATGTCCAAACAGTACATAATGCTACTAGTGTGTAAAGTAGATCTATTTCGGATGACCCGAAATAGAAATAAGTCGGACACGAGTGTTCGGCAATTTGGTTCGTGCAAAACTTGCGTTCACTTTGCGCACTGTTGGTTACTTGTTGCGCCCGTTGTGCCCAATACTGTAAATTTACACTTTAAAATCCTTAAAGTGAAATATTCGAAATCTCACTATAAAAAAAGTGAAATGTATTTTGCGAGACTTTAACTAATAGTGGTCAAAATGGTGCTATTATATAGTGCGATTTCGAAGTATGTACTTTAAGAATTCTAGAGAGCACAGATCATCATGCCCAAAATATTAGTTTTTGATACCAATGCCTGCAAGCATTCTTTCGAATGAACATCGAAAATAGCCGAAATACATGAAACAAGTTTCGACTCACCCTAAAATATAGCTTTTTATTTATTTGTTCACAAATTACTAGATTAAAAATTTTAATAGTCGAATAATTTAATAATTTGTAAGCTATTTTGTCAGTGCGTGAAAAATGTCTCTGATGGATTAAAAAAGATAACATACGATTTGAAAAAATGTTAAAATCTATTAGATATCAATAACATTAAATTATCGATTATGGCGGAGTATGATATTGTTAATTTATTAAATTAATCTCAAGCGTAACCAGAAGAGAGATTAAATACGTTACGTGTGTATTTGTGTAGAGCAATAAGCTAAGTTTGGTGCGCGAAAATTTTTTTGTCGAAAACAGTATACGATTCACAAAAACGACTTAATACATTATTGCTTTTTCTAGCACCGTTTTTAACGCAGTTGCGATAATGGAGAAATTGTAATAATTTCCGTACGATGAGAATGTCAGGTATGAATGTTTTTGGGGAAGAGCAACACTCAACTATATTGACTAAATTAAAATAATCAATCATAGGCATCGTTGCTAGGGTACATTTCAAAGAGAAATCTGCATCGACAACCGTGGTAATTAGGTCTGTTGTACTAATGCTTTAGAAAACAGGTCTATAAAAAATGATGCACCAAATTAGTTTTCGCTTATAGAAGAGTGATGCAGCTGAACAGATCCGTTACGACATCGGTGAAGGCGCCGCTGCAACACATAATGTACCTCCAAGATACGAAAGTACTTAGAGATAAGACGCTTCGCTAAATATTAGCTCGCGGCAGATTTATCGCAACAGGCCGTCGCGAGCATAACTCAAACAAAATACACTAGCTCTTATTCTAAATTAAACACTCGATGGGCTTGCCGAGGTAGACTAAGATAATTGAAGCGTTTATAATTTCAAGCAGTAACTGTTTTTCGTTCGAATTTGACGTTCAAATTTGACGTTCAAATTACGTAACGTAATTTCGAAAAAACTGGTCGATGACATTCACAAATGCTAACGTGTGTCGCTAATATAAGCTGAATCTGCTGAAGAAGAAAAGTTTATTTATAAGAAAGTCGTAGAGTAGAGGTGAGAAACTGCGGCGATTCATACCTGTTGCTCTTATTATTAGCTTTCTCTCTTTTGTTAGCCAATAGAATCCTTCTGAGTGTCGTGTAAGCAGTAGTTGAAAAATAACATATGCACAATCCAACAACACGTAGGTGAACATTTTGTATAGAAATGGATTCAGTTGAGGTTGGGGAAATGAAGTTCTACTCACCGATAAACCACTGACTTGCAAGGATAATGAGATAAATCACGGACTTGATAAGTTTGGCGATATCTTCTCTATTCTATCAGCGACATTACAAAAACCCTTAACAAAGTTCCTCTTTTATTCTTAGGCTGTCCTCGATTCGACACTCCTCATATTCCAATGCAATAATTAAAAAAGGATGAAAAGCAACGGAAGCTTGAGAATAATTTTATCTCGTAGAACGACTATCACTATCTGGAGCTAAAGTGCCTACTGCAACCAATAAGGCTCGGCGAAGAGGGCCGGGACAAAAGGGAGACAGCAACGATGCGACAATGCCTCGGCAAGTGGCAATGCGACACGACCTCCCCTTTAAAATCCCTTTAACAATGGAGCCGAGTACTTGCGCGGAAATTATTCGTTTCTCCCACCCTGGGCTGGGTTCGCTATCTCCAACCACCCCCACCTCGGCACTTGGTCGTTCATCGGCGCTCTGGCCGCATGTGCTCGCGAGAGCAAAGCGCCACTTTCCCGAAATTAGTTCAATGCAATTTGCCGAGAGTCCCGGTTTAAGTCGAGCGAGCCTTTGCGATCGCGCCTCTCGTGCCTCTGCCAATTAATGACGAGCCGCGATTGACGGTGTTCCAAAATTGAACCGGCATTCATTCATTGATTAACAACCGCTGAATTCGTTTCTTCCTGGTGACAGGTGTAATTGCTATTTCGAGATTTTCATTTTAACTACATCCGGCGCTAACTCCAGGCCTATATATAAACACTCTTAATTATGTCATTTTCAGCCAAGGTGAAAGGTTAGCAGAATTCACAATCTTTTCACCCTTTACCCCATTTGGGTAATTTCCGATTACTGTTACTTCCAGACACTTCCCTAGACTGCATAAACAAAGCACTCTGATGGACGTAAAAGAAAATAAATTAATCACTATACCTATATCTGTATCATAGTTGGAAATCGCCCAAACCACAAATACCAATCTTATATACATTATTCAATTCCTCCTGTGTAAAAGAGCAATAAACTCCATAAAATGACCCTCCATTATACCCTTGAATGCCATGTACAATATGCAAGCATAACCAACGTATATATATGCACCCTATAAAAGTAATTTAAACCAAAGAAATAACGCCTGCCGCACAGCTCCTTCAAGTAGCTCATAACTTTTCTCGCCTGGAACAGAGTGTTCATTAATTAAAAATTTCTATCCAACTGCAAAACGAGGCTGGAAGATAAGAAAATTGCACCTTAATTCATCTACGTTTGTTTCGCTATTCCTCGAGACAATTCAAATCTTTCGTTCATCCTCTCGATAAATTCCGTCTAGTCTTTCGGAGATAATTCAGTTACCTCACGCTTGCGCGGCAGTTCTCTTGTAATTCTTCAATATCGCGATGTAATAAATCAGTTTATTCAGTACCGCCGTTGTCGTAACATGGCTGGATCAAGTTTGAGTATTATTTTCTGTAAAGTGTATTGCAACAAAATGCTGCATAAAGTGATCGCGAATAGTTATCTCGCGTAGAATAACGATACACTGATGATTTTATTCGGTTTAGTTTTTGGCCATATAAGCATCGTCACCTGAACTAATCTCGCAGAAGGTCGAAAAGCAAGCTTTGGAAACGGAATATTTGGCGTCGTATTTTAGAGGTGCCTCAATATTGTTATAATTGTTCTTGAATAGTTGCTGCTCATAAATACACTCCAAAGGTTACTAAATATTTCCCCAGTTCAGTGACCATTTCTTGCTGACACGTTAACAAGAATCTGGAATTGTCACAGAACAATGTTTTAGGGTTTTTCTTGAGGCCGGCAAACTAAACTGCATCGCGTCGGATGGAGCTCCTTGATCCTCCCACTACAGTGCCAATTTTCGCACCCCCCCCCCCTTAGATTCTCCCTTAAACTGTGCAATATGAGCAATGTAGTGGGAGAGAGAGCACAAGAGATATACAACTTGACTGGATTGAGGGACATAAACAGCACCGTATGGAGTGCAAGGTGTTTGGGGCGATATCATGCGGATTAGTTGATCTCTTCGACACTTTCTTCAAAACAACTGACAAAACTTTCCATAGCACACCATTATCAGTAATAGCCCCATATGTTACATAGCCCCATACGCGCAACATACTTTCTTAGATGCATATACAGCACTATGGAAATCTGTGTCATATATTTTGAAGGGACGAACAGATCCGCACTCTCAATCTATTCCCCTTACCGCCTCTTGACCATTTCTCCCATCACAAACCATGTATTTTGATCGATTTTAGACGAAGGAGTAACAGGGCGAGAGGTGGGTGTCGCAGGGTGCTCGATGCGTCGCTATAGAGATTAGTTTGTCTGCTTCAAGGAAGTGACCACGAAAAAATCGCAGGATACAAGAACTGTTATTTTGGTCAAATAAGGAACGTCCTGCTGAAAATATCCAAATTCTAAATTATTTCGTAACTGAATTGTATTTTAAGAGTCCTCTGTATCTTAATTTAAACAATTTTACTATAAAATATCTCTGCCCTGGTAGAGATGATCACGAGAATCTTCCCAGAATTATCCTAGATTTTGATGATCCGGCTAGAAACCAGCTCTGTAATATGGGTAGAAATCCTACTAAAAATGACATGAATTCTGGCGTAAATCATAACATAAGTGCGACAAGCTCCTACAACTTATCGACCTCGGCTCGATTCGAGAATCTCGAATACCTCCCGATCGAAGTTCCAATATGGCGGCTGGCTATCAGCTGATTCGCGTCCAGATGCTGTCGCTGTTGTAAAGATCAAATCTTCGTTTCGAATTAAATGTTAAGATTTGCATCTGCTCGTTTTGTCGAATCAATTAATTCTTACTTATTATACAAATTTGATATGATATTTTCAGTTTGCAATTATTGCTTTATGTCACTTTAAATATATGTTACTGGTCTAGCAGGTTTTCATCCAGAATTCGTGCATATTTCTATCAAGATTCTACCGAACATATATTCCCAGTTGCTAGGATAATGGTCAGTTCAACCAGCCACATTTCTACCAGGGTAGATTGTTTAAGAATGGCGCAGAAATAACGTGATTGAAAAGTTGCAAATGCCCAATGTAATTAACTATCGGTCATTTGGAACAATTTGTGCGCAAGGCATTTTGAAGGTGTCATCGAGATAAACCTCAATAACGAAGAGCGACCGACATGACAGGGGAAGCGAGAGTGCGGCTTTTCGTAAAATAATCGGAGGAATGAACACTTTCGTGCCTTTGGTAGAGGAATCGCGCGAAGCTTGGGAGGGTCCCGTCCAAAAGCCGCAAAGCTGTGGTCGATACGTTTGATCTGCCGTGCGGTGAAAGATCCGCTGTAAACCGGCCATCCGTACGGTGTTATGTACCGAGCGTGCCACGACCGTATGCTGATGGCTGTCGTACCGAAGGCAACTATATAACAAGAGAGAGAGCGAGAGAGAAAAAACAAGGAAACGTAGAGCTCACTCATCGAGGCAGTAAAGCGAACGAGGATCCTCCGGCAACACCTGGAGCAAGACTCTCTTTACTGCTTCGCAATTTCGTCGAATTTTATCAATGTTCCCTTGTTACCGTGTAATATGTTATAGGCACTAATGAACGAATAATATCAGGAAATGGAGCGAAAACGTAGATCTTGCCTAAGGGTCGATTATAATGACTTCAATAATTGTCGTAAGATTACTGTTGGAATATAGCAATAAAATCCAACTGAAAGAAGGAAACACGAATATACTTGCAGCCATTGGATTAATAATAGTCAATTACGCTGTGCAGAAGAACGTCTTCATTACAAAAGCAAAAAAATCGAATTTTAGGAGGATATGAATCTTATAGTACAGAGAAAATAGTATCGGGAAATAGAGAAACTCTGCATGTTATAGAAACCAGTTCGATAATTCAATGAAATATACATGGAATATTTTTTAAATATATGGGCATATAAGTTTTGAAAACTAAAGATTGATGACACTTTTTGTGTTAACCTTCTTAAACCTCAGTATTTTAATGACGAAAACAATATATCCAAACCAACGATCGTCAAGAGCACGGGGTACTATCTTCTTATTATGGTCGCATTCTTAAGGACGACAAACTAAACCGTACAGCGGCGCATTGAGTAGTTTTTACCTCCCGCCGCCGCAATGCCGATTATGGCTCTTTTCCCCCTTCCATTCTCCGTTACTCTTAAAACCCCCAATACGACTAACTTGTGACAGTAGAAATGGATATGAAGAGGAAAGGGAATATAGCACCAGGATGAGTGTAAAGAATCGATTAGCTGGGAGTGGGAGGCGCAAGGTGCTTGAGGCGACATCGTGTGGATTAGTTCATCACAAGTTTCCATAGCGAGCCATAAACAGTACCAGCCCCATGGACGAGAGATTAAAGTATCGCCCGAGGGTGTAATGCGTTTCTGCCCGTAATGCATGCCATACATTAGTCACAAATGTCTACTAAAATGACACATTCGCGGGTAGCAAATAGCGGGTCGCGCATTTGAGAGATGTAAAAATTGCAAAACGCCCGAATGCATTCACAGTTACGTTTACAACTCCTAGGGAGTCTTAATTATAACCACGAATTATAATATTAGCACTCTAGACGGTAAAGTTTCGTTCGCTTAACTGACACGGAAAGGCGACCGGTTTTACCTAGGTATATGAGAAAAATTAGTAGTTTTTAATACGTATATAAAAATTCAACTTTACACACAAAAAAAGGAAAAGTGCAATTTTTCGTCCGCAAACGATTTCATGCATTAGTGTACTATTGTGTACTATCATGTTTGATTCACACAAAAGGTCGCACGAATTTACGAATTACGTACATTATTATTAAAAAAATATCGTTCGATGCTCTTGTCTAATAATTTGATTTGACGCGTCGATCTTATCCAATCGCATGTTAAATAGCTGACATGTTGCATCGAAAAATTCAAATTTGACACGCGTATACGTAAAATTCAATTTTGTGCACCGTTTTCAATTTGTAAAATACTATTTTGCGAACTCCTTCCGATCGCAGACATCATTTGTCCGTAACATCATAGTTTAGTCTCAGAACACGCACACCAATTGCACGCCCGTTTTGTGACGAAATAGTCCTTTTCGGTCCAAGGCTGTAAAGTTGAATTTTACGGACCGAGTGAAAATTGCGTGTCCGAGTTTGCAACCTAATATCTTCAGATTGAATCGACGAAAACGAATGAATTTTTCACGAAACTTAAGGTTATTTATTCCAGAATAGAGAAAAATGATGTCCGAGAGTCATTTCCCAAATCCTCTCATCGCGTCGAGCATGGAAAAATTCGGAGTAATTTAAAAAGGATGATATTGGAAATATTACCAAGAACAACAATATTATGAGTTTAACTTGCAAATATAAGTATTTTTGAGAATACTCGCAATATAAAGGATTGATTAGGCGTTAGTTTATATAAACCTGGATATGAATCTGGGGTGGAAATGTGAAATTCAAAATGACTGATCCACAATGACAGAAGATCATTTCTAAAATTTTGAATACTAACTGAATGTAAAGAAAACATAATGTATAATGGTTTAGCAATCAACGATACCGAATTGAATTTGAAAAATTGTCACATCTCAAATGGTCGATCTAAACTGAAAAAGGTAAACCTTCAAATTATTATAATAATAACTTGATTTCAACAACTCTTCAGATGCGATAACTGATTTACTTGGTAATATCATATTTAACCTGTAGGCTGACAGAAAGTCTATATGAAGTCTCGATCCAAGATATGAATTTTTTTCATAGTTGATACATGATACAAGACCCTAATTTGGTCACTTTTATAACACGTTTTGATACCTTTAATTCCGGCTAAAGTCTAAAGGTTAAGGCAGTTGTAAAAAGAAATAAGAAAATTCAAATAATAGGAATACGACTGTGTCAAAGTTAGTTATAAGAAATGTGTGCTCGAGTAAAAATGAGAATGCATCATTTGACATAGATGTTCATACTTTCCGCCCAATAATATAAACTAGTGTAGCGAAATATTATTTAAAACACTAGTTTAGGAATTCATTCATTAATTTATGATTAATTAAACATGGCTGTATAAAAGACTAAATTAAATAGCGATTCGCTATTTCGGGAACGTGCAAATTTATAATCTTTTCTTGATTATTGTCCTTGACGATGACATTCTCGTTTTCTTTCGCATTCGAACTGAAATTAATATTTTTATTATCATAAACGTTCGTATTTTTATTGGAATGAAAGTGTGGTGTTGTTTAAATTTGAGCCTTATATTTTTATTTTTATCCACTCTCTCGGATAAAAACAATCGGACAAAAACCTGAGCATAGACAGTTGTGACACGACCTAACACAAAACAAAGTAGGTTTACTATTCAATCGTACTTGTGTTTATATTGGAAAAAAGTGTGATATATTCGTTATATTTACTGAACAGTCAACTGAATGGTGTAGGTAAAATCGCATGTTATGTTTGAAATAACAGAGGAAGCTAAATGTAGCATTAATGTCAGAATATTTTATTAATATTTGTTATTACTTCATTTATTGCGAACATTTATAATGTCTAATGTTTTCTATAATATTAAAATATACGTTTTTTTGCGTAACACAGAAAAGTCAGTCCATTATTTTACATATGGTAAATTATCCAGAAATCGGCCAATTTCAAATAACTTTTCTTTTACATTGCTTGATAATGATTAAATATGAGTACTATTTATTATATTTATCTTTAATAACACTCTTAACATGAAATTTCAGCTCGAGTACTCATTAGTATTTTAAAACGAGTACTCTAAGTTAACGGAATTTACGATTTTATACAAAGGTAATAAAATCATTGTCAAAAATGTTAATAATCACTAAATAAATTAGTAATATGATGCCTCTTATGGTAGTTCCTCATCCATGGGGCGGTTTTATCGTCCCTCGCGGTTGCAATCACCAACAGAGAAGTAAACTTCTTATTTTACGCCCTCGGTACGAAAAGTACCAATTTGAGTCTCTCTTTATTTTGTTTTATTTATGTACCTCTCTTTACTATACTTCTTTCATTATTTATATTATTATTCAATTACGATTTACTTACAAGTATAATATATGGTACAAATGTGCTTGAAAATGCGAAAGAAATCTTCTAAAATCGGATCTCCGAAAAATTCCTTAAACTCTCGTAAAAAAGCCGCTATTTTGGATTTTCTGCGATCAAATAAACCAATTCTTTCATCATATATATTGAGTACGACATTTCGTGCACTTTTTACATACTTTTCCATTCGCGCATCGTTCGTTTCCTCAGATAAATTTCAAAATTAAAAAGACGATATTTTTCAAATATTTTACCATTATTTGGTGCAAACATTATTTCTGTTGCAAATTTGAACTCCATCGGTGAAGAGAGCACCCTTGAAAATAGTCGGGCAGGTGCTTCAGAAATTAATACTTCAATTATTCTGCAATTTTAATGAAAACGACTGAAAGAGAAATATGAAAAGATTCTCAAATCGAGAAACAACGCAATACCTACAGAAGTGAATTGTATATAAAATAAAGAAACCAGGATCTTCAAACAATAAACAATAATTGTATCAGCAATACTGCTGCCTGGAGATTTAATTTGTAATTATTTCGCTCGACCTGCTAGTTCATTCTGTAGAAGACGTCAATAAATTGCTGAGTAAGATAATTATTGCTAGCTGAGATCTGGTTGCAATTAAAGTTATTTATTTACTTGATGTACGGGCAACGGGTTGATATAACCGTGGTTAATTATATTTCAAGGATTAAATGAGTTAATGCGCAGAGATCTTACAATGGCAAATTACAAAATTATCGATCCATGTTTATGAAATAAGTTGTTTAGATTTACAAACTACAATGGCTTGATGCAAAGTGCATCCATGTGCGAAATCGACTGATCCCTTGGGTATTTTGGGACTACTTGAAAACTTTGTCAACTAAGGTCTGATTGTAATTAACACATTATCCACTATAAATTACACTTTTTTTTAGTGTGAACGTACCACAAAAAAGTCGGCAGAGTTCAAAGGTTTAAAAAATGTGTTTCGAATTCCATTTTTTTTAATGAGCTCACGAAGTAATCAAAGGATCTTCACCGAGATTCTGGCGAGCCGGTAGTTGGCCAGTCAGGGGCATCGATGCCAGTAGAATATGGCGACTGCAAGTTTGTGGCTCGTTTAACCACATCGCCCTCTAGGGTCTCGAAAGTTCCATGGGTGGTGTGCGTTGCTCCTCCACCGGCTACTGCATATTACACCCTGGCACTTTGTACGGATCGCCGAGCCGAGGAGTTCCTCAAAGGCGAAAAAAAGACGAATGTTTTCAACTCGCTCTTTTCATCCAGTAAGTTGCTCGGAGGTCAAGTAGAGTTCCAGAAGAAATGAATGGCGAATTAAGTGATTTTAAAGAAAAGGTTGTTACGGGTTATTATTAAACCTTCGATATACCACAACTACCTGTTGTAATTTTACAGGAAAACAATTCTCGTTCCCAGACCTCCGCAAGTAGCATTTTCCAACAGCAATGCTATTTGCGTTTCACGTGTTAAATAAGCACGCAACTAATACCGAACAAGCAAATAGCGGACGCTGAACATGTGCTTGAACCGCAAAACTGCAGTCTCTTGTCGCTTTCCGAAAATGCAGTGCGCGTATTCCAATCTCGGCTATTCCGTGCTGTTCAAAACTTCTAGAGAGCACACATTCACATATGATTTCCTAGTTTCAAATTGATTAATAATTATAATTTACATCAAAGACCCTTTGAAACGCCTGTGATTGTTAAGTTTAGTCTGTAGTACGAATAAAGTGTTATCTTTATAATATTACAAATTTATTTTGATTTCAAAAATAAATCGTCGGATTTGAACAACAAGGTTCTAATATGCTGAAGTAATAAAAATAGTTCTATCTTGTTGTGACTCCAAAAAAGGTTCTACAAGAATATTTAGTTCCTCGGTATTGCAAAAATAAGGTGTTATGTCGACTTAGATTTTAAAAACACTTATTGTGAAGAAAAAAACAAGATAGCATTTGTTTATGTAGCCTCTTTTGAAGTCAATTAGTATCAAATAGTCATAGTAATAACAATAATAAATCAGCTTCAGAAATTATATGTAATAAGAGTAACGACTTTTCTACTGCGCCATTATATATACTATAGTAAATCAGCTCATTTAGTTCCATTTAGGCTTATTTATTATAGAAAAATTTAATGAAAACTAAAGGTATTCAACCCTTCGATCATATGGGTTTGGATATATTAGAAATTCTCTCAACTTTTAATATTAGCAGAATTTAGAATTACGTTTTAAACTAAGGGATGCACATACACTTTGCAACGTGCACTTGATGAACCGGGTACGCCTGTACATGTTCCAAGTCGCAGTCCTCAAAACCTTGTGTGGTTATTTTATGTAAAACGCCCGGAAATATTAAATTTCATATATTTTTAATAGAAAATATATTGCCACTGGTGAAAAAAAACAATGTTTTTATAGTATTTGCAGCATATATGGATTATATCTTCAAATATGTGCCTTTCAAAAATAGTAGAATCATGTGTCCCTCACAGTTGCTGTATAAACGCACAGTACATTGTAACTTAGTGTTTTCAAAATATGCAGTTTATTAGTTAAATCAATAATAAAAATGGTTTAGCCAATTCAAATATCTGCTGGGAAAGTAATTATATTCGTGTAAAAAAACCCGTACCTAAGAAGCAAGGGCTTTACGCGGAAAAAAAGCCGGAAAAACTCGTAATTTGATTCGAATCAAATACCAAATCGTTATTTATCTCATACGAGAATACGGTGTGAATCATTGTCTGTAATATGTATTGCCAATTTTTCATTATCTATTTTAACAAAATTAATGTAAAATAGTCAATGCTTGAAATTACATAATTGAAAGAAACTCGTTAATAAAGAAATCTAGTTAATGGCATTTCTAATAGTTTTTGCGGTTGCTGCATGCAAATCAGGGGGCATTTGACTGACGTAACTTGCAAAAATACCTTATGACCACTTTCGACGTCTATTTACGACCTGCGGTTCACATAAGGAAAAAACTGCACCTTTCTTTTTTAATTTTCCAGTTTACATTTTTTGTTTGAATTATGTTTTCGTGTGATTTGTATTTTTCAAAAATCCTCTCTAAACCTTGCGCCAGGCGAAGTAACAAAAGAAATCATTTCTTTTTGACATTTTTTCAAATTGACTGCTTCAATATGTCCGACCGCCAATCCTTATTATGATATTCGTAAAACACCGAGCTATAAAAATAATTGGCACGTTTCACCTGTTCTTAAGACCCTCCTTAGAAATGGTACAAGGTTGGTTGATATGCCATAAAAAATCAATTCTTGTGTAATAACAAATATTAAGAATTCTCATATGCATTTTTTACTGCATATTAAAGATTATAAAAACACACTGATTCTTAAGCTATTAATTTAAATATTGAGAATGAAAAGCATCGCCCGATTGCAGGCCATCCAAATAAAAACTAAAAACGTGACATCAAATAGTACAATGCGGACATGAAATTTAAAACCTAATATACATACTTTCATGTAAACGTATATCCCTCGTTACGAACATGCTGGTACACTGACACAATTTTTGTTGCGTTTTCTTGCTTTTTAGGGTCTGAAAGATCGACACTTGATGAAAACCTATGGGATACTAGTATTTTTTTTGCCGGAATGGCCAAATTCAATGCCATGTTTAAATCAACAGTCTTGAGTTGAATTAAAATTTGAGTTGCAAAATATTATAATTGTTACGTCTAATTGAAGGATTAAAAGAGTTCGATGAACTTTTTCAGATTTCTTAATGCATTCTTACTTTCTAACCCAACAAAAAGAAATTTATAAGACCTTAGTTTAAGAATATTGAAAAAAGGTTATGGTCCAAAGGATATCAAGTATTATTTTAAACGAAAGGCAACATTAAAGCTAAAATATTTCTTAATTCAACTTAAATTGCTATAAAAAATATTTTATCTTTCATGTAGAATGTAATACTTATTGCATATAGATAGTAATATTATCAGTGACACACGATGGGCTACGTCCTTTTCAGTTATGAAAATTTTATGAAAAATTTCACTAATCACCGATCAGCTCCCAGTATATAATAGTTCGCGTGTAATTTGATAAGAGACAAGCGTAAGCTTGTCCATTATAAGGTTTCTTGAGGCCAAGCAACACGTATCCCTAAAATTGGCCAACAGCCAGTAGTGGATGCTACAAGAAGTCACGTTTTCAACTTGACTGTTCCGGCGAAAAGGAATGTGAAGCTTGTTACAACAAGTGTCTTACCTCCTTTAAAGTCTTTTTTCCACGACACGTAGCTACTCTTAAAAAATTGAAGAGGTCCCACGAAAATTCGAAATTGATGTTAAATGTGAATTACATGCGTTTTGGTTCAGATAATTTCAGCATTTTTCGTTAACCCAGCGACGAAAATGTTACAGTGCGATATTACTTCAATGTAATTGATCAAATCGCATTGTAGAACCGGAGTACGAAAGAGAATTTTCCATACCCGAGTGATAATAATTTTATCTTTTCAGCTGAACGTACACCTATGTCTTCGATTCCGCATGACGAAACATTACGTTTATCGTCCTTTTTCGTCAATAGGTGAAAGGCAATTGAACTTTGAACCTGTGCATGTGCGTTCAAGCTTAAACCCATTTTTCATTTCATGAAACTCGTCGCAAAATTAAATTTCTATAAAGAAAACGTATAAGAACAATATTTTCAGCTTCACCATATTCCCGAAAATGAAAAATACAAAAGAAAAATATGTCACCGGGTCTTTTGCACCAAGAATCAGTAAACTCGTAAATTTGCGAACCGAGACAAGGAAATTACTTTTGTCTCGTTCAAACGCTGAAATGCAATTATAATTTTAGGTTAACTGTACGTTCCGCACATGATGTTTTGATGTCCGGAAAACAAGTCCAGTTACTTTACTCATTATCTTATATGTTTGGTATCGCATATCATTTAAGTTGTATAATTCAATCGTTATTTATTTTTGTTTCAGCTAGTACAAATCTGGTCGGAAAGTTCACGCAGAGTGTCAGGAGAATCGTCCAGGACGTCAAGGACGAGGGAACCGCTAGTAAGTAAACCAGTTTGCTCTATTTTCTAGAGATAATATGGAAATAACGTAATAAACTGAGGAGCAGAATTTTCCGGCTTTTCAGAACTAAAAATATCTCTTCTACAATCTCTGTTTAAACGTTCCCACGTTGTCGCAAAATTTCAGAACATGAGCTTCAAGGCTTCCCACGTGGCCATTAGCTTCGTATGGTACTTCATAATATCCCAAGTTGCGATACATAAATTTATAAAATTGAACTTTTAAAGTTGTGAATCATTAAGCGATTTCCGTAACTAATGCAAATCTAACGACTAGTCGTTCATAGAAGCGTTATGAGAGGAGAGAGGATGCAAAAAATACCAGAAAAAGCACGAAGAAGACAGCAGTACGATTAATTTTGCCACCGCCGGAAAAGTGTTATCACCTCGATTATCCCCTTAGATAGCCACCTTCACTCGGTACGGCCTTTTTCATGCGTGCTTACCAGCACGTATAACGTTTAATGCGCGCACACGTTCAAATTAGGTACTTTGTTTAATTGCATACTTTAAAATTAAAGCTTCATAACGTGTTAAGTCCGTCGGTTACATTGGTGAGCCTATTTATCTGGGTAAAAATTAAATTTACCTAAAACTGCTTATCCCTTTAATATTTGTTCGAACACGTGACACATTTTCATAACCGAAATAGGTTTACAGCCGCATGCCATCACAGTTTGCGTCACAGGAACAAGGCGATGTAACGTAATGAGAACCTATACCTTGAGGCATAGTCGAGCAAGCCGTTAAAATTGCGAAGGTATATACCGCACACGAAGACTTCAGAATTGCAGTTCTCATATACGCATAAATGAACATTCGTGGCATACAACGCTGAACCAAGTATTTCGAAATCACTTGATACAAACCCTTCTTTACAATATAAAGCAGGCTTTTCTACTGTACGTTTATATATTATGTAAAGAGGGGAAAAGAATTAAGGCACACTCGCTTCTTATCATTTTTAAAAAGTAATAAAATGATTAAATAGTTGTAAATTCATCACACCTGATACTTGCTTTTTCACTAATTACAGAAGACGAGTGATTTAACCCTTTAACGTCCAGAATGCATGTTTCCTATGTACAAATTCGACCGCATATTTCAAACTGAAAATAATACACAAGGAATTTCGAATGTACCTTATTTACTATTTTTGAGGGCTCTCCTTCGAATCGTTACTTCAAAATGGGAAAAATTGAGTATTTCCTTTGATTTTGGCAAAAGTGTGTGAAAAAACACATTTTTGAGGTTCATATTTTTTTAAAATATATAATATACAAAATTTATAAATTCAAAATGGCTGACAAAAGATGATGTCCGTGGTGTTGCTAAGTTCAGTTGACAATTTGTTTAAAATGCTATAATTCCATAGTGCCAACATTTTTAAACAATTTCTGGACACAAGCCGCCATTTTGGATATTTCAAGGTGAAATAAAAGATGCCTACCTGCATATCCTTTAAGTTCAAATATTTTATGCACTTTTTATGCATTTTTCCGGTCAAAGAAAACGCGGTATCGACATGAAAAATGAAATTAAAAAAAATGACCCGAAAAATGTATTGTTTTCCTATATTTTTGCCAATATCAAAGGAAAATACTTAATTTTTTCAAATTTTGATCTCACAATTCGAAAGAGCACTCGCGAAAATAGTAGTGCATTCTGGACGTTAAAGGGTTAATCTAACACGAGTCAGTTATCACTAAATAACACTGGTATCGTATATTATTTTTCGGTACTACAGCCGTAAAATCCGATTTTACAGCCTACTTTTAGTATAAAATGAAATTTTACGGATCACGTGTAACATGAATCTACGCTGTTAAAAACATAACCAAAACGGACTAAATGCAGTCCGCGAAATCTAATTTTTACAGCTTCCGGTGCCGAAAAATGATGTTCGGCACACGGCCGTAAGACTTTCCGGCCTCATGCAATCCAGGAATTCTGGGACCGGCTTCGCTGGTCCTCGTACACTGCTATCGCATTCGAGCCGTAAAATCTCTTTTTACAGACTTGTATCGAAAACTACTATTTTCAAATACTTGTGGAAAGTTCGAGTTTTGTGCAAAAATTGAGCATATTAATTCCCATTACCGCACAGGTTTCCGTAATCGACCTTTCCGTGCGAAAAACGAACTGCAGTTTTACAATCGAAATGCTTACATGAAATAACATTTACTTACTTCATAACCAGATCAACAGTTTGTTGAATTCTAATTCGTAATGAATTTTAATTTTCACTCTCGTCTGGGCACGCACGCACGCACGCATGCAGTAGAGTTCAATTTTTCCACTAATTTTTTAAAATGTATAACTCCTTTATAACCATTATAATTCAGTTAGTTCTAGTCAATAAAGTTTTCTCTTCGTTTCGCCTGGGCAGTTTTACCTTTTGAATCGTAAATTGGTCCGACAATTGGATGGAAAATTGAAATTTTTGTCATTGTTATAAAAGGCTTGTAAATGATAAATGGTCAATGATATTTTTATCGCTAATGCACTTTCATCCCAGTGTATGGAAAAACAACCGAAGATAGCTGATTTGAATGTGTTGTAGTCTTTCCATTTGCAGTGTAACGTAATGAAGTTTTTTCATTGCTTGCCAGTAAACATAGTAGTAATTTATATTATACCATAATTTTCTTCAATCCGACATATCGCGGAACATTACACGTGCGTAGATACTTGATAGAATATCTACGCATTAATTGGTAACGACATCCCGTTACCAATATTTTTATATTTTTATTTTATATTGCATATTTTTAGTATTCCTCCACTGCTAGAAATATTTAAAATCTCAACTTATTAAAATAAAAACGATATGCACGTCTAAGACAGGTCCTCTATGGTCTTACTGATGAGTCCACATAGGGGAACCGGGACGAAACGTGTATTTTAGCAATAGGCATATAGTTCTAGATATTATCGCTTGAGGGATGCAGAATCCGATAGTGGTCGAGTCATTTATTTTTCATATACGCAGTTCTGAAGAAATGAAAAGTTCTGCCTGCGATAATGATACACAAACAGGTCATATCAAACTTTTTTTCATAATTAGTGGTTGACATCAACAACCCAATAATTTAAATAAGCTTCGTAATATTATTTTAATGCAGTAAAAGAACCGTAACACCAAGTATCTGAATTTTGACAAATTTTAGTATCAAGCGGTTAAGAAAATAAAATATTTAATTTATATGCTATAATTGTTGTCATTCACAGTAGAGTAGAAGGTATTTCTAGTATTTTTGCATTCCGGCCGGGTTGTACTGATGTCGCAAGCTTAAACATTGACTTTTTAATGACACACTTGAATTAAAAAAAAAACGATCGAGACCTAAAAGTCGACCAGTGTGTCGTTAATTGAGATAAGAACCGAAAGCGAGTCTCAAGGGCACTTCTTTCTGGATGTTCCGACAATTTTCGGGGTAGAAATCGCCTTTTACGTGGAACATCTGAACAATAAGTAGCTGGCAGCGTTCCAGAAGAAACCCGTTAGTTTCGTGAATGGCGCTCGACCGTAAACGCGAACACCCGTTATGCTGCCAATGCCGACTCCTAGCTGAAATAACTACTGCAACCGAAACCATCCACTTTTCCGGTCCCTTGCTAACTTTGAATGAACTCACGTAGGGAATGTCGAAACATCTGGTCTCACCCACATCCGACTTAAGGTCCATTCTCACGTATCGCTGATACGCTCAAATTTTTACCGTAATAGCTGACGAGGTGCGGGATATTAAGTCGAGAAAAACACTTTTCAAGATATTACTCCACAGAGATGCTTCATTTTAACTGTATTTTCTAATATAAATCTATATGAGTTGTTCTGATTTATTGCGAAGATTTTACTTTAATAATCTGCCATAAATGAGAATGGTAATTTTTTGTCGGAAATGTGTAATAAGTATTCATTGTTAATGTTGTCGATTCCATAAAGAAACTTTTTTGGAGCCTATTTATATGTGGTTGATGCGGAGTACCCTTTTAATAAATTCTTTATTAGTGCAATCGAACGTTCTTAAGATGACGGGGTTCATCCTAGCCTCTTTCTTAATCCTCCATAAGTCGACAAAGGCAGAACGTTCCTCTGTAATGATCTTTACTATAATATGTTGTGTGCGGTGATCGGTTGACCGTATACAAGTAGTACGTTGAAAGATATACAACCAGAATTTCCCGATAATTGCTTTATCTTATATTGATTAATAAATATTTCTAAATTTCTCAACCGTTTTCATTTATAATTACGTAAATAATGGCTTATTTCTTGGTATTCCGGTCCTTTTACTCTTATGACATAAGTAATAACTAGTAGGAACGTCCGAACATTACCACACAATAATTTCTCAACACAAAGTAACAGTACACTCAAGGAATAAATAAAATTACGGTGTCTAAGCGCTTAATTGAACACTTTTATTTAGAAGGTTCGAAAAAAAATAATCATTTAATAAATAGCGATGGGATAGAAAGTAAAATTTTTAACTACTAGTAACTAATAGTAAACTGTTAAGAGCATCCGGAGCTATATAAATAAAAGTATCTCTAAATCGTTTCGAAGACTACTGATTATATTAAGCACCATCAAACTTCATCCAGTCATGGAGTACATCGCAAGACAGTTTGTCAGGTGGGCTAATATGAGAGATTTACAAAGTTTTAACTTTACCTAAAAAATCATTAAATTTAAATCACAGGCTGTTAATATAGGGACATCGTTATTCCGGCATTCTGATTCTAACGTTATTCAATTCCCAATTGGAACGAAGCTAAGCATTATAACTTTGTTGGGATTCAAAATTGCAGTGAGCTCTGTTTCGTCGAGTACATTGGTGTGAAAAGAAAGCAAGACTCAAGTATCATCTGCATATTTTGCAATTTTGGCGCTTGGTTGAAAATAGCTATGTAAATGATGAATAGAAGAGAGCTTTGCGCCTTGAAGTACCTCGTATGCCAAAGGCTTGAATGTAATAGACTTATTATTTGCAATAGACGCACACTGCGTTCTCTTATGAAGATATGAGCTTACCAGACGAAGCACGCTCGTTGCAACGCCATAGAATTTGAGCTTGGCTATAAACAACTATTGGTTTAACATGTCGAAACCTCGTGAAAAATTAAGTAAGCACAAAAATGACAATAAGCCTTTGTCAGAATTACGCAATGTGTAACTGAGCAAATCAAATAAAGCAGTTTCACATACATGTCATTTTTAAACCTAAAAGAAAACGAGGAAAGAGCTTATGTTGGTTGAAATAATTGAATAATTGGTCAAGAACCGCTTCAGATATTTTAGGAAAGGGAGTAACTATCAGAGTAACTATGACATGCATCCACGAGGAAAAAAAGATTCCTCTAGATATAATAGAATTTGTTGTATTAAAAACTCAATTGAATACAACTCATGGATGAGACCAAGCATCTCTAAGGAAATTCCATCTGAACCTTCAACTGCACATTTAAGATTCAACGTTATTGTTTTCATTGATGAAATATTTCCTTGAAGAGAGATAGGCTGTGTTCGGGACTCGGATTGATAAGTTCCATGTTTACTTCTTTTTATCTGATAAGTTGTTTTTATACTCAATCCGATTGAATCAACTGTATTGTTATCAGGATTAATTAGATCTAAAGTTTCCCGTATTAAACTGATGAGACGGCTAGAGAAGTTGCTAGTTTATCGATTGCTTCTTTAAGTAAAAGGTCTTTTAAAGAAGTTAGTTTTTCTATGTATTCTAATACTGGTCTAACGTCCCAAGTTTTTGTGTATTTTGGTTTCGTCGGTCATTACTGCCACGGTTGATAATACTGATGTTAACGAAATAGCTGAGCGTATAATATTGACAGAACTGTAACTTGCTCCTTCTTGCAATTTTTTATGCAAGAATTTGATAATATAGTTTCGGCGTCATACATATCCATGTTTTTTCGATAGGTGAAAGTCCACGGTGTTCTTTTAACCATTTGCATATTGCTTTCGGGTTGATTCCGCCACTTTTCGAATATTCCAGCCGATTCTTGAATTTCTCGTTGATATGATTCCTGTAATTTGAAAGCAACGAGTGAAAAGGTAGATGGTAGGTGTGGACTTCGTCTCTGTAAAATAATTTTAAGAGATTTAGTTGGTCCAAAGGTATTGACGAGCTCAACCAAAAGTAAATTGAAGAGAGAATAACAAAGCTGTGAAGGCCAAAAGGGGCGGCAACTACTCCCGTTGTTTACGAGTGTGCGTAAAATTAGTGCACATTTTTTTAAAACCATAAATAGACTCATTTTTCCATGAAATTGAAAAATCATCGACTAATGCTGTGTCTGGGTCTGTGAAACGTGTAGAATTTCTTACATTATCTATTAATTTGTGAAGCAAATAAATCTCCAGAGATAAAGGACCAAAGGAGGATGCCCACAGGTATAGGTGGTTTTCGCCCTTAAGATGAAACGTCCCGAATTAGCAAATTCGGTTAGAGTGTGATGAACACCTCATACCAAATTCGATGGTTTTATCAAGTGTGAAAGTTGAGAAAATCATTATTGAAGTCTCGGATTTTACATAGAAAATTCAGTAATCTACGAGGTCTGTACAGCGTTTATTTGTTTACTACATCTTTTTTGCGTTCGTCGGATTTCGTTTCTTGCTAAAAATGTCGGAAAGAACCGAGCAACGAATTTGCATAAAATTTTGTTTTAATCTTGGTAAAAGTTGTACGGAAACTATTGAAATGTTGCAAAAGGCCTTTAGGGACGAGTGTATGGGCAAAATGCAAATAAAAGAGTGGTACAAGCGGTTTAAAAGTGGCCGCAAACTGTTGACAGTGGTCCTCGTTCTGGTCGACCTTCGACGGGAACAACATCGGATAATGTGGAACGTGTGCGAACTGCGATTGAACAAGATCGTCGTTTGACTGTGAAAGAATTGGAAAATGACCTTCGAATACCAAAAAGTACTGTTTGGCGAGTTTTAACCGAGAATTTGGGAATGACTCGTGTGTGTGCAAAATTCATCCTAAAACTGCTCTCAGAACAGCAAAAAAACCTTCGATTAGAAATTGCTCTGGACAATCTGGAAATGATCAATAGTGATGAAAAATTTCTCAAAAAAGTTATTACTGGTGATGAATCATGGGTTTATGGTTATGATCCGGAAACAAAACAACAGTCTTCGCAGTGGAAGCTTCCATCCGAGCATCGACCGAAAAAAGCGCGTCAAAGTCGAAGCAACGTTAAGTCAATGTTGATTGTGTTTTTCTATTATGAAGGCGTTGTGCACCACGAGTATGCTCCAAAGGGTCATACGATCAACAAAGAATACTATGTTGAAATTTTGAAATGATTGCGTGATGCAATCAGAAAAAAACGGTCGCACTTTTGGCAAACCGGTGACCGGTGCCAGCCTCCATACAGTCCCGACATAGCTCCCTGTGATTTCTGGCTGTTTCCTCGTTTGAAAATGCCGCTTTAAGGAAACTGATTCGACGACAAAGACACTGTTGAAACTAATGCGACGACTGCACTAAAGGCGATTCCGAAATCTGACTTTGAAGACTGCTTTAAAAAGTGGAAGCATCGATATGAGCGTGTTGTTCAGTCAAATGGGCAGTACTTTGAAGGATGTCACCAACCGGATGACGAAAAATAAGTCAAGCGTCGAGAAATCGAAGTAGGTCGGATACTTTTGGGACAGACCTCGTAAGTAGTAACAGCCCGCTCCTAGTGCATTTTGTAGGTAAAATTCGTGAATTCAAAAATGATTTTCTCAATTTCCCCACACGATAAAACCAACAAATTTGATATAAGGTTATACCTCTAAACCAAACTTTACAATTAAATAAGTTAAAAACAGACATAGGACCTACCACGACGTTTTTCTTCCACCTTATAACAAGAGAACAAAAAATTCTTTTTCATTACGAAAGTGAAAAAAAGAAGATGCATGTGGAACACATGCATGATACCTTCCACCAGATTTTCAGCTCTTCACACCAGCTCCATATTTTTCTTGCAAATTCATTAAATTAAGGTAATTGAACTCCACTTGTTTTGTTTACGTATGCAATGGAAAAGTTATTGTCTAAACTTAATAGTATTTCACATCATTTCACAATAATTAATATGTTGTAGGTATCTTTTATTCTTCGTTCGTAGGTATCTTATATTCATCTATCAATGATGAATCAAACGAAATTCCTGATTTTGATTTGTTGCGAGCCATGTGTTGTGTTTTATGTTTCTCTGGGAGCCGTTCTTTAATCCATTTTTCTAATATGGGGCTATGTTTAACCTGTTTAACATGCTCGTCATCTACCTTGAGCTCATTGACTCTCAGTAAATTTTTATTATTGCTAGACATCGCTGCTGATTTTCTTTGTCCGTTCTTCTTGTTGAGAATCAATAATTGCCTCACTCTTATATTCATCTTTACAATTTTGGTTCCGTTTTTCTAGTGTACTATTCTATTTGCTATTATTTCATGAAATTCAGTGAAATAATAACTTACAACGGGAACAAATTTATGAGGAGACTCAATAATTTAACATATAATAGTCTTGTTGAATTTGTTATAGTCTCATTTATTTTGTCAAATTCGAATGGATTCTAACACTCAATGGATGTTATTAAGAATTATTTATTTGTACTCGTGTGGAGATTGTTGAGAAAATATTCTTTTATTACTCGTATGGAGTTTATCTTTAAATCACCAACTATTTGTGATATTTCGGGGTTTTCCATGCTTTGATAACAGTTTGTTCTTTTTGATTTTGTGTAAGACTTTCGACAATCTAGGTTAGGTTAGCTGCTAGATTTTAATATTTTGTATTCGTCATGTCTTCTCTGCTTGCGGCGATTATTTCTAGACCTCGAATACGGTCAAGCACGTTTTCTTCTGTAATCCGACATCTGATTTTATAAAGATTTGTAACAATACGACGAAAACAAAGTTATGATGCTTTTGCATAACGACACAATATGAAGTTAGCTAGGGATAGGTTAAAACATAATCCATGGCGGGCGACTTGTTTTTCTAAATATGCGTAAAACGTTGCGATGTAGGCCATGACGAGTATGACTACATTATAATTATTATTGAGAACAAGATTCCTAGTATAATTCAAATATTGAAGTTGGTCACTAATTTGCCATTACATAAAGCCGGTAATTTTATATTAGGCCAGAAATCTTTGAACTTAAGAGCATTTAGTCAAGCGAAATAAGCCTTTTAAAAATTAAGCCGTTTGAGCCCGCAGTAATTTATAATAGGCATTATCGGTAGTCTATTTCAATTTACGCATTTTCGTTTCAGCGACCTTCTTCTTCTGAACAAAAGTTTTAATTGTATTTGTAACCCAAGGTGCTATTGGTTTAGGCACTAGTAGCGCTGAGGAACTTAACTTTCCCATTAACCGAGATAATGAGCAGAATCTCGACTCGCGGGGAACACGTGGCTGTTATTTTTAAAGATTCATCAATATAATTACATCCTTAATATATTCTAAATCTGAACAATTTATATGACCTAAAGTTTTAATGCATTTTTTGTCAATATTTATGATTTCAATAATTAATTACTTTTATCCTATTTATATGAATAGGTGGCCAAACGAAGGAAGAGGTCATCGAAACGAACGAGAGGTTGAGAGCAGTGAGGATTCGTCTGGACGGAAGTTACGATACGGCGAAGAGGGCTCTGGTGGAATTAATGTGCAAATATACTGACAGCAAGCAAGTCCGCAATGTCTTTCAACGCTACAATCTTTTAAAAAATATGATAAAGGTATTTTCAACAATTGGCAACTGATGAAATAAGTAAGGCCGGAAGTGTTACGTTATTGAAGATCGATTTTTAACTTAAATAGGACGTGATAAAGCTGGAAACACAGTACTGGACTTTGGTAGACATACCGCGGCAGGAGAAGCAGGAGACAGTTCTAGCCTTTGTTCTACGAGCTTGTGCCATTATGGAGAGAACTCATAAAAGCGGCGAAGGTGTCAAGACCTCAGCACGACTTGCAGAGGAAGCGGAAAGCAAACGGGAGCGCATCGAACGGCTTGAAAGTACGTTAAATTGCAGCCACTTTTCCTCTCGAATTCATGTCGATGGTTTGAAAAGATAACACGAATCCCTCCAGAAGTACGACATTATCTCTTGATGCATCGTGTATTTTTATGACCGCGGAATCACAATGTGCAAGCATTTATCTTGCGATAAAAGTCTTCTTCTCTGAACACATTTCAGCTTAATATACAGGTCGTGCCCATAGTTTAATGATGATTATTTGCATCTCGAAACGTATTTGTTTAGTCCAGGTCGGTGGTCAAAATATATTATTAATGTAGGAATTATTTCATAAAATAATCTGCTAGGTAATCTGAATTACTGGTATTGATTTTTTCATCAAAATCATGGGTGTTGTTCGAATCATTTTGATATCATGTCTATCTTAAAAAAGAGCCCCGTAAGATACCGTCGTTAATTTTCCAGTTCATTTCGACCAGAAAGTCAAATGGTGCTAGTCGAGTTTCCGTAGACTCTGAAAAACACCTTGGATGCGATTTATTGCATATAATGATAGAACCTTTTAGTGCCGTAACCCTTAAAAAATTATAGCTACTTCCATTGTTGATCTATTATGATGCAGGAAACCATTTATTGAAACACTAAGACAATCTTAATGAGCTTTTGAAAAAGAGTACCTGACAAGTGAAATAATTTTATAAAAAATATCCACTAGATCCTTTGAGTTATAGTTTAGATATTTACAAAGTATACTCAACGTTTGTACATCGCTTTTTTGTTTTTTTTTGTGCCTAATAATTGTCCAATAATTGGTTTCAATTTCTAACAGAGAAAAAAAACCTTATTTACTGAACCGTATGACATTTAAAATAATGTTCGATTTGATCGTCGATTTTAATTATACGAGAAGTACATATATAAGAAGTCCCCTTTCTTCCGAGTTTTAATTTCTTGGCATAAATTCAAATTGACGACAAAAACCCGTAATGACGACAAATTTAGTTTGCAAGAGAAGCATAAGCTTTTACATCCCAAAGGCGATCACTCGATTCCCTCGTGAGGACTTCGTCGCCCGCCGAGCCGGATTCGGTGATCATCTGCATCTGTTCTACTGAAAATAACTATTTCGTCACAAATAGTTGTAAAATCTGACTTTACGCACCCTTATTTGCGGAAATAAATTCGCATGTATAAAATAAGAGTTTTTCTCTCTTTCGAGTTTTAATTTGTTGGTGTAAACTCGGATGTTATAAATTACCATTCTAAGCGTTGTTGAATAGAAATAAATTTTATAGACAACAATGTGAGCGAACACTATACCGATAACAATTAATAAAAGGTATACAATTAGGGAAGTTAAAACACTTTTACTTAAACTAATTCAGAAAAATATGGTAGAACGAAATAATCATAAATGATCAATTGTAAATAATATACAATTCGGCTATGTATTTAAAAAAAATAATTCTTATAATTCCATCAAAAGTATTGTGTTTTAAGTTCAAGCCATACAATTAATTCAACGTGCTAAACCTCCTCCCTCAGCTTCTGAGATGTTAGACTTCCTCAAATTTCGTATATTTCATTTTCTCCTCGGCACGATTTTCAAGCTCATTCACGTGGAAAAGTACGCAACTCCTGATCCCTGCCGCTTTTTTCAACCAGTCGCCATCATTTCTATATCCGCTCTGTAGTTATAGGAATAAAACGAAAAGACGGGAAGCCGTTCCGTCGAGTACTGACTTTCCGTTTCTGTCTTATTTCTAGATACTTTTCTCTCTACCCTTTCTCTATCTTTTTCTCATGACTGCAGTCGAATAAAAAGTCGAGAACGAAGCAGAATGAATGAAGGAAAGAGCGAAACGTGACAGAAAGTTTTCCGCGCGATAGCGACCAGACGTACCAACTTTTGCGTCCCCTTGTTACTTTCTCGTAAAAGTCTTCTTCAGGAACCATCCATTTTCCGATGACACCGAGTGTTTTCTTTAAAAGTGTCCGAATGAAATGAGGTTCTGCTTCGTCAATATTTATTTGAGTAAGAACATCCAACAATCTTGGAAAAGTTGAATCAATTTTCATATTCAAAACGAGGAGTATTAAACGCAGGAATACTGCGGGCTTCGATTTTTACGAAAGTTTAGTTAACTCGGAATCTCGGGTATTCTCCAATATGATTAGTGGAAAGATACGCTACAATGCGATGTTTTTTTAGATTTCTGCATCACCAATCCTTATTTCTGAATCGCGTATAAAGGAATAAAATCCCTCAAACAGCAGACGACTTTTCAATTCAGTGACCTGTTTGAAAACATGGGCAATGCTCGTAGGGCTTTTACTGGTTACCAATAAAACGCCACCATTTAATTCCAGGGTTTCGGTCACGCTAAGAATTATTTGTCAAAACAAACGAAAATACTCGATATTCATTGAACTAGAAAAAAGGGTTGTTCATAATGCCCAATACTTAGATTAATTAGAAAACGTGTACCGTGTATTCCGCAGGTATCATTTTTTATTCGTGTTACAGATCTGACAACAGCCCAGATTGAAGCAGAAAATACTCAAATGACCAATGACCTCTACAGACTGTTAAAGAAATACACAGGTCTTAGAAATCTCATCCGAGACCTTAAGGTATGCCAAGTCTAGCTCTTTTCGATAGCGCTTTAAACAAAAAGCTCGAATATTAAAACTACTGAATAACACACATTTTGACAGAACGAAATTATTGGACAAACTGAACGTTTCAGTTTATTTATTATCACTATCACATTATTATCACATGATTTTCGAGTACTGATTCGCGTCTTCTTTTATTGCAGGAGGAGTACAATAGCTCAAAAGTCTACCCGATGGTACCGCGCTATACAATTCTTAAAGACATGATAAAAGACATAATGCACAATCCTGACTATATGGAAGTCTGCCATGAGGTTGACCAGTCATAGCGGCCGGACCCCCTCCATCGTTCGCCTCGTATGACTTTGTAAACGAAAGCAGGGTGTCATCAGGCAAAAAAATGATGAAGGGGGTGTTTCGTGACAAATTTCTACCACGTTTCCTATATGAAAAAGACGCATCGCAAGGTAGATAAGCATAGATCGGATTATGTTAGTTCTAGGATAAGACGAACGTAAATGTAGCTAGCTAATAATTGATCATGAAGCGATATCGTGTCTCATCTGGCAGCGATAAACATATTCGCAAAGGAGATGTCTGTTCGCAGTGATGAGAAAAAGTATGATTGTACATGTCCTTTTGGAGTTAAGGAATACTTAAAAAATACGACAGGTATTTCTCGTTCATTCCCGATTTCGATCGGAATAGCCGCTTACACGTCGAAACACAAAACGTTAAATGACGTTATCGTAAAAGTACATTTTATCATCGCAGGACTCGTAAGAATCGCGGGAAAAATGTACGAATAACCATTACTATTAAACCGCAAATTAAGCATTTGCGAAGTGATATCATTAATTCAGTATTTATATACGTGATGAAATTGCTGATAAGCGCATTATATAGTGCAGTCTAGATGTTGACCTAATAATTGATTTTTTTAAATCTCTACTTTAGATGGTAACTCAGAAGACTCAAAAGAGTCAAAAAATAGCCACGAATAATGTTATTTTTAAACAACTAGTATTCTATGTTTAAAAGCATGTTAATGCAGTAAAATATTTCATGAATTTTATTATTTACGAATTTTCAGCGAACGGATCATTGTACACAATCGATATGGATTTACAACTGCAGTGTCGTTCGATAAGTTAATCATCACAGAAATAAGAAAACGATTGAGAATTGTCTTTATTGTAATGTGTATAACTTGTTTAACGTGCTGAATTTATACATGACATGAAAATTATTTGTATGTGTGAGATACGCGTGTAAAGTTTGACTGGGATGAATAGAATTACGAACTATTCCGCTCTGAAAACAAGAATCGTTTTAAAAAGAAATAAAACCATGCCAAATATGGAAATCTCGAAATCAAATATAATACAAAAATAAAGAATATTTAGAGCTGAATAATTGATAAAAATTAAATTTTAACTATATAGACATTAAGGATTAGCGTGTGAAATGAGCTGATAATGCGACATATGCTAAGAGCATATATCGAAATGGCTGATAGCCCGAAATCAAAATGCGATGTAAAATGCGCGTGCAACATCAAGATGATGTAAATTATGCCACTTTCATGAGAGTGGCTAACCATCTCGATGTTGGACGTCGTTTAGTACCTTTCATGTATTTGCTATTTGCCTCTTTATGGACTGAAAAGTTTTAACCATACGATTAATCAAATAAGTGGATCAAACACCGAACTCGGAATCAACACTAAATAGTTAAGTAGCTCCTTTCCAACGTTTCCGATCATAGGAGTTATAAGATTTCTCAAAACTATCGTCATCGTAATTTTCCTGGTTCTGTTTATTCACCTGTTAAATGTATATTGAACCTAACATTAATATCAGTTTTCATTTCTCATATTGCATATCACAAGTTTTTTTCGCATTTATACTCATTAGAATTGCCAAAAACTTTTCTTTATTTTTTTAAATATTTTTCTCACGTTAAGTTCTTATTAACATGTTCCAATTATTTACTTTTGTTTGCTTATTTTTTAGTAGAAGTAAATGTGATCAAGCATATAAATGTAATGAAACACATATATGCTCTTATGTCTCATCTCAACTGATACATCTCAAAGTTATCATTTGTAAACAATATATTGATTTATATTAGGCATATTTTATATATGACCAAATCCCTTCAAACACAGGCATATTTGATAATGCACGAGGTGGTCATCACTATACCCAGTTATTAAGCGGGGTCATGTGTGAACTTACGTTAACCTAAATAAAGTGTTTATGAGATTATATACAATTATTGTGCATTTATATATGAATTCTTATATACCAATGTTGTTAATCATATCTGATTGCATGACTTGGTAGTGTTCTATATTTGAAATATTATAATATTATTGTTCACATGTTTTGGAATGTGTTTATGGTACTGATGCAAATATATACATTCGAATTTGATAAAGCATTTCCACATGAGGCAGGGTCCACTGATAAATGTATCAGTATGGTGTTGAATCGTATAATAATATCGGGTTATATTTAGTTAGGCATGATCCGTAAAGACATTATTTATGGCCCACGTATCATTATACGAGTTCATAAATTAACTCATAAATACATGGTCAGATTTGGTCGTATATGAAATTATTTCTCGTAAGACATATACATATCTATCAAACATACTTTGATGTCTTTAAAACTTGCTAATAAACGTAAAATCTTATTTTATTTACGTGTAGTAATACATAATGTCATGAATGATTTATAGAAATACATTTAGGCCTGACACAAAGTTTTAAAATCGGCATTTATGTATCCTCACAAAACCATCATTCAAACATTGGAAATCCAATAACATTTTAGTCACAGCGGTATTTGAACAATATTACATAAACTGGGAAAAACGTTTTATTTTGTTCATTTCGGTGGCTTACTGAGTATTTAAAAATATTGAAATATATGTGAGGTTGTCTTCAGATCTTATAACCAATTGTCATACTTACTGAAATAATTATTGTGTTATATCAAAATTGTAAATGTCTTATATATGATAGTGTATACAGGTATATTCATTGAATATTGCAAATGAAATACTAGTCCAGGACATTGCAAGTGTAACGGTGTAGATGTACTCAAAGACAAACATTTTTGTAGCCGCGCAGAGGCCCGTTCTGTAATATTGCTGAAACGCCTCTAAGACCCAAATATATGACAAACATGCTAATATATGGCATATACGAATATTCTTCTCAATGTTTTTTTATCTTTCATTATTATGGATCTACCTTACATAGTCTGTCTCAAAGTGTAATACTGTTATCATCAACTGTTTTAAAACAATTTTATTATACATGTGAATATTCGAAACAGACGAATTTTAAAACAATTCAGGATATCGATGAGCGCTGTTACCTTAAAAGTATGAATGACAAAGTGTAAAATGAACTTATATGAGCTGATCATATTTTTACGATTAGACCAATTTACATTATTAAGTACTACATTTACGTACTAAGAACCTGAACTACTGTAAGATGGAATATTATATCATATTACTGTAAGAAATGTGAATTAATGACACATTACACTGTAAATTTAAGAGATGCAATGACCTTGAATTGAAGAAAATAGCCTGTGTGCTCGCCTTTTCGATGAAACTGGAGAGTGCCAAATAGATTTGAAAGTTTATATGAAATAACAGTGAAAAAGAAAATGAATGAATGCAAAAAGTCAGAGAGAAATTATAAAAAAATGTGCTCTTATATGCGTACATGTACATGTATCTGTTGGTGTACCGTTCTAAATATTACAACTAATTGGTATCCAGATTCTCTGCACGCCAAGTTTGTTTAATATTTTATACATTAAATACTTTCATAATTTATTCTATAATATTCATTACGAATTCGTACATATGTTATTGGTAATAATTTGATTCGGATTTTAGAGATTATAAATATAATAAATTGTGATGAGCGTACTCGCTAAACTCTTTGGAGTGAGAATTTGCGCTTAGAGTGGATCAATTTTCACTCCATAAAGAGTGGATTTCCAGTGTGAGAAATATAAAGAGTACGAAGGATTACAAAATCTAAATATGTACTAGTCATAAATTTAAACTATCAAAATAATGACAGTGCCCAACATGCACCAAAAATCTATTACCCTTCACGTATTCGTCTTACTTTCATGAACACTGCATGGCGCTTGGTACACGGAACCCACTAAGTTAAATATCATATTCAGATTTCTTCTCTTAGATTTAGTGTTTTATATATCGATTTACTACATTATTACAATATGTACAATGGGGATAACAAAATAGCGCGCAAAGCTCTAGTAATGTTATATCTACACGACAACTAGCATACTACTGAAATATTGAAGAAACATGTAACTGCACAATCAAAACGTCTAATTTCAATAGAAGGAGATAACACGTGTTTTATTTGAAGAGAGAGTTTTTCAGTGCTGGTTAAGGGTTTGTAATAATCCTGCAATAAGACCTTAAAAATAAAAATCTTAATACAGTCCTGGTTTGGCCCTGATCAAGGTTTTATGCATCAGTAAAATTTGCGTTGATTGAAATGTCATTCCAACTTTTTGTTAAAAATGATTTGATTTGCATTTTCAATATGTATTGAACTACGGTAGTAACGTCATCGTTAGGCAACAACTGTGAATTCTAGTTTATTAATCAAGTATCACTACTAAACTGATAAAGTTGGTCTTACAGTCTTGATCAAGCTATGATCAGGTAGTAATAAGGCTCACATGATATTAGTAAACTGATCAATATTCGAGCATCCTAAAACGAGTTCTGCTGTGCTATGTATAGCACGATATTATTCACGTATGTCCCTTTAATTATTGCAAGTTACTATTTGTACGTAAATTGCAATAAAGTTGATGTAATATTTCAGTAATACGATGTCGTGTATATATACTATACGAGGTATTTCTGGAATTTTGCGCAAGCTTTCAAGATAATATAGTCGATGTACTGGCGCCTCAATTGTAGTTAAATAATGTAATACTTTTATAATATTACTATATTGTTGAAAAATACTTAAACAAATTTGTAATATTTCCACGTGGTTTATTACGGAAATATCGCTATACTATACTGAAATGTAAATTTTAAAATGATTTAAAGTTCTTGTACCAGTGTCCGAGACGTTCAGCGTGCAGGATAGAATAATGTTTGTTGAAAAAAAATCTATGTTAATATTAATGTAACGTGAGAGTTGGACACTAAAATCGTGATTTATGGTACTATTGCTAGCATTTGTCGTGTTAAATATTTTTATCAATAGTTTTAAGAGTCGAATATTATTGAAACGATATAGTATATATCTAGAGCATTCAACATTAATTACGGTTGATGTGTGATCGGCTAATAATTTCTGGGTGTCCTCCGACATATTGATTTCTTTGTTAAAAAGTCTCCTGCACATGAATAAAAGTGCTTGTTATCAACTATTTATTCTTCTGGGGACTTGTAAGAATGGGTGATTACCGAATTCTGGATAAGGCTATCTTCCTTCACATTTCAAATCGATGTCAGGAAAAAGGGGTTTGTGTAAAAACTACCATGTCTAAGAAAATGAAATTCGACCAATCTATTTGTCTATATGATCTATAAAACATATACTAAATACACCACGTTTATTATTGCGCTTTTTCGCTGCACTCGAATTTTTCTCTATACACCAAGTTACTATAATCTCGATATATTTTACTAAGAGAATATCACATATTTCAAGACCTGCGTAAAAGAGAAAATTGGATTTTCTCCCTTCGGGTCTGCCTGTTGAACGTAACCTCAAAACTTTAAACCGTTTCTTCGAATTTAAGTAATTATTAAAGTTTTGAAGAAAGCTTTGTATACGAAGTTCTGTTTTATCCTCGAAACAGGCAAAATGTTAAGGATATATATTTTGTGATACGAGGGTTAAATGGAACGCGACTTTTCTATTATACATATATATACATATACATTTCACACACACGGTCATTACGTTTTTAAATTTTTCATTGTACGACACACGCGCACTGCAGATTTCGTCAGTCTACGATTTCATAATGTAATACGCAGTATGTAACACAATGTTTAGGATATCGATATAGATCTTTGTGGAACTTAATGTTGACGCTTTATAGTAAATAGAAATCATCGATATTTATATCAGCGAAAGACCAAGGTGAATTCATCTTTTAATTAATTTTCTGCTAGACAAAAATAAAAATACTCTGATAGTAGAATCTTCATATTATTAAAAAGGTAGCGCACTGGAAATACACCACTATACTTAATATACACCACTCTACCATATCTAAAACGTCAGATATCATTGAAAGCAATTACATGACTGGGAATAATATTCGTTGAGAACTTGATTGAACTTGACAGTGTTCATACAGGTTATTCAGCATTTTGAATTTTTATTAGATTAATCTGGTAGTTTCATATAGTTTTCATGTCATTGTATGTGATAATTTAAGAAAATTTGATATTGTCAAGTTCTTCGTAAAGATCACTCCAGATGCCAAACATGAATGTATATGGAACTTTATTTAAAATTAATCAAGATTTTTGAATGCCATTTACTAAATTTCATGTTATTCATAACATACCTGTTTCAATCTTTGATATCTGACACCATTATCATAATGTTAAAAATAATGAGAACGATAAGTAGAAAGTTATTGTTGATGCATACATCAATACTCTGAAAACTGCAGATTTACAGATTTCGAATAAACTGACATAGATAAACTTGCCCTTTCGCTATAAAAAATCCCTTCTCTATGGGATATTACAAAATGTTCAATCACAGTAATCGTTCTTCAGTACACAATGGCTAATTATAGTAAGAAAACATTTAAGATTAACGTGAACGTAGTAATCGATATATGCATATTTGATTCCTAAAATCTCTGGAAAATTGTCTATAATTAATGCAGAATCTCAAATAGTTGCTGCCAAAAGCATTTTAGAGTTAGTCGAAATTGAACAGTAAGTGTCTTTATATAAATTGATGTACAATTTTTAAAAACTGCATTTCAAGAGCAGGTTTGCAGATCAAAAGTATTCGAATCAAACCTCAGACTGAACATTTTCGAATTTGAGTCACTGTCTCATTGATTAGCCGACTTCATACTTCGTTTTGAAAATATCTAAAATAGGATTGAGTGAGAAATATTATATAACCATTACCTTAAGTTGTTACTGCGATTTCCAAACTTGTATCCTTATTTAAATGTACCCTTGTTTTTAAGAATGAAATAAGTTAAATCGTTTTGTTTGCAATATGTCTGATAGCACAGCGTGGTAAAAAACGATTTGCAGTTGATAAAAAAAGACTCAGTAGGCTATTTTTTATCTAGAAAGAAATCATACCGTACATATAACTAAATAATTAGTCGAAAATCAAAAGAATGATTTCTGGCTTCGATTCATTGTTTACTATTAATGAATATTAGCCGTTAGTCACGTAGACTTAGCTGCATTTCTAAAAGCGTTAAAATTTATACGTCATTCGTCTTTTCAATGTTACTTTTCAATTACTACCGTTTGTATTTTGTATTCTTAGCTGAAAATCAAATTTTGAATAAATAACCATTTATTCAAATGATATCGAAAGTTTTCTAATTAAAAATGAAATCAGCGTGTAAATAAACAGTATCAAAATTATCAAAATTTCTTATATTTTGAAACTGTTGTAAGACTTTTAAATGATCAGTGTACTGGAAATAACTCGATATTAGAATTATTCTAGGAATGCTCCAAAATTTCCCTGTAGTGTTGCATCGTTTCAACCACAGAAGAGACAAGAAAGTGTATGCTGCAATAAAACGAACATTCTGCGTGTGTAATCGTATTTGCCACTTTATGTTTACTTGTTCCACGTAACTCTGTTTATGAAATAAGAGCACCGAATCGTTCATTAATTGTTGGGCTTTGTTAATACAACAAATTTAAAAAAATGTTTCTCGTCTTAACTGTTTATTACAACCTTCCTGATCAATATAAGTATATAACCTAACGAAATATAAACAAATTCAGATCTTAAATTTATGAAAAAGTATTCCAAACTTTATTTTAAATGTTTGAATATGTTATTATTATAAATGTTATATAAACAAACAAATAAATAAAATAAACAAAATTTCTTATTCATAATTAATGTAGTATATTACCTAATTACTGATAGAAGCTATGACATTAAGTTTGGCGGACAATAAAAAAATGGGACGATATCCGAACGTGTCCGGAAATCGACCGCTCCTTAGTACAAACCTTATACTTATAAACCGATTTTTAGTATCCCCATATGTTCCCTCTCTCTCCAATTAGTGCGAATTTAGTTTTTGCTTTTATTGAAAATATATTAATTATCAAATTATTACTAAATAATTACTTTTTACAATTCTTTGTTATTACAGATACGTTGACGATGTCTTAAATACTATTTCAAATATCATGAGAGCAAAATAGCACATTCCCTCCCTAACTCATTCAAATTGTCGTCCTCGCTTTCAAACTCGACCTCGACGGCAAACACCTATTTTTCTCCCTAGTTACACAATATACAATTTTCGGCTCGCGCTCCCTTTTTGTACAGGAGTGATCACAAAAAAAACTCTCTAAGGACACACAGGTAAGAATCTTTCTATATTCTCAAATTTAAATCAACAAAAATCACTAACAATAAGAATCACTGCATATGAAATGATTAGCTGCCCGTACCACACAACTGACTGAATCAGTGGTAGGGAATAAACTGATTATCGGGTGTAATGCCCCTCGAAACTAATTGCAAATTATAACTTGGACGAAACGTGTATTTTTAACACAATATCCAGTTGTATCTTTAAACATTATTACAAAAGGGAAACTAAATTTACGTTATTACAATAAGATTTTACATTTTACATATGTATTCTGCAGCGAAAATACAATTTAGTTCGTGATAATATTACACATTTGGTCCTTTTTCCTAAGTCTCCATTTAGACAGACATTCAAAAATAAGCGTCACTATAATGCTAGTACAAGCATCGCATATAAAATTATTGACGTTATATGTACCTTGGAAAAGTCACCTTATTATTGAAAATGGCAGTACAACCCCACTATAATATGTTACATTAAACTGTAAACAAACATTTCGCCACTTTGTGCACTTCAGCATAACCTTGCCCTGAACGCTAATATATGAATAATTTGCTGTATAATGAACATAATGACCGTTTCAATTTTTTGGGTTTAAAATTGAAATAGTGTATTTTTTTTCTTGTGTGGATTATGAGAGTATATCTGTACTCTCGAAAATCCATCAGAAGAAACCAATAATATTGAAAACCGAGTAATTTAAAACTTTTCGACCGCATTCTCTTTTATTTACATTCCTAATTTGTATATTGCCCGTCTAAGTTGGGACTTTTTGTTTGTTTTACATGCGGTCGAAAAGTTTTCAATTACTTAATTACTTCGACCCAGACCTTAGGTCTGGATGAAGTATTGAATTTGGAAATCACTTCGGGCATAAAAATTACCCTATATAGTTTTTCATCAAATGTCAACGTTTCAGACCCCAAAGAGCCCAATTCAACAATAAAAAAATTTGTGTCCGTGATCTTGTACGTACGTACGTCCCGTTTTTTGTCGTGCGATAACTCGCGTACGGATAAGCGTAATGACATAAATTTTTTATTTAAATACGTGTCTTGGCATCTTAGATCTGATTAGATTTTGGCGCAGATGCATCCGTACATTACTAAAAAACATTAGCCCCATTTAAGTTTCTTCGTAGTTTTTTGCATTTATTTTGTAAAAATACAAATTATATTCAAAAATGTTTCAAACAAAAAAGATAGAGCGTGAAACTCTCTACAAAAAAGGTTGTATGCATTTTCTTCCTAAAGTCAACGATAATACCATAAAAAATTGTTTAAAATGCTTATGACTATTGTCTGAAAAAGTATTGAATTTGGTCACCTTGGCAAAAAAATTACCCTATAGTTTTTCATAAAATTTCGACGTTTCGACCCCCCCTCGGGATCGATGATTTCTATTGCGAGTATAAAATCTTGTTTTTATAATAAAGTGTACTTTTTATATCATTCCATTTGTTTTCAATGCTTTCAAGAATTATTCGAGACATAGACACAACGTACTACGAAATTAGTTTATAATTTTTTTGGTATTGTTACGTTTTGTATATGTATAATGTATAAGACCACGAATCTTTAATATAAGTTCTTTCCTAGTACTTCAGAAACAATTTTTGATACATATTTAGATAGATTGTATGTCGGACCATTGATTGTTGAAACGATTATTCTTACATTATAACCATCCTTATGGATCTTTGGAAGCCCGTATGCTCGCGGTATTACTGCATGTCGCACAGTTAGCATTTTTAAAATTAATTTATGTTATAAATTTTATTCTTATATTTATTTTTATTTTCGAACGACCGATATTACAAAAACTGGGGTCGTTATCAGCGACCCCAAAAACCCCCGAGTACCCAGTTTCATGAAAAATGATTCATCAGAAAAATGTGTACCGCAAAGGGTTAAGAAATAATTACGTAGTTGTTCTCTTTATGAACTACATCTAACAAAAATATTTGGAAACCGTTTGTAAGGGGGTTATCGAGTGTTCCGCCGATAAAGTAGGAATTTTCACTAAAAACCGTAAATAAAAAATGACTGAATTGATTTTTCAAAATTTGGACACAGTAAAGGCAATTATATTTACTATAGAGGGTATCCTAAAAAACACGAAGAAATTAATTTAGAAATGACCGAGAATTTTCCAAATTAAGTATGATTTTTATTTATTCCCGAAAATTCCGGGTCAGTTCTCAATTAATGTCTTTAGTATTTTCCAGGAAACAGTCTATAGTAATTAGAAGTGCCTTTACTGAGCCCAAATTTTGAAAATGTTATTCAGTCATCTTCAGTTTACGTATTTTCGTAAAACTTTCTACTCTACCGGCGGACCACTTTAGAACCCTCTTAAGCTCGGCTGTGGGCAGCATTACATAATTTATGAGACGAGGCAACGGTCTTCTTTACCATGGGTTATTTTATCGTAGATCATTTTTTGTGTGATCATTTTTCATCCGACATTTTTTTCACGGATCCAATGGTGACATTAGAGCTATCTCTGGATACATTATTTAATTTCCCTCATACATTAACATACTAGAAAACATGGAAGGGTGTTATAGTTTGAAAGGGGATGCGCCAAGCCTATTATTCTCATGTTCATTCTACTTATACGGCGATACCTTTCATTTTTCGAAAAAAATGCACTTGAACTCTTTTGTCAAGAATTCCGTACTCTATATTTATTGTACCAAACATTTTTTTAAATTTTGAAAATTTTCGGATATAAATGAGAAAAACTATGAAAAACCATGAATTTTCATGGTTTTTGTCGAGTTTCACCATGAAAATTGCAATTGCACCAATTTTCATTACCATATACGAATTCAGCGCATCAATACGTAAGAAAACATACGTTTCATACAAATTTCTGGCGGCACCTTTTCGGAAATATATCCTAAATATCGTTGTCAGAACGTCGATGTATCTCCGATTAAATTGTTGATTTGGTCAATAGGGGCCCCCCACGGCGGCGCCAGCGTGAAACATCAATCTAGTTTTGCGAATTTTGAGGATGCGAGACGCATGCTTAATTATGTTCAGTTCCGGTCAAGACTTCCGAATACGTGAACCTGTTTCGCCCTCCAGTACGCGAAAAACGTGCTCTCCATATTTTTGCTCGTACGTTGCTATTAATTAAATAAAGATAATGACGGAATTGAAATTACTCACTGTTTCAGTTTTCTGTTACTCGTTATTTACCGATTCCCAATCTTCGCCTAACCAGCCTTTATCCGAGTGCTTCGGAAATCGCCATGCGCGATTTCACCACGCAATTATTCATTATCGACAGTAGTTACAATAATGCATCAAGTCAACATAAACTCATGTAAAGACCTACCTACCCACTGTCGATAAATAGGATTTCTTCCAAATATAAATTATCTTCGAGTACAGCTACAATTTTACCAATTAGTACCAATTACCACCGCGTAATTTGCACACTAGGGTCACTTAGAGTCCCTCTAGTAAGGGTCACTATAATCGCTATATGTAATCAGAGTTAAAGCGCATATGGCCGGAAGAACGCCATTTATCAGCCTAGCCAGAAGTGCCTGTGCGCGCGGTTTTCAAATTGTGAAAATCGGTTACTGAAATATACGGATCAATTTTTAGGCAGTGAAAGACGAATGTGTCAAGTTAATTGTAAAATTGTCAAAAAATTCAGTTTTGTAATTGTCATAGATTATGTGAGGCTGTTTCTTGCTTAACCCCTTCGCTGCGGCGAGAATTTCACAAAAAGTGCCTAAAATGCGGGAAAAAAAATTTGGTTAGATTTTACTGTAACTTGGTGAATAGGGGTTTCTTGAGACGCCGATTACAAATTTGAAGTCAGATTTCGAAAATATAAAATGGCGGATTCAATATTGCGGGCAAATTTTCTAAATACCAATCATTTCGCTTGACACTTGTTACTCAGAGGTTTTCGGGGTCGCTGATTACGAATCTGAAGTTACATTTTTGGAAAATTCAAAATGGCGGATTCAATATGGCGGACGTCTTAATCAAAATTCGAACTGATTACGAATCTTATATCAGTGTTTGCATGTACAATATTATGGCAATTTGTTATTCATATGTCAATAATGCTGCTCGTGGCAGGTTGGAAATAGAAACACTCTCGTGATTATTTATAAAATATTTATACCGAATTTTGTATTTTTATCAAAAACTTCTTCGATTCTGCAGCTACAAATCTATATTTTTAGTTTTTACATATATTTTACAGAGTTTATTATCAAAATTTTGTTATGAACTCCTGAGTTATCGGGTTACATCAGAGAAAAAACATTGATTTCTAGAGTTCAATATGTTACAGTTTTTATTTTAAAAACAATTTTAAACAAAAATATATAAAAACAGAAAAAAATTGCGCTTCGAAGACCTTTCTCGAACTTCATAGTAAAGTGTGTCAGTACATATTGTATATCGAAGCTGACGGGGGAATACCACATTAACACGTGGTATTGGACCCGCCATTTTGAATTTTCAAAATATATCATCAGATTTCTAATCGGCGACCTCGAAAACTCCTGAGTAGCAAGTTTCAAACGATTTCATTAATTTTTAATGCAGAAATTGACCTAATACGGCGACATAGCTCATGACAAAGATTTTTACAAAATCGTGAAAACAACATATTTTAAGAACTTGTATCTTTTTTTCGACAACATGTTTTTGGAAAAGGACAACGCCATGTTGTTCGATACCTTAGGCTGGCTAGAAATGGTCAAGTTTTTAAATTGGATATATTATTGACTTTATTAGACTAATTTATGTCATGACAAAGATTTGCGTTTTTTCCGCAGTCAGAGAAAAGTCCTAAATGACAAAGATCTTTGTCATCCGCAGCGAAGGGGTTAAAAACGTGCACGACTGCATTTACATGCCAAATGCCAGTGAAAGCAATTGAATGAAATCGCATTGAATCGCATCCAAAATTTCTCTGTGCAATCTCTTATGTTAGACAATGATCTAACTTATTTTTTGAGCGGTATAGATTTATAATGAGCGGCTAGACAATGTACGTCTCAGCAGAAATGAAAACATATAAATAATGTTGTGCAATACTGTTGTTAATGCTATTAACAAATCTTTATTTCATACAAATAAATTCATTAATAGTAAATAAACCTTATTTCCATTAAAGAAACCTTTTTCTCAGTGTACGCACGACAAACAGCTGTACAAGAGATATATATATACATTTGAAAAGAGAGCTTCCAATGAAATTGTAATAAAATATTAAGTTTTACATTTTAAATAAGACTGCATAACCTTATAAAAATTAACGAAAAAGATGTATGAATAAATAAAAATAAAACGTGATGCTCCGAATGAATACTAAATCGAATTAATACAATGACTTGTAAATAAATATATAATTATATTGATACAAATCCTTTTCTAATATTTCTTCAGGCAATTCTGACAACTTTAGGCAGATTGATTTTGGCGCCAAATCGACGGACTGAACAACTTCCAAACAATACGTCGACGACGTACAGTATGAGAAAATGGCCGCCGAGCTCTCGGCCAATAAAAAACCGCTTAACATAGTGACTCTAGTGGAGACCCGACACACGTGGGTTAAATAATATAACCTTTTTTCAACTGCTCGCTCAGTCATCCGCACTATTCCCCAGTCATCTCAAACAGTTATTGAATCCAAACTCATAAGACACGTGTTTGATCGGTAAAAATCACATTTATCGGCTTTTCATTAATTACCTGTATTTAGAATATAAGTTGTCGTTCTTCTACATTATTTGACTTACTCCCAAATGTTGCTTACTTTACTATCTTTTCAGTAAAACTTGAAGAGCTGGAAATCTGATGAAACAAACCTTATACATTACAACCAGTGATTTTAGTCAGTTAAATTATGTCTGTTTATCACGACGAAGTGGAGATCGAAGACTTTGAGTACGACGAGGACGAAGAAGTGTATTATTATCCTTGTCCGTGTGGTGATCAGTTCCAGATTACAAAGGCTGAGCTACTTGCAGGAGATGAAGAAGCAACCTGCCCTTCTTGTTCGCTCGTTGTAAAAGTAATTTATGACAAGGAAGCTTTCGCAGCAAAGATCGAAGAGCTTTCTAAATCCAAGGATTCCAAACTTACTAAGCAAATATCCGGAGTGAGTCCATCGTAATTTAATTATGCATAGAGAATATTTTACAGAATGATATATATCTTTTTATCTTTTATAGGTAAAAATCTAAATAAATGGCAGGCCGTGGAAGAGGAAGAGGGAGACCCATTGTGCTCCTCAGTGGGGACCAGGTTGGTTTTGGAAAAATAGAAGTATTACCTCCTGTATTACAGCCACCACCAAAGTACCCACTTTTGGAATACAAAGCGACCCCAAGTACCGCAACTAATGAAATTCGCTATTCTCTTACACTAAAGAGAGATTTTGCCGAATTTATGCGAGAGTCACCAAATTATGTACTACCGATTGTTGTGAAAAAAGATATAGAGAGATTCTCTGATCGTTACGAGAAGCTTACTAACGACCAACAAGAATACCAATCAAGGTACTTCATTAATTTATTTTTTATTATATTATATTTTCATTTTACAAATTAGAAAAATATAAAAAAATTACAGTTTGACAATATTTCGCACAGATTGGTCAAATTCTACTATTTTTATTAAAATTCAAATTGTTAATTTGTATTCTACAAAATATTTCTTTAGATTAGAAATAAAACTCTGAAATTACGTGAGAGCAATCATTTAGTTTTACAGATATATTGTTATAAATTATGTATAAAATATTGATTACGGTTTCTAATTTTGCAGATACGATTGGACAAGAATGCCGCTTGAACTAAAACCATCAACTAAGCGAAATCTCAAAGTTAAAAATGCATCAAATAAGAAAAGGCGCAGAGACGTAGATGTAGAATCTAAACTGCAGGAGCTGGAAAGAAACGAAAATACCCAGCACAGTGACAATGAAGAAGAAGAAAAAGAGGACGAAGTGATGGATAAAGATGATGCAATGGAAGAAGTCGAAGAGGAACAAGATGAAGAAATGGACGAGGGTACAGATTATGTGAACAACTACTTCGACAATGGCGAAGATTACGATGATGAAGATGAGAACTTGGACGATGGTGGCACATACAGTTGATTCTGATGAACTCCTTAGGAATGTACAAAATATATATATTGTTAAATATACAGCATGCTTGAAGAATGTATTAAGAAACTCTAGGAAAGGAATTTGCCGATGAAGTGTTAAAGAAATGTTTTTCACAGGAAGCGTCGGTGTCTTTATTACGAGTATTTCAATTTCTAGTAATATATAATATATATTTATATAATATATATAGCCATAATAATCTTCAATGATGTATTAAATGACCGTTCCTTACGATACACTCTGAGAAAACGAACAAAGAGCGACAAACAGTTAATAAAGTTGTAAAGAGGCGAACGTAAGCTGCTCCGAGAACATGGATAGCTTCACTCTCTAGTCGGCTCAACTGAGTAAATACTTGCGACACTTTCTCTGATAGAAGCTCAAAAATAGCAACATGATAACAAAAATTGTATAATAATAATCGAAACTCGGCGCCGCGTACGATTCGCCTCCGGAGAACCGTTTTGCCATATTAAATCGAGAGCGAAGATTCGAATTTCTTCGTTCGCACGATGTACATATCACAATAACGTCGAGACGTTTCGATATACAAAAAATACACGCACTCACTCTTCTCTAGAAAAGTCGGAATGTAATTTACCAAGGCGTTCCTGCGATACCCTGTCGACGTCGACTTCCTCCTAAGACCGCGCGAATGTAAAAACTTCTATGAACGAAAAGCTCATAAAAATCGTCGAAACTCGAACCTGAGGTTCACTAGCCCGAGCGTGCACCGAGATAATCGTCGGGTGCCGTCGCAACAACTTTAACGTTGGACCTGATGAGGTTAGGTAGGTGGTCTGGGTGATCTCTCGACAAGAAGCAGTAAAGCTCTCGCAGCAGCGACACGACGATTTCTCCATCAACCACCGAGACTTCGATCTTCTACGCTATTGTACTTATTTACAGACGTTTAAAGAACCGCGCTTTTCTCCATCGTTCGTTGTGCCTTCTTAAAGCAAAAATAATTATCCCGTCTTTTTTCGCTTTTCGTAACAGGCAAAACGGTTCCGAGGCGCAGCCATTCGTCGTAATTCATACCCTCGCGCACAGCCTGGCTTGTTTAGTTATCTTACTCTCTTGCTTCGATCGATTGGTAATATATTATATAATATATATATTTATATACGTATCTCGCGTATAATCGTCATATTTATTGTATTATAATATGTTCTATCTATTTATAGTAGGCGCAGAGACTAAGGCGGGAATGCAAACGAAATCCCGGGTAGCCTCTTGTTTTCTTCCTTCTCTTCCTTACCATCTCCTCCTCCCATTCCGTACTTTATTATCGTCTTTCAAAATTTCTATTGATAATGTTAAGTTAAACGTCCGCATTCTCTTTTGGTTCTGTTGTTTACCCATCGATTACTTTTTCTAGATTATCCTATCGTATTCATCATCTTGCTCAATTTCCTCCTAATTTTCTTCTCTCGTAGACGCATCTTCCATCATCAGTCTTCTTTCTTCTCCGACTCCCCATCCCTCCGTCTTTGACGATGGGCTACAATTTATTTCATTTCTAAACCAGCGACCGGAATTATTTCGATATTCCGACCATATCACGGCATTGCAATATTCTACCTAGAATTAGTTAAATATTAATGATAATCGCTCTCGTGCATCACAATTTTTCATATTTAAAGTCAGCATCTCTGTCTTCGGTTCATTACCCGGGCGCCCTACTATGTAATGTTTGCTTTCTCTCTTTTTCTCTTTCACTTCCGTTCTTTTACGCACTTCGTACGTTCGATGTGACTCGAGGATAAAAAACGATTTTATTTAGACGGTTCGATGAAATCAGTCGGTTGAAAACAACGATATTCGTCTACTCCTTTTGAGGTTAGGACGTTATGTTTTAGGTTTTAATCCTATAACGTTAAATTATGATATTACCGGCAGAACCATTTTTTTATATATAAGCATTTTTAGCGGATGTGATCTTGACGATTAATATGAGATAACCTCAAAAAAAAAAAAACAAAGTCAATTTTACAGTTGGTAATTTCAACGCCCGCGCATAAAACATGACCACAAATTAGTCATAATTCGAATAAAATCTTAAGCTTGTCGATAACAATTTGCACAACAGATAGATTTTTTAATATAAATACATTTAAAAGATTCTTAAATTTCATATTAAACAACGAATAACACTTAATAATTGTACTCGTTCAAGCAACGCACGCGTAAATCAATTCACTAAAATAATTATACGATATAATTATACTTGTCCGAGTAACATTTTAATTACAAATTATAAACATTCGAATCTGTGTAACTACATTAGTCGTTAATTTTCGAATCAACCAAATGTACGCTAACTTTTATAGTGAAGGAAGAATCGGTTACGATACTTGTGGCCGAATGTTTTAGTCGTCCCTACTAATCAGTCGGATTGTCATTGAAATATTATTAAACTTTTAAACTGCTACGTTAGCAGTGGACTACTCGTAGTTTTCTCCATCTCTTTGGTGTTAATATAGTATTGTACGTAATAAATCTGCCTGGAAAGCGCTTTTAATAAAACACATGACTTCACCGCTGCACATCTGTGGTGAAACTAAAAAATATAATTGGCAACAGCCATCTTATAGCTGCGCAAGAGCACAACAAAATTGTTCCTCCGTTTCGACTGCGCAGAAACGGTAAAGCGTTTTACTAGGTTGACAATCCGTAGGGTAGTTTCACCAATTCTACAACTACAAAATTACAAGAGCGAAGACGTTACAAAATGAAATATCGCGGAATCGGTCACTAGAATTGTAAATTCGGACGGGCAGTGTAGGCTTGCGACGTTCCTCCAATGGCTGCAATTCTCGAATGTACCAGCACGGACCCCGATGTAACATCAAATTTCAAACTGAACTGGTTTACGCAATGACCTTCGTCTTTATTCTAAATAATCTCATATGCTAAAATTAAACAAACAAGCAAAAGCTACATATGGCAGGTAGTAAAAAGCGTTCGATTACGAGGTTCGTCGCGTACAAAAAATATTTCGACTTTTCCTCAAAAGCGAGGATCACGAATATTAAAAAATTCTACATTCAAAACTTGCGTTCGCAAACTTCTAAGACACTTACGTCGAACATTTCTAAAACTTTAAAACCTTCGATCGCTACTTGTTGCGGGAAAGAAAGAGAAAGAGAGAGAAAAGACTGGCGGCCATTGTAAATTCTATAAAAGAGAAGAAAGCTCGGGGTGCAACCAGTCACTTGCGGAAAATCATTTCTCTAGTTCGAAACTTGGACAATGGCGCAATTTTCGTCGCGAACAGGCGCGTTGTAAAGCCCGAATGATCCTAAGCTAAACTGAGTGAATCGATCAGTCGTTTATTTTATTAGTGTTGAATGTTTCCTTTCATCGCTACGATTGATTGATTTCGGACTTTTGGACGTGGATCTGGATGGAGGCTGTATGTCGTTAAATGCGCGTAGTAGGATAAAGGCTTCCTGATCACGGAGAAATATCCGATTCTTAAATATCGAATCAGTAAGTCGGCCGCCTTTAAGATAAATGAAGACCGTACCGTTAATTTGTATTGTTTAGCTAAACCAGACGGATTTGTTTGACATCCAAAAGGAAAAAGCGCGGTTGAAATTTTCTTCATCTAATTGCGAGAATCAATCATTATCTGGAACAAATTCATTTCGTTCGCCCTTTATCTGGAACCACTTCTCGCAGGAAACGTCGTTACTGTGATCAGACTCCTTTATCAATGGCCATCATTAGTGGGTCACTTCCGTTCAGTGTCTTTGTTCGAACGGCCATTCCCCTCAGAGAGACATTTGTCGAAAGAGAAAACGAACGACTTGTTCCAACGTACGTAACAACACAATCGGAATTTTATCTTTTGGCCTGGTCGCTCTCGTCTCCGCTTTTGAAAAATATAGACAGGTCTCCTGTTATCGCGTTACCGTATCGGTGCTTCAAATAAACCGTGGATCTTATCGAATCATTGATTTCCCTCGTTTGGCAATTGTTTTAATTGATCTGCAGCTTTTCTCCACGAATTCGACAATATTGGATGGTGCGAGCATCACTCAAAATATTTATAGAAATTTTTAGCGAGTCTGAATTGATCGCTTCTTTTCTCTTATTTCCTTGGTCAGTGTGAAAATTTACTTTTTCCTTCCTATCAAGCAGTAGCGTCAATAATTCCTCCAGACCTATCTGTCATTCTTTTCCTCTATTACTTTTTTTTGGATGTTTCGAATGTGATTGATTTCATCTTGTTCATCGCCATAACATTTCAAGTGCATTTAATACCTACATGTTTCGCATTCTTCTATTCGCATCATTCATTCCATCTTCGTTTCGAAAATTTCTTAATCCTCCGTATCGCTTTTTTTGCTCAGTGTCTTCTCGATATGATCACGCGTCTTTTCCAGAATTTCGCTAGTTCCTCCGAAAGGCGGCAAGCTTGGCGGCGCCTCAAGAACGTGATAACCGCCTGCGGTTTGTGGCACTTCCGCTTCTAGTATACGGTAACCCTGTGAACCCATTAACGTGGCTGAAGTCGTTGCAGTCGTTGGCATTGTTATTGCAGATGCAGATCTCTCGCCGAACTCGAAAATCGGGTCCTCGAGACAGTGCAAATTCGTCCCTGCCACCGGCTTGATGTGCTCTGAGAGGTGACCCTTATCACCAAAAAGTGAAAGTTTTGCGTCATCGGAAGAATGCAAGACGTCTTGAGTGACTCGTACACCAACATCACTGGCATGAGTAACTTCCTCGACGTCATGCTTACCAACTTCAAAGGCCTTTTTTACTTCTTCCTCTTTAACGATTTGCGAGCTGCTTTCAGTGGCACAATCAATGTCTCCTTTATGTTGAACATCTGAAACAGAATAACCGTCACTTTTTGAAGATAACTTTTCGTCTTTTATGGAATGCTTGTCGTCTTTGGTTATGTGCTTATCATCTGTGGTTATATCCTTATCATCTTTGGTTACTTTCTTATCATCGACAATTTGTGTTTTATCAGCAATGTGTTTTTCGTCCTTGAGGGCCCTTGTAAAGTCCTTGAGAGCACTTGTATCGTCTTTTTCGGAATGGATGCTCTCTGCTGCAAGTTTCCTATCTTCGACTAAGTCAGCAGCAGTATGTTTGTCAGTATCAGTTACAACCTTAACGTCTACGGCATCCCTTTTATCATCCCCGAACGTAGATTTATCTTTGGTAGCATCTTTTTTGTCTTCGACTACATGCGTGTCTTCTTGTGCTTTATGTTTATCATCTGAAACAGGTATCTTGTCATCTTTGACGGAATGTGTTTCATCTTTGACGGAATGTAATCCATCTTTGATGGAATGCTTATCACCATCAATATCATGTTTTACGTCCAAAACTAGATGTTTAGATTCTTCAACAAGATGTATGCCTTCATCCATAAGGAGTTTACCTTCATCAACAAGATGTTTACCTTCATGGACTAAATGTTCACCTTCATCAACTAAGTGTCCTCCTTCGTCAATGAGATGTTTTCCAGCATCAATAAGGTGTTTTCCTTCATCAACAAGATGTTGGGAATCGCTTTCATGATCTTTGACCGGGTCGCTATGCTCTTCAGCTAAGACTTTTCTCGTAATATCTTCAATATGTCCCAATGTCTTTCCAGTATCTTCAATACTTGTAACAACATGCTTATCATCGACAATGGAAAGTTTATCTAGTATTCCTGTATGTTTATCATCTTTATCAGTATGTTTTTCGCCCGTAATATCCACGCGTGTTTGTGTTTTCTCTTCAGCAGCGGGTTTCTTCATATCCTCGATACTTTCGTGTACATAGAGAGAAGGTTTATCAACTTCTTGATGTTTGACATCTTTAACATGATGCGTATCTTCTATTGCAACATGTTTGTCGTCAACAGTGTGATGTTTAATATCCGCGGAGAGTTTATGATCATCGACAAGTTCTTTTTCATCAGCAACATGATGTTTACCATCGTCTGTAGACAATTTCTTATCCTTTAGATGATCCGTATCATCCTTCACGAGACATTCATCACTTAGATGCTTGTCATGTTCAGTTGAGCACTTATCGTCTGGAGTCAGAGATTTCACATCAGCTAGGGTATGTTTCTCGTCTAATATTTCGGGTTGATCTTCAGGGGAAAGTTTGCTCTCATCATCAAGATATTTGCCAACATCAAATGACTGTCTACGTTCGCGAGGATGGTACGGGTCATGGTGATCAAAATGTTCGTCGTGATCTAAATGTTCATCGTGAGCAAATTGTACGCCGTGACCGAGATATTCATCGTGAACAAAATGTGCGTCGTGAATGAGATTTTCATCTACAAAATCTCTGCCATCATCGTTTGACGGAATGGACGCAACAGAAGCAAGTGAAGAACTGGAATGTTTACGATCCTCCATTAATTGTTTACTATCTTCAATAAAATGCTTTGCGTCTTCCACGAGATGTTTAGTATCTTCCACAAGATGTTGGAAACCTTCAACTAAATGCTCTTCAGTGATGGGACGGACAACATTGTCGTCTACATACTTTTCATCCATACCAGCTTGATTTTCATCCTTATATTGTAGTTTTGTATCTGTGATAGAATGCTTCTCTATTTCGATTGAATCTTTTTCGTCATTGACTGAATGTTTTTGTTCTTCAAAATGCTGGGTACCAACATCATCGACTGATATTTTAAGTTCATCTAAAACTCGTTTACTATCATCTACAAGATGCTTGGCATCGTCCACAAGATGTTCGAATTCCATAGTGAGATGTTCAGCGCCAACAAGTGACTTTACTTCTTTAACATGTTTCTCCTCCACAATCGGTTGCTTTTCGGGCACAACAGGGATTTCAACGGTAGCGAGTTTCTGCTCTATGCCAGTTTCCTTATGGTCATCCATAAGTAAGTCCTTATCTTTCACTGGATGCCCATGAACTAAAATCTTTCCATCATCAGTGGTGGGCTTAATATCTTGAGCGACCTGCTTTTCTTCAACTACAGAAAGTTTACTATCTGGGGATGTGTGTTCAAATTCGCCGATATGTTTGCTTTCTTCTATGAGTTGTATTTCATGCTTAATTAAATGTATATCGTCGATAACTACCGGTTTCTCATCAACAACAGAACCCTTTTCTGCGGTTAAGTGTGTCACATCAAAGTGTTTGCTCTCTTCCAATTTCTGTTTTTCCTCCATAATGGGAAATTTGTCACCCGCGATAGAAAGTTTACGTTCTTCTATCGAGTGTGTAGATTTATCACCCGTGACAGTAGGTTCACGTTCTTCTATCAACTGTGTAAATTTGTCACCCGTTATAGAAGATTTACGCTCTTCTATCGAATATGCAGATTTGTCACCAGTAATAGAAGATTTACGTTCTTCTATCAAATGTGTCGATTTATCACCAGATATAGAAGGTTTCCGTTCTTCTATCGAATGTGTAGATTTGTCATCCGTGATAGGAGATTTACGTTCTTCTATCAAATCTGTCGATTGATCACCCGTTATAGAAGATTTACGTTCTTCTATCGAATGTGTAGATTTGTCCCCCATAATAGGAGATTTACGTTCTTCTATCAAATCTGTCGATTGGTCACCCGTTATAGAAGGTTTACGGTCTTGTACCGAATGTGTAGATTTGTCACCCGTGATAGAAAGTTTATGTTCTTCTATCAAATGTATAGGTTTATCACCCGTTATAGAAGGTTTGCGTTCTTCTATGGAATGCGTAGATTTCTCATCCGGGGTGGGTTGTTTATTTGCATCCATTGAAAGTTCATGATATACCATAATATGTTCATCATCAATTAAAGAGGATTTTCTACTTGCGGTCAAAGTCTTGCTGTCTACAACTGCTTCTTTATTTTTAGAGAGATCTTCAGACTCCACACCTTTATCCTGTTCGATTGCACATTCTGTGGCAGGTGGCTTATCCTCTTCAACTAACTTTTTATCTACAGTGATTTCCTTTAAATCCTTAATAGGTTCAGGTATGTGTTGAATAGAATGCCTGTCATCAACCTCGGATTTAATATCTGCAGCGAAATCTTTATCCTTATCGGTCAAAAGTTTTGAAGTTTCAACGAGATGTACAGTCTCTTGAACCAATTTACTGTCTTCAACGCCAGAGTGCGATTCTTCTACAGCGGTTTGTTTTCTATCTAAGTCTAACCCTTTGTTATCATCCACGATATGAATCTGTTCCTCAAGTTCGGGCTTCATAGTCTCAGTTTCCATATCTTGTATCACTGGATGTCCAACGTCTACAGATGAAGGTTTTCCATCTTGAGTAGTCGGTTTGACATCACTGAGCAAACTTTTAGGTTCTTTACTTGAAGTCTTAACATCGTCAGTTGATGGTATATCTTCCTTGTGCAATTCCTTACTATCCACAACAGCATCTGTTGTGAGAAGGTTTGTTTCTTCGATAATTGGTTGCTTCTCTGCAATAAATTGTTCAGGTTTTTCGATAATAACATGTTTCACTTCTGTAGTAGTTTCTTTAATCTCTGTTGCTGTCTTTTTTACTTCTTCTTCTGCATGCATTTTATCTTTATCATCCAAAGGCTTGAGTGGTACTTCCGATTGTTTGATATCTTCGATGAGTTCTATATTTGTATCCATACTCTTAATCTCATCGGCACCTTTCAGGACGTCTTTAACGATTGGTTTTAAATCTGTTTCGGTATCTTTAACGGCCTTATCTTCAAGTGTATGACTCTCGACAAATTGTGTCGTAACGTTTTCAATATCTTTCTTAACACCATCAATGCACGGTTGTTTGCTATCAGAAGTAAGTTTTTCTGTAATATCTATAACTGGTTTTGTCTCTAAAATAGAATATTTTCGTTCTTCGACAAGATCTTTACTTTCAATTATTTTTTTATCTTCATCAAGATATGCTTTGGAAGCATCAACAGTGAATTTTTTATCTTCGACAAGGTGTTGATAATCTTCGACTAGATGTTCATAATCTTTAACCAGGTGTTGATAATCTTTAATAAGCTCATCGTCTTTAACTGCACGATTATCGTCCTCCTTATGTTGACTGACATCCATAGAGGGTTTGTGATCATCGGCATGATATTTATCATCTTCTAGAATGTCTTTGGCAGGATGCTTGACATCTTCGACAGCTTGTTTTTCTACATCTGCAAGATATTCCTCTGCTTCGGTAGCATATTTCCCATTATCGACATTTTCTTCAATCTTTTCAAGATGTTCTTCAATAGGATATTTATCATCTTTGTGGTGGTGCCTGTCGTCGACGTATGATTGTGCTCCTTCAATTAAATCGGTGGTTTGACTAGGGAAATGCTTATGTTCCTTAATGAGGCACTTTTCATCTACAGTTTGCTTTTCATCCGAAACTGCAAGTTTGGCGGCATCATCGATATGCGTATGATAATCTGTTGAAGGCTCTGCAACTGGATGAATGTCAGTGACTATTTGAAGCTGCTCTGCTATAACGACAGATTCGCCGGCATCTACGGAATGTTTTCGAATTCCTTCTTGATCTTTGCTTTGATCGAGAGACAGATCATGGTCTTCGGCGGCATGTTTCTCAGAATCAATAGAAACCTTACTATCTTCGATAGGCGATTTAAGTACGTCAACTGAATGTTTGCGACCTTCGCTAGATAGTTCATTGACATCGATGGACTGTTTGCGCTCTTCAACGATATGCGTAACGCCGGTGTCAGGTATTGAAGGTTTACGATCCCCTATGATATGACGTTGGTCATCATGAACTACATGTTTGTCATCTCTAATTAAACCTTTTTCGTGTTCGATACATACAATATCAGGTATGGAGGGTCTCCTTTCTTCAGTCAGATGTACACCATCACCAAGAAAAGCTTGTCCCATAATTGCGTGTGTTTCTTCAACTGCAGAATGTTTAATTTCGTCAGTTGAAAGTTTCAGCTCTTGTTCGGTTTGTTTTCCATCATCTACTGATCGTTTCCGATCTTTCAGGAGACCTTTACCTTCATCGATTGAAGATTTGCGATCTTCGACAGATGGTTTGCTGTCGTCAATGGAAGGTTTACGATCACCAACATGACGTTTACCATCATCAATCGAAGGTTTACGATCACCGACATGGTGTTTAACTTCGCCAATTGAAGGTTTTCGCTCACCAGCATAATATTTGTCGTCATCAACCGGAGTTTTTCGATCGCCAGCATGATGTTTTTCTTCACTAATTGAAGGTTTACGGTCTTTAATTTGATGCTTATCACTATCTATTGAAGGTTTACGATCCCCGACGTGGCGTTTACCATCATCAATGGATGATTTGCGCTCTCCAGCATGTCGTTTCCCGTCATCGACAGAAGGTTTACGCTCTCCAGAATGTCGTTTCCCTTCATCGACAGAAGGCTTACGCTCTTTGGCATGTCGTTTCCCGTCATCGATAGAAGGCTTACGCTCTCCAGGGTGTCGTTTCCCATCATCGACAGAAGGTTTACGATCTCCAGGGTGCCGTTTTCCATCATCTACAGAAGGCTTACGATCTCCAACGTGACGTTTCCCGTCATCAACAGAAGGTTTACGATCTCCAGCATGTCGTTTCCCATCATCGACAGAAGGTTTACGATCTCCAGCATGTCGTTTCCCATCATCGACAGAAGGTTTACGATCTCCAGCATGTCGTTTCCCATCGTCGACAGAAGGTTTACGTTCTCCAGTATGTCGTTTCCCGTCATCGACAGAAGGTTTGCGATCACCAACATGACGTTTACTATCACTGATAGACGATTTGCGTTCAGCAATGTGATGTTTACTTTCATCAATCGAAGGTTTTCGTTCACTGGTAACATGTTTACCATCACTAATTGAAGTTTTTCGTTCTCTGGCGACATGTTTACCATCACTAATTGAAGGTTTTCGTTCACTGGTAATATGTTTACCATCACTAATTGAAGGTTTTCGTTCTCCAACGTGGTGTGTACCATCGTCAAATGATGGTTTTCTTTCTCTGATATTGCTTTTTTCTTCACTAATTGAAGGTTTCCGTTCTCCAACCGGATGTTTAACCTCACCGATCGATGGTTTTCGTTCACCAATTGGATGTTTACCCTCACTGATCGATAATTTTCGTTCTCCTACATCATGTTTGTCATCACTAATCGACGGTTTCCGCTCTCCAGTAATATATTTGTTATCGCCAATTGAAAGCTTACGTTCTTCAACTGCATGCTTACCGTCATCTATTGAAGGTTTTCGATCTTTATCAAAGTATACGTCATCGACTATAGATGGCCTACGTTCTTCAGTATGCTTTACGTCAGTAACCGAAGGTTTGCGTTCAATGACATGGTGTTTTTCATCTTCAATCGATGGTTTGCGTTCTCCAATGTGGTGTTTAGTATCATCGACGCTTTCTTCAATTGAAGGTTTATGTTCTGCAACGGCATGTACAATATCTTCAGTAGATGGTTTCTTATCTTCAATAAGGTGTTCGTCTGCTGCGGTGGAGAGTTTTCGGTCCCCAACGATATGTCTTTCATCTTGAACGGAATGCTTGCCATAATCGGCAGAGTGCTTGTCTTCTTCGACGAAGTATTTATTGTCTTCGACTAGGTGAGTGCTATCCTCCATTCGAACATCGCTTACCTCGCCAAATTCTAAGGAATCCTGCATAAGAAAAAATATATATTCCCATTAAAGAAAAAAATATATTTCGATGGATGTATAAGATGCAGTACGACAGTCTACGTTTAAAATTAGTCATTTAATTTAAAATACTGTTTTTTTAGTCTAAGTATTTGATTATATAATACCGAGCATATGAACATGGAACGCAGATTCTTTGCTACTGAGGTACTATGTTACAACAAATTTCTATAGATTTCTACTGGGATTTAAAACTGAAAAGTTAATAGATACGAATGTTAATATAAAATAAATTGTTGGCTCAGAATTTTATAAAAAAAATAACAATATATATTCCTTATTTTTAAAGGATTTAAGTACTATTAAATTATACAAGGGAAACCAAATAATATGCCGTGGATATTGTTGTAGACAGAATGATCGATAAAAACGGAAAAATGTCCGAAGAAAAGAGCGTAATGTATATAAAACCTGCATTGCCAAGGGGTTACTACTTTGCAGGTGATAGCTGTCGAAAAGTAAGTTGAATGTGATATGTACTTGGTTCTTTTTGGCTCTAAGGGATATTGGAAAAACTTTTCATGTCAATACCTTCTACAGCATCCAGTATGTATATATTTAACTTTTATTTTTAACTGAATTAAAAAATTACCAGAAATATATCGGATTTCGTATAATCCGATTTTTTAAATAATAACAAAATATCTACGTTTCATTATTAAAAATTAATACATGAAAAATATACTAATGAAATACGTACACAAAACACGTAATTTTATATATTACGATATACTGATAGTGTATGTTTTACACATGAATATTACACAAAACTTAAATGAATTACATTTCGCATTCAGGTGATATGTTGCAATGAAAGTACCTTGAAAGTATGAACGATTATAATTTAAGTAGTAAAACCTGTTGTTAACATATCTTTTGATTAGGATTTCACGGTGTCAAAATATTCTTCATTGTTTCGTCTTGCCCTGAGGAGATAAGACAAGGAATGTATTGCCATTAATTTTATTTTAGGAAAATATCGGATACACCTTATCCCAGTAAGACAGACCCTGCGTGCACTCCGAATCGACTCGTGCATATAAAGTGCAGGATCTAAAAACCCGTATATTCGAAATTCGTCAAAATAAGTCGAAATAAGTGGCAATGTACGAATTTCTATAAATGCCCTTTACGATCTGAAATGTAAAATATTTTACAACAATTTGATTTCCTCAAATTTGCAATTCTATCGTAGAACATGTGAAGGTTTCATAAATATCGTAGCTTCTTGCAGAATATTTTCAGTTTAAGATTATACACTTTTAACAAACTCTAAAAACAGCTATTCCGGTACCAAAATTCATAACAAAAAGAAGTAGCTAATTGTCCGAAATATATTTGACCATCAACCAATTTAGATGGTACAAGTTGTAAGATAACGTCACATTACAATAACATCTCGTCGAGTCGTGAAATCCTAATTTCGATATCATAATGTGAAATAGATATAAAGAATTTTAAAAACAAAAATCAACCGTAAACAGTTAGTAAATACTACAATACATAATGCTCATGGTTAAAATTAATTACCTGTTCGAATGTGATTCATATAGTAGTAATGTTACATATTTTTAATTTGTTATATCCCACAGCCTATATATTGAAATTTCTTACCACACTAGCTTACATCACAAGTAAATAATTAGTTAAATTTCATATGATTTATGACAAAAGGTAGGGCACTTATCTTGAGCATCTGAAATATTTCATGAATTGCACTAGAAATGAGGTGATGTTTTTTTAGAATTAATTTATTATTTAGACTATATCGTTTTTTTATCGCTAATGTTTCTCGAATTTCAAGTTCTGACGTCAACACAAGAGTGGATCAATAATGATGATGGATGTACTACATTTAGCATATCGTTTAAAATTTAATACTATGCAGCACGATCTTTAGGCGTAGTCATAAAACGCAAGAGAAACTATTGTATTATCAATGATGATAGTACTAATAAATTAATGAACTATACCTTACGTAATGAGTGTGATATTTTGGAGATAACTGGTAAGCTTAAAGGGCTTAACCTTCAGTTGATGAGCATGAAACTTGTAATGGATGGATGAAATCCGAGAAATTTTCAAATCCCGATTCGACAATTCATTAAAAATGACATAGATTGTAAAGGGTATTCACTATTCAGTTTGTAGAACCTCACTAAAAATATGACTGGCATTGCAGTCCAAGTTTATGTCACTATATGAAGCCTAGTGAAATAAAGGCATTAATGTATTTAAAGATATCAAGAAGTATATTTTGTAACATCTCCAACCAGTTAGGTGTCTCTGACTATATGAATTACGACGGCTGCCCGCTGAGCAGCGAGCACTTCACATAATCGCAGTTCATTTTATGCGAGCTTTTGTACCAATTTAGAACACTTTGTTTATATGAATTACATTTATGCAGAGAATAGTCGCGCGGTCGGTGTTATTGGAAAAAGAATACATAATGGATTTTCCAAAATCAAACCCGCAAAAGTACTCATGGAGACATTAAATCGCAAACCTGAGAAGACGTCCCATGCAACTATAATGATTCCAAAATGGATGAATTCGATTTGCAATCGATATACTAGAAAGTGTGGTGAAATATTCAGGCTCTCAAGTCAAGTAACCCACCGCGAGGAGAGTGTGTATACCTTATCCTTGATCGGAGATTGCATTTCCTGGATGAACGTTGGCATTGGGCTGTCCCTCTCTGATCCCTCTGTGTCCTTCATCTCGCTCGTTCCCACGAAGCTCCCCAGTGACACGCTTTCGCTCTCCGGAGATTTGTATCCCGAATGCTGGGAGTGAAGGAACGATTTGTGCTGCGCTGCTAGCTCCGGAGGAGCCGACTGCGGGGACGACGACGTTAGCACTGGGTGCCAGGTCCTCGCCTCGCTGTGCGGTCTTGTCAGGGACTGGTCTTTTGTTTCAAAAGTCAAGTAATGTTAATTATACATATTATTATTTCCGAATACAATAATTATAATTAAGGATTACTATACTAAACCATGTGAAGCCAGTTCTCTATTTGTTCTTAGTTTTATCACTTACCCTCCCTGACGCTTTGAGTGGCAGGGGACGTTTTCCCGATGTCGTGGGTTGCTGTCCAGCTTATTGGCTCTGCTGACGGTGCTATTGTTTGCTGGGGTGACTTCCCTCGCTTTGGTTCTCGGGGTTTTTTCGTTACCGGTTTGCTGTCGCCCCATGGTCCTCCGCGCTGAACTGCTGCGGGTGCCGTCGCCTGCGACAGCGGAGTGGACGCGGCGCTCTGGGAGTCCCCGTTTAGGACCGGTTCGGCCGTCACTGGAAGTCGGTCGCAAAACTTATTCGCAAGGTGCGCCTAGTAGCTTTCGGCCTTTTGTTATTATACTCCAACTCGACGCTCGAAACATTTGAAATGTATGTACAGCATAAAGGAATAGTTCTGGAGAACTTCACAGTACGTTTGTTTGTGTGACCAAAGAGTCACGCATGAAAGTTATTCATCTGCACATAATTTTCAAATGCTCAAATACTTTATGTCAGGGTCTAGCTAAGAAGAATGCTAAATATATTATTCAGGGCAACGTATAGGACATTCAAAATTCGAATTGTGGGGTCTATGTTTCTAAGGAATGCAAATCAATTTAGATCTTCTTGCACGATTTTCTCCTCTAGTCCTTAGAATATTCAGAATTAAATTGTTGGTCTATATTTTTGCTTACTTGTTGTGTCCAACACGTCGCCTTGAGTTGCTGTGTTTGTTAGATCTATAATACTATGTTACCACAACAATGGATCTAAAATAATATAAGTCGAGTTGGGAATACTTTAATTCCCGTGGCCACATTATATACAGATTCGTAGATACGACAACATGATAAAAAATATTAGAAAGTGTTTAGTGATTCGACACACAGGGTATATTACACGTGATACTATAAAGGTTACAACAATGCAGGAGCACATCGATACAGAGAGTTCCACAGAGTAACGGGTTTTAATGACAGCATGTAGCGAGTGTGGGCACTATTGGTTAGATGTATGTACTCAGACTGGGGGTGTTAGTTCAATTTGTATGTCGAACGTATAAAAACTTACAATTATTGAGGATTACGTTCAATTTTTTGTTACGAGTCTGTTAGTATGCATTTGTAGTTCCCGCGTAGCTTACACTGATTGCACATCCATTATTCAGCAGAAAAAACTTGCGAAATGCACGCACATTTACATATCAAACCATACACGCGCAGTGTCGCAACAAAAGAGCAAAATTAATAAAAGTGAAAAACAGTATAATTTTCATAGGTTCAATTAGGGGTAAAACCTCTGTTATATTTGCAAAGTTTATAAAACGTAGCAAATTTAGGAAACAAACGAATAATTAATCACACTCACGTGCTGTTCCTGGAAATATTAATGGAAAAAAGCCAAACGTACGGGGAAAATAAAACATAACATAAAATAGTGCATTATAAAATAGAGAGTAAGGTTTATACGAAAAGAAACATTACGTTAAAAATGGAGAAAAAATCATGAAAATTCAGAGAAGAGTTTTCGCTAAGTTTCGTAAAGGTACCTTGGTTCTATTCAGAGAATTATGGAAAGTTTTCGAGCACCGCCCGGAACAGTGTCTCGAAACTAGTAAAAATCTTACTGGCAAACTTTTTATTTACGACTTCATGTTTTAAACTTTTTAATATCTAGCGAAAACGCACCTCGAGGATGGAACAACAAAAATACAAGAAGCAATGAATGAAGTCACTCCTCTATGAAATAATTGATTTTATTAGACCTTAACGGTCTCAACCTTGAAATTGTTTAATGAATGAGTTTATGATAGTAGAAATGCTTTGATGAGCAATGACATATCATACATTTTTCATTTGCGAACTTTTAAGAGAAAATTGTTTCATACTGTAATAATTCATTTTGTGCTGCAACTCACTTACACAGAGTAGTTTTAGCTTTATGACCTGATAAAATGCCACATAGAGGAGAGACCTTACAGCCGTGAAATGCTTAGCACGGCTCTAGCATGCTACTTACTAGCTTGGCCTGGTTGATTTGCTCGATACGAAGCTCGACTTTCGAGGGATGTTTTGGATGGATCGGCGGCAGCTGCAGCCGCAGATTGGCGATTGTGATATTTGTGGGCCTGAACCTGGCCATGGGCATGCTTGACACGCTCTTGCCTGGCCGCGGCGGCAGCTGAGGTAGCAGGCGCGGGGTGATGAACCGAATACTTTACCGCGGATTTCGTTGTATTTGTGTTATTGTTTATGTGCATGTTACTCGTGTTTGTGTTTGCGGATTTTGCATGATGAGCAGGGCGATGGGGAGGAGCATTGGTTGCGAGGAAGGCTAGAACATATTGTACAGAAACGATATAAGCACCATCTCGTATCTCCATATCCAACGCCCACGTTCACTACCGATTCTTATAATCGATATAAAAGTACACTTAACGAGCAAGATGAAAAGAATAAATGTGAACTTTTATACCGTCTTCCACTAATCTTATAAGATAATGAATCATACTACATCGACAGCGTATATAGTCATTGAGATATTCTTAGCATTTGTCATACTTGACTGAAACATTCTCACTGCTCTTATAAGATGAAATTGTGTGACGGTATCAAAAGATTAATGATGCAATATTAAAATGTCGAACACATCCTGACGACTTGTAACTATCCCAATAAAATTCAACTTGATAATTCATCATTACATTTAATAATTAATCGATTAGTTCGCATTTAAATATTCGACATTTTTTAGATGTTTTTTAACGAATGATCGAAATTAATGCAAGCTATGCTATGCGAGAGAAGCCGAGCTGTGCTTTAAAACACGATTGTCTGAATAAACTGCAGATTTAAAAGTTATCTTCTACTCTATTCAGTTAAAAATTGTAATTTAATCTATGCAAGGGTTTCAGTCACGAGCGGGAGTTTTCATTCTGGCAGCATAAGCGAAATACGACGTCTATTAAGATAGTTTATTAAAATTTTAATCTTTTATGTTCTTTAATCACTATTTTATCTGGATGATGCCGAATATAAAACGATAATTTAACGTGCAGGTATTCAGAACGAATATTTAAGCTACTTCTTGAGAGGACGTTCATTCACGATATCTTATACGCGACCTAGACTAATTCAGCACATTTACCGTTCAATGCCTTCGTATTTGTTCACTTTATGTTGTTCTTTTTGAACAGCCTATCCGATAAATATACTCCGATCAACATGATGCAGTGAGAATTACAGAGAATTCGTCGCGTTTCATTTTTAAAGATCGGTTAGAAAAATCCCTCCAATTGAAACTGGAAGGCAAAGAACGATCCGTGGCTGGATTCAAAATGAATGAGAACGAAAAAGAGAGAAAAGAGGGTGATCTTGATGTCAATGGCAAAATATATCGTGAAATGGACTGACGGAGAAATCTGAACATACGTTTACGGTGAGAGGTGGGGGGCCTCCTGTGAAGCGGAGTCGGCCCTGAGGGTGGCGGTGGTAATGGTGGTATCGGAGGCTCGCCCATCGACAAGTTCGTCGTAGAAGCGGGAGGAGGAGGTTCTCTTATGCTCCACCGGACTCGGGAACTCGCGGCTGAAACACCGGCTTCTTTCCTAATCGTCGTATTATCGAGAGGCAAATATCGCTCCAAACGTAGGACATATTCTCAATATGAAAAAAATCGCGCAATTTTTATTTTGCAGTCCAATATTGCCTACACAGTGCTTTCTGCAAACATGAACTATCATCCGCGCAAGCCTGACACTCTTACCTTTCATGGCATATTCACAGAGAGCATTATTGTCAAGTTTCAGATGCATCGTCAACTTTCAGACATCCAGTATTTAACTTTCAAATTCCTGCAAATCTCGGACCTTTGCCAGTCTTTTTTTTTACAATTTATTTTGATTCCTTTCAGCTGCGCATTTTTCACATTGCGAATAACCTTTGTTCTTAACGTCGCAAATGGAATTCGATCAATTTATGTAACGGACGCGCACATTCTCTCTAGGAAAGATTCTACAGTTGCAATCATATACGTTGTATCGGCTATACAAAAATATAAAGTCAGGGTACCGAAGGCAATAGAGCTAAAGGAGTAAGAATATATATCAAAATAAATACGTCCTTTCATGCACATCCTAAGCACATGGCTATAATTATCATGAACAATAGAAAGAAAAAATGTTAAAACCTGGGGCATTCCACGACGCATAAGATATTCACGAAAAACCAAAGATTCGCGTTTTACTTTAAGGGAGTGCAGAAAATTGCCTAAATTCGAATAAACATTCATTCCGGAAGTCCTAATTAGTTAGAAGACAAATATTACTTTGAAGCAAACTAACAAACGTTTTGAATCTTTCAGTAAATTTTGGCTTTCGTTGCAAACATAGATTAATCATTAATATGGTTTTCAATATCCGCATTGCAAATAAGTTTCAAAATCTGATCACCGGTTGCACAGTGGGAATTGTCATTAAACATAGGTATCACTTACTCGGTCGGGGATGCCTTTCTCTCTTCACGCTCTTCTCGGCTCCATCTTTATCCTTGTGTATTTTCTCCCTTTCCTATACAGATTATATTAAATTTTTGATAGGAATCTTGTTCCCCTACAAAGTTTTAGGGTTTACAAGTAATATTTGAATAAATAGAAATAATACCTTCGCGTCTTTTGAGTCTTTCGTTTCTTTGGAATCTTTAGAATCCTTCACGTCTTTCGACGCGGACGGAGGTCGTGGAGTGTGCCGTTTTGGCGATCGAGCACTGGGGCCAACGCTTTGAGAACGTTGTCCAGTTCGTGGACTGCTTTTCGGGCTGTACTTTGGTTTATCAATTTTCGGTTGGGTCTCGTCTCGATGCTCCTTTGATTCCTCCCGGCGACGTGTGATTACGGGCTCCAACTTTTCTCTCGTTGGAGAGGGAAGTAGCGCGCCGTCTCCTATTTACCAAACCAAAATATAACCTAAGTAAAACATATTATTGATATGGATACAACAAATGCGGCTATGGAAGATTCACTTTGTAGCCATCAGTTCTCCAACAACGAAAAATAAAAAAACTATCGACAGATAATTGATGATAACTATTTAAGGTACCCATAATAATAGAGAAACGTGCTATAATTGCTAACCAAAATTAGGTAATAAAATTATGAGTGAGGTCCAAGTATGCATAATCCAAGATTAGTTTATTAATAAATCGTGTAGTTGATAAGTCGTAAAACATTACCAGTGCCTGTGGTACGATCGAGATGATGACGGATGAGAAAATCCTTTCTCGCGCGCGCGATGGCTCTCTCGGTATCCTGTGATATTTTCAACGAATTAATTAAACTGTGACGTTTAACGTATAAAAATAAACACTCACCGCCTTTATTTCGTCCGAAGTCATCCCGTGGACGAATCGAGCTTGAACGGAAGAGGGTCGTCCAGCCGGTGGCATCGACGAGTACACCGGGGCGACCTTCCTCGTGTTCTCTTTTTCTTTTTCCTCTTTTGTTACCGACCTGTAAGATAGAAACGACATACGGATTAAACTGCTGCAATCTTGGACGCCTCCCGAGAAGCTAGAGGAACAATTAAAAAGTAAGTCAACGAGAACCCGCACATTGCTGTTTTGTTACAACCTAGGCATTGAGTTCGAACAAAATTATGTCTCCCCTATCTTCGTGTGTAAACAGTGCAGAGAGGTAAGCTTGTTCGATGATGTCGTTTGTTATGCGAATGTTCAACATATTTTGCCGCGCTTTGAGGTTATGTTCATCAAGTTTGTTGTGCGTATTCGTGTGAATATTTTGTGTAAACATGATATATACTTCATTATGTAGCCAATGCATAAGGCAAACGCTCCATAACGCCTTAATCTTCGAATTATGTACATTTTGTGATGAATAATGCAACGGATGAATGGCGCAAAAGGAATTGATATATTATGTAAACGAAGGCCTCGTTCTAAAGTACCGAAAGCAGGTCATCTCAGTTTTGCCCACTGGCTTGTTTTTGCGTTGAAATAAGATTGCCACGAGGATGCTTGCCAAATACGTCAGTCTCGATTTCTCTGATCTTGTTGTTAAAAAATTCTAATTTTAGTCTGGATGTTTGGCCATTTCTTGAACGAAAAGGCAAATATTTCCCCCAAAATACAATTTCAAACCTTCGCAAATGCTTGAAGGAGTAACATGCCCCCATATTGAACTTACTCGTTTGGTGACAAAAAGAATGAAAACAAAACTATCAGTTTTGGTACTGATATATTTTATCGCGTTCTATACCGTAAATACAAATATCCGTATTAATGAATAATTTCACAGAAATTCTGATTTAAAAATAATAAGGGTCGGAAGAGTAACATACTGGACTCAATGGGAACTTAAGGCTACCTTCCATCGTGCTCACAAATCTTGAGATTTGGACTTTTAAAAGTTCCACGTTCTGATTGGTCGAAGTGCGGATAATAAAGATTCCTTCACTTCTTATAAACTTTGTAGTCTATTTCTCGAGTTTTAGTGAAGTAGTTCTGAAGCACGAGTTGCAATGTATAAGAGAAAAACTCTAATGGACTTTTGAGTACTGCTATAACTTTAAACTTGATTCTAATTGCCTGATTAATGTTATATCATGTTTACATATTAAACTTGGGAAAACTGGTGAAAATTTGCATTAAATAAAATACAATTCGTGTTACAAAAACTTCACTGTTCAACAATGATATACTGGCCTGGCAAGAGAAAGAGCGTTGAGGGAGTGATTATTACGAACGCGTTTCCAGAGCGACGCCTCGTCTTCTGCAGCCAGTCCGCCACCCCAATCACGATGCTAGTACAAAACGATTCGTTTGCTTAGCCAATTATGAATTAGAGAATAGATATATTCATGACAGACATTCATGCTCAAAGACAAAAATACTTTGGCTTTTTGCAAATAAAATATATGCAGCCGAAAAATCTTTCTGGATGATCTTCTAATGTGACGTCAAACCATTAAGAAACTCAAACAATTCAAAACTGAAAATATTAAAGAAATATCAACTCAAAGAAAATAAAAAGTGTCTAGAAAACATTGAGTGCAAAAACACTGAAATTGGTTAAAGATAAGCACATGTATGCATGCAGCTATTGCGAATTTAAATTCATTTGCTGATTCGCATCGATATTTTTGGAGCAGAAGAAAAGAAAATGAAATAAGAAATAGAAAACCACTTCTTGATTTTGAAAGCTGACACGCGACTCCAACAATTTGATGCAAAAATTGACAGAAAAGCTTCACGACTGGGACAATGATTGTTTAGCACGAATGGGTTACCTTATACTCATCGGCGAGGCGTCGAAGTTCGATCACCTCCGATCTGGGGAAAGGTTTCTCCTGCTGTTTCCCGAAAGTCGCAACGGGCTTTTCAGCTATCCTAACGGCTTTACCGCCTGATCTCTTAGTGCTGAAAAGACATTGACGAAGAAATCATTTGAATATCTACTCTATTTTATCCTGACGTTGTGAAGTATTTATTGCACGAACGGGGCAGCCGTAGGTTCCTTTATTTCTTCCGATGGTTAAAAAAAATACGAAATGAATATATACATGTATAATGGCACGATCAATGCTGCTGTATCAAATTGTTTTGTATTTTTTTTTGCATGAATATCAGTCATAGTCTGTGGACCCGTTTACTAACCACCGCTTGTAATCGTCGACGTTAATTTAATAAACTTAAAAATATTGTACGTGTTTACAATCAGTGATGGTACGAGGTAAGCTGTAGTATTCAAAAGAAAACAATTATTAATGCAATGTTTAAACGCTGACCTAAAGGAAATTTTTAGATTAACCGTGTCCTCGTCCTGCTCTTCTCCTTCATGTAAGACACCATCAATTGTATCCGTTGCGTGTTCACTAACCAATGGCTCAAGTTCCGAATTGAAACCTAGAATCATTAATTCCAACCGTCAAGTTGCAGCGTTTAAAAATGATATACGATTAATGATAATATCGATGTTTAGCGCAGTGAAAACTACGTGAAGTAAACTTCTATAAAACTCACAAATTTTGTAATAGGATTGGTGCGGTTCAAAGAATTAATATTCAAATTAATTTAATAATAATTAATTTCTATTATTAATTTTATGTAAGATTATTTAGAACTATATTAAAATAGTATTTTCTGATATTCCACTTGGACTATTGAACAGTAGTTTCCTGAACGTAAATCCTATTTATAAAACACGAATAATAAGTTTGGAGATATATGAAACTGCTATGGTATTATAACCCCTGCTTACCATCATGGGGTCCATTGGTTCTCAGAATGACCTTTGTCATTTATATTGTTTATAAGAACCGATAAAAATACTACGTGTGTCAAGTAAGCATTCAGTTAATTTAAGACAAATATTTAGACAAGGTATGTGGAGGAAATTCTTACCATCGCGTTTATGATCAACATCACCCGCGCGTTTCTTGTGAACTGGCGCTGGGCAAATACCCGTAGATCCTTGTTTAAGTGCACCCATGCTAAGGGACTTTCTCGGTGGTCCCGTGGTTCCCGACGATGTAGGCTGCTGCGAAGCATCACCATTGGCCAACATTGATCGCCTTGGCCAAGCGAATTGTAAACGGTATTCAGTACTAATACGAGAAATAGCCTTGCTAAGTTGACTAGACGGCAAAGCAGCTACTTCCTAGAAAATTGATTATAACAATGTAGTAATGTTCATTTTCACAAGTTTATTTTGAAAAAAACCCACCGATTCCATAACTGATAAAATAGGTCTAATTAAGTGTCCCCAATGGCCATTTGTTGTTAACAGTCTACATGAAAATACTAACCTTAACTTTGTCAGCTACGACGTTGGAATCGACGGCATCGACTCCTCCGCCGTCTGCAGGGTTGATAAATTCGTGCGTCTTGTAGGCGAGTTCGGGATACTTCTTTCGTCTCGGTAAAGGCGGTTCCAGAGTCGGTCCTGAAATTTCATACAATAACGAAATGCGACCTCGCTCCAAGTGTTCGAAATATACTCTACAGCATTAAGTGGCATTGAAAAGTAACGTAAAGAAAGCTAATAGCTATGTTATTTATATGAAAATAAAAAAAAATTATTCAAATCTTAGCAATTACAGAGTGCATTTTTCTTTAATTACGAAAATTCCATGTTACATTTACTCTGCTGCGAAGTGAAAGGACATCGGAAAAATTCATGTTTCTACAGTGAAATCTCTCCATTGTTATCATAAGCCGCGAGCGTGAGTGAAAGAAAATAACGGCATGCTTGCACTAAAGGTATCGTTATGCACCTATCTCAAGACACGACCATCGAGGCTTACGCTTGCTTCGACATTGATTTTCTCGTAAAATTGAAATTGTAGCGCTTTCCTTCGCAAGCTTTTAACGTAAAACGTATAAAGGCAATAGCAATGAAGTCGTTTAGGGTGCATTTGTCGTTTTCTATAGTGCAAATTTTTTAATTGCTTAAGCATTTCGGCATTCTATTTACTAGAAGCTGCAAATTTTCTAACCATAACATGATTTTTAGATATTTTTGTAAGCTTGGCTTCTAAAAATATCAATAACGGCGAATAGGGCAGCATAATAAATACTCAGTAACACATTTATTTTCATGCTACTAAAATAAAGGTTGCGTGATTCTACTGCAAAAGCATTTGCATCGCTATTTTTAAAAGTTGTACACTTGTTTAGCATATTAAGAAATTAACGTGGATCAAGTGAACACTTTATTGTCTGTATCAGGAACTTATATCGTTGGTCCTTTAAAGACCACAGTTCAAGGACACCATTAACTTAAGAGGATTTGCATTGCTAAGCGGCAATAATGCTGGGAGTACTAAAAATAACGGTCACCGAACACGAAAGACGATTAATGGATTTCTCGCCACCTCAAAAGTCGTTGAAATCCTCGAAATAGAGACAGAATCAATTTTATGCGAAACGAGGCCATTATCGCATTAATTTAATTTACATGACTGTATCAATTTCAGCAAAGGACAGATTTTTTAATTAAAAAATCCATCTATTATGTAATGGGAAAGAATCATATCTCAAGTTATCTTTAAATTGTGGATTCTTTCCTCCTGTTGTGGCTTGGAGGGAAAAAATGTACATTTTTGAGGAAATATTAATAAATAAGATAGTTTAGTCGGTAGCAAATATACCAATTTTGAAAGAGAATATTTTGAATAAGATTCGTCTGTATCCTCTTAAAATCTTCTCTTGCCGCAAGCGGAATCCTCTTGCTGCAAGTGGAAATCGTCTTGTTATATGATCAAGAGGATTATTCCACTTGCGGTAAATGGATTTCTACTTGGAGTACTCAAGAGGACTATTTTAAGAGTATCGGCTGAAAGTGTAAGGTTTTTATCAAGTAATTATGCGCAGTTTCGGGCGACGATATCATCTGAAAAAGTTACTGAGATCTTCAGTAAAAGATAAATTCTGAATTGAATTCATAATTATTAAAACGGAAGTTAAATGATCATAGTTTACTTTTTGATCATACAATTCATTTCTTTTTTGGCTACACATGTAATGCACCAATATGCAAAAAGGAAGCATCTAACATTAAAACTACATCATGCGCAGGGATTTAAAAAAAATCCAGGCAAATTGCGTTTGCGTTGAAAGATGTTTCGCGAGAATTTCGCATCGAGAAAAACGAATCAGGATGTTCAGAGGCGAAGTGGGAAATTGATAAATGAACCGTGGGTGGTCAAGACAAATGAGAAGTTATGGGAAGAACAGAAAGAGAATTTTGTAGCGTAGCTGCATCTTACGTCCTTACCTTCGACATTCTCATCCTCGGTGGACTTGGCTGATTGTAACTTCGCGGTCGGTTGTTTCGCTGCAATCAAAATTTTGCAACTGGCACGTGCCTCAAATTCCGAAATTTTCGATTCTAACTTAAATATTGACTCTACTCTTCGCGGAAGCTGGATAAGTTAATTTCGAAAATATGTGGAAGCCATTCACGAACAATTAATCGGAATAAAATGAAAATGTAACCAAATCGTTTATAAATTATCTTAGTCTTATTTGAACTATGATCTCTCTAGCGAGAAAGCGGCTAGCGTTGGACGTTCTGATGATAATTATTGATAGTGATTATTATTTTTCGAATAAAAGAACAACTACAAGCAATATTATCAACAGAAAGAGTCGTAAGGAATATAAGGAGGAACTGTTTATAGTAGAATGCATGTGCAAGAGCTGCGAAGTACGGATGATTTCAGAGCCAAGGAACGGCCCTCTGAAATGTTGATCAAGACACGAATCCGAAACCCGATACTTTTTTTTTTAAGTAGGCTCGAATATCGTTAGGCATAACACGTGGGTGTGTCAGTGTTGTCAAGCAGAAAGAGCAACACCAGTCAGTGTCTCGTAATCATCGTGTGAGTGAAACATAGAAACAACACCGATATAAAAACATGAATAGCATGAAGGTAAAAACGGAAGGAGAAAAGTAAAACGAGAGGAGTCGCGTGATGTCGAGTGAAAACTGAAACACAAATGCGGTGTAGTGTGACACGAGATGATGAAGAGCGCCAATAGTGGCTAATAATTTTATACAAAACTATTTCAATTATAAAAATTTGAAGATCTAGGATTAAAATATATGAAAAACAGTCTAGTAGTTTTTTACTGCTATCGTCAGAATATCGAATATAAGTTAAAAACTCTCTCTAATTGTATCTATCAGTAAATTATGTCTAAGAAAATATCCTCAGTGACTTTTGTGCACAATATAAGACAACTTTAGCATTTTAAAAAAAGTTAAAGTCACCTAATGAAAATAATTCTGTTTCATCGAGAATACTGATACTGAAATATCGACCCTTGTTAATTATCATTTTCAAAGAATATGAATATAGAGATATACAGAGTCGTCGGCAGTTTCCATCATTGCTGGTAATCGTTTATTCAACTTTTAATTTGAAAAGTTAAGGATATGGCTTTGGAAAGAGCATGGACGTGTAGAACTTTACTTATTCACGTTATTAAGTTAAATTGACTTAAAAGTTAATAAAAACTCGTCAAGCACTTTTTACGATTTACAGCAGTATTTTAGAATCGAGTATCTATTACGGAAACTCAAGAAGGATTCATCTTTTTGGATTTCGACTTACTCGACGGCGCCTGCGGTGGTCGGCGAATGATAGTCTGTTCCTGATGCGGCCCTGTGTATTCGTGCCATGTGTACGTGCTCCTGTATTCTGAATGGAGCTGCACAAAAATGAAATATTTTTTATTAATTATGACTTATATTTATTATTATATATAAAATCACAACAAATTAATAATGATATAACCATTTTATTATTAACGGTAACTGGGTTTAATTTAATTTTTAAATTTAATAGTTTAATTGATAAATAATAACAACCTCAGCGAGATTACTTGACATTTATAAAGATGTACAGGAAGAATGTCTTTCTTAGAAGTACAGAATGAAAGATAACAACTCCTCTTATCGGCTTTCGCGCATTAATCGAATAGGGGAGCGATAATTTAGGCTCTAATATGGATTTTCTCTATCTGATCCTTATCTGATCAAGAAGCACTTAGAAACGTTGAATTCCGGATGTTTCACGTCAGAATTGATCAGGAAATACTACAGTATATGTTATTAGTCGGTACGTATTCTGCAATCCAAATACTACTGAAGCATAATATGATCGCAAACATTGCTCGACCTACCGTTACTCAATAACGAAATAATATATTTCCTTTAATACGATACAAAGACGTATTGAAATCTAAGGAAAAAATAAATCTCAACGCTGATGTAAAGATTGTCCTTGTATGTACAATAAGAATACAAATATACTTCGTATCAAATATAATAGTCATGCATGATATTATTGTAAGTCGGTGAATAACGTATAACAGATATCAATAATTAGAGTTTTGGAAGAAGCAAAACAGGGTACGCTATAACGTTTTAAATATAAGGAAATGACTCTTCAAGTATAACGCTGGGTTCAATTCATATTTTATAGTATATGTCGTGGATCTGACAAAAGAATATTATAAGGTATTAAATTATTTCGTATCGTTGCGTTAATTGGAAAGGTCTGGTTCAGAGAGCGGTTAAGTTGTCTCAAAGTTAAGAAACCAAAATATGCAGTTAATTAAACAGATTTTAAAAGACAGTCATTAACATACTGCAATTATTCACCAAATTATAGCAACATATTTATCGAGAATAAATAACACAAATATTACAAAATCGTTGAAAAGGATCGAGATCGTTCACACTATGATACGTCCTAGGTTTGTCCGAGGAAATCCGTTCAGTAATCACTAATATACCGAATTTTTATATCATAATCTACTATTCCGCAATTGTCCTTAAAATAAAAGACAAAGATGAAATTAGAGATGAAACTATGTAAAACGTGGGCTGGAGTTTACGTAAAATATATGAGCAGGAAAGGGCTATTACATAAAGAACTAATAACTCAAGCTTAGGTGAACATTCGCTCAACAGAGATCATGATTTGAAAAACAGATATCCTCGTTAAAACGAGTACTAATGCCAAAGATTAAATTTTGGATCTATTTACAGCTTCTTAAAAATACAACTCCAACATTCAAAAATACTTGCCAGCTCTGGCTTCGATTTACAATACGCTATTTTAATTGATCTAATTGCATTTTTTTCTTACACAAATTTGTAAACGACACTGAAATTGCTTTTAAGCTACAAGTAGTGAACCTGGAAAGTCGTCCCATTGTAGCATAAACGTAGGAAAGAGTTATATTAAATTTTATTGTATTACTTCGACCCAGACTAAGTCTGGACGAATTATTGAATTTGGTCACTTCGGGCTTGAAAATGACCCTATAGTTTTTCATCAAATGTCGACGTTTCAGACCCTAAGGAACCCAAATCAACAATAAAAAAATTTGTGTCCGTGATCTTGTACGTACGTACGTCCGTACGTCCCGTTTTTTTGCCTCGCGATAACTCGCGAACGGATAAGCGTATTGACATACATTTTTTGTTTAAATACGCGTCTTGGCATAACTTAGATCTGATTAGATTTTGCCGCAGATCCACCCGTCCATTACTAAAAAAAATTAGCCCCAATTAAGTATCTTCGTAGTAAAAAAGATAGAGGATGAAATTCTCTACAAAAAAGGTTGTATGCATTTTCTTCCTAAAGTCAATGATAATGCCATGTAACTGGTTTAAAATGTTTATGACTATTGTCTGAAAAAGTATTGAATTTGGTCACCTCGGCAAAAAAATTACCCTATTGTTATTCATCAAATTTCGACGTTTCGATCCCCTACCCCCCAGGGGTAGTCTTTGCCAGCCCCTCGGGCGCGGTTTTTATATAATGCATGCACGACATTTTGGCCGCAGTCCCAGAAGACAAAATAGAGTATGTTCTGAATAAATTCAACACTAACAAAATGTAAATGAAATTCAGAGAATACTTTTCACCTGTGCGTTAGAAGAAGAAGCAAATAACAAATTGTTCCTTAGATTTAGTAGTAATTAGAAAAGAAAATGGAACTATGGATTCGGCTTTGTACCGTAAGAAAACATGGTCAGAAAGATACATATTGAACTCTAAAATCAGTTTTGTTCACGAACTAATTCATAAAGTGACCAAATTTAACGAGATTAAATATAGAAAAAAGGACTGGTAATTAATGGATATCCTGAAGATCTTATCAATCAATGTATCAAAAAGAGAGCCCCTTTACTCTACAATACGCAAAACAAAAATCAAGATCAAGAACATCCACAAAATATAACAGAACAAATATTCCGTATGTTAAAGGTTTAAGTAAATCTGTGGCTAAAATACTAAGGAAAGAAAACATCAGAACTGTTTACAATCCTTACAACCCAAACTTAACTTACATAAATTAGTGATCGGTAAACGTAGTAATGCAGTGCATCTCATTCCCTGAAATGAGAAGGTTTATACAGGACAAACAGGGAGGTTACTAAAAAGCAGAATTAAAGAAGACCAAAATAATAATACTAAATAATAAGACTAAAATAAATATACTACGGTTGAAACGTCACATAATTTTAACAATAAAAACGTAAAAATCTTGGTAAATGATTCGAATAAAATCAAGAGGAGAAAATACTTTCATAAAAACAAATGAGAATGCAATCAACATAAGGTTCGAAAGATCTACCTTACCGACAGCATACGATCCATTACTTTAATTTCTTTAATTGATTTAATCTGGAATAATTATTTATAGCTCTATTTAATGGTTGAAATTAATGGTTGGAGCATCCGTAATATAATTAACTTTTTCTTATTTTAATTATTCTCAATTAAATTTTCATTACATTATTAAAAAACGTTTATTAACAATTTTCTTTTGATTGAATTTTTGATTGATTATATTGAATATTCATAATTGCAAATTTAAAGTTCCTAACATAAAACATTCCGCCTTCTCATAATACTTATCTCACAATATTTCATTTTTCAAAATTACCAGCTATTAATAACATGTGGGCTTACTATAAAAACGCCAACGTTCATACTAGTACATCTTTTTAATTTTTGATTATATGGTAAGAGATTTCAGCATTTTATTTAAAAATATGAACTTCCATTATTTGGTGTTTAATTTTGTAATTGTTACACTTTAGAATAAAGAATTCTGAAGAGGACCTGTATGAGAGGAGAGGCCGAAACGGAAATTTCTAAATTGTGTTTTTATTATTGCTTCAGAATGGTGAAGCTATACATGTAAGAGGACCGTAGATGCCGATACAAAATATTACTTTGATTAAATTAGGCAACTGTTTTAATGATAAGTATCCAACCCAGGATGAATAAGAAAGATATCTGTTACATTTATCCAGAATAAACCTACTTAATATCGAAAATAAATCAACAAATCTACGAAAGAGAATACTAAAGAAAAACGAATTTTACAACAATATTAGATTGTGCAACTAGGGAGCAAAATAGGTGTTTTTTTGCTCCCGCGATATAGGGATCAAAGTAATATTTTGCGCTCAGAATGCGAGAAACTTATTTTTTTCCCCACTTCACCGGAATGACCACATTCCGCGTCAGCAACGCGGGACGAAAGTAGCCTATTCTGCAGGGGCGTCTCCGCACATGCGCACTTCGATTCCGTTACTCCCTTGGGAAGGAAAGTGTGACGTCAGAGGGAGTAATGAGCGTGGAAGTGGGGCATTCCAGTGAAGTCTGGAAAAAATAGCGTACGCCTCACGGGAGTAAAGCGCACGACCCTATTGGAGGGGCTGCCCTCGCTACGCTCATGCAGCAAACCCCTCGCTCGAAATCGCGCGCTTCCTGCCCTTTAAGCGTAATATACTAATACTCCAGGCTAAATTCATTTTGCTCCCAAGGGAGAGAATGTGCTATTTTGCTCCCTGCATTGCAGAATTATAGAGCTATTTTGCTCCCTATATCCCTACGGTGCTCCCTAGTTGCACAATCTACTATTGCGCTCCTTGTCAAGTATCCCGAGTTGACTCTGCAATTTCCCGGAGATTCTCCATGTATATTTATGCAAATTTACTGTATAAAGTTATTTTTTATACTTTTAAAATTATTACAAATATTACAATTACATATTCAACAGTTTCAAATTTATTTCTTCGCAATATTCCGTTACATTCATCTTGAACGTTTCCACGTCTATACGAACTTTGATGCTAGCCGAGTTATTTATTTATCAACGAATGTTTTTAATAGTCATTTAAAATAAAAAATAATGTTTCTACTCGTGTATTTATTTTTATCAATTTTACAGCATTAAAATGTTCCTTGTAGGAAGCTCTACCACCGTAAATGCAATTTGATATGTACTTAAGTTGCAATGAAAGAAGCGAATATTCGTAGCGAGATGCAATACGTAGAACATCCGCCTTATCAAAGCAGGATGTAGGATCTTATCTCCGATGCTACAAAAATCGCGATAAATCCAGTACGGTCAATTGTGGAAAAGACCTTCAATGCAGAGTATATCCCGTCTTCTGATTCAACAGGCTCCTTTTCAGGCACCTACATACCGACCGCGATATAGGTACCGCGCATAAAAGTAACGGAGGCATATTTGCATTGGTGCATTGTACTCCAACCGTGAATACAAAACGGATCCAACGATGCCATAGGCCGTGAATAAAGTGCACATATATATACGTGTATATACGTTTCTCTACGTAGAACTTAAATCCCTTTTACTTTTGAGCGGACGCGAAATCGATTTCATTTATGAATGCAACGCGACGCTTCCTGTAGTTCCGGCGTCCACGCACATCTGCTTCCGAATGCGTGTAAAAAATATTAGAATCACCTTGCGTAAATTAGCATATCAATAAAGTCCCCGTGTGATAGTTGCTGGAATAATGTTCGTAATTTCGCTGCAGAAATGCTGAAATATTCGGACTACTCGTAAATTTCGGTGCTACCGACGTAAACACGGCAATCGTGTCTCATTTGGGAGTAATACTCGTTCATTTCAGCTTTATTTCATCGTAATGTTCATAATGAATTTTGATAGTACTGACAGTATGTGCTAACCATACATATCATGTATCAAAATTATGTTTTCATTCATCCATATGGATGGCATAATATTATATGTTTAAAGCGGTTTTACACCGGGCTTCAGACCTACCAACGAAAAAAAAACAGGAAGTTGTTCAAAACCTGGATAACTTCTTCCCCAAGCATGCAAAACTTAACGGAAGGGATATCAAAGTTCTCCTAGAGACCTCACCGTTTCGGATCTATTTTCTAAAGCCCGGTGTAAAACCGCTTTAATTATTTATTTTAAACAAAACCTATCGTAATAATTTAATATTATATGATGTTATCAACAAAAATAAGGCTAAAAGAAAATTAGTTTATGGGCAACTCCAAACCAAAATGTCCATATACCTTAAGTATTTCTCTATTAGAATGACCCCACTTTGAATATTTTCATAGAATTCTCCATAAAGTTTTCAATTTTGAAATTTTGTATGTATATGAATTGCAGAAGAAACTTTGTGATTACTGCAATGTATTTAGTTTGCGACCCATTCCAAACCTTGGTCTCTTCCCAACGAAAGTTTATGTTCGATACGAACTTCAGGATTTATGTTCATCGGAGGCGTGTTAAGAACCTAATTTTTGCCCGGGTATAGACTAATACTCGACTATAGTCCATTTTTCGAGATACTAATATGGTTTTGCTTTTTTTGAATCTCTTAGAGAAAGTGATCAAAAGAAACGAAGTAAATTATTTCTGTTCACCTGAATCTTTTTCATTGTGTATTTTGTTACATTTTCGACCAGTGGTATTCGGTTCGAGTCCGCCTCTGATCAGATGATTTCCAGCAAAATTAGTATAATATGATTAAGGTCACGGGGTAATACTGCCTATGTTATGTCCCTGTTATGATGATCTCCTCACTCTTCTGAAGCTCTGTACTCTTTACTTACTTCCTCTCGTAGATGTCTTCCGTCATAAGCTGTTAATATTGCGTTCAAGAGGAAGCGAGAATGGAAGGGGAAACGCACGATAATTGGCACATGGGTGGGAGGTACTAGCTGCTCTACGCGCCACGATGCGGTTTAGTTCATCGGCCTCAAGAAAGCGACCACGAGAAATCGGTTAGTTCCAGCCCCGTGGTTGAGGTATTTTACTGTTTTGATAAACTTAGATTAACACCTGCCTTTTTACAAATGAATGCTCGACTATTAAATCAATTCGTTTTATGCGATCGGAATATTATCCGCAAGTTTACTTCCTGCTCAATATTTCCCAGCGTAACAGATTTCATTATAAATCCATCTCGCACCAAAATTGATTCTGAAACCTGGAGTATTTGAGTACATTGAAATGAGCATATGACTCAAGGGGTTCGAGTAAAAGTCTAGGAAAGTGCTAAATGCGAATGCGCACGTTAATGTAACTGGGATCGTAATTACGGCAATGTTCACGAAAGCGCGTGCACGAATGCGAGAACGCAAATGCGTTTAAACGTACTAGAGCGTGTGCCAGGTCAGCGGGTAAAACCAAGTGGTAGCGGAAACGTTCTCAACTCGACTTAGAAATTCTCCGTTCTCGAGATTTTAGATGCGAACGGGAATTTTGTGTCGCATCGATGAGCATCTGCAGTCCCGACCGTGAAATTGAAATTTGACGAGGTGAAGCCCCCCGAAGCGTCGATAGATTCGGGGGAACGGATATAATAAATATTTCGGATAAGCAACGATTAATTTTAAAAAAAATTAAAAACTTAATTAAAAAAATTACCCACTACACATTTAAAACAAAATTCGGAAATGCACAGTTAAAATTTATGTTTAAGCCGTTCGATAGAACTTCACAGATATCCAAGGATCTTTTAGAGGATGTATCGCATTCGAGGGAATACTGTGCGTTTCTCGGAAAAATCCAATTCTTTACAGTGACGTAAAAGACCGACAACATTCTGCCTGGTACGTGTTGGTAACGGCTATATTTTGTTGCTCCTCGGTGCATCTTGAGATTCTACCGTAATGATTCAGATGGGTGACCGTTTTTCTAAAGGCTCTCACTACGTCTTCCAAAACATTTTGGTACTTTCCCAGGAGATTTTTATACATTTCTTGATGATTTCCCTTGTCACCGCTCATTGTTCGTGATTTTTCATAAATATTAGAAGCCGTTATGGGTTTCTCAGACTTCACTCAATAATACTTAATTTACAAAATGTTTTTATGTTACAATTGCACGTAAAATGGCGTAAACATACTTTTCTTTTTTCGAAAATTACTATTATGGGGTTATACGATATGAAAAGATAAATTACCCCTAACTGCTAGATACTACCAAACTATAAGCCGAAGAAGTATTTTCTTTTATTTGTGAAAAAAAAGATAATACTGCAGAAAAGAACGTTTCTATAGTTTCCCTATAGGCGAAACTTTAAATGATCAAACATGAGCTTTTCATTTCTATATTAATTCTAGAAGCCTTGGAAATCCTAATACCAGAAAGAGATACCCCACACACTATTCGGCGGCAATAACTGCACGAAGAGAAATAATCCGTCGACATATACGTCAGCGGCGTCTCCCACTGACCAATTAAAATATGCTGCAAGGTTTCGGTGGCCAGATAGAAGGCCGGGTCGAACCTGGGGCTTCTATAAACCGTTTACACAAGCCCGAGGTTCGTACACCTCAAGTATCGAAGCTTTTAAACCTGAGCGAGCACGAAAGTTGCGCTTAATGCCATTTGCATGAATTATCGTGTCGTTCACTTTTACTTTCGTTGTTACTAATGCCATGAAAAAGTAATAACGAGGCAGCATATGTATATATAGACGACCTCTGCACAACCTTGAAACACCCAGGGAGCTTTACATCGCCGCAAGGTGTGTGGGAAAATTTAAAGCAGGTTACGGTAGGGCAGCCGTATTTCATGCGTTATCCCGAAACTATGCATTCTGGGATGGAATTTGCATTTTCTGCTCGATGTACAGAATTACAAAGTATCGGTTTTTCAAAATCAAACATGAAAGTGCATTGAAGGAGTGAAATTTATGAGAAGTGAACTTAATTACGAAAAGTTGGGATTTCATCCCATCCTATTGTTTTAGACGTAATATATATGTATTTTCGAATTACGTAACGAGGATTGCTATGTAGGGCGCCATCATCTTATCATCGATAGTAAGAACCCGAATATCAGATACGCGAGATAAGCCCCACTGCGTCGGCTCGAGTATTGATTCCCCTTCATAATGAATTCTGACGGGTTACACATGCCCATGAACCAAAGGCATTCAGTATTCTCAATGAAAAATGTACTCCGTAAAATCAATACAATTACTTAAGAGAAATTTTCATTCCTTTTCAGACTATTTTTAACACGATTGAATCACTCCGTAATAATAGATTTTATGGACAAAGATATTTTTAATCCTACTCGAAAGAAAAATAAATAATAACTGCTGTTAATAGATCAGTATTCCCTATTGTTACGTATAATAAACTGACGTATCAATGTGGGATGGAGCCGCCGCAGTCGGATCACAATAAAAACGTTCATAGCAGTTGTATAATATTTTGTGTCAACATTTGCATGAGCTTTTCGCTAACTGAATACGGATTATAGTTGTTTAAAGATTAATAATAAAATGATAATTCGATTTTTTTTAAGTTTTCCTCTACAACCTTGCAGCGGTAATTTGCCAATGTGGGAGCCGTTATAGCTACATCATATAAAAAGTTTTATTTTGGGAATTGAGAGGAAATTCGAGGATCAACGAAAATGACGGTAGAAAAAAAGTGTAAAGAAATTGACCAGTATGTCAATGTCGGAAGTTAGGATTGACTCCTTATGTTGTGAATTAACATTATTACACTATGCGTCGAATGTGATGTTTAATACTGTTAATGATGCAATAAGTTTATTTTTAACATTGTGACTACGGAAGCATAGGTAGTATTAGTTAAGATTAAATAATCGATAACATTGTCGCTGGAAATAATTGGTAGTTTTTTTCGAAATATTCGTCAGCAAACGCTGCAGAAACCCAGCCACCACATATATATTACTAACAATGACAGTGGACGAAAGTCTATCATTTATCGATTTCTGAGTTGATTTGATTAAAAATTTATAGATTAGTTCATCCCTAATGAAATTCGAGCAGAATTGTAGGTCATGTATGTTGACTCAATATGTTGACTCAATCTCCGAGAGAGTTCATTTCCGTAAAAGCTGAAGTGAATTCGCTATCTGGAATGTTGATTTTTGACAAGGCCTGTACTTTGAACTAAACGATCGTTTCCCGTGACCGGAAACTGCGGGTAAAGCCACAGCCTACATCAGCGTTGATTCAAACATGTGGCCGCGACTCGCTGGAATTCGGCTATATGCTCGAAGAAAATCTACGAGCAACATAGTTGCACTTTCAATTGTGAGCATAGAATCAATCATCGAAGCTCGAAGCGTAAAAGCTTTCCAAGCCGCTGGCTGTCTATGCATACAATAGAAGTGTTCTCTTCTAGTGAACGCGTCAAACTGCATTAATGGATGACTCGTGTTTAACGATTTCAAGTTTCACGAAATGCTTTACATTTCTACTCGACAATTTTTTCACTGACCTCATTTCGAGTTATCTAATGGTGTTTGGTTTCGAAATGCACGAAGACGATTGACGTAATCGAACTTGACCCTTCACGTTTGATTTCACTTCGGATGCGCAACAATCGATCCCGTTACCTTTCGATCCTTTTTGTCGTTTTGGTACAGAGTCAGGTTAGCATGGTCAGTTTGTTGCATTAACGAACCACCGACTATTTAATGCAAGGTTTAACGCAAGACCTTGAGAACGACTTTGGAAACGCTTCGGTGTTTGCTTAAATACAGAAGCGCGAGAAACTTAATGTTTAAATGAGATTAATATCACTAAAGGCGGGATAAAGTATAATGTAGGATTCAGCGAAGCTCGTCGGAAAGAGTCGCATTCAAAGTCGAATTCCCGTTAAATTAAAATTCGACCGAACCCGCGGTTGGCGAAGTTCGCGTTGCATAACCGTCGATGCGCGTTTGCCTTTATCTCGCCGGTTTCCCCACCAACAATTCCAGACCACTCATTCGAGTCTTCAATTTTGACTCCGCAGTTCCCTCGAAAACCCCTGCACAATGGCTGTTAATGCGCCAATTCAGAATTACCATAACATTGACCCGAACCATTTCCAAAGATCTTTTGGAACCTTCCAGAATCATTTAGGCTCTGAATATTTAAAATTGATACCTATATGATGAATGATCCTCAAGAAATTTCTTAGTTAATTTGAAAATGCTGACAGTCGGTCCAAAAAATCGATATGAATAAATTTTTTAAATAAAAATTAGGTGCTTGAAATGAAATCGAAAAGTCGGATAACTTGTAAAGTTAATTTAATCTAACGGAATATCGATAAAATCTTTTAAAATTCAATCAAATTTAAGAACGATTTTTAAATAGGTTTCATCGATTGAATTTCAATAAAAAATCGATCAATTAATATTTGCGCACAATTTTGTACCTGAGCATTTTCTTGCAATATTAACGCAACTACCTTGTAATTTGCAATAAAAGCAGGCGTATTACATAACAGTTATTGACATGCTTTTTTTAACTACAGAAAATGTTGATCAACATAAGCAATTTTTTCTCCAAGTAAATACGTTTTCTGAACACAATACAAAATTATGGTCACAACGTATTATTTTGTTTTTATTATTTTCTTTAGCAAATCGATTACAATTTTCCAAAAATACGGAAGAAAACATTAGTGTTTAAAAAAAATTATTTATTTAGAACATGCTGCTTATTTTTCTTGACAAGAACAAATTAATTAAAATACGTTTAAATGCCAATATAATTTGCTTAGTTGATCTATTTCTTTAATTGCGTTTCTATGAAAAATGTACAAGCTACAATTTCCTATATGGTCAGAAAATCTTAAAAAATTTAATGTTCGATGGGTTACGTTAAGAAGTAGTATTCTTAGAAAGCATAGTAAGAATCTAGAACGCTCGCTATTTTCTTTCAGATAAGATTTACATCTGCTTATATCCGAGTAATTTTCTTGAAGAGTTTCATCAGAAACAGTTTCAAAAAATGATGAACCAATTTGGAAATATATATTTGAAAAGTGTCCCGAAATAAAAAGAAAATATATCAGATTCGATCATCGTCGGCAACCGTTCAGTTTGAAAGAACAGCTGAGAGAAACCAACTTCCAGAATCTTCGACAACATCTAAAAGACTTAAGAAAAATTTAGCAGCTCAATGTCAATATACAATTTAAAAAAATCGTCGTTAAAAAATTATTAAGTAATTCTGGAAATTACACTATAGTTGGAGAAATACAAACCTGATTGAACATTGGTGAAAACGGAACCTGTAGTTCCGAAAATGTTAAGTGGAAAAACTTGTATAATTTTCGAAGATTTCGAAGATTTGATGTCAACTTAAAGTTCGCCACGGTATAGATTCTACGTTCACGAAATTGACAACTATATCCACAGCAAAATTATCTTTCTGCAGTTAACTTCATTATTCTTGCTCTCAAGAATCCTCTGGTACGCTTTAGAATGCTCACACTTTCAGAAAAGTAACATTGAACAATATTTTTTGGAGTACAATGATTGATACAAAAGGTCGCCTCTCCATTTAAAACGATTCATCGATATGTCGAACTTCGATTCTGGGTTCGAATTCACGATTATGTCGGACACTGATATTTGCAATTGCCGAAAGAAAAAGAATTACGTATAGGAATTTGTACAACGTTTTTTTGAAAAAATGTGTTTTTGGTTATTATTTTTCCGAGAAAGAAATGTAAAACCGAACTGTTCCAAGTCGCGACGGGGACTGATTCGCGAGATAGAATAGAATAGTGTGTATATGACCGGCTACGCCGAGACCTAACGGAAGTCCAGAGCGCGTGAAAGCGCCTGCCAATGAACCAGGCGCCCAACCGTGACACCTCGATATTGGACCACAATTTATTCCAGCGGTCGAGGGCGATGCTTTCGGTTTCAACGCACATTTTCAATTACAGTTTCTAATTAGTCCTTTTGACGCCTATTTTCATTTTGGGTTCTAATTCACCTGTTCCATTTTTCGGAACTGCAATTTTCTCAAATTTCAATACCATTTTCAAATTTCCATTATTTATATCTTACATCAATATGGTCATTTTGATTCAGTTCATTTTTAAACGTTAAAATTAATAATCCTATTTGTTTTATATGAGGTTTTATAAGTGCTTTATTTACATTTTTTCATTTCGAGTAACTCAAACAGCCCATACCTGTTAAAGAAGTCAACTTTTAAAGTTGTCTTAATTATGAAAATAAAAAATGAGCTCTCAAAGAAGTCGTAAAATATTGCTTCAAATTATCACCTCAAAGAGATCTTATTATCAAAGTCTTATATTGATTTCATTCAGGTTCATCTTTTTCAAAGCAAGCCACAATTTTTAGATGTGTGTCTTCCAAAAATTGAATCCACAATTTAAATCGCACAAATTGTACTTCATATGCAAAACGTTAGATGATTTACCGGTAATGCAAGATTAAGCATTTTACGATATTTAGCAAGATAATGAGAATAAAAACAATTTAAAAACAAATATTTAAAAAATATTCATTAATAATAATTCCAGCAAACGAAGAATGATTCAAAAGTACTTAGTTTTATGTTTTTGAGTCGTATTTATTGGCATCATGGAGAATTTCCTAAATCTTGTCAATACTCTTGCATCGTTCTGACTTATTTTTGGAGCATTCGTAGCATTCGCAAGTATTCAGATTGCAATCTTTGCTTATAAATCATTTTGAACACTTCGGCACCAAGAAATGGGATTCCGAATTCAATTTTAAATACTTCTCGTTGAAACTATATTTCTCAAAATTGTATTATTTGTGTCATAATGCATTCAAAGCTTTTAAATAAGAGCTCTTCTATCTAATCACATGTTTGAGATCTCATGTAGAACTCTTCAAATGGAAGCATAAATAAGCCATCTTAAAAATCACTCTACGACATCGGTTTTTACCGTATGTAAGTAGTACTTAGCTCTTTCATTTTACGCACGGATAAGAATTGTACCAATCTCAAGAATTGACTAGGAAGTACAGTATAAGAGCTCTTTCTGAGCAGTACTTAAGAGATCTTATAAACAGCTTTTAAACGTGTTGTTTTCTATTTGGTTTGCATAAACAGTCTTTGCATTTATTTACGACTTCCGTTTCATTCGTTACGTTTGCTCAGTTTCACTTTCAGTAATTATTTTATATGAAGTGAGAATTATTTACATCGAATATTTTGATGATTAAACTCCATAGGATTTATTTCTTCTGCTTCAATCCTTTTCGTAGTTTCACATATTCTGTTCACCTCCTTTTTTTATTTTGATGACTGTTTATTTTTATGAAGGGGTAACATATATCCAATCTCTAATGTAAAGTGAAAAATGAGCCACACAAAGAGTGAATCGCCTGGCGAACAGTGGCTCAATTTTCAATATATTAACACTAAATTCTCTCTCCAAGGAATTTATAGCGTTGCAGTGTTCCCGAGAACCCATGTAGTTTGTTGTACAAATAATTACACGGAATCATATGCGAACGCTGACGAAGCTCGATAAGTGAAAACAATATACGAAATATATGTGTATTATTTTAAAGAATTTTTTATTGACTTAACAAGTCTCTTAACTAACCAAAAATTATTTACAAGAGGTTTTATGAACTGGAAAATTTGGAATATAGTCACCTTATTTGATTTTCCGACGAATCTTTTAGAGGTTATTTTTATGTTGAGGAGAATTTAAATAGACTTACATTTTTAAATTTTATAATCAATATGGCGTCAAACAGCTATTACCGATGCTTGTTCGAAATGTACTAAATTTAGTCACTTTAGGTGGCAGTGGTGTTTGAATGAACTAGAATAGGTTACAAACGCTCTAATCGTCAATGGCGTTAAAAACTATTTCTATCTTCAAGAACTTTTCGTGTACGTACTATCAATTATGGTTTCAAAAGCACAATTTATTGAAGTCGTGAATCAACTAGGAATAACTGTTGACTTGCAATGCTATAATTTTTGTAGCGAGACTGACAACAATTATTACAGTCTGATCCATCAATAATCCGATTGCTTCCTGAGTGAAGAAGCAAAAATTGCTCGAAAAGCGGACATATTTATGAAAAAAAAAAAAGAATAAGAGCCGATTAGTGGAAAACACTAATTTACCTCGATTTTATCATTTGGACTGTTTTTGGAGTCGGCATCATCCCAGCGTTTTCATTTTTTAATTTTTAATATTATGCATGATTTTTCAGATAAGTTAAAATTTAATGATGCTATGACTAAAACCAACCATTTTTATGATGAACATGCTTTTTTCTGCATATTGACGCCATTTTGTCCAAGGTTGAAAATTGATATCTATAAAATCAAATTCGTGGAGGACTTCAATAAAGAGGAGTTTTGTCTCAACTTCTTTTATTTCTATAAAAAATATATATTTCCTTTATGACCTATGCTAACATTTATATATAAGCAGAATTAAAACTCTCCATCTATCTTAAAATAAATTGTGAAAATTAGACTTATTTCGCCCTAATGTATTATCCCATCACATTTTTATTTTCACTGTACAGTACATCAATGTATATAAAGTGGTTCCAAATCGGCCGACACGTAAATATATGAAGTAGAATGCATTACACGCGTTAATATATTTGTAAAATCAGAAAAATTTAATTTACGATTAAACTTGTAATGATGCATGCGTGGAATTAAATAAATGTATTGAATTCTCTGGTTTCTTAAAGTATTTCAGCAGCGCCTTTTCGGCATGTCAGTGCCCTATTGGTGGAATAGCACGTAACATAACCGAAAACAAAAGACTACATCAAGAAATATGGTGAATTTCATTTCCAATATTTTGTTGCAGGAAAAAGGATTGTGCAAAGTTCGACATGTTTCTAATTTCAGTAGAATTGTTCGACAGGGTTTTTTCGTAATAAAAGCCTACAACTCCTGTTTCGATCCTTGAAACAAAAATAACTAGTATCGTGTTTGGACATTCTGGCTCTGTAACTGCAAAATTAAACATTTCATAGGTTTGCTGCCAGAATCGAAATAAAATCGATTCATGATAAAATCCCGTTGAAAGGCCCAGTTTAGAACCTCCTCAAGATTCGTCTCAATATTTTTCGAATTTATTGTGTTATAAATAATGTTGTCTAGCTGTGCACTTATAATAATAAATTAACGAAGTCTTGAATACAAATTACAATAAAAAATATATCTGCTTTTAATGATGTGTATCTAATTGTAGCTTAGAAGTATTAGCATTTAGTACATTTCTATATTTTCCTAGAATTTATTATGCAAATTGTCCCTCTTTGTATGACGTGAATTGGCCAAACAGCAAAGCTATGTTAACTTTTCTCGATATTTCGAAAAAAGTTTTGTTTCCGAGCAACAAGAGTTATTTATATGTTTAACGTGTATATATCGAGTTTTATCAAATTCAAGCCACGCTCAATGTAACATTTTTGACAAAGTTCCTGCAGTTCACCGATAGTCGCACTGATTGATAATATCAGTTATATCTCGTTACTAATATACGACAATAATAACTCGTTACTACATAAATTCGATTTTTCAGATTTTCTGACATTGGAAAGATTTTCCGGGAATTTCACAGCTGGTTTATTAAAATAATTTTACACACATTCTTAGAAAAATGGTCTTTTTCTAAAACAAATTACAAAATATGAACAATTGTAATGTATGTTGTTAATAGAAAATCAATCTGATAGATATGGATTATGTGCAATTTTTTGTTTATTTACCACAACGATTATTTTCTTTTTTTCTTTTCGTAAAATCTTCACTATTTTGTAAACAATTGTTTATTGTAAACAAACTGCTTCATTTCAATAATTCGTGATTTATAGTAAATTCACTGGGCTCTAATGCACGGTTAATGATCCAAAACTGGAATAGGTCATTGGTTTCGAAGATTTACCGGCACGCAATATGCACGTAATGATCTACTAGATATATGTGAGAATTACATCAAGGCCATTTAATAAAGTTTCCGTTATTTACAATTTTACGCGTATATCGAAAAAATTAATTGAAAAATTTCGTGTTTTGCATCAATAATTGCAAAGCTTGTTGCATAGCAATTTCGAACTCAACCATAAAAAAATACGAATTTCAAATGGTGATGTGTTTTACATGGTTAATGTTGGTACACTATGCATTTTTACTTCAACATTTCCCTTGGCGTATTAAATTACACATTCTCTATTTCTGTTTGTTCTGTAGTAGATTGTATTACAATTCGTAGAATTCAAACATTCAATGTAAAATTCAACGATATAAATTGCACTTTCAATAGAGCATAATAATGGATCTAACAAAATTGCAAATTTAATAATGTATGATTAAAGTGTGTATTATTATCTTTTCGTAGTATTGAAGGTCGATATTTGTTATTTATTTATTTATTTATTTATTTATACTATTAGAAGATATTTAACATAGAAGGTTGAAAAATGTTTCAAACAATACAATAAATTGCTTTGTAATCTTCAGAATGACGAAACGTCGATAACTATGATGAAAAATAAGAATAATGTCTTATTTATTCATTCCATTGACTCGCATCATCGATTTAGTTGAATTTAATTCATATAAATCTCTGCCTGTGTAATATTTGTATTTATTGTATGACACAGGTTTTTAAATCTGTGAAACTGAAGAATGAACTGCTTTAAAAATAAATAAATGAATATGTTTTAGCGGCAGAAATATGCATGTTTAGTTAAGACAACTATTCGGTGTGTGGACTTCTTGTACATTGTTGCAATACAGTCATAAGTATACCGTGTATTTTGTATCACTTATGTTAGGATAATAAACTCTAAATATAACAGAGAATGATACTATATTAATTCAGTAATTATTAAATAATGAAAACACAGATAAAATAGCACATGCTCATATGATGTATAGGCATACATCACAACTATGAAAAATGCCAGTGTCAAAGAGCTAGAAAACAGTTCTCTTTCAAATTCGATTGTAATCTGATATGTTACTAATAACAGATAAATAGCAAATGCGTATACGTGTTATGTGCATAATCTCATGCATAAGTCCCATCTATATCGTATAACTTTGAAGAAACCCTACATTACATATTTATTTATTCCGCAGTCATAATATTGTTTAGATTTAAAAATACGTAACCAGTATCAAACAATGACATAATACTAACCTTGTAAGTTAGTTTCATTCTCTGCATTCATAACCTGATATTTTACTATATCGCAAATTGGTCACTTCATTGTCCGCGTTCATAACATCTTATAGCTAATACGTAATTAATGCAGAGCAACTGAAATACATAACTTTGAAGCGTTTTTTTTAACTGTACCGTAATAAAAGGCCCTTCTTTCTTATGTTATTAACAAAGTTCACGGCAGCAATATTTCTAGTCAGATCCCATACAACATTAAATATCAATTGAATATTCAAATTCGGGATATACACAGAATATTCAGAGTGTACCGCAAACATACATAGATGAACATATACATTTATTCATGAATATTCCCTGGCCATTTCTAGAATATTCATCAGTACTGAATTATTGAAAAGGATTATTGACAGTTTTGAAAATGTATTATAAAAATTCTTCAATAACATATTCCCGTAAATACAAAAACTTCAAATTTGATAATATACAATTATTCACAAAGTTTCAAATAAATTATCGAATTAGTCGTTAATGAATTACTGCTAACGAATTTTTGTAGTATATATACAAAGTTGTTCACTTTTCATCCAGAATATTTAGAGTATACCCAGAATTTGGAATTTTCAGTTGACAGTTATATGTATTTTTAAAATGTACACAAGTAGCGCACACAGCTGCGGTGACGTTGCAACACAAATTAGCTGTATTTTGACACCACAACTATAGGTGGTTTGTGCTTCTTGGGTATTACCTGTCTCATGAAGCATCTTCTATATGCACTTCTCACATATATTATCACGTGTTATTAAATATACATTGGATATATATATATATACATATATGGGCATTATTCTAGAACTTTTAAACTTTGAGGTTGAAAAAATTTCATTTTTTTTTAGGCACATTCATGAAATTGATTTTATTGGCTTTAGAATTGATCAAATGACAGGAAAAACCTTGCGTGACTCATTGATACACAATGTATTTTTTTTTTTTAATGTAACATGTTACGTTACTCGTAAAATTAATTTTTAGTTTTGTAACGTTTAATATACATACAAAATTCAGTTCTTTTGCTTATGGCCTAATTTTTAGAAGCTATAGTATATAAAATTAAACGTCTAGTTAATAGTTCAAATTTAAAATAATGGATTAAATATGGCGGACTATTTTTACAAAATTTCTTTGATTTTTATAAAATTTGATATGTTAGGGTTTTTGAGGCCACTGATTACAAATCCAAAGTCAGTTTTCATTAAAATTTGAAATCCAAATACATGATTTAACATTGAAGATACTAAAAAATTAACGATTTGTGAAGAATAATCATTTTATTATTGTCAAAAAGTGTGTTTTTTGTTGTATTAAAAAACACAAAAGTTATAAATACTTTAATAACTTAGGAGAAAAGATCACAATGATTCCAAAGTACTTAGAAGCTAAATTGTAGATGTGCCATTAAATAATTTGATTTTTTAAAGTGAGTTTCGCTTGGAAATTTAAAGTTTGACGTGGTCGCATTTTTTATATATAGGTGGCACACATTCGGGCAAAGGCTCAAATTACTTCTTATCATATAGGTAATGTACCCCTGTAGTGTGGTTTCTTAAAAACCAATGTGAAAAAAATTATCTAAGGTTGATTGCTAAATTGTCAACTATAAAAAAAAGTTATCTCGCAAGTTTGAAGGTATATAATTTTATTCCTCAGTGAGGCACATCATTAAGTTAAGGATTTTTCGTTTGTTTACATCCCCAAATACTTCCACAAAAAACCACAGACCATAAAAAAAGAGGTGCAAATAGTTTCAGTGTTAAAACTGAAAAAATGTAGTGAGTGTCGCGCACCAAAAACAGGCAAATTCACTACTTTTATTTACTCTCATTGTTTTCTACATATCTGTAATTAGTAATAAGCACTTATTACATGTAAAACGAACAAAAATTTGTTGATCTGTCGTGTTGCAAAGTTATATTTAAAATTTTTAAGGTATCATAATGAGCGACAGCATAAAGTTTAAAAATTCTAGAACAATGCCCATATATAACACATAAATAAAATATAAATAAATAGTAACAAATTCATGATAATTTGAATCAGGAATTATGAGAGAACATTGACTTATATTGCAAGACCAATATACGTGTAATGTCCACTTTCTAGGAACGCTAGTTGTAGGATATTAGTAAAATATATGCCTAACATAGGAGGGTCCCCGGTTCGAGTCCCAAAGGGGCATTATTAGTTTTTTTTAAATTATTTATGAATAAGACTATGCAATAGACTATGCGAATTAACATAGAAACGCAAATACCGTCGTAAACCATCTGTTTTCTATTTTTAAAAATTAAGTCAATTTAAAATCCATATAGGCATCGCACATATATGGAATATATAAATTTAAAATGGATCCGAAAATGCCATGAATATATAATGGATGTTAATTTCGCCTAGCCTAGATCTATGCAATAGATATTCAATACCCATAGGCGAATATTTTCGAAAAATCCATTTTAATATCCCTGGTAGCAATGAAAACATTTTTTGTACAATTCTTGTATAATATTCTTATTTACCATGTTAAAGGTATAGGGGACATGGCCAGTCTAAGAGAAAATTGACAAATTTCTACCAGGGATATGTAGTCATGCTTTTTAGAATAAAACCTTTTTGATCACGACCTATACGCATTAAAAATAGCACGGGAAAGGCGGATTTCCCGCATGCAATTAGAACCAATTAAAAATTAAAATAAATATCATAATTAAGGATTTTCATTATATCAATAATAGTTTACAATGTTAGTAAATGTTCGATGCATTTTATAAACTAATGAAATAATATTAAAATCTAATATAAAATAGTTGATATTTAATCCAGCATGTAATACATACGTTTTAAGATCTAAAACTATAATCGAAACTCAACATTCCCCATTTTGTACTCTTATGAGTTGAACATTGACTTCAATAATTTTAAAACGCATATTGCTTAAATATCTGCACTGGGAATATTACATGTCCCCTAAGTAAATGCAAGTGGTTGGAAGAGCTTTAAAGTAAACAGAGAGAAAAAATATACGTAATGGAATCAATAAAATGTAGGATTACAAAAAATAGTGCAATTGCCTATTTAGGCAATGATGATGTTGCTATTTGCCGATTTGCAGTAAAGTTGATAACCTCAAATCGATTTCATCTTATAATTAAATAATAACTTCAAATATTCCCAAGTCGTTATATATAGATGTAATATAATTAACTAAATGAAAATAAAATTGTCATATTAAAACTATTTATCGCGAGATAAATATTGCAATGTTATAAACTGTAAAAGTAACATACTATCAACTATACAATTTTCTACATTGTTAATTCTGCTACTCTTACTGGTTACGCCGATTTCTACGTTTTTTCATGGGTCCATTAACCAGCTTCTTCTCTCTTAGTATTTATTTAATATTACGATATAATTAGTAATATTTACTGAATTTTTTGTTCACACAAGGCCTATTAAATACATGCTTATAAACAAGTATTCAATTGCAAATAAGTTTTGCCGAAGCATAATAATTTCCTTCTTAACCGCTTGTTAAATAATTAAAATAAATGAATTTATTTCTTGGTCTTGACGGTATATTTACGAGGGGTAATTAAAGTAATAAATAATCGTTTTGGGTTTGGGATGGAACCACTATTTGTTTATCAAAATATGATTTTATATATATGTACATAAATAGATAGCCAGAAAGATGTGAAATCATCGCTACCAGAAATCCCGATTTTACTTACTGTATATATTTAATTTATAGGAAACGATCGTATGTGGGTTCTGTTTCCCTCTAGCAACGACAATTGTAATCAAATGCCAATTTCTTAAAGTATTCAATTGCTCATGCCAAACTGTTAATTCCGTAACTGTCATAAATCTCGATAAAGAAAACAAGAGCCTTATTTTGATGCGAAAATAGTCTTTATTCTAATACGAAACTAAACTAGTATTGCAGGGAGAAGTATAAACTAACTTCTTTCTATATGAATCGACTGGAAGTAGTACCTGGTGATGAGCCCTTCATCCCCTAGATCGGATGTCCCCAGTTTATATATAATGTAATTTGATGCAAAATCCCTCTTCTCTTGCAGAAATTGAGCCTAAATTCTAACCAGTTTTTGCCAATAAAATTGAGTACTAGACAGTTTATGGACAGTAAACTTGACTAGTTACACATTGGAAATGTAACAATTTTATGGCCATTTTTTAGATAGCTTGGTAGATAAATCTTGTAGTTTCTGTTCAGTTTCTAGGTGTATTATTCGGAATATTTAAAACTCATCCGTTTTTGTGCAGGTTTTGGGACAGAATTTGGCTAGCATCTGGATAGGTCTTTTTAATGATAATTTGGACAGTTTGAACGTATGTTTTATCCATTTCGATACGTTTTTTTACATATTTTGTATCTAGTATTTATGCATTTTAGGAATATTGTTCTTTTAAACGCTTTTATAAGGATTGAAAGATTTTGCACATTTTTTATAATTAATGTATGTCTAAATGCGCACGCACGCTGGTTACACAGATAAAGATGCGTTTTTCTGATTTTGGATTGATTTTAAATTCCACTGTTATTCACTTTACGTAATCAAATACTAATTTTTAATTAATAAAATTATTAAAAATCAATGCGGAAGAAAATTTATTGGATACATTTTTGGGATAAATTTTGGACAGTTTTCGTCCAGTTTTAATGTAGATATAATAGAAAATTTAAAAAGATATTTGTACACATATTTTCATTAAATTTTTGAACAGTTATAATAAACGTATACAATGCAGACAGGCGATCAACACCAGTCAAATATTCGCGAGATATTTATTATTGTCTTCTCATTTTATAGCAAGGTACAATTTTTTTCCAGAACCATGGAAAATAAAAAGAATAACAACCTTCAAACGTAAACAACATACGTTAAGGATTGTAAACAGTTCCCTGTATTTGATATGCGACCTCCTCTGCAATACACATGATGTATTTCATACATATTTTGAATAAATTTTGCCGAATAGCTATTGGGTAGGATTTTTGGACAAAGCTGTGAGCAGTTTGTAACTAAGCCAGAAAATGGACTACGATAAACTGGACTTGATTTCTATCAGGGTTTCAGAGAAAGTTTTTAGGTAGATGTTTATTATTAAAATTATCGCCCCCTATTCATGAACGTTGTGCTTATTTTGTACTATTGTAAGCTGTTGTTAAACATAGTTTTGGTCATTTTTACGACATCGAAAGAATAAAAAAGTATTGTTTCTAAAAATAGAAAACTGTTCTTCAAGTATATTTTCAGAAATTAACAAAAGCATATTATCAGTTGTAATATCCCAAGACCTTCAAAATTATCGGAATATTTCCCGATAGGTTTGTTGCAAACAAGTGAATATGTCAAGCTTTGCATCTTTCTGCAAAACTTAACATTTATTTGTTCGCATGAAAGTTAGAGGGAAATATTGCGATTAATTTTGAAGGTCGAGGGGTATTCGGCGGTTTATTTTTTGTGACCGGTATTTGAGGTTACAGCTGAGCAGAGAGGAGAGGCGAATATATGAATTTAGAAGTTTTAACAAATGAGTAGCGAGTGTGCAATTTTCGAATGCAATTTCCGCTGGAGCTGCCGTGGAATTTCCAGTATAATTTTAAACAAATGACCATAGAACCCTTTGAATATCGCGCTCTGATTGGCTGAAATCCAGTCGCGAAAAATAATCACAAAAATACTTTTATAGAATTTAATAATAGAACGTTTATAGAATTATTGATTTTAATAATAAAAGAATTCCGTCTTTCCATGATTTAACATACTATCTTATGAATATTTTTACGTGTTATCCAGACTTATATAATATTATTACCCAAAATGTATATACTCATTTTTCGAAAAGAAATGAGACACAAGTCTGAATAAAACAGTTGATGTAATTTTTTAAACCGAGAAAACTATACAGTAACAATAAAATATATTAATGAAAATAAAGCAAATTGACAACAAATAAATGATTGTCTCGACAAAATATATGTAAATAAAACAGACACACATAAAACTCAACAATGAAGGTGGAATTTCATTCATAAGAACTGAAGAAAGGTTATTAGAGAGTAGAGGTTACGTGTGATCAGAAACAAAAGGGTTTCATTGTAAAAATGTATGCAATTGTTACTGAGAGTTGCAATCTTCTAGAAATTTTGAATTCGTTCAGATATATTGCAGAGCAGTGATTCAACTTGTCAACTTCCTGTAAAATCTAAAACTACATATATATGGCTAGGGTCGCAATTATAAAATGTCAACAAAGTTTTTAAAAAATTGGGATTTAAAAACCTTAAATTGATTGACATAGTATATCCGCCATTGAAGTTATCTGACTTGAGATTCATAATTGTCTACGTCTATCACCCCGCGTCCATCAAATGCCGTTAAATAGTACTTTTCGGTCCTAGGCTGGACCGTTGTATTTTACGGACCAAGTGGCGATTGTACGTCCGAGGACCGCGAAAGTCGGCCGAGGGGATCTCACTATCTCCAAACGTCTAAAATCTTACGGCCGAACAGCGAACATTATTTTTTGATACACTGTTCGCAAAGTCGGTCCTTTATGGACTCCGTAAAATGCAAAGAGCAGTCTATAAAATTGCACTTTACGGACTAAAAAGAGTCCGTACAGGGTCTACTTTACGGACATATGTATCAACCATAATATTTTTGGAAGTTCTTATACATTTCAAATTACTTATATTTTTAACATGCGAGAAATTTAAATAATGAATTAGCAATTTAATTGTCAACTTTTAAAACTGTGATCTATTACTTCGACAATAAAATATACGACATAAATAAAAATTGCTCTAAAAATGCTCTCGCGAAAGTCTTTAACATTCGACCAACAATCGAAACATCCTGGGTTCAAGCCCTACAAAATCACAAAATGATTTAAAAAATCGTAATAAAATTATCCACCAACCACCATAATGACATTTGAACATTTAAAATCTATGTTTATGATTACAGTGCACGGAGTGGATGGTTTTTTCTCGAAAACGAAAAGTAATACATCAAACATCACTTGAATTTTTTGCATCAATTTTTTTTGCGATTCGTGATCGGTGTTATCGCTGGTTGTTGTGGATAATATCGACATTTTCCGAGTATTATTTGGCAGTTACCCGGTACTTGTTGGAATTCCATCTCTTGTTTGCGCCGTGGAAAATATTGGCTAGTAATTGTACCTAGGACGAAATATTGGGAATTCGCGGGTAACCCCCGGGGCGGATCGACGATCCAATTTACGACGCGATGCTCATAACCGAAGACTCGCACGAGAGCTCGTCAGCGCGTCAAACGCGGTGCTGGGAAATCACCGGAGCTGGGGCAAGCATCGTCGAGGGGTACGAGGAAAGGGGGCAATCCGAAACGCTCGATGGCGCTTCGTCTAACGGGGCATTAAACAATATTCCTCACAAACTAGTACAAGTTACGTCACAGATTTGATCTCGTTTAAATTTTGTTACCTCATTTATTTCTTAATGTTGCCTACACTGTATTCCTATGAAATAGCAGTTTTTGCGAACCCTCGGCTTTTCCTGTTTCATTTCTTACGTCTAAAGAAGAGAAATCACAGTAATCGTGAAAATACCAGCAAAGAATATGTAAAATCTTCGATGATTATTTTTTGCATCCAAATTTCAGCCAATCCAATTGCAGAATTTCTCGGTATGTTATAGAGCCAACACGGAAATTTCAATGGGAATTTTGACAATTCCACCGGTAATTTCGCATATCGCACATACATGTACATGTCCAGTTAACTCTTTAAGTTTGACAACTTGAATTTTTGCAATTCTCTTTGCAAATTTTTTATTGTGAAAAACCATCTCCCGAATATCACTGCCGCTACACAACTAATTAGGTAATTCCCTTAAGATTTTGAACCTGGACTCGATTTGCCCAATCGGCGTGGATAATTCGCGGTTTTGTGACAATTTCATATCGAGTGTTGCTGCTGTGATAATTTTTCTGTCAGCGGGGTATTAACAACCGATATTACCGGTTTATACCCTGTCAGCTATTTTCCAACAATTTTGACAGAACTTTTTTAAATGCTAGATAAAAACCGAGATCGATCCACAATGTGAAGTTGACGCAATGTCGCAAATATCGCACGTCGATTGCATCAAAATCGCGAGATGAATGATAATCCTTCGAAAACCACACCACTTTCGAATTAATTGTATATTTCCCTCAAGTTTCCCTACGTATCAACAATTGAGAAATTTTTTATGACTTCGAAAGTTTTGGGGCATTACATCTGAAAATTACATGAAAATTTACTAATTTTTTCCTCTTTCATTGATACGAAGCAAAAAAAAATAGCAGTAACAAAAATAATAAAAAATGTGAGGAAAGTAGGTGTTATAATAATAAATATAAAATAACTATATAAATAAATAAAAAGACTTTCTAAATTAGAATTAGTCAAATAATAATTAATGCAATTAGTAAGGTGATACCTAAGTAATGATTTTCATTATCATTTGACGTTTGAACAGTAATTTTGTGGCATTTGACTATTAGTAAAATTACTAGGTAGTCGCCTTACATTTCCAATTAATAGAATCGTTTAACTATTTAATTAGTAATTCGTTCGGGTTCACTATCCGAATTAGTAAATCATATAAAGATGGTTAATATTGTAAAAAGATAAGAAGATTAATATTGTTAATATTATATACGAAGGTTTGAAAAATTCATTAATTTTATTCAATCTCGTTACTAAGAAGTGTTTCTTCTGTGCTAATTGAATATTGAATGCACTCTCAAGTGGTTTGTAGCAGTTTGGGTTGAACATAACCTTGAAACGGAAACGACTTTCATCAAAACTTTTACAACAATAAAATAATAAGCTTTGCGTGCTTTAATTAAGTGATCGACTATCCTTGAACAATAGGAAGACTGACTTTTATGGGAAAAATAAAAACGGCCAAACCGAAGTCAACTTGATTACCAATACGTGTTAAGTTCTATTCTGCATTTTTACGGTGAAACTCTTGCATTATTATCAGATTTTTATTTTGGTCACACGTGTACGTAATGTGCAGAATGTTTTCATATGCGAGTCGAAACTTGCATAATTGGTGTATCTAAATGGCGTACTCAATTTCTTTAAAAGCTTTTGTATTCTTTTTACCTTACAGTATAAAGTAAAAATGTAAATTATGGGTAGCATTGTATGGCGTCACTTGTATCCTAAAATCTGCCCACCATTATTGTATTATTTGTATTTATTGTTTGTACGGTAATACTTGTTTTTAGGAAGGATCGAACGAGCCAGAATACCTCATTTAGACGGAATTTATTAAAGTATTCCTAAAAATGCTAATCTTTTGGGGAGCCTATGTGCTTTTCAAAACACTCATTGATTTACTTCTTGAATTTGTTAGAATATTTTAATCAAAAAACGAGTTAAAAAATCGGTCTCACCCTTTAAGATCCGATTCAAAATAATATTTTAGATAACAGCAGACAAGAATAATTTTAGTTTAATAATTAAACTAGAAACCCATTATGAAATTACTGATTGAAATAGAAGTAAAAAATAACTAATTTCATTAGTTTCTGAGAACTACTCTTTCAATTGGCAGCTTTCTACTATAATTCTTAGTGGCCGACATTATTTCAACAATTGGTTTAGACTAATAATTAGTCAAATTCTACTAATTCACAAAATAAAAACAATATATTCATCCTTGTATACATCTATACATATTTTTGTATTATTACTGTTATTATTACTTTTTTAATGACTCATTAAATATGAACTAGATCACTACAGAAAGAACATTACTTTATTTTTAAAATGATTATGCAATTATGTATATAGATACAGAATTCAAATAATAAGAAAACTCCTGTAGCTTTTTCTAAAAATCAACACACTTTTTCCTTTTTTTAACGAAAACGGTAAGCGTCAAATGAAAGTTTTCGTTATGGCGATGTGAATCCATTGAAAGTGAATTAGAGTAAAACGATTACATCGGTTCAAATTATGACGTAACACCTGAAGTTAGAATTAAGGAGTTGAAATGTTCAATAAAGAAATTAGAAAACGCAAATCATAAGTCGAAATTATACAAAAAAAATGCAGTGATTAAACAATTTAATTGACATGATGCGACTAAAATACATTCCCTGATATCAACGATTTTATTATCATTACATGTCAACAGATTTTAAAATATAGCATTGAAAATGCGCAAATCATAGAAAGGGCTAGGTTGCGAAGAAGGGGGCGCCTCGTAACAAAAGATCGATGAATTAAGATAATAAAATAATTTGAATACAATAAAGTGTACAAACTATAAGAAGAGGCAAAAATAATTCAGAGAACTATATGGCAAAAATAAATAGAATATAGTGTAAATAAATTAAGTTATGAATGAATGTTTACAAAATGAACTTTGATAGAGGGAGACGATTATAAATGTAGCATTTTGCTTCGTCGAAGCTATTGTGAATTCCATTACAATTTTTCTTTATTATGCGGCCTAGTTGCTTTTGTGATCTTCCCAGGCGACATTCAACTATGCGGCGGACCTTCGACGAAAAATTGGCCGATATCGAAGCTCCCAATAACCTTGATGAAGCAAACTGCAACATAGCTGAACGTGTAATATCCAACAAAGAATCCGTTACATAGCTGGAACTATATCATTTCCGAACATCACAGAAACTTGCAGGTCCCATAAAATATGAAGGAGTTAGAAAAGCTTCAATCAGTTTTCAAGAAACCCAGAATTGCAATATTGCAATCAAGTTCGCGACAAAAAAAATGTAATAAAGAATAAAGTTTCCATGCAAGAAGCCATCAAAAAGAGTAATTAATAATTTCTGCACTGCGTACTTCGACATTTTGTCGCAATTATTTTTAAAACGATTTCCTTTACTTATTACATTGCAAGTTAGATGCTGTCGGTTTTTACAAACTATGAAACGTTAGATACTACGCCCAGTTATCAATATTCTCTTCTTTTCATGAAATAGCCAAGAAATACTACTACAAAAAACATCTACAAGTCATAAAAACCGCGGATTTTAGGATATTTAAACAAAATTCAAAACTGGGTTCCTCCTCCAGAACATATAAATATAAAAAAAATTCTTATAGTAACTTGCATATGATCATCTATAAATCCTGCAAATTTGTAGACAAAAGGTGGAGTGTTTGCAATTTTTTCACTTCGTAATAGTACTTTTTGCACCAAGAGCGTGAAATGGTCGTTTTACGCCCGCGGTGCAAACAATATTTTTCGATTTAGGGGGAGTAAAATGACCATTCATTCTATCACACAACTAAAGATGTTTACGTATCACTGCGATGCGCAATGCTGACTAGCGAGTTTATTTTTCAATCAGTAATCTTTATGTTTAGAATGGAAAATTCATGTAATCCATTGCTACTTTGCGTTTATATATTTACAATTGTCGTTTTCTATTGTCTCCCACCATTATCATATATATTTTAAGGTAGAAAATTACAAGAAATCGTATTCATCGGGTAATAAAATTTAATAAAAAAATCTATTTTTCAAGTAGAATAATATATTTCATTATGAAATTTGTACATTGACATCCAATACAGCATACTATTCATTTCATATAAAAATCATGTTTTTTTCCTCTGTTCTTGAGCCTTTTTACTCTTCTGCATATTCTCGCTAACAAATGTAGCAGTGAAAAAGACAATCGGGCTTTTATTTTAAAGCAAAACTAAACTTTCGTAATTGGGTAAATCAATAAAGTTCGTTTCACTGGTTGGTTAACTGTTTGTAATTTAATATTTACTGGTTTGTAATTCAAACCCTGTTACGATTTAACTATTTGAATTTTAAAAAATAAATATTGAAACAATTTTATGTGTGTACATTATAAATTTCATGACATTCATAAAATTCAAATAAAAAAACACTCAATATGTTATCGCTACTTTTTATTCGGCCATTTACAAGCGAAACTTTCTTGTGACATGTAGGGGAAAAGAGGCACTTTTAATCCAAGAAACAATTTATAATTGTAACCGATTAAAATAGTTGTTATTGCTATTAAGAATAGAATCCATTTTTATAGTTTTTGGACTTGTTTAAAATAGTCTGTATTTTTATAAGAATTAAAAAAAAATCTTGCATTCCGGTTCTTAATTGACTAAGTTGAAAAGTTTAGACAAAGCCATACTGTTGGTCGTTTTGAAAATTGTCACCAACGTTCATTTTAATTAATGCATTAGACACGGCACTTATTTTATAGAAGCATACATTTCTCTTATTCGCGAATAATTGCAGAAACTTATAAATTATTTTTGTTTAGCTCCATGCACGAAATTTAATTTCGCGCACTATTTTTAGTGCGCGAAGTAACCCGTTTGCATCGAATTTTAGTGCGCAAAGTCACACTTTGCACACAGAATTACAGAAAGTCTTTTATGCACTATATTTTAACATGTAATTACCTAGGATACTGAAGAATTGTTCCGTGCGAGTTACATTTTCTGGTATAATTTACTTCAAAATGCGTCTTCTTCTGTGTATCAAATATCAAAGTATCGCATGAATGGGTTACGAAAGCACGGAAAATAGTATGTAAATCGAATTTGATCAAAAAATATTTTCGGCTTAAATTATTCCGCTCAATTTTTCGTATGACAATCGCAATTTCCTCATAATTAACTTTTCCGAGCGCTTCTAGTAATGCATTTTACGGGAAAATTGTCTGCAAAAATGTGTAGAATCACGTCCCAACATCCATTTTAATCACCATTTCTTGCGAGCTTAAAATCCTTAGAGAATAATTGCTGTGCATATTTAATATCTATAAGGAGTTTACGTAGGTCAATGACCTGTAAATCATCGTTGTTGATCTTCTTTTCTTGAGAACAAATAATAAACAATAAATAAATTGATTCTCGGAAATGAGAGACGTCATTCCGATTGTAAACAAATTATTCTATTACAGTATAGAAATTGTATGTATATTGCTCCTTATTTTCTATTTCCATGTTATTTACAATGTATATATTTCACACCAAATGCCGATTTCTTTGTTGTAAAAATTTTATGAATTAAGAACTCAGAGTAGTGGCATATTATTTTTAAATATACAAAATAAAGTATACTTTTAAAATATCAATCGAGATCAATCGTGCTCATGCCGAATTAATATATTGCGTAATGTTTTAGATTGAAAACATTTATTTGGAATCACAAATGTGGACTTATAATACGTAAATAAAAGGTATAAATGTGTTAATGCAGTATTTTCTAGTATTAATATGGGTAAATAGATTTTTGTAAATATACGTTTTCAAACTGACGATTAATTGTATTTACTTCAAAATAATAAGTACCATACGTAATGTTAAACCTTAAATGCAATCAACGATTAATACCTATGACATCCAATGTAACACCATCGATTGCGTCATGACATGTATTTATGTGAACCCCAGGATTAAATAACTAAAGGGGGAGCAGGATGTGGACATTTCTAAACATCTGCTTTGTCAGTGAAAAAATACAATGTGTTCTATATTATCGGACATTTTCTAGAATACTTTGGTTATTTTCTCGTTATTGTTGATCAATCTAATGCCGGGAGGATCAAAAATAACACAGGTCTACATGGTTTTTTCCTTGAATATATGCGAGTGGTTTCCAATGTAATTTTGTGCGATGTACACGATCCCGGGTTTCAAAATTGCGTATCAGGATTTTCAGAAAAATGGTGGTTAAAACTAAAAAAAAAACGTATTTTTGAGTGTGATGGTCCCTACTTTTCATAGACACCTGACGTACTTGAGACTTCAGCTTATTAGAGCTTAAATTTTACCCAGCAATAATCATATATACAATTTACAAAGAAAATACTCAATTGTACAAAATGGCAGAGATAGTTGAGACCTAGTCTAAAGTTGAGAAAGTAAGACCTAGTCTTACCTTCGCTATATTGGATCCGCCATTTTGAATTTTTAAAAACCGACTTCAAATTCGTAATCAGCGATCCCAAAATCCGTAGATTCAGAATATAACGAAAATTGCGGTACTTTTAAAAAGTTGGGTGCTAAAAGTTTTAAAAGACTGGGCGTTAAAGGATTAACCCCATTGTAAAAAAAAGTTATTTCACGGATTATATAGATCACGTAGAATAGGATTTAAGCTTCAATTTGAGACTATGTAGAAGATTTTAGCACGTCAGTTTAAACATAAAATACTCTCAACACCCCTTTTTGTGTGACTTTACCCCATTTTTCTCAAAATCCTGAAGTGATAAGCAATTTTAGAACATTAATTTACTAGGGATCGTATTCAACGCCCAAAACTACATCAGAAACCACTCAGATATCTGAAAACAAAAAAAAAAGTCTTATTTTGTCATAAGACATATAATACAAACGATTCTGAATTGGAGGGCACTGTAACATGAAATGATCAAAACCGACTATTTCTGCAAAAGTTTTTCAAAATACAAAAAAATGCCATATTTTTTAAGATTTTTTTATATTTTTCACCATTTTCTCCATGGAAACGGATTATAATCAATGAAATACTATAAAAAATATAAAAAGTGATCCCGTTGGTTGAACATAGATAATATGCTAACAGAATATTTTTTAGAAACAATGGCGAATCAAAATGGCCGCGGAATGGAGCAAATTTTTTCAAAATTATTACTTCCTTGAAAATGGGATCAGAGGAAGTTTTTTAATACGGTTTATATTGATATAAATGTTGACTGGTTATGGATGAAAATTATAATAATGTAATTATAATAATGTAAACTTTGAAACACATTTATGGTACAAGTATTCATATAATACAATTTACATACGGTGGCCATTATGGATCCGCCATTTTGGATTTATGATCTCAAAATTATTATAATTTTTGTTCATAGCCAGTCAATATTTATATCATCATTATAAAACTAAAAGAAAACTTTATATGATCTCTGTTTCAAGGAATTAATAATTTTGAAAAAAAACGTGCTTAGTTCGCGGCCATTTTAAATCGTCCATTGCTTCTAACAAATATTCTGTTAATCTTCAACAATCGGGATCACTTTTTATATGCATTTCATTCATTAAAATCCGTTTCGGTGGAAAATCGTAAAAAATTTAAAAAAATACCTAAAAAACACAGAATTTTTTTTTATTTTGAAAAATGTTTGCAGAAATAGTCGTTTTTGGCCATTTTCTCGACGGGAATCGATAGAGCACACTTGAAAATAGTCGGAAATGTATTTTCCCAATATAAAAGAAAAATTCTTTCTACCGTAGAAACTGAGCTGATGTTGACGTACCTGCTTCTCTCATTTTTTGCAAAAAAGGGTTAAACCCCCAAATAGTACAATAAATGTAATACGTAAAAATATTAAATAAACGTAACAGGTATATTTTTCAAATAAAAATCGAAAAGTTAAATTATTAATATAATCAAATATAGAATAAAGTGATACAATAAACGAAATAAAAGCATAACCAATGATAATAGACACAAATTAAAAAGATACTATGAAATGGTATGAAAATATGAAATGAATAAATTGAGAGTTCGTCAAGTATATAATTCATTTATCGCACTACGATTAAAATAATGTACAAAAAACTAGAAATGACGTACATCAATTACCTTAGTAGTTATGGTGGTTTTCCGAAGAAAAACAAGTTTTGAATTTTAATACTTTTATTTTTCCGCAGGTTTTATCTAGTTCTAATTTCTGAGGATCAGACAAGGAAAGTTAGTGGCTTTAGTGGCTCAAACTTTAAGATGAATTGATGATTAAATTTTTTCCGAATAACTAAAAGTTATTTCCCCAAAGTTTGACTGCAGTTAAAATACACGATTATTTGTTTGAAAATTAATCATTATGGAAATTTACCTATTTGTCGGTAAGTTTACCACGAAAGAAATAACGAAAAGCTTAAAACTTTGTTTGTAATTACATCTTGGTTTTTCCTCCTAAAAATAGATGCATGAAGTTTATTGCTCTTTATTTTTGTCTAGAACAGTATGTGGTCATATATTATAGCAGTATTCAATTCCAAACTGAACTCAACTGATAATAAAGAAATGTGTAATTCCTTTTTAAATTGTATCTGCACTTTATATAAACTTTCTAATTTTCATATGTTTAATAGTTTTTCAAAGCCTCAGAGAATATCGTAAACAAAATTAATATTTTCCTATAAAACTTTTTATAGACATGCACAATCAACCAGACATTTTTCGTGTACCATAGTACATCATTAAAATTTATAAATAACGAGTTCCAAAAATGGCAGATAAGAAAATAAAATAAACATCTGAATACACATACTATATACAATTTCATTCAATTCTTCAATTTGAAGTGAACATATTTACCCAAAGAATATACGGGGCGGACGCAAATTTGCCCTGAGGTCCTCCAAAATTGTTCCGCATTTCCAATATCCTGTCGACGCTCCAATTATTTCGGAATTCACTTTGTCGCGCCGTTCAAATCACTGGATGTGACATTGAGGCAATGGAATTATGAAAAGTAATTGTGAAACGGAGTGAAAGATAGATCGTTACACGTGTTGAAGCGAAACAAGCCTTTTCCCTGTCCATCAAAACTCGTAAAAATCTTTAATTATTTAGAAATGAGTGATTTCAATGAATGGGACATGTCTCACTCCAGGGAGACTCGAAGCAAGTGTCAAAGTCGCAATCATTCGAGATCAGATTATACGCAGAGCATGAGCGAACGTTGATTATGCGAATTCTAGATATCTTTTATTCATGATCAATTGACTTCATAAATTAATTCAGAATTATGCACTTTTATTCATTTTATATAGTTATTTCAATTAAATGTCGATCTAATGAGATGTAAGTCAAATTTACTCCCATATATGACATACATTCGGTGAATCTCGAGATTCAGTGTCGATATATTAAAAATACATTGGATTAAAAATAAATTAATGCACCGTATGAATTAATGTTACTTGCAGTCATATTCTAGATACAAGCTCAGCTCTACAATTTTTAATTAAACATATTTCTCAAATATTAACGTCATTATTTTCTGACTTGAATAATGATCATCGTTTAAATCGGAGATATAGTAAACTACTATCATTAATTTTCAGATTTTCAGTATTTAAAAAAAATTTATCAGCGCAGAAATTATACCAATAGTTTTTAATTCTTTCAGAAAACTTCGTGATTTTTGTGAGAATCTGAAAGTATAAATGGTTTCGTCGAAAGTAAAAATGGAAAACTTTTACTCCAATTCGTGGTCCACGAATCACCCCTTTTAACATGTGTCCAGATACTACGAAAAGTTTGGCGAAAAGTCGAATGAACACATGTTTATCATGAATGTTGGGAAAGCTCTCCCGAAAGTTTGTCAGTAATGCCAGTAATTCATAGTTACGTCACAACGTTTTTCATGTTAAAGGGAATGAGTTCTGAATTTTTAAATTTCAACGCAGAAGTTCAATGGTTAGATGGGAGTAAAGCGTTCTAAAAGGGTTCTCATCCCTGTCTTTTCTTCTCCCTGCCTTAAGCTGCGATAGACTTAATCAGATGACATTTTTTGTCATAAAAAATATGGAAAAGCTCTTTAAAAACACAGATAAGTACGTATGTGGAGCATAAAACACAACTGCCTCGAGCAAAGGTAGCATTAAATAGTCGCAAGAAAGGAAAGACAGCATTATTTAGCCTTTTTAAGGCGTGTCGAGATGAGCGTGTTACGTCATTAGCTGGGAGCGGCGAGCGGATCCTTCGAAAGCTCTTATATATACTTACTAGCTACGCTTAAGGGCGTTATTCTGTCATTTCGCTCTACGTGAAGCAATAAGCTCCTCCGAGGCCTCATCACTGCGGGAAAGCTCAACGAAAGAGGTTGTGCCTTCTCAAAAAAAAAGAAAAAAGCAAGAACAAAGAGAGGACGCTCGTACCGCTTGACAAACGGTCGGACTACACTCGTTAATCTGCAACTCTACGACCGACTTCCCTCTTCGTTAAATGGAAAGAACTTTGGGAAAACCTTGGGGAAAATTACATATTTTTCACGGACTCAAGTTGAAGAATAAAAAAAACATTCAATGCCTCTTGGAGTTGCAAAAATGATGACGCGTACGAAATATAGGTCAGAAGAGGATACGGAAGGAACATCAAGAAGTTAATTCTGCGGAAAATTGACGGTCGTGTATGTCACCTCGTGAGTTTCTTGCAGTTTCGGGGTAATTTTTGATGCCCTATTGACAAATGTGCCAACCGAACGTGAGTGGTCGAATTACCTGTAATGTCTCCTAGTCGTTTAGCAATCGATGAAGCGAATCGATTAACTTTTATTCGGCAGCAGTTTTTGGCATTTACGTGCTAAACTGCAACAATTTTCTTTCATAGGTACTCTTTCTTAACGTTTCAAAAAAATTTCACAATTACTCGGAGAAAAGATTTATTTCAGTTTAAAAAAATGTCTAACTACTTTCCTTAAAACGAGAGTAAAAATTTAAGTTATAAAAAAGTGTATAAATTTTAAAAAATCCCAAATTTGAATTAAAAAAATTATTTGTTGAAACGTTTTGATTGTTTCAAAATAATTTTATTTTAAATCAATAGGAATGTCTTTATGGTAACAATTTTTGGAGTCGGTTGTTTTCGATTAAAAATTTTATTTGAAACTTTTGACAAATTATTTTGGAGCACAATTTTAAAATCGAAGATGCTTATCACAATTTAAAACGTAATGATATATCTACTACATACAAATTATCAAATACCATCTCATTTTAAATAAAAATAATAATATTATTCCACTCAAGGAAAAAAATTGTTTCTTTGAATCATTCTGCACATTTTTTTATTTTAAAAATTTAACAATGATTTTTTGGAATGAAAGACATATATTTTTTTAACTGTATAGCAATGCAATAATTTGTTTGATCTAAACAAATTTTGTTGGAGTTAAAAAACTTTTATCTGAGTGAATAGGTGTAAAGAATCGCATAGGATTAACCACAACGTCTTAATGGTAAATTAAATTGTTTTAGTTTAAAGTTGTTTTCTGTGTTATAGGCATTATAAAATTGGCTGAAAATATTTACTCAGTGTCGATAAAATAATATCTGAACGTACTACATCGTATTACAACTGTACAAGAATTTAGAAACATGAAACCAGATTTATTAATTTTGTTTCACTTAACTAATTTAATAAGGCAACGCTTGAAACGGACTTAACTATTTCAAGTAGCTGAACAAATCGGAAGACTAATATACATCATCGATCAAAAACTGGAAAGTAGGTCTGACATAAGACTGTACTTTCTGAAAATATAAGGATGGAATCAATATCGAATGATTTTAAGATTCTGTCACAATATTTTTAGAACCTCTATATTACTTTTTACGTTCTAACAGATTTATAAAAGTGACCGAGAGAAGCATTACTTCATTTTTACTGAAATTTTGCAAAATTCACTTAAACCGTTTGAATTCGACATTTTATTTTCGCTCTATACATGAGCTTCAAAACGTCAGAACCGAACTCAAGCTTGTGTTAAATCTGACATCGGACTTTTAGTATCCTTTTAAAAAATGTAGAGAACGATTTTATTTTAACAAATATATATTCTATTCTTAACAATAGATATAACTCATATTTCTGGAAATCATTGAAATGAAATAATATATCGTTATATTAAAAACTCGAATAAAATTTACCAACAAAAATGTAGTAACCAACTTACTCCGGCAGTATTTGCTTAGTAAAATCAACAAAATTTACTTAGTTAAACTCTGAAAATTGTAAAATTCAGCAAACACTGCCTTACTTTAGTATGTAGGTACAATAATAACAATAAAAAAAACGGTAATTAATAAAACTTTCACGGTATACGCAAGAGCTACGCGCTCAAATAAAATTAAGCAAGAATGGAAACAATAGCTATGTGTATGTAGACCAGCAGCGTTAGAGTGGTCGCTGAAGGACCGACAAGAAGATTATAATGGTTTTACTATATTCAATATATTAGATTCTTAATAAAACTTCTTCGAAACCTTCCAGCATTCATGTTAGTTCATAGGGTTTAAATCTTGTTAAATAACGTACAGTTTACTTATTAATAAAAAATCGCAACAAAAGGCAATGACCGTAGATGGTCACTATAAAGTAATCACTACAATATAAGGATGAATACAGATACAATATAAGGTTTTAGTAAAAAAGTTATAAGGTTGCGAAGAGATTTCAAAGCAGCAGCCTTATGGAATTTTAGTAGTGAAAATTGCTGGCGTTGTCTTCCATCGAACAAAAACAGTGTCATCCAAGCTCTTCTCTTGCTTTAATACACGTATATTAAATCGAAACCTTATTTCTATACCAGGAGCAGAACAGAGTTGAAAAAGTCTCGATCGCGCGTAACAGGGATAAAAGTTTCTAGGTCGACCGACTATACATATATGTATATATTTTCTATGACACATATTTCCCACAAGTACATGATGTGTCACGTGACACGCACCTACGGAGATGAACATGGTGGTAAGCACTTTACAGATAAAATGCATAACAATTGGGTACAACGTTCATCATATCTGACTCAAAATGGGACCACTTTTTGGGACGACGAAAAAAATTCGTTTTGTTTTTAAATTGGACGCATTATTGATACATCACTTTAATGAAAGTTATCAATCAGAATCTCAGACTTTTATCCCTCAATATGTTTTTAGTTGATGAAGCGTGTATTAATCTCGCGGTAACTTTAAGGTAACTTTTTATTCTATGAGAGGAACGTCTATTTTAAAATTCTTGCAGCCAAATCTCGGTATATAACATTGAAATTACACTATTACATAAAGTGCTTTCTTGTGAGATTTGATAATAATAAGTGAAATTTGTTAATTGTAATTGTTTATAAATAAAAAGTATAAGTGAATATTTTATGTTTGTATTATTTTTATTACGTATTCTATGGTAAGTGTTCTATGGTAAATTTTCATAAATTACCGGACATCGCGATCTATTATCTTATCTGGTCATCGCAACCGGGGGATATGACGGTGTAATATAATTTATAATAAAAACCGATGGTAAAATCTTGTTTTACTCCCTAAGACGTTAATTATGAACAGACCGAGAATTTCCGAAAATAAATAAAAGTCACTTGTTTCCAAAAATTCTTGGTCAGTTCGCCATCAATTAACCCCGTTAAGATAAAGTGGCAATTTCACTTTTAAACGTTTAGAATTATCAATGTCACGTACGTCGATGTCCACTCCGATTTAATCGGAGAAAACCAAAAACGAATCAGGTCAAAGATTCGTAATTTGATCTAATGCATGTTGAGGTTTTTTATTTTTATTGAAATCATACAAATACTGCTCAATTTCGACGCAAAACATTGGAAAGTACACATTTCTATAGCCAGAATTTACATATTAAATGCGACATTAATTTTTTTTTTAATTATTCATCTCAACATTATATTTCCCAAATAACTATGACAATTTCTTATTTATTTAAGAGAAGGCTTCAGTACATTGTTTAAAAATATTAAAAGTTAATAACCTAAAAATACTTGTTAGTTAGCTAGATTTAAATCTTACTTCGATTTGAATAAACATTATTTTTATATATTTTTTATATTTTTATATAAACATTACTTAATCTAGAATTAAAAATGAATATAAACTTTAAATCACTACAAACTCTGGGAAAAAATATTAAGAAAACTCGTTTATTTTACTGAACGAAATCTATCGTGGGTTGCCTTAATCCGGCGATAAATGTAATTTATTATTATTTTCTGTCTTATTTCAGAATTCTTATAAATAACGTATATAAATTTTCAGAAAAATTCCAGAGAAAATTAGTTTATCGAATGACGGTAGCATTCGATCGTAGAAAACACAGGAAGAAGTAAATCGACCAATATAAAAATATTTTTTCTCAATTTGCTTGTATAAAATACTCAAATAAAAATATTAAAATAAAATGTTGGGCGGTAACGGAAAATAGATGAAGTAATATCAGACCTTTTAATTTGTGATTTATTAATACATTTTATGGTTTTAAGAACATCAAAAAATAGACCGACAAACAATTGCATTTTAAGTGGTTTTTATACCCGGAAGTTGTCTTGTAATATAATTGTAATTCAAAATCAATGTATTCCACTTCGATTTTCAGGAGTAAGCCATAAAATTGGAGCCTCTATTCATTGCTTTCGCATGATAGCCTTCGTGAGTCGTAAAAACGATATTTATTGAATCTCCATACGAACAGAGAGCATAACATCAATGAGATATCGTATACACAGTATTGTCCCATTGGCTGGATACTCAATGAATATCCATACTGTGCTTGTCCGAAAAATTCAGGTGTTATTTTATGCATGATATCCATGGTGCTCATTGGAGCATTTACAGGATATCTAAATGTAATCGAATACAAGATAATGGATATAAGATAATTACGGCTAGGGTATCGTTGGAATGTACCATATATATGAGAAAGAATCACAATTACTACTTCCTCGCGATAGCTTTATGGTGCACGGAAAAAGAAGTTTAGTAATATTGATTAAATATGTGGTTGCCGGTTAGCAGCTAAATATTTAGACAGAGCAAATATCTATTAATTCTTACAACTAAATAATGATCCCGATTGAAGAATATTTTGCTAGTTCAACTTAAATTTAGTTGACATTACTCAACATTTGGCTACTAATAGGCAACCATATATTATTTATATTTAGTCAACATTATAGTTTTTCTCAGTACTGGAAAAACGCATACATTGTGTAGTCTATTTAGCAAAAAGCTTCCCATGAAATGTGAAAACGTAGGCAGTTAATAAACAGCACCTGGATTACTATAAGATGTTCAACTAACCCTCTAGCCAAATCCTATAGGTACTTATTTGGCTTTTCTCAACTTGGTTGTGATTAGGACACGAAATTAACATCCACGGGATTACCTACTGACCACCCGCAGATTCCTAAATACGTATCATTTCCATAAACGTGATATATCACAACGATACCTAAATCGTGATTATTTTATATTCATTGAGTGTCTTCTACAATCGTCTCAGGGGTATGAAAAAGTGTATCATTGGATTACATTTTGGTATCTTGTGGTTGCCCATAGTTCCACATATACGTGGAAAATAAAATGGAAATTTTTTGGTCGTGACCGGAAACAGATATCTAACGGACGTCCATTCAACGGAACAATGTTATGTAGATTGCTCAAGTAGTATAACGCTGCTGAAGTAGGCCCTTATTACACAACGTGTTTGACTAGAATCAGTGTATTATTATTAGAGTCAGCGAACATGTAGATAATGTTCACGATGGCATTACAATGGCTGAGCAGGATCTGGACAAGAAAAATATCATACCAAGGATGCCTACAAAGGAGATTTCTGACCCAGCACGGTCATGCACTGAACAGGAATATATAAATTCCTGGGCAGGGCCTGCTTATACTCGTCGTTACATTGGCTAAGCAGGATCTGGCTAGGAGAAATGTCAACAATTTTGTCAGGGCGTTCCTGAGTGGTTTTTAATGTTTTTTCGGGTTGAAAACAGGTCTCCACTGTCCACCCCTCATTGATGAATTTAGTAGTATGGGGGCCAAACGAAACGCCATCCATGTTTAAGTATCATATAAATAACAGTCTGACATGAGAGATAGAAATCATTTATACATTTTATTATTGTTATATTTTTTAAAAGTAGTGTATACGGGAATGTCTTCGAAGAATATGTCATCAATGTGTCTGTGAAAAATATGCTGACAAATGATGTGTAGCGATTTAGGTTAACTTTTACGCGTTCGCATCAGTCAAAGTGCGGGAAAATGCTCGATAGCTTGTACAACAGTTCGCGGCAGTTAATGGTAAAACTGGATTTTATCGGAGGATGTCACATCTGTCAGGCTTGGGGCTTATTGCCGGGATGAAAAGGTCTGCCTCCGATCTGTCGTATAGCTCTGCGCGTCGCGTCGCGACCGACCGTCTCCTATGCAGTTGGATCGAGTAGTAGGAGTCAACGTATCGGTATATAGAGTCGACCAAGTGACGCAGTGCCGTATTCCCTGCCGCTTTTTGGGGGGGTTCGACACCCCCACCCACACCCCTTCCTTCTCCTTCATCACTCCTCGCGAAAGTCTCCGCGAAATAACGAAGGGCGATCGGCGGAGATTCCAGTCTACCAAGGAGTGGGTGGGAGCTTCAGTGGCGGCGGAGGGAAAAGCTCCTCATACGGAGATGGCAATTTCGTGCTGGCAAGCCGGGCATGCCAATTTTGCCGGTGTAATTTACGATCCGTACTCGCCGCAGTGAAACAACTGCAACTGCTTCTTTATTTGCTTCGTGTCGCGAAACGATTTGACGAACGTTGCATCATGTTAAGTTTTAGGTTAGATCCGTCTTCCAAAAGAGTTTAAAAACCAATCGAACGATTAGGGAAGTTTCTCGTCCTCTATACGAGTTACATGTCGTTATCTGGAATATTATAGGACATGACGTAAAGATATGAACTCTAAAATGCAAAAGTGATAATGTCATTTTAGCTTAAAGTGAAGAATCGGTTTTACAAAATTCGGTAATGATGGCAATAATGACATATTAACTGTTTGCTTAAAGCGAATGAGGTCATTTTTAACTTAAATACCCTGAGATAATCATAGTTACCACGTGGTCTGACGGAAAGGTGGAAAAGCTAATGTTTCTAACCCTCAACGATTGGTGGCGCATGCAGCACACTTGTACTATGGTCAAATATCATTCTCACAAGTCACGATTCATTCCATATTTAAGAAATACGTATATAAGATTAAATATATTAAATAAAATATATCTTAAAATTACGTCTATACATTAATAAAACAATCGCTTCTAAGAAATCGAAAACCGATACAATCATAATCTAACACCGAAAAGTACAGCAGAAAATCGCTTTTTCACTCTGGTGTAGCTTCAAAAGGACAATAATAATTTTAAGCACGACCATGTATTACTATAATCATAGATCGTATCATTTAAAACCATGCATTTTCGATAACGCGGAAATTTTAGCGACAAACTGCACATATGGTTATGGTGGCATTTGCAATTCTTAATGAGAACCTAATACCTCGGTCTCTTAAGTCAATAATGAGTATTAGCCTCTTAAAATACGACTATGTGCGTGCATACATTTTCTCGCGTGTGCAACTGACATTTGTCACAACACTTGTCATTCGACGAATGGAAATTGACGGTGACGAAAAAGTAGACGTTTTACGATTTTCACGACATGTGTTTGAATTTTATGAGTTTTCGAGGCGGCCGTGTTATTGACACCGAAAATCGTTTTCTCCTACCATATATCATAGGAAAGATATAGATATGTGTAGAAGTGCAGGACACTCTGAGAGTTAAGAGATCCGAGGCAAGAAATGTCGTACAAAAGAAACACAGAGTGCAGTTTTCGTTCCTTACAGGAAATAACGTTTGCATAATGCCACGTGAAAACGTTTCCCGATAAAATATGACAATTGAGTTTCTGTTCAAAAAGTGTTTTTATTTTAAGGAAAAATGAGGTAAAGACATAAATCTACGTTAACAACTTATCAAGATTAGAATTTCGTGCTTACAGAAAATTTAATTGTAATTCAAAGTATTTACTGCAAGTATGACCTCGATTTCGTAGTAAGTAATATTTAATTCGAAGTAATAAAGAGTTCAATGACCTTTTACTTTCATTTAACACATAATCTATTGGATGAATCGAACCGCATACTGGACTATAATCCCTACACATAAAAGATAATCTGGAAACGACAATAGTAAAAATGAAATAAATTTCCAGAAGCAAGAACGAAAAGCTACCAAAGAAAGAGCGTTTGGTGGAAAAATATCGTTTACGAGACCGAGGTAAACATTTTTCGATACGACAACCTCCTCTATGCGAGGACCCTTTCGTCGAGCTTTTCCGATTTCAAGAAGCGCCAGCAAGCACACTTTTTATCGTCTCGGATAAGACGCGGAAAAAGCATCACCGCGAAAAACGATAAAACGATGCATCGAACGGTCCGAAAGGATATCGCGGTGGAATCGAATCTCGAGCCTCGGTGAGGACGGCCGACTTCCGGCCTTCGAAAGGAAAATTAACCTAGTTTTCTCTTACGAGGTGTAAAGTTGGGAGCTCCGCATGAGAAACGGGCGAACTTCACCTTCCGAAACTCGCACAAAGCTTTTTTGAGTTTTAGGTCACTACTCAATCAAGTTTTTCCACGTTGGCCTCGCAGTCTGATCGATTCTAATCAGCCTGAATACTTAAGCATACGGTACTTTTCAAAATACTTGTCTATCCATAACGTGAAAAGAAAAAATAAAAACCGATGGTTTTACATAGAAATGAAATTTATCTTTTCAGAGTCCTCACCTTGTCTATGGGCATAGTCGGACATGCCCGACAGAAGTTCCAGAATGAACCAATCATGACGCCACGTTCTTCCGGGCAGTAGGACAGAAAGATAAACGCACGGCCTTTTAGGGCCCGTCGAGATCCGACGATAGTTTTTCCACGTCTTCAGGATGCTGGATCTTCGGCGCCCGTCGGTGGTGGACGGTCTACTTCCACCTCCCCCACTCCTTGCCTTTTTCCTACGTGTCTCCGTTTTCGCGAAAATCACCGACAAATAGCTCTGCATGATGGACGAGTTTACGATCGAAAATTTTAGCCAATCGAAATAATGAACAGTGATTGTATGCTCACAAAATAATAGGTAAATAATTATGTATAGTTATTGTAGCTTTTATACATAATTACATACTCATTCAATCTAATATATTGAAAAGCGAGGGGAAAAAGAAATATCTTTCCAGACTGGCGCTGTTAATTTGCCCCCTCAGGATTGAAATCTAAGTTCAATGACCTCGGAGACGAAGTTTTATGTACGTACGCTATTATTTCGTCACTTACAAACCAAATGCAATCGCTTCGTGCGGAAAAGATATTCTTTCTCATCAACACGAAAGTTGATATAAAAAAAGCATAAAGTATATAGCGTATCTCGAACCGAAGATAAATTGTATAATCAAAAGATCATACTATTTCAAATATTCTCAATTAATTATCATTTTGAATGAAACTACATGTACGATTACAGATTGATAGCATCGTTGATAGTGAATCCAGGCATTTCCGATATGACATCATGTTTTCAAAACTAAAAATTATAAACAAAATTCATGAATATTTTCAATACTTATAACATGAATAATTAAATTGTTTTCTGAAATTAACAATTTATAAAAGGTATTGATAATTTGAGCTTTATACCCTCTCTACCAGCAATGAATAAACTCTTCTAAAATTGTTTTTTTTCAAACTAATTTAAAAAGATTTGTATAGAATTTCTAAAAAATTTAAAGAATGTCCGCTGTATGGTGATACATTAAAAGTTAAAAAGGTTAACTTCAAAAATTAAAAATTATCCAACCCTTTTCAGCTTTTTGAAAGTTATGTAAAAGAATTTTTAAAAAACTTATCTTTCTTATGTTTTAATGGAATCGTGCTCTTCATATCACTTGCGAGAAAATATGATATTACTTTACTTATGCGCCACTTAGCGGTCAGCGTTCGAACCGTTGCCATATCGGTAATTCTCGACTGACAGTTCAAAAAGGTAAATATAGTTATCTTTTTCTATTATTAGTTTCGAAAAGAATACTATTTGAATTCTTACTAAATATTTTATTCAAAAATTAAATTCTTACGGACATTCATTCTATCTGAAAGAATTACTTATCAAAGAAGTGTCCTTTTTGTACTGACAAGTAACTTCGGCTCACTCAGAGGTATCTTCATTGATATCCTTTCAGGATATAAGCCGTAACTTCCGAAACTACTTTCGATGCATAATTTCAGTAATATTCAATATTAAGAATTACGTTTGACCCTTTCATCATATTTAAAATTTCATGTATTCACGAAAAGGTTTATATCATATTGTTTTAAAAACGTTGAATTTTGGAAATAAAATTATAACATAATTACTACATCATTATAAATCGCGAAGTGAATTATATCATTCCAATTCTCGAAATTGGTATTATTAAAAGAGAAAGAAAATGGAATTCTACAATAAACTATTTCATTAAAGTCATAAAAAAACACTTGTTATGTATTTTGTAATGGAGAAGATCGAGAATTTAGAGGAAAGGATTAAATAAAGTCGGATGAGCTAACTTTAAATAGTGGTTAAATAAAATCGCTCAACGACGAGCGCGATTTAAAATAGTAGCTTATTTAAATAATTTCGTTAATCGCGTAAAAATAGTGAATAAAATCTTCTGTAAAATATAGTAGAGTAATTTCCATTGAGTGTAGCAAAATTTAAAATACTTGATAATTTAATTAATTTCGTCATTAGAACATTTCTTCGCATCGATATACCAGCCGCGTTGCCGTCTTCATTACATTGAATATTCAACCATGAATTTTAATTCTGTGAAAGGATTAAACGAATGAGAACACTTGGGTGAATCAATAATGAAGTTGACCAATCGCAAGCAAGCATACGGTTCAATACGAATTTGAAACATGTAGATAATTTTTTATTATTATTGGAAAATGTTATAAATGGGACACAATTTTCTGACGAATGTCGACAAAAGCTTTAAACTGGATTTTGTACATTGAATAAATGTAGGCAAAAGTTTCGCCTATACCCGGCTACTCATGCGCTCGGAACGCCATTGACTTTTCCAATTACGAACGTTAAAAATTTGTCTAGACCATTCAATTATTTGTGTGGTTTATAAAAAGCGTAAAAACAGGTACATTTTTCACTCTGTTAATTCCATATCGAAAATCTTATAATATAGAGAAAAACTGCTCGGAACCCTTTCTTCTGTAGAGCAAGAAATTTCCAACAAAAATGTCAGCGATGGCCTGAGTCTAAAATGACATTTTTAACCGGAAACAAAGCACGAAATTGCTCAAAATATTTCGCTTGTTCTATATTGGTTACCAGTAACCATACAAGTGGAGATTCCAACGTCGATAACGACTAACCTATTAAATTTAGATTAGGACTAGTGACTTTTTTGTTGGAAATTTCGCGCTCTACAGAAAAAGGTTTTTGAGCAATCTTCTACCATTTTCCATATGAAAGCGTTAGAGTGAAAAATGTACCAGTTTTGACGCTTTTAACAGTTTTCATAAACCATATAAATAATTTTATTGTCTAAAAAATTATTTTTAACGTTATATTTTTAATCGTAATTTGATAAGTCAAAAGTGTTCCGGGGGAATGAGTCGGCCGGTTTAGAAAAATCTTTCGCGGAAATTTTGTCAGTGCAGCTAATCATCACTATGATAATATTAAAATAATCGATAAATGATTCAATTATAATTAAATTCGTTAAACGAAGTTTTGTTCCTCTTGTTACTTTCAGTCTTCGAATGGACCCAAAATATGAAAGAACTGCAAAATCATTATTATTCAAAACGATCGTTGGAAACTGGTGTTTTAGACTTGAAATAAAAATATTTTTGGTTAAATATAACTGAAGAATATTTTAATAACTTAATTAATATTGTCTTTTTTATTTTCAACTGTAATGTCCTGATGGTATTTATATATTATTTAGAAGCTACATTTGAATTTTGAAATGCACCTTCAAACTAAATGGTGAAATTAAATTTTAAGGGATTGAGACGAATTAAATGGATGAAGAGACTGAAAAATCAATAACGAAGTCGACCAATAGGAGACAAGTATTCATTTAAAACACAAATTTATTCAATCCCGACAATTATAATTTGTAATTCAATAAAAATTACAATTTAAATGCATTTCGAAAAGCTTCTCCTGATTAGCGAAACGGTCAAACGTATTTCGTCATACACATGTTCCAAGTCGGATGGTTCGTCCTTTAAACTGTATTACGGAATCCAATTTTTATTTTAATAGGTGAATTTGTAGTCAAAATTTTCAAACTCTTATTGAACATAAATTTAAAACATATTTGTTTTTATTTTAGTACTCTCGAAGTAATAAAAGAGCAGTACGCACTCACAAATGAAATTTTATTCCCTGTAATTTACATATTATAAATTGAAATGAACTCAAGTTTTACGAGTAACATTGTCATTTACGAATTTATGTAAATCAACTCAATATATGTAACTAATTAAACAATTTAAAAAGCATAAAATATTGATTCTGATTAAGCAGAAAATTCACAAAGAAAGTGAATTACTAACAAAGAAGTAACGTTTGTACATTTTGAAAGCCGAAATGTGAAATAAATGTGAAGCTAATTACTGGGAAAGATAGTCGCTGTAAGATACCAGCGAACAAATGGGAAAAATCAATCGATTCGTAACCAACGACACAAGTAAGAACCTGTTTCTTCGCTTCGAGATTATGGCGTAAATAAGAATAAAATAATGAAAAGAGAAAGATAAAAATAAAAAAGAAAGAAGGCGGCGGCTATGATCCGGTGTTGGTTTCGTACCACTCCATTGCTAGTCAGTTCTTCTCGTTCCCTGCACTGGTATCTAACCCCGGTGTCCCTCGTCCACTCGCACGCACGCACGCACGCACGCCCGACTAGTGTCCGAAATTTTCACGATGTCCAAAATTTTCCTCAACTTTTCTGATTGAAATTAGAGTCGGACACACTTAACCTTTCAGCAGTTCCACTGCAGGGAATCCCCGGGGCTGTTCTACCCGGCTTCGCGCTGCGGTTCTTCCAGCTCTCTCCCACGATCTCCCACCTTTTTCTATTTCGCTCGCTCCCTGGGTTCCCTTTTTAAACCGAATACCTCCGTAAGTATAACGTCGATTTTTCAACTGAATTCGCAGTTTTCTCGGGCAGAAAAATCGGTCGCGATCGGAGGACCAGTGAGGAAAGTGCGGAGTACTGCAACGACGTGGGTGGCACTGTCCCGTAGCAGCCGATCGTCGACGTCGTCGTCGCGACGCGTTGCCGGCAAGATGTTCCGGAGGGTGGTTAAGGGGGTAGGGGTTTTCCAACCCGGAGGACGCATGCGCCGGAAAAACCGCTCGATACCGGAGTCCGCAACGTATTCTCCGTTGCGTCGCTTTCCGTGCGCCACCTCCTTCCTCTCTCTCTCTCGCACTCCCAACCCAACCACTCTCTCTCTCTCTTCTCCCTCCCTTTCTCTCCCTCTTACAATCTGTCTTTATGTCTGCCTGTCTCTGTCTCCTACCCCGGTCATATGCTCTTTCACTTTCTTCTTCTTCTGCTTCTACTTCCATCCGTCTTTCTTTCTTTTTTTCTTGCTTACCTTTAGCCCTTTTCAGCTTCGTCTTTTTTCACTGGAATATCGCTTTTATCCAAGTCTCTATTTGTTCTTTTCCTCTCCTTATTTGTTGCCCTTTCTTCCCTATCAAATTCCCTTCCTTCTTTTCTCACCTTTAATTTTTTTACCGTTTTTTAGTCGCTTACTTTTCTTTTGTTGTGGATTTCAAACAAGCGGCTGCGAGTTTATGATTCTTTTTGCCTCTTTTTTTCGTCTTTTTGATTTCTCACTTTCTCTTTTTTGAAGTTGTCTTTCTTTTTCCTTGCTCCCCCCCTCCCCTTCTCCATTTTCCGAAAATATATTTGCTCACTTCCATTTTAGATGTGATGTTTAACTTCACTCTCATCCTGCCCTCGAACAGTTTACTTCATATTTGTATATCATCTTTCAGCTAACGATTTGCAAATTCTCTTAACGTTTGAGAAACCGGGGTTTCTCCAAGTCCGGACGGATCATGGCCATAAGTTTTCCATGCTCAAACTTACGTCTTTCGGTACACAATGGTTGTATTCATCCACCAAACTATTCTGAGAGCGCAACCAGAATGAACCAATCGGAAGAATGGGTTACTTGAGTGATCTCAAAATGAACTGGTGAGAAGAAGCACTTTCGAACGGCATTGTTCGCTGAAAAGGTCCAATTACTCAAACTGTCACTCCCTGATAAATTCTAAAATCATTCAAGCAGCGAGACACCTGTATTCGGATGAAATCCTCGTTTTTCAAGCTTAAACGGTCGTTATTATACCTAACATTCAACGTAATTCACTTGCATTTACCCCAATGCTATTTACAATTAATTTCATTGTTAATTTAATGTTACACTGTATTTTGCTTATGAAACTTTTGTAAAATAGATCAGCAACAATCGAAAGTAGGTAATGGGAAAACATTTGAAACATTTTTTGTAAGGTCCAGCTTTTTTTACAATATTATAATACGTCGACTTTTGTGAACCCACATGGGACTAAATCGCGACGGGACCTACAGTTTATGAAGGTGGAATCCGAACCACCTGAACTTTGGCGATATTGGACACTTATAAACGAATATAGAGGTGTCCTGATGACATATGGCCGAGGTCGGGATCGAACCAGGGTTTTCTGATTACGACGCCGATACTCTTATACCAACTGAGCCAGCTTTGAATTTTGTTGTGATGATAGATATTACATACTAAAATACAGTCTATTCGTACGATTCATTTTTGGTAGGAGATTTTTATGTAGAAATTTCAGGGCTACCACATGAAATTGTAAATAATCACGCGAAAATTAAATCAAAGCTTTTTTCGGATCGCTAATATTTAACGTCAGGTGGACATCAAACACTTGCAACATTTCCTGGAGGTGACTTACACTTAGAAGAGGAAAGTGTCGATATTTATGTAAAAATAAATTCTAGTGCGTTAGTGGAATCTCCGGATCCGCTCGATGTTGCTGGTTATTCGAATATCTACCCTACTTAGTAAGTATTATTTCCCTAAAATCGCTTAAAAGTTGTCCACTGACAGATGTAGGATTAGTATATTACCTAACAAGGGTGTGAAGTATACTTTCATTGCGTATCAGTAATACTTTCGACCCGTGCATGTTAGGTATTCTATTTTTTATAATTGCATACGTAAAGAGAGTGCGAAAAATACAACTTTACATAAGACTTTTTATTTTACGAAGTATTCCGGATTGTGCAAAGATTACGCACGAAAAATAGACATCAGTTAGTTTTCGATACGATCGTGTAAAGTTCGACTTTACACACCGCATTTTAACATGCGATTGGATATAAGGAGGGGCTGTACGTAAAGTCGAATTCTTACGTTCCAGTATCGAACGTTTCTGTTTTTAAGTAGTTGAGTAAAATATGTGCACCTTTTTCCTATGCGTAAAATATGACTTTACGCATGAGTGCTGATCGAAGGACCTAAATGTTCGGCGAACCCAAACACGAAAGAAGCTGACGGTTAGCACAAATGAGTAAACTCGAATTCCACGCACAGAGAAAGGTGCGTGAAGTCAAATTTTAAGCATACAAAAAATAGTAGTTTTCGATTCGAGTGCGTAATAGTATTTTATGCAACAAGGGCGCAATTATCGATCTTCGACGAGTGTGAAGTTTGTCGCTCGAGCGGAGCGAGGGTAACAATCACAATCGACGGAGATTGATATTTCGCCCATGTTCCATACGATATTTTTTAATACGACGTGCGTAGAGCGCAATTTTACGTACATGAAAATTTCGCCCTAGTACGTAAAATCGTGTTTTACGCACGGAGTGTTAAAAAAGTTATTTCCGTGATCATCTGCAAACGATGCTAATGAAGGTTGTAAAAATTCACTCCCGTGATACGAACATAATTTTTTTATTCACTAAGTGTGAAAAATGTCAATTTTTTAATTAATTTTAACAATGTTGACTCAGAAAGTCCCTATCTTATTACATTGGTCATTTTGCGCCTACCGAATCAAAAAAGTTGTTTATGCCCGAAGTTTACGCATTCAATTACAAAATAGTACTTTTCGATACAAGTGCGTATGTGTAAAGAACTTTACACATACACACGTGTGCCGAAATATTGTTTACGTACGTCTTTTCCGTGCTTAAAGTATAATCGAGTGCGTAAAGTTTACTTTACGCACGAGTTTACTTTACGCACCGAAAAGCCGTACATAAAACTATATTTGTTCTCACCGAAAATATAAACGGCTATAATTACATTATATTTTATTGCTCATGGATAAGTTGGAAATGTGAATGGCCATATTATCAATACAAAAAATAAAATTATATTTTATCCAAACGAAAAAAAAATATGTTTCTAAAATATAAGAAGGTAGGAGAGAGACAGGTTACCATCCATAAACTTTGCCATCTTTGACCTTCTGACATTAAGACTCCGGCTTGCAACAACGTCAAATTAATATTTATTACTATTTATACTCTGTTAGGCATATCGGCGAAGGCACATAGGTAATATTGCAAATTCGGTATGAAAATGTGCTCTCAAATAAGTCCGATATAATCTGTAGGTATCTGCTGCATTGCTTTATTCTAATAATATCATTATTATCATCATCATTATCATTATCCGATATCACCATCATTCTGGTGTGTCTGGTTCTATAATTTGGCGTCCAAGGCACGCTTTAAAGTGTGTCAATGAATATTATCAATGCCTTACCTAGGTATCTAAAATCAGCGGGCAGTAACCTGCTATTCCAATACTTTAAAAAAATATAACATTGTTGTCAAATTTATCATTATTATGAATTAAACGAATTGGGGGCTGATTTTCTTAGTTCTAATCGTTTTACATTCTTTTTGGACTTTTAATGTTTTTCTTGGATGTTAAATTTACTATATTTGATACGAATAAAAAAAGATATTTCGAAATCCAACCCCTAAAGATTAATGTCATCGTCCATCGCAACAACTCCTGGTCTTTCGAATATTTAGAGCTTGTTCATTATTTTACGAAACTGAAAGAAAAAATTCAAAAAATGGTAAAAATTACCATCGTTTTTATGTTAATCAGCATTAATTTTATGGTAATCGTTGTTATGTCAATTATTTTTATGTGCGTCTTTTCGGTGCGTAAAGTAAACTCGTCCGTAAAGTAAACTTTACGCACGGAAAAGCCGTACGTAAACAATATTTCGGCACACGTGCGTATGTGTAAAGTTCTTTACGCATACGCACTTGTATCGAAAACTACTATTTCCTACATCCTTGCAACTCGCATTAAACTCCTGCGTGCGGTCATGTTTTGCTTTTATAATTTTTACATACGCCATAAACTGTGCAAAAAATAACAAAGATAAAACACAATTAAAAAAAAAATTATCGAATATTATAAAAGAGTACTCGGCACATGCCGAATCAGTACATCTTAATTATAATTAATTAGAATTGCAAAAAAAGGTTTATTTTGTAAGTTTTAATTATAACAAATTATATGGTCTGATGTATAAAATGACAAATTGGAATTATTAAATAAAATAAAAATTTAAATCCGAAATGTTCGTCATAAGTGCCTAATATTAAATATAAAAGTATTTCTAGTTCAGAATCTCTCGACTTATTTCCATTATTTATTGTTTTATCATATTTTGTAAGTTTTAAATACCTGCTGAATAGTTATTTATAGTATTTTCTTCATATTCTGGGTTTATTCGTCGGTACAAATAAACCTGCAGTTATTCTTAATATATAAGTCCCCTTATCAACGTCATAATTTACGTCTATTCTTGGTTGGGCTACCGGAGCTGGACTGGTTTCTAACTCAATTAAGAGTGATGCATTCGAATACGGTGTGTCTTGACAGTCATAAATGTAGCATTCATATTTCATCTTAAACTATCTTTGCTTTAAACACAGTTTAAGAGCTTTCAACTCGGTTTAAAGCTGCAAACTGAAAATAAAGAATTCTTCAACTTTACTAATGCTTCAATGAACTTTTGTTCGCTTAATGTGAGTATCATAGTCGGAGTAAGGAAATTCTTATCAAACAAAAAGCACTTTAGTTACAATCGATCTTTTAATCACCAGAAAACAAACACATGTGTGAAGGAATATTTTAACATAACCTGTTATTATATATAAATTTTATAATAAATAGGAGAGTTATCATCAGTCTCAACTGCAGAATTTATATTGCTTTGGAAATGAGTGAACATTTTCGCTGATCTATTTCATTGCTTACCGCCTGGCTGCATTAAAATCATGATTATGCTTACTACAAGATTTCCCTAAGCTGTCTCCAGGAAAGATTGTGCCCTTTTAAAAACTATTTTCATGTTTTAGCAAGTTAATCGTGAAAGGTGAATTAGTCAGCAAAGTCAGCGGAAAACGTAAATTAAATTTGCATTGTTAACAATCACTGTAGTGTGCGTACTTTAAACACGAATTCAAATAAGTGACAGTAACTACGTCGGTAGTAGTTAACTTTACTTTGAGAGATTATTTGGTGTCATCTTACCGGAGGACGTCGTCCAACTTTAAGAATTCATTAAATCGCGTCTAGTAAGTAAGTTGAGTTTCAGTTTATCACACGTGTTAAGTAGTTTGCACAGAGACAAGTCGCACAGTCACGTACGGAGTTGATAATTACAGATAGTTATTGTACAGACATTTCTACAAGCTTCTCATCCAAATTACATACTTATTTTTAGTTAGTATTCGAATTCAAAGCAAATTATATAATTATGTTTCTTCGTTAATGAATTTTAAACATGTTTTCCTAGAGAAAAGAGAGAGAAAAACAGAATACGCAAATTACATCTGGACGTTATCCCTCCTCAAATTTTTCATTCTAATTTTGTGCCAGTATTTATTTTTACTAATTCTATTCTGCAAAATTACTTCCTAACTTAGTCCTATTACCATAATAAATTTATGATGTTATTTCTAATTGCAGTACGTCACAATAATAATATCCGTAGTATATGAGATAACCTAAATTGAATTATATGAACACCACAATTCACTTGAACTTGTTTAGTTAATAATTCATCTCGAAAATGTTGTCGAAAATTAGATCATGAAGAGTTGTTAGTACTTTAAGATCTACTTTATTACAGAATTTAATAACGACGGAAATGAAATGAAGGCACGGCTGTAGTTGCTAATGTGAAGTTCGGTACATTTATTGTAATTTCATCGATTTCGTACTTCATATGTATATCTCTTCATCCATGTTCTAAACTTTATGGTAATGAATATCCATAATGGTTTGAATCATCAGTTATGCACTGTTGAATATACTTAGTCAGCCAATTGTTTGAGCTTGTATGTTAGTCATTAAACCCCTTAAAACAAAGGCGTCGTATTGGGCAATCAATATAATGTAGACACATTGCCATTGCTCGTTTGCAACCCATTATGACTAAGAGCATTCAATTTCTCAACAATACACATATCGAAAATTTGGTAATTCAATCAATATATCTGTTAGAGTATACATATAGAAAAGTAAACCATTTCAATATTATGTAGAGCAAAGGGTTGAATATATCATAAATTCTGTTCAAACACTCTCTAAACATTTAAAATTCTATTCAAACCGAGAAAAGAAATTAGGTTTGTGTGAATACGTCGAGTACTTATTAATAAAACGATTGACTTGACCGTTTGACTGACCCTTAATTTGTATCATATCAATTAAACAAAAATTGGTCCCCAACATTTTTTTTTATATTGTCAGTTGCTAGAATAGAGGTTCTATATTTAATCTACCTAAAATATTTATTAAAATGTAATGAATATTTAGTCAAATGAATCTAATCTTAGCAATTTCATTTTTGTATAGATATGTTTAAAATATTTTACATTAAAACTGTCGTGAAAGATCTATGCTATCAGGAATTTTATGTAGAATGGTCTAACAAATGACTAAATTGATGACATATATCTAACTAAATCACCTGCTAACAGGTACATTGTCGGGAATAATTTAAATGATTTATTGGACTGAGAGTTATAGATGATAAACGGCAAAGAATAAAGCGGTGCTTGAATTTAAAGGAGTCAGGACAATTCATACGAGTAATAGTGCTTTGAATTTAAAATTTGATCGAATCTTCTTTCTATTTAACAAAAGGGTCTATCAAATGCAGTAATAATAAAAATACAACATTTATTTTCGGTTTTACAATCTCATGGCATAATATTGTGTATTACATGTCTGCATAGAGAACATTATTAAGTTTAGGTCAACAGAAACTTTGTTTGTTAGAAGACCAAATTGTATTTGATAAGATACCAATGAATCAAATCAACACTAGAAACTTTAAAATTTAAATTTTATTGGAGTAAAATTTCAATTTCCTAATACTTAGAAAATTACTTTAAACAAAAAGATAAAATTAAACGATCTAAATTTGAACTTGTTACCAAATTTCATATTTATTATCAAAACCTTATGAAAAATAAACATACGGAGATTTGACAGACAAACAATTTTCAAAATACTGATCGAATCGATACACGGAGAAGTGGTTTCTCGCCCCGGTAAAACCGCACGAAGAGAATCTCATGAAAATTTCAACAGTCTGAATTTTATTTTATTCCTCAATCCTTTTACATTTTCAATTAAATTATGTTTATTGCATCTTTCCCGAAGTTCCGTACTAACGCCCCAAAGCTTTTATTTCTTTATTATTGTGTACAATAAATTCCTCCGCTTTCATTCATTTGAACGTTAAATTTATTTACGACGTGTCACCGACTCCTTTTTTTCGAATAGCTTCGATCGCTTTTTCTCATTATTGCCTTTCTCCGTCCTCTTCTATCGACTTTTGAATTCTAGGTTCATCTTTTCTACTCTTGCGTTCTCATTATTTCTTATTAGATTGGTATAGAGCCATTTCCTTTCAGATGTTGTTAAATATTTTTCTTTTTCTCAATTTTATTTCCCTCCATGGTTTACCTCCATGTTGTTTGGAATTAATTACCATAATACTGATTTAAAAATGTACTATCATTTACTAGTCGAAATGTGATAGGAAATTTATACTCAATGTTTGTCGACCGCAACAAAAAGTCGGCTGACTAAATTAAACCATTGATATAGTATTTAAACGACAAGGAAATAAAAAATTGGCTCGATATGAAGAGAAAAAATGAAAAGTTTGACCGAAGTAAAAATCGGTAAAACAACAAAATAAAGCGAATAAATACAACAGGCGATAAAAGTGATAGCTTGTAAAAAATCCAATATAAACGTTCAAACGGGAAACTAGAAAACGTCAAAATAGAAGTAGCGAAAAAGAGAGAAAAGAATAACGCGTGATAAAAGAGGTTCGAGGATAAAAAATATGTAATTAAAGCAGTAATAAAAGGAATATATAAATGAGTAAACAGAGTAGTAAATAGAACGCTGTTTTGCATATGGAAACTGTAAACACAACGTAAAACCAGTTTTAAAAAGTTTACTTATTGTGTCTACTTAACATTATAAAATACCTTCGTATGTTTTACAATGACTTTTATTTCGCCCTTTCAATATTACAATTCATAGCCATGCATACTAACCACATTGTGTTATACTCGAATTTCTGTTTCGTACCAATATCGAAATGCTTTTTGTAGAAATACTGCATCACCATATTATTTCATTTCATTCTTAATTTATATTTACTGAGAATGAGAATTGCCATGTAATATGCAATTTTGTATTTGCTAAATGCATTTTTAAAATGAGTCTTTTTTATGTATTATTTTCAAGCAAATAAAATTTAAGAGCTCTTTAAAAAATTAAGATCTCTCAATAACTGCTTAGAGAGTACGTCATAATCTCTAAGGAGACTTATGCATTGGTTTCTATTGGTCTAGATTCAACTTATATCTGATTAGATTTTAGACCCGATCCATCCATGCGTTAATAAAATAAAATAGTTAAAATTTTTTGTACAAATATGGTTCTTTTTAGGTCTATTTTTTTAAGGATTCCAAGGTAAGCGCTATGAATTTGTTCGATCTGTTACGTCCAGCGTCGAACACAACGGAGTACAAATAAAAGAAAGAAGTTTTTAAAATTTATAATTCGTCCCTCTTACCTTGGGACGACCGGGATGGTGGAGAAATGGTGAAATAAAATATACAATTATTATTATCATTATTATAATTTATATTTTAGGTATATTACAAAATATTGGAAGATAGTATGATTTTTGGAAAGGATACTAGGGAATAATTGATTTGGGGTTCAATTAATTAACAAAAACAAACGTGGTTAGATTGATACTTTAAAGTTGGTACCTTAACGAGGAAGCATCCAACTTCAAGTATTTGTTTCTAATCAAAAAAAAAGGAATAAGAAAAGAAAATCCCTTTTGTTTCAATACCTCGAGGTTGGTACCTTGACGACGAAGCGTCCAACCTCAAGCCTTTGAAATAGGATTGGTTTAAAAAAATCGAATGAATCGAACAAGTCTTTAACAAGACAACAAAATTAAGAATCGAAAAAGTCTTTAACAAGACAACAAAATTAAGAATCGAACAAGTCTTTAATTCAATACCTCGAGGTTGGTACCTTGACGACGAAGCGTCCAACCTCAAGCCTTTGAATTTAGATGGAAGAATTTTGTTTAAATAATTAATTTAATACTCGAAGTTGGTACCTTAACTAGAAGCATCCAACCTCAAGCCTTTAAATTAATTTGGATTGTTGTATGGAATAAGGAAAAGAGGAAAAGGAAAAAGGAATTATCCTGGAAATCAAAAAATGGTAAACAAAATTGTATAATTATAAGAAAAAGATTAAAATAAAACGAAACTTACAAATTGCTTACTAGTCGGAGATTATTTGGGTCCAACCTTAGCTTCGACTCTTCAAATTAATCTCAAACTGTCGACTCTCAGACTGTCGACTTTCGGACTAAACTTTTTAAGTAAACTTTTTAACTAAAACCTTTTAACTGAAACTTTTGAACTGGCTTTTGAAAATAGGTTTTCCTAAATCGTCACCTCGGTTAGAGCTCTAGGACTTCTCCCTCTCTATGCTCATGAGATGAGAGTCAAAAATTGTCTATGTCAAGATTGGACGATAGAGAAAAAGGGGCAGGGCTTATGCCCGGAAAAGTGGGGAAAAGTGGATATGATGTATACTATCTTCCCTTACAATATAATATTATAAACTTATATCTAAACGCAATAATAATAAGTAGTTAATATACAATAATAATATTACGTGGATTACATATTCGCAATTGATGATATATGCATTGCGCAATACTCCAATTACTTATTATTTATAATCATAATTGTTATTAAATTAATACCGTTAAAAAGGTATTAAATTGAATAAGATATACTTCTAAACTTATTGACATAAATCTAATTGTACGCTGACAATGAATTTTATTAGTAACGCTTCTATAATTAATGGTTAATTGATTATAATAGTTGCAATGGTAATTGTTGGTATTACTAAAAGAAAAACAACGAGGACGTGACATCATTCGGGACAAAAATTATTTAGTCTTTTTAGTTTTCCACATGTATTCGACAACAGGAAGTGTTCTATCGGTATAAGATATTTTTAAGTTTATTATGGGATAATGCTCCGGCCGTTGGCTACGGCGGATCGTGTGATCGAAAACTGATCTACGAACAATCATAAATTTACACGAAACTCGAGAGGGTTCGCGGCATTTCTACTACGATGATGCTCGACATGTATCTCTCGGCCACATGTTGCAAGAAGCTTATCTTCTGGTTGTCGAATGTTGGAAAATAGTACATTTCCTTTTTTTTTAATTTTATTAGTAACAGCTGTGCAAGCTAGAGAAAGATGAAACTCTGGGAAAAATAATTTTTGTTAGAACTTAAAAACGTCCCACGTTACACTACGTATAAGGGAGAGAGGGAAAGGGCTCATTAAAAAGATAAATTATTTTATATAACAATATTCCGACTGATAGGTTTTAATTTTTCGACCGATTTATAAATTAATACATTATTAAATAGTATTGGTGTTTTTCGGTCATATATATCTAATAGAAATTAAAAATCGTTGAGTTTAATAAAGATTTAAAAAGATTTAGAGAAAAAGAAAAAAAAACAAATGTTAATAATTTGGAGGGTTTTTTTTTGTAATATAAATAATAAATGAAAATCTAGCAACGTTTCGACTCTGATATGAGTCCTCTTCAAGGCTATGGTCAAGACCATTTTTAAATCTTTATTAAACTCAACCGTTTTTAGTTTCTATTAAGACCGAAAAAAACCAATACTATTTAAAAATATATTAATATTTCGACTGAAATGTTGAAGGAATCTAAGTTTTGCAAATGATCATTTTCAATGTTTAGTTCTGTATGGTAAATTCACAAACTAGCTTTATACCAACTCTTGCCAGGAGAACGTGACATAAACACCGACATAGGCCGCAGAGTCGAAGCCACTATTGTACATTTTATTTCGTATATATTGAATCGTAAATTACAATGAAAGTGCCGGAATGAAGTGTTTAAAGTTTTATTTATTAATACTTCGGCTGGCTGTGGTCGATGTCGAAGTTTTCAAAAGGGCCATTTGTACTTTTAGTTCGACCCACGACATAGGTCATAGGTGTAAATCATTTTTAATTTGTATGCATCGAAGAAACTCTATAATTGTTATAATATATTAACTGAAGCAACTTGTACTCAATTAGTTAGTAAACGAATGACTATTAAGGAATAGCCGACTCGCCATAGGGTGGAGGTTTCTGAGCGAGCGAAACGAGCGAGGCACCGCGCCAACACTAGTTTCCGATTTTTTTTAAAGAGTTAGTTTTCAGGAACAGCTGACAGATCACAAACTAAACATAACAATTGTGAAATCACCTACTCATCAAAATTTTATTAGAAAGAGCACTCATACATTCACAGTTTATTTGGGATCCTAACGGCAGCTAATGTCTTCTGTAAAATAAATTTACTTCACAAAATTCGGTGTGCTTTACCAAAACAATATAAATTTAATGTCATGAGATCTCATCTCGAAAATTAACGGTTTAAGAAGGCTTCAATAACACTGCATTAAAGGGTAATTTTTCAGGTACAACTTTTTTTGTTGGTAGGTATCTTCAAAAGTTCTTTTACTTCGACCCAGACCTTAAGTCTGGACGAAGTATTGAATTTGGTCACCTCGGGCAAAAAAATTACCCTATAGTTTTTCATCAAATGTCCACGTTTCAGACCCTAAGGAAGCCAAAAAACGAAAAAAAAAATTTGTGTCCGTGATCTTGTACGTACGTACGTCCGTACGTCCGTACGTACGTCCCGTTTTTATGTCTCGCGATAACTCGCGAACGGATAACCGTATTGATATAAATTTTTTTTTAAAATACGCGTCTTGGCATAACTTAGATCTGATTAGATTTTGGGGCAGATCCACCCGTCCGTTACTAAAAAAAATTAGCCCCAATTAAGTTTCTTTGTAGTTGTTTGCATTTATTTTGAAAAATACAAATTTTATTAAAAAATGTTTCAAACAAAAAAGGTAGAGCATGAAATTCTCTACAAAAAAGGTTGTATGCATTTTCTTCCTAAAGTCAACGATAATGCCATAAAAACTGGTATAAAATGTTTATGACTATTATCTGAAAAAGTATTGAATTTGGTCATCGCGGCAAAAAAATTACCCTATTGTTTTTCATCAAATTTCGACGTTTCGACCCCCTACCCCCCAGGGGTAGTCTTTGCCAGCCCCTCGGGCGCGGTGACCACCTACGGGCGCATAAGTCCTTTTACGCCCTTGATACGAAAATAACTATTTCGATATATCTAAAAGATGTCTTATAGATATCTATAAGATATCCGTCATAGATCTTTTCGACACTTTCAAGATATCTTTGACGAATTATATGTATATATATTGTATATATAATATCATAATAATACAGACAGTAATTAGTAAAACACAGTAAACATGTAATATGCATCGAATAGTCTATTAGAATACAAGTGCATGAAGTAAGTGTTTTGCAACGTTTATTTATCAATACTTCGGCTGGCCTGTTGTCGGGGTCGAAGTTTTGAAAATGCTCATTTTCAATTTTCATAAATATAAGAAACACTATATTGTTGTAACATATCTATCGAAGCCACTTGGACCTAAATATGATTGGACCCCCAAATATCAATATAATTTTATAATATAATTGAAAGCTGTTAGTAAACAAACTAGTCTTAAGGAATAGCCGACTCTCCACTGGGTAGAAGTTTCTGAGCGAGCGAAGCGAGCGAGGCACCACGCCAACGCTAGTTTTAATATTCTTTTCTATAGAGCTCAGGAAGACGCCTTTAACCTTTTAAGAGTGGGAAAGCCATTCTTTTATTTCAACTTTCAACGCTGTTATCTTTTAATCCAACTTGACTAGAAAACATTTTTTATATACCATTTTCAGTTGTTTCTATCCTCCTTTTTCACATGCCGTCATTATAATTGACCTAGGAAGCGATATAAGAATGTTACACTCCATTTTTCCTAACGATCGCCAGTTTTTTCGCAATTTTTTTTTATATCTTACATTTTGAAATGGAAATCTTCTTACTGGAATATTCATATCCATTCCACCATGATAGAAGGCAGCAATGACATCTGCTCTAACAAACCCCCTTGGGTGTCCATGATAATTCAATATAGATGCTTCAATATGGCAGCCTAAATAAATAAACGATATTCTTCCAATTTTTATCATTCTAGTCTGGTTAAGTCTTCTTCAAAATTAGTTTAAATACATTACTATACCTAATATGAGTGAAGATCATAAGAACAGATTTATACACTGATAAAACGGTGTAGTTTTGGAGATCAGAAAGATCATCGAGATAACTATGCTATAAGCCTGAGGGTTATACCATTCAGAGTTCGGAGGAAAACTGACTAAACTTCTAATCGTCACAACATACTGTTGTATCTGATTCTTCAGAAAATGTGAAATTCGCATGTTTTCTCATAGATAGGGCTGCAAAATCAATAGTAAGTATATAAAATCAGTATTCTCTTATGTCTAAATGTACATGTTCACAATATATTTTTGTGAATTTTATGCATTGGATACAGCATTCTTGTGTTTAAACAAAATATTGGTTTTTAAATTAAGTCTCCTTCTTGAAAACGCCATATTAAATTGTCATAATCACCAAACATTATTTCTTAAGTTGACGTGTCGACTGTGTCTAGTAAAATTGAGATTATTTATTTGTTTATGTCGTATGGCATGGTGACTAGCCTACTTGTTCGATTATCCATATACATAGCATATAGTTGGCATCTAATTCTGACCAATGTATGTACATTGTTACTGTGTATTAATAATACGTTTACGTAATTACTTGATGTTATTTATTCATAACTACCACTTGCTCCACTGTAATAATAATTTTACATTTGTTTTAAAAAATTAGAATAACTTAGAACTGTACTGGTAAACAAAAAACTACGTGTCAACAAACATTTCCGAACTATTGTATATCATTATTTTATATATTTATATGTGAACTTATACTATAACTCATTATATATAATTATATATAACTATAAAGATATAATTGTTTCTCACGTTATCCATAAAGTTTATGTGCTTCCATAATCTATAAAGTTAATTTCATACAGGATACTTTAATAACTGTACGCCCAATTGCTGATAAGTTAACAGCTATTTCAAAAAAAAATGACCGACTTGGCGCAGTAAATCTCTTGTAGAGCCAATTAATTTATAATATATATATATGTATATATATATATATAACTCATAATAAATAAATCGCTTATCATTTCAGACTCTATTGCGGCAGCGAAATGTATATATCGATTTTGTCTGTTCCGTTTACGCGACGTGATTGGCACGTCTATAATCATCATCCATTGTAACGCAGTGAAGTACGGTTTTAAAAATACGATTTTCTACTTGTAAATGTTATTGACAGAATTTATTTATACGATTTAACAGACATTTCACATAATATCCTTTCCTAAATTATTCTCGATTTTTAAATTTGTTAAGTCTAATATTGGTTTGGTATTTGAATGCTGCACTGGTTATAATTTAATCTTGACTATCGTCAGCATTCACAGACTTATGTATATAAATCATATTCTCTGAGCGAGGAATATCGAGATTGACTATAATTCTGCATATTCTTCGAAATAAATAGCACGCCCAAATAATTCGATTTTAAATTGAAACGGTGTTGAAGGGGATAAAATTAATTTCGAGTACATTTTCAAGTTTAATAACTTGCAGGCGCAATATAAACTCAGAATTTCTCTTTTGCAGCCTTGGTATATACGAGTAATAAAAATGAATACATACTAGATTGCTTAAAATGAGGAACCTTTCTATATGCATCGTACCGCATTTTATTTACGACCTAAATTATATCGACTATATTTATTCCTGAAGGTGATCTTTCATGTAAAAATATTTAACCCATTAACATCCAAAGGCTTTTTTTGCTTCAATTTTAATCAAATATTTAGTATAAAAATCGAAGTAGTTAATTGCAAAGATTAAATATTTCGCAATTTTTGTCAAGTTTGGCGCTATGTTGGAATTCCTGACGACTGAAATTCAATTTTAACTTCGGAATATTCAAGAACGAACTTGAAATTTGCAGGATATACCTTTCAATTTTGTTCAATCTTAAATTTGATACCAAATAAGTGGTTGAAATTGAAGCAAAAAATGTCCTTTGTGCGTTAATAGGTTAAAACACTCTTTAATTATTTATTATATTCTTATTTTTGCTAACCAACAATATTTTTAAAATGCATTCAAATTCCAGCAGAAATTAAACCGTATTTCATACAATACCCAACTATTTCATTAGATCGTCTGCTTGGTTCGTTGCGACAGAAGTAACGTTTAACATTAAACCGACCAACCGTAACTTTTTAAATACGCTCAGGAAATAAACGAAGCACCTAATGGCATCAAAAGATAAATAGCACATCCAACTTTGAAATGATTAAACTGTTTAGATAAAAAAGTTTTTTTCGCAAATGATCGACTGGTATATAGCAAAATATATAGTAACAATGTAAGGAAAATATCGTGCAAATCGGGATATAATCGTAAAATTGTTTTACCAACTTCGATGAAGAGAATGTAACAAACAAGTTTGTGGACAAAGCTGCTATATCAAGGGATGCTCGACATCTGTAGGTATACAAGGTATTTGATTTTACATAATAAGACAGTTGAGTTTTACACATAAAACGTATTACATTTGCGGTGATCTTCGCAAACGATATAAATCGATATTTATTTAGCATTGTAGAAATCTATGATGCCGATAATTTTGTCGCTATTTAGAGTACAGATAACGCCATCACAAATAGCGGCCAAAAAACGCACTGGATCTTAATATCAACAATTATAAGTCGTTCATTGACTACAGAATGTGAATAAGAAAAGCGTATATTAGATCTATCGGCAAATTTAAAATTACAATTTTATATGAAGAATTAAACATTAAAGCGATAATTAGCAATCGTCATCCTCATTACAAATACTTAATAAATAAAATAAATATATAAATGAATCCTTTATTTACAATCTATATTTATATTTTAAACTAATCCCCGAAATCTAATGCTGGTATTGAAATTTCCGGCAGTCAATAAACTTGTTGATTAGAAAAAAATGCACTGCATGTATGTGAGCAACTTTTATTGCACAGCCCGAATTACGAAAATGAAATGTTTTGTAATTGAAACTTTCATTTCGTTACGAGAGACCTAAAAAAAACTAATCTCAAGTTTTGATTATTCTTTTTTTTAAATAGATTTAACAGTACTTTTCACCCCAATAGATTTCCACTTTTTGTTTTCTTTTTTATCTGAAATTTAACCTGCAATTTATACATTTTTGATAATAATTCATACTCGTTAATTTTAAAGATGATTTTAAACACTTTTCTCTATGGTATCATCACTTCTGGATGTGAATTATTTTATTTTTCTCTCGTAGCTCGAAATATCGGCCAATTCTCATATGTTTCAATTATTACTGTCAATGGCGATTAACGTTCGTCCATTTCCTTTGATTAAATACATATCCTCGTTTATTTTAATTAATACGTTTCGCTGCAATACCGTAGGGATTATCAGAAATTCGTGAACATTACGAGAGTGTCATATTTCGTCTTTTCTTTTAGAACACCTTTGTTTTTTTTTGTATTGTAAGTTTTTGCACAATAAAGTTACGATATTAACGTAAACTTTAATTTCTTGTTAATTATTCTTTATTATTGGGATTTGTAACCGTACAAATAAATTTTTAAATTTAAAAAAAATCGTCTACCTTTTTTTCATCATATTATTTATATGGGATATCGATAAAGAATTTTGTATTTAAAAATCTCGGGGGAAATAAAATGTCAACATTTTTGCGCGTTACTTTTGCCTAGTTTCCAGTCGGGACTATCTCGAATTATTTACCTTAAGTCAGTAGACTAGGTGATAGTAGCTCTCAAATTTTTTTCGAGATGTTTGCATAATGACGAGAATTTAAAAATATTATACGTTATAATTACATATTTTGTCCACTAAATACACGGCTGCAACATGTAAGCAGCACCCTATTGTTGCAACAATCATTTGCAACAATATCACCTTGCCAAAGTACCCAAAGGAATTTGGTACATAATCTATAAAACATTTGTGATGCTTTACTAATTTACGTGATATATTTTCATTATTTTTGCCATCCATTAATTACATTAGATAAGGGACTGCCTGGTTTAATTAGTAAGATTCTGCAAAGAAAATATTTAAATCCGGTTCTGTTATTTTAGGGAAAATCCATTATATCCGATGAAGTTACTGCTTCAAATGGAACTTTACGATTACGCCAGTGTTCACTTTCAACTTCTAACGCTTGAGAATTTTTTTCGTAGAATTCATTCGAGCTACAATCTTATCGCGGTTCTCAACATCTGAGTCCAATCGTTAACCTAATTTATTATTCAATAAACTGAATTTTAGACAATGTGATTGTATTTTATGTTTTAGGCTTATTGTCAGCTTTTTGATGTAAAAGATATGTTGCAATGACATAATTTTTTGTTTCGTACTCCGGCCGGACATCAAATGAAACTCACTTCTTTATCGAAAGCCATCTGCAGGATAAATAACATGCATAATGCGACTCTCTAAATCTGAATTAGTAAATAATTATTACTAAATGAGATAGTGAAAAGTCTGTCACAACTAAATTAGTAATATTTTGGCTAACAAATATTAAAAAAAATTGGCATTTCATTAAGTAAAATTTTATTAATTCACTTTAGTAATAAGATATAAAAGCGAAATTACTATAGAGCGTGAAATTCTATACAAAAAAGGTTCTACAACTTTTTTCCGTAAAATCAACAGCACAGCCGTAAAAGAAGGTCGAAAATAAAACATGCGGACATACGTGCAATGGTCGTAGACGAAGCTTAGGCAAAACAGCAAGGTTAGGTTGTTTTTAGCGGGGGGTTTGGGGGCGCAGACCCCCCCCCCCCCCCAGAAGGCACACCCAGTGTAGGTAATATAACGAAAACACGAACACTATCTTGATAGAATTTATAATAACCCCTTCATGACCTTTGAATTGGAATATATATGCAACTAGGAACGTATTACACTCTCGAGCTGGGAACGATTACCGAGAATTTGTCCGAGGCAAGGGATCCGGGAATTCTCCAACACTCGGAATTCTAGGAATCTTCCGAAGTCGGGCGATCTGCTAGATGGCGTGCTAACCTAATAGAGAAGTAGAATACTGATTGGAATATGTGTGAACGAGGAGAACGAAATTGTCACCGATATAAATCTTGTATTTATAAGCGATATGGCGTTATCATGCGATATGGAGTTCACTCGTGACATGGAGTTTACGTACAGTCAGTTTATTAGGCTGTGTTCTACCCAATAGTGGTGCGTCTCGAATTTATTACACTGCGACATTTTAAAGAATACTGCCCATGTCCAAAATGTGGCGTAACCATGTTGCTAAATTCGAACACCATGCTATTTCGTTGTTTGAAAAGGGTTCGTGTAAGGCAATCAAAAAGGAAAAAGCGCTGTTTACCGTGTACAGTAAGTCCGTCTGGGAAAGCAAACACATGGTTTGCTTTTGCCCATGTTAGCTTCACCAAAGCGTTTACATTTATCGCGCACTTTCTCTGGCTGCCACCGCCAAGATTCAGTATCATATCCGAAGACTTGCAAATGTCTTCGGAAACAATAGTTAAGTTTCAACACCTGGCAGTCAACCATTCTCTCAATTTTGTTGATCCCAATTGTAACGAATCGGAGTCATGTGATTAAAACTTTCGAATCGTTCAAACATAAAAAGAAATATATGTCAAATTATAGTCAACTATTATAAATAAATAAATAAAACATAGATTGGAATCGTTGGGTGCTGAAATGAAATACACGTTATAATTATCTTAGTTATTCAAGTAAAATATATTTCTCTTTGAATTTTATAATTGATTGAAGTCGTCAATAACATAATAATCACACTCATACCAAACATTCTCGTCGTCGTTTCGCGAATAAAACAATAAGAGTCATAATTATAAAACAAGTTGTCGAGTCGTTGGTAAGTCGTGTGAGTCAGTATATAAGATAAATGTCATTAATGTCGTCAACGACGGAATAAATTACACGGCAATAAATTAATTTAACGCGGACACACATACAATACATACACTCGCACATACATATATACATTAATACATTTTGGGACATTACATACTATAATAAATTATAACGCACATGTTCATTATATTATATTACACGGAACGGAAGAGAAAGAGGCTTACGTGTGTCTTCTTTCTTCGGCGTCATTCCTCTTGTTTGGGTCCTCCATCCGTCTCGAGATTTGAATTAGGCTGCTGTCACCTGGTGAACCGGAGTTCGGTGTCGCACTCCCTCGCGACTACGAGGGAGAGGACCAGCAGCCTGGTGTCCTTGACGAACGGAGTACCGTCGTCAATGCTTGGTGTCCTGGTTTAAATTGGCTATCCTCGCCGCCTCCATTGTAACTTTGATTTCGGTGCTGGCTGTGAATCTCGGTGGGCCCACTTTCTGTTCCGGAGCAGCCAGGTCCTCCGCATGTTGAGGCAGCGAGTCGTCACTAGGAGTCAAGAAGAAGTTCCTTGTAGAAGAGTCCAGGAAGAAAAGAGTAGGTAGTTCTGCGCAGGTAGAGGCGCACCAGCGCCAGCGCCATGTGATTTCGCGCGCATGTCCATTGATGCGCGCTCGGATCCCACGTGGGCTTGGGATCCAAAATGGCCGACCGGCCGGGAAAAGCGCGCATCTCGTCCTTTGTATTTTTCTTAATTACTCGCGTCGATATAAGTTGTAATGGCCCTCTTTCTCTCCGCGGCTCTTTCTCTTCCGCGCGGTCGAGTTAAACGGCTCGTTACACAATTCAGGTGCACATACGCAAAGTATAGAGAGAACATGGCGAGAAGTATGTGCAAATATCTCAAGATATGGATCAAAAGAAGAACATCTCGTTCTATGTTTATATTCTATATATAGTTCTATGTTTGATAATAACCTTGACGTTGTTACTGATGACATCGACTTCCACTAGTGATCGGGGGAGACTTCAATGCATGGGCGACGGAATGGGCTAGTGCGAAGACCAACCATCGAGGATATGCCCTCATTGAGGCCTTCTCGTTACTGGAGTTGGAGATCGCTAACACGGGGGGAAAGCCGACCTACCCCAAGGCCGGCAAGTCCTCCGTAGTCGACCTGACCTTCGTCGACCCAAAATTGATGGGGGAAGAGTTGGGCTGGAAAGTTAGCGAACGATACATGGACAGTGATCATCAAGCCTTGGTGTACCAGCTCCAACTGACCGGTAGAGCAGCAAGAAGGGTTCAAAGTTTGAGGACAGAGAGATGGGCCACCTTCGATCGAGAAATGTTCCTTTACAGCTTGGAACAGATGGAGGTGGAGGGAACAGCGGAGGGGAGAGCCCAATGCCTCACCCGATCCTTAACAGCGGCCTGCGATGCCGGTATGGCCGTGAAATCAAATCCTCGCGGCCGACCGCCGGTTTACTGGTGGAACGAGGACATCGCAGCTATTCGTCGAGAGTGCCTTCGGGCTCGAAGGCTGCACCAGAGAGCAATTCATAAGCTCCGGTACTACCAACTGGCCGCGGACTATGAAAAGAAGAGGAAGAGGCTCAAGATTGCCATCAAGGCCGCAAAAGGAAAGTGCTGGCTGGACTTTTGTGAGGAGGTGGACCGTGACCCCTGGGGTCGACCGTATAAAACGGTCATGAACAAGATCAAGCCCAGGGGCCCCAACTAACCATCTTGTCCATCCTTCCTTGACAAAGTCGTTGGCCATCTATTCCCAGAACAACGGAAACGGCCGATCGGCACTTGTCTGATGGCAATCGCTGGTGCAGCCGAGCCGTCAGACGTTACCGAAGCCGAACTAAAGATGGCTGCTGAGAAGATTTCCATCCGAAAGGCGCCAGGAATGGATGGGGTACCTGGTATGGCAGCGAAGATCGCAGCGCTGAATGTCCCAACCATCTTCACATCGACATTCAGCGCTTGTCTGAAGGAAGGACGCTTCCCGGCGCAGTGGAAGGAACAGAGGTGCTTCTGTCCAAGGGAAACAAACCCCCTCGTTCCGACCTCTCTGCATGTTGGACATCCCCGGGAAGCTTTATGAGAGGGTTATCTGTGCCAGACTAGAAGCAGCCATCGAAGATGCGGGAGGTCCTTCCGACAACCAGTTCGGCTTTCGGAAGGGGCGCTCAACCATCGACGCATTCGGCCGAGTGAAGGCAATAGCCACGAATGCCATCAGTGGCAGCCGAAACACCAGGTGCATGTGTGCCATCATTGCTGTGGATATTCGGAACGCTTTCAACACGGCCAGATGGGATTGCATCGTGCAGGCACTCGAAGATCCGAAGGTGCCACTCTACCTAAGAGAAGCCATCTCAAGCTACCTAACAGACCGTACTCTGTATTATGACACCGATGACGACAGGCACTCATACAACATCACGGGAGGCGTGCCACAGGGCTCGGTTCTGGGACCCTTGCTCTGGAACGTCTTGATGGACTGCTTAGGCAATCATTTCCAGACGGGGTGTCCATGATAGCTTTTGCAGACGACCTTGCACTACTCGTCGTCGCGAAGACCATCGACGAGGTGCAATTTAGCGGAGATGAAGCTATCGAGGTAGTAGCTAGGGGGTTCAGCAAATATGGTTTAAATCTGGGGGCAGAGAAGACAGGCCGTGCTCCTCTCTCGAGCGAAGAAAAGATCGTACGCCACCTTCACGGTGGATCAGCATGGTGGACGCTATTAAATATCTTGGAGTCACTCTCGATGCGCGGCTGTCATTCAAACAACACCTGACGAATGCAAGCGCAAAGGCTTCGAAAGTGGCCCGTACGCTCTATAGCATCATGCCCAATATGGGGGGGAGGGGGAGGGGGTGGCGAAGCAACCTCGACGGTCCCTCCTCTCATTGGTAGTAAGCTCCGTTATCATCTACAGGGCACCGATCTGGGCTGATGCCATGAACACCCATAAGAGCTACGGAGCCTCTTGCCGGCGGGCCTACAGGACAGCTACCTTCAGAGTGGCTCGCTCCTACCGGACTGTATCGGACACCGCTCTATGGGCGGTCGCGGGAGTTCCTCCCATAGACCTTTTAGCAACCGAGAGAGCCGCAGAACACCAAGAAGGCAGGGGGCACAAGGCAGAACATCGCCGACCAGGAGCGAAACCACAGTAGATGGTCTAGGAGGATCATCGAAGAGTGGCAACGCAGATGGGATTCAGCACAATCGGGGCGATGGACCTACTGAGTCATCCCAGATATAGCTAAGTGGACGGGCTGACGACACGGACACGTCACCTTCATCTGACCCAGGTTCTCACCGGGCACGGCTGCTTTCGCAGCTACTTGCATCATTTCTGCGGCATAGACTGCCCCCCTCGAAGTAATGCCTTCCGGCGGTTTCCGTGAGGGGAATCACAGTCTAAGCGGGGGTGGTTTTAGCGGGTGCGAGCCTCGCACTCCTGCTGGCGCCGGCCGTCAGGGATGGCTAGTAGAGCTTTCCATCGTCGCTTCGGAAAAAAAACACGCACACACGCACGCACGCACACACACACACACACACACGCGCGCGCGCGAGATGTAAATCCGTCCCTGCAACCTCCACGTCGTACATCTTGGATAGCGCTAATACCGTCGGTTTCCCGGCAAATTTCTTAGAGTAAAAATTAATCCACTCTATATGCCTACATTAGAATGCCTTCTGGGGGAGCCGGCGGCCTCCCCCCCCCTCCCCCCCCCCGTTAAAAAAAAACTAACCTTGCCTTTTTGCCTAAGCTTTGTCTACGACCATTGCACGTATGTCTGGATATCTCATGTTCGACCTTCTTTTGCGGCTGTGCCATTGATTTTACGTAAAAAGTTATACGACCTTTTTTGTAGAGAATTTCACGCTCTATAACTTTTATTTGAAACATTTTTTCATAAAATTAATATTTTTTAAAAATAAATGTAAAAAACTAAAAAAAACACATTTTTTCAGTGTTTTTTTTTAAATTGCGGCTCTAATTTGGCCGAGCGCCGATGTTTCTTATCATATTCGTAATCAGGATGCAAAAATACATCAAAATGGTGTGGCGAAATTGTTTTTTGCGATGTAGTTTTTCCGAAGATCTACCAGTTGGTCAAAATGTAGAGAAAATTTAGGCCCTCCCATCACACTCTTGCTTCTTTTTAATTTTAGTAAAATCTGTACCTCCAACTGACCCTAATTTATGTTATAAATTTTATTCTTATATTTATTGTTTTGTTTGACTGTCCGATATATACTACAACTTGATTAAAATTATACAAATCATGTAAATATATAATACCAATAAAATTTCAATATTGCAGAATTTGTTGCTTTACTTTTTCATATAATATAAACATACATTATGTCACGTAATTTTACGCAGACCAATTACAAAAAATAATACTAACACGGATGCAGATGTTAGTGCACTTGCACATAAAAGTCAACTTTGCGCCCTTGTTAGGTAAAATATGCTTCGGTTGACCCACTCACTTCGAGGTTTTGAAAATGCTCATTTTCAATTTTTAGACTTATTTGATATCACGTCTATTATTAATAATATACTTACAGTCTATAAGTACTGAGATCCGCTTCCAGTAACATTGAAGTTTGCAACCGAAGAAAATATCATTTGTCGAAACCTGTGAGTGAACGTGTTAGGAAATAACTGATCTGATATCGGAAGTTTATGATTGAGCGATTGAGGTACCCCGCATACCCTAGTTGATCTATTACTTTTTTCTTAATCAATAGCATATGTACACTCGAGTTTATTTCCTACAGAATCTCGAATCCTATTCATCTATATCCAACAAAGATCTTTAAGAAATCGTCGAAACTCATATATAGTTAGTATACGGAAAAACTGATAAGCTTCTTAAAGTTATCTAAAGAGGAGTTCACTTTAAGCTGATTAGAAAACCTTTCTATTCAAACTTCGATATCTTTGAAATTTAAAATTCTTTCAATTTTTACATATAATCTCAAAGAATCACAGTCTCATTTTAATACTCAATTACACAACAAATACGACAGGAATACTGTGTTACATAAATAAATAGCTTAATTTGCATTGTTAAATTTTTAAACATTATAGAATTGCCTAATTTCATTTCAGTGTAATGTATATTTAATTTATGCCGATTAGGATTCTGACTTATGATAAAGTGAATATAAAATGTCACTCTCTATGGGACATCTGCGTATTCTAAAGGTGAGATTAATAAGTAATCTATAAGTACATCATTATTGTCCTTAATCAAATCTATTTTATAATTAACTGACTGATTTATATAATGTTTCTATTCTGCAGAAGACTTCAATATCAAGCCGAAAATATTACACTTAATTTTGTGGACTGTTATTAAATCTATTATATTTCAATTTTATGACACCTTAATATGTAATTCCTGGTAGAATAGTAGTAGAATGGGATATTTTTGAACTGACACCCATTCGACACTGTACAGAATATAATAACTAAAACTAGTGTTGACGTGGTGCCTCGCTCGCTCCGCTCGCTCAGAAACTTCGACCCAGTGGAGAGTCGGCTATTCCTTAAGACTCGTTTGTTTACTAACAGCTTTCTATTATATTATAAAATTATAATGATATTTGGGGGTCCAATCATATTTAGGTCCAAGTGGCTTCGATAGATGTGTTACAACAATATAGTGTTGTTGCGGTCAGAATCGAATGTTTCAAATCTGCGGTACCTGGCGTGGGTTTTTTCCCACATTGTGGTTTTCCCCACGCCATTGCACACCCGAATGGGGGTACCTCTCCAAAGGCGGGGACCTGTTAGGCAACTATATATTGTAAAGGTCCTAGAAATGGCGACGATATTATTGAATTGTTGTGTTAACGAAGTCGTGGGGGCTGACGTAAATTCCTTACTTACTAAATCATTCTTTAAGCCTAATTACCAATAATGACGATACGGTTAGGTTTCGAAAACGTCCGCATGATTCGCCTTCATATGGAGACGTAACCTGATGGTACCAGGCCGGAGGGATCGGATCCATCGATTTCGCCGGAAATCATATGATGGGGACCCCGATTTACGACTCTGTGCTGGCCTCAGGCGAACAAGAAGTATGAAGGTTCGTAACACGGAAGATAGCGAATTCGAAAATGTCCGCATGATTCGCCTTCGAATGGAGATGTAACCTGATGGTACCAGGCCGGAGGGATCGGATCCATCGATTTCGCCGGAAATCATATGATGGGGACTCCGATTTACGACTCTGTGCTGGCCACAGGCGAACAAGAAGTTTGAAGGTTCGTAACACGGAAAATACCTAAATCGGATACATGCATCGAGAAGATCATGTCGACTCCGATTCGAATATGAACAAACCATTTAAACCTAGAATTATCGATGTCGACTCCGATTCGAAAATTGGATACATCGAATTTCGAAGTTTAATACGGACAATGACATGGACGGATAAAATCATTATTTCAATCGGTCGGTAACGTAGAACGCTACGACACTCGAACGTTAAAAAGAAGGATTCGCATGTCTAAGCAACGATGGTCTTTTCTAAATAACAAACATTCGTTTGTCAATGGGTATAAAAAGAGTCCACACGGCTTCGGTAAGTTCAGTTACAGAGACAGTTTCGATTGCCCAAAAATATCGCCGCCATTCCGCCCTAAAAATAATTAAATAAAGTTTAGTTTGATCATCGTAAGTCTGGATCATTTCTGCACCGAATCCGTTCCCCTTTTCGTCCGCGAATAAGTGTTTCTTAAATGTATGAAAATTGAAAATGGACATTTTCAAAACTTCGACCCCGACAACAGGCCAGCCGAAACATTAATACATTAATAAATAAAAGTTGCAAAACACTTACTTCATGCACTTGTATTCTAATAGACTATTCGATGCATATTACATGTTTACTGTGTTTTACTAATTACCGTCTGTATTATTATGATATTATATATACAATATATATACATATAATTCGTCAAAGATATCTTGAAAGTGTCGAAAAGATCTATGACGGATATCTTATAGATATCTATAAGACATCTTTTTGATATATCGAAATAGTTATATTCGTATGAAGGGCGTAAAAGAACTTTGCGCCCGTAGGTGGTCACCGCGCCCGAGGGGCTGGCAAAGACTACCCCTGGGGGATAGGGGGTCGAAACGTCGAAATTTGATGAAAAACAATAGGGTAATTTTTTTGCCGCGATGACCAAATTCAATACTTTTTCAGACAATAGTCATAAACATTTTAAACCAGTTTTTATGGCATTATCGTTGACTTTAAGAAGAAAATGCATACAACCTTTTTTGTAGAGAATTTCATGCTCTATCTTTTTTGTTTGAAACTTTTTTTAATAAAATTTGTATTTTTCAAAATAAATGCAAAAAACTACAAAGAAACTTAATTCGGGCTAATTTTTTTTAGCAATGGACGGGTGGATCTGCCAAAATAATTTATGTCATTACGCTTATCCATTCGCGAGTTATCGCGAGACAAAAAAACGGGACGTACGGACGTACGTACGTACAAGATCACGGACACAAATTTTTTTATTGTTGATTTGGGTTCCTTGGGGTCTGAAACGTCGACATTTGATGAAAAACTAAATGGTAATTTTTGTGCCCGAAGTGACCAAATTCAATACTTCGTCCAGACTTAGTCTTGGTCGAAGTAATTCGATTATGAATAATATATCTTCAAAGACTGATTGATCTGTTTTTGTGTCATGCCAAACTAAAAATACTCGCAAATCTTCAAGATCGGACTTTCTCTCTATATCAAATTAAATGTTGGCAGCTAAAACTTGATGCGGCGATTTTTTTAAATCACTCCCATGAGAGACCAAATAATAATATTCCAATTCTAATAAAAAGAAATGAATAAAAATAATCCAATTATAATAAAAAAACTCTAATAAAAATAATAGAAGCTAAATAAAAATATTAGTTTTTTTTTAAATAAACTTATATAATTTGTTTAGTTTTTATATTAAGTGTTTTGAACCATTTTTTTTAAATATCATGCGCTAGTAGAATTAGGTTATAGTCAATGGAACATATTGACGCTTTTATTTCTTTCATGACGTTTCCGGTCCAAATAGAATTAACTTACTTTTGTATCTACAAAAATACTCTTTTTAAAAGAACGAAATGTCGATATTGCTTACTTTTGCTAACTAGCCATGGACTAACTGTTAACAAGATGCTTTTTGAACACGACGTATCGAATATTTCATAAAGATATATAATTCGTCAAAATGAATATATTTGTTCAACATTTCAAATTGCGAATCCGTGCAGTGATTTTATTTATTAATCGTACAATATGAATAATTTATACCAATTTCACTAAATCTCTATAAAATAATACAAATTCCTTATACAATTAGGAACTGCTTTAATTAGATTTCTGCGACCAGTGAAACATTATATAAATATAAAAAGTCTTTAAAATAAATTGCGCAATTATTATACGCACCAAAGATGTTTGCCGTCAGAACATGAAAATTATGTAATTATTCTACATACACATATTGCATACATTTAATTTACTTTTTTTATATGGACGTAAAATTCTTAGTCCTATGCTGATCAGAAAGTAATTTAACATTATTTTTAAAAGGAATTAACCATTCGAATGTACAATCGTAGAATACATGATTAGTATAAAAATAAACAAAGTGGCGAAACCTGTTTTAAGTGAAATAAATACCAAAAAATAGCTCAAGAGAATATCTCAATTACATTGTGAAATATTATATTTATATTTTACACATGATAATCTGGTGTTACGCGCTGACTCGTTTGCCGCTCATTTCCAATTGTCCCTATATAACATCGTTGTGAGCACTAGTCTTTATTTTAAAAATATTATCGTCAACTATGATACGTCACAAACTTGGACTTGTTCCTCTTTGAAACAAACCGAAAAAAATTGCTAACTGAATTTAAGCTGAGAACTACTTCAACGGAAAGAAAAATAAACAATAGTCAACGAACAAAGCCTACAATTAAATAAAATTTTTATTTTATCTTTATTAAATATTGTTATTACGATTAATCAAATAGATTAAATATATTTGAGATTGCGAATCATGATTACTATTTTCATTAAAATATTCATTATCTCCATGTTCTTATTTTCATGTTCTTTAACATAAAATGACTAATTTAAATTTAAATGACTAAGAACCGTCACTAATTATATTAATAGATATTAATATAAAAATACATATTAATAATTTTTTAATAATTCTACAAGTTAATATTTAAATTTAGTAAGAATTACAAGCATAGAGATTCGTGACAGAAAGATCCTGATTACGATTGGATTGATTAAACACCTCAAAATTAATGTAGCAAAGTGTAATGGCCCTCACCTTTTCGAAAATATAAAAATTGTCTAATCCCTCCACCTATAACATCATAAAAAATTTTTGAATTTTTCTAGCAAAATTTACATCATTTCACATCGAGCCGTTGAGTTTGAGTCATTAGAAAAAAATTAACCAGCAAAACTATACATCACAAATATCGCGATTTGCTCGCGTAAGATGGGCATCACATATTTATTTATGAATTATTAAGAAGTAATTATGATATTATGGTCTGTCGATAAGTTCACCGAAAAAGATGCTGGATGTCCCAACAATGAAGTAGCTATGCTCGCAATCTAAATAGTAAGTAGTTTCATTTGTAGGACTAACTACTTATTTGTTCAGCCAGCCAACTTTTTTCGTCTGTTTGATAATAATTTTTTGCGCGATATTTGTTCATTTTATAAATAATTTTAAAGGGCTTGTACCCAAATTTTGTTTAATCTTCATGGACGGCATCAGAATATTTAATAACGGTTTCAAATATCATCTGTAAAAACTTTTTAATGCAAATCTCAAACTTAATTTTATAGAAAGTTCCTGGTAGAAGCATTAAGTGTTTTCGAAATAAAGTCCCTGTATTATTAATTATCCAACTCCAAAGGGTGAAAATTATTCACGATCATTTCTTGGGTTATGCTCATACCACAAACAAATTTATTTAAAATTCTGCGCCTTTTGCTAAGCCATTGAATTATCTTTTTAATGACAAAGTAAAATTTATTTGGCATAACGAAGTTCAATCCGCCTTTTAAAAAATCTAGAATCTATCAACCTCCTCTCCTATGTTAGCTTTTCCAATTTTTAATCTACCTTTTATTTCGGCTACAGATGACTCTGGGTTGAGTGCGGCAGCTGTAATATGTATACTAAAATTATTTAACTATAGCTTATTACATAGTAAAACTTTAAATAATGCTGAGTAAAAATATGGTGTGATCCCAAAAGAAATTTGCTCGTTGGTTAGAAACTCTGTTTGGTATTGATTTTGAAATTATTCTTCGCCGTGCGAGAGCAGGCTACAGTTGATAGTGTTTCTCGCTTGTTCTAAACTTTTTAACGATAGCTGATTGAGGGAAAATTCATTTGCTAAACTAATAATGACTGATGATAATAATGATTGGAAAAAACTACAATATAATGAACATATTGGCCGAAGAATCAAAGTAAATTGAAGAGCTCCCGACAATAAACAGTCAGCTCATTTTTCACATGACTGCGAAGAAAATAAACTGTCAATTATTTGATTAAGCAATATTCCATTTTTAAATATTTGTTTTTCTCGCAATGTCATTCATTTCACGAAGTTCTATGTCCTTTTTATTGGTAAAAAATGTTTTCTTTTTATGACTGTCTACTAAATATTCGATATCTTTGTCTCCTATAGCGTTTTGATTTCGCTAGATATGAACTAAAAATACATCTTAAAAGTTATGCAATAAAGAAAATCATAGGTTTGATAAACTGTGTATGAGCGTGTACATCAATAAAATATGTATCTTGCGGGTATTGATAATTTAAATGAAATTCTGCACTTTTCTCAAAATTTAAAATGTCCAAAATATTTTCTGGAATCTGAAATGCTCGCAGTGTGATCCGTGTCGTTTTCTACATGACTGAAAAAAAAACAACAAATGTAACCTTGTACTTTTTTCTGTCAAATTGTAAAAAATCTGTATTTTTAAATGATTTTTTTTTAGAAAACGACCATTTCTGAATAGGAAAATGGTTTCTTTATGAAATAAACGGTTAAAAATGTGTTATTAATCGTTCTACTTGAAAAATATTGGGGTATTTTACTTTGAACATTTTTTCATTCAAATATGAGCCTTTCAAAATCGATACATCGGTAATTTACATATTCGATTCATATTATCAGAATGGTTTAGATTATTTTATTTTCATGTCGCTGAATAATTTGTTAAATCCAATATTCCCGAATATCGGAGAATGCTGATTTTTAATATTTTTCAATATTAATAAAATTAAAAATGGCGGAGTTGTGTTTTCACTATTTACAGCTATTTATTAAAAATATACACTTCGAGTTTTTTGGAGAGATATAACTACTTTCAATTGAAAATGTCAAGGTGTCTAGGACTCTACGATGATAAATATGATGTTAGAGTTGAAAAATTCGAAATAGCGTATCCAACGCAGTGGTTGAAATGTGTCATGAGGGATAAAATTCCGATTTCGAAGAGAATATTTGTAAAATCAAGTTCTTTTGACCCTCTGATGTTATTATATTTTGGTAATTCAAAGTGAATAAAATATAAAATAATTCAGAATTATCGCTGATATTGCGTAATCTATTTTCGAATTTTGGTATTGTATATTCAAATTTTGACAACGCGGTCAAAGAATGGAACTTTCATAAAAGTAGTTTCTTATATTTCAAATTTGGTTCATGTATCAATTCAATGGATTGTCTGCATTCGTATCGTACTTCGTTGTGCATTGTTGCCCGATTCTCAATACGAAATATTTTGACCGCCACGTTCCGTATTCTAAATTTTCCATCTCTAACAACATCATCATAATCTTAGACCTCGAAAATCCCTGTGCGGCATTTTCAACTGAAAATAGTCAAAATGTAAACAATTCCACCGTATTAGATCCGCTATTTGATTTTTCAAATTCTGTCGTCACATTCTTAATCGGAGACCCCAAAAAATCCGAGTGAATATTTTCAACCGAACGCGGTAAAATATCTCTATCTATTCGACAATTGGAATTTTTTAATATTGCAGAATATTCATTATTAATTCAGCATTTTCCGAAGTTCTTAAATATATGATTTAACAAATTCTCGAACGTCATGAAAATAAAATAAACTAGAACATTCTGATAATCCGATAATTGTCATTTACTATTAGAGAAATATATGCGAAATCAATTTTGCACACTAAGAGAAGGACCCAACCTGCCAACAGAATCGAATTTTATGCATCTGAATAGGAAGAACATTTTTTATTACAATTGTACAAAATTTATATGTCCATATAAAAGCTTTATAAAAACTTTATAGAATCATTTCTTTATAAAAGTTGTATAAAGATTTTATAAAAACTTTATAAAACATTCAACCTGGGTGTATGGATGGTGTTGTAAAAAATGAATGTCCCTTTCATTAAAATTTTAGAGCCCGAATTCGCTCTTTTTTGTGGAATTCAGGCGTTAATGGGTTAAAATAATGTTTCAGAGCATCAATCGTTCAAAGTGATTATTTGTTGACCGGAACGAATTTGCTTTTTCTGACTGTTGCTCCGAATTATTGAAACATTTAAACGAACAGACAAGTTGACCGTACAGGAGCTGCTCAATTGTTTTTTGCCAACCGACCGTAAAACTATTTACTTCTTAGATTTAATTACTTACGATAAGTTGTCAAGAATTCACAATTCATTTTCGTATAATCAATATATTGTGAATAAATGAATTCTCTTTACAACCAGAAACAATTAATTCGTGATATTTTTCATTACTTCAATATCATATAGTAGTTGAATTTGGTATCAACTGCACTTTCTAAAATTACTCCGACTTTTTATTTTAAGGAGAGCATGCGGATAAATCCTTTTCCAAATCTTCTAACACAAATAATCTAAACATGAATATTCAAGAGAAATAGAGAAGATATTAAATTAACTTTACAAAATAAAGGCAAAATATTCCTATAACATAATTAAATTGTAATGGATTTCATCACAGATTGATGAATAGTTGACAACTTTCACACCATCAAAAACAATTATTAACGAGTACGACGATACACTGATTATTGTGGTTCTGATATTAAAATAAAATCGACTCATAAACGAAATCATTTTTGCAGAGAATAAAACAGCAATTGAAAAACAGATGTTAAATAATTGATGAACCGATTATTCATAAATTTCTTATAGGATGGTGGAACAATAAAACAGCAATTAAATTTAACCATACCGTAGAAGGTAGAAAACCTACTGTTTACACTAATAACAGACAAATTCATTGCTCAAATAATTAAATGCACAATATAAAAGTTTCTAGGTAATTCAATCTAATTAAATTTTGCGTATTTATCGGGCATCGTCATTTTACGCACTCAATTACAAAAAATAGTATACTTAACATAAGTGTAAAGAATAAGTGTTACACGAGCAGGAACTTAAACCTTTAACTTCCAAGTGTACATACGTTTTTTCATGAAGTTTGACACTATATTTTAGCATTTAATGTTGAAATAAAAAAGTTGTACATGTTTTTTTAAACATAAAATTTTTGGGTTTATTGTTAATTTATCGAATTTTTCTATAAGTAATGGCATTCTCATACCTCTAAAAGTCACAAATATCATGTCAAAAATGGATTTGCTATCAGATAGGCGTATGACGGACACAAAATGGCGATAAATGTGTATTTTTATTCGTAATATCCTAGCTATGTTCAAAATTAGGAAACTCAATGAATTTTTATGAAACTGGTTTTTAATGTTTCTTTAATTGGTTTCGAGATTGCTGATCATGGATCTGGATCAGTGACGCAATATTTATGATTTTTAGAGGTATGCTAACGCTCATCATTATTCATTACCCATAATAAAATTTGATAAATTAAAAAAAAAAAACAAATTTCGTGATCGTCTTTTAATAAACATGTATAATTTTATTGTTTCAGAATTTGAACAATTTTGACCTGCATCATTGAAAAGAACGGTGCTCAGCGAATAAGGAATTACTAATGTCAACATTTTTTCGTATGGCGTTTAAATGCTGAAATGCAGCGTCGAACTTTGTACATTTGGGCGCTATATGGTTAACACAATTCGACAAAAATCTACTTCACACCCTTGTTCGATAATATAATATTTCGCGACCTAGTTTTCTTATTTTGATCGACGATGTATTATTTTTGCCCTATTATTTTTGAGCAAATGAATTTTAGAATACTTAAATTTAGTACGGACTCCACTTTATGAAATAACTTTTATTGCAAAGAAGTCCATTTCCAAGTCCCCAAACGAAGATTAACCTAAATATGAATATTCAAGCAAAGATGTCAGATTAACTTTACAAAATAAAATAAAAATGTTCTTATATTTCTGAATATAAAAGTGAAATTAAAATGACCATTAAATTGCAATATGAGAAGCAGATTAAAAACTACCACGGTTCCGATTTTACAAACGATTCCTTACAGAAATAAATTCAACCCAAAAATTGAAAATATTGAATAAAGGTACAATCTTATCGATTATACGATAAATCAACGGCACAAGGGACGAAAAAAGAATGCCCTACTCTTTTTCCCACCTGTTTTCCTCGAAGTTACCTGCTCTCTGTCGTACCCTTTGGTCTCGTGATAGGACCTTCTCTCTTGCACATATGGAGTTAACGGCGTCGCGACGCCAACCCGAACACGACGTCGCGGCGCCGGCGATATACGCCGGCGAAATAAAGACGAACCAACGCCTCAATCCCCCGGTCATACAGATAAAGAGACAGAGAAATGGAGAACCATGGAAAAGGACAGAAACATTTAATAGGGAAAGAGGGGAAGATAGGGGTAAGGGAGAAACGGGAAACAGTTACGCAACTACGGAAGAGGAGGAGTTGCCTATTGCACTAGGGTCTCATAAAAAATAGTTATGGCCCACTCGACCCCCGATAAAAAATTTAAATTCAACTACCCGTCACGATCTGGATCCCAACTTCTTTTTAACATGCACTGTACTAGTTTCATCATTTAATTCCAAACTTTAATTTTACTTCAGCAGCGTTAAAAAGTTGCACTTTAGTTGACGTCCAAGAACGTGATTTTAAACTCGACACTACCAAATGTTTCCTCGTTACGTGTTTTTTAGTCATATTTCGTCTAGAGACTTTCTTATTCGTGATTTGTTTACGAGAAAGTTGGTTTGTGAAACAGAAATTATCATTATTATTATCGTTATTAAAATGTATGATGTGAATAACTGTATTTCGGCTACAGCTTTAAAAAGGTGGGTTTTAGAAACCAAAAATTTTGAACCTATGAATGAATTCACCAAGGGCTTATTTTATTCCGAATAGGATTTTCTACAAATTCACAGTACCTGCCTATATGGATTAATAAATCCCACTCTGATTTTACTGTTAAGAGATGGCAATATGTTCGGAAATTTTTCGTAACAAAATTAACTACACGTTCTGAAGACCGTAATATATTTTTTAATTAAAAGTACCACAAATACAAACTTTTTTTTTATTTTCGAGAATATTAAATTTAAAAGTTCATATTGAAACTGTACAGAAATTATAAAAGGATATTTGTCATTGTCACGTACATGTATCAATAAAACAAACAATTTATGTTTAATTTACATTTTACAACTTAAATGACTATTTTATCAAAGTTTAAATTAATTAATTAAGCAAGATTTGTTTGGATTTCGGAACGATTTCAAGTAAATTTCAGCATTTCTAAAAATAGGTGTTCAGCAACTGACCAACAATATTTCAGGAGATGATTCTCCATAATATTTGAAATCGACAAGTCCTGTACCAAAATTGGATCTAAGTCCCAGAATTTGAGTGACGGGCCCATTGAAGTTTAGAGGAAAAAATTGCTTTTTTTGAAATTCCGTGGCTCTTTTTTACTTTATTGCAATAAATGAGCGCTAATTTTCAAGTTCTAATTAAGCCCTACCTTCGATGAATATTTCTGAAGTTATATAAATGGTAAAAGAGGCCAATTTTTGTGGTTTATCGAAACTAACCCACATCGCTAATTAGCTAATGAAATATCACTACAGAAGAAGTTGTAAAGCTGGAAAAGACGAAGAATTTGCCCCCTCATACCTTCCATTACGATAAAAATTGAGTCCGCTGTCGTAAACATTAATACATTGCTCTAATGTGATATTTCAGCAACTATTTAGCAAAGTGAGTCAGATGCGAAGAACAGCAAATCACTCAAATCTGAGTCTCAGATCCAATTTTGGTACAGAACTATTTTGTTTGAAATATCAAGAAGAGTCACCTCCTGAAATATTTCTGGTCAATTCCTGGACTCTGTATACTTCAATGTTGGGTTGTTTGCATCTATGTTTACAAAACTGAGTAAAATCCCACAAAAATATTTTTATGCAAAAAAAGTCACCACGTTCTCATCAAAAACATTAGTTAATAACGGATATATATTAAATAAAATATTTCCCAAAAATATAAATGTAAAATCACTTAAGTTTTTTCTTAAAAAAAAATGTTTTGAAAGAAACTCGAGCGCACTCGTGATTTAAAAAAAACAAAACGATTGCTATTAGTTCTAACATTTTTAAAAATGATTTAGATAAAAACAAAAAAGGAATATATTTTTATAAATGTTGTATCATGTTAATCATATCATATGGATCTTACCTTGTGTTCATTTTCAATTGAAACCTATATAACTGTAGAATAGATTAAGTTAAAAACTGGGCAAAAGTAAGTAGAAGGAATATTTATTAACTAAGTGGAAGACATTATACTATAAAATGAACCACAACCATAACAAAAAAATATGCAACACTAATTTACAAATGCCCGAAAATTAAACATTTCAAGAAGCTTGATTATGATTATTTACAAACAAATATATTTATTTATCTAATATGCGTTAATGTTTTATAATACCCTTTTTTGTTGTTTTGTTGAAGCATATTTTTATTTTTATTAATATGGTTAATTGTTATTTATAGTTTTTTTCGTATTTATAATATTGATTATGATATTCATAATCAGTACATAAAAATATGTCGGACACCACAGTTACCATAAAAGTTGAATATATTATCTTTTTCCAAGTATGTATATGCAGATTTTCTGTTTTTATCGTAACCCTAATAAACCCCATAAACATTCATGAAAAATGAATTAGGCACAGAGAATTTTGGAACGTCATATCTATCATCAATTTTTGTATGATCGAATTGTTGTAAGAAACGATAAACATATTTCAAGAATTCAAAATGGTGAATCTAATGTGGTCGACAAAAATTCCAATAAACTCTGCTTTCACATAAAATTAATATGAAGCCGTTTACTTATTGGGGTGTACACCCGTTAGCCGTTATTTAATTAATTTTGTTTAGCTGGATAGGAATACAAAATTTGTCGTTTTGATCTACAGGAATCTCGAAAAAGTTTTTTTCGAAAATAAACGCCACTAATGGTTTTTCATTCAGAATTCGAAGTATGGAATAATTGCTATTAACTTCTTTCGATCAAGGAAACGGGTTTTCGAAGATTAAAAGGCATAAATGTCTATTAATTCTCACCAATTTTATTTTAAAAATTTAGTTAAAAATACAAAATTTGTTTGACTAATTCGAATTTCAAAACCGTTTTCTTAAATTAAAGCAACAAATGATTTATATTCAGAATTTGGAATATGAAATGTCTGTTTTAAACTAATTTCATGCAGCAAACCTGTTCAAGTACTTATTTATATATTCATGTTATGATAGTACCGTGATACTCCAATGCTTTAATCAAAGTACCACAATAAATGAAATAAATGTACAGAATATATATACAAAAGATATAATATAAAATATTATTGCATATTGTATCGTTAAATTTACGTTTCGCTGTCAAAATAAGTAATTTATTTATCGTTAGAAAATCGTCGATTTTATTTTGTGCATAAATTATCTTGGAGTAATTTTTTTTCATTTATGTACTAAAATTTAATACAAAATTAAAATTCTTTAAATATATATATTAAACAAGACATCAGTAATCAATTAATACCGGACGCATAATTCTGACTTTCGATCTAAACGTAAAATATTCGACCTGTAAGTAAAATTTCCTTATTTAGGTCATTTTACTTCAATTTTGACTTCAAAGTTGTGGACCTCGATGATCTAAAGTTGTAATACATATTAATGTGCAAATCAAGGCAAAACCATATCGTCTCCAATTTAAAATCGCTACCGTTTTAAACGAATGAGAACGTAAAAGAATAATAGAATACTGACAAAAGTCAATAACAAAAGAGATACTTTTTCGTTTTCAAAATGTTCTTCATCTAGTTCATCTCCCGAATGCGAATCAACAGCTATTCATTCCTGGACTGTTGATGGAGAGTTATTTCATACAATATATCACAATCAATATTTTCAGCAAATCATTTGCCGAAAAATTTTGAGAAAATTTGTATAAATGGTTAAACCTGCATTGAGGGAAAGGATTGTTTAGTATAAAGAAGACTTCTTAATAGTTAAGAAATCATACATTTAAATACGGCGAATCGTATAATTTTTTAAGTATGAAATAATTATTCATTTCATATAAAGCTAACATTCTTTTAGTGCAAACAATGCATTTTCTATCTTAAGAAATATCTATTAAATGCAACCAAACATTTCTTAATAGTTAAGAAACCGTTTGTATACTATACGTTTGTAGCTATAAAGTAATGATTTCTTAATAGTTACAGAATATTCGCAACGCATCGTGACATAACCTCAAATGACAACACGGATGTTTTATTTGGGATTTTAAGAACGATTAAGTGCTATTGTAATTCGGTGGTTGTTATTGTGAAAATAAATAAATTAAAGATATTATTTATACGTTGTCTTAAATATGCGCGTTTTATAAACAAATACATCGTATAAGAGACATGTCCCATGCCTTATTTGTGAATTTGCGCAGCTGTCGAGTTCAAAGTATACATTTCTGAACTATTAACAAATGGTCAATTCTGATGTAAGAAATAAAATGCTAATATCTAATGAATCGTGTTTAATATTATAATACCATTTTTACATTAAAAAAACGATTTCAACTTTTCAATTGAATGATATTTCTTTACAACAAACAATCCTTTGTCTCAGTGCGCAGCACGTCATTTGGTCTTAATTTTAACCTGGTGGTCAAAATATAAAGACACACTGAAAGAAATATCGCAAGGTTCCTGGCATAGCGATGGGTAGATCAGCTATATGAAAGCCGATTTAACCATAATTATGTCTGATATAGCCATACGTATGCCAGGAACCTTGCGTTATTTCTTTCAGTGTACTGACCAATTAAGATATTTCGTTCTCATGGTGCAAATGAAGTACAATGCGAGGTTATATTTACTTTAAAGTGGGTCCGGTATCGACCTGAAACTATTCAACTTTGAAGACATACTTTTGGTTATAGATAATACAGGTAATAAATTCGACCTGTGTCTGAGTCTTGATAGGACAATGTTTTGGTCGGGAACAGTAAATTTTAGTTAATAGGGCATTCTGACTTTGGCTTGATCAAAAGGACTTCTTTTGCTGATTGGGATATATTATATTAAGGTACAAAAGTTTATGTCATCAGATTGCAGATGTTGTAAAATATGTTGTGACTAATTTATTTACAAAATGTTATAAATAATCATTTATCAAACATTTTGAAAATTAGTGAAATCGTATTATAAATTTAATTTGTAGCATAAGAGTGAATTAATTTTTAAGTAACTCCATTCTCATTTTCTCTAATACTCAGAATACTGAATACAAATAAATTCATCCCAGCAAACGGAACTACATTCAAAACTTCAATACATTTTTATTCATTTATATTCTGATTTTGAAATCCCAAATATGTATGAAAATTAATTGAAATTTTGAGTGTATATCCGTTTGCTGGGAAGGTCTACAGTAACAGCTAACGATTTTCTGCAATTTAGATGAGATTCAGAATTTCTGTAATGCATTTAGTTACATTTCTAACCACAATTTTTTTGGGAACACGTTTAAAAAACTTCGACAAAAAAAGTTTTGTCAAAATAACTTAAACAAAATAATCTTTATACCAAAAAAACTTAACAATTAAATAAACCATATTAAATTTATTTATTACTTTATATTAATACGGTATATTACATAGTGTAGCATGTCATTATTTGTCTATATCTGTAATGTTCGGCATATGGTTAATAGTGTTAGTGTGATGTGTTGTTCATTAGTGTGCTTAGTAGTAAACAGTGTGGCAGTTTCGTTGTGAAATCAATGTGTTACCCAGTCAAGGATGTGATTGCGACATATGATGAACTTGTAAAAAGAGAATTCCATAGTGATACAGATTATGGTGAATTTTGATGTATTTTGAGAAGACATGGATCGGAAGTGATGCATATCGTGGGCGACGTGTAGATCCATTATTTTCAATAGAATTGTGGAATTGCTGTAATACTATTAAGGAGAATCGGCCTCGGACTAATAATTCGGTTGAGACTTGTCTTCGTGGTTTCAGTAGTCGAATACGCATTTCCCATGCGAATATTGGAAAATTCATTAATGCATTAAAAATAGAACAAGGTTACTTACACAATTTGATAGTGGAAGATGCATCGCACCTCGTAAACGTAAACGTTATGAAGATCATGATGTTCGTTTAAAAAATATTGTAGATACGTATGAACAAAAAACGTTATTCAAATTTCTTTGTCTCATTGCAATTAACTTGTCTTAGTAATCTGAATTTGTACGATATAAGTAATGAAATAAATGAATTTGATATGATTATTTTTGTATTTAATTTTTGTATTTTTATAACGTAATAAATAAACTCAACACAATTTATTTAAGTTTTAAGTTTTTATATATAAAGTTTATTTTGTTTAAGTTGTTTTGAGAAAAGTTTTTTTGTCGGAATTTTTTTCAAGTTTTCGAGACATGGACCAGTTTTTTTACATATTTTTAATAACAGCATACGCACGCAAGTATACTCGACAAATATCTAATGAGTGTTGAATCGCGCCAAAGGATACCATCAATAATATCCCGTGTTTTTCCAGCTTTCAAACACGCTATTCTCCCAGTAAATCGAATAACACAATGGTCGGTATTGCAAATTCAACCATTTTTTACAAAGTTTCTTCGCTTAATACCCTATTTTACGGTATTATAGATTATTTATTTTAGTATCTCACGAACTCAGGGTTGCTGTGAATATTAAAGTCTCTCCGATGTCCTTCCGAAAAGCCGGAGTATATATATATATGAAAAACGAATAAGTATCCCTTTGTCACCGACCTTTGTCAGTATTCTATTATTCTTTTATTCTCTCACTCTAATTGCTTTGGAAAGTATACCCTAGTTAATTTGGTGCTCTGATTATGAAATTCATATTGAAAATTAGCACCAGGGTTATTTGTAATGTCTAAACTAAACAAAACTTATATGTGTACGTGAAAGTGAAATGACAATGAATTTGAAAATATATTTTTCTCTCATTACGTTTTGAAAAATGACTAAAACTGTGTAAAAATGATCAGAAATTGTGAGTTAAATTTTTCATATCATTTTATGGATCATTTAGTGCTATATGTAATAAAAAAAAGTCCAATAAAATCTTCCTTTTTGTAACAATTCAGAATCATATACGAAATTATAACCTGATGTTTTCTTTTTTTTACGTTATTTATTCGCTTGAAGAATTGTGTATCTACGCATCAATATTTCGTGTTAGTCTTAAATTTATCGTCCGCCGTAATGAATATTCTCATTATTTATAATGATGTCTCCGTTCCAATTATGATCACATTTTCAGTATATCATTTCTATTTATTCACCTCCTTTATTGTCAAAATTTTAATTACATTTTTCTATACCGTGCGTCATGCGGCGTATTTTCTGATACCTAAAACCAAATAATCCGGTTTTGGAATATATGTTATATAAAAGAAGAAATAATGATTTTCTTTTTTTTTTTAAATTTGTTATTTGGCGATACGGTCCTTAGCCACTTGAAAATCGTGACATGCACTTAATAATATAATATACTATAATAAGCAAAAAATGGAAATCGGTTTTGGGGGTTTTTAAACTGTATTAATGATGCGCAACAAACAAAATAATGATTATCGGTGACAGGGCGCAAGTAGTATAGTTTTTCAAAACCTTATAATTTTTCTCGCTGAAATGGCAAGATAATTTAAAAAGTGTAGTTTTTTATAGTTTTAATCATTTTTATGTGAAGTAAGCACTCATACATTATTTTTTTCACAACAAGAAATGCATTTATTTTAAACGATCCGGTGTAAACAAATTTTTATAAAAATTTATTTTCCTTTATTCTGGCTTTATATTTTATTTTAAAACATAGCCCCCTAGTTGAGAATTACATGTCTTGAAAGTACAATACGAAACGATACTCCAGATAAAATTTTGGCCTTTCATAAAAAAGCACATTTTCATTTCTGTCAGAAAGAAAAAAAATACAGGACAGTTTCCAACACAAATCTGTCAATATAATGTAGTTTAATTTTTTGTTTAATGCGAAACTAATTATTCTCCGTCAACCAAACTATTGGATGATATTTTCTAACATTTTCTTCATAATAAACAAATGGTGTTTGCTTATAAATTAGAATAAATTCTTGTTCTAAATAGATAGTTCGCTAAATACTAAAAGTATCACGAAATTACTCGAATATATGTTACTTGTATTAATATTCAATGAACACTAATTTCATGAAGAATTTTCATTCATATTAATTATTTTGCACATTACTAGTAGTCTCTTTCCATTTATTAAATATTAAGGATGTAAAAGGTGTTACGAACTCTCTTCGGCATGTAATTCTTGTTAGAATGTATAATATGCTTTCAAACTTTGCTAATTACATTTATGATAACGCTTTTTAAATTATCGTATTTCCACATATTACTGGCTTTAGTATGTAATTAAACTCTCTGACATTTTGGTAAACGTTATGAAAGACATCCTCCCTAACAAATATCGTAAATAAATGTTTCCGATATATTTTTGTCTGGATTATGAATACGACAACAAAAATTGCGGGTCGGACGTATTAAAGCCGCTATCTTGACAAAATAGTTAAAAAAAGTTTTCTCAAAAAGAAATTTTGGTTTTTTGCATTTATTTTGAAAAATACGCATCAGATGAAAAAATATTTTAAACAAAGGTTGTAGAGCGTAAAATTCTCGGCGAAAAAGTTTGATGCATTTTTGCCGTAATTGGGACTGCAAGTCCGGAAATGAGGGATGAACATTGACATGATGGGTTTCTACCGCGTATTCGGTACAAATAACTACCGAACTGATTAAAAACACGATCTTAGAGAAAATAACCAAAATATTGTTACGAGAAGGTTCAATAGTTACCCATAGCGGCTTCATTGGAAGTTACGGTAGGATAAATAGGGAGCGACGGCGAGAGGGTGGGGGGCATAGCCCCACAGCGGTCAAGCATTCCTAGGATTTTTCATTTATTTTGTGCCTGAAATAAATTTGTAGCTTATGAATTACAAATAAGTGAAATAAATCAGTAACGACTTGCTTGTATTCGTTCCCGATGTAGGGAATCATAACGCGAATCATTCGATTTGGCGACACAGGATGGAAATGCAAAGTTTGTAAGTAAGTCGTTAGTTTGTTTATACTTACCATTTGCACGATTAAGGCGCATTTAGTTGGAAGACGGTAACGTAAACTCCTACTTAAAGTAGTCAGATTCGGTCTTATATGCAGTTACATTTCACTGTATTGCAGTGAGATTTCGGAGTTTCCACTTTTAAAAGTTTTAGAGTGTAGGCTGAAAAGCGATTTTTAAGAGAGATTCGTTTTTCTAAAGTTTTTTACAAAATTATTTCGTTTTTTTATGTCTGTCGAATAGATGAGTTCACATAGAAATTATGAGTGGCATTTCAGATTAGGTTATGACGGTCTGCAAGTTTTTTTAACTACTTCACACTTCGAATTTTCCCAAAATCACTGATTCATTCATGATATATGAATATTCACTTATTCTACGTGGACGACTTATAACTTATAATGAAGTGGATTTGCAGTTAATCGATTTTAGAGAGGAAGATTGTATACTTTCAGCCCCATCAGCGGTGGTACTTTCGAAAGCGTCGCACCTTCAATTCCTTTGAAACTGCGTTTTTTGACGAGATCATTGCGAATGGTTTGGTCAAAAAATGACCGAGAAATATATAGTTAGTTCTTGTAGATAAACTAAATATTACTTAGTTTTCGCAAGCGGAGTTTAGGCAAAACCACGAGATTTTATTGCACAGGGCTTCGAATTATACACATTATTACAGAATTCCGGAGAAGAAGCAACTACACCATGTCTTCATTTTTAATTTTGGTTTCTCGTCAATTATTGCTGCCCTTTATTCCCTAGTCATTTTTTTCCTTACTCAAATTTCCTGCCATTTTTTCATAGATTCATCACGATTACCGTAGTAAAAATTGTTTGTGTTTTTAGCATTTATTTACGAAAATACAAATCAGACGGAAATCAAATTCTGTACAAAAAAAAGAATTTTTTATATTAGATTCAAGGTAATGCCGTAATCGAAGAATGAAGATCAGAATAATGAGAATGTTATTTTGTATTCGGAGGAACTTATTTTATGTACATATCTATAGTTCCAAATATCAAAACTTTTAATGGGTTCCACGATTATGTATGTTTGTTGGTTAGAGGTTCTGGATTAGTATAATGAAGGGGAGGGGGGGGGGGGGCTGGGAACGTTGCTTTTGAAACTTAAGAAATTGTAAGATGATAAATTTGAACCGTGGATGTGGGATAAAGCTATAAGTATCGTGTATCGATATCTCAACCGGGAGTGACAAATCTCGAAGTTGAAGAAAAGTAAAGGACATTCAATTATTCTCTCTTCCATCCTTTATTTACAGCATTTTCGTGGATATGTTATTATGACCTTGGAGAGTGCCTTATCGGCAATTTTCAGTACGATATATGTAATCTGCGCATAAAATTACATAAGTATCATATTATCGCAGAAATTGGAGTTGTAGTGCTTTTAGAGGTTCGAAAAAACCTAATTTAGTTTTTAGGTCAGTTTAATCAAAAAACAAACCGTCGAAATTTACCAAGCTTCAAGATTTTAAACATTGATTCCACAAATAAGAGCGTTTATTTAATATCAGTTACACAAGTAGACATGGACATAATGAAATAAGAGTTACTTGAGAATGTCTCGAGACTCCTCTCTGTCGCCAAGTGTTCTAATTGCCACAAGTCAAAAAGAAAGACGAAAATGCGGCTAATTAAATTCATAAATATAAAACTGTAGAGCGGGGGACTTCCGGGATTTTAATTAATGAGTCGGTTTCAGCGGCCCAGGTAAAAATAAAAGAGTATCCTCATTCAGGTGGCTCGATAATGAAGTCGACGGAATTCCGCAATTTCTGGAAATGCAGAAGAAAATCGCGGAGGGCCGCAGCGGCGCGACGCGCCACCCGCAGGCGCGCAGTCGCGTTAATTGGCGCAACGCGCACTGTTTACTTTTACGACTACTAACCCTTTACCCTTTTTTAAACGTAATTTCATAATTAAAAGCCCATGTTTTATGCAATTAAAAGCGCGTAATAAATTTCCCGAGTTCTGTCTAACAAGGCAGCGTTACATTCAGAATCATAGAAATCATAGCAAGATTATGTCATTTCTAGACATGTTTTATTCGGCATTTTAAAGTAAACGCTGTACGAAAAATAATTTTTACATTTTTCCTTTAGGAGGTTTTCTCGAGGTCAAGTTATATTAAAATTGCATTTGATCGCAGGAAATACTCCGCTTTTAACGCTTCTAGACAAAATATGAAATATTGTACGTGGACCAAGTTACAAGTTTCAGTACTTTCTCGCAAATTTGAATTAATACAAAAATAAGTATAGTCTTCACTTTCACTTTTATAAATATACTTCTGAAAAAAAATATACCGTATGAAAAAAAATAAAGAATCCCCTGAAAGTCTCATAGCTGGTTAGAAGGATCTGGCATTACCCGTCTACAACCATGTAACCTTACTGAAACCGAAATTGGTGATGAACTAATCCGGAAGATTGTTCTAGTATCTTTTTGTTACCCCTCATAGTGGAAAGAGAGAGGGACAGGACTAGAGTGTGAAACTAGATTATGAAATCACGTCACATGCCTGCAGCGCAGCAAATAGTAAAAAATAATTCGTCCCAAATAGTAATAAGTTATCTTATATTAAATTTAACATTGGAAAACATTCCAAGATAGTCTCTTAACTACAATATTGATTGCGTGAAAAAAATGAAGTTCTGTAGAAAAATATAATAATTAATTTTAATTTAATCTATTCATATATGATTTTCAAAATCCCATACGATATTATGTAATCCCTCCTGCTTCAAGCCGAACTAATCGTGCAGTGTTGATAATATGATCTGCTTAAAATTTAAATCGCGATTACATAGGTATACGTATAGTAAGTAGGGTAGGGGTAGATTGGGGTAACCCAACTCGGTTTCGTCCCTTTCCTTTCGTCGCCGTAGTAAACTGTACACAACCCGCTTATCAAATTTTCGCACGTTTAAAATTTCATTCGACTCCCTCTTGAATAATAAGAGGAAATGTGTCACCCTAACGCTTGCAAGTTGATTCAAATTAAACTGATTGCATGAAAATGAGTTTTCTATTTTTAAACGAGATGTACGGGGCGTTTGATGAATTTATTTCCTGTAATAATTATGTCATTTGAGGAATCTATAGTTTTTTATTTAAATAATTGTGTAGATATATTAATGATTATTGTACTGGGTGCAAAATATTTGTAATTTTATTCTTAAATATGTTTTTGTCACACCTGTACAAAAACCGCGCTTTTGCGTGCCGGTAAAACGTATACGACATAAACTTATTCAGCGCTTGTGCTTTTTGAGGTCCGGCGGGCGCTTTTCGATATTTCGCGCCCGCTTTGCCGGGCGCTTTTCACTCTTTCGCGCCCGCTTCCGTTTTTTACGATTTAGTGAAGCCGTTTAAAGGCGCGATTTGTGTACAAGTGTGATATACTACTGTATAACGCTTAAGTCTAACGATAATCCATGTCCAAATGACATCGAATCGTGCCGAGAAAGTACATTCCGCTGTATTATCTGCACTCCAGGTTATAACAGCAGAAAGAGGTGGAACAGCAGCATTTGGAAAAATTTACGTACCCATTTATGGGAGTTCTCCAATTATTTTTACAGTGCGTCGAAGTTCTCATTCTACCTTTTATTCCGGTTCTTACACGAGTACGAGAATTGCACTCATTCGTTCTCAGTATATGAAATGATGGACTTTAAATAACCACTCGTGTTTAAAGTTCATCGTTAGAGTACCAACGTCATTCTTAATTTTAACAAATTCTATTGGAAATACAGGATCTGTTCAATTATTGGATTTTTCTGCACCAAGTCGCACCTTAATTTTTTAAGAGGAATGTATGAATCCATTTTGATACCTTTCCACATGGATACTTAACGTGGAGTCTGACACAGAAAGTTACTAGAATGGGGCAATTTAACATGAGTAAGTAAAATATGACGATATCAGGCGCAAATGAATTCAATAATATCGATTTATTAAAGTAATAATATAGCAATCAAATTCCACAGAAGCAATCCCCACTCACAAAATCTTGTTGATTGTCCTGATTTAGTTTTGAATTGTTTCAAGACCCATGTTCTGAACAAAAATTATTCACAATTTTTGAAGATAAAAAATTCACATTGACTACAATTTATTAGTTATTCAAGGTACAAAAGACGTTATGTTAGAGAAAGCGCTGATGGTAATTAAATATTGCTTTAACTAAAAAAAAATTGAACAATACACGAAAATAATGCGTTTATGCTATGAATTTTTTTTTCTTCATGCACCATGCAGCGCGCTCTGACTCGTATTCTTCTCCCTGGATCGACGGGAATTTGTTTTCTTTATATACGAAATGAGCTACTATAATGAACAGAACATGCATCAGTTAAAAATGTGTATTTTTCAGATAATGAAGCTCTTTTTCTCCAAAAATGACACCCGAAGTATTACAGAGGAACATATAGGAAAGGTCCAAAAATGAAATTGTTCAAATTGTTATTTAATTACTCAATACATTCACAAATAAACAATTTTTATTTCAAATATTATTTAAATTTTATTAATGGACGTAATAGCTCCATTAAACAAATATAAATTAGCTTCTAGCAATTATTTCTAGCAATGTGCAATATGATATGCTTAAATGAAATGCACGTAAAGATAAACTGATCAAATATTTAATGCACTTAAAAATTCGATCTCCTTGAATTGAGTATATCTAAAGTTAAAAGATGGCCAAAAAATATTTCATTTTCACCATTCATATATACACTAAATTTCGCTATTTAAGAGTACGTGGGGGGGGGGGGCACAAGGTGTTCGATGCGACGCTATCTGATTTAGTTTGCCTGCCTCAAGAACTGGTCTACAAAAAAATGATGATTGCCAGCTCCGTGGAGAAAATCAAGTTTAGCTTTATGCAGCGAGTCGATTTAATAATAACGATAATATTCCTTAAAATGCATTACGTTACATAAATATATTTCCAGACCATTTCTATAAAAAGCGTAAAAATTTTTAAACTTGCTGTGTTTTCTTTTCTTATTTGAGTACAGACTTCACTACAAATGTTCATACCACTGTACGCTTTAGAGAAAAGCAGAACAAGGGTTGGGAAAGGACAAGCTCGTCGGTCTGGAAAGAGAAAATCTCAGATCAATTTGACCCCAGGTTGATACGTCGCGGTTGATTCAAGTCAAGTGTATGGCGCACCGATACAGATTGGTCTCCCCTCCAACATTAAACTTTCAATGTGAATTCAATAGTAGCTGACTGGCATGGACGTTAATCTAATTCCGTTTCTGGTTATTTCAACCGCAATTATCCTCGTAGGCCGAGACTCCGCTAAAAGCATTTGCTAAGTGTTAAAAGCACCTAGCACTTAAGTTACGCAAGGAAAATGTTTTTCGGAAATTCAATTAGAGATTCATTGTGTAAGTGATGACTTTAAAAGAGCCAGTTAAGCCATCAGATAAGATAACGTCGAGTTGCTTGAAATGAATTGAGGATGATCTCGAGAAAAATGTAGATGCCACATCTCTCTATTTCTGCTAAATATCAACCCCTTTTAAACAACTTCAATTTTTGCATTTTTAACCTCCAGAAAATTTGAATTATTGCACTAGTATAATGCATAACATTAGAAACACACGCGAGGACATTTGAGGAAAGTCTTAGAATAATTAATTTATGGGATGTAATGTTGTAACGCTGATGCAGGATATGCTTCTACTAGCTTTATAATTCCGGTAATTCAGTTTAAGTTAACAATCTTATTTAAAATCGTTCGGGTAATGCTGGTTCAACAATGACTAAAAATAATGCTCACCTACATTCGTTTATACGCTTGACCTTTCCAATCGATTAATCGATGGAGCGCAGTCGGTAAGTATATCGACGTTACTTCGTATACCCTCGAGCGCTGCGTCGGTCCTCGACAATCCCGACAGCCAGTAATCTAAGCAGTATTATCTTTACGCAATCTGCTTATGTTACCCACGTATAGTTTTCTTAATTTTATACTTTTGTTTTATCTTTATGGAGCGTTTTCAACATTTCAAATTCTGTACAAGCTAAATTGAAGGTTCAGGGGAAATAAAAATAAACCGTTCTGCATACTTTCACATCAAATTTGGAGATTCGGCCTAAATATATATGTATTGCCGTATGAAATCGTTCATAAGATAATATTTAGTAGGAAAACTGTGAATTAAAAAACAAATAACGTATACACTATCGTATCATATACCACCTACATCTGCTTCTAGATTACGTAGAATATAGACAGGACTACATAAATAGAAACATTTGTACTTACCAATGTCGATTTAGTCAATTCGTTTATTAATACACTTATTATTTTTCAAACGGATTACGAATTCATTAGTTGACACAAGAATCCTTCGACTTTTGACATTTCTAATCCCTATGTAGTCCACTTAATTACTATACCGAGTGACTAATGTACAAATTACCATTTTTTCAGATTCTGAAGCTAACATTTGGCTGTTGGAAATTTAAACAACATGTGGTTCTAGTACGTTTTGTGCAAGAAAACGCGTTTTTGGATACAAAAATTAACATAACCTAACCTTTAAAAAAGCCCGAATCCTTAGCTATTAAAATCCATGGCTATACACATTATGAAATTCAAGATAGTAGATATCAAATCAGCGTCGCTATGTTCGTTGAGCATCTGACCGGAAATCGAAAAGTCCCTGGTTCAAGCCCCGGCGCATCGAATTTCTAAAAAGTTCGGCCTTCATTTTTTTCATAAATCAAAAACGTTTTTTATTTTTGAACGAATCTCGGAACTGTGCAGACGAGCCTCTGGCAGAGGTATATTTGTTGAAAAAATAATAAATTTGCAATTTTCATCCTTCGTTTGTCATAAGGCATATATATCAAGGCTTTTAGACACTAAAAAAACGTTAAAATTAAAAAATTACTTTCATGAAAATTAATAGGTACTATATATTATTTTTTTAGTGTATTTTTGCCATAAAAATTCATTTTTACATTTCACTTTTAGAAAACTTGAATAAACTGCTTGGTTCTTACTATAATCTTCCAGAGTTTAAATTACCCTGTTCAATAATTCTACTATTTATCAAATTTGGCACATATTTTACAGTTCAAGAAATATCACGAAATTTTTAAAAATTGTACGGACATCCATTTAAAACCAGTTCATTCAGAATAGAATAATATACAACTTTTCATAATTTAATATCGCACTATTTATACCTATTAAAAATATCACTAAAAAATTTGCAAAAAAGCAAATAAATCGATTTGCAAAAATAGTTATTTTGTTTTTGGGTAAAATGTGAATAATCTTTTTTATTCTCATTTATTGAGTAATTATCACTACAACCAAAAAATCAATGTATTGAGATTTGAATGATGGATGAACAATTTTATAATTTTTTACTACGATTTTAAGTGGAAAATTTCCTAGTTACTGGTGTTTACCATGACGAAAAATTCCCGCGGTCATAGCACCACACTTTTAGGGCCGTAATCGATACTATGTAGCACTCCCTTTCATAACACGTGTTAATGAAGTTTATAAAAAATATATTTAAGAATGGTTAAAAAACCGTGATAAATTCCTCATTATAATTTTATAAAGAAATTAGTCATTTTTGCAAATGACATTATTATACAAATTGAAATGCAAGTTTTTAACTTGTTTGCTTGCTACTCCGGCAAAAATGGGATCGTAGATATTTTGGTCTCAATTTAATTCGTTATCTTAAGCTTCCCATTTCTAGTAAACCTCTCTTGACAGTTATTAATAGTAAAATTGTAACGTTGAATGCTTTAATCCCAATCATACTTCAATATCAACAGGAATTAGAGGTTGCAGAAGGATAACTCGTTAAAAAATCTTCCAGTTCTGATTAATTAAAATCTTGAATACTCGGAAATTCAGGAATCTCGCGACTGAAGCGCGGCCTAATTCGAAGTTCGTTTTCTTCAGGGCCACGGTCCATCGAATAATGGAAAGTGGGTGAACTAAAGTGGATCCGATGTCACCTTTTGTTTCCGCGGCGTCAGCGGCCTCTTCACTTGTTTTTTTTTCTTATACAAAAAAAAGAAATCAATACGAACTTGTCAACCTTGCTATTCCTTACATCCACTTATTTTTAGAAGCGAAGAATGTACTCAAATCGGCCTTGAAATTTTGAAAATCAGTTACTACTTTTCAGTCTTAGGTTTAAAATCCCAATTAATTTGACCTATTTTACAAAATTATATAAATTATCGATGATTTTTAACTACATTGTAAGATATATACGAAACGAATATTGAACAGAGGTAATTTATTTCTCATTGAAAAAAATGTACTTAACCTTAATAATAATAGAAGGAATGTTGAAAAGTTAACTTAGAATGAAAAAGAACAATGACGTATATTGCAAATAACACATTTAATTTAACATTAAGATACAATAAATATGTACATGTGTGAGCATACATACATCAACAAAGACAAACGCACATAATTCAAAGAACTCTAGAACTGGGAACATGCTGGAACGAAACAGAAATATTTATCGGATGTTGACGTCATGCAGCTATAGTGCGCAGGGTTCGTTGAACTCGCGAACGCGTATTTACAGGTCAGCTCTACATAACCTAAAAAATATGAGGGTTCTCATGAATTGACTAGAACACCAAATGAAACGTATAAAAAACAAATTAGGACATATGATCTAAATTATCGGACTTGCAAATGCAATAACTGTATGAAAGTTTCACAAGTCTAACTGAACATCTGGAAACAAATACAAAAACAAAGAAACACTGCGACAACTAATGATTGTTGCAGTCATGAAGAAAAAATTGGCTACAATGCATAAACACTGTCTGCAAACACCACAGATGGCATATATTTGGAGTGAACAAAGAGGTTTGTTGTTTTGATAGGCGTGGATCAAAATGAGGGCAGTCGTAAATGTGACAATATTTTTTAATTCACACGAAAAAAAAAAGACAAAAGCAAGACTTACCAGGAACTGTCGACAATTTTTCTTGTTTTTAGTACATCTTTTTTTTCTTTTGGAATTAACAGCCACTGGGGAGCAGGTATTCGGCTTTTCCTTGTGAGGGGTCCCCAGGTTGCTTTTATTCGCAGGCATCTCCGATTTCGGAAATGTTCGCGAACTTCGTTGTCAGCAGCAGTTACTCCGCGATTCCGACCCGAAGGGTTGGAGGTTCGGAAATTACTTGAGCGATTGGTAAAAAGCCAAAGTTTCCTCTAACGTGTTGTATCGTTCTTTTAACGAAGAAAGATCGAGTACCTGGGGACATGCGCGATGACGCCCGCGTCCGAGATTCGCGGCGGATGCAGAAAATCCATGGAAACCGTCAGAATCGATTTTGACAGACGTGTCGTTTCGACCGGCGTCGTCGCAACAATTCCGTTGTCCAAGCATTTTTTTCTTCGTTAACACGAAAAACCAAAAAATTGTATGAACGTTGTCTTATCGATTAGAACTCCAACTGGACAGCCCTTTTTCTCAAACTTTCCATGCGGGGTCACACTCATGACCTGAACAAAGGACATTTTTTAAAACAAATTTGTTAATTACACGCAATGTCCAGTTCTAACGAACATAAAATAATCTGTTACAATTGGTTAGTATTTTTTATTATCATTTAGACGTCCAATGATTTTTATCACACAAATAAATACATTGGATGTGTTTAAAAGGTACATAGTGGACTCAATTGAATTAGTAGTTGCCGACTGTGAATTCGGGTAAATTCATAAATAATTTCTTAAAACGTATTGCATTTCACCAAGTACAGAAAATACAATTTAAAATCAACCTTCCGCGGACTAAGTTTTTCAGGTAAATATTTTTTCTCAAAAATTATTATACACACTAACCGTTTCCGGGTCATTGTTTACGAATTTTCAGATGGTTTTTAAATATTCTAAATGCTGAATTGCCTTAGCGGTCGCACGTTTTTAAAGTTTATCTAATGCGTTTGCACCTCCTTAGTCGAGGAACTTTGCTATAGTATGGCTGATTGTGAATCTGGTGTTATTTTTTAAAAATTCAAAATGGCAAGTTCAATATGGCTTTCGAATTTTTCACAATTAATCAGAATCGCTTGACACTCGTTACTAGTGAAATATTGGGGTCGTTCATTATGAATCCAGAGTTCATTTTCAAAAATTCAATATGGCGCATTCAATGTGGGACACGAATTTTTAGATTCACATTCAATTTTCGGATTCGTTTGGAACTCGTTACTCGTAGATTATTGTAGTCTGATTGGAGAATAATATTCCGATATTCGGAGTCATTACTTAAGAATTTGATCTTAAGTTTGGGAAATTCACATGTTTCGAAATCAACAATCCCGGCGATTCAAATCGCGATAATTGTAATCTTTTTCTCGGAAATACTGGATCTGCCGTGATTAATTTGGAAACAAATTTTGTAAATAAATTAGTCATAACCTATTTTTTATAGTTTGTAAAAAAGTTATTACGTTTGAAAAAAGTGGCTTTTCTATTTTATTTGCTATTGGCAATCATATTAATAACATCAGTATTTGTGTTATGATTCAGTTTCTTCATATTTTTAGAATTCTGTTGTATTCTTAATTCTTTCAATTCATTTAAATAAATTATTGTATGTTTTTCTAAATCTATGTACAATTTTCTATATATCTTGTTGAAAATTAAAGACGGAGATTCATATGGATGACCATTACTGGCATTCGGAATATTGTCCACATGGACTTGAAGAAAGTGGCCTTTCTTGACCGCCAGGTCAAAATCTGCACATAGTAAAATATGACCACGTGGTTAAATGTACACTTGGACAAAATGTTCATGTGGTCAATAATCGGCATGTGGCTTCTTTCATCATTGCACAGTCATGATCATAAGGTGTAGTGACTCAAAAGCGAGATTGTATATTATTTGGTACGAATGTCGACAACTATCCCTGACAATATCGATAGTACCATTCTTACAATCAATCTTCCTTGGAATTTTCAGTACTCAAAATGAATTTTCATCAATATGTTGTTATCCGATTAATTTTGAAGTGCTGTCTTCCACATTGTTATTAACCATGTAAAACTCCATCAGTAATTGGCAATAGGCTATTCATCCCAATTCATTAAAATGGCTGTTATAAATCTACTATATAGGAAATTAATTTTCTCAATTGTGTTCAAAACCTTTGAATACTCATAGAAAAAATAAATTGAATCGAAGAAAAATTATAATTTTTGAACGTTTTTAATTATTTTTGTTTATTTTCTAGTTCATTTTTACAGAAGGCGTATATGTAAAGAAACGTTATCAGCTTTAAGTAGATGTAATAAATCAACGGTTAAATTCAATCTCTTGGTTGGGAATCTTTATTTTTACAACTGTCACTATGTCACTCACAGGATGACTAAAAATGATTACGGTAATCTAGATAAATCTAGAAATATAATCTAACAATTTAGATTTATATTTGGAAATTGTCAAAAGCCTCTAACATAAATAAATATTGTTAAATATAACGGACAGTTTACTTATTCACTAAAATACAATCATTATACATACAGTAAGATAAATTGTACAAAAAGATGTCTAAAAATAATAGGAAAAATGACTATTCTCACTAGGCATTTGAGGATAAACGTGAAATAATCGGAATAAATATAATCAGTCAAAATATTTTTATATTGTTCTGTAATAGAATTGCCTAAACTAGAATAGTAAAATAAAAAGTATATGAAATTTGAAAATGTGTAGAAAATATTACCAGTGACAATAGTAAAAAAGGTTCGTGACGGCCAACGAAAAGTGAATTTCCCCTAGATTAGTTGCATTGACACCGCAAGGTGCGTATGAGATGCTCGTAGGTTTGTTGTGCTCTATTATGGATCCTGCTATAGAAATGAGATTCGAGATTTAAAATCTCCGTAAAGAATGTCATCTGCAGACAGTCGATGGTATAATATTATATCGATGACACTTGTTTTTGTAATGGCATATCATACTATTTTTTATCGGCTGATGGAGTGTAAACAATCTAATGCCGAATCAAACTTTTCATTTTTTTTTGTGTCTAATTAATTTAGATGAAGAACAAAAATACAGCAAATAGAGAGAAAATGTTATAAGCAATAAAACAAATAAAAAACAAACATGAATAAATACAAATTAAAATATTACGACTTTATTATGATAAATATATTACATTTATTATTCTGTATATGAATATTTTCCCATATCTGGACCTTTCGCGTAATAAGAAAAATTCCAATTCTGAAATAGTAAAAAATGTTATTCAGTTATTATTCTGCAAGTCTGTTCTTAAATCTCTATCGAGAATAGTAATTTTTCTTATTTTGTTAAGGTATCTTCAGATTCCTGTACAATTTGTCTTAGTGTAAGACAAAACAAAACGCGTAATTTCGTACGCAAACTAGCAAATAAATTAACAGATAATATCCCTACCTTATACGGAAAACGATCGTTAAAAGTTTAAGTAAATCTTTATTTATATTCTAAGTTGAAAAGGCATCGTTATTTAAATATGTAGAGTTATAAAAACAACTTCTGTAAAGGAAAAACAATGACGCATCTTGTAACGCCAGCTGCAGACGACCCGCAGTACACTAATATTTTGTTTTTCAAATGCAGTCACTTTATAGTAAAAGTTATAAAAAAAAATGTTTTGACATTTCGGCGTGTTTGTAACGTCAAACTCTATATATCTGGATTTCTCTTATTTTTATGTCACCGACTAACAGTTATATTATTGAGACAACATCCTAATCTATAATGGAATACTCTTAAAAAAGCTAACGTAATTTGAATTTACCGATGAACGTCAAATTAAATTCAAGTTGCATCATAAACATCACTAGTGCTGCCATGTTTAGTTTCTTGGTACATACGTAATACCATGCAAAACTGCGAAAAATGTTTTCCGTGAATATGGCCTTCAGTTTAGATTTAAAAGTATAATCTGTTTTCTTTTAAATAAACATTCTAAAATTCAAAAGAACATACAAACAAACAAAAATGTGTGATTATGTGACGTAAATGAACCGCCTTTAAACGGACTAAAAGCATGTAAAGATGGATATATTATCTCTGTATTAGATTTGATATGCGTTGTGTAACAACCTATTCTGTAAAATATTATTCGAAGAACTGCGGTATTTCCCGCCTTGTGTATTGCGCGGGTTTCTAAATGTGTCGCTTACATGCGTATGAAGAAAAGTATGAAAATATAGTGGGACAACATTGGGATACATATTACTAGAGTTACTAGATTCTAGAAACTTCTCCCATTATAATTGCATTGGTTTCAATCGATTGAAGTTTGTATTATCGTGATCACATTAACGCCTGAATGCATACAAAGTTTCTACACGAAATATATTTTTAACAAATTCGAAGATACTTATTCATTTTCGACTAGATATCATTGTAGATGGGCCTTTCTTTAGACTCAATAGAAATGCAATGGAACACTAGATGTTTTAAAAATGTAACAAAAAATGCATATTTATTACATATTTTGGTACAAAACGTAAATACATTTCAATTTTGCCAAAATGTTCTCAACAACATTCGAAACAACGACCCCAAAATTTACAAATTACAAGGTCCAACAAATACACAATTAATGGCAATGTACAGGTCATATGCATATAGCTAATATTATTGGCTAGTCCATAGAGACTACACTGGTTGTTATGCAATTTCAGTATATGGTCGATATCGAAATGGTAAGTATTGGCCAGCGAAATAACCGAAATTAATCTCCCTGCATATACAACTGTAAATTTCATACTGGGCCCATAAAGGGAACCTATACAGGGGCAAGTTTCTGAAAGTACGTTGACTACATTGTTATCATTCAGTATCCCTCCAATATCACCCCATGGTAGCCTTACTGAAAATGATAGGAGACTTGTACTACATCATATTGCAACATTCCTGCAATGTTGTTGCAATATTTCCTACCGAACAAGTTGAGATATTAATACGATATTTATGCACGTGTATTGTATTATTTCACCATCGTTCCTGTACTGAAAATTCCCATGCAGGATCCCATGTCGGAAATGGGAAATCGCAAAGAATACCGAAATTTTCCAAGTGGTGAATTATCTGGGAGTCGAAAATCGAAAATCCTTTTTAAATATCTAAGGGAACTGACCTAGAAATCGCGAAACTGAAAATCTTTTTCAATTTCCCATATGGGAAATGACCTGGGAATGAAGTCTTTTAAAAGTTTCCCATATTGCAGATTATGTAGGAAGGATAAATCGCACCTCTTTTAGAAATGTCCTACATTAAAATTACGTAGGAATGGAAAATTGCGAACTTTTCATGACTTAGATTTTTAATATTTCAGATGATCAAATAGAAGCATTTCTCGCGATTTCATATGTTATTACGATAAATAACAATATCAAAAGTCGCATGAAAAGCTGCTCGATTCATATTTGATCTTAAAAAGATATTAAAAATCTCACATGATTGATGATATGATACCAAGGAAAATATCAGCAGGGGCTATCTTTTTTACAAATTTCCATTTCCATATTATTTCCAGACTGATATCCTATACTAATAATTTCCATACGATTTTCGATTTCACACGTGGACACAGTAATAACAAATTTGCAATTTTCCATTTAGACGTAATTTTAATGTTGGAAATTTCTAAAAGTTGCTATTTCTTATTTCCACATAATTTCTAGTCTAGGAAACTTCTAAAAGACTTCATTCTCAGATCATTTCCCATATGGGTCATTACACGTCCTATATGTATATAACGTCGACACTGAAACAACTGAAATTATATTTTTTAATACGACGGGCGTGAGGCTCGATAATTCGAACCCGAAGGTTTCGCCCTAGGGCGCGAAATCGAGCTTCGCCCCCGAAGTTTTAAAAATGTTATTTCGGGTGACATATGGTAAGGGTCGAAGTTTTGAAAATACTCATTTTTACTTGTTACACATTTCAGTCATTCTTTGTCAAATCGATCTGACATCACATCTCCGATTTTGTTGAAAATTGCAGAAAAGTTAGTACTTGGCATACATATGGATGTGGTAAAATTACGAACATTTTCAAAATGGCCGCCATATGAAATTTTCACAAACTTTTTTTTTTGAAAAATTATAGCTCGGCGGAATTTTATCAGGATTGGATGAAATTTGCTACACTGTAGTAAAAAAAGTTTGAACTTTTCGAAAAAAATATTTGGGGCGTTGGGATGCAAAACCTGCCAAGTCCGTTTTATGCAGTTCTGAGAAAAACGCGGAAAACTATTTGCCGCTAACATTGGAAAGATAGCAGATTTATAAGTATATAGCTCAATTTTAAAGGGTAAATTTTTTTTTTTGCTTACACACAATTTCTAAACATTTAAAGAACTATATGAAATGTACTTTTATATGATTATCTCAGTTTTTTTTGGACTTGGCAGGTTTTGTACCCCAACGCCTCATTTATAATTAAATATAATAATAAACGTATCGAAAAAACATTTTTGTTTTTATTACGATTTTGTAATGTGCTCCTTTTTATTTATTTTTAAATATTTTTATTTTATTGCAATTTTTTTTTAATTATTAATTCACGGGCGGAATCGCCCTTTTACTTAATTTTTGCCATATGTTTATTATTCGTAAGTATTATTTTGCGAGAGCCGCAGATCGTCTTAAGAGATGGGGCCATACTTCACCTTTGTATATGAAATGTAGGCTGCAGAAACCTACACGCAAGTACAGCAGCGGTCATGAGTCGATTTCCGCCAGACAAACAATATTTTCGAAACGTAAACAAACAACGTGGCTCGTCTTACCAACAGCGAGCTGCTGCTTGAAAACGAAATCGAAAAACACTCCGGAAACGTGCGTCTACACATAAAGGAACAAACACGACTGAGTCCAGCTGTGCAGACAGCACTGGTTACTGCGTGGCCGGTTCGCAAATATTTTTTTTTCAACTTTCTGTAACATAGTCAATTTTGAGAAATTTGAAACGAATAAAAAATAGAATTGTTCATTGGAGCTTTTCGCGTCTAGAGAAAAAAGAAAAAACGATATATGTCAATAAACAAAAAAGTTTACTTTTTTAAATTTTTGACAAAATCGGAGGTGTGATGTCAGATCGTGATAGATTTGACGAAGAATGACTCCTTTAAGTAATATATAGCTTTAAGTAAGAGCTTTAACTCCTTTAAGTACTATATCATATATAGACGGCCTGAAGGTCACATGCTGTCAGATTTTATAAATAAATTAAATTGTTATATGCCTACGTTCAAAAATATTATTATTACGGGTGATTTAAATTGCGACCTACTGAACTTTAGCTACAGCTCGAACTACCTTAGAGGTTACGTGCGCGATTATTCACTGTTTTCGGTCCCATTCGGTGCAACACATCACACGTTCCATTCCAACACGCATACACATATAGATGTGTTCTTGGTTGATTCTCCGACTAAGATTCTCAGTTTCTCGAAGTCGACAACTCCCTTCGTAGCAGGGCACGATATGAGGTTTTTCTCATCGGTGTAAGTCGATTAAATTTCGTGATTTCACCAACTGTAATATTCAATCCCTGGAAAGGGATATGAAACGAGCGTTAGAAATAAAATGCCCAGAACTCTATAATCAAGACACGCTGCAAATGCATTCGATATCGGAAACACTATCCACCTTTTATTCTTCCGTTAATCAAGTTCTAGACGATCTCGCGCCATTCGTTACCAAACTCTTCAGGAAAAATTCAGCTCCTTGGATCACCAACGATTTAAAGCAGCAAATTAAACGTCGAGAGAACCTCTACTCTAGAGCGAAACGTACTCGTGACAATTTTCTGATAGGACAATATAGAGAGTTACGTAAAACAATCAAATCATCACTTACATCTGCTAAAGATGCATACTTATGTAACTTAATCAACGACCAAACGAATCAGATGAAATTGTGGGCACTGCTTCGCAAGTTTGGGCTGACTTCTACACCACCCCATACGGCGTTGCAGCATTTCACCCCCGACGAGTTGAATACTTACTATGCGTCGATATCGTCAGTTCATCCATCTTGCACCGAGTCACAGCTCAGACAAATATTACATACCCCCATAAATGAACATTCGCCAACATTTGCCTTTCCTCTATTACAACCAGATGAAGTTCATAGTGCTCTCCTATCATCATTCTCGAAATCAAAAGGTCTGAGTCCAGATGGGTTGCAAATTATCTACCTTAAAAGAGTTCTCTCTGTCATTGTAATACCCCTAACAGCTATCTTTAATTTCTCACTTCAGTCAGGGGTCTACCCACCGTTGTGGAAGCTATCTTTTATTATACCACTCAACAAACTTGCACATCCAGCTTCCCCTAGTGATACGCGTCCGATTGCAAATCCACCGCATATTTCGAAGATACTAGACGCGTTAGTAACTAGAAAAGTAGTTACCTATCTCGAGACGAATAGTCTGCTACATCCGGGACAGTTTGGTTTTCGGAAGCATCACAGTATACAAACAGCCTTACTTAAGCTTACTGATGATATACGTTATGCTATGGAAAAAGGGTTTGTCACCATCCTCGTCCTCCTTGATATTTCTAAAGCGTTTGACTCTCTTAATCATCCACTAATTTTACAATGCCTTAGATCGTTGGGATTCTACGACTTGTCTGTAACCTGGGTGCACTCATATCTTTCAGCCAGATCGCAAATAATAAGAGGATTGGATGGACAGCCCTCACGACAGTGCCTCACCAGCAATGGTGTTCCACAAGGATCTAGTCTTGGACCTATACTTTTCAGTATTGTTATTAATACGCTTTTCTCACAGTTGAGATATTGTAGAGATTCGACAATTGTGTTCGCCGTCGACACCCAATTCTACCTTTCAACACCCATTAGCCAGTTTAGTCAAACTGTTCGCTGCCTTAATAGTGATATTGAGAAGTTCGTTGAGTGGACGCAGCAATGCGGTCTAACAATTAGCGAAAAGAAGACCAAAGCAATTATATTTGGGACAAGAAACAACCTCGCTAAATTGAATACAATGGTATTGTCCCCAATTCTGGTTAATGACTACGCTGTACCATATGTGAGTGAAGTTCGTGACCTTGGTGTTTATCTTTCATCAGATCTTACATGGAATCGCCACATCGCCTCTGTTAGCTCTAAAGTCCATTATACACTCCACAGACTTCGTTTCAGAGGGGCTAGCCTTCCGTCCTCGGTTAAATTGGCCTTGGTCAACGCGTTGATTGTGCCGCACTTAGACTTTGGCTGCCTGTTATTTTCTGACCCATCGGCTTATCTAGTCACCAAACTTCGTCGTCTATTGAACTCAGCATAACGGTTTGTTTACCGATTAAGAAGAGACCAATCCATGACACCATATTGGAAGAAAGCAAACTGGCTTACAATTGAGGCACGCAAGAAATATTATCGTGATACACTCACCCATCAGGTACTTCATACGTCGCAGCCTAAATATATTCGGGACAGATTTATTCCTTGTCAAACTTCCCTAAGACAGAGTACTCGTTTGAACTCTACGTCTTTCTATCTTCCGACATGTCAAACAAATTATTTTTCAAATTCATTTTGGATAATGGCCATAAGATCCTGGAATTTGTTACCACCCTGCCTTCGCACTAACCGATCTCAAGAAGCCTTTAAATCAGGCCTTATGTCACACCTAAAAAGTCAAGTTTCCAGGACAACATAAATTCATTTAAACCGCGCGCCAGCCTTTATGCAAAGTGTTTGGTTTCTTCTTCATTCTTTTTTATTAATTACTATGCGTTACTTATTATTACTTTTGCTCGTGTAAAACAGCGAATTGCGGCGATGGTCCACTAGCGAGCGGGACTACTATGATTATATATTAAACTTAGTTTAGTTTAGTTTTTAAGTTATGTTTGTAACTTTTGTTAATTGCGATTTGTCCACGGATCGAATGTCCAGGACAATAATAAATGGTATCAAATCAATAAGTAAGTAGAATTTCCTTTACAGAGCCCGAAATAGAAAAATCAATTCAGTCATTTTTCATTTACGGTTTTTAGTGAAAACTCCTACCATAAGCGTCGGTGCAGAGTGCTGCGAATGTGTCAACAGCACCTGGCTGGACTGTCCTAACCGGCGAACGGGAGAGATTTGTTTGTAAATAAAACCGGAACGTGTATTTATGGATTTTCCTAATAAGGTAAAACTTTGGAAAAACTACGACATCGCAAAAAGAAATTTCGGCAGACTATTTTTATGTATTTTTCCCTCCTGATAACGAATATGATAACAAAAATCGGCGCTCGGCCATATTGGAGACGCAATTTTGAAAAAAAAAACATTTAAAAAGTGTGATTTTATTTGTAGTTTTTTGCATGTATTTTGAAACATAGTAATTTTAAGAAAAAATGTTTCAAACAAGAAATATGGAGCATGAAATCCTCTATAAAAAAGGTTTTATAACTTTTACCCCTAAAATCAACGGCACAGACGTAAATAAAGATCGAACACGAGATATCCGGTCATGGGATGCAATGGCCGTAGACACAGCTTAGGCAAAAGGCAAGGTTAGGTTTTTTTGCGGGACGGTCTTCCCCCCCCCCCCCAATGCCGTCGATTGTAGGCATTTAGAGTTGCTTAATTTTTACTCTAAGAATTTTGGAAGGAATACCGCCGGCATTAGCGTTATCCGCTATAAAAAACCCTAACCTTGCCTTTTGCCTAAGCTCTGTCTGCAGCCATTGCATCCCATGACCGGATATCTCATGTTTGACCTTTTTTTACGGCTGTGCCGTTGATTTTAGGGGTAAAAGTTATAAAACCTTTTTTATAGAGAATTTCATGCTCTATATTTCTTGTTTGCAACATTTTTTTCTTAAAATTACTATGTTTCAAAATACATGCAAAAAACTAAAAAAAATCACGTTTTTTCGCTGTTTTTCAAAATAGCGGCCTAGTTATGAGACCTCCGATATTTTTTAGCATATTCGTCATCAAGAGGCAAAAATACGCCAAAACGTAAAGCGAAATTTTGTTGCGTAGTCTGTCCGAAGTTGTACCCCTAAAAATTACGAAGAATTCGTAAGTTAGTGTATTCAAAATTATTGACAAGTTCTTACAAAATACTAGCAGAATCAGAAAGCAATCACCCTACCCGGCGAAAAATCTAGGTAGGATCTCATGAGAATCATATGAGAAATGTTTTCATGAGAAATTGAAACAGGATTCTCATGAGAATGTAGGAATGCGTGGATTCTAGAAATTGATTAAATTTTAAATACTAGAAATAATGTTAAATTTTTATTAATATTAAATGAAATGTTTATTTTTTTTTCTTATGAGAATCCTGTTTCAATTTCTCATATGATTCTCATGAGAATCCTACGTAAAATTTTCCTCAGGGTACCCTACCTACTTTACCATCGCAGTAAGTATTCAGAAGGAGTCAAAACATTCACACCAAATAAGCTTCATTCAGATGAGAAAAGACTGCGTTATGATTTATATGCGCAGCAACATACATAGAGAAGAATTCAAGAAGAAGATATTCAATTTTTGCAATAGGATTTAGAACGATTGGTAATACATGAGGTACATAGTTTTTCTAATTAATAAAATGTCGTAAATATTTCTTGACCGTAGTAAAATACATTAAAATGATTAAAATGATTGAGTTTCTTGTTTTTTTTTATTGGTCACCATGCAATTAGAAGTTTAAGAAAAACATAAACCTGCAACTAAGTATCGTTACTAGATTTAGTTAAAAATTGAACGTTTCGTCCTTGGGGGCGCATAGGACTTGTCAATGAGGTTTTGCGCCTCCATCCTTAGACGTTCAAAAAAGTTACATACTAAATTTTGAATTTAACAATCTGTTAAATATCAAAAATTTAGAAAAGTCTCAAAAATGCATCCGGATTTGGATGACATGTAGGAAAGAAGCAAAAAATATGAATGTTTCATCATATTAGGAACATATAACGTCGGGCAAATTTTGAACGATATAAATTTCGTTCAAAACCAACCAGAAGTCAATAACGTCCATCATATGTACAAACAATAACAAATTTCACTTGCGAAAATACAATTTTGACAAAAAATGAAAATACACAAGTATAATATAGATATAAAAATGAATTTTCTAAACTTTTGCAATTGAGACCAGATTTGTTTTCTATATTTGCAAAATTATTTAGAAAATGATAGTAAAAAGCAAGTATGTTCCACAGAAATATGAAGATCCACTTGCTTTTCATAGGAAAAACCAGAATGAATGAATAAAATGTCGTTTTTCTAAAACTGCCGTTTTTCAAGATGGCGGCATCAGGGTGCCCAACTTCCAATTGCCATTGTTGTAATTCGTAATTAAAAGGAAAAAATACATGGAAAAAGTGTCGTTTTCTTAGAAGACGTAGACTTTTATGAAATTGGTGAAAAATATACTAGTTGATTTCGAATCGCCGCCGGATAAGTGGAAGAGGAAAGAAAAAAAGACAAGAGGCGCGCATGCACACACCACGGAGGAATGACAACGAACACACACAGGCAGGCGCAAAAGACTGCAGCGCGCTGTCAGCGTTTTCGCTGAAAGAAAGAGACGGCGAGAGACCAGCGACGCTCTTGCTGTGTTACGTGCGCGGTTAGGGAGCGGTTATACATATTCCTTTTCATTCTCGTTTTTCTCCTCCACTACTAAATTAAGTTAAATTCCTTCTGGTTCCTCCTCGCCCATCGCTACCACGACTTACGTTCGGCAAAAGTGCGTCGCGGCTAAAAACTCAGCTACAAGGAAAATACCATGACATGAACTGAAACCGCTACTCCTCATCATGACCATCGACTTTGTTGATTACTTTTGGGTAAGTCATCCGAATGCTTCCCGCACCTCAACAATCTGCACCTTAATATTTTAGGTTAGAACCGTCCCATATTTTTACTCCTTGCACCCTCGAAAAACAAACTTTGCTACCACCAACCTCTAGAAGCTTAAATCCCCCTTTTTCCCTCAGACGTACTTATTCAAAGGTCACTCAATTGCTTTCCTCGATTCTTTCTTCTCCTCTGCATTTTCTGCACCAATTATACCAGTTGAGCACGTCAAAACTCTTCTCGATGACCGAGTAATGGTTCCCAATTGTTTTCTAAGCTATCGCAGCTGTGTAACGTATGCTATCTTCCCATTCATTATGCAAGATTCCTATTCAATCCAGAAGAGCATTCAGACTGTATGCTAGACTATCCCTTCTCAGTAATCTGCGGTATCCGTTACGTAGATTGTTTAAGGCCTGCTTTTCACTAACTATTTACGATGTTAAGTGATTTTCTTTCTTTTTCAAACAAATTTTTTGGTTGGTCATATATGCTGAGGATTTACTCTGTCATCCTCAAATTTTGATGACATCGAAATTTGACGAGGGCCATTAACTGCTGAAACGTATACAAGCGTATTTGTCCATCCACCTTCCGGGTAAAATACTTATTTTGAACAAATTAACAAAAGCGCTCAAGTAAATACAACACTTGTTTGAGTATTGTTGACGAGTTGCAATTCATCATTGTTTATCTTATTATGATTGAAATCGGATGGTTTTTTAAATAATGATAATTCACTTTAAGGTTCCTAATAGTATTGGTTAAATAAAACGATAATGACGCCACAATGACTTTATTCTCAGTTATCCTATTTTATCAAATAATTTTGTTATATTAACTTCTAAAACACTGTTGTTGATCTAAAAACTATTCATTCGTGTAAAAATAGCATTTTCCTAACATTTTTTTGTAACTGCATTAAGTTAAATAATATCCCCGATAATTTTATGTCATCATTATCTTTTGCCATGTTTCAGCATCGCATAATATTTACATGTTTAAAAGTATTTGAAAAAAGATATTATATATAGTCTCATTTTTTGATATATTTCAAATTAAAACTTATAGTTTGTAGATTATTTAATCTGTCATTTTTATCAGCTTTGTATCCTACGAAACGTGAAGAGAAAACATTTCAGTTCTGAAATAATCTAGTCAGCAAGAACGCATGCCATATTTTATCAATTTTCATTTATCATTCTCTGTGACGTTTGAAATATTATGCCTATTCTAATTTTGGACCAATCGTTGAGAAACATCGCTATTATCATTCATGATGTCAGAAATTGAAATAGAATGTTGCTGGGTATAAACACGATGTTAAAAAATTGAAATACGTATGAAAGTTTAATGCAAATAAAATAATAAATGTATTTTAATTCTTTTGGATCCTATAAAAAGCTGTCGAGTACTTTACTTTGAAATAAATCAAGCTTCATTCAGATTCATTAAGAACGCCACAGGGATTCGGCTGTCGATCTGACAAATTAAATCTTATTAAGCCGAGCGCTCGAGACAGGTTAAGTAATGTGTAACAACTGTTGATTGCCTATTCCATGTGTGAGTTTCACAGCTCATAGATCGGGGTCATAGCGTCGAAAAGATGCAATTTGTATTCAGATTCCTGCTTGTTTATTTGTTGTGATGTTTTGATACCTAATTGCATAAATTTGTTAACCTAATGTAAATATCTATTAATAAATTATTTACTTAATACAATTATTTTGCTGAAATATTATTTCTCGTTGCAGGGCGAAAAGAACAATGGATTCGATGTATTATATCATAATATGAAGCATGGAGTGGTGGCGAGCAAAGAACTGGCAGATTTCCTGCGCGAACGCTCCGCGATCGAAGAAAATAATTTCAAACTTCTGAGCAAGGTAGCGAAGCAAGCAAACAACAGCAACAGCTCTCATGGAACATTTGCACCTGTTTGGGCAGCTTTGCGAGGCGCAGCTGAAAAACTTGCGGGTCTTCATCTGCAACTTGCTCAGCGAGTGGCAGAACTAATCAAAGATGTAGCAAAATACTCTGATGAGCTTCACAAGAAGCATAAAGCCGTAAGTGTTTGAAATCTTTCTCATTTTTTACACGGACTTGTACTTATCTGGTTCCGCCCACTGTCGGTTAGTCGCTGATAATTATGAGGGACAGATAAGGTTCGAGATTGTGTATCCGGTATTCAATGCCAACGGTCGATGCTGATGTATTGAAATTTCAGGTGAAGGAAGAAGAGTCATCTACGTTGGAGGTTGTTCAGAGTATTCAGAGTATCTCGGTGACCTTGCAGAAGGCCAAGGATATTTGTTTACAAAGAGGTATTGAACTTGAGAAGTTGAGGAAAGACAATGCCAGCCAGCGCGAACTCGAAAAATCAGAAGCCAAGTTCAAGAAGGCCCAGGAAGACTATAAAGTTATGGTGGAGAAATACACTGGAGTTCGAAATGATTTTGAGAATAAAATGACACAGGCATGCAAGGTATAAAAATTAATGACTAAAAGTAAATAATTTTTATTTTATGACAAAAATATATTTTCAGCGGTTTCAAGATGTCGAAGAAAACCATCTGAAACATATGAAAGAGTTTCTTAATACATATGCTGATGTTCTGCAAAATAACCACGAGCAAGTTGGACAAGTACACATCGATTTCAAACGCCAGTGTCTGGACATGACTGTAGAAAAGTTACTTGAGCAATTCGTTCAAAGCAAATACACCGGTTTCGAAAAACCAGGTAAAACACATTCTTCAAGTTTTTGTTAAAAAAAATATTTTAACGAGTGTAACACGTGATCTAACATTGAAAGAGACATTAATGTTTTAACAAAACTTTTTTTAGACGGTGACAAACACACAAGTTTAAAGTTTCTATTAAACTGGCTTTAAATTTCAGAAAATAAAGTACTTTATTTATGTATTTATCGTATATTGTATTTTGTTGTTAGGTGTAAAATAATTTTTTTATTTTAAAACTAGATTAGTTTCGCAGTGTTTTTGTTAAAAAAGAAACTAAATCTATTTGGATTTTGAATGATGTATTAATGTTACAATCACGTTTTGGCACCTTAAGTTTATCAGTTAAAATTAGATCATTTGTTTTACACCGTACAATAAACGTTTGGTTATACACATTCAATTAAAAAATTATAAAAATTTTGCATACACCAAACCATAAAGTTTATGTGTCGGTACGGATGAAACGAAAGCTAGTTTTCGAAAATTATTATTGAGATATTATTTTGAAACAAATTATTCAAGAGAAAGCTACTTAAATAGACAACGTATATTTTTAGTCATACCACTATTGACAAAAAATGAGATTGGAAGTATGTAATCTTGGTCTTGTGTGTAAATAGGTTCCATCATAATTTTTGAACTTGAATTTTGAATCTGCAAAGTAGCACATTTTCTTATTTTCCTGAACCAGATGTGCATGTAGGGGAGAAGTATCTTTCGTGCGTCGGGTTTTGTTTATTGCCCATAACTTTTGATCGGAACATTCAATTTTGATGATTGAGCTACACTGTAAAAAATCAAAATGAAATTTACACCACGCTAAATTTATTTAATAATACTACGTTGAGTGTAGGATTTTTTTCCAAATTGAGGTTAAAGTTCAAGACTGTGTTGTAAATTTACAACATTGGATATTGGAAATATACAAAATTGTGTACTCTTACACTGTAAAAAATTTTAGTGTAAAATTACTATGGTAATAGGTAATCGGAAAGATCCACTCTGAACGAAAGTAAACTCTTAGGAAGATTGTAAAATTACAATGCTCTTGTAAATTTCCCACTTCTAGCGTAGTAATATTACGATTTTCAAAGTAGTGAAATTACTCTTTTGCAGTAGTAACATTACTACGCTCAGAGAGGGTCTTGTAGATTACCCCCTCTGAACAGAGTCATTTTACAATTTTGTTGTAAAATTACTACGACAGTGGTAAAATTCCTAGTGGAATTGTAATTTTACACCGCTCAGAGTTGTAAAATTTCTGGTGGATTAGTGATTTTACACTACTTAATGTTACAATTCTGTAAGTAATTTTACAGTGTACGGCGTTGTTGGTGGGTAATTTTTTTTGCCCACATTGGACTGTAATTTTACAAATCGAAGAAAAATAAACAAGATTATATGAAAACTAACTTTTCAAAAGTTACAAAGTTACAATGTTCCTCATTATAAATTTACTGTTAAAAGTGAGTAATTTTTTGCCTATGTTCAATGTTGTAAAATTCATTTTGATTTTTTACAGGGTGTGTTTTGAAGACAAAATAATGAATCTGTTAAAGAATTGCATCCTTTTCGATGTGCATAAAATTGGTTACGCCATTTTACTTGTCCTGTAGCCCCGACCACTCAATAAATTAATTTGTATATAGTAAAAATACATCATTAAATGCTTATATTGGGCTTTTGTTTGAAATAAATTAATATGTTCTATTGTTTAACATAACTTAAAATAGATGTAGGAAGCACTGTAATAAACATATCGTTAAAAAAGTTTTTTGATGACATTTTTAAAACTATTCAACATAAACATAATTTTTTCTTCCTCTTTTGCCTTCGTAGTTTCATAAAAGACATTGTCTTAAAGTTTAAATAGCTTTATTTTTTAAAAATGTAATATAGAAAACTACGTACTCAAGATCTGGTAATTTCCGTTACTGTTATTAGAATTATTTATTTCCTAAATAAATCTATAAATCACTTCACATAACTAAAGCCAGCATACGAAGTCTATTCGCGAGAGGATTTTTATGATCAATAAACGAAAAAAACAAATTAAATTTAAGCTTAATTTCATTACTGAAGTCAATTTAACTTTTAAAATTGTTAGATAAGCAATATTTTTACGGGTGTATGTATGAGCCTTGAAATTGTTATTATAAACAAATGAGATATAAAAAATAAAGGTTTTATCTAAAGTTGAAATAATGATATATAAATCGAAAGCTGAGGGATGAATGTTTGTGTACACAAAACGATAATTAGCTTATTTATTATATGATAATAAATATTAACTGCGAGACTTACCTATTTTTTTTTTTTAAATGTTCATTTTATGAGTTTGAAGAATAAAAACTTATGCTATACCATTAAAGTAAAGACAAATAGCTTCCTGTTCTCAAATTTAGAGTTTTAGGTAGTGTACCTATAAAATTAGCCAAAATCTATCTTTACATTCTTAGAACTAATTAGTGGTCGGGGCTGCCAGACTCTCAAGATCTTTCATCAATTCACATAATAAGCATTTGATTTTAAAAAAATGTTAGAAAACTGTTGTTACTATGTTCACACGCTGTGTTTGGAAAACGTTTGAAACTGTTCAACGTTGATTCAGAAGTAAGCATCTTATATCTGCACGACGGGTTCCTCTCCCCTACTCATTAGAACTTTTCAGTTTGTCAGGAAGTAAATAAGAAATGCTTTTCAGGCCTACTCCCACATTTCTCGTAGAAAACAGTCCCAAATCTAACCTAACGTAAGAATAAAACGTCACGGTAGATTTAAGCAGAGCATTAAATTTCTTTAAAAAAAGATGCTTTTAAAGTAGCGCTCTCCCATGTAACTAAGTAAGGAATCTATGGTTCTCTATTTGTCGTTATTGATTACAAATAAATGGTAGTACTGTTGCCAGGTGTGATCGAGTATGATGAAGTATTGACAAACTTGACGGAGTTGACAACTCAGACTAGCCAGGATGGTGGCGCAGAGACCCCGAAGGAGCTGACCAAAGGAACGAATGGAGAAACGGGCGTTGCGGGTAACGTTCAGAATTTACGAAAAAATCAAGGGTTGAAACGGGAGGGTTTTCTCGCCAGGGAAAGGGCAAGGGGACAGGAGAAGATGAAAGAAAGGCAAAAGCAGAACGAGAGGGATAGAGAAACGGCCCCGGTGCAGTCCACGAAGGCCTCCCGCCGTGCCACTTCACTACTCAACCTTTTCATGTCTAACTCCCAGGGTAGGTGCCGTACCGATCCGACGGTTTTCTTGATCGATAAACTTGATCTGCCTCTTTTCCTAAATTTTAAATCACAAGACTTTGAATCTTATTTTATTTCTAGAATTACATGAATTCTTCCATAATTTGCTTTATTTCTTTAATTTTTATACGTGACCTTAAAAAAGCAATCTAACTAGGTAAAAATAACAAGTTTTTTAAAATTTTCTTTGCAAATCTTTTGAAATTTATAAATGAGAGGCAGATCCATGATCGGTCAACGTCGCGAAGATTCATGATCATTCCGCTTGTGTTCGTCGAGTTTCGCTGCTTGCATCAAAGAATGGGTTTTTGTTTTTGTGTTTTTTTGTTGTATCGTGATGTAATCGTTTGTGCTTTTCCAAATGTTCGGAGACGAGTGTGAAACCGCCGGAAGAGAGCGAGCGAAGGAAGACTAGGAGTGAGCGATAAGTGTTGTTTCAGAGAGACAGAAGCAACCGGGCTCTGGTTCGACACCTGTCACTCCTCAGGGGAACAACCTGACTCCTGCTGTTCCACCTCCCAGCATCTCCAGGAACCCTCTCAGAGGATCTAAATGTAACTGCTTACATTGTCATTTACCATCTAAATTCCGAACAAAACACGAAGCTTCACTGTTCATTTATTCGTGGCTTCTACGAGTATCTGGTGGTTTTGTGTTCTACTTCTATTTTCCTTGGTCAGGAGTTTAACTTATTTATAATTAGATTTTTATGTGTCACTAACTATTGCAATTTTCTTCCCTTGCAACGACCTAAAACGATTATACCAATCAGAATATAACTACGCGAAAGTAACTAAGCGCAAAATCAAGTTTGAGTTCGTTGCAAGTCTATTCCTACAATGTTGACTAACACGCGTTTTCCACTCGAAACTAACAAAACGTACTAAATTTCTATGATCTCTAATTCCTGGCTTGCAGCGATTACGAATCTCGTGATTCCGCCGCTCTGCACTTTCTTAGATGATCAGTGTAGGTATAAATACTAATAAATTTCTTACACTAAAAACAAAGTCCACGGTTACTCTACGCTTGTTGCTAGGTCTACTCATAGCCTTTAATCTGTACGTTAACACCAGAAGTAAATCAACCGTTTTCATAATCAGTATATAATTATCAAAAATCGTTTAAAAGATCATTATTTACACCTTAAAAAAATGTTTATTATTGCTAAAGTATATCAAATCTTACAATGTTGTTGTTCTGATAATTCAATTTAGAATCAATTAGATAAATTGTAATTAATTGATTAGCACATTATTCTTTTCAATGAACAATCAGTTCACGATCGAAGCGTTTAACGATGCTTAATGTCTTTTAAAGCGGTTGATAAAGTATGGTAATATTTTTGCTACACCGCAATTATAACACCGCTGCAACGCTTGTGGTAGACCTTAGTTTCGGGTATGACTTCGTAAAATTGTTTTTCTAACAATGTTTATTTGGGGTTTTTCCATTTTTGTTTGGTCACTGTTGTCAATAATCATTGATTCGACACGCACAATACATTTCAATAATCGTCATTTGTAAATATATATATATATATATATATAAAAAAAGACGTTCGTACGGGAGCCGCTGCGAGAAATTTGGGAAAGCTGAACTCGAGAAAACTTCGGAACGAACGGCGAACGAAGTGGTCGGCGGCGAGGCCCTGCCCGAGGTGAGCCGCGTCCCTTCTCTACCCTCAAGGACGTTTATTTTCCAAGTGCGGCGAGTTCGGCGTCATGCGAATTTCGGCTATTGTTAGAAAAACAATTTAGACAAATCCGGTGGTGGTGGTGGCTCTACTTTTTTTTTCATACTTTGCTGTCGTAGTAAGCTAGCGTGCTGCCTTTATTACCGAACCTACCTGACTTGACTTCTCTCTGTGAAAAATCTATTTGCTTCGTCATTCGCACTCGCGAAGCCGCCGGCCTATTCGCGACCAGAGCTCTTGCCATCGATTTCCAATTTAGTGCATCCTCAATAACATTTCAATATGCGAAAATACAAGCCAGATTACTACTAGAGGTCCATTTTAACATTTTTCATCCTGAAAAGCCAAAAGTGGAACTTTCAGCGCCCCAACTATGTCCCAAAGACCATAAAAGAATTAAAGAAAAATGTTTGTATCCCGTGGTCATAAATAATTAACGATTCGCAAAAACTCGCTTATTTTGACATTTCAAAAGGTTCTATTCACATCCATTTTATGAAGACGTGGGATGAAATAGTTAGTATTACTAAATATGGATACGTAACCTTAAAATGGTTTATTGTTAATCTCACGCTAATCATATACACTGTAAAAAATGGTAATGAATTTTACAACCGATTGTAATTTTCATGGGTGCAAATTTGGCAACATTTCCCACATGTAGCGTAGGGTTTTTACCACTTGAGGTTTGGGATTTTACAACGTTTTTGTGAATTTACCAGACACGGTTGTGAATGTACTACGCTGAAAGCAGGAAAATTACAACGCGCTGTAAAAGTACTACACTGTACGTTGGTCATAACTGTAGACTTACCACGCGGGGTAATTTTACCACTCGAGGGAAAAATACAGGATTTTGTAAAAATACACATAGTCATTGTAAAAATTCTAAGTTAATTGTAAATTTACATTTAAAAATTGTAATATTACCGATTACATGTTAAATGTACATTCTGATAGGAAAAATACAGGTTTAAAGTGCGAAATTCATTGATCGGCCCGTCTAGTGTATAAGATCTTCGAGCTGGATAACCTACAAATTTTAATATTTTGTTGTAAATTTACAACGTACATGGGTAAATTTAATACACTCTGCGTGACAATATTACCGCATTTTTTGAATTTTAATACGGTGTTGTAAATTTACAACTTTACTTAGAAATTTTACAAAGACGAAAAGGAACTTTACATAAGGTGGTAAATTTACAATAAAAACTGTGTAAAGTCGCTACGCTTAGCGTTGGTCATATAATTGCCTACGCTTAAGGTGGTAAAATTCATTACTATTTTTTACAGTGTACTACACGCAGAGAAATTCGGCTTTGTTAAGCTAACGTAACCACTTTCTCAAATCGAAATGAAACGTATTGGGGAATTAAGAGCTTAATTCGAGTTCTTCAATTAAACAAAAAAACGCGTTTAAAAGGATTAGGATTGGTTACGCCAACTTAACGTTAAGCTAGCGTAACCATGAGTTTTTTGGTTTAACTGAAGAGCTCGAAATTCGTTGTTGTGGTCTTAAATTAGCTCGAATTAAGCTCTTTAATTCCCCAATAGGTTTCATTTCGATTTGAGAATAATAGACCTGAGAAATTCTAAGTTGAGAATTTGTCACCCAGGAAGTAATAGTTACCGCGCGAGATCTAACAATTTTAAAATACGAAATCACTAAAAAAGGACATTTTTATGAATAGATTCAATTTTATTACACCTTTAAGAGTATTTCATCGCAATTTCTCGACGATTTAGTTGCTGATAATTAACTAATGATTTGTAAACGTTCTTAAAAGGGATAAATGAAAAATGCACAGAACCTTATTCATAGGGCATGAAATTTCCTACAAAAAAGTCACTGTGGGCAATAGTCTTCGTTTTCAAATAAAACGTGCGAAATTTGGTATGCGGCTTTTTTTAAATTATCAAGAAACTGAGAAACACGGCTTCCATTTTTCCGTAAAACCTTTTGGCATAATAAAAATTCTCTCCCCTTCCCCTTCGTCGCTATCATAGGGGACACGACTAACCCTTTGGAACATATATTTTTCTTCCTAAAATTTCGATGAAAATGTTAACCAGGGGGTTTTTAGCATGGCTGAATACGAATATGAACTCGGAATTTCAAAATTCGAAATGGTTGATTTAATACGGCGCACGAAATAAAGCGATATTGAAACATAATTTTTCACAAGAAAATGTGTTTTTTTGCATTTCTGTCCGCCATTTTGAATTTCGAAAATATGACATCGTATTTAGCGACCAAAAAAACTGTATTATACTAAATTTCATGCAATTTCGTTGAAAATTGTGGAAGTTATTTAAAATTGTATATATATGATACATCACCAGTCGTGGCACATTTTTTGTACGCTTATGATACGTTACCAGTTAAGTGGTTAAGAACGTTTAGAAAGCATTATAGTTAATTATTAGCAACAAAATCGCCAATTAGCAAAAAATTAATTTGTTCATAAAGAAGTTCTTTTTAAATGATTTCATATTTTAATCGCCATTTTAAAATTGTTACTATTACTTTCCGGGTGCGGCAGTCTCAACTTAAAATTTTTCTGCGTGTGATCCACAGTATCTAGCATATTTTTGGAAGTAATAAATATATACTTGAAACTTTGTGAGAGTGACTTACTTTTGGGGAGTCTGACAAACTTTTCCTGTGCGAAAATTTGCCAAGGTGCCGCGTTTTCCAGCACACACACGCGAAATATGTGGAATTCGTAATATCTTCATCACGGGACAAACAATTTTCGGACAATGTGACCAGTAGATTTTATGAATAATTATTTTGACATACGTATGCGTAAATTTGATTTTACGCACCGTTTTTGGTAAAATAAGATTTTACGCACTCGTGCGCCGCGGTCATCACTCGTGTGCATCCTCGTATTTGACACACAAAAAACGCCGCTCAAATTTTCCGCATAGTATGTCAAGAGATACGGTTCGACACGCGTGCGTAAGAATTCGATTTTACGCACCGGCCTATCTAATCCCATGTTAAAAATCGGTGCGTAAAATCCTATTTTACGCACATGTATCGAAATGTACTATTAAATAAAAAAAGATAAAACACATTGTCCGACAAATTTTTTGCCGCAGACAAAGACATCATGAATTAATCATGTTTCATTTAAGGAGTTTATAATGGTCATACTAAAAGCTTGCAATGCTCTTATAATTAAATTATGTTAAATATGCTATACTCAACTTTTAGGTTATAGCTCAAGTATTGTATAGATAAACATGAATGAAAATCAGGCCAAATGTCTGTTAAAACCAATGGTACATAAATAATTTAAGGTCATGAAAGAACCATAATGAGAATCACAACTAATAATTGTTACCTTTTCATCAATATTGGTGATATTTACGACCATGACACGCGTATAATGTTAAAGGTAATATTGGCAATGCAAAATGCAGAATTGCAAATTACAGACACCATCTTGTAGCTGCTGTTTAGTTTTTTTTTGAACGGCGGAAAAAGAATAACGCTGAAGCTGGCAGCCCTTTCTAAAAATGAAGGATAACATTATTCTAAAGATTACAGTAGACTTTTAGATTTATATTATATGTCGTATTTACGCTTAAATGAATCATTTTTAAGATACAATAAAATGAAACCCCTACATTCCAATCGGCTGCCAGCTTCAGTATCACGGCAAAAAAAAGGGTTATCCAGAAATACGCGATTAATCTTTTGCGGGGATCAGTATTTTGTAACGATCAGTGATTGCTTTTTTCGATTGTCAAAATAAGCAATTTTTGCGAAAACATATCCAATTAAGAGTTAAATACCAAGCAGAAGTATTTAAAATTAAATTTTCCTTAAAATTTTAGTTTCTAGCAAAATTGGAATTTACTTCCTAAAATCAGTTATCTTTGATTTTTATGAGGCTTCATATATTACTATTTTTTTAGATGATCTCAGGGCTACAACAAAAAAAGGGCATTTTTTAAAATACAGCACAGACGAAAAATGTTGAAACAGAAACGATAGAGTATGAAATTCTCTACAATGACAGGTTTCATAATATTAACGAAAATGTCGTAAATGAAGGATAAAATACATGGGGACATTTTTTTCAAATTTATTGATGCATTATTTACTTGGTGGTTGAAGGTCGGGCTAGTTTTTTTAAACGCATTTATGATTGACCTTTGCCAGTCATAACAAATGTTTATTTAAATAATATTTTCCTGATGAAAATAGTAAAAACCCCATGTGGTATGATTTTTCCACTTTTTCCAGGTCTATTTTTGTCGATTACATTATCTAAATAACATGTATCAAAGTATCACGTTGACAATAACAGGTGTTAACATTATGTGCACATGTTATGATGTATACAAGTATAATACGAATAATCAGAATAATGAGTTTTTTAAACAGAAATGGAACTGTGTTTACATCGACGTGATTAATGTTTATATCGTTATATTTTTACAGTATGGTATTTTTATAATGTAATGTGGAAATTTTGCGATATTTTGATGGAGAATATTTTTTATAATGTAATAATTTATTTGAAATTTCGAAGATTAATATAAAATTGTCGATGATTTTGGGCGCATTCAGCATCCTCAAAAAATAGTACTGTACCAAGTCCCATTTCAATCAGAAATCTCCAGTTTTCGGTACAACCCAAAATTGTGAGTAGTAATAATAAGCATGTCATGCAAAATACAAATCATCAATGTCAAATTTCTCTCGAATTGTAGTCACAATTACATTGATCTGATTTTTATGTTGTGTGTTTTGTGCGTAGAAAATACATCCCAGTCAAATTGAATTATTTCAAATACTTTTGCTAAATTTAATAGAGTAATAATAATTGATATGGCAAATAAAACTAGGTTCGAAAACTCTTAATTTGAAGAGAAATACACCGATGGCCTGTAATGATGGTTTTCACAAAATAGCACGAAGGCAAGCGCTTGGGAGCGAATCGGCCTCCGATACGCGTCTCTACTGGATAACGGCAGACCCGAATGATTTTCAGTGGAAACGCGTCTCGGAAAGAAAAGCCGAATCGCGATTTTCTCTTACATTGCGTCCACTTGGAAAGTAAATCGCTGTCTCCTTAGTGTCGAGTAGCGGTAGAAAATCTTGGCTCGTAGAATCTTTGGTCGATGCGGGGTGAAGTTTATTCGGGATAGTGATCGGTTTTTAACCTATGTGTTACGTTTTTAAACATGCGCCAGGGTTCCTGCGCAGCAGACGCGAGAAGCGGAAGGAGAAGAAGTTAAAGAAGAAGAAGGACTCTGTGGACACCAACAGCTACAAGGAAGAAAAGTCCGACCTGTCAGTATTCGCATGCTCAGCAGGCCCAGTTTTTCGTATCTCTTATGTTTCGTTTACTATTTAAGAAAATAACGTTGTTTTATTTTTTACTTCATATTGCACGTATGACGTAGACTGGGGCTGCTGAATCCTGTGGGACGCTAAGGTTCCGTAGGTAATGACATTGTTGTTTTAGGGAAGAAAAGGACGACAGCCGAAAGTCGGGCACACCGACCCCCGAGGTAGACGAGGAAGGCTTTTGCATCAGGCCGAAACCCGACCCGTGGGAGAACGACAAAGGATTTTATTCCAGTTCCGACAGCGACTCCGAGGATGAAAAAGAAAGGAAAATCCACGTGGAGATCAAACCACTGAGTAATGGCGGGGCACCCATGAGCGCCAGTGTCGACGAGCTAAGGGCGACCGTCGAAAATCTGTCGCTGTCGCCCGCTCCGACCGTAAGCAACGATTATTATTATTATTATTATTACTGAATAATAAAAGGAAGATCCTCTGAAATGGAAAGAGATTTTTTACATAATATTTTTCGTTACATCGACAATTTTTGCTTAATTCCGTAGAACAAGACTCGTGCACTGCAGAGTACTGAACTAAGTTGTACACTATTAAAAATGTTGTTTATCAGGCGGGGATCGAATTACGACCGTCGTTGCAGTTAATAGAGTTTTATGCAGTTTTATATTCTTAATAAATTATGAGAATGGCGCCATCTAAAGATGGACATTTCAGAATACATGTCGACTTTTTTCAAAGTTCAGTCTCAAACTATGCACTTTGCTCTTACGTTCCTACCCTGTTGCAATCAGGAATAACAGAATTAATGTGGTTAATGATAACTAATTGCCCCTGGTCCATGAAACAATCTAGTTAAGCAATATCCGTTGCAATTTTTGCCGAATATTTTGGAGCACTCAATAATTTCTTTCCATCCACGACAATCATTTTGATCCAACTTGCATGAAAGCAAAGAGCGCAGTATAAAATAACTGATTTGATTCAGGGCCGCCGAGGATCAAACACCGATTCGGATCACCACATGAAAAGGTCACAGTCCGTATCCCAACAAATTGGTGGTAAACCTAGCTCGGACTTGCTCGGCCTAAACTTATTTAATCCTAGTAGTACGCCGTCCAGTGCATCGACTCCGACCGGAAGCCACCCATACGCGCCACTGCAGAGTCCGCCGACGGTCTCCTCGTCACCGGTCCCGACGCAACCCGTGCCTCCGCTATCCGCTCCACCGGCCCCGCAGCACGCCCGTTTCGCTGGTGAGTTATTGTATCTAATTATATCAAAAAAAGATTTCAACATTCAAGCTACAGGAAAAAAAAAGAAAACTTTACTCCTTAACCTAAAATTTCATAAATTTGAAATAAATGTATAATTTTTAGACGGAGACATTTTTTCGGAATTGGGTGACATAACACCGGCGTTGCCTCCGAAGCAGTCGACATCGGCGACACCGACGGGGTCAATCGCCCTGCCGAGGCCTCCGTCGCGTAGGGGCGAAGCGATGAGGGGACGCGTATCGCCAGCAACGATATCGCGAGCGGACAGCGTAGCGAGTCTTGAATTTCGCACAGCGGGCGTTGGGGTCGGTTCGTCAAGGGGGCCGTCGCCGTTGACTATCGGCCTCGCTGACACGATTCCTCTGGCGGTGGCCTTCCACGAGATCATCCATTCCTACTTCCGGGGCAGCGAGGAGATGCGGTGCCAGGTCAAACTCAGCGGCGACATGATGCTGTCGTTCCCGGCGGGGATAGTAGGGGTCCTGGCGAACAATCCAAATCCTGCGAGGCTCACCTTCCGGATAAGGAATAGTAATAGACTAGAGAGGCTGGTTCCAAACACGCATCTCGTTAGCATGTGAGTAACCTAACTATTCCATCAATTCCTTTGAAAATCGCAAATTTTTCAATTTCTTCTTAAGTCGCCTCAAAACATTACACGTCCTATTGTTTAAGCTTCATTCAATTATTCAGTTTTAAAACAAAATAGTTCATTTGGTTGCATAAGATTTTGTAAGCTTACAAGAAGTTATTTGAACATGTACAATGAAAATATATCTACAATTAGCCTTAGTAAAAATGATAATTGAGGAATCGGTAGCGAACACAGAAACACCAGAAGCAAAAAGTTTCTTACCACTCTCATGATGCGCCATCCATCTCGAATTTTAAAATAAAGCTGTTGTGACCCTCAGCGAGTCGAAACAATAACTTCCCGATCAATCTCTCGTATTTTATTCCGGTTTATTTAACGGACTGGCTATATTCACGTACATTTTCCATATTTTGCGTTATATAGAGAGGTTCTATTTCCGAAATCTACCCATTATTTCTTAAAAAAGCCGACAAATAAAAAAACCGACTAGTAAAAAATCGGCATATTGTAAAGAGAATAATACTTTTACCGTGTCGGCTTTTTAATATGTCGGTTTTTTACTTGTCAGCTTCTTGATATGTCGGCTTTTTTATTTCTCAGTTTTTTGACGCGCATCAACAGTTTCCTCACGAGAAATGACGGAATTTGTTAAATAATATCATTTTTTCACGTTATTTTTACTATTTTTACTACTTTTTTTTTGGAATAACTCGAAAACCGCTTAGCCGATCATGTTTAAAATCTAGTCAGCACGAAGTTAGGTCAGGACGCATCGATTAAAAAAAAATTAATCAATTCGCTTCATCCGTTGAAGAGAAATCGTTGGACAAAATTTGGTTTTCATCCGTACACACACACACACACACACACACGCAGACAGACATCTCTCTAAAAATGTGTCAGTTTGCTTCTAGTGGTCACAAAACGTCCCCTGTAGACCGGGAAGTTAATAAGGGTTTTTACTCCTTGGACAGGATCTGCCATATCGAAAAACTGATTTTACAGTCCTATTCAATGATTTACAAAATTATATATAAAATGGTAATTGCTGGATCGCAATTTGGTTATAAAACACGAAATTTAATGCTTTTTCTCATAGTGAATGAAAATGGCCATCCTAAAAATCAGCAATTTGACCTACTTCTGTTTTCGAAAATATTAATGAACTTTAACTAACTTATTTTCTCCACTATTTTTTAACGGATTTCGCTCCAACGGCTTTCATATAAAACGATTTCTTTCACCAGAAATTGTAGAGCCAGAATTTCGAAAATCGGTATAATTACACAGATCTACTAAAAAGAGGGTTTTGGATGTTATTGGGAAGCTGTGGGTCATTTTTGACGTAATTGTGTGCGAATCCGAAGTCAGAATTGGTCCATCACGTCAGGTTTTTGAGATATTTGAGGTCATGTACTCGAAAAACGCGTTATTTTGCTATGTTTGAGGTTACGTACAGGACGCAACCATTGTTTTTTGGCCTTCTTTACTATTTGCATCGTTTAGTACTACATTTACCCTTCAAAATGAAGTTTTATTCGATCACCTAAGATTTTTTCTTACAAAGTTACGGCCATTTTGAAATTACGAGATATATTCCATTAACGTTATCAAAAAAACAGTCACAATGCTGAAACGTGATTTTAGTTATTAGTATCCATATTTTATATAGTTGTTTATATTTATATAGGTTTCATGACATTGAATTTGACCTTGAGCTTGTTCTCCAAGAGCATTTCAAGGTAAATTTGTTTACATGCATATCGTAATTTCAAATTGGCGTGAAGAAAAGTCATAATGGAATTCTGCACATCCCATATTAAAGAAAAAGAGTAGTATCACATATTCCAACGAAAGGAAAAACTCCTAAAAATGTTGTGTCTTGTGAACATGACCTCAAAAATAGCAAAAAAAAAAACTCGCATTTTTCGAGTAAATAACCTCAAATATCTGAAAATCCTGACGTGATGGACCACTTCTGACTTCGGATTCTGATTCTAACAACAAAATTACGTCGGAAATGACCCACAGCTTCCCAACAACAAAACCATGTTGACCTGTTATATCGAGAGATGTGAAGCATATGACCTCCCGAAGACAAGCAGGCCGCCAATTTGCAGGCGGACTACCGAAGGTCAAAGTAACAAAAAAGTCAAATATTATAAAAAAACTTACCCCCGCAAGTGCAGCAAATTAAGTGTGGGGCTGTTTATGACCGGATTTTTTTCTTCCGAAGCCAAGCAGTTCGCCATCAAGAAAAAACGTTTACGGTGGGTGGAAAAGTGTATCAAAATGAATTGGCGGCCTTCGCAGGTGCAGCGTTTTAGCGTGAGGGGTGAATATGTCATGGGAGAATTTTTCGCCGAAGTCAAGCAACTTGCGGCGATGTGCAATGCATTTCTGTGGTTACCAAAAGATGATTCCCGCGATTAGCGGCCTTCGCAGGTACAGCTAAATTGAGATATATCGGTGTTTTTCACGAAATTAGGTCAATTTCAAAGCAAAACAAGGAAAATAGGTAAATAATAGTTTGAAAATAATAGAGCAATCCACTATTGGCTGGAAAACATAGTTATAACCTCTAAAAATATAAATCCACATTGGCGGCCCTGTCAGGTACAGCCAAACCCCGTGGGAGTACTTGAAAGGGGGGTACTAAATCCACCACTTGATAAAACTGCACAATAACTACAGCACGTAAAAAAAAATTCGGCACATGTATTCGACGTCTTTTTTTCTGCTGATAACGAATATGACAATAAAAAATGGCGATCGGACATATTAAAGCCGCCATCTTGAAAAAACAGCTAAAAAACATGATTTATTGCATCTATCATTGTTAAAAAGTGCAAATCGGACGAAAAGTTTAAAACAAAAAAGATAGAGCGTAAAATTCTCCAAAAAAAGTTGCATGCATTTTTATCGTAATACCAACTATAATATCACAAAAGAAGGATGAACATCGTTTGTGTGCCGTATACTAATTTTCTTCATCTCCCGGAAGAAACTGTACGTAAAATGTCGTCATCAGTTTTAATAATGCAAGTAGTACATTAAGGTCAGAAAACCTCAGACATCGACTCATCAAGTGTCGTGTTTTCTAACTGAAATGTACTATCTTTGCTATTGAAAACGATGAAACTATGTACTTTCGACCGGGGAATCAAGAAAATAGGGAAATAGATCACTCGTTACAGATAATTCTGAACAACTTTTTCCTCTAAAAAAATGTTCGGGAAGGTAGAGTTTTTAAGTTATTCAACACTAAAATTTAGGTGAAAAAATCACATTTGTTGAAATATCTCGACCTCGGTTTGAAGGTACCTTAACGAACCGGAGCTCATTTTAAAGATATTTTAAAGCTCTATAAATTGTCTCTATTGGTTTTTGATCTACAATGAATATCTCTCTTGTTATAGCCATAAAAACGGGATAAATGCCGATTTTTTCAGGATTTTCGCGTTTAACTCGTTTCGACACATAGTTACCGAAATATCACACAGAAAAAAGTTGTAGGCCTTGAAAAAACAAAAATTTTTTGTCCTCTAATACGATGCGATTAAATTAAAACTGAACCCTATTTGTACTCGTTTTCATAACATTTTGTTATTAATATCGATTTATTTGTCGAACTGTATGTTGTCAACTTTACGAGGCTCTTGTAGGGTTCAGTTTTAATTTAATCGCATCGTATTAGAGGACAAAAAATGTTTGTGTTTTCAAGGCCTACAACTTTTTCCAGTGTGATATTTCGACAGCTATGTGTCCAAACGAGTTAGACGCGAAAAACCTGAAAAATCGGTATTTACCCCCGTTTTTATGGCTATAACAAGAGAAATATTCATTGCAGGTCAAAAATCAACAGATACAACTTGTATAGCTTGAAAATATCTTTAAAATGAGCTTCAGTTCGTTAAGATACCTTCATACAGAGCCGAGATATTTCAAAAAAAGTGATTTTTTCACCCTAAATTTTAGTGTTGAATAACTTAAAAACTCTACCTTCCCGGAAATTTTTTCAGAGGAAAAAGTTGCTCAGAATTATCTGTACAATCTACAGTTAGCCGCTGGGTAAGAAAATTATTTTTTTTCTTAATATACGATCACTAGAAATATCGATTTAATTTCGGATTCTTTGTTTATGTGATCATTTAAAATAGTCGAAAAAAATCGTTTCCAATAAACTTGACAATGTTCATCTCATGATATGAACTTCTGCGCAATTTGTGAGCCCAATACATAGTTAAATACATACCTTCTCCGAGGTGTAAATACTTGGATCCTTTCGTATGAAAACGAAATATATTAACCACTTAGTTCCAAGGACTTGACAAAAAATATTTACAAACAATGATGTCTGGCTCATGTCACCCGATCAAAAATAATTCTCAATAATTTAGAACTCAATTGACGACGAGATTGGATAAATTTTCATTATATTTTTAAGCTATAAACTACATCCTTTACCCTTATTAGCTGGAATGCGCAGCTGAAAATAGAAGTACCCCATCTCATACGAACTTACTGATCGCCGCTTGGCTAGGAAAACCCCATTATGTTTTGTCAATTGACTTTGGATTCCCTCAAAGAGTTAACGTTTTATGACTCTTATAGAGGGATAATCTGCGTGTCGTAATTTTTTCCGTGTTTGCCACAGACGAATCATTGTCGTTTTCACCAAGACTTTCGAAGGCAAACCATTAAAATATCTCATTCGGTAGAATACAAACGACAAGCTGATAGTGAATTCATATGATTCAAATGAAAAACATGTATGAATTGTTCTTTTTTTAATCAGCCCTTCAACGCTGCAATTGCAGTTTTTACATACCCGAAATTCAACCAAGTACCAATTAACAATTGGGGAGGGAAAAATGAAGGAATACCACATCTGATTTATTTTGGTATAATATTTTTAGAGTTAATTTTAGAAAACACGAGTTTTTCGAACCTTGTTTTTACATTGAAGCAACATTTTTCTTTTAATTCTTCCAAAATCGTGCCATTGAAACTGGAACTTAAAAGTTATTGGTCTATGATATTGAATTTCTATGGAGTGAGTTTAAACGCTTGTAAACATTTTATGAAACAAAATATATTCAGAATGATCCAAAAATATCTGCAAATTTTACCGCATTTTCTTGAACCAATTTCGAATTTTTCAAAAAACTACCATAGATAAAGTTTTTCCTGAAGCAGGTTATGTACGACAAAAAAAAGTTTTAGATATATTTTCTCTTAATTTTGTTATAAAGATACTAATTTCATGCAAGCATTTAGCTATTTATTTTTTATAGCTTATGTTTAATATTATAAAATACGAGATTAACATCATTTAGGAATATTTTAATAATAAAACCGTTTCCGCTATTGACCATGTGGAGGTGGTTTACCGGAATCTCTATTTTCTTTTGATTAATTTTTTTATTCTATTCGAAATATATGAATGAGACTAACTAGTATTTATATAACATAAACAAAGATTTAAATGTGGCTATTTTTGCTAGTTTTATATATTTATAACTTTTTTTATCATAAATAACCTTGCTTTAAAAAAACGTTTATTGATGAGAAATTGTTTCGAAACCGCCAAGAAGCAAACGCCAATTTTTTATAATTTTATGAATTTGGGTCAATCTGTACACTTTTTGTTATATAAAAATACGAGTTACCATATTCGAGTTAACAATGAACTAAAGTTTAACCTGGACGTGCGCCATTTCGAACAATATCTTGAATTCGTTTCACTGAAATTCAACAAAAAAGAAACAGCTAGATCAGGGTAAAAATGAGGTTTGAAAAATAAATACCACAAAAAATCATGTTTTTTTAACTTAAATCTAAAAATGTTGCAGGATGTAGACTTTTTTTGGCATTTTGGCATTTTTTCCCTCGGTTTTTTCTAATTGCTATTTCTCTGAACTTGGGTTATGTGAAAACTGAAATAGTAGCGTTAAAGGGTTAAATTCGCTGTGATGTCGCTGCAAAAACGAAGCATGATCATAAAAATAAACGTATTTGAGTAATCAATCATATGCTAAGTATGCGAAAAGTACAAACAAATTTGCAATAAAATATCGCTTGCAATTGTTTTATTTTTGTATCATAATTATATTGAAAGATTGAACATCGATATGTTTTCTTCTTTTCAATCTTATTTATGCTTTTGATCGAATTCATTATCAGCAAAGTGCTATTATCTACCCCGACACGCTTGTTTTCTAAATGAATTAAAGCAGAAAAAGAAAAATTGTTAATATAGTTAAAAATTGTAATAAATTAATTTTATTGTTATTTACAATGTTTTAATATGTCTAGTTTATTCATAGCTTTTTTTAGGTTAGGTTTGTCAGTTGACGACAATCTGTCGTTAGCCTGGACCAGGTATTCGCCATAATATTTAATATTTCAATGTTATAATTTAATTTAACGCATTTCTTTAATTTGAGGTTAAATGAATTCTATTTTATTGATTTATCTATAATTTTTTAAATTTTGGTTGAATTTTTTGAAATTCTTATGGCTTTCGTTCCAATGTTTTGGTTTAACAGCTGTGTCTGCGGGAATGTAGAGATATTACGTTAAAAGTATGCAATATTGTTAAAAAATATATGTGTTAGATACTTTAAAGAAGATTAATGTTTTCCTCAGAGACGCAACTCAGACGACTGTTGAAAGTACAACTTTCGAGTTTAACATGAGTGCCTTAACTGCATCATTGCGCCGACAAGCAGAACAGAATCCCTGTGCTTCTTATTTCAACGTGGACATTCTTAAGTACCAAATTAAGGCGAAGGAAGGCGCAAGTTCCTGCCCGTTTCAACTTGTCGCATATTGGAAATGCGAGCCTACGCACACCGATCTCAAGGTAAAGATTCGAGTATTCGTAGTCGCTGACTGTTTGTTTGAATTCTGGTTAGGAGAATAAGGTTATGTTTTTGTGTCTCTTGACTTTGTGTCATTTTACAGATTGATTACAAGTATAACAATCGGGCAATGGCCATGCCCAGTCCGCTCCTAAATCTTCACGTAGCCGCGCCGATCGACGGTGGTTTGAAGACTCTGCACAGTAAACCAAACGCTCAGTGGTTACCGGATTCGAATCGAATTTTGTGGAAGTTTACTGAACTGTCGCCGCACGGAGAGGGCAACGGAATCGGTTCGCTTAAGGCTCGCGTCGAGCTGGAGCGCGGTCCTGGGACTCAAGGGACCATATTCACGCAATTCAATTGCGAGGGGACCACCCTTTCTGGTATTGAATTCGAGTTAATCGGCTTAGGATACAGAGTTAGTCTTATTAAACGACGATTTGTCTCCGGTAAGTTTCTTGGGCTTATTATGTCTTATTAAACTAGTTACTTTTGTATTAGTGTGTATAGCAATTGCAAAGACTTGTAATGTAAAAAACATAAAATAAATAATGTTTAGGAAAATATATCTGCGACGGAGATACCGATCCACGAACGCGGTACGCGGCGCCGCCAGCGCCGGTTGACTGACGTCCAGTTTGGGCGCCACCTGGTTGGAGACCGATGCCCCCATAGCCACCAGCCAGAACCCACCGCTACTAAATCTCTGCCCGTACTTCGAACCTCGATGGAAGGCTGCCGGTTGTCAGATACCAAAGAGATGTCGCGTCGAAGTTGGGCCTACCTTTCTCGCGTGTACATAAATGATTCTTTTTGTACCACGCTCGCACCAGTAATCGAAAACAAAAGGGAAGTCGCAATTCGAAATTTATGACATTAAAGCGTTTCACTTAAGTTGGAACATAACCTAAAAACGTGAAAGTTGCAGCGAGGTAATCGGTATTGATCGAAACGCACTTTTTTAATTGTACATCTACGTCGATCGGGAGACTGTCCTTTTAGTTTAGGAAATTTTATACATTTCCGGCGAGCGAAGTAGTCGATGAAGCGGACAATCGGAAATGGAGTCGTACCATGACAAAGCGGTTATTTGAAATTTTCCAGAGTTTTATTCGAAAATAGTCGTTAAAGTTTCGTTGTCGGGGCACGTTCCGAGATATTTTTCTTTATTTCAGTCTGTTTTTCCTCTACTTGTAAGACGAATATCTTGTATAAGCTATGGGCCGAACTGGCGTGGTAGTTCGGCAGTCGGTCCGCCGTCATCGTAATCAAAATAACACGATCCTTTGTACTATCGGTAAGAGTGGTATCGCTAAGTTTGAAATGAGCAGCGACGATCGAAACCAAAACCAACAGATCTGATACATTCCTCGCTGCTTTTCGGCGACTTGTAAATAATCCTATACGTAAGAGAATTGAGAAATTCGCCGGATCGATCTACTTGGAAAGTAATCGAGTTATTTACGCGCGTTTTCATATGGTTTATTCGATTGTTGAGTATTTTTGCTTCGAAAAATAATTTTAGGTGTTTTTACTTATCTAATAAACATTGGACCGACGAACGAATGCACCGAGCGAACTATGCGGGAGTAACCTCGGCTTCGCTGTGATAAGTTTCTTTCCACCGACTGATTGCGCGAAACCGTAACTCGTCATTCGGTACCGCACACGCCGTCGAAGAACACTTGGCAGACAGCTGTCGTGCAATCCAGTTATTATTATCATTAATAATAATTATTAATAATATTATTATTGAACATTATTATAAAGATTAACATGTATAAAAATCTAGGAGCAATTATAAAATCAAGCATAATTATTATACATAGTATAAATAAGAGAAAACGAAGCGACGCTATTATACACGTGTTATATACCATACGAAGGAACATTATGTATAAAGGATCCATGATGTTGACATGTAATGTCTATGTGCTATAATAAAAGTTTAGAATATTTTATATAAATGAAATGCAGAATAAAATGCGTTTCGGCCCGAACATCATTTTGGTGCCTTATTTTTTCGTCTGAGAAATAAATGCGGTCAAGTGACGACATCTAACGATGTGTTTGATTGGAACGTTCTTGCATCAGTCCTTGTGATAAAGATCCTTGTGATTTCGCAATATCGATCATCTGACGCCCCCCCCCTCATAGTTTCACCTGCATAATGAACCTATTCATCCATCTTTGACGTCGAAGCGAATCATGGCCCCACAATTCAATATTTGAAAAGCAATCTACATCAGTTCTACCTAAAGGTAATGTCCATCATCAATACGATTGTTATTTAAATTTAAATTATGGATAAGATATCACTATTCGCAATAACTTTATTAACAATGGTAATATTTATACAAATAACGCTGGAAAATTGCAGTATAAAATGTTCACAACACTAATACAAATAGTAAGTCTCGTTCAACATCACAGTCTCATGGAATTTTTCAAAAAATCCTTTAATAAAATTGTTTCAAACTTTTCTAGTTCGCTTAAAGTTTTATTCTCCTTTCGAGTGAATCCTGATTTTATAGCCTTTCGCGAAATTTCGATTGCGAGTTCGCGTTCAATTTCCCGATGTTTTCGTTGGAAAGTAAACCAGAGGCCTAAAGCGCATCGCCTGCCCTTTGTAACGGCTTTAACGCCATGAAGATTTTTCGGTCCTGATGAAAACGTTAACATTTTGCCGCACTTGGGTCGAATCGAACTTTGTATGATCTCGGCTTGAGTGTCGTCAGTGAAAATGAATTCCCCGCCATCGAAGTCGTCGTTCAAATAAACGATCGTTGAAAAATCACGCCAAATGTACGCCGGAGCTTCACGGGCGCATGGTCCATCGTCGTCCCTGGCTAGGCAATTGTCAGCGTGGATGGCGTGACTTAAATCCTGTCGATTTGGGGGTGATCCTATAACAGCAGATATGTTTAAAAATATATTCCAAGATGTCGAATCCGTTAAAAAACTTAAAATTCTGTTTAAAAAAATTAAAATGTTTACCAGGTAATGCAGACCTGCAGGCAAGATGGGTGTAAGTGAAATACAGTTGATGATCAACATCGAAAAATTTTTCCGTTTCTCTTTTGGCAATGTCAGTAACCCTTAAGAGCAAGTTCAGGAATTGAGGCTCTAAGTAACCAAAATACACCAACTTTAATCGAAATATTAAAATCTTTATTTTGACGTTAAATTCAAATTAAGGGAATGAAAAATATTTACCACCGCTACTCGACTGATGGTTACGCCTTCAAATTGCTCGAAAATTGAATGTGGACTGATATTGTCTTCATATCCATCTCCGGTTACGGCAGCAATCTAACATTTAAGTTGGCAATACATTGTTTTTCAATATATTCAAAATATATTTTTTTCTTAACAAATTTTCTTTTATAAATTGCAGCGTTTAAAGGTATGCTTCTTCCTTAAAATATTTTTAATCTGATTATCAAAATATATGTTATGAAAGTTTCAAGTCGATATCACTTATTGGCTGTAAAATAATCCTTTTTCCTAAAAACCAAAATTATTTATAAACGATGTGCATATATGGGTGATTCTCCACAAATACGTCAAATCATGTAATCGTTCAATAAACTCACAATGTGAGGCTAAAAAATTATAAAAAAAATTTGTTCGTGTACTTTTAAGATGTAGTTTTAAGATCCATTGACACTTTAATCGCTATTTTAAATATATGTCCCGTAGGAAGCTTTGGAAGGTGAAAAAAGTAATCATATGTAAATTTGTTCTCTTACCGGTATAGAGGTACAAAATGAATAAATTTTACATTTGTAAATGGCCTAAAAATATCTTTTAACGTCACTAAATACATTCCAATTGACAAAACAAAATTTACATTGACATCCTATTACTACTCAAAATATAGGCATTTTTTCATCAATAAAAAGCGATGAGAGTAGAAAGTGCGATATTTTAATTTTATCAAAATAAAAACTATTTGTATCATGCAGAAATATTGTTATTTTATTTTTATTTTGCCTAAACATTGCTTTGTTGATCACCCGATATATTTTTCTCTACGTATACATATCATTTTAATCATCAAAGCTAAGTTACCTTTTCTATAGTAATTCCCCTGGCTCTAAATATTGAACTACCCCGATAAATATTAGCGTATATTTAAAAATACAATACACGTTTAAGAAAGAGCTAATATATAGTACTACAAAAACATATATGTATAACAGTTAATGTTAGAAAATGTTTACTTCATAGAAATTCTATTCAAAATATCAAGTAATCTCCCCTGGCATAGTAATTTCCCTGCCTTTTTTGGAAATTTCTATTTAAATTATAAAGACATGAATCTTATTCGTGAATTTTATGTCATAAAGTGTTAAATTACCAATTTTCACTTATTGTAACACATTTTATCCAAATTATCACTACATGCAGTATAAACCAAGCATAGAATAGATATTTAGATAATATAATAATGAAGAATTTTCGAGTAAACATATAATATCGTATAATGAAGCGAAATCAAAACTAACATTCAGAACCTAAAAGTGTTAGTATGCCATCAGCCTTGGAGAAAAGTTTGTCGTTGAAATAAGGGTAATATCTAATATACAATTGTTTGACTTTTTATAAAAATCTCGAAAAAATCTGAAATAGATAAAATGGCACCACTAGAAAAATGAATCGATTTTAAAGGTACCATGAAGGTACATCAATGGACATGGGTACGATCTCAGCCTGATCGTGTAAATTATTTAATCGACTCAGCTGCTACTCTTGCAATTTATCCGAAAAATTCAAGCACTACCACATAGGATCACAACAAACACACGATTTAAAAAAAATACAAACGAAAAGGTATTTTGGAATCAGCTACCACTGGCAAAAGAAAATCTCAATTGACTGTTAAAAGAAAAGGAGAGCTAGACCGGCTACGGCTGCTAAGAAAAACTCGGTTAAAAGGAAAAAAAGAACCTGAATTAAACGTATCTAAAAAACAAAAGTTTCAACGAGTGTGTTACTTCATTAAATTTTGTTCCTTTTTTTCCTATGTTAAGTGTATGTAATGTCAAATAAATGATGCGTATTATTATAAAGCAAGCATTCTCAAATACGGAAATTTTCATTGTGTTACTTTTTTTTTATAATGACTTTAATTACATTTTTTTTAATCATCTATACATGGCTTATTATAAAATAGCCGGTTTTTAGATAGTTTTAAACCTTTGTTTGGCATCGATATTGTTAGAAAGTAATATGCTAAGTGAATGTAATCGCCAGAAATAATTCCCGTGTCATGAAAGTAATTCCCCTGGATCGGTATTATTTTTTATCTAACAATTTTTCAGATAATAATTTATGAACAGCTCGGCTACTTTAGGATATTGTTGTATTACATATAACCATAAAAATACCCGAGTCACATTTTAAAAATATGCATTTTTATTTTCTGTCACATCAAAAGGTGGATTTGACGCATTTGTGGAGAATCACCCATATCTAATCGTTCTTCAAATATATTAATATAGAAACAAGCCAGAAGCTTTGTTTACAATTCAATTCTGAACAACAAAAATAAGACACGAATGTCAACAGCTCGTGTAGGTTATTTACTATATATATGAACAACATATTTCGTTTTAGTATGGATTATTTATGGTATTGAGAAGATGTCAAGTGTTCAGAACGAAAGGAGGAATACATTGTGTTTCAACCGTAAAAAATTAAGAAAGTCAGGACTTCCACAAGACACCCGCATTCACGAACAATTTACGAAAAAAATATTCATTTGTATTGATTATTTTTAATACAAAAATCGTATAAAGTGATAAAATATTCTGTAAAGATATATAAAAAATAATACATTATGCAGATACTCGACCGTTCGAAATTTAATAAACAAAAATTAGTGTTGGTATGTACATCGGTCTTAATAAAATGATAAACGATAATGATGTTGCAGGAAATACTTTAATAATTGGAAAATTAAATTTTTAGTAATGGAGAGGAAAAGATAAAAAGGTAAAATTGTGTTTATTTAAAAATTATAAGCTTTGAAAAATAATGTACGTTTCGTCCCTGATATGGGTTTTCTTCAGTAAACAAATATGAAAATCGTTGCAAAAGTGACTTGTATTTATATTAAATGCCGGACAAACATATATACAGTTTGTTTATGTGTGTTTGTGATACCGAAAATAAATGCAAATAAATATAACTGAAATTTTAATTATTAGCAGACTTTTCACGTCTTATGTTGACGGTGTTTTTTTTCTTTTTTAATAAAAAAAGTTTTCAACTTGGGTTCTTTTCTTCCTAAAATTTTTCTTAGCTAAAATTCTCGTGTTTACGTAATTGAAATCATGTCTCATTTTTCAACTTATGATCTGTTACGCCTGTAAAATTCTCCTCATTAGAGGCGAAAATATTACGAATTGTTACACTGTAAACAAGACATTTTGCAGATTACTCCTACATTGGTCAAACGAAGACCTTTAGAGGTACGAATGAAAGAAAAAAAAAAAATATTTTCGCCTCTAACGAAGGAAAAAATTATTCAAGATAAAGTGACGAAAAATTTGAATCAGAAACAGCTAAAAAAATGTTCAAAATTTTGAAACACGTATTATGGGTTTTTATTCTCACATATAAAAGGATATATTTGTTTACACGATTTCATTAAATTTCCATTGGGGAAATGGTTAAAAAATCTTACGATCTGTTGGTGGGCGTGGAATTACTTGGTACAAAATGTAAGGTGTCAAAATATAAAACAATAATGTCATATTATAAAAAGTAATCACGACATTAGAGGTTCAATACATTATTACTTATGAAACTGTTTTTTATTCCCGGTTTAAAATGTTTATTTTTTATCATTTTTAAAATTTATTACGATACTAAAATTAACATGAAGAATAACTATTTTAGTCATTTTTTCTATAAAAACAAAAGGTCGATTGAATATTTAAGTGGCTTTTCCCATAATTGTTCGTTTAAGTTATGTATTAAGTAGGGGAGAGGTTCGCGAGTTACCACACTCAATGTCTTTCGACCTTCTGATATTGTTAATGCCATGAACACAATTTGTAATGAAGTGAAAGGAATAATTGTTACTATTTATAGATTTTAGAGCAGATTGGCGCTGCGCTGTCGTTCCAAAGAGTTAACCCATTACCGCTCAAATGTTAAAAAGTTTACCTTGCATTCAATGAAATTCATACTCGAAATGTCAAGATATTTGAAGAGCACTTTATAATAGAGGGTTTTGAGGTCCGATCTTTAAGATTCCAGGGCAAAAAATGATTCAATCAGGGAATTCAAAATGCTGGATGAAATATAAAAAATGCTCAAGAAACCCACTTTTCCTGAAAAGAAATCAGAAACACGTATATGAAGTTTTTCATAAAGAAACAAAGAAAAATAGATTACATAACCACGTGGCCAATAAGAACACAAAAATTCTGTATTTTTTTCCGGGAATATATTTGCAAATCTTGCTATAATTTGTCATCAATCTCCAAGTGAATGAGCGTTAGTAAATGTAAAAAAAAACAGTGGTGAATAGTAGGAACTTCACTTTTATTACATCAAACACAGATCTTTATGTATTCATAAACAATTTGGGAGCAGGACGTTTTGGCTCCGCCGTTTTGGCGCCGGGATGTTTTGGGGCCATTTCCTCTTTCAACTAACTAGGATTACTGTGACGACATTTTTTGTATTGATGTAATTACGGTGATATTTTCTTTAATCTTTTCGTTATTAAATTCGGAGTGTATATTTACCGGGAAATAATGAGGTGCGGAGGGGGGGGGGGCACGCACACATTTACTGTGAACATAATGCGAGCCGAGCACTTGGAAATTTATGTGTCAGATACAGCTCTAAATGTTACACCTTGCATTCTTTACACGGATTAGCGAGCATCGTCGAATCTTTCCAACACCTGTTCTATGATTTTTATGATTCTTGACTCCCTCCCCTCCTCCCGGGAACACGATGCGAGTTGGCCATAAAATTGTGACTGGTTACGGGGTAGTATTTTGCACTAAAATGTCCTCGCACCAAAAAGATCACCGTTAAAACTGTTGGGCGCCAAAACGGCGGTGCCAAAACGTACATCAACTTAAAAAACAGCATAAAAATTCTATTTGACATATTAGATAAGCTATTTTTAATTTTAAAAATTTGACTTCAGAAAAAAAAAACTCGCGTAACTATTTACAGTCTTTTAAAATAACTTTTAGCGCGCTGAAACCTTGTTTTATTTACCATTACAATTTTTCAATGACAGTTCCGTCATTTGGAGCCCGCCAGCTTGAAATTTAAAATTTTCAATAAAGAAATTACAACTAATTTTGTCCACCGATAGCACTGTTTAGATCCCATACTATAATTGTTATGCAAGTGAAGATACTGGTTTAGAAAAAAAACTGTAAATCCTTACACTAAATTACAGGTAAACTTTTTTTAAATTTGGACGTTAATATTTCGTATAGAGAGTATCTTTCAAACATCTACCTATAATTTTAACACGTTTCGTTCTTTTTACGCGTTGATAATTCGACGCACTCACAAAGAGTTGCTGATATTATACTAACTGCCTTATTTCAGTACTAGAATAATATACGTGGATTTAACTTACATTTTTTCGATTTTTATGCGTGTACTTGCAATTTTAGAAGCTATGTGGAATTCCTCATATATGATATATATCAGAGTGGTGCAAAAAATGTAGGTTTCTTTTAATGTAACTTTTTGCAGGTATCTAGACCTCACTCCCGAGTTTTTCGTTCATTTACATTCATATGGCTTTCTCGCGATTTTGTTTGTTTGTTTGTATTTATTATGGAGGTTAAGGTAATAGTCGGTTAGTCTGTACAGCATAGAAAAACTCTGATTTAGCTTCATTATCGTCGTTATTATCGTAACCTAATACATTTTTGTTTTTATCAGGTACCATATCTTATCATTTATTCACTATATGTTTATTGGACCCGAACATTTTAATTCTAACCTCAGATTAGTGAAGACTTATTTAAAATTCCCGTGAGAGAAAGCAGATAGCAAACATGAAAAATAGTTTAGAATCAATAGAAATGCACTGTACAAGAAGTCAGATGCGTCATTTTATGACACTTTTCTGAACCTGTTATTATTATAATTTATGAAATGAAGCTCAAAAAACCTCATAACATAAGGTATCTGACTTTTTAGAACAATCTTGGACATTGTCCTGTATTCATTTTTGCAGCCTGGGCAGGTATAAAAATCGCACATTTCTTAATGAAAATGGTTGATTTATAAACGTGTAAGTTTCACAAAAGAAATATACCTTTGAGAGGTGTACTATAGATTGGCATTCAGCTTCACTCAATACTCCCTCCGCCAAAAATCGGTTTTCTCCTCCAAGTTTTTGACCAGCAGCGATCAATCGTATTTTCCGTTCCTTATTTTCATCAATTGGAAAGGTCTTAACAGTCAAAAGTGGCATTTTTTCAGATTTGAAAACCTAGAAATTCAATAAAAATAAGGAAATTCAGAAGCACGTAAATTCGTATTTCGTGGCTATTCGGCACCTGTAAATTCATAACTTTTCTTCGGATATGTAAAAGCGGTTGCATATGTTCAGGCGCGAGAAATAAACTGGTAAGGGAGTTTTTAGCCTAAAAGCTTTTAAAAAATTGTTAAAAGAGTGAAAAAGGTTCAATGTTGCATTTTTTCATATAGTTTATTCATTAAAAGTTATACAAACATTGACAATGTTTTTAAAAATAGCTTTATGAAAAAGTAAATAGTTTCAAAAAATAATTTAATTATAATAATCTAAAATATCTTAATTATATTAGCCGTGTAAGTAGTAGGGTATGATTGACATAAAATGTATATATTTAAAATGTTATTAAGTAAGTTACCTTTTAAATAATAATTATTGCGATAAATATATCTTTATTTCATAAATAAGGATTATACAAATGTTTTATTGGTTGATTGCATTCTTTTCAGAACTTTTCAGAAGCATAGACTTTTGGATACTGATTACTTTGTATTAAAATATGTTTTCGCTTATAATGTGTGAAATCAAATTTATAAGCATTATCCGCTAAAAATGTATAGAACGTAAAGCCTTAAAAAAGAAATGATAGGTTAACAAAACATTCATATAAAAAATCATAAGTAATTCAATATTAGAAGTATCGTAATTAATAAGTGTTATGGCACAATTTGACTAAAATAAATGGAATAATTAAAACAAAGCAGAAATTGACCCCCTGATATATCTTTACGCACAGATGGAAAATTCCATGCGTTTTATTGCCGAAATCCTAACGTCGTGTTTATTCATTCGTCGACCTTGAACAAAAAATTTCCATATTTTGAAATTAAAAATTTACAAATGCCGAAGTCCAGATTTTCAGCCACATAAATATCGATTTAAATATATTTATAAAAGTAGACTGGGAATTTGAAACTCATTTAATTACCTCCACTTTATCAAGTTCATTTTCATCACTGGCAGTTTTTTCATTGGCAGACGGGGGAGGCGATTGCAGTTCGTTGAATTCTTCATTGATGAAATTCATCAGGCGAATTTCATATTGTTGACGTTTGATATAATCTAGTGCTTCCTATTTTAAACAGAAATTAAACGTTTGCTATATTACTTTCCATTAACTTTGCAGAACATAGTGAAAATGTTAAAAATGAAAATTGCATTAAACGCATAAAATGTATGTGAAATGTATAGTTTGTTTTTATTATAACTACCATACAAAGCTGTATTAATTTCTAAAATGGGAATTCTTGGATAATATCTACTCAGAAAGAACACATTTATTATATTGATTTTTGGGTTACACGACAAAAGTACACAAAAAAAAACACGACGAAAAGACCCATCATCTTACCTACAACACTATATGTTTGCAACTTTGGAAACTTAGTCTCAAAATTTAAATGATACATTATAATATAATGAATATGTTTCTTTTTTGTAATAACCAAACGTTACATACGTTAGTTCCAAATCGATATTCAACCATGCTTACTTCATATTGAGGCAGAAAAAATACAAATTGTTAGTAATTGATAATTACGTCGACAAAATATGCGGGAAATAAAAACTTATTTTTCATGGAGATGCGAAGAATATTCTTAAAAAAAATGTCGAAATGTCTTATACAATGATAGTTACACAATCAAGTTCATTAAGAATAAAATATACACGAATTAATATATAAATATTTGCACAAAAAAGTAAATCTCAAGTTAAAAAAAATGTATTAAAAAATCCCTGGTGTGATTATCTTCTTGACATTATGTCGTGTGGTTTTTTGTTTGTACTATGCTTTTTGTACATGTGCCTTTTTGTCGTGTGATTATTTTTTTTGCTTTAAAATGTGTTTTCTTTTCTCTTGTCACGAATATGAAGACCGATATGTTTCTGCAATTTACTATGGTAAATGAACTATGTTTAAAACCTACGTACTTTTCTTGGTGTAAAATACTCCAATTCCACTTTCGGTAGTGCTGAGTAATATTTCTTATTGTTCAGCATAATTTCGTCTCCTGGTGAAAAGAAGAGATAACTTGCTACGGCCTCGCAAGCATCCTGAAGCTTTCCGACTGAAATTACAATAATGTTTAATCATTTACCTCATTGCTAATATTATTCTATATGTTATGGTACTTAAAATGTGTATCTCTGTTGAACTTTCTATTGCAAAATGATAGAAGTATTAATTTGTAAAATTCCTTTTCGACATTTTTAAGGGTAATAATTTCTTTGAAACAGCAGATCAGAATTTGAAAAAAATTAATGTTTACACTAAATAACGACAAAAATTTCTCAAAATAACAATTTTTTATAGTAATTTTTGTAAAGGTAAATTTATATGGGAAAACAGACGACATGCGAAGGAACAGTGCATAAAAGTTAATAAACTGCTTGGGCTGAAAATTATTTATTTATTTAATCGTTAAAAATAAAAAATTACGAATAAAAAGTTTTTCAAGGATTTTTTTGAAATCGGATTTGAAAGTTTCTTTTACTATTATTTCTTGATATTGGGTCACTAATTACGAAACAAAGCTAAAAGTTTTAAAAGAAAAAATGGCGGATTCGATATATTGGATAAAAAATACAAAATATAGCCTAGATCTGGATTCCGGTCGATATTCAGGGGTTCTGTAATTGAGTGTAACGTACAAAAAAGTTCATCCCAGCCTTTAAGTTCTTTGATATTTTTTAAAATCAAAATTAACTATCGCGTTCAGGGCTAGGATGTTAATAGACCTGCTGAAGAGCACAAAATGACGTCGCAAAATGAAAAATATTGCAAAGAATAAATGAGTAATTGTGATGCGTTTTTTTTTTACAGTTAAGACGTAGGACGCGGAATGTGCAAATTTTAGGTAAGACTAATCTTTAAATATAATAAATTAATAAAAAATAAGACGAGTATGCATTCAAGATTTTTCGCAATTGTAAACAACAATACGTGTAAACGATAACAATGCAATATCAATGTAACAAAACGACTTTTATATTTTTCAATGCATTGAAAAAAATTATGTAACATTAAAAAAATCCAGGTGTATGCAAACATGTGTAATGCATTTATCTCCAATTTTCTGTGTAACTATAGACGGCAGACAATCGAAAATTTACATTGTGATGTAAATTAATACGGACATGCATCTACCAGGGGAATCGTATAAGTAGATGCAAATAGACAAATCGCCACATCCGGTCTCCGCCTGAAGGTTCTACAGCAATTGGGCAAAATTGACGAGACGTGCGACATTTGCACCGATGTATTATACTTACGCTTGTAGTATGCGAACTGCAAATAATTATAATGGCTAGCGAGAAAGTCCTCCCTGTACTCATTGTTGAATGTACTTAAAATTCGTGCGCATCCCATCTTACACTGTAAAGTATACGCGAAGTGATCTACAAAAGATAAATTCCACAAGTTAGTTGATGATTATTTTCTTATTCCATAGTAAAAGAAAGACGATTATCAAAATCTTTTATTTTATCTGTTAAAAATTGGTAAAATGTTGTTAACAAAATTATAAAGAATACAAGTTAAATTGTCATTTAGATATCAATAATAAAAATTTAAATGCTAAGGTATTAAAAATGTTTCAGTTTGGTTCTAGTGGTCGCAAAACGTGGAGATATCATGAAATTAGCACTTTCAATTTTCGAGGTGATTACAATAACTTCCATGTAAATCGGGAAGTTAATACAAATATTTTCAATAAAATCCATAATATCTGCAGTAACAGGAGATAAAGATAAATTGGTTTATAAACATTATTTTCACATTTGAAGTATGTTCAATTTAAGATTAGATTTAAACCATCAAAAAGTCTGTCTGAGGTAGATTAGTCAACAAGAAATTTAATTCCATTTTTTATTCAAAATATTTTGAACTTGTTGAATAGAGATATTAGAAAAAAGAGATACCACATATATAGAGATATAAAATTATAACCATCAGGTAATATAACATTTTAAATCATTTCCCTCGTGTTCCAACTATCTTAAACATGTATAGATGGACTATAGTACTAATTGAAGATTAAATACCGCGCAGTAGTAAGCTGGTAATTTATAAGTTGGTGAATTAATTTTCGAAATAATAATGCTTAAAGGATTATCCGGTTTATTATAGTTTTTAGGTAGACCATAACGACTAGTTACAAATTATAAGTTTGTAAATATTTAGTAATATTATGATTGATAACATCAAATTTAAGCCATTTAATAATTAAAGAATTAATTAATTTTTCAGTTGTCGCTATATTCAAAAGTGCATTGAAAAGGTCTTCCTCTTATTAAGATAATCATTCTTATCCGTAACAACTGTAACATTACCTTTGGCAGCTCTAGTAAAAAATTTTCATGAATAAAACTTTTAAGAAACACGTTAATATTATTGATTTTATCAAAATCATTATTGAAATGAAAATTGCTCAGAAAATTTTGCACAACGTTTACATATTTAGTACAAATAGTTTTATGGTCGGTAATAATATCCTATATTACTGTTAGCATTTTTAATCTTAACAAAACTGTTCTCAATTCCGGCGATAAAATCTTGAATAGAAAATTGTTTTTGTGCTATTGACAAAATTTTTATAAATTATAAATAAAGAGAGGCAGTTTTAATGTAAGTTTAAAGCGGACAGTTTTCATACTTGCAGTCGATACAACAAAGTCATAAGGTAGTCCATGATCGAATGGTCCCTCGCAGTAAAATCGACATCGATCTTCCATTTCGATAAAAGTTGCCAATGAATTCTCGAAGTATTTGATTGCCTGTTCGTAATACTCGCCCTCGTAAGCTTTTATGCCAGAGATGTAATCGTACACGAAGGGCTCCGATTCCATGTCTCGTATATTATTTTCGGACACTCCTGGCAATTTAATGTAAAACAATAGGTTCTTTTTGCTGATCTCGTGATCCGGATGCTTTATCATGTACGTGAATAGGGCGTTTGCTGCTTTTTGGTAATGGTTTTTCTGCAACAATGAAATTACTTTTTAAATTGAATGACACATTCATCACTAACAACAATAATATTTTAAGTTTAAAGTTGTGTTATGATCCACACAATCACAAATTACCTTTCAAACCAAAAAGAATACTCTTCATTTTACAATGTGCGATAGAATATCAATGTTTTTTTACGGGGAAGATACAAGGTCGGAGATAAAATTTTGAAAGGTCGAACATTTTTATATCTCCCGGAAGTTCCACCGAAATCTATGATTCTTGCATTTAAAAATAAACTCTCGACACGTGTGACACGCAAAAATCTCTTCAGCGAAAAAAAGTTAGAATGAAGATATTTTTACCGACTAGTTTTAAATATTATTACCGATTTGAATTACGGCGTTTCATTTCAAAAATGGCTGTGGTTGGCGAAATTCGATATGAGATTGTATTATTTGCCGACGATACCTTAAATTTCTTAATTATTTTCTTTCATTCCATACTTTGGCACAAAACAATTTTTTATAATATGTTTTTATCGGGGTGATTTATCAAAATTTGTTGCACAAAAAAGGAGCAGTTGCTTAAAAGAAACGATCCTTAAAACTCGATTACTAAGATTTAATATGATTTTTATTACTTCCCTTTAATATACTACTATATTTACAATCTTTAAAAACTCCGATTCTGAATTATCTTTGCATTTAATAAGTAACACGAAAGTATGTAAATTCCAGCATTTTTCCCGACTTCAGAAACTTCTCTGCCGTAATAAAAATAATTTGCATTTGTAGACCTTAAAGAATTTTAATTTTCAAAGTGGGGAATCGACTTCGAACGGTATATCGTATTACATACATGAAATATAAACATACAAATATTTTTTCAAATGTATATCTTTGTACTTGTAACATTTTTGGAGAAATGTGCTACTTTTTACTAAACATCGAGTATACAAACTTTGTTATTCTGATGACTATTCAGCGATACCTATATTAGAACATTAAAAATGTCTAAAAACGAAAAACATTGACAAACTCAATGGCTTCAAGTAGTTCAAATAGTTAATCTTATATTAAAATTTTTAATTCTAAAAGGTAAGAACAATTATTTATTTTGTCAAATAACTTTTAATACACATCAAGAAATTAATTTTTTTCTAGCAGTGAAGAAATTTATTTAACTTACGTTTATTTTGAGAGAATTTTTCCTTTAAGGGAATTATTTCTACTTATATTAGTGGCATAATTGATGACTTAGTAAATAATAAAATATGTTTAAGTCTGTATGCAGATACTAATGAGTTCGTTATGATGTCGAATGAAACAAATTTATTAAAAAGATACGACTCAGTGAGCTGATGTGTCACCCTCGTAAGCAATCACACTTTCAACTAAAGAAAATTTAATAAGCATAATATAAAAGATAATAAAACAATAAGGACCAATATGACCAATAATCCAGATATAAACTTGCTTTGAAACCTATTATATGTCGGAAGAATGCCATAATTTATTTTTATTTACTCTGGACGTAAAGTTTTCATAAAACTAAAATATTTGATTTTGTTAAAAGAATGTATAAAGTTGACAAAATGTCTTTATCTTTGTTACAGTTCATTGCTCTTCGTACATCTTATTTTTACACCAATAAAGTTCGAGCCACCATTAGCCAACTTCGTTCAAACAAAAAATGAACACGTGCAGGTCCACGACGAACGTTATTATTAACGAAGGCTATAAGACGTGACTATTTTCAAAATATTCGGTAACTGCACTTGCAATTGGTAGCATGTGGCTCGTCGTGAGTTATTCGACGAAAACGTAAGAAAACCTCGATTATAAAATCGGTCGTCATATGTCTTCTGCAATATTAAATGGAATTCGATAATTTTGCATTAATTTACTTAGTTCCAATCAGTAATTACTACTCTTCAGTGAAACAGTAATATGTAAAATAATGACGGGCATGTCATCAGGCCGTGCAAAGATGGTTGTGTAGTAACTTGACAAAATGCCAAAAATCATTGAATTATTAGATTTAAAGGCACTTATAGTTCATCATTGGTTTTCTCAAAACTAAATAAAATTTATAAAAAATTTGGTTTTCCTTGAAATAATTTTGACGCCTAATTAATTATACGTTGGGGTCACCTATGATTACACAAGAAGTTACGAGCCTAAATAAGCTCATATAATACTTCATTACCCTGAAAGCTCTACGGCGTAGAATACCGTATTACAAAATTACCCAATTTCAAGTTCGTATCATCGATCGTAAAACGCGACGATTGCCATACACGATTAGGCTGAAAATTACGCAGATAGCATAATTCGTAATTGAGATGACTCGAATAATGTAAAGCTTTTTTACTAATGGATGTTCAAGATTCTGCAGTGTGCACAATGAGCTCAGTTTGATGTTTACTCTGAAATCTTCTGGGGCACGGACCAATTGTAGTTTATAAATTTTATACACTTTACTTTTGCAGGGTATTTATAGACCGAATCTGAATACGGTATGTATACATTTAAACCCATTAAAGCTGAAACGGAGTTTTAATGTCGGTTTAAATTAAATATATTAAAATAGTAAGAGAGAGTTTATGAACTAACGACAATATTATGTTGCAAAACAATTGATATTGAAAATCTACATAATATTCGCAGGTATTATAATATAAATATAAAATTGTTTCAAGATTAAATTCTTTGTGTAGATTTTAAGAATATATTAAGTACTTTTTTAGGCTTTTAAACTCGTTTTCGAAAAGTTTATTACAAAAAATTATCTTTACATTTTTCTCAACAATTTGTTCAATTTCTTGGTATTTTTTAAATCTTGTTTTATTTCTGACTCCAAAATTGTTTTTAATATAATGTTTCAATTTTTATGCAAATATTTGTTTACTTATCTTTTGCTTTTTATTCTAATGTGTAATTTAATTGCAGCCTATAATTTGATAAAGATTTTTCGTACCAGAAAGTAAACATCTGGGAAAATTGATCACACTATTATACAATTGAAAGTATTAATAATTAGTTGGTTTTCTATTGAACGTTTGAGCAGCTCTATTTGAAAAGAAACCCTTTTAATCCTTTTCGTTCCGAAAGTCCGAAATTTTGTCGCAAGATTCAGCGCAGCAACTTCCAAAAACCATTTTAAAAAAAAGCATAATATTTCTTTTATCTTCCCTTGTTGGTCTTGTAGTTTTGTTAGTCGTTATATGTCATGTTTAATCAATCATAACATCTGAAAGTATGAAATGAAATTTGTAGGTGGTACAGATGCATAAAATTTAAGTTACGACTGCAAATGATGAAGAGCTTCGAAAATTGGATATTGGCCAAAACTAATAGAAACGAGAATAGTGTGGAACCCTATTTCAACTAAAACTTTTATTGGCTGTTTCACCCGTGTCCGGGAAGTCATTAAATGCAGACAGCAAACATTTCGACGTAAACGATTGCGCAATTCGTAGAACACGGGTACCCTTTTCTGATTATATATTGACTAAACCCCAGAAAAAGGAAAACAAGTGCAATCCACTATCTTCATTAAATTCTTCCCCTTTTATAGTTAACAAGTAAATTTATGCTATAAATATTTGGTTAATTCACTAAATGCTATTTATTATTCCATATTCTTATAAATGATATTTTGGGCAACTTAATAGAAAAAAGAATACGAATTAAATTTAAAAAATTGAACATTCGAATCTTTTCCATTCAATGGGATTAATTTTACATTATGATGTTTGAACATGAGTCCTATATATACGTCTCTGGTCAAATTCTAAACATTTTTGAAAATGAAAAAACAAAACATTCATAATAAAAATTAGGCCCAGATTTAATGATACTTCTGGTTAACATTCAAGATGATCTATTAATTTGCATGTAATTGAATGTTTTGTATGTTAAAAAATTATTAATATTTGAAAGCATTAGTCGCGGATATAATTTAAAAATACAGTCGACCCTCTCAATAGAGCCGAGCTCAATAGTTCCACTTCCCCAGTTTGTTGATCGAGCTTGTTCCCCTTCTTCTGATCTAGATTGTTTTTCTCTCAAATTTCATTTACCTTGTTCTCAATAGTTCCGCTAAGCAAAATGCAAAATAGCCGTCTTGTATCCTTCATAGTAATTTTTTGTTTGTTCTAGGCTTGCAATATAGAAAGTGTAATACCAAACACAACAAATTTTAATATCATACTGATAATGTATATAGTAATATTAATTAATACTGAATTTAATCTAATGTTATACCAACATGTCACCTCATAACAATTAAATAAACAAAACACTCTCGGGCTCAAGCGGACGAGTAAAAAGTGAGGGAACCTGCGTTCTTGGAAAAACATTGCCGCTTTCCGCGTTGCCCGGAATTATTGAGAGGGTTGACTATAATAACAACTGTTAGCAATTTCAATTGTAATACATTAAAAAAAATCAATAAATAATAACAATCATAAACATATTATTTCAACCATCAAAAGGTTTTTCTTATAATATTAATTATCGTGATTTTTCTTTCCACTGCCTCTGGCATTCCGATTTCAATAACGGATGAAAATATTTTCAAGCATTAATCCAAATTTAATTCGTTAAACTTATTTTTTTTTACTTTTACCTGATAATAGCAAATGTGTAGATACTCATAATGTGCATGATTCGCGAGCTTTCTTTCCAGTTGCCTCGAAATTCGTTTCATCGATTTGTTTCCTGCAACACCCTGATGCTCCTGATGACACTTTAAGAGACATAAAGTTTCGTAAACTTTCTTTTCATAGAAATGCAAATCTTCGATATTTTCCCTAAAAATCAAGGGAGACCCGTCGGCTGAAATTCGGCATTTTTTTCGGCAGTCTGTTATTATCTCCTTGTAATTTCGATATCTGAAAAAAATAAATGTTGAATTGTTTCAAAATTTTCTTTATTTAATAAAATAAATACTTAGATAATTCAGTGTTATTATCTACATAAAACAAACAAGGTTATTAAACTCATATGACCAATGCATTTTAAAATATTGAACTTAATAACTTAATGTCCGCAAAAATTATTTATTTGCCAAAAAAAAACGATTCTTTAAATATGACGATGTTACTTATTTGTTACCAATAAATAACATTTGGTAATAATATATCATACATGGCACAAAAGAAGTTTTGAACATTCATTAAATACGAATACTTACCAGTTAACAAATATTGTATATTGTTAATAAGTGCTGAATTACAAATTACAAGATAGTCATAAAGCCAAAGTCGAAAAGCAGACAGTCAAAAAGCCGACAGATAAAAAAATGAACACATCGACAAGCGGACAGTAATTTTTTGAAGTGTCCGTATTTTGACTTCAGTATAGATGTCAGTACAGTCATCTTTGTCGGCACTAGGTGCGTTTACGACTTGTGCAAATTTTAGTCCAATCCCGTTAGAGAAAGTTGATGATTAGTCAATGGATAGTTCAATCTTTGTTTTCAGTGTAAGAGTACATAAGTACATATGTATAGCATAATGTTTTCTATTATTATGGACAGAAACCATTGTACAAGGTTTACAAAAAATATGCATATTTTTAGTAGTCTTTTACACAATCAAAAGATAATAAAATTATTATAATTTTTTTTTAATCTCTCGGCATACTTTTCGTAGTTAGAAATAGTTAGAAAGATTAAGACGTTACATTTCAATGTATATGGATACGAATTAAACTTTATCTTTACTTTTCCTTTGAGATGTTAGTAAGAATTCGCTATGAAAGCAAGCTGCATATTAATTATTCAACATAACTAATAAACGTCGGTTGTTTCAAATGAATCGTACAGAAAATTACGGCATTAAGTATTTTTTTATCTCCATCTCGCTATATAAGCTCTGATGACTTTCTCATTCGCAAAATTATTTAGACGTAATTCTGCGACAAGAAACCAGCACATATCTATAAAATCGTCAAGCCATCTTCGCAAATGTTTTTTTATTATTTATAAGCGCAACATTGTCGAAGTTGATATTTTAATTAGTAAAACATATGTACACTTCGGGGGTTCCAAAGTGGTCCGCCGGTAAAGTAGGAAGTTTACTAAAAACCATAAATTAAAGATAACTGAATAAAATTTTCAAAATTCGGGCTCTATAAATGCAATTCTAATTACTACAAACGTCTTCCTAGAAAATACCAAAGATCTTACTTGAGAACTGAAGGAGAATTTTCGGAAATAAATAAAAATCACTTATTTCCGAAAATTCTTGGTTGGTTCTGAATTAATTTCTTTGGTATTTACTAGAATACAATCTATAGTAATTAGAATCACCCTTACTGAGTCCGAATTTTCAAAATTGTATCCAGTCATTGTTTCTTTGCGGGTTTTAGTAAAAATTCCTAAGTTATCGGTGGAGCAATTGAGAACCCCCTCAACGGGATTAACTCTATCACCAACACGGCTTTAGCATCCTTGTTTACCTCTTAAAGATGTGTAGCGAAAAAAAGAATGACATATATATTGTATTTAGATTGTTAGGTTGTTTTAAATAAATTATAATTGTGTAGGGCAAACCTATGGCAAAATTCTTCATAAAAATAATCGTTTTTCCGAATTTGTTATATTGCGTGCACGCTCTTAGTTTAAGCATTTGCCCAACTTTAAAAAATTAGACCCATCACCATGTTTGCTCGTGACATCCGTTTTTTGCAAAGTGCAAAATTCATTGAAAATTCAGTAGTAATTAATTACTGATATTTTTACTCAAAAATAAAATTTATGAGTGATTTTTTAAAAAGTCTGATATTTTTAGAGTAAATATAGTAATGGTTAAATGTTATCATTAGGAATACATTTTTTATAAATTTATATCAAATTATTGTTTATACTAACTTCTGGAGTATTTTCGTTGTATTTTTTTTATGAATCACTAACAATAGCTTCTTCAAATTTTCCTTTTATGTATCATATTTTAAATTTGTTTTTAAATTTAAGCCGTTTATTATTCTGCGTGAGAATGCTAATTTTTTATAAATACGATTCTATTTTGTTGATAATGTGAAGAAGTAATACTGGTGATACGGACATTTTGTTTGTGTTTTTATTTGTAAAACATAGAATAATGCATTATGCAACTAGGGAGCAAAATAGTTGCACAATGTACTATTTCTTATATGAGAGCATGCCATTTTGTTTCCGTGGCGTAGGGAGCAAAATAATATTTTGCACTCAGACTGTGAGAAACTTATTCCGCTTCCGAATATAATTATTTTGCTCCTTAAAGAGAGAAAGTACTTTTTTGCACCATAAATCAGGAGCCAAAGAGCACACTCTCCAATGAGAAATTTTACGATTCCATAGAATAAGTAATTTTGTTCAACTCCGTGCGTGAAGTGCCTGTTTCCCGTATTATACTTCACAAATCGGAGTTGTTAAAATACTGTTTTTTTAGTTTGTTGTATTTTAACATTATTCGAAAAATTCATGTACTTGTATAGTCTATAAATGTTAGATACGTTCTCCTCGTAACATCAACGTCAAAGTCGCAAAAAAGTAACATAACAATGAGTAGAATTGATACGATCGGTACTGTATTAGCATATTGCGCGACGCATTGAAGGGGATATTTAAAGCAAATGACCGCCCGCAGATTTCCAAGTGATTCGATTGTCACCGGATTATATGACTTTTGTACTATAATTGTGTTGTATGTGGGGAGGTTACGGAAGTATTATATATACAAAAGGGCTAGGGGCCGTCCCTTCTTCCAACAAGTACCCTAATAAAGGGATATCATTAGTATTCAAACCTTTCAATAAACAAAAGAAAAATTGTTCTTGATCTTAAAATGTGAATACGTCCGAATGGACCTTTAAGACGATTGCAGATTTCAGAGATCCTGAATGCCTTCTCCAATTCTTCACTCGTCACTTTCACGAAAAAAATAATTTGGATGCTCCAGAAAACCGGTTTCTGCAAATTGCATATCGTGCACAGAGAGAAAAAAATGGATAATAATAGTAGAATCAACGCGAAAGGTTGTTGACTGTTTGTTAAATTTACAATGTAGTATATTATAAAATATACCAAATAACCTATTTTACTATTCACGAACGTTTAGTATGTATTTTAAAGTAAAACTGTGGTAGATTTGCGGTTATGTGCTCTACTGCATATTTAATAATCGGGAAGTAGTAAATGGAACAATATGATTATGTTTACACGAAAACAGTGCTATTCAAATTCTCAATGAAATTTGAGAATGCTTAGAAAATCGGTTCTGCTTTTATCGCCGATAAAATAATTAAACTAATCAAACATATAAATATAAAAGTAAATCGATATGATCATTAAATTCCAGGTTAATAATGATTAAATGTACCAATAGCGGACCATTTTTAACCTCATTTTCGTTGTTTTCTGAATATTGTTTTTTGTTAAAAACTGTTACTTTCCGTGCACTGTCACTACAAAATTCAAGTCTTATAGTATACTTCTACTTTAAATTTATATATAATTAATTTCTACATGTACTGTTATAAAATTATTATAGAAATTAATTCAAAAATATTTTATTCAAAGTTATTTTTTAATTTTGTTAGGTTGATTTGAGGTAAAATTAGGACAGTAGTATAAATTGGCGAAAACTGTTCCGATATGGGGACAGTGTTCCACAATTGGTACTTTTATCTTAATTGATTAATAAACTACAAAATTCTAAGAAGAAATTTTTAATAATAAATGTAATAATACATTTTTTCGTGACAGAAACCATATGAACATTTTATCGCATATTAATCTATTAAAAAGTGATAATTTAATTTTTTCAACGTAAAATATAAAATTCTCATATTGCACTACTTATTTTATAAATGTTATCTTGAATTATGATGAGGTTTAAAAAACGAGACAAAAATGTTATTTTTTAAGCCAAACAGGTATTTATTATTGTGATTTTTTTAAACGCTACTTATTTAACTATTTATATTTTTTCAAAAACGGTTTAGAAATTTATTTTTACAATAACCAAAATCAAAAGTTGTCATGAATGAATGCAGCGAAAGGATTGAAATCCATAAGATTTTTTTTATATCCGAATAGTATTTATTGCAATAAACGTTGTCGTTTACTTTCGAGGTTTGTGCTCATAGCTGCGTTTACGGAAAATACTGGCGGTTTTGGGGGAGATTTATTTTTGTTCGTGTTTGTGTGAAGAGCAGTATTTCGTTTATAATGGCTAAAGAATTTTATTTTCAGACATTCGTTATATTTTCTGTCTTTCTATATGACATTCTGTGAATCATTCACTATAAAATATATCCATTGAACAATCCAACAATTGCTGTAAATCCAAAATCTGTAACTTTATAGTTTTTGTTTGAGATTTAAAACATATATTTTTCAAAGTATTTGATTTATAGAAGAAATAGTGCGCCTTTTGTCTATAAAGTAGATAACTAAGGATTTAATCGTATTAATAAATGTTAAATTTTATGTTTCTATTGTCTCATCAAATTGTACACCTGCTGTGGTAAATAATAATGCGCCTGTTACATTTTTGGTCCCGTGATCCGAAAAACACTATTTGCACATAACTATTCAAAATTGTTGTTTACCAATAGTGAGATATTCCCAAAATTAAGATTTTAATTTATTCGTTTCCATTACTAATATCATTAAAATTAATTCGGAAACTCGTTACTTAAAGACATCCTTCTTTGCACTGAGAGACAATTTTCCTTGAAAAAAATTACTATATGTTCGGTTACAAGGGGATATACTCGAGATGTCGATATATTCTACATTTTCCTAAACAAATTCCCACACTGTCGAGAAAATTTGAGTACAGGAAATTTAATCATGTCATGAAAATAGAGAAAATTTCTTCATTGTCTCAAGCATATCCCGCTGAAACCAGACAGTATGAGAAATTATCTTAGTGTACTTAAGATTAAACCAAATAGAACAATAAATAAACGGTCGAATCCACAGAACTTTTCATTTTGGTAAAAAGACCATTTTTTTCAACTCGAACCATCCTTTTTTGGGCAGTTAATTAAAGAGAATCCATCTTGTAACTTATTTTGGTTTCAGAAATTAAAATAGTTACTTTTTAATTAATTGTAATATCAAAGTATAACAGAGTTTGAAAACTACAGAACAATATTCATCATATGTAATTAATAAAACTGGCAATAAATATATATAATTGTAATAATACGAAAGTATTCAATTTTATGTTACAGTGTGCGTAAAATGCTATTTTACACATTTTTAACATTTTTCTGTCGCACTAAAAAAGGTGCGTAAAATCAAATGTTACGCATAGTATGTTAAAAATGTTTTTTTGTACTAATGTGAATGCGATCCTCGCTTTCAACTCGGCCCGCAACCCTCACACATTTCTAGAAAAAACTTTGACGCACTTGTATCGAAAAGTACTATAAACGGTATTTCAATCGAAATTTTTGATCACTAGCTTGTCTTTCGTTTTTTATTATTTGTTACGTATTGGATCGAGCATTTCAAATTTCGAAAATTGAATAATAGTCATAAACGTCTTTCAGAACTATTTTTTATACACCTTCAAACAATAATACACTTATTTTTTATCACACCTATATGTTTAAAAAATAATAATACAAATCCATTAAATACACAAATACCTTTCGAATTTCAAAAGAAAATTAAAGAACTACTTTTCCTCAAATTTGTTTATATGTCATGTAAAAAAGGAAGAACGATATCCGGGTTATTATTATGTTTATGTGTCTTATGATAAACAAATATAGGTCAATTTCAAGGAACACATTTTATTAAAAATCTGCAAATTACTTTTGTTTCCCGCGAATAATAACAATTAGTAGTTTATGTAAATGAAATGTTAAAAAATTACAAATCAAAATTATAAAATATTATTGTCTGTTTAACCATTAACGCCTGAAATTACATTTTTTACACTTCAACTTTAATCAAGTGTCTAGTATCAAAATCGACTTGAAAAAATTGAAAGGTACTTACTATTTTCGAGTTCGCTCTTTTGAATGATGCTGTCAAAGTTTGTCTACATTTGCAACAAATATGATTTTTGGCCATATATATTTAAAAACTCGATTTTTTTGTGTATTTTTGTTATTTCACCTTTTTGCCCTCATACCGGAATGTAAATGCTCTAAAATATATTTATTGAATCGTGGATCTGATAGTTGTCACTAAGAACATACGCTGATAGATTTGTTAAATTCATGATGGTATAATCAAAATGGCGTTTACAATAAAAATTAATTTGAAAAATTTCTGGATGCTCAAAAGCAACGAGCTTTCTTAAAAACATCATACGAATGATAGTTAGAAATTATCGGGGATTATACTGAACATTTTTCAGAATTTTTACATGATATTTCGAAAAATTTTTTCAGAAATTTTCGTAAATAATTTAAAATTTTGAAAAAATAGAGATACCTAACAAATTTCTCAAAATATCACGTAAACAATCTAAAAACGCGGGATCACGATTCTGAGCTCAGATTTTCAAAAATCAAAATGGCGGATAAAATTTTTTAAATAGCTATTGATTCTTCTGAAATTTTGTATCTAGAGTTCTTTCGGTTGCTGAGTACGATTCAGAGCCTAAATTTTCAAGATTCAACGTGGCGGAACCAATATGACGGACAAATTTGATAAACATCTATTGAATTTTCTTAAATTTTGTATGTAGAGGTTTTTTCGACCGCTGATTACAATTCTATAATTAAATTTTCAAATTTTGAAATGACCTTAAAATTAAAAATATTTTTTGATTTTTATGAAATTTGATACCTAAGAGTATCATAGGATAAAGGTTTTCTTCACTGAACTTTTTTTGTACGGATTCATTTCTGTACCGACATACAATATTCAATGCGACATAGATGAACGAAATATGTTTGTTTACAACCAACAATTATCGCAACATGAATAGCACGAAAATGTTTATTTTTTCTCTTTGATTTGACCCAATTCTTCAACAATGTTTTTCGTTTATTGGATGTTCGGCCAAAAAACTTTTCCTTTCAAACTACGATAACTCTGCTTCAAAACATAATCTGAAAGTGCTCATTTTAAGCCCAAAACTCCCAGTTTTCCGAACGTTATAACTTCATAATTTCAGGACGAATTTGAACTGGAATATCAAGACACAAAAAAGGGGAATTTCATAAAATGTGCAAAAATTACTCACACACATCATTTTTTTATTCAGAATTTACAATTCCTCGTGGATAACACTTATAAAAAGATGTCTTGAAGAAGTTATGTACTAATATTTTTTTTGCGTGAAAATTTTTCTCCATTTAAATACTAATTTTCAAAGCGATTGCCGGTGCTGCCCTTACCACTCCTTAAAAGGGGTACGTATTGTTGCTTTTACCGATTCGAATGAAACTCAAAAATGAACAAAAGATGTCCATCCTCTAGACTAAATGGACTTAATATCTGATTTTAATATTTGTCAGTAATAAAAATCGTACTTATCGATAAGTGCGTGAAACCCCTGGAGACACGCATCCCAATCTTCGTCCAAGTAGCTCCGTACCGCAAAGTCGTAGAGCTCCTCGAATGTTGCATTTTGCGGAATCCTCTCCTCGATGGATACTCGCCTTTGGTCCCGGTCGTCATCTTCGTTGGGTACCGAGTTGTCCAGGTGGCAGTAGGTCCCGGTCACGGCGAGGTGGAGGAAAAGCGCGGCGAGTACCGCGTGGCGATGCATCGTCCCGCATTCGAAACGCGACTTGTCAGTTGTCCCTACAGATGCAAAAGGCGAGCGAGCCAACTGAAGCGAACGAAATTTTGCAGCGCCTCAGAAAGTTGCAGAGAAACTTTGAAGGCGGGTTCGCGCAGCCGCTCTAACGCGATGGTCCAGACTTTACGCAGACTGCGTCACACATGCATCGACTTTATTGCCTTCGAAATCGCCGATTCTATCCTCTCATCTGGACTTTACAGGGGCTCTCGATCCCTTCGTTTAACGGACCTTTCCAGGAATCCAATTTTTTTTGGCTTTTTTCGAAGATGGACGGATGCTGAGCTCTTTGGTCAAACATTTGTTCTTCGAATCCTCCCAGATGTGAATACTCCCGGAAGATTATACTAGGGAAGTGATAATCACCGATTTTTTTTAAACTGCGTATACAAGTACTTCTTTAAAAAGTATTTAACACGTGTTTTTTTGTTTTTCCCCAAAAACCATTTTTGGGGTAGGAAATCACCCTTGAATGTTTGTAGAAATGGCCCTTGAATGTCTTTAAGGTTGAATAATAGTATGTTAAAAATTATTTGTAGCATGTCTGTCAATATTGGGATATTGACGTTTTGAGGTCGCTGATGACGATTCTAAAGTCAGGTTTTGAAAATTCAAAATGGCGGAACCAATATGGCGGACAAATTTTTACTATTTTTCAGGAATTTTATGAAACTTAATCTACAATTTCACAAACTCTAACATCATGTTGATAATCAGTAATGCCAAAAGTCCCTAGCCAACCATGTTTCACAAAATTCATGAAAAATAGTAAAAATTCGTCCGCCATATTGGTTCCGCCATTTTGAATTTTCAAAACCTGACTTTAGAATCATCATCAGCGACCTCAAAACGTCAATATCCCTATATTGACAGACATGCTACAAATAATTTTTAACATACTATTATTCAACCTTAAAGACATTCAAGGGCCATTTCTACAAAATTCAAGGGTGATTTCTACCCCAAAAATGGTTTTTGGAGAAAAAAAACAAAAAAACATGTGTTAAATACTTTTTAAAGAAGTACTTGTATACGCAGTTTCAAAAAAATCGGTGATTATCAGTTCCCTAGCGTTACTTGTAAGATTAATGCGTATGCCGGACAAATGAAAAACAATTTATTTAACAATACAATTGTTTCTCCTATTATAATATATTAGACGTTGCAACAACGTTTGTTCTGCACAATTCTGTTGCCTACAAAGATCCTAACCAAGAATATAAGAGGACAATACGATCTCAAAATGTTCTCTAGAAAAATCAAATTCGTAATTTTCTGAGGTTTTTTTGAGCTCGTGTGCATAATGTGGCGCATCTTACCTTTCTATTGAACACATTGCGAGATCATTCTCAAGTATTTTTTGGGTTTGCGTTCTGGGATTTGATATTATTTTCAACAGCAAGAAGACATCTTTAGAATTTCTTCAATATTAATCAGAAAGATCTATTAAAGGCTTGTTAGGAAGACTTATGCGTCGACTTTAAGAACTCTACAAGACCTCGTAAAAATTAAGTCCCAATCAGCAAACAGAAATTTTTAAATACTCCAAAAGAAGAATTCCTGAATGCTTTTATGAAAGAATAATTCTTTGCGCATTCTTAAAAATATAACAAATGACCGCTATAGTTATTAAATAAAGAGTTACATAATAATTCTTTATTAAACGTACTTGGTAAAGGGTTTTTCAAGACCCATAACAAAATTTTCATAAAGAATTCTTTTGAAATACTTTTTTGTAAATAATTCTTCTGTAATAAGTTAATACAACTACTTGAAACAACATATTTCTCTATACATTATTGACTATTATTATTATAGCATGCACGTCACGCATGAAGAGGTGCTTTTATATTGAATAACTCGTACCTTCATAACTTACGAGAATGATTGTGTATGATAATATGCAAAGTGCAGGCGTTGATGCACCACCATGCGGTGGGCGCTCGAAACGTTCACTGTTGCAGACTCACTGTTCAAGAGGGACGCGAATTTGTTCGCTGCGAATACTTTAGGACTATTTTTATCGAGCCTGTAAAACACTTTATATTTGACCGATATCGTGTTTCAATTCATACATTTTTTAATAAAGATTACTCTGTGATTCCTTTTGAAATACTTTAAGAATGATTTGTTGCGGACATTCGTCATTACTTAAAGAATTCTTTATTTCGAAAGTGTGCTTATTGGGATTACAAAAAAAAATTTTATATAAGGAATTTGACACTCATCATAAAATATTGCACTTAATGAATACTTTTAATCGTTTCTTCAATGATCGTTTATACGAAATCGTATTCTAACCACAGGGTTGAAACATTATTCGAGGTGTTAAGGGGTTGATTGAAGCGCCACCATGGATCAAAGCGGTAAAATGGTGAGGCTCTGAAATAGGGTGACATTTAAAATTTTATATGTACATAATGTCCGAAAATATAAATTTAATAAGTTTTTCCGATATTATTGAGTACGTAGAACCTGGTTCACGTTGTTACGTTGAAGGCGAAGCTTAATAAGTTTTGCTTAATGTAAAACACCTAATGTTTTGTGGCTTCACGAAAAAATCGGCAGAAAGATTCGAAATTATAGAACTTTGTTTATACACTTCTTGTCTATCCGGACCGCCTCATGAAATTAATATTGTTATTAATGAAAATAATGAGCCAAGAAAATTTTGCAAAGTTGTCTTGTAAAGTTGGGGCTCCGGAAAATGCAAGCATACTGTTGCAATGCTTATGTATTTGAATCGGTAAGTATATACAGTCATCGAAGTGTACATACTTGACATCCATATACGTCTATTTGTCTAACAGGTCCTTTTTTTTAAATAAAGTAAAACAAATAGATAAATAAAGAAATATATAAGCATGTACACCTTTGTTTAGAATTCCCACTTGCGAAATAGAGAGTGCAAGTTGTACGGATGTGAAACAAAAATGGGGTAAGTTGAAAACAGAAGCGAAGTAAATGTATAGTATTGCACCGATAAAGCAATGCATGTACTGCGTAACTGATTTCCCAATTTTACATGCGATAGACCGCTGCTTTCGAAGTTTATTATTTTTGGGAAAATAATGTAAGGACACGTTTTTTTCATTTGACCACTTACAATTTGGTACGCAACACCATTGTCTTGATATTTTCGATTTAAATGCGTTTTCTTCCATATTCGACATGTTGTTTTTCCCTATTTCCGAGCTTTCCCGTTTCACCACTTCGGCGCTTCGAACGCCTCTTAACACTCCGAATACAATATGCAGAATTTTTATATCCATAACAATGTTTCTCGGAAAAAATTGGCATGTTTTGTAATGATACAGTTTTTTTTTGTAACAAGATCTACATATAGTTTTACAAGAATTGCAGGATTCTTGAGTTTACTGAGAAATTGTTTTGATAATTCAATCGTAAAAGAATTGAACCGTACACTGACTAAAAATGTACTTGGTTAAACTAAATGGTTTCTTTGAATAGTCACAACAAGATATTTATTAGAAAGAATATATTCACTAGTTACTTGAAAAAATTAAATAATTCCTTGACTAAAATAAATACCCAAACAGCAAGAGTTTAGAATGATTTCGAAATGGGCTCTAAAAGAAATTAGATATCCCACTTTCTGAGGGTTTTCTGAACATGATTTCAAAAAGATCTCATGATGATATCGTTTTCAGAAAACCCTGAGAAAGTGGGACACTCGACTTCTTTTAGAGCACATTTTGAAATAATTCTGAGCTCCATTTTGCTGTCTAAAGAAACATTTCATTTTCAATTCCGTTTCTGTCCACTTTCGGATTAATACTGCTTCATTGTAGTCCCTTACAATTAGTTTTGATACCGTGAAACGAATTTTACGAATTACCAGCTATTTATATTAACACGAAAATATACATTCAGTTTGTTTAATTCGATATTTGGAAATTCAAAGAAATCATATTATATGATGTGGTGGATTTTGAATTATTTAGCTTAAATCGATAAAACTTTAATAGTAGGGTAAGTGAACATGGTTTGGTTGCGAACACCCCTGCGTACATCTTGATTGAAAAGAAATTAATCAAATTCGACAAATGTCAAGCGTTATCGCTACGTGTAGTTTTTGCGCGAATGTGAAAACAAAACGTCGCTTGTGCTCTTTCTGCGAACAAATTGATTTTTTGACATGTATATGCCACAAATCTATTTTTCAGTATTCTTAAAAACCATACAAATCCAATTCAATGAATGGAAAAGATAAGTGCAACGCATAGTTACAAAGTAAATTTATTATATTTAGTGATTTAATAGCGACAGCTACCACAATATGCAAAAGAAATTTTGTTTTCATGAGGTTTTAATTTGACTACAATATTCGTTTGTAAACACCCCTTTTTTGACAATTCATAAAATATCTTCGTATGTATTATATAATTTATAATCCTTGGTTTTCTAAGTTTTCTCCGATAGGTTTTCGTTTGTTTCAGTTTTTGGACAGTGCACAATGAAGTATGCTCAAATACGTAAGGGCTCTGACAATGTAAACATTCTGAATAATAATAGGTATCAATAGTGCTATCTTCTATTGTTGTTCTGTCGTTAAAGCTTTTTGAAATCAATAAATTATCATTTCTGTATATATCTGTGGCGCTTTTACATCATTTTTTCAGTAGATTTTTTAGTGGTATTCACCACCGAACCACAAAATGTTCTAATCGATAAAATCAATTTAGTTTCTTCAATAGTAGTTAACTAAGGTCTCTCTGGTTATCCATACATATGAATATGTCTGCATAATATCTAATTGAGAAACATTTATGATCCAAAATTGAAAGAGTGTTCATAACCGAATCTCTTCCTCAATGAATTTAATAATGATTATGTTGATAGTACATTAGTAGTAAACAACACTCCATATGATTATTATGAAGTATTTTCATTAGTTTATAAAGTACTCCAACCTGTTACCAAAACAATGGTATATAAAAATCTACTTTTAATTTAAACAGCAGTGAATATCCTGCAGCTATTAGATATTTGTTCTAAAATATTTATTTCATAAATGAATGTAATATTATATCAAAATTTCACGGACATTTTATATCGTTTTTGACGCTTTCTGAAAAAAAAAGAAAATGTAAATATTTTCGCGTAATTGCGATAAATCGATAACAGAGACCAATAAATCTACAAGCCTGCACCCAGCCGTTGGCTTATTTGTTTAAATAAGATATATAAATATAAGCTTTAATAGAATTTATTCAATTAACTAATGGATAGTAATTTTGTTGTGGACTTATTCCATTTATGTCCATTTTTAAAAAATCATTGCTTAAATTATGGATTTTTTTAATGAATAAATACTTATGTCATTTGTAGCTTATTGCACAAGAAGCTTTAGGCTTTACAACATCTAAAAATATAGTTATCCCTGTTTTCTAAAATAATGGACTCATGCCCCTGTACAAAATAAAATGACCTGACTAATCACGTGAGTTTTTGTTGTCAAAAACTTAAACATTTTTTCATGTTTTTAAATCAAGTGATTTTATTACGTGATTATTTCCATGTGAGATAGGAAGACGCCAGCAAGAAATAAGCATCAGATTGGTCTACGAAACATTTTTTTTTTATTTTAAGGATAACAAATAAACTTTAAATTTCATTTAACGCAATTTCTAAAACGAGTAATTTTTGTCAGTTTCTCGATTTATGCAATGCGACGTAGAATTCTCTTGAGTAATTTAACTATTATTTACGCCTTCCCTCGAATTTAATACATTTTAACAGTCTATTGTAAGTGACATTACTGCACGCGTAATTCTAATTTCGCAAGGATGAATTGTTAAATCTTGCTGAAGGTTTCACGAATTTCTATTATTATTTGGTACAACGTGAGGTAGGTTGATACTCAGGTTCGCCACTACATATGAAACGCAGGCGAACAACGCTGTGCCTTTGTCTAAAGACTCTGGATCTTCAACTAACATCGTATCGGCGTTGGTATGATGATACCAAAAATAACGATCATTTTTGTTCCAAAGAGAAGCACCGGGAACACCGTTTTGAACCCATTGTCCAATGTCGGGTCCTTCTTGAGGTTCGCGCACTCCTAATTCTCCGATCGGCGTGAGCAACCTGTCAATTTGAAATCGAAATGTGCCAAAAATTATACCTATTTGTATTAGTGATGTTAATTCCGTAGAATATTCTGTGATAGCAAAGGAATGTCAATTTTTTGTTGATGTTCCGAAAGTACGTAATAAATCTAAAGTTTGATTAAGCATCTTACTTGAAGTTCATCATAATGTTAGAAATATTTATTGAATCAGGAGCATACGTTACGGAAGCCTACATGATTTCGTACTTTCTGAAAATCTTGCTGAATACTTTGGCGAACACATATTGTAGGGGTGAATACTCAACAGAATATTGAAAGAGGAACATTTGTTGGAATTACCTTATGATTCGCTTCAGAACACACGTAACCAATTGATTTCCAGTTACGGCGAGACCTAATGGTGCAAACGTGCCTATGTCTGACTCCATAACAAGCTGAAGATTCGGTTCGTCGACTTTGTGTTCTTGGATATACTGATTGGCACCTATTATACCAAATTCCTCACCCGTCCATAAAATCGACCTGAAACGCAATATACATCTCTAAAACGATGCGCAAAAATGTACGCCAACAATTGACACTGACAATGACTAGCGACGATCATGACGACGACGCTGTGATTGTAATAATCTCAATCGACATCAGTCACTGTCGGTCGTTATATTTCAATATTTCATTCGTCGACGAACAGCATTAATACGGATAACCATTAATATTGGCAATCAATATTTTGGCGCCGGGGCTCAAAGTTCCGAAAATTAAAATCCCGAAAGGCCAACATTTCAAAATAGCTTGAATCCGAGGCATTTTTATCCTCGTTTTGTCGGTAAAATTTCCGAAACAAAGTGAATTAAAATACGCTAGAGTGCACGCTATTTCAAAATTTTGCCCTTTCGAGATATTTATTTTCGGAACTTTGAGGCCCGCGCAATATTTTAGCAACCTTTCCTTATAATATTTTATATACAGGGTGTCCAAGAATTGTCTTATAATATTTCAGGAGGTGATTCTCCAAGATATTTTAAATAAAAAAGTCCTCTTCCAAAATTGGATATGAGACTCAGAATTTGTGTGCCGGGCCATTGAAATTTAGAAAAAAAAAACTTTTTTTGCAATAACACTTTAGCTCTACAACTTCTTCCTGTGTGTCATTTCGTTAGCTATTTGGCGAAATAAGTAGTATGTAAAAAACGGAAAAAATTGCTTTTTTGTGTTTTAGAGGCCATAAGTTCAGAAATATTCATCGCAGGTCAAATGCTCTTAGGGATGAATTATATGACTTAAAAAAGCTTGAAAATGAGCTCTTATTCTTTGAAACGGCTTAAAAGCGATCCGAGTTATTGCAAAAAAAAGTTTTTTTCTCTCTCTAAACTTCAATAGCCCGTCACTTAAATTCTGGGCCTCAGTTCCAATTTCGGTACAGGACTTTTTTGTTTAAAATATCATAGAGACTCATCTCCTGGAATATCATATAACCCAGTTCTTGGACAGCCTGTATATTTCCACAGGGACAAAGATGTTACTTTGGTTTAAGAAACTTTTGACTAACCTAATCGTTTTTTGTGGCCGTAATCCCAAAGATTTTAATAATGCCAAGGCGTTCCAAGATATGAAAGCACCACCTCCGTCATCCATGGCACCCTGCCCAACGTCCCAACTGTCGATGTGTCCAGAAACGACGACGACTTTCTCAGGATTTGATCGACCAGTAATTTCAGCAATAACATTGCGCGATTGCACTTCGGGTAACATCTTCGCTTCCATCTTTATGTTCAATTTAATTAGACTGCCTGCGAGAAAGTTGTATAATTATTTATGTGTATAATTCTAAAAGAGCAATCATCAAAAGTTTCCTATCACTCCCTAAACCTTCTAGTTTTGAAATGGGAAATGTACGCGGATTTCTATCACAATATGTACCATACTAAAAAAAATCTTATTAAAATTACTAAATGCTTTTAGTTAAAAAAATTTTTGATTATGTTAATCAGTTATTCGGGTTAATGTAACCGAAAAATATTTACTAGAAAGATTTGTGCCAGTTTTTCTGGTTAAATTTTTCTGGTTAAAATTGGGATATAGTTATATATATGAACAGATTACGGCTTGTCTACCGAGTCAAGAGACATCTGTAGTATGCTCCCGACATCTCAAAATTTACAGCGAAGGGCACATTATAATTTGTACAATTCGTCTCGTCATCTAAAAATAAATTAGTTTTATTAACTTTAGGGAATACAGTTGGTGGGGTTACCAATTCATTTTTATGATGTTTAGCAGAAAATTATAGTCATTTTAACTAGAAATTACAGTAATGTAAAGAAACTTTTCTGGTAAAATATTCTGGTTATTTTAACAGTGAATTCTTGTACGGAATATCAGAAAAAACGGTTAACAATAAATTTCTGGTTATTTCAACCAGAAAAATAATAAGGGCATATTTAATAGTATTTTCCGGTTAAAATAACCTTACAATTTTTATATTTTTAACCATCCTTTGAAATGCAAGAAAAGTAAATCGCAAATTATTAAAAGAACATTCGTGGCGCCTCTATAATTGGATATCGCTCATAAACGGGTCTATCAGAGTTCATTCGAGGATATTTTCAAAAATATTTGTATCTGCTATATGTCACGATTTACACCTGTAAACACTGAGATAAATTATTTACTGCAATGTAAGCTAGTTTCAAAGCGCGTTCGATAACTGCAAAGTTAAAACAATAACTGTAAAGTTAAAAACGACATGTAAGTTTGAGTTCTCGTAAGTTGAGCACTCGTTAGCCATTAATAAATATTACATTAAATTCCTAGTTGCACTGTTTCAGTTCCCCGCGCTTGTTCTCTTTATCATTTAATTCAGAGCGTCGAAAAATTCGTAGAAATTTGAATTACTAGGAGTGTGAATGTTTGTTTATCTCTATTTCCGCGAAACTGTAAACTCGTAAATATGTCATATAATGATCCCAACATTAATATTTAAAATTCTTATATCAACATAATAAATTTAACCATACCTAAAATTACGGTAACATTAGGATAAAGTATCTCGTCTTAAGTTCAAAATCTCAATTTCGTTCGCTCATCCTACGTGAAAGGTGGATATTATAGTTTTCTACAGGAGTGACAAAGCGTACTTTTTAACAATAATAAATTGAATGCTCTTTGGTCCACAGAAAAATATCTTCAATTGCATTTTCTTCGTTTTTCCATCGAAAGGATGGTAAAATAAAAATCCAATTCTTATTAAATATCGTCTATTTTTCTAGGTTCGATCTTTTACGGGTCTTCTTCGGGTCTAACGCCATTAGTATAATAATAATACTTTACTAGAAGTTTAGAGAAATCATCTGCCATTTTGTAAACACAATTATGGTTTTGTTTCACCAGACCCTCTACCCATACACGGAAAAAAATAGTACGTCGCTCCAGCCAGATTGCCCAGCTAAAACAGCTTCCCACTGCCCAGCAGGTCGCGATGTAAGTCGCGTGTGAAGACGTAAAATGACAATTAAAATTCGAAATCCTTAAAAATTTTTTTTTTCTATAAATAGGTATACTTTTCTTATGTCTTTAAGAATATTTCTACATAATTTCTAGACGATGTGGTTATTTATATTATTTTTATATGATTTTTTAAAAGTCGTTAATAGTGAAAAAATCACTACTTTTTTCATTTTAAGGCTTCCGTATTGATTACCGTGTTAGATACGACAAAAATGCACTCAACCTTTTTTGTAGAGCACAAAATTTCCTACAAAAAAGTCAGTGAGAGCCATAGTCTAATGTTAATAGATACGTCACGAATAAGATAACTATCTCTGTTATAAAATTTCAATGATTTATTCAATAACTTCCGATGTTTTTCATGCCGTACATATTAACATTAGACTATGGCTCTCAGTGACTTTTTTGTAGGAAATTTTGTGCTCTACAAAAAAGGTTCAGTGCATTTTTGTCGTATCTAACGCGGTAATCAATACGGAAGCCTTAAAATTAAAAAAGTAGTGATTTTTTCACTATTAACGACTTTAAAAAATCATATAAAAATAATATAAATAACCACATCGTCTAGAAATTATGTAGAAATATTCTTAAAGACATAAGAAAAGTATACCTATTTATAGAAAAAAAAATTTTAAGGATTTCGAATTTTAATTGTCATTTTACGTCTTCACTCGCGACTTACATCGACCTGCTGGGCAGTGGGAAGCTGTTTTAGCTGGGCAATATGGCTGGAGCGACGTACTATTTTTTTCCCTGTATAGTTACGCTGGGTTACGATAAGTTCGTTTTGTTATAGATAATAAATGGTTTTCTGAACTCGCATGAAATATTTGACACACAATCGATGTACTGGCTATGTAGAAATAATTATTAAATCAATACTGTATAATATCCGAAAACTATTTTCTTTTTTGAATAACGCCTGACCACAAATTTAAGAATGTAGTGAAAGTAAAAAAAAAATGCACAATATGATTTTTAGATGGAGATCGTCGTTACGATCGACAAGAAAGAACCAAAAATTATTTGAAGGTATATTAGAATTAGCTTCATGCAAAAACTTTTAATAATAAAAATAAAATTGCAACAAATTTTCAACAAGAAATCGTTTCCCTACTATTAACCTGAATGGTTTAATTGAATTTGTTCAAAATGAAAGAAGTATTAATGTGATGCATTGCATATTTTGAATTGATGGAGGTCGGGTTTTATTTTGAAGCTTCGACTTTTAATAAACTTGAAATATATATCTCTTGAAATCCACGTGACTGACGAAAACATATAGTACCGAAACCAGTTAACTAATAAAACTTTGCGAACAAAATATGCACTTAAATACTCTGGTGTGAAAGAACTATTCATCCTCGCAATGACTGTATATCCAGAAAAATTACGCCAATGATGATGAGTTATACAGTCTCCCATGTAGCAGAATAAAAAAATTGTTTAAAATGATCTCTTAAGGCGTTTTACAAGAGGCAAGATGAGCCGAATTTTGAGGTTTTTCTGAACTTAATATCATTCATTACGACCTCAAGCTCAGAAAAAACCTCGTAATTTAACGCATCCAACCTCTTATAGAACACATTATGAAATCATTCTAGATTTTTTATTCTGCAATCTGGGCCTGTGGAAATAGATAAATTCAAAGGTACTATTGCTTTTGCATTGAAATAAATAAATATGTTACTGTGGAGATAATGTTTGGATAGCGCTTGGTGCCCTTCTACAAAATTTGAATTAGATAAATGAGGTTCTGCGCGAACTACACAAAATTTGCTACAACAATTAAAAGGATTGTCTGATACAGAAAGTAATAAATAAAGCAAAAACCTCTTTGAATCACTGAAAGATCTTACTGAAAGAATTTACAGCAAGCTACACATTATGGTGCAACGATCCTTACACCATGCTACACGTTATATACACAAATGACATTTTAAAAACGAGGTCACTCGTAGCGTACATCTTCTGCTGAAATTTAGAGTAAATTTTGTTCAACTTAATTGATTATTTACTTGCAATGTTCTGTGCGCAATGTTTAAAAAACGCTGAAGTAATGCAACATTTAAAAGCCGTGGTTCACGATTATCCGCAAATCTAATTATAACATCAATATAAATAAATTTTAGCACATTTATCTAGATATGAATGCTTCAAGAACACCAAAAATGCAAGCAATTTTGTTTACCTCACTTTTGTTAAAAAAAAAGGTTGTAGTTTTTAGATTGTCAAAAAACCAGACAAATTTTAAAGCTGTATACTACATACATTGGTCAGATTTACTTGCCAACTTTATGCCATCTATGGCTAATCAGGCAAGGCTGTCTTCATCCCACACAGGCATATCATTTTTTATTTTAGAAAACATATCGATAAATTAAATGTCTGGTTATTTAAAATTTGATTAAAATCACGTTCTTGATGAGTACCGTGCAAATTACATTTTGTTGTAATCTTCCTGCATGGAGAGACATATCGAGTGTTTATACAATGGGTCACCGTCATCGAAAATGACGCCAGTGCCCGTATTCTGTAACTCGTTATTACGAATAACGTCGACGTTATGACAATTCCAACCAACCACGGTCCAGGATATTGTCGTTATCGACAGTAACGTCGACGTTATTCGTAATACCGACTTACAGAATACGGGCACAGGCTAAGAGATTACTGTGGCTTCATATTATTTTTCTGACAAATTTCGAACGATTATAGCATACATTTGGTTCATAATATTTGTTTACAATGCTGCATTGTTTATTTACTTCATACCCTTGCTTTACAAGACACTCATCGTATTTTTCGGCGGATCTCTTGTCAAAAGTCTATGTGTATCACAAACGAAAACTATGAAATATACCCATGGTATATACCTAAGTAAGGAGTATGTAACTTACCTCGAAGCGCCATTTCGTGGAGCAACTGCGCATCTTCAACAGTAATACACGCTGCGGGAATTTTGGTGACGTTCGGTCCATACTGCATCATTCCCGTGTGAGGAGTATATAAGGATACAGGGGTTACAGACTTGATCAACACAGCCACTGCACCAAGTTTGGATGCTTCCGTCGCACCCCGACCTCTGTAGACCACCGATTTCCCGTACGTAATATATTTTTGATTGTAAACTACAATCCGTCCTGGAACCTGATCCGAAACAATTTTCCGCATAACATTTTGATGAAAATTATTATATATGTTAATTCATAGAATAATACCTCCGCAGCGCGCTTTTTCAATTCCGAAAAGCTTTTGACCACCATTGCTTCCGCCGTTATTCCTTCAGGAGGTGTACCAACGCTGTAACCCAAACCGAGGACCGCCAGATTCATCTTTCTGGGCTTCAGAAGGGTTACCGATTCTTTACCCCTATTTTCAATCAGAAATTAATTTACTTATTAATATTTTTAAGATCAATCACCTTTAACTGAAATTGTTTCCTTGCCAAAATAATACACCATTTGCAGATATAATAAAGGGAGAAAAATAGCATTTTGCGCTCAGAGTGTGAAAAAAGATGACGCTGAAGCTAGCAGCAGATTCGCAGCAACGGATTCGAAAAAACTGTGGGTTTCAGCCATTAAAATTGCCAAAAACAGATTATTTGTATAAAATTTATCTAAAAATGTTTAAATGCTAGTAATTTTTATGAAGAAATTAGCCGTTTACAGTTTTCTTGAATCCGTTGCTGAGAATCTGCTGCTAGCTTCAGCGACATTGAAAAAAGTATTATTGTATAATACTAATTTGTACTCTTTTTCTTAGAAAGTTATTCCGGGAACCACATACTTTAACCACATGTTAAATATATTACGTTGCATCCATGGATGTATATTATACCTGACCCAATGAGGAACCGTGACCGGCTCCCCATGCACATTCTCAAGATTAGCTTCCGTCAGTTTTTGGAGCATATAATCGATGGAATTTTCCAGGTTCCTCGAGCCTGTCAACCTCGGTCCGAACTTGACAATGAAATTGTCAAGTTCTTGCCAAGTCCTGCCCTTGTATGATCCATTTGAAGCTGTGTCAATGATTTTTCGAATCACCGTCTCGTGTGAATCTATTTGTCTTGCAATGTCGTCCGGTAAATTACAGGCATCCTCGTTATTTTTCGACTCTACTTTGCAGTAAAACTCCCAAATAAAAAAACTGGCAATAATCCATAAGCAAGCGCGTTTTTTCATTTCATTTAAAAACTGGAAAATAATAATCGTAGAAACATTAAGGACATAAAGATGAACACATAATAATGATAATTAATATCAACTTCTTCTAATTTCTAATGCTTAGAAATATATTTTATAATATTTTAATTTAATAATTATTTTATAATATAATAATAAGCGGTAAATTCAAAATCAAATGTTTAATATAAACAATGCCAACTTAAGATAAAGGTCGATTAAAGGGTAGTTTATTGTTAATAACATTTATAAGACTTTAAAATTTGTTATTATATTTTTTAACATATCATTTAGAAAATATACAGTGTTATCCGCTATTTATTAAAAAAAAATGTGTTACCATAAAATTTAAATTTGATATTAAAAAGAAAAATTAAGTGACAATAATAAGCAAATTTAATACAGAATAAATAACTGATAAAATATTTAAATAACAATATTCATGAATTAATTTTATTTACTATAGAACATTTGCTACACTGATTCCACTTAATTCTTGTTAATATTTGTTCAACAAATTGGACGTTAGGTATAGAAAAAAATCTGTATTGGTAATTCGTTTATATAAATTTAATAATTGTATTGTGTTTATTACTCTCGTATGGGATAATAAATTTAATAGTAATAACTTTCGTTTATATAGATTTTATTACCGAAACTAAGCTTTTATTGATTTTATTTTTATAAATCATGCTCAGAAAATCTAATTAATCAGAATCCAATATTTACTTGTTTATTTGATAGCTAATACTATGTTATTTAAGTTGTGCATTACAAACAAAATAAAACAATTTTTATAGGTCCAATCGTTGAAAAGATATACCTAAATACGTGTATTTGCTGATGGTAAAGGAGCAACGATCAATAATTTGGCAGTCCAATTACGCATGGAGCAAAATACCAATTTTAATGGCAATATCTTATTACATTGCAGATAAAATAATAATTTGATTCCATCATCGGAGATTTCAGATTAGGTTATCTGCTTAACCTGATTCTAAGAATTCTACGGGTTTATAAAACATATTGCATTTGTTAATTTTAACTTTTATGTTTTGAAACACCATTCTCATGTTTCTAAACGAAATACAAGGACAATAACAATAAAAATGGTATTTTATTACAATTTCGACCTCGTAAACATATTGAAATTATAAAGCCACTATTTCAAGGTATAAAGAAGGGATTTTACGTTTCCAAGTCCATGTTATATAAAACAATTGATTCTATACATTGTATTACAAAACTTTACTCTATTATTTCAGTTAAAGTCCACTTGACAAAAATTAATAAGATTTTCAACAATCTGAATGGGAGATAATGTTTTTTTCAATTATGATAAAAAACTGCCAATAATAGGTAAGGTATAACTTTTATCATTTTTATATCGTTATTTTTACTTTTGTAACACAAAAAGTTTAAATAAAAATGTCATATAACTAAAGATACATATCGACACATATAAACATTGTTTTAAATTCAATAACTTTATTTTTTATTAACCTGACAAATTCTAAAAACAGCCAACATTAGAATACTAAATTGACAAAGACAGATTAAATATACACGAAAGTTATTAGATTTAGAAATAACTAATCATTTTCCTAAAATATCTTTTCTCGTGATGACAGTTGGGGTTATATTTTTTTCAGTCAGAATATCATTGACGTTACATAAAATGTTATTAGAGTAAAAAATTAATTTAGTTTTGTATTAGCCATTATTAATATGTCAACAGTCCAGCCACAAGTAAGACGTTAAATAAATAGTAAGCATAAGAAAAATGTACTTTTATTTGTTGAACGATATAGTTGAATAGTGTTTAATACGAAATTTAAATAATCCGGAAATTATTCAATTGTTAATTATGCATATATGTATTATATATATTCAAACACTTACTCTAAAACAGCTTCGTATCCAACAACGTACACTAGAAGAATGAAGAGACTTCTCGACATTAATCTTTCTCTCTGTTCGATGCAATGTACTGAAACAGTCTGCGTTCCGATCTTCAGAGCTGATTAAATTACTGGTCAAGTTTTTCCAAACGGATTTTACGTGAAACTCGCTACAAATCTAATTGTAGTGAAACGGCGCGTAAAATAACGTCTCTCTAACAATAAAACATTTTTTTTTTATTTTAATCAGAAATTCAAAATAAGACAAAATTTAGTAGAGATGAACTAATAATTATTAAAATGTAAAGCTAATTTACAAATTAAATTTCTTAATTACATGACGCAGAAAAATAGCAAATATGATTTTCGTCGCATCTGAAATCAATTGGCAAATGAAAGTTTTCTTAGTTTTGATGAGGATAGTCAAAAATATTATAAGAATTAATGATGATAGTGAAAAACAGTTTAGATGAAAGAACATTTAACCCTTAATCCCAACACATGGGTCGTTTTCGACCTAGAGAATATTCAAATTGTACTTTATAAATTGCACAACTGTAAGCATTTTCAAACGGCAGGCGTTATTTGACCCAAGTAGTGGGAGAAAAAACCTTTAAAATAGCCGTCGGAACTAAGGGTAAATTGAAACCCCCCAATGTACAGTTTTTGTTACATAAACAATTTTACAGATTTTAAAGTTATGAAATTATGAGTTCTTAAAAATTGAGTTTTCCAAATTGAAGAGTGATTTCCTAAGCAATTTTTTGCTTAGAATTCGAATCTCAGGGCAGAATTGTACCATCATATCAGGATTTTGAGATAGTTGAGGTTATGTACCCAAAAAGTGCCCTTTTTGGCTACTTTTCTGGTTAAGTACAGAAGACACAACATTTTTAGGGATGTTTCCTTTACTTTTCAGTTATGATTTTGTTCACCATGTAACGGACCGTTACAGAGAGAGAGAGAGAGAGAGAGAGTAAGAGTGGGGGCGACGCGTTCTGCGTAACGCGGCCCCGCAATAAGTTGAGTTAGAGTTGTGCGAGCGAGCGAATCGCTAGTGTTAGATATAGTGTCCATTAGGGATTAAGTGCTAAGTTAACCTGTAAGTGGAGATTTATAATTTAATAAATTGTTTTTGTAATATTACATGATGTATTTTACTGCGGCCCTAGTCACGTTACAATGGCGCCAACGTGAAAAACTCACATAAGTTTAACATATTAAAACGAAAATTGTGACACATACAGAGATACACATTACACAACTAACCAAACATAAAACTCTCTCATACAACAAACAATAATACATTATATTATATTACACAAAACGAATAGAATAAATTATATATGAAACATACAATACAGACAACATAAACACACCAAAAAATCAAACATACCACACAACACAATCACACAACTTACTATTACACACCAAACTTAAAAACATTAGAGACAAAAACACTTATTACAAAAAAAATAATAATAATAAATTATTAATTTCAATTACAAATTTAGATATAATAAATAAATCTATAAACATGCTACGAACGCCGGCATTCACGCCAGCAAGAGCAGGCGCGACGATAAACATAAACATAGAGGAGACGCAAACAGATCAAAACAATTCAGACAATAACATCAACAAATCATTATTAGACATGACAATAGAAGAACTAAATAAAGAACTACAACAAGCACAAAACAAACAACTACACAACTACAATTTACGACACAGAGAAATACAATTCAATATAGGAGACAAAGTATTAAAGAAAGACTATACACTATCATCAGCAGCAAATTACACATCAGCTAAATTAAACAAACCTTACTCAGGACCATACATAATAAAAGAAAAACTATCACCAACAACATACATACTAAAAACAGAAACGGGGAAAAACATAGGGAAATGGGCAATAAAAGACCTCAAACCATACCTAACATAAATAATTTCATTACAGGAAAAATGGAAAAACAAAGGAAAGGTTTGCTACCGACCCCGGCAATACCTCCGAACAGACACCTCTACCCAAAGTTGGGAAGGCCAGGCCTCCTACCAACGCCAAGAGGCCCACCAAACGCCACACTATACACAAACACACAAAAACAAAAACACCAACAAAATACAACAAAAACACAAATACAAAAAAAATCAACACAACAACAATTTACACAAAAAATAACGACAACACACCAAAAACTAACACCGGAACAATTAAACAAATTACACGAAGGACACCCAGAAAACTGCATACACTGCAACAAACATAAAACACAAACACCAACCGAAAAAGAACAAAAACACAGCGACATACAAAGACTAAGACAATTATACAATACAGAACCATACTTCAAACTCATAGACTTTGACACGGAAGAAAACGAACAAAAGACAAACAAAAACTACGAAGAAATAAAAGAAATTTTCACAATTACGAACACAAATACACAAAACGAAATACACAACACAACGGCAGAAGACGACATAAACATCTTTAAAATAAAACTAGACTGAACAGAACTATAACACACACACACACACACACACACACACACACACACACACACACACACACACACACACACACACACACACACACACACACACACGCACACGCACACGCACACACACACACACACACACGCACGCACGCACGCACGCACACAGAGAGAGAGAGGCCGAAGAGAGGGGGGGGTGTAACGGACCGTTACAGAGAGAGAGAGAGAGAGAGAGTAAGAGTGGGGGCGACGCGTTCTGCGTAACGCGGCCCCGCAATAAGTTGAGTTAGAGTTGTGCGAGCGAGCGAATCGCTAGGTTAGATATAGTGTCCATTAGGGATTAAGTGCTAAGTTAACCTGTAAGTGGAGATTTATAATTTAATAAATTGTTTTTGTAATATTACATGATGTATTTTACTGCGGCCCTAGTCACGTTACAACCAACATACACCAATTTGAAATCACGAGATGAATGTAAACAAATTTAACTTGATTCCTTGAAAGGGAAGGTCAAATTCAGTGTCACTAAACTTGCATAAATATAACTTTTTCCACTATATAACAATAGTTTATATCTATGTTTGAAGTAGTTATGTAAAAACAGTTTAGTTTGAATAACATTATTTTTTTATAATGGATATATCTAAGAAGTTAATAGTTTTTTATTCTATTGATTAATTCACTAAAAATGTTATTCAACTAATAACTAAATAACACACTTTACCTTCGTTAATTAATAATTTTGAAAAATTTTCTTCGTTCCGTGGCTATTTTGAATCGGCCATTGCTTCTAAAAAATATTCTATTAGTATATTATTTATGTTCAACAATAGGGATCACTTTTTATATATACATTTCATTGATTATAATCCGTTTCGATGAAGAAAATCGTCAAAAATAAAAACAATCACCTAAAAAACATGACAATTTCTTTTTATTTTGCAAAATTGTTGCAGTCGTTTTTTGGCTATTTTCTCGACGAGAATCCATAGCGCACACTTCAAAATAGTCGGAAATGGATTTTCCAAAATTTAAAAAAAATTCTTCCTACTGCAGAAACTGAGCTGATGTTGATATATACTTGCTTTTCTCATTTTGAGCAAAGAACGGTTAATAACCCCTTCGAAAAATGTTAGGTAGGATTCTCATAAGAATCATATGAGAAATTTTCTCATGAGAATTTGAAATAGGATTCTTATGAGAATCTGATGAGAATCTTGTGAGATTCTAAAATCTGCTGTGAAAAATGGTAGCTAGGATTCTGATGAGAATTTTATGAAAATCGTATGGGAATCTAGTGAGGCTCTCATGAGAATCCTTCCTAAATTTTTTCGCAGGGTTAGCAGTGTTAACTAAAGAAATTTCTTTAATGTATTTGTCTTAAAATAAATATACATGTAGTACAAAGAACAGTATTTTTAACAAGAATAAAAAAATATGCCTGTGTATGTATAAACAGCGACGCCGGCGCCGATCTCGACTGACGTGTCTATGCCTTGTCGAGATCGCATATGTACCAAATAGAAACGCATCGCTATAACGAGAACAAAAAATGAACTGTGCGAGCCACGATTGTTGCCATGTCTTCCTATCGGTAGGAAAGCGAACTACTCAACTCTAACAGTGCAAGGAGACCTTGGGATGGAAGTAGTTTCTCTTCCCACCAAGAGGTGGCTAAGTCGTAGCTCGTCGGCTCTTTGTTCGTTCTCGTTATAGCGATGCGTTTCTATTTGGTACACATATGCGATCTCGATATAGCACGGACACGTCAGTCGAGATCGGCAACGGCGGGGGGTAACGCTATTTATACATGCACCCCGACATATTCGTTGATTATTGTTGAAAATCCTGCTCTTTGTACTACACGTATATTTATTTTGAGACAAAGATATTTCATTAGTTAACATCCTGCGAAAAAATTTAAGAAGGATTCTCACAAGAGCCTCAATACATTCTCATATGATTCTCATAAGATTCTCATCAGAATCCTAGCTTCCATTTTTCACAGCAGATTTTAGAATCTCACAAGATTCTCATCAGATTCTCATAAGAATCCTATTTCAAATTCTCATGAGAATCCTACCTAAAGTTTTTCGCAGGGACAGTATACCAGATTAATATAATATAGGGGAGGGATACGATGTGCGAACAACCCACCTCTAAGACCACGTGCATCATCATGCCCATCAGTATGCTAGACTGGATCCCTTAAGGCCGAACTTACCCAGGCATGCAGTTCAGCAACAATCTAAACACAGGTATTATGTTCCAGGATCTGAGATACGTTCATTTGCGGTGAGAGTAGTGGTTATGGTGAAAGAATATTTAAAAAATAAATGGGTAAAGGCTAAAGTGCTTAAAAGATTGTAACCGGTAACTTATCAAATGAAACAGTGAATGGATTAATTTGGAAGAAGCATAAAGATCAATTACACCCTACACTGTTACAAGGTGAATTACATGGAGATCTTAAAAAGCGGAGATGACTCAATGGAAAAAAATCCAGTTCCTTTACTATCGAAAGGTTTAACTGAGAATCCGTTGCCTTTGAAAATTCTACCTCATAACGTCAGCATGACTAATGAAGTGGCCAGTGGATTGCCTAACTCGAGTCACAATGAGTTAGAAATTAATTCAAGCGACCCAGTATGTGTATCTACACCTGAGGAAATATTTAAAAGTTCTCCTGCATTTACGGGCTACCGGAATCTACAATAATTGAACATGTGTGATATTAGTGTGGATGAATGAATACGATTTTTATTTTATGTTTGTATGCTTTACAATAAGAGAATTATGATTTGATTTTCAGAAGTTTGACAAAAGCAAGAGATTATAATCGGAGGAGTGTAATGTATATAGTAGTGACATTTTCAGTATTGAATTTATGTACCCTGATAAGCCCCTGGCCGTTCGTTGCCATTCTCCATGAAAAGTCTGTATAAGAAGGCACGTGCACATTAAAATAGAAAGAAAAAATATAATCGGCAACTCAGTATATCGGAGTCATTTATTTTATAATCCTCCTGGTATCTTTATTTAAAGACATTACAGTCACAATGCGTTAGATACGGTATTGCCGCGTCGAGTTAGAGAGGAGTTTCGGGTTTGCACTTCTGCGCATGGGAGTGAGTGAGAAACTCATACGATTATTAATTCTATCTCTTCCCCGTTATTCAGTAAGTCGAGTTTTATCTTTAGACAGTATTTTAATATTTAAAGAAATTGCTAATAGTCAAAGCTAGCAGATTCTCGAAGGTAGCCAATGCAACCTAAATTACACGAATTGTAATTAAATTCAAACTGGATACTCCAAATACCCTGGTAAAAATAGAAGCGTTCACAAAGCGTACTGTAAGAGTGAAATTACGCGTATATTAAGAGTACCGACGCTTTGTGCTCTTTATGATCAGCGTACGTGAAACGTATGAACACTTAAATACCGCTTTCCAAAGCATCTTGTTTATAAACAAGAGTAACTTATACTCAAATGTAGAAGACATATTGATAAATGCGGAATTAGTTCAAGCAAAAACTTCAGCAATTCTTTGAGTATTCACACAATACATAATTTATTATATCTGTTCTTATAAGCTTGATGTCTGATACGTTTCCCATTGGGAAACCAGAATATCGAACTGATTTTTGAAAATAGACGGGATGGTTGGGGCTTGCTCCACTCCTGTCGTGGGTTTACCTTGTTTTGCAGTACCGCAAGGAAATAGAAATAGAAATAACTAAACAAATGTAATGAATTAATTACCAGAATATAAACTATAGCACAAGATTATCAACGATGAAGACTTATATATACATATACAGCACACAACGACACCTCACTAGAAATATCCCTGGTCAGCAGTACATATATATATATACAACATATACAGTAAAACAATTATAGACTTTTCTAATCTAGAGACGTAGGTCGTAGTGGATTTGGTGCATTTTCCCCCAGATATCTGCGTTAACGCCACAAATCAAGAACTCGGTCTCTTTTCGTTATAGTTAAATTGTATCATGCGTCAATTATATCAGCATTTTTATATAATAGTCTGTCGGCGGATTTTTGGGAGTCCCGCTTGAAAGTAATATATCGGGAACTTGCTCGGGAACGTCGCAATCCAGATCTTGTACATTACTTCAACTCAGATTCGGTACAGATTACGTTGTACACCCGTGTGCAATGATTCTGTTGTTTTTTACATATCTTTCGTCATTTTTTTACCATTCACACTTTACTAAAAAAAGGGATAGATGATCAAGGGTTGTGGTAAATAAAATGTTTATTTATATACAGTACCGCTCAAAAGTATGAGCTCACCCTTGCGGAATTTTGGCTAAATTAAAATGTTGATATCTCATCGCCAAGTTAACGTGCGGGAAAAATAAAAAAAGGGAATTAAAGAGGAGACTTTCAACTTCTCAGTCGCGGTAGTTTCATTTCTATATATACATTTATCTACGAACTATGCTAGATTTACTAAAGTAATTTTTTCTTTTTCAATCCGCTCCCATTTTTTTTAATATGTTTGCAGGACAAAAGTACAACGTGTGATCAAAAAGTAATCCTTTCAGCTTTAATTTGTATCTTCGGGATTTTGTCTAATATTTTTTTACAAATACTTATTCAATTTTGAACAAAATAATGTCATTTTTTTAAAATCTGCTATATCTCGGAAAACTGACGTGATATGAAAAATGTTTAAGGAACAAAAAGTTTCATTTTTTAATTATCTATTGACTGACATTTTTTCAAATTTTTAGAAGTAATTTTTTTTTACCGTATTTTGTCGACTTTAACATTTTTTCTGTAACGATCATTTTCGGATGCAAAGTTGCATTTAAACTATGCTCAGTTTGCGATAGAATAATTCATGTACAGGGTTTATAAATGAACAACAACAATAACGTTACATAAGTTAATTGAAAGAATGCCTCGAGTTTGTAAAGCAGTGATAAAAGCGCGTGGCGGTTTTTTTGAAGAAAGCAAAATTTAATAAATATGTACATATATACATATACATGAATACAAATGTTTCTATTTTTTATGTATGTTAAAATAAAGTTCATTGTACATGAATTATTTTATCGCAAACTGAGCATAGTTTAAATGCAACTTTGCATCCGAAAATGATTGTTACACAAAAAATGTTAAGTCGACAAAATACGGTAAAAAAAATTTTCTTCTAAAAATTTGAAAAAATTTCAGCCAATAGATAATTAAAAAATGAAACTTTTTGTTCCTTAAACATTTTTTATATCACGTCAATTTTCCGAGATATAGCAGATTTAAAAAAATGACATTATTTTGTTCAAAATTGAATAAGTATTTGTAAAAAAATATTAGACAAAATCCCGAAGATACGAATTAAAGCTGAGAGGATTACCTTTCGATCACACGTTGTACTTTTCTCCTGCAATAATATTAAAAAAAATGGGAGCGGATTGAAAAAAAAATAATACGAAAAAATGACTTTAGTAAATCGAACATAGTTCGTAGATAAATGTATATATAGAAATGAAACCACCGCGACTGAGAAGTTGAAAGTTTCCACTTAAATTCCCTTTTTTATTTTTCCCGTACGTTAACTTGGCGATGAGATATCAACATTTTAATTTAGCCAAAATTCCGCAAGGGTGAGCTCATACTTTTGAGCGGTACTGCATATATGTAGGTGTATCAACAGGTTATTTTTGTAGTTTGACGAGTATTGTTTGCGAAATGTGTCTATTGAGAAATTTATTTCCTGTATCTAAAATTAAAATATTGTCCATTTAAATTCATGTGAATGTTCTAATTTATGTATTGTGATTACTGAATTATTTTGTGAAGGTCTGTTTATATTCTGTTTCTGTTCAATAATTCGTACTTTTAATTGTAGTTTGGTTTCACCCACATAGGAAGTGTCACTATTTTCGCAACATATGCAATAAACTGAGCAATTCTTATTCTTTTTTTTTCAAATTGTCTTTTCCCTTTGTAACGTATTTTATAAATGAAGAAAACCTTCAAATAACTTTTTAATGTTATTGTTTATTACAAAACATTGTGTATTAATGCTCTTGCTGATATGATCGAAACAAACGACGCTTCACATGTTAATGTTGCCTATATCCACAATATTGTAGGTTATTGCACTTTTTTTGTAATATACAGTGGACTTTGGAAAATGTCCCACAATAGTTTTGATTGATAGAGAATAATAATTTTCGCATAAAAAAAAATTAAACTACATTATTATTGAAAATAGTATGCCCATTCGTTCAATGTATCCTTGCCCAATGCTACTGTGATGTAGCCTTTGCCTGCAATTCTTAACTTTCAATTTTTGTTATATATTGCTGACGTATGTTTAGGATTTCAACATTTCTTGACATTAGTTCTGATATGTAACTTTTGTAGTGTTGTAGAGTGTTTTAGTAAAAATGATTCCATGAATGATGGTATTTATATAGGCTGGGAGTGTTTGGGTTCTCCTAGATAATATACAACACTTATTCTGTATATCGCCATTCCTCTCGAAGATGGTCGCAACGAAGACCCAAACGTTGAGGACATACAAAATATTTTCTTCGCAGGGCATAAGCCGTTAGTTATTTTTTTATTATTAATCACAAAACCTCCATAACATCCTTTAATTTATTGGCAAATACAGTTAGAATTATAATCCGAATGATATTTGTTCCATGCGAATTACGGTGGAGACAGATTGCGGGAAAATCACGGCCTGAAACAGAGTTTGGGGGGATATTTGCTGCCCTGTTGGCTACCCTGTTGTATGCCGGCATACCCTCCCTGGTAAAAATGAAGCGTAGATTAATTCGTCCGGTTAGAATACAAGAAACGTTTTTGCGAAATTGTCCACTTAATCAAGCGAATCGCACGCTTAAAATAAGTTTAAATGATGGTTAATTGAAAAGCATTCTAAAGCGCGAATATGCACCTTTTAAACGTTATCTAAGCGTCTCGTTGAGCGGCTTTTAAGGTTGCTAAGGAAAATCGACCAACGACAGAATTGCGTAAAAATATTTTATATTCTAGTTGACGCCACTACTTATCCTGCGAAGTTCCAGACCCTGCTACACGGAGAGAACTGTGCAAGTATGAAACTGAAGGGATTCCTTCGCCACTATACTAAGATTTCGGGGCTGGTTCTGCACCATGTGTGGCGAGATATCAACCTAAGAAGCCCACAGTCTCAGACTGTGAAAACGCTTTAGGATGAGACAGCAAAACGACGATGCTTTCTTCGAGGCTTGCCCCCACCTTAGTTATACTTTTTAGACTAGGGCTCTCCGGGACTTTTTGTAGGAAATGTCCTCCTCTACAAAAAAGGTTTAGTAAAGTTTTGCTCTATCTTGCACCGTTTCCGATAAGGAAGCGATAGAACGAAGAACATCGAGTTTTTAAAACAACAGATAAACATGGCGTCGGACGCTGAATACGTTGTTTTTTATTCTATTGCTTCCGTATCGAAAACGGTGCAAGATAGAGCAAAAATTTACTAAACCTTTCTTGTAGAGGAAGAAATTTACTACAAAAAATTTCGGGAGAGCCCTAGTCTAAAAAGTAAAACTTAGGCGGGAGAAAGCCTCGAAGAAAGCATCGCAGTTTTGCTGTCTCATCCTAGAGCGTTTTCACAGTCTGAGACTGTGGGTTTCTTAGATTAATATCACGCGACACATGGTGCAGAACCAGCTCCGAAATCTTAGTACAGTGGCGAAGGAATACCTACAGTTTCATCCTTGCACAGTTCTCTCCGTGTATCAAAGTAATTAATGAGACAAAAAATATTAAAGTAACGCTGATTTACACGGAATTGAATTGTAATGCAAGAAATGCAGTGAAAAATGATATATCAATCACGTGTATACCAATCATTCATTAATGATTTCGTTACGATTTTAAAAATACATATACAATGTATCCGATCACTGAATGATTAAAAAAATATTCAAGCGCTATTGACAGGTTTTCATTCTGAGGGACGGCATAATAGAATAAAATGTTTAAATATGTAAAGTTTAACTAATAATGAAAATATTTGTATAAATCTATGAAAATAAATTATATAAATTCACTAGTAAAAAAATGACTAAAAGAAATCGAACGGGGCCCTTAAACACCCTCTAAATATTGGGGCCGAGTCGCTCGAGTTACCTTAAAAGTGCATGATTACTTCTTTGGAATTTTGAGTATTGAAAAATCATTTTGCTCCACATTATACTACAAGAATATCAATCATTTTTTATTAATTATCAACATTTTTATTAGAATACACGCGTTTCTCGTATTAAGTCTTAGAAATTGATTCATAGTGGTAGATCAGTTTTGTCGTCACAAGCAATTTTTTTCATGTTAAGCGTCGCCACGATGTTGATTACGGCTGAACAGGTGACCAAATGAGAACACCTTTTTTACAGATAATTATTATCTTACATTAAACAAATTAATTTTTATATACAATGGGGGAAAAATGTAAAAATAAAATGAATAAAAATGCAAAGTATTTTTTTCCTATACATTAATCAGGAACTCTTTCTGTGCGCTTTCCAAAGCGTACGTAGCCGTTCACAAATGCAAAACGTTGAACTCTTAAAAGGTGAAAATTCCCGCTGTAAGTACGCCTATCAAACTTTCGTGAAAGCGGAATGCACGTTTCTTGCACGTTTCCCAAACTTCAATATCACCCTTTATGAACTCTTAATGAACGCTGATATTTTTAACAGAGATCGGCCAAATCCTTATTCTACCTTGTAAGAAGCTGTTTTCTAAGAAGAAATTGGTAAAATTCTGACTACGCAAATTTAGATCCGTTTTACATCAAATTATTTCACTCACCCTTTTTCAGTTAATTTTCTGTTGTTAAAAGCGGTATAAAAATATGGAAGAAATGTTTGTTGAAGCTATGTCCATTTCTACGTATGACTGTCAACAATTTCTGCATTCAAAACAATAAGGTGTCGTCGAACTTTTTTTCTTTTTTAATATATTCACAGGCTCTAATGTCTTAAGTGGTTCGTCGGTGCAAGAATTTAGAAGTATGTGGTTTTTCACAGAAAAAATGTTGAAATATGGGGCTCTCCGTTGCAACTCTAAGTCTACGATTCTTCATCACAATTTAAAAGTTCTTCGTTTAATGTAATTTTCATAATGTACCTAATAATATTTATAGATTATGACATATATTATTCTATTGAATATTATATATGTCTTATATTATTATATGACTTAAAAAGAGAATTTTATGGAAAATTATACACGATATACCACACAATACAGGGCACTGAAAAATCTTCGCCATCATCTTCAATTTTGTTTAATCCATAGACGCATTTTGCATTTCGTTCACACGTAGGATTTGCTTTAACAAACATTCAATATTCATCGCTCATCATCATCATCCTCTCATTTAACCACTTCACTGGTAATATGTATCATATATGTATGTACATTTTTTAACAACTTCCACAATTTTCAATGAATTTGCACGAAATTTGGTTTTTTAGATCGCTGAATACGAATCTGAGGTCACAGTCGAGGGTTTTTGGGGTCACTGATTATGAATCTGATCTCAGATTTTAAAATTCAAAATGGCGAATCCAAGATGGCGGACGAATTTTTAAAAATTCATCGGATTCGCTTGAAACTCGTTAGTTGGGTTTTTTGGGGTCACTGATTACGAATCTGATCTAAGATTTTCGAAATTCAAAATGGTGGAACCAAGATAGCGGACAGAAATGCAAAAAGTTACTTAATCCCGCCGAAATTTGTTACTCTGGTTTTTAGGGGATTGTTGATTACGAATATGAACTCATTTTGAACATTCAAAGTGGCGGATAAATCATGATGATCTGACTTGCAAAATCATTTGTTCGTGTCAAATTATTATATTGGCTTGATACATTTTAGGTATTTTTGGTAGCAAAATTTGAAATTCTAACATAACAATTGCAAAATTCAAAATGTACATCATCTACGTCAAACATATTCTGTTCATAAAATATATTTATTTCTTCATTAGACTCATTAATTTCTTCAGCAAACTATTCATCATTTTCGCTACAATTAGAAAAAAAATAGGTCCATTACTTTCTGAAGAATGTGAAGCAGTTCTCTTTCTTTTACTAGAGAGAATATAAGCCATTTCGCATAAATAGCATAGTTCATGCGGCATACCCACCGCCAATTACTGTCCGTTAGCATTACAAAATTAAATTCAAATAACTTTATTGTTTTGACATATTTTATCTGTTTTTTTTTTTATAATCTACAAACTAAATCACACGAAATTTATTTGAAATCAAGTTCAGATAAAGACATTTCTTGTGAAAAGAAATGTTTCAATTTCGTCCGCGATATTGGATTCACCATTTTGAATTTCTAAATTCTGAGATCATATTCGTATTTAAGCGACTCGAAAACCTGGTATTTAAGAGGGGTAGGCGATTTTTTTTTACGTCAAATGTTATGTTTTATGAAAAAATGGAACCCTAGTTTCACAGTTTCTTGATATCTTAAAAATTGGCTCGTACCAGTTTTCACACTTTTTATTTGAAAACGGCTACCAGTGAAGCGGTTAATTTGTGGTTTCCAATTCCATAAAAAGCAATCAATTTTAAGTTACAAATTAAGTTTAATCTGAAAGGCAAATTATACATTAAAAAGGTACAGTTATATAAACATTTCATGTACAAACTTTTTAAAATTAATTACAAAATGTATTTTTCATAAATACATATACCAAAAGAATACTATGAAAAATGCACGCATTTGCATCGTTGGTTTTATGGCATTATACCATGTATAGTAAGAATAACAAACGTAGAAATTATTTATTTCAGTATCGAAATATTTGCTGCATTAATACACAACTAGATCTAGTCTGAATAATAAATAAAATCTGTTTGAAAACCTTGTAAATATTTACATACTTGACTTCTACATAAAAATTATTCTGTATTCATTGTTACTTGTTTATACCGAAAAAAAAAAGAATTATGTGAATTTTAAATAGATAAAATAAAAAAAAATTTTAAACATTTAACAATTTGCTCTTGCATTCTTATCATCGATATTCAAATTTTTATATAAAATAGCGTAAAGAACAATAATCCGAAAGTTACGTCCATTAGTTCACAATTTCATATGTGTTAATGAATAAGTACATAAATCAATAAGTAATATCAATATTTATTAGCAAATAAACTATGTAGATTCTCTTCTTGAGTTCAACATTTGTGATAAACCTAAGCAAGTCATTAATGACGATTTTGATCAACAAAATAACAAATACATCACTGACTTAACTTTAAACAGTTTTAAGATTCATATTTTTAGTGTTTTATGCTGGAAGCCGATTTATACTAATATTCAAAGAAGTATTACTATCTTCTAATACTTTTTTAGTAATATGCTCTCTCCCAACAGCCTCTTTGTACATGACTTGTCACCTAGATACATAAAGGAACGTTTCGTCCTTAGCTTTTCACTTTCTTCGTGAACAAAACTGAATATAACTTTGATGTGTCAAAAAAACCGAACCATAGTAAAGAACGAAAAAGTAAATTTATACTCTATAGAAATTCCTTTTGAAGAAAATTTCAAATTTAGTTTTACTTTACGAAAGCTTCAGCAGGTACTTGTCCGAGCGCGAAGCACTCTTGAAAGGCATTCAATGCCTTCTCGTAACTCCATTGGACATCTTCCAGACACTTGCAACTCCATTTCAGATTCATATTTGTCTGTTGACTTAAGGTCAGCGTCATCTGCATTTTCATTTCGTCATTATTTGAACAAATTGATGGAACTATGTGTTGAGCTTTTCGAGCTTTCGAACTCTGTCGATTAGATGGATTGCAAATAAACAGTTGCTCGTTTCGTATACAATAGCCGCTGCCTTCCGGGACGATAGTGAAGGTGCGATTAAAAAAACGGAGAGTTTCTTTATTGGTCGATGCAGAAATTTCGTGGAAAAGCCCTTGCACTATTACCATCATCATGGAGTCCTGAATTTCAAAATTTAGTATTTGTTACAATTTATACGCATGACACGTTCTGTATTAATGTTATAAATTGAATTTACCGTAACAATCGTAATGTCCATTGTAAAGCTCGAAAGATCATGGCTTGTTCGAGGGAGTTCTGACATCAATGACACAATAGGTAATTTGCCTTGCTTTAACAACTTTTGCCGTCTTGAAGGATCTGCTACACGACACAAGTTTCGATTGTTGTCGTAATATGAACTAAATCTGAAAACAATCAAACAATTGCAATTGCAGCTGAAGGTAGCTTCATGTAGCTTCACGTAATAAAACATACTTTGTCGAAACCATCGAGACAGGTGGCACAGTCAGGCTGAAACATGCTTGTTCATGGTACGCTTGCAAAAGCAGTTGGCGATTATCGCTGTCGAAAATCTGGAAATACAATTGCAGAAAATTGCTCGCAATTTCATGCGCTTCAATGTTCGGAAAGTACAATCGTTGGGTTTTTGGGATTTTTCCACCCGAGACATCATCAAATACTATTGGCTTTTGCAATTCCTTTCCGTCCTACAGTAAGTATACTGTGTTTATAAATTTTTAATTATTGAATTACTAAATCGTTACTTACCAACCTCAAAAGTCGTGGAAAAATATTCCGCACAATGCTATTATAGGACAAAGTTGTACAAAAATTTTTGTTTAAATTCACCCATGAAGAAATTTTATAAGACTATTTTTTATACCTTGCGTAATCATCTTGCTTTTCTTTAAACTTTCCGCAGACTGGATTTCCTTCGAGTCTTAGTTCCTCGAGTTGCAAATCTTTCAACACATTTAACTGAGATATTTCGCGTATCTATTATAATACAAAATAATTTCTTATAAAATTAATACAGCATATCCATATACGGCAAAAAATTATACTCGCGTCAACATACAAGATTGTCTCCGACGTGTAGAATTTTCAAGTTTGGAAACTTGATACTCAGTACGTGCAACCTCTCGATAATGCTTAATTTATTACTGTCTAAATTAAGCGCCTCGAGTTGCGGAATGTGTTTTTCTACAATATCTAACACTGCCATTAATATTGCTGGTCTTGAAAACGCACATAAAAATTCACCTGCCAAATCTAAAAGTGTATTTTTCATTGTAAAAAAAACTTTTTTTGCAGTGATAATTAAATATATAGATATTAAAAGAAGCTTTGAATATATACCGGGATCTTCATAAAACTTGGACAGATTCAGCGCATTTCTCTCCGGAAGGTATCTCTTCTCTAGTGACAATTTTAATCTTTCTTTCAACTCGTTATTTATCTCTGGAGTTGGTGGATTTTCAGAATTTACTCTAATCTGAAGCCGGAACCCATCGTACAATTCAATTTTACGATGAAAACTGCGCAACAGCTTTGCTGTATTTTGACTATCAACCAAGAAAGTCGCATCGTCGTTTCTAAAGTCAAACTAACACAAAATTGTTTTCGATAAGTTTTGTTATCAAATTATAGTTACGTATAAAGCAATTAATTTTTGCATTACTGAAATTTTTGAAAACCATTCTAATACATACAATTAATGGGACAAATGTCTTCGGTGCTGCGTGTCTTTGTACTTTTCCGAGGATTTCATCCTTACCATATTTACGTACATATGGGATCTGAAATAAAAATTTGTTGCTGGAATACTATCATTTTTGGTTTGAACTTATCGTTACAACTTCTTAGTTTAGAACTACTTACTGTCACCCTGTACCAATCGTTACTTTCCCCAATATGTTTTTGCTTGACACCCTGTCGATGGATTGGAATATTTCTTAAGTAATTTTTCCTAATTTTTCGTGGACCGTTATTAGCTTCTTTTGAAGGTACATCACAATCATAAAATTCGGGTAAACTTGGTCCGATGTAGCTTAGACGAGATTTAATTGGTGGATTAATTGTCATCTGAAAGTGTCGTCTTGAATGATGTTCTTGCACCATATAGTTTCGAAAAACTCTATCGTCGTGATCTTTGATGAACATAAAATTTCCAAGGTATGTAGCAATATTTCTAATAACATTTTTGTTACACAGCAAAGACATTGTTTTCAACAAAGAATCAAATGACTACTAAAAACAATTTTAAAACTGTATACATAAATCTAATATGAAAATTTCGTAAGAAAAGACTTGTGATTGAGTGTTGGGAAATTTGTATTGAAAGAAAGTTAGGAAATTGAAGGTTGTATAAAAAATGACAATTGTTTCTATAATTTTACCGTAATATTCATAATTATTTCTCTGCTGGCCTCCGCGTCCGCCGCCTCCTCTTAATTTTCCAGTGTTTTTCGGCATGTTTTTTTCGCAAAGGTCAGGGAGCAAAAAAAACGAGCGACATAATTTCGTGAAAGTCAGGTTAAATATTTATTGTCATTCACGGAGGACCTGAGGGGGTACACGCGTTCTTAGTTCAAACAATGCTGCAAATTCACGATTTTTCGATCGATCAAATTTTCACCGAAATACGAATGCTGTACAAACTTTTGCTGTAGCTGCTTATTGTTTAAAAATTTGCTGGGTTTAATATTTAGAAAATAAAATTTAGAAGACGTTTACACTGATAAAAGATATAAAAACCTCAACTGGAAATCGTTTATGTATATAGTTTGTCCATTGAGAAATATTATCACCAAGCACAATAAAAAAGTTTATCCAATTTTTATTCACTGTTTTATATGAGTTAAAAAAGTTACTTAATCAACGGGGGATATACGAATTTTCGTGAATTATGTGTACATATACATACAATATTTATGTCATGGATTGTTTGCGAAATTTGCTAAGGGGTCGCAACAACCAAATTTCTAACTAAACTTGAACGCAGGATTGCCAACTCTCTAGAATCCGTTTCATGCGCACCCGCAAGTTCATCTCTGTCTGTGTATTATATTCAGAACGATTTAAGCACAATTATCCTTTATTCTGATATAGATTAAATTCAAAATCAAGAATATATTTACAAGCTTTTATATTAAATACGAAGCATATATTTATTAAGTTAATATTATATGTTTGGAAAACATTTTTTATAACACTTCCAAGAATATCATGTCCATGAATTATATTATTGTTCAACAGAGACAGCATTATTGTTCATGAAAAAATATTGAAACTTGCAAAAATTATATGTTAAACAACTTTTCAAATTTTCTTCGTTTCGCTATATGATATAGAAATTTTAAAAATTGAATGGATTTTAACGAATGACTGCTTACTTTTTCAAGAAAAAGATCCTCTACAACTTCACCGAAAGAATTTTTCAAATTTTCAAAGCGAACGTCAAATATGTCTATTTATAAAAAAAAGTTACCACTTTTTATAGTTTGTGCGTATGAAAAACTCGTTCGGCGAAGTTGTTGAGAATCTTTTTCTTGAAAAAATAAACCGTCATTCGTTAAAATCCATTCAATTCTTAAAATTTCTATCATAGCGAAACGGAGAAAATTTGAGTCGTTAACAAAAGTTGTTCAATATACAGGGTGGCCGATTTATCTGAAGACATCGAAATATCTCGAGAACTATGCACAGAATCAAAAAAGTTGTCGGATGAAAGTTGTTCGACACGAAGGGGGGCATCCAGTGATAATTAAATTTACCCCCTCTTCCATCCCCTGGGGGTGGAGTGGGGGGCAAAAACAATAAAACTTAAATAGGAACCCCCAGTTTTTATTGCAGATTTGGATTCTCCGGAAAAAAGTACACCAATTTGACCTAGGAGCTATTGCATTTTGGTTCACAGGTGGCGCTGTAATCGATAAAAATCCAAATTTATCTGAAGACATTGAAATACCTCGAGAACTATGCACAGAATCAAAAAAGTTGTCGGATGAAAGTTGTTCGACACGAAGGGGGGCATCCAGGGGGCAAATAGGGACAATTTGATCCCTTTATGAAAATTGAATATTAAAAATTCTAACATTAGAATTTAGTAATATCAATTGCGAAAATTGTTATCCTGAATATGAAATTTTAATAATGTCCATTCGAAAAATTAAGATTATGAATAATTGATATTCTTCATATTAAAAATCAAAACTGATTACATAAAAATTGTGCATACAATATGGAAGCAATTTTATAAATAAGTTTTCTACCTTCAATAAAATTACATTTTAGGTTTTAAATTTATTATTTAATAAACAAAAAGAGGACATCACGCAATCCATTAAAAAACGCGTCATGTCCCTTCACTCAGCTCATTCATTCTCTCTCTGTATGTTTTTTCCGAAATGAGAATAAATAAGCTGAGCATTGACGGTCAAACCAGCTTCTATTAAACAAAACGAAACTCTTACTTCATTTGGGGATTTCGTCGCCATCTACCGGACCCCGAGAGAACTCACGTGGTTTCATACATGTACATCGCTTGCATTTCGGCCATCACCGGCGCCGGTTCTGTTACATAACGCTAGAGGGCGACATAACTCGAAAATAAAGTAGCATATCATTTTATACATAAGTTGAGTCACACGTAACCAGTTCACCTACATTTTTCTCTACTTTCCTGAAGGGAAGTAAATGGATATCGCGACTTTCTAATCCCAATATTAAAATTTAGTATTCACGGTCTCTCAGTGTAAGACTGTTTTTGAAGTCCATTGTATTGGTAGTAATTCGGTCGGAGGTCACTTTGCTTTTAGAATAACAACTTTCCGTTTACGTGACTATTTTTTGTCTACCCTTCATTGCTTAAATCGAATTGCAAGTTAAAAATGAATCCTGCTATACAGTTCCCGAAAAAATCGAAATGATTCTTATTTATGGTGAATGTAAGAGGAATATTGACGATGCTGTTGCGTTGTATGCTGAGCGTTTTCCAGATAATGCTCGCTCGCGTTCTTTTTTTTACAAAGTTGTGAATGCCTTTCACTCTGATGGCAGCGTACAAATGAAAAAAAGGAAGCGAAGATTAACAGTTACAGGAGAAGCTAACGAAGTAGCTGTACTAGCAGCTATTCACCAAAATCCACATGTAAGCACACGACAATTACATCGCGATTCCGGCATTTCCAGAGGCAGTATTCAAAGAATATTGCATCGTCATAAGTTTCACCCATATCACATTTCACTGCACCAGGAACTAGATGGCGATGATTTTCATAACCGCGTGGTGTTTTGTGAATGGGCATTTCAAAAAATGCAAACGAACCACAATTTCTTTGCTAATGTATTATTTTCAGATGAATCTACATTCACGAACCATGGTGGCGTCAATAGGCATAATATGCATTATTGGAGCGTAGAAAATCCCCATTGGTTACGACAAGTTAATCATCAACGTCCTTGGTCGGTGAACGTTTGGTGTGGAATCATAGGAAACAAACTCATTGGTCCTTATTTCATTGAAGGTAATTTGAATGGAACAAAATATCGAGATTTCCTAGAACAAGAAGTACCATTACTACTTGAGGATGTTGCTATGGACAACCGACGGACAATGTGGTTTCAGCATGATGGTTGCCCAGCACATTTTTCAAGAGTAGCAAGGGAAATACTAGACCGTGATTACAATGGTAGGTGGATTGGTAGAGGTGGCCCCATTAATTGGCCTGCGAGGTCACCTGATCTAAAATCTCCGGATTTCTTCCTAAGGGGTTACCTAAAAGGTAAGGTTTATGAACAAGTACCAACGACTCGTGAAAACATGGTGGAACGCATAAGAACTGCTTGCGCAGAAATTTCTGCAGATATGATTCTATCATGTATAAAGTCATTTGAAGAAAGAATAAATAAATGCATTGAAGTGGAAGGTTAACATTTCGAACACTTACTCAAGTAAGTGAACAGTGAGACAGTGAGAGGCAAGGGGACTCACGTAAAACAAGCACCCCAAAGGGAACAGAAAAATACTACGTCCACGTCGTTGTTCCTGGGTAACGCTAAATGTATTTTTTCCCGGCTTTGTTAGAATGACCGTATTCCATATCCGCTACGCGGGCGAAAATTGTCAATATTGGAGAATCCAAATCTGCAATAAAAACTGGGGGTTCCTATTTAAGTTTTATTGTTTTTGCCCCCACTCCACCTCCAGGGGATGGGGGAGGGGGTAAATTTAATTATCACTGGATGCCCCCCTTCGTGCCGAACAACTTTCATCCGACAACTTTTTTGATTCTGTGCATAGTTCTCGAGATATTTCGATGTCTTCAGATAAATCGGCCACCCTGTATAAATTTTGCAAGTTTCAATTTTTTTCACCAACTTTAATGCTGTCTTCTCTTGAATAATAATATAATTCATGAAAACGATATCTGGCGATCCGAAGCTTCTACCTATTGAATCCTAAGCTAGATAGATTTAGATGTCCCGCATGAAGTTATATCTCCAGTGGGAGATTATTAGAGAAAAATATTGCACCCCGTATTGTGGGAAGCGCTGAATCGAAAAAAGGTATTCCGAAGACCCTTTAACGAGTTGAACAAACAAAACATTATTGCAAATGTTATAAAAAATGTTTCTAAACATATAATATCCAGGGTAAGAACTACCTTAAAGCCAGATATACAGTCGACCCTCTCACTAGAACCGCTCTCAATAGTTCCACTTCCTCAGGTTGTCGAGCGAGCTTGTTCCCCTTCTACTGATCTGGATTATTTTTCTCTCGAATTTCATTTACCTTATTCTCAATAGTACCGCTAAGCAAAATGCAAAATAGCCGTCTCCTTCATAGTAATTTTTTTTTGTTCTAGACTTGCAATATAGAAAGTGTAATACCAAACACAACAAAATTGAATATAATACTGATAATATATATAGTAATATTAATTAATACTGAATTTAAACTAATGTTATACGAACATGTCACCTCATAACAATTAAATAAACAAAACACTCTCGAGGTCAAGTTCGGCGTACCGGCATTACTGCGAGAAAGCGCGAAAATTTTTCCGCGGACAAGTAGAAAGTGAGGGAACCTGCGTTCTTGGAAAAACATTGCCCCTTTCCGCGTTGCCCGGAATTATTGAGAGGGTTGACTGCATTATGTCCGGGGAGCGTCCGACAAACATATTTTAACAGATTGCACACTTTCCGGAGCGGATTGGACGTCTAGTGCAAATTTCAGTGACACTTTATTATGAACGTGTACACAGTGTAACCCCTGCTAAAAATCGAATCGTACACGTACACTTAAATGTCCAATTTCACGCTTCTTTGTGCAATTCGAACTTATGTAAAGCGTTTTTACAGGCGTGAATTTGGACTTTAAGCTTATATATGTATTTCATTTTTACCAGGGACGATAGACATACTTTATGTCTGTAGAACGCCCGATGAGAATGTTCCTCGTGAAGGTTTTGGGCGTCGTTCGGTCTATTTTGAAGCGTCTCTTTTTCACAACTTCCCCAACTAGCAAAATATGCCGAAACATGCCGAATTATGTACTGCATATGAACAGCAAATATAACCGACATTGCAGCAGATTTCAGATAACTTTCAGGTGGAAATACCGGTACTTTCCTCCAATATTATTGTACATTTAATATTTAAGGAGCGTTCGTTAACTGTTAATAAATCTTACATTAAATTTTATCGTTTCAATTGCTCATGTCGGCAATGCGTCGAAAAATTCCCAGAACATCGAACGACTGCGCGTGTGTATGTTTGTTTACCTCTGTTTCGGCGAAACTCTAAATGCGTAAATACAAATGTTGCACGTGCGGAATGATCCCAACATTAATTTTTAAAATTGTTATATTAACTATTAACACAACAAATTTTATCGAATCTGAGATTACGGTAACTTCAGGATAAAGTATCTTACCTTAAGATCAGAATCTAAATTCTGCTTTACTATGAGGCTTTACATTAACTGTAAACAAACATTTCTCTCAGTGCAGGGTTCAAGCCTGGAACTAATATATTATTCACCAATCTTTAACTCTCTTTCCGTATGTTTGCGATACTGCCGAGACTCGATAATGGTTTTCGCAGATGATACCCAGTTCTATCTAACATCCCCAATTAGTCGGTGTTACTCTCTCAAGTATCGACAAACCAAAACTATTATCTTCGGATCTAGGCATAACCTAGCCATCTTAAAATCCATACTGACGTCCCACCAGTAATCGTCAATGGAATACGGTTCGGTACGTCGACGAAGTCCGGAATTTGAGAGTTTTTCTTTGTTCGGACCTAATTTGAAATCATCACGTTTCTTCGATCTGCTCTAAAGTTCACTTCGCCTTACATCGATTGCGTTTCCGAAGTTCCACTTTGCTCGCTCGGCTTAAGCGTATGTTGATTAACGCTGGTGTTACCACAGATATTATGCCTGCGTCGTCTATCTCTCAGTACATCTATCGTCTTTCTCGGGATAAAAGTTTGTCATCGGTTTGGGCACAAACAAACCGGCTGTCACCGGAGTAGTCAAAACCATGGCGAGGAAAATCTACTTTTTAGTGACATGAAGATACCAGATAATTGTCTATCTCAGCAGTCCTTGTATCTGAAGTTTGTCTCTGTTCATGAGTCACCTTTTTTCATCACGACTCATATGCATCAATTTAGATCGCTGCTATTCATTTTTACTTCGACCCAGACTAAGTCTGGACGAAGTATTGAATTTGGTCACTTCGGGCAAAAAAATTACCCTATAGTTTTTCATCAAATGTCGACGTTTCAGACCCTAAGGAACCCAAATCAACAATAAAAAAATTTGTATCCGTGATCTTGTACGTACGTACGTCTGTACGTCCCGTTTTTTGTCTCGCGATAACTCGCGAACGGATAAGCGTATTGACATAAATTTTAAAATACACGTCTTGGCATAACTTAGATCTGATTAGATTTTGGCCTAGATCCATCCGTCCATTACTAAAAAAAAATAGCCCCAATTAAGTATCTTCGTAGTTTTTTGCATTTATTTTGAAAAATACAAATTTTATTAAAAAATATTTCAAAACAAAAAAGATAGAGCATGAAATTCTCTACAAAAAGTTGTATGCATTTTCTTCCTAAAGTCATGGATAATGCCATAAAAACTGGTTTAAAATGCTTATTACTATTGTCTGAAAAAGTATTGAATTTGGTCACCTCGGCAAAAAAATTACCCTATAGTGTTCCATAAAATTTCGACGTTTCGACCCCCTACCCTGACGGGTAGTCTTCGCCAGCCCCTCGGGCGCGGTGATCACCTATGGGCGCATAAGTTCTTTTACGCCCTTGATACGAAAATAACTATTTCGATATATCTAAAAGATGTCTTACAGTATCTAAAAGATATCCGTCAGAGATCTTTTCGACACTTTTAAGATATCTTTGACGAATTATATCTATATATATTGTATATATAATATCATAATGATACAGACAGTAATTAGTAAAACACTGTAAACAAGTAATATGCATCGAATAGTCTATTACAATACAAGTGCTTGAAGTAAGTGTTTTGCAACTTTTATTTATTAATACTTCGGCTGGCCTATTGTCGGGGTCGAAGTTTTGAAAATGCTCATTTTCAATTTTCATACATATAACATAAACACTATATTGTTGTAACATATCTATCGAAGCCACTTGTACCTAAATATGATTGGACCCCCAAATATCAATATAATTTTATAATATAATTGAAAGCTGTTAGTAAAGAATCGAGTCTTAAGGAATAGCCGACTCTCCACTGGGTCGAAGTTTCTGAGCGAGCGAAGCGAGCGAGGCACCACGCCAACACTAGTTTAAATTCAATTCCTCCGAACATCCGTAACTCATCCACCAGTGTAACATTCAGAAGTGTCCTGAGTTCACTCCTGCATCGTAGTACATTAAAGGGGTTCTAAAGCGGTCCTCCTACCTCTAAACAGAGGTAGTTATATTTAAAATGTCTGAATCAATTTTCCGAAACTCGGGCTCTGTAAAATTCTACTTTCTATATAAGAACTCATAATGCCAAAAAGTTAATTAAGAATTGACGGAGAGTTATTGGAAATAAATAAAAATTACCTATTTCCAATAGCTTACGTTCAATTAATAATTCATTTTTTTGGCATTCGTTAATTGGCAGTATAGTAATTAGAATTATCTTTACACCGCCCGAATTTTGAAATTGCCTACCTTACCGACGTTAATGCATATACCGGATTATATTTAAGTTAGGTTTTTTAAACATCTCATACAGTAGTCCCTCCAAAATTTGCGTTCCCAATATTTGCTACCTCCTAATATTTGCCACCAGGTCCGTCCCAATATTTACCTTTACCCCACGATTGCTGTTCCCCACCACTTCTCACGGAGCGGTCATTCTGTGGCGACATCACGCATGCGCGATATAGGAAAGGTTAAACAATGGTTAAACCAGATCTATAGATCAGTGGGTTAAATTGATTTCTTCCGGTCGACGCGTGCGCGTTCTACCGGGGTACCAGAACTGGGTAATGATATTGCAGGAGGTGATTGTCCGTGATATTTCAAACAAAAATGTCCTGCACCAAAATTCGCCAAGGGCGGCGTCAGTGCCAAACGCATTTTTCGCCAATTCTACGACATTAAGGGTGTTCCCGCGGACTCAATTTTTATCTAAACCTAATGAATGAGGGGGAAAATTCTTCGTCTTTTCAAGCTCTAAAACTTTTTCTTGAGCGATATTTCATTATCCATTTAGTGAAATGAGTTAGCTGCTAAAAACCGCAAAAATTTGCCTTTTTACCCATTTTTGAGGCCATAACTTCAGAAATATTCATCGGAGGTAAAATGTTCTTATAGGTGAATTGTAGGGCTTCAAATAAGCTTCAAAATGAGCCCTCGCTCATTGAAATGACATCAAAGCAAGCCGAATTATAGCCAAAAAACAAATTTTTTTCTAAATTTCAATAGAGTCTCAGATCCAATTTTGGTATAGGACTTTCTTGTTTGAAATATCACAAAGAATCACCTCCTGCAATATCGTTACCTAGTTCTAGGACACCCTGTATAACTGTATGTCGGCAGAGTAGGGGAAAAATCTTCTTCCCCTCACTAGGTAAATATTGGGAGGGTTAGAAAAGGACAGACAAGACGGACGAGGCAAATATTGGGGGGGGGGGGCAGTATACTTATATTTACATACCTCTTTCAGGGTGACTAGAAAGAAACACGACCGAGTCCTGTCTACGCAGCACTGGTTACTGCGTGGGCGGTTCGCAAATACTTTTTATTTCAACTCGCTATAACTCGGTCAATTTTGAGAATTTTGGAACGAATAAAAAATGAAATTGTTCATTACAGTTTCCCAGATGTATTGCAGAAAGAAAAATTATATATCTTAATAAATAAAAAAGTTATTAATTTTTTAATGCAGAACTGCGAAATTTGTGTTTTTATAGATTCAGGCGCTTCGTTTATCGAGCGAATTTCAAGCATCCGAAAACTTTCAGCGAGAAAGTTGTTCATTAAGGTATGAACAAATTTTCTGGAAAGTTTCATCTCAATTTCATTAATAGTTTTAAAATGAATGAATGTTTAAAATAGGTAGCGGCCGACGGCCAGCGCGTCATGTGTACCACAGCGATGCGCGCAAGGCCACGACCAACATTAAACATTCATTACTTTTAAACTATTAATGCAATGGAGTTGAAACTTTCCAGAAAATTTGTTCATACCTTAATGAACAACTTTCTCGCTGAAAGTTTTCGGATGCTTGAAATTCGCTCGATAAACGAAGCGCCTGAACGTATAAAAACACAAATTTCGCAGTTCTGCATTAAAAAATTAATAACTTTTTTATTTATTAAGATATATCACTTTTTCTTAGTGCACTAGATCTGGGAAACTATAATGAACAATTTTATTTTTTATTCGTTTCAAAATTCTCAAAATTGACTGAGTTATAGCGAGTTGAAATAGAATGTATTTGCGAACCGGCCACGCAGTAACCAGTGCTGCGTAGACATCAGGACTCAGTCGTGTTTCTTCCTTTCCGTGTAGCAGGAACAGAACTCGATGTGTGAACCGGTAACGTTTGTGATTGGTTAAACTGTTTTTCCCAGCTAAAAAATGCACGAATTCGAAAACACTATTTTACTAGCTAAATAAAAAATAATACATTCGGCTAATTTTACATTATGTATACTAAAAAATGTTTTTCGAAAAAAAATCACGATTCAAATGATGCGCGCGTGAGTACTGAGTTCAGTTGAAATATGGCCACTAGTTGGCGCTGTTTTTATAGAGTGGATTTGCATGTGGATTGTGTTCGTGCATTTGCGGAACGTGCGGAAACACTCGGAAATCAATAAACGAAGGTAAAATTACTTTACGTAACCTATATTCAGAACATCAAACTTTATAAAAATGTCATGTTTACATAAAAGTGAATAATTTTTATGTTTTAAACATTTATAGAGGGAAATTGTGAATCATGGCAAACAGTAGATTGGAAAAAATCGGGACAATATTCTCGAGAGTATCTTCTTTGCTAGAGAGCGGTGCAATGAAAGAACAGGACAAACCTTTGTGGCACTCGGTCTATGCTGCCTTCCCTCCTAAGTACGAACCAAAGTACAACCGACCAGTCACAGTTAAACCCATTCGTGAAATATTGTACGAAGAAGATCGTATCAGAGCTAAATTCCACCAACAATACCCGAGAATGACAACGATCAACATGTTGGATCCAAATCACAGGTCTCGAACTGACCAACTACTTGTGATTCGAAGGAAATTGTTAAACGAAGGAGTTCCTGATTCAGAAGTTGACGATATTGCAATAGCAAAATTAATAGATACTGTCAATGAAGAGAAAAAAGCAAGAGCGAAATCAAAGATTAAAACAGATTCCACGAACAAAGTAGAAGCAAAGGATGGTGTTCAAGATGAAATTGAAAGTTCTGTACAGTACAAACCTGTACGTTTATCACTTAATAAACTCAATTTGCAGGAACTATTACAAGATAATGATACTAAAGAAAAAAATGATTAAAATGTAATGTATTAGAAAATATAATTTTTACTTATATATATAAACCGTTATGAAAGTTAACAACGTATTAAATTCTGTTCCACGTTTTTATTTCAATATAGGTTCCATGCGTTAATTAATCTTATTTAATGTTACGAATGCGAGAACTCAAATTTGAAAAAATGATTTTGACAAATTATTTAAAAAGGCCGCCTTTGAAGAACCGTTTCAGTCCCACGCACCTCTGCTGGGTAATCTGTGAACTACATTGAGGTTATGACGCGTGTCGTTTGTTGGCATTTGCGAACACAACCCTAAGGTTCTGTTATCTCTTTTCCTCGCATAACTCCGTTTCCTACTTGATTGATAAAAGTGTATGTCAATTACAAATTGCTTTTCTTAGCCGTCAAGTCACGACCTTGGTTTCTGCACTTCATACCGTGAATTGCATTTTTTAAAGCAGACATTCATCATTCCTCCTTTACCATTAGATCGAAGAATTTGACCTCAATTTTTAACGCCTAAAAATGATTAATACCAAGTACGTACATCAAATTTATTAGTTATTTTTATTTAGAATCACTCTTTTATTATTTATTATCTCAAATTAATCCAAAGTAAATAAATAATTTTCTATTAAAGTTAAATCATAATTTAAATGACATATTTATTCTTATTTATGTAAACGTATTAAAAAGTTGACAAATTTTGTCATTTAACAAATATAAAATTGTAGCTCAAGTATTTACACATCTTTTAGAAAACTTGCAGGTTGTACAATCTTTATTACCGGAGCATCTCGGGGTATAGGAAAATCAATTGCCTTAAAAGCCGCAAAAGACGGAGCTAACATTGTTATCGCAGCCAAAACTGCTCAAGCCCATCCTAAACTTCCAGGAACCATTTATACAGCAGCCGCTGAAAGTACGTAAAAAGTTTTTTATATTGCACGAACAAAAACTTACTGGGTTTTGTTTTCAGTTGAAAGTGTAGGTGGAAAAGCCCTTCCTTGTGTCGTTGACATTCGGGATGAGTCGCAAGTTCAGACTGCTGTAGATAATACCGTCAAAACCTTCGGCGGTATAGATATTTTGATTAATAATGCTAGTGCAATTTCATTGACTGGTACCCTCAATACTGAGATGAAGAGATACGATTTGATGAACAATATTAATGCCAGAGGGACGTTTCTTGTGTAAGTTTTTATTGAATTTCTACACAACTAAAGAGTTTAAATGATATGTAATTGACAATATGAATGAAATGAAAATTCACAATTTGCATACAGATTTCAACATCATCCGACTAGTTTTGAGGTCGCTCTTTCGATTGGTGCTACTGAAATTTTTGAGAAATGACGTTTGCCACATTTTTTTACAAAAATATTGAAAAAAACGTGATTTTTCAGTCACAATTTTTTGTTTAAATGCATTGTTAACTCTGATACCGGTTTCAGATCACCATAAAATCCTATTTCAAGACGGCGACTGTCATGTGCCCGGTAGAAATACGTATATTCCAAGTTCTGTTACAATCAAAATAGGTGTGAAACTTAATTAATAATCTATGGGATATTATTGCTTGCGTAAATCAAAATAGGCCATACAAAACTCATAACCTATTTGTTCGATTTTACTACAAAGAAAACCTAGCAGATTTGAAATAATAGCAAGTTCTTCAATTAATTTTTTTATTTATTTTATTTAGTGAATTAAACGGGCAAAATGTCCTTACAAATAAATATACAATACATAATTCGAAGTTTCAAAGATCCTCTTGCTATATTGTCCATTTATAAAGCCTTAGTTCAACCCATATTGTTATATGCTTCACCGATATGGTCTCCTTTTACTGCATGTGCCAAAAGGGATTTAGATAGTGTGCAACGAAAGTTTATGCGGTACCTTTCATATAAGACTGACAATCCTATGGCTTATGATTGCCACGATTATAGTCTAGTTTCTAAGAAATTTGGAATCCATACACTCGTGTCTATTCATGAATATAATGATGCAATACTAGTTACGAAGATTCTCTCAGGCCTAGTCACTGGATCCCAAATTTCAAGTTTATTTAGTTATAGAGAGATCGTTTATTCTGTAAATTTCAGACCTTTATTTGAAAGATCATGCAGATCTAATAGATGTTATCATTCAACCGTCTTTCGTTTAACGCGTAAATGGAATTTACTACCACGACATATTACATCGTTAGAGATAAGTCAAGGCTTTGTAGCCCATTGCAAACGATATTTATGTTCGTTATATTAGTATCTTAACATGCATAAATCACATTTAATTTTTGTTTTGTTACTTATTTTCCGTTTTTATTATCTATATATAAAGTATTCTTATACATCCAAATGTACATACACCATCGCAATATTTTATATTTCTGGTTTTGGGCGTTCACGCCCGTATGTTTAATAAATAAAAAAAAAATAAATAAATAATCTAACGATTGAGAAATAAAAAGGAAATTTAAATATAAAAGTTTATAAAAGCCTAACGCGAATTGAAATATTTAATTAGAACTTTTATGACCATGGTTTCGAATACAATGCTTACAAGATCCAAGTGATTGACAAAAACAGATATCGGAAGGGGTACAATTTCAACAATTTTCAACGTTCAGGCGCTATTTTGAAATGAAAAACGAAATAAATCATGTGAATGTATAATTTTGAAGTAAAACAATCGGGAACACGTTCCTGATAGGTTAGAAGCTGATCTGAAAACAGTATCGTAGTTAAAAATGCATTTAAACAAAAAATTGTGGCTAAAATGTGGTAAACGTAATTTCTCGAAAATTTGAGTAGCGCCAATCGAAAGAGCGACCTCGAAACTTGTCGGATATAGATGTATCCATTTTTTAAAAATTGTTATTGTATAATTTAAACGATGCTGAAATCAGCGTACACATTATGTACATTGGGGCTTAAAGGGTTAATAAATAAGTAGACTCTATAGAAAATAATATCAAACAATCTATAGAAAGTCTAAAATCTAATTTGCCCATAAGTATACGTGATCTGTGTTCAAATTTTGTGTTTTATGTTTAATTTTTATTTGCTTGACGATTAGATATTTGGAACAATAATACCCGATTATATTATGTTTTATAAGAATTCAAATTAGAATAAACACCTTGAATCAAAATTTACCATCATCCCATCATTTATGCAGATGATCTGTCGCTGAAAACAATGTTGTACGAATTAAAGAAATAAGTATATTTATATCTTTGTACCTGAATTAAATGTAGTTACATTTGAAATACTATCGGTTAAAGTATTGGTTAATTTCTGGTTTTAAAAAGAGATGTAATCTCTAAACATTTTTTTACAATAAGTTGGGGGAATAACAAATAATTTCTTGAATATAAATTAAAATTAACATAGGAAATGAACCAGAATGTTGTTCACTATTTTTGGCTAAAATATTCTTTTTGTCTTCTTTTATTCGAGAATCAAGAGGTCTGTAGATCTGTCCTACAATGTTTAATTTTCGCAATGTTAGTTTTGTACAGTGTTTATCCTGATATTTTTTTGTTTTTTGAAAAAATTAGCTAAGTTTCCAGTTAGCCCTTTAATGTGTGGAAAACTAATACTTTTCGGAGGTACATACATTATTATTGGTTGTTATACTATTGTTGTTTCAATTTAAATGCAAACGACGTTTTTTATGCATTGATTAATTAGTGTTGATGGATAACCGTTTTATTGCAAGATATTTTTAATGATGTTAAAATTTTTGTGAAATTTAACAGAAGAAGGTTTAATTGCATGGTCAATAAGATAATAAATCATACCTATTTTATAGGACATTGGATGACTAGAGTCAAAATGGAGATATATACCGGACCACATTGTTTTGTGGCACCAATCATGCTTTAAACTTCCATCTTTTTGCATAAAAATTCTGGTATTAACCCGTTTCGTCCCAAAACGACAAAATTTGTCCCCGGTTTTCATTATTTGTAAGTTTATGGATACCTTTGAGATATTGTTGTGAAATAAAGGTTTCCGATAGTTTTTAGGTATGCTCTTTTGGAATCTGAAGTCTGGTTTTCGATATCACTTTCCATTTTTTATATATGGCTACTTAATCGAAAAAAATCGTGGAAAAAAGTGAGAACTTTTTTTGTAAGCTGTAATTATTATTATTGCGAAGGAGTTCAGGAATCGAGACAAGCCTCAGAATCCTGTAGCATAATGAGTATTACTGAAAGTTGCTAAATATTACCATTTAAATTACAAAATGGCGTCCTTGCTATGGCGCTATTAATTCGGATTTTTCTGTTATTTGTGTTTTATTAAAATATTTCTGGTATTTTGTCGTATATTTTCATGAATATATTCTTGTGGATTACTGTTGAGGTTGGTGAATACAAATCCGTTATTAAATTTGGGAAATTCTAAATAGCAAATCCAATATGGCAAACCGAAATTAAACAAAAATTTTCTGATATTTGGTAGTATATAGAAGGTTACATTGGATCCTCCATTTTTAATTTGCAAAATTTAATAACGAGTTAGTATTCAGTCACCTCAAAAACAATCTAAATCAAAAATCAATCTATCTAATCAAAAACTATCTACTAGATATTAGAAACATTTTAATAAATTCGAATCAATAGCGCCACTGAGAGGACGACATTTTGTAATTTAAATCTTCATATTCATTATAACTTTAAAGTAAAACTCATTATGCCACCAGTTTTATGGCAGGACCCGATCCTGGAACTCCTTCTTAATAAAAATTGAAGTTTTCGCTTTTTTCCATGTTTCCTCCCGTTTAAGTGGTCATATTTAAAAAATGGAAAGTGATATCGAAAAACGGTCTTCAGATTCGAAAAGAGCATACCCAAAAACTATAGAAAACCTGCGACAAATTTTGTAATTTTGGGACAATTATTTGTTTATTATTTTCTTGTTCTATTGTGAATTTAAGCCTGTTTTCTGGATCGAAATTATTAATTTAATTTAAAAACTGGTTTTCTTTATCATCTAGAATACATATTATAATGCCATCCACATATCTAAAAAGGAACGGTGGATTTAAATTTAATTTGTTTATAATACATTCGGTAACATTAGTTACATTTTAACGCATACGCTAATAATAAATTTGTCGTACGCTTACTATTCTGTATCATATAAATCAAGATACGCATAGCTTTCAATTAAAAAAAAAAGTCCATAAAAGAATTATTGTTTAGTTCAAAAGCTTGTCTACCTCATCTCCTGAAGAGCAAAAATCCTCACATCGTCAACATCAGCCCACCGTTACATATGCATCCAATTTGGTTCAAAAACCATGTGGCGTATACAATGGCTAAGTACGGAATGTCAATGTGTGTCCTGGGTATGGCTGAAGAATTTAAAGACCAAGGAGTAGCCGTCAATGCCATTTGGCCTAAAACTGGTAATTTTTCAGAATCTTAATTTACATTATTATTCTTCCTCGACTGTTTATAAATTATATCATTTAAATTATTATTATTTATCAGTCAGTAATAATATAACCTGTAAGAATAACTTAAGGTTTTATAAAAAATATATACGTATAAAAAAAGGAAAATGGAAAAGGGAGTCGAATTAATTTTAGGAGGATAAGTAAAATGGACGGATTTATAATTATTGACGTTTCGACCCCAGATTCGGGTCATCTTCAGACAGTAGTATTTTTTTAACTACATTAAGGTTTTTATCATGAAATTCATGCGAAGATAGTTTTACTTAAGTTATTCTTACAGGTTATCATTATTACTGACGGATAAATATCAATAATAAATTAAATGATATAATCTTAAATTTACGATTGAATTATTCGTTCTTTAATTAAAATATGTTTTTTAGCCATTTATACCGCGGCAATGGAAATGTTGGCTGGATCCGGATCAATGGACACCAGTAGGAAGCCAGAGATTGTAGCCGACGCAGTTTACGCTTTGATCTGTAAAGATAGCAAATCTGTGACGGGCAAATTCCTTATCGATGAAGAAATTCTCAAAAGCGAAGGTGTCACAGATTTTAAACAATACGCTTGCAATCCAAGTAAGTTGAAAAATTTATCTGTCATTTTCAAATAGGTTATTTATTTAGAAATATGAATTATTAATAATTCATTTTTACAGACAGCAAAGAACCGCTTATGTTAGACTTCTTTTTGGACGTCGATTCTCCAGATATGAGAATCGTTCAGAATCAATTGGACGATCAGCATAAAGGTACGACAAGCAAAGGAGGTAAAATCGCTGACATCTTTACAGTCATTGATTCTAAAATGAGTCCGGAACTGGTTAGCAAGACTGACGCTGTTTTTCAATTCAACGTACAAGGTAATATAAAATGTTAAAAATAACTTTCAGCATTTACTAAAATTTTGATGTTGATGTTAGGAGATGAATCTGGCGTTTGGTTTGTCGATTTAAAAAATGGTAGCGGGGCGACAGGCAAAGGAGAGCCTAATCACCCAGCCGACGCAATATTAACGATGGACTCTTCCAATTTCTTTGCAATGTTTTCAGGTAGATTTCATTATCATTATTAATTATGAACTAACAATACCTTATTAAAATTTGAAATGACAATTTGTTGTGAAATTCAATTTTAGGGAAATTAAAACCAACTACAGCATTCATGATGGGCAAATTAAAAATCAGTGGAAATATGCAGAAAGCAATGAAATTGGAGAAGCTGATGGTCAGTTTGAGATCCAAACTCTAAATCTGACCGATTCGTACGAATACGAATTGTAACTGAAGTGTACAATACCGCATCAGTTTTATATGGGTATTTTTTATGCATAATTCACATTGTTGAATCATAGACTGTATTTTGTTATCATATATAAGTAAAAGATTTTATGTACGAAGTGAACGGCGGAGCGTTCATCGAAAAAACAAATCATGACTATATAATGTTAAGGTATTTTCAGGTTTTATACTGTAAATTAAATAAATTATTTTATTATATAACTAAGGTTTTTTTTTAATTTCGAAACTCAAATAATTTTTTGGTTAAATACACATTTTCAAAACTATTTTGAATTTGTCGAAAATATTTGTGAATCTGACCTAAAAAGTATTAACAACATTTAACACTACGTATATCCTCATCTTTACGTCAAATAAATACTTTCTGGCCTACGATTTTATAGGTTGTGGAAAAGTATTATAAAAAAAAGTTTGTGTTTTGAACTGCGTACGAGAATCCATCAAGTAATGAGATTAGACCAATCGAAAGACAACTTGAAAGTAAATCGTGGATGTAATTATTAGCAGTGTTCTGACCTTAAAAGGAAATATTTAAGTCGATCGCTAAAAGTATTAGCTTTACATTGAGCATCACACCTATTCAGTTTACATATTGCATCATTTTTTTTAGATAGTTTTAAACAATCTTACTTTTTCTTAAAGTTCTATTATTAGTCTAGTATAAAAAAAGTACGAAATTTACTTAATGGAAATTATTTTCAAAGGGAAAAATAAAATTCGAAACCATCAGGTACGTTTTTAAACTTTAGTAAAATTAAACAATATTTACAATATAACTTAAAATTAAGATAACTTTTACAATTTTGGAAAAATGTCAGATAACATATCGCTTGACTTTTCGTACACACCAAAGAATATAAAACCACCTAACGTGATCCACAATACTCGCGGAGCTATGCCAGCAAATAATCTATAATGAAAATAAATGTATAAAATTCAGTAATATATTTTGAAAAGAAATAATTATTAGCAATTACCCTCTTGCTCCATGCTCCGTATATACTTTTTGGAGAACTGCGGAAACTCGGTTGTCCCGAATATGTGCAGATTGGTGCGATAGCATAATTCTGGTTTTTGCCACGTCTAATGGGGTGGTGATCGCAGCCGCGATACATCCTGCCATAGCTCCGCAAACCGCACCTTCGATTGGAATAATATCTCTTCCTACATATTTCTGCCAGCTTTTCTTAAAGTATTCCCAGATAGGGAACTGAATGAGACTGAACGGCAAATCCCTGAGTACAGTACTCCAATATCCTCGATACAGCATTTTTATACTAAAACTTCCAAGGTCAGGAAGCATCGCTTGCTTCCGTTGCTTCATCAGCTCAACCGGCACTCGTATTAAACACGAAACCTAATTTTAAAAGTTTATTAAACTACATGGATAAAGTAAATGCAATAGCGACAAAGTATTAATTTATCAGAATATAATGAAATATGCTCACGATGTAGAAATGCAAACAATGAACCTACAACTTCTCCAAAGCATGCTGAACCCACGTGAACTAGTGGATAATACATTTTATCAACTCGATGTTGGAATATCATTTTTATACTTTCATACGACACAAAGAATAACGCAGCTGCAAGTTCAAGTTGTATATAAACAATAAAATATGGATAAAACAGATTATATTGGTTACTGATAATAAAAATATACCAGTGGGTGCTGAACCGAGAATAACTGGTCCGATTCCTTTATACAGAAATGAAAATCCACCGGAACGCATAAACCCGTTTTTGCTTTGTAGTCGTGTTTTAAGGGTGTCCAGTGGAAATAACGCAACGTCCACAAAAGTTCCTGCTAAACCTCCAGACTAAAATTTAGGTTTAAAATAGTAAATTCAAATGTCTGCACAAATTACTAATAAGTTATTTTGGAAAAAAAAAAATATTGAATAAACAAACAGTTCCATAAGCAACAAATATTATTTCTCGACTGCTTGCTTTCAATTTTCATAAATAATTCTTGATTTAGACGATCACCATACAAAAAATACAATTAAGAAAAATTCTAAAATAGTTTTCGATGGAAAACACGAATTAAATTAGTTTTTAATGTTTTGGTGATAAAGCAGATACGAGAATGGTTTTGAAGAAATTGAAAATGTAAAGTCGAGATGACAATGAAAAAAATTATTTTATATGTAAACCTTTGACAAAGTTAACACAAGAAATTGTAGATTTTATAAACGTGAATTATTTGTAAAATCAATTTGTTCAATATTTCGATTGATATCGTAAATGATATTTTAAATGTGTGGTACGTTTCAATTTTTTTTTCTATAACAATAACTAAAACAAAACACATTTAGTACAGCCGATATCATATAGATACATGATTTAGTTAAATATCGACTGTTTGACCATTAATAAATATTTAACAGAAATAAAAATTGATTTAAATATATTTAGCTTGATTAATTTTTATAATTTTATTCACAATTTGTATATATAAATTTATAACCTAAGCACTGTATAGAATTAAAAAAACTCACTATCAAGGCAGTAATGACAATATTTTGCCTGTTTAATATAAAACCGTTTTCTTCTTGCACTTCCATGATATTAGAGTTAAATAAGTAACTTTTTGTAAAACTGTGCCAATTTAATTTCTAATATAAAAAATGCGGAAGATAAACCAAAGTCCGTTACCGACAGAGCATCGATCTAGCAACCTAGCAATTTTATCGACCGGTCAATGCCTTGTCCGTGGTTTTTTCGTTGAGCTTCAGGGTGTTGTGATAAATATGTATGTACTATATATATCTTACGATTGTATACTCCGTTATCTATTCTAATTCTATCATTTATCTTTACAAAATATCTGTTATCTTTCCTCTCTCTTTACATATTTTTATACTGAAAAATAGAAAACAATGTGGTGTGATTATTGGGAATGGCGGGAGGTTGGAACGAGAGGGGGGAGGAGTATAATAATGATTCTGATTTTAAAGCAAAATATATTTTTATTTTAATATTAACATAATATTGGCAATTTAATTGCTGATGTGTATATTATATATATATATAATTGTACTAAATTATTTTACATTAAGGGGGTTCTAAAAAGTGGTCCGCCGGTAAGGTAACAAATTTCACTAAAAAACGTAAATAAAATATGACTGAATAACTTTTTTAAAATTCGGGTTTTGTAAGGACAATTCTAAGCATTATAAACAGTTTTCATAATATTCATAAATAATTCTTGGTTTTGACGGTCACCATACAAAAAATACAAATAAGAAAAATTCCACAATGGTTTTCAATGGAAAACACGAAATGTGAGTAAAAATTAAGTAGTAAAAAAAATATTGGAGTATGAATCGTCTCCAAACGAACCTTTTCTACTGTTATATATATGCTTAAACGTTATTAATTAATTACAGGTTCTATTTCCCTCTGTCGACGATTTAAACTAATATTGTCTATTGTAAAAGACACGTTTCGTCCCAGGCAACCGTGTGGACTCGTCAGTAAGGCGATCACGGCAGCCCTGCCTTAGTGTTGGTTATAGTAAAAAAATGTTGATATTTTAAATATCTGTATCATAGAAGGATCATTAACAGATATTGAAAAGTGTAACATATTTTTCAAATTTAACGTGATGTCGTTAAACAAAATATGTACATAGATATAACCAAAATAAATAAAGTAAACAATTGCATAAGCAACAAATATAATTTCTCGACCGCTTGTTTTCAATTTTCATAATATTCATAAATAATTCTTGGTTTTGACGGTCACCATACAAAAAATACAAATAAGAAAAATTACACAATGGTTTTCAATGGAAAACACGAAATGTGAGTAAAAGTTAAGTAGTAAAAAAAAATATTGGAGTATGAATCGTCTCCAAACGGTTGCCTGGGACGAAACGTGTTTTTTACAATAGACAATATTAGTTTAAATCGTCGACAGAGGGAAATAGAACCTGTAATTAATTAATAACGTTTAAGCATATATATTTAACAGTAGAAAAGGTTCGTTTGGAGACGATTCATACTCCAATATTTTTTTACTACTTAATTTTTACTCACATTTCGTGTTTTCCATTGAAAACCATTGTGGAATTTTTCTTATTTGTATTTTTTGTATGGTGACCGTCAAAACCAAGAATTATTTATGAATATTATGAAAATTGAAAACAAGCGGTCGAGAAATTATATTTGTTGCTTATGCAATTGTTTACTTTAATTATAAACAGTTTCATAGAAAATATCAAGGATATTAATTGAGAACTGACCGACAATTTTCGGAAATAAGTAAAAATCACAGAATTCCCAATTAATTTCCTTGGCACTTTCTAAAATACCGTCTATAGTAATTAAAATTGCCCTTATAGAGCCCGAATTTTGAAAAATCGTTTGTCATTTTTTATTTACTGTTTTTAGTGAAAATTCCTAGCCTATCGGACGAGCACTTTAGAACCCCCTTAATTTTTAATTTTATACAAAATTATTTACATATTTCAAGATCAACATAATAATAAAGCGGATAATATAAGTATTTTCGAAGAAGAAACGCGAGAAGCTGTTTATGATATTATTTCCTTTCGTCAAGTAACTGCGTGTTTATAAACAGTTCCTTTCCAAATATTTAAACGTTAATTTCGAAGCCGATAATACAAGCCTGCAAGAAGAAAATTTCAGTTGTTTGTGATTGACAAGTCATTCCCCGTAGTTTTTAGTGCGCTGAATCCGAAGTGCACTTCGTATATTGTACATATAATAGATGTAAAAAAACTAATGATTCGGTATTTCAAACCAGACATGGAGATTTTGGAATAATACACAAAATTTATAAAGTAGAGTACAGCAATAGAAATAAGGTATTTATATTTTATAAAAAATTGGATGTTAGTAATACGTATATTTTCGAAAATGCGGATGTATCCGTGAAACATTTAAAATATTGTAAAATAGTAGAAACGGATGATTTCAATGTCATAAGTTGTAATGACATTTACAGACCGTGCATTTTAATGAATGTAAGAAATAATTTATTCATAGGTTCTTTGAGCAAAGCAATCACTGCGAAATATATAAATTAATTTAAAATGTTGTTATTATTCAAATAAAAATATTTTGTATGACATAAGTGATATAAATAAAAAAAGCATTCCTTTCAGTTACCTACGGTTCCCTTCTGTATATTGTTCATTTTATTCTTCGTTATGTGCATCATTTACAATGTATATTTAAAAAAATATATGTGGGGCATTCCAAGCCAACTTGACCGCAATCCGTGAACAATTGCCGACTTTGATGCAAATAGTTTATATGATTTCTCCATCGAAGAAAAGCATACACAAATTTTTAGTGATTTTTTTTTAATAACCTTGCAATTGTAAAAAATGCCCGAAAAATATGAAAAAATTTATAAATATCCCTACAAAACGCGACAAATTTTTGGAATATTTGTCCAATGTAGAAGAATTGGTTTTTGGTCATTTTTCTCCAAAATTACGTGAAAAATTTTGGACAAAAAATCGAAAAAAAATAACGGAAGAAAAACGGGCACCTATCTGGGATATTCAATATTCGTGCAGTCGGGCACGTTCCTGTAAATAGTTCCAAAATCTCGTACGTTTTTATACATGGCTGCATATATCCGTACAATTGCGTACGTTTGCGTACGTCTGCGTACGTTTCAGTACATATTCATATGATTCCTATTTGACATCTATAGTGTACAATGCTGTACATCTCCGCATGCTTCAGTATGTTCTAGCAATTTTGCGTACGTTTGCGTACGTTCGTGTACGTTCGCGTACGTTTGCGTACGTTTCTGTACAATGGTGTACAAAATGTTCGAATCGTAACCAAATCGTACGCGAACGTACATAAACGTACCTCACCGTACATAATTCTATACAGACCTACCGAAATGTGTCAAAATCGTACGGTGAATTGCGTTATAGATTACCGTTGATTTTTTCCATACGGGTGGTAATGAAAACTTCCCATCAATTCAAGATTTTGAGAAAATTGGGGGTGAATCTCCCAAAAATCACGTTTTTGGCACTTTTTGAAATTGTCAACCGGGTAAACTCGACGTGCTAGAGACTTGTCATAGGGGTTAAGTTGAAGCTTGAACACCCTGTATCGAAGATATAGCGATATATATCGGTAACAACAAACTAAATGAACTGCCAAACACGATTTTTTGGACAATTGCCAAGTATACATATAGAAATTGACTTGTACACTGCCGGCAAATACAACTACAGCCCCCTCCCAATATTTGCATCGTTCGTCTTGTCTGTCCTTTTCTAACCCTCCCAATATTTGCCTAGTGAGGGGAAAAATTTTTCCCTCACTCCGTCGACATGCGGTTATAGAACGCGCATGCGTCGACCAGAATAAATCAGTTTAACCTTTCGACAAAACTTTTCCAACATCGCGCATGCGTGATGTTGTCCCAGAATTACCGATCCGTGAGAAGTGGTGAGGAACAGCAATCGAGCGGCAAGGCAAATATTGGGAAGGGTCTAATGACAAATATGAGGAGGTAGCAAATATTGAGAATGCAGATATTAGGGGGGGGGGTGTTTAGAGGCGCCGATTATAAATATGAAATCAGGTTTTAAAAATGGCGGATCTAATACCAGACATTCAAAATGGCGGTTCCAATATGAAGGACGACTTGTTTTAAAATTTATCGGATTCGCTTGAGATTTTGGAGGTTTTCAGCATCGCTGAATTCATATACGAAAGTAGATTGAAACAAATTATAACTTTTATAGATTTCAATTTTTAACAGTTTGTCGTAAGTTAGTTTATTTAAATGTTGCTTTCATATGTCTGCTATTTTTGATATAAAATTTGTCATTACGAAAATGCCAGCTATAACAGACCGTTTTGTATGATCATGAAACTGATTTTTTAGATGAAGCAGATCATCGAAAGGTTTAGTTAGAGCATGATGTAAAACAATCTGGGAATTGCATTACATGTAGTGGAAAAATATTAAGACCTGACTAAGAATTTAGAGAATTATGTCTTTATTTGAAAAGATAGTTTTTTTATTTTTTTTTAATATAATTTAGTACGATTTAATCCGAAACGAATGGAAACAAGATTTATAGGACGTCCATGGCAATTAGTGGACCACTTTTCAATTTTACTTATATGTGCTTGAAGAGACTTGGATATGTAACAGCTTTGACCATAAAATTATAAAATTTATTTTTTTTTAAATAATTTTAGGGCATGTTTAAAAATTTTTCATTTTAAAGATGATTATCTTTATTTTTGCGAAGATGGAAATAAATTAGAAAAATATTATGTGACATGAATTTTGTGCATTTTTGGATGATCTATCGAGTAAAAATATTAACTTTCAGAAATATAAATAAAAACTGGGTTCGTGGCTCCGGCGGTAACGCACTGGACTATACGAAGTCGTATGTGGTGAGTTCGATCCGTGTCCGGTAAACAATTTTTCGATTTCGTTTTCAAGCAACAGCTCGCTGTTGGTAAGACGAGCCACGTTGTTTTTTTACGTTTCGAAAATATTGTTTGTCCGTCGGAAATTGACTCATGACCGCCGCTGTACCCTACTTGGTGTAGGTTCCTGCAGTCCCTACATTTCATACCCAAATGTAGAGTTCCTTAAAGGGACTCTACCCAAATGTGAAGTATAGCGCCATCTTCTTAAGTCGATCTGCAGCTCTCGCAAAATCTTACGATATAATAATTATATGGCCACAATTTGGTAAAGGGGTGGTTCCGCCCGTTAAATAATAAATAAATAAAAAAAGTGTACCTAATTTAATTTTTGAAATCACTTTTCTATGTACCCTTCAAATATACAACCCAAAATACATAAAAATATCTCTTTCAAGTAAGAAACCATTAGTAAATGCAGAACACTGGTGCAGACAGCTAATTAAACGAAAAATCAGTTGAAACCGCACTGCTAGAAAAAAAGGCCTATGGATTATACGTAAATGGACATAAAGCAGGGGTCATCTAACTCGCACATTCAACTGCGCATATCTCCCTTCAACTACAATTGATACAAGCAATATTTTCGTTGGTTTTGAAAAGAATTTAATTATCTTTTTGATACGAGTATAATAAGTATGATTAGTAGTGTATTATTATGTAAAAAACCATAAAAACTACCAATAACAAAATTTTCGCGTTTCTTGCGAAATTCTAGTTCCTTTTGTTCCCTTATCAACAGTTTTTCTTTAAATATTGTGATATTTTAACAATTCAGTATCTTCAGTATATTGTATAAATATAATATTATACAATAATTACAATATTCTGCGGCTGTCGGTGTTAGCATTACCCAAGATGTACCGCGTGGAGGCCACTTGATCGGACTTTTATCGGACAACAAAATGGACTTTTATTTAATACAAACTGAATGGAGATAATAACATATTTAACGCAACGAATATTTATTCGTTTCCCTTTTCATTACTGGTTTTAATAGCCTTCGAATCAGGTGCACCTCAAAAACCATACAAATCACAAAACAGACGCTTCAAAAACCCAGACATTCAAATACAGACACCTCCGATTGCTTCGTTCACTACATACAAAAATTATCTCGGGTCGACGTCCTTGAGGTCTCACTGGAAGATCATTTCAAGGTCAAACATGGTTGACCAAGGGATTAATTTTGTAGATCACTTGAAGGCCAAATCAGTTTTACAACCCGATTATTTATTAAGCGCATTCAGAAGTCGATCATTAATTACATTTTCAGAATGTGTACATTTTGAAATTCCTGGTTTCTGAATGTCTATATTTTTTTAATGTATAATTTAATCTCTGTTTTTTTTAAATGTCTGGTTTTTTAATCTCCGTTTTTTTAAATATCTTGGTTTTAATTTCTGTTTTTTGAATATTGGGTTTTTGAAGTGTCCGTTTTGTGATTTGTCGGGTTTTTGAGGTGCACCCTTTGAATCAACACGCCATCAGCCACTTTAAAAAAAAATTGAATATTTTGCTCTCTAATGTAAGTGTTTGTACGTCAAAGTATTTGTTCACTCTATTTATTCGTCGCGTTTTATGCGACAGCAACAACAATAATTATAACAATTACAATGAAAGTAATTTTGTACCCTACAAAGATTAACACTTGCCAAAATATAAAGCAATATCAAGGGAAGAATAGTTACGAGAAATTATAGAACATCTGTAGTCTTTCAGTGATCATGAATTCGCTGAAAAATTGATTACATCTAGGCGGGACGAAAGTGGTTATGTGTCGTTTCCATGTAACTAATGAAAATTTCAAGGAACTCGCTTAAAACGAAAAAAAGTCGCAAATGTAATCATATCAGCTTTGTATAAACATATGCACAGGGGTCTCACAATAACCCAGCTTTTCCAAGGGGTCTCACAATAACCCAGCTTTTCCGAAGGCATTAACTGGTTTTAGATAGTGCTAATGCCGAATGCAACCAAATATTATAATGTTACTTGGCCTGAAACGTCGACATTTGATGAAAAACTATAGCGTAATTTTTTTGTCCAAAATACAAAATTCAATACTTCGTCCAGATATATAATATGGGTCGAAGTAATAATATATATATGAGTATGTACTTCGGTACTTTATGCACAGGTATGAAGTAAAACATTTGTTTCTTGGACGTAAAGTTTTAAGGCTTCGTATATCGATAATGTATCAACGGACTGATTCGACTCATTATACTTAATTGTACTTTACTGCAACGAATAGAAAATATTATTTGGCGTCGGAAAACTTGTTTTGTTCAAAAGAAATACCGGTTTCATAAGTCAATAAATCAATTTACAATCGCAGTTACCATCATTTAATTTTAATTTCGTGAAATGGACAATAATCTCTTACATTTTAAACAACTACTAAGAATTGTATGTAAAGTTAAAAAGGAAGTGTAAAATATGAAAATTTTTCATGCGATGTACTTCGTGGATTATTAATACACATTTCCGGGCCTAAGAAACTATGATGTCCAATAAGGCTAAAATATTCATGAGGTCCTTTATCCATTTATCTTTTTTAATGAATATATCAGTTTGCATATATTTTAGTTATTGCACAATGTGTGTAAAATATGTAAAATAAGTAGAACTTTACAAGATACTATATAGATTTATTACACTACAGTTTATCAACTAGACAGATATTTCCAAGCAAATAAATATGTTGCAGGTGTACAATAAGTTATCAAAAATCTAATAGAATACTGCATTTTCGGCAACGTGTGTTTCACAGCGTTTTTAGTTGATCCATCAATGTCCTATATATTTTGGATGAAAGATAATTTCGAAAATGACCCTCTCATCTTCATAATTTATTGGCCACAGTAACGGTTGCATATTCTTATCACAACGATATACTCAGCGTGGACTCTCGTCACACATTTATCGCTGCAACATGAGCACGGTCACTGTCGAAAGCCAATATCTTAAATCTCAACTTTGTCTTCATTCAATTCACCTAGTCTCATCCCCACAAACACATCACACTGCAACCTCGCACATTTTGATAGACTTATTTGTAACTAAATTACTTACTAATATCATATCCTATAACAAATCTAATTCCCTCTTCATCGCTGATCATGATCTAATCCAGATTAATTATTTCTTTTCTCGCCCGGAAATTTTTCGTAAATCTCTTATCATTCGCGACATACGGACCATTAACAGCGAAAATTTCACCGCCAGCATTAGTCGTAAACTTGGTTCGCTGGATCTCTCGAACAGCGATGTTGACCTAACCCTATAATGGCTTTACCTCTTGCCTAACCACTGAACTTGATCGCATTGCTCCCTATCGCACCATTATTTTGTTGAATAAGTGTAAACCCTGGGTAAACCATGAATACCGTTCTATGATAAAAAAAAACACGATAATTTGTATAAGTTGGCGAATGCAAGAAACTGCCCCGAGCTCCCTCTACGGCAATACAGGAATCTGCGTGCGTCTATTAATTACCGCCTCTCTGAATAGTCCTAAACAAACCTGGAGCCATCTTAGGAGCCTTGGCACCATCACTACAAAAAAGCATCTCCTTTAAAACAGTTTTCTTGAAACGTACTAAACTTACATTATGCAGCAACCTCCAACGTCCACCCCGCTCTCTCCACCACCTTTGTTACCTCGCTCATGTCAGCACCCACCTCACCACGAACTCATTCTAGGGTTACTTTTAGTACTAAAACCATCAGTGATGTTCAGAGGATGATCAGTAAATCCTGCTCAACTGGAGTCGACAGACTATACTCCACTCACTATACTCTGGGGAGCAGACTCATAGCAGTATCTCTTTATCCCATCTTTCACACATCCCTAAACACTACAATTTTCTCAAATTCCTGGAAACGAGGATTAATTTAAAACCAAAACGCCTTCTTCCCCTGCCGACACCAGGCCGATCGCTAACCTGTGCGTGAAAGTACCTACTTGAACGTCTAATCTACAAGCAGTTTATTTCGTACTTTAATACTAACAAGTTATTGGATAATTTCCAATCCAGATTTAGATTCAATTTATTAATACCCAACAGCGCTTCTCTGTGTAATTGACGACATTCGCAAGGGCATTGACGAATGGATGGTGACCATCCTTATCCTCTACGACTTTAGTAAGGCTTTCGACACCGGTCCGCATGATCGTTTAGTCCATAAACTCTTTGATATTGGATGTTCTCATAAGATCTTACAATGGTTCTCCAGTTATCTCACTAAAAGATTCAGGCAGTTTTGCATGACGACGGTTCCCTTTCCAATTGGATATCTGTTAGTTATAGTGGTGTGCCACCAGGATCAGTGCTTGGACCTTTGTTATTCCTCATCTACATAAATGACCTGAGTCATATTCTTATGCACACCAAGTACATACTCTTTGCCGATGACACGCAAATCTATCTTAGCTGTCCAGCAACCAAAATTACTGAGGGACTCGCACTGCTTTGGACTGTCAAGCAATTGGCCGACTGGACAATTTTAGTGAATTAAAAAATAATATTAGTAAAGTACAATGATTTTCTCAATTCATTGCAAAAATAACCATTAAAAATAAAAGACCTACAATTTTAACTTTTCAACTAACTATATGTTTACATTTTATATGTGAGATATGTGTTATGTTAGCATTATTATTGGCTATAATCCATAAACTCCACGTTGTACCGTGCTCCATGTCGTGTATTTAAGATACGTAATAGATTTCAGGATAGATATTTCTTTAATAGGAGTGGGTAATTTTCTTGACATTTTGCGATTATCGCCTTTCGATCAGGCTGCAATCCTCACATTCTCGGAAATAAATTTTAGAGAGAGTATTGAGATTTTGCTCAGCCATCATTTCGAAAAATGGTCATTTTCACACCTACGGAATCGGAAAACATTGTTTGCAGCACGGACCCATTTACCCCTCATATTGTCATTCCTCGTCCCTCGGGCCGGCTTTACCGTCCCTCTGGCGTGAAATCACCAACCGAAGTGCAAAGCTCTTATTTTACGCCCTACGTAAGGCGCGCCTCCTTGATACATAATATACTATTTTGTCCCACCTGCGCAAAAACTGGGTCTTTTCATCATTGTAGGCGTAAAGTACTCTATACGAACCGTGTGGCGTAAGGTTATCCTCGCTGGCGTTCGGGACGATTCTCGGGGAACGCCGGCCCTCGAGTCGTCAATCGCCGCCGGTAACTTTCCTTGCCCTATGTTTCACTTAACGTCCAATTAAAGGCAAATGGTCTGGAAGAAATACTGAACTTGGTCATCTCGGGAAAAAAAAGACCCTATAGTGTCATATCTCGCGCTATTTTCTCAACATCGTGTGGAAAGCTCGCGCCATGAGTTGATAAAATTTCAAGGACTACAAAATGTTCATCTGTGGTGGAAATCACAATATACATTTGCAATGTAAACAAACAACGTGTCTTTGTTTACGCATTAACTATTCGATGTATCGCGAAAGTTTTTAAATTCAAAAAGACCGCTTTTTAAATTCAACCTCTTTTTAATTTGTCATGACATAACTTAAATCAGATTAGTTTTGGAATCGATCCATATTGCATTTATATAGGAAAAACGAACAAAAAAGCTGCAAAAATACGTTTCTTCCGGTTCCTATCAACAATAAAAATACACAAAAATAGTTCGAACAAAAAGGATAGAGCATCAAATTCTCTATATACAAAAGGTTATATGTACTTTCTTTGTGAAAACAACAGTTCCCTTATGTGCGTCCTAAACGATGAATAAATATGAAAGAAGGATTTTATTCTTTTTTCAAAAGTACAAATGATATTAAAAAATGTTTGAAACAAAAAAAGGGTAGAGTATCAAATTTTCTACAAAAAAAAGTTGTATGCATTTTCTTCTTAAAATTAAAGGTAATGCCGTAGAAGACGAGTTAACATGTATAGATAATCGAGTTGACGTGTCCAGTATGTTCTAGCATAAGAATTTAATAACAGCCCCGTTCTAAGCTATGTTGTCCTAAGCGATCTGGGAAAGACATTGCATATGCGAAGTAGAGCAATTCAGTTTTTAGTTTATTATTATTTATTTAATACCATTAATGGAGCGAATATGCCTTAAATGAAGAAATTATGTAATAATGCTTCGGCTGACTTGTGCTGTCGGTCGAAGTTTTGAAAATGATCATTTTCAGTTTAATTCTATTGTTAATTAAATATCTAAGTAAGTCTACCAAGCTCAGCTCAGTAGAGAAGTACGTGAGTTAAAGGACAGTTTATAGTTTTTATTAAATTTTATACACTTTTTTTAACAGTGCAACAGAACATCTTCAGAACATATGTTATAATATAGAATAATCTCAGCAGGTCTCTAGTAGAATGCCTCTAGGATATTGCAAATAGTAACCAGAATGTCCAAAAATCGGAAAGAATGTTCTGGAAATGTCTCTAAAATATCCCCAAGAAGATATCCAGAATGTCTTAAATAAAATATTTTGGTGCTATCATGGGGATATTTTTGTTCTACGTGGGCTTTCAATGGATCAATTTGGATGATTTGGATTAAGGTGACAAATTAGTGGAACATGAAATCTATATTTTCTATCCCTGTTAAAAATGAAATAGTTATTTTCGTACGGTCGGCGTAAAGTTTTAATGCGTGCGAACATTATTTTTCGTTATATGTATTTTACGCTTACAATGACGAAATAGTTATTTTCATACCATGGGCGGCAACTTTACCCCACGTATACCTGAGGACCGGCAAGCCAGTCCGAGGGGTATCGAGCGTTCGCCTGAGGGCGTACGGGTTGAACGCCCTAGGTGCGAACATAATTTTTCGTTATAAGTAGGCGTATAAAATAAGACACTATTATATGCCCTTTTTGCTACTTTAGTCCTAGCAGGTCTGAAGTTTAAATCATCCTTTACGCCTATTACGAGGAAATAGTACATTACGTATCTAGGGCGGAAAAGACGTCATTGCAGCGAGGCCGATGAAGGATCTCAGAGGCGGTAAAGTCTCGTAGTAAACGATAAGCATGCCCATAATGAATTTATGGTATGCCATCAACCATAAAAAATGACAGTCTATTTTTTAATCGTATAAATATTGCGGGGTATTCCAAATATGAATATTTTAATGCAACATTTCGTTTTAATTGAACCTTTTTATTTAATTTTACATAGGAAAAACATATTTCGTGTAACTAGTGTGGGAAATGCGATTTCCCGCACTCGTTACGAAATGTATCCTATAAAAATATCGTCAATAATCAATGCGCAGCATCGCGACTGGACTTTCCATTATCGAATTCCCTCGGAACACTAATAATGAATCTGTTCTTTCAGTTATTCGCTTATTTTATCCATTTTCGCAAATTATGTAAATACGGGAACTCCTCAAAAATCCGAAACAATGATAAATCGACATTTAAAAAGCCGACACTCAAAAAACGATGACCGTCAAAAAGCCAATGAGTCATAATGCTGTAATATTCATGAAAACAACAATGTCAGCTTTTTCAAAGTATCGGATTTTTGAAATTCAGGTTTTTTACATGTACCCTGTAAATACAGCACTATTAATTATTAAATTTGAATAACAACCCAATAAGCAAAAAGAAATGTTGAAATATTCAAAAAGAATACTTCTTGAATGCTTTTATGAAAGAAGAATTCCAGAAGAATTCTTTGTGAATGCTTAAAAAAATTACGAATGTCCGCTTTAGTTATTAAATTAAGAGTTGGATACGAATGCTTTTTTTTAAAAGCATTTTGTAAAAATGTTCTTCACAAACTATAACTAAGTGTTCATAAAGAATTCTTTTACTGAATAAGTATACTAATAAGTGTGGAATTAATTTTGAGAGCGAGAGAGAAAGAGAGAGATGCGTATTATCCGTATGTAAAAATGCAGACAATACATATATGTAACATTGTAACATACAGCATGCCGCGTTTGTTTAATACTACTTTTGGAGGTTCCTTATATACAAACTTGCCCAAGGCTCGTGCGCTTGCGAGAAACTCGGTCGCTAACTCAAATTTGTTATAAAAGAATTATTTTTTATTACGTCTTATACATTATAAGTATAATTTCATGAGGACTTTCGAGAAGTCATAAAGTATTCTTTTTTCAAAATCTGTGTTTATTGGGAACCGTGTTTAGAGAACAGTGAATTAGTTCATGTTGGTAATGCGCCGATCTTATATTTACGCATTTTAGTTAGGTCGAAGAAAGAGGTAGAGGAGCCAAAATGTACGAAAGTAGTGACTTGTTGACTGTTTATAGAAAACATTGTTTATAAATATAATTTATGTACGTCTTTTCGGTGCGTAAAGTAAACTTTTCGCACTCGATTATACTTTACGCACGAAAAAGCCGTACGTAAACAATATTTCGGCACACGTGTGTGTGTGTGTGTGTGTGTGTGTGTATGTAAAGTTCTTTACGCATACGCCCTTGTATCGAAAACTACTATTAAATCAATATTATTTGATGCAGCTATTCTAACGCAACACTTTTCTGCAATTGTTCTTATTGTTAATATTATTAGTAGTTATTGTTATTATTCTATTATACTTGTAATTTCCTTAAATTTCCAGGTCTTAATTAAGAAAGAAACATTGAAATGCAAGGAAAAACGGTGCTCCACTTCGTCCAAGAAACCATTCTCTTCCGTTTCCCGCCAAAACATATTTCCATCTCTAGCAACACGTAACTCGATTCTAAAATAATACAGCCTCAAAAAAGTTCATCATCTGCGAATTTAGTGATTACCCTCAGAATACAAGTAACCGTAATTAGTATAAACAAATTCATAGAAACTTTTAATGTTCTGCAAACCCTAAAAAAACTGACCAAAAATACATTAATTACTAGAATGCGCCAGTAATTGAAAAAAAAACAGAAATGCCACATCACTCATTAAGTATAAGTAGGATAAAATGTCACAAAGGTAATATGTCAACGTAATAATGCACCCCCCTCCAGGAATCCAAACGAGTAACCTGTTTGGGTCTAATTTTGAATAATTGTACTAGATTAAGGCTTTTTCTGTAGTATTTTGCGCCGATTTATGTACAATACTGTATCCCATAAAGCAAAATACAGCTATTCTAAAAAAAAAAGTTTTGTAGCTTTTATGATTAATTTCAGAGGTTACCTTGCAAGTTCACAATTTTCCGACCAAATTCCCAAAATCCAAAATCTGGATCTGAAAGCCATTTTTTGTCGGATATTCGGGAGTAAAGGTGAAAAAAATCAAATTTCCCGCCAACGGTTGGGTTGGAGTAAAATATATCAGAAAACAAAAAGTGGAACTACCGCGATGAGAAACGGCCGATAATTCGAAAGTCTCGCGCGCGCGGGAGCGTGGACGCACAAAATATTTGCAAGATAAAAAGAGATGAAAGGGGGGAGCAGGGGCGGGTGGGAGAAAGAAAGAGCGACAACGAGAGAAGCTAGGAGCAGCATCGAAGGGGAGTGAAAGAGAGGTTTGATCGGGCCGACCGCCGAAGAACAAGACGGTGCGAATCGATACTGGGTTTGATGCGCGCGATGGCGCTCGCCGGTGCAAAATTGTCGAAATTTTTCCTCGTCTCCTCTGCTTTTCTTAAAATCAGCCAAAATAGGGGGGGTTGGAAAAAAAATTTCTGAATTTTCCAGGGAAGTTAGGACGCAGAAAATAAGCCGGTGCGCGGAGAAAAAGCTCGAATTGGGCGGGCCTGGGTGGTGGGCGAGGATTTTTTGGCGGGAATCCGTTTGGCGCGCTGGCGGCGCCGCGTCGCCACCATTCGAACCTGTTCGCGCCGGTCCACCGCGATCATAGCTCGCAGTCGCGTCTTCGAGTCCGATTAAAGCGGAAGTCTCTTAAAATTTGTGATCTCGTAGGGTTTCGCGTACGGCGTCATCCCGAATCAACCCCGGCGGCTTTCAAGACCGTTCGATAATAGTGAGTACAGTTTTTTTTTTTTTTAAACGTACGCTCTTTTTATTTTTCTACTTTTTCACGGCTCTTTGCGTGAAGCGCCGCGCCGGCCGCCGTCTTTGTCCCTCCCCTAATTGCGTCGTTCTTTTCGCATTCGATTTTTGAACGAAAGAATAGCCAGTGCATTCCGCAAGTGAGGAAAAGCCGTAGAAACGTTGTCGAAGAAATTTTTGAAATTTCCTTGGTAGTTTTCATCGATTTACTTTCAGAGATAAATTTGCCAATAGCGAGGAGCGAATTTCGGACGACGCGACGCACATATTCGTCCGTTATGGCGTCCTTCGGAACTTTGTGCGCCGCCCGCCTTTCCTCCTTTTGCGTCGATTGCAAATTGTATCGACGGATATTCTCGGAATGTTTTCCACAAAAATTTTACATTTTAATCCGGATTTCGTATGAATTTTTATAATTTTTTTCGATTCTCCGTTTCCGCGGATTGTTTATTTTCGCGAGAGCCACAACAGTCAAGATTTCTGGAAGACGAGCGTGGTCCATGACCGACGCTTATTTACCCTCAGCATTTTGAAAATGGCGGGTGCTAAAATTCAAGCGTCGCCTAGTCCAATTTTCCCTTCTTCTACGATTTTTTACCGAATTTTTACTCGAGTCTTTGAATATTTTATATTTTTTGGCGGGAGATGATTTTTTCTCGGAGCGTGGCGGGAAATTCAATTTCCGCTACGCACCACTGACGGCGTCTAAATGCTAATTACTAACGATTTTCCGTGCCCGGCAACGTACCTTGTCGCATATTTTAGGCCCTTTTCCATAAACAATATTACGGCACCGGAACGTTAGATGGGCGGATAAGTAACAAATTATCTCTCTATAACGCTCGAATCATTTATTTTCATGACGCGATTGGAAAAGCGTCCCTCCAAACTCCGTTTTGAATACGACCTCCATTTTATGTTTTTTTTTCTCGATGGTTTCTCCATTTTTTTCTAATTTTAATTACTTTTTATTTACTTTATTATCATTTTCTAATTACTTTATTTTTAATATTTTGTAGGGAAAATATTTACAAACGTCTAGAAATATCTACATTTATATTTTGTGATTTTATTAAAACTTGTTAAAATATAGTAAATTGAATTAATTTAAAATATAAATGTTTAATAATACTATTTTTTCTTAGTTTAAATATCACATTTCTCGATATCAAAGAGTTTTTTCAGTTATTTTTTTTCATCGGAGCTGATGTTTATATTGTTATTCAGAAACGGGACGTGTTTATAACTAGCGTCGTGTTACGAAACACATTTAAACAAATATTGGGAAAAGATGCTTAAATTTGTTTGCATTGAATGCTAAAATGAAGCGCCCCTCCCCCTTAGGCATTAATGCTATATCTTAACCTAACCAAACAGCCGTTGCATCCCTCTCCCTCGCGTATGAAATGGCATTCCCCCCCCCCCCCCCCCCCCCCACCACCCAATTCAACACAGTTCTGTATAGCATCATTGTTTGTTTACATTATTTTATTTAAATTTGTGTTAATGTAATATAATTAATTTCAATCTGGTAATAAATAAATTATTTTTTATTTATGATATGCATACAACTATTTTTTACAAACATTTATAATTCAAAATATATCCTCATTTTTTTTTTTATTTTATTTAATATTTTTTCTTTTCTTTAAATTAATAAAAATTACCGCCATAACCTAGAAAGGGAATACTCTTATTTATTTTATTTTTTTTTTAAATATACTTTAAATAGATTATTTGTTCTCTATATAGTAAAACATAATATAAATTTGATTTTTTAACAGGTACATATAATAGTTGTGTTTTTTCATTTAACAAAAACGACAAAATTTGTCGCTGGTTTTCATCCTCCGTAAATTTACGGATATCTTTGAGATATTGTTACGAAATAAAGGTTTCCTATAGTTTTTGGGTATGCTCTTTTCGAATCTGAAGTCCGTGATTCAATATCCATTTTTTTAAAAATAGCTACTTAATCGAAAAAAAATCGTGGAAAAAAAGTAAGAACTTTTTTATTAAACTGCAATTTTTATTGTGAAGGATTAACGGGATCGTGTCAGGCCTCAGAATCCTGTGGCATAATGAGTTTTACTAAAAGTTGGTCAATATTACGATTTAAATTACAAAATGGCGCTATTAATAAAGAATTTTTGGTAATATTTGTATTTTATTAAAATATTTCTTGTATCTTATCAAGTATTTTGATGGAGTTTTTTTTTTGAGGTGGCTGAATACAAATCCGGTATTAAACTTTGGAAATTCAAAATGGCGGATCTAATATGATTTAAAAAATTTCTATGTACTGAATACCAGATATATATAGTGCCATTGGAAGGACTCCAATTTGTAATTTAAATCTTAATTTTGACCAAGTTTTAGTAAAACTTATTATTCCATAAGATTCTGAGACCTGACACAATCCCAGTAATCCTTCACAATAAAAATTGCAGTTTACTGAAAAAGTTGTTGCTTTTTTCCACGTTTTTTTTTTCTTTTAATTGGCCATATTTAAAAAATGGACTTTCTCAATAATATCTCAAAGGTATCCATAAACTTATGGAGAATGAAAACCGGCGACAAATTTTGTCGTTTTGGGACGAAACGAGTTACTATAATATTATTATAATTTACAATTTAAATATTAAGATTATTATTGTTTTACAGTTATCAGAGGAGTGAAGTAACATTTCCAAAATGTCTGATGATAACTCGCCAGTAGCTGAGGACCAAAAGAAGAAGAGAGGTCGACCTCCAGCGAAGGCCGCTGCAAAAGAAACAAAAAAGAGGGGAAGAAGCGCTGCCGAAAAGAACAATACTGGTCGTGGAGGAAAGTCTGATAATGAAGATGATGCGCCTTCAGGACCTGTCAAACGCGGTCGCGGAAGGCCAAAGGGATCGCCTAAGAAGAAGGTAAAGAAAAGTTTACTGTGTTTTAGTAAATTATTTTTAAAAATCGAAACATGTTTTTGAAACGTGCAGCATTAGAAAAGATGTGTAAAAAGAATATTTTTCAAACTTGTGTGTATTTTTTTCAGGGATCGGCGAAAGCAAGTGCTCCCTCGTCGGTCGGACGTGGTCGCGGTAGACCAAAAAAGGTAGAAGAGAAACCTGAAAGTACCGGAGAAGAGGAGGACGAACAGGAAGAGGAGGAAGAAGAAGAAGAGAATTGAACGTAGAGAGTGTACGCTTGAAAAATATTTCTTATGAACTCTTTCGACAACTCACTTTTTAAGTCCTTCGATTCTTAAGTTTTTTACTAAACGTAGACTGAAGACGAACACGTAATTAGGCTCTGTTCCTCTTTTTTTAATGACTTGACATTTTAGTCCGATGCCCAGTGTTTTTACAATGCGGAAATGCATTGGAAAGGGAAAGAAATCAGTGTGACATAATGACGGAAACTATTATAATATTAGAAAATGAAAAAAAAAAAAAAATTCGACGATATTCGTCGAGTGCGATAAAAGTAATAGTCGAACCTCGGAGTGGAACATGCGTTTAATGATACTTGTACAAACTCTTAGTCCTTTTTTTTTCATGTTGCTGAAGCATGTATTCCGCGAGACGCGTTTGTCGCGCACTTTCCTTTCTCCGACCGTATTGTATGCGGTGTGTAATTTTCTTTTAACCCAGTAACTTTAACATGTGAAGCGATTAATTCTGAATTAAAAAAATAATATTAAAGTAAGGATAGAACAAAAATGCTTCGTGGACCGATGTGGGTGAAAGTTTTTTTTTTATATTGTGACTATGAATAAATGATGCCTAATTTTTGCATATACATAGAGTGTCAACGTGTATTAAAGTTAATAAATTCTCAAAATTTCACTTGTGAAAAATTGTTTCAATTAAAACCTTTTTTAGGCACTTTTCAGAATCGGCATCATGAAAATTACTGGCGACAAGTTAATGTGAATTTCACAAGAAGAAAAAATGTATTTCATACAATTTTATGAATGTATTACATAAGTAGCATATGGGTGATTAAATTTGTATTGTTTTGTGTAGTAATTCTCAGATTTCTGATTTCATCCTCAATCTCCATTTTGCTTAAATAATTTTTAAAATTACTTTATTTTTAAAATTGCAGCTTACATTTGTCTAATTGAACATTTAAATTTCTGACGTGTTATCGTAGCTTAAGAACAAATGGCCAATCCGTCGTGTCTTCAAACGACAAATTATACAGAAATCAATTAATTTAATATAAAAATAAAATATTAATCGTGAAAATAAATTAAAGACGGCGAACCAAGTCTAACAAAATTCATTTTTTCAAAGGTAAAAGGTCCCAACATTTCGAGCAACTCGGTCATCATTATCAAGGGAAAATAGTCAACTAAAATTTTGTCCTGATTATGTCATTGAACAAAGAAACGTTGACGAATAATTCTTAATATTTGTTTAAATACGACAGATAAATTTTGTTTTCTGCAAGCAATGCATGAAAGTTCGGTTATTTTTGATGTTGTTAAGAACTAATCGTCGATGTAAAATTAATTTTTTTGTTATACTTATTACAAATAGGGACTATGATCATTTTATGATCAAATTTACATATTATACTGTAGTAAATACTTTTAATTGTATATGCACATAAAGGAAGCCCATTTGTTCTAAAAAAAGTTCTAAAATTAGAAATTGGTAAACCTAGGAAGTCTTTGTTACAATTTGGCGATTAAAATTAAATAAAATTTGAAAGATTGGTAACTTCAGAGCACTTTATAATTATAATAAATTACAGTTTATAATTGGTCTTCTAATATAATTTACAAGTATATAATACCTCTTTAGTCTTGTAATACTGAAAATTGTACACGATGCTGCCTACGACATCAAATGAAGTTTTATAGATCCGTTACATACACGAGTGAAAAAGTCCACGTTTAATATTCTCAAAAACTCATTACTCTTTGAAGTCTTTAGAAATACTGATATTTTACAAAGTCTTTGAGTTTCGCTTTTGTAGCCTTCTAAATACATCTACTTCGTTGAAATGCATTTCATAGTATAACTTTAGTATAACTTCTAACCACAGATTCTCTGCTTTTTCGTACTTTTAAAATTTAAGTAAAAACTTTTACAATTCTTGATTGTTGCTTACTTCTAGAGAAGACTGTAAAAATTAAACGTTCTAACAGACCAAATATTACAGTTATATATCGAAGGCGTCCAATAATACACGAGTCTCGTCGAATCCACCGATTGCTGAGCAAAAGAGAGACAATAAAAATAGTAAATAAGTAAGTAAATAAGTAACATTAAAATTTACCGAAGGAATATTTGATACCTGATATCGCTGGTCCGACAGTTGATGAAGTGTATGTGCAATTCATTTGGTAAAAAATGTAGAAAGAGGTCAATATTAAGGACTTCATTGTTGTGTGTTAAAGAGCTCGGCATTATTGCTGCTATCCATAGATTGGTAACCTTGCTGCATAATTAAGCCTTTGTTATTTTCAATATTATGTTCAAGGGGGAATGGCATTACTAACTCGTCTCTGCCTGCTACCAAAGCCCTCATCCAGTAGTTCTGTTTCCCAGTCATCCTCCCCTTCCTCTCCCGGATCAAAGTTGTAAAGAGGCATCAGTCGATGTCGAAGTCTCTCCAACTTTCGTTTCCTCGAAATAATTAGGACCTGAACAGCAGTATTAATCAGAAGAATGGAAATAAGACGTATATTAATAAAAGACGATATCGTACCACAACGGATAAAACGACAACGAAGATCATGACACCGAGTGGAACAAATATATACTCGACACCCTCGGGTGGACCAAATTCGTCAAATGGATCAGGAGTTGTAGTACATAAACTTCTATTAGCTATCCTAGTAACTTTTGTTACATTCCAGCTCTCTTCTTCTGCAGCGGTTACATTAGATAAGTCTGGAAAATCTGTGGTAAATAACTTATTGGTCATCGTTGAATTTGTATCGCTAGCCATTGTTCTGCAAATGACGAAAGTTATAACAAAGATAAATTATGAATCGGAGGTAAAATTTGACATTGGTATGATGAAAATTTAAGATTGTCGATAAGAAGTGATCTCACCATTGATTTACATTCGGGTCCAAAAAGAAATACTGTTACAGATCACATGTGCATGACGTTAGCGCATTCATCCGTTATCTTTGATCTTCCATCGATGGAAGAGAGATCCATGCACGACATGCGGATGAACGCAGGGATGACGATGCGTATAAAGGGAGTGTAACTCGTCCTCTAGTCTTGTGATAGGACTCCAAAACCCCCGCCCATCATATAAAAATATGTGCCAGGAAATATCTACATAGCAAGAGGCCGCAGCTAGAAATATTTTTCGGCAGGAGTTTTATTCATAACTAACATTTTTAAGTAAACTTTTTTACTGAATTCTTTATTCATATAAAATGGTTTAACCCGATAACTCCCCCGCCGATAGCAACGGCCTTGGTACGAGTTCAGCCAAATAACTATAATGGCGCCACACTCCAAGGGGAAATCAAATCATGTAAACCCCCTCGCGCCCCCCGTGCAATCAATCTGTCGTTTTTTATAGTTCTTGTCCTTTTTTGCTGTACATACTTTATGTGAACAAAAGGATTAAAATCTGTCAAAAACTATTTTTAATGAATTTATTTCGTAGATTCGGAGATGAGTTGTCAACTCATCTCTGGTAGATTTGAAGCTTTCTGCTAGTGTTCACAAAAATGCCGCGCTAGGTAAGGCGCCACTGTGTCCTACCCAGGCCCAATGAGAAGCGAGCTTTAGCCGAGCACTTACGCGAATCGACCAATGGCGCGAACGTTAAGGAGTGATCGATTTGCTTTCTTTTTACATAAAAATATCACTCCACAACTTTCACGCCATTGGTCGATTCGTGAAAGTGCTCGGCTAAAGCTCGCTTCTCATTGGCTACTGGCTATAACATGGGTGTTCCCCTATGTCTCACTTCTCGAACTCACCCGGTATGTATATACATGTGCACTCAACCCTTTGTTTACAGGACAGATATCGACCGAGAAAAACATCTTGTTGCCATTGTAAGAAATATATATAAAAGATAAATATAATGAAAATACTATTATCGCATAACGTTGGTGGGTTACATTAACTTTTTAATCTGTACAAAGTTATTTCTTTTTTGTACTATGTATATGTTATAGCCACTAAATCTGCATTACCAACGGTGGCGTTACGTGTGAAACATCCGCCCAATTCCATGAAGTATAAGGAACACAAGTGTACAAAACAAAAACCCCCGCGCATGTCTGATGACGCATGATCACGTCGATCACGCACGCCAGCCAGAGAGATCAAGCTTAGCAACTTCAGAGTTCGGGATTAATTGTTCTGCGATTTAGGCCGTAGACGCGTAGGCAAAAGTTTCTGCTTTCTACAGTGCGAATGGAAAACACGACTCATTATTGAAGCAAAAAGAGGAGTTGCTAGGATCGTCATAAAAAGAGAATCGAATTGCGAAAACGCTTTCGTTTTTCGATAGTGGCTTTTGGAAGAGTTCCGTTTTTTGTTCCGCTTAAAAAGATGCCGAAGAAAACGAACAAAAAGCGAATGGATGGCCGCGGACGTGTCGAAGATAATCATTATTTTGGTGAGCCTTTTAAAGTTAACCTCAAATCTCATTATCGACCTTCCATCTCGTCATAAACATTTTTTGTCCTCCTGGCATTTGACCTTCTTTCCTGTATGTATCGATGCCTGCACATCCTTCGGACCTTCTAACTGTTCTTTTCTTTAGATATATTAATAGAATATTTTAAATGTGCATTCGATGTATGGCGATGTGTTGGACAATATTTAGTTGAAAAATAAATTTTTTCTTCCTTACTTTGCAAACAAGTATTGAAAAACTGCTTTAAAGCGGATTCATAATTTCACCTTTAAACATGAAAAGCAAACTTTCCTGATAAGCTTAAAACATGAATATATTGTGCTCGCTTAGAAATTACTTTTCATTGCTACAAAATGAATTTCAGCATTAAACAACTAGTGTTGTGAAAATTATAATGACTCATTTTTAATTATTGAGCATTTTGACTGTAGATAAACCTGTATTACCAATACTGTTAAAAAACCCAATAAACGTGCAGGTAACTGAAATATGCCATTCAGGTAACGCAGAATAAATGACCGGTAACTATTAAGATGACTTATAAAAGGCAACTTTCGGGTTGCTATGCATACTCTGAAACATGTCGATGTAATTTTATAGTAAAATGGTGGGAATTAAAATACCAATAAATTTACGGTGTTGCGGTAAAATTACTTCATTATGGACGTGATTTTACATGTGCCCTGTGAATAAGACGTCTGTCGGTTATTGGTGAGAGGGACCCGACTCGCAAACCGAGAAGAACAGGTACATAAATGCCTACAACACAATTTACAGTGCGCTTGTAACATTACAAAGACGATGTAAAATTACATTTTTTAAATTACACAATCGATGTAAAATTACAACGATTATTATTGGTATTTTTATTTCCACCTTCGATGTTGTAGATTTACATATTTATGGTCAATTTCCTTCTATTTTTAAGTGATTTTTACAAGAGAATTGTAATTTTATTATAAAACCAATAGGAAATTTCAACAAAACTGTAAAAACTCAGAAATGTAATTTTACTTTCACTTTTTACAGTGTAGTTAACTAATGTCTCGCCTTTACGATAACTTTCAGGAACTACAGGTTGTCTGCGAGTTAACTACATATTTATTCTTTGAGTTATCTGAAAGGCATATTCAGTTACCTGTACGTTTATTGGGATGGTAATAAACCTTCTAAATGCCTTTTAAGTCATCCTAATATAGTTATCGAGCATCTATTTCGAGTTATCTGAAATACACAATCCTCTTACCTGTATGTTTATTGGGATATTAACATGCGTGTATATTAGGGTGGTCCACAAAAAATCGAAGTAGCGAATTTTAATTGGGACACCCTCCAGAATTCTTCTATATTGAAAATAAAAAGACATGTATTTTTTTGTTTTGCGATTCGTCGATATTTAATGGTGCCACCGGGCCCATGAAGTTTCCCATGTATTTTATATGGGAAATAATCGTTTTCTCAAAAATTTTTCTCTCAATATTTCTTCATGAGCAAAAGATATTTTCTTTCAGAAATGATGAAATCATAATGATCGTTTATACATAAAAGATCTTTTTTGAACAACCACACAGTAAGCTCATAAATGGAATGAAAATATTGTTTCAATAATGTATATCGCTATAGTATCTTAATTTCATGTATGGAAACCTATTATTTAGAGTATTTAAGAGTCGCTGAATAAGAACCTGACATCAGAATTTCAAAATTAAAAATGGCGGAAACAATATGGTGGACATAATTTATAAAATTTAAATGGATTTTCATAAAACTTAATGTTATCTTGAATTTTTGGGCTGGATGATTGTGAATCTCAAATCAGATTTTACAATCCAAAATGGCGGATACGTTATGGCGGACATAATGAACATCTTCTATAATAGTACACGCCAAGACATAACAAAAAATAACTACACTTGAAGATATCTAAATTTGATTACTATTTCCAGAGCATCTCACATTTTAATTTGTGAATATCAACAACGGGTACAAAACACTCGACGGAGACATAGAAAAAGCTATATGATAATAATGACATTGATGCATGAAATCTATATAATACAATGTCATGAAAAACAAAATATTGTTATATCATTCTTTCTGTCTCCGTCGTGTGTTTTGTTCCTGTTGTTGATATTTATAAATGATACCGTGAGATGATCTGAAAATAGTAATTGAATTTCAATATCTTTAAGTGTAGTAGTTTTTTTTACGTTCCGTCGTGTATGATTATGGATGATGTTAAATAATTATTGTTATTCTCTATTCAAGTAATTATAACATTATTTTAAAATGTGTGAAACGCACAGTTTAATGAGAGATAGTTTAGTAGGGCATTTATACACCTCAAATTGTCAGAATTCAATGACCTCCTAACAAGCAATTTTTACACGTGCTGTTTTTCAATATACCTGTAGCAAAGCTGACTGTACGTGTAAGTGCTTCATTAACAATTTACGAACTTACCATTTTTTCGGAAAAAGATTGTATACCAATCCAACTGACATGTCACTGTGTTGAAAAGTTGCAAAAATTGTATGAAGAATTTAGATCATTGCCAAAATCACCAAAGAAAAAAAATTCAAGAGTGACAGAACAAGGTTGTATAGAAAAGACAGGTGATTTATTTGATATGTTTTCTGCAAAAATTATAGTAACATTTAATATTTTGGGATTTGAATAATGAATAATGAATAAAGTGCCGAAGCAAAGGAAATATGCCAATGCATAATTCTAAGAGTAAATGTTAGATTCGTAATCAGTAACCTAAGAAACTCCTATATAGCAAATTTCAATCAAATTCATTTGTATTATAAAAATTATATGAAAATCCATTTAAATTTTATAAATTATGTCCCCCATATTGTTTCTGCCATTTGAATTTTGAAATTCTGATGTCAGGTTCTTATTCAGCAACTCTCAAATACTCTGAGTAATAGATTTCAAGACATGATCTAAGATACTATAGGGATATACATTATTCGAAGAAAATTTTAACTTTTTTTCTATTTATGGACTTACTGTGCGGTCGTTTAAAAAAGTTTTTTATGCAAACTATCATTACGATTTCATTATTTCATCGTTTCTGAAGGAAAATATCTTTTGTTCATGAAAAATGATGAATTTTTAGAAATTTTACATCAAACTTTCGAGAAAACGATTATTTCCCATATAAAATACGTGGGAAACTTCATGGGCCTGGCGGCACTATTAAATATCGATGGATCGCAAAACAAAAAAATACGTCTTTTTATTTTCAATATAGAAGAATTCTAGGGGGTGTCCCAACTAAAATTCGCTACTTCGATTTTTTATGGACTACCCTAGTGTATATGGGCAAATGCGCGGAACTTTTAACCCCCCAGTGTCCTCAATTTCTGACATTATATTTAATATAACATGACTATTTTAGAACACACATAAATAAATAAAATTGTAAACTCTTTATTAATCAGGACTTTTTAAGTCCACTATAACAAATATTTGATTTATAGCACAGCGCAATTAATAAATACACAAATGTATGTATAACAAAATATGCTTTTTTGTAGGATATTTTGTGCTCTAAAAAAAAAGGTTCAGTATATTTTCAGTGTATCTTGCACTATTTTTGATACGGAAGCCTTAGAATGCAAAAAGTACCAGCATTTTTTCACTTTTGTAACGTTTACAGATCATTACAAACAATTATTAATAATTAAATCGTCTAAAAATTATGAATTAATATTTTCAAAGATGTAATAAAATTAACTTTCTTAACGATTTCAAATTTTAATCACCATATTACGTTTATGAGAACCCGTATGGCGTACAGTTGCTGCCTGTGAGAAGCAAAATCTGCTTCAAATTTCTTTCCGTGTACAAATTTATTACAACTTTCCCTATAACAAATAATTTTTAACATAGTAATTTTACAGTGCCTTCTGATTTTCCTATACTCAATGTAGGAAGTTTATAATAACATAAAATCCTTAATCTCAATCTCTACTTTACACATGGGAATATTGCAGTTTGTTTGCATAAAAATCATAACACATTTGTAAAATTGATTGCGAGTTTTTACAGTGTACAACAGGTAATTCTGGACCCAGAAAATATGATATATACTTTGTACTTTTAATCAATTGTAAATTAATATATAAATTTATTATGCTGATAGTAGGTTTTTGTATCACTTGAGGTTGGAAATTTTACAATGTTTTTGTAAATTTATCAGATATGAATATGAATTTGTAATATTGAGTGTAGCAAAAAATATGAAAATTTACATTCTTTATAGAATATCTTATAACAACCCCCCTCGATAACTTTGATTATATTACGAAGAAGTGGCTAAATCGATTATCCGAGTCAGTAAGTTACTTACTGACTCGGGTAATCGATTTAGCCACTTCTTCGTAATTTGGAATTTTACTGAGTGTTAAATTCCTTGAATTATATCTTTGATTATATTGTTCAATGCTCCCTGCATTTTTTCCTGATCCTTGAATATGATACAGAAGGGATCATGTTGCTCTGCCTGGCCATATCTTGTCTTGTAATGTCATGTATTTTTCTTTGCAATACCTGTGTTATCTGGGTGGATAGCAAACCTACAACTATGCTAAATATTACTTCGACCCAGACCATAGGTCTGGCGAAGTATTTATTTATCTATTCATTATAGTAGACGGCCTTGAAAGGCCTTTTATTCATACAAAAAGAAATAACATTATTCGCTTAATAATAACAAAAACAAGAAAAAACCATAATAAACAATGAATAAACCTTAATATTTGATATCTGAATTAAACAATAAATAAAGAGAAAAACAAGAAACTTAAAATTTGTAAACATAATTTCGCATCGCAGTTTTAAACGCTCTCATTTGTTGTAATGACCTTATATCTAACCACAAACAATTCCATTCGCGCCTAAGCCTAGCAACACTAGCCTGGAAACTGTATCTAGATTTAGCGTTTCCTTCATATATTTCACGATGCTGTCTCAATTTATAATACCGAGTAGGCGTTAAAAAAACTTTGGATAATTGATTAAAAATGTTATTAAAGACGGAGCAAAATCCTACACTTTATATTTTATGGATGTTTATTCCAGTATGCAGTGTATAAATTAAATACATCTATGTAATTTAATAATTATAATTTTACCCAAATCTCAATTGCTATTAAAATACCCGTACTTTACTCACTCTGACAATAAGATGTCCAGTTCATATAAACAGCTGTAAACCATATGTAATTTTTACCAAGTTTGTATTCTATTCTATTTTCACACTTCACTACTCACAACCTTGGTTCCAACATATGTTTTAATCAAATTCTATATATAACTAATTTAGTTCAAGAATTCAACTATGTTTTATAGTAACATAGATGTTTTCAAAACTTGTTAGACCGTTTTAAAATAAATGTAGAAAATCCTGGTATTCTTCGGTCATTATAATTAAGTAGACAATAATAAATATTGTAAACAATAACGTTGTAAATAATTGCGTAATTGTGATATCAGTTCACGCGACACTCATAACTATTATTTAAATCTATGTATCCAAAAAAAGAATTTTACTATTGAAAATGTTGAAAAATATCCCTGTATATGTGTCATTAATCTATTAAAAAATGCGTTTCGCACGGACGATCAAGTGTGCTCATCAGCAGGATCTTGATCGCTTTCCCTGGACACAAACATTTTTTTAAATATTATGAACATTACATAATTTTTTCAATTTCTTAATGTGCTGGGATGAAACATTAGAAATATGAAAAAAAATTTTAAGAAAGATGAACAAACTTCAAAGTGTGATAGTTCTAACGTGCCTTGCCATTATGAACATGATTCAAGAATTGGTCTATGTTTTATAGCAACATAACTAATTTAGGTTTGCACTCTTCCCCAGCTCGCCTTTGTTGAGTATATAATAACCTATCTTGCAACTCGAATGTTTATAATTTTAACAGCAATAAATCTACTCGACATTAAAGTATTCGCATATAATTAATTGGGTGAATGTCAAAAACCCAACATTCAAAAACGAGACATTGCAAAAAACCGGCATTAAAAAAATAGATTTTCAAAATACGTGGGCATTTTGAAATGTCTGGTTTTATGTCTGTTTTTATAATGTCTGGTTTTTTAATCTGTCTTTTTAAATATCTGGTTATTAAATGTCGGGTTTTTGAAGTATCTGTTTTGTGCTACTAATTAATAATTTATTAATTAATTGTTTAATAATTATTCTACAATTACTTCCATACAATCATAATTAACCTTTCAGTTTTACTGTAGCATACCATTATATTACTTGCCTTTTGCATCATTATCTGATGCAAGTTTGTTAACAAAATAAAATAAAAATAACAATAGTACGGAATATTTTACTATAAAATAGCATACAACGAATAAATTACCATTAAACATATTGAATATATATTTCCAATTACGATGACCAAATACCAAACAGTTCTGTTAAAATCCGCTTCGCTAATAAAACTGGAGAAATTATTATTTTAAAATGTTATATAATAAAAAGGAGTGTAGCAGAAAAATTAAATGTTCCTTTTATTTAATATAGGCCATGACGATCGAGTCAATAGGGATGAGGTGCGCAAAGTATCCAACCGTCAGGTTTCATTCAACGTTCAAGCGCACAAAGGTCCAAGCAGGAAGTTCAAACCCAAGCTCGGATATCTTAGAAGCTTTCGAGATGATGATGATACAATGAGTGGTCCTAGCAGTAAAGGAAAAGCAACGAATAACTTTGTAAATAAAACCTGGATGAGGATGAAAAAAACAGGTTACAGGTATACAAAGGGTCGTAATAGTCCAGTACCATATATAGGAGATAGTCATCGACCTCGCGGTATTTCTGGTGAAACTAGTTGGTATAAAATAATAGTACGTACAAATGAAGTTTCTACAAAATGTTGCCATTTTGTGTTGCATATATATATATATAATTTAAAAATTATTTTAGATTCAAATAGGATTTGATGGAATGCGATTTTCCAAAGAAGATATTATGAACAGATTGCAAAATGCAACTAGAATGTTAATTGTACCAATCATGGTAAATCTTTTCTCTTCTTTTGTTAAATTTACATTTATGTATTTCAGACTTATATTGTGTGTTATTTATAATTTGCAGTGGAAAGAAACCGGAGACGAAGTAATATTTTATATTGATGATAAGGAAGTAGCAAAGGCAATACTAACATTAGAAAATATAAAAATGGACAATGGTACAACTTTATACGTAGGGGCAAGGCCTGAAATTCCATGCTCTGCAGATATTACTGAACAGTTGAAAGAAAAACTAAAATTAGCAATGGCAAAGCGTTACAGGCCAGACACAAAAGCCCTTGATCTATCAAAATTCTATCGAGATCCTGACTTAGTGGACTCGTACTTTTGTGGTCTATTCCGTGCACCAATGTTGATCGCAGTTTTAGACATTGTCAGCGAACATATTCAAGATTTAGAGGCATTGAACTTGGATGGCAATAAGTTAATGGTCATCGATAGGTTAAGAGTCTTGGAGAATAAATTTCCAAAATTAAAGATTCTTCATATGGGTGACAATAGGATAAAGGAAGTGCATCAATTGTTTGTACTTAAAGATCTCAAAATTGAAGAAGTCCGTTTAGAGGGAAATCCATTATGCAACAGATACAAAAAGAACAGGGAGGAATATGTTAGGTAATGTATAACTTGCTGCTTTTTCACTGTAAAGTTAGGCACGTCTCCATGTTTCATTCAACTTGTATAGCTAGCAACCGATTCGTTGCTGCTGATTCAAAAAATGAAGGTTAACATTATTATGTTATATTTACACTTAAGTAATTATGTAATTTTCAAGACAATGTCAATTAGAATCCCTTCGTTTCGAAACAGCTACTACAAATCAAATTCTAGCTTCATCATCATTTGTTGTTTGATTACACATTTGTTTTGTACGTATGTCTTTTAGTTTTATCAAGTTTTTTCATTATATTTTTCTGCCCTGATGAACATACGACTGATAAAAAAGGAAGTAGTAGATTAAAATTTCACTATAATGTAAACAAACAATACAAATATGTGACAAAGATTATAAATTTACGTATTTACATTACAATTATGGCTGAAATAAATTTATTACGTCACATATTAAATTCTCTAGTCATTCTATAAAATTTATAAAACATTAATGTTGAACTAAATTGTTACAAGTTCTAATTTTGGATTGTATCATATTCTATATATCAAATATTTCATTTTTAATTTTTATACATTTTCTCAATGAAACAATCCAAAGTTAGGATGTAGTTTTAAATATAAATTGTATTATAGATTTATTTGGCATTGTCGTAATGTTAATAATTATAAGACATGTTCAAAGACTATTCAAACTGAATAAACAAAACTATCTGAGATTGATGAGTCTTTTAAGTTATTCAGTTCAGAATTATTTTTAAAAATAGTTTGAAGTAAAACAAAATAATGCCAACTGCGTGATAAATTTTTTTCTTTCTTTATTTTGGCGTGTAAGTAATTAATATAATCTGGTTTATTACACACTGACACGGAGCATCCTGCTTCTTGGCGATTCTTTCTTCTCAACAGTTCTCTGAGGAAGATATTTCCAAAACTTGTTCGATTGGTGAGTACATTTACAAATTAACATTGCTAAAAAATAGAATTAATTTTAATTTTAAAAAACGACAACGTCGTGTTATTTACCAACTTGGAAATATCCTCAGGCTAAAATCTATGAATTATTTTATTTTTCTATTGCTGTGTATATTTTTTATTGTAAAGAATTTTATAGAAAAAATATAGAATAAAATTACTTTGATTTAAGGACGGGCAAGATTTACCACCACCAATACATTTTGACGTGGTGGATGATGGTGTTAAATTACCTTCAAGTAAACCACTGTATGTAGCTAACGAAGAGGTTCAGAAAATTGCGAGCCAGTTTATCCAACAGTATTTTCTGGTGTATGATGGAGAGAATCGACAACCTCTGCTCGATGCTTATCACGAGCACACATGCTTCAGCTTAACTGTATCAGCAGCGGCGTCTCAAAGCAGGTAATTTTCACATCAACATTTCTTTCAATTTATATCACGGTGCGCCCGAACTGGCTCCAACTGAAAGGTTCTTGCACTGTAAATTTTCTTTATGGGTTTGAGTTTGTAATATTTCTGGATGATTTTGCACCAAAAATAAAAAAATTCGGCGGAGCCGTTTTCGAGATATCTCATTTCCACTGTTCACATTATTAAAAATTCGACATTTTAAAGGTACAATGAACACAACTTTTAATATTTTTTAATTAAATTTTTCAGACAGTGTAAGTTAATCGTAAGGAAGCTTGGTACTGAATTTCGCGAAGATCGATTCATTTTTTGGGCACTTATTAACTTTTTACGTTAACTTATTTTTTATTTTACGTTTTTCGCCGGTAACTCGTTTTGTCTGCACTCTATACTATTCTAGTTTCAATTTAGTATTCTAAATAAAATATCAGTGTAACATTACGTTAAATACACACATAATATATACCTATATACATACATAATTTATGAAATATACCCAAATTTTATATGATCGTAATTGCGGTTCATAGCACAAAATTGACGGGTCAGTCCAATATTTAAAAAAAATATTATAGGTATTGAATTTCGCTTCATTAGCTTATCAGCATCTTGCCAAATTTAGTTTTACTGAAGTACGTGAAAGTTTTTGATGATTTTCCGGCCGGATGTTTTTTCGAAACTTTGTTATTTTCCCACATTGCCTGGAAATCGTAATATACAGATTCCATGACTTGCTCAGAGAAGAATCCCAGTCCCGTCTGCACTCTGTCACAAAATTGTTCCACATGGAAAAATACGGCATGAATATAAGTCTATGATATTATTTCCAAGTCTATGAAACTCATTTTGAAAGCTGCTATATGATTTTTGTAATCTGTATACAAATTATTTCCGAAACACGAAGTGACAACTTTTTTAAAATCATCAAAAACTTTCACGTACACCAGTAAACCTAAATTTGGCAAGATGTGACAAGCGACTGAAGCGAAATTCAAAATGTAATTTTTTTTTTTAATATTGGACTTTGTGATATGAACCGCTATTGCGATCATCTAAAATTTGGGTATTTCATAAATTATGTATAGAGGTATGTATTATGTTTGTATTTAATGTAAAGTTACAGTTATATTTTATTTAGAATACTAAATTGAAACAAGAATATAGTCAGACAAAACGAATTACTGACGAAAAACGTAAAATAAAAAAATAAATTAACGTAAAAAGTTAATATGTGCCCAAAAAATGAATCGATCTTCGCGAAATTCAGTACCAACCATCATTAAGATTAACTTAAACTGTCTGCAAAATTTCATTAAAACATATTAAAAATTATGTTCATTATATACCTTTAAAATGTCGAATTTTTAATAATGTGAACATTGAAAATGAGATTTCTCGAAAACGGCTCCGCCGAATTTTTTTATTTTTGGTGCAAAATCATCCAGAAATAGTACAGATTCAAACCCATAAAGGAAATTTACAGTGCAAGAACCTTTCAGTTGGGGCCAGTTCGGGCGCACCGTGATATGTAAGTATAAATTGCTTTTTATATAAGTCTTGGTAGAAATAGTTAACAAATAAAATAACAAAATTTGTTCACAATTATGTTGATAACGGTGGCAAATAAAACCTTAAAAATGATTTATCGCTTACTAATCCTTGAGGACATAAACTTTAAGAAAATGATAAATTTTTTAATATGTATGAAAATCAATGAAATGATTTTTGTAGTAGACTTGCTCCGTACATATCAGAGAATCGAAATCTATACCGGATCGTAGACAGGGAAAGAAGACGAAAATTGTTGAAACAAGGAAGACTGCCTGTAGTTACGTTCATATCTGAATTGCCAAAAACCAAACACGACTTCAACAGTTTTACAATGGATGTCAGCATCGTATCAGTAAGTAATAACAGTCAATGATTAATTTGTGCATATAAGATATATTTGGTGATAATTATCAATGTTTCCATTATTAATGCAACATTATATTGTATTTCCCTAATTTAAACAACTGATAATTTCAGAATGCCATGATGCTCGTCACCGTCACTGGATTATTCAAAGAAATTTTCACGAAAGATGGCAAAGAACCCATACGATATTTCAACAGAACATTTGTCATAGTGCCTCAAGGAACTGGTTATTGCATATCCAATGAAGCACTATTCATTTCCACTCCGAGTGAACGACAAGAACGAGAAATGAGAAAACAAACGACTGTTTTGCCATCGACCTCCCTGGAAGCTGCAACATCCATTCCCGTTGCAGCTGTGCCCGTGGCGTGTCCAGTTACTATGATGCCTAATATGGAAGCTCCACAGCCAACGGAGGAGGTGAAACAACAAATGGCACTCACTCTCAGCCAACAAACAAACATGAATCTTGAGTGGAGTCTGAAATGCCTCATCGATGTCAAGTGGAACTACGACATTGCGATAGCAGCATTTCAAGAACTGTTTAGTACAGGTCGAGTACCACCAGAGGCTTTCAAAAAGTGAGTTACCAGTTCGTCGAGTTGTAGTGGTATTCATCCGTTTATCCTTTTTTTTTTTTTTCTGTTTTGTGGTGCGCTGTTGCCTTTGTGAAGTTAGCATTGCAAGCTGGGTTACAGTTTTGACACAAATTGTTTAGTCTTTATGTGTGACAATATTTGACTCGTCTTTAATTACGAGATCATTCGTGTTGTCAAATAATAAAAAGAAGACTTTGTCAAAGGGGGAAGAATTGCGAAAAATTTAAGAGAAAAGATGTATAAAAAAAAATTAGTAGGACAATTTTTTCGTTGTAAAAACGAAACTTAAGTTTTGAGTCATTGCGGACAGAGTTGAATTCTCTATCTAAGACGAATATGCATTTCCTGATTCTACTTATGTAACAGCATACGGAAGCCAAAACAATCCAATTTATTCGAATATAAATGTCTAGTTTCGTGCAAACGTCTTATTAGATATTAAGGAGTTTTCACGATGATATCGTTGCATTAGGTTTTATATTAAACATGCAAATCTATCTATGAATTGTGCTTTTCGAAAAAAACTATACATATACATATATAATGTATATATATATATATATAAAGGCCAATGCTAATTTAATCATTGTGGATGTCTCCTTGTATTTGTAATGCTAAGTATGGTGTCGGAATACTAGTTTAAGTATAGAAACTCTTGAGTTTATGTTCGAATTCTAAGGATAATTCTTTCTAGGATATTAAAGCAATACTTTTGTTCACCTTGTGAATGTTTAAAACTATAGAGATTATTGAAACATTAGCAACGCAAATAGGCTCCTTTCATAGAGTCTCCACATTCGAGTCACAGCCAAAATGTGAAACATTCATCAAAAAGTTTTCAGCGATATTGTTTTGTGGAAAGGTAGATATTAAGTACAACAATCGATAGATTTCATTTACACTCTGCAAGGTTTATAAGTTTTACACATTTAGTATTTAACGAATATTTAAAACTGACTGTCACGACAAACTAGAATCGAAATGGGGATTTAAAGAGGAATCTACCAACATGATTTCTTTCGAATTAAGAAAATCATGGGTATGTACGCAGCATCAAGAATAATCATCAAGCAAATTAATAGTCATCATCAAGAAAATAGTCATCGAGTACAGGAGGCAGTAACGATTATCAGTCACAACAACAACAACAAATTAATCTGGGGCAATTGATTAATTATCAAAAACAGCATCGTATCTATCAGGGGCAGTTTTCAGAATAAAATAGACGAAGGAAACATTTTGGAGCATCATTGGAATGTTCCATGGCATCATCAAATTGACATTCGTGGAATTCGCGTCTGATCTTCTCAGAGATCACCTCGTTAGGTCAAATTCGTTTCGAGAATTTGCAGCACAGGAAGCGGTCCACTTATTGTCAATCTACTTTCACTGATTTGGCAAGTGAAGAAAAGAGACAACACTTGCAGGGTAAAAGAACAAACACAAAATATGGAATAAAGAACAAGAATAAAAAACAAGAACTTTGAAAAGAACAAATTTTTAAAAAAGAAGAAAAAAAAAAGAAAACAGTTCATTAAAAAAAAAAGTCTGAAACGAAAACATTTTATAAATAATCTTTTAAAAAGGAGATAATATTAGAAAGAAGACTGAAAATATAAAACAGAGGGGGAAACGATTCTATCAGTCGAACATCTGATCAGTCAAGATAAAATATTCGTTAGGTTAATCTCATTAAACATTTTATTAAAAAAAAAAGAAAAAGATAATTGCTGAAAGCTTTGAAGAAAATATTTCACCTTTGGGTTGTGGTTCTGGAAGTCGAGATAAGGAAAAGAAGCGGAAAAAGCGAGTTGATTAAAAAAAATTGAATTGAAAAAAAAATGCAATTAAACGAACATAGTAAAGAATTTCGTTGAACAAAAGTATTTAAGACAAGGGAATACGTAACTTCCGCCCTGTTACAGGACAGGCTATTGTTAGAATTAGGGGTGGATTTCGAATGGATTTCCATATGTAAAATCACCATCGTTCCAAGTGTACATATATCATCAAATATTCATTGTATCATTAGACTTACAAATAATTAAATGTAATAATATAGTTACAATTAAATAAGTAAATTAAGGTTGGATATTTTAATTGTTAAACTTTATATATAAGAAAACAAATAAATTTTATAGTAAAATTGAGATCTTGGTGCAATTTTATTTACGTTAACTATTTTACTTTTAACTTTCCTTGTTTGCATTTCTTAATTCCAATTTCCTTTTTCCTGTATTTGTACCTGTCTTCCTTCTTCGTCTCCTAAAACGAACATAGTATTGAATTTCGTCCCTCCGTCAAACGAAAATGTCCCCTACAGATTTTTATCAAATGTTGTCTCGGACCCTGAAGATCGCGAAAATGCACTAAAAAACTAGGGTCTTTGCCTGTGTTTTTTGTCGTTGGAAGAACTTTTCAAATTAGTCGCAAAAACGTGTAATAAATATAAAATTAAATTAAAATTGTAAGATGTTTCTTGCTGTTATTACAAACCGTGAATATTTTTAGATAAATCAAGAAATGTTTATTTGGGCATTTTTGCGGTTCCATTGATTAATTTTTTTGGTCCTTGTTTCTCCCTGGATTTGGTGCTCGTTATGGATCTTAACCTTTATTAATAGATAGAAGTCTATATACATATTTAGAAAAATTTATTTATCATCAGACAATTGAAAGGGATTTTATCTATTCAAAACAGATACATTTAGATTTTAATGTTCGATGTCTATTTTCTGAATTGACTTTCATAACTTCTGGAATGAATATTTCAATTGAAAAATAAAATCCCAATGAATTTTCATTTACTGGGTTGTTTACATTTACAAAAACCAATGTATTTTGACATTAAATTTGTAAATATTCTGCAAATAGTAGGGCTTTAATATTTGTGTCAATATTACTATATTGAAAATATAGGTATGATTCATAAATACAAAATACTGAAGGAAGATCATGAAAAAGTAAACATTTGAAAATCATTATTATTTACAATTAATATTTTAACCCTTTAACGAGCAAATGTACAAATTATTTAATCAAGTTTGACAGTATATTTTAGCATTTACACTTTCTGATGAAAATTCTGCAAGGACCATATTTATTGCCAAAATATCGCACATGAAAACATTTTCTAATGTGTTGTATGTAAAAGCTGCATACGCGTTTATTTAACAAAAATCACAAATTTATTGGTTTTATTTTCAATTCATTGAATTTTATTACGGCTAATGGTATCCGAATATCTCTAAAAATCACAAATATCATATCAATAATGAATTCGCTATGGTACAGGCGTGTCCCGAAAAAAAATTCCAAAATAGCCGACATAAAATGGCGATGAACTTAAATTTTTACTTGCCTTAATTGTCACAGCCTTGCATTCAAAATTGAAAAAAAAATGAATAGATTTGTCTAAAACTAGGTATTTAAATGTTTCTGATATTGCTGATCACTACCCAGTAAACGAAAAAAGATTAAAAGTGATTCAAAATTTGTAATCCCTTTTTTGTTGGTATTGAAATTAAAAAAAGTATATCTTTTTTAATCCCATATAACCCCAAATCAATAAGTAAAAAAAAAACAGCAAGTTCGAAGCGCAACCACTCGGCCACACTCACTGTTGTAAAATAATGAAAAAATATCGAATAGTTGAAACAGAAAGTAGATTATTTTTCTACGTGTTTATATAATAACGTATTCGGGCAGGCTAAAATACATTAAATACCACAATTCACAGCGAAATTTCACTGAATTATTTACAGTAGTCCCCATCCTAAGTTATACTGTCGGTTCTTTCAAAATGGCGGACGATTCTCCAAAGTTATAGCCCCTCACTATCCCCACTCCCGTATCTTTGTTTATATCCATGCAATGAGTGCTTCTGTGCGCGAGTGTGGCTCAGCAAAACAATGCGGTGGAGGAAGGAGAGGACGAAACTGGTATAACTTTGGAGAAGGCCAATCTATAACTTAGGATAGACATATAACTTTGGATGGTATATAACTTAGGGTGGGGACTACTATACTTTAAAAACAATCGAAACAAAGAGATGGTCTTTTCCTGCGTGTATATAAAATAACAGAAATACATAAAACATTTTGTAATCTTACTTTTCGTGCTCGAAAATAGATGTTTTTCAACTTTTTGTTATGTGAAACAAAAGTTAATTTACATATAATTTTATGAGCTCGTGCATCTATTCAATGATCATTATTTATGTTTTTAATAATTTTATCATAATAATAAATTCAGTATTCACTGAACACAATTCCAAATTTGGTATCCGTTGGGATAAGTTTTACTTCGACCCAGACCATAGGTCTGGCGAAGTATTGAATTTGGTCAGTTCCCGCCAAAAAATTACCCTATAGTTTTTCATCAGATATCGATGTTTCAGGCCCTAAGGAACCCAAAGCAACAATAAAAAAATTGGTGTCCGTTAGGTTGTACGTCCGTCCGTCCGTGGGCAAAATTTTGTATACGCGATATCTCGCGAATGGAATGACGAATTTAAAAAGAACAAACGGATTTGGGTTTCTCTTGGCCAAACTTAGATCTGATTAGTTTTTGGAGACAATGCATACTAGATTATAGGGAGGTTTAACAAAAAAACGCTCAAAAAACACGTTTTTCCATTTTTTAACAAAAAATACAAATCTTACAAAAAAATGTTTCAAACAAAAAATATAGAACATCGAATTCTCTACAAAAAAGGTTATATTCATTTCTTCGTAAAATCAACGATAATGCCGTAAAAAGCAAAGTTAACATGAAATTGACATAAATTGTACATACATATACAAAGCATATGTATGTATATTATATACATTACATGAAAAACAGAGACGCAGAGGAAGCAGGGGAGTGAGGCGGGTATCAGGGTGAAGGGGGGGGGCATAACAAAATATTCACTGTGATGTTGGTGTCGGGTAGCCATGGGGAGGTGGTAGCGGGGAGGGGGGTTCGGGGCTTCGCAGGAAGCGGGGGAGCGTGGCGGGGATAGCCCCCCCCCCCCTCCCCGACCTGTCAAAAACTCGACTAAACCGCGTTTTTTTAAGCATCAGTGTGAACAAGACGTGCTCATTTATCAGTGCTTCGGCTGACCTGCGGTCGGGGTCGAAGTTTTGAAAATGCTCATTTTCAATTTTAATATACATGGAGAGAAATTAAAAGCCACGGTTTCTTTACATTGCCAAGTTATCACTACTGCTTGGGCCCTTTTAGAGAATCACGGCTTGTCGATAAAGTAGGGTATACGGGGCTGTTCGGTGTAGATAGTTTTAGTTGTCCATTTGGTTTACTATTGCCAAGCAACAGCTGCTTGGCTCCCGAGTTTCTCAAGTGCCTTACTACCGATGTTTGAGAGAGCCAAGCAGCGACTGCCGAATTTTGGCGCCGTAGGTACTTTTAATTTCTCTCTGTGTAGGGTGAATATGCCAATGAATGGACGATTTTCTACATATTTCTATTTCTTATGAATGTATGATGCACAACATGCAACAGAATACATATTTTTATGTTCTTTGAACATTCAAAACAATATTTACAGTAGTATTGATCTTCCAGTGTTTATTATTTTGTAAAATCAAAGCAAAGTTTTAAAGCCATCCAAAACTGGTACTGAAAACGTCCCATTTGATTTAACCCGTCTATTCATTGGGGTTTAGCGGATTTTTTTACAAACGTATGAAGACGAGGTTAATAATTAAATAAAATCAAAGGTTGAACTACACGGTCATAAAGAGCAGAGTCTAACGATTCTAATGGTGGTATCATAATTAAATTTTCATAAAAGAATTCAAAAGTTACAATCGATCAAAATGTGAAAAATGCTTAACCGTCCATTCATAGGCATATTCACCCTATTTAAAGAACAAGATATTGTTACAATATATGAATAGAAACTACTCGAACCTAACGATGCTAGAACTATACCATCTGCCGCCTTCTTTCCTGGCAGTGTTAAAATGGGAATATTCTCGGAAGCATCAGGCTTTCGTCAGGGAACTGCAATACGAATTTAGCCAAAATTGTAGGCACCCGGGTCGAAGGCATCTAGTTAATGTTTGGACTCGTTGCCATTCAAGAGGATCCATAATATATCTTTTGCAATTCTGCGCTGGAATTCAAAATTAATTTAGGGCCATGGGTATTCCAAGGAATTCATTAAAATGAGTTTGAATTCCAAATGTGGAATACAGTGGAATTAATTTTGAAGTGGTAATTGATAGATTTCGAGAGAACTTAATAACACATTCTTTTATGCCATATTTGGTATTGAATGGTATTTTTTAATGGGAGGAATTTGAGGGGATTCAATGAGATATTTTTTAATTCTAAATCTTGCATTCGATGGAATTCATTTTGATGGTCGTTTCTAGAACGGCATTTGAGAGTAATAATAATAATAATAATAATAATAATAATAACGCCTTGGGGCCTAAAGGGAATGACGCGTAACACAATGCGGCTATGCAAAAAGCTGCATCTTAGCCTATCTTCCCAAATGGCCTACTCTCACCTCCACGTGTGCTTATTAAAGCCGGTGGGCCCTGGACTCTTAGCAACCTTGCCAGAGATTGGGTAACCAACCCCAGTGGATGGCGAGGTAAGAGACAAACGAGAGAGGCATAACAACGGGGAGTAGGGCTAACCACCCTACTCCCTGTATATGCGGTTACAAGCAATGCAACGCGCAGGGCTCCTGACCATCGGGCTGCTTCGGATGCAGCCCAGTCCCGAGGTGGAGGAGCCGAAACAGGTGTCCCGGGACGACGACCAGCTCATGTCCATGGACGATTTCAGTGGACGGAGGACCTCAGACAAAATCTAATGCGCTGCTACGAGGAGAGCTGTCCGCAACAGAGAGGCTACATGGCGCGAATGCATAGTCGGTTTGCATTAATGCATCCCGAACTGGCAGATCGCTTTTCTCAACAACAACTGAGAGATTATGTGGCCTATCTGAGGCGGACAGGTTTCGTTGTTCCCAGCTGTCAACCGGTACCGGATGTGCGGGCAATAACAACTGAGCCCGTACGCGGTGCTGAGAGAGATGCTCCACATTATGAAAGCACGACACTCGTGTTTAGGAAAAATTTGACAACGAAAATTTTGCCTAAACAACGAGAATTAGACAGAGCAAATAGCCTACTTCTGGATGCTCTTCCAGATGACTGCGACCTGTGGCAAGTTAATTGTGCCGTTTACGAGGCTGCAAGTGATCTGGTGACTCCGCGAAATCTGACACAGATATCGGGGATTCGGCAGATTACAAAACGCATGTCTCAATTGAACGGTAAGATTCGACTGACACTCGCTTCCCGAATTCAGTGTGTGATCGACTATTTAACATCTGGCCGTTCATTTACGGCTAAAGTCAAGAAGTTCGCACAACAACTGCGGACGTACTATCACACACTGAACAAGCTGAAGTTGCTCAACATCAAGCAACGTTTAGCGGATAAAATTCGGGTTTTGGCCGATGCCAAAAAGAGGCTGCAAAGACGGGAAGAAGGAATTCGAGAAAACTCAATATTTTGGACGAATCCTTCCAACCTCTTCAAACATCGTATCGCAGCCTCAAGCGAGTTTCCGTCGATGGCCGCAGTTGAGGAATTCTGGGGGAGCATCTACGAGAGAACATCTAGGCTTAATGCAGACACTCCAGGTATTGAAATCTTCACCGAGTTGTGCGACGAAGTCACACAACAAAGTGAAGATTGCCCACCCGTCAGTGCTTTAGAGGTGAAAAATGCCATCACAGGAGCGAGGAATTTCTCCTCGCCGGGCTGGGATGGAATTAACAACTATTGGTGGAAGAAGTTCACTTCTGTCCATCAACACCTAGTCCGAATATTCACCTCATATATAAACGGAGACCAACCCATTCCGCACTGGCTGGTGGAGGGCCGAACGACACTGATCCCAAAATCGGGAGACTTGTCCGATCCAAAAAACCATAGACCGATCACGTGTCTCAATATGTTATACAAATTGTTCACTAACATCTTGAACGAACGTATTGAGAAATCCGTGAAACCGGTGTGGCAACGGATAGTAGAACAACGAGGCTGCAAAATGGGTGTATCCGGCTGCAAGGACAACTTGCTTATCGACAGGTGTGTTTGTCAGGACGCAGTCCAGTACAAGCGTAACCTGTCGATAGCCTGGCTGGATTACATGAAGGCGTATGACTCAACATCACACGAGCTTTTAAGCTTGTTGCTCAAACGCCTCTAAGTCCACCCAAACATAGTGAGAATTGTAGAAGACCTGATGCCTCTTTGGAAAACACGCTTTGTCATGACATCGGGCAAGCGTCGAACCATGTCTAGATTGGTTCAATTCCAAAGAGGTGTCTATCAGGGGGATTCTCTGAGTCCTCTGCTCTTCTGCATCTCACTATTGCCTCTATCCGTTGCTCTCCGGAAATCTCAAGGGTACATTTGTGGACCGCCTGGTAAACGTGTACATAAGATCACCCATCTTTTCTATATGGATGATCTTAAATTATACGCATCAGGCGAGGATCAATTACATCGATCTCTGAACATCGCCCTCACATACTCGAGAGATATCGGCATGGAATTCGGATTGGACAAGTGTGCAGTTGTTCATTTGCACAGAGGAAGGTCAGGCTCCCATAACAACGATATGGAGCTCGTCAACGGAAATATCATCCGCCATCTTAGCGCCGAAGAAGCCTACACATACCTGGGCGTACCTCAAAGGCATGTCCAGGATGTGCAGGCAGCTAAAACCACCATCATTAAGAAATACCGGCGCATTCTCCGTCAGATCTGGTCATCAGAATTGACCGGGAGAAATAAGGTGGCAGCCACGAATATGTTGGCCGTATCACCAGTGCTCTAGGGAGCTAAGGGATCTTGACCGAAGCACACGGAAGATGATTTGTATGCAACGCAGTTTGCATCCAAGATCTTCCGTGGAACGACTGTATTTGCCCCGAAATATGGGAGGTCGTGGCCTTTTAAGTCTGGAGTGTATGCATGATCGATTGGTCCTCGAAACAGCTTGCGCCGTGATTAATCGAACGGAGGATCCCCTGATGATGCTAGTACATCAGCATAAAATTCAGGGGAAGGGGGCGTTTTTGTACAACGCGGCGGAACGAGCGGCGCGAAACCTCGGTCTGGTTTTCAACGTGGGACGTAATGGTGCACAGGAGGCTGAATCAATCATCAATCTGTGCCCTGTGCGTCTCAGGGCTAACATACGGAAGGAACAACTTCGTATGTTGGAGGGAAGGCATATCGACAAGCCGTTGCATGGACAATTCTTTCGAAATGTCCAACAACTTGGCTTGTCGGCAGAGATGACCTTCTCCTTCTTAAGATCAGCCGGCTTGAAATCCGAGACCGAGGGTTTTATCTTCGCGTGCCAGGATGGGGTCATCAATACCTTAGCGTATCGCCAGAACATCTTACACCAGGCGGTACAGAGTACGCTTTGTAGATTGTGTAGATGTCATGCTGAGACACTAATGCATCTTTTGGCAGCATGCCCAATATATGCAGTTTCAGCATACATCGAACGTCACAATGCGGCTCTTCGAGTGCTGTATTACCATCTTCGCAGCGCCTTATGGTATTGATGCAACCCCAGTTTTGCCGTATGTCCCCACTGATATTGAATCCGTTGTCGGGAATGAGTCGTGCCGAATATACTGGAATTACTCATTCCCGACGAGCAGGCAAATATCAGCCAATAAGCCTGACATCGTCCTTGTTGACTTCGATGACAAATCCATCTTCGTCATCGAGTTTTCTGCACCAGCAGAAACAAATATAGTCAGCAAAGAGGACGAAAAACGGATGAAATATCAGGAACTCCTGTTCGAGATTCGCAAGCTGTATCGAGGGTTCAAAATGAAGCTCGTCGTGCTGATAATTGGAGTGCTGGGAGGAATGAGACCAACTTTCCTCCAAAACATTAAAAGCATTCCGGCCTGTCAAGAACATGCAAATTTCATCGCAGGCCGAATGCAGAAAACAGTGCTGCTGGGATCTCTCCGTCTACTGAGGTCACACGAGATCCTGTAACCACTAACCCAATGGTAGAGGGAGTGGTTACAGTTGCAAACGAAATGGCCCGGTGCAGTTTGCAGCGGAGGAGATGGATATCGGAGCCACTTTTCTGCTGCAGATTGCACACGTGGATTCTGGAGGGCCAAGGGAGGTTAGGGTTTTAGTCGGTAAACCTTGCCGTTAACATCAAAGGTGAGGGAGTCCGACACACGGGGGGTTACACAACATCTTCAACCCCCTATGGTGCCTAATGCATTTCCCCCTCCGTCAAAAAAAAAAAATAAATAAATAAAAATAAAAAAATAACGCCTTTGTGCTGTTTTACAGCCTGACCCATGAAGTATTCAATAAGTCTGTTACGTTTTTGTCGTAACAATTTATTATTATTTTATTTGATTCCCGGTAGCGAGGGGAATCGGGTTCGGGGTACGCGTAAAGGGGTTCGATACCCCAAGTGATAACTCGAGAGATGTTAATAAAAATACTTTATTAAGAGTCCTAAGATGCCAACTGGGAGGCTGTACGACACAACTCGATCGCGCTGCGACTAAGTCCTAAATTTGTCGACGTTCGCGGAGAATCGCCTATTTAACCGGGGTCGTGTATCCGAGATCTTTTTGGATCGAGGCTCGGGGCGAATCTACCCGGACAATCCAATTGCCCTTTGCAAGACAGGTCCGTTTCCTTAAAAACTGCAGGAGCGGGGTTGGTGATAACGACACCCCCAGGCCGTCGCGATCAGCGAAGGTTCACGTGATTTGCGCTTCCTTGTTCACGTGATATTTCGTACAAAGCGCGTGTTCCTCAATTCGGCATTTCGCTATTGTACTTTTTAATAACATGGTGAATCGAGGAACCCGATCGTATTAGTAAAAACATCCGTTCCGCTTCGAGTTTACCAGCTCGGTATCGGTGACGCTCGGGTTACATGAGCTATTGCCCGCTAATATCGTTGTCAATTGTTTTTAGATATTTTGCAGATTGCAAAATATCTTAAATTTCGACCGGATGCTTTTGCCAAAATATTCTCGCTTCATTTTACCGGCAGAAAGAAATACCGTTTCTAATTACATCTTAACCTAAAACAATCTCCGGATGTGCAGCGTTCGGTTATAATAATATCGACGCACATCGGAGAGTATATTAACAAAAACACTCAATTCCGGTGGCCGATTTAATGGCTCACCCGATATTGAAGGTATTTTAATAGACTGATTACGTATAAAATTAGAATACGAATGCAGGATCTAGGCAGAACCCTGCATACGTAACAAGTCAAAATTCTTTTCATAATTGGGGTTTTATTGCGATTAAAAATCATTCCAATACCTTTTTTGAATAAAATGAGATAAAAAGGTCACTAGACCGTTCATGTAAATGCGCCCTTATGTAGAGACGTGCGTCGTGGACCGCTGTTCCGTCCTCGGGTTCCTTTGTACTCTTTAACTATTTAATGTATTTTATAATATCGAATAAAGACTTTCAAGACATTACATCCATTAATCCCCTTCTAATACCTTTCAATCTGTTTTCGTTTACTGGGATTGGTAAGAATATTTGGAATATTCTGGAATTTTGGTCAAAGAATATAATCTTAAATCCCATATCTTGTATTAAATGGAGGATTCACAGGGATTCAATAATTTCTATTTATATAGCGGGTGCGGGTCGAAAAACCGACAAATAAAAAAATCGACAGTCATACAGCCGATAGTCGAAAAACCGACAGTCAAAAAGCCGACAGTTCAAAAAATGACTGTCCTGTCGATGTGTCTATTTTTTAGTGTGTCGGCTTTTTGACAGTCGGTTTTTTGACCTGTCGGCTTTTTGATTTGTCGGTTTTTCGACCCGCACCCTATATACCTACTTTGGAATTTACTAGAATTCAAAACCACTCTAATCCCTTTTTTGAATAAAATCAATTAAAAGTAGTCTCATCTTAATCCCAATTGATCCCTTTTTAATACTGTTCAATCTTTTTTCGTTTACCGGGTAATCTGAAGTTATATATAAAAAAATCAAAATGGCGGATCCAACATGGTGGTCAACATTATTTGAAATTAATCGGATTCACTTCAGTAAACTTAAACTTGGCTCGTTGGAACTCGTAAAAAAATACTGGAAAATAAAATTTTAAAAATACAAATTACAGAAAATTAAATGAACGTCTGAATGAATTTGCTACTACCGACGGCATAGAAATGTGACTCGTGTCAACACCATTGTAATTATTTTAACTGTTAACACGGCATTCAATTATTGTTAACTGACATCATGCTCGTGATGCGCGTGTGAAATAAAATTTATATACATAATTTCATTCGCCATATTGACTATGCCATTTTTCATTATAGATATTGGCGTCACATTCGTAATCAGCTACCTTAAAAAGAATCCAAGCAACAACGTCCAAGTAATAAATTCAATTCGTTTTTTAAAATATCGTCCGACATATTGAATCAGACGTTTTGAATTTTTAAATACTGATGTGAAATTTCGTGATCAGCGGCTCCAAAAACCTCCAAGTAAGAAGTTTCAAGCAAATTCAATTAATTTTTTTATGTACTTTTTACGTAACTCCGTACGATTTCCGCGTTTTATCGTGCACGATTTGCGTACACTACACTGAGAAAAGTGTATTTTATCAGTTACTATCTTTGGCTTTTAAAAAGTGTATTATAGCCCTTAAAAGAAATATTATAACTAGTTAATTCCTCCGTCTTTCAGCATTTGTTTTTGACAGGTTACACAAAACTGTATTAAACTCTCCTATTTTAAAAAAATGTTTTATTATTTATTTATTTATTTATTTATTTATTTTATTAATAAACGGACCGCAAGGCCCTTTACATAGAAAAATGTAATGTACACAAAGACGGTATACAAAAATAACACATATATATAGTGATAAATAGTTTACAATAAAATAGGAGAAATAAAAGGCACAATAAAATTAAGGATATCTCGATGAGAAAAGTTAAAAGAATTACAAATAATAGGAGTAATGTAGACGCGATATTTTGTTCTTAAAGGCTGCAAATGAAACGACCGATCGAGAGGAAACATCGAGATTATTCCATTCTCGTAAGAGACGCGGAATGGGATGATAAAAGGTGAAATTATTTTTGTGTGACGTTTCCCTTAGAACACGCGGATCTCGGATAGAATAGCGTGATTCACGATGTGGGAATAGTTCCAGCAGGCTTGAATCGGCTGCCATTCTCAGAATACGGAAGACCAATAAAGAATCGTGATAACGGTGAAGTGAATTGATAGTAGGAAATTTAAATTTTATTGCGATATCATGAAAACTGTGATTAAAACGCGATAAGGGATTACCAGATTTAAACGCTAAGAATCTAAGAGCTCTTCGCTGGACACTCTCCATTCGCCCAATATCTGATTGAGTGAAGGGAGACCAGATTGGAGCAGCATAGACAAAGTGCGGAATTACGAGCATACGAATAAGATAACCAATTGTTTCGGGATCTTTAAAATCTTTCGTTGTTCTTTGGATGAATCCAAGCATCTTCGATGCTTTGTTACATACCTGAAGTAAATGGTCACCGAATTCAAACCTGTCTCCCATAACCACTCCGAGATCAATATGTTTATTAGTTCTAATCAACACCTCGTCTGAGGCTTTGTAAGCAAATTCAAATCTGTTAAGACGACGGGAATATGACATTACTCTACATTTGCTAATGTTTAAGTCCAGACCATTTTGCCTAGACTATAAATCAACGGAGTCAAGATCTCTTTGAAGTCTAGATGCATCGATGGGTGATAGAATCTTATTATAAAGTTTAATGTCATCTGCGTAAATTAGGAACTTAGAATATTTAATGTTAGTCCCGATATCATTAATGAAGAGGTTGAAAAGAATCGGGCCCAGGTGTGTGCCCTGCGGTACTCCTGAAAGAACAGCACTGGGTTCAGACTTAGTATCTTTGAATTTTACACGTTGTGTTCTTTTAGATAAATAAGATTCGATCCACCTCATAAATGCACCCGAGAACCCTAGGTGATTTAATTTGCTTATGAGCAAAGAATGGTTTAAGCAATCGAAGGCTTTCGAAAAGTCCAGGTAAATAGTATCAACCTGGTTATTATCCTTAAAACAGTTCGAAACAAAATCAGAGAATAAAAGCAAGTTCGTCACCGTAGATTTGTTTTTGCAAAAACCGTGTTGGTTGGAAATAATTGTTGTTCGTAAAACATCGCTTAGTTTGTCAGCAATAATTGAATCAAACAGTTTCGGAGTGCAACTTATAACAGCAACAGGACGATAGTTACTGATACTACACTTGTCACCATTCTTGAAAATAGGGGTTATAAATGTTTCCTTCCAAATGATAGGAAAAACGCCACTCTCGAGGGATGAATTGAACAAATAATTGAGGGGATTAAGTAAATGTGTCATACAATTTTTGACAAATATAGACGGAATTCCATCTGACCCAGTGGTACAGGTTGGTTTCAATTTATTTATTGCCATTGCAATCTCGTCTGTAGTAATAGTAAAGTTTTCGATATTGTTAACAGATACGAAATTCTCAGGCGTGGGCAAAAAGTTTGACGCTTTCGAATAAATTGAACCAAAGTATTCATTAAATAGGTTGACTGTATCATCCAGATTGGATGAGCGTTTATCCCCATAGTACATACAAGGCGGGAACATATTAGACTTACGCGAGTTGTTAACATATGACCAGAATGCACGGATATTAGACCTAGATTTATTCTCAATATTTGTAAGATATTGTTTGTGAAGAGATCTGGATGTCTGAATACAAAGTGCTCTCAGACGCTTGAATTCAGAATAATCTAATAAGGAATTGGAGCTCCTCCACTGTTTATGCGCTAATTTCTTCCGAAAAACAATATCTTTTAATTCAGAATTGAACCATTGAGGGAAGCGACCAGAGGACACTTGCGTCAATGGAACATGCTTCGCGATTACATCATATAAAATAGTATAAAATGCCGATAACGCACAATTAAGGTCGGATTCATTTGAGACAATACGCCAGTCAACTGATGCTAAATCCGCATTCAACCCAGCAAAGTCAGCCTTCTTAAAATTATAAAATGAGAAGTTGATATTGGATGGATGGAGGTATAAGTTAGGTAGGATAAAAAATGCATGTTCATGGTGAGAATCTGTAGGAATAAGAAAGTCTGGACTGTTGTGATGAACAATATTAGGAACGGACGAAAAGAGCAAATCTAAGGTATAACATTTGCTGGGATGAATGGGGAAGTAGGGTAAAACATCTAAAAATGAAAATAGATCACTACATATATTCGCAGAAACTCTGATATCGGGCGAAACATAACCCGTGTCACTAAAACCTGAGCTATTGCTGTTCCAAACAACATTCGGCAAATTAAAGTCACCACAAATAACCCAATGACAGTTGGTAAATTTATTAGAAACATCCTCGATCATATTTGCAAAATTTGCATATACATCACTGGGGGCAGATGGCGAAAAATAAGATCCTGAGACTAATAAGTTGCCGAATTTTGTGGAAACGGACAAACATATATGTTCAGAGTAGTCACAATGTGATGACGATATCGCATAACACGGAAGATGGGCCTTCACTGCAATAGCAACACCGCCTCCCCGCAGATGAGTTGATGATGATCTGTCTGTACGAAAGATGGAATATCCTTCGAAGCCAAGTTCCGAATCCAGAATGCCCTTGTGGAGCCAAGTTTCCGAGAGAATAAAGATATCTGGAGATGGTTGAACAAGATGCACATTTTTCTGAATATCGGAAAGTTTCGTGCGAATCCCTCTGGCATTTTGATAGTAAATAATCAGCCCATCAGATACTTTACAGGATTTCGAACTATCAAACATTCTTCGAAAAAGCTTCAAGATCCTCTCGAGAATTTATAACGGTGTCCGTGCCATCTGCAGATCGTATAAGAAATGAGGACCCACGTCGAAGCACCTTTAAACCTTGATGTTTAGCAATATCCTTCGTGTTTCTAAAAAGTCTATATCGGTCATGAGGCAAATAGTCGTTAATAAAAATTTCACTTGATGGTCTACCGGGGAAAACGTTGGCGGAATTCAAGTTTTTAGAATTTCGACGAGCTTGCAAGATAACATTTTTCTTTCCACGTGACATAAGTCGAACGAAAATATTGTTCGGACGTGGAAAAATTTTGGCAGTCGGCAAGCGTGTGTTTCCAGCACTCATATTCTCTACAGCTACAGCAGATGTCACGGAGGGGGGAGAGCGGGAGATTATGACTAAAAGAAGGCATTTTTAATATTTTTTAATATTATTTTACGTCGACTTTTGTGAACCCAAATTGAACTAAATCGTGACGGGACCTACAGTTTATAAAGGTGGAATCCGAACCACCTGAGCTTTGGCGTTATTAGACACTTATAAACAAATATAAAGGTGTCCCGATGACAGATTGCAGAGGCCGGGATCGACCCTGCTTAAAAAAGGGGATAGAAAAGGAAAGAAAAGTATTGATTTTCTGCGCGAATCCTATCGCTTTGAATCCTAATTTTGTCACAGTAAGAGAATCCTTTCCATTCTTATCCTATCTTTATACACCATGTGCAGTCTAAGTTTATCCATTTTTATCCACATGTATCCCACTTACACTCTTATCAATATGAATCCGAAAAACGGATACAAACTGTATCCCCAACAATAAAAATTTCATTCAGTTAGTCTTAAAACGGATACAAATGCAATCCTTAGTAATCCTGTTCCTTTCTGGGTTGCCAGCCCCTGGAATTTAATACTCTTCTATCCCATGAAAGTATACAAATTCTTTACATACTAATCCTGATCAACTTTTATTGCCTGAATACTTTTCTATTCAATTAAAGTATTAATATGGAAAGAATTTTTATACTTTACTTGAATAGAAAAGTATTCGGCAATAAAAGTTGATCAGGATTAGTATTTAAAGAATTTGTATACTTTCATGGGATAAAAGAGTATTGAATTTCGGGGGCTGGCAATCCAGAAAGGAATAGGGTTACTAACCCAGATAACACATGATATTCACCGTATATTCGAAATTCACACGAAAATCTCCCGTGAATATGCGTAATATTCTCAGAATATACTTAGAATATCGTAAACAGCATATAACATTTCGTATATTCTAAACATATTCTCAGAATACCGAAAACAGAATATTGTATTTATTTCAAATTTCATATATTCTCAGATAACATATGATATTCGCCGCACATTCGAAACTCATATATGATAATCTTCTTTGAATAACCGTAATATCCTCAGAATATACTCAGAATATCATAAACATCATATAATATTTTGTATATTCTAAACATATTCTTAAAATATCGAAAAAAATATTATATTTATTTCCAATATCGTCTATTACCCACATATCCCAAACTAAATCTAAATGTTCCATACTTAAGAATGAAAAGTACGCACGCCAAACGTATATTATTATTATTATTATTATTATACGTCTTTATTGACACAACCATTTGATACAATAATTGAACAAACAGATCGCTCAAGGGGCGAGCCACAGCAGCAGCTGTTTTACAGACTGACCCGTACAAAAAAATACTTGCGAGGAATACAAATAAAAATTTTTTTTATAATACAAATTTTGTAATTAACGCAGATATTATAAGACAAAGAAGAATAAAAATACAAATACAAAATTAGAAGAAATAAGTATTGTAAACATAACTGAGTGCACGAAAGAGAAAAAGCAAACGGAAATACTAACGTCGAGAAAAATATAGACGCTTAACCGCACAGACAAATTGTCGAGTTGATTGAACCATCTTTCGCACTGGAAACGGTAACGCGTTAAATATTCTCACCGCGAAGTATGAAAATGCACCGTTAAATTTGGCAGATTTGTGTACCGGATAGCAAAGGGATGAAGAAAGAACGTCTCGGTGAGGTGCGCCAGAACTTCCAAGTTTCTTTAGACTATTACGAAGATAATCAGGGGTATCAGAAGTAAGTAGTCGACTAACCAAGGTTAAAGTCCTTATTTCCATCATTTCATACACCGACAACCATCCAGATCTGCAAAAAGCTTCAGAAATGTGATCAAATTTTCTGATTCCATAGGCAAATCGGATACAAGAGTTTTGTAGAGCTTGCATTCTGGACCAATCCTTTTTGGAAAGACAAGGACCATAAACTGGAATACAGTAGTTAAGGTGAGAAAGGACAAGAGATTCACATAATCGTAATTTGCTGACAGTCGATAGCTCTCGTCTTAGAGGATATAAACGCCGCAGGGACGCATACGCGACTTGCAGTTTCTTCGAGACATGTGAAGAAAAGGACCAGTTGCAATCAATAAGAAGACCTAAATTCTTAGCTTCCTGCACAATAGGAATATCGTTCTCCTTAATACGAATCGTGATATCTCCCAGATCAACCTTAGATCGTCGACTACTACTCCCTATTAGCAGGATATGTGATTTGGTAGGATTAATTATCAGTGCATTGTCATCAGCCCATTTCTCAATATTCAGCAAATCCGAGTTGAGATCGCGCACCGCCTGCCCGATGTCGCCTGGTTCAACAGCCATTAAGATTTGAGTGTCATCCGCATAAGTTTTTATATTTACATCTCTGTTATCACGGTAACAGCACTCGTATATGTCAATAGTGAATATTATAAAAAGTAAGGCACTTAATTTTGCTCCTTGCGGAACACCACATTTAAGTTGCTTACAACCAGAAGTTAGGTTCTGATTATCTACATTCATTAATACAAATTGGGATCTATTTGCTAAAAATGATTGAAGGAGACGACACGATCCCATCGATACGCCATAAAATGATAACTTAGCAATCATTAAATCATGATTCAGCGTATCAAATGCCCGCGTGAAGTCCAATAATCCTAAAATTGTTAAGAGATTATTATCCCAATTTGTGAGAATCTCTTCTGAGACATTTAGAAGTGCTGTTTCACAACCATAATATCGCCTGAAACCCGACTGAAATTTCGGAAAGAGATTATATTTATTACAATGATTGAGAAGTTGACAATAGCAGACTTCTTCAAATATTTTAGATAATATCGGAAGTCGACTAATCGCTCGCAGGTCATTAGGCGACTGTGGATTAGCGATTTTGGGAATGGGGCAAACCGATGCACATTTCCACGCATCAGGGAATTTGTTCGAAATAATTATTGCGTTAATTAGATCAAGTAATTCTGGTAAACAGTGTTTGTAAACTCTTAGAAACATTTCACCTGATATTTTATCCGAGCCCGTGCTTGAACAATTAATTTTGTTTATAGCACCCATTAGCTCGACGGAAGAAATTTCAGCAAAAGAAAACGATATTTCTGCTGGCACTTTGGGAGAACGAAAGGATAAAAAATAGTTAATGAGATTCAAGTTAGGAGAAATATGAGGTATATTAATAAAGTGCTCATTAATAGCATCAGAGTCGTTTAAAACTGCTGGAAGTTGAGAGAAACGTGGTTTAGTAAGTCCTAAGAATTTAACTGTGGTCCAAAATTTGTGTTGTGAGAGTTTACTAAGATAATGTAGAAAAGCCTTTAGCTCTCTCCTAATTGCAGCGGTCGTATAATTACGGAGAGATTTGTAATATGTATAAGCGGATTGGCTTTTAGTTCTCCTAAATTTTGTTTGAGCAGCATTTCGCTTTTTTATGAGAATCTTTATAGGATCCGTGATCCATGGAGCATGCGGTTTAGTGACACGAATGTTTTTTATTGGGGCATATTTATCATATAATTCAATAATTCCGTTACTTAAATAAGACAGTTTGTCATCAACGTTGCAAAAAGATGATATATAGCCCCAGGGAAATCGACAAGCAGCTTGATCAAAACTATTTTCATTAAAGTTCTTAAAATCTCGCACCTGTATCAGTTTTACATTATGTGGTGGTCTTGGACAATCAATGCAACATCCAACCAAGTCGTGATCGGCAACTTTAAATTTGCTAGTAGAGAAGGCTTTAATAATATTCACCGAATGTGATACCATTATTATATCAATCAAGGTTGCTGATGATGGTGTTATTCTTGTTGCTTTATGCACGACTTGGCGGAGATTGCATTGATTCATCATTTCATTTAATTTAAATGTGTCGGGTTTATTTTGTGCTAAGAGATTGACATTTAAATCGCCAAGAATTATTATTTGATCAGTACACGTATAAAGAGAGTTGATAAAATTGTTCAAATTATCAAGGCATTTAAGAGAGACATAGGTAGGTCTGTATAATGAACCTACTGCAATTTTATTATTGTGGAAGTTCAGCAATACCCAAATCTCTTCAAGTCCGAACTCACTCACTGCTGATGGGAGCTGCAGACAATGTAAATTCTCTTTAAAATAAATTGCAACTCCGCCTCCACGCATTCCAGACCTGTCAGATCTAACAATCGAATACCCGGCGATTGAAATATCAATATCTAAAATTTCGCTGGTTAGCCAGGTTTCAGACAGGCATAGCACGTCGTACTTTTCCTCAGCCAGTAATTGTTTGATTTCAAAAATATGTGAAGACAAAGATCGTACATTTAAGTGTACTATTTTAAAATTTTCAGTATATGCAGACGAAAACGAAGTGGTGAAGGTACTCGAAGATGTTGCAGCGCTTATCGTCGTTGAATGTAGCATAATGTTGCTGCCGGCCATTGCAGTCGTAGATGACATGTTGTTTGTTGAAGTGCTCGATGGAATACTTTTTCTAACGAGTTAGCTATTTGAAGTGATATTATCAAGATCCTAAAGAGAAGCAATGGTATGTTTTACTAGACCTTCCATTGTACAGAGCTGGATTAATGCACCTTTACGGCGAATTTTTAGATCTAGTTGAGATGCTACCACTTTGGTTTTCATCAGTAGTTTGAAAAGATCACTTGGCAAATACTCATTTATAAAAACACCAACTGGAGCGAAATTATAATTAACTGCATTAGCTAGTAGCGTTTTCCGATCAATACGAGCTTTGATTATTTTATTACGTATTTCACTGTCAGCAAAGCGCACAAATAAATTTCTTGATTTGGATACGACTGAAGCAGTAGAAGCCGAACAAGAAGGAACTGCAGCTTCTGAATGCTGAAATCTCTGAGAAGTTTGTGATGGGTTACCGGAGGTGATTTCACTATTACCGTTTGGACGAAGAGGCATTCGCTTTGCTTTTTTAATATCTGTAGGCTGAATCTCAACAGAAACAACCGCAGCAATTGAACAGACTGTGATGATTGGATCTTCATTACTGGTCTCGGGAAAACCGACAATTACAGCATCACATTCATAATTATTGAGCTCGAGTGCTAGAATTCGGTCATTGGCTTTAATATTTTGTTCTTGCAAAATTTTGTTTTCCCTGGTAAGTAGTGTGACTTTCTCATTCAGCGCTTCTATTTGTTCGGTTTTTTTCTCAACATTACTGATACGGGTATTCTGATCAGATATTATAACACGCACTTCCGAACAAAAATTATCAAATTTGTTTGAGAGTCTTAGCGTTTCTTGTTCATTCTGTATTCGGGAAAGTTCAGTGGATGATTGAAGGTCATTAATTTTGGAATCCAGAACATTCAAAGCACTGAGTTGGGCAGTTAACTGAGAGAATTTCATGTTAATAAAATCTTGAATTAACATATCTGAAGAATTCTCATATTGGTTTAGACTCTCATCAATGACACGTTGGCGTTTACTAGATTTTCCAGGTTTTTCTTTAGGAGGGCGTCCAGGTCCTTTCTTTTCGGAAAGTTTCATTGTTGGAACTTGAGGCATTAAAATATCCAATTGTTGATTACAACCACAAAAGAACTCACCATTTTGATTACGATTATCAGACTTAATGCACCCAGTGTGAGCTGTTAACTTGCACGAAGTACATGTCTCAAGTTCATCCATATTATCACAGTTACAGTAAAGACACCTTTTTTCAAGCTCCATGGCTGCCATCGTCGAATTTCATAAATTTCAATCAGTCAAGTTGCAGATTTACGTGATAAATATACGTGAAGATGTAGTATATTCAATCTCATAGCATTGTGTATCCAGAAATCGACGTAATGTTGATGCTGACGTTGCACAAATACATATACCTTATTTAGTACATGTGCACTAATGGCAATTGCAGACACATAATAGACTAGCTGTCATAAATCACCATAAATCGTGGAAACTATCTTTTCATGATTATATTGAAGAATATTAAACAATAGATTTTAATATTAGAATTCAAAATTTCCTTCGGTTACTTACGAATTCTTATTTAATAAATATATCCTATTTAATAAAGGTGCATTAATGGCAATTACAGACATACAATAGACGGGCTGTCATAAATCACCATAAATCGTGGAAACACCTTTTCACGATAGTAATGAAGAATATTAAACGGTAGATTTTAAATATTGCAGTTCAAAATTTCCTTTGGTTGCTTGTACAATTCAAAAAATACTATGGATCACTTGATTTTAAGGTCTCAAGGAGATATACTTAATGAAATGTAAAAATTCACACTGATAGAGCATAACAAAAATCTTCAAATAAAAGAATATAATCTTCAGTTCATTTAAGACATCAAGTGATTGGACGAATATTTCTTTACACGGCAAATTTGCGAACAATCCTTTACAAATGCACAATTACACTGAGAGAAATCACATCAGCCATTAATCACAATAGCCCAAAATTATTAAAAAAAACATTTGACAGGACGTGCCACAAATTAAATAAAATTGCAAATTAAGAGTCGCACCAAACACGTCTTGCACGAACGATAGCTGAGAACCGAATGAATATCCTGTGCATATTCTCAGAATATTATATTTATTAATTTTTAATTTTTGAAATTTTCAAAATTCTTGTAGGTCTTTATCGAACTCTACCTTCTGCTGATAATCTCGAAAATTCCTGAAAAATGTATAAAAGCGAGTACGGTTTTAATATTGTGCACTGCGGGTAACACAAATATCAGTTTATGTTATAAATGGTGTTCAACAGATGGTCGGTGTCGCGCGTGTTCGCTATTTATTGTTAAGCGCCGCACGCAGTGGACTACGACTGGATGGTGACCGCATGAGAGAACAGCTTGTTTTAAGATAATTAAATCATCTTAAAAATTTTAAAAAGTAATAAAATTAAATAAAACGATAATAAAATTAAAAATAAGAAAAAAAAAATTTTATAGTGGATGATATTTCTAATTTGATAGGATTAGGATACAAAAATATTCGTTTATCCCTTTCGATTCACTCTGATTGGGATAGAAATGTATTGAATAAAATCGTGACAAAAAGAGGATACAAAAGTATTCATAAAATTCCTATCCTTTTCTATCCACTTTTCGGTTTTCTGATTACGAAGCCGATACTCTACCAACTGAGCCACCGCCGTTCTATCTAACAATAATATACCACTAATATTCAAATTTAATTTGTTGTAAAGTGTTATAAATAAACAAACATTAAAAAAATGCATTTTTTTCTTTTTTTTTTCTAAAGAAGCGTTTTCCAGCTTATTTCAGTTTCGATTTTCATGGGAATTTTTATTAAGGTGGTTTTATGGTCAGATTTTCAAAATTCAAAATGGCCAATTCAAAATTGTTAAAAATAACATGTATTTATGCCTGGACATTATTATTCGGTGATTTTTGGGGCCTCGAAATACACATATGTAATATGTAATACATTTTGAATTTTGAAAACTCTGAAATGGCAGATTCAAAATTTGCTAAAACTATTTTTGAAGATTTTCGGAATTAAGAAATACTTCAATTTAGATGCAAAATTGTAGATTAGATATTGCCGACTTTGACTGCTTACCCTTGGCATAACCCAGAGCTAAAGACGATGACGTAGTAACGGTTTTTTTTTTATAAAATTTTGTTATACCTTTTTTGTTGTTTTCTTAATATTTTTTGATACTTTCATTTTTTTATGCTCCTTTTGTTTTTGATTCTTGGGGTTCAATCTTTACGCAGGCCCTAAAATTCTAATCTTGAATCTGACATTTTGAATATTGGAAATCCGAAGCCTCATTCGTAATCAGCGATCCCGAAAACCCTCCAAGTTTCCAATTTCATCTCGATCGAGCAACCTTTTTCTAATTTGGTCCACAATCTTAGATCCACCATTTTCAATATTGAACATTTGAGACCATATTCGTAATCAGCGATTCCGACAACTCCCGTCTACCCAGTTTCATCTCGATCAAGTAACTTTTTCCTAATTTGTTCCGCTTTTTTGTATTTTGAAAATCTGAGGTCATATTCGTAATCAGCGACCCCGAAAACCCCCGAGTAATAAATTCCAACCATATTCCATGTAAAGAAAAATGTGTGCTTCAAAGGGTTAAACGAATCTGCATCCTGAATGTCATTTTTACGTTGGATTCGTTTTTATCAAACCTCAAAATCCTAGAGTACGAAATTTCGAGCAAATCGTATCAATTTTGAGATTTTTAAAGTGGATTCTTATTTTGCGAATCAGAAAACGTAACCTTGCCGAATTTAATCACATAACCCCTCAAAAACTATATCAGCAACACATAACAAATTGAACCACTTTAAAACAATGTCCCATCTATGGAATGCTGTGTCCCAAAGGGTTACAAAATTTAACCCTCACAAAAACATGCAATAAATAATATCCTAAAATGATGTGGAATAAATGATAAAAATAAAGTATATAAATCCATATACAAGATTTACACAATGTTAGATTAGGTTGTAGGAAAACAAAATATATTTTTTAATCACATATAAAAATTTTATTACATACTAACTTCTTACATAACTTTAACATGTAAAAATAAGGCCTTTACTCTCTAATTGTAATAATTCTTACAATAGTTGTCAGGCTTCTATGTACAATATGATACACATTAATTTCAAATTACGACGAGTTTTACACTAAAATCCGAAATCGAGCTTATTTACTAAATGCTTCCTTTATCTAAGTTTTTATTTTTAAATTAACTTCTCCGATAAATATTGTTAAAACAAAAGATCAAGTTTTCCCTATATTCTCTTACTTCTCCCTCAATAGCTTCAAACTGACATATTCATAACAAAATCTTGAGCAAACAAGATTATGATACATTTATATCTTCAGTAGTTTGGGTTCATTTTTATACTAACTGTAAACTAAGAGAAAACCCTTACAACCACCCTTATAATGGATATTACAAACAAGTTGATTTGGAAACTGATTGAAATGTCTAATGATAGATTGGAAGCGTCTCAAATTGCACCTTTCGTGTTATTTATTTCTGTTTAATTAGTTTTCTTCTTAAATACTCAAATATTTCCTTCCAAGTCTCATTCTATCATCGTACCACGAAAGACTATCAGTAATTGGAGTCCCAGAAGATATGCTGAAACGAACCTCTGAAAAGAATTCGATCAAACAGGATGACCTCGTAAGAGATCTGTTAGGGGCTCCGTCAAAGTCAAGTTGGTATTGATAAAGAAGAGCCGGAAATATTTTATAATTACAAATTATTCCTATTTAGGAATAGTTTAACTTATTCACGAATTTTTGGTAGACTGCTTTAAACTTCTTTTCTATTTTAGAGATTCCGATCAGTTTTTTGTTAAATAAAGTTTGCAATAAAAATCTTCAACCATTAAATAAAATCACAAACACGTTTCCGATTGCTGAAAACTTTGTTTCTGAATCTTTCAGAGTTTGGCTATGGAGCAAATCATAAAATTAAATTTCCTACTTTTAATTAAAAATAATCTTTAAGAACTATGGACACTTTGTTTAAAATCTGCAAGGAAGATGTTTGATTCATCAAACTTAAGTATATCACAATTGTGCACGATTTTCCTATTATACTTCAGTCATCCGCTGTTCATTGCACGTCGAAATAGTGTATCGAAACTACCTGTAAACAGTTGTTACTGATACAATTGTAATAAAGGGTATTCCGATATTTTTCGAAACGTGCCAAACAAGTTTTATCTCTTAAAAATCGAATGAACTATATAAAAATCAGTGAACACGAGGTAACGAGGTAATTCACTTGTTAAAAGCCTCCTGTGGTATTCGACCTGCGCTGAAGAGCTCCAGAAATGCTGCCATTGCTACGTCGTAATTCCAGTTTACGTCGACAAGACATTTCAAACTCCATTCAAGATTCATGTTTGTTTGTTCACCTAATTTTATTGCCATTTGTTGTTTTATTTCGTCTGATGGTTGCACAGCCACAACTGGAGGCATAACCGGAGCTGGCATAACCGGAGGTATGGAGGTTGCAGGTTCACTGTATTCTTGTGTTACTGGTGCCGATTGTGTATTAAAACGTTTTAGTTGTTTATCGGTTGGATGCGAAATATAAAGTTGTTCATTACTTATACAATAACCAGTGCCGTGAGGCAAAATAATGAACATTCTGTTAAAATATCGCATAGCTTCATTATTATCCTTCGTAACTTCTCTAAATATTCCGGTGACTGTCACAACCATCATGGTATTCTAGAAAAAATAATAATTTCATGTAATTAGTATTGTTTATTATACTACAAAAACTATTCAATTAATTGGATTCAATAATAAACTTTACTCACCGTTGCGACTGTGACATCCATTGTGAAGCTGTTGAAATCGTGTTTTGTTTTTGGCAGTTCCGATATGGTTGCAATTACCGGTAGTTTTCCTACTTTCAATAGTTTTCGTCTCCTTTCTCGATCACATGCACGATACAAGTTTCGGTTTTCTGGTAAGTAATGTGCAAGCTTACTGTGAAGAAAAGAAAATAGTTGGTTAATTTGTTAATTTTATTCAAACATACTAAAATTTAATGCAACTAAAAATAATAATTTACCTGTTATGGCCCATTCCGCTAGCCACAGTTAAACTGAAGCATGCATTTTCATGATATGCATTGAGTAGATGTTGTCGACTTTCTCCATCATAGACAACAAAGTATTGTTGAATAAATTGACTCGCAATTTGTCGTACATCTTCGTTAGCTGCATACAATGGTTTACTTGTTGGTAGTTCCACTGCGTCGTCTACAACATCGAACTTGATTGCTGGTCTTAGTTCTTGTCCATCCTTTATTAAAAACAATTTTTTTATTTTTAACAATATACAATATTATTATGATTATTTATTAATCATTAGTATATAAAAAAAGTACTTACCAGACGAATTAATTTAGGGAAAAATTTCTGTAGCACTCTGTTAGGAAAAGAAAACATAGTATTGTTAATAACATTGTCAATTACTTCCTAATTTATTTTACAAAATATTTTGAAAGCTAATATCATCAAATATAAACAAGACATCATTTTATACATCACCTCTTGTAAATATCCATTTTTCCACTATATTTCTTGCAAAATGGATTTCCGGCCACACGTATTTCTTCGAGCTTAAGGTCTCTAATCAGCATCAAGTGATTCAAGTCTTTAATCCTATTGTCACCAATATAAAGTATCTTCAACTTTGGGAATTTCTTAGAGAATATTTTCAACTTTTCAACAGACATCAGTTTATTGTTATCTAAGTTTAATGCCTCCAAGTCCTGAATGTGTTCGCCGACAATATCTAAAACGGTGTTCATTATATTGCTGCGAAACAGGCCACAAAAATATGTATCCACTAGATCAGGATCCACATAGAATTTGGATAAATCAAGAGCTTTTGTGTCTGCTCTGTAGCGTTTTGCCATTGCTAATTTCAACTTTTCTTTCAATTCTTCGGTAATAGCAATAGTAGGCGGAATTTCCGCTTTCACTTTTACACTCAGAGTACCTTTATGCAACTTCATCTGTTTGTTCTGATATAATTTTCTGGCTATATCATTACTGTCGATGTAGAACGATGCTTCTTGATCAACTGCTTTGAACTGTAAATAATTTTTATTTTAGTTAAATGAATGAATAAACAACAATGAGGATCAAACAATAATATACTTACTAAAATTGGTGTTACAGGCACCATGATTACACTTTGTACTGCATTAATTACTTCTTGTTTTGAACATGCCACACCTTCAAGTTTCACAGAAATCTGAAACAACCATTACATTAGTCACATTTTTTTTCATAATATCAAAATGATTCTGTGTAGTGTGATATAAATTTCTATAGATGTACTCACCTCTACTTTGTACCAACTAGCTTCTCGTGAAAAGAAGATTGTTGGACGATTATCTGCTTTTGAAGCATTCAATATCCGAGCATTTTTTGCGCTCCCTTGAGGATTCGGTGGATCGTATCTATCTCTATACGATATTTTTAAATTTTGAAAATAAGCACAGCTCATCACAATATCGTCATCTGCAAAATTGCTTTTCATCAATACATTGTTTCCACGTTTTGACCAGTTTTTGTTCTTTGAAGTTTGGGAAGGTTTGAATCCAACCTTTCGATTCGGAACTTTTTTTACTTGCGTTCGGTATTCTTGATCTGTTTAGAAAAATATTTATATTACTTATTATATATTGATACACATTATATAACAACTACAGTAAATTGTAAGGCTATTACAATACCAATTACCAATTTTAATCTTCCTTATCGTAGATAATTTTGCAAGGACAGGTTTTAAGTTTGTTTATACAATAATGCTAAGTGGAATGCTCTTTATTAATTAAAAAAATCACAGCTACAATGCCATTCATTGTATTTTATGTCAATTGATTAATAATAAAAAACTACACCAAACTGTGCTGATAAAATTTAAAAAATTTCAGTTTTATTATTGCAAAAAATTAATATTAAAAAATAAAGAAAACCAAGGATAATGGAAGAGTACAAGTTAAAACAACATGTATCGAGCAATTGTTCAATCAATTGGTAAAATATACATTTAGGAGGATGCCTCTTTCAGTGATCAACGACAGCATGCCCACTTTCTGATTTTTGCCGACCCAGAGAAAAGCCTTTATTTATTCTCAATGTCTTTTAATATGTTCTGATAATAAAATTAATGTATTATTAATGTTCAATGGAATTATATTGAATTTACAATATTTTAAATACTAAAAATGGATTTTCTCGAAAACAGCTCCACAGATGATTTTGAAATTTTCACAATACAATCTAAAAATAGTCCAGATTCGAACCCAGAAAGAAAATTTAAAGTGCAAGTATTTTCTTTTGGGTTGGGGCTTGTTCAGGTGCACCATGTATTTGAATATCCTTCAATGTCCAGTTGACATTTCCAAATGAAGAAAAAAGCATATTGTTTACGTTTTTCTTATCCTGTATAATGTCTCAAACCACACTAGACGTTCCAATTTGTTAAATGAATAATAAGGTTTTGAAATTGAACTAAAGTTTCAGTTTGTAAGTAAAAAATATTTAATGTAAATACGTTATTGCAAAGCTAGACACTGTACTATTAAAAAAATGTCTTAGGTGAAAAATATTGTAATGAAAACTTAATTCATTTGTAATGACGTATAAATAATCACCACATCGAGACTAGCATTTTATCAATAACAAATAGGTAAATGCTTTAACAAATAAATGATAATTATAATAGCCTAACATGTGTGTTTTTTGCCAAGAAAGTTACCACAAGGGTACTTGCAGTTTTTTAGATGCAATTTTTGCTTATTTTAAATGATAATATCCTAAGGATAATAACTTAAAAGTTAATTTTGTTCATATTTAAAACAAGTGCACAAAATATACCAATCTAGCAAATTTTAATTTATAAAATTTTTAATTCATCATTATGTTTTTTAGCCATGATACTCGAGAGTAAAATTCTATTGCGGATGACACGGCATCAATAAGTTTACAAACGAGTTCGAAGGATAACACAGACAAGTTTACGACTGCTCTTCCATGAAATTCAAGAATCCAAGTTGCGGTCGCTATTAGCCATGTATTACAAAAGCTAGATATTTAATTAAATTATCGTAAATATTGATAGTTTTTTACCTTAGTCTTATAACATAATTTTCTACAATAATTCATTAACCAAAGTGATATTTTAAATAAATATGTTTAAAATAAAATACAGAATTCAGCATATTTCTTCAATTTTGTCTGTTGTATCAGATGTATTGGTAAGTAAAACGGAATAAATTCATCGTCTTTAGGAACGATTCATTTTTCTACAAATCGCATTGCCCAGCAAACAGAAAGGAATTGCAAGGAATTGAGAGAAATTGAAAAGAATTAACGAGCATACGTCTCGAAACTCATTAACGAAATAAGGTTATGGTAATATTTTAATTCTGATAAAAAATTGGCCAAAAAGCCATTATAATTCAAACCCACAATGAATATTTTTTCTTTATTCCTGAAATTCGTCATCCAGTAATTTTAATTCCTTTGAATTTCCAGAAAAAAGACGGTTTTGATTTCCTATTCCATGATTAATTTCGTGGAATTTTTAATTCCTATACCAGAATTCACAAATCGATTGTGTTAATGCCATCAAATTTTTGCCGTAAAATAAAATCCAGACTATAATGATTTTGACCAAAAACCATTGAACTAAAGTACATGGCCTTAGTATTATTACTACTAACTTTTTAATTAATTTAATAATTACATGACGTTATTTTACTCAAAAAGGCTGCAAGCTCTCAAAACAAATAAACTTTGCTAGTTATACATTGACACGAAATAGTACTTTTCAATACAAGGGTGTAAAATTTGTTTCTATGCATGCACATTAGTTCAAAAAACATTTTAGGTTCATATGCCGAACAATATTTATTTAAAATGTGAAAAATAAATAAAATGCGTAAAATGCGATTTTGAAAATGAAGAGGTACTTTGGTTCCGTAATAATTCAATATTTCTTTCCGTATCTAAGACGCGTCAAAATACAGACAAAATTGAAGAGGTAAAAATGTTCCACGCTGTAGTTCGCATCGTCGAAAATGTCATTAGAAATGAAAAAGAATAACTCACCCTGCATAGGACAATCTTCATCAACTCGACTCTGCTGACCATTTTTTCGATTCCTATTTCCTTTCTTCGTCATCTTTTCTCGATGTAAAAAGAATTCACAAGCAATTAAAGACACAAGAAAAGAGCACTGTGTTTCACCACTGCACAAGGTTAGAAAATCACTGAACAATATCGAAATCCAAGAAGCAACTGCGGAAGCGAAGCAACTGACTGCACTGAACTACTGAAGTTGACTGACAGAATGCCAAGCATGCTTCTGCACGATGCACGTGGAGCAGGGTGGGAGTAGATACCGGCCAATGGGCCTCGCCTATTGGCCACAGATGACCTAACCTATAAACCTGTTGGTCTTTGGCCCCAAAGGAATGGGAGGTTTGGCGGGAATCGAGGTGCTGGCACTAAGGGACGACTTTCGTCCCGAGGAGTGAAGAGAGGGAGAAGGTGCTACTTAGCAGGTACTCGGAAAAACAATTGCCGAGGGTTTTTTCCAAGGTCGGTTACGGTCAAAAAATCCTTCGCAAAATAAATATGTTTATTTGTATACAATAACTTTACAACGGTAGAATTGGATGATGTCTCGTACATACATGGAATTTGGTTTAAAAACTATGCAAAATTAAGAAATACGGTGTCTAATCAGATTATGCGAGACAGGATTATTGACAAATCACAGCCGGAAAGTTTTCCTACTTTCTGGGAAGAAAAATGTTTGCATTTCCAAACACCGGAAAAGAAATTTTATTCTGGAAACAAACATTGCCTTCATTCTGTATTACAATATCTTTATGAAATATCTATTCGTCATTCTATATCGGATTACTGAAGATCTAATTAAGAAAAAATGTTTAAATTTCTATTTTCTGGAATTAAATTAGCTTTGCGTTATGAACTCCACTTTGCAATCAACCTCGGAAACATGTAATGTAAATAAACTAAAATGAACAATCGAGAGGTAAACAATGTTTGCAACATTAATGCTGTTAACGGACATTGAATTAAGATAAAAAAATAAACATTCAATGTACGATTTCTAGTTTAGCAGCCATCGCACGTCGTCACAAAAACAAAACATTCCATTCTGTAAATGTTGAATTTTAGTACATGTATTTTATTAATCATTTTTTACTTGAAAAACCCGTTGCATTTACTATTATCTGTTTACGAAATATATTCTACTAATTGTAATAAAATTAGTATATTATGACAATGAAGTAGAGATAAAACTAATTAAATTCCCATTAATACCTTTTCTGTCCTCGATTTTTCTGATTAAATCCCATTAAATTTGTTAAGTTATAAATTCTAAAAAATAAATTGTATTTTGTTGATGGCATCAACACATGCAGTGTCGGACGATAAACAATTATTAAACTAATAAGGTAGTTAGTTAGTCCCGGGATATAGTTTAAAGATGTTTGGGAAAAATATTTAATTCTATTTCCAATAAATTAATTTTCATTATCAATAATATTATTGAGAACATTCGTGTGTTTAAAAAAACAATGAAACCTGCAAAAAGAATTTGTTAAACAATTTTTATTAATGAATCAAATTTTATTCTTTTTGCCAGTTAAGAATTTGTTTGCCAGTTGAATTTTCACCACTCAAGGCTCATATTTTTTCGAGACATTCAAAGAAACTGTACAACTTTATCGCATGATTTTCAAAAATTTCTAAAACTAACGTCAAACATATCAAGTTATTAACAAAAAAATTATTTCTTTTTTCAAATTTTTGTATAATTTTAATGATCATGTGAAAAATTTTGAAAAAATCGTTCGGTAGAGTTATAGAGAATCTTTTTTTCGAAAAAAATAAGCTTTCACACTTAAAATTAATTCATTTACCCGCTAAACTGAAAACCGTTATATAAACGTTTTTAAAACGTCGCATATTAGCCATAAGACGTTTTGCGTTTCGTCGCAGAAACGTAGCGGTGGCGTCGCATCAACTGCAAATGTCCCGCGACAATAACGTTATTTACGCGACATTATGCGACGTTTTTAAGAACTTGTTTCAAAAGGTTTCAAAAAATGTTTCCAAGTCTTCGGAAAAACATTTTATATAATGATTTGAAAAAAAAAAACATTATCTATATGTGGCCAAATATAGGTATAAAAAACGTTGTACATATAACGTTAAGGTTAATGACAACTAATTTTAATAGTTGCACAAAAAAACGTTCTACAAAAAAGGTTACTTGCACATCGCAAAATGGCTATTCTATAAACTTCCGAAAAAAAAAACAAAAAAAGGTGAAGACGCGACGTTTCTACAACGTTCATTAAGGGTTAAAATTATACTTTTAAACGTTACAGAAACATTTTATAACCTGCTTCTTCAAAACGTCGTTAATTTACCAATTTACATCTCAAATGCAACCTTGCAAATAGGTTACGAGTTTACCGGGTATACAGATAGGAGGAACATTTTTAATCATTAACAAAAGTTGTTTAAAAACTAATTTGTTCAGGTTACAATAATAATAATTTCCTTTCAACAATGTCATCATTAAATGATGGAAACGTTTTTAAATATTCTCAAACTTATCACATTCAGGGTCTAATTACCTTAAACAAATTATTTAACACCTAAAAAATAATTAATATAATTACATCATACAAAAGCTACACGCCGGAAAATAATCATATACTTTTTGTTTTATAATATATATAATTCGGCACGGTCAATAATGCATCATCAAGACCACTACGCAGTATAAAAAACGGAAATACTATACACCATGGTGAGGAAAAAGGGCGTTGCAATAAATAATTTAAGCGAATTTTCGAAATAAATTTTCTATTTACCAAAACTAGGCTGATTTCAAAGTTACTTCGACAAGTAAGAGCTCATTACAAAGGGTTTTAAGCCATACAATTCATATTTCAAGCATTTTGGCACACGATAAATATTTCTCTACTTATGTTAAAAATTCTTTCCGTTCTTTCCTAAGTGAAAACTTGCCTTTGAATTTTATTAAAAATGTCTTGAAATTTAATGCGTATTTAATGTATAGGACATTAATTTTTCTAGTGATATATATATCTGTATATTATGTATATATAGAAGAATTAATGTACATGTAATGGAAGTTTTTTGACAGCATATTTACAGTATACATAGTCTATACAGAATAATCACATATAAAAAATTATTCTAATCTAACTGAATTCTTTAAACGGTTAACGAAATATTGTACGACATTAAGAGGTTCTATGGTGAGCTTAGTTTTAGTCAGTTAGTAACATTTATTAAGTCATGGCTTTTGTAATCCTTGTGGAAAATTTGACAATTTCCGTAATAATACATGCGGCTATAACACTCGCTAGTAATCGTTACATAAATCCGGCGAGTGAAACGCTTCAAACATGCGATAATATACTTAATATAGGCAGCTAATTTCAATATTTATCTAAATAAGATGATGTAAGGTAATGGCTAAAGCAATTTTCGTAAACAGAAAGAGAAATTCATCTCTATCCAAACGTATAAGGGTTCGAATTTGTTGCCTTTTCAAGCTTTGCAAATTATTTCTTCATATTTCGTGATCTTAGCAAAATAATGTGGACCAGAACAAACACAAAAATAGGAATTTTGTCTAGTTAAGTGACTAGAGTAATATTCAAAGATTAATTGTACGGTATTAAGAAACTTTTCGGTTAGAAAAATCGATGATGCAACTCAAGTTCTGAACTTTAGTTCCAATTTTGGTATTAAATTATTTTGCTGAAAATATCACAAAAATCTAAAATATTACTCAGTTTTGAGATACTCCGTATAAGGTCGAATTTGTTTGTTACATATGAAATAGTTTAAATGATATAGAAATGTTGAATCCAAAAAGTTAACGTACTTTTTAATATCCCATGTATGTATTGTTTACGAGTTGGGAAAGACAACACATTTCAGACACTTACTATTTCAGGTACCTAATTTTTCAGGTACTTAATACTTCCGGTCTATAGACGCCTTTGAAATTATCCCCAAAACCAAAGGAACACCTGCATGCAATAAAATCTAGAAAACAAACATGCCCTACGATGCCCTAGATTAGAAATAAACCTCATGAAAGTATTATAAAAACATGAAATACAATAAAATCAGTATATTTTCGAGCTACGGAGAACAAAATTCCACTCCGTAACTCCAGGATCGCTTTTAGTTTTTTTTAATAATTCATAAAATATTAAAAAGTTCTTGGATTTCATTTCTAATTTCTGACGTAATGCATTTGTGTATTTTGCAGATCATTGCGCACAGATGTCTCCTGGGGTCTAGCTAATTTAAAATGCATTTGTATAATGAAATATTAAGTACCTGAAATATTTGTTTTTTTTTCAAATTCGCAAACAATACGTGCATTATACCAAAAGAATTCCGGCCATATGATCCCTGGTAGAAATCTGTCCAGTTTTTTGTTACATTGCCCAGTTTTCCTATACCTTTAACACGGGAAACACAGAAACTGGCCAAAAATTGGACTCATTTTCTACCAGGGATATTATTAGCTTTTTTAAATTATCACACCATCAACAACTGATGTTGAACAAAGTATGCAACAGTCTCCGACGAACAATTTGGTACCGTAGTGCTATTTTTTTACAATTTTAATATTCATAAAAGTTCTTTGTAACATCCAAAAAGATATTACTAATTTGATCATATTTTATAAACATTAACAATAGCATTTCATTAATTTTATACAAATTTCGTATCAAAAAGTCAAGCTTACAAATTCCAGAAACTTTTGCCCTGGATTTTTAGCTTAAAGAAATGATGATTCTTATAAATTGGATTCCTTTTGGTATTTTTATTTGGCCCGAATAACTAATATACCACCCAGTCACTTAAATGAAGTAGTATAGAGATAATCATTTCTATTATGATAGTATCATAGTAATATGATAGAATCTTCAATACCTTTTAAAGTATTTACAAAACATCGTAGTTATGAGACATTTCACCACCAGTACTATTTATGTTTTTTACTCCCAATAATTGTAAGACAATTTATTTACGCAAAAATCCTATTCTAGTTCCAGAGGGATTTTCTTGAAATAATTGAAAAATACAATGTTAGCGCTACAAAATTGATTTTAGAATAAATTAGCATAATCCTTTGCTTTTTAGTTTCATTTCATGTTAATATACGTCTATGTAAATGTGGATAGAAAGGGATTTTGTTAATATTGTCTTACAAATGTAGGACAATGTCTGTAATCCATTAATATGGGTGATTTCATAAATAAAAAATACCTCGTCCATGGTATTTTTCCTAAACATTATGTGAAACTAATAAGTATAACGGTCATATGATGTCGTATAGTATTTATCAGTATTCAATCAGTCAACTGCCGGGAAAGTTTCTTTATTTGCTATATGGAAAGAATGTGTTTATGTGGTGTAAAAAAACCACTCAGTAATCATGCATGAAACAAATTTCATTCATAAGAAAATGTTACCTTCATTCTGTACTGCTATATTTTTATATAATAGCTATTAATCATTTTTTATCTGATTCTTGAAGAGCTAATTCAGACCAAATATTTCAATTTCCATTTTTTAAAACATGTAATTAATGTAAACAAACGGGTTAATAAATGTTAACAGTACTTGCAATATGATAGTATATTTTGTATCGAGGGCGCAAACTAACGGATTGAAGGCACGTCGTCAACGGCGGATGGAGGCACGCAAGAGGTCGTAAGCCAGATATTGCACATAAGCAGACCATAAGAGGTCATAAATTGGTTTTCAGGGTAGTCATAAATACGACTATGGAAAATTCTGCAAAGTAAAAGCAGACGAAGAAAAATGCTGGATTGCTCTTGTTAGACTCGTGCGCAAATCACCACGGAAAAATACAGCAACAGCAATGTTTTTCATTATACACCATTATTTAAACAATATATGAACATTGCTTTTTTGTTTCTGCATACAAATTTTCTGAAAATTTAAGCAATTTCGAGAAGAAAATCATTTATACAGTTTTTTATAAAAGTTATATTTAAAAAGTTACGAACGTTTAAGTTTGATGACGTCGATTATCATTTTCTGAAATTCCAAGTGGATATTTCTTTTTCAAAGTATCACTTGCATATTTAGAGAAAAAAATTAAAATTAACGTATGTTGTAGTACGTATGTATTTCTTACCCTGCAAACACGGAAAGTAACAGTTATGTCATATTTACGTAATGGTTGCACTGTTACATAAATGTTACATAGTTGCTACATAACTGTTACTTTTGTGTTTGCAGGGTAATGTAATGAATGTCAACTTGTTTCTATTATTTTAAAACAACTTTGAATAATATTCCAGCGACCGAAATGTGATTAAAATTGATTGCTTAAATCAAATCAATATTGATCCACTTGAAACGTTTCAATCAATGTTTTATTTCATTTATTGATTGATAGAACAACTTTTAATTTCTTTGAGAAATACAGATTGGCACTCTCAGAAAATGGAAACAGCTGCTATTTTTTCATCAGGTTTATTGAAACAAAACATTATCATTAATTTATTATTATGTTATATATTATATAAATACTATATTATATATAGTCTTTGACAGAAATTAGAGCGTCCGGTAATGCAAAATGAAATAATTTCTTATTCAAGTTTATTTAAATAGAGGATATTCGAAATGAATATTTTTTTGTTCAATTTCATTAACTCAAAGTTTTGGCTATCAGTACTCTTTTATTAAAATTGATTCAAGCGGCTTAGAAATACACAGCTATTATTTTTTCATTCATATTGAATGATGGTGCAAATGTTCAATCACTTTATTTAGACGGAAATTGATTCAAACTATTTTTTTATTCATTGTCAGATTGATTGGAGGCGATATCATTCTATTAGAAATATTTTACTGTAATTTATTGACAAGATCAGAAAATCGAAGTGAGTATTTTTCTATTGAATTTGATTAACCGAAAGTTTTGGCTATGAATGATTTCTTATTCGGATTGATTCAAGCGACTCAGACATATGGAGCTATTATGTTTTTATTAAACTTGATTGAATGGCAGGGTTTTTAATTTATAAATTATGATTCAGGTTGATTCATTTACTGAAATTGATTGCGATGTTTCACATGAAAAGTTAAAGTTTCAGAATCGTTTCGTAATTTCTGAAGTCGATAGTCCCGATAGTACTGCCTCTGAAATTGTTGTTTTTTGTGCAAATGGTTGCCTAGTAACAGGGGTTCAATTTTCTACCGTGTTGAACATGATAACTAGAGGTTTAAATCTTTACGAAAAATACATTAATTTTAAAAAATAAGGAGTGATTTAAAATATTTTTCCCGTAGAAAAAGATAATAACAATAGATTAAATTTTTTAGATGTGTTAATTATCAATGACGATAACATTTTAATTACAGATTGGTATCATAAGAATACTTTTCAGGTAGACCTAAATTTCAATTCAAACCATCCTCAAAATGATGAAATAGGTGGGATTAAACCTTTTAAAGACAAATTATTAGACAAATTACATCAAAAAAACGTAATTTATTAAATTAATTGTAAAAATTCCAATGGAGTTTACATAGGGGTTACAGGGAAATTATTAAAAAATTGATTGAACGAACATAAAAAACATAAATGAGGATCTACAAACATAACAGGATTAACGATACAGAGAATAAATACTGGGCATGCATTTGATTTTGAAAGTACAAAAATCATTATGAGGGAAAGAAATAAGCATAAACGTAAGCATATGGAAAACTATTTTATTGAACAAAACAAGAATGCAGTTAACATAAGATTTGAATAATTAAATTTACCAGACATCTACATTCCACTTTTAAATTTATAAATATAAATAATACATTGATGGTCAAATAGTATCACTGTCCTTGTTTATTGTAATCCAAGAACTTTTTAGTCTCTTTCGAACCATACTTGTACATGGTATTATTTGACGGTTTTACTATTAGTTTTAAAATTGTTCGTTACAGTGTTTCAATTTACAGGACACAAAAATAGTTTTTACAGTGGACTTAATTTTTTAAACATTTTTTTCTTTGACTCAAATGAAGGAAGACAACTTAATACTACAATTTTTTAAGAAGGTAAGACAGTATATACATATTTTTAACAATTTAAAATAATTTATTTAAAAAAAGAGAGACAAAAATTGAAAAGTTCAATGGAATCATATAATTTATAAAATTCCGTAAAATTTCATTTCATCACGATTACCACTAATAATATATTTTGTAATGATTTTGTAAATGGCTTTTGTTAACTATTGTTTAATTTTCTTTTTATAGATTAAATTCTGAAGAGGGCTGAAATATTTTAGTCGAAACGTTAACAACGTTTTGTTATTATAATTATTACCGAGTTATTCTGATATACAAGAAATCAACCGAAGATTATTTCAGTTATGAAAACATCAGAAAAGAAGTTAATCTACACTATTTTTCCCGTGCTTTAAGAATATATTATTTATTTTTATTCAAATTAATAAGATCATAAAATATGAGTAAGATTAATATTAAGAAACACTCCTTTTTAATGATCTGCCACTGTCATTGGAATTAACAAAATTTTATAAAATAGTAGGACTCTTTCTGAACAAAAAAGTTCCTAAGTACCAAGGGTAGGGCAACAGTTTTCGAGAAATATGCAGTGCTATTTATCAGCAGGTAGACGCTCCGCGGAGCGTTTGTACGCTGATGAACTAAATTGTATCTCAAAAACTGTTGCGATATCCATCGTGGTCGTCATATACATTAAATACAATTATTTTTAAATTATACTTTAAAAATAAGTACAATATAAATTACTATTTCATAATAGTGATTTTGGAATTCCTGAAGGGTGGCATTTCCATGCTACTGCTCACGGGAAAGGTCCTTGCAATGGCTTTGGCAGATGTCCCAGAAGTTTGCAACGTTGAAGAATATGCAACGGATGAGTTCCGTTTTCCTAGAGCTGTCAAAAAAGTAACTAGGAATGAATTTCAGGTTATGACAATAAATCACGCGATTACATGGTAAATATGCATTATATGAATTCGGAAAAATAAAAAGAATATACGATAAACGGCAGAAATTTAATTCTCGATCAAGTTTTCAAGCATCATCATGAAAATCAGATTTTAACTCCAGATTTCTAATGAAATTAGTATAACTTCATAGAAAATGTGTGTGATTGATGTTAAATTATCTTTTTTCTCAAAGATCATCACTTTTTATTTTAATTTAACACATTTTATGAAATAGTACGAGTCTTTCCGAACAAAATATATGTACAACGACCAGGATAGATATCGCAATAGTTTTTGAGATATAATTTAGTTTATCAGCATAGGAAGCGGGGAGGGTCGCCGCAGAATGCAACGCGGTTGGAACGACTATACCCGCTGATAAATCGCACCGTATCACAAAAACTGTTGGCCTATCCATCTTGGTACTTCAGAACTTTTAGTTCAGAAAGATTTCTACCATTTTATAAAATTTTTTTAATTCAAATCAAAGTGGACGATCGAAACAAAAAGCGTTATTTAACATTAATCTTCCGAATTTTGTATGATCTTATTTTTTTAAATTTATTTTAAGTAATCTGAATCCGCTTTAAGATTATAATTCTATGAATGTGATTTACATATATGTATAAGATATACATATTAATGTGAGTGTGAGAGCTGAAATCCGAGTCTTCGTAATTTTATAATATCAATCTTACTAATTTTATATGATCGTATTAATTTGAATAAAAATAAAAAATATATTCTTAAAGCACGGGAAAAATGCTTTCAAAATCATTCCGGACTTTTTAAAATTGATCTATTTTTCGGGAAGATATAGAACTGGGAATCCAATCATCAAGTTCAACACGAGAGAAATTTGAACCCCTGTGGATAGGCCACCATTTACACTAGAGAGTTCAAATTGTCAATGATGCTTTATCGTCAGTAGGACGGAAATGAACTAGTTTTTGTTAATAAATCTTAGTATATTCTCCGAAATCAATGATTAATATGTACATGGATTTGCTCAGAATTCATCTTTTATTTCGTCTCGACCTTTAAGAAGGTTCGATTGCTGTTAAACCTATTCGATGGTCATAAACGTCCCAATTTTTGTTTAAGTTTCCACGATACAGGCGTGAAGGATCATTGAAGTAAAAAATCCACCTGGGTTTTATTGCTCGATTTTGTGCATTTTTTATCTCAAAAGTGTCAGTAAGTAAAATAAAATTACTTTTGTCCTGTACACGCGTAACAGAAATGTTGTATTCCATGAATTTGAATTAATCAAAAACTAATAATCCATGGCGGAGTATTCAATGAGTATAAATAAGAAGAAAAGAAACTGCTAATTCGTTCAAAAAATTAATCTAAATACATCCATCAAATGTAAAAAGTTTTTGAATTACTTTGACCTAGACCGCAGGTCTGGCGAAGTATTGAATTTGGTCAGTTCCCGCCAAAAAATGACCCTATAGTTTTTCATCAAATGTCGAGGTTTCAGACCCTAAGAAACCCAAATTAACAATAAAAAATTTTAGTCTGTTATCTTGTACGTATGCAGAATTTTGTCTGCGGGATATCTCGTGAACGGATAGTCCTATCGGGATGATTTTTTTTAAATACGCGTCTTGTCATAACTTAGACTGATTAGATTTTTGGATCGATACACCCCCTATCTCATATGCCAAATTAGTAAAAACCAAGAAAAAAGGCCTTTTTTCGCCATTTTTTTGGCAATATCACTAAAAGTATTCGTCGGTCAAAAAAATGTTTCAAACAAAAAAGTGCATCAAATTCTCTACAAAACAGGTTTTATGCATTTTCTTCCTGAAGTCAACGATAATTCCATAAAATATTATACTAATACTATTAAAAAAACAATAATATTAATTAATTTAAATATATATATTTCATTTAAAATAGAACGGGTGCCTACAATTTTGGCTAAATTCGTATTGCAGTTCCCTGACGAAAGGCTGATGCTTCCGGGAATATTCCCATTTTAAGACTGCCAGGAAAGAAGGCGGCAGCGGGTAGTTCTAGCATCGTTAAGTTCGAGTAGTTTCTACACATATATTGTAACAATATCTTGTTCCTTAAATAGAGTAAATATGCCAATGAATGGACGGTTAAGCATTTTTCACACTTTGTTCGATTGTAACTTTTGAATTCTTTTATGAAAATTTAATTATGATACCACCATTAGAATCGTTAGACTCTGCTCTTTATGGCCGTGTAGTTCAACCTTTGATTTTATTTAATTATTAACCTCGTCTTCATACGTTTGTAAAAAAATCCGCTAAACCCCAATGAATAGACGGGTTAAATCAAATGGAACGTTTTCAGTACCAGTTTTGGATGGCTTTAAAACTTTGCTTTGATTTTACAAAATAATAAACGCTAGAAGATCAATACTACTGTAAATATTGTTTTGAATGTTCAAAGAACATAAAAATATGTATTTTGTTGCATGTTGTGCATCATACATTCATAAGAAATAGAAATATGTAGAAAATCGTCCATTCATTAGCATATTCACCCTATATTAAAATTGAAAATGAGCATTTTCAAAACTTCGACCCCGACCGCAGGTCAGCCGAAGCACTGATAAATGAGCACGTCTTGTTCACACCGATGCTTAATAAAACACGGTTTAGTCGAGTTTTTGACAGGTCGGGTTGCAGGAAATAAATTTTTTTATATGTGGGATACTTCGGTTTCCGCTTTTTACGGCATTATCGTTGATTTTACGAAGAAATGAATACAACCTTTTTTGTAGAGAATTCGATGTTCTATATTTTTTGTTTGAAACATTTTTTTGTACGATTTGTATTTTTTGTTAAAAAATGGAAAAAACGTGTTTTTTGAGCGTTTTTTTGTCAAACCTCCCCATTATCTAGTATGCATTGTCTCCAAAAACTAATCAGATCAAAGTTTGGCCAAGAGAAATCCAAATCCGTTTGTACTTTTTAAATTCGTCCTGCCAGTCGCGAGATATCGCGTATACAATATTTTGCCCACGGACGGACGGACGTACAACCTAACGGACACCAATTTTTTTATTGTTGCTTTGGGTTCCTTAGGGCCTGAAACGTCGACATTTTATGAAAAACTATAGGGTCATTTTTTGGCGGGAACTGACCAAATTCAATACTTCGCCAGACCTATGGTCTGGGTCGAAGTAATGACTTCTCTCTCTATGCTATTTTTCCCGTGTACTTTGTTCATTTTTAGTAGAATACGTAGTATTTTTAAATGATTAATCTCTAAATTTATATAATTCCTGAGTAACTATAACAACATTATTCATATAATTTAAATCTTTTTATACAGCGATATCGAAGGGCATATATATGTGTCAGCTACTTTTAGTTGGTTTTGTATCGTTTACAAATTTGGACAAAATGTGGGTTTTAAATAGTTCGATAAACAGTTGTATTTCTGAACATTTTCCAGCCATCGAGCTAGTATTGTAAATAAATTAAAATTGATGAAATGGCGGTATAGCAGTCTCATACCAAAAGGTAAATAATACAATAAGTAAAGAATGGGGTATTTATTTCAACTACGTACCAATGGCAAATTTAGGAACAACGACTTTGAAATACTGTAATATTGTAACGACTGAATTTTCCATTTTTGCAAGATATATAGAATGTTTAAATCATATTTTAACAACGAATTCAGTTTCCCTTTAGCAACAATATCAGAAAAAATACCTATTGTAAATAATGCATGTTTCATCCCAAAAATTCAACATCCGCAACGGGACCAAACGTCGACCTGTTTGTAAATAAAATTTTTAGCAAAACTACTTAAAATAAATATTTATTTATTTTGGATCATATAAGAGAAACAATTTACAAAGGTTCTGTCGACTTTTCGTTATTCTGCACCTTTGTAACCGAGTCACCAAGGCTCGAATCGTCTTCGTATGTGAAACGACGTGACGTTTGACAGATTTGAATGCAAGTCTAACAAAAAATGGATCGTTTTAGTCGGAGCTCCTGTTTAAACCTATCCAGTAAAGAATGCTTCTTCGCGAGATGCGATGTCAAGGCTGATTTGCTTGCAAACAGGACTAGAAAATTCCAGCGTTCCGTTTTCGTTGGGCATTGAAGGTGTTTGAAGTGATATAACTGTCGCCCTCACTGCAAACATTTTTAAAGAATATAATAACATTATTATAATACATTTCTGTGAATATGTAGTTTATTTACCATCAAAAGGAAGCGATTTCAAAGATTCCGGATCTCGCCAAGTCGACCACGTGTTGTTCCAAAATTTAGGATTTGCTGAAGGATCATAGGGAACATTTCCAGGGCATTTGATGATTTCTTTGTACTTATTCAATGCCGCTTTCATAGAAGATAGAATATTTATTTTCTTATCAGCAAGGTTCACCATCTCGCAAGGATCGTTTTCGACGTCGAAGAGACACTCAGCTATTGACGGTTCACACTTTATCTTTAGAAAAAATACGAATAATGTACTTTTTAACAGATTAAAAAGTGTTTAAAAGAAAAGAATGTTATTAGCCTGTAAAACAGAGGTTAGCTGTGTAGTAAAATCTCCACGTTTAAATGTTATTCGTCATCAAAGCATTCTTAACCAATGCTATATAGAATTGTAAATATTAGATGACGACGAAGCGATAAATTCTAGTGTTATTATTGGATATCGGACGATCATCCAATTGAATTTTTGTTGAATATCCTAAATCTTTTTTTTAGTTATTAAAAGCTATAATATAAGATCTTCAAGTTCTTTTGTGCGAGTGAGTAAAAATAGTCACACGACATATATATGCAATAAAAATACTTAAGTGAAAATAATACCTTATCTTTTTCTTCGACTCCACATTTTACTTCTGCCTGTGACCTCAACTGCAAAATTTTATCACCAGTAAGTCCTATTTTTTTCATTGGAAAATTGTTTAGGTTGATCCTAGAGATTTCCTTCAGTATGGCCCGTCCAACTTTACTTTTTAAAACGGCTGAAACGTCGTATTCAACTGAGTTCCCTTCAACGGCATTGTTTTCTTTCCTTCCCGTTTCTCCGTACCACCCGTTTTCGTTTTCCATTGCTCCCTTAACATATTTAAAATTCCCTTGGAGGAAACTGGTCATATTCAAAATGGAATCCATGGTGACGAGATATTCTAAATCTCGACTTCTGACTTCTTTTTTCGACGTCAAACTTGGCCAAAGATTGATTCCATCAACGGAATTCCATTGATGCGGTTCGATACCTGCAATAATTCAATGTAGCACTAATCTTACGCAAAAATACATGATATTTTAACTCTTTAATAACCAATCGTGCACAATTTGCGCATGGATTTTAGCACCGTTTTATGTATACAAAATCTGTTTTCTTTTTAAATAGACATATCCATTTTCGACTCGTTTTAAGGTCGCTCTGTGACTGGTTAAACTTTCAAAAAATTACGTTTAACACATTTTTTTTCAATTTTTGAGGTTCTATTTTGTTAGAATGCAATTTTCACTATGATATCGGTTTCTGACCACCTTCTATCCTATCAGAAACGTGTTCCCGATTGTTCTATTCCACTAGAATAACAACTTTACGGTGTGGAGGCTGGATTGTAAAGTAACACCTACAGAAATTTTTTGGGTAGAAATACGATCACTACCATCTCTCTCGGAATAATACGATATTAAGTTCTCTTTGCTGTATTCTATAGTAAATATGGCACATTATAACCATAAAATATTATTAAATATCAGTTACCTGCTGCAGAACATAGAGTCGGTAGCCAATCCAACACAGATATCATTTGGTTTGATATTCGCTTTGTGTATTTAATATGCGGACTCCAAATAGCTGCAACACTTCTAGCAGAGCCTTCCCAGACATTTCCTTTAATCTAAAAATTTATCTTCATGTTCTTATTACGGTCACTTTAAAAAGTCCTTATGATCTAGTTTTGCTATTTATGATTTGAAAGAACAATGGACCTACTACTCACGCCTCGCAAAGGATAATTGCTTCCCGAATTCTTGAATAAAAATCCAGTTGTAGGTGCACCGTTATCTGACGCAAAGATAACAATACTGTTGCTGAGCATGTTATGCCGTTGTAGAGTTGAAATTACCTCACCAATGCTTTCGTCCAGTTTGGACACCATTGCTGCGATAAGTTATAAATTGTCATTTCTTATACATATAATTTAGAATTAGTAAGGTTTTCTATAATTTGTAAATGGTGGTTACAATATATGAGCATCACATACATAACCGTCAGATATAATACGACAAGAGTGAAAATATCACTAAATCCACTATTATTGGAGTGAAATTCTCACCCCAAGAAATCTTTCAAAATAAAATTTTTAAGTAAGTTTCTGTAACTGCTAAAACCGTTTTAAAACGACCGGGGAACAAAGTTCCGAAAATCAAAAACAAGGCTAAAATGTCGATACTCCGTGAGTCCAAGGTATTTTAATTTGCTTTCTTTATGCCAAATTTTCACCGGCAAAGTGAAGAAAATCACACTGCAGCCATGCTATTTTGAAATTTTGGCCTTTCGGTGTGTTGATTTTCGGAACTTTGTTCTCCGGCCTATAAAACTGCTGTAAACGACTGGTGGAAGGCCAGGGCTTGGAAATGAAACGCACAATTTGATCGGTCACACGAAACTCTTTCAGTTTATTCCGATCAAGTGGTGACGACCCTACCGCGACGCGGACTCCGCACTACGTCCCGAAACACACTAAAAAACCCTGATCGTCAATTTTTCATACCTTACTTTTCAATCTCTTGAATATTTAAATAGACTACAACGTCATATTTTATATCGATGTAATAATATTCGAATTACAATTAGTTTGAAACTTCATATACATTTATTGCATTGCAATACACTATTCAAGTTGTATAAACGTTTACACGATTTCTCAAAGGTTCAATATTGCGAATATTGAAATTGTTAAAACATTTATAAGACGAGTTACAACTTGATGTGTGTATAGGTTTGCGATTCTATGAAGTTTCATACAACTGCAGCTAGGTGGCGAATATCCGATTCTAGTTTTTCGACCTTGCAACAAACTTTTTCGAAGCTATTGTGAGTTTGCTTTATATCTGCGATATATTTGCGACCAGATGTATTTATGAGATTAATTGTGCAGATGTGCTGCTTGAGAAGAGTATAGTGGCGTCTGTATCTCAAATGGTTAAGCGTTCTAAAATAACTTTAAAGAGATTTACCTGCATAAATTCTTCTACGTGGATCTTTGATATATGAAAATTTTTGTATTTCCTCTGCTGGTGCTTGAAGGTCATAATGGTTTGCGGAATGGACGGCTAAATGCGACATAAAAAGAAACATAGGCTTTACTTTATCATGGGCATTGATCAGACGAATAGCTTCTCTTGTGAAAAGATCCGTTGAGTAGTTTCCAATAGAGTCACTTGCAACATCCATATTTCTCCTCATAGATAAACCAAGAAAGTCTTCGCCATCGAACTATGTCACAATTTTGAATACATTTATTACATTTAAAGGCCGAAATGAGTATTTGTATTAATAAATAATGATTGTCATCAGGCATATTGATGGATTTGAGTTTCTATATTTTTGTTTCACTTCGTGATGAAATTTCTGCAGAGGGCTTGCGCAGAATTCATAAAAACTCGCGATATGAGGTAGAATATGGGTGATATAGAAAATTAAGGTTTGCCATATTGTAATATTGGATTTTATACGCGAGTACTACCCAGATAACAATGCGTGAGTCCTAGGTTGAACTCACATTTGAGAACTAATTTATGAGTGCTTATGTGAGTGTTTATGAGAGTTCAGAAATGTACGGGAATGTATTGAATATGCTCAAAAAGTATCTATTTCTATGCATACATAATTATTTTATGATACTTATGTATAATGATTGGCTAATAGTTTTGGTAACTAACCAATAGGCATGGAATGCCTGTGCGTCAGAATGCTATTTTGTGAGTGACGATCGTATCCTGGTCGACACATATATCACATGGAGTCTAGAAGTGCGCTTTAATCTGATTTATGAGTTTCATTATAGACCGTATGTGAGCTCACGTTGCTATTTGGATTCCGACGACAAATAAATAACTAAACTAAAATGAACATACCGGTGCTAGTAAGCTATGATCATAGTAGTCTTGATGCGAACCCCAGAAACCAAAATGAGTGTCAAATCCACGATAAGTAGGTGTGTATTCTTTGCGATCAAATCCCAAGTGCCATTTTCCAACTAAATGAGTGCTGTACCCTGCTTCTTTTAAATACTACAAACCAAGAAAATCAGTAATGAAATATATAAATGTGGTAGTAAATAGAAACTTACTTGTGGCAGAAGTTTTTCTGTCAAAGGAAATCCTCTGGGTTCGTGTTCCGCCAAAACCATGTGTTGGAACCCCGAGCGTATTGGGTATTTTCCAGAAAGAAGAGATGTTCTACTTGGTGTGCATATAGCTGGTGTATAGTGTCTATTCAAAATTACGCCATTGTAAGCGAGAGCGTCGATATTTGGAGTAGGAATTTGATTGGATCCATGAAAGCTAACGTCGTTCCATCCCTTAAGCGAATTAATTTTAATCAAATGTTTCAGCGTTATGTTTGTATTAAACTATGAGAAATATTTTTTAAATTAAATAAAGCACACTTATTTCTTACTCATCGTCCAACCCATACTTAAGAATGGAATACGAGGGATGCCGGTATACAATTTTGAAAAACAAAAATATTTTGTGTTGAAAGGTGCTCATGGTCTTCTAAATATTATACCGAAAGATGCAAAACCCAGCTCTCAATGATTGTAAAAATTACTTTTTTTAATTCATTTTTAGACATGATATAGTATTTACTTCAGCGAAAAGGTAATGTCACTTTTTTGCACATCAAGAAAAATATAATGCGCGCGTGCGTGCGTGCGTGCGTGTGTGTGTGCGTGTGCGTGTGCGCGCGCGCGCTTACTAAAACGATTAAAATATTCACCAAGTCGTCTGCAAGAATAAAAATAATATTTGGTTTCGAGCCAGCTGTATGGAAGGTCCGACTTGCATAGATCGTCGCGATTAATATTTCACAAAAAACAATCGAACGCAACATTATTACTTATGTCAGTCGCGTATAGCGCACTACTGACATTTCGTTAAAATCGGAAAAGAAATGAGATAAAGAATTCGCTTAATATGAATTCTACATTTGTGGTTGAGTTACGTTTTTTAGTGCTTTTTGTGGAATTGCTTGACGTTTGTTTATGATGATAATTATCGTAATTTAGATAAGGTTAATGTATTATTCACTTTTTATTATTCATCGTGTTATTTATCTTTTATTTGCTAGGGACGTAAGAAAAAAGGGGACTTAAAAATCATTGGAATGATCAATCTTTTGCCTTTCTGGGTGATATTTCTCCCAATTCTTCTGGGTTTGCTACCTTGGGTTTTGATTTACTTGTAAAAAGCAACATTTAAATATACTTAGAAGAGTTAAAACGGTAGGTTGCTTACTGGTGAAGTATAAGTAGTTTGAATATTTGGTGAAATGGCTAGAAAACTGGTCTTATTTTCTGTTGTTGGATTGTAGGAATAATGCACTTTAAATCGAAGGTATAATCCTGGCAAATTTGATACAGGACTCGAAAGGAGAGAATACAAATATTTTTAACTGGAAATTCAAACATCTCGGTATTTATACTATCCATTTAGGTAGGCATAAATTATAGAGAAAATATGACGTAATATGATTTATTTTAATCCAAATAGTTAGATATTTTTAATCTTAACAATAAAAGACTCAGAGAAAGTCATATACAAAAGTTTGATATGTTTCGAACTATTAATTTAAGTTGTCAATCACATTGTTAACAAACGTACGTAACGTAACATAACCTGTTTAAATAATTTACACGTTACAATAATTTGTTTTTCAACGATTAACTGTACTATCACGCATTTAAAATTCAACCGACTCCGAATTACGTTATCTTCACGACAAGAATAACAATCTGACAAAATATTTGTTAAATGATCGAAACAGACGGCTTTTATATTATATAACCCGATATTGTCTTAAAATAAAGTTTCGCTTTTATAATTGTATGCAAAATTTAATCATATATTAGTACTTGAATGTGTTCATTAATAAAATATTTTGTCATGAATTGTTGAAAATAGTTTTGACAGATGTTCCAATTTTCAACATACACCAGTAAACGAAAACGTATACAGAATGATTGAAAATCAAGACATAGGATTAAAAAACATTCCGAAGTATTCATTTAGAGCCAAAATGAATACTTTTTTTTATACTCCGGGAGTAGAACTCGATTTTGTGTCCTGAAGTGTAATGGTCGTCCTCACTTTGCTTGATTAGGTACTGCTAGGTAATAATTATACTATTAGTGCTTCTGAATCCTATTTAACCCTTTCAAGGGCATACTTTTATTTTGAAAGGATTACTAATATATTCTTATAGTTTTCGAGGTTTCACTTTTAACAACGTTTACAGATGAATACAATTAATTATTACCAACTAAAATGGCTGGAAATTATGAACAAATATTCTCAAAAATGTAATAAAAATATCCCTATTCATAACAATGAATTTTTCTAGATGATTTTAAATTTGAATTGCCAGAAGTTTGTCAGAGTTCGCACAGAAAATACTACTTTTTCGATTAAGTAGAATCTACTTAATTTTTTTCTCAATGTATGCCACTACTGCAAAAACATTAAGAGCACAAATTCAGAAATATAGTCGTGAATTCTTTTATAATTCATTCATTTGTTAAAGAATTGAAATGAATTCCTATTTATGACTCTGAATAAGGATTCCTGGCGTCTGTGTTGATTTTCATTTACCAGGATTAAAATTCGACAATTTTCAATGCTTCTGAATAAATATTATTGCAGATTTAAAAAGTAAAAAAGTATTTAAAGGCATTCAAATTTTTAATGTTTTCGAATACATTTCATTTCACACATACGTGACAAAAAGTTACTTAAATGCATTCAATCATTCAATGCTATTAAATTCGTTTCAATACATTTGTGGACAGAAAAAGGATAAATATGGATTCAAAATTTCCAATGTTTCTGAGTACAATTCATTCCACAAGTGTATAATAAACAGACAATCGAATGCATTCGTATTTTCTAAGCTATTTAATGCATTTGAATACATTTTTGTGAACAGAAATAGAATTCAGAGGTATTCAAAATTCTCAATATTTCGATCGAAATATGCACTATTATTGATATACAACTGTAGCAGTATTGGGGGTAGCATCTAATTATTTATAATTGCAAGAATCAACTGGAATATTCCCTTTCACATGCTTGAAAGTCCAGACTGAATGAAAGTCAGTTTATACCAGGGTTCTCGTTAGTTGAACGCATAAATAAAATCGAACAATAAATATTGTTTAAGTACTACATGTTACACCCCTGCAGCGACATAAACATTTTCTAATGGATTCACATACCAAAAAACTAATTTGACATAAACTGAATTTTAAGGTTATAAGTAACCTTTTTAAGGTAAAGTCAACGATGTAAAATTTATGCACACTAATTATGGTGCTCTTCCGAATTCGAGACAACTGTGGTCAATTTATTATAGGACTGTATTTACAGTCAGATTCAATATAAAATAATAAAATTACAGTGATTGGTAAATTGCACGTGTTTTCCTTGAATTATTTCACGCGAAAGTGCACAGGAATAAATCAAACGAATACTAAGTAACGACTCCACCTGTTCACAATTACGCCTTCCTTTAGCATTTGCGTAATCCACTGGCGCAATGATTTACACGCAATTGGGAATCAAACAGTTGCAATACTTATCTATATTGTAGTGATATTATTATTATTTTTCAATTAGGCTTTTTAATAATTTATCTAGTCAATTAAGTGTTTAGGTAGCCAAGTAGAATTTTTTGCCGGACTCCAGCCGGGTTTCCCTGGTTGTATCCGGGACCCGACCGGGCTTTTCACGCTTCACAGACAATAGCCTGGTCAGATTTGTGATAATGACCGGACTATGGTCGGAACCAGACTAGATTATCCCGTTGTATTGAATCCGAATGAATCGGGCCAGCCCGACTGGATTCTAGCCAGAATCCGACCCGAATTTTTAGTCGGGTTATCCAGGCAGGATCCCAATTGGGACATTGTTTCTATTGGGGTCAAATCTTTCCAATTGTACCGGGGAGACCATATAAGAAAGACGTTATTTCAATCCATTAAATCCCAAATAGGTATTTTTGTCTTATATTGACATATAATTTCTAACAAAATTTATCATATCTTTTGTACTCCAACTTTGCATCCAAATTGGGTTTATTTATAAAATTGAAATATTTTGAAAATATTTCTCCACTATATTGAATTTCGGAAATTTTATTTTAGATTCGTAGAGACCCCAACAACTCTTCTATACTGATTGTTATATAAAATTGACATTTTTTTAAAACATTCATCTGGCAATAAACCCTGCAATTTGAATGTTGGAAACTTGGTGTCAGCTTCCTGATCAGCGACCTATATATCACTACAGTGCAACCCCACTGTTTGATCTCTCTCGGGTTGCTTCCCTCGCTGGTTGCACCCTCTCTGGATGAGCCTCTATTTCATGCTTTTCTCCCCTCCACCAAATATAAGTTCCAGCATAAATTTATAATTTTAAATCGTTGTACGTAGAAAACTGAAAAAGGCTTGATATTGTTATTTTGTAATTCAACTTGTTTGTCTATGTTTGAAGTTTAGGCTCCGAGAATGCAGTTTTTTTCAGATCACACTTTTTCTAAATTTCAAGAGCACGATATAAAAGATATATACGTATATATACATAGAATTGAATTTTTGTTCCCCTCCTCTATATTTGTATAATTTGTGCAGGTCAAGAAGAGGAATTCGGGCTGATTTATTATATCATTTTGAAGGCATCCAAGAGTCCTGGCGTGCAGTCATTTTCTCTTGCGTTATTTAGTATATACACTCTAACTTCCTTAAAGTGAAAATTGAGCCACTTTCTGCTAAAAATTACTTTTTCCCTATTTCTAAAGTGGAAATCTCACTTTATTAAATGTAGTTGGAAACATATAACTCTAATAAAGTGAAATTTCCACTTTCGAAATAGTGAAAAGTCACCTTTAGCAGAGAGCGGCACAATTTTCACTTTAAGCAACTTAGAGTGTATGACGTATATGAAGGCACGTTCTTATGTGTTACCATCTGACGAGCATATGATATATGCAATAAGTCGTGCATAAAACAACGATGACAGAACAATAGTTGTATACGTAAGTAATTGTGGAGGACATTTGTAAAATGATAAGTTTTATCTGGTATTTTGTTCAAGTTTAAAGACGAGTTTTAGCACAGAGCTGAAATACAAGCTTCATTAATTTCAATAAGAAATATATATAATATGAGTGTATGAGATATGCGGATATATCCTGCATTATTTTAATTTTTAAAATGTAATTACACAGAAAGAAATTTTAGGCAACAACTGCCCGACCCCCCGACCAAAACTGCCCGGCACTGTCAAACAGGTAGTGATCAAGACGAAAAATAACGATTGAAATTCGAAATCATAAAAATTTTTTTTCACACATACTTTTGTTATATTATTAAGAATATTTGTACATAATGTCATAACTGCGTGATTATTTGTATGCTTTGTAAATGTCGTTAAAAGCAAAAAAAAATCGCTTTTTTTCACTTTATGGCTTCTGTATTGAAAACTATGCAAGGTATACCAAAAATGCACTGAATCTTTTTTGTAGATTCGAATTTTCTACAATTTACAATTTCCTACAAAGAATTTATAGTAAATGTTACTTCGGTTTTAAAACGGACACAGTGTAAGATGAAATGGCAGTGTTTTTCGTAGTTTACCTGTTAAATTTTGACTACGGCTCTCATTTACTTTTTTTAAGAAAATTCGTGCTCTTCTAAAAAGTTTCAATATAGTTTTGGAGTATCTTGCACCGTTTTCAATGCGGAAGCCATAAGATGAAAAAAACAGTGATTTTTTTTGCTTTTAACGACGTTTACAAAGCATACAAATAACCACATAGTTATGAAATGATGTACAAATATTCTTAATAATATAACAAAAGTATGTATAAAAAAAAATTTATTTTTATGATTTCGAATTTTAATTCCCATTTTAGTTGACTGCGACCTGCTTGAGTGCCCGTCAGTTTTGGTCGGGGAGGCTAGGGCAGTCCCGACCGAAAATTATTTACGGGTAATGTCTTGTATTTAAAATAGGCGTCCCAATTTACAACAATGCATAAATAGGACATATTGCAATAAAAGCCTTATTTCAGATATATTAGAAATTAAATAACAAGCAAGTATAATTCTGTCACATACAAAAAGCCTAAAGAAATAATTATTATATAGAGATAACACACTTTTAGGTTCGTGGAGTAGCTATCGCCATTAAAACTCCAGTAGTACAGGATCGAGAATCTACTTCGACGTCCAATATGTCAATTCGAGCGCAGAATTTCAAAGTATAAAGGGAAAGAAACCGCTTTTACCCCGAATAATAAAAAAAGGATTTAAAAATTCAAGTTTTTGGCGATTTATTGCTTTAATGCAACATTTTATTTAATGCCTTTGTATACTTTAAATACATGCGCTGAAAAATATTTCTTTAGACAAAAACAAAATACTGAAGATTTAAAAAAACATTTTAAAAGATAAACTTTGTATCTGGTAATGAGATAATTTCCCATAGTAAAAGTGGAAGCGTAAGCTCAAATTGCAAAGCGAAGCGTGAATTTGGACATTTAATTAGCCTACATATACGCTTCCATTTTCACCAGGGTTTATTTTAATTGTTCTAATGTAAGTAGATATCATTTTGTCAATGTCTGCAAAACTGTTCAGAAGAAAGATTCTAAAACGTTTTTAGAATTTAGGGTTAATCACTACACAATTGTAATAATTCTAAAATGTACTAATTTTTATTGTAACATATGTATGTGGGTATGGTAAAAGCAAGAAAAGTTAGTATAATATTTTGGGCGGGGAACAAAGTTCCGAAAATTAAAACTCCCCGAAAGGCTAGAATTTCGATATTGCGTGAGTCCAAGGTATTTTAATTTGCTTTGTTTTTGCCAAATTTTCAAAGACAACCTGAAGAAAATCACGCTGAAGTCATGTTATATCGAAATTTTTGCCTTTCGGTGTGCTTTTCGGAACTTTATTCTCCGGCCAATATTTAAGAATTATTACAGCTGTGCGCAGTGATTAGCGCTAAATTCTAAAAATGTTCTTATAAACAGTCTCGCAATGTATTATACCAGGTGTCTGCAAAGTGAATAGTCAAGCGGAGGAAAAACTGAAACGAAAAGTTCTGTACCAAAATTGGATTCGATGCCTACAATTTGATTGAAGGGAATACACTCACGGAATTGGCAAAAAACGCGTTTTTGCGAATACCAAGTCGTTTCCACCAATTTTGTGATATTTAGAAGCTCCTTTTGTCCTCAATTTTCATCGAATCTCATCTAATTAGGGGTAAAATTGTTCGTATTTTCAAGGGCTATAACGTCGTCATTGTGGCATTTCATTAGCTATCAAGCAAAATGAGATAAACGCGAAAAACCGCAAAAAGAGTGATTTTTTCTAAACATCAATGGCCCAATACAAATTTCACAAATTGTAGGCATCGGATCCAATTTCGGTACAGGACTTTCTTTCCTTTCACTTTTTCCTCCTCTATCTTCGGTGCTCATTTGGACAACAATGTTTCAAAGAAACTATTTTTCTATCACCAGCCTCACGACAACTGATCAAACTCGGCGATATTATCCCTTTAACGCCGAGAAGTCCTGAAATTCTACTTCCACTTCTTAAGTATATAAATTGTACAAATAATTTTTTGTTTTTTTCTAAACTAACGTATTAGACGTTTTAGAGGTCGCTCTTCTCGATTATCGGGTTTAGAACGTTTAAAAATAAGTCTTTTCACTAGATTTTTAATGTTTTTTCTAAAAATATCGTTTTTTTACGACATTTTTCCTCAATGAATCCAAATTTTTGTAAAAATTCTGCGCTTCCACCGGATTCTAATGCACGTAATCGGTGGACCCGATAGTTGTACTAAAGAGTTGTAGAGGAAAACAATTTCTTTTAAAGCTTGGCGCATCCAAAATGGCGGCCGCAATGACAATTGTACTCGAAAATAGTAGGGTTGGATATTTTCCAAAAGATTTTCTTACTTTTTTACAAAGTTTCCTGATCTTAAACGTAAGATACCAATTTTGCCTTTTTGAGACTTAATTACTTATTTTTTATTTAGATTATCTATTTGGTCTTTGAACGGTTTTATACCGCCAATGTTGGTTGGTTTATGTACAATTCTAATGTTTTTTTTTGCTTGAAAATATGTTTGATTCCCTCTGAAATATTTTTCACACATGTATTTTAATATTGCTTAATCCTGGAAAATTATTTATTTTATTCAAAACAGCTGTATATTTCAGGGCCCGGACAGTAGTAATATTTCTACAGGGACAAAATAATTCAATGGCTAATGCAACTGATATTTTGAAAAATTAAGTTTAAATCCTAAAATCCGAACCACAATCGTATGGAAATAAAAAATTCCCGATAAATGAAACTTTATTAGGATTCAGAGTTTGTGTAATATTAAAATATTATCGTATCTTCAAAGGCTCGAGTATAATTGCTGCAATTCCAGTCAATTAAAAAAGTCACTGCCACAACAACAAAACTAAATGATATTTCGTAAATGCAACATCGTGCCTAGTTACAATTACGAAAAATCATGTTACTAAACACCGACTGCATCTCTTCTGACCGAGTATATCGCCATATTTAAGTGGGCTAAATAGTGTACAAATTATTGTGTGTTGTAAAACATATCATTTTTCATCACACTGGGACGAAAGCAGCAACTTTCCTCCCGCTGTCATGAAGAAAAATCGTATACTTCCCTCGGCTTCACCTCGGGTAAAAATTACACGCAGTCTGAGGCATTCTTTATTTTACCTCCCTCGTTGAGTAATATACTATTTTGCATAAACAATAATTTCAACAAAGTTAAAAGTTCTGCGGATTTGTCCATATTTAAATTTTCGCGCGGAATGACAGTAACCCACTTCGGCTCCGTTTCGTAAGCTGTCGGCAACCTTCGACTCTTCAATGTCTGTTTCGCAGCTTTGTATTTAAATGCAAGTATTCTTGCATTTATCTCTTATAAATCGGTGGTTTTTAGATTAATAATCGAAAAGTCGCTAAATGTTGCGTACTCGGACGTTTCGTTGCACAATGATGAAAAGTGATCGTTCTGATTTTGAACTCTGGTCGCTCCTTTAATTTCCTGGGTCACGTTGGTTCCTTATTCCGCGAATCGACGAATATCCCCGAAGATACCCGAGGCGAAATAAAGAGGAGATATTCGATCCTCGGAACTGGAGCTCTTGATTGCGACGGCGATGAGATTGAACGGTTTAAATAGTCAGTGCTCGCCGCGATATCGGAATCGGATAATCCTGGTGTCCCAGGCGTCAGCGGGCTCGGGAGAATCGTCGTCGACGTCGTCGCGCACCTTGTGTCGAGTGGCTTGAGCCGAAAAGCAATATGGCGAAGTGTGTCACGAGCGCAGCGCGACGCAGTCCAGGCCGCGACGTTCACGGCGAGCGATATGTCTCGAAGACGATGTAGGCGCGAGTGACGCACCCGGGGACGCATTCGACGTCGTTCACGGAAACGCAGTCGGTAAACGGGAAAGTGAGCAGCGGTGGGCCGCCGGTCATCAGGAACATGGCCACGGACAAAATAAAGGTTGCCGTCAGGGTTCGCCCGTTCAATCGCAGAGGTTAGTTCAAAAGACCTTCCTGAAAGGAACTCCGAGTCACCTGGGGGAAGCGTCCCCAGGGCTGGAGGGCCTCGAGCTTTGCCTTCGATCCCGCCTTCCGTCTTTCTTCCTCTTCCAACATTCTCCATGGCTCCTTCTCGCTCTCGACTCCGTTCCGTTCCTCCTCCCTCCGCTGTGCTCGCAGCACCACGATTGACAGCAATGAACACATGTATTCCGAAACTGTCACTTGGACCTCCAATACGTCAATTCCAGCATGTCACCTCTTCTTTTGTTTTCAAATGGAAAATGCGCTTTTATACTTTGTTCTCTGCAACTACTTCCAATCTTACTCAACTTTTCAAGTGCTCGACAGTTATCATTACCCAACAATGATACACGTACATGAAATATTGTGTCAACTCCGATTCAACTACAAACTTTCATTATAACAACGCACAGTTTATGGCTGAAAATAAAATATTCCTCAAATATCAATCAAAATACCGTCGTGAAATTTTAAAAGACATCATTTAAATTAGCTTAAGCAAATATTCTTTTGGTTGTCGACGTAAATACTATCGAGTGACATTCATTTAAAATCGTTTCAAAGACGTTATAGAAATTTTTATACAGATGCATTCATGTAAAGTTTATTGCTAGTTAAAATATTATCAATATTATGATAACGGGAATGTGTAGAAGGGAGAAAATTTATGTCAATAACGAATAGTTGTAGAGAAGTTATAGCATATTAAATCCTTGCCGTTTATTCGGACATAACATATTGGCGAAAGTAAAAATATGAATGACATTCAATTGAGCAAATTTAATATAACTTGCATATACTTTGATGTAGATTCTGTATCTTAATCGATAGTTATTGTCACTAATGACATTAGTTAAAATATTAATCATGACTCATCATTATTATGAACCTTAATTAATCTGTATTATCTATTTTGTGAAAGAAATATTTTAAGGAAACTGTTAAAAGAGAAATTTATGTATTTATATTGATTTTTTTCTATACGTTTATTTTGTAAACTATTTGTCATGTAAATTTTTTAATAAATACAGTAATAAATAAATTACTGTTATTTATTTTAAAGTGGATATTGAAAACAGTAAACTATTCAATACTCGTCGACAAATACTAAAGAACAATCTTAACCTACGCATCATGTCCAGCAGATCAGTAATATTTAAAACTTAAAATTTAAAACATATTTTGAAGTACAGATGTCATAATTTTATTAAAAGACAATTTTAATGACAATTAACAATAGATTTTTTGTAGCAAAAATACTGTGCGATATTTTTAGGTTAAATTATAAACAGAAATTCGGTATTAAAGAATCTCTATTTGATTGTTATTGAAAGATTTACGTGTTAAAGCCAATAAGTAATGAAATGACTACTACTTTAATGATAGCTTTGAATGACAATTTCGTTTGTACAGTTACGCTGCGATGAATCACAATCCTGTTGTCACATTATCATCAGGACATTTATAATGAAATTCAATAATCTTTTACCGGCATATCGTCCTTTGTTAAAAGATAAATCATATTCATTGATGTATTGTCGCAGGCAGCTACTCGGTATTGTTAGGAACAAATAGTTTTTACATATGCATATTTCTTGACGTATATTTTCCCAAAAATATTAAAGTTGATAATATGACCAATGTTACACTTTATGTTTTGCTTCAACAATGACTCAGACAGTTATTTACGCTGAGAATTATACGTGAGCTTTATCAGTGATATCTACTGCATGGAAAAGATATAAACATTATCTCACATAGTTTTCTTGCAAGCCTGAGAATTTCATTCAATTTGTTATGCAAAGGATTGTTCAGCAAGAAAACATATTTTGGATTTAATTTGCATTTTTATTCTTATTAAAGTAGTAAAATTCACATTGTTAAAATTTATTGTTCATGCGTTTACAGTGACATTAATTTTTAATATTTTTAAATCGATTAGTGTCATATACAGAGGAATTTCATTCTGAAAATGTATGAAATTATTCTCCATGAATAGTATATTACGATCCTAGGCCAGTAAAAAAGAAAGTGCTTCAGATCACATGAAATTGTTGGCCGAGGCGAAGCAGAGTATATACTATTTTTCTGCTCGACGTAGCCAGAAAGCCGCAACTTCGTTTCGTGCAGCGGCCAGAAAGTTGCGGTTTATGGCCGGAGGGCAGAAAAAGTACTAGTTACTACTCTTTTCCCACAGTATACCATTTTTTCTATTCAAATCTAGACATGTATAAATAAATAGTGTTTAATTTTCGTATTTAAGCTGTGCCAAATATTAAAGTGATTTTATAAAACATTTTTAAAAAATTAGCGTAAACATAGAAACTGTTAATGCTCTTTTGTTTTTAACAGTATTTACTTGTTTGAATCTAACCAATCTCAACTGCGTGTGTTATATTTGCAAAGCTATTCATGATGATCTGTAGGCCTTCAGAAAATATTTGCAGAATTTCTTAAGACAGTTTTATTATAACAAAATTATTAAACTAAACTAATAGTTTATTTAAGTTGCATAACTAATTTTGAAAAATACTGAATGGTCAAATAGAATGTTATGTGCAAGTTTAATTAAATTATTACTATTTATCGAAAAAAAAATCCAAAACTGTGAAAAATATTGAATAATTTATTGAACAATTTGTCTATATTACTTATTCGATAATTTATTTAATTTACATAATTACACACTTAACTAACCTTTGCCGGTCACTGGGGGTCCAGCAGACCCCACGATGAATTTGAGGGTAAATAATTCGCTTTATTAGTTTTATATTGGAAATATTGGAACACCTATCGGTCATTTAAAGTACTACCAATAAAATCTGATAATACCGTTGTCTGACAAACGTCAGTATATTCGTGGTATGTTACAAAAGTAAGTCAATTTGGTGGTGGGGTCCAGCGGACCCCAGTGTGACTACGGTGTATACTCTGAAGAAAATAAACAAGTTTTTATTTCATGATTCGTGCAGGATAAATAGTCGAAATAACATGGTACATGAATGCGTATTGTACATCTATTATTTACTGTCAATAACATATATTATTTATAGTTTTAGAGATGGCTTACAATTTAAGAGTTCATAATATTCGTAAACAATTAGAAGAGACGAAGATGAAAGTATTGGCGGAGATGCTTCAGAAATTTTTTATTTTCAGGATGTAAATTACTTTATTTGTTCAGTTATATATTTTATATTTAAAAATTATGTATAAATAAACAAAGTATGTAGGTGAAACTTAAAGATTATGCACTTTTTTCATTTAAATAAATACCCTTTTTAAATTGAACATCAATAGACTATTTTTTTTTTACAAGACCGCAATCTGCAAAATACGTCCAGAAAATTTCATTAAAAAATATTAAAAATATAATAAGTTATGATTTTTTAAATAAATAAAGTCATTTTGTGCACTTTTTTTATTTGTAATTTTCTTTACTATGTTAGATGCAAACTTACACAAATTGAACAATGGGGTCAAAATTCGAAATGGTTGAACGTCTCAGAATTTTTGTAACTTGCCTCGGCTCACTCTTCTAATACAGAAACAATTTTAAGCATTGGGGTCTGGTAGACTCTGTGTGTCATTCTTAACATTTTTAGAAGATGTGACCGGCGAAGATTAATTTACAATCAATTTGGATATAGGCTGTACTCTTATAACCTATATTGTTATAAAGTATAAAATCAAATATGTTATGAGACAAAACGTTTTGTCCATCCCAATTTGTTCGGAACTTAAGATTTTCAGAACTGTAAAACTTTTCAAGTTTATTTTGTGTAATAGAATTAAAAGAATGTAAAAATCATTTTTAAGCTTTTTATTAAAGCCATACTGTTTAAGCCAAAATAGAACAAAAGTACCTTGATTCAATTGAGTTCATTTAACCCTTTTCATCACGAAATGAAAAAAGCAGGTACCTACAGCTTAGTATTTCCTGTAAATAAGAAAGTAAAAAGATTTTTTAACAATTTTTTAAAGATACTTTTCTTATTATTTTCAAGTCTGCTCTATCAATTCCCAGTGGAAAATTGCCAAAAAAAAACGATTATTGAAGCAAAAATTTTCCTATAAATAGAATAAAAATGCCATGAATTGTAGGTCTTTTTTTGAAATATTCGCAATTTTCTTCACTGAAACGGATTGAAAGGATAAAGAAAAGGAATTATCCACCGCTTCCCCCACCGAACCCCCATTTGGGGTTCTAAAGTGGTCCGCCGGTAATGAAGAAAGTTTCACTAAAAAACGTAAATTAATTACGACTGAATAACATTTTCAAAATTTGGGCTGTGTCAAGGCAATTCTAAGTACTATAGGCGTTTTCCTTGAGAAAATACCAAAGAAATTAATTGAGAACTGACCAAGAATATTTCGAAATAAATGATTTTTATTTATTTCCGAAAATTCTTGTTCAATTCTCAATTAATTTCTTTGATATTTTCCAGGAAACTTTCCGTAGTAATTAGAATTGCCCTTACAGAACACGACTTATGAAAAATCGCACCAGTAATTTGTTATTTACGGTTTTTAGTGAAAATTCCTACCTTATCGGCGGAGTACTTTAGCACCCCTTTAATTGGTTTTGGTGTTTCATATTAGTCGAGGTTAAAATTACCTCAGGTAAAAATGAACTGTATAACACATATATTTTAATATATACAGTACTACGCTTTAGAGCTATATGTAAATTTTTATTTTATTTTACTCGATATCATAAAAACGTCACAAAAATATATAAAATGATAAACAATTCATTTTTTACCAGATCGGTTGTTTTATGTTTTGGAAATTGCATTATGATGCGTAGAAATGCAATGTAATTTTATTTTTAACCATTACAAATAATATACATCTTAAAACGGACAACCGATACGGATTGACGACGAATTCAGTTAGTTCGCAGATATAGCGGTTTGATTAGCGATTTATACTGGCTTAAAACACGTGAGTTTTAATAATTAGCTTATCAGTCCCGTGTAATTAATTTTTTATTAAACATTCAAACTTTTCTGATAGATGATGATTAATTGATCTACTCATAACAGAATAATTATTAATTAATTTAATATCGGTAATTGACTATATAAACAGTACCCAGTAATACTAAAAAATATCTTAACAATAATAAAATGAATTATTTTTTCTACATATGCTTTATACTATTTTATTAATATAATGAATATTGTAGTCAATTTTTGGAATAAGATCTCATCTTTTAAAAGATTTCAAAACTCTGCTTTCTTCCCCAGAATTTTGTGAAATATAATAAAAAATTTAATATCTCAATATTAATAGTATATTATGAAACTAGAGCGTAAAAGTTCATTCTACGAATGTGAAGGGTTGCGGACCGAGCCGAAGGCGAGGGTCGTAATCACATTCGCAGAATAAACATTTACGCACACGTTTCATACCATATTTTATGTCACTTGAGTGCGTAAAATGCGACCGAAAAATATCAAAAGTCTGTAAATATATCGCATTTTACGCATCTAATGGCATAAATAGTATTTACGAATTTGAAAATTAATGATTTGTCACATTAATGTCGGTGTTGATGAATTTCCCGGGGAAGAATTATTATAATAGCGTCCGACTAATGAAAACGTTAATATGTATAATTTAATACTTACATATAAAATCAATTAAAATTCGCTGTAGTACATTATTTTACCTGTGTGAACCTAGCACCCGACTTGAACATATCGGAAATGTCAAATATGGATTTGAAAGATTATCGATTGTACCCGATTGTATCACAAAACATTTCGTTTGTACCTCGAAGGGGAAAAAGTTACAGGAGTTACAAAAAATGCCAGCACCCGACATTAAGATAAACGTATCGGGTAGGGTGGTATTGATTTAAAATCGTTTGTACCCGATTGTACGACTCGAATTTTCGTTTGTACCTCAAAGGTACAAAAGTTACACCAGTTACAAAATCTCTAAATTTCTTTTTTCGACTTCTGACGAGACAATGGGAAAGAAGATCGTGTCATCGAACTTGTCACGGAATTAACAACATCCAGCAAATTTCCCATCAAACCCCAGCGAACGTACATAAGTTACTAAAGTTACAAAACGTACGAAATCATGTTTACCACTTCTAATCAGGAAATAGGAAAGAGAACGGGAAAGGTTAAAAAAATTTCAATCTGAATGATTGAAGATCAAGGCACCATGCAAAAATTTTGTAACTAACGAGGTACAAACGATTCAAAAAATCGAGTCGTCACTTCTGAGGTTCTTTAATTCAACCAAGCTAAATTCATCGTTTGTACCCCTTTGAAAGTGCCTTTAAAAAATTCCAAAATGATTTATTTTCGGCAATCCTGCGGAAAAATTGTGGTAGGACAAAAAGTACTGTACATATCTAGGGTGATAACGCATTGTTGATTAAAGTTCGATGTTCTTAGGGATTGAAAGTCTGCTCTTCAGGGAAGGGGTAATGTGCTATACCCACTAGACTGCCTCAAGTGCGAAGGTTAACTGTTTTTTGGGTAGACTTGAGCCACCTCTTACAATTATCCTATGCGCTGATACACAGCTTGAAACTTTAGTCTAAGTAATGAACTGAAAATTCAAACTGTATATTGGATTGGTTGCATTTACGAAAATAAATCATTGTAGAATTTTTTTAAGGCAATTTCAGAGGGGTACAAACGATGGATTTAGCACGGCTGTTTTCAAGAACCTCGGAAATGACGACTGAATTTTTTCAATCGTTTGTACCCCGTTAGTTACAAAGTTACAATACTTTTTCTGTTGCATTTACGGAAGTAAATCATTTTGGAATTTTGTTAAGGCAATTTCAGAGGGGTACAAACGATGGATTTAGCACGGCTGTTTTCAAGAACCTCGGAAATGACGACTGAATTTTTTCAATCGTTTGTACTCCGTTAGTTATAAAGTACAAAACTTTTTCTGTTGCATTTACGAAAATAAATCATTTGGAAGATTTTTAAGGCAATTTCAAAAGGGGACAAACGATGGATTTAGCTTGGTTGTATTAAAGAACTTCAGAAGTGACGACTCGATTTTTTGAATCGTTCGTACCTCGTTAGTTACAAAATTTTTGCATGGTGCCTTGATCTTCAATCATTCAGATTGAAATTTTTTTAACCTTTGCCGTTCTCTTTCCTATTTCCTGATTAGAAGTGGTAAACATGATTTCGCACGTTTTGTAACTTTTGTAACTTATGTACGTTCGCAGGGGTTTGATGGGAAATTTGCTGGATGTTGTTAATTCCGTGACAATTTCGATGACACGATCTTCTTTCGCATTGTCTCGCCAGAAGTCGAAAAAAGAAATTTAGATATTTTGTAACTGTTGTAACTTTTGTATCGCCTGTGGGTTCATGAAATAATTATAGGAAATTGTAAATTTACGTTTAATTTGCTCACAGTAATAGCTTTTGCCCGACGTTCTTACAAACGGCGGAAAAAATAAATTTGTAATTGTTGTAACTTTTGTACCTTTGGGGTACAAACGAAAATTCGAGTGGTACAATCGGGTACAAACGATTTTAAATCAATACCACCCTACCCGATACGTTTATCTTAATGTCGGGTGCTGGCATTTTTTGTAACTCCTGTAACTTTTTCCCCTTCGAGGTACAAACGAAATGTTTTGTGGTACAATCGGGTACAATCGATAATCTTTCAAATCCATATTTGACATTTCCGATATCTTCAAGTCGGGTGCCAGGTTCACACAGGTCATTATTTTTAGTAAAGTTCTATTATTCAATACTTAATTTAATGTGAATAAAATTAATGACATAGAAATGAGGCAATGAAAATGGGCTGATTAATCCCAAGGAGTACAACAAATAATCAATAGATTATAGCATTATAAATATTATGATATGAGAGTTACAAAGTTCTTTTATCGAATTTAAATATAGACATTAATTAATAATAGGCTATTATATTTTCAACTGCACTCAGAAGATTATTGTATATTAAAAAAAAATGAATTCGATTATTTTAAAAAAGAAATTGCACATTAAAAAATATCGCGAACCAAATCGTGCTGATCAGTATATTAAGAACGCTTTTGATTATTTCCATGCTAATCTGTATAGGGCTTCTGTTTTCCAAACAATATATCCTTAGAAAATACAAAACAAGGAACTTTGAATGTATCGTTGTACAGAAGTACAATACATAAATGTTTTAACACATTTTTGTTGGATTTCAGAGCTGGACCTCGGTACAGAATGCGTCGTAGAAATGACGGCGCAGCAAACCGTGCTGCAGCACCCAACGACAATAGATAAAATTGAACGGTAAGTGTCAAATAATATTTTAAAATCAGTAATATATTTCAGAATTCATTTCTTTACTTAGACCAAAAAAAAAAAAAATCATACTTCTTTGTAAAGTAAAGTACAGACCGTTCATTTTATTTTGCCTTTTTTTTGTGAATTTATCGAAAATCCATTACATTGCAGCAACAAACCGAAAACATTTGCATTTGACCACTGCTTCTTCTCATTGGATTCGGGCGCGGAAAATTTCGCAAGCCAGGAAATCGTTTTCGACGCCTTGGGGCGTGATATTTTAGACAATGCATTCCAAGGCTATAACGCGTGCATTTTTGCCTACGGACAAACGGGTAAGTTTTTACTGATTATTTTAAACTTCGTTATAAGGATGGTTCTATAAAAGTAATTTAATAATAAAGGTTCTTTTAAATACGAGATTGGATATGTTTCCGATTGGTTAATTTCTTGATAGTTCACGTTTAAACTATATTTTGAAGAAAAACAGTTTGTGTGGTGTATATAATATTTTCTACGAAACAAACATCTTGCAATATTATTAGAACGCTTAAGTTTGTTTTTAATAAATGACAATGCTATCTTGTAAAAAATAATAAAAAATTTAGCTGCATAATATTCGTAGATAATATTTAGAAACTTGGTAGGACGTATTTTCTTAAGCAAAATTCAATTTCCGAAGATAAGGACATTTTTTAGGGCATGTCATTTATTATGCTTTTTTACCGATACCATTGATTAATCCGAAAGAATTGCACAGGAGGTCAACATGGTTTTGTTTTTGGGAAACTGTGGGTCATTTCCGACATAATTTTGTGTGTAGAATCCGAATCCGAAGTCAACATTGGTCCATCACGTCAGGATTTTGCTATTTTTGAGCTTATGTACAGAAGACCCAACATTTTCAGGAGTTTTTCCTTTGGTTGGAGCATATGGTACTACTCTTTTTCTTTAATATGAGAGGCTCGGAATTCCATTACGACTTTTCTTCACTAAGATACGCCAATTTGAAATTACGATATACATATAAATAAATTTACCTTGAAAAACCTTTGGAGAACAAGTTCAAGCTTAAAATCAATGTTATGAAACCTACATAAATATAAACAACTCTATAAAATATGGTAAAAATATTTGTAACTAAAAACACGTTTCAATATTGTGACTGTTTTTTGAAAACTTTTTTTGTTTATTTAGTTATTTTGAATCCGCCTTCTTGAATGAAAAAATTGTAATATCTTGACTTCAAATTCGTATTTGGCAACGCCAAATACCACCAGTATAAATTTTCAAGTGGAGATGCCAGTAAAAAATACCTATCTCAAAGTATTTAAAGCATGTGTTGTAATGTTTGTAAGAAAAAATCGCAAGTGATCGAATAAAATCTCATTTTGAAGGGTAAAGGTAGTACTAAAAGATGCAAATAGTACAGAAGGTCAAACAAAACTGTTGCATCCTGCACATATCCTTAAACATAGCAAAATATCGAGCACGTAACCTCAAATATCTCAAAATCCTGACGCGATGGACCAATCCTGACTTCGGATTCGCACACAAATACGTCGGAAATGACCCACAGCTTCCCAACAACACCCAAGATTTTTTACAGCCCTGTTTTAGAGTGCATTAATTACAGGTGTTTTATAATTTTCGTTCTATTCCGAAACTTTTTCAGACTACTATTAACAACCAACAATATGATCTTATTTTTAAAGCTCTCTACGGAAATAAACAATGAAACTAGAGTATGATAGTATTTTTCAATATATTGTTCGATTTAAGAGGCCAACATTGAGTTTCTCTACTGCAGAAAAACAATCTGGCGGACTTTTTTTGCCGCAATACTGAAAAATTGAAAATTTTCTTTTTTCTTCAATATTTTTCAAGTGTAAAACGAATATCCAAATTGTTGTACAAGGACAAATTAGTTTAAGAGGAAAGTGTTATTTTTCAGTTCCATTAATTACGTCTATCCTAATAAAAGTAGTAGACGAAAAGTGTGCAAAGAAATAAGTGTTTTTTACTATACAATATTTCTTTAAAAACCATTGTTCCCCCTCAGATTGCTCATCGGATTTATCAGTCATATAGATTTTATTAATCATTAATTTAGTACTAATTTCCATCCAGAATCTTGAAATGCATAATGTTCCTCAAATGCAGAACATTAAGTGCGAGTAGAATTTCTTATTCGATCAGGAGGACTTTTATAACATTTTGAGACAGAGAATTTTTGTTATATCAATTTATATCATAGTTATTCAATAAAACCGCTGATTTTTTTCATGTCTACGCTTTTTTAATAGAATATACTGAATGAAGCCGAAAAAAGAAAGTATTTTTTGTATCTTAGAAATTCAATGTTTTCACAAAAATACCCAACAATCATAATGTTTTGATTCTGCAGAAAGTTTTGAAATGATTGACAAAATGAGTTAAACATTCGGTAATTTGGTCTTTATTGGTTCAAATATAGAACAGTTTCCGAATTTTGACATTTCATTTCTGTAGATTTCATGATAAGTTAAATAAATGTTAATGTTAAGGCGGTTTTGTGTTCAGCTGATAAGATCGGAATTTTTACTACAAACCGTATATAACAAAGACTGAATCGATTTTTCGAAATTCGGGCTCTATAAGGGCAATTTTAATTATTATACACGGTTTCCTAAAAAAACCAAAGACATTAATTAAGAACTGACCGAGAAGTTTCGGAAATGAATAAAAATCACGTATTTCCGAAAATTCTTTTTCTCAGTCATTTCAGGATTAATTTGTTTGACATTTTTTGGAATACCGTCTATAGCAATTAAAATTGCCCTTACAGAGCCCGAATTTTGAAAAGTCAATTCAGTCATCTTTAATTTACGTTTTTTAGTGAAACTTCCTAACTTACGGCGGGCGACTTTAGAACCCCCTTAATATGAAAATATTAGTAAATTAAATAATACTTGAGATCAAAATTTATTTTTTGCGAGTTCTAAATTGAGAAGTATTTGTTTATTTATGACTTGCAATCTAATTTTTAGAGTACTTCGCAGCGTAGTATCTTTAGAAACTCTAGTCGTCCAATTTAAGATTTCACTGAGGAAAAATAATTTTCCCAGTGACAGTATTGTTGCGTATTAAAATTACGTCTATTACAAAAATAGCAAAATTTGAACTAACCTATTTGCAAATCTAAACCTTCAATTCGCTTTATAAGGATATTATTATTATTATTATCCATATACTTTTATTTTTACGTGCATATAATTCTGTAGGTGGGCTCAGATTTTTACATTTTTTCATAGCATTTCTTATATACCCCTTTCATCGTTTCTGTGTTGACGGACATGTCTTCTTTGTGGTCCCTAGGCACATTCTTTTCCCAGTCGGTCCGGACCATTGAATCGACAGGACCCTGATGTTTTGTCTTCTCATTCTTCCGTTTAGATATCTTTTTTTAAATCTATTATAACTTGTTTGGTAGAATTCTTTACCTTTAGGTCTTGAGCTTTTTAGCATTAAGAGACATATTGCATTCGCCTTATATTCAAAGATTTTGTCATTTTTAGTTTTGATACCGCATCCTGAACTTACAAAATTTTATGTTTATTTTTACAAGTTACGTTCTTCACTTGTGACTTATTCAACTGATATTATTTATAAAAAGTAAAGTCGGAATATGTTACAAGGTAGAGCTTAGGAGAACTTGCAAGACTACTAAATAGCCTCCCCTTGTGTATATAAGGTCTGCATCTTAAATGTGTGTCAAATTTCTAATTCACTCACTATTTATATCGATCCGATGCGCTTCAGAATCAGTGACATATCGTTTCATATCTAAAGTCGTGCAGAATATTGACTTTTCGATTCGTCACATAGCCGTATCTATATCATTACCGACCATCTGTAAATGACTTGTATTAATGACAGTTATTAAAATTTAACGCCGCGCCACACCGAGCGGATTTCCTTATGTAGGCCAATCTACATTAAAGTTCCTATGATCAATTAATTTTATATAATATATAGGTCGATATTTGTCAGCGACATCAATATCTTGTAATAAATCAGCGATTCGATAACTATCAACGTTTTAAGGAATTTCCATAATACGATCCCTCACATGACGCCGTAGGTGGTCCGACTATTTAAGATTTGGGCAAATTTTCAAATCTCTTATACTACGATTATTACTAAAATGGTTGAAATATCTGCATTTATTATATATAATTAAATATACAGTAAATGTTACATATATATAATATGGTACAGCCCATTTAAAATATGGGTAATTTCATTTTAAACAATTATTTTGAATGTATTATAATTTGTTCTTAATCACACTTTAACTAATTTGCCCAGTACTTAAATAGCAGAGATAATAATGAGTTTACAAATATTAGCTATAATCGAAAAATCCTAGCGGAACATTTGTAAATTGTAGTGATTGTGATATCAACAATCAACCTCCAGCCAGCTAACCTAACAATAAGTCAAGGTATGGGGCAAACTTTCTCAAGTGTTTCAATAAAAAATTCGAAATGTCGAAAAATAACAAAATTATATCACTAAAAAAATTGGGACATATTCTTTGACACATTGTAAGACATTTTTATTTTTATAAAACTTTTTCTAAAGTTTATAGTTTAATGAAAAACATTTGTTAACTTTTAACAAGAAATTTGCGTCGCCATTTTGTGATCGCAATGTTATTTTGTTAATATTTAAAAAATATATCTTAATACTACAACTTTTCTTCATCTTTAATGAAGGAATTTTCTGACGGAAAATACTCTTTCGACGAGAAAAATGTTTTATTCAAAAGTATAACCCATTTTTTGCGTTCTTTCGACATTTAATTCGCATATATTTCATTTTTTAATCCTTTCGCTGTGGATGACAAAGATCTTTGTCATTTAGGACTTTTCTCTAACCGTGGCAAAAACGCAAATCTTTGTCATGGCATAAATTAGTCTCTAATGAAGTCAATAATGTATCCAATTTAAAAACTCGCCCATTTCTAGACAGTCTAAGGCATACCCAACAACATGCAGTTGTCCTTTCTCAAAAACATGATGTCAAAAAAAGATACATGTTCTTAAAATATGTTGTTTTTACAATTTTGTAAACATCTTTGTCTTGAGCTGTGACACCGAATTGAGGCAGTTTCTGCATTAAAAATTAATGTAATCGATTGAAACTTGCTATTCAGGGCTTTTCGAGGTTGCTGATTACAAATCTGATGATATATTTTGAAAATTCAAAATGGCGGATCCAATACCGCTGGTAAATTTAAAAAAAAAAATGATGTTAGCCTTCCCCATTAGCTTCGATATACATACTAGATATATCTACTTACACACTTTACTACGAGGAGGTTCGAGAAAGGTCTTCAAAGTGAACTTTTTTTTATATTTTTTATATATTTTTTGTAATTTTATTTAAAATTTTTTTTTTATTTTTTTTCGTTTTATATTTTTGGGTTTTAAAATAAAAACTGTAAAATTTTGAATTCTAGAAATCAGTGTTTTGTCCCACATGTAACACGATAACTTGGGAGTACATAACAAAAATGTGAAATTTACACGGGGGAATCTGGATAGTTAATAAACTCTGAAAAATATCTATAAAAACTAGAAATATAGATTTGTAGCTGAAGAATCGAAGAAGTTTTTGGTACAAATAAAAAAATACGGTATAAATATTCTATAAATAATCACGAGATTATTTCTATTGCTCTAACAACCTGCTACGAGCATCATTGTTGTCAGGTAACAAAGGGGGCTATCCTACGATCTACAGAAGACCTACAAACAACAAATCGCCCTAATGTTGCACATTCAAAAGCTGACATAAGATTCTTCAGCAGTTTTAATTTTGATTAAGGCGTGCGTCATGTTGAAAGGCGTCCGACATTTTAAATTTTCGAAATCTGACTTTAAATTCGTAATCAGCAACCCCGAAAACCTTCGAGTAAATAGTGTCGAGCGAAATCATTGAAATTGGGAAAATTTTCCCGAAATATTGAATTCGCCATTTTAAATTTTCGAAATCTGACTTCTGATTCATAATCGGCATCCCAAAAAAACTCTGTACACCAAGTTGCTGTAAAACGTAATTTTTTTCCCGCATTTTGGGAACTTTTTATGAAATTCTCGCCGCAGCGAAGGGGTTAATTAAGATAGATCAATTTTGATAACGCCATTGAAAAGATCGACCTCGAAAGCAGTAAGACACAGGTTTTTTGAAAATTTACTGTTCTTACGAAATACTTGATTGAAATTGAAGTCGTTATTGAAGGGTTAAAATAATCTCTCAAATAAAAGAAAAACTTGACGTTTATGGGTTAAGGTGAAATTCACAATAATGAAGTCGCTATTTTCACCTATTTAGAGTGCATATTGAACATTTTCAATGTAGGTGTGGTATTTTCGAAATATGAAAAGAATTCCCGTACTTTTTTATGGGAATTCTCCAATTACTTGGTCTAGCCAGATTAAATTCCCGATTAAATAACCCGATTAAATTCTAAATGTAACCTACAATGTTGATAACGTTCTTAATTATAAATTGTTAATTATAAAACGTATTTCACTTCTCGTGTGAGTTTTTAACCGTATATGTTGGATACTGTAAACTTGCGCGATCGTCCTCATTCAGCGTGACGTCGAGTTTCGCAGGTACATACAGAAATTTCGATAAGATAAATCGTTTTGATAGTGCTTTCAAATAGTAGGCCTTCATTGCTATTAACTCGAATGTGAGGCGTATGACTAAATCGGATGTCTTTCATTCCATTCAAGAATTTAATATCCTCTGTCCCACAGACTGGAAGTAGATGCCATTTCCTAAATTACTGCACTGAGTAAATTTTCCTTCTAGATATTCCTACACTTAGTATGGGCGGGATATATTCGGCAAATTAAGTTTCCTACATTATAATGAAATAATTAGAATACTTGTATACGATGTTCCTTGCCAATATGGAGATTTTCCGACAGTGATATATTTTATGATAATAATATATTTTTTTCAAACTGCTAAAGCAGACAGTATGGAAATTTCTGTAATAAAAATGTTCCTGAAATGAGTTTTTCCTGACAAGTTCACTTACTTAATATCATTATTTTTAATTGAATTGGACAGATAAGTTCAGAACAATTGTTACATAACTTTGGATTGTGTAGGACATGTGAAGTGTATTTGCGAGAAGGTCAATGAATGCAATAAAATCTGATATGCAGACGATAAGAGGTATTTAGATTACGGACATTCTATGACATAAATGTTTCGTACTTTAATAATAAAGTAACTATTTTCTGCTCTCTTTGAAAATAAATACCATTATATAATAAACTGGTCCCATTTTAAGTCAGTATACTTAGAATTAATCTTAGATGGTACTAAAATTGTTAAATGTATGTTAATAAATTAGCGCACAAAGTATTCATCTCATTTTAAAATAAATCTAAAAAAATATTATTGCATTTTAGTTTAAAAAATTAAAAATTTTACTTTTTCTAAAAGCGAGGGGGGTTAATGAAGGTGAAAAATAAGCACATTTTTATGATTTTTTAACGTCGTTAAATCCAACGCTCGGAGCCCTTATCAAGTGCAAAATGATAATGCTTTTCGAGTAACTTTCGACTCCTTATATTATTATTAAACAATTTTGTTAAGTACATCTTTAGTATAGCTTGTAAAAATTTCACCCAGAAAAAGTGGCACGGCCTTAACGAATCAGGTAAAATAAAAACAAAATAACAACAAAAATTAGTTTCTTAATGTTATTTCCATTTAAAAACGTTTTTGACGTAAATAATACGGATTTTGCTATAAAAAAATAGGAAAATATTGTGTTGTAAAATTAAAAATAAGAACAGAAGAAACAAAAACTGCTCATTACTTCGCGATATGTATGGAAAATGAATGGACGTTTTTAAAGGATCGGCTGAGTAGATCTTACGTTAGAGTACGCACAGGGGTTGAAAAATCGATTTAAACACTCGGACATGCGAAAAAAGCTTAAGCCACTACATCAAGATTGATATTTTCTTTAATACTTCTTAGATTGGCATATACGTTGGACGTAGTGTTTTCATATAAATAATTACAAAAAATTGCATTTTAAAACCACCCCTAAAATCACGTAAAATCACGGTGCATCGTCATACACCGTGCAAAAAAAGGAATTTAATAATTAGATTAATTTCTTTGTTAGAAAATATTATAATAGTATCAGAGCATTAATAATAATAAATAATTAAATAAATATTATATATATTTTTTTTTATTAAATGTGGTAATTAACAACGTTAATTATGGAAGTAAGACAACTGGAAGTGAATGATTTGCAATTTGAATTTATTACTTCTAAAATATTGCACCATTCGGAATAAAAGCTAATAAAACCTATTAGACAAAAAGTCAGTAAAACCTTTGAAATTCTATTGTTCGCGTATTGACCTGCAATGCTATGCGACCGTAAAAAGTGCAATAAGGATATTGCACCACTAACACATCAAGAAATGCCTCTTTTCTTTTTAAGCATTTACCCAATTTTTCACGTTTGTAAATAAAGTGTACTAAAAGATCAATAATTTTATTTTAAAAAATATTTTTCAATTTTGTAAACTGCAAAATATTTTTCAATTTTGTAAACTGCAAAATTTTTTAAATTTTGTTTCTTATAGTCGCAACAAAATATTTATTACAAAGTATATTCGCCATTTACTCGAAAAAAATAAATAATTCCTTAACTAAAATTGATATTTACTTAATTCCACAAAATATTTTATTTCTTTAGTAGGTGGAGGATTGCCTACTATCGGTAAGCAATTACTTTGTAGGTTAACAGCCTTCCCTAATTTTATTATTTTAAACTAAAGCTTGCATTACAACACTATTTATTTCATTTCTTTTTTTAAAGAAAATCAATCGTTTGTTTAAGCAAATGCATTCTTTAGTTACAGTCAAAATTTACTTCAGACAAACTTCACCGCATTAAATCATTTCTTCCTCGGCCTTGATATTAAATAAATATTTATTTAACCCCAGAAAATAGTTAATTGCTTCAAGTAAATAATTTCTTGAAAAAGATAAATATTTATTTTGTAAAATTATTTTTAGAATTAAAAAAATGATTATATTAGAATGCATATACTGGCAAAAGTGAAAGGCTTTTGTATCAAATGAGAATCGATTTCTCGAATTGCGAATATTCAGAATAATTTATTCGCCACCTGTTGACAATAAGGAGAAACATACATGGAGGCACCGAAGCCAAATGAGCCGCCAAATTTGAAACGAGCTATTTGCATGCACAAAAACTAAAGTTCTTGAATCATGGAATATTTACTGGAATGTAGTAAATATTTTCTCATTTTTAAGAGAACATTTATTTGTTTTAAGTAAGTATTTAATTGTTCAAAGTAAATCTTGAACGTCTTGTAACGAAATATTTTGTTGCAACTATTTAATTAAACTATTTACTCAAATCAAGTAAATTTGTTTTGATATGAGTAAATTGTTGTCAGGAACATATTAATTGATCAAGTCTTACGATTTTCTGCATCTAAATGATTTGTTTGTGGAGGAAATTATTTGTTTGAAAAGATTTACTTCTTTCAAAAAATACGATTTACTACCCTTTAAGCAAATTATTTCTTGGTTTCAAGAAAACACTGTCTTGATTCAAGACAATATTTTCGTAATGTAGGATATAATATGCCAAGAAAATGACTTACTTGAAGGGAATAAATCTGCTTTTAAGCTAACCAAAATTTATTTCAATCAAAAACATGATTATTTGATTCAAGTAAATAAATTTAAAGTAAAAATACACAACATTACTTTGTTTTTTAACCAATTGTTTTTTCCACTTTCTTTTTAAGAATGTATTGAATAAATATTTTAAAATGTGCCTTTTGAATACATAAATAAATCAAAGTTTCCTATTATAAAAATGATAACTGGAGGATTGTTTTCTCTCATAAATTGCTCTCTTCATATATATTGTCAAATATAAAGACGTTTTTTCCTTGCAATTTCGCGAATAAGTGAACTCTAGATGAGAGAATTATTTTGACAAATCTTCACGGTTCGTGATATCTCGTCTCGTGGACTTATTCTATGAGACGTGCAGATGTCAGGAAAGTTAAACACTGTCTTTTGCTACTCAGAGAATGGTCGGAGGTCGATATTTCCAGTCGTATATGAGAATTGGCATCAAATACACCCGACAGTTTGATGGAAGTACCAAATAAAAATACTTTAAATGAAAAATTGACTGGGTTGGTTATTCTTTATACATTTGTTTGAAATGTTACTTCCAAATTATTTGTATGTAAACACATCTGAAATGTACACAATTCGGCTGGATAATAGCCTAGCAGCCCCTTTATCGTCAAAACTTGGAATAATGTTAAAATTAAATCACAAAATTTACGTATAAAATTGCGAGAAAATATGAGAAAATGTAGAAATATTAAACGATAATGCTGTGTTATAAGGTTATTATCACTTCTGGATTAATATGATTTCTCAGTGGTATGTATATAGCGAGACTTCGGCAAACCCATTTTTAATAGAACATTTTAGATCGAATTCTTTACGAAATTGACGATCTAAAAGATTTCTTATTACGCAGAGTGTAGTAGGTAGGCGTGGTGTGAAATTAATAACCCGATCAATACATACTTGGAGACCAAAAACCAAAAGTAGGAGGAGATGCAAAACTTGACGTTTTTCATTTTTAATTTTCCATTATGGGACATTTTTATTCATTACTCCTTTAATTTTGTCAGAGTTGCATCCCAATAATAGGATTGCAGATTTTATGAAAAAAGAGAATAACTGTCTGCAACAACACCTTTTATCTAAACTGGCAAAACAACATTTTCAAATGGACTTTCTGACATAATTACCGGCTTATTTAAGGATAATGGATGACCCAATACGAAACTTACAGCTTATCTGGGATATTTCGTCAGTCTTAGACGAGCCCTTAATTATGACAGTTTTTTAAAATTCGTTAGTTTCTGTTGAAGTGACTCGGTAGCTTAATTTAAGCTGAATTTTTAAATAATAAGCACTCAATTGTATTTTAGCGCAAGAAAGTAGCTTACAATGAGTTCATAATTATCTCATAAAAAGCCAGCTTAACGTACCTCTAGTTTTTGGTTCAATCATAAATCTATTTCAGATTATTAGAATTGCAATGAAATGGCAATAAAAATACATTGAATCATCAGTGGTCATTAATTTGTTGGAAACGATGAAAAATCTCTGCATGAAAAGCGATCTCTAAAGAATATCTCTAAGAGATAAAATTGTTAAAAGTATATGAAATTGGAAAACTGCTTTTTTTCTCTCTCTACGTAAAATATACAATAATATAACAATATAAAAATGCAGGTCATTTATTTACAGCTTTCATAATATTGAAAACGTCAAGTGAAAATGATGCGTCGTGTTCAATTACCTCGTTATCGGGATGAACCGAAAATCATCATTGCATAAAATATTAATTTTGTTTACTTACCAGTTAAAAAATAATTTAATATAACCCATAAATCTCATAAATGTTTGGAAAAAAGTTCGCGTTTGAGAGAAACGCGTAAAGTGAAATGACTACACATTCTAAATTTTGAATAATCTTGCAGAAAACCAACGTTACATAAATATTTAATGTTTCTTTAAAATATATTCGTTCTGCAACGAGAATAAACCGAGAAAATTACTTTTGCTACCTTTAGCCATTAAAGTCCGACACGTTAATTGCTTTATAAAAAAAATTGCACAAACTCGGTAAAGTCAAAGAAAATATTAAATGAAGCATTGATTAAAAATGTGCGCGTAGTCCTAGTAAACAGGAGTTAACCAGAATAATTATTAGAAAATAAAAAAATTAATATTATCACACCAAAAGTAAAAAATTTCGGCTCTGTATTGAAGATCATCATTAAATAATAAAAAAGTGATAAAACTGAAGTCAGTAAGTTAATTTAATAAAAGTATAATTGTACGCTTCAAGTGAATATAAGAAATAATGAGAAAGAACATTGCTGAAAGTTGTGCATTTTTAACAATGTAATCAAAGACGCAATGGGGAAACTTCAATCTTGAGGTGGATCTATTAGTAATTATGTGAACTAACAAGCAGGTTAAACTATGTAACATTATGTAATGATTACTTCATTGAAAGAAACTATTATAAATCTCCATTAGATTAGACGTTTGAAATCTTACATTTACATCAATTAAAAAAATATTTTAATTTCTTATCTTTTATTACTAATTTAATATACAGTTAAAATTATCACTACAATAAAAAGTGTATCCAATATCAAATCTATCTAAAGCTAACCTTGTAAATTTATATTTTGTGCCTTCTACGTTTTTTGTATGTTGTTTTATTGTAGAATATATTTTTTTACTTTATAAGAAAAGAAAAAAAATTTTCCTTTATTCCTATTTTTGTTTCATCCCCAAAAAATGTTACATGCACTTAGAGGATTGATTTATTAATACAGTAAAATTCAGTTTGATTAAAAATTCATACATTTGCTGTGTAAAGGATATAATTGAAAATAAGTGATGTCATAAGATTTGATCAAGACAACTTTGTGTAGTAAAATCAATGCAGATGTATTAAATTTAAAGTTCATGCAAGTTAGTAGGACCTGAATAAAGTAGGGGATAAATTTCTGCGTTTTTTATCATTTTTTTAATTGCTATGTCTAAAGTATTATTTTGTTTATTTGTTTGAATTAATTGCGTGATTATTGTTGTTTAACAATTTTTTTTAAATAAAATTGTCTTATGCATTTCAAAGCTTGAGGTAACACCGTTAAAACAAGTTTCAAGTTGTAATGAAAATACTATGTTGTGTATCTTTATTTTTTCGGAGAACTCGATTATCTGAAACAAAAAATTCCGATTGATTTAGTCAAATAATAGTATGAAATAGTGTATGATCATAGGGTATAAAAAAGGTCCGATTTTCACTAAAAAAAAAAGTATTTTAGCTATAAAACGTCCATTTTTTATGGACAAAACGAATAGTTAAACATTTCATTTTTATCAGTTATTATTATTCAGTGCTTTTCGAGGAATTTTGGTTGTAGACTTCATAAAATGTCATTTCCAGAAAATCATGCTTCCATTAACTTGAAATTTTACGGACGTATTATCATGTAGTTATACTTAAAAAAAAAAAACAGAATAGAAAATTACGAGTGGGATTAACATCATATTTATCAGATCTGAGTTTGGAAACATGGTTTACTCTAATAGTCATCAAATCTCTTCAGAGATTTGTAGCTAGGTTACATTGAGTATCATTGACGGTTTATTACAAACATTTATTTCGCACATTATAATTGTTAAATTACATATATCAAGAAATAATATATTGACGCGCCATAACATTTGGTTTTGCGATTAGAATTTCACTAATAGAATGTGATCAAGAAACTTTATTTACTTATTCTATATGTACATCTATTCTTTTAAAACATGTTCTAACAAATAATTTTTAACAACAGATTCAACATACGTCAACCGTGTAAAGCCTTACTACATTTTTTACGATTACACATGTGTCGACGTCGATGCAAGAGTATTCAAGTTTGTAGGTTGCAACGGTTTCTTTTATTCGTTAGTTTATTATAGGTAAACTGGTCCTATGATGTATATCGATTAATTTATAAACTATACGCCCAGTTAAGCTTGTAAATTAATTTTGTTATTACATAATATTGAAGACTAGGAATATAATAATTTAAAATAAAATTTCATCCGCAAATTTTTATTTATATATTTTAAAATATTTTTTAGATGTTTTTTACAAATTAATTTTTTTGAAAAGTTTAACTTGCACTGTTCAATTATATAATTATATATATATATACGCATAACAGTACTTTTTTCATAGTGGGAGTAAAATATGACAGGAGTTTCCTTAGATGTCCAAGGGAACATTGGTCGCCTTAAGGTGTGAAACTTCATTTTACACACTCGGTACTTAAATATCTATAGGGTAATTAAAGCGTAACGTAAGCGAGCAAATAAAGTACGTTATTTTCTTGATTTATTATTATCACGCGTCTAAGCATTCGTCTGAGATTCCAGCGCCTTTACATTTTTTAAATCATTTATTTTTGTTATAAATTCTCTTCTGTTTTTTTTGTAAATTTTGTTTTAATTATATTACACGTATACATGTTTATAATGATTATGAAAAAATAAATGGAAAAACGGAAATTTTGTATTATAATGAATTCCTATTCTTTCTTTCTTTTTATTGTCCTTCACATTCGTCTATAATACTTCCCTATTAAAGTAGCATTTAGTTTATTAAACCACCTTTAATGTAGTATTAACCTCGTTGTAAAGATGAACAGGAAAGAAAGTCTTCTTAGAGATCATGAAAGATCGTGTGTGCAATTGTGAAAACTGCGTTCCTTTGATGAATCCATTAGACATCTTAAGATATTTTTATTTGATTGCCTGTAAATTGTATAAGATTCCCCTAAAAAATTGAATTTCAACCATAGTATAAGGGAATTCGGTTGATACTTCTTCTATTTTAACTACAAAGTTTTAGTCGAGCGAAAAATCTTCATCTGCTGCAGATTGGTTTTCCATGCTTTCATAATTTGGAAAGCTTCCTTTGTACAGCAGCACTGGATTACCATATCTACTGTTTGGTATGTCGGCTTCGAAAGGTTTTTTTTTAAACTGTTAATCGCAATTATATACATTCTATTTAAATAAATGTAGTTTTCGATTTGGTATATTTTGTTAAGTTCTGATAATTGATGCAGATACTTGGATATAATTCTAACGATTGTGATGAATAAGGTGGTCATTGAGTGACAACATGCATAAAGAAAAAGTAACTAATTTTTATAACTAAAAAATTCCGCGACCTTATTCGATGTAGCGGCAACGTTTTATTTTAAAAAAAAATGTCCATCTCCTCGTTATAGTATTAACCAATTAAAGGCCCAAATATACAGATTTTTGGATTTTGAATTTGATGGTTTATTGTATTTGAAAAAATACATATTTGGATTATGGATCCGTCATTTCTGATGTTTTTGAGGTCATTTTCTAACGTCGGTACACATTTACATAACAAAATTTTAACCTAATTTTTTTAAACTGCAAAAAATGTATATAATATTGACTCAAGGAAATAAATAAAAAACATCTGTTTTTCATAATTTATTTTTTCTTAAGTTATATTAAGGAACAATTTGACGGATTTTAAAATTGTTTCCTTTTTGCCTATTATCAATAAACATTGTAGTCGAGAATCTTTTCTTTCCATTTTTATTCTATGTTTTTTTTTATTTGTAATTTGGTTTGTTTGTTTGGATTTTTTGAAATGTATTTGTCAGGCATATTCATCGATTCAATAATAGATTATCTCTTGCGAATACAATAAAATTATCAGACTCTAAGAAAATATTAACAATAATAATAAGTAAATTTCGAATTATCCATGAAACCTTGCATAGGCGCAGTGTGATAAAAAAAATTGATTAAAAACCATCAGATATAAAAGAGTGGGGCTTATGTTTATCTAATGTATATTTGCTTGACCGCGATATATTCTAAAAGGAAAGGGATAATGATCAGGTGTAGTAGATAGGCTATGCGAGCTAGGGTTGTTGCTACACAAACTACTGGAAAATGTACGGACTCTCAATATTCACTCCTTTGAGAATTTATTCGCATGTCCACATATTCTTACCCATATGAAAATGTAGGCATGAAAGTGAGCGTGTGCAAAAAATTCAAGTTCCTGAGAAAAATACAATTTAAAAAATCTATTAGATGAAGTTATGCTGCAATGCATGACTATAATAGAGTGCAACCCCTCGAGTTGTCTTACTTTGGGCCTTGTTCCCCCTCACACTGGACAGTCATGTATCCCGCCCATTTCATTGTAACGTAATATGAAGCAGGCCAGTACCTACGTAAAAACAAATTTTGTACCCAGGAATAGGTGTTGAAGCAGTAGCATCGGCATCGCAGATAAGAAAATTATTTTTTAAAGAGACAAGAAAAAATTAACCAATTATAAAGAATATTAAATAAAAAATATTAATTAATCGGCATTTTAAAGTTTTTGAAAGAACTACTAAAAATATATAAATAATGATATATATTTATGGAAATGTAACAAACAAACAAATTTAACATAAAAAATCTATTTATTTCGGCCTTAATGGATTAACGAACATCTCTGATGATATAATATATAAGATGCTTAGCCCAAATAGCGACGCTTATACTTAGTTTAACAAAATATTTCATACTAGCCTAATTACGTAAATATACTTAAATTTTAAGATCTCTGGTTACGGAATGGTTGGAATGTATTTTTTGTTCTAATTTCATTTAGGTTCCGGGAAGTCCTACACGATGATGGGCGGTCCCGGCAATAAAGGTATAATCCCTCGACTATGTGACAGTCTCTTCGACATGATTGCTAAACAGCAAAGCATCGAATTGTTGTACAAAGTCGAGGTGTCGTACATGGAGATCTATAACGAGAAGGTCCACGATCTTCTTGATCCCAAGCCAAACAAGCAATCGCTCAAGGTCAGAGAACACAATGTCCTGGGTCCTTACGTCGATGGCCTAAACCAACTCGCCGTCACCGATTACGAGGTGCGAATAACTATTGTTTTCTGCTCACTCAATAAAATAACATTACGATTAATGACTATTTTCATCCAGGACATAGCCAACTTGATGGCGGAGGGAAACAAGTCGAGAACCGTGGCCGCCACTAATATGAATTCGGAGAGTTCTCGTTCCCACGCTGTTTTTTCGGTGATTCTTACACAAACTCTCACCGACTCGAAAAGTGGTGTCAGTGGCGAAAAAGTGTCCCGAATGAGTCTCGTGGACTTAGCTGGCAGTGAAAGGGCTGTGAAAACTGGAGCTGTAGGAGACAGGCTTAAGGAAGGAAGCAACATTAACAAGTAATCATCAATTTGTCATTTATTCAATTCGATTTTAGGGCTGAAGAAATACCTTTGCTCGGTACTTGTCGCACAATCGTTTTCGTATATTTGACATACTTACTTTTTTATGCAGATCTCTGACGACGCTGGGTCTAGTCATTTCGAAACTAGCGGATCAGAATTCTGGTGGGAAAAATAGGGATAAATTTGTACCGTACAGAGATTCAGTATTGACATGGCTCCTAAAGGTACGTTACGCTAATCTTTTCAAATTCATCTTATTTTGTCAATTATACAAATGTCGAATGTAGGAATGTATGGCGGATTCAATAATTAATTTGTTTGTAGGATAATCTCGGCGGTAATAGCAAAACAGTCATGGTAGCAACGTTATCACCAGCAGCTGACAATTACGAAGAGACCCTCTCGACGCTCCGCTACGCTGATCGAGCAAAGAGAATAGTCAACCACGCTGTTGTTAACGAGGATCCGAACGCAAGGATCATTCGCGAACTTCGGCAAGAAGTGGAAACTCTTACAGAGATGCTACTACATGCTGCGGTAAGAACTTTGTTACTCGAAAACCCATTAGTCGACACAATGTATTTAGTACATGACTAAAAAGTATGAAAGAAATCTCTCTCCTAAATCGCCCACAGTATAATTTGTTTCGTAAACGATAAATTGTTGTTAAAAATTATATTCTATCTGGTCGGATTTCTTGTAACGGGATTTTGCATTTGTCAGGTTCATGGGCCTCTCCTGGGTCAACAACGAACGGATATCACCGAGAAATTGTGGGCGTCGGAACGTCTGATGAAGGCGATGTCTCAGACGTGGGAAGAAAAACTGGTGGATAAGGAGAAGCTTCAACACGAACGGCAGCAGGCGCTGGAGAAGATGGGTATTAGCGTCCAAGCCTCCGGTATTCAAGTCGAGAAAAATAAATATTATCTGGTTAATTTAAACGATGATCCTAGTCTGAATGAGCTTTTGGTGTATTATCTGAAGGTATGGAATAAGTTTACACCAGAATAAATCCGTAATTTCTTCAAATTAATAAAACGGGATGAATTTTAGGAAAAAACCCTGGTTGGCGGACGTACCTGCAAGACTGAACAGGATATACAATTGCACGGGCTTGGCATTCTTCCCGAACACTGTGTAATCACCATCGAGGACTCGGGGCTGTACATGCTGCCATTGAAGGGCGCCCGATGCTTCGTCAATGGCTTCCAGGTCAGCCAAAAGACTCCTCTCCAGCACGGCGACCGAATCCTTTGGGGTAATCACCACTTCTTTCGAGTAAATTGTCCGAAAAGTTCGACGGCTTTAAGCAGCGAGCCCCAGACACCAGCCCAAAACATCGATTACAATTTCGCTAGAGAAGAACTAATGCTGAATGAGTTGTCCAACGATCCTATTCAAAGAGCGATCGCGAGACTCGAAAAGCAACACGAAGAGGATAAACAGGTTCGTTTCTATCGATATTTATCTTTATTTTCCTTCGAAATATTTTTGTACATATATTCAACAGAATTAAACTTTTTGAGCATCTTGGGTTCTTTCGAATTTCATCACCTTTAGAATGAGCCTACACTGAAGTGATTCAGATGAATAGAACCGGAGTTATGATAATTTAAAAAAGTGACTTATTTTTATTTGAATTTATTAAAAAATTTAGATATAAATTAAAAATATCGTTCACTATTACCCGTTCGATTGGTAAAAGACCACCCCTCATGTAGGAAAATAATAAATATTTATCATACGAGTAGAAATTAAAGTTTAAGGTTAAGTCGTCAGTGCAGTTGAGAAGATTTAAATACTTTTAGATGAGACATTGAAAAGTTGCTTTTGCCGCAATGAATTGAATTATCTGGTCTCATTTTTAGGTTGCGTTAGAAAAACAAAGGCTGGAGTACGAAAGGCAATTCCAGCATTTACGAAATATGCAGTCTCCGACAACTCCGTATGGTCCATATATACCTTACGACCCATTGCGCGGACATCACAACGGAAAGCTACTACCATGCACTCCAACGACGCAAATGCGCGTTGAAAAATGGGCTCAAGAACGGGACGAAATGTTCAAGCGAAGTCTCGGACAACTGAAAGCCGACATTTTGAGAGCCAATACTCTGGTTCAAGAGGCAAACTTCTTGGCCGAAGAGATGGACAAGCAAACCAAATTCAGCGTCACATTACAGATTCCACCAAATAATTTGAGTCCAAATAGAAAGGTTTGTTGCATCCTTTTCTTACTATATTTTGTAGATATATTTGTATTTTTATCAATTAGTCTCACCCCAAAAATCCACGATTTGCAAGTAACTTTCAGCGCTGCAACTTTTAAGTGAAACATAGTAAAACGAAATAAGTTAACTAGGCGCGAATTTGCACAGCAAGTGCCCAAAATGCGGAGAAGTAAAATTTGATAGAATTTTTCAAATTTAAAACGGCAGACAAATTAGACAAATTCAAACCATTTCGCTTGGCACTTGTTGCTCGAGAGTTTTCGGGCCGCTGATTACGAATTTAGCCATCAGATTTTGAAAATTTAAAATAGCGGATTCAATATGGCGGACAAGATTATCAAAATTTAAACCGTTGCACACGGAACTTATCATTCTGACTATATAATGCGATATTTTAAATATTAAATATTCCTCAGTAAAGTCTTTCATACAAATCCAATAATAATTAGAAAATTTGTACGACCCATTTCACTGGCCATTTGAGATTGTTCAAATTACTTTACGTTTGTGTAAAATAGTTTCTTTTTTTTCCAACATATTCGATCTTTTATTTTGAATCTTTAAAAGCTTCAATTCAGATTCGTAATCAGCTACTCCGAAAACCTCCGGGTATCGAGATTGAATGGATTTTAATAGTTTTTTATGCAAAAAATGATCCAAGACGATGTCATATTTCATGATCAAGATCTGGACAGAATTGTAAAAAAAAAACAATTTTTAAAAGCTTGTATGTTTTTCTTGACACCATGATTTTGGAAATGGCCACGGATATGCTGTTTAGTATACCTAAACTCTCTAAAAATGGTTCGTTTGTTAAATTGTCTAAATTATTGAATTCTATTTAATGGTATTTACGTCCACCATACTTATCAAGTAAATATTAATTAATAATAACGCCCCATACTGAACAAAAAGATGGACTGCCATTTTTTTATTTATTTCCAACATTGGCACCCCTGAATTTTTCTTGGAAAACATTTGTTCTCAAAGATAGAATTTTTACTTAATTTTTCATTGATTATGAAAAAATGAAGGCCGAATTTTTAGAGATTTTAAAGATTATACCGAAAAACTACTGATTTTTAACTGCTGGTGAAATTAAATTAAAAAACTTTTTGGAAAACGTGTAAAACGAAGAAAAATTTCCATAAAACCATCTGGTAAATGACCCACTGTATATTAGCAATGAAAAAATTTAAGGTTAGGTATTCACAATTTGCAATAATAACTTTTTCCTCAATGTATCACACCTTGGATCGTTACGCGATTACATAGCCGATATTTGTGCGAGATAAATTGCAGCTTACAAGTGCCATCTTAGAGCCGCCTTTTTATGCTTTATTTTTGAACAAAAATCAAAAGGACTTATCAAAATATTTAAAAAATTATTATCATGAATTTGTTCCTTGAAATCGCCGATCGATTATGACAAGATATTCGAGAAAGATAAAAAATAATCGATGTCTACTTATTTTTGATCAAAAGTTACAACGCTGAAAGTTGCATGCTTGAATTTTTAAGATAAAAAAGGTCAATATAATATTTTACTACAACTCGTCCTTGCGGAAAAAAACGTAGCATTAGTATACAATAGATAGTTTAGTTAGCCCTTATTGCACGTATTTTGCATCTGAATTATTGTTGATCTTTTATTTCTTTATAAGGGTAAATACTGAAAATACCAAACTGTGATTTAGGGACTACTCTCCTATTTCTACCACTTTGTAATATGTTAAAGTGTTGTTAGGGTCCTCTAACTCTGTAGCCTCTCCAGGTATACCTGATTTTACTATTTTGAAACACATACTGAAATTCGTTCTTAAATAAATACAAACATTTGTTCGAAAAATCGACATATTTCGTCGGAAAAATTCCCAATTAAAAATTAATTAATTAACCACTGTTACTCAAATTTTTCATTTTGTTTCTTTACTTACAATATAAAGTGTTCTTTATTTTAAAAAACTCACCTTCTCAAATATTAAAATTATGAGAGTGGGGAAGAATTTTAAAAACCGACACAACGTTTTGTCAAAAAAATTATCAATTTTTAGCAATTTTTCATTGGCAAAATGCAATTTTTCTGTTTAAAAAAATGTTTAAATTAATTCCTTTTCTACTTCAAAGATGAAGTTTTTATCTCTTATTAGAAATGGAAAATCCCCCTCAATTGTCTTCAGGAATTCTAAAATTAAGGGGAAAAGAAATCTAAAATGGTCAAAGAAAAAAAAATCAAACTTGGTTTTCAATATTTTTTAACTTAAGTTTATTTTGAATACTGGAGAACGAAGATGTGCAGTGAAAAAAAGTGAAAGGAAAATAGTTTCTTGAAACGGGGGTTACCGTTGTCTTTTAAAAAAAAAGTGCTAAAAATGTTACTGTTTATGCTGCCAACACATCGCGACCGGTATGACTCCTAATTAGTTACTATTTGGAATAAATCAGAGAGGAAAATCGTTGACGAAGTGGCTGAATGTTCTGGGAGTAAGCTGGACAGGTTACTGAAGATAGAGATCATCAGTGAATTCGACGTGAGGCTAGCGAGAAAATAAAAAAGTCTCAAAATTGCAATAAAGCCCATTTTGATAAAAAAGAAAGGAGCCGTGAAAGTACGAGGTGGGAGACTATGTTATGGTGAAAAATTTCTATAACACTGTCGGAATCGCGGAAAAATGAATATTTCAATATAAAGGTCCACATGAAATTACAAAAAAATTGCATCATGACCGATATGTTGTGGCAGATGTCGAGAATATTCAACTAACTCAGAAAGCTTATACGGGTACATCCGTCGTAAAAATGTTTATTAGTGTTTTGTAAATTTGTAAATTAATGAATTGAGAATAAAAGTATTAGTTCGCGGCGAACTATGTCAGGAAGACCGAACTGTGAGAATTGCATATGTGCATTGTGAGGAACACCTACTTTGATGTAATAGTAAGGGAAATATGGTAATCGGGAAAATTCGGAAGACGATGGGCAGCCCACGATGAACCACGGTCCGACATTTTATTATTTGAAATAAAGCCCTTTTATTTCTTACATTTATGATAAAGTTACCTCTATGAAGATTCATGAAAATGGAACGATATCTCATTTTGTGCCAAACGGAACTTGAAACAAAATACGCCGTACAAATTAATCCATAATGCATAATGATCAGAATAAAACGATAGTAAAAGTAAGCTTCTAAAACCATGCAATGCGGATTATAGTTCTATCTAGTTTAGTGCTACTTACGGTCAATTAAAATATTACAGTACTCACGTTGCTTAACCAAGAACGTATGGAAAGTGAAAACCGCTAGAAATAGTAAACTAGGTGAACTCACATGTCAACAAATAGTGCAAATCAATATGTACAATATGTTATTATCATACACTAAGAGAAGTTATTATAACATCGGTATTGCCTAGTTGTAGTTCAGTAACGCCAAATGTTACAGGCAACAGAGGCTGAGCTTGGAAGCGAATTGTTCTTAAAATCATAATATAAATATTACACTCGGCTCGTTAGGAATAGTGAGAATACTGCCGCACGCAAACATTGGGGCAGACACTGTATTGTTTTGAGATGAAAATCGTATCAAACTAACAGAATCGCAGGGCGAAAAGCCGGCATGAAAGAGATTTCTTGTTTTGTGCGAACAGTTAGCTCATATGATATGACTTCCGTCTTAAACTTCTCCGTGTACGGAACACCAAAATTTAATTTTGCCGCCATTTCCCCTACATATCGTAAAAGGGTGTCTGGTGTGGAGTTAAAGGGCTCTAATGGGAGGAAAAGTCACTTTTATGGAGTACTGAAACATTTTAAAAAATGGTAGAAATATGATAGTAGGCGCCAGATAATTGGTTGCTGTGTTTACCCATATATGTGTCTCTTTATTTCCCACACAATTCTGATTGACATTAGTTGAAAGGCACCTATATCATGGTCCAACGCAAACCTTATTTTTCTGTTCAAGTTTATTTACTTTTTTGCTTTTGCTGTTTTTGTTTGGCACTCTTGCATATCTAGAGTGTATACTTCCAGCGCGGGGCCTTCGTCAGTGAACCGGCAATTTTGGTGAAACGAACCAATAAAGGAAGCCAAGTTTGGTCAATGGAAAAACTCGAGAACAAATTGGTAGATATGCGCGACATGTATGAAGAAAGGAAAGATCCGAATTGTAATAGGATAATGACTAAGGTAAACTCCAGTCCTTTTTTTTCGGTTTGTATATTTTGAACGTCATATTTTATGGTGGATTTTTCTGAATGTAGGACGAATTGCCAGGTAAAACACAAGATCCGTTTTACGAAGCTCAGGAGAATCACAATCTCATTGGTGTCGCGAACATCTTCCTTGAGGTTCTGTTCCACGATGTACGATTGAACTACCATACGCCAATCATAAGTCAGCAAGGCGAGGTCGCTGGACGGCTGCAAGTCGAGATTAGCCGTGTGTCCGGACAATTTCCCCAGGACCGCATCTGCGAAGCGGCCTCGGACAGTTCGTCGGACTCGGCCTCTTCGGAAAATGAAGAGTACACCGACTCGAGTCGCATTACGTGTCGCGTGACCATCAAACAAGCTAGCGGCTTACCGCTATCGCTTAGTCACTTTGTCTTCTGTAAGTATATGTTTTGGGAAGATGCCGAGATTGTCGTTCCACCAGTGGTCAATACCGAACCTCAACTGACCAACAACGATCAAAGGGACTCGCTGACCTTCAAGTTTGACCACACGGAAAACTTCACCGTTCCAATCACCGAGGAATTCATCGAACATTGCTCTGGTGAGGTTACAATCGACGCCGCGACGATTAATACTCCTTTCCCGAGAATCCAGCAATTATAACGTTCGACTCTTTCATCTGTTTAGAAGGTGCATTAAGTATTGAAGTATGGGGACACAAGAGTGCAGGATTTTCTAAGAGCAAGCCAGGATGGGAAGTGGAGCAAAAACAAAGAGCAACGGCGAGGTCACTGGCCGATCGATGGTCAGAATTGACAAGGAAGATTGAACTGTGGGTTGAAATACAGGAACTTAACGAGCAAGGCGAATACTCGTCGGTTGAAGTAATCACGAAACCGGATGTCTTGACAGGCGAGTGTCATCTATATTTCCTTATGCTTGGACATTTTTTTAGATTATTAAATCACATATTTACTTTGTAACGGCTAAAATAGTAATTTTGGAAAAATTTATAATAATGACAGGTGGAATATACCAGCTTCGACAAGGTCAACAACGAAGAATACAAGTACGAGTGAAACCCGTTCAAAACTCCGGAACCTTGCCGATAATATGTCAGTCAATTCAAAATATTGCCGTTGGTAGTGTATCTCTAAGAAATCGGCTACAAAATCCCTTAGATAGTTACCAGGATGAAGATCTCCATATGCTCCGAGAAAAGTGGAGCGATGCACTCATGCGAAGGAGGCAATATTTAGATCAGCAAATACAAAAGTTGATTAACAAAAAAGGTAATATAACTTGACTTTTTATTTTTAATTATTACTATGGGCTTCGTGGCTCAGGCGGTATCACACTGGACTACGAAGTCGTGAGTTCGATTCACGTCAGGTGAACAATTTTTCGATTTCGTTTTCAAGTGGCAGCTCATTGCTGGTAAGACGAGCCACGATCTTTGTTTACCTTTCGAAAATATTGTTTATCTGGCGGAAATCGACTCATGACCGCTACTTTGTATAGATTCTGCAGTTTCTACATTTCATAAAAATGTGAAGTATGGCGCCATCTTCTTGAGTCGTTCTGCAGCTCCCGTAAATATTACAATTGAATATATATAAAAAAATTGTGTAAAAGGGTGATTCCGCCCGTTAAATAATAAACAATAAATAATAAATGATAAATAATTAATAATAAATAATGAATAACAAATAAAAGTGAATAAATAAATTATCTATATTTAAAGGAAATAATGGATATACTGGAGTTTTAAGTGTATGCAGGTTAGAACCTGATACGTACACTTAAAAAAAAGCAAGTATATTTTTGTCACGTTGGAAATATAACAATTCAAGCCCGACAATGTAAAAGTACATATTTAGTTGCTATTGACTCAATGTTGAATTAGTGTCATGATTCATTTGGAAGAGCTAATATGCAGTTGTATTGCCTAAATATTTCGCTGCTAACCGGTCATCTAATATTTAGTCTTATTACAATTTTTTCTTATGTATGTCTTCCGTCTTTTTTACGTTTATTTTCTGGTACCATTCAATATAAAGAACAACTTCAAAATGATAGATCGAAGTCTGGCCAGTAGTTGGTGGTCGAAGTTAGGCCGTACTAGTTCTTATTACAAATGTTACTACAACAAGATTTCAGTTACACTGGAAAAGGCAATCGACGAAAATACGATTTTGTTTATGTTCGGAAAAAAACGCAATTTTGAAGAATGAGACCTACATCCAAATTAACAAAAGTTAATTCTGTTTTGCGGACTATTGTTTCTCCACAATGATGATGTGGCTAACGGTCGATATTGTTATTATTATGGTTGTGATAGTGCTCTGATATAGCACACAGAATTTGACGGTTCTCGGGCATCACGTGCAAATCATCAGAGACACTTTTAGTTTTGAAGTGCTGCGACGTAAAATTTACATTTAGAATTTCAAGATTTTTGTTAGTGACAATAACAAATAACTCAAAGTGAACTATAGTGGTTAGTAGTTACGATTTTGTGTGTGTAAAATTACAATTCCATGTAATTCTACAAGGTTCTCTAGTAAAATGGAAGCGTTGAGCAAAGCGTCTACTAAGCGTACACAAAGCATTTTTATACGCGTCAATAAAACGAGTCATACGATTAATGCATGTTTGAATGACGCTTAACGCCAAAGCGTTCATTAAACATCCCCTTAAGCGTTTGTAGAGAGTGAATAGAGCGTTTTTTTATTTTACTACGCTACATAAGTAAACTTTAACAAAGCGTTCAGCACTTTTATTCAAGCGTTCATTGAACGTCCCGTTAATCCATTCGTAGAGAGTGAATGAAACGTTTCTTTTATTTCTATTCGCTATATACGTAAACTTGATCGAAACGTTCAGTACTCTTATTTAAGCGTTCATTAAACGTTTGCAGAGAGTGAATGGAAAGTTTTTTACATTTTTATACGTCATATACGAAAACATTGAGTGAAGTATTCATAGAACGCTTACTTAAAAGTGATGGAAAATGAGCCTTTTAAGAGGGAATAAAGCGTTTTTTTAAATTATTATGAAATAAACTGAAGCTCAAAAATCTCAGTTTTTGAGAATGAATAAAGTTTTTTTCAGTTTTTGTTCGCTTTAGGAGAAAACTTTAATTGAAGCATTAATTTAAAATAAGTTTTTAAGGCAGTCCTTGTCTAAATTAACTGTTACGAAGGACCAAACTATCACATTAAACAAACACCACCGATTAACGTAAAAAGTTTAATGAAAAAAGAAAATTAAGTTTATTTCGTACATTTTATAATCAAATTGCAAGCTTATTTCATAATACATATTATGTATAAGTTATATGTTGATCATCTTTATTAAAGATTATCGGATAAAAGGATAAAGGATTATAAAATATAATATTATCTAGATGAATATTAATATAAACCATTAAAAACGACGAACTTAATAATTAATTAATCGCCGAGGCATCCGTAAGGAATTTTGAAGACGTTTTAAAAACAATGCCTAGACGTTTTATGGAATCCCGATGAACGTTTATGTGTGGATGAATACAAACTCTCCGTGAACGTTCTATGAACGCTTTTAACGTTACAGTTGGGCATCTCAAGAGAGTCCTATTAACGCTCAAAGTACGCTCACATACCTGATCATGGTCCGCTTAAATTGTCTAAAATCACGTTTAGCGGACTCTTTCAGAACGCTTAACGAAGCGTTGTGTACGCTTCTATTATGCTTCTCTGGCGCTTAACGTCCTCTTTACGAACTCTTAGTTCCCGCTGCTATTTTTACCGGGGTTGATTACGTACAGTGTATACTCAATAGGGTTTTCGTTCATTAGGTTAGGTCGAATATGTTGTTACCTACCTAATAGAAGTAACAGAAATGACTCCTCGACCAACAATATCCTCAACGAACAATAACAAATGAGAAACTTATGCTTAAATGAACAATGTGACACGCTAGTTTAGACATGCTGTCATTTCTGTTACCTCTATTGCGCCCCACGTTTTCCATTTTAAGCCTTACAAATATTTTATTTCCTCATAAAATGAAAAATTATTGCGTATTTATTTCGGCATGGTATTAGTGACCTGTGTGGATGGGAAAAATTATTTTACCCTTTTTAGTCCATTTACAAAAACGTGGTTTTTAAAAAGAATTTTTTATTTATTAATTATTTCTTACTTTTTTAAGTGATAAATCTGAAACTGTCGATGTGTATTTCAAATGCGTCCAATCAGCGTGAAAGAAGGTAGACAAGTGTCAATAGATCCGTTTTTGACTAAATTTGGAGTTACTTTTCCAAATGACGAGATCAGAATGCCTGGCCTACGATAATTAACGGACAAAATATAACTCAATCATACATAATGTATTACCAATTTACATGTAGTTAAAGTGTGTTTTATGTAATATAGATAAATCGGAGCAAGATCAAGAGCGTGAACAGAGCTTAGTAGATCAGTGGGTAAATCTGACAGATGAAAGGAACGCAGTTATGGTTCCCGCTGCCGGTTCGGGAATACCCGGGGCGCCAGCAGACTGGATACCCTCCAACGGAATGGAACCACACATTCCTGTATTATTTTTAGATCTCAATGGTAAATATTCTTTGTTCCAAATTATATACAATTTCGTGTGCCTGGTCCTTTAAACATATTGCCAAACCGATTTAAGGAGGTTCTAACGTCACATCAAATATAAAATAAAAGTTTAAAATTTTGTACAATAAAAGTTAAAGTGTAAAGAAAAATGTCAGCAAAATTTGAGAATGATTGAGATTGAATTTGTTTGTTTATTGATGTCTAAAGTTGCACGATTTAACATACACTTATGTACCTTAAGTACGCAACAGCGCGAGCGGTGTGAAATAGTAGGTCGATGCTTTACGTTTAAAATTTACTTGGGATAAACTTGCATGGAGCTTAGTTTGACAGTTGAATTCCTTCCAATCTGTGGGAATATATTGACAAGGGAAGGTATTGACTAATCTCGAATATAAACAAACGTTGTATGATTTGAAGGGACTCGCCAAATATAAGTTACCTCGAAAGTATTTCGCTTGATCGGGCAATACTGATGCCGATATACGCAAATTAAATATGCAAATTAAATAGCCCATTCAAGCGAAATACTCTAGAGGTAACATATATTTGGTGAATCCGTCGAACCATAAAATACGAACCACCATACGTGACTGAAAACGTTAAAAATTAAATTTTTATCATTTAGAAAGACAAGAAAAAACTGGAAGCAATTTCACCACTTACAACACATACAACGACGCTTGTCAAATGTTTAGAGTAGTACACCACGGTGCGCTTGGACTAATATCAACCTAAAAGGTCACACTTATTTTGCAATTTTGTAGAGTTTTAAAGTAAATATCAGTTTTTTTTTTATCATAGAACATCTTCCTCGATGTTAATAGGAAGGTTTAAAGTCAAACTGAAGTTGTAGGTTAATTTAATAAAACTGTGGACAAAAAGCTGCAAAAAGAATCGATAAATTGATTTTATTTAAAATTTCCACGGCAGATTATTTTCTGTTTGGTCTTGAAATAATCGTGTAGTATCACTGAAACAATATCAGAAAAAAATTCAAGTTAGTCCAAGCTCACCATTTTTCGTAGTAAATATTATTCATTAAAATGAATGAAATATCTATAAATAATAAATTGAAACATACACTGTAGATATAAAATTACTCTTACATAACCAAGCTTAATGATGGAGTGTAAGTTCCAAAATAAATTTTATTATTTTACGTTCAGCACTTGGTACTTTAGTCAAGCTAGAAAGCGTTTATTTAATTCTAAGTGATAACGATTGAAAGGATGATCCCATCATCTTTGCAGACAGTTTAACAACATGGTGATTTGTCTATAGAGTCGTGTTATAACCTCCTTAATTCGTTGCTTTTTCTTGTAAAAAGTAGAATTCTTTAGGTTAGCCCACGTGAGATTAAAAGAAAATAAATGGTATTCTAGCCGATGATTTATCGATGCATCAATCCGGAAAGGAGGTGTCAGTAACAGGGTTGAATTCAATATTGCCTAAGGAACATGGCAATAAGTTTTATAATTTACCTATTATACGCCGATTAGAAAAAGACGTATGCGCCATTGCTGCGTGGGATTCGAGTCTCCACGACAATGTGGCTTTAAACAGAGTTACTGACGGTAAGTAGACCGATTTTGAAAACATATCTAAATATTTTATTTTATATATTCTTAATGATATAACAAATGTATACATAAGAAAATTTTTAATTTTCCGATTTCAAATTTTAATCGCTCTTTTACGGCTTAAGTGTTACATCTACTCCATAAGGCACGAGTCGTTGTTTATATTTATTTTCATGTCCACGGTTGTATAGAATAAGACTGTATTTTAAAAAAGTACATTTTTTGTTTGTGTTATAGAGACAATTTTTTATTAAAATATGTGAGGCAAATTAGAAACGCTTTAGGATAAGAACGCTTAAGAATGAAATAAAACTTTATAAATTGCAGCAAACGAAAGAGTCTTTTTGATTCTAAAGACGACCGTAAGTCTGTCCCATCCTGCGCCAATGGATTTGGTGTTACGTAAAAGGCTGGCAATAAATATCTATAAGCGGCAAAGTATTACTGATAGAATTTTTAAGAGAATTGTCCGTAACGACTGTCTCACGCAGACCGGCGTCACGTACGAAGTTGTTTCCAACATTCCAAAGGCTAGCGAAGAATTGGAGGACCGGGAGAGCTTGGCGCAAATCGCCGCCAGTGGCGAAGATAGTAGTCTATGCGATGGCGAAACTTATATCGGTAAGTATTTGAATAAATTCAAATTTCAATACAATTTAACGAACTCACATGTTAGAGAATAAATATTCTGAAGAGGACTGCATCCGACAGTCGAAACGTTGTAACATTAAATTAACTTTTACCATCTTGTCCAGATTCCGGTTTCAAAGAAACATAACCAAGAGAGTTTTTACTTAAGAAAAAACGGACAAGTTTTTTTGATTTTTATTTAATAACGAATTCTGTATTGTACCTTTAAATCTTATCGGTCTTGTTCAGTAATTATTAAGGCGCAATTCGAAAATACTCATTGGAAAGACTGATTTTTCTTCTCCAATCGTCAACAACTAAATATTTTCAGAATTATTATTTTCTATGTTTTAAGCGTTCAAATATAGAAATAATTATATTAAAAAAAAAATCTTGACCGTGAATCGAACACCGATCTCGTGCACATTAATTTCAGACTGCAACCACGTGACTACTGTAATTGCCATTATGGTAGAACTATTTTTACTCAATGTTTTATTCAATTATTTGTTAACTTATTACCTTACGTTTGCTTAAGATTGAAATATAAGTAGGCCAACAAAAACTCTTGGTAACATTTTTTCTTTACGATATTAAAAATTACATCACTTTCAGAAGGACCGTTTTTTAAAAATTGTATTATAATCGTTTGAAATTTCATTAACAACAGCACTGCAAAAACTAGGCGCCGCGGTATTTTTTGCAGCGTGCCTAAATGTTTAAAGTCACACGTTATTTTTACAATGCAACGGCGGACATTGGTCTTCATATTAAATATGATATTCACTGCACTTGTGTGTAATCACAAGCAAATCTTGCATTATAGATGAAAATGTGATCGGTAGAAACTCTGTTCTGAGTGTTTCTTTAGTACAAAAATCTAATGTTCTATATTACTAGAGATAACTAAAATATTATTTCTGCGTCTTATTTTCCAGAAAAATACACTCGCGGTGTCTCGGCTGTGGAAAGTATCTTAACCCTCGATCGATTGAGACAAAGTGTCGCGATAAAGGAACTGTTGCAGGCGCAAGGTCAACCTGTGATGCGTAAAACTGCCAGTGTGCCAAACTTTTCACAGGTAAAAATCTTATTATATTCAATTTACAATGTATGAATATTATAAAGTTATAATATTTGGCCGTTGCTTTGTAGTCGAAAATATTATGGGATAGTCATTATTTCATAAACTTTATTTAATACTTTTTAAGTTATTTTCATAAAATCATTGCGCTAATTGCCAGTCATGTTGCAAACCATAGATATTTTTTTATTTATCGAATATTCCGAATTATAATTCAATATGCGACCTGAGTTATTTGAACCAATCAAAGACAAGTTTATTGTCCAATTTAATTAGACTGACGTCTACAAAATTAATGTTGTCCAAACTGTAATCTCTCCTGGTAAGAATTAAATGCACTAAATATTTGAAGACTGTCATTAGGTGCACAGGTTGTAATGTCATTAACATAACATAAGATAAAATAATGGTTGAAAACAAAGTTTTAGTAAAAAAGTGAATTCCAAATTGCCCAACAGTAAACTTGGAAAAAGTGAAGAAATCGGTGGCCCCATTGGGGTGTCAATTCTTTGTTTATAAACCCTCCGAAAAATTGTGAGTAAGATTCTCATGAGAATTATATGAGAAATTGAAACAGGATTCGTGTAAGATCGACATGAGAATCAAGTGAGATTCTTATGAGAATTAAATGTTGAGTATTTCATTTAATATTTACAATAATTTAAATTTATTTCTTGTTTTGAAAATTTAATGAATTTCGAGAATCCCAGCATTCCTACGACATTCTCATTAGAATCTCACTAGATTCTCACTTCATTCTCCCACGAATCTTCTTTCAATTTCTCATGAGAAAATATCTCATATGAAATTTTTTGCAGTGAAAACTATCGTTAAATTTGAAATAGCCGTTTTAGTCCAGGAAACGAACGAAAAAAAGGCGGTAAATAAAACAAAATTGCAACACGACCGTTTTTACTTTAAAATTCATTTGATAATTACTTTAAAAATGAGTTAAGCATGAGAAAGATATTCAAAATCGCCGAAAATCTCAGTGGAGGAAAGTTGTGTTTATTGCAAAATGGGCTTAATTTTATAAACAAATGGTTGTAACTTTTCGATCACGCATTACTGTGAAAAAAGTGTTAAACAAAAATTGCAGGGAAAGAAAAAAAGAAAGGATATTCTGTCTCCCTGTTGACACTGACATGAAAATTGCATATACTTCTCTAAAAATAGAATAATAGACCTTGTTTTGATCAACACTGTTTCAAGCCAATATTTCAAAAGTTATAACCATTTCTTTTGTAATAAAAACAACTTTCCCCCACTCAGATTTTCGGCTATTAGGGATTTGTTTTCAACTCACTTTTTTATTAATTATCACTTAAAAATCCGTCGTGTTGCGATTTATTTTGGGTCAAACCGTTGGTTGTCTTGACTATTATCTGTTAGGAAATTCACAGCTTCTAAGATATCATTCAGAGAAATTTTGATATGTCTTCTTATATTCTTCAATCTACTTTTGATACTATATTTTACTGACCGGGGTGGAATATTAGTAAACAGTGAGAGTACGTTTAATGAAACTAACAAACATTAATAGGGATACGTATATTATGTAAAAGTTAGCGTAAATTAATATTATTCTTAATATGCGATTTTGGTTTCTTGACTGAGTTAATTAAAATCGTGAATGTTATTAAAATCTTTATACGTACAAAAAGACTAGTATTTACTATTTATTCATTAAATTTTCGGTCTTCTTTTGTAGAGTTTTAAAAAGATTTTTGTTTATTTCAACATCGGTCGCGCTACCATTAAAAGGAATTTCCATTTCTTTTAATTAATTTTTAAATAATAAATATAAAAAAATGTTGTCTACAACAAAAAATAAAAAATAAATTATAAATTTTTATGATTACGTTTCCTAGAGTATTTTTAATTTAATTATTTCTTCTGGCACTGTGCATCATTGGCATCACACAGATTTACACATATACGTTGACAATTAAATGTATCTCTTTTACACAAATATATTAACATTGGTGTTTACAAAATCCACCGTGCTAAATTTTCAATTCATTAATAATATTTTGTGGTGGTACGAAGTAACAAGGAGATTTTTCTAGACTTGAACAATGTTTAGATGATTCATGAATATTGAAAAAAAATCACCATTCAATAATATTGAAGGAACGAATTTATTGTTTCAGATAATGAGATTTGATTCGTCGATGGATTCATTGAATGTAACGCGATCGGAAAGCGTAACAGATCTCAATTTGGAATTAATGAATCTTTCCCATCCATGTCGAACGTCCATCGGAAGATCCGATGACGTACCTACAAAACCTTTCGGAATTGGTAAGTACGTTTATTTCTCTCGTGTTTCCCGCTTTTCTTTGTTCGATTGGAGTATTTTGTGACATATGGTATTTATTCCTTTGAGAATTACGAGTACCGACATCGATAATAGATATTTTCCCATCAATTGAATAATGGAATAAACAATGTTTCGTTCACGCCTCGTACATTACAACATTAGAAGCATAAAGAATGCAAAACGAATTTATTAAAAAAAATTTGTATTTTTAAATTGATTATTTGAGGAAATACGACATTTATAGCTAGAGATAATCAATTTACAAAAATTCGTATGCTGAGGTAATAGTTGTCACAGGTTCATTTGTTTACAATATTACTCGGTACGTCTCCTTTCAGCGAGACCGACATTCTTGAATCTCAACCTGAATCTCAACTCATTGGCACGTCTTCAGCAATCAGCGTCTGCCAAGTGTAGGTGACAGTTAGACAGGTTGTCCGTTCCGAATCTTGCAAATTTACGGATTTGGACGGATGACCGTCATTATGTAGTTGTAGCCACTGTGTTGCTTGTTGTTTTCTATCGTTTAGTTAATTTTTTAATACTTATTAGTCTTTTTTTGTCGCTCATCGAATTTCGCGAAGGAAATCCTTTAAAATGGGCTTCGCGATCTGTGTAGTTTCGTTTGAATCTTTTTATTTTTCCATTCGGTAGAATTTATGTTTCTAACCTAGGAGACACCTTTTAATTTTCGACTTTTTAATTCGTTAGAAGAAAGCAGCATGTCGTTAAGTTGCACTTAATTTGTTATACTTTTGTAGTTATATCGATATCATCTTACATTGACAATTCTGTTGGTACATGTTCTCTGGATTTGGTTGTAGCTATTTTTTGAAAAATAGTTAAACTGATTGGAGATACATCTGTACCAATTTGTGCACTTTGTAGAAAGAGTAAAGTAATTTTTGTTTTCCATAGCGTCACCAAACATCGTTGCGGGTAAATTAGGTCTCCGGATGACCACCTTACATGAAGAAACAGCCAACGTTATCAACAGGGTTAATTCTCCAGTACAGGAGGACGACGAGGGTGACAAAAGCGACGCCGATGACTTGGAAACAAATCAGGTAATACATTAAAGTAATTATGTTAATCATTTGATTTACATCGAACACGAGCAATATATAGATAAATTTCCAGGCTCCTCCGAAGCCCGTGAAATCGTTGACGATGTCGCGGACGTTAGATTCTTTGGTAGAAGCTCAAGCAGCAAAGATTCAAACTCCCAGCATGAGCAGCAGCGGATACGGTTCACAGGCTGTATCGACGACCAATCTCTCTTCGGAAGACTCCATATCAATAAAGTCCATCAGTATGGATGAAACTCCGGATCTAGATAGTAAGAGTGCATTAGAGAGTAAGCGATTAGAGAGGATGGACAGCGCCCTGGTCGAAGAGACCTCAGAGGAGTACGTGGCTGACACTGTCAATGCATTGAACCAACTCAACATCGAGGGGAGTGGAACCAACGCCAATGATTGCGGATCCTCGGATCACGGCTCGGATAAAAAAGAGCAGCAATTGCCCGACTCCGATCACCGGAATACCAACGAGACGGAAACCTCCAATTCCGGCGACGATAGTCCCTGCGAAGGTTCTTCGGTGGTGCACACCAAGCTTCCGCCAGGAAAGGTAAGGTGATAGACATTCGATCGAATCGGGTCGAACCAATTTCATTTCTTTAATCATTATTACATCTTGAGCAATTTTTTAAATCTTCTTTTTCATTACTTAAGGCTGTCTAATTAAGATTTTTATGCTCGAACTTTTTCACATCCTTTAACGGTGGACAATTGTAAAATAATGTTTGTCGAAAATGATATTGTTTAAGGTTGTTCGGAGAAAAAAGTCCTCGTCAGGAAATTCTGCTAGGCTTCCTAGTTCTCAACACAGAGCTTCGTTCCCAATGGTCCGTCCACAATTGTCCGAAAGCAAAGCCGCCGCTAGACTGGAACATTCCATCCATTCATCAATATCATACGAAAACGACTATAGCAGCTCGTCAGAAAGAATTGATGGTATACCTAACCTAACCTTATTTATTATTTAACGTTTTAAAACTGACATTTTTACACAATATTTTTACCTTGTTTTTCAACTTTAGACAACATAAGCGATAAAAGCTCTGAATTTGGCTCGAGACACGATGTTGCTAAAATCGAAGATCCGCTACCATGTTGGGTTGATGTAGGCGAATCGGTTCTTGTGCGACCGTATAGCTACTCTGGTGTAATCGCTTTCATTGGCCCCACGGAGTTTGCCAGCGGTACATGGATTGGAGTGGAACTCGACGCACCGACCGGTATGTAATTTTCTTTTTATTCTATACGGTGAAAAATAATATAAACACCTGAAAGTCGCATTTGTCAATGATGTAAACAATACAAATTCTGAAGGCTCTTCGGTAAATTTCAGCAAGGAATTGAATGTTGATTCTGGTTTTGATTTTGGATGCCAGTTTTAATTTTTTAAGGAGGCTCATTGGGTTAAGGAAATGACATTCAGAATTTAAGAAAAAAGATGACATATTAAACAATGAAAGAAAGTCATGTTTCAGTGATGAAAAAATCATGTTTCGTTGAGTTTTTTCGGAAATTGATACTGTAGATAAAAAATAATCAAGGCAACCTCGCAATATTTCGTGACGTTCTACGCAGCACGAGAAATTTGAAAGCAAGCAAATGAGATTAAATATTTATTTCTTGTTAATAATAATGCTGATATAAATAAACGTTAGGGTGGTCCAAAATAACCGACTATTTTTGTAATGCTTCGTCGGAATTTGAAAATACATATTACAAAAATGACACTCAAATGTTTGCTGATTTATAAAGCGTGTTCTCGAGGTCGCTAATGATGATCAGACACCAAAATCGGAATTTAATGAGAATTTTTTATCCACATCGACGTAAATATTTTGTTTTTAATAGTGACGAGATATTATTCTGCAGGCTTCAACAAGTAAGTTTGAATTTATTCAGACAAAAAAGTGAAGCTATGTTATCCGTTCATTCTTTTAAAAGTATAATTGTACTGAAAATAGATATTTAAAGGTTTAAAATCTGATTTTTGTGAAATTTGGTCATTAAGGACCAAACGGACACTTTTTTTCTGAAAATTTTCGTCTGTCTGTTTGTCATATAATTCCGGGACTGAAAAAATGCTACAGCAGTTATTACTGACGTGAGATTGATAGACATTTTCGAATCTTTAAAGAAAATGCAAATCCAAATCGCTGCGATCGATTATTTGAAAAAAAGTCTGCTTTCTTTTACTAACATTTTATTAAGATTTGTTTTTTTCACTGAAATTGGGTTAAGAGATTTCGGTAATGGGAAGAAAAAGTGTCTACCGATCTTAAACTTCAGGATGCATGTGCCACAATGATTAATTTCACGATATCTATATTCAAAATGGTGGCCTGATGTGCAAATTTTGACACTACGATTCCAAAACAAGATTTTCTGGTATAATCTAATATCATAAGACATGCAACGTCTTTAATAATAAATATATTATTCAACTTTCGGAGATTCCTTCTTTAAATTAAAGGGGACATCCATACCAACATTTTGAGGGGTCATAAGTGAAAATCTCGTTTGGACTTTTTCGCTAGAGTTATTTGTTTAAATAAGTACTATATAATATTTATAATTTAAATAGTTACGTACCAATTGCATAAATCACCTAAATCCTGTATTTTTCTGCAAATTTGAAAAAAATGGCCGTTTCTATAAGTAGTTTTTAAAATGTAACGGTTTGAAGAGTGTCAGAAAGGTGAAAAATGCTGAAAATACGCGAAACTCTTTTTGCAATAATTCTTAAACTAATATTTTCATAAAAAATATTAACAGATTACTTATTTTGGCATATTCTAAACGTATACCAACTTGAAATGTTAAGTTAAATGCATCACTCGACTCGAAAAAGTGGCCGAAATCGTATGGAATCGCTCTATACCACGGAATTGAATTCCGAGTTATTAATTAGCATCGATTCTAAATATGACTCTGGAAGTACCCATTGAACCTCTTTAACTCTCCTCTGCACAAGGACGAGTATGCTCGTCCAAACTACACTGTTTCTATAGGGGCGAATAGAAAAACACGCGCTCAAAAGGGTTCAAAGAATAGTATATTACGACCCATGGCCAGGAAGTTGGATTTCCTGGCGCGCGTGATATGACGCTCGAGGCGAAGCCGTCAGGGCATCCAATTTTCTGGCCCTGGGTCGTATACTATTTTTCTGTATCCCCGCCGAAAGTATATGTGAAAATAAAACAGTGTTGTGAGATGATCGTTTTCTTTGGCTCTAATATATATGTCTAACTAACTTTTATTCTTTCTGACAGTTGCCCGCCCGACTTTTGCAAAACCGAGGGTTTTGCTGGTCGGGGCGGGCATTAAAGTCAATTGTATACGTAAAAATGCATAAAATAAATTAAAATCTTTCCTTGGTTTTTATGAAAGCACAGACTATCGATTCTCGTCTCCATGGTTAATATCGCGCATGTGTATAATGGCGAACTTTCCATTTTTGAGGATTTGCACTTTGTAATCGCAATAAAATCGATTTGCCAAAAGCCGATGTTTGGAGGTTATGTTCAACTCATGTCAAGATAAGGTTACTATGCTAAGAGACACGAAAAACTCGTAGCCAATCACGGCGCAGGTTGGCATAAGCCCGGCCACAAAAGCCGTTGTTCCCGGAGTGAAATGCGGCCGGGAAGACCGTACTTTCGGCTAAGGGATACAGAAAACGTTTATTTTGGGCATGTCGATAGAGAGATTAAGGGGCATGTTAAGTTCTAAATCTACGTGTAAAAGATTTACATTTATGAATATCCAGAATCTGCTACGGACATACTATTTATTACTGATTCAATTATAAGTGCATGATGCGACAATAGATACGTTCATTTTGGAGGAATATAATAAAATTAAATGAAACAACTTATTTTACGATATTTCGTACTAAAAGTGACGGTTTTGATTTTAGTCACATTCGATTGTTATAAGTACAGATGAACTTTATTTTGAACAATCGTTTTTTAAATTTTAGGCAAGAATGACGGCACCGTAAATGGCCACAGGTACTTTGAATGTCGAGCTAAGTGCGGTATATTCGTTAAGGTAGATAAACTAATCCAAGATCGCCGTGGAAAAGCACTAAGAAGTTATACCACAAAACACGAGCCTACACCCCCACAGTTAGCCTCCTCAGTACGCAGAAATGTTATTAGAGGTACGTAACAGGATTTTTTATTGCATAGGATAAAAAAACATAAACATTTTTTTTTACATGTATAATATATAGAATGTAATTGCCCGTGAAAATAATATTACGATGAATGCAGCAGTTTATTATGCAGTATTGAAAAGGCAAATTACGTACAGAAATCAATGAACAAATGTGTTACTTTACGTAACACATGTGATACTCACTAGTATCATAATATTATGATTTTCAATGTATTTATTATAGGTAGATTTTATGATATAATAGGCCGTTAGAATATGGATTTGTTTTCATATCTACAATTAGCTAAATTTTTATTGTTCGTCATAAGAAACTAGCAGTATTTTGTGCACCGTGTATTTCAGGAATTTACATCGATTTAATGTACAACATTTTTATTGAATTACACCGCCACAAAATAGTTTATTATGAAATAATTGTTACTTTGGTATTACACGGTGGCTAAAATGAGCATAAAATATAGGCTAAGATCTCGGGGTTCCTATAATTGCGTACACTAAAGCGCTGACTATTTTTCTATATATCCTGTGGGAATAATAAGTATTTTGTTTTGTAAAATATGATAGAATGTACCAGAAAGCGTTAATCCTGGTCCCTGCTTTGTGCAATTGACCGCATTTACAAATAGTTGATGGTAAAACTGGACATTAACAAAGTAAAAAATAGCATTAGTAGGAATGAGATGATCGATAGTGCTGTTTCTCTCTCACTAATGATATTTTCGATCCCGATAATTTCAAGATTTCCTATTATCTATTTGTATCTACACTCCATTGCTTAGCACAGAATCAAAGTTAGACATTTGCTTGTATCTTATATCTTGTTCAACAAAAGGAAATATTTATTATTCCCACGAAACACATAAAAAATCAGAAACCACTTTACAATTAATACCGAAAGTGCAGCTAGAGGCGCCACGGTCTTTGCAGACGGGTGCCAAAGCTGTTAAATATACTTTTATAATATTATTGTTTTTGACGCAATATATTACTAACACATATCTGTGTATTTGCCACCTTGCTTTGATGTAACATATTTTCTACACAGTTTTGAATATTCTACTAAACTCGATTGGTATTTTAAAATTTAAAAGTAATTTCAAGCAACAACAGAAGTGGTTTTGACCAAACCAAATTTAGAATGCCCTAATAAAGTAAAATTTAACATTTTTCGATCAAAAAATAAACCTCAAATTCAAAAATAGATAATATTTACAATTTTTAAATAAAACAGTTGTACTCATTTAACAAACAAAAAAATCATGAGATTTTTTGGTTATATTTTTAATTTATGAAATGTTATTATGCATAATGGCATTATAACATAATCTAAAAGTCAAAAATATCGAAAATGAATTTGCTCTCAGGCATATTGCGTAAAGCAAAAATTCAAAATAACAATAATAGTGTATTTTTATTCGTAATATCCTAGCCATATTTCCGAAATACGCCTACCTGACAGCAAATTCATTCTTGACATTATAAAATATATAATATAAAAATATAACCAAAAAACAATTTTGCACGAACCAATGGAGGAAGCTGAGTTTGGTCAATTAGAAACGAGTAATGACAACATTTTCTCGTGGATTTTAAATTTTAAAATGTGTACGTTTAGGCGTTAAAGACGGGAAATTTTTTATTTTTATTCCAAAGAATTTAAAATTTTTACTGGAAAAAGTTGTTCAATTTTGTTGAAACCGTAGAATAGGTGGAATGATTTGTAGTTTAAAGTCTAACAAGGGGAACCCACGGTCGGGGAGTCACGTCGGGCTTAAAACAACTCGAGCAATGTTGTTGCCCCTCGTCTTCGACTCCCTAAACTTGAAACATTCGAATGCCTGACATCCGCATCGTAACCCCACAACGAATCCCTGTAAACGTTTCAAAAATCGAATGCGAAACATTTTTATATGAATTAATTGATGACTTCTGCACCCTTCCCTCCATTTAAATGTAATCGCCAATTTGAAATTCTTTAAACTAGTTTAACCTGCAGCAGCAAGAAAAGATTTTCTTTTAAGTACTGTAATACACTTATACTATTTTGAGGTACGCTCGGTCTTTTTCCCTTTTGAGAAAATTTAAAAAAGAAGTATTTAAAATTTTTATAATGGGAAAAATATTTCACGCAATTTAAAATACGAAATTGGAATGCTATAAAAATAGAAGACTAGAATTATCGCTTTTGCAGAATAATTGAAGTTACCATGAATTTAATATTATAGAACCGCTTATTTTTTTGACGCATCATACCATATTCTAGTCATATATGTATACGAGTAATTCCGCGATACTTTTAATATTTAGGAAACTGAACATAAACTTGATAAGTTTGGTATTCTGAATGAACAAATGAATTTTTGCGGTCCTATTTAAAAAAGTTCATTTGTTTCCTCCGAAAGACAAAAAATATAGGGCAGTTGCTTACAAGAACCTTTAGAAATAATATTTCACAAAATAAAATTACATTTTGGGGGTAATGAAGAATGTGAAAATGTGGGTAATTACGGACTCGTAATACAATTAAATTAAAACCATAAAACACGTGCATTGTTGTCGGAAAGTAGTATAAAGATATATTATATGTATATAAAAAAAATCCAAATACATTATTTCTAAAGATTCTTGTCCTATATATTTTGAATAAGGTATTTTGCATCATTCATTCGGAAATTATAATTGTCCCCCAAACAAAGCTATTGTGCGATATCTTCCTACATCCGGTTTATATAAACAAATTTTTTTGTTCTTCTATAATACCAACGTTTTTGTTCAGTTTCCTAAATATTAAAAGTATCGCAGAATACGATATCCATGATAACTTCAATTATTCTGCAACAGCGATAAATCTAGTCTTCTATTTCTTAGCATTCCTATTTCGTATTTTATATTGCGTGAAATATTTTTGCAACAAATCAATCTGTTATTAAGAGAGATATTTATATTCATATAAATGTATATTTTTACTATTTTTCGAAAACAATACACGAGTTCTAACGTGATGCTTTCAATGTATTGTGAAACCGTAATTATCTATTTTTTCATATTCAGCATTACCTCCAAATTGCAATAATGCAGTAAATTCCATATTATAGGAACATTTTTAAAAATATACGATCATATTTCTTTGCAATATTTAAATGATAATACTTTAAACAATTCTTTTTTAAATTTTCTCAAAAGGGGAAATATCGAGCATACTTCAATCTGGTATAATAAAGAATAGTATATTACAGAAGTTAAAAGAAAATCTTTTCTTGCTGCTGCGTGGTAACCACTTCAATGGTAATGGATCATATATGTACAAAAAAAATTATTGACAAACGTGGTAATGGATCATATGTGTACATTTTGCAATAACTTTTACAATTCTTAATGAATTTGCATGAAACTTCGTATACCAAGATATTTTAGGTCGCTGAATCCGAATCTGTCGTCAAAATGGGAAAATTCAAAATGGCGGATCCAATATGGCGGCTTTAAATTTGCTAAATTTATTAAAATGTGCGGCGCACATTTTTCTTTATACGGAAAACAGCTGAAAATTGTTACTCGGGGGTTTTCGGGGTCGCTGATTACGAATCTGAAGTTAGATTTTGAAAATTCAAAATGGCGGATCCAAGATGACCGACCGAAATGGGAAAAATTACCCAAACTTTATGAAACTGGGTTCTCGGGGGTTTTCGGGACCGCTTATTATAAATCTGAAATCAGATTTTGAAAATTCAAAATGTCGGTTCCAAGATGGCCGACATAAATGTAAAAAATTTACTTGATTTTGATGAAAGGGGGGACTCGGGAATTTTTTGGGTCGCTGGTTACGAATTTGAAGTCAGATTTTTAAATTCAAAATGGTGGATCCAAGATGGCCGACATAAATGTGAAATATTACTTGTTTTTTTAAATGATTTATTAAATGTTAAATGATGTATTTTAGGAAAAAATGGAACCCGTGTTCCACCGTTTTTCGATATCTCAAGTACAGGGCTGTACCACTTCTGGCACTTTTTTTTAAACAGCTACCACTGAAGTGGTTAAACTAGTTTCAAGAATTTCAAATTAGCAATTACATTTAAATGGAGGGAAGGGCGCAAAAATCATAATTTAATTCATATAAAAATGCTTCGCATTCAACTTTTTAAATGTTTACAGGAATTCGCTGTAGGGTTATGATCCGGATGTCAGGCATTCGAATGTTTCAAGGGGAATGTATCTGACGTTTCAAAGTTGATATATATATATATATGTGGCAAGAAGAACGTGAATTTAATAATTTATTGTATAAAAACCAAAGCCTATTGGATAAAACGCTGAAACACGGATATTTTTATTTTCGCCCTAGAATACGTACAAAAATTGCCGTTAAAACTCGTGACCCCCCGACTGTGGGTTTCCCTTCTAAGAGGCATAATTTCAAAATTCGTAATCACGGTGCGCTTGAAGCATGCAAAGGTTTCATAAAAATGTCGACAAAGACAGCCTTCAGGACTTCATTCTTGTATACTCCAATGTTCAAAATCCGTTATCACCAAAATCAAAACGAATTCTGCTCTCGAGTTATCGGAAAATTTGATTTTTACAATAACAACGTCCGGGAAAATTGCGTTTCGGGTTAACCTCTTTCATTTTTATGCATTTTTTATGTTTGTTATATATTTTTATATATTTTGAAACACTGGACATAAAGTTGGTAGTTATACCTGACAGTCTATTATGATTCATTTAAAAATGTAAAATAAAATACAAATAAAAAAATGCTGTTCAAATTATCTCTGAAAATATGAAGCTTATAATAAAAAAAAAAGTTGGAATAAAAATATACCTAATTCAGTATTGTAGAAGTTCTTGTAATTTTGTTAAAAATAACAGATAATATGAAATCAAATAAACGAAATTATTCAAATATACAATGTAATTTTCATCGTGAATAAGAAATAGATCGCATATAACACACTCAGCTTTTCCCAGACCTATGAGGACCTGGAGGTAAAGTTGTCTCATTTTTTTGGTGCACTTTTTAAAATTTTTACATTATTAGTTCTTATTTTAGTGTTTTTGCTTTGCTAATGTTTTGTTATTTCAATGTTGTTATTATCTGAATCAGAACAGAAAGTATCACGTCATGTTAAGAATTAAATATGTTCGGAGGAAAACGCTGCAACTGCCTTTTTTAACCTACGATGAATCTTTCATTATATTTACTTAGCACCGATTCCAATATTTTAAAAAATTGGTATGAACATTATCGCCGGCTTGTTCAGACCATACGCCCAGCCCATTGTTCGGCAAGAACTGTAAACATTGTTTCAAATGCTTTAAAATAACATGAATTTTTAATGTTTCTGAAATTTCAAGAGCACTGAACGTTTTATGTAATTCGCAAATATATTTATCTAAATCGGGTCCGACTTGAACGACAGAGAAACATTTTACAATTTTATCCATTGTTTTGAATACAGATACAAATGGCACAACTGTCATGTATTCAACACCATTAGAAAAGTTTATCGGCTTCTTTTAATAGTTTTCGCCATTCATTGCCGTCGAAAATGTCTCCTACAAGAACGAGTCCGTTCCAAAATACATGATACACAAAACCTTGCAAAACATGCAATTTTGGAACAATACATTTTTGAATGACGTTTTTTTACATTTTTAAATAAATCATGATAGACCGTGAAGTAGAGCTATCAACTTCATGTCCAGGAATTTAAAACATTCATCAGAGAAATCAACTTTTTTGTAGTTGTTGGAGAAACATATTGTTTATTTAATTTATTGCATCCTTACCAAATCGACCTAAATGGATATTTTTGTTTAGAACCGAGGGAAGATCGAGAAAAAGACACAATTATTACGTTATTATAAGTATTGATTTATTTCAGATAAATAAAGAACGGACGTGCAAAGTTCAAATTAAACACGACAACTCGCGCGATTGACTGAGAGACTCGATTCCGATGAGAATAGGAAAAATGGCAACTTTTCGAAACAACACGAAAACTCAAATGTACGACACACTGCCACAATTACACGCGCTTTCTTGAGAGTGGGCGACCACTCGCGCTGTAAAATGGTCCCGTTCCAACCTAGGTTCCGAAAACCGTCACAAAGGTGATCTCGGGTGGGCGACCACCATCACGTTTGGACTTCGGCACAACCACGTAGGGATCACGGAACCGGGACGAGAACTTCCACAAAGTTCCAACCGAACGACCGAATCGTCACAGAACCACGCCGACCAAACCGACCCGGAAAACACTTCGAAAGGGGAACCAAAATTCTCTCGGTCGATCGAAAACGACTTTATTTTATTCCACGTTTCGCGGTTGTAACAGCGAGACGAATTATCGTTGATCTATCGCAGGCAACGCGTAATTTTCAACATCATAAGCGATTCTCTCTGAAAGATGGCAGACACGAATTCGTCCTTCTTTTCTTCTACCGATCAAGCGATAGTCGATAAACAACCGTTGTCAAGGAACGATCGTAACTTGCAACCTTTCAAAATTCGAACGAGTATTTTAGATTTGACCGTTTTTTGAACTTTGCATTTCCGCACTTTCCTTTGCTGTGGCCGATTTCGCATATGGTATTCCATTAGGAGTGCAATGGTGCGGGGAAACCACAGAAAACCCGCACCGGATACCATTACAAATAATTTACAATAATTCTCCGTATATAAATCGATGGTTCGCAACAATTTTATTCGATCAAAAAAAGACATTTGTAGCATAATTTTAATTAATTTCATTTATTTCATTGATGCAATGGTACTCGAAAGTTCTGCTACAATTGTTCTTTGGTTAGAGTCTTAGTTTATTTTAAATAGTATAAGAAAATTCTTGTACCCTTCACCTTTTTATAATTTGACAAATAACCCACAATTTGTCTGCATTTCTTCCTATCGTTCGTTTTGCTCTATTTATTAATGTTTTTAACCCATTTCAATACTTAAAAACTGTCACACTAGTTGGCGCAGCCAGATACTTAACAGGGCGAATATCTGAAAAACAATTACCTATGCAGGCGTGACATGTGCATGCAAAAAGATAGAAACAATAGGAACGCATTTGGAGAAAATTGGGCCGATAAGAGGAAAAGTTGGCCTAAATATTATCAATTATTCCCCAAGTATTGAAAAAATTCCGTTTTGACTTTTGTCCTCACCCTGCCGTAATTCGACTTTAATTTTAGATAAATGAGAAAATCTATGTCGTTGAGAAAGATAAAAAATCGGTAATTCTGTTTATTTTAAGGGCTTATATTAAAAAAAAATGGAGTAATTTTTATATACGTATGGGATAAGGTGACAAATTTTTGAGAAATATAAGTTTTTAATCATTTGTAACGTTACGGCACACATGTCGATATAACTTGTAATAATTTATTGAGTAAATTTTAACATATAAAAAACCAATATGATTGTTTCAGGGGATGGATCACACTCGCACTCGCATCGAAGTCGAATGCGTAAAGACAGTAATTCAACTTCAGTCTCACAATCCTCTCCCAGAAGCAAATAGCGGGAAGCAAAACAAAATGCGACTCTAGAGTCTCTTCAAATACAGCTGCTTGTCGTAAATCATTAAACACGATAAAACCTGATAGCTATACATGAGTAGAATATGTACAGCCGAATTTCCAGTCCATTCATATATATATATATATATATATACTTATATATAGAGAAAGCAGAGCTATTCTTTGTTTATAATTTTGTATCATTCGATCGTTATTCAAGGTACCGCAAGTTTATATATAATACCTTTATTAAATAACCCTCGTTCGCGTCAGTCACCAGGTGCACGCGCACGCGAGATGGCGTTCGCGATGTCAGCGACGACTTTTTAACATTCCAGATACTTTTTTATCCATATGAAAAATGATGAATCGCGAGAGACTCTTCGATCTCGTATGATTTTTCTCTCTGTATATTCGAATAGAATCAAAATTTCATTCAGCGGTTCTGGACATCACGACGCAGCATTTCAAAACTGCAAATATGTACATTCTTTCGAAATATTTCGCAATGTGTATATTTTACAAACGTTTCTTTTAAGGTGTACCTTGTGTAACATACGCCACCGTATAACGTATAACTTCGTCCACCATTACACGCCTTCTGTTCATTTACACGGGTGGTTTTACGAAGGTTATTTTTTAAGTCCGGGTCAAAGTTTCGAAACGTTATTAGCAATTGCAACGTTCGAGAGGAGACCGCAATATTAGATGTGTAAGTTTTAGCTAATACGGATGACGAACTCGCTTCGGTGTAGTAAATAGTCGTGTAAACATTGTGCTACCGCATGTTCCATTGCATTCTCGTAGTAGTGAAGTATGATTACGCTGTTAGGAAATGGATTTTCCACATTTCATCAGTTACATACAAAATTTTCGGATATTGATACATCGGATGCGCATACACACACACACATACATACACACACACACACACACACACACACACACACACACACACTTATATATACACAGCGATACACACTCACAAACACGCGCGCGAACATACTAGCGCACGCCTACGCAGAGGTGGACGGGACGAATTTTATAATTTCCTTTCAGTTAAGGAATGTTAAGGTTATGTTGTTTTTGATACATTTGTTTTTGTTGTGCAATAGATTTCAAGTGCGATTCGGCTCCGTTATCATTTTAATTTTACGAGTCTGCAATATTTGTTACGCGGACTTTTGTTGATGATAAGAACTAAGTTTTCTTTTTAAATATCGTACCAAGTTACTTTCGTCCAGATCATTAAGTCTAAGTGAAATCAAACGACGACGATATTTTTTGAATCGCCGGACGATGGTGCGAGTGAGGAACGATGAGAGATGCGAGGCATCACGTATTCTAAGGTTCCACTTAAATTTGTTAATATTGTATAAAACAATATCTGTCCAATTAGAATAATACTGATATTACCGCCAATGAATATGCTGTGTATGTAATATTTATTCATTAATCAACGATAATCTTGTTGAATTATCGAAGGTCGAAAAAAAGAAGCAAGTCCGTGAGAGAGGCAAAAACTGTTCGTAATCTTATTGTAGGTAGTTCAATGTAGAAATCTAGTTTGATAATGTCACGTGTGTATCAAAGTAATAGTGGATGAATAACAGATTATCTTTTCCGTTACCTTTCAATGAGTTTAAAAAATTCGACCGTGCATTATTCGCGCGCGAAATTTTGAACGAAGAAATTATCCGTCCCCAATTTTTGGGAAAATAAAAAATTGTTCGTTGTTAGTCCTTCATTTGAATATTTTAAGGAAGAGCATATTTAATTTCAACCGAGGATTCACAGTTGACACTTGCAATCAAGAGAACCCGTTGATGTAATAAAGATACTAGTGGATTTTTAAATCAATCTGACGATTTGAATCCTAACCACAAACTTACACGCTCTGACGCTCCTTAAAATATTCAAAATAAAAGATTAAAAGTTTATGATGAGCAATTTTCTTCTCCAAAGTTCTAAAGGATGGGTACCGAACTAACTTTTTCAATACTTTTAGTAAGTTAATAAAATGTATGGTAGGGTGAAACGAAAAAAGTTTGATCGTGTATAGTCTACGTGTGAAATTTCGAGCAAAGAAATTGTCCGACTCGAATTTTGAGAAATAAAATATTGTTCGTCTTAACTGTTTAGTCTTTTATTTTTAAAATTAGAAAGATGACCAGCCTACTTCTGATGAGTTTAGAATTCGCCGTCAACAGTCGCAATGAATAGAATCGTTGATGTCATTAATAATGAAGGTAGAGAAGATGTAAGCACTCGAATAGATTTAAGTCGAGATGTTAGTAACGGTCGTGAAAAAGAACGTCCAAGAATAATGTTATACACCTCGCGTCATTTGGAGGTTAGGGAATCGATACAACTGAAATTCGACTGGAGCGAATCATTATTTTAGGTGATTCCAATACTTATCGATAAAAGGTTTTAAACGTGGATAATTATACTTCCAGGTTCGAAAACGTCAAAAGGTCCAAAACCTGTTGAAAAATCGAAGACAAAATAAATGAAAGACTATTCTCATCATTTCGATAATGTTTTACTACTTGTTACGACGACGGTATACATATTTTTTGACAATCGAGACCGAATTTTAAAGATGAGCGTACCACAACGGACATTGAGTTTTTGTTAATTCGGACATGAATTATTGCGTATCGATTAATAATTTATCACCGATAAGAATTATGTATAAACGGTTATCTTCCTGTTGGAAAAAACGGTCCACATTACTGTCGATCGGTTATAGATTCGTTTCCTTAAAGAAAAAATTGGATATTAACTCTTATAACCTTTTATAAA